>OX336388.2:1079713407-1082213407 GCA_946902985.2 Meconema thalassinum | reverse complement strand
AGAAAAGATCTATGCGGAATCTCCACTGCATAGAGACTTGGCAAGGAAGAAGAACAGAAACAATCGGAAGAAAAGTACAAACAGCACTTAGCTGAAAATGAACTATTTCGGGCTGAAAAGAGAACTGATAAAGAAGTGGTGACAGAAGATACCATCATTGCAGTTTAGGATTTGCAAAGAATTATGCAACTGCTGAAAGGTGACATATTATAAATTGAAATTAAATGTACGGTAGGCTACTGAACTTCACTATCTACAATCTGCAAACCAACTCCATTGAGGTTTATGTCTGGGATGAAAGCAATAAACGTAGAGGTGTAAATGAACTGGCAGCATGTGTACTTAGAAACTTGTGGGGAAATGCTAACGAAAACAAAGAATAGTCCTTCATATTTTGATGATGATAATTGTTTTAAGGTGCCTAATAACTGGGTTATTGGCCCCCAAAATCTTTAAATTATATTCTGACGACCATCAGTAGTGCCCTGTTTTGTCCAGTGGAATGATCATGAGGTCTCGAAAGTCTCCTAAGCTTAGAGGTCAGATAACACTCAAAGTGATGAATTATATACCAGGTTAATCAGCTGCCCCCAATAATATTGTTTAATACAGCCAAACTAGCGTTGTTGATATGTCCCTGCTTGCATCCCGTATGGTACTAATGCACTGCAAGCATATCTCGCAAACGATACTGAACACTATTATTTTTCCTTCGATGTGACTACAGACTGGTTGGTTGGTTCTTAAGTTTAGGGGCTGCGACAACGTGGTCATGTAGCCCCGTGTACTTGGTGTGTGTAGAATCTGTCTGATAACCGGTGTTAATTGTGATGACTGTATGAGTGTGTGTATCTGTTTTAATTCAAGTAAGGACTGCAGACGATCAATTTTCAAGTAGTTCCTATTTTTGCCGCCAAACGCCACTGTCAACTACTACTAGTTTAGAACTTAGCTACCAGACGTCACCGCAGCCGGCTCTTGGCAATGGACGTTGAAACCTAAGAGCGTTGTTTACATTCCCAACCTATACAATTTAGCTTCACACAGATGTAATTAGTGGAAGGTTCTTTAACATGTCATAAATCTATGACATGGGACCGCCGGCTTTACTTCCCCTCCGAAGGAAGGCATACTGAGGGATTTTTAACGCTCTGACTACAAACTAATACGAGGGATAAACAACACTGTTCAGTATCGTTTGCGGGGTGTGCTTGCAGTGCATTAGTACTGAACCCATAATTTAAAGGATATGGTATGGGTCGGGATATGAACCGACAGCTCTTGAGAACAAAGGCGCTAATGTTACGTGTCTGGTTAGGCAACCGGCAGCATGGTAATATGAATCAGGACTGTAGCTAATGCTAGTGTTGAATTGAAAGGTTTCCGTAAACTTTTAGCACGGCAAATTGAGGAAATGTAAAATGTGATTTCATAAACATGGAGATGAATGCGAATTAATACATGCTGGAAACTGGCGAAGTTGGCGAGTTTACTGAGGGCGACGCTTGGGAAAATCCAGTTTTGGAGAGGCACGTGTCAAGGTGACTTTGAAGCGTGCGAGAAGGGAGATTTGGCCGCGTAAAGCGAGGAGTTTCATCACGTGACCGCAAAATGACCAATAGCAAAATTATATATTGGCGGTTCTTAATATTTTATTGATTATTAAAAATAACTTTCAGAAGAAATTAAATGGCAGAAATGGAAAGAAAACGAGAAATGAAAACCATGTTGTAAACTTTATTAAAAGATTTGAAAGGCTGTGACATATTTATTGATAAAGAAAGTTACAAGGTCGAATGCCAGAAACGCCATTTTTTTTATTGTTATCAGAGTGGGGAGACGGCCGGAAGAAGTCATTCTCTACTTGTCTGTGAAGTTGTACAAACGTGTTAGTCGAAAGTGGAAGAAGTTGACCGAGCTATCTGAAGAATACTTGACGGGGAGGAGAGCATTGCCACCGGTTCAAGATGAAGACGAGTATCGCTGAAAATTAATACACCAGAGAGTCAAAGTTATATTCAACGAAAGCAAGCAACATAATTGATAGAGAAACCAAGGAAAATTCAACCTACGGTGTGGAGATATTAATTCCAAGCAGAAGCAACGTTTTTCGAGAAATACAAGAGTTATTCGAAAACTAAGTAAATTCTACGAAACCCTACTCAACGAGTTAGTTCAGACTGCTATTGAAAAATACGAAGATGTTATTTGAACTGGGGTCAACGAGGATATCTGACATGAAATATTATTTGATTGTCATGGAGAGTTACTAAATTATGAAGAGGAACTAACTATTTGCAATACGAGGATTCCGGCAGTGACTTAGTACGCATATCACGGCTTTGTCAAGGAGGGTGGAAGCCTATCGTCATGCTTTACAGAATTAACACCATTGCATCTACGACTGCAAGGTATTACTATAACAGCGAAAGAAATACCTATAAACTACAACAACAACTATTCAACGGAGAACTTCAAGAATGCTGTTCGCTAGAAGACGATCGCAGGAAACGCCCTGGTTCAGAAGAATGCTGAGAGATTCGAGTCCCGACGCGAGGAAGGAAGCGGCAGACGATCTCGGCTGATGGACGGTCGAGGGGGGAGCAAGCAGGTGTCCCGCATGCAGGCTGGCACGCGACCACTACCGATCCAGTTATGTCAGCTGACTGGCAAGCTTCTGTACGAGGAGACTGCTGCGTGGGAAGTTCAGGTCCAATTTGGATTTTGAAAAAAGATTCTGGCAGAAGGTAAAAATACCCAACGAATATTATTGTAGTTGGAAATGCAGTAACGTAGATATCCTTGACCTGACCTAGTTTTATGTGGCAAATTTGATATATTTTCGAAACTATTTTATTGAATTAATTGAGAGTATAGCATCGTTAATGTCGTTTAATGTCCAGTAATTGTTTTTGTAACGTCGTCATTGTTTGTTATTGCGAGTTTATTTCTGATTTATTAGTATTTGCTAGATTAATTGGAATATTTTAAAAATGCGTTAGTTCTAATATTTTATTCTTTTTGAAGGAAGTCGTTATAGACATATTTATGAGTATGGTTTTCGTGGCAGAGATTTGTTTGAATTCTTCATAGACAAATAAGTTATTGTTTAGTTCTATTGAGAACAACAATGAACATGTTTTCTTTAAAACATACTTTTAGTGAAGTTGACGTCTCATTGAACAATCTCATGTATTGACACAGATGAAAAACGCTATATTACAGTACGGAAAAATACGGAATGTATAAAGTAATAGTTATGTAACTGAATTGTTGTGAGAAATGAAAGAAACTTGTTAGATAAAATGTATCAATACAGAAATACTAGAAAGAAGATTGTGGTGTTTAAAGCCATATTTTCAGTGTTGCCTACCGACCTACCTAGAGATCTCGGGTTCGAATCCGGGACGGGGTAGATACTTTTGCTACCAGATTATCATTTTAAATTTTGTAAATATTGTCAATTCAAATTACAGTACAATAAGTATGTAGTTAGTTTTAGTTGTAAGTATGAAGTTAATTTGTTTATTAGATATATGTCATTGTTCTATTAGACTGTGGTGTGTGAGGGTGCATGTGAGTGGGCCTGGTGACAGACTGATTTAGTGGTAGTATTTGTTGTTGGTGAAACTTAAGTATTTTTTTCGTTAGTAGAATTTTGGTATTTAATTGTTAGTAGAAGGTTAGTATTTTGTAGTAGAATTGCTCTTTACTTATTCTGAAAGGGAGTAGCAGCCTTTCAGAATAAATCAATTCTTTACTAGTCTAATAGACGGTTAAGATATTGATGATAATATAAGCCAACTAATGGCTACACTGCGTTCTGCTGCACGGCTGAAAGCAACGGGAAACTACAGCCGTAATGCTATTCCCGAGGATATGCACCTCTCTATGCATAATTACATGTGAAGATGGCCTCCTCCCCTGTAAAATTTCAATCCGGAGGTAAACTAGTCCCCCGTTCGGATCTCCGGGTGGGGACTACTCGAGAGGGGGTTAACATCACTGAAGTGACAAAGAGGAAATCTGACATTCTACGGATCGGAGCGTGGAATGTTAGAAGTCTACTAGGAAGTGGAAAGTTAGAAAACTTAGAAAGGGAAATGGATAGGTTGAGGTTGGATTTGGTTGGGTTTAGTGAAATGCGCTGGCAGGAAGAATAGGACTTTTGGTCAGGAGACTATAGGGTCATTAGCACTAAATCAAACAATGGCCAAGCAGGAGTTGGTCTCATATTGAGTAGGAAACTTGGACAGCGGGTGGAATATTATGAGCAATACAGTGAACGGATTATTGTAGCAAAAATCAATACTAAACCTACGTGCACCACAGAGGTACAAGTCTATATGCCTACCAGTCAAGCTGATGATGAGGATGTTGAAAAGGTCTACGAAGAAATAGATGACATTCTGAGGTATATCAAAGGTGATGAAAATGTTATAGTAATGGGAGATTGGAATGCTGTGGTAGGAAAAGGGAGGGAAGGGAAGATAGTAGGAGATTTCGGATTAGGTGAAAAGAATGATCGAGGAAGCAGGCTGATGGAATTCTGCACCGAACATGAGTTGGTCATAGCTAACACCTTATTCAATAACCACAATAGAAGAATATACACATGGATGAGACCAGGAGATACAGGACGTTACCAAATCGACTTCATTATGGTCAAGCAGAGGTTTCGAAACCAGATTTTGGATTGTAAAACATATCCTGGTGCTGACATAAACTCTGACCACAATCTGGTTGTAATGAAATGCAGATTAAAGTTGAAAAAACTGAAGAAAAGTCAAAAGCCAAAAAGGTGGGCAATAGACAGACTGAAAGTAAAGGATGTGAACGAAAGATTCAAGAAGAGTATAAAGGAAGGACTCATCAAAACCCCTAAACAAACTTCAATTGCAGACGAATGGGCACTTTTGAAGAATGAAATAACAAAATCGGCAGAAGAAAACATTGGTAGGAAAGAAAGAATAGGTAGAAAACCGTGGATCACTCAGGATATACTAGAATTGATGGATGAAAGGCGGAGACACAAGAATCTAAGAGATGAAGAGGGGAAAGCAGAATACAGACGTCTGAGAAATGAGGTTAACAAGAAGTGCAAGGAAGCGAAAGAAGAATGGTTGAAAGAGAAATGTACAGGTATAGAAAAGTGTCTGAAATTAGGAAAAATAGACACAGCTTATCGAAGGATTAAGAATACTTTTGGGGAAAAGAAGACCAAGTGCTGTAATATTAGGGACACTAATGGAAAGCCTCTAACAGATAGGGAAGAAAAGGTTGAGAGATGGAAAGCTTACGTAGAGTGCTTGTATAAGGGAAAGGAGATTGAGAATAATGTAATGGAAAGGGAGGAGGAAATTGATGAAGATGCAAAAGGAGATTTAATATTGAGATCAGAATTTGACAGAGCATTAGAGGACTTAGGCAGGAACAAAGCACCAGGCATAGATGATATACCGATTGAGTTGCTACGCTGTATAGGAGATGAAGGTCTGATCAGGTTATTTCACTTGGTGTCTAGGATTTATGAGACAGGTGAGGTACCCCCTGATTTCAAGAAGAATGTTATCATCCCTATACCAAAGAAAGTGGGAGCTGACAGATGTGAAGATTACCGTACAATCAGCTTGATTACTCATGCTTCAAAGATCCTGTCTAGAATAATTTACAAGAGGATTGAAAGCCAGATAGAAACGGAGTTGGGTGAAGACCAGTTTGGTTTCAGGAGAAATGTAGGAACAAGGGAAGCTGTACTAAGTCTTAGGCTGATTTTGGAAGGTAGAATAAGGAAAGATAAGAGAACGTTGATGGCATTTGTAGACTTAGAAAAGGCTTTTGATAATGTTGATTGGACTAAATTGTTTGACATTTTGAAATCTATTGGAATAAAGTACAGGGATAGGAGGGTGATATACAATCTATACAGAAACCAGACAGCAGTCATTCGAGCTGAAGGATATGAGAGAGACGCTGGTATTATGAAAGGTGTAAGGCAAGGCTGCAACTTATCACCCATACTTTTCAATCTTTACATTGAACAAGCAATGAAGGAAATTGGAGAAAAATTTAAAGTGGGAGTGAAGATTCAAGGAGAAATAATTTCAACTCTGAGATTTGCTGATGACATCGTCATCTTGGCCGACAAGCCTGAGGATTTGAATGAGTTTTTGAATGGTATGGATTCCGTCTTACGGAAGGACTTCATGATGAAAATTAATAAATGTAAAACAAAAATACTGGAATGCAGCCGAAATAAATCAGAAACCTTTATGGAGATCAAATTGGCAGGTGAAAAGCTGAAGGAAGTAGGAGACTTCTGTTACTTAGAAAGCAGAATAACCAGTGATGGATGAAGCAAAGAGGATATAAAAAGTAGGTTGGCTCAGGCAAGGAAAGCCTTTCTACAAAAAAGGAATCTGTTGACATCGAATATAGATTTAGCTATTAGGAAGTCATTTTTGAAAGCCTTTGTCTGGAGCGTGGCGCTCTATGGAAGTGAAACTTGGACTATTGGTGCAGCAGAAAAGAGGAGAATTGAGGCATTTGTAATGTGGTGTTACAGGAGAATGATGAAGATCAGATGGGTAGATAGGGTTACAAACGAAGAGGTATTAAGGCGAGTGGGAGAGGAGAGATGTTTCTGGCGACTGCTAATGAAGAGAAGAGATAGATTGGTAGGACACATACTAAGACACCCAGAAATAGCAAGCTTAGTTATGGAAGGAAGGGTCGAGGACAAGAACTGTAGGGGTAGACCAAGGTTAGAATATGTCAAACAGATTGCCTCGGATGTAGGGTGTGGTAGCTATGTAGAGATGAAACGATTAGCTCAGGACAGGGAGCCATGGAAAGCTGCATCAAACCAGTCAAAAGACTGAAGACTCAAACAACAACTTAGTAAACACTAAACTCTTGTCTAGAAAGAAGATGTAATGTAACATATTTTTATTTATTAGGACGAAAATATACAGAACGTTCTCTAAATTTAGAAAGTTCTATGAACTTTGGATCCTTAAGATAATAGAAAGTTAATAAGATCGCATACTGAAATACTTTAAAAGATGTTGTGACAGAAAATGTATAGGAAAGGAACAGGAACAAAAATACAAGAGGTATTTAAGTAAATGTGAGTGGAATTGAATGTATACGAGATAGAAGAATTATAATTTGAACTCTATAAGTAAAATTACTGAATTTCGTGGACACCTAGAGTGTGCACAGAAATGGGATTATTTATTATTATTGCGTGTACAGGAAATGAATACGAAAGCGTAGGTGTTGACGCTAACTCCTGTTTTGTGGTAAAATATTATGATGTTCATATAGAAGTATAGAAAGCAATGCGATTGTATAATGGAGTTCCGACCAAGTTATCGAGTTGTAATATGTTAAAAGATGCAATGATGATAATAAGTAACTATTAGAGTAACGTATTGTATTACGTGGATGTGAGGAACCGAAGAGTCGTCTGTTATATATCCGTCTTATCTTATTAACTTTATATTAATGGATTTGTCTATACCGAGCAGTTTTTAGCTTCATTGTTTGAAACATTATGCTCTTTGGAAGTGAAAGTTAACCATGAAATGACATTGAAGTAGAAGTTTTCATTATTTATTAAGACGAAAATAAAATGCAACGAGAAGGATCAGTGGGATCAAACAATTATCGAGTAGCTAACGATAATATTGTATATACTTGTATACAATAATATTAGGATTGTTTTTACGGTTATTTAAAATGTGTGGAGTTTAGGTTTAAATAAATGTCATTATGGAATGTATCATATAGGGGATGCATGTTTAACGATTGCGTGAGAAAAGATTTACGAGTACAATGAGTACAGTATGAGCCACAAGTGTGACTACATTTTTATTTTTAAATATTTCATTTTTAAAAGATGGGAGAAATGTTTTTCTCCGTGTTATAGTCATTAGGACTGATAATTAGTGACAGGAAGCTCACTACGTTTTTATTTTATTTTAAATATACTATTTATCTTAATTTTACTTTTGTGTAGTAATTGTAACGTGTGAATGTAGGTATGTTTGGAGTGGAAGTGTCCTATTTTTGCTGAATAAACTTGCAGGCACGTGTTCGTTTGCCTGTCCGATTTTTTTATAGAACATTTCGATTTTCTGTCTTTAACCCGTTAAGTGGGGAGCTAATTCTTCCACATGAACACTACGGTGGGGAGAGGTTTTCATATTTTTTTTAAATGTTTAAATAATTGGATTTACGCAGCTCGACATGTATCTGTTTAGTATTGCATGTATATTTTGACAAGAAGACACATTAATTTCAATACTGCAACGAATATTTACGAAATAGAATGATTTTTAAGCGAATCATATCTTAGTGCAAGAAAGGCATAAGTCTCATATTACTATTTTTTTCACTGATGAACATTGTAATCGTTACTTTCCGAAACTTGTACGTTAGCAATAAGTATTTACGTATCCAATAAGATCGGATTTTTTTGAGTGACCTCCTGAGAGGCCTGGTGCAGGTCTTTCTAGTCGACGCCCGTGGGCAACCTACGCGTCGGGATGGGCAAGGATGTGGTAGGAAGAGGCCGTGGCCAGTCAGGAGGTACTGCCCCAGCATTTGCCTGGTGTTGAAAATGGGAAAACCACGGCAAACCATTTCAAGGACGGCCGATGGAGGGGCTCGAACCCACGCATATGTCGAGTCAGGAGATAGCTGGGCCCTACGACCTAACGCTACGCTTTAGCGAGCACAGACACTGCTGTCGATAATAAAAGATAGATGTAGTCCCACAAGCGCTATAAATATATTTCACACTATAATTACACTATTGAAGAATACGATAATGACCTGATAACAATGTACTCACCTAATATGTACTTTCTTCTCGTGTTGTGAATATGCAACTGCCGAGCCACTAATTATTCCATTCAGAGGTTTTCTCTATTTATTATATACACACACACGAATTTACACAACAATGATAATCACTATTTACAATACACGAGGAATGGACACCTGTCAGTTCAATTTTTTGCGGTGTGATACATTCCAAAGCAAGGAGCTGGGCACAGTGCTACATCGCACATTTTGCAGCAGTGCTGTGTCTCCTTTCTTTTATTGTTTGCTTTGCAGACAATACATCTCTTGCTTGCAATGGGTTTCGTCTTTGAGGGAGGATTGAAATCTGGAAAATGCCTTCCCGAGAATCGATCTGAAGGATCATTTGATAGTGACACCACTGATCTGACTGGCTGGGCTTCAGTGGGGGTTGATTTACCATACTTGTCAAAAAGCTTCTGAATAATTTGCAAACGAAATTGTAAGTGAGTGAATTTTCCTCCATGATTCTGATAAATAACGAAGGAATTGAACATTGTTATGTCCAACAAGTGCCTGAAAATCTTTTGGTAGAACTTCTTTATTCGCTTTCTGGCTGTACTGTACGGAACAATGCACTGATCAGATAAGTCGACCCCACCCATTGAATCATTGTAATCTATACACATGACAGGCTTTACTATTGTGTCCCCTTTTCTGTTTTTCACAGTGCGCATTTCGGCATCATGTATGCTACTTAGCATACACACATCCCTCTTGTCTCTCCACTTGAGAGCAATGAGTTTGTTACGATAAGCAAACACAATTTCACCCTTTTTTAGTTTTTTTGCCATAACATCTTTTGGGAGATTTTTTCTGTTAGATCTTACGGTGCCTACAGCATCTGTTTGTAGATCATTGAGCAGGTCAAACAGCTCCGGACTACTGTAGTAATTATCCACAGCTATTAGGTAGCCCTTATTCAGGAGATCTTCGGCCAGTGTAAAGACAACTTTGGAAGGCTTAGTGTACTCAGAAATATCAATTCCGCAAACTTCGTTTACGAGATTAGTTTCCTTCCCAGTATACCATAAGATGTTCCACACATACCCAGTCTTAGCTTCACATAACTTATATGACTCCATACCAAAGCGCGACCTTTTCTTTGGTATGTATACTTTCCATCCCAGTCTACCTTTCCACAATAAGAGGCTCTCATCTATAGATAAGCTATCGTCTGGAATATATGCAGTTCTGAATTTTGATACAAGGATGTCTAGAACTGGCTTCACTTTATACAATTTGGGGTGGACCTGCCTGTTATAAGCTTCATTGTCTGCAAAATGTAAAAATTTCAGCAAAAGAAAAAATCGCTTCTCAGACATAATTTCATAAAATACGGGAGTAGCTAGCAGTTTATTTCGAGAGAAGTAATGGGCTAGTTTTGGCTTCTGAACAATGCCCTGCAGTAATAAAATTCCTAAAAATAGTTTTATTTCATTTTTGTTAGTGGGTACCCAGTCTCTCTCACGACTCCTTCTTTTCACTTTCGCCATCAACGAATTCGAACTGATTGTTTGCTGTGCATACAGATTTGTTTGCTGTGCAATAAGCTCACAAAATCCGTCGTCTATAAAAAAATCGAAAATTTCTTCCGGGTCCTTCTTATCTAAAAGTTCACCCTGTATTCCAGCATTGTAATTAGCTGGAAATCTTCCCCGCCTACAACCCCGTACGTCCCATTCACCGTGTACAGCAGGATTACCATCATTTGCGATTTCAGTGTCACTGCTGTCACTAGAACTCGAACACCGTACCGATACACTGTGTCTTGAAACCCCACTAAAATAACTAGTCCCTGGAGTATTTACTAATAACGGAGTTTCTTCGTCACTTTCTGAACTGGACTCACTACAACTATCATCATCGCTATGTTCGAGCATATCACGAATAACACATTCACTTGGAATATCTCTCGAACGTTTAGACATACTGTAGTACAATATAAAACAAAATAAATCTCTAAAACATTCTAAAAACCACAATAGGAACACATCAAAGCTTCTGTATCTCGCGAACTTAGTACCGTGTACGAACAATACGGGCTACTAAAGACGCACGGCGCTCGAGTTGAGTGTGACGCGGCATTTGAGCGGTTATTGCATTGAGCAAATACGTACCAAATAGCAAGGGGATTCCCTATCATAAAACCATAGTAGCTACGTAGTTCAAAAAATATCGTAGAGATGGCAGCACCTCCCAGAGCCTGTGAGGAAAGTCTCAAGCCTGGCGCGTAATTATAAAGGCAAGAAAAAAATAAAACCCGTCCTGCGTCTGGAGACGCGACACCCACCCTAGCGCAAAGCTGCAATCGCGGATGGAGCCGCGAGCCCCGCTCTACGGGTTAATAATCTGAAACGATAGTACTACTAGTTAGGTACTGGCGCTCATTGCAACTTAGTAACCGTTCACCCTCGAGATTCCAAGAATCTCGTCCTACCATATTTTGATTGTAGGATGTTTTTATTTTGTAACTAAGTAGGAGTACTATCGTGGTTTCATAGATATACCTGTATTCAGAGGTTACTAGCCTTTCACCTAGCGAGGTCCCGTTGATTTATCTAGTTGGATATCAACGCCCTTAGCGATCCCTTCCATCACTAGGATAATAGGTGAGGGCTACGTCAACTTCGGGTGCAGTACCATATAGTACGGTGCAATTAGTCCTAAAAACGGCCGAACCTCAACATCCAAAGTAAAAGTTTCCCTCCAAACCCAAATTGTTCTATACAGTCCACATGTGTTTCGGTAAAAAGTCTCACCATTTTGAGCGTCGGGTTTTGGGGGGGGGGGAGGGGGGGGCAGAAGTTGGTAAATTAGTAGTTTTTATCAGTTTTTCTTAAATATTTCAAAACATATGCGGTTTAGCGCAAAATGTGTCATTTACAAAAATAATCTACATTAAATTGCGAACAAAAAAGGTCCCATGCATAATCTTGCTAAAGTGAACGGTTCCAGAGTTACGGAGGGTGCGAATGTAGCAATTTTTCGTATTTTGTTAGATTTTTTGGAAAAATGAAATTATATCTACTACGTAAACAGAAATAACTAAACAATTTTATTAAAAAGTAATATTGTACAATCGTATTGTAGTCCGAAAGAGGCTGAGGCACCACAAAGGGTTAGAAGCGTAAAAATACTGGGAACAAAAACCGGTTTAGTACAAGCGCGGCCGCCAGTACAAAGCCGTGCATAAGGGGCCGGTCGACCACCTCCACCCTGCACCAGCTGCCTGCCCCTCCCACGCACACACTATCTCATCTACTCTCTTTCCCTCATTCGTATTGGGAGACCCGTTGAATGCGTTTGTTATTTCTAGTGAAGTTCTGCTGTCATTTTTTATTGTTCGTCTTTAGAATACTCTGCCAACTATGTGGTTATACTGTGACAGATCTTGGATCTGCACAGACACTCCTCATCATTAATCATTATATTAATTTAATCATCTCATTTTGATATCAAGCAATACACAGTATTACTTATTTTCGTCCGCGCCATTACCTCATATATTATGATAATTATAAGTAAAAGGGATATGTATATTTTTAGATGATGTAAATTAGTCGGAAAGTGCCAAGTTAGGGATTACAAAAATGCAGCCTGGCTATTGACCGATGGGCTTTGGCTCATTACGAAGCAGGTATCGCTACTGTGTATTAGATGAAGGTTATTGATATTTTATTCCTTTGTATGGGATTCCCTCGGATTGTCTACTCAGCAGAAGAATTACCTGAAGGTTGGATCCGCTGTAATTTGACTGCTCTCGACATAAATGAAGGCCTAAAGTAGTGACACGGACTACTGTCGAACTAATGCGATATAAAGATTGGAAATCGAGAGTGATCTAAATGGCGGTGACACGCTGTATACAAACATTTTGGTTCAATGAAAATTACACCTTATGGGAAAGTGCAAGCCAACATAGCTCTTCGTACTAAACTTCTGGTCTTCAACGACCCCAACGCTGACCCCAGCTGACGCTGGAAAGCATTTCCTTCTTGCGATGTTAGAGCCAAGAACTCTAAAGATCAAGATTGGTTTCGCTACCGGTGTTACTTGCAGGCTATTGCAAAGCAGCATATACAATCATTGTTCAAGTTGGCTGCACTCCCCCCCCTCCGGCAGCTTCCAGGCAGCATTCATTTAGAACCTACCACCAGGTGCAGCAGTGGCTGAATGAGAAGAAGAATCCGCTCGAGTGGGGGTGGAAGAAGATTGGCGAACACCTGAGACCAATTACTACAGCACGTCCTGCAGCTCCCCAGGAATTACTTTCCCTCATAGTGTGCGCTTGCAAAGACGAATGCGTCCGTAATTGAGAGTGCAGAAAGAGTGGTCTAAACTGCTTGAGCATATGCGGTAATTGCTCAGGCCTAGGATGTGATAACAGGGACACGAACATCATAGACGAAGATCTAGAACAGGAAAGTGCTTTGAAGAGGACTGAATACTGATGAATATCCTACTTTACATTAATTTAAGGTCGAATTTAACATTCTACATTTTTATTAGTTTTAATAGTTCAGAGTGGGTTTCCCCGTACCACAGCTTTATGTGGCTTAGGCCTGTGGAAGCCCCTTTTCCCTTAAAAAGTAGCGCCCCTTGAGAAGGTGGTGAGGTTGACGTTCCTTCATGGGCTTATCACTAACATACCACCGGTCATTATGGGGTTTGAAGCCATTTTTCAGTGTTGCCTTGGTAAACAAAAGTTTGGTGCTTTTCAGTCGGTGAACATGAATGTACCCAAATTAGTTCAATTACATGAGATGGTAGGTATTTATTAATCTCATTTAAGTTTTTTCAGGATTAGGGTATTACCCAAATCTTTTGGGTACATTCGTGTTGACTGACTGAAAAGCACCTAACTTTTGTTTTGTATACCACCGGTCAATAAAATCGGTATTTGCTTTTACAAAACACAATCCTGTATAAACAAAGTTAGTTTCCTTAGTGATAATGACGACCTTTTTTTGTTTGCAATTAAATGTAAATTATTTTTGTATATGACACTAAACGGCATATTTTTCGAAATATTTAAGAAAAATTGATAAAATCTACTAATTTACCAACTTCTGCCCCCTCCCAAACCCGACGCTCAAAATGATGAGACTTTTTACCGAACAACATGTGGACTGTAATAGAACAGTTTTGTGCTGAAGGGAAACTTATACTTTGGATGTTGAGGTTTGGGTCTAATTGCACCGTACTAATACAGTATGCAGGCAGAGAAATATCGACCTTCCTGACAATACGCGTTATTTGGGCTGCATAAAACAATATTATTAGGGGAAGCTGATTCACCTGGTTATATTTGTTTATTTAATTATTTTAGTTTTTAATCACAGTTGAGGAAGACTTTATGTGGTGGTGATTAGTAGTATAATGGATGAAACATCCAGGTCATTGGCTCCTAATGGTAATAATAAAAATAAAAACAACTAGCCTACTAACTGCTGGCACATGTAAGTTACCAACGAATAGAAAAGAAAATTTGAAAGCACCAACACTTATTACAACTGATATCCTCTATTTTTTATTTTTAGCCTATGACTTTTAGTGCCGGGAGTGTCCGAGGACATGTTTGGCTCGCCAGTTTGTAGCTGCTTCTAGGCGGACACCCAATGGGTGAGCTACAAGTACCGTCGCTTGTGGAGTGTTGTCTGAGGAGGAAAGTTTGAATGTAAGGTCGAGGAGTTGGAAGGTAGCGGCTGTGGCCTATAGTTAGGGACCAACCCCGGCATTTGCCTGGAAGGAAGATGGGAAACCACAGAAGACCATCTTCAAGGTTGCCGGCGGGGGGATTCGAACCTCCTCGCCTCCCGGATGTGAGTGACTGCCAGCAGCCATGCCGTATCGACCACGGCTAACTCACCCGGTGATAACCTCAATGATCTGCCCTAACACCATCACACGTATACAGAGGCCTAATATTAATTAACAGAAGTGTCCTACAGTTATGCATGTTGATGATAACTGTTTTAAGGGTGTAATAAATCTTTTTTTTTATAATTACTCCCCGTGACTGTAATGTGTAAGCAGCGCACGATGTAACTATTTTCGCAATTCCACACCAGAACACTGGTAGAGGCAGCCTGTTGCAGCCTCCGCTTTGCCAGCCAACAACAGACTTATCTTAAAATTCATACATTCACACTCAATTCCCAGCATCTCTGA
Source organism: Meconema thalassinum (assembly GCA_946902985.2). Lineage (NCBI taxonomy): Eukaryota > Metazoa > Arthropoda > Insecta > Orthoptera > Tettigoniidae > Meconema > Meconema thalassinum. The sequence continues at coordinate 1,082,198,362 of OX336388.2, read as the reverse complement.
ACCCCTTGTACAGCACCGAGACACTTCCGATCAGTGGCGGTTCGTAGGCCTACTCTGAAACAAGGGTGGGGAACAGCATATTTTTGAGAGAACATACGCCCGGAATGATAGTCTACAAGTTGCCTGCACCATGAGTGGACAAGGAAACGATGTCACTCAATTGGTTTAATTGTGGCGGCCTTTTAGTAATCGTTTCTCTGCGGTTTTACCGGGCTGTGATGGCGCAGCGGTCAAGATGCTTGCCTCGCACCAAGACTGGTCGGGTTCGATTCCTGGTTAATGCTTATGGGAGTTCCGAGGTGAAATGCCACGTCTGGTGGCCCGGATTCCACGTAAAATGGAGGTCCTGTTGTTTATGATCGAGAAGTTAATGGTCACGTATTAGTACAAGCACGCCTACTATTCCTTCCGATATTCCTAAAGTAGATTACTTAAACTCAATCAATTCACGGATTCATTTAAGACATTAACATGAACACTTCAAATTCCTAAAAATCCAGTGAATATTATTAAGGCCTTAATCGAATGCGCGACATATTCCTACATATTCTTGTGTACAAATTCGTTGTGTTTACGAACAGCCATCCTGTTGCCATCATCTAGTTGCCGCCCTATAGACTACTATATTCCTCATTTCATTGTTCATATGACATTTTGACAAGCAATGTTTCTTACATTTTTCAGGCAAATGTTTTAAATCATTAATGCCAATCATGGTCCTTGTGTCATCGCCACCAAATAACAGGCACGGAAAACAGGGAATGAATTTACTACCCGACACCCACATATCCAATCCCATTTTTCATACACAGATTTATTCAAAGTCCTGTTATACCCAGGTATGTTCTGTTTTTATCTTTAGATACTTGATTAATGCACAGATCTGGATTTGGAGAGCCTAATTGATTTGCTAATCGTATGTCCTCATAAGTTAAGGTCTTATATAGTAAGTTTTTTAGCTTGTTCATTTCATGGTTTAGTTAACGACATGGACACCACCAATGCGTGAAATGATTAAGTAATTTGTCGCAGCATTCAGTTACAGTCTAAAAACAGAATGGCACATAATAAATAAACGACAAGTAGGAATTAACCGCATACTTACCACGTACGATGAAATACGTGCTCAGTGTATATTTTAATTATGTTTAACACTGGTACGCGTTATTCGCACCTCACAAATCACGCTTCCAATAACAACTATTATGTAAGATTAATATTACTGAACACTGCAAAAGACCACCGCATTCATACACAATTATAACTCAATATCGCAGGCGCCAAAATTTCGAAGCAAAGTGCTGTGGCATGGCCTGCCTTCACCCAGTTGTGCATTCCCCTAGATAAAGAGAATTCTAAAACTTGACGTTTGGAAAAGGGAATGCTGCACCCTTTTAGGGATTTCGAAAAGATGTAAGGTTTCGGACACAAGGATTGAAGGTGAAGGAAGAGACCAAAGATTAGAATTTGCCTTTGCGTTTATTAAAGTTTTTAAACAGCATATAAAGTTACTTCTAATAAATATAGTTTAAGAATTAACAAGAAGAATAATAAAAATGCAAATTTGCAAGTTTCTCCAGGAAACGAAAAAGGTTAACAAAATTCCCTTATGAGGGATTAAAAATTTATATTGTTCATAAAAAGAGAGACATAATTAAAAATACCTAAACGAGGAACTCTTAATGATTAACCATGATGAATACGATAACACCTTTCAATGAGGTGAAAATACTTAACCCTTTCTTTAGGCCAGCAAACCCTTGGCTGGAAACAGTTGGTTGGTCCGCAAGGGGCTGATGCTTTGAAGTAGCAGTTCTATTTGCCCGCACAGGGCTGATGATCGTGGTTAATGCGCCCACACTCCAGAGGCGCTGGTTCAGAGCCAAGGTTTTGGCGATGTTCAGTCGTGATGACGAGAGTTGACCAGCAGTGAGATGTTTCTTGGTATTAACATCTCCGCTGGTTCGAGAAGTTGTCTTTTCATTAGGCAGACTTTGAACTGAGTACAGCGTTTGTAGAAAATGCCCAGCCGCCAGCTGGAGCAAAGGTAGGCCTGGAGCCTAACTCCGTGTTGACGTGAAGCAGGGCCCCTGGCAAGGCCGTGTCACCAGAGGGTAATGACCCCCGGCAAGCTTGTAGCAGCAAGTGACTGAAGATGGAGAGTCGACCCATAGGCCGATAGACCTAAGGTCATATAGTAGTAGTGACGTCAGCGCCGCCGAACCTTCCAGAATGAAGGAGGGGTGAAAAAGCAGCCAATCAAAGCACAGCCCCATGCACATTGCGAGCGTTGCCGCTGGGGTGAGCACAGTACCTCACGAGAAAGTGTGACGGAAGGTGCGTCTAGAAAGACACTTCAGAAAAAGGTGAGTTGACATGAATAATACAGAAAAACAATTAAACTGAAACACCAATAAAATAAATAAATCAGAACACCGCGTTCAGACTGCAATTAACGAAAATAAAAATAATGGGGCAGATAAATTGAACGTGTGTTTCAAACCGTAAGGGAAACATAGCCTACAAGAAAACATTCGCAAAAGCGAACATGCTGGGAGGGGCGAGAAAAAATTGCAGTAAGAAAGCACAGAAGTTAGGCCTCGCGTGGCAAAGGAGCAATCATAGTGATTGGCCTGAGAAAATGACCAACAGAAGTCCGCAGTTTTACCACGCGAACCCTAACATCTCTGCCAGGAAAGCACTCAACAACCCTACCCAAATTACAGACAAGATGAGGACTAGGGTCTTTCAAAAGGACCAAGTCCCCTACCTGAAGGTTAGAGCAGGAAACACGCCATTTACCACGCTGCTGAAGCAAACCGAGGTATTCCAACCTCCAGCGGCGCCAAAAATTGTTGCGCAAACTTTCAATTTTGCGCCAAGAAATGCTAAAGAAGATTCAGAATTAGAATATAACAGGGGGGGGGGGGGAGAGGCAGTCAACGGACCACCGATAAGAAAATGGCCTGGCGTTAATGGCAGAAGATCTGAAGGATCATTAGATAAGGGTGATAAAGGACGGGAATTAATTATGCCCTCAATAAAAATAATTAAGGAATTAAATTCTTCATGAGAAAGGGGGGTGTGGCCACAAACACGTCTAAGGTGCTTCTTGGTGAGTTTCACACAAGACTCCCACCGCCCACCTTGATGAGGTGCATAAGGGGGGATGAAGTGCCACTTGAAATTTCTCTGGTGAGCATAATCAGTAATCTTTTCCAGCGCTGAATTGTGAGTAAGAGCTCTCTTAATTTGTTCAGAAGCTCCGATAAAATTTTTAGCATTATCTGAGAATACTTCTGAAGGAAGACCTCGGCGAGCAGGAAATCTGGCAAAAGCTGCCAAAAAGTAAGCAGTAGAGGCGTTGTTAACTAATTCTAAGTGAACTGCTCCGGTGACCATACATACAAACAGCGAAATATAGAGCTTTCCAGAAATACATTTTTTGGCCTCAGGAGAATTTTTTCTGTAAACAAAAGGCCCGGAATAATCCACCCCCGTAAAGGTAAAGGGTCTAGCAGGCTCAGATCCAAAGTTGGGAAGATCACCCATGAGCTGAGCGGTAATTTTAGGTTTGGATTTAAAACATGGAATGCACTTCCGGATAACAGAGGTAACTTCATGCACTCCGTTTATGGGCCAATACTTTTCTCGAATAACAGAAAGTAATGTACGAGATCCAGCATGAAGATGCTGGTAATGATACTGACGAATGATTGGGGAAGTGACATGATGCTTTGAGGGAAGAATAATTGGATGTTTTTATCCTCAGAAAGATCAGCCAAAGATAAACGTCCTCCTACTCTTAGTAAACCATCAGTATCCAAAAAAGGGGCGAGTGAGGAAAGCCTACTCGATTTCTTAAGGGATTGACCTTGGGACAACACCTGGCATTCTTCATAGAATATTTCTTGTTGAGTAAGCCATAAGATTTTTGTAGTGGCTAAACCTAATTCAGAAAGGGTTAAATATGGTTTAGGAAAGAGGGGTTGTTCTACCACAAAATATTTCCATCGAAGGAGATAAGCCGTAACCCTCACCAATTTATGGAAAGAGGAATATCGCTGCAAGAGAAGGGGAGAGTCTGAAACGAGAAGAGAAGATCCAGTAATCTTACCAGCATCCGGCAAGTCTGATAACTCCGGAAGAGGGAAATTTGGCCAAGCGGAAGGTTCTTGCAGGAGCCAACGGGGACCGTGCCAGTATAATGTCAGGTTAGCCAACAGAAGAGGGGAACATCCCCGAGAAGTGACATCTACAGGGTTCTCCTTGCCAGATACATGATGCCATTGTTCAAGGTTAGACAATTGTTGAATTTTGGACACTCTATTAGCTACAAACACCTGCCAGTGCGAGGGAGGTTTGGCAATCCATGCCAACGTGATGGCTGAGTCACTCCAAAAGTAAGTTTTAATAAATCGGATTTTTAAAGATTGACGGATTTTGACCAATAATTCAACCGCTAAAAGTTCAGCACAAAGTTCCAGTCGTGGCAAGGATAAAGATTTAAGAGGGGCCACCTTTGACTTAGCGCAAATTAAATTGGAAAAGAAATATGATTGGACAAGATTACGGCAAACAATATACGCACAACATCCATAAGCTTTCAATGAGCTATCGGCAAAGATATGAAGTTCATATCCTCCACAGGAGGGAAAGGGAATAATCACTCGCGGGATAATAATATTAGAAAGATCTTCCAAACTACTTCCATAAGAAATCCAATTTTTTTGCAACGGTAGGATTATAAACATGCAGGAAGCGAGCGACTAGACTGACACAAGTGCTTGCTTCAACACGGTAACTTGAGCTATCGCCGCGTCAGCGAAGACTGACGCACGAATACAACAGTAGGAGAGATTACAGCGGAGCTGGTAGCACTCTCACTAGCGAAGTAATAAAACACAATCATTCACGCCATCTTACACACATAAAGAATCCCGAAAGTACAATACGAGGGACAATCACTAAGCCAAAAATTATTCACACCAGTATACATTTTGTCGAGCACATTTCAGCCATGCAATACAAGCCACGGGACCTAAATTAGGCTCTATACAGGTCTATACAATACCTTTGTGGGTCGCGTCAAGCCCACATGCCAGCGAAACAAAATATCACAAACAGGGTATTTAATTTATATTCTACAGTAAAAAAGGTTGCAGAAATGTCTAATATATGCCTCAGAGACATGCTTACAAACAGTGGATAGAGATATGCCACTGATTAATGACCAAAAAATTGATACCACACCTCCGCTACCCACTACACTATAATCGTAGCGGGAACCGAAAGGGCGAACAGCCCGAGTGAAGGGTGCAAGGCACGGGGATTAACACTACAAACACAGTGAAACAGGGAAGGAAGGAAGATTGTAGTTTTATGTGACCGTTAATCTCGAGATCATAAGCCACGGGACCTCCATTTTACGTGGAATCCGAACCACAGGACATGGCATTTCACTTTGAAAATCTCACATGCATTGACCGGGAATCGAACCCGGTCCGCAGTGGTGAGAAGCCAACAGCTTGACCGCTGCGCCACCACGCCCCCGTGAAACAGGGAACAGGGGTAGCAAGGATTAGGTTACTCAATGACACCTTGCTGCGAAGCACACTACTAGAGGTGACATATGGACATAAACAGTAACACTGGCTAACAAGTGCAAACAAGAACTCAGGGGATATACATGATCAGAGGTCTGGATTCCAAGTAAAAACGGACGCCCCGAGAGGCGAAAACTGTCGACCAACTGAAAATCAGTCAGCCCCAAACACACAGGTCATCAGACCCGGGCGAATCTTCTAAAATACACACACTAGCGGTACAACGCCAGATAAAAATTCAAACACAGAATAGAACCATACGGGACGGACATCGCATATAGCCGCTGCCGCCTCCCAATCAATCAGGGCCCGCAACACGAAATGCGAAACATAGGCCAAAAATAGGTATTCCAGGGAAAAAATACACATTTCCACGCACAAACACACTGTTACACAGACATGAAATGAAATGAAAATCCACAACCTGCTTCCAGTCGAACGACTGGGTCAGGAAATGGAATGGATGAAGCCCCCATCTAGCGGCGAGGATATGAACTGTGCCGGCTGCCGAAGCCTGTCGCTTTTCCCTGGGACAATGATTAAATGAATGACAGATGAAATGAAATGAGAGTGGAGAGTGTTGCTAGAATGACATTTTTGACAGGGAAAACCGGAGTACCCGCAGAAAAACCTGTCTGCCCCCACTCTGTCCAGCACAAATCTCATATGGAGTGTCCGGGGTTTGAACCACGGACCCAGCGGTGAGAGGCCGGCGCGCTGCCGCCTAAGCCACGGAGGCACAGTTACACAGACATATATCAGTAAAATAGGAATACATTTCGAGCAAACCTATTATTTAACAGAAATTTGGGAACACCACATTTAAATACCCAGATGATAGGCAAAATACAAGCATTTACACTGGGAAACAGGAATAACACCAGGTAAAATGACGCCGTAATGTAAAGGCTAGAAGAGGCAAACCTAGAGAAAAACCTAGGAATAATTTTCCAGGATGATGGCACATTTTAAGCCAATACATGGCGAAACGCGAGCAGCACCGCGGGAGGACATGTTATTTCCATTTCCAAACAAAGCTTGAGACATCATAAACATATTCCGTAATGAAAACACAAGCAATCGCGGCAATATACATAACAAATTCTTTAGCCTGGCGACCCTTGACACATACCAGAACGAATTCCAGCCTACGGATACACAAACAAAATCATCACACATAATTGCTGACAATAAACCAACAGGCTCACGGAAGGCAAACAATTGCAACAGTACACACTTACATAATTGCAGGGATTCCTAGTAATAGTAATAGATTACTACATCTCCACTAGGATACTTAAACGTCTCGCACACAAAATACAAAGCCAACACGAACAACAGGGGGCACATTGCTTTAAGCGCTCACATCATTACTCCAGACAGCCATTCACAAGCCGGCTACGGGGGCCGACTCCCACCCATACACGATATCTTCATAGATATGGTCAATTATCATACCAGCGGGAAAACACTGGCACTCAATAAACAATACTACCCCGATAATAGGAATAAAGTACAATGATGAGGTCCAAGAGTTTTTACGCCCAATATAGGGGCATGGACATCACTAGATACACAATACAGACATAGGGTTGATACAGTATGCGGAATGGACACAGAAATTACATGCATAGGCAAACTCAGCCTACATGCAGCCCGAACATAACATAGGATCGCAAGGCATTTATATAACGATCCACGACAGTGCGGCAAGCGACATCACGCCGAACGGTGATATGCACTGAAGGCCACGGCCACTTCCACCCGACTAGCCTCATTCCCGCCACATGAGGCAATCATTATACTGACAATTAGACGCCGTAGGCAATAGAACACAAGGGCAGATAAATACAATATCCCATAACTAATAATACACCCCCCATTTTTAGAAACGGTCACATTATAAAATAAAACACATGGATGTCACAGACACTATAGCGCCGACAAAGGCCATAGCATAAGGGCGTAAATAGTAAATGAATGCGCATAGCAGGGCGGACGCACAAATATACAAATAGAGGCTATAAATAGAGCCTAAGGCTGTCCACACTACAGATAGACAGGCCACAGAGCGCTAAGCGCACGAAAGGTACATGGATATTATAGCAGCCATATAGGCAGGACGTAAAGCACACCCCCCCCCCCCCACACACACACAGATATCCTTCATACAATAGGGGTAACCATTTTCTAAGAATGGTAAAATAGATCCATTATAAAGCAAAGAGTGAAAAAAGTGCGTTGACGCTACCGGATGTTATACTATATTTTTATGATAATAAGGGATAGTAGTCCCACAGCTCCATTGCGCAAGGATGCATAGTAGGCATTATTAGCCATAGGGATTACAGACGCCCAATGAGCGAGTATTTAGATAACGCCAGCGAGCGGAGAAAGCGCGATAGGACCAGGTGAGAATTATCAGTATTAAAGGCACTAGTATAATGCACAAAGAGATATATACGCACAGTTTCCCATAGACACCATAGAGGCAATGATCCATACACCATTTCCCACCATTTCCCACCAATTCACACACACTACCTTTACACAAAGGGGTGGTAGCCCTTCATGCTTTTAAGAAGAGGGTTAACTGCACCCCGCACCATACCGCTTTCACCTGAGTATTAGAGGTGGTCGGATGACAAATATTGGACGCTGAATATATCTATTTATATAGATAAAGACCACAGGAATACACTAACAAATATTTTAATTAATACTCCCGCATGTTACAATTATAGACTCATTTAACCTACACAAACTCACTCCCTTAGTTGAGCGGCAATTAGACGCGCTCAAATCCATCGATACGCATGTACATCCCCCCCCCCCCCACACACACACACCAAGGGTTTTGCTATACCCGCATGCCACATTTGAATTTTAATCAGACGGGAAAACCAACCCCATCCAGTAATTTAAAAAACATCCTTACAGCATTAGGGGCTCAAGGCCGAGATAACGAAGCCGACAATGCTACACCATCCCGAACCCACGCGGTAATACCTTTTAACAAATAACACCCCATCGGACCTCGCAAATGACACCTTGCAAAATCCACAATTCCTACTAACATGCCTCTGTTATATATACAAAAAATATCAGCGCGGGAGATCCGACTGAGCTGATAAGGGCGAAAGCAGGCACTGCGTTTCGAATGCCCTAAAACCCACAAGTACACAAAATATTACATTATACACCTGTACACAGATTATTACAAATTACATAGTACACTAAAGCTACACATCCCCCAAGGTATGATCCACATATGGATAATAAAGGATCTGAGTACACACGGCAAGGACACTCGTTAAAATCACGAGGAGTCACAGGGGGACAAAGTCAAGGACGGCATGGCAGATCTTGAAGACAAAATTGACTAAGGACTTTTAGTTAGTTTTTATGCTAAGTAGGCACCCTTAAGGCGCGAGGGTGAGTCTCCCACTCGCAAGGGGTTTAAGCAACAAAAGCCCTAGGCCGGATCCTAGGTGAAGACTTGAATAATGAAATAATGAATGAATAATAATGAATATAATAAATGAATAAATGAATTTTACGGAATAGTACACACATGATTATGTTCGGTACAGCCCACAAATGTCGGGTAGCGACCCGTGAGCTAAATGTCGGTTTTAAACGTACTGTGAGTTGTAAATGGTAGGTAGCAATCACCAGAGGGGTTTGGGCTCCCAAGAAAAGAAAAATGACTATATACGATTCCCTGGAGACACCCGATGAAATAATATACGAGGTGATCCCACCAGAGCGAACGTCTGCTTTTACAGCATTACATATATACGCTTTCATAACATCGAATATGTGCAAAAGGTCTATACACTACACACACACACACATTTAGTTATAAATTTAGTTAGGCTTAGGAGGGGACGAAGGGCGCCTACCGGATTCCGGTTCCGGTAGAACGCATGCGACGGCGTCTCGGAAGGTACGCCGACCGGGGGGATCCTCACGTCAAAATTTTAGCATATAAGATATAGTTGCATATTTCGGGAGCAACTTAGATGATAAGCAAATTTAGTAAAGCAGTGCTGTTACAAAGCAGTAGGCAAACTAACGAGGCGTATTTCGGCATTAGAATAAAGAACTATCTCTACAATTTTTTGTAGATATAGATTAGCATGTAATCAGATATAAGGTACACTTTCACGGCACCAGTAAGACCATTAAAGATGGCAGAGTTAAGCCCGGTTATACACAGTGAGTTCGGCACCAGTAAGACCATTAAAGATGGCAGAGGTGAGCCCGGTAATACATAGCGCATTCGGCACCATAAATCCACTCAAGTTGGTAGGGTAAACCCGATAATGAAAATTCTAGGTGACACGAACGCCACATAGCGCGTTCGGCACCTGAAAACTATTCCGTTTACATGGTAAGTCCGACAAGACAAATGACAAGACAAAAATGACAGACAAGCGAAGAGAGCGATAGGCGCACTGAGGCCAGCTGACCCCTAAAATAGCGCTGCACGATGCGCGCAATATATGCGACAATACGGTACAGCAACCGAAGCTGACCGACCACAGCGTTGCGCGATATATACAGAATATAAGGAATATATTTGGCCAAGGGCATATCTATCAATGTATTTATATTTCAGAGATGAACTCCAACGTAGCTACGGCAGAAATCAGCAATGATCATAATAAAAGGTAAGGTGGACCACCGACGTCGCAAACACACACATTCACACACTGTATACACTGATGGTACACACACAAATACACAAGGAGTATATATATAAGTAGTACGGTAGAGCACAGACTACCTAGGTTAAGATATGCTAAGGTGGTGCCAGAAGAAATATTTGCGAATGACCGCAACCAGGGCTAACCAGCCACTAATCAACGGAGTGTTTATGACCGACTAACGAATGACAATGCACAAGGGTATGAACAGAATATGTACCAATAATGATGTACTCTTTTTCAGGCAATGCATCTGTACGATATATGGCAATGGCGAGATATTAATGATGATAACTTCTATTGCAGACAAGCGGAAATCAATTACATTGCTAAATGTGTACACAAGCTCTATTTCTTTACAGATGACGAGTATTATACACATACCTATCGTAAATATATTTCCAACGTAGATACACCACACTCTCTCCTTCTTGTACAGACAAATACACTGCTCGTCGATCTGAGTCACACCAATAAGGTGATGGCACCAGCGGCCATTAGCATTCAGCATCCGTGGGACGCTGAAAGCTATGGACGCAAACACATAACGCTAAAATGAGGAGCGACATACGGTGACCAGGGGCGGCACAGATCTGTAAGTGCCGTGCCTCATCATCTGGGTGGAATTCCCAACCCACGGTTGGAAAACCACTAGGGTATAGAAAAGTTAAAAAAGTGGACGAGCGGATTAGCCACTGAACCACGATCAACAACGGCCGAGTACAAGGAAAACAAATAAGGTATTAGAGTGTAGATATTAGCGCGCATAAGCGAAAGGTATGGCGAGATAGCCGGTTAAGGAGTTCCATCAAAATTGTAAATTAACTTGTAACAGAGATATCGGAATCGTGCATATGAGTATAGCTATTATGATCATCGATATTATCAATATTATCATTATTATTATCAGACAAATATTATTATGCCAAAATAAGCATGTTACTACTTCACCATTGTTATTATCACTGTTGTACACACAAACACACTGAATACATTTGTTTTTTCTTTCCTTTCCTACTCTTAACGATAATTTGTAAAGGTGTCCTATTTCTCCCCACATAATAAACTCATTTTAATACATACACTTTATTTACACCCCAGGGCACCTGTTCTTCCTTTATATTCACTCTTTCATGCATTTATATTTTTACACTTTACTTTTGTATAATGCATGTAGAGAGCAATATTTTCATCGCAACACAAAGACAGATGATTTTTTTTCTGTCTACGTGGATAACGAAAGATGGATATGATTTTATGTACCAGATATGTCACATATATATTTTTGTTTCCGTTTATAACATGTATAACTTGTAATATGTAATGTTCAATGACGGCTATGCATATATGCACAAACAATGTTCCAACCCTTACACCCCACCCTTTCTGAGCGCACACTACCCCTACACACTTCTGAGGAACTACACGACACACCGAGAGAACACAGCGTCTACACCGAACACTTCATCCACGCACCAAGAAGAACAGGAGGTCAAGGAAGAGGAGGAAGACCAGGAGGACCCGAACTAAAATAGGGCAACCTCTTGTTAAGGCCCAAGGGAGCCTACACACTTAGAGCCTTATACCCCATAGAAGAGGTATAGCCATACGCGCCTGAACATACAGGCGGCTACACAATTCCTCATTCAACCATAAATCCAATTAACACGTCTACGCTTCTATCCCAACTTCTTACACCCTCTTCTACCCCAAAGCACCTTCAGACCGGAAACAACCGGCCCACACTTCAGTAACACATAGCCGGCGGAGTTGGAATCTCAGCTCTTGCCTAAGGCTTGCGTCATTTACACACAGCTACATTAAAACTAACTGGGACATCAACACGAATGAAGAAACACCGACTCAGCACTTCCAAAAGTATAAAAGTGGCATCCTCACCGGGCCAAATGTCTGTTGTTTGCCGAAGGCCTTGCCCATCTACACCGTGACGTCCTGCCAGGGGTTAGTGTGACTCAGAATCCTGAACTTGTAATTTACATTCCTTTTGACACCCGAATACTTGTTGTATTACACACATTGTCTACACGTTCCTAATTGAAGGAACAAACGCTAACACTCTGGTACCAATAAACCAGCAAACCATTGCAGACAATTATCATTACACATTGTTTTACCTCTCACTTCCCCACCTGACATCCTGAAATGCCAGTGTCCATCATCAGTTATAGAATTGCTGTGCATGCAATTCGCATTGTAAGTAACATTGAAGAGCTCAGACTGCCGAGCGTAAGGTGCATGCTCAGCGATTAATGAATAGCTTGCATACAGTGTTTATCCTCTAATGCAATAGCCCTTTCTCGATCGTGCACCCTTTAGATAACGCTTCCAATTTTGACAGAGCTCACCACATTCCCCCAAAACTCTTTCACATACGCTTACTCGTAGTTTCCGCACATTCGTGGAAACTCACACCATTTGGTACACACCCTCTAAATTCCCACATTTACACCCTTGTTCGACCTACCCCATTTCAGGTCAGAACACACCATATCGCACAGACCTCTGTCTGACGTGCTGTGAGAGAGAGAGATCACCTAGGGAATTCCACGATAACGCTCCCTCCTCCGGCCTGTACCCGTCCGGCGATTGTTGCAGGGTGTTTGCGTTCAGACCATGCCATATACACCAACGACCGTCCGATAGAGCATAGAACGGAAAAAGCCACCTGTCTCCACTCAGTGGACGTCCAGTTGCGGTATTGCCGTGCAAATTCCAGTCTTCGTCGCTGATGAACAGCAGTCAGCATGGGTGCATGAACCAGGCGCCTGCTGCGGAGACCCATACTCAGCAACGTTCGCTGAACGGTAGTTGAGGAGACACGGTAGGTAGCCCCTGGGCGGTCAGATGCTCTAGAGATGCACGTGTATTCGCCCGTACACTTCTCCGCAGCCGTAGTTCAATGGCCCATGGTTCACAACAGTTGTCTCGGCGTCGCACAGTGGTCCTTTTGCACGACCTGGGCGCTCAAAATGTAAAAAATAAATGTCTTGTATTTTCATGTTGCATGACATTTTAGTATCAGCAATGTCAGAGGACAGTAGTACGGAACTTAACACTTTGAATATTGCGTAATCGCGATGACGTCATAGCCCTTTGGGTGACGTCATGGGCCCTTAGAGTGAGCATGTGCACTGCGCGTATTAGCGTGGGAAGAGGTTGACCTTTTGGCTTGTTTATGCGATGGTGATAAAAATAATGAGTGTTGACGTCATGGGGGTTGTTTATTAGGATGATACTGGCATGTGACGTCATGGGCCCTTAGAGCGAGCATGTGCACTGCACGTGTTAGCGTGGGAAGAGGTTGACCTTTGGCTAGTTTACGCGAGTCATAAAATTAATGGGTGTTGACGTCATGGGGGTTGTTTATTAGGATGCTAACTGTCATGTGACACCCGTGCGAGTGTGAGCATGTGCGCCAGTGCGAGCGATCCGCACATGTGGCGCGCAGCTGTTATGTTTTTTTGCTCGCGCCGGGCGGGCTGAGCGGAGAGGCGGCTCCTATGCACACATGTGGTGTGCAGCTGTTATTGTTTTTTGCTTAGGATGCTAACCGTCATCTGACACCCGTGCGAGTTTGAGCATGTGCAGCAGTGCGAGCGATCACGTGATATGTCTGCAGTGTTCGCGTGAGACGTGGTTGACCTTTAACAAGTAGTATTAACTTGGGGGTCCTGTCCACTAACTTATTGAACCCTCGTCGTATCGGCCCCGAACCTGATATCTCGCACTCGTAGTAATGCCCCCCTCATTTCCTATAGCCTCTTAATTTAATTAAAATACCAAAACTAAAAGGTCATTCGCGAGTAGTGGGGTAGTGTATGTTCTCTTGCAAGTCGCGTGTGTGTTTGAATACGTATGGCTATGTTGGGAAAAGGTTTGGTGGTGGGCGAGGACTAGGGTTGAGTGAGGGCTCGTTTAAATGTTATTTTTCCCGCTCTATTTGATGGTGAGGTTATTTTTTAAAATGGGTAGAATTTGGAAACGCAATTTGAGGTAAACGTGCGTTTTTGAAATTTTCCGAATTAAATGAGCTTGTAAGGCTAAAACGATGTGTTATTTAGGAATGGCGCGACGTCCTCTTTGCTATGAATGTGGGTCGGTATATATATTATTTTTTAAAATTGTTGTTTTTTGATATTGGCGTTATTTTGAAAGCGGTGAAGATGAGAAAAAAGTTTTCATGACGTCAATGAAAGGTCCCTATGCCCTTTAGGCTGACAGCAAGTTTCAAGTGCCTTGGACAAAGCAAAATGATAGCCTACTTTCTGGCGAACATTGGCGATGATTCGCGAACGCATGGTCGGATTTGAGCATATAGGGTGTCGTAGGACTTGTGGTGAACCACCCCTTGCTATGGATGGGGTATATCCACCCCAAAATAAAAACTACCCTTACCCGAGGGTTAAGTAGTGTTTTTTTGTATGCATGCGCACTTGAGGGCTTTTGTAAGAGAGCGGAATTTTTAAATGATTATTTATAGATGAGTTTTTTAAATATTTATTTAAAAAACAAAAAATTATAGGTCATTCGCTTTTTAGTATCTCGCTAACCAATAATGCGATTTAAACATATGGGGTGTCGTAGGACTCAGAATGAATTCTCCTTTTGTATGAACGAGGTATGTCAACCCCCAAAATAAAAACTACCCTTACCCGGGGTGAAATAGTAATTTCTTGTATGTATGCACACCGGTGGCTTTTGTCAAAAGGGCCTAACTTTAAAAAATTATAATTTATAATTTAAAGCTTATCCCCCAAACTATTTTCTAGTCTATATAATCACTTACTTTTGTTAATATTTTCTGAACCCCTGATGGGATTTTGCCATAGGCAGTATCCTAGCACTTGGGGTGACGCCTCGTTTTTGAATGTATGATTCATTTTTTTTGTCAAAGGGGCCTAACTACACTTGTGTTAATATCTCGCGAACCAATCATGCTAGGGACTTGTATGAGGGGTCTTGGCACTAGGGGCGACGTCCCCCCTTGGGTTTTAAACTATCCCACAAAATTGAAAACTCAATATCTTGGAAACTAAGAACCCTAAAATTAGGCGTGATAGCTTTAAAAATAGGTGATGGCATAGGCTTTTACCTGGATTGGTCATTTCACCTCTAAAACAGTAAATAGTCATGTTATGGGAAAACGTGTTAAACACCTAAAAATGTTAAATGAAACTAAGATCTTTTGTTTTTTGATGAAAAATAGCAGGGGGGTAAAAACTACCCCCAAATTTGAAAATCGATACCTTGGAAACTATGAACCGTAAAATTAGGTGTAATAGCTTAAAAAATTGGTTGTGACATAGGCTTTTACCTGGATGGATGATTTCACCCCTAAAACAGTAAATAGTGATTTTACAGTGGGGATAAATGTGTTAAACGGGTAAACATGATAATTGAACCTAAGATCTTTTGTTTTTCATGAAAAACTAAGAACCCTATATTTAAGTGTGGTAGTTGAAAAATAGGAAATGACATACGCTTTTACCTCGATAGATTATTTCACTCTTAAAACAGGGTATAGTAATGTTACAGGAGAAAAAGGTATTAAACACTTAAAAGCATAAGAGTTTTGTGAAACCATGCTTTAATGAATGTGTGTATGGAGAATGACAGCTTGCTAATTATTATTATTATTATTATTATTATTAGGTAATTATGGATTAATGTGTTTATAGCTAATGAATAAGGCTACAGAGTTGTAACAGGTGTTGTACAAATCAGGATGGCCAACCCGTTGCCATGCCCCATGAATTTACCCAAAAGAGCCAAAACGTTTGGGTTATCGACCTGAGATTTTATAAAACTAATTATCGGAGAGGGTGAAGTAAGGTTTTGTTTAGGACTGACAATGGCTAACCCTTTCCCATGATTTATGAATTGAACCAAAACGTTTTTCCTGACAAGACTGAGTGTACCCTGTTGCAGCCTTTAGAAAATCAAACCCGGACCTCTGTGGTGACAGTTGAGTTATATTAATGATGGTTTTTGAACAAACACACACTTGCATACTATCGCTGAGGGATGAGGCTGATTCCTGCTCGTGGTGCCCCTGCTAAGGTAGTTGGAATTAAATTTCCATTACCGAACTGAACGTCAGCATTCCAGAAGCGTTATCTAAATATTAGACTCCAATCATGGGACTTAAGAAACGGATCTTTTCAGAACCCCCTCTGACTGTAATTTCAGTGAACATCGAAGGCTTGTCATCACCGAAACAACAATTACTATGCGATCTTTGCCAAGAACAGAAATGTGATGTTTTGTGCATTCAAGAAACTCATAAAGATAACCATCAGAAACGACCATATATACCAGGTCTGAACTTGGTTGCAGAAATACCACACCCTAAACATGGTAGTGCCATCTTTGTCAAACCAGAAATCCAAGTTGAGAGTGTCCATTGTACATTAAACCACAACATCGAGATAATCTCTCTGGAAATCAGTAATTGTGTAATCACTTCCATCTATAAGCCTCCTTCAGAAAGTTTCTCCTTTACTCCACCTATAAATTTAAATTCAGAGAAGATATCTGTAGTAATAGGAGATTTCAATAGTCACAGCCACGTGTGGGGATACACACATGAAGATGAAAACGGAGAAGCTGTCCTTTCTTGGGCTGAAAGTAACCACCTCTCTCTCATCCATGACAGCAAACTACCTCCATCCTTCAACTGTGGTAGATGGCAACGAGGATTTAATCCAGACCTCCTCTTCGTAAGCGAGAGTGTAGCACAACAATGTCATAAATCTGTGTGTCTCCCGATCCCTAAAACACAACATAGACCAATAATGTGCCAGCTACTTCCAGTCATAAGACCTCAAGAAACTCGCTTCAGGCGACGATATAACTTTAAAAAAGCTGATTGGTCAAAGTTTTCCGAATTGTTGGATGTGAAAGTTCGGACCATCCCAGCCGTACCTGAGAAATATGAACGTTTTGTTGATGCTGTGAATCTTTGTTCTCAGACATGTATTCCAAGAGGCTGTAGGACTAACTATATTCAAGGGATAACTGCAGAGACAGCAGTATTATTAGATGAATATTACAAATCATTCGACGAAAACCATTTTAGTGAGGAAACCTCCAACAATGCAGCGTGTATTCTCTCTTCAATCTCTGAGGCAAAGAGAGACCAATGGGAGAAACTGATGGCAGACTGTGACATGAGTAGAAGCAGTCAAGGAGCTTGGAGATTATTAAGACGTCTAAATAATGATCGTTCTCAAACAAGTACACATGCAAATGTCAAAGCTGATGAAATTGCACACCAGCTCATTGAAAATGGAAAATCTACTAGTTCCATCAAGACTAGTAAGAAGACACTAGAGAGGAAACCTGATCAAGAAACCAGTATTCTACATCAACCTTTTACTCAGACTGAGCTTGATCATGCACTGAGCAAAACCAAGAATGGTAAAGCCGCTGGCCTTGATGACTTAAGAGTTGAGCAAATTAAGAATTTCGGTCCAGTCACAAAGCACTGGTTAACAGAGCTAATGAACAAATGCATCCAATCATGCAAGATCCCGAAATTATGGAGGAAAGCCAAAGTTATAGCCATTCATAAGCCAGGTAATGATCCAAATGACCCAAAGAGCTATCGACCTATTTCGCTCCTTTGTCATCTGTACAAGATCCTTGAAAGACTCATACTCCACAGACAAATGGAGAAATTAGAGGCCATCTATATACCACAGCAAGCTGGCTTCAGAATTGGGAAGAGCTGTACCTCTCAAGTGTTGAAGTTAACGCAGCATATCGAAGATGGTTTTGAGAGGAAACAGATCACTGGAGCAGTGTTTATCGACCTTACAGCTGCTTATGATACTGTCAACCATAGACGTCTCCTCATGAAACTATACAATGCTACGAATGATTACCAGCTTACCTGCTTCATAAGAAATCTCCTTGAAAATAAAAGATTTTTCGTCGAATTTCAGGGGAAAAGAAGCTGGTGGAGATCACAGAGGAACGGATTACCTCAGGGAAGTGTGCTCTCTCCGTCATTGTTCAACATCTACATCAATGACCAGCCACTACCTGTAGGAACACAAAGCTTTATCTATGCAGATGACTGTGCCATCACCACTCAAGACTCCTGCTTTAACGCTATTGAGCAGAAACTATCTAATGCACTTACAGAGCTGTCTGCTTACTACAAGGAGAATCAGCTGAGTCCAAACCCCAATAAAACACAGACTTGTGCCTTCCACCTTAAAAATAAAATGGCAAACAGAACCCTTAAAATCACTTGGGAAGGAACCACATTAGAGCACTGCATCTCACTAAAATATCTCGGAGTAACCCTCGACCGTGCTCTCACTTACCAGAAACACTGCTCGAACACCAAGCAAAAAGTGGCAGCCAGAAATAATATTATAAGGAAGATAACGGGTACTACCTGGGGGGCACATCCCAACACTGTGAGAACCTCTTCCATTGCTCTATGTTACTCTGCTGCGGAATATGCATCCCCAGTATGGTACAAGTCAACCCACGCCAGGAATGTAGATACAGCTCTAAACGATACCTGTCGCATTATTACCGGATGTCTAAAGCCTACTCCTTTGGATAAATTGTACAGTCTTGCTGGCATTGCCCCTCCTAATATTCGTCGTGAGATTGCAGCAAAAATTGAGAAGAAGAAGGCGGTAACATCTAAAGCTCACCCTCTGTATGGATACAAGCCAGCTACTTCGAGACTCAAATCACGGAAAAGTTTCCTCAGAATTACCGAGGCTCTTAAGGGGACACCTCAACAATCCCGAATCCATCTATGGCGTGCAAGCTGCAATCGCTCCGAAGAATGGCTGACACCTAGTGAAGAACTACCACCTGGTCATATGGAGAAATGGAGTACCTGGAGATCTCTGAACAAATTACGGGCAGGCGTGACAAGATGTAAAAGTAACCTGCAGAAGTGGGGTTTCGACATCGAGTCCTCATTGTGTGAATGTGGTGTAATCCAGACTACGTCTCATTTGTTGCAGTGCAGCAGGTGCCCTCAAACATGCACAGTACAAGATTTGCTTCAGGCGAGAGAAAATGCACTGGATGTCGCTAACTTCTGGGCAAAAGTAGTATAGACTCTTGTTTGTTTAGTGTGACTTTGCATTGTATATAATCCAGTACGAGTTTTAATGTATACATATATAGTATTAATGCTTCTGATACGAATAAATAAATAAATACTATCGCTGGGTTGAATCTGCACAGAGACACTGGCTTTGTTTGTGTAATGAGTCTTGGTGATAAGAACACGACGCTCTTGCCAGCAAGTTTCATATTACTCGTCTGCTTGATAGTGGACGTGCTTCGCACCGTGTTAGCGTACATGACTAGATAGTTGTTAGGTAAGGGTTGACAAGGCTCATTGATCCTTATTGCAACCTTAAAATGAAAATGAATTTCTTGGTATAGTCGGGGTTGAAGCCAAGGCCTTAGGGCAGGCAACCAAGTATGTTAAACACTACACTGTGAGATGGTCAAATGATAATGTAACAGAACATATAGAAAAGTTTTCTGTAGTTTAACTAATTGACTAAGAGCCATACCATGCGAGGTATAGGTAATTGAAATTGAATCCTTAGCTGTTGACCCTACAACATGTAAGCTATAGCAATGCCCGCCTATAAGCTATCATGTTAGAAAAAGAAATGTATGGGTTGTTTTAAACGGAGAATGATTGTGTTTACTGTGAAACACAAATCTGAATTTAAAAATAGTTTATGTCCTACATGATGTTTGAACTCTTTTTAAATTTATACTTTAGACAAACCATAGCGTATAGAAGAGAAAGTGACGCGACTTGTGGAGTTTGTATGGTCCAGCCGCTAGGTGGCTCTAGCGTCGGCTAGCGCTGAGTGAGGACGGTATCAATACAAGCAGTTGAATGTTACTTTTCAGTAACTAAATGTTATCAGCTTACACTACGTTGTATTAGACAAGATGATTCAAATATAAAATTCTCCGCACTGAGTATATACAACGCTAACGTCCGTTGTGTTAATTATGAAACATCAGATTGCGTCATAGGTTCATATAATAAGGAAATAAAACATTCTGACGGGGGTCAAAATGTAACTGAATGTGTGAAAATCGTAAAGGTACAGACCATTCACTACTGCACAAATAAAGTAAATATAATATAATACAGTATAATGACAAACTCACCCATAGCTCTCAGTTGTCCGAAGCTTTGGACAGCTTACGCGATGATTTTCCAGACTTAGAAGTTGACTGCTCTTTCCTAATTTCTTTCGTACGAAAGAAAAAGCGCACTTCATGAAATGAAAAACGAGTTTTCCAATAAGGTCCAGTTTATGTCCCATACACCATCAAAAAATCACGGCCCTAAAACAATCTCATCAATGCTGTCCTAACACTCATAAAATATATCAACCCACAAATTTGAAAGGGAAGATAATTCCATTTCAACGACTACTTCGACCTGTAAAAGAATGTTGAAGACACTGTCAGACGGTTGAGTTAGGTAAGTAAGGGCATTTATTGGGCCAAAGTCCTTTATATTAGTGAAAGTTGCAGCTGTTGTGTCCGACGGCCTTTTCACTTTGAAGGGTTGTTGCACACTTCACACAGCTGATCCCTTTCCTTAGTTGCTTGACAATATACCCGGCTAGATAGTGTGGGAGTGCACCAGGCTTCAAACTCCATCTCATTTTCGCCATTTCGACTGTCTTTCCTTCTATAATGAAAGTGTCCGTTTTTATAAGGAAATTATCGGAGCAATGTTTGTCACATAGCCTGCATATAACTTACTAGACAATTTAATGTCTTTCCTCGGAATGGCCTTAGCCCATTTAAATAAATCATCTTCGGCTTTTGGAGGTCTAAAAAAGTGCCTACCTGTTGCAGATGACTTGTCGTATCCAGATCGGCACCCGGGAACAAAACAACACGGCATATTCACTTACACAGTTTTGTTTGACGAATCTTACCAGGTTATAATTCACTCGACAGCACAAACGTAAAGAAATAAGTGTAAAGGCTTACAAATACTAAACACACCAGTGTCATAACGTATGTATTATTTCACTATCGCTTCTTGATCGCATACACTTTTCAACACCAAGAAATAAGGACTAAACATGGCAGCATTTCCATGTTTTCAAACTCGCGAGCGCTTAGAAAGTGTCTCCAGACAGCCACAACCAACCGCTGCGCAGTCTACCGGCGGGCGCAGCAACTACCTATACTAAAGATACGGCAAACTCGGTAGTCGGCACACTTTCTCTTCTAAACGCTATGGACAAACGCTAACATAGTTGTAGTTCAGAAGCCATGGCTGCATCCTTTCCAATCCTACACCGTACATTGAAGTTAAAATTAATAATGATCACGTTACAGACAGCCAGTTTCAAAGCCATGAGAAATAAGTGAACAAAGTATAAAATTCTTGACCCAGTCGGGAATTCAACATGGTGTTGTTTCAAATGCCATTGAATTATTGAATAATGGTTTAATCTACCTCAAATTTATATAACATTACCCGAATATTGATGAAAATTCACTAAATTCTACCAAATTTAGCCCTCACAAACCATGAAATTTAACCATTTTTTAAAATTCACAACATATACTCGAAAATTCCTTAATATTTCCTTTACTTGTATGACTTTTTAGTTGTTGTTTCGTTTGCCACACTCCCTGCAGACAAATACCTGAACATGACTTTCTCCTAGACTAGGAGCTCCACATTCGATATGATAGCTGAGTTTCATACACCGTAAGCCTACACCGAAGTTAAAATTAATAATGATCACGTTATAGGCAGCCAGTTTCAAAGCCATGAGAAATAAGTGTATAAAGTATAAAATTCATGAGCCAGTCGGGAATTCAACATGGTGTTGTTTCAAACAAAAGACAAGCGTTCTATAAACTTAACCACCAAGCTGTCCTATCGACCCCTAATTGTTTGGCTGATGGTGAAAATAAAATTAAATATAAACTATAACTAAATCTAACTACACACTTATAACTAGAAAAAAGAAATGTAAGACAAAAGGATAACAGGACAAATAAAGGACAGAAGGAATAAAAAATTCCCCTCAACCCTCAAGAATGTGGATTGATGGACTTGAAAGGAAGGATAGCCATAAAAGGTAGATATGAAAGTAAAAGAGGAGAGGGTCCCGCTCCAGAGGTAATCGATAAAAAGGAGGAAAACTGGACCCAGCTCAGGAATCCCTTGTGGTCGCCAACTTCCAAACTGATCAGCCGTAAGCCCCTGAGGGTGTAGCCATATCCAGGGCGCACCACAAGTGGTGGGGCTACATACACCCAACCTTTAGTGTGGCTTCAGCAAAAGGCAGGAAATAACATAAAAATAAAAAGAAGGCTGCCTCCTCACACAAGGAGGGTATCAGAAAAAAATAAACAAGGGTCAATTAAGTCGGAAAATAAAGAGACTCCCTAAGCCTTGGATAGCCTAATAATGTCGGTGTCGGTAGAGAACAAGAGTTGACCAAGTGTGGTCGACAGGAAAGAAGACAGACAGGAGCCTAGCACAAGTCAGTGGAAGCAATGACGGACTCAGCTGGGGCTCCATGGCCGTCAACCTACATTCCACTAGATGTAAGCCCATGTTTGGGAGTGGTGGAAAATAAAGACCTCTTTTGTTTTAAATCACTGGCTTTAAGGACCGTAACACATGGCATGCCTTTATATTGCGATACTGGTCCTAGGGGTATGCAAAATTGTACTAGATACTCAGCTAATAATAGTGTGCATGACCCATTATAATTTCTCTAGTTACAGTACATGGGAATGATGACCATGATTTCCAAGCCCCTTAGTAAGACAAAAACAAATTATTTCCATTTCCAAACAGTTGGGGTGAGGTGAGGCGAGTTTTCTAAACGTCAAACTCTTGTGTTTTTCCACGTGTACTCCAGGTAAATGCCATGTTTGCCCACAGACAAGTGCAAATAAAATCAAAACATGTTATGTTTGGATCAATTCCTTATCTACATGACAACATGTACTTGAAATAACAAGTAATGAGCATTCTATGTTAACAATAGTGAGATGGTTGCAAACTGCCAATGCTTAGAGCTCATTAGCGGCTTCTAAGGGAGGCGTGGAGTACACTTACTTGAAAAACTAACACGAGGAGTGTTCGATTTTCCCACAACACCCATCCTGAATGTAAATATAAATGACTATGCACTTAAGTCCAGAACCACCTCCTTACCATTCCTACCCTTCATAGCCTAGGGCACACATTAATAGAGCCATCACAGTGACAGTTATTATTTGTAAAATATCTAAATATCTGAGATTTATCTTGAAATTGACCAGAATATTGTAAAATCCACTAAATTTACCGCAAATTTAGCAAATTCCACCAATTTTCAGCAAAATCCAACAAACGACTACCAGATTTATTGAAATGCCATTGAATTATTAAAGAATGGTTTAAACTAGCTCAAATTTATATAAAATTACCCGAATGTTGATGAAAATTCACTAAATTCTACCAAATTTAGCCAAGAGATCTACAAACCATAATATTGAACCATTTTTTTAAGTTCACAACATATACTCGAAAATTCCATAATATTCCCTTTACTTGCATGCATTTTTAGTTGTTGTTTCGTTTCCCACACTCCCTGCAGACAAATACCTGAACATGACTTTCTCCTAGACTAGGAGCTCCACATTCGACATGATAGCTGAGTTTCATCTCCCATAAACTCATCTCTGAGGTGGGTGCCAGAAAAGGCACCCAGCTGTAAAAACCACACCCTCACATAGACTTTCATAACTTCTTACGTTGAGGTTCATAACACTATAACTACGTTGAATGATTTAGCGGTTTCCTTTTCACAATTCCTGTCTATACTTTCCTCTTGAATGTTGCAAGATGCTTGCAAGGTTCCTAAAATGCAATTAAATTTAATAAATACCTTAAGATGGTTTGATTTGTTTAATGATATGGTGTTAATACTATTTTTTATGTCTTGACTGGCTTTGCAATAAGAATTGACTAACCAAACATGCGTTAGCTATCAGGGAAACATTTTGCCCACTATGTTGGTTATTGGCCAGTTAGTTTAGCTGTTTATCATTTTTTTAAATCATATACAACATAGGCTTAAACCTATAGACAAACCGTTTGACCATGTTTGTTAAACAAGGCATTATACCAGAGACAATTAGGATACTTATGTAGTGTTTACCAAAAATAATGTTGTGTAACAGTAAATGCTAGTCAACAAACAGTTATACAGTACTAAGAAATCATCATACAATACCTGAGAGCTCTTCTGAAATTAATGATGTGTAACATGTTTTCACTAGCTTGCTATGTATTTTTTTTGGCTCGGGGGTGACTTTCAAGAAATAAAATGCAAATGGAACTGAAATGCAATACAAACAATGAGCGCGCGCGGTGGCTGAGATTGATACCACGACGTACTGTCGGTTATGTAGCTACTGCTCGAGTCTAAGCTGCGTGGACCTGAGTGGAATATGCATCGCAGACTATAGTAATGGTGGAGACGAGTGATGCTGTTTCTCGGTCCTTGCGTAGTAACAGAAGCAAATACATTGATCGGTGACTCAGTCAATCATTCCCAACGCCACACTGGTTTCATCAAAGACCCATGTTAGCAGTATTGGAATAAACGAGAATGTCAGATAACACTGCGGGCTGTCGACAGGCTTCTCAATTCACGCCTGCTCTTACCCTGCCTCGGCGCTTCATCCCGCAAGTTCACAGAGCTTGGAACCGAGCAGTATGTGGAATGTATATCAAATATGGTTTGCTTCAAGGTTTGGAGATCCCATTAAAGATATTCCTACAATAAATGATCTTGAAATGGTCATTCTATGGTGTGAAAATATTTATTAGGTATATGCTATTTAATGAAAACAATTATGATTTATTAAATGTTTATATGTTTACAGTATTGTTATTTAATGTAAGCACTTGAGGAACTACCGACCAAAATACAGGACTATCTGAAATGTATATTGCATACTTGAAGGTTTGATGGTCCCATTAAAGGTATTCCTACAATAAATGATTTTTAAGATGTCGTTCTATGACGTGAAAATATTTAATATATGATATTTGCTAATAGGATATGCCACTGGAATTATTTTATAAGTAGTTATTTTAATGACCAACAGAGTTCACTGCTAAGAAGGGAGAGCCCTATGTGGAATGTAGGATAACATGTAACATATTATACGTGATATGTCACAACTGTAAGGCTTGTGATTTTTTAAAGATGCCTTTATACCTATATTAATCACCCAGTATACGAGACTGATAACTGTAATTCTAAGGAAAAATCAAAACAAATCAAAAATTTGCATTGAAAAACCAAAAAGTGGTTGAGCAAATATACAGTCAACATGCAAAAAACAAGAAATATATACAAACTGTGTTAATTAATTTAATTCAAATAAATATATTTTTACAATAGGTATACACACAGAGAGAATACAGCTCTTTTTTGTTCATGTTTGCTTATTATAGTTATTGAATATAACACTTGCTGAACATTATTTTAGGGGATGGGGTGTTGCTACGTTGACCAATTACACAATAATACCAGCTTTACGAAGTTCATCTTCTATTTTTAACAGCTCTTCCTCATAACCAATATGACCAGCCTGTTTACAGGCATGTAAGAGCTGTAGACGTTCGACTAATATATTAGGATCGTTCCATTTGCTATTTTTTATGAATGGTTTCAAATACTCGGGAAGCAGTTCATCATTTTCACCATCATCATCATTATCATCCTCATCATTATAATCACCTTCATAATGATCATCATCATCGTCGTCATCTTTACCATCATAATTTCCACCTGTGTCCACAGTCTGTTTAATGGTTTGAGTTGCCTTTGATAGTTTTGAAAGCTTCTTTTTAGATGTGCTAGAGTGCTTTAACATTGTTATGTTATTATTAACCTCATCACCATCCTTTACACATTCCCCAACCAACTCCTTGATGGGGTATGTTGTCTCTGATAGAGTTGAGGGCTTTCGAGATGTGGGTGTGTGTCTGATCATGGGTTTTACAGGAGGTCTTAAAGGTTTCTCATTAAACAACTCGCTAACAGCATGAGTGCGTTGTAGTGTATTAAACCTGAGGTTAATATTATCTTGAGCAGCACTATTTTTTCTTGGACTTGGTTTTTTGCTTCGGTTTGAGTTTTCCTTACATTTACACTAGCATGATTATTAAGTTTACAATCATGACTGTTTGAAGAAAGTATGTCCAATTCTTTTGTCTTAAGCATTCCTCGACACTGTTTCGATCGTTGCTTTGAACAGCGCCAAAAATCACCTCCATTTTGATTGCTTCGTTTCACAATATATGAATATCCTTTATAGTATGCATAAGGCTTTCCATACCTAGTCACTGATACTTCCATATCAACTGTCAAGCATAAACTAATTTCTAGTAAACACAACTTGGTAATAACAACAATAGATTAATGTGCAAAAATAGGGGGCAAAAGTAAGGGTAAAAAGTGTCAGCAAAAGTGGGAGCAAATGTGGGAGCAAAAACTATGAGCAAAAAGTGGGAAGCAAAAAGTGGAAGCATATATGGGATGAAATGTGGGAGCATAGCAAATATAAAAAGTGGGAGCAAATATGCTAACAAATATGTCAACAAATATGCCGAGAAAAGTAAACACACAAGTCAAGATAGTTGAAAGTGCAAAGAAAATATGGAAGCAAATATGAGAGCAAAAGTGGTGTTTTTCTAAAACAACTAAGCATAACAAACTTAGTCATAACCTAAGCTAACCTAACCTACCCTAACCTCACCTAACCTAACTTCACCTATCCTAACCTAACCTAACCTACCCTAACCTCACCTAACCTAACCTCACCTAACCTAACCTAACGTAACCCAACTTCACCTAACCTAACCTCACCTAACTCAACTTCACCTAACCTAACCTAACTTCACCTAACCTAACTTGACCCAACTTTACCTAACCTAACCTATCATAACTTCACCTAACCTAACTTCACCTAACCTAACTTTACCTAACCTAACTTACCCTAACCTAACCTTTCAACTCTCAGATCAAAATTAAATTCTGGCCATAGTTGAGTTGGAAACCAAGACCTCAGGGATAACACCAAAGTATACTAACCACTACACCGCGAGATGGGCAAATTATCACGCAACATAACACAAAAATAAAAGTTTCCTCTAGTGTAACTCATTGGCTGACGACGATAGTTGGGAATTCAAACCCAAGACCTCAGGACTTTTGTTATGAACATTATCAGAAATATTATTCCATTTACATTTTGCTGCTGCTTATAATTGTAAGAGTTGGCATTAATATGGGCGCAAAAAGGGGAGAAAAAAGTGGGAGCAAATGTGGGAGCCAATATGGGAGCAAAAGTGGGAGAAAAAGTGGGAGCAATATGGGAGCAAATGTGGGAGCCAATATGGGAACAATTGTGTGAGCAAATCAGCTCACCTCGGATATCACCAGTGAGTGCTAATATCCACCGCTAGGTAGCGGAAACCTACTTTACGTGTTGTATGTAACTATCTTACAAAGTTTGAATGCATGCAAAACGTGCTTGTATAAGCTGTGCATATAATTTTAATACACAATTAACACTAAGTGTTCAGAACTAACATGTATAGCCCCTTCTAGGGTATATAGAGGGTCCTTGGCAAGAAAGACTGACTATCCCAGGAGTGTAAAGCCTTGCCATGTGCAGTAAGCACCTGTTGACAGAAAATGTTTCCTGATAATAACGGACTTAATGAATATGAAACGTCTTTTGAGTGTCGTCAGTACAAGTGGAAAACCACATGAGTTTGACGTTTAGAAAACTCGCCTCACCTCGCCCCGACTGTTTGGAAATGGAAATAATTTGTTTTTGTCTTACTTAGGGGCTTGGAAATCATGGTCATCATTCCCATGTACTGTAACTAGAGAAAATTATAAGGGGTCATGTACACTATTATTAGCTGAGTATCTAGTACAATTTTGCATACCCCTAGGACCAGTATCGCAATATAAAGGCATGCCATGTGTTACGGTCCTTAAAGCCAGTGATTTAAAACAAAAGAGGTCTTTATTTTCCACCACTCCCAAACATGGGCTTACATCTAGTGGAATGTAGGTAGACGGCCATGGAGCCCCAGCTGAGTCCGTCATTGCTTCCACTGACTTGAGCTTGGCTCCTGTCTGTCTTCTTTCCTGTCGACCACACTTGGTCAACTCTTGTTCTCTACAGACACCGACATTATTAGGCTATCCAAGGCTTAGGGAGTCTCTTTATTTTCCGACTTAATTGACCCTTGTTTATTTTTTTCTGATACCCTCCTTGTGTGAGGAGGCAGCCTTCTTTTTATTTTTATGTTATTTCCTGCCTTTTGCTGAAGCCACACTAAAGGTAGGGTGTATGTAGCCCCACCACTTGTGGTGCGCCCTGGATATGGCTACACCCTCAGGGGCTTACGGCTGATCAGTTTGGAAGTTGGCGACCACAAGGGATTCCTGAGCTGGGTCCAGTTTTCCTCCTTTTTATCGATTACCTCTGGAGCGGGACCCTCTCCTCTTTTACTTTCATATCTACCTTTTATGGCTATCCTTCCTTTCAAGTCCTTCAATCCACATTCTTGTGGGTTGAGGGGCATTTTTTTATTCCTTCTGTCCTTTATTTGTCCTGTTATCCTTTTGTCTTACATTTCTTTTTTCTAGTTATAAGTGTGTAGTTAGATTTAGTTATAGTTTACATTTAATTTTATTTTCACCATCAGCCAAACAATTAGGGGTCGATAGGACAGCTTGGTGGTTAAGTTTATAGAACGCTTGTCTTTTGTTTGAAACAACACCATGTTGAATTCCCGACTGGCTCATGAATTTTATACTTTGTACACTTATTTCTCATGGCTTTGAAACTGGCTGTCTGTAACGTGATCATTATTAATTATAACTTCAGTGTAGGCTTACGGTGTATGAAACTCAGCTATCATGTCGAATGTGGAGCTCCTAGTCTAGGAGAAAGTCATGTTCAGGTATTTGTCTGCAGGGAGTGTGGGAAACGAAACAACAACTAAAAAGGCATACAAGTAAAGGGAATATTAAGGAATTTTGAGTATATGTTGTGAATTTAAAAAAAATTGTTACATTTCATGGTTTGTGAGGGCTAAATTTGGTAGAATTTAGTGAATTTTCATCAATATTCGGGTAATTTTATATAAATTTGAAGTAGATTAAACGATTCTTCAATAATTCAATGGCATTTGAAACAACACCATGTTGAATTCCCGACTGGGTCAAGAATTTTATACTTTGTTCACTTATTTCTCATGGCTTTTAAACTGGCTGTCTGTAACGTGATCATTATTAATTTTAA
Organism: Meconema thalassinum; assembly: GCA_946902985.2. NCBI lineage: Eukaryota > Metazoa > Arthropoda > Insecta > Orthoptera > Tettigoniidae > Meconema > Meconema thalassinum. The sequence continues at coordinate 1,082,168,634 of OX336388.2, read as the reverse complement.
CTTCAGTGTACGGTGTAAGATTGGGAAGGAGGCAGCCATGGCTTCTGAATTACAACTATGTTAGCATTTGTCTAAAGTATCAATAAAAACAGAGTTCAAACATCATGTAGGACATAAACTATTTTTAAATTCAGATTTGTGTTTCACAGTAAACACAATCATTCTCCGTTTAAAACAACCCATAAATTTCTTGTTCTAACACGATAGCTTATAGGCGGGCATTGCTATAGCTTACATGTTGTAGGGTCAACAGCTAAGAATTTAATTTCAATTACCTATACCTCGCATGGTATGGCTCTTAGTCAATTCGTTAAACTACAGAAAACTTTTCTATATGTTCTGTTACATTATCATTTGACCATCTCACAGTGTAGTGTTTAACATACTTGGTTGCCTGACCTAAGGCTTTGGCTTCAACCCCGACTATACCAAGAAATTCATTTTCATTTTAAGGTTGCAATAAGGATCACTGAGCCTTGTCAACCCTTACCTAACAACTATCTAGTCATGTACGCTAGGGCCGATAACCTAGATGTTAGGCCCCTTAAAACAACAATTATCATCATCATCATCATGTACGCTAACACGGTGCGAAGCACGTCCACTATAAAGCAGACGAGTAATATGAAACTTGCTGGCAAGAGCGTCGTGTTCTTATCACCAAGAATCATTACACAAACAAAGCCAGTGTCTCTGTGCTGATTCAACCCAGCGATAGTATGCAAGTGTGTGTTTGTTCAAAAACCATCATTAATATAACTCAACTGTCACCACAGAGGTCCGGGTTTGATTTTCTAAAGGCTGCAACAGGGTACACTCAGTCTTGTCAGGTAAAACATTTTGGGTCAATTCATAAATCATGGGAAAGGGTTAGTTATTGTCAGTCCAAAACAAAACCATACTTCACCCTCTCCAATAATTAGTTTTATAAAATCTCAGGTCGATAACCCTAACGTTTTGGCTCTTTTGGGTAAATTCATGGGGCATGGCAACGGGTTGGCCATCCTGATTTGTACAACGCCTGATACAACTCTGTAGCCTTATTCATTAGCTATAAACACATTAATCCATAATTACCTAATAATAATAATAATAATTAGCAAGCTGTCATCCTCCATACACACATTCATTAAAGCATGGTTTCACAAAACTCTTATGCTTTTAAGTGTTTAATACATTTTTCTCTTGTATCATTACTACACCCTGTTTTAAGAGTGAAATAATCTATCGAGGTAAAAGCGTATGTCATTTCCTATTTTTCAACTACCACACCTAAATTTAGGGTTCTTAGTTTGCAAGATATCGATTTTTTCAATTTGGGGGTAGTGTTCACCCCCCTACTATTTTTCATGAAAAACAAAACATCTTAGGTTCAATTATCATTTTTACCCGTTTAACACCTTTTTCCCCACTGTAAAATCACTATTTACTGTTTTAGGGGTGAAATCATCCATCCAGGTAAAAGCCTATGTCACAACCAATTTTTTAAGCTATTACACCTAATTTTACGGTTCATAGTTTCCAAGGTATCGATTTTCCAATTTGGGGGTAGTTTTTACCCCCCTGCTATTTTTCATCAAAAAACAAAAGATCTTAGTTCCATTTAACATTTTTAGGTGTTTAACACGTTTTTCCCATAAAATGACTATTTACTATTTTAGAGGTGAAATGACCAATCCAGGTAAAAGCCTATGCCATCACCTATTTTTAAAGCTATCACGCCTAATTTTAGGGTTCTTAGTTTCCAAGATATTGTGTTTTCAATTTTGGGGGATAGTTTAAAACCCAAGGGGGGACGTCGCCCTTAGTGCTAAGACCCCTCATACAAGTCCCTAGCATGATTGGTTCGCGAGATATTAACACATGTGTAGTTAGGCCCCTTTGACAAAAAAATGAATCATACATTCAAAAACGAGGCGTCACCCCAAGTGCTAGGATACTGCCTATGGCAAAATCCCATCAGGGGTTCAGAAAATATTAACAAAAGTAAGTGATTATATAGACTAGAAAATAGTTTGGGGGATAAGCTTTAAATTGTAAATTATAATTTTTTTAAGTTAGGCCCTTTTGACAAAAGCCACTGGTGTGCATACATACAAGAAATTACTATTTCACCCCGGGTAAGGGTGGTTTTTATTTTGGGGGTTGACATACCTCGTTCATACAAAAGGAGAATTCACTCTGAGTCCTACGACAGCCCATATGTTTAAATCGCATTATAGGTTAGCGAGATACTAAAAAGCGAATGACCTATTAGTTTTTGTCTTTTAATAAATATTTAAAAAACTCATCTATAAATAATCATTTAAAAATTCCGCTCTCTTACAAAAGCCCTCAAGTGCACATGCATACAAAAAAACAATACTTAACCCTCGTGTAAGGGTAGTTTTTATTTTGGGGTGGATATACCCCCATCCATAGCAAGGGGTGTTTCACCACAAGTCCTACGACACCCTATTATGTTCAAATCCGACCATGCGTTCGCGAATCATCGCCAATGTTCGCCAGAAAGTAGGCTATCATTTTGTTTTGTCCTAGACACTTGAAACTTGCTGTCAGCCTAAAGGGCATAGGGACCTTTCATTGACGTCATGAAAACTTTTATCTCATCTTCACCGCTTTCAAAATAACGCCAATATCAAAAAACAACAATTTTAAAAAATTATATATATATATATATATATATATATATACCGACCCACATTCATAGCAAAGAGGACGTCGCGCCATTCCTAAATAACACATCGTTCTAGCCTTACAAGCTCATTAAATTCGGCAAAATTTCAAAAACGCACGTTTACCTCAAATTGCGTTTCCAAATTCCACCCATTTTAAAAAATAACCTCACCACCAAATAGAGCGGGAAAAATAACATTTAAACGAGCCCTCACTCAACCCTAGTCCTCGCCCACCACCAAACCTTTTCCCAACATAGCCATACGTATTCAAACACACACGCGACTTGCAAGAGAACATACACTACCCCACTACTCGCGAATGACCTTTTAGTTTTGGTATTTTAATTAAATTAAGAGGCTATAGGAAAAGAGGGGGCATTACTACGAGTGCGAGATATCAGGTTCGGGGCCGATACGACGAGGGTTCATTAAGTTAGTGGACAGAACCCTCAAGTTAACACTACTTGTTAAAGGTCAACCACAACTCACGCGAACACTGCAGACATATCACGTGATCGCTCGCACTGCTGCACATGCTCAAACTCGCACGGGTGTCAGATGACGGTTAGCATCCTAAGCAAAAAACAATAACAGCTGCACACCACATGTGTGCATAGGAGCCGCCTCTCCGCTCAGCCCGCCCAGCGCGAGCAAAAAAACATAACAGCTGCGCGCAACATGTGCGGGTCGCTCGCACTGGCGCACACGCTCACACTCGCACGGGTGTCAGATGACAGTTAGCATCCTAATAAACAACCCCCATGACGTCAACACCCATTAATTTTATGACTATCGCATAAACAAGCCAAAAGGTCAACCTCTTCCCACGCTAACACGTGCAGTGCACATACTCCCTCTAAGGGCCCATGACGTCACTTGCCGGTTATCATCCTAATAAACAACCCCCATGACGTCAACACCCATTAACTTTTTATCACCATCGCATAAACAAGCCAAAAGGTCAACCTCTTCCCACGCTAACACGTGCAGTGCACATGCTCGCTCTAAGGGCCCATGACGTCACCCAAAAGGCTATGACGTTATCGCGATTATGCAATATTCAAAGTGTTAAGTTCCGTACTACTGAGGACCTCAGAATTGTACTTATATGTCTTATTTGTTCACCCCCTGGAATGTGAAAGACTGCTGAAGTAGGACGTTTCTTATCGCATCCACAGTTGGAAGCAAAGCTGATTATTTATGTTTGAATCTTGTGCTTGTAAAGACTTATTAGTTCAGCTATCTTCATCGTTTGTCAGTGGATACGACAGACTATGATATAATCTTTATTTATGAAATTTGCAAAATCCTATAAAAATCGCTGTGTTTATGAGATAAACGTTTGAAAATAGTGAATTTTTGTTATAAAATAATTCTTCTGTTATGGGTTTTCAGACCAGGAAATTCACAATTGCCAACCATTGGTGAATTTCTTTCCATTAGCCTATAGCCTACACCCTATTTTGTTTTCTGTGTAAAAATTATTTGCAACTTTTTGCAACTTTGGCTTTTGCTCTCGTTTTAGTGTTGTCGTAAGGATTTTCGTGGAACAATCTTCACGATGTTTGGCGCCATGTAGGTGGAAAAGCGAAAGGATTTGAACCTATCTAATAGAAAACAGCGATCTGAAATCCCTTGGACAGTCTGTTAAGTATAATGTTAGAAACAAATGTTATTCATTTTTCCGCGCAGTTAAGAAAAACGTGAGTTGCCAATCGCAGGATCTTAAGAAAGTGTGTCACAAAATAAGAATAGCCTGGAAGGGAACATGGAGAGGTAATGAGGGTCGTCCTTCTTAATCACTCGTAGAGTGTAGTGAACTTTCGAAACGAAGGAAATTGCGACCTTTAATACAAAAACTCAGCAGGGAGGAGCTAGCGTTAGCGTTACTCAAGAGTGAGTAGGTCTATACGCTTAGAAGGAAGGAGATACACCACTGAACTTATTGAAAAAAATGCAGAATTTTCTCCCAGTTTAGCGGCGTTAAGGAAAATCCTAATCCAGTTGAAAAATATTATTATTTTTATTATTATTATTAGGTTAATAAGACAAGTTTAACCTCAATTATTGTTGTTGTTGCTTATTTTAGGGGCTGCGACATCGTGCGCGTATAGTCCCATGTATTTTGGGAGTGTCTGTGTAATTTATGTGATAACCTGTGTTATTGTGATGCCTGTACTACTATTTGTACATTTGGGATAGGATTGGGAAGACGGCAGCCATGACCTTAAGTTAGGAACCATCTCAGCATTTGCCTGGAGTAGAAGTGGGGGAAATCACGGAAAACCACTTCCAGGATGGTTGGGATGGGAATCGAATCCTCCTCTTCTCAGTTTTGCCTAAGGAAGCTTAGTGTACCCCGTACCAGTCCTCACCCCAGAAGTAAAATTTCTTGGCAGAGCCGAGAATCGAACCCGGACGTCCGGAACCCCTTCCAGGATGGTTGAGGTGGGAATCGAACTCTCCTCTTCGCAGTTTTGCCTCAGGAAGCTTAGTTTACCCCGTACCAGCCCTCACACCAGAATTAAAATTTCTTGGCACAGCCTGGGATCGAACCTGGACCTCCGGGGCGACAGTCAAACTTAAATTCTTATAAATGAGAATAAGGAAATTGTTTTACATAATTGTCAACAGTTATTTTAAGGTTTATAGACCATTTCTATATGCAAAGGTATTTTGCGCGGCCAGATACCCTGAAAGGACCACTGTGCGTCGGTCACCTGTCACCTGCTGTCCTGCCGTCTGTGCGGGGTTATTGCACGTTCACATCGAACATAGGCGGTAGTCACATTAATGAGACTGGACAGTGTAGAAGACTACATAGAAGATTGCACAGGACAACAAAGAAAAACGTTTACGATTGCCATGTATCACTACGCAGTCCAGTCCCTCCCTGAATGTGAAAAATATTGGTTGGTTCCTTAGTTTAGGGGCTGCAACAATGCGGTCATGTAGCCCCTTGTACTTTGGGTGTGTGTAGAATCTGTCTGATAACCGGTGTTAATTGTGATGGCTGTATTAGTGTATGTTATCTGTTTTAATTGAAGTAAGGACTGCAGACAATACTTTCTAGTATGGTAGTTCCTACTTTTGCTACCAAATGCTACCGTCCACGACACCTAGCTTGTGGACTTGGTTACTAGATGACATCGCAATCAGCACCTGTTGGCGGACGTTGGAACTAATATAGCCGTATCAATTCTAACCTACACAATTTGGCTTCACACAAGTGTAGTTAGTGGAAGAATCTTTTTCATGCCATAAATCTTTGACATGGGACCGCTGGCCTTACTTCCCCTCCGAAGGAAGGCATGCTGAGGCTCTTAAACAATCTGACGACTTTGGCCGAGTTTGAACCCGTGATCTTGGGCATAGAAGCTCAGCATGTTACCAACTACGACACCGAAGCTGCCATGTGAAAAATATTACGCACAAATACGGTACCTAATTACTGGGCACACTCAAAATTAAGGCGATTCAGCCCATTCCTTGATAGAACGAAATGTGAAACGTCTACTGAAAAGTGGCCCAGAAATATTTATATCCGCGATTAGAAATGCAAAGATGGTTGGCAAACCGCTCAAGGTAAATTGGATGTGCTACGATGACGTGTATGACTTGACTTGAAGCAGTTGCAGATATTGGTCCTAACAACAAGGGGTCTGTAAAATTGTCGGATGTAAAGGTCCTGAAAGTTTTGAAAAAATCTACAAACTCATTTTTCTACAAGCAATCTTATTCGTATACTTGAAATAATTCCCGTTGTCCCTCGTGGAACATAGGAGATCAATAAAGCATCTCCATCTGGTCCTACTGTTTTGGCAGCCAACCTTTTCACCTCGCCCCACGTCTTGCCTTCTTCCATCGTTTCCATGTGTACTGATCTCGCCACGTTTGTTTCCGTACTCTTTCTTGTACTGTGCGACTTCCAATCCAATGTGTCTCTTTCAATGGCTTAATTTCCCTTTCTCAATGCATGGCCGATCCATTTCTATTTCCGCCTTTTTTATGGCCATCAGTGGCGGTCGGTAATAAGGTTGCAGTGTTGCACAACGACTAGATTTTTAAAATAAACAATACCGTAATTATAATCGTTTAGCAATAAAAACAATGTGCCTCTTACAAGCATAGAAATTCATAGTTTTGTTATTTAATAATTCAGAAAAACTTGTGGTACTGTGAACTGTTTGAGAAAGCGAAGCGATCCAACATTACAGTACCGGTACTGTATAGGAGCGCTTGCCGTGTGGTTGTTGCCAGACCCGAGCAGCGAACAGATCTCAATAATGGAGGTTATGGCAGAGATGCTAGACCGGGTAAGTCCTATCCCAACAGTTAACTCGGCTGGTCATTGCTCGCTAATTGCAACAAGGGGGGAGAGGGGTGGAAAGAAACCCGACAATTGCCATCTGTTGCCTATACCATGTCTCGCAATGCTATTAGAATGTGAGTGCGCCACTTGCGGTTCTCTCTCGCCCTCGTGTAGCCTATTTACGCGGTTTCGTTCTCGTGAAGATTTTCAAATAATCTATTTAATCTCGAGATGAATGTGATGTTCCGAGGACTGCATTCGTGGCGAATAAGCTCCATCAGTTTTACCGAGCATGTGTATATCGTCTTCTCTGATATCGAGGAGCATATTACCCTACCCCACATCTTCTTAGTGTAAATAGTGTAACACCCAGAACAATATTATCCGCCAGCCGCCACTGACGGCCATCTCAATTTCCCCTGTCCTTCCCCAAAGTTCATGGTTGGAAGTTAATTCCGGCCAGTAGATGTTTAGAATCTTCCCGCAAGCGGTTGACGAAGGTCTGCAGCCTGTAGATAATTACTTTATAAGTCACATTCCAAGTCTCAGACCCATATATTAGAAAGGATTTGACATTACTACGGAAAATGCGGAGTTTGGTCCAGATAGATATTCTGTTGTTCTCCCACGCCGGATAGAGCTGAACAAAGGCGTCATTTGCTTTTTGAAAACGTTGAAAGTATCCTGTGCTGCTCCTCCATCGTTGGCTACTACACTGCCCATTGTATAAATTATACACTGGCGGAAAAAACATATTCCAACACCATGAAATAACGAATGTAGAGTACTGAAATTTCGTCAATATATTTGGCGAGGTAACACATTTAATTGATAAAAGGTACAAGACAACAGGTTAATGTCCGCGCGAGAATAGCCATCACAAATGTGCCATGCTGGGGGGCCGTGGAGAGCGGCGACGGGCCTTGGGGCTGGAATCTCCCGGACCCCCCTCTATTACTAAACTCTGTAAAATTGATTTACGAAAATCCTCGTAAATTTGCACAAACTGGTTTTGCGCAATTCTTTTTGCACAAAATGTTCATCACGAAATCCATTACAAGAACATAAAAAACAGCAAGCAATAACAATAATAATAATTGTAGCATGCTGAACTGCTATGCCCAAGATCGCGGGTTTAAACCAGCCCAAAGTCGTCGGATTTTTAAGAGCGTTAAAATCCTTAAGTTTGCCTTTATTCGGAGGAGAAGTAAAGCTGGTGGGCCCATGTCTTAGATTTATGGCATGTAAAAGAACCTACCACTACAATTCGTAGTGTGTATCTAAAATTTGTAGGTTATTTGGTTATAAACGCTCTATCAAGTTCCAACGTTCGCCGCTGAGTGTCAGTGACAGTGGCGTCTGGTAGCCAACGTTGGAACTACTTGAAATTGAACTTGTTGAGGATCCTATGGGCGTTCAATTGTCCTAATATGACCCTGTGTACTGTATTAATAATATTTCAATTATATATGCCACTAAATCCAGGCTATATTTATTAATTGTTATGATAAGCAAACATCAAAACAAATAAGTTAATGCTGGTATGTAAAATTTACAACAGTGAAACTGGAGGATGGCATGCAAAATTATTTGCAAATTCAATGTTTATACCTGACAAGCGGGTACCAATGCATTATTTTCAATTAACAAAAATATCACGAGTAAAGCTATAGATAACTAGGTAGTAATTTTCATTAAATTCACTATACTGTTTAGTTTTGGCGTTTGACAGATCTAACTTTGTCCCGATGAGGTAACACAGTAAGCATGCACAGTGCTCAGTTTTAAAGCTCTGCAGATCCTCTTTGATATCAATAATTTTAGAACTTCAGTGATACTCGTAAAAGCAATATGCTCGTTTGTCGAACACAAATTTAAAAAAAATGCATTTACTGGACCGTAATTTCATCGCATTTGCAGTATTTAACTTGGGAAAAAATTCACATTGAAAAATGCTGTTGTCCATGAACTCGGAAACCGGTGGGTTTGAATTCCACCGTCGGTGATTCTAAGCTTATTTCCCACGATTCATCGTTTTAACCCTGTAGCCAAAGGCACAATCGTACATTCATTTCCTCCTTAATTCTATCCCAAATTGATTAAAAATATATGATTAACTTCAGATATAGATTGTCGGACAGAGTTCTACACGCACAGTAAGTAGAAAGGACTGATGACCACGACGTCCTAAGACTCAAAAATTAATCAACAGGAAGTTTAACTCTCCGAACTGCATGTTAAATGAGGTGGAAAGGGTATACTGTACACTGTGCAGTACTATGGCCTCTGTGACATATGACGTAATCTCTTTCCATAATGAAAACATGATTTTTACACAAAGTCAAGACGTTTTTTTAAAATACGTTTTATATATAGTGCTTTTATGTTGACATTCATAAAACTTGCTGCCCTTGAAGGGTCACGCCCTTGGGTCTAAGCCTAAACACTAATAAATGTTTTGGTTGAACGGCGATCACACATACCGGTATTTGTACATTAGCCTAAACAAAGCAAAATATATTTTAATAATTAACCAAAGGTATACTCATACGTAAGTCAAGTTATTATGTGCTATCAGTAGATTGCAGCTCATCAGTGATTGTTTTCACAAAACAAGAAAATGTGAATTTGAACTACGGTATATTTTGTAATTTGCAGTCAGTGGATTTCTTATTATTTAATATTGCTTTGCCGTAAGCAAAACTAGAGCCAGGTTCTCCTAAAGACCACAATCCTATCTACGACTGGTGACTATCAGGGGCGGATTTAAGTCAAGATTATGGGGAGTGGACACACCGGGGATCTGGAGGTATGGAATATCACCAAGCTCAGAGTGGGGTCCGGGGGTCCACCTCCGGAAAATTTTGGTAAAATTAGGTCTAAATTATTGAGTTATAGGCCATTTGGGTGATTATTTTTGTGATATTTTGGAGTAAAGATTTGGTGACCATTGACATTTAGTGGCTATAGTAAAGCCTCTCCGATATACCTAGATATTAGGCCCCTTAAAACATCAATTATCATCATCATCCTCTCCGATATTGAAATTAAAGCTCTCGCACCTTTAAGTAAGACCTCGCGGTGTAGCGCACCAATGATCGTGATGGGGATCTACAGCAAGTCGGCAGATCGGAGGTTCAAATCCTGGTGCAGACAGTGGCTATCCTGAGTGTGGTTTTTTCACACTCCCTCCACACAAATGCCGGGATAGTACCTTATTTCAAGTCCAGGGACACCTACCCTAACCTTAACCCTAATAGGCCCAGTAATAGTCGCGACAGGCCACGCATTCTCAGTTGGCAACTAAGAATATGGCATGCGACTGATCATGTCACAGAGGCCATAGCACAGCACAGTGTATATAGCCTACTGCTTTTTTTTTCCCAGCAGTGGGTGGTTTTAAGAGGGGTCTAAGTTTCTATTCTCTGTTGCCAATACACCTCTCTTATTATACAACAGCCACTAGCCTCCCCTTCAGTCTACACAATTCGCACGTTTCTTGTTTTCTATTTTGTTCGCTGTTGGAGAACCTTATAATTTACTTCTTTAATATTGTTACGGCTGTAAGTTTGTGTCATCACTCGCCGCATGAGTCACAACTGCCCCAGGGCTGGGCTGTGTCCTGCCTCCTGTATTGCGCGCGCCTTATGCAACAGGGCTACTAAGACAAAGGGATAGTCCAGAATATTCGTGACTGGACCAGCGATGGAAACCTCGAGAAGCCGTGAACCCTGGATGGATCTAGAAGCATTTATTGAGTCACCGGCCTGCTATATAAGTGCGACCTGTCTAGCAGTTGTTGTTGTTGTGTTTTACGAGCTAGTGCGAGCGATTATCTTGTGCGACAGAAGTGTGGTGACGAAGTGCTGTGCGAGTTACGAAATCCAGTGACATTGTTTCTCCAGCTTGTGGACAGCGAAATAGCCTGCAGCAAGTGATCGTAAGTAATTGTGGTCGGAGAACATAAAGGAGAGGAGCAGGTAGTTTCTGTCTAGGCCACCGTACTCATTAGGATGGATTAACTTCTGTGATCTGTTGACAAGTGGAAGGGCCAAGAGCGCTCAAGGAAGAGACTTGAGGAAACTGGACTAAGGCTCCTAATTGCTTGTATTTGCTGACTAGTGTAATTTTCTGGCCACAATAAAGTTAATTATTTCTTTAAGCAGTAATTGGTGTTGTGCTTTGTACCCCCACCGTAATCCAGTTAACAAAAGTGCCACTAGGGGGTGGCACGTAACAACTGGTGTCAGAAGCCGGATTACGAACTCAAACACAACACCTGACGGTCCTGGTTTCAAAACCCGAGCAGGTCAATTTTTTAAAATTTTCCTGTGAGCGCATGCCCTTTACAAGACAAACAGCTAAAATGGAAGAGCAATTCGCAGCATTGCTAGAGAAGTTAAATGGCATGGAAACCAAGATGGAAGTCAGCCAGAAGAAATTAGCCAAGGACCTGAAGGATGACCTGAAGAAGATGGAAGACGGCCAGAAGAAGATGGAGGACGGCCAGAAGAAGATGGAGGACGGCCAGAAGAAGTTAGCCGAGTAACTAACTGCCAAACTAGAAGACGGCCAGAAGAAGTTATCCGAGGACCTAACTGCCAAACTAGAAGACGGCCAGAAGAAGATGGAAGACGGCCAGAATAAGTTAGCAGAGGACCTAACCGCCAAATTTCTGGATGGCCAGAAAAATCTGGAAGAGTGTCTGCTGACGAAATTAGAGGAGAGCCAAAGGAAATTAGAACAGGGCCTACGTGAGGAAGTCGCAGCAGTGGAAAAGAAGTTCGACGCCTTACAAGTGGAAGTTGCCGAGCTGCGCCAACGCCCGCTGATGGGGGTGGAGGAGAAATTCAACGCCTTACAAGTGGAAGTTGCCGAGCTGCGCCAACGCCCGCTGATGGGGGTGGAGGAGAAATTCAACGCCTTGCAAGTGGAAGTTGCCGAGCTGTGCCAACGACCGCTGATGGGGGTGGAGGAGAAATTCAACGCCTTACAAGTGGAAGTTGCCGAGCTGTGCCAACGCCCGCTGATGGGGGTGGAGGAGAAATTCAACGCCTTACAAAAGGAAGTTGCCGAGCTGCGCCAACGCCCACTGACGGGGGTGGAAGAGAAATTCAACGCTCTACGAGAGGAAGTTGCCGAGCTGCGCCAACGCCCACCCACCGTTACACCGGGAATATCAGGAACGGGACATAGCAGAGTGACGCCCCCAACCTTCGACGGAAAGGTCCCGTGGAGCACCTACTTACGTCAGTTCGAGGTGGCCTGTTCCATAAATAACTGGAACAACACAGAAAAGGCTACAGCTCTCATTGTAGCGCTGAGAGGTGACGCCCTTAACGTCCTTCAGGCCATCCCGACTGGATCCCAGGACTACGCTTCACTGATCGCCCATATGGGGTCCCGATATGGAGATAGCCATCTTCAGCAGGCCTACCAGATGCAGCTCCGGACCCGGGTACAGAAGAACGCGGAAACCCTGCAGGAGTTCGAGATGGACATCGCACGCCTCGTAAGGCTCGCCTATCCAACAGCGCCGGCCGACTTCCTGGAACAGATTGCGACGCAGACCTTCACCGACGGGCTTCGGGACTCGGACACTCAACAGGCGCTGCGACTCGCGCGCAATAAGACCCTGGCAGATGCGCTGAGCCACGCACTTGAGTTCGAGACGGCAAAACAGGCATCCAGAATGCACGCGCGGGTGCGTCAAGTGGACGTCGACGAACCAGTAAAAACCAACGAGACCAAGCCCCTGGCCGACGAATTAATGGAGGCGCTAAGCCGTTTCTTCGATAGTCGCGGCACCACCAGCAACGACACAGCCGGAAGACAACCGGAAAGGCGGCCCGGAAGAGGACTACCGACCTGCTGGGCCTGCGGTAAGAAAGGCCACCTGAGCAAGGACTGCGGTGATCGCCGCCGCCGAGGGTATCCGACGGGAAATCAGTCGTCTGAAAACCGCGCGACCCAGGGAAACGAGTATTAGCCAGCCTTGGGGGGCAAAGGTTGGCTTGTGACAGTCGTCAAGCCCCGGCAGTCCAGGTTCGTGTGACGAAGTTACGGAGGGACAATAGCAGCCTGATGGTCGACGGAGTCGTCAACGGAGAGAGCTGGCCCATGCTAATCGACACGGGAGCATCGAGGACCATCGTCAGTCCCACCGTGATCCCGAAGTGGAGAGTGCAACCCACACAAAGGAACCTCCAGCTAATAACCGCGACCGGAGAGACCGCACCGGTACATGGCGAAGCATCACTGGAGTTCGTCATTGGTCGACGGGCGATAAAGCATCCAGTGCTTGTGGCTGACGTATCAAATGAAGTGATCATCGGACTGGACTTCCTGGACCAGAACAACACCATCTTGGATCTGAGTACCAACACTCTGCACTTCGGAGGTGAGGAACTTGCTTTGCAACCTGCGCACGAGTCCATCACCGCACGACGAGTAAGGCTGAAAGAAGACGTCATCGTTCCCGCCAGGACGGAGGTCAGCGCTGCCGTAATTGTCGACGGAACTGCTGAGGGGGTGGCGGCTGTCATCGAGCCAAAATATGAGGACATCCAGACAAAAGGTTTGCTAGTTGCCAAGACTCTCATCAACACGACGTCTCGGCCGTACGTCCGCCTGTCCAACCTGAACGACTACGACATTACGGTTCACCGGGACACCAACCTAGGAGTCTGCGAGCCCGTTACCTGGATTGCCCGCATCACAGATACGACGGACGGACACCTGCAGACGGACAACCGAAGAAGACGCGCCCTGCCAGAAGAACTACAGAAGCTGTACCAAGGATCCCAGGACCATTTAGACGAAAAGCAATCACGCCAACTTCAGGACATGCTACGCGAATTCCAGGATGTCTTCTCCGTGGGGAGCAAAGACTTCGGCAGGACAAGCTTTGTCCAGCACAGAATCGACGTTGGGGACAGCGCACCGATTAGGGCCCCATTCCGACGTGTCCCGCTCGCCAAGCAAGCCGAAGTCGACCGGATGGTAGAAGAGATGAAGGAGGAAGGGGTGATCGAGCCATCACATAGTCCTTGGAGTTCCCCGGTCGTGCTAGTGAAGAAGAAGGACGGTTCCACCAGGTTCTGCGTGGACTACAGGCGGGTGAACGACGTCACGAAGAAGGACAGCTACCCTCTACCCCGGATCGACGACACGCTGGACACCATATCAGGATCAAGTTGGTTCTCCACCTTGGATTTGAAGAGTGGCTACTGGCAGGTGGAGGTCCACCCTAAGGACCGCGAGAAAACGGCGTTCTCTGTGGGCAGCGGGCTCTGGCAGTTCACCGTCATGCCATTCGGTCTGTGCAACGCCCCTGCAACCTTCGAAAGGCTAATGGAGTCCATTCTGAGGGGACTACACTGGAAGACCTGCCTGGTATACCTAGACGACGTCATCGTTCTGGGGAGGAGCTTCGAGGAGCACTACAGCAACCTGAAGGAGATCTTGTTGAAGCTACGGGCTGCCCAGCTGAAGTTGAGCCCCAAGAAGTGTCAGCTCTTCCAGAAGCGGGTCCAGTACCTTGGGCATATCGTCTCCGAGGAAGGGGTGAGCACCGACCCAGAGAAGACCGCAGCTGTGAGGGAGTGGCCAGTTCCGAAGGACAAGTCCCAACTACGAAGCTTCCTGGGACTCTGCACTTATTATCGTCGCTTCGTGAGAGGATTCGCCGACATCGCCAAACCTTTACATCGACTGACTGAGAAGGACCAACTCTTCACGTGGACAGCAGAATGTCACAGAGCCTACGAACAACTCAAGCAGGCTCTGTGCACCGCACCTATTCTGGCCTACACCAGACCTGGAATAAGGTTCATCGTCGATACCGATGCCAGCGACTTTGGCATAGGGGGAATCCTGTCGCAAGTAGTGGACGGCGAGGAGAGAGTAGTGGCCTACTTCAGCAAGGCCCTGTCAAAGCCAGAAAAGAACTACTGCGTCACCAGGAAGGAGCTGCTCGCCATCGTGAAGACCATTGAACACTTCCACAAGTACCTGTACGGGCAAGAATTTCTCATCAGGACCGACCATGCATCCCTGCGGTGGCTCCTGAACTTCAAGCAGCCCGAGGGTCAACTCGCGCGGTGGTTAGAGAGGCTTCAACAGTACAACTTTGAGATTCAGCACAGGAAAGGCCAACTGCATTCTAACGCCGACGCCCTGTCACGAAGACCGTGTCCCGAAGACTGCACCTTCTGTGCCCGAAGGGAGGAGAACACCGGGATACAGTGCCGACGGACTACTGTGGAACTTCAGGGGAACTGGAGCCGCGAATCTTTCACGCGGGCACAAGCAGAAGATGATGACCTGGGACTGATAGCCGAATGGAAGTGGGCCTGTGTCCCCAGACCCGGGTGGAACATTGTGAGTGACTGCAGCCCAAAGTTTAAGTCCTACTGGGCACAGTGGGACTCGCTGATTGTAAGGGATGGCCTCATCTGCCGCGCCTGGGAGAGCACCGACGGGAAGACATCTCGGGAACAAGTCGTCGTTCCAAAGGCTATGATGGAGGAAGTCCTGAAGGAAGTTCATGGAGGATCATCTGGTGGACACCTAGGGATAAAGAAGACCCTGGAGAAGCTGAGAGAGCGGTTCTACTGGATCGGATGCCGAACAGACGTGGAGAACCACTGCGCGAGGTGCCACGATTGCGCAGCCAGCAAGGGCCCAGGACGAAGACGACGGGGTCCACTGAAGACCTACAACGTGGGCGGCCCCATGGAGAGAGTGGCCATCGATGTTGCTGGGCCATTCCCGTTAAGCGAGGCAGGGAACCGCTACATATTAGTCGTCAGCGACTACTTTACCAAATGGCCGGAGGCGTATGCGCTCCCTAACCAAGAAGCCGCGACGATTGCAGAGACCCTGGAGAAGGAATTCGTCAGCCGGTACGGAGTACCCCTGGAGCTGCACTCCGACCAAGGGAGGAACTTCGAGTCGCAGGTGTTCCAGAACCTATGCCAGATGCTCGGAATCCGGAAGACAAGGACAACGCCGCTACACCCTCAGTCCGACGGGATGGTAGAGCAATTCAATCGCACCATCGAGAACCATCTCCGAATAGTCGTCAGCGAGCACCAGAGGGATTGGGACAAACATCTTCCACTATTTCTCCTGGCCTACCGCGCCGCCGTGCATGAAGCCACCGGGTGCACACCAGCCCGGGCCATGTTTGGGAGGGAGCTCCGTCTACCTGTCGATCTTGCCTTCGGCCGACCTGGGAATGATCCGATCCCGGTAAGCCAGTATTGTCAAGAACTAGTCGACCAACTGGAGGACGTACACGCGTTCACGAGGAGGAAACTACGGATCGAGACCGACCGAATGAAGACCCGATACGACCAGCAGACGGATGCCGGCGGATTCCACGAGGACGACCTGGTCTGGTTCTTCAACCCATTACGGAAGAAAGGCCTGTCACCCAAACTGCAGAAGTCCTGGAAGGGCCCGTACCGAGTCGTGAAACGGATCAACGATGTCGTCTACAGGATCCAGCGGATCCCGAGGGCGAAGATGAAGATCGTGCATCGAGATCGCCTGGCAGCCTACGGAGGGACACAGACGGACCAATGATTGATTGGGACGATCAGCCTTTTTAGGAAGGGGGTGGTGTTACGGCTGTGAGTTTGTGTCATCACTCGCCGCATGAGTCACAACTGCCCCAGGGCTGGGCTGTGTCCTGCCTCCTGTATTGCGCGCGCCTTATGCAACAGGGCTACTAAGACAAAGGGATAGTCCAGAATATTCGTGACTGGACCAGCGATGGAAACCTCGAGAAGCCGTGAACCCTGGATGGATCTAGAAGCATTTATTGAGTCACCGGCCTGCTATATAAGTGCGACCTGTCTAGCAGTTGTTGTTGTTGTGTTTTACGAGCTAGTGCGAGCGATTATCTTGTGCGACAGAAGTGTGGTGACGAAGTGCTGTGCGAGTTACGGAAATCCAGTGACATTGTTTCTCCAGCTTGTGGACAGCGAAATAGCCTGCAGCAAGTGATCGTAAGTAATTGTGGTCGGAGAACATAAAGGAGAGGAGCAGGTAGTTTCTGTCAAGGCCACCGTACTCATTAGGACGGATTAACTTCTGTGATCTGTTGACAAGTGGAAGGGCCAAGAGCGCTGAAGGAAGAGACTTGAGGAAACTGGAATAAGGCTCCTAATTGCTTGTATTTGCTGACTAGTGTAATTTTCTGGCCACAATAAAGTTAATTATTTCTTTAAGCTGTAATTGGTGTTGTGCTTTGTACCCCCACCGTAATCCAGTTAACAAAAGTGCCACTAGGGGGTGGCACGTAACAATATTTGTGAAAACTACTGCTTTACTGTCAACTTCATTCAATAAGTGGAGGCCTTCAGAAACAAACCGGAAAATTAACGTGTCAGCAAATACTGAATTATATCTACGGAACTATTTGACGCAAACGATTCCCAACCGAGCTCTAATGGTTCATTGCCCGCCAGTGATACTAGACCTACTAGCTACCAAGTACACGGGTTAAATGACGCAAGTCCCTAAATGAATTAACAACTACCGTAACGAAGATAGGCCTATTATTATCTGTTGAGTAAGACCACGAATGACCCCGCAGTCGGGAAGCCGAATCCTGCATTCCTGCTGCGCCTTCTGCCCCTACCACTGACGTTCCATGAGAGGAATTGGAAAAAAAAAGTTGAGTGGTTCAGTTCCCTAGCTTAATTGTCATTTTATCCTGGTTAATTAAACACTCAATCCAGTAAAATACTGGAATGTTACCTTAGTTTCAGTCTTTGGATACATTTCCCAACCCTATTACTAATAGTAATTTAGTTTTTCAATAAGAACCTTAAAAAGAAATGATTTGCGCACGAATCCAAGTACCTAGGATATCTTGAATCTTGATCGTATTGAATGAACCAGTAATAATAATTATACTGCACCTAAACATACAGATTATTCAGTTGTTAACATTGTTTTCTCAATTCAGTATACGAGAAGATGAACAATTTCGCATGCATTCCTTCTATCTAATTTTGACAACAGAATCATCCCATCCTTTCACAATATATATAGCCAGCTATGAAAATTTTTCACATAGTGCGAAAGTGGATTACTAGGGAACGATGACCTCGCTGTTCCGCCCCTTAAATCAACAATAACTATAAAGTGAATTACTGTGTAGACGTTACTTTAAAATTTTATTTTATTTACCTGCCTGCAAGGCATACGGTACGTCTAGCTAGACAATATATTCATGTCAGACACTAACACCTCTAAATATCTTAAGCTCAATGTAACGAACCAAATTTGAAATTCTTCAGCTAGCTGACCAAACACACCAGGGCAGCCCAGGCTCTCTTGGCCTTGACGAAATAAGTGAAGGGATGAGGAGGTTATTTGAAGGATTGGTTCATAATCAGAATGAGCTAAATTTAGAATAATGGAATGGTCTCTCTGTCTTCAGGTATATTCTGAGATTAATACATAGCGAAGCCTCATCACCTAAGTTGACCGCTTGGTGACAGTTGTTCTTCCCACAAGCTCTTTGTAAAGGGAAATATTGCTCACTTGACAGAATAAGTTTTTCAATCCTTGTAATATTGTTCACAGACAGTTCATTGCATTCATTGTGGTGTTTGAAGCCACCACAAAAGCAGATAAGGGAAACACTACAGTAATTTTGAACAAAACAGAATACATTGAAAAAAACAGTCGAATTCCTAAACAACAACGAAATCAAGGAATTAACAAAAGACCCCACCAACAAATTCCAAAAACAAATAAAAAGTGCGCTAAAAGAAACAGAATACATACTGACCAAAGCCGAAAAATCAAAACTAATAAACATGAACCCGAAAATACCGTCATTGAGGGGACAACCAAAAATACACAAAAAGGAATGCCCAATGAGACCAATAGTCAATTGTAGGAATGCCCCTAATTACAAAATCAGCAAAGAGTTACTAAAAATCTTAAAATGCCGTCTTTCCAATGACAAAAACAACTCTGTAAAGAACACAACAAAACTAGTAACAGCATTGAACACCCTTCAAATGAAACCTAGCTTCAGGCTAGTATCCTTCGACGTAACTAACATGCACACCAATATTCCGATTATTGAAGCAATCAACACTATCGAAAACAACTTAAAATCCAACAATTCGGTAAAAGAAATTGAAGAGATTGTGAGATTACTGAGGGTCGTTCTCACCCAAAACGTGTTTCAATTCGACAATAAAATATACACACAGAGAGAAGGCCTAGCAATGGGATCGCCACTAAGTGGGTTAATCGCTGACATCTTCATCAATGCACTAGAAAATGCGTTCTTAGAAAAGACTTCAACAAAGGGAATAGTAATATGGAAAAGATACGTAGATGATGTAATTTGCATCTACCATACTGAACTAACAAGCGAAGAAACAATTCTCCAATCCATTAATAGCCTTCACCACTCTATCAAATTCACTAAGGCAGTGGTTCCCAACAGGTGGTCCGCGGACTCCTGGGGGTCCGCAAGCCATGCCGAAGGGGTCCGCAGATATTAGAGTAAAATATATTTGGTTCAGTAACAGATTTTCAGTATTGCAGCTTTCTGAGTACCTTAAAAAATACTAACTTTTGCGTAAAAAAGTGCCGGAATTGCTGGAGCTGCTCCAACAATTGAGCAGTTCCTGCTTGATGTCTTGGAGCATCTCATCAAACAGAAGTGGTTCAGAACAGTGTCAAGAGTCGGAGTCACTGGCGCTGCCACCGGGTGCCCAGTGCTGGGCCGGTAGCCCGTGGGGTTGACAGTTGAATGAGTGAAGAGTGGTGGAGGTTCACGATCCAGCCACGCGCAGCGCTACTGAACTAAGTAGTTTACCGCTCGTGCCGAGGGGGTGCGCCACTGTTTGCAGCCGACAAGTGAGTCACTTACACAGCCAACTCACATTTCAGACGACAGTCGGCCATTGTTAGTTTATTGCTAGTGCTGTCACAGAACGTGTTGTTTACAAGAGTGTTTTCGTAAAATAGTTAGTGTTTGTGAAGCTATGATTTTGCGGAAAGTTAGAGTAAGCGTACAGTGATTAAAAATGGATCGTTGGTTGAAAAGTGGATCGTTAAAACGAGATAGGCGTACGGATGAAGACGAATTTGATGTTGAAGTTAATAGGCCAGTGATTCTCGAACCGAACTTGTTAGTGTCTCTTGAATCCAACTCTCCACCGTCTCTTGAACCTAACTCATCTAAGGTCAGTGTTAAGTCTACTGCAAAAAATAGATAGTACAACTCTGATTACTTGGAAATTGGCTTCACTTTCACTGGACCTGAGCATCAGCCTAAACCTCAATGTGTCATTTGCCACGAAAACCTTTCGAATGAGTGTATGCAGCCAGAAAAACTCCGTCGACATCTTGAAACAAAACATCAAGAGCACAAGAATAAGTCATTAGATTTTTTTCAAAAAGAAATTAGGAGAACTTAAAAGATCACGTGAAAACATATTTACTAAACACTCGGGTGTAAATGTAAATGAAAATGCAACCCTTGCATCTTATGGGGTATCTCAACTTGTCGCAAAATGTGAAAAAAAAAACATATAATTGCTGAAGAACTTATACTGCCATCAGCAATAATTTTATGCAAGAGAATGTTAGGTGATGCAGCTGCTAAGCTAATAGGTACTGTTCCGCTCTCTAACAATACTGTCCAACGACGAATTACTGATATGGCCAATAATATTGAAGAAACGTTGCTGGTCAGACTTTGCTTGAGTGGTATATTTGCTCCACAATTGGATGAAAGCACAGACATATCTAAAAAATCAATAATGTTGGTTTTCACACGATTTTTGTGGGAGGACCAGATATTCGAAGATTTTCTTTTTTCGTG
Source organism: Meconema thalassinum (assembly GCA_946902985.2). NCBI lineage: Eukaryota > Metazoa > Arthropoda > Insecta > Orthoptera > Tettigoniidae > Meconema > Meconema thalassinum. Next base: position 1,082,147,774 of record OX336388.2, on the reverse strand, counting down.
CGACCTACTTCACACAACATCAGAAGATATTTTTACTGCACTGAATGAGTTTTTCAGTAAACATGACATCTCCTGGACAAAGTGTGTGGGCTTGTCTACGGATGGAGCAAAATCAATGGATGGCAACAAAACGGGACATCAAGCTCGTATCAAAGCAGTAGCTCCTGAGGTGAAATAGACACACTGTTGTATTCATCGTGAAGCCTTAGTAGCCAAAAGATTGCCAGAACTTTTGCAGAAGATACTTAACGAAGTGGTTCAAATCATTAACTACATTAAAACTCGTCCTCTGCAATCCAGATTATTTTCTTTGTTATGCAAGGAAATTGGCACTGAGCATGAACAGCTTCTTATTCATACGGAAGTAAGATGGCTCTCTCGAGGTAGGATCTTGACAAGATTCTTTGAACTTAGAGATGAGGTTCGTATCTTCCTTCTTGACACCAAGTACGCAGATTTTCTCACTGACTTTTCTTGGCTTAGCTGAACTGCCTACTTAGCTGGTGTCTTTGAACACTTGAATGTGTTAAACTTAAGTTTGGAAGGGAACTATGTAGATATGTTCAAAGTAGAAGATAAAATTAGTGCTATGGTAAAAAAAGTGTCAGATCTGGGTGGCACGGATTGAAAAAGAGTCATTTACTAACTTTCCTACTTTGAAACAATTCTTGGAGTCTTCAGAGGAGAGTTTGCCTGACCATATAAAGAGCAACATAGCCGAGCATCTACGCAGCCTAGCCACTACGTTTAGGGAATATTTCCCTGAACCTGACCCTGACGATAGTTGGATTCGAAATCCCTTCAGCTGTCATGTAATAGAAAAAATCCAAGGCCTCACAGAAGTAGAACAAGATCAACTTGTGGATATGTCGAGCTGTGGTACAATGAAAAACAGTTTTAATGTTGAAAGAATTGCAGACTTCTGGGTAACAGTACGCAAAGACTACAAAGAACTTGGAGATAAGGCAATGAAAAAGATCCTTCCATTTGCAACTACCTGTCGTTGTGAAAAAGCATTTTCCTCAGTGTGTTACATGAAAAACAAATACAGGAATCGGCTCGACATGCAGTCGGATTTCAGAGTGAAAATATCAAATTTGGAACCAAACATTTCAGAAATAATGGACTCAAAGATTAGATTCAACTCATTCCAATAATAACTGAAAATTAAAACTGTGTACCGATGGACATAATATGTATTTCCACAAATAAATCATAATTTTGTATAAAATTAGTTTTAACTTATTTTCTCCATATTTTTTCTAAATTCATGCAATTTTAATTGCAATATTCTTAAAAGGGCAATACACTCCGAGGTTTTATTTTTTATTAAATTTTCAATTCAAACTCCAAATTGTTTTAAGGATTTTCTCAGCAAAAACCTTCATTTGAAAAAAAAACTTGAGCAAAAATCGAGAATTAAACAATAACAATAAAGGCAAGACTGAACAAAAAATGTTAAGCTTAATCGTTTTTCTCAAAATGTCAACCTTAATTTCCAAAACAATTAAAATAATAAAACTCTTAATTAGGCTCTTTTTAAGTAATATGAAATTGCAAGGTCCAAATATAGACCATTTGTATTACATTGAATTAGCTCATTAGCATTAAAGACTATATAGTATAGGTTTAGGAATTAGTGGGGGTCCTTCTCATTATAGCTACTGGAAGAGGGGGTCCTTGGAATTTTTTTGTTGGGAATCCCTGCACTAAGGAATCCGAAATAGACCGGAAAATAAATTATCTCGATATAACTATTGAACGTAAAGACAACGACCTTTCATATTCCATATTCCGGAAAGCAACACAAACCTCGCATGCAATCGACAATCAGTCTAATCACCCCAGTACGCACAAACTAGCGGGTTTCAATTCAATGGTGCACAGGGCTTTAAACATACCCATGTCAAAAGACAACTATAATAAGGAAATAAGAACTATTATGCAAATAGCAAAGGAAAACAACTTCTCGCCAAGCAAAATAAATCAAATTATAGCCAAACATAAAAATAAAGATAAAATGATTCCCAAACCGGACAGTAATGAGAAAAAATTTGCGCGTTTCAACTATGTGAATGCGAATACATATAAAATCATTAACCTATTCAAAAAGCAAGGCATAAAGATAGCTTTCACGACGAAAAACACAACCACTAGGCACCTCCTAAATAGTAATCTAAATAAACGTGACCCGTATTCAAGGTCAGGGGTATATTCTATAACGTGCCAAGACACCGATTGTCAAGCTAATTACATCGGGCAGAGTGGAAGGCGAGTAGACACACGTTATAATGAACATAGGAATGCGATAAGATACGGAACATATTCAGCCGTGTGCGAACATATGTGTGACGCAGGGCACAGCTTTACCAACATAGAGTCGGACCTTAAAATAATCCATCACGAATCGAAAGGCAGAGCTCTTGACATAAAGGAAGCAATCGAAATACACCTAGCCAAACGAAACAATCCCAACAATCTAAATGAACACACGTTCATGGAGAGCTCACCCCTCTTCACGCTACTAAAAAACACACCCTGTCGAAAACAAAACACAATTTAGCGACACAGCCAAGCTAGATAAAAAAAGGGGGAAATTAGGGGTTTTTAGTAGGTAAATGTTATCTGGATCAGGTGTACGATGTACTTTTCTTCTACAATAAACCAAGGCCCATATTCGCGGCAGTATTAAAGGTGACGGGACGTCCTCATAAGACCGTCAACGCTTAGTTCGAATGGGTTATGCTCCACGCGTGGCGAGGGCTAATCCACGGTCTTTAATAGTTGTAGACCCACCTCATTTAATAACATACATCTTATCTAGGTTGGCAACACCTCACATAAACACATCGCTATCACTCCCCACAGCACGTAGGGGCTGGGGGGAGAAGGCAGGAAAAAACCAGTCGTTAAGGTAACCACGGCAGTCGACCGCACAGTGAGTTCCAGTGAGCACGAAAACTGCGAGTAGCTGTAGTACGGAAGACAATCAGATAAGTAGTTAGCCTAAAATTTTATAATTTAACCATAGTTTTCAACCATATAATCTCTCTAAAGTACAATCTCCGGATAGCTATCACCATTTAGCATTTCACCTAACATATATACTGCATTTAGCATACACTGACAGTTGCAGTACCAATACTGCAACTAAATAATTGTACATATTGTAAATATTTTCACCTGTATTTCAAACATAGATTTTGTAGCCTAAGTGTAATGGATCTGATGATGATCGCTTGACGATCGAAACTGGTCATCCTAGTGACTTATTAATCTCATGTAATTTATTTCAGGATTAGGGTATAACCCATCTCTTTTGGGTACATTCGTGTTGACCGACTGAAAAGCACTAAACTCTTGTCATTGCATTCACTAAATGATTGCCAGTAGCAAATTCAAGTCACATAAAGGCAATAATAAATCAATGCCCGATCGGGCCCATCCTCCTAGGAAGCCGGGCCCCGGGGCACCAGCCCTGCCTGACACCCCCCTTCTCTCTCTCTCTCGATGGACCTGCATGCTGGTCCATTAATAACCGGTTCAATTGCCAGATTGTTGAATGCAGGCATGCATTGTGTCGTACAGGTGGGTTGGTGTTCCATGCCTGTTGAACTTGGTCAGTCAATACAGGGACGGTTAATGCCGGTTGTGTATGACGCTGGAGATGTCGTCCAATGATTTCCCATACGTGCTGGATTGGGGACAGATCGGGGGATCGATAAGGCCAAGGTAGCATGTTGACACTCTGTAGAGCACGTTGGGTTATAACAGCGGCATGGGGGCGTGTGTTATCCTGTTGGAAAACAACCCCGGGAATGCTGTTCATGAATGGCGGCACAACAGGTCAAATCACCAGACGGACGTACACATCTGCAGTAAGGGCACGTGGGATAACCACGATAGTGCTCGTGCTGTAATAGGAACATGCTCCCCAGACCAGAACGCCCGGTGTAGGTCCTGTGTCTCGACGCCACAGACAGGTGGAATGCATGCGCTCACCTGGTCTCCTTCTAACCAAAACACGGCCATCACTGACATTATTGTGTATTTACTTGAGTTAACATGAACATTCTAGAAATTGTTGTGTAGCCTATATACTTGAGATAACACTAACATTCTAGTCACTATGCCCAGAACATTCCAATCTGGAACCTTCCATATACTATGTATATATGCACCAGCAGACTGTAGACGACAGTTCCGCGCATATTCTTTAGTTCCGCGCCAGTTCCACGCTAGTTCCGCTCAAGTTAGTCCACCTTGTGTATCGTTGTGTATCAACTAGTGTTAAATAAACCGTTGTTTTATATTAACACGTGTGTGTTATTTATCTTGTATCTCCCACGATATAACAGTGGTGTCAGAAGTGGGATAAGATAAATAACGTTGTGAAACCGAGTGACTTTCTAACCTCAACGCAAGTGTTGAACCGAACGACGATCATCGCAGTGCATGTTGGAAATACTAAACAGAGTGAACTTCCTAACCTCAACGCAAGTGTGTGCACCGAACTAAGTTCATCGCAAGTGCGTGTTAGAAATACTGTTCTCCACTCATCTTCACCATGCCGGACTTAACCTCTGAGTAACTCCAACAATTCTCGGCAATGATCGCTGACGCTATCCGACAGACAATACGGCCAACAACGTCATCAGAGCCTCGAACGCCAAAGTTCACAATGCAACCGTATCGTGCTACCAACGGGACGACTGTAGCCGACTATTTCACTCGCTTTACCTGGGCGCTCAATCTGAGCAAGGTACCCGTGGATCAACACGCACATTTTGCACGAGTTTACATGGGATCTGAAGTCAATGATGCCCTGAAGATCCTGGTGAGTCCTAATGATCCTGAAACTCTGTCATACAACCAGATTCGATCTAAGCTGAAAGGCCACTTCGACGCCACACGCAGCAAGTTTGCTGAGAACATCAAATTTCGGAGTGAAATGCAGAAGCAAGGAGAAACCATCGCTAGTTTCACCTTAAGACTGCGGCAGGCTGCAACGTTTTGTGAGTATGGCGCATTCCTTGATCGCATGTTAATTGAACAAATGCTCGCAGGGTTGGAATCACGAGATATGTGCGACGAGATTATTGCAAAACAACCAGAGAACTTCACCGCAGCATATGAAATCATGCAGGCACTTGAAGCTACTCGCATTACTACCAACGAGGTCAAAACAGCTGCCGCTAATTCTGAATCAACCAATCGGATTGGATACGAGAAGCCTCTGTCCAGGAAGAACAGCAACCAGCAGCCGCCGCGCATCAAGTCAGCTCATCTAAGTCAAGGGTCTTACAACATTACCAGGCAGCACCAAGGGACACACCAGGTAAACCGAAGTGCATCCCAGGACAACCAATCAACATGTGCAGGATGCGGTGAAGCCCACCCTCGCAGTCAGTGCAGGTTCCTGAACGCCGAGTGCCTGAAGTGTGGCAAGAAAGGTCACATCGGAAAAGTTTGCAGATCAAAATCGAGGAAACATCGAACAACAAACTATGGTACCGAAGAAGAGCTTCCAGCAGAGAACCTCGATGTCGTGGAGTACCTCAGCAAAATCGAGGTCATCGGATCGGTCAACGCAGCACCTAAGCCACTGGTTGATGTCAACATAGAGGAAACCACCGTCAAAATGGAACTCAACATCGGCGACCCCTGCTCAACCATGAGCAAATCAAAGCTAAGTATGATCAAACCAGGGTTTGTGTTGCAGAGAAACGATCGTAACTTCGTCAGTTACACTGGCCATCCGATCAAATGCATTGGCAAAACTGCAGTGTGTGCCACCATCAGAACCACAACCAGGAAAATGAATCTCTATGTGGTTGAGGATGAAGTCGAAATGCTATTTGGCCGAGAGTGGATTTCAGAGTTTGTACGGGAGATCGACTTTGGTCACCTCCAGAAACCCCGACCCAATCCACAAGCTCTCAGACAAGCAGACTCTGACCTTGGAACAACAGAAGCAGCTCGACAACATTCTATTTCGCTACCAGGATGTGTTCAGCGACACACCCGGGAAGGTCTCAGGTCCCCCAGCGAAGATGCACCTGAAGGCTGGAACTACACCTGTTTTCGCCCGAGCTCGAGACGTACCAGTTGCCCTCCGCGATGCCTACGCCAAGGAAATCGACAAAAAAATTGCATCTGGCTTCTACAAAAGAGTGGACTACTCTGAGTGGGCATCGACTACGCACGTAGTCGCCAAGAAGAACGGTGAACTGAGGATCACAGGCAACTACAAGCCTACACTCAACCCGCGGATCATCATCGATGAACATCTGATTCCCAAGGTGGAACATCTGTTCAACCGAATGCGCGGCGCCACTCTCTTCTGCCACCTGGACATCACCGACGCGTACACTCGTCTCGAGGTCGACGATGAGTTCAGCCATGCTCTCACGCTTAACACGCCAATTCACGGTCTGATCCGCCCAACACGAGCAGTATATGGAGCAGCTAACATCCCCGCTATCTGGCAGCGGCGAATGGATACAGTCCTGCAAGGTCTCCCAAACGTCGTAAGTTTTTTCGATGACAGTATAGTTTTTGCTGATAGCTTTGAAAATCTGATGCAGGCCCTCAGCACCACTCTGGAACTGTGTCGGCAACACAACCTCAAGCTCAACCGAGCCAAATGCGTTTTCGCTCAAACATCCCTGGAATCCCTTGGCCACAAAATCGATGCGTCAGGCATCCACAAGTCTGATGCACACATCCGAGCTGTACGTGATGCACCGAAACCGACTACACCAGAAGAACTCCAACTGTTCCTTGGTAAAGCAATCTACTACAGTTCGTTCATCCCCGATTTGTCCACCAGAGACAGACCATTCAGAGACATGCTGCTCAAGGACCCTCTCATCTGGACACCAGAAGGCGACAGGGCATACAAAGACATCAAGAACGCCCTAACCTCGCCCCAGGTACTCATGCAGTATGACCCAGTGTTACCACTCCTGTTGGCTACATACGCCAGCAAGACCGGCCTGGGGGCAGTACTGTCACACCGGCTCAGCAACGGGCAAGAACGTCCAATCGCGTACGCCAGTCGAACGATGTCAGCCACGGAGCAAAGGTACTGTGCCTGAATCTCGCATAGCCACCACCTATATCCGCTGAGATGGAGAGGATTGTAAGGACGTTGATACTCAGCCAGATAAACCAACACTTCCCTACTAGGTGAATAATTAGGAAATCCTCGGCGCATATCGGTCACGCAATAGCACTACTAACTAGTTACTCATTTACTAGCAAACAATCGTATAAAACATGAAAGATAGGACGAGAATCTCGGATCTCGAGCGTGAACGGTGAAGTTGAGACTAAGTGAGTTCTAGTATCTAACCAGTAGCACTACCGCATGTCGATTGCGAAATGAAAAGATGATCAGTTTCTATAAAAAGGACAAGCAAACTCAACAGTGCTTGCAAGTTTATTAAATAATAATATACATGCTATAAAAAATCCCTGACACAAATAAAAATATTTAAAGATTAAAAATAAAATATTTTAACAAATGTAGATAGTCCTTCTTTCTGTATTCACTTTCCAAGTGAAATAATTCGATACACAAATTTGTTCGCAAATAATAAGTAATGAAAGTTTCTTTCAATGGTCACCATGTGACTCGGTTGCAACAAACAGTCTGTTATGATCAGCTGTTATCATAAATAATTGTAATTAATAACAAATGATACCCTATATTATACATTTATCGCTTCTAAAATATAACATTATTATTAATAAAAAATATTAAATTATTTAAGTATTTACATTACGGTAAACTGCGTATTCCTTGGACAGCCATATGGGTGATTTAAAAAATCAAACCAGATCTGTCTCATGAAGCATTAATAACACGATTACAGCTGTCATATTTTGGACACATTATGAGGCGTTCTCATTCGTTGGAAATTACAATTATGTTCGGAAAGGTGGAAGGGTCTCGGAGACGAGGGCGGCCAGCATTGAGATGGATCGACTCCACCAAATCCAACATGAATATGTCACTGAAGGATCTGAAGTATATGGCTGAATACCGAATCATATGGAGACAGTCCATCTATGCAGTCGCTAGGAGTCGACGCCGAATTGATGGCACCTGATCATCATCATCATTTACATTAGTCAAATTATCATGTCCAGCGCGAAATTCTAACAAACTATTTACAAGATCATGCGTGATCTAACAATCTCGCTGTGTTTCCTTCCTCTAAAACATTTCTTCTAATACAGTTCATAACCAATGTTTCACCAGTATCTAATGTTTTTTGTCAATATCAATAGAACCTTCGTAACAAACAATAAAGCTAATAACGGCTTTGTAATGTCATAATCAATAAATATTTTCGATATACTTGAAGTGGTGTATTTTTGGAAATACACGGTAAGGCAGAGTTTGCTTTGGCTGCGCTTTATTATTTCACATTATTTCATTTATTTAAATTTTCTTCCCGCAAACACCAACATCAAACTCTTACATCCTGTTTGCCCCGTATATATGTTCATTTGCGGTGTAAGTCCATTCCAGAAACGCATATTCTTCGGAACCAGCTTGGCAGCGTCTTGCAGCTGCCCTCTAAACATCAATGGCCTCAAGTCATGAAGACTTCGTCATCAATCCGCCAGGCATCGTGTTCTTCTCCAACCAACAACTACGTGAAGACACCGCTCCAAGAAGAATTTTTCTTTTACAATGTTTGCTATGTTTATGTAAACTCTGCTGTTTCCTCCCCTTATCCGCTCGCTTCCCCTTCTCCTCGCCGCCTACTTCTGACGTGTGCGTTGTCGCTCTCTTCCTTCGGCGCGTCACTCCGCTCGCCCACTTGACTTCTTGTCTCCGTGCCGAGAGCAACTGCTCTCACCCTCACTTGTGTGTCAAACGTTTACACGTCGAGTCGAAGCTCTTCCCGAGCTTATCTCCTCTCCTCGAGAGACATCTTTTAAATCAGACGCCATGTCTGGATTTTGAAATCAACCGTCACCAGGAACATCGCCTACTCTTCAGAAATGAGCTAAGTAAATCTTTAATGGTTTTCACCATGTTTTAATTGGTTTTAACCGCTAAATGTTTTAAATATGATTTTATAGACAGTGTGAAATTGCTATATGTGATGCCTTCAAAAGATCTTCTTGATTTATTTGTGGCTACTTCAGCTAGCTTTCTAAAATGAAAAAGTACTTCTTGTACTGATTATCTGGGAATGAGCTCTCACACCGTGGGAGTATTATTAAACCCACTGTCTATAAAAACTTAGCTTTCACCTCCGCGGGATATTCTTCCCAATTCTACTGTTCTCACAACTCTAGAATTTTCTACATCAAGTTATCTTTTTGCAAGTAATGCCGTCAAGTACTTTCCACCTAGATATGGAAACGCTTGTTCCTCACTGAGGAATTTATGCTGAAAATACCACTAATCAGCATAATTTTTCTTCCTTCGTTGGAAATTGTCCGCTGCATTCAACTACAATCTATAAACGTCACAACGCAATAAACTTTCTCAAACTAAAATTCAACTAGTGATCACCACAATTGCAATAACTTTTGGTCTTATGAACTTTCCGTGTTGCAATGGTGAACTTTTCAACGGACTACAGTGCATAACAGTGCCCGTTCAACAACCATCCGTGTCGCGTTCGAACGAAAGCAATAAATACGGCAATACATTTTCTCCTAAAGTTCCTATTTCCCTTTCCTAAACACCTTACTAACTTTATCTAATTAAGCTTTGAATTTAAGTCAACTGATGTACCTAGCTGTTTAAACTACAACTTATGTCAATTTCTAAGAGTCCTCGCTTGCTATCAAGTGCCCTCCCAACTTCGTTTCACATTAAACGAATTAACTTCTGCTTATCTGTGGCAAGTCCACATTATAATTCTTTCCCTCTTCAATTGGGGAATTCTATTTTCTACTCATAAGTGAGTTTTCTAACTCTCCTTTTCCAGGTTTCACGAAAGGGTACTGGCCCCATTTTCCTCGTGATCTCTGTTTAAATACAAGAAGTCATAGAAACTTCTTCTTATTTTCTCTCTCTTTATTATAATTTCGAATTGTTATTTGTTCATACTTTTAGAACTTCCATATAGGAATTCTCAAAGTACATATATCGTACCTGATTTATTGTTAAAGTTCTAATTGCGCTAATTGTTGTTAAACTTTAAATTTGTTAATCTCAGCACTATTTTAAAATCTTATGCAGATTTGGTGCTTACAAGAGGTTCCAAACCAAATTTTGTTAATTGCCTAGTGCAAACTTCAACAATTTTAGAGGTCTGAGACCTCAAAGGTTTAAAAATCAAATTGTACCTTTTATATTTGTTAAATTTATCATATTTCTACGCATTGTTAAATAAATCAAACTCTTTCCTTTTGCTTCATCATTTTCTATAAAATAACGATTAGGCAGGATCCTACTTCCCCTAACTCTACCCAAAAGCTCACGCTCGCGTTAAGAAAATCAAGCATGAAATTAAAAATGGTTTCACTATTTGTTGCATTTGAACAAAAACTCTGCACAAAAACTTTTTCAAAGTCGCTCTTAGCTTTTTAGCTAATTCTAACGAGCCATTTTCCTGCTTGTTGAGATTTTCTCTGTAACTTATGGTTGGTTTTCAAATTTAAGTTTTTCTTCTTGTCTAAACTTTTAGTCGGTGCTTTGCTGGGTAAAAGCTTAGCCTTTCTTGAATGCAACCATTGGTGTTCTTACCAAAATTTAAAACAAAATATTTTCAAAAACAATCAAATTGTTTCCAAAAGCACTATAACTGCTTCATCGCTACCCTTCCTGGGAACATTCGATCGCTCCTTGGAAATTCTACAATTCCAAGAACTAAAAACATCATGGCGAATTCAAATTATTTGCGCCTTTCATAACCTTCGATTTAACCTGACTCCTTTGAAGGGATATACAATAAATTTGTCATTCTTTGTCTTGCCAGACTACCACCCTTCCCCATAGTAGTCAAATATAGGCTTGGAAGGGAAAGTACTGTCGTTGCTTGCTTGCAAATAGCCCAAGTTCCAGCCGCATCTCCCGTTAGCTGCGTCCAGGTCCATACCCACTTTAGGTGTTTCACGAGCTTTTCGGTGGCACTCGTCACTGAATACTTGCTCAAATTCATTTTGTTTGGTGTTGGACTCTCGTCCTATTTACCCACACTTGTTCTTCAGTCCGAAACCCACTTCCCTTTCCTTTTCTCTTCATCTTCCCTTGGGGGTAGTGTTTAACCCTGGCCAAAACCTACCCAGACTTTGATCCCAGAAACCCGGGAGAGTCCATTTGTCCTTATGTTGCAAATTATTAATATCTACTTTGAATTTTCAGCTATAACTTCACTGTGCAAAGCTGGTGAAGGTGATAGAGGTCGTTCTTGTCTTCTTCAGCCTGTCTCACTTGCAACCTGTTCGCTGCTGCCAACCTGTCAGCATTTTCAAACTCTCTCTACACTTCTGTAAGTTATACTTCAATTTACCCATTTCATCATGCCAACTGAAAAGGATGAACTCTCATTGCTAGACGTTCTTCATACAAAGGACAGCTCACTACATTTAGAAATGCCATTAATAAATTAACTCCAGTCGATTGTGATCTAGACGTCTTGACTCAACGCTTAAAGTTGTACGAACGTTCTTACGACTACTATGGTCAAATTCAAACCGACATTGAATCCACTTGCCCCGAACTTCAATCCGATCGCGATGAAGTCGAACCCTTGTATTTTGAAGGGATTGCAAAGGCCCACCAACTGATTCGCAGTATCTCAGAACCGGACACTAGGGTCATCAATCCGGCCCAGTTCGCACCCGCTTCAGTCCGTGGAGACACGCATCAACCAAAACCTTCGCTTCCGAAGATAAGCCTGCCCGTTTTTTCAGGCCAGGAAAGTGAATGGAATTCTTTTTACGAGTTATTCAGCTCTCAGATACATAATAACAATGATATTCCCGCTATCTACATGTTGTATTACTTGAGATCTTGTCTTAAAGAACAAGCTCATACGCTCGCGGAAACACTTCCTTTGAGCGCAGACAACTACAACATCGCCTTTAATCTCCTTAAAGAGAGATATGGCAATCTGCGTCTGTGTGTGGCACGTAACATTAACGCCTTGTTCGACTTGCCAGCCGTAAAGCCTAATGACGTTTCCTCTTTACGGAACTTGGTTGACACAATGCAACTACATGTCAGAGCTTTATATCAGCTTGAACAACCAGTTCAAACTTGGGACACTGTCTTAATTCATCTAGCCACATCCAGATTTGATTATTCCACTCTTAAAGCCTGGGAGATAGAATTATCTCACAAGGATGAGCATTCCTTTGAGCATCTCATCGCGTTTCTTAAAAGCCGGGGCCAATTCCTTACAGCACTCTCACTTCAGTGCGAAAGCGCAAAAATAAATCCCCTGTGCCACAACATCTTGGATGCCAAATCTGTTTCTTCAGATGGTCATAAGCCCCATCTGTCAAGAACAAGCAAACTCGTTCCACCGCTTTCAACCGTCCGGGAGTGAATAATAGGCCGCTCAACAAGTTCGTAAAGTGCACATTGTGTAAGGTTTCTCACGCTTTATATTCATGTAAATCCTTTAAAGAATTATCTGTTGAAGACAGAAGGAAGTTTGTCTCCAATAATAAATATTGCTTTAACTGCCTGTCATCAAAATATTCAGCTTCAAATTCTACGTCCGCCAGACTTTGTTTCCACTATGAAAGACCGCATAACAGTTTACTGCACCGCCATGATCAATCGAGGTTGTTAGTACCTGCTTCTTCAAACTCCATGCAGAGCAGCTCCGAACAAACTGGTGCTTCTTCCTGCATTTCTAATGCCAAAACTTCTCACAGTGCGCAAGTACTGTTGTCCACTGTACAATTCGAAATTCAGCTCACAACTTTGTTTCGCAATCATTAATCAAATAACTAGGCCTACCTGTAAACCCTACTTCTATCAATGTATCCGGCATTGAAAATCTGAAAACTCAAGCTTTGCAGTCTTCAAAATTAAAAATTAGAGACATCTGTCAAAGAAACACCAATCTTTACTTAAACTGTCTCATTCTTAACAGTCTTGGTAAAGACACCCCAAGTCACTCTGTCGACACTTCCGGTTTAAAGATTCCTTCACATTTAAGGTTAGCTGATCCTCAGTTTAATGTTCAAAACCCCATTGACATACTCTTCAGTGCCAATATTTTTTGGAATTGCCTTCGTAAACAAGTTCGCAAACTATCTTCAAACGTGGTCGCCAGAGACACCGATTTTGGTTGGGTTGTTACTGGTCAAATCCAACATCCCAGTCTTCAAACCAACTCGTAATGTTATTTGGTTAACGCTGATTCAAATTCCTTTTCTAAAAAAGAGAACACTTATGTTTCCGATCTCAGCACGTTTCAAAGCAGCTTGTCGAAACAATGTCTTGGTGTCAGCAATTACGCCTCTGCCTTAAGCTACTCCATGTGTTTTGCTCTATTTTCGCACAAAATGGCAGTTCAAGTTCGCCTCGCCTTGAGTCGCTTGGTTTATTGTCTTTTGGCATTCCTTGTAGTTGGTAATTGGTTAAACCTTTTATCGAAAACTATCTTCTCTCTGTGTAAAAGCATGGCTATCAGTCACCAACACTTTGCTGTAAGCTGTGTTTCATTTCACTCGCTGTTTAGTAGGATGGCCACGGCCGCCTCCTTCCCTCTTCCTCACACACGGAAGCAGTATTTGTAACCGCTTGTCAATCTGAGTTCTCTAGCATCAAGAATAACAATTCTTACGCATAATTTCTACCTCAACTTCCCAGCTTTTCCCTGCTGTTCAGAAGAATTAAGCTTTTTTCTATTGGCAACTGTTGGATTCCGTGATCCTCAAAATTATGTAAAATTCTTTAATTGCTTTGTTTCATATGTTCTTAAATTGGGTATTCATGTCCAAGCTACGTATGACTGCATGACGTGTTACTGGAAGTTCCTCTTTAATGTTGAGCTGGTTGCGGCTACCCCTTGTGGTTATTATCAATTTCTTGTTTGGCAATCTTGTTTGTACACAAACTCGGGCAAGGCCAAGCCGTTGATTACTTCCTCTATATGTGACAAAGGCCATGACGGGTTCTTCTTATCTCAACTCGGGCTGTCTGCCAACTATTGTTATGCGGGTTGCTCCCGTAATTCAGGAAGTCGTTCACTTCCCCCCTCAGATAAACTGGTTCAGGTCACTGACTTTTCCAGCTATTCATACTCGTTATCTTGCTGTACTATGTGGGTCAAGGATTTGTTTATTTACTTTCCTCACTTGCTCACATTCGCACGCTATGATTGTTTTGATCATCGTTTCATAACATCGTTACATATCTTTATTGCGCGCATGTATGGTAACCTGCGCAACTATTTCGCACTCTTGTGGTTTGTTGTTAAACAAACTTGTTTTTTCTTGTCGTTACATTCGATGTATTTTCACATATGTTCTTGTTACGTCACGTTTCTTGCTGACTTAAGTACTTTTCTAGTTAACCCTTTTGGTGCGCATTATAACTTAAGGTCAATGTTTATGGCTATTAGATTATTGTTACCTATAGAGTTCTTGCCTTCTACTCCCATAGTTTCTTTGCTTATTTGGTATATTATTAGCCTTAATCGATGTACTTGTTTCTACACTCTTTGTTTACATTTGTTAATTCTCCTTTCGCATCTTTTTGCGACCTTTTTGAAGCTTTGTTTTTCGCAGCTTCTAGCTACATTTTGATTGACGGCGTTGTTAATTCTCGCCCGTCGACCCCACATTCCAACAATTCTTATAACTTACTTTTCTTAAACCCTGGTCCGTTCCTTATAGGCACCTCCCCTTCTTTCCTTTCTCCCTCTAGCGTGGATCTCCTGAGGAATGATCGATTGCTACCCGGGAAGGAATGGGAGAGTCAGGGTGGGGAAGATCCTGATAACAAATGAGTATATTATAAGATCCCTTTCTCTCAGTATTATTCTTTCTTTCAATCTTTAATAAAGTGTTCCTGTTCCTTGTTGGTTTTTACCGCTGCCCCCCACCTTAATGTATTTTTGGAAATACACGGTAAGGCAGAGTTTGCTTTGGCTGCTCTTTATTATTTCACATTATTTCATTTATTTAAATTTTCTTCCTGCAAACACCAACATCGAATTCTTACATCCTGTTTTCCCCGTATATTGGTTCATTTGCGGTGTAAGCCTGTTCCAGAAACGCATATTCTTCGGAACCAGCTTGGCAGCGTCTTGCAGCTGCCCTCTAAACATCAATCGCCTCAAGTCATGAAGACTTCGTCATCAATCCGCCAGGCATCGTGTTCTTCTCCAACCAACAACTACGTGAAGACACCACTCCAAGAAGAATTTTTCTTTTACAATGTTTGCTATGTTTATGTAAACTCTGCTGTTTCCTCCCCTTATCCGCTCACTTCCCCTTCTCCTCGCCGCCTACTTCTGACGTGTGCGTTGTCGCTCTCTTCCTTCGGCGCGTCACTCCGCTCGCCCAATTGACTTCTTGTCTCCGTGCCGAGAGCAACTGCTCTCACCCTCACTTGTGTGTCAAACGTTTACACGTAGAGTCGAAGCTCTTCCCGAGCTTATCTCCTCTCCTCGAGAGACATCTTTTAAATCAGACGCCATGTCTGGATTTTGAAATCAACCGTCACCAGGAACATCGCCTACTCTTCAGAAATGAGCTAAGTAAATCTTTAATGGTTTTCACCATGTTTTAATTGGTTTTAACCGCTAAATGTTTTAAATATGATTTTATAGACAGTGTGAAATTGCTATATGTGATGCCTTCAAAAGATCTTCTTGATTTATTTGTGGCTACTTCAGCTAGCTTTCTAAAATGAAAAAGTACTTCTTGTACTGATTATCTGGGAATGAGCTCTCACACCGTGGGAGTATTATTAAACCCACTGTCTATAAAAACTTAGCTTTCACCTCCGCGGGATATTCTTCCCAATTCTACTGTTCTCACAACTCGAGAATTTTCTACATCAAGTTATCTTTTTGCAAGTAATGCCGTCAAGTACTTTCCACCTAGATATGGAAACGCTTGTTCCTCACTGAGGAATTTATGCTGAAAATACCTCTAATCAGCATAATTTTTCTTCCTTCGTTGGAAATTGTCCGCTGCATTCAACTACAATCTATAAACGTCACAACGCAATAAACTTTCTCAAACTAAAATTCAACTAGTGATCACCACAATTGCAATAACTTTTGGTCTTATGAACTTTCCGTGTTGCAATGGTGAACTTTTCAACGGACTACAGTGCATAACAGTGCCCGTTCAACAACCATCCGTGTCGCGTTCGAACGAAAGCAATAAATACGGCAATACATTTTCTCCTAAAGTTCCTATTTCCCTTTCCTAAACACCTTACTAACTTTATCTAATTAAGCTTTGAATTTAAGTCAACTGATGTACCTAGCTGTTTAAACTACAACTTATGTCAATTTCTAAGAGTCCTCGCTTGCTATCAAGTGCCCTCCCAACTTTGTTTCACATTAAACGAATTAACTTCTGCTTATCTGTGGCAAGTCCACATTATAATTCTTTCCCTCTTCAATTGGGGAATTCTATTTTCTACTCATATGTGAGTTTTCTAACTCTCCTTTTCCAGGTTTCACGAAAGGGTACTGGCCCCATTTTCCTCGTGATCCCTGTTTAAATACAAGAAGTCATAGAAACTTCTTCTTATTTTCTCTCTCTTTGTTATAATTTCGAATTGTTATTTGTTCATACTTAGAACTTCCATATAGGAATTCTCAGAGTACATATATCGTACCTGATTTATTGTTAAAGTTCTAATTGCGCTAATTGTTGTTAAACTATAAATTTGTTAATCTCAGGACTATTTTAAAATCTTATGCAGATTTGGTGCTTACAAGAGGTTCCAAACCAAATTTTGTTAATTGCCTAGTGCTAACTTCAACAATTTTAGAGGTCTGAGACCTCAAAGGTTTAAAAATCTAATTGTACCTTTTATATTTGTTAAATTTATCATATTTCTACGCATTGTTAAATAAATCAAACTCTTTCCTTTTGCTTCATCATTTTCTATAAAATAACGATTAGGCAGGATCCTACTTCCCCTAACTCTACCCAAAAGCTCACGCACGCGTTAAGAAAATCAAGCATGAAATTAAAAATGGTTCCACTATGTGTTGCATTTGAACAAAACTCTCCGCAAAAACTTTTTCAAAGTCGCTCTTAGCTTTTTTAGCTAATTCTAACGAGCCAGTAAGGCAAGTATAGCTAGCTCCGCCAGCTTCCTGCTTGTTGAGATTTTCTCTATAACTTATGGTTTTCCAAATTTAAGTTTTTCTTCTTGTCTTAACTTTTAGTCGGCGCTTTGCTGGGTAAAAGCTTAGCCTTTCTTGAATGCAACCATTGGTGTTCTTACCAAAATATAAAACAAAAACATTTCAAAAACAATCAAATTTTTCACAAAAGCACTATAACTGCTTCATCGCTACCCTACCTGGAAACATTCGATCGCTCCTTGGAAATTCTACAATTCCAAGAACTAAAAACATCACGGCGAATTCAAATTATTTGCGCCTTTCAAAACCTTCGATTAAACCTGACTCCTTTGAAAGGATATACAGTAAATTTGTCATTCTTTGTCTTGCCAGACTACCACCCTTCCCCATAGTAGTCAAATATAGGCTTGGAAGGGAAGGTACTATCGTTGCTTGCTTGCAAATAGCCCAAGCTCCAGCCCCATCTCCCGTTAGCTGTGTCCAGGTCCATACCCACTTTAGGTGCTTCACGGGCTTTGCGGTGACAGTCGTCACTGAATACTTGCTCAAATTCATGTTGTTTGGTGTTGGACTCTCGTCCTATTTACCCACACTTGTTCTTCAGCTGTGATGGATTACGTCCCCTGGACGGAAGATCTGCTGGATTACAAACTCCAGTGATGTGGTTCCAAACTTCTGGAACAGACAGTAACTTCATATCCTTCACTCGGTTAGCTAATGAGGTTCCCTAACTTTCTGCCCTTTTATCTAACAAACAGCAGTAGTAGATTCTGTCCAGTAAAAATGGTATGTCAACCATCTGTAAGGCATCTTTCACTGAAGATGCAAATCGAGCTCCAATGCAGCATGACAATAAGTATAGTCTAGGAATCGTTATACACTTTAGTGGGGCTACACGGGACTTGGCCTCCACCAACTGAACAGATATTTCTTGCTCCTTTCCAGCACACAAATACACAGCAGCAGCATAAGCTGCTTGACTTGCATCACAAAACGTATGCAGTTTCCAGGTTGTTTTTGATGCACAATTGACGAGCTGTCGAGGAATCCTTATCTCTACCAATGCTTCAATATCCTTCAACAATCTTCCAAAGGTATTCTTTGAATCCTGTTCCATCTCTGAATCCCAGCTCTTTTTCAAGTCCCAAGTATTTTGTAACAAGAATTTGGAATCAAAGTGACATGGTACTGTACCCGTAAAAATCAAGGAGGTACTCGCTGGGCATCCAAAGCAAAGCTGGATTTTTGAATAGTGACATATTCTGTCGCGTGCTGTCTACATAGTTGGACTGGTTATACTATTGCAAGATCGTCAGCCCTCCACGTACAGCTGTGAGGACTGGACTCTTTTGTTTCTCGCTCGACCTTGCTAATAAACGGGATGTGCCTGCTTGCCACCTGTTATGGTCTCTGCTCGGGCGCACACAATATGCGAGAGAATGAACTGCGTTAAAGCAACTCGCGTTTCAAACAAACACATTTCACAAGAAAGGCTCTATTTCAAGTACGGTAATCCTCATTTAAACTCATTCATACTCAAAACAATCTTCCTCACACTAGCAACTGTCGTTCATGACCGACAAAGCCTTCATACACTCAATATTAACAATTAAACTCAAACACTCGTATCAAAAACATTCGCCCTTTCAAACTATAATCTAATTCAAAAACATTTAAAAATAGTAATAATTGCAAAAATTCAAACCCCTCAATATAAACAAATGGAAATCTTTATACACTATTTACAAGTGTCTATCGCTTCAAAGACTCACTCTTGAGCGATACGACCGTGTTAATATAATTATTAACGCTCCTTCCTTATAGTTTTCATTTACTATAATTTTCTATTTACAGATGCTAAACCACTTTCTGTCGTATCAGGTTAATAGACATTATCGGTATACAAATGACCGATCATTTAAGATAAGTTCATTGTTGTTACAATTCCAGTTTAATATAACTTAATAATGGTTTAGAGAACAAGGGTATTATATCTATTCTCATCGAAGTTCCGCCTTTAACGACTTTCGTGTCGCAGTTCTGATCACATTTAGGAGTCTTCCCTGATTCTCTTATAATAAAACAATGCTTCTATTATTCAAACCACAGTATTTCATGACAATGAATACGGTATCACCCTCGCATTCCAGACAACTCAATACGACAAAAACCTCCGTATATATCTCTACAACAAAACTCACATTACTTCAACTCAATTGTTCTTAACAATTGTTCCACAGTACTGGCATAACTTCCCTTTAGCATTGATCGTATTGTTGTTACAATCCACTGCTTATTAATGTACAGCAATATCTGTTCTACAATTACATTGGTCGTTTTCAAACGATTATATTGATAGATATTTAAAGGTTTACTAAACGAAGTTACTGGAACATAAAACACCATGTCTCTAGACATTTAATAAAAAATACACATGTTTCTTCACACTGGTCATTCCTAAAATATGCACAGTTGCAATACTACATTGACAAATAACGTAGTGTTACATTTGTGCATTAATAACACCACTTGTTATTTCATCACTCAATATGGATCGATCACGACCTGATAAGATTTTATCTAACTTTACTAAGGTCGGACGAATTATCTTTCAATAGATATGTCTCACATAATTTACATTTAATGAAGAGCAAAGCCTTCCTTCAATTCAATATTGGTTTGTCATTAACTGAATGAATCTTCATTCTATGCAATGAATGTTCATAAATGTTCAACTTCACGTCGTAATCATAACGAATGTAACTTGTTAGATCGACGAATTGTTTATAATAACGTTTTATTGCGCACAAGTTGTGCAAAATTACAAATAACATGCAAGGAAAGATGCACTTCAGCCTATGCAGTGATCTATGATGGGTTTCCCTCTATTCCTGCAATGAAGAACGTGATAACGTTCACAGATTCCGTCACACAGCTCACAGACACAGGCCGGGTCCGGATCATGGAATGTCTTTGTCTTGCACATTCTATGGTGGAAACCGTGCACAGCCAAAGAGGTCACAAAGTGCCGCAAGTCCTGGTTCGGTTCCATCCATGCTCTGTTGATCATAGCCTCGGTCGAGTAGAATTCTTCCCAGATTTCACTTCTTTTCAACGTTCTTTCTGCTAGAACCCTCTTCCAGCAGGTCGTAGTAGGCAAAGCGAACTTGAATCTAAAATCCTCCATCAAGAAGGGTTCCCGAGAGAGCACATACACTAATCTCGATCGCGTGTATTTGGATACTCCAAGGACAGCCTTCAAGTATCTAGCCTTTACCTGTTCCAATGTTCGGAGGTCTCCTATGCTTAACTTGTCCCAAATTATCTCTATGCCATACGTGAGGATTGGGACAATTTTTGCATCGAAGAGTGCAATGGCGGATCTCAAGGAAAGTCTTGTAATGGCTTTGACGTCAAATATAGCCTTGGTAGCTGCTGTCGCTCTTTGTTTTACGTGGATTTTGAACGAGTTCATTGTCGTTTGTAACGTTACACCCAGATATTTAAAGCTATTGACAGTCTTCAGTGGTTTACTTTTGAAAAATATTCTCTGTTCTTGGGAAACACGTCCACCCTTCCTGAAAATCATATGCTCGGTCTTCTCTGCATTAACTTGCAATTCATTCTTATCTGCCCATTTCTCCAGAGCATGGGTTGCAATTTGGAGGTCCCTGATGTTCTGCGACCCCAAAACCATGTCGTCGGCGTAAAGGTATATCTTCGTTTCCTTTGAAACTTCTCTGACTGCATGAACAATATCGTGCGTGGCGACATTGAACAGCAGGGGACTGAGGGGATCTCCCTGAAGTACACCGTTCGTTTGTATGATCTGTCTGGAAATGGTTACGTAGTCGGAGATTTTTATATTATTGCTCCTTAACATGTTATGAACCAGAATTGTGAGTGCTTTATTTTCTGTCGCTATCGAATTTAGTTTCGTGGAGATGATGGTCCTGCTTAGATTGTCGAAGGCTTTCGAGAAATCAATAAATACTGCATGGAATTTTCCTTGAGGTGTTCTAAGGGTATTCTCTATGTCATCTTTTAGATTTCTAATTGCCTGAAGCGTGTTTCTCCCACGTCTAAAACCAAATTGCTCTTCTGGTATTTTAACGTCGATTTCTTCAGTAAGTCTGTTCGTCATGAGCTTTGTAAGTATCTTTAATAAATTGCTTTCTAGGGCAATCCCTCTGTATGAGTTGGGGTCACACACATCTCCTTTTCCTTTGTGTAGTACCTTTATTGTAGAAGTTTTCCATGACAATGGTATGTCTCCTGATTGTAAGCATAGGTTCATTAGGTCTGTAATAGCTGGGAGTAATACCGTAACTGCTGTCTTGATATGCTCATTAAAGATACCGTCCGGTCCGGGTGCTTTTCCGTTTTTCAAAACAGACACAGCATTTCGAACCTCCTCTGTCGTGAACGAGAATATATTGGAGCCGTCAGGGTCGATTTCTTTCTCATGATAAGCTGTTGTGGATCCATTCTGGTTCAGAATAAGTGTAAAATGTTCCTCCCAGGCTGACATATCGATTTTTCCTGCAGCTTGTGTTTTCCGGGGTCTGAGAGCTAAGTAAGGGTTTTTCTTTGCTTCCTCCACCATCCTGTATGTTTCGAGTTCGATGAAGTCATTTCGAATTTTCTTGAGTAATTTCTTATATTCCTTTCTCAGGTGACTATACGTTGTTAGGTCTTCTTGCTTATTGCTAACCTTTGCTTTGTGAAGGGCATGCAATACTCTTTTCCTTTCTAAGTAGCAGGTTTTATTAAACCATTTTTGTGATTTTCGATCTGTTTTTGTGGTGGTTGAGGATTGAATTATATTCTCTAGCGCAATAGCAGCAGAATCAAGATCGTTCGCTTTTATTCTATCATTAAAGTGGGTAAGTTTGTCTGTACATTGCAGGAGCACACTTTCATTCAACTTTCTGGAGATATTATTTGTGATGCATTTCTCATTCTGAACTTTAGCATTACCAGTAATTACGAAGCGTGCCACAACAGGACAATGTTTCTTAAGTGGTGCTTCTGCTCCTGAGGAACGAACTGTGTAGTCCAATAATTTCATCCCGACTCCCCTGAAGAAAATTAAATCTATTGTACTACTCCCATTGTATGCGAAATACGTTTTGTCATCTTTTTTATTGACGAGGGTAAATCCTTCTTCTTCCATTAACAATAGTAATTCTTTGCTCCTGATGTTGTCAGTATCTAATCTGCAGTTGAAGTCACCAGCAATGATTACGTTGGTTTTAGGGTTTGCTTTCGTTAGTGCAGTCAGGACCGTTGTTATGACATCCTCTAAGGATGTTGAAGGTTCTATATAAAGGCCTATGAGTGTTAAGTTCTCTAATTTGATTATTATGGTCTCCTCGTCACTGTAGGCAGCTAGTAACTTTCCAATTGTGGGTTTGAAGTAACAGGAAATACCTCTCATAGGTCTTCCTCTTGGTCCTTGGGTAGCGAGGACATGCTCTGAGTAAAATCCGGTAATATGTATTGCCTTGGTCGCAAAAGTTTCAGTTAAGATGAGAATGTCTTGTTTATCAAATATATTTCTCGGGGATAGTTCGATGATGCTCTTTAATCCTTCCACATTCCAGATTAGTAGATTAATCCGTAAATATTGCTCCTTGCCATTTGGAGCGAAAAAGACGATATCTTCTAATAAGAGCTCCTGTTGTTTATAACATTGGGTCATATTTCCCACTATACCGCGCGTAGATTTCTTCTCCTAACTATGAATTGTTATTACAGAAAGAGTGCCCAAGTTCATTTTAAACAAATTGAATTTACTGAAAATATCAAAGACAAAATGTCTGAAGTCTTATATAAAAATCGAAATCGTCGAATAAAAACTTCCTTAAAGATTTTCCCAATAGAAAATAAATTTCTCAAACAGCTGACTTCAGTTCAAAAACGGAATCATAAAATATTTTTCCAAGTATAGATGATGAATGACTATCATCCTATACAATCTTGAAGAATAAAGCTGAATAAACATTGAAGTGAAAATACATGCAATAATATGGAGAATTGTTGTTCACAAATGCCGTCAAACACACTCAAACTATAGAATAATGAAAAACATTTCTACCTTAGTCTCGTGGAAAATTGAAGTTCATTGTCGGGTATTAGAAAATATCTAGCTGGATCATCATCCAGGTATGATTTGTTGAAATCAAACCCATTCCACACCATCGGATAAGGACAGCGACCTCGAGAATGGAAATATTTCCTTCTTGGCATATTCGTCTTCTCCGGGCATCGAACATCGTTCCTCGAACATGGATTCCATCTCGAACAATCATCGGGCCTATTATCTTCTATCTTCTGTCTTACTTTCAATTTCATTTTTTAGGAAACTCAGCATCATTTCAATTTATGTCAATGCTAATTAGCATTATCTACTCCTGATATAATTGTTTTGATTTCTCAACCATACGGTACACTAAGAATTTCTCCTGGAAGACAAGACTCTACCATTGGAAATAGCATAGAAGCTTACTTCTTCAGTCATTCCTAGGGACACCAATGATCTGATTTGAGATTCCAGCTTTTCATACAGAAATGATAGGTTTGTATTTTCTTTCTTCGATGTGTTCCGTACCACTAGTGCAATAAGTGGGGTACATGTAAGGAACCTCCAAGAAGATTGCAATTATAGATGCAAGAAAGAATAGCAGTTGGGTGTACCCTGGGCAAAGTCAGACGATGCAATTAATTGCGCTGACGGCAGATCATTTCACAACCGGTCTCCATCCATATGGATTGCACAATTCCGAAAGGTCTTTTTCAAGAGCACTTGTGTTTATCTTTATAAAAATCTAGGAACTTTCTCGAGAGAAAGAAGTCATATTAGCTAATCTGTGCCAAAAACATGCATGTGACATCCTGCTATTCCAGGAAACACACAGGGGGAGTACTCGATACTGTCCAAGAATTGCTGGTATGGAACCAATCCTGTGAAGGCCGCTCGACAAATATGGCAGTGCCATCTTTGCCAGACCTAACATGAACATCATCTCAGCCTCATTGACTGAAGACAATGACATCGAGCTCCTCCATTCTTCTGTATCACATCGATATACAAACCACCCGAGACCATTTTCAGCTTTGGAACATCAGCCAACTTCAACCACCATGACGTAAACTTTGTCATTGGCGATTTCAACTGTAGAAGCACAGCTTGGGGATACACAGATTCTGATTCAAATGGAAAAAGTCTAGAAATATGAACTGCGGCTCATGACTTACATCTGATCCACGATCCAAAGCTCCAACAGTGGCAAGTGGAAAATAGGGTACAATACAGACAATATCTTCGTGTTCTCAAAGGTATCTGGCGAATATGTGAAGACTATGTGTGACCCTATCCCTCGCACTCACATATGCCTGTTATCTACACCGTAAATTCCGTGGTGATGCCTGAAGAAGTTCCATTCGAGAGGATGTTTAACTTCAAGAAGGCTGACTGGACGAAGTTCAGTGAAGAGCTTGACTCGGAGATAATAAACATTCCTCCACTACCTGAAATGTACGACACCATTGTTGAATGCATCCAGCAAGGAAAACTATTCCGAGAGGATGTAGTACTCAATACGGTACGTTCCAGGCATGTCCGGTGATGATAAACAGCTGTTAGAAAAGTATAAGGCCCTTTAGGAAGGGGATCCATTTGCTAAAGAAATTATCCAAGCTGGAGAAACACTGTTGGAAACCATCACCGCAACTCGCATGGCCAAGTGGAGCAACCTGGTAGAGAACCTCGACATGAATCTGAATAGTAGACAGGCCTGCAAACTGCTTTAAATCCTTAGTGGCGAATAGGGGAGTAGTGAGAGTTCTGCCTCCCCCCACCACTACTCCCAATGGGAGCCGATAACTCCCGAACCCGTGGTCGGAGATTCACGAATGAGGTGTCGTTGGACTCGGGCTGACGGGGGCTTTTCTATGGTTGACTAGTTATATTTTTTTTTTGAAAAATTTGTGTGTTTGTGTTTGAAAACCAAACATGATAGAACGTTGTGCTATAGTTCCAACGAATGGTCTTTATGACCTTTATTTTCTGTAATAAAACTTTTTTTTTAGTTTTTTTTAAACACTCGAAATTTGAAAATCCTATATTTTGGAAACTAAGAATTATACAAAAAAGTTTGGTTGACATAAATGAAAGGTCCCTACCCCCTCTACCCCAAAATAAATTTCAAGTCTCTAGGATAAAACCTGACAGTAGTGAGGTAGTGACAGAGCTGCGACACTTGGCAAGTTGTGAGCCCCTGCGACCTTGGAATGGAAGGAGTCATGCTAGGAGGGCGTGCTTGGATTCATCTTTTTCGTCTCGTTGCCTTTTTCGTCTCGTTGCGCTCTTTACTGGAATGTAGGTGTCGAAAAGGTGAAATGCAGGAAACGTTTTTTTTGGGAGGGGGGTAAAAACGTGATTTTAGAATGTTTGTTATATCTCGCGAACCAATCATGCTAGAGGCGTGTACGAGGGGTCCAAGGACTCGGGGTGACGTTCTCTTTGCTAGCATAAGCTTATATATTGGCTTTTTTGTGTTGGCTTGTCATACACAGTAAGCACCTGTTGGCAGTAAATCCTATACCACGTTGTTCATTACATGGCACTTAAACAGGCTCTAGATCATGGACTAAAATTGGTTAAAAAAATCAACGTATGCATTTAGCCAAGTTCTTTGTTTAAACTTTAACACACGATGATTTCATGTGTTGGCTTTTGTAGACTGATGGGTTGCTAAGGGTCTCCTATATACCCTAAACCTGGCTATACATGTTAGTTCTGAACATTTAGTGGTTTATTGTATATTGAGTTTATATACAGAACTTATACAAGCACGTCTTGCACGCGGTCAAACTTCACAAGAGTCACATGCAACACGTAAAGTATGTTTCCGCTACCTAGCGGTAAATATGAGCACTACCTGAACAACTAGCCTACCACCTAGCGGAGGATATGAACACTTACTAGTGATATCCAAAGTGAGCTGAGGTTAGGTTAGGTAAAGTTATGTTAGCCATGAAAATAAGCTACCAAAAATAATTGGTTATTACCTTTGAGGCCTTGGGTTCCAACTTGACTATGCCCAGAATTTAATTATCATGTGAGAGTTGAAAGGTTAGGTTAGGTTAGCTTAGGTGAAGTTAGGTTAGGTGAAGTTAGGTTAGGTTAGGTAAAGTTAGGTTAGGTTACGTGAAGTTAGATTAGGTTGGGTTAAGTCTTTAAATATTCCCTCTCTTTGAAATACTTTCCAACACCAAGAAACAAATCCACTAAATACATTGACAAAAATAACTTGTCAAATAAGCCAATACAAAAGCCAATACAAAAGCCAACACAAAAAGCCAACACAAAAAGCCAACACAAAAAAGCCAACACAAAAGCCAACACAAAAAGCCAACACAAAAATCCAACACAGCTACAGCTACATCAAGAAAAACAACCTTAATAATAAGTTATACCGTACGCATCTAGAAGCCGCAAACCTATCCAGCAAAAAAGACTGGGATGAATATTCTCTCACAGTTAATCAAATTCTTTTCAAGAAAATCAACAAAAAAGTGTTGTCATTGGATAACAAATTTAGGAATTTACAATTCGTACAGAATAAAACCAGAAAAATCAGGGAATCTAAGGAACAGTTTATCAACCAACAGCATACCAAAGGACAATTTTCTCCACCCGTCAAAAATCTATCAAGCGTCAATTTCGACCGTCAAGAACTCGAAATACTAGGCAGGGGACCAAAACATAACTGGGAAGTTGAAATTAACGATAAGACACTTACAAATTTAGTAGCGGAAACAGAAACTGCTATACGAAGACTCCCAATTGACAAGCAGAAGGAGGTTAGATTCACGGCAAATAAAGAAATCCAAAAAATAATCAGCACCAATACTAACCAGAAACCGAACCTAAATCATCTTAAAAAATTAAAAAGAAAAATCAATAGTAACGATATAATTGTCACAAAAGCGGACAAAGGGAACACGGTCGTGCTGATGGATAGGGAGGCATATGTTAATAACACCTATGACTTCCTTAAAAACTCTAAATTTGATGAAGTCAAAAAAGACCCCACCCAGTCCATACAAAGAAAATTGAAAAGCATTCTGAAAAACTCTATGTTTATCTTTAGCGATAAACAAACAAATAATCTAATCAACATGAACCCGGGATTACCCACCTTGAGAGCCCTCCCCAAGATACATAAAGAAGGTACACCCATAAGACCCGTAATCAATTTTAGAAACAGCCCTCTCTACAGAACCGCTAAATTTTGCCAACAATTTCTTGAAAAACATTACACCTACAAAGCCAACAAATCCCTGAAGAACACACTCCATTTCTGCGATGAAACAATGAAACTTAAATTAATGAGCAAACACTCCTTACACAGTGTAGATGTGAAGGACATGTATACAAACATTCCCATCAAACCTTCGCTCAAGGTCATTGAACAAAACCTGTTTAGCAGTAGCTCGTTATCGAAAGTAGAAATCAGTGAATTTATGACACTACTTGAGTTCACACTTATAAATAATTTTTTCACCTTTAATAATAAAATCTTCAAGCAAAAAGAGGGACTGTCAATGGGCTCCCCGCTCTCTGGCATAGTAGCCAATATATACTTAGATCACCTAGAGCATGAGGAAATCATAAACAAAATTGATGGGATATTTTTTTGGGCAAGATACGTGGACGATGTATTTGTAATATTAGATGAGACGACCCTGAACATAGAAGGATTGGTACACAAATTAAATAGTCTGGATAAAAATATACAATTCACGGCAGAATCAGCGGTAAACAATAAAATAAACTTTCTTGACATCACAGTCAGTCGGATTAATAATAGATTAACATACAAAATTTTCAGAAAGCCAACCCAAACACACACAACTATAAGGCAGGACTCTAATCACCCAGGTAATCAAAAGAAAGCCGCATTTCTGAGCATGATCAACAGAGCCTTCTCCCTTCCTCTAGACCAAGCAAGCCTAAACGAAGAGCTAAAAATCATTAAGCAAGTTGCTAAAATAAACGGATTCGCACCACAGATAGTTAACAACATCATTAATAAAATTAAAAACAAACCGGTCACCCACCTAACGCCAGAACAAAAAGAGCAACCCAAGTACGCAGTCTTCACGTACTTTAACAACAAATCTTACAGCATTTCCAATATCTTTAAGAAACGCGGTCTAAAAATAGCCTACAAAACAACTAATACAAATAAAGATATTTTATTTAACACCAACAAACTGAACCACACGAACAAGTTTAGTAAATCTGGCATATACAAATTGAAATGCACCAAATGCGAAGCTAATTATTATGGACAAACCGGTAGGTCATTTGCTACAAGATATGGTGAACATTTTAACGCTCTAAAATACAATAAATTTTCCGCTATGGCCAACCACATGAAGGACAGTAAACATGAATTCACTGACATCAACAAAGACATGAGCATCCTGCATCTTGCTAAGAAAGGTACCACAATGAACATATTGGAAGAAATCGAAATAGATTTTGCCCAAAGAACAGACCCCCTAACCAATATCAATGAGATCAACTTTGAAAATAATAATGTACTCTTTGAGACCTTAACTAATTACAGAGTTAAATACAAACCACCTTAATTTTATCATTTAATCGAGGACCTACAAATCCGCTCTTTCCACCCCTTAACCCCATACCCCTATCCCGCCCCTCTATCCCCATCCCGCACCTGTCCTCCAAAATTGCCAGTATCCTTACCCTCCCCCCGCCCCTCTCGACTGAAGCCTCGCCCGCTTCCCCCAAGCTATTCCATATCAGTACTGCACAGTCTCCGTATGCCTCAGCACGGCCCGATTTCTCGCTGCCACAGCTACACCGTAAGTTCACCACACTCCTTTTTTATATATTTTTCCACTTTTTCTTTGTTTAGCTTTCCACTTTTTCGGTTTTAATATTTATCATAGTTCACACAGGGATTTTCTTTTCCAGTTATGTTTGGTCACCTCTTGCTGGATATTGGAGGTTTTTATCGGAAGCAGGACATTGGAAACCAAAACAGTGCAGCAAGCCTTTTTTAAGACTTTTTATTGAACTTTCAATATGACAGTGTTTTAAAAACTTTTTAAAGTGTTATTTTAGTCATGTGTGTGTTGTTTTAATTATTATTTTAATGTGATTGAGTGTTGCCAATAACCATAGGCTGATGATGGTGTCAATGTCACTAGACACCGAAACATGTCCCAACATACGCAAAGACAAGTGATTATGTCACGATAAAACCTCTAATAAAACAATGTATTGACTAGGCGGAACCATATAAACTTTGTTTATTATTACATTCTGTCAATACGGAAAAATGTCCGACTTTAAAAGTCAAAAAGAGTAGTCTGTAAACAAAAGAAAATCATATCTATTACAATCTAAAACAGCTATAATAATATTGTGCTATTAGGTATTTTGCACTATGCATTGCTAATATATTATACTATGTATGCAAGAAATGCCCTAACTGTAGCAGATACTACTTTTCTGCATATAGCACAAGTGTTAAGTTCTAATGCACACTTGACACATGCTATCATGTGTCTACAAGGCAAAACTACAACACCTAGTTCATCTTGATAACAAATTTTACATAATTGTTGGTCACACTTTTGTATCTGTTCGTAAGACAAGTCTTTTCTTTCAGCCTTACGTATTTGCTCCGCGTGTTCTAACTCTAAAGGCACTTTAAGTCTTGTGCTGCAATCACGTTTTCTTTACGAATAGTGTTCACAAATTCCTGACCTTTAAGCAACACCATGTATCTACAGTTAGGTAACCAACGAGCGTGTTGCACAAAAGGGTCATCAGTCATTTGCCAATCCTTTAAAGCAAATCCACAATAAATACATATTGTTTTATCCCCTTCACCAGTATAAAAATCCAGCTTCACTTAGCTGTTTTGTATGGTGTTTTAATATTAATGGCCAAACATTTTTATAAGATTCTAAACGTTTTTCAACAGAGCTGTACTCTGGGTGTGCTTTAGCCTTGCAAACTCCCAATATTTCAAAAGCACACGCCAATTCAACACTGTCTATGGCATATGGACCACATATATCGACACTACCGTTGTTGGCTGGTAATACATCATTATTATTATTAGTTATTTGTGATTCAGCAACGTAAGTAGTAGCCAATGGCCTTGTGGTTCGGTAAAATGGATACACGGGTAGGTTACCCACTTGTTTTCCAAGCATGTAAGGACAACAAGGAGACCATCGCAGTGTGAAAGTACAATACGACAAAACACACAGCGCACCATATCTTCTCGGTTCAAGTAAAAAAAACGGCTTTTGCAAGTTTATGTGTCGACAAAAGGCCTACAGGCCAGGATTCAAATGTTAACCAACGATCATGTTCTGATTTTAAATTTAACCCAAGCGGTAAACCAACTTGCTCACTTGTTGTATTTTGTACTGACGCCATGTGTTATAATAAAACTTTTTCTTATTGTAAGTTATTAACATTGCACAAGAGCACAGAGTACTTTAAAGCATAATGCATGCTTGTTCACTGTCTGTTCATTACGTTAATGGCACGTGACGACACCTAAAAGCAAACAAAATAACCCATCACTCAATCAATCAATCAATACTTGTAAATAAAACGTTAACGTTAATTGGCATTAATATATCAAAACACCATTAAAAATAAACCTTATGTTGGCACTAACAGTAACGCATGTTCTTATTTTCTTTTTATAAAGCTACAGTCATTTACATTCCCCCCCCCCTTAACCAATATATAAACAAAAATGAATTGCATGTCATTTTGTTCACATTATCATGTTCAAACCTGTGGATATTCGTTGAGTCCATAGGGAACCACCCATAAATTAAATTTAAATTGTTGTTTTTAGAAAATCCAACATAGCCTTGTACTTTTCCCAGTCAACAACAACATATCCATTAATCAAGAAAGCAATCATTGTCCCAGTCATGTGAGGTAATGATTTTTTGTGTGTGTAAGAGTTTTTTTCAGTAGTGGTAAAATGCAATAGCATTTTAAGTTAGGCTTACCTGAGTTTTAAATAGTTCGCTGTCTGGAAACATTGGTTTCGCTCTACTGCGTCTCGGATTTTCAGCAACTGCTATGGCGGTAAGGCTTTTCTTTCCTAGTTTCTAAAAGTAAATAAAATAAACCGCTATAAATACCTAAATTTAGGTTAATACATGCATTTCATAAAAAATATGAAACAAAAATGAAACAAGTTAGTTTAAAAATAAAAATCTCACCTTCACTTCCAGTGGCTTGTTGCTGTTTCCTTCTAGTGGGATCAAAAGTGCAATGGTTTCTTCTCTCTCAGACATGTAAGGTATACCGGTTATCTGCAAACAAATAAATAAATAAAATCATTAATAACCTAATCAATAAATAATTGCTTGTAAATATATATAAATCAATAAATATATAAATGAATAAATAAATACCTACCTCACAACAAGGTTAAGTATTTTCCACCAACACCAAAACTGTTAAACAAGACCATGTGTTTCACGCAACGCAGTGTGTTCAAAGGTAGTCACATAAGTGAGAGTGGAAATGATAACGACATTTCTTTATATATGTTACGTTGCATGTATAATCATTTTTTCCCACGCTTTGAACTTTCTGTTATCGGTCACGTGGACAGCTAACGCCCAAGGTGAACACCTGTGCCGGATCAAATTTCACATGAACTTGCATTTTGTCACGTACGAAGCAAAACAGGATGTAACTTGTTTAGCGTGCATGTCATCTCACACTTGTTCACATGCATTTCGCTCTTCCCTGCCACCACGATTGTCAGATTATTTCACCTTCAAGCGTCCTCTGCCTCTTTGTCATTTTCCATTGTACTTGTTGTCAAGTCAGATCAGCGCATTCCAATAAGCTCAAATGACATTCACTTCCTGCTCGTCTGCTCCTCTGCAAGTTTGTTTTCTGTACTCGCTTCAACCAACATAGAACCAAGTTCTCATTATCGTTTACACGTTAAAGATCCCCTTCGGGGATAAAATAACAGAAAAAAGCACCCTCGCTCTGTCATAAACCGACCCGTCGAAATATCGATTGATCTATTGAGCACAGCCACCGTGGTCAGCGACAGGTTCGTTGAAACACACACACACCCAGGAGTATCGTCTCTTTCAACCACCACGCTTCATGTAAATTTTAAACAGGTAAAGAAAAAAAGTTTTTTCAACAAAAGTGTCGTTAGGCCCTTTTTCAAAATTTCAAAAATAGTTTCGAAATGGGGGCGTTAGCCCGAGTCCTAGGACACCTCGTACACGTCTCTAGCGTTATTGGTTTGATAGATAGAGCAAAAAGTCTAAAATCACGGTTTTTACCTCAACATGGTGTTTCATTCCTGCTCAACACGAGCATCCTCGGCAAGAGCACAACGCGACGAAAAAAAATGTCACCTCGTACACGTCTCTAGGCTTATTGGTTCGTGAGATATCAGCAAAAAACACAAAAAAACTTGTTTACCCCAAAATCGAGTTTCCGCATTTTTTTAAAATATAACGAGTGGTCCATCGCAAAAAGAACGTCATCCCGAGTTCTTGGACCCCTCGTACACGCCTCTATCATGATTGGTTCACGAGATATAACAAAAAGTCTAAAATCACGTTTTTACCCCCCCAAAAAAGTTTCCAGCATATCACCTTTTCGACACCTACATTCCAGTAAAGAGCGCAACGAGACGAAAAAAACTAATCCAAGCACGCCCTCCTAGCATGACTCCATCCATTCCAAGGTCGCAGGGGCTCACAACTTGCTAAGTGCCGCAGCTCTGTCACTACCTCACTACTGTCAGGTTTTTATCCTAGAGACTTGAAATTTATCTTGGAGGTAGAGGGGGTAGGGACCTTTCATTTATGTCAACCAAACTGTTTTGTATAATTCCTAGTTTCCAATATATAGGATTTTCAAATTTCGAGTGTTTTCAAAAAAACATAAAAAATAAAAAAGTTTTATTACAGAAAATAAAGGTCATAAAGACCATTCGTTGGAACTATAGCACAACGTTCTGTCATGTTTGGTTTTCAAACTATTGCCTACTTTCAAACACAAAATATTTTCAAAAACATTCTAAAAATATAACTAGTCGACCATAGGAAAGCCCCTGTCAACCCGAGTCCAACGACACCTCATTTGTGAATCTCCGACCACGGGTTCTGGAGTTATCGGCTCGCATTGGGAGTAGTGGTGGGGGGAGTCAGAACTCTCACTACTCCCCTACTGCGGCGACCCTACAAAACCAAAGAAGAAATTCACTGGAATGACACCTGAACAAGTAGCGACCCAGCTCCTGCTGAATGGAAACCAAAAGGGAGGGCAAACACAGTAGCTCTTCCGCGTGATTTGGAAGCAGAGAATCACTTCCTTCGAGGTCCCTTCTCGATGGTTGAACTTAAAGCTGCCATCTCCAGCTGTACAAGGCTGCTGGTGTCGATGACCTAAGAGTAGAAGAGATAAGGATTTTGGCCTTAAAACATTGGAGTGGTGTCTAAGCCTAATGAACACATGTGTTGCCAAGCTTCATATCCCTAAAATGTGGAGGAAATCTCGAGTCATAGCACTACTCAAGCCTGGGAAAGAACCAAACGACCCGAAAATTTTTCGACCTATTTCCCTGTTATGCCATACCTTCAAGATACTGCAACGCCTGGTACTTAACCCAATCAGTAGCATACTCGAAGAGAAGATCATTCCACAACAAGCAGGCTTTCGTGCTGGCAAATCATGTTGTAGCCAGATCTTGAATCTCACCCAACACATTGAGGATGGTTTTGAGCACGGTGAGATAACGGGAGTCACCTTCGTTGACTTAACAGCTGCACACGACACTGTGAATTATAGGAATCTGTTAAAGGAAGTGTATGACCTTACCAAGGACGACCAACTAACATCCCTAATCAGCATCTTCCTTAGAACAGAAGATTCCAAGTCTCGCTACAGTTTAAAAGGAGTAGATGGCGAACCGAGAAGAACGGTCTCCCTCAGGGTAACGTGCTGGCTCCAGCGCTGTACAACATCTACACAAATGATCAGCCAATTCCAGCAAGTACCAGGCTCTTCATCTATGCCGACGACACTGCAGTATCTGCTCAGGGCTCACCGCCTACCTTATCCTGTGTGGAGGCTTAAGAGTGGGTGTCCCTCGATGCAAGACCAACCTGAAAAAATGGGAGATCCTTCCAGCAGACGCAGACACCTCTTGAGAATTTGGAGCTGAACAAAGCCGCCTACTTATCTGCCCCCTCCTGGACAACCCATGCACAATGGAAGATGGTTTTAGAGAGGCCATCGCAGCTGCAGTTTTTTAACGGACACGGAAATGAATAAATGAGTGCTATAAGTTCTCGGATGTAGTGTTCTATTAGCAATTCATCACTCCCAAATCTGCTTGTAGGAAAATCAACCACCTTAGGATAATTGCTAGCTGTTGGAGGGAAGCTGTTCACAATATCTCTTTCCCTACTGCCGCTTACTGAGCACTGAATAAGACACTGGAATTTATCTTCCGCTTCAATATCCTCATCATCATGAATTCTTTTGAATTGTCTCCAAAATCGCAACCAGTGTTATACATCCTCACCAAATTTAGCTAATTCTAATTTCGGTAACCTCACATGCTTCCTATTACCCTACGACCAAGTTTCTGAAATATCATTTCGATTGACTTCCATAACCTCATTTCTAACTTGAATACCTAATATCATCTAATCCAGTGGCGATAGTTCCGTACATAACCTCTTGAGTTTTGCTATCATCACTTTTATCTTCTCATCATCAGCTTTTTCAGAACGTATTAACTGTAATATTTCGCTGCTTGTCTTCGTAAATGATGATCGGACAGGTTTTCTTACCTTTACTAGCCTTTCCATGCTTGCGGCTTTTCGGTTAGTCTTAATATATTGTATGTGATGTAACTTATTAAATTTTGAATATAGCACATTATAGCGCTTTAATGTACACACACATTAATCTATATGGTAACACCGCTCGAAGAGTAACAGCTATGCTTCTACCGGCCGACCGTGGGGCCAAAATAAGATCAGCTGATGTTGGGCAAAACAAAGATGTCTCCCATAAGAATAGCATTATGAAGTGACTTAAAATCCCGATTAAAGCGTATTCCTTGTGATTAACAGACTTTTTCTGTTGAAGGTGGCGATAACTACAATTCCTTCTGAATATTTCCGTTAATATTTGAAGGAAAAATAGCACAGTAGCGCCACCTGGCGAAATAGACCTGTACAATAAAGAAGAAAACAAAAGACGAGTCAGTGCAAAGTCTGTGCGTGTTCGCGTGACATGTGACAAGCATCTCAAAAGATGATTTGTATTTTGTATTTTATTTCTCACTTGATAAATAAAGATTTACATTAAAACTAACAGGTTATGGGCCCAGGCCACGTGTAAATGGTATTATCTCGTGAGTGGATCCGAAGCTGAGCGCCTGTGGAACACGTGCTGTATTTTTTGTGAGATAAGGATAACCTCAAAATGGCAACCGGCAGTGACTACAATGTTCAAGTGGATAAACTTGAAGGACCTGAAGACTGGGCAAAGTGGAAATGGCATTTGTTGATGGTTTTGCGGTCGTATGAACTGGAAAATATTGTTGATGGTTCGAAAAAGTGTCCTGTGTTGGCGGCAGATGCAACTGCGCAACAAAAAACGGCATATAAGCAGTGGTTGAAAGAAGACGCGAAAGCGGTCAGTTTGCTAGTAGGTGCGCTAGGAAAATCTGTTGCCAAGCTCGTGTTGACGTGCACCAATGCCAGTGAAATTTGGACAAAATTGAGCGCACGGTTCGATCGAAGCAGTACGCAGCGACTGAACATGTTGATCGAGTCATTCTTCCGAGTGACACGTGACGACAAAGAGGACATCAGCACCCATGTCACGAAGTTACAGAAGCTTTATCAGGATCTGAAGGACGAACTCCAAAAGCACAACGAAAACACGTTATCTGAAATGGTTTTGAACGGTCGAATTTTATCCACGCTGGGAAAAGAAGCTATGATAATTTCAAGGATGTGTGGGACACGATTCCGACGGAAAATCAAACTGTGAACTTGTTGATTGAAAAATTGTGCACAATTGAACTGCGTGACCAAGGAAACGTGGAATCGACTGCGTTTGTGATACGTAGTGCTCCCAAGAAGCATTCTCAGTGGCAGTGGCAAAGGCAGCGCTGATGACAAGTCGAAGAAAAATGTTCAACGGGTAAAGCAGAAGTTTCCATGTTACAAATGTAAGGAATTGGGCCATTGGGCAAGTGAATGTCCAGTGAAGAGGAAAGAGGGTGACACTAGAAACAAAAATAAGGAGAACAATGCTTCGTTTCTGACACATGCTATGAGTGCGTTAGACGGCGACTTTGTTCAAGCCGACGAGCGGTACTGCGACAGTGGCGCCACAAATCACATCACCGCGAACAAACAGTATTTTACAACATACATAAAGTTTGCTGCTCCAGAGAATATTTTGCTAGGAAAGCGAGGTGTGAGCATGCTAGCTCACAGAAATGAACTGTAAACATTCAAGTGCGGCTGAACAACGTTCGGTTGAGTGCTGAGATGACTGAAATTTTGTATGCTCCCGATGCAATGGCTCATCTGTTTTCTGTGAATGCTGCTGCAATGAAAGGTTTCTGTGCAAGACTTGACGACCAAACTGTTAGAATTGAAGACAAGGTTACTGGAAAGGCGATGATGGCTGGACGTGTGAGTCATGGTCTGTATGTACTTGACATGTGCGTCGTGAAACCGGCGCAACCCATTCGAGTGAATTTAGCTACATCGTCGGACAAACTGCAGATCTACCATGAACGATTTGGTCATCAACACAAAGCGCACGTCAAGAATGTACTGAAGCAGATGAACATCAATGTAGACATGTGTAAAGAGGATTTCTGCAATGGATGTGCACTGGAAAAAATGCATCGACTGTCATTCAAGACACGAATGAATCGACCAACAGTCACCGGTGAACAAATCCACGCCGATGTGAAAGGACCAATGTCTACTGAATCTCTTGGAAAGGCACGCTACTACGTATGTTTCAAGGATGATTTCAGCAAGTTTCGACGAGTTTTCTTTTTAACACACAAAAGTGAAGTGTACACCGTTCTGGAACAGTTCCTGAATGAAGCCAAAACAAATGGTCACGTCGTGAAGCTGTTCAGGTGTGAAGGAGGAAAAGAATTTGATAACAAGAAGGTTTCTGAACTACTCGCAAGCAGAGGCATAGAACACAGCATTACTACGCCGTACACACCACAACAAAACTGAGTTGCGGAACGTGAAAAACGGACGATTGTGGAGTGCGCAAAATCTATGCTGAATCCCAGCAAGTTAACGAAACAACTTTGGGCTGAAGCCTGCAACACTGCGGTGTACCTCCTGAATCGCAATGGGAAGTCATCCATTGAAAACAAATCTCCCTATGAATTGTGGTATGGACGACCAGTGGGAAGTCTCAGTCATCTGAAGATCTTCGGAACAGAATGCTACGTGCATATCGACAAGAATTTTCGCTCAAAGTTCGACGACAAAGCTGTTTTTGAACATCAGGTTGGGTTTTTGAACGACAGGGATGGATTTAGAGTCTAGATTCCAACTCAGGGAAAGGTTGTTCTAAGCCATGATGTGAAATTCAAACCTGAAGTTGTCTGCAATCTGCGCGACAACGTTGGAAAGGTTGAAGTCACGCTTGAAGAACATGTGGAGAGAAATCAGTCTAATTCATCGTCAGGAAGTCAGAGCCAGATGAGAACTTAAGCGAAATTGAAGATTTTGCTTCGGCGTCCAGTTCCAGAGGAAGCGAAGATGAGGAAGTAGAAGATGAAGAAGGAGAGACTGAAGAAAGAAGGAAAAGCAAATGTGAAAGTAAGAAGCCATCGTGGATGCGTGGAAATTACATGAACATGGCTGGACCATCTATCGTTGAAAAGAATCCTGACTCATACTCAGAAGCGCTGCAGTCTAGTGATAAAAATCAGTGGCTGAAAGCAATTAATGAAGAATTGGAGTCCTTAAAGGAAAATGATACCTGGAAATTGGTTGAGCGTCCAAATGGTGCACGGGTCCTGAATAATCGGTGGGTTCTAAGACAGAAGACAACGGACATTGAAGAAGTTCGCTTCAAGGCACGATTGGTAGCCAAAGGCTATGTGCAACAGCAAGGAATCGATTATGAAGAAACATTCAGCCCTGTTGCACGGTATGATACCATTCGAGCTCTGTTGGCAGTGGCTGTTGAAAAGGAGATGAAACTTGGTCAATTTGATGTCAAGACGGCCTTCTTGAACAGCGAGCTTGAAGAAGATGTGTTCATGGAACAGCCAGAAGGTCATCAGGACGGTACTGGCCGAGTGTGTCATCTAAAAAGAAGCTTATATGGTTTAAAACAGGCTCCACGCTGCTGGAACAAGCGTTTCAAGAAATTCATGGAGAAGGCTGGATTCAAAAACAGCAAAGCTGATCCTTGTCTCTTTTACAGCAACAAAAAATGGAAAGTGGTTGGCTGTTGTAATCTTTGTGGATGATGGTCTGGTAATTGGCAACGAAGAAGACATCGAGCAGTTCATGGAAAATCTTCAGCAGGAATTTCACACGACCAGAGGATCTCTCAACAATTTCCTGGGCATGAAGATACAACAAAACCATGATGGATCAATTTCAATCAGTCAAGAGGATTATACGAGGAAAATCCTAAAAAAAATTGGGATGGTCGAGTCAAATGGAGTGTCTACCCCAGTTGGACGTGAAGAAAGTGAAGACGGAGAAAAGGTTTCGGCCAGGGTTCCTTATCGTGAGGCGTTGGGATCCTTGATATACCTGACTACAGCTACACGTCCAGATATCGAATTCGCGGTCAACAAAGCTGCTCGAGCCATGGAGAATCCTACAGTTCAAGACTGCAGTCAAGTGAAACAGATATTTAGATATTTAAAGAGCACAGTGAGCCATGGAATCGTCTACAGGAAAGAGGACGTTTTGAAGGTCTACAGTGATGCTGACTACGCCGGTGACAAGAGGACCAGACGTTCAACGACGGGTGTCATTTCGACCTACAATCATGGAACTGTATCGTGGAGAAGTCAGTTACAGAAGTCTGTGTCAACTGAAGCTGAAATTGTGTCTGCAAGTGAAGGAGCAAAGGAGTTGATTTGGCTGAAGAGACTGTTTTCTGAATTACTGGGAACTGCTGACAAACCTCCTATGCTTTACATCGACAATGCTGGTGCAGTTGAATTGGCTAAAAATCCGGAGTACCATCGAAAATCCAAGCATATTGAGGTACGTCATTTCTATATGAGGGAAAGATTTTTGGACGGAGACCTTCAGCTGGAGCACATCGAGGGGACCAATCAATTAGCTGATCTTCTAACTAAACCTCTGGAGAGGGTCAGATTCGAGATGCTGCGTGAGAGGATTGGCGTGCAGATGACATCTTAGAGACTGAAAAGTGTTCAATAGTTCATCTTGTTTTTTTTTTCATTTGTATTTGATTTTTCTTTGGAGGAAGTGTTAATATTTGAAAGAAAAATAGCACAGTAGCGCCACCTGGCGAAATAGACATGTACAATAAAGAAGAAAACAAAAGACTAGTCAGTGCAAAGTCTGTGCGTGTTCGCGTGACATGTGACAAGCATCTCAAAAGATGATTTGTATTTTGTATTTTATTTCTCACTTGATAAATAAAGATTTACATTAAAACTAACAATTTCTATTCTTTTTTTGTATGAAAAATGTGAAGTATAATCGTTATATGCGGTATTTTGGTGTGTTGACATATCAGTGTTGGAATGCATAAGTGACGAGTGTAGGGCCTACATGGTAGAAATTATAAAATGGTCAATAAAATATGTTTACGTATAACTGTTATCCGTAATAATTGTCTGACATGGTTATATTTATAATATTTTTATATATCTAAAATAATAAACTCTACTAAGCATACTAGTACTAGCATACGTTTTAGTAACATGTAGGCCCTATGCTTCTATTATGCTGGTATTGCTTTATAAATCAAGAAATTTGGCCGATAATCACCCGATCGGATCCATTAACCTGATTATAACTATCATCAATTAAAATTTGAAATTTGCTCAAGTGTTCCGGAAATTCAAACCTAGTTGGAACTGATCCTTTCAGAAGAAATGGATGACCTAACCTCTCTTTATCAAAGCAGCTAGGATTAAAATGCTTTGAACAAAGTTTACTATATTGTTATGCCTGAAATACCTCTCTCCTCATATTTATGGTCCATAGCTTAAGCAATTCAAGGTCTGAAGGGAAGATGAAATAAGTGAATACATTAATTATGCTTAGCCTACAAAGTGATATCCAGCACTGCATCTTTCAGAAAACAATGATATCCCCACCCCCAATATTTATCAGCTACAGCAATAAATCTTACAAATAACCTAATGTTATCCCCTTCCCCTCCATATTTAGTAAATTCATTTTTGGTGGCTAGGGACTTCCGGGTCATCAGCCATGTGTACTTGAGTAGCCTATGTGTTGAACTTGCCTGATAACTTCAATTTCTGTGATGACTGCAGTAGTGTGTATAGCTGCATTGGTGGTTGTTAATTCATTTAAGGGGCTTGTGACATCTTGGTCATCAGCACCGTGTAGTTGGGTGTGGGTTAAACTTATCTGATAACCTGTATTGATGTGATGATTGTAGTAGTGTGTAACTTTATTAGGGACAAGGATGATGTAGGTGCATCGGAACTTCAACTAAGGTGCTATCCAGGCATTTGCCTGGAGAGAGTGTGGAAAAACCTGGGGGATAAACCACACTCGGATAACCGCAGTCAGCGCCGGGATTAGACCTGCGATATCCGAGCGTGCTGCATGATTTAACGAGCTCGGCTACGCCGCTGGGTGCCAGCTGTAGTGGGGAAATATATGTAATCAAGTCTGTGTATTTTAGGTCATATATTTAAATTCTTACCCGTGAAAAGATAGCCTGGTCCCTTTTTCAAAACATGACTGCAATTGTAAGCAGCGCAAGATATAACAATTTTCGCTACATAACTTCACATTCAGCCTCTTACATAAAGGAAAATGCGTATTTTATATATTTGTAATATATTATACAGCAAAAATGGGCTCATATTGTGCCCAAATCCAGTTGCCTGGATTGAAGGGTACAAGCCGTGAGCCTAGATTTGAGGGAACAGGCCACGATGATAAGTCCAGAATGGGATGTTTGAATAGCGCGCGCCGAACCTTCTTAGAAGCTTTTCGAAGGTTTTGACAGCCAGGAAGTGGGTAAGTGACGTAGGACGAAAGCATCATAGTCGAGGCTATATGTCACTAAATATTTTCCGATGAGATGGAAACATGAAACCTATATCAGATTACTGGCACGGACAAGGGAAGAAGAATGAGCTTTGTTTCAAAGAAATTGATCGAGCGGAAGCCGAGTTATGAGCTGTTTTAGTTTCAGCATTTTCTCCCCATTGACCTCGAACCGGCCAGCCGAGGAGTATATAAGGCGTGTCTCCCAGGCACATGTATGTTCACTTCGTCATCAGCACTCCGTTGCCTTGGACGTGCTAGTCTACGTAAGCGCTCTAGCCGCTTAACTCTCGTCAATCTACGAACATCGTTACTATCGCCAAGCACATGGTTGCTTTAATCTTCGATTTACAGCACAAGCTGTGGACTTTGAAATTTTCTACAGTACATGGTTACTGAAAGTGTTAAACATTTCAAGTGAAATTCGAACTTTTCTACGTTATCACCGAGGTGAAATAAGTATTTGGCACTTGGTAATTTCTTACCGCTACATCTTGGACATATGATTGACTTTGTCTATAATTCTTTCTACAGTCCACAATCACTTATAGCTGGATTATTTATATCCAACAGTCTAGGGACAAGTTTTAGTCTTGTTCGTTGGACCAGCCAAGATAAGTCAGTAATCTTAATACCATTCTTGCATATTACAATTCAAAAGCCGATGATGGGAATACAGGTTTGCCTTGTATGACCTGAAGAGTGAGAAGCTCTGCCCAACCAACTCGACAGAATTCGTAATTGTGCTGAATAAGATTGTGAGCGTACTAGAATACTGATTATATCACAGTTGGGTCATGATAATTATTTTCAACATGGATCGTTTAGATCAGACCCCTGTCAACTTCACTTCAGCTTTTGAAGCTGCCAACATTTTTCTGCAAGATATTATGAACGCCACTATGTCTGTGTAGACAGCTTGTGGGTATAAAATGGAAGCCGATACGAGATTATAAGTAGGCGTCCTAATGGGACAGACAACAGGAAGACCGAACAATCTGGTTCAGTCCCGACTTCTAACATCAAGACCTACAAGAATGTAAGCTGCAATTTACATTATTTCTATGCGTAGTTAGTTGGATTTTCTCATATTTTCTACAGTCTTGCCAACACGTATTTTTAGCCTACTTTTCACATTTTGCAAAAATGAGGAAAAAGTAGACTTATGAGATCGATCCGGGAAAATGTGTGTCTGTCTGTCTGTCTGTGTGTTTGGCTGTGTGTGTGTCCCCCCTATCAACACATAAACGGCTGCAGCAATCAAAACCAAATTTAGTATGAGTAAAGACGTGCACCGGAATATCTCACGTCCATATTTGAAAATGATGTCAGTGCTACCAACTGCTGAAAAAACGCACTAGAAATTTGAGCTCCATGTTGGATATCTTGCAAGGTATGCATGGGAGCTATTCCAAAATTGGCACACATGTAGATAAGACTATTTCAGTTTAATTTCCAGGAGGCCAACCATGACAGTGTTGCCAAAATAATGTTAAGCCTTCTGATAAGTCCAATGTTTAAATGCATATAACTTCTACACTATCAATTGGATTTCAACCAAATTTTGTATGTCATATCTGTACATAAACAGATATGACTGAGCGTATTCTTAAGGCCACCAGGGCTGCCAACTGTTAATTATTGCTCTCTCTCTATTTTTTCATCCAAATACCTATATATCAGAAAGTATGCAAGCCAACAGCTTTAAACTATGCACACGTATATTCTGACATTTTAGATTAATTTGGAGTAACTTATATACGTCAGTTCTACCAACATGATTATAAACCTGCTGATAGTACCAATTTTTAAATACATGTAACTTCTATGCTATCAGTTGGATTTCAACCAAATTTCGTATGTGCTATGTGTACCATAACAGATATTACTAATAGTATTGTTAAGAGCAATCAGGGCTGCCAACTGTTAATAAATGCTGTCTATATTTTTTTACCCTAATATCAATATATCAGAAAGTA
Source organism: Meconema thalassinum (assembly GCA_946902985.2). Taxonomy (NCBI): domain Eukaryota; kingdom Metazoa; phylum Arthropoda; class Insecta; order Orthoptera; family Tettigoniidae; genus Meconema; species Meconema thalassinum. The sequence goes on along the minus strand of OX336388.2, from coordinate 1,082,104,132 downwards.
TGCAAGCCAACAGCTCTATACTTTGCACACGTATAGCACCTGACATTCTAGATTAATTTGGAGTAATTAATACAAGGCGGTGCTGCCAACATGATTCTATGCCTGCTGATATGTCCAATTTTAAAGTACATGTAACTTCTATACTAACAAATGTATTTCATCCAAAATTGGCACAACAAGATATCATAATATGTCAGCTTATTTCTGACCAGCACACGCATGACATTGTTGGCAACATGCTTTTACGCGTGCTGATAGATCCAATGTCTGTATGTAACGCCCATTGGACTTCAACCAAATTTTGTATTCTGTACCTTAAGAGATGGAACTAAGAACTGTAGTGCTTTATTAGGCTACATTATACCAGGTATATTTTGAACTAATTAGATATTTCGATATTACCAACTTAATTTCGTCATTATTCTAGATAGGATCATATTCTGTAGAATAATCATTGGCATGAAAAGTAGGTTCTTTAGTTCTTCACGGAACTTCTTGTTTCTCTAGTTATCGATATGTTTATTTGCTGTTGCAATTTTTTTTCTTTCGAAATTTGAGCTTGGACCTGAGTTGTTTTTACTCAGACTTCAATGATTCGGCATTTATGGATGAGCAGAATGAGCATTTATTTTATTTTGATATTTTTCTTATTGCTGTCATTAGCCGCCGTAATTTGAGATTTAAGAATTAATCTAAGTTGATGAATGGATAGTTATCCATTATTTGGAAGTCGAGGGTGCTATTCCCCGAACAGTTTAATAACTTTAAACCCAGTTTTTGGTTGAAAATATAATAATAACTAGCTGTTACCCGCGGCTTCGCCCGCAATAACATTTGTAATCCTGTTATAACATTAGTTAAATAGATAGATAAGCATGGGTCCTAGTGGAAAATAAATCTATCACCTGAAACCAAAAGTGCATGGGACGAAAAAAACATCAAAATATCATGTTGGTTTCGGACCCTAAAAGACGTGAAAAATATAATAAAAGTATTAAAAAGAACATTTTTTGAAATTTCATTCGAATCAATTTTTATGTCATTCCTGGGACTTAGAAAATTCCGGCCAAAAAGTACAAAATCATTAATAACTCCCTACGTATTCGTCGTATGATGAAATAGCAAGAGACAAAAAAGATGCAATGTGTTATTGTCTACAACATCATTAAGTGGTATTTGAGCTTTATATAGTAGATAAGCATCGGTCGTAGTGGAAAATAATTCTATCACCTGAAACCAAAAATGCATGGGACGAAAAAAAACATCAAAATATCATGTTGGTTTCGGAACCTAAAAGACGTGAAAAATATAATAAAGGTATTTAAAAAAGCAATTTTTTGAAATTTCATTCGAATCAATTTTTATATCATTCCTGGGACTTAGAAAATTCCGACCAAAAAGTACAAAATCATTAATAACTCCGTAAGTATTCGTCATATGATGAAATAGCAAGAGACAAAAAAGATGTAATGTGTTATTGTCTACAACATAGGCCATGTATAATTTTACACTCAGACATATTACGTTCCCCCCCCCCATAATTTCACCCCTCCCCATGGGCCCCTTAAATTGGATTTATGAAAAAACGGTCAAACACCTGTTTAGTTATCTTTATGCTGATTTTTTTCGGCTGAGTTCCAAACTCTTGGCCTATGTCGTTTAAGAGATACACGCTCCGTTGGGAATCCTTCAACCCCCACTTTTCACCCCTTTCACCTCATAATATACACCACATCGAAAAACCCTCAGACACATGTCTTCTTATTTTTAATGATGAGTTTATATGCCGAGTATCACATCCCCCAATGAAACCAATCGGGAGATATTGCTATTCAATGAAATGCAGGTCTACCCCCTTAACACCCCTTTAGAACCTGAATATCTAAAAATCCTTTCTTAGTGGGCGTTTGCGGCCCTTGAAGAAGCTGCATACCAAATTTCATTCCAATCCGTTCGGTGGTTTCTGAGATTTCGTGATGAATGAATCAGTCAGTCAGTGGTATTTGAGCTTTATATAGTAGATAATAATAATAATAATAATAATAATAATAATAATAATAATAATAATAATAATAATAATAATAATTATGTGATTTTATAATAATAATTATTTGTCTATTTTCTGAAATAATAATAATAAACATTGGTGATTTCTAATAATCATTTTCTGGTTGTATGATTAATACAGTTGACATTGAAGTCATTCTAAATCGGATATTTGTTAATTCCGAAGGTTAGTGGTTAACGCATGCCCACATATAAATAACAGATTAATTCAGTGAAATTATTTCACGTTTGCATTACATATTAAAGCTTTGAGAAGACACGGAATGAAGTGAAACGGGAAGCTAAGCATGTATAAAGCAGGGTTTTTGTTAGAGTTTATATAAAATAAAATCATTATAGAGCAACGTCTTTCAAAACGGTGTTGCTAATATTAAAACAGTGTGGATGTTTCAAACTAATGGTAAAATTATTGTTAATATTGTCGTAAACTCAATGGTGAGGTTTACTGATTTCTGAATCTTCCATTTGTCGTAACGAACAAAGACTTGATTATTTTGTATAATTTGGGAAGATGTCATTGTGTGTGTGCGGAAAGTTATATGCTATTCTGAGTGCGCAATTTAAGTCGCAGGAATGAGGTTGTTGTAAAATGGAGCAACAATTATATTGTAGGTTGGGTGTCTTTGATGTAGTAGAGGAGTCGTTTTAGCCACACTTTCGTCGTAATATAACCACAGGTTATTTTGTTGAACCATCATTATTAATTTACAGTTGACCCACGTGTTTAAAAATATTTCTAGTAATTGCTTACCCGAAATTTGTTACTGTTCTACTAATTCCTTTCATTCAGGAAAACTTTACCGTTGTCTAAATGCTGATTATAATTCTGTGACTTTTATCACGTGTAAATCGTATGGGCCGATGCTGTTATTTGAAATTGTTACTTATTAACAACCACTATAAGCTGAATGGATTTTCAGATCCTATAAAAATAAATACACATTGTTGCAAATAAGTTGATGCTTAACATGTTTGACATTTTGTCAAAATTAATTTTGATAATAATAATAAATTGTTTCATTATAAAATATTCTGAATGATATTTCAAATTCCCTAATTAATATTTTCAAGGGATATTTAATAGATTTATTGATTGAATCCATGTGGAATGGAATTTATATTTTTGATAATTATATTTTTGATTGAATAGACTTTGGATTGAGATCTATGATTAAATAGATATTTTCTGTTCTTCGAATTTAAAAATTCTCAAAGTCCATGTAAATTATATTGTATTCTATTTATTATGAACAACTTTGTATTTGAACCAACCCTGATATTACTGCATCCTAAAAGTGTTAGTCAAAAAAATTGCCACGATATTTTTGAGAAAAGTACAGTGAAAGGTGATACATTTTTCAACAAGTGATAATTTTTCTTATTGATCTTCAACGTGTGAATGCTAAATGGTTTAGGGATCAGTATAGACGATTGACTTTGCGCTGATAAAACCCTACCCCTGTATATAATTATGTTGAACGAAGTCAACAGGACTGATATTTTGACCTCTCGTCTCAACTATTTTAGTGTTCATGTGTTGGCGACATTGTATTTTGTGTATATAAACGATGCTTCTCCAGTCATCTTTTGTGCCATTTTGGGCATATATTTTCCTGTCATTTTCAATTTTTTAAATAAAATGAGATAATTTTATGGTATGCAAACCCGTGTCATAAATCTCCTTCTATCCTTATTGTTGCATCGAGCCGAAAATCAGTTAAGCATTTTTTGTTGGGTCTTTGTATTCGACTTTAACCCATCTGGCGCCCCGGGATATTTTGATTCTCGTGGTGACTGATTTTTGGTGAAGTGCATATGTGGTCGTCCGGACTTCGGTCTAAACGGGCACAATATATCGATAATTATTAAGTATAAACTTTACGCTCACGCTGACAATTTGGGCATAGGTGCCATTTTATACCAACATCAGCTGATCTTATTCTGGCCCCATGTTCCGCTGGCAGAGGCCTCTCAATCCTATTGTATGCTCGAAGGGTAACACATACATGGTACTTGTATCTTCTTAAGAAATAATTTAGATCCTGAACAGTTAACAGCTTATGATTATCTAATTATGCAACAGGATTTTGAATTCTTTGCCATAAAAATACAGCAGTTTAAGTTAAAATTGTATGCGTATACCGTTCTCCATCAGGAAATTTTCGTTTATTTATAGACAAATTAGAATTGTTACTCAATAACATGAGCAAAGTAAATTTCGATATAATAATTTGTGGGGATGTAAATGTGGATTTCGTAAAATGTGATAGAAATTGTGAATTGTTAACACAGTTACTAATTTCCTATGGACTGAAACCTACAGTAAATACCCCAACAAGAATAACAAAATTTAGTAAAACCACTCCAGATCAAATTTTATAAATACAGATAAATATCACCATTCAATAGAAGTCTATTGTCCGGGTTTTAGTGACCACCATGGACAAATACTGAGTTTTGAAGTACCCGAAACAATCAATAATAATGATAATGGAATAAAATCAAAGTGCAGGTCAATCCCTGAAACAAATGTTACATATTTCAATGACTTATTAAATAAGGAAACATGGTCAGAAATTTATAAACTAGAAAATGTAAATGATAAATTTAATGCATTTAACAGTACCCTAAAACTCAATTTTGAAACAACATTCCCCTTTAAACAATGAACTATTAAAAATAACAAAACTAGCAATTGGATAACACCAGGGATTAGAAATTCATGTCAAAGAAAGAAATTTCTACACAAATTATATAAACAATACCACACAACACCTGAATTCAATTTATACCACAAAAAATACACTATCATATTAAATAAGGTAATAAGACTAGCAAAGAAAATGCATAATGATAATTTTATTTCCCAATCATCTAATAAAAACAGGGCTCTGTGGTCCGTGATAAAGAAAGAAACTGGTAAATCTGCCAAAGTACAAAGGAACATTACACTGACCAGCAATAGTTAAGTGATTAATAATCCAGAGGAAATAGCTAACACTTTTAATGACTATTTTCTGGAAATTCCACAAAAAATATTAAATAAATCACAGGTAAATACACTAAATTCTAATAATAAAATAAATATATGCACTGATTCTTTATTTATTAATCATGTCACAAGTGAAGAGGTAAGAATAGTTATAAAAGAGCTAAAAAATAAATTCTGTGCTGGCATTGATGGCATCCCTGATGCAATTTTTAAGAAATGTGCAGAAAATATAATAAATCCACTTAAGCACTTAATGAAAAGCCTCCGCGGCTTAGGCGGCAGCACGCCGGCCTCTCACCGCTGGGTCCGTGGTTCAAATCCTGGTCACTCCATGTGAGATCTGTGCTGGACAAAACGGAGGCAGACAGGCTTTTCTCCGGGTACTCCGGTTTTCCCTGTCAAAATTTCATTCCAGCAACACTCTCCACTATCATTTCATTTCGTCTGTCATTCATTTAATCATTGCCCCAGAGGAGTGCGTCAGGCCTCGGCAGCCGGCACATTTCGCATCCTCGCCGCTAGATGGGGGCTTCATTCATTCCATACCTGACCCAGTCGGAGGCTGGAAGCAGGCTGTGGATTTTCTTTTGCACGCACTTAATAAACAGTTTAATTCTCTCAGGAACTTACCCGGATATTTTGAAGTTATCAAAAGAAATTCAAGTGCAGAAAAACGGTTCAAAATATGAATTAGATAACTATCGTCCTATTACCTTACCAACTGGTATTGCAAAAATTGTGGAAAAAATCATGTATAGAAAAAAAATGAAATAATATCAAACTCACAACATGGATTCAGAACGGAAAGATCTACACAGACAGCAATTTATGAATGTAGTAGTAGTATACTGAAATTAATTGACAATAAGCAACATGTAACTGGCCTATTCTTGGATTTATCGAAAGCATTTGATGTTGTTGACCATAAAATCCTCCTTACAAAACTAAATCAATATGGTATTGGAGGTCTAGCTAATAAATGGATAGAGTCTTACTAAACAAGGCGTAAACAAATAGTAAACTTGATACACAAGGATGATGGAACCAAATTACTTAATGAAACCGTGTCCTATGAGGGAATTATTAAATTTGGAGTACCCCAGGGATCGGTTTTGGGCCCACTATTCTTTCTTCTGTATATCAATGATATAACTCAGAACATTCGTTCTCATAAGGAAATTTTGTTTGCGGACGATACAACACTCGTAATAAAAGGTGAAACTAAGCAGGTCCTACAGCAGTCTGCTGACTCCGTTACAGAAGAGTTAACCAAATGGTCACATGATAATCGCCTCATAATAAACTATAAAAAAACAGTATCTCTAAATTTCCACACTATACAGAATAGGAATCCTGAGAAGCCCAATATAACATTAAATGGTCATCAAATTGAAAATAAATCAGAAACAAATTTTTTAGGACTATGGATACAACATGACTTGAAATGGAATAAACATATAAATATCTGAATATTAAACTGAACTCGATGTGCTTTGCGTTACTTATTTTGAAAACTTGCACAAGCATGCACACAATAAGAAATACTTATTTTGCTTATTTCCATTCATACTTAAGATATGGTGTCATATTTTGGGGTATGTCACCAGATGTACTAAGCACGTTTAGGATACAAAAGAGGGCGATTAGAATTATGGCAAATGTAAACACTAGAGAATCATGCAGACCTCTGTTTAAAGAGTCAAACATTCTCCCACTGCCCTGCATTCATATCTTTGAAAGTATTAAGTTTTAAAAAGAATTTAATGAATAAAGATGCTTTTCTTAAAACAAACAATGATGTTCATAGGCATAACACAAGACAAAATCAAAACATTCATATTTCACACACACACAAGCATATATCAAAAAGGAACTTTTCACACAGGAGTTAAATTATACAATAAACTACCCCAGTATATAAAATTTGCCCCAAAAATAAAAAACATTTGAAATAATGTTGAAAGCTTATCTGCAGTGCCATTGTTTTTCTCTGTAGTTGAATATCTTAGTGTATAGAAACTGTATTATATTATAAAACTTACCCCTAGGTGGGCTACCATTAACCACTTATGATTTTTATCAGCTCAGGTAGTGGGGCAATATGCTTGCTTTAAATAATACTGAGCCAATTCTTGACTCTCTTCTACGCTTCTAGTATGTAAAGTGATCCGCGAGAATATTGTGAAATGCTACAGTACATCGATTTCATGGTCTACCGTTAGGTAGCAGCATTTGTGCTAGTATTGGAGTTATGAGTGTATGATTTGAAATGTAGCCGCCAGAGTGCAGTTAATATGCATTATATTCGTGAGATCACAGTATAGTAACCATACAGTAAGGACACATCAGGCCTTTACCATGTAAATTTTTCGTCATGGTTTTGAATCGGCCGGTTCCGGAAGCACCGCACGCACGCACGCATGGCGGCGACGGTTCACCATGTATCCGCGAGAGAGCAGTCTACCCGTATTCATTGCGTGCGGCCTGTCGATTTTGTCTGAAGAAAACATTGTTTGTAATTATTAAAATCAACTCAGAAATATAATTTTGCATTTTAACCAATGGCAGAAATGTGGGAAACCAACATCTGTGCGGTAATTTATTGCGCAGTTCTTGTCACACTGGACATAACAGCATTCCGGTTTCTCGTGCATTGGAGCGGTAAATACAAATATCACACGTTTAATCGAATAATTCTGGTTTTAATATCCATGAGATGTCAGTCCCTCAAACACCTATCCATTAATTCACAAATTCCTCATTCCTAATCCAGATATAATGACTGGATAAAGGCCTGTAATCAGGAGGATTTACTGGCAAACGTGGCAAATCTACACGCCAATATATAGGGTATGTAGCCTTTATTTCTCAAAGGAAGTGTTTTAAACCACAAGGAGGGCAGTGCTAGGCTGAGATTAGGTAATATTGCCCAACAAACATTAAATCTCCACCATCTCCTTTAATGTGTCCGTTTTCTAACCCCACTTAGCCTAGGAGGTAAATGGTTTCCTGACTGAAGTTAGTTGATGTGTTTTATTAACTGTAATTTGTTAAGCTGCAGCCCTTTACAGTGAATTAAGAGCTTTAATTACAAGCTACAATGCAAATCGGATTTAACATTTGCTCCCTCACCTATGGGACTTTGTGCTATTCCTGAAGAGTTCTGGAGAAGTTTGGATTGTCGTGTACCCAAAGCTACAATCCCATGAAATGACAAGGTACTCCAGTCCATCAAAATTGTAAATAGTGTTGCTTTCAGAGACAAACTATTGAGGTTAGCAACCCCTCACTACGCTCTGCATGGCATTAAGGCTGTGTGACTTAAAAACCAGGGCTGTTAACCTTGATGTTCCTAACTCATAGACATATCACAATGCCCTTAATTTTATTTAATTCTGTGAGACCACTAAAAGTTTGCCCACCCATGTAAATGATAAGCCCACCCAATTTCTTCTCAAGTGATACCTCCCTCTCATTCCACACACGCCCAAATACACGGGGATATATGACCACGATGTCTCAGCCCTTAAAATAAGCAACAACGACTGTATCTTCGATACACACTGATCAAATTCCTGGATACTTCTATACTTTCAGCAATGATCCTAGGGATGATTTTTCTTCACTATGTCACATGCAGAACATGGTACCACTAAAGCAATACTGTATAGGTCCATGTTATTTGAAAATGAATACCGGTACATAATAATCATACAAGAGTGGAGCCTTGCATAAGTGAGGAGATGTAACACCAAACTCTGGGTGTCAACAAGCCTTGCACTTATATCACTCGGGAATTGAGAAATTGGGTGGGCTTATTGTGTGATAATCTTTGTTACTGTGGTGGCTGTACTAGTGTGTGTATTTGTAAATAGGGGATAGGATTGGGAAGGAGGTGGCTGTGCCCTTAAGTTAACAACCATCCCTGCATTTGCCTTGAGTAGGGAAACCACTTCCAGGATGGCCGAGGTGGGAATCGAACCCTCCTCTTCTCAGTTTTGCCTCACGAGGCTGACTGTAACCCATTCCAGCCCTAAGGCCAGAATCAAAATTTCTTGGCAAAGCCGGGAGTCAAACCCAGACCTACGGGGGTGACAGCCAAGAAAGCTATCTGCTGCACCACGAGGTGGTCTCGCGAAAATGTAATGTCTTGGTCATAAATATATTCTATATAAATCTACATGAAAATAGCCTACTCCCTATCCAAACATTTTCATAAATTTAAGTTTCATATACCATTTTAAAGCTCAATGGTTTTAAAATTTACAGTTATCTTAAGTCATAGCAACAGATTTCAATGTTTACATTAAGCCACATTGTTCAAACCTGTTCAGGGATGTCGGAAATTCCTCAGATAATGGCAAGCTGCAACTCACATCCTATTCTATTGTTGGGCAAGGACTTGATTCTCATCATTGCAGAAATAATCTGTTTAATACTAGCTGTAAACATGGCCAAGGTTTCATGTGATACAAGCTAAAGGTGTAGAATTTGGTATAAATGTTTATCTCAAGTATCCAGTACCAGTACCTCTATGTCAATGTTGCATAGGCATTGTGCTTGCTACACTTGTCATAGTATGTGGTACGGTATAAATTTCAGAATGTGCATCAATTTTAATTTCTACCGTTTGATTATTCATATTTTTGTGGGGGTCAGGAATCGTATGGTTTGTGAAGTGATGCTTAGGAAAAGTTGTCTCCTTTCTTTTTAAGGATGTGTGAAGGACAGAGTGGTGTGTCTTTATAATGACATACTAAAATTGTAATGGCTGATGAAGGATGTAATTAATATCCAGAACGTGTCCTACTATTTGCACATTATTTATTCATTTAAGGGTTGATTAGGCAGAAAGATTTACAGAAGATTACAATTCAAGAAATATTATACTCATCAGAGTTAATTAGAGTGAATGAAACTGGGCAAGGTACTAGAAAAGCCTGTGACCTATTAAAAGGAAAGGTCCCGGCAGATTTCCCCTATATTGTTCAACCAGCCACATCTGGTTACGACCACTATATTCTTCCTGAAGTAACTCCACAGAGAGAATGAAAAGTGTCAAGAACAAACTTCTGCTTGCAATCGCACATTTTTCTGCATTACAGTATTACTTACTTGTTTACATGGTTTATGTAGAATCAACTCGTACAAATATTACAGTGAATTCTATGTCTGTGCCCCATCATATCCATAGTACCGTACCTAGAAGAATTTGCAGTAATTTATTTTCTGGCCATGAAAGCCTAAACATTCCAACTCAAACAGGCATATTTTTCTGCAAATGTTTGGGTATTCTGATATATTTTCATGGAAACATTTGACTTTTTTTTTTAAGAAACATTATTTTTTCCTGTTTTCAATTTTCAGAGGTGAAGCTCACCAATTTTGTGACTACATCCTGAAGTTGGTTGGCCTAGAAGCCTAGAGTATATAAAATATGGTAGTGAGTGTTTAATCGTAAAGAGGTTTTCTCAATAGTGATTTTTAATGCCCTGGCATTGTCATTGAGGAGCAAATTTAACTTCCTAAATACTGTAACATTTAAGTTGGTCTAACACGAAAGAAATTTAATAATACTATACCTGTAAGGTTTTAGCTACCTACTAAGAAAATTAATGTGCAATTTTTGAATGGAGCTACCTAGGCAAATCTTTACACCAAAAACCAACATATTGTTTATCGCTACCTTTTAGTGGAGAAACTAGAATTCATGTCAGATAACCTGCAGCTTCTGTGACTGATAACTATAGTTTTGTCTTGTTGTCAACAAATGTGATAGACAGGTCTGAAGCAGTTCATTATTTCAAAAACTGACTCTCTCTATCAGAAATCAAATCAGTGATTTGAGATCATGGCGATATCAGGAATGTTTGTTTATTGCATTACAACAGAGGATTTGGAAGTAATCTCATAAAGCAATAACTTCTAAATCAAAATAACTTACAATTTTATTGTTGGACAGCCAAAGGACTTAACATAATCCTCCATGGTTTTAGACAGGTGCAACGATCCATTAGTTCTGGGTTATCCCATCCCGTTAGAAAATGGAAGGATTGGGGTTTGAGGCCTAAGGATGTTGTACAACATTAACTGCAAATCACATCACCACACTGAAGACCTGGTTTGTGAAATAAGTTGGTTCATGTCCCTTCACCTGTTATTTCAAGTTAGCTTCCTTGTTTCTCATCTCAAAATGCTGAGATGGTGGCTTTCCCATAGACCACAGTCACTTCCCCATTCCTTTCTTAGCCTCTTCTACTTTCCATCTACGTTGAGGCTGCATGGATGATCCTTTTCTCTAGAATGAAAGGGCTCCATGACACTGTCAATTATGACGATAAAGACTTTGGGAGTGAAGTACGGGGATAAAAGAAATATTCATATCCAAGAAATAAAAATAGCCAAACATATAAGCCCATTGTTTCCACAGCTACTGCCATGGTCTAGAAGTAAGCATAGCTGCCTTCTAACTGGTTGGCCCAGTTTTGAATCCTGGTTTTGCCAAGGAGAATTTAAATTTTGGCCTGTAGTCATGTGTACTTGGATGTGTGTATCATTTGTCTCATAAACTGCCTTATTGTGATGGCTGTATTAGTGTGTGCATTTATAATTTTAGGTGAGGATAGGGAAGGAGACGACTATGGCCTTACGTTAGGGGTAGCTTACCGTCTCGGCATTTACCTGCAGTAGAAGTGGAAAACCAAGGAAAACCACTTACAAGATGGCCGAGATGGGAATCAAATCACCTCTTCTCAGTTTTGCCTCACAAAGCTGAGTGTATCCCGTTCCAGCCCTCAGACCAGAATGCTAGTTGCTACACCTCGAGGTGATCTAAGTGAAAAGGGATGGATTCTAATCCACCTCTTGGTCCTAATAGAAGTGAATTTCTATGGTTTCTAATTCCCCTTCCCCCCTCCCAGAATGCTCCATGCACCAAACATTCCATCTTCAAATTATTTTGCATGCCCAATTAAATGGAGTAATATAGCTCGGGTGGTGTTGGGGTAGCGCGCCTGCCTCGCATCAGGAGACCTCGGGTTCGATTCCAGGCTCCGTCAGGGATTTCAGAAACCGGCGTGAGGGCTGGAACTGGGTGTACACAGCCTCGCAAGGACAATTGAATAGCTGTCTGACAATGAGGCAGCGCCACGCTCATGGAGACCAAGATTAACGGCCGAGGGGACCCGAGGCGCTCACCACGCGTCACCACATAATCTGCAGGCCAAATGGCTGGGTGGCGATCGCTTAGTAGGCCTAGGCCCTTCATGGACTGTAGTGCCACGGGGTTTGTTTGTTTGTTTCGTTTTAATGGTAGTTCGGAGACTACGGTTTCAATAGTCTTCTTAGAATGTACAGTATATGGGTGTTAACTTTAAAAATACCCGCACGAGTCTCTCTGGAGGACTCACACATTATTACTATTACGTAAACATATCTTGCATAAGAATCATGGCCCTACTAATAATATAGTTCATCGTATCTTGGTGAGAAAAATACCTTACCTGTATGTGCATTTGCTCAAAGAACTTTTTCTTTTCTGAATTTTTATTCCATACATATTATTATTATTTTTAAAATTAATATTAGGCATCCACCTATAAATTTTAACTCAACTAAAATTTGTATTATTTTGTGTTAAGAGGGACAGATGACCTTGCTGTTCCGCCCCATAAATAACAATAAATATCCATACTATGTGTGATGTTAATGAGCAATTCTGAGAATATTTACAGCAGATCTAGATTGCAGTCATGGACCACCTTGTGGCGTAATGACTACCATTCTTGGCTGTTGCCCCAGAGGTCTGGGTTTGATTCCCGGCTCTGCCAAGGAATGTAATTCTGGTCTAAGGGCTGCAACAGGGCACACTCAGTCTCGTGAGGCACAACTGAGAAGAGGAGGGTTTGATTCCCACCTCAGCCATCTTGGAAGTGGTCTTCCGAGATTTCCCACTTCTTCTGCAGGCAAATGCTGTAATGGTTCCTAAGTTAAAGCCAATGCCGCCTCCTTACCAATCCTCACCGGAATTGCAAATACACATACTCAGACAGGCATCACAATAACACAGGTTATCAATCAAAATTCCACACTCGTCCAAGTACACGGGGCTAAATGACCACGATGTCCAGCCCCCTGAAATGAAACAACAGATTGCAGTCGATGTACAGAAGTTGTCTAACATGGTGGCCAGATCGCTCCTTAGTGCCTCTTGGTCTATTGGAATGGCTGTAACATCCGGCGCATTATACCATAGTCGAACTGTTCCTCTATTGGAGCACGAAGATTGGGATTCTCTGCCGTCACTGTCTCATGAAGCCATAGCCAGGTGGCTATGCTAATGCTTGTTGTTTCATGTAGGAGGTTGTACATCATGGTCGTCAGCCCTGTGTACTTGGGCGTGAGAAGAAACCCATACAACAGGAGCAATCGAGTGTGGCAACGGGTGGGTGAGAGATTTCACAAGCTCTTCATCCAGGAACGCCTCCAACAGCAAGGAAATTGTCATGTTTTGTGGTGGGATCATGTTTGGTCGACGTACGCCTCTAATTCCTATCCACGGTAACATGACCGGTCTGGTATACAGAGACAACATCCTCAAACCTGTCGTTACAGGATTCGCTGCCACAATGGGTGAGGGCTTTACACTAGTGGACGATAATGCTCATCGAGCTAGGGTGGTCATCAGTTCCTTCAGATGCAAGGCATACTGAGAATGGAGTGGCCTGCATATTCTGCGGACATGAACAGTATCGAACATCCATGGGAAATATTAAGAGTGCAGTTTCGCACTGTCCCAATCCTCTAACAAACAAACAAACAAATAAACATTCAGCAACTGATTGAAGCTGCTTTCAAAGAGTGGGATAATCTGCCCCAAACCCGGTTGGTTCGTAGTTCGGTATGCCTCTTAGTCGGCAAGCATGCCTTAGGGCTCGTGGTGGCCATACATGGTATTGATATGCCCCAACTAGAAAAAGATTGCCACTTTTGTTAAGCTTTTAGTGTTTGTCTCTTTTGCACAACATATTGTGTGTTGTTTTTCTTTGTATGCCATTACATACTACCTTACCAGGGAATTGTTACTGCTAGACGTGGAGCACGGCTGTTGTGTATACATTACGTCAGCTCGCCTCGCTATGGCTGCCGCGAGCGGTTGCTGGCCAAGAGGGGGAACGCATGCACAGTCGTACAATGAGAACACACCGCACAGCGCACGACCCAGCACGAATCATGCACACAAATGACATGCGATGAGGTTTCTCTGGCGACAACTGCACGTCTATCGCAGGAGTGTGGCTGGGCGGAGTGCATTAGTTCCGATTTCCGCCACCGGTAACAATTCGCTGGTAGGATAGTACACATAGCAAAACACTAAATCCCAATATGCAAAACCTTTTTTGGAGTACTGTTCAAGTTACAAACACTGCTAGTCACCATAACACTCTAGGGGCAGATGACCTCGAAGTTCCGCCCCTTAAAACAACAATTACATTACATTCACCACAACACTGATTATCAAATACCATGCACACACAAGTACACGGGTCATAGACCAAAGAGGTCCTAATTGGAACTATAATAATATATACAGTACCGGTATGTCAAAAAATATGGTTATATAAATGACTCCAGATTATAGCTTACCAAGAGACATACATAGGCCTACTTTGAACCGGCCTTGGTGGCCGAGAGCGCTAATGTGCTATCTCGTGCCTCGCTGGCATCGGGAGAGCGTGAGTTCGAATCCCACCTCTACCGTCCTGAAAATGGTTTTCGTGGTTTACCATTTTCACTACCAGGCAAATGCCGGGACGGTTCCTTTCAATAAATCCACGGCCAATTTCCCTCCAATATCCCTTCCCTGACCCGTCCTGAAAAGAAAAGTACATGGCCATTGGCTGCATTAATAAAATTATACATACTTTGAAACTTTAGTTTTTAAAATAATACTGCTGTTACGACTTGAAACTGAATCCCAGCACTCTGCGCAGAGTGTGAACTGATAACACCACGATAGCCCTTTGTTAACTCTTGGGCCTAGTAACTGAAACTATGGCATGTAGTTAGGCCTCCTAATGACCAGTATTAATTCCGCTATGATGTACATGTCGCTTACAGGTACCAACTGGAAAGACCTGCCCCAGGCCTCTCCAAAAGCAACACAGCATTATGAGCCTAACATTTCTCTCATCCAGGTGTAAAAACCATCCATCGCATGGAAAACTCATCCTACATTATCTCCATTTCTGCAGAATGGGGAGAATAAGGAGTTGACATACCACTGACAAGTAAAAAGTGCGGTGCGGATAGATGACAACTTATTAGTCGTGACGAGGTTAAAGTTAGGTCTGATTGGTGTTAAGCTATGGTTAGAGCAAGTTTAGGACTGAGCGTTTTACTTGATTGATTGGCGACACCATTGCACATAGTGTTATTTACCAGTTATATTACTTTATTACATTCACTAGCGACAGAAAGCAAAGCAAACTTGTAGCTTCACGTGGCTCTCGTGATCATAAGCCACAGAACCTTTCTTTTTTATATTTGGAATTTGAACCACGGGATGCAACTCTGGAATTCTAACATGCATTAACCAAGAATCAAAACCCAGTCCAAAACTATAATATGACGACTTTAGGATCTCCGAATGGAGATCTGGGTGTGACCTTGGCTTCTAGGATTAAAGAAGCAGGCCTCTGTACGAAAGGTGGTTGGCCGGTTTACTTACTGTAAGCCCTGAGCTTGTATTTCAGCTTTACTTTACTTATTTTTAGGCCATCTGTAGGCTAAACAAAACAATCTACCAGTAAATGTATAGTCTATTTGTTGAATCTGAAAGCTACTTGTTGCTCCTATAATAGGCATACAAAGACGTGGAACTAATAAAGGTAATGAAAAGAGATTCCTTAGCACATGACTTACAGTACCGGTATTGAATTCTTCTTGGAACACAAGATAATGAACGGAAGTGTGAGTAGGCTAAGAAATAAGGAGTAAGAAGTAGCCTAGGCATATCATGAAATGTGAAAATAACACTGCATAATAAGGCTGTCCCCACCCATCAACATGACTTTTTATTGACTAAATAAATTCCCGGGTATTTACGTTAGGAAGCTAAGAACATTAAAAATTAACACTTATTTACAGTTTCTGTAGAAAACTTGAATTGCATTATCTCAGACTACAAAAGTTTAAGAAACAAAATCCACATTTCCCCCACACTTTTCAATATATCGTGTGTTAATTTAATCATTAAAAACATATCATAACCTTTCATCGTCACGATGCAATCACAATGCGACACCACAGGACTGGAGGAGGAATGTGGTGTTAAACATTAAATTCCACACTTCTTAGAATTAAAACACAGTAGTATTAACACTTTCTATTTTCTTGTTATTTATTTTCCTAAAATATCTGATTATAATGAGAGCTAGTGTGTTGAAATAGAGTTAAATAAATGACATAAAATATACATTCATCAATCAGCTGTTTATCATGTGGTTGTCCATAAGTGGTGCTACCTAGCGGCTTACAGGTGTATTGGTGCTCCCCCTTATCAATTGTTTTTTTGAAAATCCGTTCTTCCGGTTTTGCCGAAGTGTCCATACTGTGAGCGCAGCAACTCCAAGTGAAACCCCGGAAAAAATGCGAACTACAAGCTCGCTGTCCTCTCTGTTACGCTGGCTGACGGAGCTAGCGCTCACACAGGGTCTCACTTCAAGTTGCTGATTTATACTGTGGTGAGATGTTGAAATTGTTTATTTCTGGCCTTCTTTGACTTTGACTATCTTCTAAGTATGTGTTCTTGATAGTAAGAAAGATGTTTTATTTGGAACTGTCATTTCTGTCGGGAAGAGAATTGTTGATGTCTTAGAAGTAGTAATATTGTATCTTTGGCCACTGAGAGTTTTGATATGTGGTAAGCCTATGAGATTGTACGTGATCTGAAAGTAATGACATTATGGATCTGGAGCGATTACGACGTTGGAAACGCTAAGTTCAATCGATGTTTCCGTAAAACTTGGATCCCTTGGAATGACTGTATTGCTGGACTGCGTGGGAGTTCTCTGGTGGACTTTGTTGAAGATTAACAACAACGATGAAGGAAAAATAAGTTGACGATCAGCTGTGAGGTTGATGAGGAGAAAGTACCAAGAAAAGATAACGAAGGATATTGTAAGAAGATTCGTTAAGTTGTTGATATATATTTGCAGTTTACAGTTAAAGATTATGACTGCAACTATGTGGTTGTGGGGAGAAGACGATCAGCTGTGAGGTTGATGAGGAAAAAGGTGCCAAGAAAAGGTAACGAAAGATATTGTAAGAAGATTCGTTCAGTTGTTGATATACATTTGTAGTTTACAGTTAAAGGTTATGACTGTAACTATGTGGTTGTGGGGAGATCACGATCAGCTGATACGATGTTTTGAAAGAGGTACGAATGAAGGTAACGATGTGAGTTTGCATTCACAAATTCTCATAATGTGTTTCTTTTGTTTTTGTATTTCTCATAGTGTTCTTCTTTTGTTTTTGTATACCGTACAAGTCAAATGTACTTTTTTGAATATAACTGTCTGTTTCCGGTTGTGACCAATGGATGTCGGTGTTTGTTTCTTCTCCCATCAATTTGGAGTTTAGGACTGTATTTAGTAAACCTTTTTGCTAATTATTTTATGACAGGTTATGGACCCAGTTAAACGCTTATTGCTGTTAATGTGTGGACTTTGTTATGGGAGAATGTCGGTCGTTAAAGGGTGTTGATATGTGCGGCGCACATGTGGACGGCAGTTAAGTGTGCATCCAAGATAGTTTTTGGTGAATTTTGTGGACGATTTTCTATTGTGAGGACTATTTGTACGCTTTATTTTAAGTATACATACTAACATGGATTCAGCTACGGGAAGCAGCGAACGAGTAGTTGCAATAGTGAGGTTACAAGACGACAATTGGGAAGCGTGGAGCACCCGAACAAAGGCATTGCTTCAAACAAGGCGTCTGTGGGACGCGGTTCAAGGTTTCCCACGAAAGACCGATACAGGAGAGGTAGAAGATACACCCGTTGAAGAGTACTCCGAGGCCCAACTGGGCAAAGATCAAGACGCGAAAAACTTGCTCATAGGTTTGGTCACCGACCCTTTCCTAGGTGATATCAAAGAAGCGGAGACAGCTAAGGAAGCATGGCAGAATCTTCTGACTTCATGTTGCGATACCGGAGTCCTTCAAATTGTGACGATGTTAGAAGAATTGTGTCTTTTTAAGAAAACTAGTGACATTAGCATGCGTACATTTGTTGATAAAGTGCTTACTTGGTGTGCACGGTTGGACGATGTAGGTATAAAATTTACGGATAAGGCCAAAGCTGCTTTTATTCTCAGAGGACTGGAAAAGCGGGAGTACGAAAATTTGATACGTTCATTGGAAAGCAATGAAGAAAACTTAAGTGTAAAGGTAGTGCGAGCCAAACTATTGTTGGAGGAGAGAAAGAACAAGTTGGACAAACTAAAGATGGAGCGAGAACAGGAGACATATGCGAGGCTGAAGAAGGAAGAATCTGAGGGTGAAAACGTGAAGGCAATGGTGGCAGCCATGCGCTTAAATTCCAAGGGGGTCGTCAACAGCAGCAAAAGTGTCAACAAGCCAACAGGTAGTGGTGGATTCATGTGCTACAAGTGCCAAGAACAGGGGCATATTGCGAAGTTCTGTGATTTAGTTCATGAAGCAAGAAAGAAAGGTTCAGTTTTGTGTTTTAATTGTGCCAAGATAGGTCATACTTCCCGGAATTGTAGTAATGGACGCAAGGAAAATGTTAAGGTTAAGAATCGTGAGGTTATTGCTACGGTAAAGGACGATGAGGCGGCAAATGAATGTGTTCAGGTTAATGCTAGTAGTGTTAAGGTAAAGGCTTATGTGACAACTGAACGCAAGGATGATGCATCTGATTGTGTATGCAGGTGGTATGTAGATTCAGGAGCCACTGAGCACCTGACACCTTATAAGGATATTCTGTATGATTACACCCCAAAGGTTTCTGGTAGTGTAGACACAGCTGATGGATCCG
Organism: Meconema thalassinum; assembly: GCA_946902985.2. NCBI lineage: Eukaryota > Metazoa > Arthropoda > Insecta > Orthoptera > Tettigoniidae > Meconema > Meconema thalassinum. The sequence continues at coordinate 1,082,085,011 of OX336388.2, read as the reverse complement.
TAGTTAGTGTATGTGGTATGGGAAGTGTGCTTATGAAGCTATCTGACAAGTGTGGAGGTTCTTTTCTGAAACTGAAAAGAGTGTTGTATGTCCCAGGTCTTCAAGACAATTTAATATCTGTAGGTCAATTTGACAGGAAAGGTGCAGTGGTAACCATTAAAGATAGCAAAGTTGTATTGTCAGATCATGAGGGTATATTCCTTACGGGTGAGGCCGTTGGAAATATGTATGAGGTAAATTGTGATTATTTTTTGGTAGAACAAGGGAAAGAATTTGCTTGTAATGACGAGGTGGAGGTTGTGTATGCTAAGAGCAACAAAGCTGTAACTAGCGGAATATGGCATCAGCGTTTTGGCCATGCTCTGAACATTCCAGATCGTGATTTTATACCCAAAGAAAAGAATCTTGATTGTGATACTTGTAAACAAGGTAAAATGAAAAGACTTAAATTTAATGAAAGAGATCATGTATCTCAGAAGCCATTAAATGTTGTGTTCTCTGATGTATGACAGCTAGAGCACCCATCGATTGGAGGTAGCAAATATTTTATTACATTTACTGATGATTGTACCAGATTCTCATATGTAAGGTTCCTTAAGCATAAGAGTGATGCATTTAATGAGTTTCTCAAGGTTAAGGCCCTAATGGAGACAGCACAAGGGACCAAGTTGAAATCTTTCCATTCAGACAACGGTGGAGAGTATTTAAGTACAGAGTTTTGTAACTATCTTGAAAAGGAAGGTATTGTTCGTAGGTTAACAATGGCTTACTCTCCCCAACAGAATGGCGTTGCTGAACGCCTCAACAAGAAACTTCTCACCACTAGTAGGTGCATGCTCATTCAGTCAGGCATGCCAGTTCAATTTTGGGGGGAAGCCATCAGCACAGCCTGCTATATAAAGAATAGGTGTGTGTCATCAACTGTAAAGAACATCCCATTTGAACTGTGGACGAGTAGAAAGTTGTCAGACCAGGAATTGCTTATGTTAAAATCATTTGGTTGTAAAGTTTGGATCCATAAACGTAATGTGGAAAAGTTAGTGCCAAGGGCAAATGTTGGTGCAATGCTAGGGTACCCCGATGACTCGAGGGGCTACCGTGTATGGGACATCGAAAAGAAATGTGTCATTAAATCCAGGAATGTAGAATTTGTTGAAGATGTATTTCCGTTTTCTGTAAAAGCCCAGGAAAAACCTGTAACTCAGATTGTGAACCTAGAACAGTTGGAGAAGTGTTTGTCGAGCTGAAAGATTGTGGAGGTGACGTGTTTGAACACGAAGTAGCCGAATCAGGAAATGAAAATTCTGTAACAAGTGATAGTGATGCCTCTTTGTCAGATTCTGATGTCGTAATAGACTCTCCATTACAGCCTGAACACACAGTATTACGCAGGTCGAGTAGAGAGAGAAAACGTCCCAGTAAGTGTGTGTGTTGTAATGAAGTTAAGGTCAAATGTCGCATTGTCATGTTGAGGTCAGAATATAACGATCCAGTGTCTTTTCAAGAAGCCACCTCACGAGATGACAAAGATAAATGGTTTGAGGCAATGAACCAAGAGATTGCCCTCTTGGAAAAACATAATGTGTGGACACTTGCAGAAGATTCAGGTGGAAAGACTGTCATAGGCACCAAATGGGTGTGTAAAACTAAACGAAACCAAGAAGGTGAAGTACTTAGGTATAGAGCACGTTTAGTAGCTCAAGGTTTAAGTCAGATAAAGGGTAGAGATTTCCTTGAATCCTACAGTCCTGTGGTAAAAAGGAAAACTATTAGGACCCTTATAGCCATAGGAGTAGAGCGTGAATGGGATAATTGTCATTTGGACATTGTATCGGCATACCTTAATAGCAAAATTAAGGAAACTGTATTTGTAAGTCAACCAGAAGGTTTTCGCAGTGTAGAATACCCAGACTATGTGCTAAAACTCAACAAGAGTATTTACGGTTTATGTCAAGCTGGTAAAGATTGGCACAATTGTATCACTGCACAACTTTTCAAGCTTGGCTTAAATCAAAGCAAATGTGATCCATGTCTGTATTTTAACCCTGTATGTTGCCCTTTGCTACCATACAAGGAATGATATGCAAATGTTTGTTGTTAGTGTAAGGCTAGTTATGTATTTTTTTTTTGTTTTAATTTTTTTTTGCAATTTGTGAATGGGGGGAAGTGTGAGTTTGCATTCACAAATTCTCATAGTGTGTTTCTTTTGTTTTTGTATTTCTCATAGTGTTCTTCTTTTGTTTTTGTATACCGTACAAGTCAAATGTACTTTTTTGAATATAACTGTCTGTTTCCGGTTGTGACCAATGGATGTCGGTGTTTGTTTCTTCTCCCATCAATTTGGAGTTTAGGACTGTATTTAGTAAACCTTTTTGCTAATTATTTTATGACAAACGAAATGTTGTAAGAAGATTTGTAGAGTCGTTGGTATATGTTTGCAGTGTGTTAATTATGTAACATTGGACTGTGATGATTTTAACCTATGAGAAAACAAGATATTATCGTCAAGTTCACTGCAAATGTATTTTGTAGAACCAAGTTGACGAACAATGAAGTATAGGCTAACTTATTCTGTTGGTGTTACGGGTCGAATTAAGGAAAGGAGACATTCGGAAGATGAAAGGATCACATTGGTTGATACATATTAAGCAAAACGTCTGATTTCATCTTAAGTTACCACTGTGATTGATTGTGAGATAAATTGTATTACTGTCGGACTTATAGTACTATCAAGTTGGATGAAAAGATTGTTGTTGATGCGTGAAAGGTATCTATGGACCAGAGATATGGAGATTGTTGCGAAGTGAAAATATGATGCTGAATGTCATTTATGGAACTTCGATGTTTAACTGCCCTTGAAGAAATCACTGTATTGAAGACAGAATATACATTTTTAATGATGGATATTTTGAAGTGGGATGATAAGTTCTTTGGGAGTTGTATGGAGGGCTTGTTTAAAAGTAAGTACCCTAATTAATGTTTCTACATCTCTTATGTCATGTCATGTTATGTGTGTCAATGTTCAAATGTTGTTGAATACATCATATGTCGACCAGTCGTACCAGTGTATCATTTCCTAGTTATGGTATTCATTAGCAACTTCAAACTGGTAGCCAGGGTAAATGATTGCAAACGGCCCAGCACCATCCATCAAGAGAGTTTGCCTTAAGGGGTAACGTGTCAAATACCACACAAGGACTAGGACAGCAACTTCTATATCTTCACACACTATTTATTTAATAATTATCTTCTCTATCCACATGTGTGCATTGCATTCATCGCCTGGAAAAAAATACATCAACTATCCCCAATATCTCAATGGTTACCTTCTGCCATTACAAAGAATCTTGATCTATATCTCCAAAGCCACCTGGTCCAACCACTGGCTACCCACCAGCAAAGAATCTCAAGGCACAACACATAAGATTCTCTGTGGTGGTCTGCCAATATGACGCCATGGCTGGCAACAAGATAAAAACAAAATAACATAAAATACCAAAAGAAGTCTCCGTAACCTACAATTGTTAGGTTACAGACGCCCCCTTTGAGAGAGAATTTCCATATGAAGGTTAGAAATTCACTCTCAACCCTCAAAACAAAAACATAAATGAAATACTTGAAGCAAATACTAACAAAAACAAAATCACATACAGAAACAAATCACACATCATAGTCAGAAAAACCATTGGCTCAATCATCTTAGAAACAACCATTCTAGATTAACCAGAATGACCAGCACAAATATATTCTCCTCCAATATAGCAGCCGAAGCCATCTCATCGAGTCTATCAGAGACTCCTGCAGCCTCGGAAAAATCCTACAACAACACCATAGTCAGAAGAAACGGCAGAATCGTCATCAGACCTGTCTGTGCAGTCATCATAATCATCCTTGTCACCCTTCCGACCTCTCCGGGCCCTGTGTCCATTATATCTTCCAATACGCGGAGCATCACCAGTACCACCCTCTTCATCTTCACGTCCTCGATATCCACCACCAGAATCCAACAACATGTCGTTGTCAAGATTGAGAACCTTATCCTCATCAGAACTACTCTCCTACTCATCCTTTAACCTTTCTGCACGACGCTTGTGTCTTTCTTTCTGTTTCTCCTTCTTCTTCTTTTCTTCATCTACCCTGTGGTCTGTGTCCTCTGATTCAGTATCATCATATTTTCCTTTCTACTTCTTCTTCTTCTTTTAGTCTGTCTCCTCCGATTCAGTATCATCATATTTTCCTTTATTTTTCTTCTTCTTCTTCTTTTCTTCTCGTAATTCAGCCTCTCTATGGGCCTTCTTCTCAGTTTTAGCTTCCAACTTAGCTCTTTTCTTGGCACCAACTTTATTTTTCTGTTCCAGTTTCTTCTGCTTCTTCCTTTCCTTCTTGTGTTCCATGCTGCCCTCTGACGGCAGGGGGATCTGATCTACAATCTCCACCTCCACCTTCCGTTCTTCTTGGTCGGCAGTAGTTAGCTGCTGCTTGGTCTTGTTGGGCCGTATCCTGGTGCCGGAGCGAGAAAACTTGCGGTCGTCCGCCACAGGCAGCTCCATGCAATGGGCCATGCGAGCCTGAGCACGCGCACGGTGTGTCTTCTGCATGTGCGTCAGCCACTTGCATTCCGCCTTCATTCTCTCCTTCTTCTTTCCCTTCTTTTTCTTCATCTGCCTTATCTTGTTCAGCAATTCTTTTCTTCTCATTTCTTTCTTCTGATCCTTCACTCTCTTATCTCGATATGCCTGACATCTCTTCCTCTTCTCACTCCTTCTCTTTGCCTTCCATCTGGTCAATTTCTTCCTCCAACTTGTTCTCCTGCGTATCCTCATCTTTCGCCTCCTACGCTTCTTCACGTTATGTTCTATCTCATCTTCCTTCTTGTCTTCAGTGTTATTCTCCTCCTCCATTTGACATCCTCTTCTTTTACGTCGGCGGCGACCTCTGTGTCTACCTCCACAACTTCTCTCTCTTCTTCGCTTGCTATTGTCTCTACAACATTTACCACTACAACCTCGCCTTATCTTTTCCAGTTCATGATTAATTTTCCTACGCCCCCAATCATCAAGTACTTCATAGATCTTCTCCTCTTCCTCAACAGACACACTCACAGATTCTACTATTTCTACTTTCTCTTCCACAATCCATATGCTATCCACCTGCTCTTTGATCTTGTCAAGCTTCTCAGACATATGCTCACTGACCTCATCAAGGACCTCACCAAGCTTTCTGGACCTTATCTTTTCCACTTCTTTACCCCCTCCCCTAGCATCACGTACTTCACATTTCTCCTCCTCCTCCACAGACACACTCACAGATTCCACTATTTCAACTTTCTCTTCTACAACAAATATGACCTCCACTCTCTGCTCTTCCAACTTGCCTTTCTCCTTCACCTCCTGCTCCAACTTCTCTTTCTCCTTCGCAGCCTTCTGCCGGTTGATCATCCTATCCTGCACCTCTAAGATCTTCTTCACTATGGCTATCATCTCAGATTCAGCTTCAAAACTTAACTTGTTTTCCCCCATATTTCTTATTTCGTTATTCGTGCTCCTGTCTTTGTGTGATTCATAAATTCTTGTTCAAACGTTGGGCGCCAATGTAATATCTTATAAAACTTACCCCTAGTTGGGCTACCATTAACCACTTATGATTTTTATCAGCTCAGGTAGCTTGCTTTAAATAATACCACACAAAGACTAGGATACCAACTTCTATATCTTCACACATTATTTATTTAATAATTATCTAATCTATCCACATGTGAGCATTGCATTCATTGCCTGGAAAAAAATACATCTACTATCCCCAATATCTCCATGGTTACCTTCTGCTATTACAAAGAATCTTGACCTATATCTCCAAAGCCACCTGGTCCATCCACTGGCTACCCACCAGCAAAGAATCTCAAGGCACAACACATAAGATTCTCTGTGGTGGCCTGCAATATGTGGCCATGGCTGGCAACAAGATAAAACAAAACAACATAAAATACCAAAAAAAAGTCTCTGTAACCTACAATTGTTAGGTTACAAAACGATGAAATCTATAATTATACCGTAGTTTACTTTTCTATTTTAATTGAAATACCTAGCTGTCAGTTGTTGTATTTATAGAATCAAGTTTTCACATTGTAATAATAGAGTAAGGTGTAAACAGTTGTCAAATAAGATTGTATCTCTTAAGATCTGTTAGTATAATTAGTTATAAATAGCTATTGTATTAGTAATATATACCTGTAAGTTCTTTTATTTTATAGATGTAATTACTGACGTGTCCTATATCAAAAATGTATTGTGTACATGTAATTGATCAAAAGGATTAATAAAAATCTAATCTATTCTAATCATAAAACAAACTACAACTGTCATCGTCACAGAGTAACATAATCTCCTCAGAATAAAAGTGTATAGACACTCCGCCAAAGTTTCAAAGATGATATAACTAGATACATAATATTCTCCCCCACTTATTAAAAATAAAGGAACCATTCATGTTTCATTTGGACACATAGTTTGCAGATACTGAGGTGGTCACCTGTCTCTGGCTGATCTTTTTAAATAATTATCAGCAGGTGGTGGAAGACTGTTTCGATCAGGGCGTTCACCTGGTTGCAGGATGGTCTGCTTGTATCATCTGAAGTAAGGGTTGCAGGAGGTAAATCATCGTTCTCTAGTCTCAACTGGGTTGGGGTTGGTATATTTGGAACACCGAGCTTTGGAGGATTTGTTGGAGCAAAAGTGACATGCTTTTTCTTTATTTGGCACAAGAGTCGATAGTAACTGGTCAATATGCCGCTTTAAAATTCGTCCCAAATCCAATTTCACATCATAGTGGTGCTGACCGAGTTTAGTTTGTAAAACAGCAAACTGCCAGATATCACGGTTTTTCTGGTGAATCCGGACTCGCACGCTCTTCCCCACTTTGAAAGAGCGAACAGGGGGCGAGAAACTGAATGCAATTAAGCTCTTTTGGTTTGAAAGTAGGGCATCCAACCGGATACATAGCCGACGTTTCAAATATAGTTTAGTTGGAGATTGTCCACATGCCAATGACGTTGCTCCGTATTGAAACAAGATGTTCTGTAACTTAATCAATAGTGGTGCCGGGTCATTTACAGCTGCACGAAGTAGTCTCTTCAAAGTTTGGATGTTTCTGTCAGCTAGCCCATTGGTTGCTGGGTGCCCTGGTGCAATATATTTCTGAAAAATCCCTCTCTCCTTGCAATAGGATCTGAATACATCACTCGTGAAGATAGTGGCATTATCTGACACAAGAACATTCGGGTACCCATGTACGGTAAATATATTTTCAAGCAGATTGATAGTAGTAGCAGTGGATGGAGCGTCTTTCACTATTCGGACTTCGACCCACTTGGATTTCGCGTCAACATACATCAAGAAATGGTGGTTATCAAATGGTCCTGCATGCGTTCCCAAATTTCTTCTGGTTCATCCCAGGGGTGTATTAAAGCTTTTGGCGGATTTGAACGAGTCTGCGCGCACTCTTCACAAGATTCGATAAGCTTCTCAATGTCTTTGTCTAATTCTGGCCAGTAGACATATCGTCTTGCTAACTGTTTCGTATTCACAATGCCGAGGTGTGTTAAATGTAACTCTTCCAAAGTTGTTCTTTGTAGTATCTTTGGGTTAACAATTCGGTCTTGACGGAATAGAATACCATTTTCAACTGTACATGGCTCATCCAAGGATTGAGTTTGAAGACGTTGCAGGGTGACTCTAAGTTCTGGCTCTAACATAGTCTCATCACGGATAGTTTCGTACGTAATGACTTCACTTGACACTTGAAGAATCGTTTCAGCGCAGAGTTGTGAAACTTCTGCATTTATTGATGTTTCCGTGTTTGGCGAGGTAGATGCAACAGGGGCTTGGGTTAGGCAATCGACGTTTTCGTTATCTTTCCCCTTTTTCACTCTGACCGTGTAGTCAAAACCAGAGAGAAACGATGCATATCTTAGGAGCCTTGCGGATGTAATTTGTGGCAGGCCCTTGTTCTCATGAAAAATACGGGACAGAGGTTCATTGTCTGTCACAAGAATGACATTTCTTGCAAACATATAGTTGTAGAAGTGTGTTGTGGCAAAAATTGCCAGCGCTTCCCGGTCAAGCTGACTATAATTACATTCTGCTGGTGTTAGGGCACGAGATGCATAGGCGATGGGTCTTTCTTGGCCATCCATCTCATGACTTAATACTTCTCCAACACTAGTAGGACTGGCATCGGTTGACAAGATGATTGATTGGCAGTGATAGATTGAATGGGGTAAGGACTCGTTCACTAAATAACTCTGACTTGAGATTCAAGAAAGCTGCTTCACACGCAGCAAACCAGAAAAAACGTTCACCTTTCCGCAATAACTGCCGTAATGGGTGTGACTGAGTTGAAAAATTAGGAATAAACTTTGCGTAATAAGTCACCATACCGGTACCATGATGTCGTCAAAATAAGCTGCAGCTTTTGTAAGACCACGAAGGATCTGTGATAATATCCTATTAAATTCTGAGGGGGCAGTATTGATGCCAAAAATCAGTCGGTGCATCCTGAATGTTCCTTTGTGAGTGGAAACAGTTTGGATCTTACTACCTTCAGATGTAGGTATGCCTTGTATAATTCTAACTTGCATAAAAATTAAGAGTTTCTAAGACTATGTAGAACATCATTAACTGGTCTTATGGGATGGTTTCCATCTTAGCAACCAACTCGCAAACTACGAACCATCTGTTTTATTCGTTGGTGATAAACTAAGTACAACACTTTCCCGAAATATCTAGGAGTCACCTTGGACGGAGCTCTGAGCTACAAAGAATATCTTACCATGCTCTCTCACAAAATCACTGCATGGAATAACATCCTACACAAACTTTGTGGTAGTTCATGGGGTGCCTCGGCTGACTGCTTACGATTAACGGGTATTAGTCTTGTCTACTCTGCAGCGGAATACTGTGCCCCTGTATGGCTGGAAAATGTACATGTGCATAAAGTGGATACTAAGTTGAATGAAACCATGCGCTGCATAACTGGTACTGTAAAGTCTACATCTCGCCACTGGTTACCCGTTCATATCCCACCTGAGGAGTAAGGAAGCTCTTCTGAGAGAAGCAAAGAAGATCTGGTCATTTCCCTCATTACCAGTTCAACAGGAATTTTGTTACCCATCGCCACAACGACTTCGATCTAGGAGACCAGCAAGTGTATTGGCCGGCCAACTCTTGAGGGACAATTTTAACCAAAACCGGAGCTGGCAGGAAGATTGGTCAAATTCAACATCTGGTAATAATGCTAATGAGATGAATCCAACTCGGAAAATGAATGGATTTGACCTCCCAAGAAAAATATGGAGTCGCCTCAACAGACTGAGAACTGGGCATGGACGCTGTAATTTCTTGCGCCATAAGTGGGGCTGGATGGATTCTCCAATGTGTGAATGAAGTGAAGAGGAGCAGACCATGGACCATGTTATCCTGCGCTGCCCTCTTCATGCCTACTCCGGAAGCCCCAGGGACCTGTTTCTTCTTTCAGAAAGTGCTGTTGTGTGGTTGAAGAACTTGGACCTGGACTTATGATTTCCTTGTAGTACTCACCATACGATTAAATAAATAATGGGATGGTTTGCTGAAATCAACCTTGAATTCACTCCACATTTGTAGTCGACACATAACCTAACTACCCATCCGGTTTTGGGATAACTACAAGAGGCGATCCCAAATCACTTAAAGCTGTGGGAGAGATAACTCCTTCGGATTCCAATAAAGCGAGTTCCTTTTCGACGCGTCCCCGTAGAGCAAAAGGGACATCACGTTCACGATTGAAGACAGGTTTCACAACCTCTCTGAGTTGCAGTTGTACTTCAATATTGGGAACGCGTCCAATTATTTCTTCAAAGATTGTGCTATACTGAGGTAAAATATCTTGAATTGACTGTACTGAGTTGAAGATTCAGAGCGAAGTGATTGATTTGTGTCGTTATCAATTTCCTTCAGATCAAGGCCGAGGCCTCTGATCCAAACACGACCAAGCAATGCGGCATGGCCTTGCGGAACTACAAAACGACCTGCAACAATTTCTATACCTTTGTATGATACTGTGACAACACGTTTTCCTCTGGGTTTGATAACATGATCAGAATATGATCGAAAAAATACATTTGTTGGCTGCAATGGCAAACCAAGACCCAAGGCTGAACATTCGTTCTCTGAGATGAGTGAATATTTTGCTCCCGTGTCGACTTCAAATCTTTGTGATTTATCGTTGAGTTTAACAGTGATAAGATATCTATCCGATTCTTGTCCTACGTCAAACAGATCTTCGATGCATTTCATTTGTCCTATCCCGAAATTGATTTTGGGGTGGTCATGCAAGTTTTCATATACGTTGTCTGTTGCAGTGTTGTGTGTATTTGACTGTTGAAGAAGTGGAGTGATACAAACATTTGCAACATGTCCCACTTTACTACATGACCTACATTTAAGAGAGTTTCTGTTTGTGCGACAATCTCTTAACCTGTGGTTTGAATTTCCACAATTCAGGCATAATCCATCAATACCTAGTGCTCTATAATTGACAGAACTCCAGCGGCCCCTGGACTGTGAACGTGAGTGAGAGCCTTGGGCTAGGCTGTTGAACAAAACGTGACTGAGTATCACTGCTATATTGATTCACACTTCGGTCATTATACGAACCTGTGGCTTTTAATACTTTGTTGGTGTCCTCTACATTGTCTGACGATGCAGTGAGCTGTTTTGACAGTTGATTACTGTCATACCGCGATGCTTCTTCACGAGATCATCAATTTTTTTATCATTAGACTGAATAAGTTCTCTCTGATCCAATTATCTCGCAAGCCGCATAAAAATATAGCACGAAGAAAACCATCCGCGATTGAAATTCTGGCGTCACATGTACACTGCATATAAAAGCCACAATCTAGTAAGTGGCTTCTAAGAGTGGCAACAAATCCTGCAATATTTTGACTTGCTTTTCGATTGACGTTCAAAAAATAGTGTTGGGAAACCGCGGTTAAGACTTGAGGTGACAGCATTTGCTTGAAATGTTTTACTAGGTCATTATAACCGGGATAGTTGATTGGTTTATCAGGCCCTAAAAATGCTGAAAAATTGTTATAATGAATTGCCCCTATTGATTTACACAAGAGTTGGGCTTTCTTTGTTGAATCGGTAGCATTGTTGATGTTTGTGTAATTCTCAAATTGTTCTAAATAAGTTACGACACAATTTTTTCCTTTTCAGCATCAACATTTTCAAAAGGTGTGTTGTTAGTGGCTTGTGGGGTTGTGACGGACTGGTGAGCTTGATACCTTTCAAGTAACTTCTCTTGAGAATCAGTAAAAATGTTCAGTAATAAAATTATAGAAACTGATTTGCGTCCATCTTGTCAAAACGTGGAAATAATTTAAAAAATCAGAATTCAAATATAATAAGATGTTTCAAGATAACCGATCTAAAACACACTGGGTAGTGATCGATAACCGAATATTGTCCTGGGCTTGAGAAGAAAAAAAAAAACACTTTGCAAAACCTTAAAATTCAAACTGCGATAAATAATATTATTTTGAATATGTGGCATTCAGGCACACGCAGCTGATGAGTTGAATATACGATGAGTTGCTTAGGATCGTTTACAAGTACTCTGTGTAAATTGCCTGTCGATTAACTGATTCTTGGTTTTAGTCACGTGGATGTTGAAACAAACCTGACTTATATACTTCAATGATATAGGCTATATTTGTATCGGTGAATCAAGTCCCCATTCCTCGTCGCCAACTATTATATTTTGAATATAGCTCATTATGGCACACACATTTGAATCTATATGGTAACACATATAAACAAACTACAACTGACATCGTCACAGAGTAACATCATCTCCTCAGAATAAAAGAGCCTAGACCGGGTGGGAGGAACCCAAGGCTACTAAACTACAGAGGTTGCCTCAGTATGGAGCTCTTAGGTGAGGGGATCGCGAACGGAAGGGAAAGGACGTGACGTCATACGTTTCCTCGCACGGCCAACGAGAAATACTGGCCCTGGTGCGCTTTCGTGACGTCAGCAATGTAGTGCTGTTGCACCACTTCCGGTAGGGTTATGTAAGACGGGAATATAAACCGTATTGTCTACAAGATGCTGAAATCATAGAGTACTTAACCCATATCATATCAGAAAACACGCTGTAAAAGCACTGACCCAACACAACCATGGCTTATGTCAAAACATACATGGTAATTACAACTCAAGTCTTAAACTGATCAATCTTATGAAGTCCAATACTTAGCCACAATTTACTTATTTATTCATTCCTCTAAGTAAAACCAGTAGATCACTTATCTTTAATCGTTATAGTTGATCACAAGGTAATACCATGACGAATAGAAGGACCTAGTGTGAGGACTCCGCCATTATAGTACGGTAGTTTGTGGTCCCGCCGCTACAAGCACTGCAAGCGATTATGTCCATCACGTCTCCTGTTGTTCCGTAGAATCGGATCATAAAAAGTGCGGGGGAAGCTACTGTGTGAGATATTTGTGTGAATTAAATTGAATTTTCTTTGCTTTCCGTTCTTAGATTCAGTTCATTGTGTCTTGTGTAAATCAGCGTTTTATGTTTTGTGTAGGCCTAGTTGAAACATATTTGTTAATATTACTGTTTTGTGCCATCATCATTCTGAGTCCAGCATCCAAGCAAGCTGCACGCCACTGCTCCAAGCTCCGTCGTCTAACGCCAATTGATGACATCGATGATCCGCCAGCCTTGCCAGCCTTTTTTTTTTACCAAGCCTAGTCCTCGCTATCGCCTCGACTACGATATTTCAAGCCATTCCACTACGTTCATATAGGCTTAATTTGCATCCCCTTTGGTAACAGTGCAGATTAAGTCACTCCTCTACCATTCAAATACCCACCCTGTAACCATCCTAGTCAAGCAACTCCTGTCTCCCTCAAGTTTTAATACAAGTTTAACTCATCCCCTCAACCTACCAAGCAGCCAGTAATTAATTATTTAATTAATAATTTCAAGTAACTTTAAATTTCATCAGCTCACTCGCCGTCACAGCTCCAACTGTATTTAAACTGGATAACTTTGAGTGACTGGTAAATTTGTTTTACTCTTTACTTATTCTCTGGTCGACCAAGGTATTTGACCACTATCTCTCATCACCTCTTGCTCATTACACGCACTTATACACTCACGAACACAAACATGTCGCGTACTGACACTAAACCTCGCACATTAACGTACCAGGGCATAACATTCCTGATAACTCAGGACCCTGATGACCATAAAAGCCCAAATTATACCCTGTCTGTTAGGTAGTCAGCCCGAAGGCTGGTTGGATCCTCAAAAAGTACCGCCGTTACGTTATGTGAGTAGATACCCACAAAAACCCAAGGCAGCACTATTTCGAGGCGTTCTAGGCAAGAAGAGGAGTAAGGTAGTTTGCCATTGCTTTCCTCACTGAGTCAGAACAGTAGTCCTAACCCTATGAGTTGAACCTTTCACAGCATTCACAAGCACTGACTGTGCCCCGAATGCCATTACTAAGCACCACCCATACCTCAGTAGCTTCCATATAATCACAGCCATGAGTGAGACTGAGACATCGGTGAAAAGCCACCTTTTACTCTAGCCTGTGCCAACTGACAAATGCAAATGTAATGTATTCATCAAGAGATGGCAAACAGGCTATATACCCTATATACCCTTGCCAATCTAAAAACACTAATTCCGAATGGACCTACCCAAATACGAGATGGTACACTCGTTCCACTTAAACCAGCTTCACCAAAATCAGATTCCTCACTCTCTAGCTCACCTCTTCCCTCACCGGGCCACGTCTCATTCCCGACATTTGATTTCGAGAAAGAGCTGTGGTACGCTTCACCCAATGGCAGTAACCTTCAGACCACGATGGTACTTATCCACCCACCTACTGGTATTAGCCTTTGTAAATCAGTCAGGCAAGCAGTAATTAACGCGCTCAATCCCATAGCCCAATTTATTTCCCTCATTGAGGAATTAGGTAATCACCACATAGGCATCACTCCCTCTGAGGATAGCCATCTCAACTGTCACTAGTGCTCTCAAAAGCCGCTCTGCCATTCCCCCATTTTCTTTAATTAGATTCAGACCCACAAATTCACCTTCTTTAGTCTCTCAATCTGAGAAAACTAAATTGCCACAACAAGGAACAAGTAATGTAACGGTCTGTATAGCCTAATCCAGGAATCTGTGCTTTCCGTAACATGGAATGGAGACCGTAGTACTTATTTCCGTGAATTAGATTTTCCATTGTGCCCTGTCGTGTTATTTTAATTGTAATCGCTAATTACTTTTTAAAAGAGTATCAGTTACAAAGTAATTCGTTTCCCTTGGCATTATCCCTAAGACCAGCTGACCGGCAGCGTGGAACTTGCCCACTCTAGCGCTGCCGGGCGGGGCGCGCTTGAACTTGAGGAGTCCTCTCACTTTCTCTTTCATTCGTCATGGTAATACTATTCAGGAGTATGTTATCTTTCCCTGGCGGTTGCTTCTTAATTATGTGGAATTACTTGACGGTTACATAGCGTTCAGGAAGGTTATGAAAAGCTATGAATAGTGCCGGACAATGTATGCATGTATTTGTATAATTCCTATAATTGAACGATATACATAAATGTATCAAACGTTTTTGTAATAGAAAGATATTCACGAACATAATATTCTATGGCCTTCGTCTTACTGCCGGTGTGGTAGTCATCTTGTCTTCATCATTGAATCTGTATAAATTTGGTATTCATTTACCACTTGTCTTCATAGTATGCATTGATATGAGTCGTCAGTCGGTGGCGAGTGTATCCCGCAGTTCTCTTCTATAAAAGTATTCATTTCTGTTCCGCCCCTTAAAACAACAATAATTAAGTAATACTTTCACTGCAAGTTTCTTTGATCTAATTATTCTTATCAATGCTCATGTCCACACAAGTTACTCACAACGAAGGTCACAGGCTCTACAGCTCAACTTACTATCAATCCAAAGATGGCGTCACAGCTACAGTGAAAGTGTAGTGAAATAGCAGCTAGTGTAAATATTTGATAAAAGTGGTAAAATATTATAACAGAGGCTTAAAATCTATAAAGTTACTTTCCTTAGATCAAGTGTAATACGGAATATTGATAGTATTTAGAAATTCTTGTTGATAATTTAATAAACTTAAACTAAGTTGTGGGAACGTGTATCCAAAGATTCGGTGACTTCTTCAATCACTGTTTGAACCAAGTAGAGCAGTGGTGCTTTTACGAGACTTCACCCGATTGGAAGATATACGTATTTCACATTCTTCTTTATTGGTAGGTTATTAGATTAATTCTATTAGGTAGTAATAATTAAATTAAATTTAGTGTAATTTGGTGTAAACATCTAGGCTCACTTAGATCTCTAGTATGACGACAGTAAACAGTGTTAGTATCTCGTCAGGTTGTGTAACCGTAACGGATTTATGCTCGTCGTGCAAAATAAAAGTAAAAAATGCAAATAAAATCATCACAAGATCTCAGGTAAAATTGAATGAGGAGAAAAGTGAAACCGATTGTCGTAATGTAGGCCTACCGCTATCGTCATGCGAATGCCATAACCTGAGAAACGAACTGTCCTCAAAAGACGAAATTATAAAGCTGCTAAAGGAAGATATTGCTAAGTTAATGGAAGAGTTGAATAAATTAAAAGGAAACAGAGAGGAAAGCAAGGAAACTTGGTCGACAGTGATTGCTGGTAAGGTAAGATTGAATAAGCCTAGGCCTATAAATGGAGTACATGTAACTGAAATTCCCGTCTCAAATTCATTTGGAGTGCTTGTCGAAGAAAATGATGACTTTCCTCAAGAAGAAAAGAAGAAAGTGATAAAGAGAAAATCCAGGAAGATGCGGATATTTGCGGATAGCCACGGGCGAGATGTAGCAGCAAGCGTTTTGGAGAGAAGCCGAGAAATGGAGGTCACTTCGACAGTGAAGCCAGGAGCTCAGATTGCAGAAGTCACGAACGGGATGATAGGAGAGTGTGCGTCCCTTACTGCAAAGGACTACGCAGTGATCATCGCTGGAGCAAACGACGTCTATAGAAATGAGAGTAAAAAGGTAATCAAAGATTTAAAGGGTACATTGCCATCCATGCAAAAAACAAATGTCATTATTGTAAACATTCCGCAGAGACACGATTTAATTCCCAAGTCATGTGTAAATGTAGAAATAGAGGCTACAAATGGAAAAATTCATAAAATTTGTAAGAGTTTTCCAAATGTCCAAATTGTAGATGTAAGTAAATTAGACAGGAAGTTCCACACTCGGCATGGCCTACACTTAAATAGATTAGGAAAAGAGTATCTTAGTGATGAAATCTGCAAAATTGTAAATTCAAATGGTAAGAATAATTCAACAGTAATATCATTAGAGTGGAAGCAGGGAAACGGGTAGAAGAAGCCAAACGTGAGGTTTGGCATTCACATCTTTTGAAGTCAAATTTAACGGAGTGCAACAATGGTATTTCGGATTTGTCTAGCAACAATAATAATAACAATTATGATAATAATAATGTAAATAAATCACCAACACAAGCTTGCAAAAGTAACAAATTTAAAATTTACCACCAGAATGTCCAGTCTCTTTATAATAAAATTGATTACATAAATCTAATGCTTAAAAATGAACTTAAAGACATCTCAGCACTATGTATTTCAGAACATTGGCTGAAAGAGGAACAACTCGAATTAATTCAATTCCCAGGGTTTATACAAGCTAGTAAATACTCTAGATCTAATATTAGCCATGGTGGTACTTGCATCTTCTTAAGAAATAATTTAGATCATGAACAGATAACAGCTTATGATTATCTAATTATGGAACAGGATTTTGAATTCTCTGCCGTAAAAATTCAGCAGTCTAAGTTAATAATTGTATGCGTATACCGTTCTCCGTCAGGAAAGTTTCCTCTATTTATAGATAAACTAGAATTGTTACTCAATAACATGAGCAAAGTAAATTTCGATATAATAATTTGTGGGGATGTAAATGTGGATTTCTTAAAACTTGATAGAAATTGTGAATTATTAAACCAGTTACTAATTTCCTATGGACTGAAACCTACAGTAAATACACCAACAAGAATAACAAAATTTAGTAAAACCACTCCTGATCAAATTTTTATAAATACAGATAAATATCACCATTCAATAGAAGTCTATTGTCCGGGTTTTAGTGACCACCATGGACAAATACTGAGTTTTGAAGTATCCGAAGTAATCAATAATAATGATAATGGAGTAAAATCAAAGTGCAGGTCATTCACTGAATCAAATGTTACATATTTCAATGACTTATTAAATAAGGAAACATGGTCAGAAATTTATGAACTAGAAAATGTAAATGATAAATTTAATGCATTTAACAGTACCCTAAAACACTATTTTGAAATAGCATTCCCCTTTAAACGAAGAACTGTTCAAAATAACAAAACTAGCAATTGGATAACAACAGGGATTATAAATTCATGTCAAAGAAAGAAATTTCTACACAAATTATATAAACAATACCACACAACACCTGAATTCAATTTATACTACAAAAAATACAATAGCATATTAAATAAGGTAATAAGACTAGCAAAGAAAATGCATAATGATAATTTTATTTCCCAATCATCTAATAAAAACAGGGCTATGTGGTCCGTAATAAAGAAAGAAACTGGAAAATCTGCTAAAATACAAAGGAACATTACACTGACCAGAAATAATAAAGTGATTAATAATCCAGAGGAAATAGCAAACACTTTTAATCACTATTTTCTGGAAATTCCGCAAAAATTATTAAATAAATCACAGGTAAATACACTAAATTCTAATAATAAAATAAATATATGCAGTGATTCTTTATTTATAAATCATGTCACAAGTGAAGAGGTAAGAATAGTTATAAAAGAGCTAAAAAATAAATTCTGTGCTGGCATTGATGGCATCCCTGATGCAATTTTAAAGAAATGTGCAGAAAATATAATAAATCCACTTACGCACTTAATAAACAGTTCAATTCTCTCAGGAACTTACCCGGATATTTTGAAGTTATCAAAAGTAATTCCAGTGCACAAAAACGGTTCAAAAGATGAATTAGATAACTATCGTCCTATTACCTTACCAACTGGTATTGCAAAAATTGTGGAAAAAATTATGTATAAGAGACTGATAAGTTTCATAGAAAAAAATAAAATATTATCAAACTCACAACATGGATTTAGAACGGAAAAATCTACACAGACAGCAATTTACGAATGTAGTAATAGTATACTGAAATTAATTGACAATAAGGAACATGTAACTGGCCTATTCTTGGATTTATCGAAAGCATTTGATGTAGTTGACCATAAAATCCTCCTTACCAAACTAAATCAATATGGTGTTAGAGGTCTAGCTAATAAATGGATAGAGTCTTACTTAACAGGGCGTAAACAAATAGTAAGCTTGAGACACAAGGATGATGGAACCAAATTACTTAATGAAACATTGTCCAATGAGGGAATTATTGAATTTGGAGTACCCCAGGGATCGGTTTTGGGCCCACTACTCTTTCTTCTATATATCAATGATATAACACAGAACGTTCATTCACATAAGGAAATTTTGTTTGCGGACGATACAACACTCGTAATAAAAGGTGAAACTAAACAGGTCATACAGCAGTCTGCTGACTCCGTTACAGGAGAGTTAACCAAATGGTCACAAGATAATCGCCTCATAATAAACTATAAAAAGTCAGTATGTCTAAATTTCCACACTATACAGAATAGGAATCCTGCGATGCCCAATATAACATTAAATGGTCATCAAATAGAAAATAAATCAGAAACAAAGTTTTTAGGACTATGGATACAACAAGACTTGAAATGGAATAAACATATACAATATCTGAATACTAAACTGAACTCGATGTGCTTTGCGTTACGTATTTTGAAAACCTGCACTAGCATGCACACATTAAGAAATACTTATTTTGCTTATTTCCATTCATACTTAAGATATGGGATCATATTTTGGGGTATGTCGCCAGATGTACTAAGCACGTTTAGGATACAAAAGAGAGCGATTAGAATTATGGCAAATGTAAACTCTAGAGAATCATGTAGACCTCTGTTTAAAGATTTAAACATTCTCCTACTGCCCTGCATATATATCTTTGAAAGTATTATGTTTTTTAAAAAGAATTTAATGAATAAAGATGTTTTTCTTAAAACAAACAATGATGTTCATAGGCATAACACAAGACAAAATCAAAACATTCATATTTCACACACACACACAAGCATATATCAAAAAGGAACTTTTCACACTGGAGTTAAATTATACAATAAACTACCCCAGTATATAAAACTGGCCCCAAAAATAAAAACCTTTGATAGAATGTTGAAAGCTTATCTGCAGTGCCATTGTTTTTACTCAGTAGTTGAATATTTTAGCGTATAGGAGTGATGGAATCTATAACTATATTTTACTTTTTTAATTTAATTTTAATACCTAGCTGTATGTTGTTGTATTTATAGAATTAAGTTTTCATATTATGATAATAGAGTGAGGTGTAAATAGTTGTGCAATAAGATTGTATCTATTAAGATTTGCTATTATAATAAGTTATAAATAGTTATAATCTTAGTAATATATACCTGTTAGTTCTTTTATTTTATGCATGTAAATTCTGACGTGTCCTATATCAAAAATGTATTGAATGCATGTATTTGATCAAATGGAATTAATAAAAATCTATCTATCTATCTACTGTACTCGTTGCAGCTATTAAAGACACAACAGACCAATCCTAGTTCGCGTGGATTTTGTTACGACTAATTTCAACATGTAAATTGGCTATCTATGGCTGTTGTAGTTTTGTAAACCTATTGGCAACTCAAACTAACACTTGGGGCGCTGCGGTCGGTCTGAATAAGTAGGGTTTAAAATACTCAATAACACGCGTTTGATATGGAACACTTTTTATTTTTCGGTTATAATCAGTAAATATGGTCTCTAAAGTAATGACGGTGTTATTTTTAATTGTATATATGTATAACTGTGCGATACACGATCTAATTTGTGTGTTCTACTGGATTTTTTTGGTGTCATTTGCATATTATCAAGCATCAGTTTTTATGGGTGATGTAGATCAGCTGATTCAAATTTACACAGGGCTACACTTCGGACATTATTTCGGTACTATTATGCGCAATATAATGTAAATGTCGATCCTGAGTCAACGCCGAGGACATTCAAATAGAGAAATACGGTACATAAACAAATAAATAACACACCGAAGCTGTGCTACTTTTATCATTCCGAGACTAGCATCCACGCAAACCAGACGCCACTGTTCCAAGCTCCGACTTATATCGTGAATTGATGTCAAACTGATGATCCGCCAAGCCTACACCTCGTAATCGCTAAGTTCTTCGATATTCGAGCTATTCCACTACGAGTCATATAGGCCTAATTTGCCTCCCCGTGGGCACTGTAGAATGAGTGATTCCGCTACCATTCAAATATTCAACACCAAACCCATCTTTTAACCATCCAAATCAAGCAATTCCTGTCGCCCCCCGAGTTTTAATACAAGTTAAACTCATCCCTTCTCCCTACCAAGCAGCCAATAATTAATTATTTAATTAATTATTCAAGTAACTTCAATCTTACCAGCGCGCCCATCGTAACAGCTGTTTTTAAACTGAATAACCTTCGCTGGCTTTACGTCGCTGGTCTTCTGTCTGTCTACCTCGACAAGTGTTAGATCCTTCCCGGGGTGGAAAGGTATTAATAGATATCATCACATTTCGGCTATTGCTATTTGCATCTTTTGGAAAGTGATGAAAACGTATGTCCGCAGCCCTCTTATACATCGACTTACAGCCATAAACTGAGCAATACACTTTGCTTTTACTCATTTTTCACTCTATCAACGAGTAAAACTTATTACTTATGTATAAAGACACGAACAATTTACCACGATCTGTTGACCAATACAACAAACCATATACAAACAGTCACCACGTGACAAATGTACCCTACTTGGTAAGTTTCTCATTTTTACCGCTAGATGTCATATCAGATAGCTGGAGTTGCCAATACAGTATAATTTATCGTGCTTGAAAATACACGGAACATCTAAAATGGGTTCATTTCAAGAAGATTGATATAAAATATCGCATTTCTGCTGCTTATGAATTGCTCTCGAACTAAACGTACAAGCACCATCAAGCCAAGACCAACTACAATACTCAGACCTTAATGCAGGTATCGAAAGTCTGAAAATGGCGTATGCGGAAGCCCGATATATTGTTTGTTTACATTTGTTGCTGGGATAAATTATTAGCTTTGATTAGCTTCGTTTGATGAAGGTTGGGATAAAATATCGCTCCTCTGTAATTTTTAGTGTCTTCGGTATGTCTGTAAAGTCCAGTTCGCGTTAATGTACTGCAATGGGGTGTAAATATGTGATAATACGCTTATTATGGACTGGTTCGTTTGTGTGATGATTGTCCAGTCGACCGATGGCATTGTGTCACTTACTGCAGGTGTTGAAGTACCTAAGACTAAAGCATTAATAGAAGTGTCTCAAGAACTTACACCGCAATGATTTGCTAGTTAGTGACAATATACAATATACTTACATACTTAAGTGTCGAACTTAAGTATGTAAAGGGAAAACGCAATGAGCATCTACGGCTAAACTAAACCGTTGACGTTGAACGTTGAACGCTTAGCAACATGTGTCTCCGTAAATCCTTACCATTCTGGCAGATGATCTACACTGCCTTGTATACATGCCAAATAACACAGTGAACTTTTTATTGGTTAAGGAAGATGTGTCACCTGTGCCAAACAGTGAACTCATTGTGTTCCGTCATTATTCATACTTTTGTGATTCTTACAGCTTGCAAGTTATTTTTAATTATGATGTGTGTAATAAAGTGTTATGAGTACCTTGGTTAGTTGGTTTTTAAGCTTAGGGGCTGCGACAAAGCGGTCATGTAGCCCCTATGAGTACCTTGCCAATTATGTGGTTGGTTCTTAAGTTTAGGGGCTGCGACCACGCGGTCATGTAGACCCGTGTACTTTGTGTGTGTGTAGAATCTGTCTGATAACCGGTGTTAATTGTGATGACTGTGTTAGTGTGTGTTATCTGTTTTTTTAATTTAAGTACTGCAACTTAGAATTTTCAAATAGTTCCTACTTTTGCCGCCAAGCGCCACCGTCAACGATTACTAGGCCAAGTTCAGAACTTAGCTACTAGACACCACCGCAGTCGGCTCTTGGCAACGAACATAGAAACCTAAGAGCGTTGTTTATATTCTTAACCTATCCAATTTAGCTTCACACAGGTGCAATTAGTTGAAGGTTCTTTAACATGCCATAAATCTATGACATGGGACCGCCGGCTTTACTTCCCCTCCGAAGGAAGGCATACTGAGGGATTTTAACGCTCTTAAAAAATCCGACGGCTTCGCCCGGGTTTGAACCCGATATCTTGGGCATAGAAGCTCAGCATGCTACCGACTACGCCACCGAAGCCACCTGCCAATTATGTACTTGGCCTATATTGCGAAATGGTGTGCCGCGATAATTCCGTAGGAGGGAAATGGTGCTTGCCTATCTACTTTACAGAATCAACTATTTTCAACGTACAACTATTCAAAAAGTAACAGCGAATGCTTAATAGGTTAGATGGTAACATATTATCGTGTCCCTTGTGTGTAGTATTCTCCATAATTATGTTTCGATATCCACACGACGACTTCTTTGCATATTTCAATCAACTAATTCGGTGTGATGTTTAACCCGGGATTTTAGACAATTCCCTGAGAGGTCTTAATTGAGTTGTATCTCTATGGCGTTGGTTCCATTTTTTCAGGCAACTATTCTCATTCCGATTGTGTACACAACTACTCTGCATGTGCTTGGACAGCACTTATAATTGGGCACTTTCTTCTCTCCTACTTCGGAATCTGTTTGATTTCTTGCTAATAATATTTATCTATAATTATTGAACTTAAATACAAATAGTAACAACTCGCCAAAAAGCTCCTTATTCAACCACAAAAAGAGAGAGACAATTGTAGCTGCCCCTTGGATGAAGACGAAGAAACCTATAATTGAAGGTCAGCACTATATAGATAAATTAATTCAGGTAAGTCTAAATTATTGGTGCATAATTCTTCGGAATCTAGTCTCGTCCTGTGATATCTTGTATGTTCTTAGGTGAGTTAAAATAATAATTTACACGAACTGTGACAATCCCGATGACATGATTGGTAGGGCATCCATCGCCGCCATGTTTTTTCTACATTAAAGCCCGTATCACACGACACTCGCTAGCATGGAAGCTGCTACCAGTACGGGTATACACGCTGGTATAGCCGCGTCTAGCACCGTGTGATTTCTACCTTCTATGCTAGATTCTGCCTTCTATGACAGCCTTCATGGCAACTCAGTAACTGGTCCGGTGCTATTTTCGCTGGAAGATTGTATGGAGGGTTCAGCACCTGAGCCAATCAGAATGCCCTTGCAGAGATCCTAGCGGTAGCATCTCCAAGTAATCTTGGTTAATCGTTTTCTCGAAAGCAACGTATTTCTACACAAGATGTCACGACCTGGGCAAATGAGGTTATTTCTTCGCTTATTGAAATGTACGAAAGTAATCCATGTCTTTATAACACTAAACTGCCGTTGTATCATAACAAAATTATGTGCCAAGATGCCCTGGAAAAAATAGCACAAGAAATCAGGTAGAAATAGTGCTATTCATTGCTACAAAAATTGTTCAGTTATGTCTGTTAATAATTGCAAAACACAATATTATTAAAAGGTAGGATTTTTAGGCTCCTTTGATTTTTTTATTTTTGCATGGAATGATAACGGCATTAACAAGAATAAACCGTTTTTTTTTAGTTTAAAATTTCCTACAAAATGTATATCTATGGATAAAATAGAGAGATTTTTCTAACCCAATACATTACTGTACAACACTTCGTCTTTAAATTTTATTGTTTTATGCCAGATATTTGTAATATCTCCATTAATTGACCTATTTGGAAACTAGTTAAAGAAAGAAGCTGCCTTTAAACCACAGACGTTTTACCCAATTCACTTTGTTGGTATTATAATGCTACCGATGCTGTATATAATGTGGCAGTTTAAACCGGTCAATATGCACAGAGCTTCTGGTTCTGGTTGTCTGCATATTGCCAATTATTAGTGTAGCGGCACCGAGAATCAATCTCCTACGTTCCTCCATATTTGAACAGATGTTTCTGCTATGGAACCTTCCATGTGCTCAAGTACATTTATTTAACGTGTGATACATTTCAGCCACACAAGGAGGCATGCCGGCGAGCATGGAAGGAACCTTATGCCAGGAGATGGCAGCTGTCGTAGCAGCTTCCATGCTAGCGAGTGTCGTGTGATACGGGCTTTTTAAGGTCCGAGGATTTTAGTTGGTCTTGATCAAGTACTCACTTCATTGCCTACGTCTCAAAATGATTAGGTTTACGCGCCATGGCCTGTCTTTCTCGTTGACCGTATTTCCTCGTAGCGCGCGAGGCGCGAGATATGCAAAGGAAATCAACTTTCCCACACATTATATTGTATGGATTGCAGTGGTTTGAACACGTGTTTTAAGCCCTTTTGTTTGTAATCATGCCAGGCCAAAGATGTGCTGTGGCAGTTTGTCACAGTTATTATAAAGTTGGAAATGACGTGTCGTTTTCCACGATGCCAAAAGACGCATGCCTTCGCAATCTGTGGATTGCTGCCTGTAAGCGAAAAGATCATTTCAACCCTCAAAAAAGTAGGATATATTCCCTCCACTTTGAGAGTGAAGACTTTGAATTAGACTACAGGGCCGAATTGCTTAATATAAAGCCAAGATTTCGAAGGAATCTAAAACCAAATGGTAAGTGAGCCTAGCTGGCCTACTCTTCAGTTTTGATGACCTGCTAGGATGATTTTAAATCTGTTAATATTTTAGACATATTTCGTATATGGTATCTTAGTGGTTGAAGCACTACCCTTCAAAATACAATGGTTGTATTATCAAATCATAAATGTAAACGGGAGGGTTATCTTAATATTTATTTAAAAAAAACTTGCTTCATTACTACATACATCCCACATGTACTTCGTTGTTCTCATATTACTTCCAGCTGTGCCAACGCTACATTTAACTCCAGATCACACCAGTATAGGAGAGTCATCATCAAGGAAGCAAGGATTAATAAAAGGGAACCAGAGGACATTGTTTCAAGATCTACTCAGAGAAGATGGCGAACAAAATTCAGTGAGTGAGCCAGAAGCACCACTTCAAACCCAGGTGGATGACAACAGGTATGCAATTCTTCTTGAGAATTACAACAGGGTTTTAGAAGAAAGTGAGCAGTTAAGAAAGGAATGTTTACAAAATAGAGCACAAATTATTGATTACCAGAAGCAAATTGAGAAACTAGAAAAAACAGTTGAAGAATTATCAGCTAAATTGGGAAAGACCTCTCAGATAGTACTAAACCAGCAAGTCATTGGTACCGGTACATTCTCAGGGGTGCTGAGTAAAAGCCAATTAGATATCATCAACAATAAAAAGAAGCACGTTAAATGGACTTCAGTTGATATTTCTATTGCATTTACCATCAGATATTTCAGCAAACGATGTTACATTTACCTGAGGCAAAAGCTACATTACCCTTTACCAGGAATTTCTTCATTGCAGAGATGGGCTTCAAGTTTAAATTTGAGACAAGGGATTCTGGCTGATGTAATTCGTGTAATGGAAGTTACAGGCCACACTATGAATAGTTTTGAAAAAACAACAGTTCTCTCTTATGTTGAAATGAAAGTGGCAGCTACATATGATTATGATCAAAAAGGGTATGAAATAGTAGGTCCTCATTCATACATGCAAGTTATTATGGCTAGAGGACTGTTTCCAACTGGAAACAGCCTGTGTACCTCGATTTTGACTCTAAAATGACTAAGGATATGCTTGACCGTGTGACTATCGAGCTTGACGACGTTCGGTACAATGTGGTAGCCTGTGTGAGTGACTGTGGAGGAGGGAACATGGATTTGTGGAGGGAATTGTCTATGTCAGTGAACTGCCTTTCTTACAACCAGCCAGTAACTCAACAGCCTATATACTTTTTCGCAGATGCACCCCATTTGCTAAAACTTATCAGGAACTGGTTCTTGGATTATGGCTATATTCTAGAAAACGGGCAGAAAGTTACCAGTGCTCCTGTGGTAGAATTAGTGCAACAAACCAATTCTGAGATAAACTCATGCCATAAACTGACACCGAATCACATGCAGTGTGAAAAAACCAAAATACAAAATGTTCGACTAGCAGCACAGCTTCTGTCACACACTACAGCTACAGCTTTAAAGCACTACTAACCAGGTCCAGATAAATTACTAGCAGAGGCAACAGGGGATTTCATAGAACTTGTAAACCAGTGGTATGATGTTATGAATTCATACTGTCCTAACCCGCCTTTACCAACAAAAAATAACCCATGGTTTACTAATTGAACAGCAAAATATAATTTTGGACAAGATGGAAAATTTCATGAGCATTTCTCTTTGCATTGGTAAAAATTCTTTGCAAATATTCCAGAAAGCAGTCATCATTTCAATAAAATCCCTTCGACTTCAGTACCAAGATATGCCCAGTAGGCATAATATAAAGTACATTCCCACACATAGGCTAAATCAAGATATACTGGAAAACCTCTTTTCACAATTGCGGACCCGTGGTGGCTTACATGATCATCCTTCTCCCCTTGACTGCATTTACAGACTGAGGATGATTATTATAGGGAATAATCTAGGGGTAGTTCAAAACAAAACAAACACTGCTGATCCAGATTCAGATGAATATTTAGTTGCTAAAGCACTAAACAAATCTGGCATAGTGTCTGAATCAAGTAACGTGCTTCCAGAACCAACCTTAGACAGCAATGTGCAACCAGAGTCCTTCATTCCAATATAATGGAACAAAGTGAAGAAGATGGCAAGGCTTATGTTGCAGGTTATGTTGCCCACAAGTTCCAAGATAAATTTTCACAACTTGGGAACTTAACCTATGGAATGCAAACTCAACACGATTATGCATTACCAACCTGGATTAAGCCCTTGGCATACGGTGGTTTGACCGATCCCTAAGAAACTTAGCTAAACCAGTTCCGGCACATTTCAGCAACATTAGTCACATTTCACGGAAAATACGGATTTCAACGAGGCAAGAACGTTCTAAGAAGAACGACAGATTTTGTGTCGAGAGATGTTCCTGATGTACCGTCTGATGTGGTTGAGGCATCTGTGAGAACAATTTTCTTCATCTGATTGAAACATTCCAATTCTATCTTGCATAAGAAGAGGTTATTGGAAGTCGCTAACACCCACACCAGCACCTCTGATGCTGCTACCGAGTCTAGGCGAATAACCAAGAAATTCAAGAATATCACAACATAAAATGTAACTAGGATACATTCAGTTATTTTATCACCCATTTACGAAAAATTTCATGAGAATAAACTGTTCTTTGCGTACTCAACAGCTGATGTTGAAAGTTTCATTACGTTCGCAACATGGCGAGTTTGGTATCTTGTGACGTCATTCGCTTTCCGAGCGCTGATTGGTGAGTGAAAATTGAGGCAACCTCTGTAGTTTATAAGCCTTGGGTGAAACCCACACCACAACTCTAGCTTGCCTTCTAGTAGTTCCGACCGACAGTGTTAAAGGCGCTAGCAGTAATTTCAGGTCACCAATTAGTTCAGTTTGTAACCAATAGATGGCGGGATAATCTTCGATTTTAAAGAAACCTGTAGTTTTGCCACGTCTACATGTATTCCTATTTTGTAAGTAATATGACCGTTTCTGATCAAGGGAATGAAGGGAAAGCGTCTTGTTTTTTTCTACTTCATGAAAATTGCTGGATGCGTAATGAACGATACTCTTTGATTCAGGCCTATCGATTCTGTACGTATTGTATTTCAAATGTGTGGTCGTTTATTTACATTCGTTCGAAATGTTTATTTTTTGATTTCTAGTGTTTATGTACTGGCACTCGTCCGTAGAATTCGTTAAAACGTAATCTATCAGGTTTATGTTCAAGAATGATGGCTGCAGTAGAGTGTGTTGATTACAATCTGCGGTAATATATGCGTTGCATAGTTGGAAAATATCTGCATTTTTAACCAGCGACGTTATTATGCTTGCGTACCGTGAATAGTGACGATTTCAGGTTCAAATTATGACTCAAGCCAGTGACAACGATTTGGACTGTTATTTGGCAGTGTTAAACTAGTAGGTGTTGTGACCTTTGACAAGCGAAGCAACGTTTCTAGGCAAGAAATGTTTGGAATTTAGAGACCAAGGATATACATAGCCTATTGATGTAATATTGTAGTCATATTAAAAACATTATTACCCATTACTCTTCAGTGGTAGGTTAACGATTCAGTGCTTTGTCATAAATAAATTTGTGTCTTCACTTAACAAAAAACTGTCCACAATATCGAACATCAAAGACTTGTTTTGTGGAGATATTCAGCTTTTTATTTCTTTATGTTTGTCTGCCAAATTATGGATAAGTAAAGCTGAACATAACCAGAAGGTAATGTAGGCCCGTTCTGGCGCAGGGGCAAATGCGCAAGATAGCCGCCACGCGCAATCTAGCCTATGTTATTCTTATGGAGTGAGAGTCATAGCTGGCGCAGGGGCTAATGCGCAAGATGGCCGCAACGCGCAACAGCACTCTTAAATGGTGGGCATTTCAAATAATGTTTTATTTGTTATTAACTATTCATATTTTTTATTTTTTATTATTTATTATTTATTTTTTAATTTAATTTGTTATTTAAATAATTTTTAATGATTTATATTTATCTTTTTAATATTACGGTATTTATTTTAATATTATTTTATGATTTATTATTTTTATTGTGTCAAAGCACTAAACTGCAAGGTCCTTAACCCAACAATTCTCTAACCCACAGAAACTTGATTAAAGATTAAAATTAATGCATGTAATATTTTTAAATTTTTATATTTTAAATTTTATATTTTAGTGTTTACATTTTTAATTTTTAGATTTTTATTCTTAAACTTTACATTTTTAAGATTTAAAAATTTAAAATTTTTGGTTTTAAATTTTTTTCATTTTAGATTTCTTTTAGGTTTTACATTTAAGATTTTAGATTTTTAATTTTATATTTTACATTTTAGATTTTGCTTTTATTTTTGTAACTTATAATTTTTTATTTATTTAATATTGAATTTATTATTTTACACACAGGTCTAATGCAGAAAATGGTCACTGCACGCAACTACTTACACATATGGCATGCTAAACTAACGAACCTAACCTCACCTACCCTAACTTCACCTAACCTAACTTCACCTAGCCTAACTTCACCTAACCTAACCAAACTTAATAAACCTCACCTAACCTCACCTAACCTAACAAACTTAACCTCACCTCACCTAACCTAACTTCGCCTCACCTAACCTCACCTACCTTCACCTAACCTAACATCACCTGACCTAACTTCACCTAACATAAGTTCACCTAACCTAACTTTCCTAACATAACTTCACCTAACATTACTTCACATAACCTACCTTCATCTAATCCAACTTCATCAAACCTAAATTCACCTAACCTAACTTCACCTAACATAACTTCACCTAACTTAACTTAGGTTATAACCTGTAAAGCTGCGCCAGTGGCTAATGCACATGCCCAAAGTATATAAGGGCACACGCAACTATCTTTATGCCAGTCTTATAGAGGATACGGTAAAGCTAACACATGCACTGTGGCTACTGTGCAAGATGTTCGCTACGCACAACGAGCTTAGGATTACAAAGTCAGTTAAGTTAAAAAATTAAAAACTTTTATTTATTTTATTTTCTTTTCCTAGGTTTAACACTAGCACTAGGCATAACCCTATAGGCAGAGTTAACACACAGGCTTACAGACAAATTATTCTTACGCTAAAGGTTTCTCAATTATAAGTACAAGGCCACAGTTTACATGTAGTAGGGTGGCCACTTTCTTCACACTGTTTATCCTACCACAGCATTTTACAAGACTGGATACCTTATCCCAAAGCATATAGGTAGGGACCGGAAAAATTAGCATCTATTTGTTTCAAAATTAGCATCTATTTTCTTCAAAATTAGCATCTATTTTCTTCAAAATTAGCATCTATTTACAAAGTTAAAAATCATCACATTGTAATATTATTTTAACGACTTCATGGTTATGAAGTGCAGTTATAGTCCTCAAACGAAAGCATTGTCAGTAGTTCAGCATTGCTTTCTTTCAAATTGCACCGTCTGTCTGTAACCACTGTGTTGTAATGGGACAACACACGTTCGTTATCTACATTGTTCGTTGGGGTCCACAAAACAGTATTTACAAATATGCTGAACTCAGAACTGCAGTTAATGCAAGCATGATATCACATTTTTCACTTTCTTTCATCTGGGTTTGAATTGCATTTAGCCAACTGTGGCCGAAGACGCGGCGAACAATGTACAGCGTGCTAACACTCACGCTGCGCCGTATGCTTGCACGCGGCCGAGCTCTGATGCGACGCAATGCGTAAAGACGAAATCATTGAGATTCGAGAAGACTGAACTGCGTTTCCCTGCGATGTAACAGTAGGCCTATTTGCGCAACTGTTGTGGCGCGCTAATCGCTAATTCGAACGTGTGTCAAGGCGGCGAATTTAGCCAACCGTGGCCGAAGACGCGGTGAACGATGTACAGCGTGCTAACACTTACGCTGCGCCGTATGCTTGCACGCGGCCGAGCTCTGATGCGACGCAATGCGTAAAGACGAAATCATTGAGATTCGAGAAGACTGAACTGCGTTTCTCTGCGATGTAACAGTAGGCCTACTTGCACAACTGTTGTGGCGTGCTAATCGCTAATTCGATCGTGTCTCAAGGCGGCAAATTTAGCCAATCTTGGTCGAAGACGCGGCGAACGATGTACAGCGTGCTAACACTCACGCTGCGCCGTATGCTTGCACGCGGCGCCTCGATCCTTAATCGGCTCGTATCGAAGTTCGGATCAACTCGTTGTTGCTCGCTCTTCCTGTTAGTATCGCTTCGGGTAAGTTCTTGGACAATGACGACTGTTGTGGCGCGCTAAATCGAACGTGTTTCTACCTGAAGGTTATTACGGTCACTTATATGACGGTGTCGGTAATGAATGCGAGATATATGCGAGTACTTTTCCCCCCTGAAATTTCAATTAAAAACATGGGGTGCGAGATATACGCGGGGGCGAGATATACGCGAGCAAATACGGTATATCGATCAGAGCGGTTGAAAAAGATATGCGTCATATTTGCAGTATTTCTCATGATTTCGCCGAAATATGTGGTTTTCGCCACTAAAATAACAAATTTTCGCAGAATTCGCACCTAAATCGCATATTTGTGGTAATTTCGCATTTTGGTCAAAATTCGCATTTTGTCGCATTTTGAATTTAGGTACCACAGTGCTTCAGAACACCTTAAAACTATTTAAAAAATGGTTTTAACACATATTACAAAAAATTGCATTTATCGCAAATGCGAATTTTTCCGGTCCCTACATATAGGTAATAAATGGGTTATACTCTACTTTTGTCTACCTAGGTTTAGCTAACTCAGGGCAATTTCTCAACATTACTGGAGGTTAATGGTTGGATTAGGAGTGGGAGGTGTGTAGTAATTAAAATATACAAGCAATCTCCATGCAATATTTTTTATTAATTTAAATCCATTTACTATATTTACATATAATACATTTGTTATTCTTTATATTTTGTTATAAATTGTACATTTTTTGTTTTCTAGTTTTATTTATTTTTTGTATGAATACCATTTTTTTCCTTTTCTTGTTGCTTCATTGGTGTTGTTTTCTATTTCTGTAGTGCTATTGTTTTATTTCCTAAATTGTTTTGGTTTATGTATTCGCTAGGATCCAACCAGCCTTCGGGCTGACTACCTAACAGATGCAGGTAGAGGATTTTGATATCAATAACTTAACTCTTTAAGCATGGTCAACGGTTGAGTAACGGTCATAGGCATGTGTAGCTATACCATTAAAATCAATTACTCTTTTATCATCACCAGGACATAAAGCAAATTTGTTTAGTTTTATAGATGATATATTATGTTGTTTACAAGCGATAATGTCCATTGGTATTCTTTTTACCTCGTTTTTCATAATACAATCCTTATAATCTTCGAAACTTATACAATTTTTCACAACGCCTCTGCTAATACCTTTAATCTTTTTTTTATGTCTATGCCATTTATGTCTAAAGCATACATTTAGCTCTAAGTCCAACAAATGATTTAATAATACGTCCACAAGCCTCGTCTTATAATTTTCCCAAAGTTTTCTTGTTTGATATAGAGTAACATATGTGATAATCAGACGTGTCCAGGTGTTCTAGGAAATTCAACTTGTCTTGATAAACATCTTGGGTGTTAACCAAATAAATGAACGAGTCGGTATCCATATACATTAGTTTAAGATTTTCGATACCATAATGGGGTAGCAGGATATCATAGTGGTGCGAATACATGAGAGTTTTTGAAATATCCAGTATACATTTTCCAATATATATAGGCTTATTAAATACAATGCTACGTTTAGCCATGTGTAAAGCAGCTACGTTAGGACCATATATTGTTCTGTTGATAAGTGTTGGTTTAGCTATTAGCTTGTCAGCCTTTTTGCTGTCAGTTACAAGCCGTACATCTATTCTTTTACGAATATTTTCTATTGTTTTTACAAAGATTGCATTGTTAAATAATTGGTACAGAATTTTCTCAAAATCATTTTTGGCTTGTTTTCGTAGGTTGTTATTAAAATCAACCTAAGCCTTTAGTCAAGTTCTCTGTTGAAACTTTAATACACGATGAATTTTTAATCAATTTTAGTCCATGATTTAGAGCCTGTTTAAGTGCTATGTAATGAACAACGTACCGCCTTCGATTTCCAAGATGAGGAATTAGTTTTTTCGAGAGGCGAATCCTTAGGTTGTATACACTCTGGTAAGAAAGGTAAATCGTTGCGTAGATCATGAAGGTCAGATGGGTAATCAACATCAACGTCTAGAATGTATACAACAGGGTCGTCTTCTTTTAGCGTTTCTAACAGTATCTGGAGAAACCCATTGAAATCCACCGTAAGGAAGGGAGTGACACAGAGCCCACCCGTATCGGTTGTTGGCATCATCATACGTAATAAACTGCGATGGTTTCTCAGAATTATACGTTTCCATGTATTTATTGTTAGCTTCAGCATACCGATGAGTCGCCTGACATATTCCTCCACGTATTCCAGACTCTATTAAAAGAATCTGATCGTAATCCTGTAGCAATTCTAGTTCATTTCCAGTGTGAAGGGGCATTGCCTCAAACCTTAAACCAGGCGTAGTAAAGAAGTGTACAGCATCCACTCGCAGTGTTTCTAGTGTTTTGTTTCGAAAAGTTTCAAAGCTGTCTGCAAGAAGGAGTATATCTGAAATTAGGTAGAGGTCACTATATTCCCCTAGAGTTCTAATTTTGAACTGATTCCACACATTTTCGGCATGTTCATAGTCTTCTTTACTTACATCTTCTGGACTTAATTTGTTAAAGAATGTAAACACGTTTCACTTAATATTTCCCATGTATCAATGTAATCATAAGGAAATACCCCTTTACGAGTCATGAGCGTTGCATTTTCTTTTCCAAAGTACTTGTCTGTTTCAGGGTATGGTGTTAGGCTTGTAACTAAGTTTTCCAAACTACTCGGCATCAACCGAAAGGAATCCACAAATCAAAGCTTGACATTTCCCACATATTTGGTGAACGAGATGTACTTTTCTTTGGAGTTAGGGATAACGTCCACTCTCTCAGTAGTACATCCCAACTACTTAACAATAAAATTTTCATCATATCCACTCATATGTAGAAATACAGGAACAGGGTATGTGTTTTACATCTCAAATTACAGTTATTACGACCACTTCCAGAGTATTCGCCTGTAATATGGCAATGATCTCTAACTTTCCAGTCCTCTTTGGTAAATGTTTTATGACACAAATAACTGGTTTCAGAAAATTGGAACTCTGCTTCTTGATTATGAGTTAAAGCCGTTGGAATATTTAAGCTGTAAAGGTGATCAATTTCATGAGCTATTGAGATCAATGAGTCCATAAACTTTTCAGCAGCATCAAGTCCACGATAAATAAGAGGTTGGCTCAGAAGGTTTGTCTTTACCTTAGACAGCAATGTGCAACCAGAGTCCTTCATTCCAATATAATGGAACAAAGTGAAGAAGATGGCAAGGCTTATGTTGCAGGTTATGTTGCCCACAAGTTCCAAGATAAATTTTCACAACTTGGGAACTTAACCTATGGAATGCAAACTCAACACGATTATGCATTACCAACCTGGATTAAGCCCTTGGCATACGGTGGTTTGACCGATCCCTAAGAAACTTAGCTAAACCAGTTCCGGCACATTTCAGCAACATTAGTCACATTTCACGGAAAATACGGATTTCAACGAGGCAAGAACGTTCTAAGAAGAACGACAGATTTTGTGTCGAGAGAAGTTCCTGATGTACCGTCTGATGTGGTTGAGGCATCTGTGAGAACAATTTTCTTCATCTGATTGAAACATTCCAATTCTATCTTGCATAAGAAGAGGTTATTGGAAGTCGCTAACACCCACACCAGCACCTCTGATGCTGCTACCGAGTCTAGGCGAATAACCAAGAAATTCAAGAATATCACAACATAAAATGTAACTAGGATACATTCAGTTATTTTATCACCCATTTACGAAAAATTTCATGAGAATAAACTGTTCTTTGCGTACTCAACAGCTGATGTTGAAAGTTTCATTACGTTCGCAACATGGCGAGTTTGGTATCTTGTGACGTCATTCGCTTTCCGAGCGCTGATTGGTGAGTGAAAATTGAGGCAACCTCTGTAGTTTATAAGCCTTGGGTGAAACCCACACCACAACTCTAGCTTGCCTTCTAGTAGTTCCGACCGACAGTGTTAAAGGCGCTAGCAGTAATTTCAGGTCACCAATTAGTTCAGTTTGTAACCAATAGATGGCGGGATAATCTTCGATTTTAAAGAAACCTGTAGTTTTGCCACGTCTACATGTATTCCTATTTTGTAAGTAATATGACCGTTTCTGATCAAGGGAATGAAGGGAAAGCGTCTTGTTTTTTTCTACTTCATGAAAATTGCTGGATGCGTAATGAACGATACTCTTTGATTCAGGCCCATCGATTCTGTACGTATTGTATTTCAAATGTGTGGTCGTTTATTTACATTCGTTCGAAATGTTTATTTTTTGATTTCTAGTGTTTATGTACTGGCACTCGTCCGTAGAATTCGTTAAAACGTAATCTATCAGGTTTATGTTCAAGAATGATGGCTGCAGTAGAGTGTGTTGATTACAATCTGCGGTAATATATGCGTTGCATAGTTGGAAAATATCTGCATTTTTAACCAGCGACGTTATTATGCTTGCGTACCGTGAATAGTGACGATTTCAGGTTCAAATTATGACTCAAGCCAGTGACAACGATTTGGACTGTTATTTGGCAGTGTTAAACTAGTAGGTGTTGTGACCTTTGACAAGCGAAGCAACGTTTCTAGGCAAGAAATGTTTGGAATTTAGAGACCAAGGATATACATAGCCTATTGATGTAATATTGTAGTCATATTAAAAACATTATTACCCATTACTCTTCAGTGGTAGGTTAACGATTCAGTGCTTTGTCATAAATAAATTTGTGTCTTCACTTAACAAAAAACTGTCCACAATATCGAACATCAAAGACTTGTTTTGTGGAGATATTCAGCTTTTTATTTCTTTATGTTTGTCTGCCAAATTATGGATAAGTAAAGCTGAACATAACCAGAAGGTAATGTAGGCCCGTTCTGGCGCAGGGGCAAATGCGCAAGATAGCCGCCACGCGCAATCTAGCCTATGTTATTCTTATGGAGTGAGAGTCATAGCTGGCGCAGGGGCTAATGCGCAAGATGGCCGCAACGCGCAACAGCACTCTTAAATGGTGGGCATTTCAAATAATGTTTTATTTGTTATTAACTATTCATATTTTTTATTTTTTATTATTTATTATTTATTTTTTAATTTAATTTGTTATTTAAATAATTTTTAATGATTTATATTTATCTTTTTAATATTACGGTATTTATTTTAATATTATTTTATGATTTATTATTTTTATTGTGTCAAAGCACTAAACTGCAAGGTCCTTAACCCAACAATTCTCTAACCCACAGAAACTTGATTAAAGATTAAAATTAATGCATGTAATATTTTTAAATTTTTATATTTTAAATTTTATATTTTAGTGTTTACATTTTTAATTTTTAGATTTTTATTCTTAAACTTTACATTTTTAAGATTTAAAAATTTAAAATTTTTGGTTTTAAATTTTTTTCATTTTAGATTTCTTTTAGGTTTTACATTTAAGATTTTAGATTTTTAATTTTATATTTTACATTTTAGATTTTGCTTTTATTTTTGTAACTTATAATTTTTTATTTATTTAATATTAAATTTATTATTTTACACACAGGTCTAATGCAGAAAATGGTCACTGCACGCAACTACTTACACATATGGCATGCTAAACTAACGAACCTAACCTCACCTACCCTAACTTCACCTAACCTAACTTCACCTAGCCTAACTTCACCTAACCTAACCAAACTTAATAAACCTCACCTAACCTCACCTAACCTAACAAACTTAACCTCACCTCACCTAACCTAACTTCGCCTCACCTAACCTCACCTACCTTCACCTAACCTAACATCACCTGACCTAACTTCACCTAACATAAGTTCACCTAACCTAACTTTCCTAACATAACTTCACCTAACATTACTTCACATAACCTACCTTCATCTAATCCAACTTCATCAAACCTAAATTCACCTAACCTAACTTCACCTAACATAACTTCACCTAACTTAACTTAGGTTATAACCTGTAAAGCTGCGCCAGTGGCTAATGCACATGCCCAAAGTATATAAGGGCACACGCAACTATCTTTATGCCAGTCTTATAGAGGATACGGTAAAGCTAACACATGCACTGTGGCTACTGTGCAAGATGTTCGCTACGCACAACGAGCTTAGGATTACAAAGTCAGTTAAGTTAAAAAATTAAAAACTTTTATTTATTTTATTTTCTTTTCCTAGGTTTAACACTAGCACTAGGCATAACCCTATAGGCAGAGTTAACACACAGGCTTACAGACAAATTATTCTTACGCTAAAGGTTTCTCAATTATAAGTACAAGGCCACAGTTTACATGTAGTAGGGTGGCCACTTTCTTCACACTGTTTATCCTACCACAGCATTTTACAAGACTGGATACCTTATCCCAAAGCATATAGGTAGGGACCGGAAAAATTAGCATCTATTTGTTTCAAAATTAGCATCTATTTTCTTCAAAATTAGCATCTATTTTCTTCAAAATTAGCATCTATTTACAAAGTTAAAAATCATCACATTGTAATATTATTTTAACGACTTCATGGTTATGAAGTGCAGTTATAGTCCTCAAACGAAAGCATTGTCAGTAGTTCAGCATTGCTTTCTTTCAAATTGCACCGTCTGTCTGTAACCACTGTGTTGTAATGGGACAACACACGTTCGTTATCTACATTGTTCGTTGGGGTCCACAAAACAGTATTTACAAATATGCTGAACTCAGAACTGCAGTTAATGCAAGCATGATATCACATTTTTCACTTTCTTTCATCTGGGTTTGAATTGCATTTAGCCAACTGTGGCCGAAGACGCGGCGAACAATGTACAGCGTGCTAACACTCACGCTGCGCCGTATGCTTGCACGCGGCCGAGCTCTGATGCGACGCAATGCGTAAAGACGAAATCATTGAGATTCGAGAAGACTGAACTGCGTTTCCCTGCGATGTAACAGTAGGCCTATTTGCGCAACTGTTGTGGCGCGCTAATCGCTAATTCGAACGTGTGTCAAGGCGGCGAATTTAGCCAACCGTGGCCGAAGACGCGGTGAACGATGTACAGCGTGCTAACACTTACGCTGCGCCGTATGCTTGCACGCGGCCGAGCTCTGATGCGACGCAATGCGTAAAGACGAAATCATTGAGATTCGAGAAGACTGAACTGCGTTTCTCTGCGATGTAACAGTAGGCCTACTTGCACAACTGTTGTGGCGTGCTAATCGCTAATTCGATCGTGTCTCAAGGCGGCAAATTTAGCCAATCTTGGTCGAAGACGCGGCGAACGATGTACAGCGTGCTAACACTCACGCTGCGCCGTATGCTTGCACGCGGCGCCTCGATCCTTAATCGGCTCGTATCGAAGTTCGGATCAACTCGTTGTTGCTCGCTCTTCCTGTTAGTATCGCTTCGGGTAAGTTCTTGGACAATGACGACTGTTGTGGCGCGCTAAATCGAACGTGTTTCTACCTGAAGGTTATTACGGTCACTTATATGACGGTGTCGGTAATGAATGCGAGATATATGCGAGTACTTTTCCCCCCTGAAATTTCAATTAAAAACATGGGGTGCGAGATATACGCGGGGGCGAGATATACGCGAGCAAATACGGTATATCGATCAGAGCGGTTGAAAAAGATATGCGTCATATTTGCAGTATTTCTCATGATTTCGCCGAAATATGTGGTTTTCGCCACTAAAATAACAAATTTTCGCAGAATTCGCACCTAAATCGCATATTTGTGGTAATTTCGCATTTTGGTCAAAATTCGCATTTTGTCGCATTTTGAATTTAGGTACCACAGTGCTTCAGAACACCTTAAAACTATTTAAAAAATGGTTTTAACACATATTACAAAAAATTGCATTTATCGCAAATGCGAATTTTTCCGGTCCCTACATATAGGTAATAAATGGGTTATACTCTACTTTTGTCTACCTAGGTTTAGCTAACTCAGGGCAATTTCTCAACATTACTGGAGGTTAATGGTTGGATTAGGAGTGGGAGGTGTGTAGTAATTAAAACATACAAGCAATCTCCATGCAATATTTTTTATTAATTTAAATCCATTTACTATATTTACATATAATACATTTGTTATTCTTTATATTTTGTTATAAATTGTACATTTTTTGTTTTCTAGTTTTATTTATTTTTTGTATGAATACCATTTTTTTCCTTTTCTTGTTGCTTCATTGGTGTTGTTTTCTATTTCTGTAGTGCTATTGTTTTATTTCCTAAATTGTTTTGGTTTATGTATTCGCTAGGATCCAACCAGCCTTCGGGCTGACTACCTAACAGATGCAGGTAGAGGATTTTGATATCAATAACTTAACTCTTTAAGCATGGTCAACGGTTGAGTAACGGTCATAGGCATGTGTAGCTATACCATTAAAATCAATTACTCTTTTATCATCACCAGGACATAAAGCAAATTTGTTTAGTTTTATAGATGATATATTATGTTGTTTACAAGCGATAATGTCCATTGGTATTCTTTTTACCTCGTTTTTCATAATACAATCCTTATAATCTTCGAAACTTATACAATTTTTCACAACGCCTCTGCTAATACCTTTAATCTTTTTTTATGTCTATGCCATTTATGTCTAAAGCATACATTTAGCTCTAAGTCCAACAAATGATTTAATAATACGTCCACAAGCCTCGTCTTATAATTTTCCCAAAGTTTTCTTGTTTGATATAGAGTAACATATGTGATAATCAGACGTGTCCAGGTGTTCTAGGAAATTCAACTTGTCTTGATAAACATCTTGGGTGTTAACCAAATAAATGAACGAGTCGGTATCCATATACATTAGTTCAAGATTTTCGATACCATAATGGGGTAGCAGGATATCATAGTGGTGCGAATACATGAGAGTTTTTGAAATATCCAGTATACATTTTCCAATATATATAGGCTTATTAAATACAATGCTACGTTTAGCCATGTGTAAAGCAGCTACGTTAGGACCATATATTGTTCTGTTGATAAGTGTTGGTTTAGCTATTAGCTTGTCAGCCTTTTTGCTGTCAGTTACAAGCCGTACATCTATTCTTTTACGAATATTTTCTATTGTTTTTACAAAGATTGCATTGTTAAATAATTGGTACAGAATTTTCTCAAAATCATTTTTGGCTTGTTTTCGTAGGTTGTTATTAAAATCAACCTAAGCCTTTAGTCAAGTTCTCTGTTGAAACTTTAATACACGATGAATTTTTAATCAATTTTAGTCCATGATTTAGAGCCTGTTTAAGTGCTATGTAATGAACAACGTACCGCCTTCGATTTCCAAGATGAGGAATTAGTTTTTTCGAGAGGCGAATCCTTAGGTTGTATACACTCTGGTAAGAAAGGTAAATCGTTGCGTAGATCATGAAGGTCAGATGGGTAATCAACATCAACATCTAGAATGTATACAACAGGGTCGTCTTCTTTTAGCGTTTCTAACAGTATCTGGAGAAACCCATTGAAATCCACCGTAAGGAAGGGAGTGACACAGAGCCCACCCGTATCGCTTGTTGGCATCATCATACGTAATAAACTGCGATGGTTTCTCAGAATTATACGTTTCCATGTATTTATTGTTAGCTTCAGCATACCGATGAGTCGCCTGACATATTCCTCCACGTATTCCAGACTCTATTAAAAGAATCTGATCGTAATCCTGTAGCAATTCTAGTTCATTTCCAGTGTGAAGGGGCATTGCCTCAAACCTTAAACCAGGCGTAGTAAAGAAGTGTACAGCATCCACTCGCAGTGTTTCTAGTGTTTTGTTTCGAAAAGTTTCAAAGCTGTCTGCAAGAAGGAGTATATCTGAAATTAGGTAGAGGTCACTATATTCCCCTAGAGTTCTAATTTTGAACTGATTCCACACATTTTCGGCATGTTCATAGTCTTCTTTACTTACATCTTCTGGACTTAATTTGTTAAAGAATGTAAACACGTTTCACTTAATATTTCCCATGTATCAATGTAATCATAAGGAAATACCCCTTTACGAGTCATGAGCGTTGCATTTTCTTTTCCAAAGTACTTGTCTGTTTCAGGGTATGGTGTTAGGCTTGTAACTAAGTTTTCCAAACTACTCGGCATCAACCGAAAGGAATCCACAAATCAAAGCTTGACATTTCCCACATATTTGGTGAACGAGATGTACTTTTCTTTGGAGTTAGGGATAACGTCCACTCTCTCAGTAGTACATCCCAACTACTTAACAATAAAATTTTCATCATATCCACTCATATGTAGAAATACAGGAACAGGGTATGTGTTTTACATCTCAAATTACAGTTATTACGACCACTTCCAGAGTATTCGCCTGTAATATGGCAATG
This sequence comes from Meconema thalassinum, assembly GCA_946902985.2. Taxonomy (NCBI): domain Eukaryota; kingdom Metazoa; phylum Arthropoda; class Insecta; order Orthoptera; family Tettigoniidae; genus Meconema; species Meconema thalassinum. The sequence goes on along the minus strand of OX336388.2, from coordinate 1,082,043,552 downwards.
ATCTCTAACTTTCCAGTCCTCTTTGGTAAATGTTTTATGACACAAATAACTGGTTTCAGAAAATTGGAACTCTGCTTCTTGATTATGAGTTAAAGCCGTTGGAATATTTAAGCTGTAAAGGTGATCAATTTCATGAGCTATTGAGATCAATGAGTCCATAAACTTTTCAGCAGCATCAAGTCCACGATAAATAAGAGGTTGGCTCAGAAGGTTTGTCTTTATGTGTTCCACAGCTGGTGAGGGATTAACATATATACCATAGCTCATAGGAACATGACTCAGGTATGGTACTGTATAACTTGCCTCAGGATTGGGTAGACATGTTTGATAGATTAGATTAGATTTTTAATAAATCCATTTGAAAAATTATATGTATACAATACATTTTTGATATAGGACACGTCAGAAATTACATCTATAAAATAAAAGAACAGGTATATTACTATTATTATAACTATTTATAACTTATTATAATAACAGATCTTAAGAGATACAATCTTATTGTACAACTATTAACACCTTACCCTATTATCATAATATGAAAACTTAATTCTATAAATATAACAACTTACAGCTAGTTATTACAATTAAAATAGAAAAGTAAAATATAATTATAGATTTCATCGCTCCTATGCGCTAAGATATTCAACTACAGATTAAAAATAATGGCACTGCAGATAAGATTTCAACATTCTATCCAAGGTTTTTATTTTTGGGGCAAATTTTATATACTGGGGTAGTTTATTGTATAATTTAACTCCTGTGTGAAAAGTTCCTTTTTGACATATGCTTGTGTGTGTATGAGAAATATGAATGTTTTGATTTTGTCTTGTATTATGCCTATGAACATCATTGTTTGTTTTAAGAAAAACATCTTTATTCATTAAATTCTCTTAAAACATAATACTTTCAAAGATATATATGCAGGGCAGTGGGAGGATGTTTAAATCTTTAAACAGAGGTCTACATGATTCTCTAGTGTTTACATTTGCCATAATTCTAATCGCCCTCTTTTGTATCCTAAACGTGCTTAGTACATCTGGTGACATACCCGAAAATATGACCCCATATCTTAAGTATGAATGGACATAAGCAAAATAAGTATTTATTAATGTGTGCATGCTTGAGCAGGTTACCAAAATACGTAACACAAAGCACATCGAGTTCAGTTTAGTATTCAGATATTGTATATGTTTATTCCATTTCAAGTCATGTTGTATCCATAGTCCTAAAACTTTGTTTCTGATATTTTCTATTTGATGACCATTTAATATTATATCGGGCTACGCAGGATTCCTATTCTGTATAGTGTGGAAATTTAGAGATATTGTTTTTTTATAGTTTATTATGACGCGAATATTTTGTGACCATTTGGTTAACTCTTCTATAACGGAAACAGCAGACTGCTGTAAGACCTGTTTACTTTCACCGTTTATTACGAGTGTTGTATCGTCCGCAAACAAAATTTCCTTATGTGAATGAACGTTCTGTGTTTTATCATTGATATATAGAAGAAAGAATAATGGGCCCAAAACCGATCGCAGGGGTACTCCAAATTTAATAATTCCTTCATTGGACAATGTTTGATTAAGTAATTTGGTTCCATCATCCTTGTAGCTTGCCACGGTGGGTGAGTGGATATCGTGTCGGTCTACTAACCCCAAGATTGCAGGTTCGTTCCTGGCCGTGGAAAGTGATTTTTGAAAGGTGGCAAAAATACGATACGCATGTCATACGATGTTGGCATGTTGTAGAACCCATTTGAATTCAGTAGGCCAAGTTCATAATGGCAAAATTAATCTCGGGTGTTTCCGCCAACTCAAAGTTCCTCATTTCTCTACTAGAAAGAGCTATAGTGTTCAAGGAGCTTAGATATCTAACATCTAACCTCCTTGACTTTCATAGTCAAGGAACAACGAAATTCTACATGCAAGCTACCCTCTGGGTGTCAAATAACAAAGCTTGCACTCGGCACCCGAGGTCATCCGATATTATATTATATATATTATCATCCTTGTGTCTCAAGCTTACTATTTGTTTACGCCTTGTTAAGTATGATTCTATCCATTTATTAGCTAGACCTCTAATACCTTATTGATTTAGTTTTGTAAGGAGGATTTTATGGTCAACAATATCAAATGCTTTCGATAAATCCAAGAAAAGACAAGTTACATATTCCTTATTGTCAATTAATTTCCGTATACTAGTACTACATTCATAAATTGCTGTCTGTGTGTTTTTTTCCGTTCTGAATACATGTTTTGAGTATGAAAGTATTTTATTTTTTCGATGCAACTTATCAGTCTCTTATGCATGATTTTCCCCACAATTTTTGCAATACCAGTTGGTAAGGTAATAGGACGATAGTTATCTAATTCATATTTTGAACCGTTTTTGTGCACTGGAATTACTTTTGATAACTTCCAAATATCCGGGTAGGTATCTGAGAGAATTCAACTGTTTATTAAGTGCGTAAATGGATTTATGAAATTTTCTGCACACTTCTTAAAATTGCATCAGAGATGCCATCAATGCCAGCACAGAATTTATTTTTTAGCTCTTTTATAACTATTCTTAACTCTTCACTTGTGACATGATTTATAAATAAAGTATCACTGCATATATTTTTTATTATTAGAATTAAGTGTATTTACCTGTGATTTATTTAATAATTTTTGTGGAATTTACAGAAAATAGTCATTAAAAGTGTTTGCTATTTCCTCTGGATTATTAATCACTATATTATTCCTGGTCAGCTTGCCACGGTGGGTGAGTGGATAGCGTGTTGGTCTACTAACTCCAAGATTGCAGGTTCGCTCCTGGCCGTGGTAAATGATTTTTGAAAGACGGCAAAAATACGACACGCATGTCATACGATGTTGGCATGTCAAAGAACCCAATTGAATTCAGTAGGCCGTGTTCATAATGGAAAAAGTAATCTCGGGAGTTTCCGCCAACACAAAGTTCCTCATTTCTCTACTAGAAAGCGCTATAGTGTTCATGGAGCTTAGATATCTAACCTCCTTGACTTTCATAGTGATTCAAGGTACGACGAAATGCGACATGCAATCTACCCTCTGGGTGTCAAATTACAAAGCTTGCAACCGGCACCCGAGGCCATATGATATTATTATTATTCCTGGTCAGTGTAATGTCCCTTTGTATTTTAGCAGATTTTCCAGTTTCTTTCTTTATCACGGACCACATAGCCCTGTTTTTATTAGAAGATTGGGAAATAAAATTATCATTATCCATTTTGTTTGCTAGTCTTATTACCTTATTTAATATGCTAGTGTATAAATTGAATTCAGGTGTTGTGTGGTATTGTTTACATAATTTGTGTAGAAATTTCTTTCGCTGTCATGAATTTATAATCCCTGTTGTTATCCAATTGCTAGTTTTGTTATTTTGAATAGTTCTTTGTTTAAAGGGGAATGCTGTTTCAAAATAGTGTTTTAGGGTACTGTTAAATGCATTAAATTTATCACTTACATTTTCTAGTTTATACATTTCTGACCATGTGTCCTTACCTTACTTTGATTTTATTCCTTTATCATTATTATTGATTGTTTCGGGTATTTCAAAACTCAGTATTTGTCCATAGTGGTCACTAAAACCCGGACAATAGACTTATATTGAATGGTGATTTTATCTGTATTTATAAGAAATTGATCAGGAGTGGTTTTACTAATTTTTTAAATTCTTGTAGGGGTATTTACTGTAGGTTTCAGTCCATAGGAAATTAGTTAGGCAGTTAGTTATTGTTGTTTTAAGGAGCGGAACTACGAGGTCATCTGCCCCTCTTATCACAGATTAAAGAATACAAATTTGGAATTAGTAACTGTGTTAATAATTCACAATTTCTATCACATTTTAAGAAATCCACATTTACATCCCCACAAATTATTATATCGAAATTTACTTTGCTCATGTTATTGAGTAACAATTCTAATTTATCTATAAATAAACGAAACTTTCCTGACGAGGAACGGTATATGCATACAATTATTAACTTAAACTCCTGTATTTTTACGGCAGAGAATTCAAAATTCTGTTCCATAATTAGATAATCATAAGCTGTTAACTGTTCATGATCTAAATTATTTCTTAAGAAGATACAAGTACCACCATGGCTAATATTAGATCTAGAGTATTTACTAACTAGTATAAACCCTGGGAATTGAATTAATTCGAGTTGTTCCTCTTTCAGCCAATGTTCTGAAATACATAGTGCTGAGATGTCTTTAAGTTAATTTTTATGCATTAGATTTATGTAATCAATTTTATTATAGAGAGACTGAACATTCTGGTGGTAAATTTTAAATTTGTTACTTTTGCAAGCTTTTGTTGGTGATTTATTTACATTATTATCATAATTGTTATTATTATTGTTGCTAGACCAATCCGAAATACCATTGTTGAACTCGGTTAAATTTGACATCAAAAGATACTCATCTGAATGCCAACCCTCGCGATTGCCTTCTTTTACCAGTTTCCCTGCTTCCACTCTAAAGATATTACTGTTGAACTATTCTTACCATTTGAATTTACAATTTTGCTGCTTTCATCACTAAGATACTCTTTTCCTACCCTATTTAAGAGTTGGCCATGCCGAGTGTGGAACTTCCAATCTATTTTACTTTCATCTATAATTTGGGCATTTGGAAAACTCTTACAAATTTTATTAATTTTTACATTTGAAGCCTTTATTTCTACATTTACACAAGATTTGGGAATTAAGTCATATCTCTGCGGAATGTTTACAATAATGACATTCGTGTTATGCATGGATGGCAATGTACCCTTTAAATCTTTGATTACCTTTTTACTCTCGTTTTTATAGACGTCGTTTGCTCCAGCTATGATAACTGCGTAGTCCTTTGAAGTTAGGGACGCGCACTCTCCTACCATCCCGTTCGTGACCGCTGAAATTGGAGCTCCTGGTTTTACTGTCGAAGTGACCTCCATTTCTCCGCTTCTCTCTAATACGCTTGCTGCTATATCTCGCCCGTGAATATCCGAAAATATCCACAACTTGCTGGTTTTTCTCTTTATCACATTCTTCCTTTCTTCTTGAAGAAGGTCATCATTTTCTTCGACGAGCACTCAAAATGAATTTGAGACGGGTATTTCAGTTACATTTGTAGGCCTAGGCTTATTCAATCTTACACTACCAGCAACCACTGTTGACCAGATTTCCTTGCTTTCTTCTCTGTTTCCTTTTAATTTATTCAACTCTTCCATTAACTTAGCAATATCTTCCTTTATCAGCTTTGTAATTTCATCTTTTGAGGACAGTTCGTTTCTCAGGTTATGACATTCGCATGACGGTATCGGTAGGCCTACATTACAATTGGTTTCACTTTTCTCCTCACGCAATTTTACCTGAGATCTTGTGATGATTTTATTTGCATTTTTTACTTTTATTTTGCACGACGAGCATAAATCCGTAACGGTTACACTACCTGACGAGACACAAACACTGTTTACTGACGACATACTACAGGTCTAAGTTAGCCTAGATGTTTACACCAAATTACACTAAATTTCTTTTAATTAATACTACCTAAATGAATTAGTCAAATTACCTACCAATAAAGAAGAATGTGAAATACTTATACCTTCCAATCGGGTGAAATCTAGTAAAAGTAGGCCTACCACTGCTCTACTTGGTTCAAACAGTGATTGAAGAAGTCTCCGAATCTTGGGATACACGTTCCCACAAGTTAGTTTAAGTTTATTAAATTATCAATAAGAATTTCTAAATACTATCAATATCAATATATCTATATACATATTCCGTATTTCACTTGACCTAGGGAAAGTAACTTTATAGATTTTAAACCTCTTTTATAATATTTTACCACTTTTATCAAATATTTACACTAGTTGCTATTTCAATACACTTTCACTGTGACGCCATCTTGCCGCAGGCACAGATACCGTAAGATATTCATAGCATTTTTTCCACATTTAAGAATTTGTGAATTGGGTTTTTAATAGGCATTTCAACCCTAGCAATGTCATGCAGGACACACAATGCTCTATGTTCTTTTAATTTTCCCATCCGTTGTTGCCCATATCGATTATCGAAGTGAGTAAAACACCGTTTACACGTATATATCTTATGTTCATGGTGGGTAATCTGATGTCCTACTAGTTTATCAAAATCTTTGATAAAGACGTAGTGGTTCTGGCTAGATGAAGAACTTACCAGAAGGAGGTCGCGATGGTCTTGCAGCTCTTGATCCACAACCTTTAGAGGAAACAGTTTGTTGTCTTCTTCCAGTCCAAATACATGGGCTTTCTCAAATTTGGGAATTTCAGCTAGCGATGTAGGAAACGATATTACTGAAAAACGATACTTGTTTTCCTGGTCCTTGTATTTACTAATGCGTTGAGCATCCTTTTTAACCAGCATACATAAAACACCTCTCGTCCATAAAGCTTTGAGGATGAATGCAGGCTTTTTTGCTTTTACAGTTGCTGGTAATGGAACGTATGTGCTTCGACGCAAGGGATTATATTTATTTTCTATCGTACTCCTTTAACCACTAACAAAGCCCAATTACTGCCTTTTAGCTCAGATTTCTCCATTTCTGTAGTTAACTTTTTAAATTGTGTTTCCAAGAAACTACTTAAGTCTGTTCCAAAAATATGGCCTGATTACTTGCTTAAAAAGCACGATCTGTAATTTCATTGGTAGACGTATCAATGAATCTACATTTTCAGCCACAAGATTAACTTTTATTGACTTGTGGTTTGGTTGTTCTTTCTGTATAGCTTGGATTATTTTCTGTTTGGACTCTTTAAGAGACGAATTTAAATCCTTACACGTATCACAACGTATAAAATAGTATTTAAGACGACATTCAAAAGACGTTTCATATTGATTCATCTATTTGCAATCAATCAATCAATTAACAATAACTGTATAATAATACTACGGTATCGCATTACAGTAGAGTACAATTGGATTATACACTCATAATAAAGAATATAACACACAAACATTATTATTATTATTACTACCCAGCCAACAACAGAATGGTAACGGTTTGTTAACATTCGGCATCTAGGATAACCAAATAATAGCTAAAGCACTGTTAGAACAGTGTCTCACCATCAGGTCACTGCGGCCTCCGAATTACAAACTTCTGGTTAGCGGGTGATCTCAGCCAGTCGGAAAGTAACTGACTTCCTAACTATTCCTTCAGGAATTACCTAGCAAGCGCTATGCGTCGGTCAGCTGTGATTCAGAAAATCAAGATTTAACAACGGTTAATATTTTAACGTGTATTTTAACATCGTAGATTTAAAGTAACTGAATTTCGTGATTTAGAGTGTGATTATTAAAATCGTCGAATTGAGAATTCATTATTTATGCCGAATGAGCATATGACACAAGGATTCTAACTAACAAATGAGTTACCTCAACGGTGCTCAACAAAGTAAACAGGTAACAAGCAATGTCACAAACATTCTAAAGCAATCGTTGTGGTTTCTGAAACACACAAGCGAAAGACCTCGGTCAGAATAGCTCAAAGCTATTATCTGCCGGCAAGCACAATAACACGGGCTTTGAAAGACTGTTACCATAAAATCAGTAATCTAAGTGGCTCTGTAGCTCACTAGAAACATCCTCGGTCAGTCTAGTCTAAAACTTAGATCTGCCAGCAATTTCAAATACAATAATACTTCACGTGTCAAAACACAGACAAAACATTCACATAATGTGAGAAAAACAGCCTATTTAAAATGTCTGGTTCATCAAATGAAAACTCATCTTAACATATCAAAGAAATAATCAACTATCATTCGCTTAAAACATGTGCGAAAAATGTAATATGGATTCATGACTTGGGAATCACCCTGTATCAAAAGAATTTATAGCGGTAGTTACTTGTCCTTCATAAATATCTAGCATTCACAAGTTAGGCTTGGTTGGAAAATACCTTACAAAATACGTATCAGAAGTATCTGTCATTTAAAAAGCCTCTGTGGCTTAGGTGGCAGCACGCCGGCCTCTCACCGCTGGCTCCGTGGTTCAAATCCGGGTCACTCCATGTGAGATTTGTGCTGGACAAAACGGAGGGACACAGGTTTTTCTACGGGTACTCCGGTTTTCCCTGCAACAATTTCATTCCAGCAACACTCTCCACTATCATTTCATTTCATCTGTCATTCATTTAATCATTGACCCAGGGGAGTGCGACAGGCTTCGGCAGCTGGCACAGTTCATATCCTTGCCACTAGATGGGGGCTTCATTCATTCCATTCCCTGACCCGGTCGGTCGACTGGAAGCAGGCTGTGGATTTTCATTTTCTGCCATTTAATCGTAGTCTCATTGGAAATCACCGTTGGCTTTCTGGGTAATATTCGCAACGGGATTCGTGGCCTTCAGAACATCTGTCATCTGTTCTGGCACAGTTCCTGCCTCACTACATGTGAGTTCATTGCCTTGTAGCAAAGTCTTATAATGTTACAACGTACATGTAGGGTTCACCTTCTAACTGTTCACTGGTAACCCTGGTACACATCAGAGTAAAGTTACTCGATAATAACACATAATGCGAAGTCTTAGACCTTCAAATATGATTAACACTGATATAAATGCTTAGTAAACGCAAGAAGAAGAATACTGAAAATATTCCTCTCCTAAGAAAGTCTGAATAGATAGTCTACGCCACTGTGGATTCAAAATATGGTACAATCTCGTGCCTACAAGCACAGTAAATAATTATAAAAGGTTTAAACACCTTAACCTTCTGGCGTTAAATATAAATGATACGATCATCATGTTATCCGTCTTAAAGTGTGCGAATACTGGCTACACTTATTACAATGATATGAGATTCAACTCGAATATCGTGGTTTACAACACCACTTCAAAAATGTATTTACAATAATCATAATTGAGATGAGTGATCTTCCTCATCTAAACGATACGCCCGCAAATAACAGTGGCGTACTAAAACTGTACAAAAAGGGAGTTCAAGAATGTTACACACAATTCAGCATCAGCTGTTACAAAAAAAAAATACTGCTCCACGTTTAAGTCATAATCTGGGTTTCCATGAATTGGAAATTCATATTTTACAATAATGCACCAGTGTGCGAACACACTAAAATGGTGTCTAACTCTGAGATTTTGAAAACAACGGTGTGGACGGTCAAGAAAAATGAAAATCACCAAAAATGGTGTCTACGAGAAAAGATACCAACCTACATGACAGTTATCAAGTAAAAACTACTCCACTATGACCTATAACCTGAACAGGAGAATTAAATGCATGACTCACGGCGTTGGTTGATCACCTCGTCCATAAGGAAATAATGAGGGGTACTTCCTTTCCTTGGAACTTGGAAAAAGTTCTCCATTCTCCATGTGAGTCCATGAGCAATATCATTCTCTCACGTTCTTCCATTTTGTAGTGTTGTCAGATGGTCGATGTCCCCTTCATCGAGTGGTTTAGGCCATGTTAAACAACATGTTCCAAATTGTGAAGATTCCTAGCACGTGGTGCGTTAACAGCATCTTGTAGATGTCGATAAATCATTCATCACAGATTCTAATATCTGGGACATTTTGTAATCGTGCAATATCACTGTAATCTTGGCTTTAAAAATGATGGCCTTAGCACGGCTCGGATGTGCGTCGTAATACGAAGTACGTCCAGAAAGTAAGTTCCGTTTGGTAATAACATTAAATTGTGTACAGATACAGAAAAATTATTTATTGCACACAATTCTACAACCCTTAAACTACTTTTCCACATAACTGCCGAAATGTTGCAGGCATTTGTCGTAGCGTGGCAGGGGTTTTTGTATACCTTCTTCATAGACGTGTGCCGCCTGTGTCTTCAACTAGTTGTACGTTCCGCTGCAGCGGTTACAGAAGAGCTGGTTCACGCGATTGATGACAAGATCCGGGAAAACCGCAGGTTTACAATTAGTGCTCTCGCTATGAAATTTCCCCCAAATCTCACGATCACTTATTCATGAAATTGTTACCGAAAAACTGAACCTTCGTAAACTTTGCCGACGTTGGGTACCAAAGATTCTTACGGAGCAACACAAACCAAAACGGATGGGTAGTGCACTTCAGTTTTTGACCCGTTACAATGAAGGCGGCGAAGAATGTCTGACACAGTCACAGGAGATGAAACTTGGGTTTCTTACGACACCCCTGAAAGTAAGCGGCAATCAATGGAATGGAGGAACACTTCATCCCCAGCAAAGGTTAAGCCGAAACAAATCTTGACACCTCGGAAAATGATGTTTCCAACTGGTTGAAGACACAGAAGAAGGTACACAAAAACTTGTACCACGTGGATAGGATCTGTCAATGCGAGGCCTCCTTTTTCGGGAAGGACTAGAAGTGAAGCTTCTAGTCTAATAAGCAAATGAACTTTACTAAGTAGGAACAGATTGAACATTGATGAGTAAATAGCAATGGAAACAGTTTGCCAATAACAGTGGTATTTTATTCAAAAACCAACTTTCAAAAGATTAACAATAAATAAATATATAAACAAGTAATGGAAATGTGACCTTTGACAGGCCGACAACAAGCGAACAAGATTTCATAAGCTTTCAAAAGATTAACAATAAATATATAAATATGTAATGGAAATGTGACCTTTGACAGGCCGACAACAAGCGAGCAAGATTTCATAAGCTTTAATGCCAAAAACCCTGAAAATAAGTAACCACTTTGTGGCCAGTAGTCTAAAGTAGAACAATGCAGGGTAAATTAGCGAGTAATTATAGTACTCAATAATAGCTTAAAATCTAGCCTAGGACTGCACACCGAGGGTAGGCTAGTTTATTTAACAGAAAAATCAATATTTACATGCCAGTAGGGATAACATCCCACTAGTCGCCTGATAGTTACAAGGCGAGGTTGTTTACAATTGAAATTGGAGCATTCCCAAAAACACCTTGATAGATTAAGTAGAGAACAAGCCATTCACTTCGTCAGAGAGGTGAACTGGTGTTAAGCCCAATAGTTTATACAAAAATAGAGAAAAAGATGATTTGTTTTCAAGGATAGTTAACATGTGAAAGAGAGAGAACAATTGTTTTCTCATAGCCCACAATTTAAAGGCATAATACATGCTTAAACCACTTAATAGAAGGAAATAAGTTTAGTTTGGCATGGTTTGACAAGTTATTTAAGCCATGTGACATAACCCTAAAAAAAGGAAAGATACATTTTTAAGTTTAGAAATGTTTTAGGTTATAATAAACACTTAGCTTGTTGGCGTTGGTGTAGAGGAATTTCCACATAATAGAAATGGAGGAAGAACGTGTTGATCACTTTTTTCCGTCTTGGAAATGTTGAAGACTTCGTGCCCAGCACAAAACTGACGTAGGCCAACTATCGATGTAAACTTATATAGATTTCGTAGAACTCGGTTTTGATCACTTTTTTCCGTCTTGGAAATGTTGAAGACTTCGTGCCCAGCACAGAAGAAAACTTGTTTATCGTTTTTGCTCACGACAAACTGACGTAGGCCAAGTAACGATGTTAACTTATGTAGATTTCGTAGATTATAGAATGCACTGCTGGTTTGGCTAGAAGCATTTTGCGATGTATTAGCACACAGCGTTGAGACACATTCAAGCGTGAAGACGGCTAAAGATGAGTGACTGGCATTGTGACTTGCTGGAGACAGACTGTTGATGTAGGCCAGGGCATGCTATATACCGGAGATCACGCGGAATGCGTGATGCGGACAGGTGGCGTCGGCCAATCCGAGAGCATGGAAAATTCTCGAAAACTGCTGAGGCCAATCAGAGCAAGGGGCCAACTGAAAATGAACCTCGTGACCAACATTAGTTCCGGAAATCATTACAGTGTCATGGAACACGTGCTAGCAAGAACAGATTGAAGAAAAATGGAATGACATGACAGGTGAGAGGTTATGTTATAATAAAAATAAGTGAACTTTGTAAATTTCACTGAAGAGTGAACATACTGCCAGAGGGGCATCAGAGAAAAAAAACACAACAAAAATAACATGAGAGAGTAGAGCTAGAGTGGCAGAGGGCAAATGACTGAAATAGGACGAACACAGTGTCCTGATGAAGTTTTAAGTTTGACCACTCGAACTCTAGCATATCTGCCATGATAGCATTTTATAACACGACCAGTTTTCCATACAAGAGGAGGACTTGGGTCTTTGAGAAGAACCAAATCACCCTCCTGAAGGTTAGGCTGAGAGAGCTGCCACTTGTTCCTCCTTTGGAGCGAGTGAAAATACTCAAGTCTCCATCTCTTCCAAAATTGAGCCTTAAGGGAATCTATCTTTCTCCACAAGATAGGCAAAGACAGATCAAGTTTACGATCAAGCAACGGAGGAGACGCAGCTAAGGAACTGCCCACCAGAAAATGACCTGGAGTCAAAGGAAGGAAATCACAAGGATCGTTGGAAAGAGGAGAAAGAGGTCGTGAGTTGACAATTCCCTCAATGAGTATAATTAAAGAATTGAATTCTTCGTAAGTTACAATACTAGAGCCAAGAGTTTTCTTTAAATTATTTTTTGTGAGTTTCACACAAGATTCCCATCGTCCGCCATGATGGGGAGCATAAGGAGGGAAGAAATGCCATTTGAATTGGTTTAAGTGCGAGTAATTGGAGATTTGTTCTTTCGCACGAGGGGAACAAAGGGCTTTATACCATTGCTGCGAAGCTCCAACAAAGGTTTTGGCATTATCAGAGAAGACTTCTGAAGGAATGCCTCTTCGTGAAATGAATCTAGAGAAAGCGGAAAGAAAGTATGAGGTGGAGGCACTAGTTACGAGCTCAAGATGAATAGAGCCAGTGACCATACAGACAAATAGAGAAACGTATAGTTTTCCAAGGATTTTCCTTTTAGCACGGGGGTGATTTTGTTGATACACAAACGGACCGGCGTAATCAATGCCGGTGGAGGAAAAAGGCCTGCAGGGAGCTGAACGAAATGGGGGAAGGTCAGCCATGAGTTGCTGATTAGGTTTAGGCTTAGCTTTGAAACAAGTAATACATTTATGTATAACAGAAGTGACTTCGTGTAAACCATTAATAGGCCAGCATTTTTCCCGTATCAAGCATAGAAGGGTTCTAGAACCAACATGCAAGTTTTGATAATGAAACTGACGAATGATTATCCGAGTGACATGATGTTTAGACGGAAGGATAATAGGGTGCTTTTTTCATCGGAGAAGTCAGAAAGAGAAAGTCTGCCGCCCACTCTTAACAAACCATCGCCACCTAGAAAAGGGCATAAGGCAAAAAGCCTGCTGTGTTTCTTGAGAGTTTTACCTTTAGTCAATATGTTTATTTCGACTGAGAACGCCTCTCTCTGGGTGAGCCAAAGAACTTTGATGGTGGCAATTTGCAGTTCAACAGCCGAAAGAAAAGGCTGAGGGAATAGAGGTTGATCTAGTACTAAAAATTTCCATCTGAGCACATAAGCAGTGATGCGCACTAGTTTTTGAAAAGAAGAGTAACGTTCCAACAAGGAAGGAGTGTTGGCAGTTACATAGGCAGAAGCTTTTTTGCTGATTTCAGGAATATCCTCTAACGGGAAATTAGAGTTGGAAGGTCGGTTTTGAATTCTTTCAGAAAGCCATGAAGGGCCGTGCCAGTACAAACAGGATTGAGATAGTGATTTAGGTGAACAACCACGAGAAATGAGGTCGGCGGGGTTGTCTTTGCTAGAAACGTGGTTCCATTGTTCTGGTTTAGAAACAGTTTGAATTTTCTCAACTCTGTTAGCTACAAAAGCTTGCCAATTAGAAGGAGGTTTAGAAATCCATGCCAAAGCAATAGAAGAATCTGTCCAAAAATATGTGTGCGAGAACTTACAGTTGAGTGTTTGTTTGAGTTTGTTAGCTAATTCGGCAGCAAGTAGTGCGACACAGAGTTCAAGACGAGGTAATGAAACGGATTTCAAAGGAGCAAACTTAGATTTAGCACATATCAAATTGGAGAAAAAAGGGGAGCGGCTTACAATGTAAGCACAACATCCGTATGCTTTGGTCGAACTGTCAGCAAAAAGGTGCAAATCCAGGACAAGAGAGCAAGAGAACGGAACTAGCACTCTAGGAATGTCTATTAATGAGAGATCACAAAGATTGTGCCGAAAGGCAAGCCACTTTTGTAGAAGCGAAGGAGGAATGGGATCATCCCAATCCGAGTTCAATGACCATAGCTCTTGCATAAAGATTTTAGCTAGAACAATTACGGGTGCAATGAACTGAAGCGGGTCATATATCTTAGCTATTTCTGATAGCACTTGTCTTTTGGTTTGAGGAGGTGAGGAAGACAAATTTACTTCGTAAAAGAATGAGTCAGCTTTAGGATACCAGTGTATTCCCAAAACTTTAGTAGCATCCTCCAATTGACAAAGCTCTACTGGAGTATTAACAGGATAATGTGGCAAGAGATTGGACAGAAGTTCCTCAGAATTTGAGTTCCAACGATGAAGTAAGAATCCTCCTCTGCTAAGTAAAGTTTTTAAACTTTTAGAGAGTTCGATAGCCTCAGATACATTCTTAAAAGAAAAAAGAAAGTCATCAACGTAGAAGGAATTTTTTAACAAAATAGGAGTTTCAGAAGGAAACAAATGACCATCTTGGTCGGCAAGATGTTTCAAAGTACGAATGGCAAGAAAAGCCGATGGTTTAAGCCCATACGTTACGGTTTTTAATTTAAAGATCTTTAAGGTCTTAGTAGGAGCATCACGCCAGAGAATTCGTTGAAGATTTTGTTGTTCGGAATTAATCAGAATTTGTCTATACATTTGTTGTACGTCGGCTATGATTCCAATTGGAAATAGACGAAAATTTAAAAGAATAGACGGGAGATCAGACTGAATGGCAGGTCCAGATAGGAGAGTGTCATTTAAGGAAATGCCATTGGCATCAGGGGCAGAACCATTAAAAACAACTCTTATCTTTTCTTTGGTGGAGGGATTCTTCCAAACGGGATGGTGATTTAAATACATTGAATCTAAAGAAGGGTCGAAATCTTGAACAGTCTCCATATGGTTTGAAGCTTCATAATCCTCCATGAATTCAAGGTATTGTCTGCGAGTGGAAGGATCTTGCTTGAGTTGATTCTCAACTGCAAATAAAGCTTTAAGGGCTTTCGGATAGGAATCACATAAAGGAGGAGGAGAAGAAATGCGTGGCATTGTGACAATGAATCTGCCATCTGGGTTACGAACAGTGGTTTCTAAAAAATGTTGTTCACAAAATTCATCTTCCGATGAAAGAGAAGGAGCAGATTTAATGGACTCGATTTGCCAAAATTTTTCCAGACGCTGATGAAGATCTGCATTAGTGAAATGGCATTGAGAGGAACCTTGAACAGTTTGAAGAGGAATATAACCTGTGATAAGCCAGCCAAATTTTGTATGGTGGGCGTAGATACCAGATGAAATATTAACTCTTGACGGAAGAAGATTTTGCCGAAATGTGTTAGCGCCAAAAAGAATGTCAACGTGAGAGCTTTTATAGAATTGAGGGTCAGCCAGTTTTAGATCATAGGGAAATTTCCATTCGTCAACGGAAAAAGAGCGACTGGGAGTAGGACTGCCAATACTCGGAATGGACAGACAGTTTAGATGAAAGTTAGTGCCATATTGGACTGAATCTTTCACCTGCAGCTTGACATAATTTAAGGAAGTAGACTTGCTGTTGTTGATACCAGATATTTCAATATTGGTGGAGAGTGGTTTGAGACCTAACCTTTCAACTAATGATGAGGTTATGAAGTCATGAGTTGCCGCATTGTCGAGCAAGGCTCGTACTAAGTGCCAATTGCCGGAAGAATCTTTAACTTGGACCTGGATCGTAGATAACAAAACTTGAGCACTACGCCATGAGGGGGTTGTTTGATTGTAGGATTGGGCAACTGTATTTACAGTAGAAACAGAAGAGCTAGGTGGAGAAGCATCACTAGTGAGGCTCAACGCAGGTTGGGCACTAGGATTTGAAACTGTTCCAGGAATAGACCGTGGCTTTTCGAAGCGGTGCAAGGTAGAATGATGTCTTAGCTTGCAATGCATGCAAACTCCTTTCGAAGGGCAGTCCGCTAAGATATGCCTTGAAGAGAGGCAGTTAAAACAACATTTGTTTTGCGACACAGCTTTTCTACGATCGTCAACTGAAAGGCCTTTGAAGGTATTGCAGAAATATAAAGGGTGAGGACTATTGCAAAGAATACACGAGGTTTTATTACCTTGTATAGAGAAAACATGAGAATGTGAAGACTTTTCCGAGAAATGCTTGGTGGTGGTGCATTCTTGGAATACACGGTACCTGAGATATAATTTTTATTGCTCCTTGCATGTTCATTTCTTCCTTTCTCTTTGTCAAACACCAACAGTGATCTTTTGTTTTCTCCTTGATAGGCAAATCTCTTATGTCTTCATTAGTCTGTTCTAGATATATAACTTCTGTGACCCACCTAGCGTCATCTAGCAGCGAATCTCTGAAGCTACTCAATTCCTCCTGGTGCGAGAGGACTTACATATCCATCTGGCCACCAGATCTTGTTACCATCGCCAGCTATTTTTTCCTTGAGCAAGAGGACTACGTCTACTGTTTCACTCACCATGCTGCGCTAGTATCGCCTGTTATCAACTCTTTGAAGACCCGCACAGCATGAGAATATAATTTTTTTTGTTGTAACATTGGCAATGCTTATATGTTCTCCTTTTGTCTCCTACCCCCCACTCTTTTCCCCTTCCTTGGTCCCTCCGTGCTCCGTTGAGCAGGTCTCACTTCTCAGTCGGCAGTTGACTCGATCAGTTAAAGCTTCTCTCGAGCTAGCCTCCTCAAACCAAGAGGCATACTCTCTTCTACGCCATGTTGGCAAAGTAGTTATCGTCATACGGAACTTCGCCTTCAACATGAAATCAAGATAAGTACCATTTTAAAAGTTTTAACCTCATCTTCATGGTTTTAACTTCCACGTGTTTTTAATGATACTTTTATAGACAGTGTGAAAGTATTTATTTTGGGGAAAAAATCATTCTTCGTGGGATTTGCCATGTTGAGCTTTCGCTTGTATAAGCCAACCTTACTAAAAAAGAGCTTTTCTTAAGCTATTCAAATGAGAAATCTTCTCACTACGTGGGATATTACCTAATACCCGCTGTCTATAATTCATCAAGCTAGTTCCTCCGTTGGACTTTCTCAACCCCATTTTACTACTAAGGTCGTTCTGGAACCTTCGAGATCTTGTACTCTATCTGCGAGTCTTGCCGTCAAGTATTTTTCACTCACTTGTGACAATAATATTTAAAATGAGGAATCTTCCTTACAAATTTTTGCAATAGCTAACTTTCTTCCACCGCTGGAACCACTAGAATGTTTTATGGTACCTTTAATTGTAAATCACAACTTTTTCAAGAAATAGACTCTCACCTATATAGTGCAATCAGTTATTTCCATAATTGCAATAACTTTCTTTCTCATAAACTTTAGTGTTTCTATAGTGAACTTTGCATCCATCTTTATAGACTACAGTGATATCCAGTGCTTGTTCCACGTTTCAACCGCGTCGCGCTCGTCCGTTTACATTAAATACGGCCATGAACATTGATCCTATATCCCAATGATCTTTCCTCAACCTTCTACTAACCACCATTATTAATAAAATTGTAACTTTTCTATAAGGTGTCACTTAAGAAGTGCCCTTCCAACTTTGCTAGTTTAACATTAATTAAATTCTGCATAATTGCTTGTGTGATACAAGTTTTAAATTCACGTTGTTCCTTTCCTATAATCAGGGAAAACAATTCCTTAAACTCTTGAGCGAGTCATGTTCAGGTTTCACGAAATGGAAACTGTCCCATTTGGCTAGTAATTCCTGCTCAAACTTGGGAAGTCTAGAACTTTCCTTTTCACTTTCTTCAGGTTTCACAGTAAGTGACCTGCCCTCTTTTGTATAATTCTCATATAGTAATTCTGTATAAATATAAGAAGTTGTAGGAACTTCTATCTTATTTTTCATGTTTTTATTATTGTTATATTCGAAGTTGTCACTTTCTCTAGAACATTCTCTCAAGAATTTCTTATGGTACACTCTTTGTACTCCAATTCACTTTCCAACTTTAATTACTTCATTGTTTATTTGTTTAAATCTTATAAAGATTTTAGAAACATGTAAGGTTTGAAACCCTGTAAATTGTCAATTGCCTGGAGCAAACGTTTAATGTTGAGAGGTCTGCGACCCCATTTGTTAAAAAGTTCAAATGAACTATGTTTGTCAAAATTATATTACATGCTGGTTAATTTCCTCAAACTTCCTTGCATTGTTTAATAAATTAAATATTTGTTTTTGGATTCATCATTTCTCTGATACTACAGTTAGGCAAGATCCTGGCTTTCCTAGCTCTTCCTAGGTTCATGCTCTCATTCATACTCAATAAAGCTTTTACTATCTGTCTGGCCAGACCATCACCCTTCCCTATAGTACTTTCATGCATGCTTGGGAGGAAATACACTAAAGCCTTTCTCTGGCAAACCGCCCAAGTCTTAGCTGCGGTCCCCGTCAGCTTCGACCAAGCTCGTAACTACTTTAGTTATCAGAGAGTTAATTTTCAGTAGCAACTGCCTCTAAATGTATTGAAAGTCAAATTCATAACTTTTGTGGGACTCTCCTCCTATTTTTCTATCCTTTTTCTCCAATCCAAAACCTACTTCCTTTTCTTAATCATCTTCCCTTGGTGGGTGGGTTATTCCTCAGCTAATAAACTACCCAGGTGGGTTTACATTTGCTGGCATCGGTGGAACCTTCAGCTTTATTGATTAAAGCAGAAAGAATTTGACAACGTTTCTTTATGAAAGAGATCAAAACTTTAAATGTGGGTTCAGGTTTGTCCACTAAATCGGATTCCCATGCTTTACGAGTATTAAGGTCAAATTTGGAGGTAGTGAGATGTATAAGAAAAAGATCCCAATGTTCAACAGGTTCTTTACGATGTTCTAGGGCTTTTACATGAAGTTCAACGGTGTCTCCCAGACTTCTAAGGGATGATAAATTATCAGGGCGTGAGGCAGGTAAATTAAACAAGGCGTTCATATGGCGTTGAATTCTTAGTTTGGCATTGCCATATCACTGTTGGATGAGGTCAATAGCTACCGAGTAATTTTCGGTTGTGAGAGGTAAAGCTTCAATTAACTTTAAGGGAGGACCCTGAAGAACAGACTTTAAATAATAAAATTTTTGAATATCAGGGAATGATCTATTATCATGTATTAGCGAAGAAAAAAGTTCAAAAAAGGAATCCCACTGTTTTTCCTCCCCTGAAAAGGTAGGAAGTTGGATTTTAGGAAGAAACGGTTTGCTAACTTCGGTGTTTTGATGGGTTGCTAATTGCTTAATTAAATCCTTAGCTTCGCCATACATATTGTAATACAGTTCTTCAACAGAACTACGATCCTGTTCTTGATCAGGTTCGATTGTTTCAATTTCGGTTTGCAACACATCATACTCTTGAAAATGTTGCTGATAAACATTAAAACGTTGAACTAGAACGTCATAATTGTGATCATCAAAAGATTTGGAAGCCAAAAAATGCTGAAAACGAGTAAGTTTGTTTTTACAAGCAGTTCTTTTGGCTACAAGCTCCTTAGGAAGAGACATGGCGGAACTTTGAGTACTTTCACTCACCGATCTGGTAGACTGCCGAGCGTCTGAAGTGGTAGTAGTAGTATTGGTACTGGTAGAGGTGGTAACAAGGGACATCTCCGCTCACCCCAACACAGCTTTCATAGCGATAGCTGAAAAATACAATTAGCATTAGTAACAGAAGTGAAAAGCTGCAATAGCTTATCGAATGGCTTGGCAACCTGTTTCATACAATAAACAATTATGAAGGTTATTTAAAGGTCCCGGGTTTCGGCACCAACATGGATAGGATCTGTCAATGCGAGACCTCCTTTTTCGGGAAGGACTAGAAGTGAAGCTTCTAGTCTAATAAGCAAATGAACTTTACTAAGTAGGAACAGATTGAACATTGATGAGTAAATAGCAATGGAAACAGTTTGCCAATAACAGTGGTATTTTATTCAAAAACCAACTTTCAAAAGATTAACAATAAATAAATATATAAACATGTAATGGAAATGTGACCTTTGACAGGCCGACAACAAGCGAACAAGATTTCATAAGCTTTCAAAAGATTAACAATAAATATATAAATATGTAATGGAAATGTGACCTTTGACAGGCCGACAACAAGCGAGCAAGATTTCATAAGCTTTAATGCCAACAACCCTGAAAATAAGTAACCACTTTGTGGCCAGTAGTCTAAAGTAGAACAATGCAGGGTAAATTAGCGAGTAACTATAGTACTCAATAATAGCTTAAAATCTAGCCTAGGACTGCACACCGAGGGTAGGCTAGTTTATTTAACAGAAAAATCAATATTTACATGCCAGTAGGGATAACATCCCACTAGTCGCCTGATAGTTACAAGGCGAGGTTGTTTACAATTGAAATTGGAGCATTCCCAAAAACACCTTGATAGATTAAGTAGAGAACAAGCCATTCACTTCGTCAGAGAGGTGAACTGGTGTTAAGCCCAATAGTTTATACAAAAATAGAGAAAAAGATGATTTGTTTTCAAGGATAGTTAACATGTGAAAGAGAGAGAACAATTGTTTTCTCATAGCCCACAATTTAAAGGCATAATACATGCTTAAACCACTTAATAGAAGGAAATAAGTTTAGTTTGGCATGGTTTGACAAGTTACTTAAGCCATGTGACATAACCCTAAAAAAAGGAAAGATACATTTTTAAGTTTAGAAATGTTTTAGGTTATAATAAACACTTAGCTTGTTGGCGTTGGTGTAGAGGAATTTCCACATAATAGAAATGGAGGAAGAACGTGTTGATCACTTTTTTCCGTCTTGGAAATGTTGAAGACTTCGTGCCCAGCACAAAACTGACGTAGGCCAACTATCGATGTAAACTTATATAGATTTCGTAGATTTCGGTTTTGATCACTTTTTTCCGTCTTGGAAATGTTGAAGACTTCGTGCCCAGCACAGAAGAAAACTTGTTTATCGTTTTTGCTCACGACAAACTGACGTAGGCCAAGTAACGATGTTAACTTATGTAGATTTCGTAGATTATAGAATGCACTGCTGGTTTGACTAGAAGCATTTTGCGATGTATTAGCACACAGCGTTGAGACACATTCAAGCGTGAAGACGGCTAAAGATGAGTGACTGGCATTGTGACTTGCTGGAGACAGACTGTTGATGTAGGCCAGGGCAGGCTATATACCGGAGATCACGCGGAATGCGTGATGCGGACAGGTGGCGTCGGCCAATCCGAGAGCATGGAAAATTCTCGAAAACTGCTGAGGCCAATCAGAGCAAGGGGCCAACTGAAAATGAACCTCGTGACCAACATTAGTTCCGGAAATCATTACAGTGTCATGGAACACGTGCTAGAAAGAACAGATTGAAGAAAAATGGAATGACATGACAGGTGAGAGGTTATGTTATAATAAAAATAAGTGAACTTTGTAAATTTCACTGAAAAGTGAACACCACGCTATGACAAATGCCTGCAAAATTTCGGCAGTTATGTGGAAAAGTAGTTTAAGAAGTGTAGAATGTTGTGCAATAAATAATTTTTCTGTATCTGTACACAATATAATTTTATTACCAAACGGAACTTACTTTCTGAACGTGCCTCGTATTTTAACTTCAATTGTATAATTAACAGTATCACTTGGATTATTTATTGTAACTGCACTTATGCCATGTGGCATGAAAAATTGACCACCTGCTTGGTCTGAAAATATTCCGTTTCACAATTTTCTCAATTTTCGTTGAACATGTCGTAGTTAAGGTTGCCACTTGCAACTTGCGATAATCACTAGCACACTTCGTGCTCAAATAAGACTTCATGAACTCTGATATTTCAAAACCGACTCTCAGTCCTACGATATTCCCTGGGCTTGCTGACCAATTGTCGAATACGTGTGTACGTGTCAAACGCACCAAAGGAGTGTATCTGCATGAAATCTGCAGTTCCGGCGTCGATGTTTCGTAAGTCGTGGAGCTACCATTTACTTCCCATTCGCATCTCTGCGATGTTATACCTTTACCAAAAGACAAATAAACAAATATTAGGCCATCACATCGTGGCAAGTTATACAGAATTACTGTAGATGATACTTCCAAACTTGCACATTAAAGATAAAATCTTTAATCTTGTGGAAAATTTATATGGAGCATCTAAGTGAATTCAAAAGTGCGTCTGAAGCTAGTGCATGCTTCCTGGGCGCGATCTATGTTTCTCAGATATAAAAATACACAGCTGTCATAAAAATCATCAGCAGAATGAGTGAATACGGGCTCATTACATATATAGCTTGGAATAGTTTCTTCCATTATGGATGTTGTTTTCTCCCAACAGCTGCTTCTTGCGTGATGTGATCACCGTAAGAGGTAGTAGTCAACTGACTGTATTCTTACTAAGGGTCCTCTAATATAACCTAGTCATGGCTAACATTTGCTTACTGCGTATGCCAAGGATGTAGACTGGTTTTTCGACAGTCTTTCACGATGTGATCATCGTAAGAGTTAGTAGTCAACTGAAGATATTCTTGCTAAGGGTCCCCTAATATTCCCTAGTCAAGGCTAACAGCTGCTTAATGCGTATGACAAGGCTGTACAATGCTGGGTTAGACGGCCTTTCACGATGTGATTACCGTGAGAGGTAGTAGTCAACTGACAATATTCTTGCTAAGGATCCCCTATATACCCTAGTAAGGCTATAGACACAGCGGGTTTGCTTTATCTTGTTTGGATGAGGTAACACAAAGTTAAATTACACAATTGTATGGGAATGTTGCATCAACGCAAATTTAATAAAATATAGTTGTTGAACATTTTACAATCGCATTAACAAACAGGTTGTAATTTGTAAAAGTGTATGGGCATTGACAAAACCAAGGCGTAAAAATTTGTTGAAGCATGCTATTTAAGCCCAGGCCATAAAATACAAATGTAAATGAATAATATCCTTACTTTTATTACTTAACAACCCGAACCAAACCGAATCAAACCAAACCAAACCCGAACCAAACCAAAACCAATCGAATTGCTACCACTTTTCTACCACTTTTACTACGTTTCTACCGCTCTTTCAACCACTTTTACTACTTTTTACCACTTTTCAACAACTTTTACTACTTTTTTTACCACTTTTACTACTTTCTTTTACCACTTTTTTTACATTTTTTTACAACTTTGCTACCACATTTTACTACTTTTACCATTTTTTTACCAATTTGTATAACTTTTTACTACTTTTTACCTCTTTTCTCTCATATTTGCACCCACGTGTAACTGAACCTACTTGTAACTGCACCCACTTTGCTCTCACCTTATCATTTACTTTTAATTAGAGTCCACTATAATCGCGCCCATTTTTGTCTACCGGTTTGCACCCCACTTTTGCACTTATATTTGCACCCACTTGTTGGCTTATTTGGTCTTGGAAAGTATCTCATCCCTTTTAATGGCAGCATAATGCTTACCACCATGTTTTTAATCAACGGCAACACACTAAAATTCCAAAAATCCAAAGTACTCTAAGGTTTATGATTGACTCTCAATTCTTACATTTACCTCTACCCCACGCCTAGTACAAAAAGAGTTCAATGGGGAAAGTAGGCTATAAGTTTTAACTAAAAATCCTAAAATGTCATATGTTAACACCTACACCTACCTCTATCCCACTCTCAGTCGAAAAATATTGTTTTTTTCAAATTTTTCAAAAAACATTTGAAAGTAGGCGATATTTGTAAAACCAGTCATCACAAAATTCTTTTATTGGCTAAAACGAAAGGTCTTTGTGTCCATTATGGTTTAAGTTCTTTATGGTTAGAGCAAAACTTTATATTTTTTCATTTTTTCCAAAAAAGTCCAATTTTGAACATTGACTGCATTTCGGAAACTAACAATTTTACAAAAACGTTTGTTCGACATAAATGAATGGTCTTTACCCCCTCTACGCCCAAACCAAATTTTAAGTCTCTAGAACAAAAACCAAAAAAGGTCAATTTTGAAAGTACCTGCTAGTTTTAAAACTAGTCATCTTAAAAAGTCATATATAGGCTTGAACGAAAGGCCTCTATGTCCTTTATCGTCAGAACAAAAGTTTATATTTTTTTCTTTTTTTCTAAAAAAAAAAAAAAAGCTCAAAGCACTACATTGCTGACGTCACGAAAGCGCACCAGGGCCAGTATTTCTCGTTGGCCATGTGCAGTGCTGTTGCACCACTTCCTGTAGGGTTATGTATGACGGAAACATAAACCGTATTGTCTACAGGATGCTGAAATCACAGAATACTTAATCCATATCATATCAGAAAACACGCTGTATAAACATTGACCCGACACAACCATGGCAACCGGCAAAACATACATGGTAATTTTAACTCAAGTCTTACACTTATCAATCTTATGAAGTCCAATACTTAGCCACAGTTTACTTATTTATTAATTACTCTAAGTAGAACCAGTAGACCACTGAATCTGTATAATCGTTGTAGTTGATCACAAGGTAATACTTTTCAGGAGTATGTTATCTTTCCCTGGCGGTTGCTTGTTAATTACGAGGAATTACTTGACGGTTACAAAGCGTCCAGGAAGGTTATGAAAAGCTATGAATAGTGCCGAACAATGTATGCATGTATAACTCTTATAGTTGAACGATATACATAAATGTATCACACGTTTTTGTAATACATGTAGAAAGATATTCACGAACATAATAGTCTATGGTCTTCGCCTTACTGCCGGTGTGATAGTCATCTTGTCTTCATCATTGAATCTGTATAAATGCTGGTATTCATTTACCACTTGTCTTCATAGAATGTATTGATATGAGTCGTCAGTCGGTGGCGAGTGTATTCCGCAGATCTATTCTATAAACGTATTAATTTCTGTTCTGCCCCTTAAAACAACAATAATTAAATATTACTTTCACTGCAAGTTTCTTTGATCTAATTATTCTTATCACTGCTCATGTCCACACAAGTTTCTCACAACGAAGGTCATAGGCTCTACAACTCAACTTACTGTACTCGTTGCAGCTATTAAAGACACAACAAACCCTTGAATCCTAGTTCACGTGGACTCTTGTTACGACTAATTTCAACTTGTAAATTGGCTATCTATGGCTGTTGTAGTTTTGTAAACCTATACAGTATAATTTATCGTGCCTTAAAATACACGGAACATCTAAACTGGGTTCATTTCAAGAAGATTGATATAAAATATCGCATTTCTGCTGCTTATGAATTGCTCTCGAACTAAACGTACAAGCACCATCAAGCACTACATTGCCTACGTCACAAAATGGTTAGGTTTACGCACCATGGCCTGTCTTTCTCGTTGGCCGTATTTCCTCGTAGCGCGCGAGGCGCGAGATATGCAAAGGAAGTCAACTTTCCCACACATTATATTGTATGGATTGCAGTGGTTTATGAAGGAGTATATTGCAGGAGAAAGACGTCTAGGCGTATATGCAGTATACATGTTTAATACGAACTGAACGACAAGGTTATATACAGGCGTATATATACAAAAACAGACAAAAGAATCGAGAACATTCTCGTAACTAGAACCACCACCAATGGCGTTGCGCTTCCTGGCGCTGAATTTAAACCATAGATCAGCTGTTGGGTTACATATTTCTAACACACCCACTTAAACTAATAGCTGATCTAGAATGTAATAGACATTTGTCATCAGACTTCACTCATAGAGTACCCTACATAAACATAATACAATTCCTGAAAACATTTTTGAACACAATGTATACTTAAGATACTAATTAACAGTTCAATCCCATTCCTTGGGTACAATATACATGTTTTGGTTTAGGTAAACGTTTGGTGAGGATATCTGCAATCATTTCTTGTGTGGACAAATAGTGCAATGAAATGATTCTCTCTTGAAACTTTTCCGTAATGAAATGATGTTTGGTGTTGATGTGTTTGGTGCGCCTATGAAAAACAGGATTTTTTGCAATTTTCTGTGCACTTTGACTGTCATTATACAAATCAATTTCTTGATTACAATCCATTAACACACACTGCAAATCACATTCACCTTTAACAAATTCAATTTTTATTGGACCTTGATTAGAACCAATCAAATCAAACATCAGACTCTTAAGATAAACTGCTTCCTTCGCAGCCTCTGACAAAGCTACATACTCAGCCTCTGTCGATGAGGTAGCAACTGAGCTCTGCTTACGAGCTTCCCATGATATGGCAGCATTAGCAAGCTTGAAAAGATAACCAGTATAGGACTTACTATCACTATCTGTGGAAAAACTTGCATCTGAAAACCCTACCAAATCTAAACCAATGCTCTTAAAAACAAGTCCTTGGTTTATCGTACCTTTAAGATACTGGAGTACCCTTTTGGCTGCAAGCCAATGCTCCTCACTGTGGCAAGAATTAAACTGACTTAAATATGAAAATGCATAGGCAATATCTGGTCTAGTACACACACTCAAATACATAAGTGAACCTATCAGCTGTTGATAAGGTTTATCATCCACGCTTTTGGCTTTAGACAATTTCATATTCACATCCATAGGAGTACCGATCGGATTAACATCAGTCATCTCAAACTTATTGAGCACATTCTTTATGAACTGCGTCTGAGAAATTTTGAGTATATTGTTATCTGTGTCCCTTTCTATTTGCATTCCAAGAACCTGAGCAGCAGGTCCAAGATCTTTCATCATGAAATTTTGTTTTAAGACATCTTTTAGTTTACTAACTTCCTGTGGATTATTGTGGAACACAAAGAAATCATCAACATACAGAGCAACAAGAATTACAGTATTGCCGATACTCTTTCTGTAAACACATGCCTCATTATGACTGTTTGTGTAGCCCGAAGCAGACAGAACTGTATGAGCCTTTCTGTGCCACATATGTGCAGCCTGCTTTAGTCCATAAATGACCTTTTTGAGCAAACAAACCTGGTCTTCCTTTCCCTTCACCTGGAAGCCCTCTGGCTGACACATAAATATTTCCTCCTGTAACTCTCCATTGAGAAAAGCAGTCTCAATGTCTAGATGATCAATCTGTAAATTTAATTCAACAAACAACATTCTGAGTGTGCCATGCCGCACAACTGGTGAGAATGTCTCAACAAAGTCAATGCCAAATTGCTGTGTAAAGCACTTTGCAACCAACCTTGCTTTATATTTTACAACATCACCATTTGTATTACGCTTAGCTTTAAACACCCACTTATTCTGTACAATGTTTTTACCTTCAGGCTTAGGAACTAAAACCCACGCCTTATTAACCATCATGGAATCCATTTCGCACTTCATGGCTTTATGCCATTCTTTAGAGTAAGGTGATGACAAGGCTTCACTTACTGTACATGGTTCACTTTGATCAGAACAATGAGTGTAATGCAGAATGTAATCAGGATATTGTCTTGGTCTTCTTTCTCGCTGGGGGTAGCGACGCGCTTCCTCATTGTGCTGTGATGGATTATCTTGATGATCAGGCTCAACTTCTACTTCTTCATTGTGCTGTGGAGCTGGATCAGGAACATCCCTATCACATGCAGTCAATAGGGGTTTACTGACTTCAGTGGTTAGGGGTAATATTGTATTCCCTGGTACCACTGGAGGATCTGTTACAGCAGCGAAAGACATCTCATCAAAAATCACATCTCTGGCTGTGATTAATTCATGGGTTACTGGATGCAGGAGCCGGTACGCCTTTTTCGCATCTGAGTACCCAACAAATACCATTCTCTCAGTCTTGGGATCAAGTTTTTTTTCTCAGCTGATCAGGAATATGAACGTAGGCATTACATCCAAACACTTTTAAGTGCGTCAGGTCTACTTTCTCTCCAGTCCACATTTGTTCTGGTGTTGAATTTGGTGTTTTCCGAGCAGTAGACCTGTTGACAAGATATGCAGCTGTATTGACAGCTTCTGCCCACATGCGTTTGTCACAAGCTGCGCCTTGCATCATAGCAAGTGTTCTCTCATTCAGAGTCCTGCTCATGCGTTCTGCAGTTCCATTTTGCTCTGGTGTGTACCTTACTGTTAGCTGATGCTTGATTCCACGCTGTTGGAAAAACTCATCCATAGCTTTATTACAATACTCCCCACCATTGTCAGACCGTATGACCTTGATTTTCCTTTCACACTCAATTTCAACAGAATTAGCAAATTGTTCAAAGATTTCTCTTACCTCACTTTCCTTTTTTAGAAAAAAGACAAAAACCTCCCTCGTATGGTCATCGATGAAGGTGAGAAAATATCTGGCTCCTCCCCAGGATTCCTCAGGCATCGGTCCACACAGGTCACTGTGCAACAGGTCCAGTCGGTTCTTGGCACGATGCTTGGTGGTCTTGAAGGGCTGTCGAGCTTGTTTTCCCTTCTATACGTGGAACACAGAGCTGCTTTTCACCCGAAAAATCAATACCGGTAGACAAACCATTTTTTAACAAGTCCATCCCCACGTGATTGAGATGGCCTAACCTTTTGTGCCACAATTCTCTAGAATTAGAACCTTTTGAACAAACACTTTTAGCATCACTGAAACAAGACACTGCTGATTCATTTTCACTTACAGAACCTGAGTTATTTAAGATATAAAGTCCATTCGACTCTTCAATCAATAATTGCACATCACCTGTAACTTGACAGTCACTGTCTTGAAACACTTTACAATCTTCTTCATCAAAAACAATTACATGACCCTTTTTAACAATACTGTTCACAGAGAGCAAGTTTTCTGTAAGGTTAGGTACATACAGAACATCGCTCACCTTTGTAAAAACATTTGCTTGTACTGGAACATCACCTATGCCACCACTATATAGTTTACAATCGTTTGCTACGATGACTTCATATCCAACCTCCCTTTTATCATCAAATTTTGACATCCAATCCACTCTACCAGTCATGTGTTTGGAGGCTGCGGAGTCCATGTACCAGCTGTCTGCTGAGTGGGTATCAACTCCAAGTGCTGTGAGCAGAGCCCTACCCTTCTTCTTTTCTTCTTTCTTCTCTAGTGGCTTGGCATCTGCTTGATGTGCTGCTGTCTTGTTTTGGTGTTTGCAATCTTGTTTCCAGTGGCCAGTTGTGCGGCAGTTCCAACAGAATGGCTTCTTGGGCTTAGTATTCTTGAATCCACTCCTGTTGGTGTAGAGTGCTGTTTCTTTGCTGGAGCTGCGTTTGTCTTCCTGTAGCAGTTTACATTTCACAAAGTCACTAGTCAACTCTGCGCTTGCATTTTCCAATGCCATAATCATAGGTTCATAGTCATTAGGTAGTCCCTGCAAGAGCAAGGCACCTAGCAATTCATCGTCAAGTGGTTCTTTAACTGCTGTTAGCCGCTGGGAGAGCCCCAAAACTGTGGTGACATATCCTTCAATAGTCTTGAATTGTTCAAGCTTGGTGGAACACAGTTGGCGAAGAATTCTTGTGTGCCTGTTGGCGCCTTTATCATCATATGCCATCTCGAGCGAATTCCATGCTGCTTTCGCAGTTTTTGCTTCCATAACGTACGGAAAAACACTCTTTTCCACCATAAGGTTAATCTTGAACAAAGCACGTTCGTCGCGCCGTACCTTAACCTCTGCACCCATTTTATCATCTTATGCATAACCTGATATGGACTTCCAAAGATCATCGTGCATAAGATAATTCTTCATCTGGAAACGCCAGTCAATGTAGTTTTCTCTCCCCGTCAGTTTCTCGAAGTTATAAAGAGAACCGGTGCTGGATTCCGCCATGATGCAAACACTTATTGCACGCGATCACCGTTTTGTTAATTCAAATAGAATCACACTGGTCAGAAAACTATACACTCGTCAATTAATGATCCTGCTGGGCCCATAACTTGTAGGAGTATATTGCAGGGGAAAGACGTCTAGGCGTATATGCAGTATACATGTTTAATACGAACTCAACGACAAGGTTACATACAGGCGTATATATACAAAAACAGACAAAGGAATCGAGAACATTCTCGTAACTAGAACCGCCACCAATGGCGTTGCGCTTCCTGGCGCTGAATTTAAACCATAGATCAGCTGTTGGGTTACATATTTCTAACAGATTAAACACGTGTTTTAAGCCCTTTTGTTTATAATCATGCCAGGCCAAAGATGTGCTGTGGCAGTTTGTCACAGTTATTATAAAGTTGGAAATGACGTGTCGTTTTCCACGATGATAAAGACGCATGCCTTCGCAATCAGTGGATTGCTGTCTGTAAGCGAAAATATCATTTCAACCCTCAAACAAGTAGGATATGTTCCCTCCACTTTAAGAGTGAAGACTTTGAATTAGACTACAGGGCCAAATTGCTTAATATAAAGCCAAGATTTCCAAGGAATCTAAAACCAAATGGTAAGTGAGCCTAGCTGGCCTACTCTTCAGTTTTGATGACCTGCTAGGATGATTTTAAATCTGTTAATATTTTAGACATATTTCGTATATGGTATATTAGTGGTTGAAGCACTACCGTTCAAAATACAATGGCTGTATTATCAAATCATAAATGTAAACGGGAAGGTTAGTTTAATATTTATTTTAAAAAACTTGCTACATTACTACATACTGTACCCAATTGTCATCATATGTAACATGTGATCGTATCCCAGCTAACTCACGGTCTTTCGAGGTATGGGACGTTCCTGCCCACCATACGACCACATGCTCAGGATTTGAGTCTGTCAGGTAACTACTCTACATGAAAGAAACAACATATTCCTAAATAAAACATTTACTGATATAAAATCATGGCTATATAACAAAAAAATACAAACAAAGGATAATTTACATTTACTTCCCACAATGAAAATCAAGGTTATTTGTGAGTCTCTTCTTAATTAGTGCTTCACTGCACTCAAACATATTTCTAGCATCCTATCATTGATACTTTCAGACATCTACGAGTGTCCATAGTGTTCTTCACGTGACATAATTTAACAAACTGGAGTATCACAACACAAAAGTCATCATATCACTTTAAATGACATTAATTCAGTAATAATTAAACATTAATCCGTTTCTCACGGGCATTTACTTTCATTAACATAAATTCATTATCTTATGCCTTAATTAACAAGTGTTTTGTGTCGTGTGAATCGTCTTCTTTTTTCCCATCAATATGAAACGCTAAAGTGGTACGTTTTCCCTTCCAAAATACACATGGATAGAAATGTTTATAGTTTCACCATACAACGATTTTCTGGGTCTGGTCGAAATTATTATCGTTACAAACGTGTCATGTTCTTAGAAATCACCTACCCGTCTGCATAAATTAGTGTGAACTGGGCAAAATGCACTTTAAAAAGATGTCTATATTTATTTGGTTCAGCGTTCCTCCTCGGAGAATAACTGGGCCAAATGTTATCCGATCACAATGATCCAACAAGATATGTGTGTTGAAACACATCATTTAATTCAATTGGCATCATCACAACAATCATATCTTAATTACCTTTCGAAATATCGAGATTCTTCAGTGTCCCACTATGCTTTTAAAATAAAGGGACCAGGTCAACAGACCTCCCTTTCAAGCAGGCAATAAAATCAGTTCCAGCTGACCGAGCAAGATGGCCGCCGTCCTCGTGGCATGCCTACCACACCCCTCTGGCTACTAGCAAGGTCAACTTTGTTTACAATTGCAATACAATGGAGTTACGCTGAGTGTTGTCTCTAGTAATTGAGTCATTCTAATTATTTACCACCTATATTTATAGTGTAATGGGCTCAACTCGGCTCCTAATTAACATTCATGGCTGGGGATGGATCCTGTAATAGCCTTGCCGTTCTATGGCGATACTAGTGGCTTCGGGCGCGCATCACGATTGAGAATCCAAGATTTCTCATCAGCAGCTGCCTAAATAATAATAAGGAAATCTGCGTTTCCAATCCGACGAACATGATTCTAACCTATCAGGGCAGATCAATTAATACATGGGCTCACGGGGTCTCGAAGAGCATCCCTCGTGGCAATATTCCTGCAAGCGATGGGTACAGACAGGCTCCGTTCCAATTCGCTGCGAATAATACAAGTATGCTCCACGGCAATACTATCTCGTAGATTAGCCAACCTTTCACTTAACGTGCAAGCTATGTTAGAGTGGTCCCCGCAACTTTATTGACGTAAATCACTTGATTCTACGTTACTTTTCTCGCTATATGCGGCTCAAACAATAATTCTCATAGATGACTCAATTATTAAAGCACTCACGTCCTCTCTGCAATTGCTTTTAAGCCAAAGCTTTAAGTAGCTCCAAAAACAAGTATACATTTACTGGCTTACATTACTTTAATGGTTCTCAAATACAATCCTGAGAATTGACCATATCAACTATACATTTAACAATTCACTGACACTGAAAAACTCTCATATCTCGATATATTTTACGTTACTTTCTTACTGTTTACCAAAATACAGTATCTTTATATTAGACATGACACACTTTGAACGTTCTTTAGGCCAGAAATGCCTATTACTTTACTTATTACTGTTACCGACCCCAGATTATTATTATTATTATTATTATTATTATTTAACGTTACCGTTACATTCATCACTATCTTAGGCCTGAATGGCCCTAAACAAATCACCCTCCAAGCCGTATTCTACCAAAATACGAGTGGTGAAAGCTCGTACATAAGTGACTGTTACATCTTAGTCTTAAAGTGATGCTTCGTTGTATGGTGAACTATCTAATTAGATTAACATTATAAATTTGTACTCACTTTTCATTTTCGCTGGATTATTCCAGCACACCAGCCACGAGCCTACCATGATGCTTGGTTTAAGCCATCATGCTATATCTCACACGACACATGCTATCACACATTTCACACATGATAATCATACTTTTATCAGTGGCTTTTCTCACTTTAACACAATACATATTATTTCACAATACACATAAACACTTTTGAAATCACTGTAATAAAACTTATATACACTTTTCGCACTATTTCACATGTGGATCCTTAATTGGACTCCTCCTAACGCCTGACCTCAGAGATGCGATGCAGCTAACTTCTGACAACCGCTGGTCTCCGTGAAAGTCTATCTTGCGTGTGCGTGCGTTCGATTCTCGTCACCTTCAATACTGTTCCGTTCACCGTCATGATTACTTGTGATGCCTCACAGGCTACCATAATTGTAGTGATCCTGACGATACTGCGTCAATTATAACTATGACAATACTTCCTGGTATACTCACTGTCCGAAAACATTCTAAATTATTCCTACGCTGTAGCGAATTTACACTTGCGTATAATAATGGATAAATATCTGCTGTAGATTAAATCTTACGCGATTCATGGTTACTATTAAGAAGCTGTATGATGCGCTTCCATTGTTCTACATATATACTCGAGCGTCGATACTCTAACATTTCGCGCACTTTCTGGCAGCGTTTTAGTTTCCGTGTTGAGTCAAGACGAACTGGAGATGAACTGCAGAGCAACTGAAGAAGACTAAAGATGAACTGACATGGTCTGCGCTGCTCCCCCTATATAAAGGTTTCTCGTAAAACGTAGTCTACTGGACATACGGGACCGACTCCTTTCTTGAAATAATGCATTTCCAGGCAAAGCGACGTATACACCTCGTTTATCTAGGTGTGGAAGTCCCATAATCACTCGCGTGCAAGCGATCGCTTCGGCCAATTAATTACAATTAATTGCCTTCTTCCATAGCGTCATGACGCCACCATGGTAAATCCCCTCGTGCGGGTCCCCAAATCATTCCTCTTGCGCGTAGGCTCTGTGTTCACAGGCTTATTTCAAGATTTAGGCTTTAATTTAGGCGTGAGACCACGCCTAAATTATCTCTCCTAGAATATATTCACCTGGGTGTACATTTTACTCCATTTCGATGCTCCAATTGGCTACAATCAATTAATTTCCGTGGGCTATTACCCGCACTTCGGTCTCAAGCGTTGTCTACTGGTGAACCCCAGAGTCATTAATTTCGAGCTGTCCTGGCGGTCCAGACGAAATGAGTTCCTTCGGCGTCACTAATCCACTCCCCTCTGCTGGCTGCGATTAGTCAACTGTCCAGCTGGTTTGCTTTCATGCTTCTATGCTTCTAAAACGTACATATGCCTGCCTTTTCTTACAATTATTCACATTAAACAGCTATGATATTCACATTCTGACCGTGAAATCATGCTATTATTATATGTCATTATACAACTCATTGCTCTTCGGGTTCCCTGTAGCTGTTCCCCCTCAGAGATCAATGGTTCGACTCTAGGCATAATCATGGGTCTGGTCTTCTCTGATAAGACCCGAGTTCGATGCCAGTCTGCCGTGTCCCATTGGGCACAATACATCCCACATGTACTTCGTTGTTCTCATATTACTTCCAGTTGCGCCAACGCTACATTTAAGTCCAAATCCCACCAGTATAGGAGAGTCATCATCAAGGAAGCAAAGATTAATAAAAGGGAACCAGAGGACATTGTTTCAAGATCTACTCAGAGAAGAGGGCGAACAAAAATCAGTGAGTGAACCAGAAGCACCATTTCAAACCCAGGCGGATGACAACAGGTATGCAATTCTTCTTGAGAATTACAACAGGGTTTTAGAAGAAAGTGAGCAGTTAAGAAAGGAATGTTTACAAAATAGAGCACAAATTATTGATTACCAGAAGCAAATTGAGAAACTAGAAAAAACAGTTGAAGAATTATCAGCTAAATTGGGAAAGACCTCTCAGATAGTACTGGACCAGCAAGTCATTGGTACATTCTCAGGGGTGCTGAGCAAAAGCCAATTAGATATCATCAAAAATAAAAAGAAGCACGTTAAATGAACTTCAGATGATATTTCTATTGCATTTGCCATCAGATATTTCAGCAAACGATGTTACATTTACCTGAGGCAAAAGCTACATTACCCTTTACCAGGAATTTCTTCATTGCAGATATGGTCTTCAAGTTTAAATTTGAGACAAGGGATTCTGGCTGATGTAATTCGTGTAATGGAAGTTACAGGCCACACTATGAATAGTTTTGAAAAAAAAAACAACAGTTCTCTCTTATGATGAAATGAAAGTGGCAGCTACATATGATTATGATCAAAAAGGGGATGAAATAGTAGGTCCTTATTCATACATGCAAGTTATTATGGCTAGAGGACTTTTTCCAACTGGAAACAGCCTGTGTACCTCGATTTTGACTCTAAAATGACTAAGGATATGCTTGACCGTGTGACTATCGAGCTTGACGACGTTGGGTACAATGTGGTAGCCTGTGTGAGTGACTGTGGAGGAGGGAACATGGATTTGTGGAGGAAATTGTCTATGTCAGTGAACTGCTCTTCTTACAACCAGCCAGTAACTCAACAGCCTATATACTTTTTCGCAGATGCACCCCATTTGCTAAAACTTATCAGGAACTGGTTCTTGGATTATGGCTACATTCTAGAAAACGGACAGAAAGTTACCAGTGCTCCTGTGGTAGAATTAGTGCAACAAACCAATTCTGAGATAAACTCATGCCATAAACTGACACCGAATCACATACAGTGTGAAAAAAAACAATAGACAAAATGTACGACTAGCAGCACAGCTTCTGTCACACACTACAGCTACAGCTTTAAAGCACTACAAACCAGGTCCAGATAAATTACTAGCAGAGCCATCAGGGGATTTCATAGAACTTGTAAACCAGTGGTATGATGTTATGAATTCATACTATCTTAACCCGCCTTTACCAACAAAAATAACCCATGGTTTACTAATTGCACAGCAAAATATAATTTTGGACAAGATGGAAAATTTCATGAGCAATTCTCTTTGCATTGGTAAAAATTCGTTGCAAATATTCCAGAAATCAGTCGTCTTTTTTTTTCAACTTCCTCCTCTGTGCTGTTCTCTGTGGGGGCATAGATTTGTATAATTACGATGGTATTCCCATCTCGATCTAAGGACAGTAGCGCAATTCTCTCTGTGATTCCCCGAATTTCCTGAACGTTGCTGTATTCGTCGACAAGAATCAACAGCATGATGTCAGCCACTGGGCCCTCGTAGTCTATGTGGAACCGTTCCCAAGGTGCCTTCCAGTATTCCCAGTGGTGATCTCAGAACTTGGGTGGCGCATGCGCATGAGCTGCACACACGACGCGAGTCTTGGCGAGAGACTCGATGTCGTTGTCGATTCCAGGCCAGAACACAAAGGAAAGTTCCATACATTTCATCTTGACTATCCCCTGGTGAGATGCGTGCAGGTCGTTGTGGATAACGTCTCGCAGTGAAAGAGGGACGACAACTCGATGCTCGAACATCAGGTAATTTGCGGCGAGGGTGTACTTCGATTCTGGTGCCTTGTAATGCTGGCGGGTGAGGTCTTGCCCTGCTTCGATGATCTGGACAATTTTGCCCAGATGTGGAACTTTCCTGGTCTCGCGTACGATTGCTTCTGCCCTGACTGGTATCTGTGGCATCTGATGGACTGCACAAAAAGTCAAAATAATCAAAACTCTTCCTCCTGTGGAGACAAATAATTTCTGATGAGATTAACTGTTATTGGTATGTGAGCTCGGGATTGGTAGTCAGCGGTGGCGTTGGATGTCTTGAAGATGACGTCGTAGTGTGCCAGGTAGTCGGCATAATTGGCCATGAGACTGATACACAGGACCGGTAAAGACTTCTCTGGGTGCAGGATCTGTGTGAGAGGCTTGTGATCGGTGATGAGAGTAAAGTGGCGAGCGTACAGTTAATTGACAAATTTTTGCACAACCCACACGATGGCCAGCGCTTTCTTGTCGATCTGAGGGTACCTTGGCTACGTTGCTGTCATCGTTTGGCTGGCGTAAGCGATTGGACGTTCTTGCCCGCTGTTGAGCAGGTGTGACAGTACTGCACCCAGGCCGGTCTTGCTGGCGTCCGTGGCCAACAGGAGTGCTAACGCTGAGTCTTACTGCATGTGTACCTGGGGCGAGGTTAGGGCGTTCTTGATGTGTTTGTATGCCCTGTCGCCTTCTGGTGTCCATATGAGAGGGTCCTTGAGCAGCATGTCCCTGAGTGGTCTGTCTCAGGTGGACAAATCAGGGATGAACGAGCTGCAGTAGGTCGCTGACTTAGGAACAGTTAGAGTTCTTCGGGTGTAGTCGGTTTCGGTGCATCACGTACAGCTGGGATGTGTGCATCAGACTTGAGGATGCCTGACGCATCGATTTTGAGTCCAAGGGCTTCCAGGGATGTTTCAGCGAAAACTCATTTTTCTCGGTTGAGCTTGAGGTTGTGTTGCCCAAACCGTTTCAGAGTGGTGCTGAGGGCCTGTATCAGATTCTTAAAGCTATCAGCAAAAACTTAACTGTCATCAAAAATACTTACGACGTTTGGGAGACCTTGCAGGACTGTGTCCAATCGCCGCTCACAGATAGCGGGGATGTTTGCTGCTCCATATACTACTCGCATTTGGCGGATCAGATTGTGAGTTGGGGTGTTGAGCGTGAGCGTGTGGCCGAACCCATCAACGACCTCGAGATGAGTGTACGCGTCGATGATGTCCAGGTGGCAGAAGAGAGTAGCGCCACGCATTCGGTTTAACAGGTGTTCCACCTTGGGAATCCGATGTTCATCGATGATGATCCGCAGGTTGATAGTAGGTTTGTAGTTGCCTGTGATCCTCCGTTTTCCGTTCTTCGGCGATAACGTGCGTTGTTGATACCGTACCCACTCAGAGTAGTCCACTCTTTTGTAGAAGCCAGATGCAATTTTCTTGTCAATTTCTTTGGCGTAGGCATCGCGGTTGGCAACTGGTACGTCTCGAGCTCGGGCGAGAGGTGTGGCTCCAGCCTTCAGGTGTATCTTCGCTGGTGGACCTGAGACCTTCCCGGGGGTGTCGCTGAACGTATCCTTGTAGCGAGATAGAATGTTGTCGAGCTGCTTATGTTGTAACATGGTCAGAGTCTGCTTGTCTGAGAGCTTGTGGATTGGGTCGGATGTTTTGAAGAGTTGACCAAAGTCGATCTCCTTACATACTCCGAAATCCACTCTCGGCCAAAGAGCGATTCGACTTCACCGCCAACCACGTAGAGATTCAGATTCCTGGTTGTGGCTCCGATGGTGGTGCACACTGACGTTTTGTCAGTGCATTTGATCGGATGGCCGGTGTAACTGACGAAGTTACGATCGTTTTTCTGCAACACAAAACCTAGTTTGATCATACTTATCTTTGATTAGCTCATAGTTGAGCAGGGGGCGCCGGTATCGAGTTCCATTTTGACAGTGGTTCCCCCTATGCCGATATCAACTAGTGGCTTACGTGCTGTGTTGACCGATCCGATGACCTCGATTTTGTTGAGGTACTCCATTGCGTCGAGGTTCTCTGCTGAAAGCTCTTCTTCGGTCACGTGGTTTGCTGTTCGATGTTTCCTCGATTTTGATCGGCAAACTTTTCCAATTGACCTTTCTTGCCACATTTCAGGCACTCGGCGTTCAGGAACCTGCATCGACTGCGAGGGTGAGCTCGACCGCTCCCTACACATGATGATTGGTTGTCCTAGGATGCACTCTGGTTTGCCTGGTGTGGCACTTGGTGCTGCCTGGTTATGTTGAAAGACCCCTGATTTCGATGAGCTGACTTGCTGCGTGGCGGCTGCTGGTTGCTGTTCTTCCTGGACAGAGGAACTCGTATCCAATCCGATTGGTTGATTCAGACTTAGCCGCAGCTATTTTGACCTCGTCGGCGGTGTTGCGAATAGCTTCGAGTTCGTGCGCGAGTTCTAATGCCGCGGTTAAGTTCTCTGTATTATTTTTCAATAATCTCGTCGCACATATCTCGTGATTCTAACCCTGCGAGCATTTGTTCAATTAACATGCGATCAAGGAATGTGCCATACTCACAAAACGTTGCAGCCTGCCGCCTTCTAAAGGTGAAGTTAGCGTTGCTTTTTCTTTGGTTCTGCATTACGCTCCGAAATTTTGGTCTGTCATCAAACTTGTTGCGTGTGGCGTTGAAGTGGCCTTTCAGCTTAGATTGAATGTCATTGTATGACGGAGTTTCCAGATCATCAGGACTCATCAGGATCTTCAGGGCATCATTGAGTTCAGAACCCATGTAAACCCGTGTAAAGTGTACGTGTTGATCCGCGAGTACCTTGCTCAGGTTGAGCGCCCAGGTAAAGCGAGTGAAATAGTCGGCTACAGGTGTCCCGTCGGTTGCACGATACGGTGGTATTGCGAACTGTGGCGGTCGAGGCTGTGATGATGATGTTGTTGACCTTGTTGTCTGTCGGATATCGTCGGCGATCATTGCCGAGAATTGTTGAAGGTACTCAGAGGTTAAGTCCGACATGATAAAGATGAGTGGAAAACAGTATTCTAACACACACTGCGATGGACTTAGTTCGGTGCAGACACTGGCGTTGAGGTTAGAAATTTCACTCGGTTTCACAGAGTTATTTATCTTATCCCACTTCTGACACCACTGTTAAATCGTGGAGATACAAAATAAATAACACACTCACATGTTAATATAAGTCAACAGTTTATTTAACAATAGTTGATTCACAAGGAGGACCTAACTAGAGTGGTCCAGAGTGGAAGTAGTGTCTATTGTCTGTGTCGCACGCGTGCCTATATACAGAGCAGTCCAAGTATGGAGTGGGGGAATGGAAGGTTTCAGATTGGAATGTTCTGGGCATAGCAACTAGAATGTTCGGGAAGCGGAGGAAAGGTCAATGTACGCGTTATCTCAAAGATAATACACAACAGTACTTTTTACTTTTTTGCTCATTCACTTAGTTATTCGCTTTACTTGATAAGGAATTAATACATATTATTTTCACTATTTATTAGGGCAAGTTTAGATTTCAATGCTGGATGCAGAGCCCTCTTTTAGAGAAATCTAGAATTAATATACTTTGTGGGAGAGTGATTCGATGTCAGTTTGAGTCAACGAGTTCCCCCCCAACCAGTAACCAATGAGTGTCCAATTACTTGCAGCCAATCGGGCCATTTGTCCACACCCACTTCTCTTCCTCCATTTGTGACAGACAGGCATAATAACGCTGGTTCAGTACCTCATCATGTCCGAGAGATGGCATTGCACTTAACTTTCTGTACTACCTTGAGGCAAACTGTATCCGGCACAGAGCCCTGCTATTTTCTCATAGCTAGTGATGGGAGAGGTTACGAAAAGGATCGTAAATTGGAATGCGCATGCGTCCACGATGCCGCAAAGACCGTGGCACAAGATATCACTGGGGCGAAAATGGAATCAATGATCGTACTCTATGGACGGAATATTTAAACTACTAAGTAATTTGAAACTAATTGGATACCGGTATTAAACGTAGGCATTCGCAATTATTCTTTCAGTACTATGGATAATTCGTTTTTCGTTTTCTCTTAGAAGGCAGTGTCATGGCACTGTGGCACTACGCCTATATCCGCCCCTGAGATGCAAATGACCGATAGGGTATATATTTTTAATCACATTTGTTTATCAGGTTGTTTTTAGACCCATTGTTTGTCCACTCTGTTGATGGCAATGCATCAGTTGAGTAGAAGTCCTCCCATATGTCCTCTTTCGTTCAGTAGATCTCCATAACTCATGTGTACGAAAGTTGCGTATGAGTCCGGAAGTCTTCAATAAGAAAGTTCTCTCTTGTCATTTCGTACGGGGCAAATTTAGATACCTACGGCAAGGTACATCTAGAAGCTTTTTTTAAGTACATCGCTTTGACCTTCTCCAGCTCTTCAAATACTGTTTGCTAAGATGAACACAGATACGTTCTAGTCCATGGGTAACCGCAGGTGTTATTTTAACCCCGAACAAAATTGCTGTACCGTATCTAAAGAGATTTGTTGTAGGTGCCTGTTGCTGTTCATCGCTATTATTTCAGTTATGGTTGTCTTAATATGTGATGTGAACACCATCCCTTTGGTTTGCATGATTACCGGTACTTTGTAAGTTCGGTACTTACACTTATTATCAATGTTAGTTTTGGTAACATCACACATGAGAGTTAGTTTATCTGAAATTCTGCCTCCCCTTCTGAATATCATAGATACATTCTTGTTTTTATTGATAATTAATTAATTAATTAATTAATTATTAATTGATTTGGTGAGGGATTCTCTTGATTCTGTGCCAAAATCATGTCGTCAACATAGATAAATATCTTAACCCAGTCACTATCTTGAACTGCATCATGAGTTTCTTCGTTGAATAATAGTGGGCTACTGGGGTCTCCTTGATGTGTTGAGGAGCGGCCGGGGGGGGGGGGGGGGAGCGTGGTGGCGCAGCGGTCTGGCTGTTGGCCTATCACCACGGCAAACACCATAACCGCTTATAATAAAAACAACTTCTTCCGTAGGTTGATTTGTGATTTCCCGTCCAATACATGTGAAATGTGAGATATTTAATGTGAAATGGCATGTCCTGTGGTTCGGATTCAACCTAAAAAGGTCTCGTGGCTCATGACCGTGAGATTAACGATCACTTTAAACTGCAACTTCCTTTCTCCTTCTCCTTGAAGTACCGTACTTCTAAATTCTACAATATGGGTGTTGATACTGATGGAAGAGTATCGTTTACACTGAAATAGTTCTCTGATAAAAATATTTCTAAGTAAGTTAGGCGTAAATAAGACAACACTGAAGAATTGCTTCATAGCTCTCTATATTATTTGATTATAGTTGTAGGGAAATGAAAATAGTTTGGAAAAATCCCATTATCTACTAATAATCTACTATCCGGCCGTCCTTCTACCACCTATCCGATTACTTCTGGATATTGGTGGGGTCATCCATAAAATACGTTCACTCGAAAGGCTTACAAAAGTGTACGGTACATGTAAAATATGTACGTTCTTCAGCTGTTTTTGTTATTGCCTGATTTACAAAATCCAAATTAACTTTTTTTATGGCACTTTCCATAAACACTTTGATTTGTGGAAAGTAAACATCATTCTGTGTAGCATTCTCGCGATATCAGGAATATATTATATATTTCCCGCTTCTGGTGTTGGAGCGTGGGCCAAAGTAGATTTCTTTCCATGCGTTGAGTTGTGCAATACATTGAACATCGAGGCTTGGAAAAAGAATACATGTTAATTTATTTTGGACGTTATTTATTGGGGGGAGTTGTTACGTCTTACAGTGTGAGGGGTTAATTTTGATGGTATTTTTGCGAACGAATTTTATGGATGATCCGTAAACTGTTAGAAATGAATCTAAGTTCCTAATAAGTGTTTCCGAGTTTACTGCTATCATCCCATTATTCGAATATCTGTCTGTTAGGTAGTCAGCCCGAAGGCTGGTTGGATCCTCAAAAAGTACCGCCGTTACGTTATGTGAGTAGATACCCACAAAAACCCAAGACAGCACTATTTTGAGGCGTTCTAGGCAAGAAGAGGAGTGAGGTAGTTTGCCATTGCTTTCCTCACTGAGTCAGAACAGTAGTCCTAACCCTATGAGTTGAACCTTTCACAGCATTCACAGGCACTGATTCGAATATCTACAATAGGAAA
This sequence comes from Meconema thalassinum, assembly GCA_946902985.2. Lineage (NCBI taxonomy): Eukaryota > Metazoa > Arthropoda > Insecta > Orthoptera > Tettigoniidae > Meconema > Meconema thalassinum. The sequence goes on along the minus strand of OX336388.2, from coordinate 1,082,001,000 downwards.
GTTATTAGAGCCAACACGTGTTTTGCGTTCAAGATCAAACGCAAACATTCAGAGACGCAATTTGGGAAACACCTACAATATGCCTATATCATGATTCCAAGTTATATCTACAATCCCTGTTTGATGTTAAACTCAACTTTTACTTTTTCTACTAATTTCTTGATGTATTTCTTTCTCCTGAATTATTCGAACACCTATAATTGGGCGGGAAAGCAAATGCAGCGCTATCTGCAATTGAATTATGTCCTTTACGTCACTGTCGGTGCTTGCCTCTGGGTCATGAAAATGGTGGGTAGAAATGCACGGTGAGGAATTATGTGCAGCAATGTGTAAGTCAGCCATTCTTTTTGTGATACATGGTGGTGAGAACTTTTGTACTATTCTTTGCATCTGTTTCTCGTAATGGTTGGATTTTTCAGATGAGCGGTTAGAAATCAGTAATTATTCGTGTAAAATTCGGGCAAGAATGTTTGTGGGGGCATGCCGGTCTGGAGAATTACATCCTGAATTGTGTTTGCTCGGCTGTTGAATTGATTTTATGCATTATGACTCCTTGAAGTAGTTGTATTAACATTCGAAAGTTATAGCCTTTTGTACGTGTTATGTATTGATTCTCGGGTTTGTTTATGAAGTTAAGTGTAATTTAGATCTTTACAGTGGGTAGAAGTATAGCACGTTTGTCGTGTAATGGAGTCGATTTAGGCGAATCTGGCTGTGTGTGTATTACACATTTGGTCCTCAACGATCTGTGCAATTTGTGAGGTGATAATAAACTCTAACCATTGTGTATATTTTGTAGTGAGATTGAATGCTTAGCAAGAAGTTTCTGGCAGTATTGTGCATATTGCAACCTACGCCTTCTGAAGGGCTCCTTAGGCAGATAGTCTTTTATCTAGTAGGCTGTTCGCTGATGTATGTTATTGTGAATGAAATCATTTTAAAATTAAATGGTGTATATTTTCACTATATGATGACTTTTAAATATGTCTCGGAATAATGCAGGAACCACTAACATGTATATTTCTGACATCAGGATGTTTAAACACTAAGAATTGTGATAGTTGAACCGCTGCTATTTAGCTTTGTTCAACGCGATTTTTATTGCCTTCGAGGTTATTTGTTTTATAGATTGCAATCTCCTCGCTATTAAGCCTCGCTGATCGTATATGGGAGCTACAGGTTTTTCCTGTTTGGAAGATACATTAGGCTCCTCTTGACTTCATTTTGTAAAAATTTTTCTTGAATATCGGGGTTAGATTTAGTTTGAAATACCTTCTACTATTCAATGTGCACAGTATGTTTCCAGTTTATTTTTAAAAAGAATAGTTACTTTGCATCAAGTAGGTTAGTGCACTTGGCTTATGTACATTTGGCTGTAGTATAGTTACCGATTACCTGCTTTTAGTGAGATTTTGGTGAACTCGATGCCAAACGCCAAAATGAAACTTTTATTATAGGATTGTCTAAGTTTCTTTAGATTCAGAACATTTATACAGTACCATATTAAAATTTTTATTTGGAAATGTTTTGTTTGCTTATGAATTGAGATAGTAGGGCCTAGGAACCTATTTTAACAACGGGTATCCACGTTCTAAATGTTTTGCAATTTTAGATTGGGTAATGTCTTGACCAGCCATGCCTACTAATGCCCTGTTAGGCCGACTGTGTGATACTGATTACATTATGGGACCTGGATGCTTGTGTAGGGCCTACTTGTAAATTTTAATTGGACATTTATTTTATGCAATAGAAAGGTCGATTCTGCATCGTGCACCACCTACTGAGCAAACAAGGACAGTTGCATAAGGTATAGTGTACTAGCCTCTGTCGCATTTAATTATTACGGGAAGACTTCATCACTCAAATTGACAGAGGAAAGGTCACAGAGACATAGTTGGTGATTTTCTAGCCCATACCTGCACCAATAAAATAGCTCATAGGCCTCTGTAGACAGCTGTATCTAAAATTAATGATCACATTCTTTAGAAAAATACCAAGAAGGAAATGTTATAGCAATCTCTAAACATAAGGTGGTATCGCTGAAGGAGATATGAACGATAAAATTTTCTTAAGTACATAAATTAGCCTAAATACCTTATCAACAGATGAAAAATAAATCTGGAAATGTTGTACGTTAGTAATGTTGACTCCACTGACCATAACCCACCCTCTGTCCCCTTTTTAGATCACGACTTACCGTATATAGGTTAAAGTCCAGCTGTGTCCGCCATTATGAGAGTGAATTATCGTCGACAGTTTTGCCAACCCCCGCACATTCGGTACTATTTCGTATCCAGTATCATAAACCAAAATAGTGCGCCAAGTTTGTATTAAATTAGACATGGATCGTGCGAATTAACGATCTCCAATTTCAATCAAGGATACACATTAATTCTACAGAACAGGAGAACAAGCCTTTTGGTAACTTTCAATAAGGTATATTAATGAAAATATAGTATTTATGATTGACAAACCTTTCTCGGAGTTGTTGGGAGTTGTTTCGCATACCCACGTGACACGTTGCCAACATGAAAAATGAAATAAAAGACAACCATTGGCCTGTATAAAGATTATAGATGTGTGATTTCTCCCACTGTGCGTGACAAAAACCAAAGGTGTTTTCTATTAGCTAAAGCGGCCCGGCCCGCAGGGCCGCGCTATCAATCCTCCATTGGTCTGTACGAAAATATTGGTCTAGTCAAAACCATTGGTACCGAATGCATGGGGTTGGCATTAGGGACTCCTTCACAAACATTCACAAAGATGGTCGTCAGAGCAGCAATTTCAGCTATATAAGTCTTGCTCCTATTAGGGCGGGATGGTGGGTCTACGGCAGCTGACGAGTGAACATCTTTTACTATATTATCTCCAGATACTATTACTACAGTTATTTTGTCCATTTTCATTACTTACAATTTTTTAAACATATGTCTCCTGTTCTGTAGCACCACCGAATACACTATAATGCTTCAATAATTTTCATCCAAACCAATGGTTTTTGCCTAGCCCATTATTTTAATCCAGACCAATGGTTTTAGTCTGGACCAATTATTGTTAGGTAGCGCGGCCCGCATAAACACCCCTGGTTTTTGTCACGCACAGTGAGGGTAGTAACGCATCAATCTTTATTCTGTTCAATGGTTTTGACAATTATTTCTTTATTCACATAATTACAACATTACATGTGTCGTGTGGTGTATCTTGTATCGGACATGTTGGCAACAAAGATAGGACTTGATATGGCGTCAATGTGTGCGCCTCGAACATGGCTGCCGTCGTTGAATGACAAGAAATAAAAACTCATGTTTATGTAATTTTGCACATATTTCAGGTGCAGTAGTGACCAGGGTTACTAATTTGAATAGGTTATGTCCCCCAGAAGATGAAACAAGGAAAGAGGTAGGCCTAGGTAAAAGCCACAATAACGTCTGATGCAAGTGTAAAAGTAAAGTTCTGGTCTCATTCAGAATTAATCATTATGCTTTTATCAACTAGATCATGTGGCAGTTGTGAAAGAGAATTATGGAGAAATCATGAATGTTACAGTAAGAAGACTTAATATTGATTTTAATAATTTCTTGAGAGATAAAGACGAAGTTCCAACGCATTAGATCCAACATTAGCTTTCAGAAGTCCCCAAATTTGACACAAAAATTTTATCTGAGAATAAAAGAGTGTTCACAAAAAATCTTAAGTAAAAAAAAATTGGGATGAGATTAAAGACTCACGGTAGGCCTAGAATGAGCAAAAATATTTCGACAGCCACGGAGAAAATGGAATACGTGCGTCTCAGAAATTGAGAGTTTACTATAATGGAAAGGAGTTAAAGAAACAAAGTAGACAGGACTAAATTTCTATCGATGTGAAAAAAGAAAAGGAACTTCACTGTATTATGTACAGTCAGCTGCCATGAAAATCTGCGAAATTAATCGGTTAACTCACCGTGAGGAGGCAGTTGAACATTTTATCGCTAGGGGTATTATTGCATTTTTTCAGTAGTGCCAACATGATTTAGTTGGGTGCTAGATCACACTTTTTAGCACTAATCATGAATCATCAGGCTGCTTTCCTACCATACAAAAATGGAGAGAGAGTTGTGGGGCTAGATGGATTCGCAATGTTTTTGTGCGGTGAACATGCAACAGCAATGGCGTTTACATGTAATTTTTTTCTGCATTTTAACAAGCCTTTACATACAAAAATAGACCTAACCTGGGGATCACGTCCCAGACCCCATTACTTGTACAGTGAGGGTCCTCGCTATAGAACGGAGCCTCCGATGGGCTGCTGAATGGGCGGACTACTGTGTGTTTTGGGAATATTTGGTGTCATTTTGGTCCGTATTGACAAATAACTATTTGATTTATTGAACAATCTCCGTCAATCAATACATTGATTATGTGCTACAACGCACTGTGTGTTGCCGCCTGTCGAGCACGGCACTGGCGCTACCAGCAGCGTGGCGCCCAACTAGCTTAATGCTTTTTAACGTATTTAATAAGCATTTTCACTTATATGAATTTCACAGTGGTTGCTGGAAATGCTGTCCTTCATATTCTAAACACACAATGTACCACTGTAGGAAGTTTTGGTACACTGGCTGTAATTCATCCTAGCTGAAATTTTGTATCCGCCCATATTTCATTCTCGCGAGCCTCCAGAGTACGCAAATTGTTTCTGTTTAGGCCTACCTTTTGTTTGAGGTTCCTCCACAAGTAAAGTTCGCATGGCGCTGAAACTTGCGAACAATTTTACTGCTTCTTGAGAAGATAAGGGTTCTTGTGCGTTACAGTGTCTCGTTTCAAGTTATTTTTGCAATATTTTTGCTAGTAGCACTCTGAAAATTGTTTGTACAGGGTCTTTATATTTGCTTAGCAAGGACGCTCTTGCTCCACTAGTGACGCCTCAGTTGCTGGCTGCGGCGCGAGCGTACCTACGGCAGAATACGGTGCTTCATACCTGCCAACCCTTCCGATTTATTCGGAAACTTTCCGAATTTTCACCTAGTCTTCCGATCTTCTTAATTACTATTATTTCTTCCGAATTTCGGGCCCCAGTGATATATTGTAAAAGAAAAATAATAGTATAATTGCGCACGAAAGTGCATTCACAAAATACATAAATACATAAATATAAACCCTGTAATTTAGTTCACTTTTCACTATACTCAGTGAGAGAAATTTGTCTTTGCTTGCATAAGGTGATATGGTATCTATCACACACTGAATGGCACAGGCTGCACACGCAAGTATCGTCTGGCTCATGAAAGTGAGTCTTTACGCAGATCAAGTGGTGGTAGCCGTGCACCGCCAACCGGGTCAGCACGTGTCGTAGTTTTTGGTTGGGTCCCATCCACGTTCGGTCTAGCATGGCATCTGTAGAGAAGAACTCCGGCCATATTTCTCGTCGTTTCTTCTCTCTCTTCTCCATTAAATTCCTGGTCGCTTCGGTTGATTGAAGTTCGTAGTGTAGACGTAAGTCCTCTATAAGGAAAGACTCTCTTGCCAGCACATAGACGAGCCTTGAGAGCGTGAACCTTGATAACCCTAAGGCTGCTTTCAAGTAGCGGGCTTTCACCTTTTCTATTGCTGATAGGTCTTTTATCGTCAGTTTAAGCCAAATGAGGTCCAAACCATAGGTTAAGATTGGTATAATCTTTGCTTTGAAGAGAGCCATTGCTGTATGTATGGATAAACTTCTTATGTCTTTGATTTCATAAAAAGCTTCTATTGCTGCAGTCACTCTTTCCTTTATATGTAGCCGAAACGATGTCGTCGTAGTCTGAAGTGTGATGCCTAAATACCGGAACGCATTTACTCTTTCCAATGGAGTGTCCTTGTAGTAAAGTATGTCTTCCTCTGCGAGTTTTCCCCCTTTTCGGAAGGTCATTCGTTGGGTTTTCTTCTCGTTTACTGTGAAGCTGTTTTCATTTGTCCATAGTGCTAACGCGTTGAGGGAAAGCTGGATGTCCTGAATGTTGGTCGATGCGAGAACCATATCGTCGGCATACATATAAAGTAAAAGAAAAAGGAACTGCAAATAATTTCCATTCTCTACAGGGTGTCTACCGGTAACGAAAAAGTAATGAATTTTACAAATGGGTAACGAAAGTAACGAAAAAGTAACGAATTTTACATTCGGGTAACGAAAATTGAAGGCGGATTGAATCGCTTAAACTCGCGCCTCTAGGCTCAGAGATTGCGATGGAGCGAGTTTCACGCGGTGCCGTTTGCATAAGCTATATTTCCCCGTGCCTGAGCTCAAGGAAATGCATACTGAGGATACCTTGAGTGGTATACATCGTTCAGCGTATATTTTCGGCATCAAGAAGACGTTTTAGTTTTGTGTGAAATATTTATCTGTGTTATTAGGAAACCTGACTTTTCGCGAGACGTTTATTTGCGAAAACTTCTGAAACTAATCAGAAACCTCGCATATATTTGGAGACTATGTCAAATTGAAGTCCAGAAATAACGTAAAATAATTTAATGTCGCAATCTTGCGAAATGTTACCGTTTCGAAAAAGAATGATGAAAAAGCTTCGAAATACCAGGGCTATAACTTATTTTAAAAATCTGTCTCGTAAATTTGCGACATCCAGTATGGTTAATTAGAAATTCCGTTATATGTCGATTTTTCCTTGGAACTTGGGTTCCATCGGTTATATTATAATCTAACCGGTTATTTCGAAAACTTGTATAATTCGTGAATTTTAACCATGTCCAACCTTGAGCTTGCCTCCACCATTCTGTCCGGACAAATAGACAATCGTTCAACGGCCGGGTACGGCGCGGTATGCACAATATCGCGAGGACAACGTGAATCTCTTAAAACGGCCGAGAGCGGCAGCGTTTGCGGTATATCACGATATTTATCCGCATTCAATGACGAGGACAACTGGATTATTGTCAAACGGACAGCAAGTGGCGCCGATTGCGTAATAATGCTATATTTTCTCGTGCCCGACCTCTAGGACAATGGAAATCTCGTCGAACGACTATAAGTGACACCGATTATCTAAATCGCGATATTAATCCGTGTTCTATCGCGAAAACTACGGGAATCGCGACAAACGGGTGAGACCAGCGCCGATCGTGTAACACCTAGAAATTTCGGCACTTGTGTAGTTTAGGTGGTACGGATATTTTTTCTCGTAATACGACTTCTTTTCATGAATTATTAGTAAATCGAGGGTGCTGATCACGAATATAATATTAGTTTTGCACCCAGATTAATAGTTCGGCTGTAATAGAGAACCGCACGACTGCGAACAATTGAAGCACACATATGCGTCACACAAACGTCACAGATGCGGGATAGCAACACAATCTCGCGCCACTCTCTCAACTCTCAAGAAGTGCAGACATTTGTTCAGATGTAAGAGACATGTATTATACGTCTTCTAAAGAACCCTCGTCCCCAAGGGCGTTAGGTGTGTCTTTCCTCACAATGTAAGGAACGTCTCAATACTATTTTTATGAACACAATACCGTAACTTTCCGGGTTACACGCCGCCAATTCGAATATATGACTTAGTGCATGACCGGGGAATCGAACCCTCGTCCCCAAGGGCGTTAGGTGTGTCTTTCCTCACAGACAATGTAAGGAACGTCTCAATACTATTTTTATGAACACAATACCGTAACTTTCCGGGTTACACGCCGCCAATTGGAATATATGACTTAGTGCATGACCGGGGAATCGAACCCTCGTCCCCAAGGGCGTTAGGTGTGTCTTTCCTCACAGACAATATAAGAAACGTCTCCATAGTATTTTTATGAACACAATACCGTAAATTTCCAGGTTGCACGCCGCAAATTCGAATTTCTGACCTGGGGCTTAGTAACTTATGTAGTATAGGTGGTACGGATATTTTTTCTCGAAATGTGACTTCTTTACATGAATTATGGGTATATCGAGGGTGCTGATCGCGAATATACTATTAGTTTTGCACCCGTATTAATACTTCGGCTGTACTAGAACACCGCGCGACAAATTCGAATTTATGACTGTACCTGGGAGAGGAATTGAACACTCGTCCCCAAGGGCGTTAGGTGTGACTTTCCGCACAGCCAACTTAAGGAATGTCTCCATACTATTTTTATGAACACCATACCGTAACATTCTGGGTTACACTCCACAAATTCGAATTTATGACTTAGTACCTGGGAGGGAATCGAACCCTCATCCCCAAGGGCGTTAGGTGTGACGCTTTTGTACAGGCAATGTAAGATACGTCTCCATAATATTTTATGAACACAATACCGTAGCTTTCCGGGTTACACGCCGCCAATTCGAATTTATGAATTAGTGCATGGCCGGGGAATCGAACCCTCGTCCCCAAGGGCATTAGGTGTGTCTTTCCTCACAGACAATATAAGGAACGTCTCCATACTATTTTTATGAATACAATACCGTAACATTCCAGGTTGCACGCCGCAAATTCGAATTTATGACCTGGGGCTTAGTAACTTATGTAGTTTAGGTGGTACGGACATTATTTCTCGAAATGTGACTTCTTTACATGAATTATGGGTAAATCGAGGGTGCTGATCGCGAATATACTATTAGTTTTGCTCCCATATTAATACTTCGGCTGTAATAGAGCACCGCGCGACAAATTCGAATTTATGACTGTACCTGGGTGGGGAATAGAACCCTCGTCCCCAAGGGCGTTAGGTGTGACTTTCCGCACAGCCAACTTAAGGAACGTCTCCATACTATTTTTATGAACACAATACCGTAACTTTCCGGGTTACACGCCGCAAATTCGAATTTATGACTTACTATCCGGGAGGGAATCGAATCCTTGTCCCCAAGGGCGTTAGGTGTGACATTTGGCACAGCCAACGTAAGGCACGTCTCCAAACTATTTTTATGAACACAATACCGTAACTTTCCGGGTTACACGCCCTAAATTCGAATTTATGACTTAGTGCCTGGCGAGAGAATCGAACCTCGTACCCAAGGGCGTTAGGTGTGACATTTCGCACAGCCAACGTAAGGAACGTCTCCATACCATTTTTATGAACACAATACCGTAACTTTCCGGGTTACACGCCACAAATTCGAATTTATGACTTAGTGCCTGTTAGGGGAATCGAACCCTCGTCCCCAAGGGTCTCAGGTGTGACTTTTTGCACAGCCAATGTAAGGAACGTCTCCATATTATTTTTATGAACACAATACCGTAACTTTCCGGGTTACACGCCACAAATTCGAATTTATGACTTAGTGCCTGGCGGGGGAATCGAACCCTCGTCCCCAGGGGCGTTAGGTGTGTCTTTCCTCACAGACAATGTAAGGAATGTCTCAATACTATTTTTATGACCACCATACCGTAACATTCTGGGTTACACACCACAAATTCGAATTTATGACTTAGTAGCTGGGAGGGAATCGAACCCTCGTCCCAAAGGGCGTTAGGTGAGACTTTTGCACACCAATGTAAGGAACGACTCCATACTATTTCTATGAGCACCATACCGTAACATTCTGGGTCACACACCACAAATTCGAATTTATGACTTAGTACCTGGGAGAGAATCGAACCCTCGTCCCCAAGGGCATTAGGTGTGACATTTCGCACAGCGAACGTAAGGAACGTCTACATACTATTTTTATGAACACAATACCGTAATTTTCCGGGTTACTCGCCACAAATTCGAATTTATGACTTAGTGCCTGGCGGGGGAATCGAACCCACGTCCCCAAGGGCCTTAGGTGTGTCTTTTCTCACAGACAATGTAAGGAACGTCTCCATACTATTTTTTTGAACACAATACCGTAACTTTCCGGGTTACACGCCGCAAATTCTAATTTATGACTTACTACCTGGGAGGGAATCGAAACCTTGTCCCCAAGGGCGTTAGGTGTGAATTTTTGCACAGACAATGTAAGGAACGTCTCCATACTATCTTTTTGAACACAATACCGTAACTTTCCGGGTTACACGCCGCAAATTCTAATTTATGACTTACTACCTGGGAGGGAATCGAATCCTTGTCCCCAAGGGCGTTAGGTGTTACTATTCGCACAGCCAACGTAAGGCACGTCTCCATACTATTTTTATGAACACAATACCGTAACCTTCCGGGTTACACGCCGCAAAATCGAATTTATGACCTTAGTCTTAGTAACTTATTTAGTTTAGGTGGTACGGCCTTTTTTTTTCTCGAAATATGACTTCTTTACATGAAGTATGGGTAAATCGAGGGGGCTAATCACGAATATGCTATTAGTTTTGCACCTGTATTAATACTTCGGCCGTACTAGAGCACCGCGCGACAAATTCGAATTTATGACAGTATCTGTGAGGTGAATCGAACCCTCGTCCCCAGGGGCATTAGGTGTGTGTATTCTCACAGGAAATGTAAGGAACGTCTCCTTACTATTTTAATGAACACAATACCGTAACTTTCCGGGTTACACGTCGCAAATTCGAATTTGAGACTTAGTGCCCTAGCAGGGGAATCAAACCCTCGTCCCCAAGGGCGTTAGGAGTGAATTTTCCCACAGCCAACATAAGAAACGTCTCCATACTATTTTTAAGAACACAATACCGTAACTTTCCAGGTTTCACGCCACTAATTCGAATTTATGACCAGGGACATAGTAACTTATGTAGTTTAGGTGGTACGAACATTATTTCTCGAAATATGACTTCTTTACATGAATAATGGGTAAATCGAGGGTGCTGATCGTGAATATACTATTAGTTTTGCACCCGTATTAATACTTCGCCTGTACTAGAGCACCGCGCGAGAAATACGAATTTATGACAGTACCTGGGAGGGGAATCGAGCCTTCGTCCCCAAGGGCGATAGGTGTGACTTTTCGCACAGCCAACGTAAGGAACGTCTCCTTACTATTTTTATGAACACAATACCGTAACTTTCCGGGTAACACGCCGCCAATTCGAATTTATGCCTTAGTGCCTGGCGGGGGAATCGAACCCTCGTCCCCAAGGGCGTTAGGTGTGTCTTTCCTCACAGACAATGTAAGGAACGTCTCCATACTATTTTTATGAACACATTACCGTAACTTTCCGGGTTACACGCCGCAAATTCGAATTTATGACTTAGTGCCTGGCGGGGGAATCGAACCCTCGTCCCCAGGGGCGTTAGGTGTGTCTTTCCTCACAGACAATGTAAGGAATGTCTTTATACTATTTCTATGAGCACCATACCGACATATTCTGGGTTACACACCACAAATTCGAATTTATGACTTAGTAGCTGGGAGGGAATCGAACCCTCGTCCCAAAGGGCGTTAGGTGAGACTTTTCGCACAGCCAATGTAAGGCACGTCTCCATACTATTTTTATGAACACAATACCGCAACGTTCCAGGTTACGCGCCGCAAATTCGAATTTATACCTTTGTGCCTGGCCGGGGAATCGAACCCTCGGCCCCAAGGGCGGTAGGTGTGTCTTTCCTCACAGACAATGTAAGGTACGTCTCAATACAATTTTTATGAACACAATACCGTAACTTTCCAGGTTGCACGCCGCAAATTCGAATTTATGACCTGGGACATAATAACTTATGTAGTTTCGGTGGTACGGGCATTATTTCTCGAAATGTGACTTCTTTACATGAATTATGGGTAAATCGAGGGTGCTGATGACGAATATACTATTAGTTTTGCACCCGTATTAATACTTCGGCTGTACTAGAGCACCGCGCGACAAATTCGAATTTATGACTGTACCTGGGTGGGGAATAGAACTCTCGGCCCCAAGGGCGGTAGGTGTGTCTTTCCTCACAGACAATGTAAGGAATGTCTCAATACTATTTTTATGAACACAATACCGTAACATTCTGGGTTACACGACGCAAATTCGAATTTATGACTTAGTGCCTGGCGGGGGAATCGAACCCTCGTCCCCAGGGGCGTTAGGTGTGTCTTTCCTCACAGACAATGTAAGGAATGTCTCAATACTATTTTTATGACCACCATACCGTAACATTCTGGGTTACACACCACAAATTCGAATTTATGACTTAGTAGCTGGGAGGGAATCGAACCCTCGTCCCAAAGGGCGTTAGGTGAGACTTTTGCACACCAATGTAAGGAACGACTCCATACTATTTCTATGAGCACCATACCGTAACATTCTGGGTCACACATCACAAATTCGATTTTATGACTTAGTACCTGGGAGAGAATCGAACCCTCGTCCCCAAGGGCCTTAGGTGTGTCTTTTCTCACAGACAATGTAAGGAACGTCTCAATACTATTTTTATGAACACAATACCGTAACTTTCCGGGTTACACGCCACAAATTCGAATTTATGACTTAGTGCCTGGCAGGGAAATCGAACCCACGTCCCCAAGGGCCTTAGGTGTGACTTTTTGCACAGCCAATGTAAGGAACGTCTCCATACTATTTTTTTGAACACAATACCGTAACTTTCCGGGTTACACGCCGCAAATTCTAATTTATGACTTACTACCTGGGAGGGAATCGAATCCTTGTCCCCAAGGGCGTTAGGTGTGAATTTTTGCACAGCCAATGTAAGGAACGTCTCCATACTATTTCTTTGAACACAATACCGTAACTTTCCGGGTTACACGCCGCAAATTCTAATTTATGACTTACTACCTGGGAGGGAATCGAATCCTTGTCCCCAAGGGCGTTAGGTGATACTATTCGCACAGCCAACGTAAGGCACGTATCCATACTATTTTTATGAACACAATAGCGTAACCTTCCGGGTTACACGCCGCAAAATCGAATTTATGACCTTAGTCTTAGAAACTTATTTAGTTTAGGTGGTACGGCCTTTTTTTTTCTCGAAATATGACTTCTTTACATGAAGTATGGGTAAATCGAGGGGGCTAATCACGAATATGCTATTAGTTTTGCACCTGTATTAATACTTCGGCCGTACTAGAGCACCGCGCGACAAATTCGAATTTATGACAGTATCTGTGAGGTGAATCGAACCCTCGTCCCCAGGGGCATTAGGTGTGTGTATTCTCACAGGAAATGTAAGGAACGTCTCCTTACTATTTTAATGAACACAACACCGTAACTTTCCGGGTTACACGTCGCAAATTCGAATTTGAGACTTAGTGCCCTAGCAGGGGAATCGAACTCTCGTCCCCAAGGGCGTTAGGTGTGTCTTTCCTCACAGACAATGTAAGGAACGTCTCAATACAATTTTTAAGAACACAATACCGTAACTTTCCAGGTTTCACGCCACAAATTCGAATTTATGACCAGGGACTTAGTAACTTATGTAGTTTAGGTGGTACGGACATTATTTCTCGAAATGTGACTTCTTTACATGAATTATGGGTAAATCGAGGGTGCTGATCGCGAATATACTATTAGTTTTGCACCCGTATTAATACTTCGGCTGTACTAGATCACCGCGCGACAAATTCGAATTTATGACTGTACCTGGGAGGGGAATCGAACTCTCGTCCCCAAGGGCGTTAGGAGTGACTTTTCGCACAGCCAACGTTTGGAACGTCTCCATACTATTTTTATGAACACAATACAGTAACTTTCCGGGTTACACGACGCAAATTCGAATTTATGACTTACTACCTGGGAGGGAATCGAATCCTTGTCCCCAAGGGCGTTAGGTGTGAATTTTTGCACAGCCAATGTAAGGAACGTCTCCATACTATTTCTTTGAACACAATACCGTAACTTTCCGGGTTACACGCCGCAAATTCTAATTTATGACTTACTACCTGGGAGGGAATCGAATCCTTGTCCCCAAGGGCGTTAGGTGATACTATTCGCACAGCCAACGTAAGGCACGTATCCATACTATTTTTATGAACACAATAGCGTAACCTTCCGGGTTACACGCCGCAAAATCGAATTTATGACTTAGTGCCTGGCAGGGGAATCGAACCCATGTCCCCAATGGCCTTAGGTGTGACTTTTTGCACAGCCAATGTAAGGCACGTCTCCATACTATTTTTATGAACACAATACCGCAACGTTCCAGGTTACACGCCGCAATTTCGAATTTATACCTTTGTGGCTGGCCGGGGCATCGAACCCTCGGCCCCAAGGGCGTTAGGTGTGTCTTTCCTCACAGACAATGTAAGGTACGTCTCAATACAATTTTTATGAACACAATACCGTAACTTTCCAGGTTGCACGCCGCAAATTCGAATTTATTACCTGGGACATAGTAACTTATGTAGTTTAGGTGGTACGGAACTTTTTTTTTTCTCGAAATGTGACTTCTTAACATGAATTATGGGTAAATAGAGGGTGCTGATCGCGAATATACTATTAGTTTTGCACCCGAAATAATACTTCGACTGCACTTGAGCACCGCGCGACAAATCGAATTTATAACAGTACCTGGGAGGGGAATCAAACACTCTTTAAACAATTGAAGCATCAGTGTTTATCAGTCAAGATTTTCCTTTTCGGGATGGTCGAACTCCGCTGATTAGGTTAAACCCAAACAGTCCTGTCAGCTCACGCTAATGGGTTTGGGAAGAGAGTGGGGGTAGGCAACCTCTCCTGAAATGTTTGTAAGTCATGAGTTGACTGACAGCTACATAGACCTGGACACCCTGGGGTTTCTGTAGATATAATCAGTGCAGTGAACATGTTATCCAAAGAGTTGGAGAATTGCGAATTATAGGAAACTATAAATTTCATAAGTGTGAGTTGTCAAATTGGGGTTAACAGTGGAGGTGTCAAGGAATGTTCTGCCCATTTATTTACAAATGGTGGTAACTTTCTGTTATTTGGGTCTCACAATCACGAACCATGTACGACGATTAATCAAGAAGTTATTTCGAACAGTGAAAAAAGAAATTTACGTGACAATATATGTGAACGGCCATCGAAGTTGATGAGAAGGGATATACTTGCTGCCCCTAAGCACTTGTCTGATAATTGACTATCAAATGGCATAGAGAGGATTTAAAATAATATTGCGACTGAGAAACTTACCACCTCTGCCTCAAAATAAGCAAGAAGTTCATGATACTTTAGCCATTATGGACATTCGATCGAACTTAGAAGAAAATATAATAATAACCCCTGGCACTACAGCCCGTGAAGGGCCTAGGCTTACGAAGAGACCGCTGCCCTGCCGATATTGGTGTGACGCGTGATCAGCGCATCGGGTCCCCTCGGCCGTTAATATTGGCTGAGTGAACCCCGTTCCAGCCCTAACGTCAGTTTCTGAAATCCTTGACGGAGCCGGGAATCGAACCCGGGGCCTGCGGGTGAGAGGCAGACGCGCTATCCCAACACCACGGGGCCGACTAAAAGAAAATATGCTTCTGGTAAAAGACAGAGAGAATAACATTATTATGTTTTCTACTGCATCAAATTTGAAATACTTGTGTAAAAGAGAAACTATTTTTATAGACGGAACATTTAAGTATTGTTGTATGTAAATGAAGAGAAGCTGGATAAGTTAGAAATAAACACGCCAGATGTTCGTATGAGCCGACTCAGATGGTGGGGTCATGTGAAGAGAATGGAGGAGAGGTTACCTAAGAGGTTAATGTTCGGCTGTAGAGGGTAAGACAAGTAGAGGTAGACCTAGGAGGCGATGGTTAGATTCAGTGTTGAACGATTTCAATGTAGAGGTGTAGAAGCAGAGGAGGCCGCAGTGCTAACTGCTAATAGGGGATCATGGAGGTGACTTGTTCACAAACAGAGGCTTGCAGACTAGACTGGAGGATTGGGAAGAAGGTGGCCGTGACCCTAAGTTAGGAACCTTCCAGCATTTGCCTGGAGTAGAAGTGGGGAAACCACAGAAAACAACTTCCTGGATGGCTGAGGTGGGAATTGAACCCATCTCTTCTCGGTGTTTCCTCGCGAGACTGAGTGTACCCCGTTCCAACCCATAGACCAGAATTAAATTTCTTGGCAGAGCCGGGAATAAAACATGGACCTCCGTCAAAAAATAACGGAGAGCTCTCAGTATTAACATTTGTAACCTGTTTTATAAGCTTTAAAATGATATAGACTGTACATTAACATTTTGGTTTTCATTATATTAATCTCAAATTATAATAGCCGCCTTGTCAAACACTTAAAAGACGTTTAATATTTAAATTAATACGTACATGCTTCGGTATACAATGATAATCGTCAGCGTAGATTGAAATAATAAAACAATCTTAAAAACTATGTTAACAATTAATGCCATAGTGATAATGGATATCTTTACAAAGTACACATTAAAATTTAAATAAAATGAAAGGTCACAAAAAAACAGAAAAATACATAAACGAAACAAGACTAAAGTTAATATAAATCTACCTTAATAGATTGTCTACATTATACTTCTTCACTATGGTTCAATATAATGAATCGGATCTCCTGTTGATTGCTAAAAGGTGTTGTTTCCACGTATAACGAATTGGTGAAATGCGTAACAATTTTTGACTGATAAAGTCCTCTAACCTTGAAAAACGTTCTAGTTGAACCCAAACTTTCTATATTAGGCCTATATTAGACTGGATTTATTCAATACGGCTAAATAATAGTATATTGCTTGCCACGGTGGGTGAGTGGTTATAGTGTCGGATTACTAACCCCCAAGCTTGCAGGTTCGCTCCTGGCCGGGGTAAGTGATTTTTTGAAAAGCGGCAAAAATTACATGTCATACGATGTTGGCATGTCAAAGAAACCATTTGAATTCAGTAGGCCGTGTTCATAATGACAAAATTAATCTCGGGATTTTCCACCAACACAAAGTTCCTCCATTCTCTACTTGAAAGCGCTGTAGTGTCAAGGAGTTTAGATATCTAACCTCCTTGACTTTCATAGCGTTCAAAGGAACGACGAAATTCGACATGCAAGCTACCCTCTGGGTGTCAATTAACAAAGCTTGCACCAGGCACCCGAGGCCATACGATATTATTATTATTATCAAGGAACAACAAAATTCGACATGCAAGCAACCCTCTGGGTGTCAAATAACAAAGCTTGCACCCGGCACCCGAGGCCATATGATATTATTATTATTATTATTATTATATATTGAAACGGATGTCGCTGATGGATGCTATGGGATGTTGTTTCCAGCCAGGCATACTGATATGGAACAATGCGTAAGATTTTTGAAGTCATCTAACCTTATAAAGAGTCCTGTTGAAATATATTTGTGGTTACAATATGTTGTTTCCAGATGGTCGGACATCGTAAATATGTTTTATAAATGATAAAACCGTCTAACTAACTAACTAACCTCGAATAAAACCAGATGATCCTACTTCTAGGTTAGCTCTGTAGAACTAGCTGTCCAAACGGGTGATTTATTTCATATCATAATTCAATTTGCCAAGTATATTTATAGGTTGAATGAAATAATTGGACATTGACGGGCCAAAATATATGGATAAGTCGAGAATATACTCAACTAAGTATCTTCAAGAAACAGTGTGCACCAACAAGGAATATGCAAATGAAATGTAATGCAATGTGACAATAACAAGGTTTCATTTAGGTATATTGCCACTAAATGTAGTTTAGTGGGGCTACCAGTGCGGTGACAAATTTCACACCCCACCAAAAAAAAAGCGGTTGTTATATTAAATATTAGTAGAATGAGTATTTTGGTTAGTTATTGGACTAATACAGGAGGTACATTTAAACACAATTCCCCCCCACCATGATCGTTTCACTTTGATCCCCCAATTTACACATTTGCAGACTTTAAGAAATCACCTTGTGGTAAAGGTTATTTTTATTCTCTTAAGACTTAAACGATGTGTCATAAAATGTCTACATTCAATTTTGTTCTTATACCAGTACTTCGTCTTGATTGAATGAAAATACTAAAAAGATGAATTATTTTCATACCGTCAAAGTTTTAATGTTAACTCCACGAACTGCCAGTGGAAGTAAAGCTTTTGTCTGCAGTTTTGCACTTTGTAGCAGAATATCGTTGCAATGCTCATACTACTGGTTATAACTTTCATATGATAACATTTTTCCAAAGCTACAACATACAAATTAAAATGTGCATATTGATTTGTATAGTATGCCTAGAATTTCTAATGAGTGGTATGGACTACGTGTTTGAGATAACAAGAGTAGATAGTGAAGATCATCGCAGGTTGACACATTCCGTTAATATTACTACCTTCACATCCAGTTTGGAGTGGGGGGGCAGTAAAACACGCCTCAGGCAACTTCCCTTGTTAGGATTTTCCTAATTGACCCCCGTGGAGAGAACTCATCAGCGGAGCTCGGTATCACCCTTCCTTTTCTCCCCTACAGTCTATTTTTGGAGCTTTAATGCACTCTGGACTCGAATGAGGTTTAAGACAAAAACACACTCCTGTCTCTTAGAACAAGCTTTTGATTAGGTTAAGAATTTGTTATAGCATAGCTATTTACAAATATACCCATACTAGTAACCCACCCCGGCTTCGCCCGGTTGCATTAACGGTTTACCCAGAGTAAGCTTGAAAGGGGTATGGATGGCAGGTCCCAGACGCAATTCAAAATAGGCGAGGTGAACAGCGAAACTCTAAACACATATTAACTCGACACGACTCGAAAGTTGATGCTGGCCGAAGCTGGGGGGATAGACTCACTCGCTACCCCGTAAACTCACTCCGAAGCTAATAATTCATATTTCCACTGAATAGAGTTTGTTGGAAGAAATGTAAAATCACCTATAGTGGGCGGTGTATTAAAGATAGAGATATTCTGTCGCGGACCTCATTGTAGAACTTTTTATGCTTACACTCACAGTGGGCCTATATAGATATTTTTAACGGTTTATCCAGCGTAAGCTTAAATGGCGCACGGACGGCAGGTTTTTGTTCGACTTGATTCTATTAAATCGTTACTGCTCGGCTTCATGTCGTCACAAATGAATGTTTTTCTCCATAGACCTTCCTCAAGAAATCCTTTACAGAATAGTGAAAACCGCATCAAAATCCATCCAGTGGTTCTCGAGATTACCCGTTCCATCGAAGAATCAGGGACTCTGTTTTATACTACAGTATGTCGAGATGCCCGCGACTATCATTGAAATGAAAACATGAAATAACTAGTATGGGCTATTAATTCTACGTAAGACTTACTAAATAAGTCATACAACTGTACCTAGGGATACTTGTAGAGGACTGAACTAATATAAACAGAGCATTTTTTATCTTCCTAAGAATTAAGAGTGTACAGTATATCAACATTGTGATTTAACATGACTCACTCACTCCGGTGATTTAAAATTCATAAAACCCCTACAAAAGTGAAATCATCAGTTCCGCGAATAACGCGCTCAAGTCAGTTGCCAGCTTGCTGGCCGCCGCCAGCGCTAGTGTCGCTCCATCTACCAAGAGGATGCAATTTCGTAACGCAGCGAGCTTCGTGACTTGTGTATTTTAGACTGTGGTAATACAACTCCGTCCTCACAGGTTTACCAATCTAACTTTTGCCCCCGCGAAATATACAGTAGCTTATTTGAAACTGAGGCTAGCGCCCAACAATTGTGAATCCCACCTAGCGGGACAATATTAGCCTTTTTTCTCTTCTTAGCGGGAGAGAAGTTATATGTAAATTAATCTAGTTTTAATTAAAATAACGCGTTTTAATAAGGACTTAGAAAATGCTATGGGTACATTAACACTATTTGTGTGATCGTTATTAACTGCTTGAGCATGAGATCGCTGTCAGCCGAGTTATTTCATATAACATTAATATACGGTATGTCGAGCAATTCCCGGAATTATGGTTATCTCCCAGTTACGAATGAGTGAAAATTGTCTCATGTGTAGCCTAGTGTAAGTTAAACCTCTTTCCCGCTGCATGTAGCATTATTTGAAAGGTAAGATGGACTTGGTAGGTGACAATAATCTTCGAAAATGATACTTTAGGCGTTCAGGGCTAATTGCAATATAAAGCACAGGATCTTGTTGAAAAAAAACTGAATCAACATAAAGATGAGTAGCCTATCGTATAACTCATAAATCAACATGATACACCGTGAGAGGACATGCCCACTTTTGCTGAGACTTCTGTAAATGTATGAGGGCTGGAACGGGATACACTCAGCCTCGTGAGGCAAAACCGAGAAGAGGCGGGTTCGAATCCTGGAAGTGGTTTGCCGTAGTTTCCCAATAATACTCCAGGCGAATGCTGAGATGGCATCTGAATTACAAATACACACACTAATATAGCCATTGCAGTAACACAGGTTATCAGACAAATTTCGCACGCACGCACACACACACACACACACACCCAAGCACACGGGCTAAGTGCCCACGATGTCGCAAAGCCCATCTTGTGTGCATATGTAAATATAACCCAGTGTATATATTGGGGGCTCTGACGCATCCCGAATGCGAAGTGGGGCTTTGCTCTTTTCAGAGACTCCCTTCAGTGTACTGTAAATACAGTGTAAGGCACTGATAAATAAATATGAAATGAAATGAAAAAAGCCTCTTAATTAATCAACATACCGTATATAAAAAGAAAGCCACAAATTTATACAAAATAGTACAGTACCAATCTGGTGGATTAATGGTAGTTTGATTCACGGTAGATGAAGGTACTAGCTCAAAAGATCTCCACGAGGTAGCTTAGGTCATACGATGATAATAATAATAATTTCTCTACCGTATATATTTCCCATTTCGTGGGTTCGGGGTCGAGGTGAGGTAGGCTACTATGTGGCAGTGGTTTTCACAGCTGGATGACCCTCCTGACGCTATCCTCAACACAGAGCTGGATGGGAAACGAAATGACAATAGGGCAAGGGAAGCGACCAAGGCCTATCAGGAAGTACTGTCCCGAAAACAATTTCATGGAGGCTGACGGTGGGATTTTAACCCTTTGGCCTTCACGTTAATGCACGCACCCGACCAGATCACTGATAATAAATATAATAATAATAATGCTATTTTGAAAAGTTTGAATGGAATAGAAGCATATTTTACTGAAAGTATTTTGTATTTTGAATTGTTTTTTAAAATACTAACTTATTTTGTATTTCCAGGAATTTTATGTGAGTATTTTGTATCAAAAATACATTTTGGGAGTATTTTGCCCAACTATGTATATAACAGATTGAATTTGGAGGGTCCATCTATGTTTATCAGAAATAAGTTAGTTTTCTGGGAATATCACACACACTGTTAATTTAAGGGCCTTAAAATGTCGTTTTCGGAGACCCCTTATAGACTCGCGAATTTTGTGTCTCACAATGAGAAGCGCAACATATGCTTTGATCGTCCTTCTAGGATAATTTTTATATTTCGCCTATTTTAGCATGTATTTTGAGAAGTTTTTCCCTATATCCACCCTTCTACTGTATGAAAAGTACGGTGAGGAGTTTTATAAATGATTGGTGTATTGACTCATGTTTACCATACCTAATTTTACGATGCACCAAGCATCCGAACACGATTTATAGGCGTACATAAAGATACACAGAAAGACAATTCTATTGTCTACGACATATCACCCAGATATCCAAATATGGGTATATCTACCTTAAGTATCAAACAAAATCATCTTTACGATGAACCCGTATGTCGACAACAAAAAAAAAGATTAGTTAAAATGTTCTCTCAAACTAAATTCACCTAACGTGTACTTCCTGACGTGAAATAGATTTGAAAGCCTTGTAGACGAAACGCAATACACCTGACATAAAAATGACCCTCTACGTTGTGTTAGGTCCCCACACACAGGAAGATCTCTTTCATAAATTATAAAGGCTTGTGGTGCATGAAAATTCAGGTTCTTTAGCTTCAAATGGCCCAAATTTCTAAAAGCCGCAAAAAATGCTGATTCAATTCAGGAATTTTTGAAAATAATGTTGCTGTTTGTAGATATAATAGACTTTCTGTACTATATGTCGCACGTGAAATTGCATGAAAAAATTCTAGGTTACCCCTTGACCCCCTTAATTGCATTGACGAATTATACAGTCTACGTTGGTTCCGTGATAACCTTATAGCCATTAGCAAACTTTCACAGAAATGTAATAAATGGAGTAGCCTAATTATAATAATTTCGTATGGCCTCGGGTGCCGGGTGCAACCTTCGTAATTTGACACCCAGAGGGTAGCTTGCATGTCGAAATTTCGTTGTTCCTTGAATCACTATGAAAGTCAAGGAGGGTAGATATCTAAGCTCCTTGAACACTATAGCGCTTTCTAGTAGAGAAATGAGGAACTTTGTGTTGGCGGAAACTCCTGAGGTTAATTTTGCCATTATGAACACGGCCTACTGAATTCAAATGGGTTTTTTGATATGCCAACATCGTATGACATGAGAGTCAAACTTTTGCCGCCTTTCAAAAATCACGTACAGGCCGGACGTTTGTTTTAGACGATTGCCCTTGACCTTGAAGCCTGCGGGTGAGCCTATACACAGTCACTCTCTCACCCTATCACTTCACATTTGTCACCACCGATCTGATATAATGGAATTCCAGACTTGAGCAGACAGTACAGTCCACGTCGAAGTATTGTGTGACACGGAAGTACACGTTACGTAGTTACGAACAGAACGTCATTATATTTGCCAGTGACTATACTTCAGCAATAGTGTGAAACAGCTTTATCAATCATCGGAGCGCTTGGGGCAGCTGATAACAACACAGGTACTGTAGTAACTCGCCTCCAGGCTTCCATTAAGATTTTTCACTCGTCTAAAACAAACGTCCGTCCTGTACCACGGCCAGGAGTGAACCTGCAATCTTGGGGTTCGTAGACCGACACGCTATCCACTCACCTACCGTGGCAAGGTATAAATGGAGTGACATTGCTTCTTACAGAAATAGATGGAAAGTTGGATGCCACCCCTTGAGATAATGTTGTCATGGTTACCGATTTGCATTCCTTCATTAGTTTGTTAAATTAAATTAAATTAGTTTTCTGGGAATATTTCAGAAACTGTTGGATTTAGAGCCTTATAATGTACTTTTCGAGGACCCTTTAGGGCCCCCGAGTTTTGTTTCTGGCACCAAGGGGCTTTGTCTCGTCGTTGTACGCCATAATATAATAATAATAATATAATATAGGGATATGAATATAATAGACCTGCCGTACCACACCCGCAGATGTAAATCGCCTGAAAAAATTCTAGAGTACCCCTTGACCCCCTTAAGCGCATTATACGAATTGATGAATTTTACGGCTTAATTTGGTTCCGCGATAACCTTCTAGCCTTTGCAAACTTTCACACTAATGTAATTAATGCAATTGCATTGCGTCTTTCAGCAATAGATGGACCTCTGAGAATCTGTTGCCATGGTTACCGGCTTTTATTTGTTCATTAGTTTATGAAATGAAATTAGTTTTCTGGGAATATCTAAAAAAACTGTTGGTTTTAGGGCCTTAAAATGAGGTTTTGTCTCTGACATTGAGGGGCTGAAAATGGGCTTTGTCTCGCCCTTCTACGCTTATTTCAGCATGTATTTTAAGGGGGTGGGCCTCCTTTTATGAGAGGTAGGGAGAAGAATTACATCAATGATTAGTGTCGTGCCTCTGATGGACAACTGTACCAAATTTTACGTTGATACACCCAGCCGTTCTCGAGTTATAAGGGAACAAAGTTGTCCACAGACAAACAAACAGACAGACAGACAAAACATTATTTTCCCGCGCATCCATCATAAAACAGTTTGAAACGCGTAAACAACTCAAATTTCCGTAGAAATTCAGGAACTTTCATTTTCATATTAGAGAGATACTGTATACCGCACCGCTCGGTGTTGACCGTGTTTTATTGCACAAATTTAGGTTTTACTCGCTAACCATCGGAGATACACGAAAAGTGATAAGGACCTTTCGGATAGAAAATTAAAATGTAAAGATCATGTATTCCATCAAAAGTTTGCTATTTCCTAGCGTTCTCTTTTTATTTGAAGTGGAAATATGAAATTTTGAAACCAAAGGGTGTAGTGACGTCACATATGTGGGTTTTACTCGCTAACCGTTGGAGATACACGAAAAGTGATAAGGACCTTTCGGATAGAAAATTAAATGTTAAAGCTCGTGTATGCATCAAAAGGTTGCTATTTCTTCGCGTTCTCTTTTTATTTGAAATGGAAATATGAAATTTTGAAACCAAAGGGTGTAGTGACGTCACATATGTGGGTTTTACTCGCTAACCGTTGGAGATACACGAAAGCTGATAAGAACCTTTCGGATAGGAAATTACATTTTGAAGCTCGTATGTGCCATCAAAAGTTTGCTATTTCTTAGCGTTCTCTTTTTATTTGCTATGGAAATATGAAATTTTGAAACCAAAGGGTGTAGTGACGTCACTAAAATGGTCGCCATTTTTAATAGTGCAAAATATCGAAATTAAAAGTATCCTATATGTAAACATGGTAAATCAGCTACATCCATGCAAAATTTCATTTAAATCGGACCAGTGGTTCTTGCGTTATTGAGTAACAGACAGACACACACCATCTCATTTTTATATATTAGTATGATTATACCAATAATAGTGAATAATAAATTAATTACCTTATATCCAAAAATTCTATTTTTTTAATCTACTATTTTTTTATTCAAAACTTCTAAAAATTAATTGACGGCCCAATACTCAAGATTTTTATTTAAAAAGTAAAACTTTACATTAAGTTTTATCAATTTCTATTCATCCATAAAAAAATAATCTAATCATAATTCTTTTAAAATTTCTTATTCTAAAAAGTAAAATACTTTTATAATTATAAATCTCATTATCCAAGAAATACTAATTATACACAAATTTATAGTACCTGTACTTTTAATAAATTTTATAAAGTAGAATTTAGAAATATTAAGGAGAAGGCCTTTTTTTAAATGAATAATTTAGAACGTTTAGACTTGATAATTTATTTTTGAGTTGTGGAGCAGGTAAAGTAAGGTTTCTATAAGTTGTATGTGGCCCACCAGCCCGCAGCGCGCCATGCCAGATGATCAGGCTGTCGCCTAATCTCCAGGCAGGCCCTGCCCCTCGCAATCGAAGCCATCCCTGATTACGGGTAAATCAGGGTGGCTAATCACGAATATACTATTAGTTTTGCCATAGTTTCCTATACCAGCAAACTAGCTCTTTTCCAGATCAGTTGGTGGCCCTGAAAAGGGCCGTTTATTTTGATGGCCCTGAAAAGGGCCGTTTATTAAGCCAAGGCTCGAGCGAGGAGACAGCTTTTCACAGATGCTAATCGTCAATAGCAGCCTCAGGGTACACTGATCGAACATGCTCGATGAAATGGTGAAACGCATTTACCCCAAAACGCTGTCGCCAGAGAAATTCGGCCAAATAGTTGCTGATCATTGTACGGTGTGTGCCAAAACGTCGCTTGTTACCTTTCTTGGCTTTCTGCCACACAGATTCGACGTGGTTTGTCGTAGCATGTGTAACAGGGTCGACAAAATTCATGGAGTGATTCACCGTTAAGTGCTGGTAGCCTAAGTTGTTAAGGGCATTATACGCCCCCCACATATCAGACATTACAGTAGTGCCTGGAAGAATATACTGCTGAATTATTGGCAGTAATGTTTGGGCATCTCTTCGTTGAACAGCAACCATAAAACTTTCCTTAGTTTCAACATCATATGCTCCAAATACCCACTGTTCACGTACTCGGCGACCTCGATTGAATTTCCGTCGTACAAAACAGCTTTCATCTATTTCAACTGTATGGCCAACTCCTCCCAGCTGAATGGGATGCTGAATGAAATATTCATGGCAAATATCTCGACAAAACTGCTTCCAGTCGACGATTGTTTTGTTACTTAAATCCAATTCACGCATCAAAAAGGATTGCTTGTCAATTTCATATGCCCAATAGTAAGCCAAAATGATAATTTCTGAAATTGGCAGATGGCTGCCACTAAAGAACGAAAGTTTCCTTACAGAACAGGTTTTTCTGCAGACACGCCCGGCTGAACAGCGCCAAATAGAACCATCTATCCCTGGTCTATTTTCCAAACGCATTTCATTGCGACCCACGCAAGTACCATTCTCACAAACCACTACACGTTTCAAAAGCCCATGATCACGTCCCCACTGGATAGATTGAGGAACTGTTGCTGTGGCCAAGAATAGATCTCTCAGTCGTAATTCGGAAAGATCCGGGAAAGCTCTAATTATATTTGCCATTTTCACAAGAAATGCAACTCGACGCAAACAACGACTGTACAGGAGAAACGTTAACGATAGAGTGTCGTACCAACTGACTCAAGTGCTTTGTCTCGCAGCCTCGCGTCACCCGGAAACAAAATACTATTTCTGGGAAATTCAGTCTACACTGGACAGACTACCCGTGGCGAAGATGACGACACAACGACGGAAATATTTCCCAAGCATGTCCTGTATAATATAACCTACCATGAATCAGTGGCGGCCGGTAATACGGTTGCAGTGTTGCACAACGACCAGATTAATTCATGAAAAACAATTAATACCGTAATAATATTTTTAGTAATAAAAGTTGCATGTTTCCTTTGATATGTATAGGAATTCATAATTCTGTTCTTTAATAATTCCGGAAATCTTATAGTAAGTTACTGTGAACTGACTGAGAAAGCGAAGCACGCCAGCCGTGTAGGAGCGCTCGTCCGTTTGGTCGTTGCCAGGCCCAAGCACCGACCAGATCTCAACAGTGAAGGGTTTGGCAGAGATGCTAGACCGAGTAAGCCCTATCCCAACAGTTAACACGGCTGGTCGTTGCCTGCTGACTGCAACTAGGAGGCCAAGGTGCAAGCGCGGACGGAGATATCTGAGATGCTTCGTCAACTGTCGAAACCTTGCTTGTCTTGCAATGTTGGGCGTACTTGTGACACTCGCAGTTCTCGCCCTCTTTTATAACTTACGTTGTTTTATTCTCGTTAGGGTTTTCATGTAGACTAACATATATTCCATTCAATCCGATGAAAATGTGATGTCTCTGAACTGCTGCATTCGTTATGAATGAGGTACATCCGTTTTACTGCGCAGTTACCGACAGTAGTGGCTACGCTGGCTAAAGCGCTGCGTTAGGCCATGGGGCCAAGCTCTCTGCTGACTTGGTAGACGCGTGGGTTTGAGCCCCACCGTCGGCTGTCCTTGAAATGGTTTTCCGTGGTTTCCCCATTTTCAACACCAGGCAAATGCTGGGACAGTACCTTCTGACAGGCCACGGCCGCTTCCTTCCACATCCTTGCCCAGTTTCATTCATCTTCATCCATTCCATCTCTCATCCCGACGCGCAGGTCGCCCACGGGCATCGAATAGAAAGACCTGCACTCGGCCTCTCAGAAGGCCACACGAAAAAAAAAACGCGCAGTTGAATACAGTTTTCTCTGATATCAAACAGTCTTTTGCCCTTTCAACTCAGGGGCGCCCGCAGGAGGGGTGGGGGGCGGCTACAAGGAGGGGCCGTGCCCCCACCCCCTGAAATCCCGAGGATATTTCGATTGTTCGTTGTCACACCAGTTTATTTCATAAATTGAAATTTGAGATGTAGGGGTAATTCCACAGTTTTATTTTACTTAATAATTTGGGGTTATTTGAGAATATCTTCAGTTATTTAAAAAATCGGCCAACTGGATTAACATTACCATTTTGATGAACTGCTTGATTTTTAGCCTATTTTCATTTTATGAAGAAAAAATAGACTTATGAGATCACCTTTTGTCCGTGTGTGTGTGTGTGTGCGTATGTGTGTCTGTGGGATGTGTGTGTGCCCCCCCCCTAATTACTTCTAAACGGCTAGAGCGATTTCAATGACTCTCAGTAAGGTCATAGAACCATTTCAGCCGACCCCGACCGAGCCCTTCAAATTTTACTACGTCTCACCAATCCAACATGGCGGCTGTGCGAATTATTTAACCAGCATTCAATATCTCCGAAACTTTTACCGATATCACTCTGAAATTTTGTACGGTGATAAAGAGCACTACTAAAAGTTCACCTATGGATTTTTCAGAGACCTGGTAACTATTTAACCAACATAGCGGCCAAGCGAATTTGCGACGTTTAAATAGAATTTTCTCGCGATTTAATAATCCAAACGCAATGAAATTAGGTACAGCAAATGTTTATGCACATTGTAATGCACTGGCATTTAATTTAGTTCAATCGTTTACATAACCTCAAGATGGCGGCTGTGCGAAATATTTCACTGGGATTCTATATCTCCGAAACTATTACTGATATCACCCTGAAAGTTTGCACAGTGATAAAGGGCACTACTGCACGTATATCTATGTAACTTTCAAAAATCTGTAAAGTACAAAACGAACATGGCGGCCAAGCGAATTTGAAATGTTTTAATAGATTGTTCTCGCGATTTAACCATTTGAGCGCAGTGAAATATGGTACAGTATAAGATTATACGTATTGTAATGCACTAGCATCTAATTTAGTTCAATTGTTTACATAAACTCAAGATGGCGGCTGTGCGAATTTTTAAAATTAAGTTATTTCTTGTGTCGTAATCATGCGATCGAAGTGAAAGTTTGCATAATGAAGCTACGCAATAATTTTCATTTAATGGTACATAACTCTATGGCCTATACATATAACAATACAAAATAGCGACCATCCGAAATACAGTATTTAGACGGTTCTCAATATCTACGAATCTTTTACAGCAATCAAACTGAAAGTTTTTATGTTCATAGAAGCTATGAACATACGTTCACCTATAGGACTTTCAATAACCTGGTGGGCACAAATCCAACATGGCGGTGACGCGATGTATATATATTTAAATGGACATTTCTCGCGATTTAACCATCCGAGCACAGTGAAACTTGGTACGGGAAATGCTTATACAAATGTTAATCCACTGACATCTAATTTATTTCAATTGTTTTCATAACCACAAGATGGCAGCTGTGCGAAATTTTAAAATCTCGTTTTTATGTCTGTGTCCTAATCATGTGATTGAAGTTTAAATACTACACGTACATAATAATCTTCAGTAATAGCATATAACTCTAAGACCTACATATATAAAAATCCAACATGGCGACCATCCGTAATATTTGACGGTTCTCAATATCTACGAATCTATTACAGCAATCAAACTGAAATTCTGTATGCTGATAGAGGCAATTAACATAAGTAGGATATTATGAAAATAGGCTTTCGTTCTTGACGTATCTACTTGTTATTTTTTTGTCGATGCATTGTGATACAACTACTTTTTGCCTGTTTTTTTAAATGAACTTTATGACGATGATTGACAAAGAAAAGCGAACTCCTATGGACAAAAACTTCGAACTAAAAAAATATATTCCTCCCATTCATGGCATAAATTCCATGTACCCAACGGTTTAAGAGCAGACAAATAATGAATGTCATGAAACAAGTAAGAAATGAAGCCAAAATTGCGGGGGGAGGGGGTGGTACGTCTCAATATCACCTAGTGACGTATAGATAATGAAATAAAAACAAGATGTTCAGCAAAGAACATATAGCCTACTTTCTCCTAAATATATGGGTATATTTATAACTCTTTGTCCTCATCCCTAAAACCACCTCTACCACCATGTAGTGTTTGTTTTTCTTTTCTATTGATAATTAGCCAGTAAGTGTCAAAATCAATATTATATACTTCATGATGATTGAATAACAAAACTACTAACTTATTTTAATGCATTCACGTCCGTTAATCTCTATATTAAGCCAGCCTGCAAACTTAAGTATCTTTCGTTTTGGGTACCTTCCCCTTTAAAAATCCGCGCCGATCACAGTAGGTTGGTGCTGCGTTCTAGCAGTGAATTAATATTTATCTTGTTTGCCTCTGGGTGTTCAACGAGCAGGCAGTTTAAAGTAGCCAGGAGAGAGGCGATCCAGCTGGCAGTGTTTAAAGGTAATCGGAGCGCGATCGTGGCTAATAGTTGAACTACCAGTATCACAAAATTGCCATACTTCAGGAGGCCAGGTATTTAACAGCGGTATGTTTGGAACAATATTACCCACATAACCCACAAGAGGACAGCACCGTACAGAGACATTAAGAAGGCTGTGGTTGATGACAACGTGTTTTGTGCACATCATTTGTAAAAGAATTCAAGAAAAAAAAGTTAACTGTAGCAGTATTCGATCCCCAGTCAACTGCGTGACAGACTAACACGCTAGCCCAGAGCTAACCATATCCTTAACATCATGGCGTTCTTAACTGATATATTAGAAACAACCTGTTGACAAATAATGACTTGAAATAAACTATTTTTTCACTGCAGTACATCTTCATTATAGATCATTTCATACAAAGTTTATATTATTGAATCAGTAGGGTATATCACATACAACATACTAAAACTACTGAAATATAAGACAGGCTCATGAGGACAGCTGCCATCTTGTCGGGAGGCAGATACGGCTCAGCTCTTTTAAGCCACTCATACAGAATAATATTATAATATTAAATTATAATAAATAACGGATCACGACCTTCAGGATAGCTTAAACCACCCTAGGCTTGATAATCTGAATTGGTGGGTCTTAAGCTATGGATTATAATGGTTGAATAATTCACACGGCCGCCATCCTGAAATGGCAAGGCCGATGACCTTGAAGTTTGGGTGAAAGACGCGTCCTATATAAAGGTATGATATCACCAAATTTGGTAGAGATCGGATGATTAGTTTAGCCGTAATTTGAGTTTACGTTTTGAACGTTTGAGTGGCCACCATTCAGTTTTGGTAAAGATGGCGGCGATATAACGTATGACACTGAGGTGCCCTATGCTAGAGCTACCTCTGTACCAAATTTCGTTCAATTCGGTTTCACCGTGTTCGAATTGATAGGGGGGGGGGGACAGACATTCAGAGTACACACACTCACACACACACACACACACAGACTCACACACACACATACACACACATACACACACACAGACAGACACACAATTTTTCGCCCTGTGTTGATCTCATAAGTCTACTTTCATTTTTTGCAAAAATCGAAAGTAGGCTAATAATACATGCCCCCCCCCCCCTCCGCACCCCGCCCCCCTTGAAAATATCTTGCGGGTGCCCATGTACCACCTTAATGAAAATAGTGCAACACCCAGAACATTTAACCGCCGGCCGCCACTGCCATGAATCTAATGAAAATTTCCATTTTCACTAAACAATAATTAAAACCCTTATATATAATTATGTAATGAAATAATGGAATAAATCCAGAATTGATATGATAAGTAAAATATACATAATAAAAATATTAAATTAATTTTGATTTTTATAAAAATAATAATTAAGGGGAAATATTCGGACTATTACACCACCTAAACTCCATAAGTTACGAAGTCACAGGTCATAAATTCGAATTTGCGGCGTGTAATCCGGAAAGTTACGGTATTGTATTCATAAAAATAGTATAGAGACGTTCCTTACGTTGGCTGTGCGAAAAGTCACACCTATCGCCCTTGGGAACAAGGATTCGATTCCCTCCCAGGTACTAAGTCATAAATTCGAATTTGCGGTGTGTAACTCAGAATGGTACGGTATGGTGTTCATAAAAATAGTATGGAGACGTTCCTTACATTGTCTGTAAGAAAATACACACCTAACGACCTTGGGGACGAGAGTTCGATTCCCCGGCCAGGCACTAAGTCATAAATTCGAATTGGCGGCGTGAAACCCGGAAAGCTACGGTATTGCGTTCATAAGAATATTATGGAGACGTATCTTACATTGGCTGTGCAAAAGCTTCACACCTAACGCCCTTGGGGACGAGGGTTCGATTCCCTCCCAGGTACTAAGGATAAATTCGAATTTGTGGTGTGTAACCCAGAATGTTACGGTATGGTGTTCATAGAAATAGTATGGAGACGTTCCTTACATTGGCTGTGCAAAAAGTCTCACCTAACGCCCTTGGGGACGAGGGTTCGATTCCCTCCCTGCTACTAAGTCATAAATTCGAATTTGTGGTGTTTAACCCAGAATGTTACGGTATGGTGTTCATAAAAATAGTATGGAGACGTTCCTTACATTGTCTGTAAGAAAATACACAACTTGGGGACGAATGTTCGATTCCCCTCCCAGGTAATGTTATAAATTCGAATTTGTCGCGCGCTGCTCAAGTGCAGTCGAAGTATTATTTCTGGTGCAAAACTAATAGTATATTCGTCATCAGCACCCTCGATTTACACATAATTCATGTAAAGAAGTCACATTTCGAGAAAAATGTCCGTACCACCTAAACTACATAAGTTACTAAGTCCCAGGTCATAAATTCGATTTTGCAGCTTGCAGACTGGAAAGTTACGGTATTGTGTTCATAAAAATAGTATTGAGACGTTCCTTACATTGTCTGTGAGGAAAGACACGCCTAACGCCCTTGGGGACGAGGGTTCGATTCCCCGGCCAAGCACTAAGTCATAAATTCGAGTTTGGCGGCGTGTAACCCGGAAAATTCGAATTTGCGGCGTGTAACCCGGAACGTTGCGGTATTGTGTTCATAAAAATAGTATGGAGACTTTCATTACGATGGCTGTGGGAAAAGTCACACCTAACGCCCTTGGGGACGAGGGTTCGATTCTCTCACAGATACTAAGACATAAATTCGAATTTAAGACGTGTAACCCGGAAAGATACGGTATTGTATTCATAAAAATAGTATAGAGACGTTCCTTGCATTGTCTGTGAGAAACACACACCTAAGGCCGTTGGGGACGAGGGTTTGATTCCCCTGCCAGATACTAAGTCATAAATTCGAATTTGTCGCGCGGTGCTCTAGTACAGCCGAAGTATTAATACGGGTGAAAAACTAGTAGTATATTCGCGATCAGCACCCTCGATTTACCCATACTTCATGTAGAGAAGTCACATTTCGAGAAATAATGTCCGTACCACCTAAACTACATAAGTTACTAAGTCCCAGTTCATAAATTCGAATTTGCGGCGTGCAACCTGGAAAGTTACGGTATTGTATTCATAAAAATAGTATTGAGACGTTCCTTACATTGTCTGTGAGGAAAGACACACCTAACGCCCTTGGGGACGAGAGTTCGATTCCCCGGCCAGGCACTAAGTCATAAATTCGAGTTTGGCGGCGTGTAACCCGGAAAGCTACGGTATTGTGTTCATAAAAATATTATGGAGACGTATCTTACATTGGCTGTGCAAAAGCGTCACACCTAACGCCCTTGGGGCGAGGGTTCGTTTCCCACCCAGGTACTACTGTAAGTCATAAATTCGAATTTGCGGTGTGTAACCCAGAATGCTAAGGTATGGTGTTCATACAAACAGTATGGAGACGTTCCTTACATTGGGTGTGCAAAAAGTCACACCTAACGCCTTTGGGTACGAGGTTCGATTCCCCTGCCAGGCACAAAGGTATAAATTCGAATTTGCGGCGTGTAACCCGGAACGTTGCGGTATTGTGTTCATAAAAAATAGTATGGAGACTTTCATTACGATGGCTGTGGGAAAAGTGACACCTAACGCCCTTGGGGACGAGGGTTCGATTCTCTCACAGATACTAAGTCATAAATTCGAATTTAAGACGTGTAACCCGGAAAGATACGGTATTGTATTCATAAAAATAGTATAGAGACGTTCCTTGCATTGTCTGTGAGAAACACACACCTAAGGCCGTTGGGGACGAGGGTTTGATTCCCCTGCCAGATACTAAGTCATAAATTCGAATTGGCGGCGTGTAACCCGGAAAGTTACGGTATTGTGTTCATAAAAATAGTATGGAGACGTTCCTTACATTGTCTGTGAGGAAAGACACACCTAACGCCCTTGGGGACGAGGGTTCTATTCCCCACCCAGGTACAGTCATAAATTCGAATTTGTCGCGCGGTGCTCTAGTACAGCCGAAGTATTAATACGGGTGAAAAACTAGTAGTATATTCGCGATCAGCACCCTCGATTTACCCATACTTCATGTAGAGAAGTCACATTTCGAGAAATAATGTCCGTACCACCTAAACTACATAAGTTACTAAGTCCCAGTTCATAAATTCGAATTTGCGGCGTGCAACCTGGAAAGTTACGGTATTGTATTCATAAAAATAGTATTGAGACGTTCCTTACATTGTCTGTGAGGAAAGACACACCTAACGCCCTTGGGGACGAGAGTTCGATTCCCCGGCCAGGCACTAAGTCATAAATTCGAGTTTGGCGGCGTGTAACCCGGAAAGCTACGGTATTGTGTTCATAAAAATATTATGGAGACGTATCTTACATTGGCTGTGCAAAAGCGTCACACCTAACGCCCTTGGGGCGAGGGTTCGTTTCCCACCCAGGTACTACTGTAAGTCATAAATTCGAATTTGCGGTGTGTAACCCAGAATGCTAAGGTATGGTGTTCATACAAATAGTATGGAGACGTTCCTTACATTGGGTGTGCAAAAAGTCACACCTAACGCCTTTGGGTACGAGGTTCGATTCCCCTGCCAGGCACAAAGGTATAAATTCGAATTTGCGGCGTGTAACCCGGAACGTTGCGGTATTGTGTTCATAAAAAATAGTATGGAGACTTTCATTACGATGGCTGTGGGAAAAGTGACACCTAACGCCCTTGGGGACGAGGGTTCGATTCTCTCACAGATACTAAGTCATAAATTCGAATTTAAGACGTGTAACCCGGAAAGATACGGTATTGTATTCATAAAAATAGTATAGAGACGTTCCTTACATTGTCTGTGAGAAACACACACCTAACGCCCTTGGGGACGAGAGTTCGATTCCCCACCCAGGTACAGTCATAAATTCGAATTTGTCGCGCGGTGATCTAGTACAGCCGAAGTATTAATACGGGTGCAAAACTAGTAGTATATTCGCGATCAGCACCCTCGATTTACCCATAATTCATGTAAAGAAGTCACATTTCGAGAAATAATGTCCGTACCACCTAAACTACATAAGTTACTAAGTCCCAGGTCATAAATTCGAATTTGTGGCGTGCTACCTGGAAAGTTACGGTATTGTATTCATAAAAATAGTATTGAGACGTCCCTTACATTGTCTGTGAGGAAAGACACACCTAACGCCCTTGGGGACGAGAGTTCGATTCCCCGGCCAGGCACTAAGTCATAAATTCGAATTGGCGGCGTGAAACCCGGAAAACTACGGTATTGTGTTCATAAGAATATTATGGAGACGTATCTTACATTGGCTGTGCAAAAGCGTCACACCTAACGCCCTTGGGGACGAGGTTTCGATTCCCTCCCAGGTACTAAGTCATAAATTCGAATTTGTGGAGTGTAACCCAGAATGTTACGGTATGGTGGTCATAAAAATAGTATGGAGACGTTCCTTAAGTTGGCTGTGCGGAAAGTCACACCTAACGCCCTTGGGGACGAGTGTTCAATTCCTCTCCCAGGTACAGTCATAAATTCGAATTTGTCGCGCGCTGCTCAAGTGCAGTCGAAGTATTATCTCTGGTGCAAAACTAATAGTATATTCGTCATCAGCACCCTCGATTTACACATAATTCATGTAAAGAAGTCACATTTCGAGAAAAATGTCCGTACCACCTAAACTACATAAGTTACTAAGTCCCAGGTCATAAATTCGAATTTGCAGCTTGCAGCCTGGAAAGTTACGGTATTGTGTTCATAAAAATAGTATTGAGACGTTCCTTACATTGTCTGTGAGGAAAGACACGCCTAACGCCCTTGGGGACGAGGGTTCGATTCCCCGGCCAGGCACTAAGTCATAAATTCGAGTTTGGCGGCGTGTAACCCGGAAAGCTACGGTATTGTGTTCATAAAAATATTATGGAGACGTATCTTACATTGGCTGTGCAAAAGCGTCACACCTAACGCCCTTGGGGCGAGGGTTCGTTTCCCACCCAGGTACTACTGTAAGTCATAAATTCGAATTTGCGGTGTGTAACCCAGAATGCTAAGGTATGGTGTTCATACAAATAGTATGGAGACGTTCCTTACATTGGGTGTGCAAAAAGTCACACCTAACGCCCTTGGGGACGAGGGTTCGATTCCCCGGCCAGGCACTAAGTCATAAATTCGAGTTTGGCGGCGTGTAACCCGGAAAGCTACGGTATTGTGTTCATAAAAATATTATGGAGACGTATCTTACATTGGCTGTGCAAAAGCGTCACACCTAACGCCCTTGGGGCGAGGGTTCGTTTCCCACCCAGGTACTACTGTAAGTCATAAATTCGAATTTGCGGTGTGTAACCCAGAATGCTAAGGTATGGTGTTCATACAAATAGTATGGGGACGTTCCTAACATTGCCTTTGAGAAAATACACACCTAACTTAATTGAACCAATGACTTCTGCAGTGTTCTGCAGAGCTAAGAGAGTGCTTTGAGATTGTGTTGCTATCGCGCATCTGTTTTAGCAACGCGACGCGCATGTCAATTGTTCGCTACGCGCGCATGCGCAGCCTGGGGAATGTCATTTGTTCGCAGCGCGCGCATGTGCACTTCGTATTTTTACGGACTTGTAATTTAAGTACAATATTCCGTACCACCTAAACTACACAAGTGCCGAAATTTCTCCGTACCTGACTGCGAAGACAGAATTCGGTTACAATCACGTAACGTCCCATAAATTTCTTCGTGATCTACCGCGGTGACAAAGGAAATCTCGCCAAACGGTCAAGAGCAGAGCAACCTCTTGGCAATTATAAAAACGCCTTGTGCACAAGACGACATATTAATCTGAAACAACTCATTTGATAATAAATATCTAGTATTTATTTATTATTTTTAATTTTTTTATAACTCCCTAAGTGAATTGTATTTACCGCTTTAAACACAGTTCATTGTTGTTTTTCTTCACCTCGTGATAAGCCCCTTTACATGCAGACCGCAGACGTATCTTGAATTCAAAGGTAACTATAATTAACTAAAAGGTAGCTAAAAAGTAACTAATATTTACTTCATCCTTACAGTAGACACCCTGCTCAAGGAGATTCTCTTGTAAGTCGTAATTTCTTTTGTGATTTGCGTAACCTTGGTTTTTTGTGCAAGTTTGTGTAAGTTCCTCGCTTGGCTGTGAGCTCCATAGCTGCGATTTCGGAATGGTGAGTCAGCTGATCGCCGTACCGCATACTGATTGGAGGTATATTACGGACAAACAAACAGTCGTCAAGCCGTTTGGTATTGATTGACGGAAATATATTGTCTTATGTTGGTTTATAATCTGTCAATACGGACCATGGCGGAATCTAAAGTAGAATGAATATGTGGTAGCGAATTTGACGTGCAATCCATACGAATGATTGTATGTATTTTCTTTAAACACACAATTATGTTCTCTTACGTTTAAATATTGGCCAAACATACTACTCGATGATTGATGATTGTTCACATTTTTGTGAATTTTATGCTGAATTCATACTTTGCCAATAGAGACACGCAGGTCTTTCGTGTACCCTCATTCGCCCTCGCCACGGTATACTACGCTTGATGAAATCTATAATTTAAAAAATCTTCCTATTTTTGACTTCCGAAGGTTGGCGGTATGTATCATGCATTTTTACTCACCATGCTTACAGTAGATGCTGAAAATGTTTCCCATCCGCTGCCAGACATAATGGGCATCTTCTTGTGAAGTTTCCGGTTATTCCGGTTAATTTAGCTCAACTAAGGAAATAACGACCGTTACGTCTATTTTTATCGTTTACTGAACATGTACGTTTGAATCTCTTAGCCAGTTGTTTTATTGTGATTGTGTGTAATGCCTTAGGTGAAATATTCGTTACTTGAACGTGTATATCTGCACAGTCCGGATGTAAGGTTCAGGAAATCGTGCGCTAGAACAAGATAAGTTTCAAGTGAAATTTCCAGGGAGACCCATTCCTATAAATCGGACAATAAAACAACTGGCTAATTTGAGATTCAAACGTACAGGTTCAGTAAACAATAAAAATAGACGTTAAGGTCGTTATTTCCTTACTGAAGCCAAATTAACCGGAATAGCCGGAAACATGCCGATTATGTTTGGCAGCGGATGGGGAACATTTTCAGCATCTACTGTAAGTTGAGCATGGTGAGTAAAAATGCATGATTCTGATTTTAAGCACCGTATTCTGCCGTCCATACGCGTGAGCGAGAATATCCTTGCCAAGCAAATATAAAGACCCTGTACTTACTGTGTCTTGTAAATTGAAGCTAACTGGTTTTAACAAACACCTCGTTCACATTTTAGAATAAGGAAATTATCAACGTTCACTTTCAAGTAATAATCTGACGAAGGCTTGTAGGCAATGATGCCAACTTCACTTCACCTCACTCCCCTGTAGCGAGGTTAGGCAACTGTCTGGACGACAAATACTGATGAACAAAAATGGGTGTCTGAACGAAAACATTGGTCGCTACTTGGTTAGACGGCTGGACGAAACCATTGGCTTGTACTGTCATCATCATCTTGCACAGTTTCCAGCCACTGGCCGGGTCTGTTTGGAACACAAGCCTCTCCAACGTCTTCTGTCTTCCCACCATCTCTCAGCCTCCACCCTTGTCCAGTCTTCTCCTCTCTTCACGCTTTCTTCCACCCCCTTCAGCCACCTGTCTCTCGGTATCTTTCCTTCCCACTTCCTCTCGTGTACTCTCCTGGGTATCCTCTTCTCCATTCGTTTTACATGTCTATACCATCTAAGTCTAGATTTCTCTATACCATCCTGTAATGGTTCCTCCTTCATTAATTCTCTGTCCTCTCATTTCTTATTCTGTCCATCTTTGTAGCTCCAATACTGCTTCTCAAGAACCTCATCTCACTGGCCTGTATTTTGCTCTTCTCCCTTCCTTTCATAACCCAGGTCTCCGAGGCATACGTCAGGATAGGGACATAGTACGTCCGATATATGATCTTTTTGCTGTTCTGAGGGACATCCTTGCTCCATAACATGCTTCTCACACTCCTCCGAAATGCTTCTGCCTGCCTCCCCCGCTCATTTATTTCTCTATCGTTTCTTCCATTATCTTGTATCAGGCTTTCCAGATACTTGAAACTCTCCACTTTCTTCAGCTGTTCCCCACCAATTGTTATTCCCGTTGTGGTTCTTTCCTTCTTCCTTGTTGTGATCACCATCTCACTCTTTTTTATGCTAAATTTCATCCCATATCCTTGTATTATTCCTTCCCACACGTCCAACTGTTCCTGTACCTCCTCCTCCTTGTTTCCCCAAATCATCAAATCATCTGCAAGCACCATTGCTTTCATCTTTCCTTCCCTAATTACTTGTGCCACTCGGGTCATTATATCATCCATCACCACAATGAAAAGTAACGGTGACAGTGCACTTCCTTGTTTCAGGCCTTTTCTCTGTTCCTACCAGTCTGATCTCTCTAATCCCACTTTCACACAGCTCACGCTTCCCTTGTACATCTCCTTTATCCTCTTTATAGTCCATTTCTCTACTCCTCTATCCTCCAGGGACTTCCATACTTTGTTTCTGCATACACTGTCATATGCTTTCTCAATGTCCAGGAAGGCCATCGGTAGATCTGTTCCATACTCGTAGTGCTGTTCTTGTAACTGCCTTACAGCAAAAATCAAATCCACTGTGGACCTTCCTGCTCTGAAGCCATGTTGTTCTTCCCTCATCCCTCCTTCTATCCTTGTCCTAATTCTCTATTCCAAAACTTTCTCGAAGATCTTTGCACAATGACTCATCAGTGTTATTCCCCGATAGTTTCTGCAATCTGTTCTACTACCTTTCTTGAAGATCGGGACAATGATTCCTTTTTTCCAGTCCTCTGGGGTCTTCCTTTCCTTCCATGCTGTCCTCATCACTCTGTACAGCCACTGTATCCCCACCTCTCCTGCTGCTCTCACCATCTCCACACTCAACTCATCCCCACCCGGTGCCTTCCCTCCTTTCATCTTGTTCACTGCATCTTCCACTTCTTTCCATGTTAAGTCCTTTTCTGTTTGCAGTTCATCTTCCTCTTCCCCGATTTCTTCCTCCTCAACATCTTTTCCATTTGGGTTCAGAAGTTCTTCAAAATATTCTTTCCACATTTTCTTCAGTTCTTCCCTATTTTCTATCTCTTGTCCCCTTTTGTTCACCATTCTAACATAATCCGTAAGATCCTTCCCCTCTTATTTTTTACCATCCCATACAGGACCTTTTTTGTACCTTCACTATCCTCCTCCATCATCTTTGTCCACTCTTCCATCCACTTACTTCTCTCCTCAGCCACCACTCTCTTCGCCTCCTTCTTTCTTTCCTGGTACTCTTCCCTTGTCTCTACCGTCCTATTTTGATACCACCTCCTATAGGCTCTCTTCTTTTCCCTTACTATATCTCTTGTCTTCTCATTCCACCATGGTGTTTCCTTCCACCTCTTCTTACTACTTGTCCTCCCACATACTGCTTCTGCTGCACCTACTAGTGTCTTCTTAAATCGAGCCCATTCCTCTTCCACCCCTCTTTCTTCATCTGTTGGAATTCCTTCCTTTACCATTTTGAGGTACTCGACCCTTCTATCCCCTTCTTTCAGTTTCCATATCCTTATACGTCTTTCCTGGTTGTCAGTCCCTTTCTTCTTACTCCCTCTCAGGTTCATTACCAGCAATCGAAGGTCGCTATCCAGGTTCTCCGATGGTATAACCTTGATGTCCGTGATGTTCTTATTTAGTTCTTTCTCATACAGTATATAGTCGACCACCGACTTCCTGGTCAAGTCATCACTGTACCATGTGATTGTGTGGCTCTCTCTTTTCTTAAACCAGGAGTTCCCAACTAGCAGGCTGTTCCTCTGGCAGAAGTCTAACAGTCTCTTTCCTTCCTCATTTCTTCCGCCCCAACCCTCTGGTCCTAGAACACTCTCATAACCTTGTCTTTCTCTTCCTACATGGGCATTGAGGTCCCCCATAACAATCATATTTCTTCCTACCAGCTGCTTCTGCAATTCCTCTTCAAACTCCTCCTTCTCTTCAGAGGCGCAGCCTACTTGTGGAGCACACACTTGCACTATTTCTACGGTCTCTCCCCTCAGTGCTACTTTCACTTTCATCATCCTATCACTTATTCTCCTCACTTCTTCCTTTAAACCATCTCATACTACTACTCCCACTCCATTCCTCTTTCCCTCTTCGTTCCCACTCCAGTACAGTCTATAGCCTTTTCTCAGTACTCTCCTTCCTTCCCTTTTCCACCTTGTTTCTGCCAATCCCAATAAATCCAACTTCCTTCTTTCCATCATATCCACTATCTCCTCCACCTTCCCCGTCAGCGTTCTTACATTTAAAGTTACGAATCTTAGTCCGTGTGTACAGCCGTGTCGTCGTCTATTAAATCCATCCTGTCCGAGGCTCGTTCCATTTTTGAAAGCATTTGGTTTCATCCACTACTGGCTTGCTGGGCCTATCGTAGCTTCACCAGAGCCCCGTTAGCCGTCACTTTTCAGGGTTCCTGTAGGACCTTCACAGCTACCGTAACGGTCCTGGGGCACACGAAGTCCCCACTGTACTTCGCCCCTACAGGCAATCCCCTACTTTGTGCCGTTGCCCGTCTCCCACGACGTGGACTAGGGGTTGGACTTATGGGAGACTGGCTTGTACTATACCAGGCCCAAAACAACTGTGAACTTGAGGGAGGAGCCAGATTACCTCGCTCACTCGTGCCAGCCAATAGCATAGGGCGGCGTTGCCTAGATAACTCGGCCTGCAGGACTCGCTGCGCTGTACGAAATCGTTATTTCTCTCCTCGCACGAAAATAATTAATTTCTTCAATTATTTTAATAACCCTATGATACAGAGCTAAAAGTTTTGAAGCTGACTGTCCAAACCCCGTTACGCTACGACCAGTCGTTCGGGAGATAACATCTGCCCTTGTACTGAAGGGATAATTAGAGAATGATGTAGGTGTTGACATATTTAGGTTCACTAGGGAAGATAACGAAGAGTGACGGCATTGCTGTATCAATTCAGTAGTGGAGCTTTACAAGTGCTGTGAGCCGAAGTTTTGAACTCATAACAATGTCACTTAGCAAGCCGAGTGGCAGCCGAACAGTTTTACACAGCCAGGCAAGAAATATAATTTTCAGGGTATATGGCCTTTAAAAGAAGTTGTTGATGATGATGATGATGGTTTTAGGGGCTTGGCGACATCGTGGTCATGTAGGCCCGTGTATTTGGGTGTGTGGAATTTGTCTGATTAACCTGTGTCACTTTGATATCTGTACTAGTGTGTGTATTTGTAATTCAGGTAGGATTTGGCTAGGAAGCGGCCGTGGCATATTAGGTACCATCCCGGCAGTTGCATGGAGTAGAGGTGTGAATCCACAGAAAAACCACTTCCAGGATAGCTGAGGTAGGAATCAAACTCACATCTTCCCAGTTTTGCATCACGAGGCTGAGTGTACTCCGTTCTAGCCCTCAGACTAGAATTAAATTGATTGGCAGAGCCGGGAATCGAACCCGTACCTCCTGGGCCACAGCCCAGAATGCTGGTGCACGAATAACGTTTGTGTGATATCTTACTGTATGTCTGCCTCACATCACAATTATAAAAATGTGCGCACTCCGTTGTGAGCATAGATATTCGTAGGATTAGGCCCCCCAGCTCGTACATGTTCTTACAGTCAGAGCACCTTGTGTTCACGGAGAAGGTAGTGCAGATACTGCGAGTGTAGAGCTGTGTCATCTCCGCCAGTCTCACTGTGGCAACAGCACTCAGCTGGACATGCGCTACTGGATGAGCCCATGTTCACAGTTGTTTTGGGTCTGGTATAGGTTAGATGACTGGACAAAAATTACTGATTGTACCTAGGTACTACAAGCAAGGGGGTCTGGGGCATAAGCCCCAGGTTAAGTTTATTTTGTACAGGGTAATTAAGTATGTGCGCCCCCATAAACACGGCAAGCTAAGCCGGCTCTGACTGCCGCAGATAGTGGGCGCGCATACCCGGTTCAGCTGGTGGTTGGCGCGTACTATCACACTTTTACCAAACATGTTCAATAATGTGTACTTGCAATGCTCATAAGCGATGCTGAAAATGTCCTTCCTCTCTTGTAACACACACCTGACATCTTCTGATGAAAGAATGTGTGTCAACTCACTTATTATTTATGGCCTGTTCCCTTGAATCGTTTAGCGAGCCTCCTAATTGTACTAGCATTAGGCCCAGGTCTTCCTGGAAACTTGATTCAGAATTTTCGTCTCGTTTTAGAACAAGATTTTCTGCATTTCATGTAGGAATTATGGATATACACGCGTTTGCGCAATTTGAATTGGTGTCTAGACATGACCAACAATCACAGTATTCAGAATGCTCACTAATTT
Organism: Meconema thalassinum; assembly: GCA_946902985.2. NCBI lineage: Eukaryota > Metazoa > Arthropoda > Insecta > Orthoptera > Tettigoniidae > Meconema > Meconema thalassinum. The sequence continues at coordinate 1,081,957,866 of OX336388.2, read as the reverse complement.
GCAACACTAATGTCTAAGCTTTGCAGATACACGTCCATATGAATGTCAAAACACGTGTGAACTAAAGATATGAGCCATCGGAGCGCACCCACCACCGGCGGAACCACATACGGGCGCCCTCGATCTGCGCCAGTCACGGCCGGCTTAGATAATGACCCCGTATGTAGAACAGTATTCACCTCATTCCTCAACCTCGACTGGTATCTAGATACTACTGATCGCAAGGATGCCAAGTTTCGTACTAAGCGGCAAATCCAGCGCCAACCAATAATGTTGGCACTACTGAAAAAATGGTCTCGTATGATGTGCGGACTCTGATGCTAGTTTGTTAGATGTTTCTTATTTTCTATTTTTATTAATATACACTCGGCATGCTCCACTACAGTTGTACATGTTCTTGTCCTGATTTCATGGAATTGTGTAATAATAAAATACAATCTTTGCTATATATTATTTGCTGATGTGTGATGATCTTGATTCTTTTCCATTGCTTTAAAGTTCAAAGAGTTCATGTATTTTGAAAATGGTTCAACATATTTTCTGATTAGAACAGACTTCACAAGATTATTAAAATCCATAATGGATTCTTGTAGGTGTGTATTGACAAAATGATTGAAATGACAAAATGTCGAAGAACATATATTCAGAATCAAAATATAGGGTACATGTTTCAGGCACTATTAGCTCTTCTTCAGCCCTCTTATATTAAACGTTCAATCAAGGTCATCCTAAATCAAGCATGCGCTACACATTCCTACTCAATATATTGAAAAACTACATTCTTTCACAACATATTAAAAACTATTAATACTATATCCTAAACTGGGGCGTTTGCCAACTTTCATGTGCTTTAAGTAATATTAAGAACTGAAGACTGAGATTGATGTGAGTGCATAAAAAGGTATTTCCTTATTTGTCTCACTAACATTAAGTCCTGGATGAAATGTGTTTTTTTAATATGTAGTGTAAGAATGTGTAAGCATTGTAGTTCATGGTTCAGCCAGTGTGTGGCGCGTAGGTCGCGCCGAACTGCAAGCACTTGACAAGTAGCCCACGAGGTTAGTACTGTAATATCCTGTGCAGTACTTTGTGCTGTTTCGGGAAAATGTCGTACTGTTTCATTCCTGGACGTAAATCGGGTAACGGAAGAAAATCTGATGGTGACATTTTTTCATACCGCCAAAAGAAACAATCTGTTTGCGAGAGTTATTCCGCGGAAAGATAAGCAATTGTCGATCAAAAGTAGAATATGTGACGTGCGTTTTTCGGAAAATTTAATTATTATAAAGGTTTTCGTAGTGAACGGTGAGAACGTGGTACTTCCTGGTTTTAATTTCCACTTCACGCGAGGATCTGCACATCCCATTTTTCAAGTTTTACTGAAATATCTATCCACCAAGGTAAAATCACGAAAGGCACCCTGTACGATATGGAATGAAGGCAGCCTTCCATGGTTATTTGTTCTACTTCAAAACGAAAAAGTACATATTCCGTCTTAATAATAATAGGCCTAAAATAATAATAGTTGTTGATTCTTTAATGACTTAGCGACATTGTGGTAACATAGCCCCGTGTGCTTGGGTGTGTAGCATTTGTGACCTGTGTCATTGTGATGTCTGCCGTAGTGTGTATTTTGGAATTGAGGTAGGATTTGGGTATGAAGCGGCCATGGCCTTCAGTTAGGTACCATCCTGGTATTTGCCTGGAGTAGAAGTGGGAAACCACGGAAAACAACTTCCAGGGTAGCTGAGGTAGGAATCGAACGTGCCTCTTATCAGTTTTGCCTCACGAGGCTGAGTGAACAGTTTCAGCCCTCAGACCAGAATCAAATTTCTAGGCACAGCTGGGAATCAAACCCGGGCCTCCGCGGTGATAGCCAAGTATGAGACGGACATATAATAACTATAATGGCCAACCTGCCAATAAAATTAACGGCCATCCAATTCTTCGCTCCCGTTACCGTCCTCTTGATCAATATCCTGGTAAGTATCGGAGTCTTCGGATCTTGTTTAAACTTTTGTCTTCAGTATTAGTCGCAAATTCCTTTGAAATTACTGAATCATGAACTAGCGATTCATTATCTTTCGGCAGAAGGCGACACACTTCATCTACATCCTTCGGTTTTCGAAAGGCATAATCTCTTGACTGATATTCACAAAGGCAATGTAGCAAGCCAAATAATCTGTATAACAGCACACCTGCAACTCATGACTCTGACAGAATGTTACAGCATTGGGTGCGCTGGTACTATCAATCCCATGCTGACAAAATGTTAACACGTGTAGAGTTATTTTTAGGCTAGTCATTTCACAACTCCAGGAAAATGCTTACTAAGGTATGGTGTACATACCTGCCGACTCTCCCGATTTAGGCGGGAGACTCCCGATTTCAGACCATTTCTCCTGCCCTCCCGCTTAACGTATTAAATCTCCCGATTTTTCAAAAACTCCGCGCGTAATGTGTCGTCTATCGAACGGATCGACTTTACGTGTTTTGAAGTTTTATCTCGATACCGCAGTTTCGCTCTGTATCGATAATCGACAACTGGGTACTAACTCCCGCGTCGCGTCCTGGTGTTATAAAAAGTTGGCTTCGAATAAGTCTTCGTTTGAAATCGTCGAAGGTTAATTCAGCGCCTGTTCCTAGATGTGTTGCATAATGACCAGTGGGTGAGAGGTAGTTGTGCGCTGCGGAATATTGTATCTGTTTCACACGTGAAATTATATGATTTGTGTATAACTTAGTTAGATGTTGTTGGCGTTAATATGCCGGTAGGTTATTGTGATTTTTCGATCTGAGTGATTGCGTCCGTTCCTCGGTAATATGGCGAAGAGATATGATGTGACATTTAAAAGTGTGTACAAAGAGAACATTCCCAGGGTGTCTACCGGTAACGGAAGTAACGAATTTTACAAATGGGTAACGAAAAAGTAACGAATTTTACATACGGGTAACGAAAATTTTCCGAAGGCGGATTGCATCATTTAAACTCGCGCCCCTAGGCTCAGAGATTGCGATGGAGCGAGTTTCACGCAAGCGGTGCCGATTGCATAAGCTATATTTCCCCGTGCCCGACCTCGAGGAAATGCATACCGAGGATACCCTGAGTGGTATACATCGTTCAGCGTATATTTTCGGCATCAAGATGACTTTTTAGTTTTGTGTGAAATATTTATCTGTGTTATTGGGAAGCCTGACTTTTCGCGAGACGTTTATTTGCGAAAACTTCTGAAATTATTCAGAAACCTCGCATTTCTCGCATTTATTTGGAGACTGTCAAATTGAAGTCCAGAAATAACGCTAAATAATGTCGTGATCTTGCGAAATGTTACCGTTTTGAAAAAGATTCGAAATACGTAGGCTGTAACTTATTTTTAAAATCTGTCTCGTAAACTTGCGACATCCAGTATGGTTAATTCGAAATTCCGTTATATGTCGATTTTTCCTCCGAACTTTGGTTCCATCGGATACCGTATATTATAATCTAACCGCTTATTTCGAAAACTTGTATAACTTGTTTAATTCGTGATTCGCATTTGAAAGAAAACGTGTCCTTTAGTCGTATTATTCGTGCAATCCTCTCCGAATAATTCTTAATATTTGATACCTACTTCGAACATTCATACTCAAGACGGCCGGCTGACCGCACGACTTGCCTGTGGGAATCTCGTCAAATGGACCGAGATCGACGTCAGTAGCGTAAAATCATAAAACCCGTCCCCTATCGTGAACTTGTGACCACGAGGTCTGCTGGAATCCCGTCAAAGATGATTGGGCACCAATCACGAAACATTCCGAAACCTACTCGCTACTTTTCCCATGACCGTATACTTACGTACTTACGCGTACGGGGAGCGAGAAGTGCATCTACCCACTTAGAAATGACAGCCTACGTAGCGTCGCGATACTAATTTCTCCTCGTGATCCACCCTGAACTGATGAGCTCCCAACCACAGCATAGGGACAGCGGAAATCACGGCGCCGGCCATACAACTTGTGCATAACTTCTGGTGAATTTTAACCATGCCCAACTCTGAGCTTGCATCCACCATTCTGTCAGGACGAATAGACAATCGTTCAACGGCCGGGTACGGCGTGGTATGCATACTATCGCGAGAACAACTTGAATCTCGTAAAACGGCCGAGAGCGGGAGCGATTGCGATGCATCGCGATATTTCTCCGCATTCAATGACGAGGACAACTGTATTCTTGTCAAACGGACAGCAAGTGGCGCCGATTGCATAATAATGCTATATTTCCTCGCGCCCGACCTCAAGGACAATGGAAATCTCGTCGAACGACTAAAAGTGACACCGATTATTAAATCGCGATATTTATCAGTGTTCTATCGCGAAAACAACGGGTTGGTTGGTTGGTTCCTTAGTTTAGGGGCTGCGACAACGCGGTCATGTAGCCCCGTGTACTTTGGGTGTGTGTAGAATTTGTCTGATAACCGGTGTTAATTGTGATGACTGTAGAATACAACGGGAATCGCGACAAACAGGTGAGACCAGCGCCGATCGTGTAACATCTCGAAATTTCGCCGTACTTGACTGTGAAGACAGAATTCGGTTACAATCACGTAACGTCCCATACATTTCTTCGTGATCTACCGCGGGGACAAAGGAAATCTCGCCACGGTCAAGAGCAGAGCAACCTCTTGGCAATTATAAAAACGCCTTGTGCACAAGACGACATATTAGCTGAAACAACTCATTTGTTAATAAATATCTAGTATTTATTTATTATTTTTAAAATTTTTGTAACTCCCTAAGTGAATTGAATTTAACGCTTTAAACACAGTTCATTGCTGTCTTTCTTCACCGCGTGATGAGCCCATTTGGTTGCAGATCGCAGACATATCTTGAATTCAAAGGTAACTAAAATTAACTAAAATTTAACTAAAAGGTAGCTAAAAACTAACTAATTTTTACTTCATCCTTACAGTAGACACCCTGATTCCGTATATAACTGAGTCAAGAAGAGGCGCAACATTTGCATTTTGTAGTGTCTGTAGGTGTGATTTCAGTATCTCGCATAGTGGAAAGGGGAACATTTCATTTTCCAAAATTAAGTTTTTTGTAAATAAATTTCCTAGCATGCTAACAGACACTCAAGGCAATTTTAATGAGGAAATGATGCTTTACATTCCCAATTCTGTAACTTCCAACTTGAGGATGTGACATCTATTGAAGAAGAAGAAGAAGAGAGAATTGATGTGAAGTGGGCACTGGTAGGCCAAATGATATGTAGTGGTGGGGTACTCAAGTTATGCTTTCCATTCTGACCATTCCGCATAGTAATGCAGAGTGTGAGAGGATGTTCAGGTCATCTCTCTCTGACAACACTTTGGACAAACTTATAACTCTGAGGTAGATTCAGAAAGGGAAGTGTTTTGAGCAAGAATATAGCAAGACCTTTTTGAAGAGGGCAAAATCAGCCTCAGTCACCTGCAACAACGACCAATAATATGATCTTCGATACGTCACTAGTTTTGTATGCCTGAGTTTGGTCGAAAGAAAGGCATGCTTGTTTGATAGACTAGTGAGAATTTAAAATTACTCTGTCTTAAGTACATTTGTAAACTGGGATGTCATATCATGTACAGTTTAATAAATAGTGGAACTTGCATACTTATATATTTGCTGCAATGTCTTAGCCTGTGTATGTATTATGTTGCATCCCCCCTCCCCCAATCTCCCCCCCCCCCCCATCTCCCGATTTTTCATTTTGAGAGGTTGGCAGGTATGGGTGTAAGATGTCCCGAGACGATGAGATAATAACTTGAACTGTTGGCTTGACATTAAAACTAAACGAACCATGGAGCTGTCAGACCAATGCGCGACTAACGGAGGATTTTAAAAGAGTTCTAGATGGGGACTGAGAATATTATTAATAACTTTTTGACAGTATTCTGTGATGTGTGAGGGTGCATGTGAGTGTGCCTGGTGACAGACTGTTTTAGTGCTAGTATTTGTTGTTGGTGGAACTTTAGTATTTTTTTTCGTTAGTAGAATTTTGGTATTTAATTGTTAGTACGGTAGAAGGTTAGTATTTTTGTTTAGTAGAATTGCTCTTTACTTATTCTGAAAGGGAGTAGCAGCCTTTCAGAATAAATCAATTCTTTACTAGTCTTATAGACGGTTAAGATATTGATAATATAAGCCAAATAATGGCTACACTGCGTCCTGCTGCACGGCTGAAAGCAACGGGAAACTACAGCCGTATGCTATTCCCGAGGATATGCACCTCTCTATGCATAATTACATGTGATGATGGCCTCCTCCCTTGTAAAATTTCAATCCGGAGGTAAACTAGTCCCCCGTTCGGATCTCCGGGTGGGGACTACTCGAGAGGGGGTTAACATCACAGAAGTGACAAAGAGGAAATCTGACATTCTACGGATCGGAACGTGGAATGTTAGAAGTCTGCTAGGAAGTGGAAGGTTAGAAAACTTAGAAAGGGAAATGGATAGGTTGAGGTTGGATTTGGTTGGGATTAGTGAAATGCGCTGGCAGGAAGAACAGGACTTTTGGTCAGGAGACTATAGGGTCATTAGCACTAAATCAAACAATGGCCAAGCAGGGGTTGGCCTCATATTGGGTAGGAAACTTGGACAGCGGGTGGAATATTATGAACAATATAGTGAACGGATTATTGTAGCAAAAATCAATACTAAACCTACCTGCACCACAGTGGTACAAGTCTATATGCCTACCAGTCAAGCTGATGATGAGGATGTTGAAAAGGTCTACGAAGAAATAGACGAAATTCTGAGGTATATCAAGGGTGATGAAAATGTTATAGTAATGGGAGATTGGAATGCTGTGGTAGGAAAAGGGAGAGAAGGGAAAATAGTAGGAGATTTCGGATTAGGTGAAAGGAATGATCGAGGAACCAGGCTGGTGGAATTCGGCACCGAGCATGAGTTGGTCATAGCTAACACCTTATTCAATAACCACAATAGAAGAATATACACGTGGATGAGACCAGGAGATACAGGGCGTTACCAAATCGACTTCATTATGGTCAAGCAGAGGTTTCGAAACCAGATTTTGGATTGTAAAGCATATCCTGGTGCTGACATAAACTCTGACCACAATCTGGTCGTAATGAAATGCAGATTAAAGTTGAAGAAACTGAAGAAAAGTCAAAAGCCAAAAAGGTGGGCAATAGACAGACTGAAAGAGAAGGATGTAAACGAAAGATTCAAGAAGAGTATAAAGGAAGGACTAATGAAAAACCCTAAACAAACTTCAATTGCAGACGAATGGGCACTTTTGAAGAATGAAATAACAAAATCCGCAGAAGAAAACATTGGTAGGAAAGAAAGAATAGGTAGAAAACCGTGGATCACTCAGGATATACTAGAACTGATGGATGAAAGGCGGAAACACAAGAATGTAAGAGATGAGAAGGGTAAAGCAGAATACAGACGTCTGAGAAATGAGGTTAACAAGAAGTGCAAGGAAGCGAAAGAAGAATGGTTGAAAGAGAAATGTGCAGGTATAGAAAATTGTCTGAAATTAGGTAAAGTAGACGCAGCTTATCGAAGGATTAAGAATACTTTTGGGGAAAAGAAGACTAAGAGCTGTAATATTAAGGACACAAATGGAAAGCCTCTAACAGATAGGGAAGAAAAGGTTGAGAGATGGAAAGCTTACATAGAGAGTTTGTATAAGGGAAAGGAGACTGAGAATCATGTAATGGAAAGGGAGGAGGAAATTGATGAGGATTCGAAGGGAGATTTAATATTGAGATCAGAATTTGATAGAGCTTTGGAAGACTTAAGCCGGAACAAAGCACCAGGCATAGATGATATACCGATTGAGTTGCTACGCTGCATAGGAGATGAAGGTCTGATCAGGTTATTTCACTTGGTGTGTAGGATTTATGAGACAGGTGAGGTACCCCCTGATTTCAAGAAGAATGTAATCATCCCTATACCAAAGAAAGTGGGAGCTGACAGATGTGAAGATTACCGTACAATCAGCTTGATTACTCATGCTTCAAAGATCCTGTCTAGGATAATTTACAAGAGGATTGAAGGCCAGATAGAAACGGAGTTGGGTGAAGACCAGTTTGGTTTCAGGAGAAATGTAGGAACAAGGGAAGCTGTACTAAGTCTTAGGCTGATTTTGGAAGGTAGAATAAGGAAAGATAAGAGAACGTTCATGGCTTTTGTAGACTTAGAAAAGGCTTTTGATAACGTTGATTGGACTAAATTGTTTGACATTTTGAAATCGATTGGAATAAAGTACAGGGATAGGAGGGTGATATACAATCTATACAGAAACCAGACAGCAGTCATTCGAGGTGAAGGACATGAGAGAGAAGCTGGTATTCAGAAAGGTGTAAGGCAAGGCTGCAACTTATCACCCATACTTTTCAATCTTTACATTGAACAAGCAATGAAGGAAATTAGAGAAAAATTTAAAGTGGGAGTGAAGATTCAAGGAGAAATAATTTCAACTCTGAGATTTGCTGATGACATCGTCATCTTGGCCGACAAGCCTGAGGATTTGAATGAGTTTTTGAATGGTATGGACTCCGTCTTACAGAAAGAATTCATGATGAAAATTAATAAATGTAAAACAAAAATACTGGAATGCAGCCGAAATAAATCAGAAACCTCTATGGAGATCAAATTGACAGGTGAAAAGCTGAAGGAAGTAGAAGACTTCTGTTACTTAGGAAGTAGAATAACCAGTGATGGACGAAGCAAAGAGGATATAAAAAGTAGGTTGGCTCAGGCAAAGAAAGCTTTTCTACAAAAACGGAATCTGCTGACATCGAATATAGATTTAGGTATTAGGAAGTCATTTTTGAAAGCCTTTGTCTGGAGCGTGGCGCTCTATGGAAGTGAAACTTGGACTATTGGTGCAGCAGAAAAGAGGAGAATAGAAGCATTTGAAATGTGGTGTTATAGGAGAATGATGAAGATCAGATGGGTAGATAGGGTTACAAACGAAGAGGTATTAAGACGAGTGGGAGAGGAGAGATGTTTCTGGCGACTGCTAATGAAGAGAAGAGATAGGTTGGTAGGACACATACTAAGACACCCAGGAATAGCAAGCTTAGTTATGGAAGGAAGGGTCGAGGACAAGAACTGTAGGGGTAGACCAAGGTTAGAATATGTTAAACAGATTGCCTCAGATGTAGGGTGTGGTAGTTATGTAGAGATGAAACGATTAGCTCAGGACAGGGAGGCATGGAGAGCTGCATCAAACCAGTCAAAAGACTGAAGACTCAAACAACAACATATTCATAAGTCTAAACAAACCATTTGTTGTAAGCTTAACCGCAGCTTTCGTGAAGAGGTTTACGTAGCTCAGTGTGTATCCCATTTTTGAACAGCTGGCTGCGGCTGACTGTGTAGCGTTAGGGGTCTGCGCCGCTAGCGCTAGCCAAAGGTGCTTGAACTCTATCAGTGATCACACTATATATTCTATTCGTCATGCTGTTAGTAATGGTCGCATTACTCTTTATATGAAACATAAGTATAACTCTGCAAAGGAGTCTAAATTATTAATTAACCCTTGCCTTCTCCAAGCGCCCGAATGTGTCCGGATATGAAAGTCACAGCTCCCTGCTGAATCCTGCACGTGGTGCCCCTGCATAGGTACCTGGTTTAAATTCAGGTACTCGACTGAACATCAGCACTCCAGAAGCAATTCAATGACTAACATGGTGATTAAAAAACTGCCCTTTTCAGAGCCAAGATTGACCATCATCTCAATCAATATTGAAGGTCTTCCACCTAACAAGGAAGAATTACTAAGTTAGATGTGTTATGACCAGAATTGTGATTTGCATTCAGGAAACTCACGGAGACTTGAAACTTCATCGTCCCAAAACAAAGGGAAGACCCTAGTGATTGAACATCCTCACCGACACTACGGCAGTGCCATCTTTGTCAAACCTAATATTAAGGTTCTCTCCACGGGATCATCCGTGAAAGATGATGTGGAATTTCTCACAGTTGAGCTGAGTAACATCTGTTTATAAACCACCGGGCACAGAATTTAGGTTTGTGGAACCCAGTTACTTCCAGAACCAACATATCAAGTTCGTGGTTGGAGACTTCAATAGCCGTAATACGGGGCTACTCAAATACTGACAAAAATGGAGAAGTTGAGGTAGAATGGGCAGACTCATGTGACCTCAGCCTACTACATAACAAACTTCCAGCATAATTCAACAGTGCTAGATGGAGGCGTGGTTGTAATCCTGATCTCATCTTTGTGAGTTATCAATGAAATCCGTGGGACAGGCCACCCTATGCTCGCAACTCCGTCCTGTTATATGCCAGATATACTCTGCAATCCGAGCCCAGACAGTCCCTTTTCGAAGAAGGTATAATTTTATGAAAGCCGATTGGGAGAAATTCACCTCTGCGTTGGATGAGAGCATTCTTAGTATTGATCCAGTTGCAGATTCGTATAATGACTTCGTAAACATTGTAAAGACTGTTCCCGTATCTCAATTCCACGAGGTTGCAGATCACACTAGGTTAAGGGTCTGCCTACAGACACTCGGGAACATTTGTGAAACGATCTTGAACTCTTCAATAATGATCCTTTTAGTGAAGAGACCTTGCAGGCTGGTGAAAATCTACTAACAGCAATACCCAAGAACAAGGAAGATGTTTGGTGTAAATTGATGGAGGAGATAGATATGAGTAAGAGTAGCCAAAAAGCCTGGAGGCTTCTTGAGCATCTGAGTTGTGATCCAACTGCTAGACAGGGTCATGCAAATGTAACAGCTGACCAGATTGCTCGTCAGCTTGCAAATAATGGCAAATCAGACCAATACGAAAGTCAGATTACAAAATTGTACGGACAGAGGAACAGGAGACTAGTGAGCTCCTACAGCCTTTTCGTATGGTTGAACTGAATGCAGCCATTAACAGTGGTAAAGCCGGTAAGGCAGCAGGGGTAGACGACATCAGAATGGAGCAGATCAAGCACTTGGGTGTACAACAATTACGAAATACGAGCTGTCGGAAGTGTTCTGACATAATGTTTATTCCAAGATTAAACATTTCTTTGCGGTAAACTTTTTGCAGCTAGCGATTCATGGACAATATCTATACTACAGAGACGCCATGACCTTCTGAATACTGTATATTTCTAGCGACCTATGGGCAGGCAGACCGCATAACGTACAGTCACCAGTTTGCACCAATTGGATCTATCGGCTTCGGTGGCGTAGTCTGTGGCATGCTGAACTGCTATGCCCAAGATAGCCGGTTCAATCCCGGCCGAAGTCGTCGGATTTTTTTAAGAGCGTTAAAAATCCTTCAGTATGCTTTCCTTCGGAGGGGAAGTAAAGCCGGCGGTCCCATGTCATAGATTTATGGCATGTAAAAGATCCTTTCACAGACTAAACTTGTGTAAAGCTAAATTTGTTAGGTTAGATTTCGTCAGAACGCTATATCAAAGTTCCAACGTTCACCTCTAGGTATCATTGATATCTGGTGGTGAAAGTTGGAACTACTTGAAATTGAACGGAACTTGTAGCTCGCCCTTTAGGGTGTCTGCTGGAAGCAGCTACATACTCGGGCGAGCCGAACATGTCCTCGGACACTCCCGGCACTAAAAGCCATACGATAAATTAACCAATTGGATCTGCTGTTTATAATGCATTTCTATCAATTATTGCGTAAGACACAGATTTATCGACATAGGAGGGTAACATTTATGAATAATGCAGTACCAGTAATTATTGATCAAAATAAAAATAAATCTGAATCGAGAATGGCGGGTAGACATACAAGGATGAAAAAATCATAATTCTGCTCTAAACACGTTTATTATAAGTTACTTGATCATTTGATGTTCTGTAATTGCAGCACGGCGTACTGTCAAATTTTGAGGGGTTCGTAAAGACAGGCCTGGATTTCTTTTTAGGAAAGATTCACACTTTCCTTCTTTGAAAGGAAAGTCACTCTTCAATTCTTTTGTGAAGCACTGGACGCTATTTGAAAATCTTGCTTTGTTTCCGGGAACCCCGCTTTTCCTAGCGAGATTACCTATTGAACTAGCACCCTTTGTTAAAAAGGAACTTGGCCCCATCTTCCTCTCTCTAGGAGTTTTTCCTTTAATTTTGTCAAAGAGGGTGTTTCTTTGAACTCCATTCCTCTCCGCGGCCTTTTTAATACTCATGCCGTCCTCTACAACTGCCTTAATAGCAGCTTCCATTTGCTGAATATCGTAATTGAGAAATGTGCGTTTCAACATATTGCCTGAAAGTGGAGATTTAGTCTTAGAATGGCCTAATATAATATTTTTCATCTCAATTAAAAAAAAAATCCTCTGTAGCACACCTAGCCATAAAGACCCTGGACCTACTGAGGTGTGGGCGTCAAGAAGACAGACCTGCATAATAACTACACACTGAAAATGTTTATTGGTTCAAAAAAGTTACTGCTAACATTATCGTGCACTAGTGTTCATCACGCATGTGTTCTAAAGATCATCCGCTATGACTACTGGGCACATGATCAAACTATAATTTAATACAGGGTGCTTCAGAGCTACATTTTAGGTATATTGCCGCTGTTAGTTAGGTCTTACAAGGAGAAATGAGTGTGCCAGTTTTCTTCACAAATGACAAGCATTGGTCAAGTGCGTTTTTTAAAAATATCCACTGTTTGTCACCAGCATTTCTAACAAAACTAGGAATGTGAGCATGAAATAACAAACCACATGTGTTATAGAAACAATTATCAACTATATCACACTCGTAACATTTCAAACTCTCGGAACGTAACACTTAGGGGTAGATGACCTCTTAGTTCCGCCCCTTGAAACCTCAATAACTAACGTAACCCTTTTACACATAATTAACTCACGTACCTGCTTTGCACATGCGAGGAACAATACGCCGCATCAAGAGCACAACTCACAGAAGATGTTTGCCGCTGAAAATCGCCTATTACATGACCCGCATGATTTCCCAACTTTGCTCCTTATCAGCAATGAAGGTACGGTATCACGAATTTTGTAAGATTTGGTGCGTAAAGAAAGACCTGTTGACGCACTTACATACGAGAGTGATGAAAACCGGTCCAGTTACCTTAACCTTCCAGCGGCGCATTCCTGGATCTCCCGAGGCGAGCACGCGGAGGCTATATTCCGACCTTTGTTTTCACATAGACAGTACTCGATTTTCTTCAATTAATAATCGGGAACTGAATGAAGAACTTCATATAAATTTCCACAAAGCACACAATATACAGTACTTCAATAAAAAATAGTTGATAGCTTCCTCATAAAAAGACAGTGGCATGAATAATAAATTATAATATAGCCTACATTATATATAGTTACTTTCCTTTAAATCAACTACACCATATCTTTTCTTCCAAACTTTTGAGGCAAGCATCACAGGAAACTTCTTGCTGTGAATGCTTTTTGCAGACAAATCTTTCACATTTGTGGCAAGAGTACGGTTGTTCTTTTTGGACCCACAACGATAACAGATACATCGCATTCTTGTAACACTTGCTGTACCTCCATTGGGTGCACTATCCCTGTACTCTTCCAAGAAAACATGCAAATCCTTTGGAAGAGACCAAATCGTTGCATGGCGTTTCAAGTTTTCCTCCACGAGTACCATCGCCAATTTGAAAGTATATTCTCTCCTTGAAGCCTCCGTGGCTTAGGTGGCAGCACGCTGGCCTCTCACCGCTGGGTCCGTGGTTCAAATCCCGGTCACTCCATGTGAGATCTGTGCTGGACAAAACGGAGGCAGGCAGGTTTTTCTCCGGGTACTCCGGTTTTCCCTGTCACAATTTCATTCCAGCAACACTCTCCACTATCATTTCATTTCATCTGTCATTCATTTAATCATTGCCCCAGAGGAGTGCGTCAGGCCTCGGCAGCCGGCACAGTTCATATCCTCGCCGCTAGATGGGGGCTTCATTCATTCCATTCCTGACCTGGTCTGAGACTTGAAGCAGGCTGTGGATTTTCATTTCATTCTCTCCTTGAAGTGTTGTTTGCGTTATATTATTATGCACGAATTTATTCCAGCAATATCGAGGCAGTGATGAAACTACCATCAGCCACCTTTGTGTTCGTCTTAAAGTCGAGCACCGTGAAGTCATTAAGTCCACTGTATCAACCCCTAATCCATGATGTGGAATGTTTTCCTAGATTCCTGATCAATTTCACTATCATCATGCGTTGTGGATAGTACCAACACAACTTTCTTCTTTTTAGTAGCCACTAATACTGCTCGCGTCTAAGCTCTGTGAACTTGTGGAATGAAGGGCAGAGGTAGGGTAGGAGCAGGCGAGAATTGACAAGCCTGTCGACAGCCCGCCGTGTTACCTGACCTTCTCGTCCATTCCAATACTGCTAACATAGGGTCTTTTCTGAAACCAGTGTGGCGTTGGGAATGAGTGAGTCACCGACGAATGTATTTGCTTCTGTTACTGGCAAGGACCGAGAAACCTCGTCACCACCACTACTCATAGTCTGCGATGCACATTCCTCTCAGGTGCACGCAGCTTAGACCAGAGCAGTAAAAGGCGTTCATCATATTGGCATTCAAACTGGTATGTTCCGGGAACTAAATGCCTATTTTCAGCCACAAACTCGGGCGGACTCGCTCGTTTGTTCTTCAGGGTGCCTACAAAGGTCAGTCCTTGTTCCAGTAGTAGGTATTCGGCCAAAGGGTAACTACTGAAATAAGTATCAGTAGTCAGGGCTTATTTGAAACTGCATAACGCCCTGGTTTCTGCGTCCCACAGTAGACCTCCAAATTAGTAGAGAAAGTTCGGGAATCACATATCCCACAAATTTTGAGGCCATACTTGGCGGGCTTTTTGGCCATATACTGTATAAAACTCCATCATCGGCTCTAACTCGAATCGGAGTATCAATCATCTTCCTTCAGTCCAGTTTGTGGATATGTTTACCGTGACTAAAAAGTCCAATCCTGGCATGGAACAAGCGTCATCCTAGTATATTTATTAATCTCATGTAATTTATTTCAGGATTAGGGCATAACCCATCTTTTTTGGGTACATTCATGTTGACCGACTGAAAAGCACTAAACTCTTGTTTACTAAGGCAACACTGAAAATATGGCTTCAAACACCACAATGTTCTTTGCCTTTGTTTTTGAACTCCTACCCGTGGGTTATTTGCCCACAATGTCTCACTATCTTTCCCATTGAAGAAACGTAGGGTACTGTCATCACAGTCGTCATCACTTACATCATCAGTCCAGTCCATTTCAACTTCCGAGTCACTACTGTGACAGTCCATTTCAATAACTTTGGGTTCAAAATCGATACCATAAGGATCGTCCCAAATATCTTCTCCTTAATTCATTACATCATCTTCCAATTCATCAAGTATTCGTAGAAAAGAATCAGGATCTTTGTATCTTTTCCTGAAACACGAGTAATAAGACAATACTGCGTCAATATGACGAATATGAAAAACAGGAGAAAGGAAGGAATCTAACAGAAAAGTAACCAAACTTCAAAATATAAATATGTTTGAACATTTTATGTAACGTACTGTATAGGAGAAAACGTTCCTCTCTCTCTCTTTCTCACACACACACATTGTCTCGTTCAAGTGTGAGAGATTGAAAAACTATCGGGCGTGTGGCAGCAAAATGTTCGCCTGACTCGAACGACAATGGCACGCACCACTTAGGAACTGAACAATGGCTGATTGGCGCCTACTGGAAAAATTACGGAAGCACTGTCTCACGTGGAGATGAGTAATTAACGAATACCCGGAGGTCCTGCCTGGTAATTCGTCCATAAAGGGCACAATCTCACGATTTTCTCCAAAAGGCGGCCAGATTGCCGCCCATGCGTCCGCTGGAAGGTTAAGTGTAGAAATATTAATCTAAAAGTTCAGATGTACTAATACAAAATACCTTTGGGAGCCTTTGTAAACTCTTATTATGCTGCAGGGATTAGATAATCTGAATTGAAAATGAAAATCCACAGCCCGCTTCCTGTCAACCGACTGCGACCGGGTCAGGGAATGCAATGAATAAAGCCCCCATCTAGCGGCAAGGATATGAACTGTGTCGGCTGCCGAAGCCTGTCGCACTTCCCCAGGGCAATGATTAAATGAATGACGAATGAAATGATAGTGGAGTGTGTTGTTGGAATGAAATTTGTGACGGAAAACCGGTGTACCCGGAGAAAAACTTGTCTGCCTCCGCTTTGTCCAGCACAAATCTCACATGGAGTGACTGGGAATTGAACCACGGACCAAGCGGTGAGAGGCTGGCGTTCTGCCGCCTAAGCCACGGAGGCTAGATAATCTGAATTGACTGTTCCTATTAGTGAATTGTTAGGATTACCTGGGTTATACATATTTACTAAAGAGACTGCTTGTTTTAGAAACAGCAACTGGTATAACTTAATTTCACCGCAGTCTTCACTGTTTTCTTCAGCTCTTAGATGCAGACACTTAGTTCTTAGAGAGGTTGGTTTGCTGATTTGGAAATTTGTAGTTGGTCCATCTTTCTGATAATTTCTATAATTTCTCCTGGTTTTAAATTAAACTTAGGTATTTATTGGTACACAGTGCCATGCTACTTTAGTAGGATTGTAGCTGTTCTAACTTATCTAAGGACAACCATCAGTGGTTAGTCACTTGATTTGTACGTTTGGAAAAGTTCAGTTTAACGTTTACAATTGGTGAGTGTATAGGAAGAAGGGGATTTCATGAGGCTGTTCAAACTACTGAGTCTTTGGTTTGCCGAGTAGTCAGATTAGAATTTTTACTGTATTCACAATCTAGGATGTTATTTAAGGGGTTGATGTATTTACTTAAGTATATATATTTTTTTTTTTACTGTTTCAGGTTGATAGGAGTTGTTAATTGAACTGAGGAAAGCCACATTTATGTTGATATAGGAGTTTTTATTTTTATTCTACATTTAGAGAAATTATCACAAGTATTGTAAAAATCAAAAATGGGGATACAAGATTTACAGACATTTCTTGATGGATCGCAAGTGCCTGGAAGCTCTGTGCCTGTTGATCTCTTGAGAATTGCCCGTGGAATAGCTCAACGCCAGGCTCGTCAAAGCCATCGTGGAGGCAATAAAGGAAATACCAATAGTAAATTGAGTTTAGTGGTGGACGGTGAATGCTGTTTGGACCGCCTCTATGGTGGATACTTTTCAGGTAATCTCTATTGAATGTTTATTTTTTCAATACATAATTCAGTGAAAATGTTATGTATTTTTGTGGTACTCTTGTCAGTTTCGTAAACTGAATTGGCCTTTTATCAATTGTGTTGATTTTCAGATTGGGTATGTGGGGGGCAGTGGAATCGTATGGTGCAGTTTCTAGCTGTTCTCATTCAAACAATACAGACAAGTCACATAGATCTTGCTGTCTTCTTCAATGGATGTTTGGAGCAGCAGCGCATGTCTGAGTGGGTTGCAGGACAGTTGCGCACTCGTCAAGGCATCAACCAGGTAACTTGCTCATCATTATACACTACTGTTTGTAGAAAGTGAAACACCAAGAACAAGAGATGTGACCACAGATTAGGGACATGACAATACATTACTGATTAGGACAGTCCGGTACAGGCACGTTGATGGTCGATCTTCAGTACGGCGTTACGAGAGCCGCTAGACATCGTGGCATGGAATGATACAGTGCTTGAATACTCTGCTGGGGAATACCGGCACACGCGGTTTGTAGGCGCGTCCACGAAGCATCAACAGTGGCGGCAGGTGGACCTGAACAAACAAGTTGCCGACCATATTCTAGGCATGTTCGATGGGTGACATGTCATTCGTACGATCAATCATGGTTCCGCATTGATTAAAAGTCGGAAGTCACGTTCCCTCTGCTATGACGTAAGTTCGTTATTTTTTCTGTTAAACAGCTCTTTTCCGTTCTATGCTTTTCGTTTGTCCCAATTTCATTTGCCGTTTAATTGCTTTTATTTTCTTAATACTAGATTTGTCTCCCTTTTGGGTTTCTCCTAAAGCCCATATGTCTACTAGAAGAAAATTTTGGATTTCCTAAACACAAGATGCTCAACTTTCCTTTCGTCTCCATTTCATGAGGCTTTCATCAAGCTTGGCCGATTTGGCTTTCATGCATGGCGATGTATTGTTCTTTCTACCAACGATCCTTCGTATGAAGTCAACAAAGTCTTAATATGACTATCAGTTTTTAACATACTTTTAACTCTTTCTATGGGTCGAATTCCCTAGATTTTCGGACACGGAATCCTGCTATTATATTTTATCAAAACTCTAAGATTATTACAAGAGTCATATAAATTGCACTTTAAGTTTGCATTTTAACATATACTATTTTTAATGTGTTTTTCCATTTGTTTGTAATATTCGTAAGGTTTTCTTAGGACAAGTTTTACTCAATGTATTTGTACCAGAACTGTCCTCATGGTTTTTTATGTCTCATTTTCATCAAGTTTTCTCATGTTAGTTTTAACCTTTTCAATGTTATTCCAAGATTGTACTGACAATATGTTTATGTGTATGGCTGATGAAGGGGCCATGGAAGGCTTCGAAACATGTACCAACCAAATGGGTATAATATAGCCCCTTGACTGAAAAGTTTTGTATTGATCAGCCGGAATTCCTGTCCCTTTAATATTTGGGTGACATGTCAGGCGAACGGCCAGGCCAGGGAATCAGAGGGATCTGTTGTTCTGCGAAGAAGGCTTGCACATTCCTCACCACATGCGGGCGGGCATTGTCCTGCTGAAATATGGCCTGTGGAACGGCCTGCAAGAGGGACAGTGCTGCGGGCTGTGACACTTCCTGATATAGCAGTCGCTGTTCAGATTGCTTGCAAGAAGTACGAGGCGCGATCGCCTGTTATAGGCAATTGCGCCCCAAACCATTACACGTGTTGTTTGTCCGCCATTAGGAACAGCTTATCCGCTATGCCGCTCAACAAGACAGCCTGATTGCGTTCTCCACGGCAGCGTTGAACACGTATGCGGCCATCGTTGTAGGACAGGTTGAAGCCGGACTCGTCCGAAAACACTACATTTCGCCATTCAGCCTGCCAGTGTCGGTGTGCATGTGCCCATTGTAGTCGGAGGCGGCCGTGATTTCCAGTCTATGGAAGCCGACGCCTTGGCATGCGTGCTGCCAGTCCAGCCCTCAAAAGACAGCATCGCACTGTCGACGCAGTCATGTCCACCCCCCGTTGCAGTACTCCAACGTCGAGCCAACACCGAGGACGACGCTGGTCTGTCCGATACGGCAATGCGAAGAAGATGGCAGTCGTGTCGCGCTGTGGTCAGATTGCGTCATCCTGTACCCTGTCGTCGCTGTGTACGGCCCTCTCACCACTGGATCCACATACGCCTTACTGTTGACGTAGCGTGCCCTGTAAGAGTCGCAATGTCCCGGAACGACAGACCCGCCTCCTGGATCCCAAGCTTTCTGCCCTGTTCAACTGTACTCGCATGCTAATAGTCCACCTTGTGATGTCGGCGAGGCATCGTTGCACTTGCTTACACGTTTGCTCTTGGTATGACGGCCCCACGCCGACAGAGCTGTGGGGAACATTGACCTGTCCGGTCCTACGACGCAGGGCACTGGTGGGCAAATGTGCACACTGTCTCTCTGCGATTTCAATCACTTAGTATGGTACCGCAGGCCTACACGACCCCTGTTCTGGGAGTGTCTCCGACCATTTCTTCTGGGTGTTTCCCTTTCTACAAACAGTACTGTAGATAAATCTGAATGTTTGTCTATCTGGATGTCTGGGCTCCACCAAATCAGCCACATCGATCTCTAATAACTTTTCAGAGAAGGGTTATCAAAACCCTCTGCAAAGGGTAGGCCGTGTTTATCTTAGTGCGTCAGCAGAATGAGGGATTTGTATTTCAATGCAATTTATAAAAACAATCTAAAAATACCTTAAATTTGGATACACCTGAGATTTTGTTCTTGTGGAAACTGAAATTGTGTCCAGGTTTTTGCATTTACCAGAATGGGTTGGCTTTCACCATTATTTATTTATGAAACCCGGCATCTTGTGGAGAAGTCTTATTTTGTGGCTTGGATGTAAGTCAATTTTTGCTGTTGGAGTACTGCTTTTCAGCCCCAAATGATCTGCTAAGTACAAGGTAATTTTATTGGTCTAACAACATAGTAGCACAGGAATGTATCTCTGTAATTACCCATCCGGCTACGCATGCTTTTTGCTACTGCGCTGCTATGTTTGCTAGACCAATAAAAAAGAACCCCTCTAGTATTACAAGCGCATTGTGCACCGTTGAACAAACAAGGGTCAAGAAATTTCTGGATCTAGTTTAATATGCAGCAGAGATGTCTACATTATTAAAATGGGAAAATATATATAATCCTGAATACCACCTGCACTCTTTTTCTAAAATATTGCTCCTAAAATTCGTGCACAGGTGTTTTAACTTATCTTTTTCTGCTTTAGTAATAATATTAGGGGTGGTATCAGTGTTAGGCACACAAAGGAAACGCAATCAATTCCTGGTAATACATGACTCTGGCCTGGACACACTCCCTTCATATCTGATGCCCTGCATCTTGATCATATTTGCCTCGGAATACAATTTCTATAGAGCATCCAGCGTTTAGAAAAGACTGTGGAGCCTTATGGCGACAGTGTTGCTAGCTCTAGGCAGAGGTAGCGCTGACGTCATACGTTATGTTCACCCGCTTCGAGTACTGTCCTTTCATAAGTTAGCGAGACAACACAACCCCAGCAGCTACCTGAAGTAGAACACGCACAGGAAGGAGCAGTTTTGCAGGTGATAACGAATTGGACCAGTATTAAGGATACTGTACGCGAAGAGAACCAATAACGAAATTCATTTCGTTGTGATATAACGCATTACTGATTGACAGATGTCGAGAGCACAACCCTTCTTTCCTTCTCGGATGTTTGCTGATGTTAACAATTTTTACGTCAGCAATACTGTTGATCACCACTTTTTTGTTATTAGTTAGGCTATAATTTAGTTTCTTTCGATTCTATTCTTGTTGTTTTGTTTAGATTAATATTTGTAATATTGTAGTGAGTTAGCCATGCGGTTAGGGGCGCGCAGCTGTGAGCTTGCATTCGGGAGATAAGGGTTCGAACCCAACTGTCGGCAGCTGTGATTAGATCGAACAGAAAATAAAACAGACACACAACAATAAACCAATGTCGGATAGTGCTTCAGAACTTATGTTGCCGGTGGAACTGAGCACGTGCTCCACTCCGGGCGAGCATGCAGCACTGGACAAGGCTCTTCTTTCCAGCGTGCTAACCTCGAAAATGTTTAAATTACTAAGACTTAATATAAACGATACTTGTATGCAATAACAAAGGTAATCAATTGGCAGATAATTGTAGGAAGCTATTATGACGAAAAATATATACCGTATTTACTCGAATACGACCCGCCCCCGAATAAGACCCGCCCCCGAATAAGACCCGCACCCTGATTTTGAAGAACAAAATTAAAAAAAAAAACAAACTCAAAATTATGTACAATCGTAACTAAATAAACAGAATAGCATTTATCCAAAATAGTTTCCAACAGTTTTGAAGTCGTCCTAAAATAACACACATCAAACGATTAAAAATACAAATAAAAGTACACAAACACTTCATTCATCGTCATCAGAAGTACCAACTTCGGAACTTTTATCACCATCCCACTAAATGTCGTCATCACTGACATCCATAGCATTCGAAATACTACATTTCTTGAAGCTCTTCCGTATGAGATCTCCCGAGATACGATTCCATGCCGTCAAAATGCACGAACATAGCAGCTGAACTTCCGGGCGCTGAATGCGACCAGTTGGAGTCAGTGTGAGCTTATCGGCCGCCATCTGCTCCGTATACAGCTGTTTCAAGGCTGCTTTGAACGGGCGGTTCACGCAGACATCCAGTGGTTGTAGCATAGACGTCATCCCGCTCAATCACGAATACATGACTCGTCAATATCCAGGGTGTCTACCGGTAACGAAAGTAACGAAAAAGTAACGAATTTTACAAATTGGTAACGAAAGTAACGAAAAAGTAACGAATTTTACAAACGGGTAACGAAAATGTTCTGAAGGCGGGTTGAATTATTTAAACTCGCGCCGCTAGGCTCAGAGATTGCGAGTTTCACGCAAGCGGCGCCGTGCCTATTGCATAGTACTAAGCTATATGTCTCTGTGCCCGACCTCAAGGAAATACATACCGAGGATACCTTGAGTGGTATAAATCGGTTCAACGTATATTTTCGGCATCATGAAGTCTTAAGTTTCGTGTGAAATATTTTTCTGTGTTACTGTATTAGGAAACCTGACTTTTCGCGAGACGTTTATTCGCGAATACTTCCGAAACTAAAAGGAAATCTCTCATTTCTGTTATTTGGAAACTATGTCAAATTGAAGTCCAGAAATAATGCGAAACAATTTAATGTCGCAATATTGCGAAATGTTACCGTTTCGAAAAAATGCGAAAAATCTTCGAAATACATATAACTTATTTAAAACGACATTCAGTATGGTTAATTCGAAATTCCGTTATAAGTCGATTTTTCCTTCCAACTTTCGTTCCATCGGATATATAATCTAACCGATTATTTCGCTAACTTGTTGATAATTCGTGGTTCTCAATCGAAATAAAACTTGCCCTCTTGTCGTATTATTCGTGCAATCCTCTCAGAACAATTCTTAATATTCGATACCGTACCTACTTCGAACGTTCATTCTCCAAAATCGCATCCTCAAGACGTCCGGCTGACCGTACGACTTGCCTGCGGGAATCCCGTTAAACGGACCGAGATGGACGTCAGTTGCGTAAAATCATAAAACCCGTCCCCCTGTCGTGAACTTGTGACCACGAGGACTGCGGGAATCCTGTCAAAGGTGATTGGGCACCCATCACGAAACCTACTTGCCACTTTTCCCATGACCGTATACTTACAAGCGTGCGGGGAGCGAGAAGTGCATCAACCCACTTAATGGCAGCCTACGTAGCATCGAAATACTAAATCCTCCTCGTGATCCACTCTGAACTCATGAACTCCCAACTACAGCATAGGGGCAAAGGGAATCACGGCGCCGACCGAACAACATGTTCATAACTACGCGTGAATTTTAACCATGCCCAACCTTGACCTTGCCTCCGCCATTCTATCAGGACAGATAGACAGGCAGACAATCGTTGAACGGCCGGGTGGGGCGACGATTGCATAATATCTCGAGGACAACGTAAAACGGCCGAGAGCGGCAGCGATTGCGATTCATCGCGATATTTCTCCGCATTCAATGACGAGGACAACTGTATTCTTGTCAAACGGACAGCAAGTGGCGCCGATTGCGTAATAATGCTATATTTTCTTGTGCCCGAACTCAAGGACAATGGAAATCTTGTCGAATAACTAAAAGTGACGCTGATTATCTAAATCGCGATTGTTCTCCTTGTTCTCTCGTGAAAACTACGGGAAGCTCACCAAACAACTGAGACCAGCACCGATCGTGTAACATCTCGATATTTCTCCGCATTTGACTGCGAAGACAGAATTCGGTGACGATCGTGTAACATCGCATGCATTTCTTCGCAACCTACCGCGGGGACGAAGGAAATCTCGCCAAATGGTCAAGAGCTGAGCAACCTCTTGGAACCGTAATAATAACAACATATTGTGGACAAGACTACATATTAGCTGAAACAACTCATTGGATATTAAATATCTAGTATATATTTATTAATTTTTAAATTTTTATAACATCAAGTGAATTTCATTTAAAGCGGCTTCGGTGGTGTATTTGGTAGCATGCTGAACTGCTGTGCCCAAGATAGCAGGTACAAACCCGGCCGAAGTCGTCGGATTTTTTAAAAGCGTTAAAAATCCTTCAGTATGCCTTCCTTCGGAGGGGAAGTAAAGCCGGCGGTCCCATGTCATGGATTTATGGCATGTAAAGGATTCTTCCACAGACTAAACTTGTGTGAAGCTAAATTGTTAGGTTATATTTCGTCGGGACGCTCTATCAAAGTTCCAACGTTCACCACTAGGTATCATTGATATCTGGTAGTAACTTGAAATTGAACGGAACTTGTAGCTCACCCTAAGGGTGACCGTTTGAAGCAGCTACAGACTCAGACGAGCTGAACATGTCCTCGGACACTCCCGGCACTAAAAGCCATACGATAAATATGAAACTTCTTTAAAAACAGTTCATTGTTGTTTTTCTTCACCACGTGATGAGCGCCTATGCTTGTAGACCGCACACGTAACTTGAATTCAAAGGTAACTAAAATTAACTAAAAGGTAACTAAAAGGTACCTAAAAAGTAACTAATTTTCACTTCTTCCTTACAGTAGACACCCTGATATCATACAGTGCACTCGCGTTAATTCGCGGTAATTAATGCACGAACTTCCGCGAATTATCCGCAGTTATTTTTGTTAAGCCTAGGAAAAACAAAACTATTGGTTAAAATATTAAAATAGGCTTGAACACGCGAAATAATAATTTTAACTCCTGATTGTAGTGTCTTATAAGACATGCTAGGCTACTGGTAGGCCTATGTGGATTATGCCTACATTAATATATTTAAAAAAAGCCGTCATTACTTTTTGTTTCTTAGATCGTTTATTCTATTTTTCGATTGCACATTTCCGAAGAAAATATTATATGAAAACGAAAATTCATCTCGTTTTTCTATATAAAAGATAAGTGTGACTAGAGACACTAGCTTGACTGTGGGGAAAGTTTCGGGATTTCCGTTGCATCACTCCCGCACTCGAAATCGACTGGATTTCCGTTTTCCTCACCAACAGTCAAATGCCATGCTATTTCTTCTTTGCTTTTCTGTAGTAAATCATAATCGTCTTTATCGAAGTCTAACTTGCCCGTTCGAAATATCGTCGTTACAAAAGTCGGCAAGCGCTTGCTTTTGTACGAGCGGAGTAGCGGTACTTTCCTCCCGACTAGTTGACTGCATGAAGAGCATCGAACAAACACGCTCTCGATGTCGTGCGCGTTTGCGCCATTACGCAATAATCGCTGTTTACAATACGCTGTCCGCACATCCACCCTTCACAACTCACAGATCAGCGACCTTGGAGCGTGGCTGTTGGGAAAGGGAGGGTAGGTTCCGAGTGAAAGTGCATTCCTCTTGTATTGTTTGGGCTCAAAGACAAAGGAAATCTGTGCTATACCACTCGCGGCAACATGCGCGTATTTTTCGAAGATTGCGCAATTAGGCCTACTGTTGCATCGCAGAGAAATGCAGTTCAGTCTTCCCTAGTCTCAATGATTTCGTCTTTACGCATTGCGTCGCATCAAAATTCTTTTAAACGACAGAGAGATTGCTTAACTTAGCGTGATGATTAGTTCCTGTGAGAATTCCCAATTTAAAAAATACTCATGGAGACCCGCGAATTAACCGCAAAACGAATTATCCACACGTGAATTATCGGGAGTGCACTGTATTTCCTGCCGGGCACGATTTCCAATAACTTCAGCTTCCCTCACAACTTTCAGCTTCTCACTCACATTAAACGACCGCAAACTCTTCGTACAACTCATGTTTACACTCGGAAAACGTGCGCGAGGAAGTATGACGCTGCCTGCTTACGGTAAAACAAAGTGATAGCCGGAAGAAGGCTAGCACCATCTAGCGGATACTCGCAACACCCGATATCGCGCGTGGCGGGCAATTTAAATCTTTAAAATCAGGATGACTCAAATAAGACCCGCACCCCAATTTTTCACGTCAGATTTTGTTTAAAAATGTGCAATTGGTATTCGAGTATATACGGTATGTTCAGAGTTCCTTCATGATAAAAGGTGAGGTAACAAAACCAGTGTAGGAGGGTGTGACATTTTTATCATAGTAGCGCTTAGGTGGTGAGATCATGAACTATGCGTATATGAATGCTAATCTGTGGAATCCATGGAGGAGGTTCTAGCGGTAGAGGAAGTGGCTTATCTTTGAAAAGGCAAGAAGATGTGATATATGAACACTGGATGTGGGAGGATTTTTAATAAATCATTATTGTAGGTTTGGAGATTATGATGTGTATGTGATTGTGTAAGTGAACTGGAAGATTTTGTTACACTGAATGAAGGTGTCTGGATTGTTTATCATTGCTGGTCCCGTAATGCTTCTAGTAGAGAAGATTGCTTTTAATAAAGAAAGATCTAGGAAATCATATACTTTTACTGGAGCAAAACAAATATATTATATATGATATGCATATTTCTCCTCCAACCGTAAGTAACATTCCCTGTAATTGATTGTATATTGCAGTAGATATCTAAACTTGCTTTCCTCACTGATGGTATCTTGGTTGGTATTCAGAAATACCCTACCCCTTGAGATTGTAGAGGACTTGTGTTTCTATTTCATTGAACAAGAGATTGATTACTCATAGATTTAATTTGTATATGAGTTGGTGCCCACCCGGAATTTTCGTCTTATCTATAAAACTTTTTCAGGTGTTACTTTAATGGTGGGATTGGTTGTTGGTTCTTATATTTACCCTAGCTGTATGCCCCTCACCAAGGCGGTCCGGGTTCGATTCCCAGTCAATGCATGTGAGATTTTCGAAGTGAAATGCCATGTCCTGTGGTTCGGATTCCACGTAAAAAGGAGGTCCCGTGGCTCATGATCTCAAGATTAACGGTCACGTTAAACTACAAGCTTCCTTCCTTTCCTTTTAATAACAACAACTTAGGGGAACCATTAGTAAAAAAACATTACATTTGGCACCTTAACGTGGGACTCGAGAACCAGGATACATCAGTGTGTGAGTAGGAGAGTGTGACTTGTGCAAGTGTTATCTGAGGGATAGGTTATTGTGTACGTATTTGCATGGAGGATGAACGAATGAGAATAATGAATGGGAATGGAGTGAGTTGTAGCAGGATGGAGATGAATGGAGAAAATGTGGTGGTGTGCATGTTGGAGAGTGATGGGAATGAGACTGGCAGTAGTGTGATGGAAGGAGAGATGACTGATGTACTAGTACAGGATGTTTTAAGGCCAGTACAGGATGTGTTAATGCCGGTGCAGGATATCCTAAATATGTTAAGGGAAATGAATGAAAAATTTGATAAGAATAATCAGGAGATGTTAAGGCAAATGAATGAAAAATTTGATAATAATCAGGAGATGATAAAACAAATGAATGAAAAATTTGATAAGAATAATCAGGTGTTGAGTAAGAAATTGGATCAAGTAATGCATGTTAATGAGGAGTTAGATAGGAAGTATGGATTGTTACAGCATAGTATTGAGGGGGTAAAACAGGAAATTAGAGGTGAGGTAAAGAAGATGGTGGAGGAAAAGGCGGAAGCAATTATAAAAGAAGTAGATCAGAAAATGATGAAAATGGAAACGAAAATACCAGAGAAATTAAATGATATGACTAGAGAAGCAGATAATAAATTGGAAAGGGTACAGGAACATATTCTAGAGAAAATTGAGAAGGTTGAAAAGGTGACTGGTGAGAGGATATTAGATATGGAAGTGAGATTAAAGTCTCAAATAAAACATGAGAATGGTCAAGTTAGAGTGGGTTTATTAGGAGTGAATAATCTGAAAGAACTAGAGTTACCGAAATTTAACAATAAACAGGGTTGCCCTATGGAATTTATGGAAATTGTAGAGAATAGATTTAAAGATAAACTTATGAAGGAAGTATAGAGTGGAGTCAAGTTTTAGAACTATTAGAGCAAGCTTTGTAGGTGAAACTCGGAACTGGTTCCTAGTATATAGGAATTCATTGGATAGTTATAGTAGTTTTAGGAAGAAATTTTGTGATAAATATTGGAACGAATATTGGAACAAGCACAATTAAGAGAGAGTGATATTTGGACAATACGATAGTAGAGATGGTATGAGTATGACTGAATATTTTCTGAGCCAAGTGTTAATATGTAAATATTTAGATGGGATGGCTAAGGATGATGTAAGGCTGTTGCTTAGGCATTTTCCTTATAGAGTAAAGGAGGCGTCATGTATGCAAAAAGTTACTAATATATCGGAATTAGAGAACTTATTGGGGAGCTTCGATGCATTGGGGGGAAGAAGTGAGAATCAAGCAAGTGGTTATGGGAGCCGCATAAATCAGGACCAGAGAGGTCGAGATAATCATAATTATAGGGATAATAATCAACAACTAAATTCCTCTAATAATCAAGCGAATCATAGACAAGGTAATCCTTATCAAAATCATAATAATAGAAATAATAGATGGCGGAATGATAATAATTATCAAAGGAATAATCCCCGTAATAGACAAGAAAATGTAGAGGATAGAAGAGAGGAGAGGAGACAAGAGAGTAACAATGATAGTCGAAATGTGGAAACAGTGGATGAGTCTAGGGGAAATTTAAACTAGAATCAGACGGTAATGACAGGTCAGATTATCAGTCTGATATTATATCCGCTAATACTATATTGTCCGGAACTTATGACCTAGATATAAAGAGTGATCTCTTAGAAGATTTAGTAGAGGAAAAGGTACAATCCGCAAAGGTTAATGGGATTTCTATTGTGGAATTGAATGTGTTGGGGGTGCTGGTTGATGTTTTGTTGGATAGTGGATGTGAGAGATCTTGTATTAGTGCTGCGTTTTACACTGAATTAAAGAATGGAAATAAAGAAATAGAGGAAATACTATTACAGGTTTTAAAGCGGCAATGAAATGTAACCCTCTTTTAAATGTAACTCAACTGATTTATTTAACACAAAATACATGAACTGTTTAAATGCGTTGTGCCGTGAACAGATCATAAAACGAACTGTTTAAAAGTTAGTTGAGGGCGCTAGTTGCGCCTATAGATGAGGATGGAGGTCGATACCGGCGGGTGCCGAATCTCACCAACACTTCCCCTCGACCAACAGCCGGAGTCATCCTGGTGCATGTGGTCTCAAGCCAAGGCTTGGAGCACATTTCTCGTGCTTGGGCCTTGACAATCCTTTTGTCAATATGTCGGCAGGCATCTCATCCGTTGGAGTGTACTCCACCGAAACCACCTTTTTGGCCACGGCATCTCGGACGAAATGGTGCCTGATGTCGATGTGCTTCGTCCGTGAATGAAACATAGGATTCGACGTCAGCTTCTGCGCACCTACATTGTCGTTCTTCACTGGGACAACATGTATCGGTTTTCCGAAGTCTTTCAGGAGTTTCCGCATGTGTAGAGCTTCCTTGGTTGCTTCTGTCAAGGCCATGTATTCGGCCTCCGTCGACGACAGGGCCTCAGTAGGCTGTTTCCTGGACTCCCAACTCACTGCAGCGCCGCCTAGTGTGAACGCGTATCCGGTGTACGATTTTCGATCAACCAGGCAGTTTCCCCAGTCAGCGTCCACGTACATCACCGCTGGACCGCTGGATTTGGAGTATATGAGGCCGAGCTCATGTGTGTTAGCGAGGTATCGCAAGACACGTTTTGCAGCCTTCCAGTGCTGCTGTCCATGACAGTCGCTGAACTGAGAGAGAGAACTGACTGCATGGGATATGTCCGGCCTCTTTCCCACTGACAGGTACATTAGAGCTCCTATCAACTGTCGGTAGGGGACGCTCTCCGCTTGTACGCCAGGGTTCACGTCTTCCTTCTGATGATGATGATGATGATAATTGTTGTTGGGAGTGCTGACAGGCCTGCACTCTGCCATTCCGAATCTCTCCAGGACCTCGTCTATGTATCCTTTCTGGCTGAGTTTCATCTGGTTGGCGCTCCTCTCGAACTCCAGCCCCCAGACAATACCGCACGTCCCCCAAGTCCTTGATCTCGAACTTGGTATTCAGAAAGACTCACCATGTCAATCTTCTTGTCGTCTCGAGCCATGATCATCATGTCGTCGACATAGATGATTATATAAATCCTATCTTCGACCGGTCCGATGTGGTACATGCATGGATCTGCAACCGAGCGAGTCGCCTTGAGATTTTTCATCTCTTCCTCGAGATGGTGATACCAAGCGCGTCCTGCCTGTCGCAGTCCGTACAACTCTTTGTTTAGTGAGCACACGATGTCACGATTGGTCAACTTCACCAGCATCTCATCTGCGGTCTTTCGCACAGTCTCGTCAACCGACTCGTCTTGAACGGTATGGGCAAGAACGTCCTCGAAGTGGTCCGGGGCTTCCATGAAGATTTGCTCCTCGACTTCTCCATTCAAGTACGCCGTCTTGACGTCTAGCTGTCGGATCTTTAGATTATCTTGTACAGCTAACGCCACCGCAGTCCTTATTGTGCTCAGCCTTGCGACTGGAGCGAACGTGTCGTGAAATTCCATTCCTGGTCTCTGCGTGAAACCCCTCGCTACCACGCGCGCCTTCCGCTTGCTGATAGTGCCGTCAGGGTTAAACTTATTCCAGAGAACGAATCTGCTTCCTATCACACGTTGCCCCTTGGGGCGGTCGACCAGCTTCCACGTATTGTTCCGAATCGGTGAAACAGCTTCTTCTGACATTGCTTCGATCCACGCAGATGCATTGCTTCGATCCACGCAGATGAGTCATCTCCGGAGATAGCCTGGGTCACTGGGATTTCAGCGACGTTAGCCGCTTCCCCTGGTCGATCACCGTAGTTCTTGCGGGGTCGCCCAGATTTTCCAGTTATAATCAAACGAGGCCGTCCGCCTCTTCTCCTAGATGATGCCGCTTGTTGCTCATCGGATTGGATCTCCGGTTCAACAAAGTAATCGTCGGCAGGAAAGCCTATGACGCCATCGGGGAATTCCCATTCAGCAACATCAGGTCGGTTTTCTGCCAGAACTTCGTCTCTCGACACCAGCTCGAACTCCAGTTCATGGATCGGATCCTCTGGTTCAATGCGTACTTTGTCCGGAGAGTCACGCGGGAACAGATCATCGACTGATTTCTTAGGCGCGGTCATCTCCTCACGAAAAAGAATGTCTCTCGTGATCTCGATCTTCTTCGTTTCAGGAATCCAGATACGGTAAGCCTTCGACTGCTCCGAATATCCAACAAAAATTCCCTCTTTTGAGCGAGGGCTAAACTTCCCCTTGTTTGGGGTCTTGTCCAGGCAGAACACCTTGCTCCCAAATTCCTTGAAATAGTGTGCAGTCGGAGTTCTGTCGAACCAGCGCTCAATTGGACTCTTCCCGTTTAGCTTTTGGGTTGGACATCGGTTCCTCAGATAATTTGAGGTGTTGATCGCCTCTGCCCAGAATGTCATCGGTAGGCCAGCTTGCAGGAGTAAACATCGTGCTGACTCTTCAAGGGTCCGATTTTTCCTCTCAGCCACACCATTTTGTTCAGGCGTATATGGTGTTGTGAGACGGCGCACGATCCCCTCAGATTTCAAGAACTCGTCAAATTCCCTGTTGACATATTCACGTCCATTGTCGGACTGTACGCACTTTATTTTCATACCGTGCTGCTTCTCGACGAAAGCCTTGTACTCTCGGAACATTTGCAACTCCTCACACTTCGTCTTCATAAACCGTACCTCTGTCCATCTCGAATAGTCGTCCATAAATGTGATCATGTACTTGGATCCACCGTTCGACACAACACCCACAGGGCCACAAACGTCTGTGTGAATAATATCGAGCTTACCGGTCACACGATTTGACTCTTTCGGGAAAGGTATTCGAGTCATTTTGCATTTCGTGCAAATGTCACACGTTAGATCTCCTCATCTGCCTTTTAGTTGCACACCTCGAATGGATCCGCTCTTCACTGCCGTATCTAGATCACGAAAGTTGACGTGACCCATCCTTCGATGCCACAGCTGCGTCACATTCTCGTCGTGCTTGTCTTCTGACAGTGCGTTTCTACATTTTTCCAGTGGGGTGCCCTGTACATAGTACAGATTGTCCTTGCGCTGTGCAACTAACCTCGTCAGTCCATTCTGGTCAAAAACCCGCCTTCTCTTTGCCAAAAACAACCGAGAAACCACGGTCTGTCATCTTCGAGACTGATAAGAGATTAGTGCGGATCTCAGGAACGTGCATAATCTCATTGAGAGTAACGTTGCAAGTTTTACCGTCTACACTTGTTGCAATTTTTGCAGTTCCTCGGGCCTTTATCTCTGCGGTCGCGCTGCTCGCTAACTTCAGCTTGCCAGTCTCGCCCTTGTC
This sequence comes from Meconema thalassinum, assembly GCA_946902985.2. NCBI lineage: Eukaryota > Metazoa > Arthropoda > Insecta > Orthoptera > Tettigoniidae > Meconema > Meconema thalassinum. Next base: position 1,081,925,781 of record OX336388.2, on the reverse strand, counting down.
CATCTCTGTAAACACAGTCACATCACCGCACAGATGAGACGTGCACCCACTGTCGAGACACCACAGGTTTTCGACGCTGCTTGTCGCGATCTGACACGTATCAGGTTCCTCAACTGATAAGAGTGACACGTCCGACAGCTGAGTTTTGTTGACCTTAACATTGCAGTCCACTGCCTTATGTCCCTTGATTCCGCACTTCGAGCATTTGTACGGAAACGATTTCTCCTTGTCACTCTTACCACCGGAGTAGCCGTGGTTTTTGTTTTGAGGCTTCGACTGTGGTTTCCTTGAAGGACCTTTCTTCTTCATGTACATGGCGCCTTGATTTTCCATTGGTGTTGACGAGGCAACTCTGGCATCGTGTTCTTCGATTATCTTCGTACGTAGATTCTAAGGCTTCGGTAAATCGTCCCGGCTCTCGATGGCAATTCTGAAATTTTCAAAACTTGCCGGCAAACTGTACAGCATCATGATGGTAAGTTGGTCTGGGTTAATAACTACATCCATGTCAGCCAACTTGTCGACACAGTCAAAGTAGTTGTTGAGGTGCTCACGGATGCCGCCACCTTCAGTCGTCTTTTGCAAGGTTAGACTCTTCAACAACGTGGCCTTGCGAGCCGGCCCCTTCGACTGAAACGTATCCTCAAGTTTCTGCCATATCTCGCTTGATGACCTGCAGTTCTTCACCAACTTGAGCTGGCTTGGTCCGATGGACAGGGTTAGGTCTGACATGGCCTTTTCATCCCTAGTCGTCCACTCTGTCACTTGGGCTGCGTTGTCCTCACCCGGCTCGGGTTTGAAGATATGGTGGTTGACATAACCCCACGCGTCATTCGTTATCAGAATGGCGCTCATTTGCATTTTCCAGGTGTCGTAATTATCGCGCCCTAAGTCCTCGATGCGCACTACACCGTTTGAATTCATTGTCTCACTTCAATCGTGCCGCGTGTTAATGTCCGGATCACTCACGATTGTTCACAATAAATTTGCTGTGCCGCGTGTTATTGTTTGAAACACTCACAACCGGCCATACTCTTAGCGTCGCGTGCTATTGTCCGGAACACTCGCAAATAGGTCTACGGAATTTCGTGTCGCGCACGTTTGTACACAACTCGCACGTTTTCTTGCGTCACGTGTTATAGTCCAAAACACTCGCAATAAGCCAAAATTCGCGTCGCGTGTTATTGTCCAAACACTCGCGATTGGCTTTTTCACTGTTCACTCACGATCAAGCACACAATATTCGAGAAGACGGTGTTTGTTCTTCTCGTTTTGTCGATGTCCAGAAGTTTCTCGAAGGAGCAAGATGTCTGCCGATTCGAAGCGTTCTTCTCTTTGTGTCTCCGCTTGATCTCGCTGTTTTCAGTTTGTTGTGGTGGCTCATCAGTCTAGCTGTATGCCTCTCACCAAGGCTGTCCGGGTTCGATTCCCGGTCAATGCATGTGAGATTTTCGAAGTGAAATGCCATGTCCTGTGGTTCGGATTCCACGTAAAAATGAGGTCCCGTGGCTCATAATCACAAGATTCACGGTCACGTAAAACTACAATCTTCCTTCCTTGTTTTCAGTTTTCCCGTTATTCAAATCTGAGCCAATCGTTCTAGGTCCATAACCTATTAGAGGTTTTAAAGCGGCAATGAAATGTAACGCTCGTTTAAATGTAACTCAACTGATTTATTTAACACAAAATACATGAACTGTTTAAATGCGTTGTGCCATGAACAGATCATAAAGCAAACTGTTTAAAAGTTAGTTGAGGGCGCTAGTTGCGCCTATCGATCAGGATGGAGGTCGATACCGGCGGGTGCCGAATCTCACCAACAAATACCAATAAAATCTACATAAGTGGTAACAGCCGTAGGGAAGAGGTCACACATTTTATCTAGACAAGTTGTTATAGAAATTAAGGTTAAAGATTTTATTGGTACTCAGGTTTGTTTGGTAGTTCCAAATTTGGTATATAAAGTTATTCTAGGTACGGATTGGATGTCTAGCTATAATGCTAGATTATGTTATGACGAGGCATGTATAAGATTTAAATCAAAGGGTATAGAGGCTTGTGTTGAATTTAATCCAGAAGGGAGATTAAACAATGAATATCAACGAATATGTTTGATTAAGGAGCAATTGGAGATACTTAAGGCAGGAATAGTACTGACGTAAGAGATGAGTTTAAAAAAAGTAAGACATTGTGTATTATAGATACAGTACTTATTGGAGATGATCTTGGAGATTTATTTGGGAAAGCAATTGAACGAAGTCAATTGAGTGAAGAAAAGGGAGAACTATTATTTAAGTTACTAGTAAGTAATAAAAGAGTTTTTGAGGATAGGATTGGTGAAGCTAATTGTTATGTACATTCTTTGAACGTTCATAATTACAAGGTTTTCGTAGGACATAGGTATCCTATTCCATTTAAATTTCAGTCGGCAGTACAGTTACATATAGATCAGATGTTGACCGATAAGGTTGTTGAGCCATCTAATAGTCCATATATAAATCCTCTTATAACTGTACCTATGGGAGATGGTAACGTGAGAATATGTCTGGACGCTAGGTTACTAAATCAGCATATTTCAGTTGATCAACTTAAATCTCTGTGTATAGAAGAACTAGTACAGAATTTTGAGAATAAACAGTGGTTCACTACTGTAGATCTCAGTTCAAGTTTCTGGCAAGTACCTTTAAAAAAAGATGATCGGCCTTTTACTGCTTTTAGTTACAGATATAACTTATATCATTTCTGTAGGGTACCTTTTGGACTTAAAAGTAGTACTGCTGCTTTGATAAGAGCTCTCAACATTTCATTAGGAAAGGATTGTACAGATTTTGTTACTATATATATAGATGATTTAGTTATTAGTTCTAAGACATTTGAAGAACACTTATATCATTTGAATTGTGTTTTTAACAAATTGGATAAGGCTGGTTTCACATTAAAGCTGTCTAAATCTATGTTTTGTAGGCAAAAGGTTATCTTTTTGTGTCATGAAGTTTCTGCACAAGGTGTATCTCCGGAGATTGGTAGGATAGAGAAAATCCTGGATACTGATATGCCTAGGAAAAGAACTAAAACCTTATTTAGGAATGTGCAATTTTTTTAGAAGATTTGTACTTAAGTACACATGCTTAGTGGAACCGTTTAAGAGACCTAATGAAGATGGGCACGAAATGGAAATGGGAAAAGATTCACGAGGATGCATTTCGGGATTAAAACAAGGATTTATGGAAGCTGTAGTGTTGAAATATCCATTTAGGGATAAGGAATATATTTTGATGACTGATGCTTCACAGATAGGGATTTCGGGTGTATTATGTCAAAAAGATGAAGACAATCATCTTAGGATTGTATCATTAGCGTCAAGAGGATTAACATCTGATGAAAGAAAGTATAGTATAACGGAATTGGAACTTTTAGGAATTGTTTATAGTCTGTGTGAGTTCCGTATGTATGTTTTGGGAGGTAGATTTAGTATTTATACGGATCATCATGCCTTAGCATTCATGAAATCCTGTAAATTGAGTTCGAATAGAGTGAGTCGTTGGATACTAGCTTTACAGGAATATGATTTTGATATATATCATATAAGAGGGAAGGATAATATATTAGCTGATATTTTATCTAGAGATAGAAAGATAATAGGAGAAAAATATACTTTGAAGGGTGAGAAGGGTGTATTAATTTGTGCCTGCATAGATGAGGGTAATAAGAAGTCTATGAAATCATTAAGGCATCTATTAGAAAGGCAAAGAGAGGATGACGAATTGAGTGATATATTAGTAAAATTAGAGGCAGGCGGTTTTGAGAGTCTTAAGATAGGTAGACAATGTGTATAAATTACAAGATGGCTTTTTGGCACGTAAAAGTAAGGAGGGTAGGTGGGGTATTTGTGTACCGAGATGCCTTAGAGAGGAGATAGTATGGTTTATTCATAAAGAGTTAGGACATTTCGGTGCAAATAAGGTTTTGTATGAACTTCAACAAAACTTTATTTGGTATAAAATGGGAAGAGATGTTAGAAAGATTCTATCTACTTGTGTTCTTTGTCAAAAATCTAAATTCCCTTGTAGGTATCTTTATGGTCCTGTCTGTTAGGTAGTCAGCCCGAAGGCTGGTTGGATCCTCAAACAGTACCGCCATTAGGTTATGTGAGTAGATACCCACAAAAACCCAAGGCAGCGCTATATTGAGGAGTTCTAGGCAAGAAGAGGAGTGAGGTAGTTTGCCATTGCTTTCCTCACTGAGTCAGAACAGTAGTCCTAACTCTCACAGCATTCACATGCACTCTCTGTGCCCTGAATGCCATTACTAAGCACCACCCATACCTCAGTAGCTTCCATATAATCACAGCCATGAGTGAGACTGAGACATCGGTGAAAAGCCACCTTTTACTCTAGCCTGTGCCAACAGACAAATGCAAATGTACTGTATTCATCAAGAGATGGCAAACAGACCATTTATGCAAGTTGTAATTACAAGTAAACCTGGGGAATTAATATGTGCAGATTTGTTTGGTCCAGTGGTAAAAGGACAATTTGGTTATCAATATATATTTGTGGTGGTTGATGCTTTTTTGAAATGTGTAAAATTATATGCAATGAGAAAGGCAACAGGAAAATCATGTAGTAATATGATAGTAGATCGATATATCCCAGAATATGGGACTCCACTTAAAAATTTTGACGGATAGTGGACCTCAGTTTACATCTAAATACTGGAAAAACAGAATGGAACAAGTTGGGATAAAACAAGTACATTCATCAATACGTTATCCACAGGAAACCTTTGTGAACGTGTTATGAAAGAGATTGGTCGTATATTCCGTGCTTTAGTTCATGATAAGCATACAACTTGGGTATCTCAACTTTATTAAGTCGAAAACTGGTTGAATTTGGTACAGCATGAGAGTACTAAGTTTACACCAATGGAAATTCATCTAGGTAAAAAGCTTCAAAATGAATTGGTAAAAACTTTGGGTTTATCTGTGGAAGATAAGATGGAAAGGAATATGTTTATTAAGTTGGCAGGTAGGAATTTACATAAAGCATGTGAAAAAAGAAAACGTCAACAAAGAAATAAAAAAACAGATGAGTTTATGGTGGGTGATTTAGTACTATTACGGGTACCAAGGCAATCCTGTAGCTCAGAAAAGGTGATGCAGAAGTTTTTTCTTATATATTCTGGTCCATATAAAATTAATAAGAGGATAGGTCCATGTGCATATGTACTCGAAGATGAGGGGAGAATTCTGTATGGTACATATAATGTACACTCATTACGGAAGTTTGTTGTTTAAAGGAAGTATAGGTACATCTATTCCTGGCATTTAGAGATAGGTATCTTGAATGCAGAGCTTATGATTTAGTTAATTATATTCATGTATATTCTTGTATGTGTAAGAAGTGTGTATGTGATGGATGTATATTTGGAATTATGTGTAGGGGGCGTGTTACGCGACTTCGTTATTATTATGATTCATGTTTTGAGGCATATTATGTCTATCTTGTGATCTATCTTAGGATATATTTGCACAGGGTACATTTGTTGGTTTGCTGTAATCTACATATCTTTTAGTGAGAATGTTATTTAAATTTTCTTTCTTATTTTTAGTCAATCCATTAATTCTGTTTTTTTAAATATATCTTTTGACCATAATTTACCTTGGTTTTTGTAACTGTTAATTTGATTTGGTACAGAAATTTTGTTTAATTGAAATATGATTTCTAAGTTTTCGTATTCAAGAAGTCTAAATATGGTAATTATATGGAGATATGAAGACTGGTTATGATAGACCCTACATAATGATGCAGTAACCACAGTAACTCGTGCAGTTTTAGTTAATGGAACATACTTCAATGGCAACTGGACAAAGTAAATCAACTCGAGAGACACAAGATCTGAGCAGTTTCATACGTCATGCAATGATGTGACAAATATGGATATGGTGCATACAACAGATAGTAGAGACGGTAACTTCCTTGACTACCAAGCAATTCAGCTGGACTACCAGGGAGATAAACTCCTCATGTTGATTCTCTTGCCACGAGGTTGTGGAGATAGCAGAGAACTGGATGAACTCTCTCGGTCTGTGAATCTCACTGCTGTTCAAAATGGACAAAGCGAACAAAAGTTGATGTGACTCTCCCCAAGTTCAAGATGGAACAGACTATTCACATGAATGAATATATGCAAAAGATGAATATGCTGCCAAGGATCTTCACAGTGGAGGGTTTGGTGGAACTATGTATGAAAGAATGCCTGACTGGATATAACATCTCGGCACCCTTGTCGACAAAAATGGAAAAATCCTGGTGAAGGGTCTTCATGAAGATGTTGCTCCAATTACTGAAGACATAAATGGTCTTGGACTTGGTATCTAACGTACTTATGGATATTTGGGTTAAATGTGTATCAGAAATCCCTCCAAAATGACTTTGTTGTCAAGATTTCTGGGGGCGAATGTGACATTTTTATCATAGTAGCGCTTAGGTGGTGAGATCATGAACTATGCATATATGAGTGCTAATCTGTGGAATCCATGGAGGATCTAGCGGTAGAGGAAGTGGCTTATCTTTGAAAAGGCAAGAAGATGTGATATATGAACACTGGATGTGGGAGGATTTTTAATAAATCATTATTGTAGGTTTGGAGATTATGATATGTGTATGTGATTGTATAAGTGAACTGGAAGATTTTGTTACACTGAATGTACATGTCTGGATTGTTTATCATTGCTGGTGCCGTAATGCTTCTAGTAAAGAAGATTGCTTTTAATAAAGAAAGATCTAGGAAATCATATACTTTTACTGGAGCAAAATAAATATATTGAACCCTTGCAAAGAAGCATATGAGACTCAGATTCGGGGCGTAACAGGTCATATTCGTAAGTTGCTGTCAGGGCGCTTCATTAACTTGCAGGGTAACATATAACAAAATAACATGCAGGAAAGAGTGAAGCCAGGGTTAAAACAACTGAATTTAATAACAAATCACCATATTTACACATAAACAATTAACAACAAAAACTCCCAACTGACTCCCGCTTAATAAAAATGCCAAAAACTAGGCGATATCTCTGGAGAGATTAATTACCTGGACCAAGTGTCCTTAAATAAAAGATGCAAAAGTGACCATATAAGTGCGTACGCCGTTCTACATGCACCACGATGTGTACTTTGAATGCGTGATTCGTTATCATCCAGAATGACCCTTCAAACAACGAATCCGCATTTCCTAGAGCTAGACCGACACAAGGGAACACAACTACAATACATTAAATTAAACCGACACTTCCTAAATCTACTATAAACAAACACAAAAATTCCCGTGTGAAATTGGACTTGAATTGCCGTAGCAACATTTACTGCCTAAAATCTTAGGACTTCTCACACAAATCAACACAAGTACATTAACACGTGACCAATAGAAAAATACTCAAATGACCGCTGTCAAAATTTACAAATACTCTACCACTACACCACACGGGTGTGACAAACAAAATTACATGAAATCGAGTCATCAACAAAGCAATAGGCAAACAGCCAACATTTACGTTAATCACAATATTCTTATCCATACAAGGTACAACAATCCGTTACACACATGGCGAACTCCCCAATTAATTATGGCTTAAAATTAGCCATCACAATGAACAGGTTTGCTACATGAAAGCTTACAGGGTTCAGTCGGACAAAATAAGACTGCCTATCAAAATAAGTCACAGGCAAAACGGGCGGTTTGTGGAACTCTGCATGTCTGTCAACCCACGTGTCAATAACCTCGACCTCCCAGAGCCTGGGGTCGAACCTCGAAGAAATGTGCCCCAAAGCACAATAATACGTGTGTGTCAGAAAAACATATGGACAAGAATCAGCAGTCTCCCAAGAGCACTCTGTCTTTCCATCTAAAAAATACAACAGCAGCAAAAATATATAAGGGCGGTAGGACAACTACCCCCTCCTCACGTAGAATCAACACACACTAGACACATCAACACACACTTAATCACACGTATGGGTTGTGACAGACCCTGAAATAAAAGACACAAATAATATCCACATGCTGGCGCCATCGTTCTATGCCGTGACTAGTCACCTGAAAAGGACTCAAGAAAAATCTATCAAATTAGAACGAAGGTGTTCTACAATTACTTTTAAGTTGGTGCACTCGGCTACCCTAACATGAATAATAACCTGTTCAGCAAAATGTTTTACAATCATTTCCTCCCATTCCTATTTCAAATATTAACGTTAATAAAGCACCATTTATCGAATGTAACGGGTTCCGCAATTGCAAGGATAAAATCACGCACGCACGCCGCGTACATTACACATGACTCAAGAAAAAAAATCAAAATATCAACAAACACATTGGCCACGCGCCAACGGACATTTAAACATATAGTGTCGGTACAAGAAAACAGCTATAAAACAAGAAAGAAAAACATGACTATTTACAAAGTTCCCCGGCCAAATCTAACTACATAATTGAAATAATCCAATTTTAGTACATCACCGCTTCTGCATGTAGGACTAAGGACATCCTCCTCAACCCATTGCCCTATGGACAATTTAGCACTCCATAGTAGTCGTCTGCGTTGATTTCTTGAAGCTCATCCCAACTTCAAACCACGTGCTGATCATCTTGGTCTCGACTCCTCGGCAGAAAAGTTCAATGTTAAATATTTGCCTATCTATAATCGCTTGCAGGCTACTCAGTTCACCCACAATTGTCCTACTGCGATTAATAGCGAAGACTGGCCCTAATTATATCGCACATACGCACTATAAAAAAACACACATACAATACACACAATTTATACATAAAATATACATCTCGAGTCCGCGCCACTGGCTCGTTAACAAGTTCAAAATCCTGGCTGCACCAGCAGTCGCTATCTCGTCCGGTATTTCCGTCCCGTCTTGGACTTCGGTTCTGGTAAGCGCTAATTAGGGTGATACGATACTTCCCCCTTAAAGTTGAACTCGTCGTCTTTAAAAGAATGTTACAGTTTATCACGCGCTGGCGTGAAATATTTAGATCACACAATTTAGTTGATTTTAGAACAAAATGTATTATAGCTTTTAAAATTCGATACTGCAAACGCTGCGACTTTAGCTCCCCAGAGCTCAGAAAATAAATTAGCTTCACTGATTTTAGAGCGTAAAAATCACATTTTGAACTGGCGTGGAGTATACCTCTGAAGGCTCCACACAATAAGACTTAGATAAATTCGAGCGTCAAAAATCACACTTCAAACTGGCGTGGAGTATGCCTCTGAAGGCTCCACAAGAATAGTACTTAGATTGGCGTCAAAAATCACACTTCAAACTGGCGTGGAGTATGCCTCTGAAGGCTCCACAAGAATTGTACTCAGATTGGCGTCAGGCCAGACTATTTATGAGAAACTGACAAGGGCGGCGGAGTGGGGCGGAGTCGGATAAAAACTTCCAGAGTTTTTGTCTCACAAAGATGGGGCTAGTGTCATTCTTCTCCAAATAAATCCAACGTCTCAAATTACTCGAGCGGAGATTAATCCGTTCGGCGGTTCCTTAGATACACACTTCCGCGCGCTTTTTACTACTGACGCCGTCCACCTCGTGGTCACGGCTTGGTCTCTTGCGATTGGCTGATTCAATCGTATGTTCGTTGAGAGGACCTCGTGATTCTTCCTTTATGTCTCCAATTTTGGTACAGTAGTTGCACAATTTGGCCTTGAACTCGACTAATTCTGGCCGTCCCCCAGGAATAGCTACCAACTCAGCTTCTGTTGCAATCATTACGAAATGCTGGCCTCCCTAATATCCAAGTCGACTTCCTTATGTGCTGCCTGGGCCGTAGTAATAATAATAATAAATATGAATACTTATTTATCGAAGATCAATAAGGGTTCAATATTATATATGATATGCATATTTCTCCTCCAACCGTAAGTAACATTCCCTGTAATTGATTGTATATTACAGTAGATATCGAAACTTGCTTTCCTCACTGATGGTATCCTGGTTGGTATTCAGAAATACCCTACCCCTTGAGATTGTAGAGGACTTGTGTTTCTATTTCATTGAACAAGAGATTGATTACTCATAGATTTAATTTGTATATGAGTTGGCGCCCACCCGGAATTTTCGTCTTATCTATAAAACTTTTTCAGGTGTTACTTTAATGGTGAGATTGGTTGTTGGTTCTTATATTTACCCTTTCAGTAATAATTTTAACATTCCTTTTAATAGCAACAACTTAGGGGAACCATTAGTAAAAAACATTACATAGGAGGGGGTGTCCGTTAAAAGTAAAAGCCCACAAGACCCACAGTCTTTTCTAAACGCTGGATGCTCTATAGCAGCTCAACTCCAATCTCTTCAAACTTTAACTCATATTCCAAACCATTATTTGTTTCTTTTCTTCTGTATTTTTCTTTTAAAACAAGCAAGACATACATCCGTCATTTAAACATGACATAACCATAGCTATCATAAAACATAACCCAATCTTCTAAAAAACATCCTAATTTATCAATACCTAACCATGGTAACCTCCACGAATGAGCAAAGCCTCCTAAACCTCTTTACTAGGTCACCACAGAGAATCAAGTATGCACAAAGCACTAAACTCCCTGTAGTGCCCCAGCAAGTGGTGGCCATGCTTCAAACTATATGTTCCTTGAAAAAGGAACAATCTGTCTTTTCCTGAATACAGTATTTTCTGAAGTTTTCTGAATATGCATCAATTTGGCAACTGTGTATTCATATCACGTGGCTTAGGAACAGCTGAAATCACCTACACTCTCGACTCACTTCTGTGTTGTGAGATCCTTGTTGTTGCCAGTTCATTCACAGTTAAATTCCCATTGAAGAAGCACGAGCAGGGTGTCGAACGGTAATGAAAAGTAGCCTTTTTTTGTCTGGATAGTTGTAGGTAACGAAAAGTTGCTGAAGTCTGTTTAAATCATAAGCCGCTAGGCTTGGATGCGATAGAGCAAGTTTAATGATTACGTAGGTTATATTTCCCCGTGCCCAACCTCAAGGAAATGCATATTGAGGATACCTTGAGTGGTATACATTGGTTCAATGTATATTTTCGGCAACAAGAAGGGCTTTTTAGTTTTGTGTGAAATGTTTTTCTGTATTATTAGGAAACCTGACTTTTTCGCGAGAACTTTTGAAACTCTACAGAATCTCGCATTTCTGTTATGACCTCTAAATTTTGAGACTATCTCAAATTGAAGTCCATAAATAACGAGGAATAATTTGAAGTTCCTTGCAAAATGATACCGTTTTGAAAAACAAGTCGCGAAAAAGCATCGAAATACATTTAGGTCTATTTTAAAAATATATCTGTATCGTAAGTTAGCGACATCCAGTATGGTTAATTCAAAATTCCGTTATATGTCGATTTTTCCTTCAAACTTGGCTTCCATCGGATATATAATCTAACCAGTTATGTTTGGGGTTAACATTATTCATGATTGGTCCGTATTGACAAATTCTTAGAGGGGTCTCAAATTTTTCCCCGCCTCCTTTTCCTTCTCCTTCCTTACTACTCTGTCCGCCATTTTTTACGTCAACTGTTACCCTTTCAAAATCATACAGAATTACATATTTATTATTTATTTCAAAATTGAGAAGCTGAAAAAGATGCAAAAAATGAAAAGATCGTAATAATAAATTCCTACAGTTAGGTTGGTGCCCACCTATCATAGAACTTGGCATCTTTTGTAGTTGTAATTACATCATGAAAATGAAAGAATGAGAACGGGACCAGATTCCAAGATCATCAGTCCTTTTTAAAATAATGAAAAACAGCTTACAGCTGAAACAATAAAGCCAAAAGCTTAAGCAGCCTTGGTACCAAATGATGCCATAGGAAAAAAACTGAGTCTCTTAGCGCGGGCTCCCCGCGACACTGGAGCCACAAAATCTAACTACAGTGAACTCCCGATTTAACGTTTCTCGAATTAACGTTTACCCACAATTAACGTTCTTTTCCGATGGTCCCGGCTATTATGCCATAAGAAACGATGTATAACAGGCTTCATTTTAACGTTTGCCGATTTTAAGTTCAACCTCCATTTAAGGCTCGAATTCTTGGACCGCTTGAATAAAATCTGTCTATTTAACGTTGGTACGGTCCCAAACAATTTGCAAGTTAATATTTCCTCCCTTGCTACGTGACGAGTATAACGTCCCTCCCTCTGCGTCATACCTAAGATTTAAAAATTACTATGCCGTCCATAATGTAATGCGAATGGAAACAAGCTTTTTTAAAAAAATGTAACTTTAATGCAGCGCAGTGGCAAGATTGAGGTTAACCGCACGCGTGTCCTGCGGGAAGTCTTAACTGGGTGAGAAAATGCTTGAATACATAAGGGTTTTCCTGCTGCCTTGAATTGGCGCCCGTCAGAACACTGGACATCCGCAGGGAGACGCTTCGTTATTGGCCGCTACCTTGAGAAACTGACCAATCACCGCAGGCGTACCGCAGACGAGCTCGGTCGCATTTGTTATAATCTTGAGTCAAGTTAAGGAAACAGAGGACTAGGAAAGATATATCAATTCCTTTCGCTGATCTAGAAAGCTTTATCGATTACTAAATCCACCCCATTTGTCCAACTGTGAGTTAATGTTGAAACACACTCTCCTCAATGGAGTTGATTTACAATTAACTACCCTCATTAACACAAACCTACAGAATTTACTGCCTTTAAATACAGGCCACAAGTGATTTTGAAGTTTTCCCGACTTTGAATGTGTGCCAAGGTTGACCATATGGGTCTTCCTGAATAAAATAGAATAGAATACATAACTGTTGCCCCGACTATGAAACCTCTTATCCCAGGCGTAGGGCATTTGGCATGCGTTCGCTGATGTACCAGGTTCATGCAAGACAGGAATATAAACACACATGAATTTTAAAGAGATAATCTATTGGCTGTACTGTACACATATATACATAATATACAACACAAAATACCCTTCAAACACTCGTGATTTATACAGTACCTTGCCACTGAATTTAGGCTCTGAGAGCAACAAACACTTACGGCCATATCAGACCCAGGCATAACAGCCACCTACGTATATACACACTGTACCGTCCGTACACAAAATATCTACACATGCTAGACTGGTTCACTCCAATTTCTTTCTTCTCGAACTGCTCGTTCACGTCTCCATTCTCGCATGACTTTTCGATGAAATGTTTACGACTGATTATCCTTTTAGGCTTTTGATAACGTTGATTGGACTAAATTGTTTGACATTTTGAAATCAATTGGAATAAAGTACAGGGATAGGAGGGTGATATACAATCTGTACAGAAACCAGACAGCAGTCATTCGAGTTGAAGGACGAGAGAGAAGCTGGTATTCAGAAAGGTGTAAGGCAAGGCTGCAACTTATCACCCATACTTTTCAATCTTTACATTGAACAAGCAATGAAGGAAATTAGAGAAAAATTTTAAGTGGGAGTGAAGATTCAAGGAGAAATAATTTCAACTCTGAGATTTGCTGATGACATCGTCATCTTGGCCGACAAGTCTGAGGATTTGAATGAGTTTTTGAATGGTATGGACTCCGTCTTACGGAAAGAATTCATGATGAAAATAAATAAATGTAAAACAAAAATACTGGAATGCAGCCGAAATAAATCAGAAACCTCTATGGAGATCAAATTGGCAGGTGAAAAGCTGAAGGAAGTAGGAGACTTCTGTTACTTAGGAAGCAGAATAACCAGTGATGGACGAAGCAAAGAGGATATTAAAAGTAGGTTGGCTCAGGCAAAGAAAGCATTTCTACAAAAAAGGAATCTGCTGACATCGAATATAGATTTAGGTATTAGGAAGTCATTTTTGAAAGCCTTTGTCTGGAGCATGGCGCTCTATGGAAGTGAAACTTGGACTATTGGTGCAGCAGAAAAGAGGAGAATTGAAGTATTTGAAATGTGGTATTACAGGAGAATGATTAAGATCAGATGGGTAGATAGGGTTACAAACAAAGAGGTATTAAGACGAGTGGGGGAGGAGAGATATTTCTGGCGACTGCTAATGAAGAGAAGAGATAGGTTGGTAGGACACATACTAAGACACCCAGGAATAGCAAGCTTAGTTATGGAAGGAAGGGTCGAGGACAAAAACTGTAGGGGTAGACCAAGGTTAGAATATGTTAAACAGATTGCCTCCGATGTAGGGTGTCGGAGCTATGTAGAGATGAAACGATTAGCTCAGGACAGGGAGGCATGGAGAGCTGTATCAAACCAGTCAAAAGACTGAAGACTCCAACAACAACAAGTTATTACCGACAGCCCATGGTATGGATGGACCCATGAAATGCACGTAGCCTCCAATAGCCCGTAAGAGCTCAGTGGATTGCTAAAGATTAGTCACTGCTCGTTCGTATTACGATGCCATGATCAAGTAATAACGACACTAATTTGCAAGTAGACAACGGACTTTCGCTGTAAAAGCAAGAAGACGATCTCTAACTGTTCGTTACGGAAACCATGTCACGTAAAACGACCCTGGGCGCTAGTAGATCAGTGTTCTGCCAATAAAGCAATAAGACGACCTCGGAACACCAGAGACACCATTATATGCACTAGCGTAGGGATACATAACCCCAATGTTTCTGCCAGAACTAAATGGTGCGTGGCCCGCTCCTAGCGGAACATCCGTGTCAACACATGAACATCAGACAGTCGAAATTCACACTGACGTCACACAGTAGTTTTCCACGCGCCAGTTCATCAGAGTTCACGCTATTAATAGCCTAGGTATTCCCACACAAGCCGAGTTACTGCCTGTCTTTTCCGGGTATGCAACATATCCAGAACTCGAAAATACCAATTCATTGTACCTTTATAGTACAGCCACGAATCTAACATTTAACATTACTAGGTCAAAATAAAGCCATTAACCCCAAACCAAAATGAAATAATGCTTCTACTTAATACAGTCTTATATATCCTAATTTCCCAAAACGTAATAAATCGCAAAACCCCGTATTTTATAACATCAAATATCCAAAAACCGATAATTAATAAACAGTGATCCTAGTTGGTCCGGACCATCCAAAGATGAATCCGTCCACAAAAACACACACGGGCACAATAAAAATCACCTTCGCAACCCCACGTTAACCCAATATAATAAGATACGAATAAAATACCCCCAAACTAACTGCACGAAGAGAAACCCGAGGGTGAGCTACTGTAACTGAGTAAATTCTGTTACAATGTAACGAAATGACAATACGATATTATGACGACAAGGTGTCTCGTACATTTGGCTGAACATTATCCCGTGGATACGGCTAGCCGAACTTCGTTAAATGCGTTATGAAGTACACAGACTATCTGTTGATTCCTTTGTAACAGATATTACGTACGGTACTTCTTTGAAATTAAATATTAGCATTTTACAGGCCTATAGTCAAACGTTAAACAACTTAACCTCACTTCCTTTATTTGAACAAGAACATGTTCGTAATCACTGCTTCAGCCTCCAATTTCGGTTCGATTTTTGAGCCGCGGAAATAAAATCTTCATTGACATAACGTTCGTGAAATATACAGTGTGTCGTTTTTAACGTATCTACGGTTGCAGATAATAAGAGTTGATTTGAATTTTGAAATAACTAAGATAACTAGTTTTCTTTATCTACACCTCTGTTTTGACGTCAGATATGTGGCAACGTTGGATAGGACATCAATAATAGTCAATTATTGACAACTAGTGACCCGCCCCGGCTTCACCCGGGAACAGTTATGAATGCATTACGTGAAAAAACGTAAACACACATAGTGGGCTATGTATTGAAGATAGAGATATGCTCTCGCGGACTTTTTTGTAGAACTTTTCATGCTGAACAATTCTTACACTCGTATATTGATATTTTTAATGGTTTGCCCAGCGTAAGCTTAAAAGGTGCATGGTTGCCAGTTTTCCCCCCGATTTTTTCACAGAAATCTTGACTGCTTGGCTTCCTCTGATCCTAAATAAAGTATTTTCTACAGAAACCTTCCTCGAGATATCCTTTATAGAATGGTTGAAACCGCATCAAAATCCATCCAATGCTTCCCAAGATTACCCGTGACGTCCAAGAATCGGGGACTTAGTTTTATACTAAGTAGAGATAATACCTCTGTTTGAAAACTTACTACTGTGGATTGGGCACAAAGGACACACACTCTCGTAGGTGAGTTCAAAATGAGGTCTAAGGTTGAAGTCGCTTGAGTCTCTTTGAAAGTGGTTTGCAGAATAGCATGGAGCAAGGTCTTATTTTTACTGCTTTCCTTGCGGTACAAGCTGGATTTGGGAGAGAGGATAAATGTTATTGTGGGACTCACACTGGTCTTGTTAAAAAATAAAAAAATAAAAATAAAAAGAACACTTCAAGCCTGCCATTCCGTGATACCAGCGATCCTGAACTCTTGTAAAGAACCTATGTATCATATTTCAATTTTTTTATGTTCATGCAGTACATGTGCTAAAAGTTAGAGGTTTTATTAATCAAAGTTGGCGGTTTTTCCTGTATGGATGGCGGGAATTCATTCAGATCCGATAGCATCAGTGCCGAACCAAAGCCAAGCTATTTCTTTGCGATGAGATTTGTGCTGAGTAGTACGTGTGTTGTAATAGTTTGGGATTTACATTAGACTAGTGGGGAATGTCGTAGAAATGTCAGCAAAAAGCTCACAATTAGTGAGCAGCAAGACATAAAATTCTGTATTTTCATGGTGTATCAATGTCAACTAATAGAATAAAAGATGCATCAATGTCTAATTAAATCCTCCTTACATCCTTACAGATTTGTGTGATCCTTACTTTCCAGAGTTTGAGGCAACTAGGCCTACATATAAAGACAGACTTCTCTTAGTGATTTAGCCTATATTATGGACATTTTCTTCTTGTTAAAGTACAATACTAATTTTTAATAGTTTATAGTTTATTATTTAATAGCCTACAAGTTGTATTTTGTGGCAATGGCAGCCAATTTATTACATAAAAATTTTAAGCACCACAGTAGAATATTGCAATGATTTTTCGAAAACGTTTTATTTAACCATGATATATAAATACTTTGTATTAAACCGATATGGAAGAATAATTTTGTGCATATAGTAGTCAATATAGTAGTGTATACATGTTAAAATCACCATAAAGGGGCATTCCACTGAATTTTTCACAAAACCCCTATTTAAAGTGTACCTCTATTTAAGGCTCAAAACTGTAGGTCCCATGGCAAATGTTAAATATTTCAGTCCGAGAGTTCATACAAATATCTCAAAGGTTCCAGTTTAATCAAATCAGTTCACAATACCTGTTCGTTTACCGTCCCTCGGGGTGCTCAGCGCAAACACAACCTCTGTTCAATCCACTCACATTTTCTCGAATAATCCATCGTCAGTACGCCATCGTTTCACTGCAAGCAAATTGCTCGTGCCCGCGCATGCACGCTAATTCAGAGTGCTGCCTTCACTTTCAGCGGGAGTATTACATAGTTAAAAACAGTCGAGAGTCTTTGTGCACGATTGCATTTTGCCAACCTCCTAGCGTTCCAGTTGATAAGTTTCATATGATGCAATTCATGTCTCTTTTTACATTTCTATTGGCATTGAAGGTCACACCATTCAGCCGCTTAGTGATGGGCCTAAATATTTAAATTGATTGAGTTCAACATCGTGCGGCCCATGAGTATAGTTTTGCACATGCAAAATATACTTGATTCACAACAATGTCTATAGTCTTGAACTTTTCGTTGTCTGCTTCCCGACTCCGTAGGCCCGCGCGGTTTAGAGATGGGTCTCCCGTGGACAAAACACGTGAGGCGGTCTTCTGACCGGCTCAGCCTCCCACCCCCAAAGGACAACGGTGGGGGGGTCGATGAAGTCCAGAAGGGTCGGTTGGAAGATAATATGGACTGGACTCGCTCAACGATCATCTGCTTGCAATGCATCACCGCGAGACCAACATCACGGCTTTGGCAGCAGACATCCGCAGGACTGACCTGCAGCAGAGCAGACGTCTCCGTCAGGTGTTAAGTGCTCGTGCATGGCGACAGCAACTCGCGCACTGGTTACCGCCTCAGACAGTGAGGGACAGCTCCACCTTCGCTGAACCACAACTGCAACATACGCACACCAAGACAGAAAACCGAGGAAGGAACCAAGGACTTGACAAGTCAAGCAGGAGAATCCAGGGAAGGGCGTTTCATCAAGGGGAACGGTAGATGATCCTGCCTCATCGGGGCACTTTCTGGGCAACACACGCATCATGATTTATTCCGAAGCACTTGGGGACTTCACATCAACTATTTGGGACTTCCACTCCCTTTTGGGAGGAATTGTGGCAACACTTCTGACCTATCACGAGGTCCACAGAGGTGATCACACTTCACTTTTGGCATTTACTGGAAATCGGGTATTAATCACGTGGTCGTAACTATCACGAACGACTCTGACAATAAAATGAATTTAAGTTAAAGTTAAGTTAATTCACAATCAAAGGGGGTAAATTAAGAAACGAACCATCACAAACAGATGTCCGGGACAAGCAAAATCAAAACTGGTACCCACTCCAAAATCCTAGAATTTACAGGGTAGACAAGAATGGATGAATGAAACTTTCAAACATGGGCACAGGGCGCTACAAAGAACCGAACAAACCCCCAAGGAACATGGTGACTCGGCTGACGGGAAGAAAAAAACACACACACTTACCATGACCCCACCGGGTTCGTTCCAGATAGTATCACACATATAGTGTTACAGGAACTCAAGAAAACATCACAGTACAGATGCGTCGGCGCTTTACCACTGCTACACAGGAGCAAGGAACCCAAGGAAACGTGCACACTACATATCAGCACTCTGTCCCCACTTTTCAAGAACAGAAGCCCATAGAGAGCTCCAACCCCGAAAGGCAGGTACAGGCCGGACGTTTGTTTTAGATGAGTGAAAGATCTTAGTGGAAGCCTGGAGGCGAGTTACTACAGTACCTGTGTTGTTATCAGCTGCCCCAAGCGGTCCGATGATTGACAAAGCTGTTTCACACTATGCTGAAGTACAGTCATTGGCAAATATAATGACGTTCTGTTCGTAACTACGTAACGTGTACTTCCGCGTCACACAATACTTTGACGTGGACTGTACTGTCTGGCTCAAGTCTAAAATTCCATTACATCAGATCGGTGGTGAGTGTAAAGCAATAGGGTGAGAGAGTTGAGTGTGTGTAGGCTCATCCGCAGGCATCAAGTTCAAGGGCAATCGTCGAAAACAAACGTCCGGCCTGTACAGTGCCCCTTTACCCATTCCCAAATTCACTGCTATTGTGGAAGAGGACTAAAGGAATAATCTGGGAAGTCGCGTCTGGGAGGGGAACACAGGGGTCCGATGTGGGACGCTGGGTTCACCTAGTCTCGTCAAGAAAATAATTAAAATCGAAGTAATGTATTCTATTGATGAAAACTAAATACAAGCCCGTGGGCCGAAATTGGAGGGAAAACAAAATACTTCCTATCTGGAACAAAACCCCGATGGTGGACGACAATGACAAGGAGAGGGGGAGACTGACAATATTCACCACTTTCCAAATGTCAGCAGAAGGCGAACATCAATAGACAAATGAATCCAAAGATCAAACTTACTTTACCAAGCGGCACATCAAAACCGCTAGACCCCAAGGTCTAGACATAACAAAGGATAAATTTAAATTATGGCGGGCCAAGCAAAGGACCTTCCGCCATTGTTACATCAAACTGTTACCCTTCCAAAGTTATATGGTAAGCTTATTACATATTTATTTATTATTTCAAATATTGGAAATCTAAAAAGAAGAAACAAATTTCAAAGAAAATAATCATAAATGCCTACAGTTAGGTTGGCTCCATTCCTATCTTACAAATGTGGCATCTACGTAGTTGGTCAAATAAACATGTTGAATGAAAAGAAATAATTATGTTTTAAAACATAATAAACATCCCACCTTGGCAGGAACCAATGGCAGAAAATCAAGATTGATTGTTTGATGCCACGTGCAAAACTAAGTCTCTGGGCGCGACCTTTTTAATGACACTTAGGTCACAAAATCTAAATTATAAAACATTTATAAAAAAAATTGTCTGAGCTAATTATCTTTTCAATGGCTTAAATAGGAACACACCTTAGCTTGAATTTAAACACAGTATCTTTTGTCCGTAGAACCATGGCCGGCGCTATACCAACGTCCATTCACTAGAGTCTCAGACGCACGACTGGTTAGCGTCCCAGCCACTCTCTGCTCAGGCAAGCACCGAATCAATATCACTGCGCATGCGCGCACTAACTAGCTGAAGCGCCTTGAAGGCATAGCGCTCATCCTTCCAGAATGATTTCAAATGCTTCGCGCAGCACATACTGTCAACTGTAGCGGCTCACAGTTCTTTGGAAACACACGATATGATATTTGGTCAATACATCTTGTATGGTGGTATGGAAAATCACCTCACCCAGCCTTTCTTTGATTGGCCGCGAGAGCATTAATTCATCACGGCGAGCACCCCCGATAGTTCTGTACAGTTATGCACAAGAATCGTTCAGCACTATATATCAACAATGTTCAAAATACTCGGTGATCCATTGTCGGATCTTCAGACTAGCTAGGCCCGCGGGGTTCAGAGATGGGTCTCCCGAGGTTCAGATACGTAGGCCACGTGATTGCTTTAATTTCGTAAGTTGCGACCTGTCAAAATTGAGCTTTGAGTCGATTCTAAAGGATTGCGTTGAGGTTATATTTTAAATCTATGTAAAATTGCTTGTAATTTGGACACAAAGGTTTTCTAGGAAAGTTTTTTATGTCTGAGCAACTCGCTAACCTGTTTGCCGCCTCTTGGCTTACGTCTTCGTGAAATGTAGGCCTTCCTGTATTGATAAACAATTGATTTATAAAACTGCACTCCGTCGAAGCTGGTGGCATCAGTGGTCCGATTGTTGTGATAAAATGACTATATATTATCTGTGAATGATTCTACGAATTCTTCATGAATTATGTTGCTGCCTTGCCGATTGCCGTAATAACTGCTTGTTGCCGATGTTTTGTACTTAGGATCTCTACCGAGCTGAATTTCCGAATATCTCCAGTTATCGAAGGCCGTTTCGTTGGACGCCAATGTTAATGTATGTACTTGTGGATTGAATAAATTGCTGCTGCGTTCACCATATGATAACCTTTATTGTGTCGTCACTTTTTCTCAGAAGTTTGTTAACAATTTAAGACAATTGATTCAAAGCTCCCGCGAGTGCGGGTCGCAAGAAACCTAACCAATCGATACGTGATCGATTCTTTCCATTCAATATCGAAGGGATGAAGTCGACTCATTGACACCTAATCAGAAATCTCCTGTCATCCCTTCTCTTCCTTTTCCTACCACAGCATTCCAATCATCCATTACTATAACATTTTCATCTTTCTCGACATACCTCAGAATTTCATCTATTTCTTCGTAGGCCTTTTCAACATCACCTTGGCTGGTAGGCATATAGACTTGTACCACTGTGGTGCACGTAGGTTTTGTATTGATTTTGGCTACAATATTCTCTTCACTATATTGCTGATAATATTCAACCCGCTGTCCAAGTTTCTTACTTAATATGAGACCTACCCCTGCATAGCCGTCGTTTGATTTAGTGCTAATGACCCTTTAGTCTCCTGACCAAAGGTCCTGTTCTTCCTGCCAGTCATCATCACCTTGTACAGTTTCCAGCGCCAGGCTGGGTCTTTTAGGAACATAAGCCTCGCCACTTAGTCCTTTCTTCCTACCATCTCTCCGCTGTCACTCTGGTCCAGTCCTCTCATTTCACTAATCCCCACCAAATCCAACCTCAACCTATCCATTTCCCTTTCTAAGTATTCTAACCTTCCACTTTCTAGCCGACTTCTAACATTCCACGCTCCGATCTGTAGAATGTCAGATTTCCTCTCTGTCACTTTAGTGATGTTAACCCCCTCTCGAGTAGTGCCCATCCTAAGATCCGAACGGAGGGACTAGTTTACATCCGGGTTGGAATTTTACCAGAGAGGAGGCCATCATCTCCTGTAATTGTGCATAGAGAGGGGCATATGGTCAGGAAGAGCAATATTGCTGTAGTTTCCCACTGTTGGTTTAGCCAGTAAAACATGTGGTTGTTCACTTGGTTCTGCTACGTGGATAGTGTCTGTGAGAATTATGTAGGCTTTTAGCTTCTTATGCTGCCAGCTAATACTAGCTTTCAATCTGAAGGACCCAAGCTCTTCATCATGATTAGAAGTAGGTGAAAAACCCTTTCGGGTATGTTGCAGGTTATATCACTACTATTTTTCCTTCAGTAATATAGGTAGATGGGCAGTCAGTAGCCATGCTGTGGGCTCCCAACACATGTCTCCTAGCAAAAATGCTGTTGCTATTACAAATTTTTTAACGAGCTTGTCTGTCTAGCTGATGATGCTAAGCTGCACATCAGTAAGCACATTAGTAACACATCTTGGTCTATTGCAACAGAGGGAGGAAACTATTCTTCATTGCTCATGCAGACATTCAAGAAGAAGGAAAACTCTCCTAGGTCTGAAGTCTTACGGTGTATTAAGGTAGTGATTGATGAATCACAGAACCGCCGGGTGTATTGCTGTTTACAAACAGATTTTTTCTGATAGAGAAATTGCAACTACGATACGATTCAGAAAGGGCAGAATAGGGGTATGTAACTTAATTGTGCATTGTGTTGGTACATATTTGAAACCCAATTTACTTAATGAAGTTGAGCTATATATTTAAAGTTGCTAGGAGAAGTATGGTTTACCTAATAATTCTTTTACAACTGGAATTGCCCAAATAAAGTTCTGTTTAATTACAGTACAATGCTGGAGTGTCACTTTTCTTCAGAGCTGTCCTCTTACTTATGTTGTATGATTGTTTTAGACATTATTTTCTTCTTTCTAGGTTTTGAAGCACATAAATACCAAGGGGACACCACCTCCGAAAGTTTGGTGGACTGCACCAGTTTGCTTACGTACGTGCTTGCGAATGGCCCTCCGCCATCTAAGTGTGAGCGTGGTGAGTGACCTACGTATGTTTAGTATAGCTGATGTTTTCTGATATTTTGAATGGATTATTATACATTAATAATTCTTGCAGCTTTGTACAATGGATGATCACCATCAAGAGGTGATTGCTTACTGTAGGGAAAATGGATTCCATGGACTGATGGCAGATGATGGAGAATATGCTGTGTTTGATCCTCCTCGGTACTTTTCATCAGAACACCTGAAGCTTACATACAAGGTAAGAGTGTTATCTTGGCCATTACTGATTTTGCAAAATATAAACAGTAGATGTGCGTGGTAACTGATAGGCTTCATCTGACTAGCACACTCTCATTTAAGATAAATTATATTTATGTTTATAAAAACCAACATTAATTGAATTTTAAACATTGAAACAGTGAAACCTCGATTCATCTTTTCTGGTCGGGCTCTTAAGACAAAAAAAAAAACTCTTAATAATACTGATTCTAATGAATTCTTGCTTTAGGGGAAATTGTATTGGGCCTCCCGAAAAAGATGAGAAGTTTGTGTTCTTCAACATACAGGGTGTAACAAAAATGTTCGGCACAACATGCAGAACACATTCCTCACACGTAGACGAAGAAATTATGTTATATGAACGTGGGTCCGGAAACGCTTCGTTACCATGTTACACCTCATTGTCTCCAACTCATTAATCATGGGAAACACACAAGAATGGAATGTACCAGCATACCACATGCAACTCTTTCTCACAGGAGAAGTTCAATATGCCCTCCGTGCGCATTGATACATGCATCAACCGCTGATGTATCCCTGAAGTATTGCGTATGGTTTCACAGCATTCCATGATACGAGCACGGAGACTCTGAGCATCTTGTACTGGGGTTCGATACACAAGATCTTTCAAATGCCCCCACAAATAAAAGCCCAGTGGGTTTACGTTCGGAGAGCGTGGAGGCCAGGCAATTGGTCCACCTCTACCTATCCATCTGTCACCGAATCTGTTATTTAGAAGCCGACGGACATTAACACTAAAATGAGGCGGTGCTCCATCGTGCATAAAGTAAGCCTACATGATTTGTCGACATGTTGTTATGTCGCACAGTTAAAGGCACATCTGCTAAGTCTCATGGCAAGAGGGACATGTAAAACAATACAATGGCGGTGCACCTACGATAATGACAACGTAACCAGTTGTAAACAAGAGTGCACGTTTCCCATGATTCTAACGTTCCGTTCTTGTGTGTTTCCTATGATTAATGTGTTGGAGAAAATGAGTTGTAACATGGAAACAAAACTTCTCCAGACCCATGTTCATATACAGGGTGTCTACGACCCGGGAAAACCGGGAATTCTGGAATAATCAGGGAAAAATCAGGGAATTTCTTTGTTAATCAGGGATTTTTCTCCATTTGTCTATATCCCGTAAAAGTGGAAGCAATACTTTCGAATTTCGCGGGAAGTGATCGCTCGTTACTCGTTACTCGTTTCTACCGGTAACGAAAGTAACGAATTTTACAAACGGGTGACGAAAGTGACGAAAAAGCAACGAATTTTACAAACGGTAACGAAAATTTTCTGTAGGCGGCTTGAATCATTTAAACTCGCGCCGCTAGGCTCAGAGATTGCGATGGAGCGAGTTTCACGCAAGCGGCGCCGATTGCATAAGCTATACTTCGCCGTGCCTGAGCTAGAGGAAATGCATACTGTGGACACCTTGTGTGGTATTGACGTCAGAAAAGTTGGATGGCGCAGCCACGCGGCAGAATGTTGAAGCTGTAACATTGTGATTGGTGAGATTTATTTAGATGGTGAAGCATTGACGTCGTGATGGAAACAGAAAGAAATTTGTCAAAATCGAGGAGGTACTGCTCTGTATAAGGTTGCAAATCGTATAAAACGGCTACGAATTATCTTCACTACTTTCCTGTACAAAAAGTTCAGAGAGAAAGATGGGTTTCGTCGCTGTCAATTGGAAAACGTGTTACATGTTACATGACAGTGTGCAGCCTGCATTTTTGTGAAGACGACTTCTTTCCACCGGTATTGTTGATTATTGATAGTTATTGTCTCTAATTTGTATTCACATGGATTTAGCTACATCAAAAATACTGATAAACTTATAGCCTATTACTTCTGTGCCGTACAAAGAATGTAATCCGCTCTTCGTCAACTTATTTAAGGGGTTCTTCCGATTGACAATAGCCGAATGGTTAGAAAACTTAAGAAAAATGCTGTTCCTAGCCTTAATTTGCCAGAGAATTTATATTCTTGCCTTTGAACAGCAAGTATGTAGGTCATTGAAGTATGATTTGGCTTAAATTGTGTTTTTCGCTATGATCTCCCTACTGTTGAATTTAGTTAATTAAAATGTAAAATCTTAGTTTTAAGTACCGGTTTGGTGACCCATCATCACAGGCAGGCCTGTAACACCTATACTACTCAGGCAGATAGGTCACTTAGTCGTAATTTTAAAGTTATAGTGATGTTAAGTATAGGCTACATATGCGGTAATGTAGTGGGAGACCGGATCGGCCTAGGCTATTCTAACTTTAATTAGTTCTCATTTCAGGGTTTTACAGTTTTGAGTGCGAATAGTTGGTTTGAAAGTTGTACAACAGTAAGGAGAGTATTTTTTGTATAGGTTTTAATTGGTATTATGGTTTATGTCGAGCTGAGGAGTGAATTTGGTTTGGCTTTTAGTGTAGTTTTTGATCTGTTCCGTTTGCTTATGACAAGTTCAAATGAAGACTCCAGCTTTGTTAAATATCTGTATTTTAAATATTTAATTAAATATATTGATAAAGAGGATGCCTCCATTTTAACTTGCCTGTGGCAAGAGATTAATAAATTAACATTCTTGCCTTTGAACAGCAAGTATGTAGGTCAATATTTGCAATATTGAAGTATGATTTGAGCATCCCAAGTAACGCTTCTTTGAACCCAAAACATTCATGCAAATTCAGGGTTGCTTGATTCAATTTATTATCAGGGAGTCATCCTTTGTGTTATGTGAGATATATATATATATATATATTGTGAAATTAATAAAAAAAACATCGATACCGCTAGGCTCCCAAGTACAGGCTTCATATATGTAACAGCAGACAGTAAATTAACTATCTACATGTGGGTAATATTTTTAACTGGTAGTAATTAGGCACTGCATTTAAATTGATTATAAAAATATTTCTATCAATGAAAGGAAATATGTAGTATTTTGTCATCATAAATTAGAAGCCATAACAAACGCACACCCAATTACTTCACGTCACCATATCGCCGCCATATTGCAAACAGCTGACCGTAAGCTCCTCCCCCGTTTCGGACGTCAATAGGCTACATCAATTCAACGTACATTTTTGCATCAAGAATACTTTCTAGTTTTGTGTGAAATATTTTTCTGTTTTATTAGGAAACCTGACTTTTCTCGAGACGTTTGTTCGCGAAAACTTCCGAAACTAAACAGAAACCTCTCATTTCAGTTATTGACTCTAAATTTTGAGTCAAATTGAAGTCCAAAAAACTTGAAATAATTTAATGTTGCTATCTTGCGAAATGTTACCATTTTGAAACAAAAAATACGAAATAGCCTCGAAATACATAATAACCTGCCGGTATTTTAAAAATCTGTCTCGTAAATTTGCGACATCCGTATGGTTAATTCGAAATTCAGTTATGTTGATTTTTCCTTCGAACTTTGGTTCCATCGGATATATAATCTAACTGGTTATTTCGATAACTTGTATAATTCGTGATTCGCATTCGAAAGAGAATGTGCCCTCTTGTCGTATTATTCGTGCAATCCTCTCAGAATAATTCGTAATATTCGATACGGTACCTACTTCGAACGTTCATCCTCCAAAATCACATCCTCAAGAAGACTGGCTGACCTCATGACTTGCCTGGGCGAATCTCGTCAAACGGACCGAGATCGACGTCAGTTGCGTAAAATGATAAATCCCGTCCCCTATCGTGAACTAGTTACCACGAGGGCTGCGGGAATCCTGTCAAAGGTGATTGGGCATTCATCACGAAACATTCCGAAACCTACTCGCCACTTTTACCATGACCGTATACTTAAAAGCGTACGGGGAGCGAGAAGTGCATCAACCCACTTAGAAATGACTGCCTACGCTGCATCGCGATACTAATTTTCCCTCGTGATCCACCCTGAACTTATGAACTCCCAACCACAGCATAGGGACTGCGGGAATCACGGCGCCGACCATACAACATGTCCATTACTTTTCGTGAATTTTAACCATGCCCAACCTTGAGCCTGCCTCCACCTTTCTGTCAGGGCAGATAGGCAGGCAATCGTTGAACGGCTGGATGCAGCGCCGATTGCATAATATCGCGAGGACAACGTGAATCTCGTAAAACGGCCGACAGCGGCAGCGATTGCGTTACATCGCGATATTTCTCCGCCTTCAATGACTAGGTCAACTGGATTCTTGTCAAACGGACAGCAAGTGGCGGCGATTGCGTAATAATGCTATATTCTCTCGTGCCCGACCTCAAGGACAATGGAAATCTCGTCGAATGACCAAAAGTGACACCGTTTATCTAAATCGCGATTTTTCTTCGTGTTCTATGGTGAAAACTGCGGGAATCTCGTCAAACGGCTGAGACCAGCGCCAATTGTGTAACATCTCGATATTTCTCCGTACTTGACTGCAAAGTCAGAATTTGGCGACGATCACGTAACGTCGCATACAATTCTTCGTGATCTACCGCGGGGACAAAGGAAATCTCGCCAAACGGTAAAGAGCAGAGCAACCTCTTGATATTAAAACAACGTATTGTGCACAAGACAACATATTAGCTGAAACAACTAATTTGATAATTAATATATAGTATTTTTTATTATTTATTTTATTTACAGCTTTAAACACAGTTCATTGTTGTTTATCGTCACCGCGTGATGAGCCCCTTTGCTTGCAGACCACAGACGTATGTTGAATTAAAAGGTAACTAAAATTGACTAAAAGGTAACTAAAAAGTAACTAATTTTTACTTCATCCTTACAGTAGACACCCGGATGACAGTGCTCAGCCAATGAGCAGTGCCTTCTCAAGGTCAACTGAACGTATGATGTGGCAACTTTTCCGTTCGCTTTCTGCGCAGGAGCCAACTATGCCATTTTATTGGGCCTTGAGCATTTTGTTTGTTGCGATCAGTATCGCCAATTTAGCGATTTTGTCGGTAGATATAGCAACTTTGGCGACGAAATATTTTAAATTTAGTATTGTTTATAAATATACTCTGTGAGCTGCCTGAATAGGATTGACATTTCAGCGGAAATTCCACGTCACTCATCACCGCTCTGCCTCTTGACCAATCCATGTTCGCATAGTTTATGTCATAATACTCTGCGTTGCAATATTACCGCCTCAGTGCCTGGTCAGCTTTATCTCTGGCTTGTACAGTTTGCCAATCTCGTTCTCAGACCACATGGAGAGACGAGAACTGTCAATCCTATTCTGGCAGCTCACAGAGTATAATATACTAGCTTCGCCCGGAAACAGTTATGAATGCATTACGTGACAAGCGTTTTTTTTTTTTTTTTTCGATGTCAATGAACTACGACCTAGGCCTTGATCCGTTTTAAGTCTCTGCATGATGGGTTGAAATCACTGACTGGACTATTAATTATATTATCATGGAGATAGCATGTACAACGAATTCTTGTCAGACGTAATTTAAGAATGGCGAGGTGCATGAAACTCAAATCCCCCTCCCGTCCAATCTAAAAACACTTACAGTGGGCGATGTATTGAAGATAGATATATGCTCTCGCGGACTTTTTTTTATAGAACTTTCCGTGCTGAACAATTCTTACACTCATAGTATATTGATATTATTAACGGTTTGCTCAGTGTAAGCTTCAAAAGCGCATATATTGCGGTATATTGTCCCGATAGTGCTTTCGGTACAGGAAGTGAGGTTTTACCGTGTGTATTGTCATGTCAAGTGTTAGCGCGCGCCCGGGCAACATGTGTTAGACCTGGTTTGACAATACTGTTTGCGCGGCTTTTCCATCCCGGTATTCTTTGATTATTGCCTGCTGTAGTTCTACTGTTAATGCTTTAGTGTGCTGTTTGAAGTTTACAAAAAATATAACATTTGTGCCATTGTGTGCTAAATCTATAGTGAAAACTTATGGTGTGCAATAATTTCCAGGGTGTTCTTGTGCTGCTGTTGATATATGATTTAGCCCCTAAAATACGTAGTCGTTCAAACACGTGGTTGTGCTACCCCCTATTATATCGTGTGCTATTCGATCTGTGTCTACTCTTGTGCTTCGAGGCAAATAACCTCTCGCTCTGCTTACGAATATTTCATTTGTACTTTATACTGTAGTGATCAAAAGGCTTAACGGAAGCTCATGATCACTATGAGGTTGTTAATGTGATTATCTTTACCTTGTAGATGCTGCCAGTTATGTTCAGGCTGGTTCACGATTGGCCCGGGAATGAGAACGGGGGCTCTGGTTAACGACTGGAACGGGAACAAGGAAAATGTTTGATGTTTATGTAATATGATGGATATGCCTAGTGCCCTTAAATGCATATTTATTGCTCCTACGTTCCTTGGCTAGGCTAGAACTTATGTCCTATTTTGTTTTTAATTGCGCCCAGGAAATGTGTTTGTAACACCTTTCAAACTCGGCCTTGTATTATCAAACAGACTAGGTTAAATTATTTTAGACTGATAATGGTGTGTTCTGGCCTGTCGAAACATCATTCATAATGATTTCCTTCATTTAAATGTATTTATAAATTACTAAATTGACGAAATTAATATTATATAAACAGTGTTTCATACCAATTGTAACATATGGACTGGAAACACTGGTAACGAATAAAAGGCAAAATAGTAAGATACAAGCAGTAGAAGTGAAATTTTTAAGAACTTCAGCTAAAAAGACAACAAGGGATAGAATTCAAAATATTGAAATCAGAGAAGAGTTAAATATGGAACCGTCAAATCAGAAGATACAGAAAGCAAGGTTACGTTGGTTCGGACATTTCAAAAGAATGGGTAAAGAAAGAGTAGCAAAAAGGGAATTAGAAAGAGAAGTCAAGGGTAAGAGACCAGTTGGAAGACCGAGAAGAAGGTGGTTGGACCAAATGTTGAAGGACATTGGAGAAGCTGGGTTGGATGTGGCAGAAGTGATGGAACAGGAAAAATGGAGGGACAGAAAGGAGTGGAGGAGGCTTGTAAACCACACCCGGGTGGCTGGAGTGGGACTTGGATGATGATTACTCAATTACATCTGTCATGACGAGGTGGACCTAATTCAGAGTGAGAACTTGGAATATGCCTCCCTTCGTCCCTTGGATATGTGTAAATTACTGTATAGGCTTATATTCAGACTTATGCTACCGAATATCATACCTGCGACGTAGATTAGTGATTTCAATGGTAATGAAATGTTTTACAAATTATTGGTCTAAGATGATTCCACTCATATGGTGACACCTTGATGTGTGTATTCAACCTTCCTTTGTCCCTTTTATTGGAGGCATTCACTGTAGTGAAAGCAGCATGACTTAATAGACCTTGCTTATTTTACTGGACAACAAGTTCACTTATTGAAATAAATTTATTTTCACAACTGTTTCCCTTGTGCCGCCATTGCTCACATCTGTTTGGATCCTGGAATTTCCGAGAACAGAAAACATAAAACTTAATTCTATTTTCCTTTTGCTTTCCTGGATTACATTTTGCTTCTTGTTCCTGGAGAGCGCTTAAAACCAACCAAAAATAGCGTGCGTTTCATCACACTTCCCGTTCCCGGGCGAATGTTTAGCATTCTTTACTCAGGGAATTCTCTCATTAATTCTGGAAAAATCAGGGAATAATCAGGGAATTCTTTTAAGATGAGTTGGTAGACACCCTGATATAACATGATTTATTCGTCCACATGTGAGGAATGTTTCCTGCATTTTGTGCCGTACATTTCTGTTACACCTAAGGGTGTCCGCTGGAAGCAGCTAGACTCAGGCGAGCCGAACATGTCTTCGGATGCTCCCGGCATTAAAAGCTATACGATAAATAAATAACTAAAATTCTGCATTTTTTGGAACAAATATTCAGTTTCATGTATCAAAAGATATATCTTTGATTCAAGTTATAAAATCGTTCAAAATGTTATTTGATTGATCACAAAAGCAGCATTATCTACCTTAATTATGAAATTCATCAATTTATTATTTGATAGATCGCAAGAGCAGCTGTAATGTCAACAGTAATGCGAGATGAGCAGAGAAGAATTTTTATTGTGCTGGGTTAGAATGAGTAATGTACACTAAAGCATGAAACTGTATCAAGTTGATTGTAGACTACTGTTATCAACCACAATTGTCAGCAATATCATACTGCATTCTTTTGATCAGTGAACTAAGCTCAATTAATTCTAACTTTTGCCATGATTAAAAATTTCAGCTAATGGAGATGCAAGAGGACAAAATGCAATTAAAACGTGGAAATTGTTTTCGTGCAAACACTATACACAATAATCCTTCATGTACTCACAGCATTTAAAACGATATTCTTTTGGTATGAATTCATTTGTTTAAAATATTCTGCCCATTTGGTGTTGAGGGTGACATTGTCAATTTTTCATAAAATGCAGGGCTTCCAGCGACTCACTTTTCTCACTATTATTCACTATTTTCAAAGCAGCCTCACTTTTCTCACTATTTGATAAAATTACTCACTATTCTCACTTTTTTTTTTACCAAACTGGTCCCATTCTGCATTAAAAATGGTCTCGTGCACAATCAGATAGCTAGAGAAAGGAAGGAAGGAAGGAAGATTGTAGTTTTACGTGACCGTGAATAATAGCTAGAGAAAAATGAACTACCCATTCATGGGTATACTTTGGGATAGCTAGAGACGACCCAAAGTATACCCATGAATGGGTAGTTCATTTTTCTGCCACCGGTGCCTGAGCGTGCTGCCGGCTGCGAGCCAGGTGGCCAGAAAGCATGAAAAGCTTCCATAGTGCAATAACACAGCCGGAGCTGTGCAGCGATCGCTGAAAATTTTAACAAAAATTCAAATTTATATTTTTGTTTTACGATTTAAATTTCTTGAGTGTTGCATTGATTTTCCTATCCATTATTTCCAATTGCCCTCTAACTACATGAATAATCACAAACAGTACTCGGAGATATTAACATAGGCGCAATTTGGTTGACATTTTTGGGGGGCTAATTTGTTGTTTCAGATACACATTCTTAAAAATATTGTCTATTTCAATACAGTTTTGTCACATTTTTGGGGGGCTATGGTTGGTTTTGGGGAGCTTAGCCACCCAAGCACCCCCTAATTTCGCCTGCAGATATCAACAAACGTTAACATTATGAACCAGATATACGGCCATAAATGCGAATAATGCTATGAATTTACTCACTATTTAGTCACTTTTTCATACAAATACTTACCTCTTTTTCACTTCTTTCAAGAAAAAAACACTCACATTTTCACTATTTTTGATGGAAGCCTTGATAAAATGCCACAGATTAATTTTTGTGGAATTTACAAAAGTAGCGGCAAAGCCATCTTCGTTGTG
The DNA here is from genome assembly GCA_946902985.2 of Meconema thalassinum. Lineage (NCBI taxonomy): Eukaryota > Metazoa > Arthropoda > Insecta > Orthoptera > Tettigoniidae > Meconema > Meconema thalassinum. The sequence continues at coordinate 1,081,893,162 of OX336388.2, read as the reverse complement.
AATGTATACTCATTAATGTGGTGTAGGCTATCTGTACAGGTGAAAAATTATCGTGAATCAATGAAAACGGTCTGTTATGTACACTTAAGCACAAAGAGTTCTTTCAGTGCTCATATTTCAACCAGTGCTCAAATTTCAACCAGTCGATGGCTATATCACTAATCTTAGTATGAAACAAAGAACTGGATTTAAACTGGCTAACTAGTGCATACACTTGATAATTCAGCATAATGGAGATGTTAGAGGAAATATTTGTATTGGTTTTGCTTAGAGTTCACTGTCCTGCCAAAATGAACACCATCAATCAAAACATATGTATAGGACCTTATGCCAAGAAATGCCTGTGCTCTTGAACACGAGTATTGTGCATGCTTAAATAAGTTGGACGTACCGTACATTGCCGGTGGTGAATGAATATGTCTGATCTCGGAATAAATATTGCTGGGAAATAAAACTTCTTATATTTATACAGTCCTGCAAGTGACCCCCAAATTATTCTAGCCTTTGTGTGTCCTTGTGTTTAAAGTAAATTACCATGTGAATGTGCAAATTCCACAAAGAAAACCTATACCATACTTGCACAAAAGCTGCTTGATGTTTAACACCTCTCAATGATAGTACAGGATACTCTGAAAAAATATCGCACATTGCACACACAACGCTTTTGTGCGAATTTTTAATACTTGTGCTGAAAACTACTGACAGAGGATCATTATTTGTTGGAACCAAGATTTTTTTTTCCTTTTCGAAACTGAATTCACAGCAATGTTTTTTTTTCCTTTTCGAAACTGAATCGATTTATGGTGTTTAATTACCGTATTTGCTCGCGTATATCTCGCACTTTTTTTCCTGAAATTTCAACTAAAAAAATGGGGTGCGAGATATACGCGGGGGCGAGCCGAAAATACGAGTGAAATTTGTCGGCGATAGATATGCGCGGGGAATCTCCGTATTCCAGAAAAAACACAAAATTGTCATTATTGAAACAAGGCAACTGGTATACGGTACTCACCCTATTCATTATCACTGCCGTCGCTGAATAATTAATAATAACAGATACCTACTTCGAACGTTCATCCTCCAAAGTCACATCCTCAAGACGGCCGCCTGACAGCATGACTTGCCTGCGGGAATCTCGTCAACCGGACCGCGATCGACGCCAGTTGCATAAAATTATATAACCTGTGCCAGTCCGCGAACTTGTGTCCTCGAGTACTGCGGGAATCACGGCCCCGATCATAGAACTTGTCCATAACTGCTCATGAATTTTAACCATGCACAACCTCGAGCTCGCCTCCGCCATTCTGCCAAGACAGATAGACAGGCAGACAATCGTTGAACGGCCGGATGCGGTGCCGACTGCATAATATCGCGTTCTCATTGTGCAACCGCGAGGACAACGTGAATCTCGTAAAACAACGAGAGTGGCAGCGATTGCGATACATCGCAATATTTCTCTGCATTGTCAAATGGGGACGAAGAGGTTACCATATTTTTTTCCGTGCCCGTCCTCAAAGGACAATATAAATCGCGTCGAACGCCTAAAAGTGACCGATTATGTAATCGTGATTTTTCTCCATGTTCTGTCTAAAAAACTACCTACGAATCGCGTCAAACGGCTGAGACCAGCGCCGATCGTGTAAAGTCTCGATATTTCTCCGTACCTGACTGCAAAGACATAATTCGGTGACGATCACGTAACGTCGCATATATTTCTTATTGGTCTACCATGAGGACAAAAGAAATCTCCCCAAACGGCCAAGATCAGAGCAACTTCTTGGTAATTATAACTTCTTGTACACAAGACGGCATATTTGCTGAATCTACTAATTTGATATTAAATATCCATTGTTTATTTTTATCAAATTTTTATGACACCATCAGTGAATCTTATTCACTGCTTTAAACACAGTTCATTGTTGTTTTCCTTCACCGCGCGATGAGCTTCTATGGTTGCCGAACTCAGACATATCTTGAATTAAAAGGTAGCTAAACGGTAACTAATTTTTACTTCATCCTTAAAGTAGACACCCTGTGAAGTTTATCGATAATCCTGTCTTGCTGATTATCTCTGCATTTATATTACTCTTTGTGCTTTGACTGTTTGTAAGCGGGAAAACTTGGTTTTAAGAGGTGCTTGCTGTAGTTCTGGTATTCGTTCAATTGTGTGACAAATTTCTGTGCGATTTAGTGTTTTCGTGATGAATTCAAGTAATAAACGATTCATCAGTCTTTAGAATTTTTGGAAACTGGCACAATGAATTAGATAGTCTCACATCACCAAGAGTTTGTAATCTTTTTCCCTGTAGTCTTTTCTCGCTATTTTTAAGACCTTGCGACGCATGTACGCGTTAAATTTTTGCGCTTTGGGATCTTCTGGATTTCTATTTTTGAAAGTTGGCAGGTATGTATGGGAAATATCCTGCTTTCCATAGTTTAATACAAACCTTTTTTTTTCTTTCTTTCAAAACTCAATGCAGTATATCCAATCTTCTTTAATAAACTTTTTATGTACTATATATAGTACTGGATTCATGGTTTTAACGATATCTGCAAAATATTTCAGCAAGCATACCTGCCAACTCTCCCGATTTAGGTGGGAGACTCCTGATTTCACACCATTTCTCCCGTCCTTCTGCTGGAAGTATTAAATCTCCCAATATTTTCAAATCACGTGCATAATTTCGAACTAAAAGTGCGAGAAGACAAACTCCAGTCATCCATCGAACAGATGGATTTTACGAGAAGTGTGTTTCGATACCGCAGTTTCGCTTCGTATCGATATCATTTATAGATAATTCTCCATAACTACGCTTCCCGCTTAGTTTTATTTGAAATAGTCGATGGTTAATTCAGCGCGTGTTCCTAGGTTTCATAATAGCCTGTGGGTGAGAGGTAGTTGTAGGCTGCGGAATATTGGAGACTATCCGTTTAACCTGTGAAATTGTCTGTGTAGCCTATAACTTGGATGTTGTTGCCATAATATGACAGTAGCTATTGTGACTTTTCGATCAGAGTGACTTTGTCAGTTCCTCGGTAATAAGGCGAAGGAATATGATTAGGTTCAAAATCTCCCGATATTTCAGTTTGAGAGGTTGGCAGGTATGCATATGTTATCACAACAATATATTTACTCCAATTTTTGTCGATACTGAAGTCTCGAAATATCGCGATTTTTGAAATGTGTTATTTTCACCCTAAAATGGTAAAAACCAATGAAATGCCGGTAAGATATTTATTTATAAAAATATTTACTGTAAAATTAATATAAATAGTTCCACATATCTGTGAATTATTACAGACATGATGATTAGATAACAAAAGTCCCTTCTCGATTGATTGGTTCAAGTCCTGAAATCAAGGAAACAATGCTCTGCTTATACAGTTTTACGCCAAGGTTTTTGGCGGGTCAATCCCAGTTTCAAAGTCGTGCAGAAGACAGTCGGTGAGCCTCAGGCATGTGCAATTGAAAAGTGATAAGTTCCGAAACTCAATAGAAACCTCTCATTTATGATGTTGGCCTCGAAATTTGTGTATCTCAAATTGAAGACCAGAAATAACGCGAAATAATTATTGTCGCAATCTTGCGAAATGATACAGTTTCAAAAAATGATCGCAAAAATGCTTCGAAACACATATACTATATTTTAAAAATCTATTAGTCTAGTGAATTTGTGCCATCAAGTGTGGTTAATTCGAAACTCCGTTATGTCTATTTTTCCTTCTAACTATGGTTCCATTGGATATATAATCCAACCGGTTATCTCGAAAACTTGTACAATTTGAATTTCACCCCTATATTCCCTCAAACAATGCCAAGGGACAGGTTTGAAATAATATTGTGATATTTACATTTTGTTGACAATTCGACACGAGATGCATACACGGGGCCTAAAAAGCTTTTAAAAATTCACCTTTTCCTGGAAATTATACACGTGAGCTTTCAGTTGCACGGAAAGCAACTCTCATATCAATTACACATGCCTGAGGTTCGCCACCAGTCCTCTAGAACTGTGAAACCGTGGCGTGAACTGTACTTTGGGGACAACATAAGTTTCAAGAGTTAGTGAGGAAAGAACTATTGTAACCATGGAGAATATTTGTTGAATAATTGTTAGGCTAGTTATTAAATACAAATTCATTTGAGTTTTAGTTATTTCGAAAATAGTAGTAATAGTAATAATTAATTAATAATAATTGCTGTCGAAATTGCCCCTATTAGGAAAAGGAAAAAGCATGCATGGTGGAATGCGGAATGTGATACTGCAATTCGGAAAAGACACACAGCATGGCTCAATGATCAGCAAAAGAGGACCACACAATCGCGAGAAGAATTAACCATTGTTCGAAGGGAAACTGCCAAAGAAATTAGGAGAATTAAAAGAGAAAATCAAAAAAAGTCCATACAAATTATTGATGATTTCTTTAAGCAACACAAAACAAGGGACTATTACAGGACATTTCGTCAATATCATTCTAAATACAGCCCTCCTACACTATTAATGAAAGATAAATCAGGTAAACTAGCCCACAAAGATACTGATAATGCTAAAATTCTAGCAGATTATTTTAGAGAACTACTAAATGCTGATGAACCTAAGGAATATCTTGATTTTGAGCCTAATCCAAAAAATTAAACAAATTTACAGAACATTATTCCTCCTGACTTGACTGAAATATGTTCAGCGATTAATTGGCTCAAAAATTATAGAGCAGCAGGAGAGAATTCATTGGTAGCAGAACTATGGAAATATGCAAATGAACAAACCATCTCCAACCTCCATAAACGCCTCATCGATGTATGGAATTCGGAACAAATACCAGAGGAATAGAGAATGGCTGTAATCCACCCAATTCATAAAAAGGGTGATAGATCCGACCCGAACAACTACCGTGGGATTTCTTTGCTTGATGTAACATACAAGATTCTATCTAGAATTATCTTGACAAGAATTCAACACCACTCGATCAAGAACTAGGAGAATATCAAGGAGGGTTCCGACCAGGTCGCAGCTGTCCGGATCAGATCATCAGTCTGAAATGGATAATGAAATATCATAGAATGAGACAAAAGGATTTGGTTATTACTTTTGTGGATTTTAAGAAAGCTTATGACAGTATCCATCGAGGATCATTACTTAACATCCTTAGGGAATTTGGGTTACATCAAAAGCTTATCAACCTCATCGGCGTTACTTTGAAAGATACTAAATAAAAGGTTAAATTTCGAGGCGCCTTGTCTGAACCATTTGATATCCGGACTGGACTTCGACAGGGAGATGGTCTATCGCCGTTATTATTTAATTGTGTTCTTGAAAAGATCATGCGTGAGTGGAACAAAACTTGTCCTCCAAATGTAAAGATTGGTACTAATATAAAACTGAATTGCTTGGCCTTTGCGGATGACCTTGCACTGCTTGCAACCAGTATAGATGAGGCTCAACACCAAATTGAAGAACTTGGGTCTATTGCAGCAAAAGTAGGACTTCAAATTTCATTTGAAAAGACTGAAATAATGGCATCCTTTGATGTGGAAACACAAGCTATTACATTGATCAACAATAAAGAAATTAAAGTTGTACATAAATTTAAATATTTAGGGGAGATTATAACATGGAATTTGGATGAGAAAGCTTCAATCGAAAATAGAACAAAGTTAAGACAAGCGCAATATATTACTTGGTCTAGTTACAAAAAAAAAAATCACTCTCCATAAATGCCTAATTACGACATTACGAATCAGTTATTAAACCGGAAGCATTATATGCTTGTGAAACACTTTTCAAGTTACACTCGGATCAGTTACTGACACATTACAGAAGATTGATAGAAGAATTCTCAGAACTATAATTAATAAAAAACATCAGGTGGATGGTCAATGGCGTCTATTATCAAATGATGTGGTTTATAAAGAAACTGAGTCTATAGTCGATACTATGCGAAAAAGGCGAATTGCTTTTTTTTGTCATATCTCACGCCTGCCGGATACCAGACAATTAAAAGTATTATTTAATTATTTTTTCAAAAGTAAAACCAAGAACTCTTGGTTTATGGAAATTCAAAATTATTTGGATGAACTCGGCTTGACAATGTCCCAAATTGCTAACAAAGATGAGAAGAATATCTTGAAAAACAAGAACATCCGACTTCCCTTAAAAACCTTGACCCGCAAAACTTACGCCATAAGCGATGCAGAGAGAGCGGCAAGGTCAACTAGAATGAAAATGTTTTGGGAAAAGAAGAAAAATAAGAAGCTGAATCTTTAATATTTTTTTTTGAGATATGTATATACTTGTTTTGGTTAAGTGCTCCAATGAGGGCATAACATATGTAAATGAATAAATAAATAAATTAGAATAGAGTAGAACGCCTATTTAACGTTTTCCTTGGGACCGGTATTTTTTAACCTTACATGGGGGTTTACCTTAAATCGAGGTTTCGATAGGTTTCATTACTAACTGCAGCACTCCCCCCACATACGGTGCACTCTCGTTAATTCGCGGTAATTAATGCACGAACTTCCGCGAATTATCGAAAACCGCGAATTATCCGCACTTATTTTTGTTAAGCATAGTAAAAACAAAACTATTGGTTAAAATAATGAAATAGGCTTGAACATGCAAAATAATAGTTATAACACTTGATTGTAGTGTCCTATAAGACATGCTAGGCTAGAGGTAGGCCAATATGGATTATGCCTACATTAATATATAAAAAAAGTCATGGCGTTTTGTTTCTTGGATCGTTAATTCTAATTTTCGATTGCACATTTCAGAAGAAAACATTATATGAGAACTAAAATTCATCTAGTTTTTCTATATAAGAGATAAGTGTGACTAAAGACACTAGCTTGACTGGGGCTACTTACGGGATTTCCGTTGCATCACCTCAGTTTGTAAATTCAAAATGCAATGCCAATATCCAGTAATCTAATATTAACTAAGTAGTATGGAAACATGGTCAAGAATTACAGTGATTCAACTATCTAATGTCAATATCACCCTATTTAACCATCATCCAGCTGATCTAAATGATATCCGTAAACTAATATCACCCTATTTAACCATCATCCAGCTGATCTAAATGATATCCGTAAACTAATTATTATAATTAAAGTCACCACTGACTTTAGCCGTAACTAAAGATCTTAGATGCAACTATTCATCCACAAAAATTAAATCCAAAATGCACCGTCAAATAAATGTTCGAGGTTCACTCTCTGTTGAATACCATTATGAAGTACAATATTTCTTCAATAATCTATATCCCTTCCATTCGGAAGAAAATAATGTTCTAACACCATTCCCCTATCAATGATACTGCATTGTCACAACAGCATAACTTTATCTATATTTCCACATCACTGTGAATAAACCCATAGTTCACCATTGTGGAATTCTAATACTTCATTAAACCATTTTAATCATGTCCTACGGACCATATTTGACTGCGCATCAGTCACGTTATCTACTATGTGTACCTGAAACACTTATCAATTGGATCAAGATGCTATACACGAACACTAAAAGTCGTGTACGTTACACTGTCGGCATCTTGGGGAGCTTCTCAGTAAAGGTCTGTGTACACCAAGGCTCCGCACTGTCCCCATTGCTTTTTGTCCTTGTCATGGACAGGACACAGGACTTGCAAAGGAGTGTCCCTTGGACTCGCTTATATGCAGACGATATTGCACTTCCTGATACCACTAGAAGAGGATTGCAGTGTCAAGTTAAAGATTAGAACATCCATCTCTCACAATTCGGTTTTAGACTTAACAAAAAGACTGAATACCTGGAAACCATCCGAAGCAACGGCTCCATCCAGGTTGATAGATACCTTAACGAAGACCGCAAGCTTCAGGTATCTAGGATCTTGCCTGCAGACTGATGGTGGGATAGCTGATGAAGTGCAAAGTAGGTTGCGTGGATGAGATGGAGGGAAGTCACAGGCGTACTCTGCGACTAAAGGATGCCACTACATCTGAAGTTCAAAATATACCCGCCGGGCAACACTCGCCGTTAGCAATTTTCACAGCTGGTTGCCAAACCAGCTAGTCCTTTTGCATTCCGGACTTTTAAACCTGAATAATAAATTTTCTGTTTTGAAATGTATTTTCGAGTACGTTGGCATGTATAGTTATTTAATGGATATCTTAATACGTTATTCATTTTTGAGATATGCACATTAAAAATAAGATAAAAAGCGGGTAAATGCTAGTAAATACGATATGCGAGTAAATACGGTAATAATAATAATAATAAGGGAAGATCAGAGAGGACGGCACTGGGAAGTGGAAGTGGACCCTCTTTCCGTAGGCCAAAGTGGGAGGTTCTTAGGTTTTTACTAAGGGAAACAGGTTAGAAGCACAGTAATTTAATGAAGTAAAAGAAATAGAATATAACAAAGAAACGCGCCGCCATGAGGCGAGTGAAACACAATTTCACAACACCCACACATACGCGCCCAGCGCGGTAGGAAACCGAGGGCCATATAAACACTACTAAATTCAAGACGCAATTCCGACTGATTAAGTTTTCACAGCTTGTATTGGAGCATTCACTGCCTAATTTGTGTATCAACACAGCATAAACTCCTCACTACTTGGTGTGCACAACAAAACACCAAGTTTCGCGAATTAAAACAATTTGCAAACCCTCGTTGCATTGACCAACATCACATTAACTTGGCATCACAGGGCCAACCAAAATTCAACACAGCCATTAAAACTCTTTCATTTCACCTTCATAATATTCCATCTTTCTTACACACTCCGGACAGCTTAACTTTCCAAAACCCAAAATATTTTTGGAGCACCCACTACATGACAATGGCCTCCCGCCAATCGAGGGACTCTCCTTTTTTTCTATTAAAAACAAAAGATCAAATGGGACTTCCCTCGATACTGGAACACAATCGTCCCATGTGTACACATGGTTTGGAAAAAAAAAAAAAAAAATTACACCACGTCAAATTCCCATGAATAGGTATAATATACAAACAACATACACACTACATATTACTGCCTTGTGGCTTTGGAGGTAGTCTATAGAGGGGTCTATGGAACTGGGGTTGCTGTCGAGGTGGAATGCGTGGACAAAATTACACTATATAAATAAAACTGAACATATGATCTGGAACGAGCACCAAAGGCAAACAAAAACAAGGAAGCCTATGTCCTGTTGTTGTTTGAGTCTTCTGTGTTTTGGCTCGTTTGATGCAGCAATCCATGCCACCCTGTCATGAGCTAATCATTTCATCTCTACATAGCTACCACACCCTACGTCGGAGGCAATCTGTTTAACATATTCTAACCTTGGTCTACCCCTACAGTACTTGTCCTCGACCCTTCCTTCCATTACTAAGCTTGCTATTCCTGGGTGTCTTAATGAGTCCTACCAACCTATCTCTTCTCTTCATTAGCAGTCGCCTGAAACATCTCTCCTCTTCCTAAACAACACTAAATTAACTCCAGCGGCTTTAAAAGAAAAGATGTACGTTGCAAAGATGCTAGAACTACGTCCCGGAGTTCCAAACGTCATGCCTCGCAGGAAGCGAAATTACGTTAATTCAAAAACAAGCAAGACTAAACTAAACCACAATGGAAATATTCCACCTGACACACAACTGCCCTAGGGGTAGGAAAAAACTACAAAATCATGGTTGTTAATATATATATTGTCCGTCCGGATGAAAGGGGTCTCACTCAACAGGTCGGCAATGCTTTCACGATGTGGCGGGACCGAACCCCAAGCAATGAAGCCAGGGCCCCTCACAAGTTCAAATACACCACCTCTTGCTGTCTTGTCTCCGAGCAAAGTCTTCCGTTGTTACCAACTTGCACTGTTCACACACCTGGCCGATCAGCACTACCATCTGGACGGCTTGAAAGTAACCAGTTCATAACAGCTCAATGGTGTGAGCACTGTCACTACAAGTTGGCAGTATGGCCGCCGAGGTATGGCGGATCCAATTAGTGACCTTGGTGAACATGGTTATTATTTCAAACAATAGTTCGCGAAGTTGCCTCAGTAAATTCAATTTTGTCTCTTTATTTGCTGAAATTTGCTGAAGCAAGGGCGCAAGTTTTGTAGCAGATAACTTGGCCCACTTGAATATTTTATCCGCGATTTGCGGACTTCACAGGTGTTCAGAAGTAAGTACAGAGACCATTTAATTTCGTCTCGGGGTAGGAAATTAGATCCATGGTATTCCGGAAGTCAAGATTAGTGTCTTGCTTATGGTCATGTCAGTGTTCGAGAGGTTAACATCGGGTATTTCTGGACACTTGCTGAAGGCTCGACAGCTTCCAAGATTTTTAGAAAAGGGAAAGGCTAGGGGAGGTATCGTCTCGACACCGTCACAAGCTCGCTGAAATTTCGCGTTGCCGTGGATAATCCATCTTGTTGAATTCGGGTACAGTACAGGGCACCAGAAACTTGTTTCATTCTGTGTAGATGCACAGCCTCGTTGCAGAATAACTTCACGCTTAATGGATACATGCAAGATTCACTTACTTAAAATCATTATCACTCTTATCAGTTGCAGTAAGGATGCCTTCACACAGCTCTTTAACCCCTCAAGCCTGTATGTCCGCTGGACTTGACTCGTTCAGCCGGTTCGATGTACCATAAAAGTCGGGTGCAGGCGGAAGTTAGAATGCCTATTACGCATGAAACCGTGCTGTTTCGCCGGATCTTCTTTCACGTTATAAACCGAGAAGTTATGTACTTTCATGCCATCTCTGTTTCATAATTAGAATACGAAGTTGATCGACATCCGTTGCTTTTGACGACTCATATCGATCAGCGATGGAACATGAAACGTGCTCTATTAAGTTTCAGGTTAGTTGCTTTAGAAGGTACTACATCCTTTCCTGCCATCTTGCGATTGTTTTGTGAACTATATCTAACTTGACAATTTTTGTCACTTATGAAGGGGAAGCACCGATAGCAATTACTTAGTAGATAACTTTTGCTTCGTAGGCTAGAGGCTACTCAGTCACAGATGAATAATTGCCGGGCTGTCTCATTCTCTTACGGGTGCAGATATTATTGGTTTGATAAATGACAGTAGTGGAAGTGATGTATAGGGAGCATGCACAGCATGATGTTATTGGAGAAGTGGGAGACAGCCCGGACGTAGCAGAAATAGCTTCAGCTGTAATAACGACGACCGCTGTACAGTGTTTGTGGCGAGAGGTAGACTTCGTCACAAGCACACTAAAGATCCCCTTCACGGGTATGCCGGGTACAAGAAGGCATTTCACGTCTGTTTTTTGCTGTTTTCGACAATGTGATTGAACTAATACAGTGCACTCTCGTTAATTCGCGGTAATTAATGTACGAACTTCCGTGAATTATCGAAAACCGCGAATTATCCGCAGTTATTTTTGTTAAGCCTAGGAAAAACAAAACTATTGGTTAAAATATTGAAATAGGCTTGAACACGTGAAATAATAAGTTTAACTTCTGATTGCAGTGTCTGCTAGGCAACTGGTAGGCCTATGTGGATTATGCCTACATTAATATTTAACAAAACGCCGTCATCACTTTATGTTTCTTAGATCGTTTATTCTAATTTTCGATTGCACATTTCCGAAGAAAATATTATACGAGAACGAAAATTCATCTCGTTTTTCTGTGGGCCTATAAGAGATAAGTGTGACTAGAGACACTGGCTTGACTGTGGGAAACTTTCTGGATTTCCGTTGCATCACTCCCGCACTCTATATCAACTGGATCTCCGTTTTCCTTACCAACAGTCAAATTCTGTCATAATCGTCTTTATCGACGTCTAACTTGCCCGTTCGAAATATCGTCGTTACAAAAGTCGGCAAGCGCTTGCTTTTGTACGAGCGGAGTAGCGGTACTTTTCTCTCGACTTGTTGACTGCATGAAGAGCATCGAACAAACACGCTCTCGGTGTCTTGCACGTTTGCACCATTACGCAATAATCTCTGTTTACAATACGCTGTCCGCGCATCCACTCTTCACAACTCACTGATCAGCGACCTTGGTGTGTGGCTGTTGGGAAAGGGAGGGTTGGTTCCGAGTGAAAGTGCATACCTCTTGTATTGTTTGGGCCTCGAAGACGAAGGAAATCTGTGCTATACCACTCGCGGCAACATGCTCGTAAGTTTTGAAGATTGCGCAAGTAGGCCTACTGTTACATCGCAGAGAAACGCAGTTCAGTCTTCTCGAATCTCATTGATTTAGTCTTTACGCATTGCGTCGCATCAAAATTCTTTTAAACAACAGAGAGATTGCTTTACTTAGCGTGATGATTAGTTGCTGTGAGAATTCCCATTAAAATAAATACTCGTGGAGAGTCGCGAATTAACCGCAAAACGAATTATCCGCACGTGAATTATCGGGAGTGCACTGTAGTTTGAGAAACAAATATGTACGCGGCAGGAAGTGAGTCAGTGACAGGGGACAACATTTGTGTGTTCATGTGGCTTGTATTGTTGATGGGGATAATGCAGAAACCTATCCTAAATAGCTATTTCACCCCTATATTCCCTCAAACAATGCCAAGGTACAGGTTTGAAATAATATTGCGATATTTACATTATGTTGACAATTCGACACGGGATGCATACACGGGGCCTATAAAAAGCTTTTAAAAATTCACCTTTCCCTGGAAATTATACCTAAAAATATGTATATGTATGTACATTCAACATTATCATGTAAATATCTTGCTTTCATTGTAAATATACCTGAAACAAATACCAAAAGTGGAACTTATTATACTTTTGTAAAAATTGCGTGTGATTATGGACAACCGTGATAATCAGTCGTCACATATATTACTGAGAAACATTGGACATGATTTCGGTAGGTAATCCTAAAAATTTCATTACGTTATATTTCGTAGATTTAACATTATTAATTTTTTACCTTGGTGGTGTCCAAACCTCTGCTGAGCTTCAATTTAAATAACGGTGGATAAGTGAAAACCTCCGGATTAAATAGCCGGCCTGACGGGTTAAAGATATGAGCCCTGATGGACTCTCGTGTAACAATCTTGACTCGACCCATTACAACCTTCAGTACCCGTAGTAAAAACACATAAATCATTACTCCCTTCAATGTGTGTAGGGCTCACTTTAAATACACAAAACAGTTTCCATGTTCTCTGGGCTAGCGAAGTGTCATTGACATTTTTGACAATGTAAACAAACGTGACAACTAAATCAACACACACAATGACCTTCCAGAACAAAGATATACCATACAATATTAGTTATTACTAGGGCCTGGATTAATATTCACTAAAAACTACAAAAATATGCATGCACATACGCATAAAAATGTTGAAAATATGCACTAAAAATAAAACATAATACACTTACTAAACGTATTATTTAATTATAACTCAGCTTTACTTTGATACACGGACAATGAAACTTAAATTCCTTGCAAAATGTTGCATGGCAGTAGGTTATCAATAGTTTTTCAATGTTTCAGGGGTCAATGACTTTCTGTTGTCAGGCAGAATTAATTTATATGCTGAAAATGATCGTTCTACGTCGACGGATGTAACTGGGCAGCACTTGTTCACTGGCACTGACTGCTCTGAACATTCTTCTGGTAAAGGCTGCCTGATTCCACTTATGTAGTTGCTTATGGATTGAATCTTCTTCAGTCCTGGGTTTGAGTCTAACACCGCACTGAGTTTCCTTTTCACTTTTTTCCAGTTTCACCAGGGACTCCATTTAAAGAACTAATGGTGTTTTGAATTAACTGAATGGATTCGTGTAGGGGCGCACCGCGAGTTTCTAGGCCCTTAATCGCCTTCGAAAGTGACGAGTAATGTACATGGATGAAACTGAGATATATAGTTTCAGATTCAAATGTGCACTTTGCTTCACGAACACACGCAGTATGACTATCGTCAATACGTGTTAACTACATCTTTCACTTGATTAAAGCAAGACCAACTACAATCCTCAGACCTTAATGTAGAAAAAACATGGCGGTGATGGTTGCCCAACCAATAGCTAAGATCATGTCATCGGGCTTGTCACAGTTCGTGTAAATTATTATATTTACTCACCTAAGAGCATAAAAGATATCACAAGATGAGACTAGGTTCCGAAGAAATAGGCATCAATAATTTAGACTTACCTGAATTAATTTATCTATATAGTGCTGGCCTCGAATTATAGGTTTCTTCGTCTTCACCCAAGGGGCAGCTACAATAGTCTCACTGTTTCAGTGATAGAATAAGAAGCCTTTTGGCGAGTTATCACGGTTTGTATTTAAGTTCAGTAATTCATCATCATCTTGCACAGTTTCCAGCCACTGGCCGGGTCTGTTTGGAACACAAGCCTCTCCAACGTCTTCTGTCTTCCCACCATCTCTCAGCCTCCACCCTTGACCAGTCTTCTCTCTTTTTCACCCTTTCTTCCACCCCCTTCAGCCACCTGTCTCTCGGTCTTCCTCTCGGTCTCTTTCCTTCCTACTTCGTCTCGTGTACTCTCCTGGGTATCATCTTCTCCTACATTCGTTTTACATGTCTATACCATCTAAGTCTAGATTTCTCTATACCATCCTGTAATGGTTCCTCCTTCATTAATTCTCTGGTCCTTTCATTTCTTATTCTGTCCATCTTTGTAGCTCCAATACTGCTTCTCAAGAACCTCATCTCACTGGCCTGTATTTTGCTCTTCTCCCTTCCTTTCATAACCCAGGTCTCCGAGGCATACGTCAGGATAGGGACATAGTACGTCCGATATATGATCATTTTGCTGTTCTGAGGGACATCCTTGCTCCATAACATGCTTCTCACACTCCTCCGAAATGCTTCTGCCTGCCTCCCCCGCTCATTTATTTCTCTATCGTTTCTTCCATTATCTTGTATCAGGCTTCCCAGATACTTGAAACTCTCCACTTTCTTTAGCTGTTCCCCACCAATTGTTATTCCCGTTGTGGTTCTTTCCTTCTTCCTTGTTGTGATCACCATCTCACTCTTATTTATGCTAAATTTCATCCCATATCCTTGTATTATTCCTTCCCACACGTCCAACAGTTCCTGTACCACCTCCTCCTTGTTTCCCCAAATCATCAAATCATCTGCAAACACCATTGCTTTCATCTTTCCTTCCCCAATTACTTGTGCCACTCGGGTCATTATGTCATCCATCACCACAATGAAAAGTAACGGTGACAGTGCACTTCCTTGTTTCAGGCCGTTTCTCTGTTCCAACCAGTCTGATCTCTCTCCTCCCACTTTCACACAGCTCACGCTTCCCTTGTACATCTCCTTTATCCTCTTTATAGTCCATTTCTCTACTCCTCTATCCTCCAGGGACTTCCATACTTTGTTTCTGCATACACTGTCATATGCTTTCTCAATGTCCAGGAAGGCCATCGGTAGATCTGTTCCATACTCATAGTGCTGTTCTTGTAACTGCCTTACAGCAAAAATCAAATCCACTGTGGACCTTCCTGCTCTGAAGCCATGTTGTTCTTCCCTCATCCCTCCTTCTATCCTTGTCCTAATTCTCTATTCCAAAACTTTCTCGAAGATCTTTGCACAATGACTCATCAGTGTTATTCCCCGATAGTTTCTGCAATCTGTTCTACTACCTTTCTTGAAGATCGGGACAATGATTCCTTTTTTCCAGTCCTCTGGGGTCTTCCTTTCCTTCCATGCTGTCCTCATCACTCTGTACAGCCACTGTATCCCCACCTCTCCTGCTGCTCTCACCATCTCCACACTCAACTCATCCCCACCCGGTGCCTTCCCTCCTTTCATCTTGTTCACTGCATCTTCCACTTCTTTCCATGTTAAGTCCTTTTCTGTTTGCAGTTCATCTTCCTCTTCCCCGATTTCTTCCTCCTCAACATCTTTTCCATTTGGGTTCAGAAGTTCTTCAAAATATTCTTTCCACATTTTCTTCAGTTCTTCCCTATTTTCTATCTCTTGTCCCCTTTTGTTCACCATTCTAACATAATCCGTAAGATCCTTCCCCTCTTATTTTTTACCATCCCATACAGGACCTTTTTTGTACCTTCACTATCCTCCTCCATCATCTTTGTCCACTCTTCCATCCACTTCCTTCTCTCCTCAGCCACCACTCTCTTCGCCTCCTTTCTTTCCTGGTACTCTTCCCTCGTCTCTACAGTCCTATTTTGATACCACCTCCTATAGGCTCTATTCTTTTCCCTTACTATATCTTTTGTCTTCTCATTCCACCATGGTGTTTCCTTCCACCTCTTCTTACTACTTGTCCTCCCACATACTGCTTCTGCTGCACCTACTAGTGTCTTCTTAAATCGAGCCCATTCCTCTTCCACCCCTCTTTCTTCATCTGTTGGAATTCCTTCCTTTACCATTTTGAGGTACTCGACCCTTCTATCCCCTTCTTTCAGTTTCCATATCCTTATACGTCTTTCCTGGTTGTCAGTCCCTTTCTTCTTACTCCCTCTCAGGTTCATTACCAGCAATCGAAGGTCGCTATCCAGGTTCTCCGATGGTATAACCTTGATGTCCGTGATGTTCTTATTTAGTTCTTTCTCATACAGTATATAGTCGACCACCGACTTCCTGGTCAAGTCATCACTGTACCATGCGATTGTGTGGCTCTCTCTTTTCTTAAACCAGGAGTTCCCAACTAACAGGCTGTTCCTCTGGCAGAAGTCAAACAGTCTCTTTCCTTCCTCATTTCTTCCATAATTCAGTAATTATAGATTAATATTATTAGCAAAAAATCCAACAGATTCTGAAGTAGGAGAGAAGAAAGTACCCGGTTACTGAAGTGCTGTCCCAGCACATACAGAGTATTTGTGTACACAATGGGAACGAGAATAGTTGCCTGATATAATCAGACCAACGCCATAGAGATACAAATCAATTAAGACCTCTCGTGGAATTGTCTAAAATCTCGGGTAAAACTTCACACCGAATTAGTTGATTGAAATATGCAAAGAAGTCGTCGTTTGGATATCAGAACATAATTTTGGTGAATACTACACACAAGGGACACAATAATACATTACCATCTAACCTATTAAACATTCACTGTTACCGTTTGGAATAGTTGTATTCTGGAAATAGTTAATTTAGTAAAGTACTATATGTTGGAAAGCACCATCTCCCTCTTACGGAATTATTGCGGCACACCATCTCGCAATATAAGTACATAATTAGCAAGGTACTCGCAACACTTTATTATACACATCATAATAAAAAATAACTTGCAAGCTGTAAGAATCACAAAAGTATGAATAATGACGGAACACAATGGGTTCACTGTTTGGCACAGGGGGAGCATCTTCCTTAACTAATAAAACAGAAGTTCACTGTATTATTTGGCATGTATACAAGGCAGTGTAGAACATCTGCCAGGCTAGTAAGGATTTACGGATGAGCATATTGTCGTCCGAAACGGGGGAGGAGCTTACGGTCAGCTGATTCCAATATGGCGGCGATATAGTGACTAGAAGTAAGCAAGACAGCGATTGGGTGTGCGTTTGTTATGGCTTCTAATTTATGATGGCAAAATACTACATATTTTCTTTCATTGATAGAAATATTTCTATAATCAATTTAAATGCAGTGCTTAATTACTACCAGTTAAAAATATCACCCACATGTAGATAGTGAATTTACTGTCTGCTGTTACATAGGCCTATATGAAGCCTGTACTTGGGAGCCTAGCGGTATCGATGTTTTTATTAATTTCACAATATATATATATCACATAACACCCCTGATAATAAATTGAATCCAGCAACCCTGAATTTGCATGAATGTTTTGGGTTCAAAGAAGTTACTTGGGATGCTCAAATCATACTTCAATATTGCTAATATTGACCTACATACTTGCTGTTCAAAGGCAAGAATATACATTTATTAATCTCTTGCCACAGGCAAGTTAAAAAAAGTCCTCTCGGCACGCCGGAAGGCGGAGGTAGATTTCACCGGACAAACTTGGGGATAGGCGAAAATAGGCAGAATATGCAGGTTTTCGTAGAAGGATCAGACCTCATTTATTGCGAGAAGGTATTTTATAATTGGAGCTTAATTAACTTTGTTTTTCGTCATTTTATGCTTATTTTAAACATTTTATTGTCTTATGGGAACGGTAACCTTCTTGTCATTTGTGGTCCATTTTCATACTTGTGGTCACACTGTCCTTATGCAAGGTTTCGACACTGATGTGTAACTATGTAACGGTCTGTTACTTCTTCACGAAAAATTATATCTCCCGCAGAGATTTTGGTTGGTTCCTCAGTTTAGGGGCTGCGACAACGTGGTCATGTAACCCCGTGTACTTAGGGATGGCTGTATTAGTCTGTAATTCAGGTAAGGACTGCAGACGGTCAATTTCAAGCAGTAGTTCCTAATGTTGCTACCAGGTACTACCGTCAACAACACCTACCTGTGAACTTGGCTACTAGATGCCACCGCAGCCAGCAACTCGCAACGAACGTTGGTACTTCCCCTCCAAAGGAAAGCATACTGAGGGATTTTTAGCGCTCTTAGAAAATCCGACGACTTCGGCCGGCTTTGAACTCGCGACCTTGGGCATAGACATTCAGCATGCTTGCTACCAGTTACGTCACCGAAGCCGCTTCACACTTAGTCAGATGGAATTCTGAATATGATCTCGTGCAAGTGAGTTATCTTGGCAACGTCTGATGGCTCATCCCTCATCAATTTAGTAGTATTGCCATGGCAACCACTGATAGCTCTTGGCATTTTCTTATAATTCCGAAATCATTTTTCTCATCCCTTGGCATAATGGTGGGTCATATCAAAAATTCTTTCAGACAAAATTTTAGGTAATTATTAGGGGAATATTATCCATTTTGTACGGTTTTGATATAGTGCCTATTAAGAGAGATATGATTAATGTTTCCCGAAAAACCAATTTTTTCCCGCCCCTTTGGTCAACGGTTGGTGCTATAAAAAGAACTCTTCTAACATAAATGTTTGGGCTTTATCCGACACATAGTATGAACGTTGAACGGATTCGATATTTCACATATTAAGAGAGTTATAGCAATATTTCACTTTGTCGAAAAAATGCCCCCCATTTTCTCCCCCTTCGACCGATTTAGCCCAGTAACGAACTCGACCGAGATTTTATAGGTATACATATTCGGTAAAATATTCAAAGTGATTGGTGCAAAATTACGGCAGTTATCGTGTCCACAAGAAACTGATATGCATATATATATATACACATATACATACATAAATTATATATAAACTTTTGAACTGACGGTGGTTTTGGGGTCTGGGGGATGTGAAACGCGAAGATATGTCGAAATTTTCCGGAAGTCGAAACATGGTACCCATTGCAATAGTTAGCTTTCTAATGAATTCTACCTCTGGTTGGTTCCTCAGTTTAGGGGCTGCGACAACGCGGTCATCTAACCCCGTGTACTTTGGGTGATTGTAGAATCTGTCTGATAAACGGTGTGAATTGTAATGGCTGTAGTAGTCTTTATTCAGGTAAGGACTGCAGACGGTCAATTTCAAGCAGTAGTTCCTAATGTTGCTACCAGGTACTACCGTCAACGACACCTAGCTGTGAACTTGGCTACTAGATGCCACCCCAACCAGCAACTCACAACGAACGTTGGAACTTCCCCTCCAAAGAAAAGCATACTGAGGGATTTTAGCTCTCTTAGAAAATCCGACGACTTCGGCCGGCTTTGAAACCGCGACCTTGGGCATAGACATTCTGCATGTTACCAGTTACGTCACCGAAGCCGCTTCCCACTTAGTCAGATGTCAAAGTCAACCCCTGGCACCATCCAGCCCATGACGGGCTAAGGCCGACCAAGCGACCGCTGCCCAGCCATTTGGCCTGCAGATATTGGGGTGACGCGTGATCAGCGCGTCGGGTCCCCTCGGCCGTTAATATTGGTATTCGTGATCGGGGTGCTGTCTCACTGTCAGACAGCTACTCAATTGTCCTCACGAGGCTGAGTGCACCCCGTTCCAACCCTCACGTCAGTTTTAAAATCCCTGACGGAGCCGGGGATCGAACCCGGGGCCTCCGGGTGAGAGGCAGGCGCGCTACCCCAACACCACGGGGCCGGCTTAGTCAGATGGAAATACTGAATCTGATCTCGTGCAAGTGCGTTGTCATGGCAACGGCTCATCCCTCATCAATTTAGTAGTGTTGCCATGGCAACCTCTGATAGCTCTTGGCATTTTCTTATAATTCCGAAATCATTTTTCGCATCCCTTGGCGTAATGGTGGGTCATATCAAAAATTCTTTCAGACAAAAGTTTTAGGTAATTATTAGGGGAATATTGTCCATTTTGTACGGTTTTGATATTGTTCCTATTAAGAGAGATATGATTAATGTTTCCCGAAAAACCCACTTTTTTCCACCCCTTTGGTCAATGGTTGGTGCTATCAAAAAACTTATTGGACATAAATTGTTGGCACTTATCCGACACATATTATGAACTTTGAATGGATTTGATATTTCACGTATTAAGAGAGTTATAGCGAAATTTCAATTTTTCGAAAAAAGCCCCCCAATTTCACCCCCTTCGACTGATTTTGCCCATTAACGAACTCGACCGAGATTTTATAGGGATACATATTATGTAAAAAAATCAAAGTGATTGGTGCACAATTACGGCAGTTATCGTGTCCACAAGAAACTGATATACATATATATATATATATTCATATTATTATTATTATTATTAATCTTGATTGGTTACATTGGACCACTTGAGTCGTTCCACAATCACTTCTTCTTTGAAGGTAGTACTGCTTGGTTCTTGCGCTCTTTCCAGTACTTTTTCATTCTTTCAGATCGGGATTTTCTCAACTCATCTGAAATCTCCATAGGCTTTCTGTGTGTCATTTCTGCAGAAAATTTGTGAGTTTTAAGTATGGTGTTAATTTTATTTTTCTCCTCGGCATCTGTTATTTTGAGTCCAACTGCTTTGAGATCTTGTTGGATTTCTTGGATCCATTTACCTCCAGTTTTCTTTCCTAGATTTCTCATCACCAGTTGGCGTACAATTCTGTTTTCTGGAAGCCGTAAGATGTGAAAAAAATATGAAATTCTTTTCTTCTTCATTGTGCTGGTGATTGGATCAATCTCACGATAGACAGTTTCATTTGGGAGAATCCTCCAGACTCCCTCAACCTGATACTTTTTATTTATGCACGTTCTAATGATTCTTCTTTCCGTTTTGAGGAGCTGATCAGTTCTTTGTTCATTTTTAATTTGGAACAGTGTTTCACAAGCATAAGTGGCTTCAGGGAGAGTTACAGTTTTATAATGTTGGATCTTAGTAGCTATTGATAGGCATTTTTTATTATATGTTGACCAGGTTAGAGATTGTGCCTTTTTCATTTTATTTGTTCTATTTATCCAAGTTACTTTTTCGTTTAAGTTATGTGTTATAATTTCTCCAAGATACTTAAATTGAGGAACTAGGTTAATTTTATGATCATTTATATAGACTTCATTTATATCTAAGGGTTTCATAGGCATGATCTCAGTTTTTTCAAAGGATATCTGTAATCCTATCCCTTGAGCAATTTCTTGGAGACTAGTGATCTGAGTACAAACCTCTTCCTTGTCTAGTGCTAAAAGAGCCAAGTCATCTGCAAATCCTAAGCAGTTTATTTTTATTGATGGTTTTGTTCCAATTTTGATCTTAGGAGGGTTTTCCTTTTGCCAAACCTTCATGATATAATCAAGAGCCACATTGAAAAGCAGAGGGGATAATCCATCACCTTGTCTGAGACCAGTTTTTACTGTGAAAGCTGTTGATATATATATATACATAAATTATATATAAACTTTTGAACTGACGGTGGTTTTGGGGTGTAGGGGATGTGAAACGCGAAGATATGTCGAAATTTTCCGGAAGTCGAAACATGGGACCCATTGCAATAGTTAGCTTTCTAATGAAATCTACCTAATGGAGGCATCCTCTTTATCAATATATTTAATTAAATATTTAAAATACAGATATTTAACAAACCTGGAGCCCCCATTTGAACTTGTCATAAGCAAACGGAACAGATCAAAAACTACACTTTAAGCCAAATCAAATTCACTCCTCAGCTCGACATAAACCATAATACCAAATAAAACCTATAGAAAACATACTCTCCTTACTGTTGTACAACTTTAAAACCAACTCTTCGCACTCAAAACTGAAAAACCCTGAAATGGGAACTAATTAAAGTTAGAATAGCCTAGGCCGATCAGGTCTCCTGCTACATTACCGCATATGTATACTTAACATCACTATAACTTCCAAATTACGGTTAACTGACCTATCTGCCTGAGTAGTATAGGTGTTACCGGCCTGCCTGAGATAATGGGTCACCACACCGGTACTTAAAACTAAGATACACATTAATCAACTAAATTCAACAGTAAGGAGATCATAGCCAAAAACACAATTCAAGCCAAATCATACTTCAATATTGCAAATATTGACCTACATATTCTACTTGCTGTTCAAGGGCAAGAATATAAATTCTCTGGCAAATTAAGGCTAGGAACAGCACTTTTCTTAAGTTTTCTAACCATTCGGCTATTGTTAATCGGAAGAACCCCTAAAATAAGTTTACGAAGAGCGGATTACATTCTATGTAGGCCTACGGCACAGAAGTATTAGGCTACAAGTTTATCAGTATTTTTCATGTAGCTAAATCCATGTGTATACAAATTAGAGACAATAACTATCAATAATCAACAGTACCGGTGCTTATGTTGTGGAAAGAAGTCGTCTCCACAAAAATGCAGACTGCAAACTGTCATGTAACGTGTAACACGTTTTCCAATTGACAGCGCCGAAGACCATCTTTCTCTCTGAACTGTTTTTTACAGGAAAGTAGTGGAGAGATTTCGTACCCGCTTTATACAATTTGCAACCGTAGACAGAGCAGTACCTCCTCGAATTTGACAAATTCCTTTCTGTTTCCATCACGTCAATGCTTCACCATGCTCACCAGTCACTATGTTACAGCTTCAACATTCTACCGCGTGGCTGCACCATCCAACTTTTCTGACGTCAATTGCTGAGCGTTCAAGATAACGTCAACGGTTTGGTCTAGGGGTACAGTGAAACCCCTCAAATCTGAACCCCGGAAATCCGAAATCCCGGGTAATCCGAACGACTTCTTTCCGACAATTTTAAGTTAGAAATACACACGCAAAAAAGGAGAAAATTATTTAGTCATAAAACAATTATATATTCAACATTATAACATTTACATAATTATTTGAGAAATTAACAAAGAAGTACAGTTATCTTACCTGTCATAAACACGCTACAAACTTATCTCATCCAGGATTGAAAAACGGAATTGTTGGGTGGTTATTGTAATTCCGTAGGTTAATCACTTTGCAAAAACAATGAAATGACAATAGAAACACACAAAATATCACGTAATCTTTCACGAGAAATCAGTTATCTTCAATTGTCGAAGTGATGAAAATCTTCCCGCGGTGACAATTGAGCGCCAGCGTCGCATGAACATGACATCGTTTGGCGTGGCTGCAGCGTGTTTTTCTACGAAGCGCAATGAGACGTCAAGAGCAGATGCAGCTTCAATATACCGTAAGTCACATTGTCTGTCGAAGTTTCTTCAACCTCACTGTCACTAGCCTATCTCGCTCAATGTACAGTCCGATACCGTAAAGAGGGCTGGTTATTATGTTAGGTTATGCAAATTTTTCGGATAATCCGAACAAATTGAAATCCGAACAGGCTACAGCCCCTATTAGTTCGGATTTGAGGGGTTTCACTGTAGATGCTCATTGCGTTTTCCCTTTACGTACTTAAGTTCGACATTACTGAAGTATACTAAGCTATTATTATATTGTCACTAACTAGCAAATCATTGCGGTGTATGTTCTTGAGACACTTCTATTATGCTTTCGTCTTTGGTACTTACATCCGATGTAAATGACACGTCATCGGTTGACTGGACAATCATCACTCAAACGAACCAGTCCATATTAAGCGTATTATCACATATTTACATACGATTGCAGTACATTAACACCAACTGGATTTTACAGACATACAGAAGACACTAAAAATTAGGCTTGCGCATAATAGTTCGCGGCTGGGAGCGATCAGTTTAGTTCGCAGCTCCTTAGCGAACTAGTTCGCTATTTTAGTTCGTTAGGTCCCATCTCGAATTCCCTGTAAGACATATCGTTCGCTCGCCGTGCTGCTGACACTGCACGCGCTCTTTGTTATAGCAGTCTGTCACCACTGATGACTCGTCACCAGTGATTGCTCATTCAATACTGTAGGCAACTGTAACAGTTACTGTGCAGTTCGTGTATTAGATAGCGACATGTTGCGTGTGTAGTAATGTGTTTTACATTTTGATATTCGAAGATAAAATAATACAAAAATATGAGTATTGAAACATTAGTGAAATTCCTTATTCCTTCCTTATTTCCTTTTATTCCTTTTAGGAACATAGGGTAGCTACAAACTTCTTCCATCTCACTCTATTGTTGGCCATCCTTTTAATTAGGGTCCATGTCTTTCCTTCTGAGAAAACTTCTCTTTCTATTGTTTATAAAGCCAAAAGTCGTCATTTGTTTATCATCAGGGGCGGATCTAGGGGAGGGCGAGGAGGGCGACCGCCCAGGGCCCTGCGGTCCTGGAGGCCCCGCGGTCCGGGAGGCCCCGCGGTCCGAGAGGCCCCGCGCCATGGATTGTTTTAAATTTAATTGATTCATTTTTTGTACTTTTCAAACTTTCGAACTAATTTATAATTCATATTATTTTATCAGTGCAGCTATGACCTCCCGTGCCCGTGTAGCAAGTTTAGATTTCAGTGAAATGATAGAAGACTTCAGCCGGGAAAAAAGTCGCAAAGTAATATTTTAATATTTCATAGTTTACATAATCTTCTTCAATGGGACTTACAGGTTTCTTTTAGGGGCGTGGTGGCTCAGCGGTCTAGCTGTATGCCTCTCACCAAGGCGGTCCGGGTTCGATTCCCGGTCAATGCATGTGAGATTTTCGAAGTGAAATGCATTGTCCTGTGGTTCGGATTCCACGTAAAAAGGAGGTCCCGTGGCTCATAATCACAAGATTCACGGTCACGTAAAACTACAATCTTCCTTCCTCTTTTACAGGTTTCTTTCATATTATTAAAGAATGTACCATACTGTAGTGTATTCAAAATATTGTAACTATTCTTTATTTTCTTCTTTTTCTTTCTTCGATTCGGCCAACTAGGGACCACGTCAGTTCAACTGTCTCTTCTTCCGAGCTTTAACTACCGCCCAGTGTTTCCGCATTCGTCTCCGGTGTTGTTCTTTTCTCTCTTGGGACCACACCTTCCCTGTCTCCATTTGATTTGATTTTTTTTATTTCCTATTGTTGTGGGCCCACCTTATCATATCGCCCAGGGCTCCGCAAGGTCTGGATCCGCCACTGTTAATCATTAGTGAAATACCAGTGAAAATCCACAGCCTGCTTCCAGTCTCCGACCGGGTCAGGAATGGAATGAATGAAGCCCCCATCTAGCGGCGAGGATATTAACTGTGCCGGCTGCCGATGCCTGACGCACTCCTCTGGGGCAATGATTAAATGAATGGCAGATGAAATGAAATGATAGTGGAGAGTGTTGCTGGAATGAAATTTTGACAGGGAAAACCGGAGTACCCGGAGAAAAACCTGTCTGCCTCCGGTCTGTCCAGCACAGATCTCACTTGGAGTGACCGGGATTTGAACCACGGACCCAGCGGTGAGAGGCCGGCGTGCTGCCGCCTAAGCCACGGAGGCTTGAAATACCAGTACCGTACCTAAAAGAATAACAGTATGGACGATGTGTTCGTAGAAGCATACACTTATTATTCTCTTTATTTTTTCTCTCGCGTGGGGCCGATAACCTAGACGTTAGGCCCCTTAAAACAACAATTACCATCATCATTTTTCGCGTGTATCGGCGCGTCACCATCCGATTCCATTTCCTACTTGTCACTAGGTGATGATAAGACGTACCCCCGCCCGCCGGAATTTTCATTTCTTACTTGCTTCGTGATATTCATTATTTGGCTGCTCTGAAACCGTTGGGTACATTATCTTTATGGCATGAATGGGAGGAATAGGGTTTTTTAGTTCAGAGTTTTTGTCCATAGAAGTTCGCTTTTCTTTGTGAAGCATCGTCATAATGTTCATTTCTTAAAACAGGTAAAAGTAGTTGTATCACCATGTATCGAGAAAAATAAATATCAACTAGTTCATTCAAATGGTAATGTTAATCCAGTTCGCCGATTTTCTACATAATTGGACATATTTTCAAATAATCCAAAATGACTAAGTTAAATAAAACTGTGGAATTATCCCTACATCTATATCAGTTAAATATCAGAAACTTATATTTATGAACCGCCACTGTATTACATTACAAATATAAGGTAGTTACTACTATTAGCGTGTTAGTTCGCTAAGGAGCTGCGAACTAAACTGATCGCTCCCAGCCGCGAACTATTATTCGCAAGCCTACTAGTAGTGTGTTATACTGTTATTATAATAAACCAACATTGAACAATCGCCGCGCCAAAACTTGACAATCTTGCCACTATCAATAGATACACTCAATCAACTGAGCTGACAACAAAACAAAGCGCATGTGATTGTGCAATGAGTGGTGATGTGACGAGCTGACGAGCTACGGCGGACCCGCGCTCTTGCGCTCTTACAAATCGGTCAGCGGGAAAAGAGCGAACGAACTAACAAGCGAGCGATCTGGGAACTAGTTCGGTAGTTCGTCTGAGGGACCCGCTCTTCCGAACTAGTTCGTTCGCGAACTACACAAGACTACTAAAAATTACAGATGAGCGACAGTTTATCCCAACTTTCATCAAACGAAGCTAATCAAAGCTAAGTAGTGTATCCCAGCAACGAATGTAAACAAACAATATGCCGGGGCTTCAGCATAAGCCATTTTCACAGTTTCGAGACCTGCATTAAGGTCTGAGTATTGTAGTTGGTCTTGATTAAAGTACTCCTGATTGAATGGTACTGCGGATAACCAAGTTCCCCATCTTGTGAGAACAGGTTCCGGCGGAAGGGAAACCTGATGCAGGCGAGTTTTGTACAACTGTACACGATGCCGGTGCTTTTAGGAACAGTTTCTTCCCACTTGAAATTACTTTGTTGACAGATGGAAATAGCGTACGTATCTCTTCTGCAATACGATGCAATCCATGGGCCAAACATGTGACATGGATGAGATTGGGAAAAAATACTCAAGAGACTGACCAGCTTTCAACATACACGAATCTGCATCTGTGACTAAAAGGCACACTTTGTAACAATCACTTTCCGTTTCACTAGGCCACAGAAGTCTCAGGGAATCGTTAACAAATCTTGCAGTGGTTGTTTTTTTTTTCTAGCACTTTGCACGAAAGCAAATAAGGTTTGCTGGGTTTTTCTGGACATAATTTACCCACTATGAAGTTCGCAATGTATCGACCACACGAATCTATTGTTTCATCTACAGATATCCATATACAGTTCCCTCCTATGCCAGACCGTATCGAATCCACGACAGAAGCGTGCAGTGAAAGTAAATAGTTCTTCCTAAGGGTAGATTCATCTGGTATCCTTTGATTAGCAGAATACTTTTCAAGAAATGAGCGTAGATGTGAATTATTCAATTTATGCAGTGGAATGTTGCTGCATACAAAAGCTTCACAGAGATCAGCAGAAAATGTACTAACTTCACACCGTATTTTAATGTAGGTTAAAAGTAGCTGTTGCTTATTCTTACTCTGTTCTTTTGATCTAGAATGTGAAGTTGTTTTCGAATGCTGCTCAAGTTGAATTTTTTTTATCACATTTTACACTCTTCTCGCCCACTTGACAGTACACTACATCACCGTCACTTGTATAGTCACTATTGCCTGATATCCACTGTTTTATTAAAAATGACCTAGATAATAATAATGTTATTGGTTTTACGTCCCTTTTAACTACACTGGCTTTTAGAGACGCCGGGGTGCCGGAATTTTGCCCCGAAGGGGATCTTTAACGTGCCAGTAAATCTACGGACACGGCTCCCTCGCATTTGCGCACCCTCAAATGCCAGCTGACCTAGAGCTCTTATCTTAAGGGTCATTATCCATCTACCTGTTTGTTCTGAATTGCGACATTGAAAGAACATTCCTGACCAGGGAAGGCTTATCGTGTTGCCAAGGGATGTACAAGGTATGGAGTTCATTAGATTTTTCATTTCGTTCAGAAATCTTGGATTACTGTAGTCTATCACACACTCAAGAGTAAAGTATATCTATAAAATATATGCACTAGCGTTCAAAATATGCACTAACGTACTGAATATGCATTTGCATTTTTAAAAAAATCCGGGTTACTTACTGTTTCTAGACAAGCAAAGGGAATGTTTCAGAATACAGACACTTAGGTTTGAAAGACAAAAGTAGCCAGTTAACTACTAATCATATCGATGTACTATTCAATACATACAAGAAGTAAATCATATTACATTGCTGAAGGAGGTTAATATTACGATATGAATTAACCAATCAGATAAATAGGTAAACCAAATAATACAGGATATTTCATCCTATTAGGTACCATTACACCAAGTTCAGGGTCCAAGTATATTTTCCATTCTTGGCATCTATATTTTATACATTCTGTGGTATTTCATCATGTTAGGTACCATTACACCAAGTTCAGGGTCCAAGTATATTTTCTATTCTTGGCATCTATATTTTATACATTCTGTGGTATTTATGGTCTAGCTGTGTTCATTGCCCTCTATTCTTAGTTCAACTATTATAAACTATAACTTGTTGCAGGGTTCCCTGGAGACGAAGGAATACATCCTGAGTGAAGTGGCCAAAGGCCTTGGACTGAGTTCTGATAGATTCTGTGTATTGGCAGCTCTACTTGGCAACTATTTGCTCACAGAACAGGACCTGGCAGAATTTTATAATAAACTTGGAATGACTCAGAATCCTGGCAAGGTGAGGACATAATAGTCTCTAAATCTATGTAGGAAATCATACAATGGACAGGAAAAGGACAAAACACAATGACAGGCATGTGCAGACTGAGTGAGAAAAGGGAAGAACATATTGAAGGGCAGATTCCACTGCTAAAGACACTGCTGTCTTTAAAGATGGGAATTCGCCTTCAGTTCTTTCAATAGCCCTTCGATGCTACAGCCCGTTAAGCTGGTTTGGACCCTCAGGCCGGCTATCCTTTTTCATGCCTATTGATTGTATTACAATACTGTGGTTTAAAAAATTAAATTGCCTTTGTCATGTTTTATTTTGATGGAATTGCACCGCATTCTTCAATATTTCGTTTGCAGTTTGCTTTTAGTATGTGGGTCTACTGCTATGAAGTTTGTAGGTACAGTAGAGTTCTGCTCAACCGACCTTCGCTTATCCGACATCCCGAGTTATCAGACATTCTTCCCTTGCTGAATTGCATTCCTGGCTGTGAGGATGCTACGACTCAAGATGCGATTAAGTTGTGTGCACAAGATCAGATGTTTGAACTAACTGACCTGATATTATTGATTTCGTGAAGGCTAACAAAAATGAGGATGAAGAACGAGGTATTGCAGAACAGAAGAATAAAACTGTCTCACAGTGAAGGATTAAGTGCATTGGATATTGCATTAACGTACGTGGAGCAACAGCCGGATGCAAGCGCAACGGAGATGTTTATTTTTCGTCGATGGAGAGATCTTACAGCAAGAAAACTTGAATCCGCAGGCAAGCAGACATGGTTGACAAGTTCCTTTTCTCTTAAGGCATTTGGAACTTTTTGTTCAATAATCTATGTACAATCAATTGATAATTCAGTAAATAGAGTACCGTAAAACATGGCATTGTTTTAGTAATACAGTATAGCCTACGTATTTGTTTTATTTCATTTTCAAAGTTATTCTTTATTATCCGACATTTTCGGTGATCCCATGTACTCCAGGTCCAGTTTAGGTCTGACAATCAAGACTCTACTGTAGTTAAAACTGCAAAATAATTCACAAAGTAAAACATAAAATCCGTTAATGGATATTGGTAAAAGTGCTTTTTCTAAACGTTTGCATGGGCTGCACTGAATTCAAATATAAGTTTTCACTTGCAGTTCTTGCCATGAGATTTAACTATTACGTAAAATTTGACGATATACAACGAAATCATTTATGGTAGAAATCCTTTATAATGCTCAATTTCAGCTTTACTAGCTGTACTTGTAAGTACAGCATTGTGGTTCGTTGTTGAGCATTGCTTCATGGCATGAGATTGAAGATGCTCAAGCTATCCACTAGGCTATATATAATTATCATTCGATGATTGGTGCCCAGCATATCAATTTATTAATTTGTCATTCAATGTTTCTTTGCAATTGTTGTAATTCCAAAAGTATTTAATCATTACCATCAGTCTCTTTCCTTCATATGTCTTTCTAATACATTGCTCGTGGTGCCCCTGCATAGGTACTAGGATTTGACTTTCCAGTACTAAACTGAGCGTCAGCATTCGGTGGCCAGAATATCACTCATCTCCTGGCTAATGATACACAAAACTAAAGATACTAGCTCTTTTCAGAGCCAATCTGCAAAGTCCTTGGGAATTGTTCTAAGAGTCCTTCAAATCAACATCGAAGGTATCAGTAGATCTAAAAGTGACTATCTTTCCAAGTTGGCATTGGAAAATAATGTTGATGTAATTTGTATTAAAGAATCGCAAGAATCTCAGCTTCGTTCAAGAGGATACAAGATAGTGGGAGCTACTTACAGGGTGTCTGCCGGTAACGAAAATAACGAAAGTAACGAAAAAGTAACGAATTTTACTAATGGGTAACGAAAGTAACGAAAAAGTAACGAATTTTACATACGGGTAACGAACTTTTTCTGAAGGTGGATTGAATCATTCAAACTCGCGCCTCTAGGCTCAGAGATTGCGATGGAGCGAGTTTCACGCAAGCGGCGCCGATTGCATAAGCTATATTTCCCCGTGCCCGACCTCGAGGAAATGCATACTGAGGATACCCTGAGTGGTATACATTGTTCAGCGTATATTTTCGGCATTTTGTGCGAAATATTTTTCTCTGTTATTAGAAAGACTGACCTTTCGCGAGACTTTATTCGCGAAAACTTCTGAAACTAATCAGAAACCTCGCATTTCTGTTATTGACCTCTAAATTTTGGAGACTATGTCAAATTGAAGTCCAGAAATAACGCGAAATAATTTAATGTCGCAATCTTGCGAAATGTTACAGTTTCGAAAAAGAATTATGAAAAAGCTTCGAAATACGTAGGCTATAACTTATTTTAAAAATCTGTCTTGTTAATTTGCGACATCCAGTATGGTTAATTCGAAATTCCATTATATGTCGATTTTTCCTTCGAACTTTGGTTCCATCGGATATATTATAATCGAACCGGTTATTTCGAAAACTTGTATAACTTGTATAATTCGTGATTCGCATTCGAAAGAAAACGTGTGCTCTTGTCGTATTATTCATGCAATCCTCTCAGAATAATTCTTAGTATTTGATACCTACTTCGAACATTCATCCTCAAGACGGCCGGTTGACCGCACGAATTGCCTGCGGGAATCTCGTCAAATGGACCGAGATCGACGTCAGTTGCGTAAAATCATAAAACCCGTCCCCTTTCGTGAACTTGTGACCACGAGAACTGCGGGAATCCCGTCAAAGGTGATTGGGCACCAATCACGAAACACTCCGAAACCTACTCGCTACTTTTCCCATGACCGTATACTTAAAAGCGTACGGGGAGCGAGAAGTGCATCAACCCACTGAGAAATGACAGCCTACGTAGCATCGCGATACTAATTTCTCCTCGTGATCCACCCTGAACTGATAAACTCCAAACCACAGCATAGGGACAGCGGGAATCACGGCGCCGGTCATACATTATGTCCATAACTACTCGTGAATTTTAACCATGCCCAACCTTGAGCTTTCCTCCACCATTCTGTCAGGGCAGATAGAAAATCATTCAACGGCCGGGTGGGGCGCGGATTGCATAATATTGAGAGGACAACGTGAATCTCTTAAAACGGCCGAGAGCGGCAGCGATTGCGATACATCGCGATATTCCTCTCCGCATTCAATGACGAGGATAACTGGATTCTTGTCAAACGGACAGCAAGTGGCGCCGATTGCGTAATAGGCCTAATTCTATATTTCCTCGTGCCCGACCTCAAGGACAATGGAAATCTCGTCGAACGACTAAAAGTGACACCACTTATCTAAATCGCGATATTTATCTGTGTTCTATCGTGAAAACTACGGGAATCTCGACAAACGGATGAGACCAGCGCCGATCGTGTATCATCTCAATATTTCTCCGTACTTGACTGCGAAGACAGAATTCGTTTACAATCACGTAACGTTCCATCCATTCGTTCGTAATCTACCGCGGGGAAAAGGAAATCTCGCCAAACTCCTTGTTCACAAGATGATATATTAGCTGAAACAACTAATTTGATAATACATATCTAGTATTTATTTCAAAAGTTTGGTGCTTTTCAGTTGGTCAACACGAATGTACCCAAATAGAGCTGGGTTATGCCCTAATCCTGAAATAAATTACATGAGATTAATAAATACACTAGGATGACCAGTTTCGATCGTCAAGCGATCATCAGCAGATCCATTACACTTAGGCTATAACATACATGTGAAAAATATATACAATATGTACAATTATTTAGTTGCAGTGTTGGTAATGCAACTGTCGGTGTATGCTAAATGTAGTATATCTAATGTTGGGTGAACTTCTAAAATGGTGATAATAATCTGGAATTTGTCTGTTTGGGATGATTATATGGTTATACAAAATCAACTATGGTTATACTGCAATAATACAGGCTGATACGTATCCGGTTGCCTCCCTAACTGGAACTTCAAGCAGTTTCGTGTTCACTCTGGTACCAGTTATGGTCGACCGAGTGCCAGAGTGAACACGAAACTGCTTGAAGTTCCAGTTAGGGAGACAACCGGATAAGTATCAGCCTGTATTATTACAGTATAACCATAGTTGATTTTGTATAATCATATAATCATCCCAAACAGACAAATTCCGGATTTTTATCACAATTTTAGAAGTTTACCTAACATTAGATATACTACATTTAGCATACACCGATAGTTGCATTACCAACACTGCAACTAAATAATTGTACATTTTGTTTATATTTTTCACCTGCATTCTCAAACATAGATGTTATAACCTAAGTGTAATGGATCTGATGATGATCGCTTGACGATCAAAACTGGTCATCCTAGTGTATTTATTATCTCATGTAATTTATTTCAGGATTAGGGCATAACCCAGCTCTATTTGGGTACTTTCGTGTTGACCGACTGTAAAGCACCAAACTTTTGTTTACTTAGGCAACACTGAAAAATGGCTTCAAACCTCACAATAGTATTTATTTATTGTTTTTCAAATTTTTATAACACCCTAAGTGAATTTTATTTACCACTTTAAACACAGTTGATTGTTGTTTTACATCACAGAGTGATGGGCCCCTTTGCTTGCAGACCGCAGATGTATCTGAATTCAAAGGTAACTAAAATTAACTAACAGGTAACTAAAAGGTAGCTAAAAAGTAACTAATTTTTACTTCATCCTTACAGTAGACACCCTGACTTACCACCAATCTTATGGAACTGCAACCTTTGTTGAAAATTCCATCGTCTGCTCTCAGTTAATCTCAGCTAATTCTGATGCAGACATTTTCAACATCACAACAAAAGTTAATGAGGTGACTATCTACAAACTTACTGGAACTCAACGGCCTGACTGTGTTTTTCCAGCAATCTCTCAACCATCCATCTACTGTATGTGGGTGATTTCAATAATCATACTCATTGGGGCTATAGGAACAACAATCAGTGTGGAGAGTAACTTATAGAGGGGGCAGAGCTTTGTAACATGCAACTGATCTTCAATTCAAAAGACAAATACACATTTAAGTCTGGAATATGGGGATCAGAAACTGATCCTGACTTGTGCTTTGTATCAAATGATCATCACGGATTCAGATACCTGTGTTTCGTCAAGTTCTTACGAACTTCCCACATAGTCAACATAGTCTTTCTGGAAATTGGAATGCAGATTCCCATTATAAGATCGTCCCCACTTCCTCGATGGAACTTTAGTAAAGCTAATAGGGAGGCTTTATCAGCCGATCTGGAGAACCATTAGATGGATTCCACCTGAGGTAGAGAACTACTCGAGGTTTATGAAAGCTGTTATGGCATATGCTAAAAGACATATTTCTCGTGGAATGAGAAAGGAATTTATCCCAGGTTGGGATGAAGCTTGTGAAGCACTATACGAAGAATACCAGATGAATGGAGAAAAGGATGTAGCTGATGATCTCCTTCATTACCTAGATGAAGTAGACGAAACCGATGGACGGAAACCGTGGAAACATTAGACTTCAGACACTCGAGTAGAAAAGCTTGGAACCTCCTAAGTAAGCTAGGAAGAATACCACATAGTCTCCAGCTGAAGCCAGAGATTTCGCCTAATCATGTTGCCAGTCGCATTGCGAGTTTGTCTAAAGTCAAGCCTGAAAAGTGTCATAAAAGGTTTATAAAAATTGAACTGTCTCAGTTGAGAAAGATTTATACTCCTTCTTCCAACATTTCTGATCCTTATACTGAACAAGAACTATTGCTTGTCCTAAAAGTATTGAAAAATGGAAAAGCCCCAGGTTTTGATGGTATACATCCAGAATTTCGGAATCACGTTGGAAAGAATGTAAGGAATTGATTAGTGCAGTTTTTTTTTCCAAACATACATTATAACCCCGATTTTGCGTGACCTCGATTTAGCGTAAACCCGCTGTTAGGTTCACTTCTAATAAATCCCATCGACTCCTCTAGAATACATATTTTATTATTTGTTGTGGAAGGGTTCACAATTCACACGATACACACCATATTGTTTTTTGACACTGAACTTCACTGATCAAGGAATACGTGAAAGATTGCACTACCAACTCTTGTGCTTGCTGCCAACTTAACATTCGCCCACCTTGAGTTGTGGAAACAACTCAAACAAAACAATAAAATAACATAATACATATATTTTTTCTTAAAATAAATGAACACAGAAATAAATAAGTCACTCAAAATATCTCCTTGGTTTAACCACCACTCTCCCACTACTGGTTTTGATGAGATCAGAAGTATTAGTACTGTAGATGGTTTAACTGTCTTTGGATTTTTCTACTTCTCACTTTCATTCCGCTCAACTTGCAGTCTTAAAGCATGATCTTCTCCAGATGTCACTTCAAGTGGATACACCCTCTGTACTGGCCTCAGTAGCTCTCCTTTTGTAGTCGACAAGCGAACAACTCTCACGACACCACCTTTGCCAGGGATGACCTCTGTCACTCTTGCCAGCGGCCAGTCTAGTATCTTCGTGTTGTCACTGGCTACCAGTACTACTTCACCTATGCAGGGTTTGTGATGACTTTTCTTAATGTGGTTCTTCTGTATTAGCTGTCCAAGATATTCATTCCTGAATCTTACCCTTAATGTTTCCTTTACTTTCTGTCTGTACCTGAATCTTCTGTCAAGTTTTATGTCCTCTATCATGTTGATATCGGGAATTCCAATCTCCTTGACTTCCTGTAGGAACATTGCAGGGGTGATAGCCATCAAGTCTTTTCCATCATTGGACAGGTAAGTAAGTGGTCGTGAATTCATGACAGCTTCAATGTCACACAGAACAGTCATCATTTCTTGGTACGACAGACATGAATTTCCCAGAACTTTCCTGAGCATTTGTTTGAGGACACCAATCAGCCTCTCCCACCATCCTCCCCACCATGCTGCAGTGGGAGGATTGAATTTCCATTTTATTTGGTGTACAGAACTATATTCAGCAATTTTATCCCACTGAATTGTCTCCAACATATTGTAGGTGCCTTGAAAGTTTGTCCCATTGTCACTATAGACAATCATTGGCCTTCCACGTCTGGACACGAAGCGCCGAAAAGCTTCGAGGAATGTTGCAGTAGCCAAAGATGTTACTAGCTCCAGGTGTACTGCACGAAAAACCACACACGTGAACGGACAGACCCAGGCTTTCTCTCCACATTTCAAAATCAGAGGCCCGGCAATGTCGACCCCTGTTCTTTAAAAAATTGAGGCTTCTCTCACTCTGTCTATGGGGAGATGAGTTTGTTCTGCTTCAAGATGTTTTCCATGGTACCTTCTGCAGACAACACATGTTTTAATTGCACCCTTCACCGTTCTCCTTCCTCCATGGATCCAATATTTTTGTCTGAGCCCACTGAGCAGGATCTGGGTTTCAGCATGACATAAGTCTTTGTGCTTCTCCCTAATGAGAGCGTGAACTGTTGTATGCTTCGCAGGAAGGATAGCAGGACAGCGGAAAGCATAATCATCTTTGCGCGATATAATTTTTGTTTTCAGTCTTATCACTCCCTTATCATCCATGAAAACACACAGTGAGTTGAATCTTTCCTCCTTTTCACCAACAAAACACTCCTTTTGTATGAACTTCATCATGACTTTTTCTGCTTCTGTGGTTTCTTCAATGGATAGTTTGGTAGTTCTTCTCCTATTATTTCTGTCGACAATTATACAGAAACCTCAAGATCCATCCTATCATACGAACTGTTCTACGGAAACTTGAGAAATAGTCAAGGTGCCATTCTTGGGTATTGGACATGTCTTCTTACTCCATCATAGTGTTGACTTTCTTTTTTCTTTCTTGGAGGACTTCATCATCGTTTGTTGAAATTTCGGGGCTCGGCCATTGTGTAGTGGATTGTTTTAGCCATTTTGTCCCCTCCCACCATCTCTGTTGAAGTAACTGTTTTGTGCTACATCCCCTTGATGCCAGGTCAGCCGGATTTATGGTTCCTGGAACATGCCGCCACTGTTCTATTCTGGACAGTCTTCGAATTTCTTGCACTCTGTTCCACACGAAGGTCCCCCAAGGTTCATCTAACTTGATCCAGGACAACACAGTCGACGAGTCACTCCAATAATAAGTAACGATTTCTATTGCAGTCAATGTTGGCAGTACTGACGTCACTAGTCGAACCCCTATTGTAACTGCTAATAATTCCAGGCGTGGTATGGTGATACTCTTCTTGGGTGCCACTCTTGTCTTGGCTTGTACAAATCGTAGCTCTATATTGCTAACCCTCTGTATTCGCAAGAATATAACTGCAGCATACGCAGTTTGACTGGCGTCGCAGAACACTGGAAGATATATATCTTCAACCGACTGGACACTACCGATCAAACATCTAGGAATCTTAATCTCAGACAGCTGAGGTAGTTCTGCCAACCATTTCATGAATCTTCTCTTTGTTGTTTCGTCTACTTTGGTGTCCCAACCCAAGTAAGTGGCCCATAGTTCTTGCAAGATTAATTTTGGACAGAGAAATACCGGACATGAGAAGCCAATAGGGTCAAACACCTTATGTGCAGCTCCTAGTATAGCTCTTTTGGTGATTACATCATATTTGAAATCGTTAACATGAGTTAGATTCAGTTCAATGGATCTTATCCTTTATTCCAAATGAGCCTTAGCACATGAGTAAGATTTTCTGCTATACCATCCTGAGAATACTCTCACCCTCGAAGATTGAAAGATGCCTTATCCATTATTATGCTTGCTTCTCGCATGAATGAATGAAGGTCATTTCTGTTAACACTAATAGCACAGTTATCCACATAAAAACATTCTTCCAAACTTTCTATTGTTGAAGTTGAGTAGGAACTATTATCGGCTGTTAGTCTCTTCAACTCGTGGAGTTTGATGGTTGCTGACAATAGGAACGGAGAACATGCAAGTCCATAGACAACTCTATTGTGACGGAACACTTCTACCTTCCCTGTACTTCCCTCCTCCCACCAAAGGAATGTCAGAAAATCACGGTCTCTAGGATGAACACTTATTTGAAGAAATGCTTTTTCTACATCGGCCGTCACACCTTTCTATCTCATTATCTCTGAACTTCAGTAGTGATCTAGGGATCAACTCTGTGAAATTAGGCCCTTTTTCAATACGTCCGTTCAGAGATGGAGCATTTCTCTGCTTCGCCGAGGCATCAAAAACAGGCCTGATCTTGGTGGTGCTGTTTTCTTTGAAGACAGGTTGGTGAGGTATAGTTTCCGCCATTCTTCAGTTCTTCTTCAGGTACCCTCTCGATGATTCCTTCCTCCAACCAACTTCGTAAGACATTATCGTACTCCTGATAATGTTGTTCAGCTTGCAGTTTCTTTGTAGTGATTTCTAATCTGTACTGAGCAATTTCTCTGTTGTCAGGGAGAGGTGGATGTTGTTCACTCCAAGGCACACACATTTCATATGTTATCTTCATTCAGTCGTGCATTCTCAAGGAAGTTATTTCTAACACGCTCATTCCTCTCGACGATAGATTCTTTCACAACAGGGTCAGTAATTCCAAGAATTTCTAAGTCCCAGAGATCAGAAATTCCTGTATGTTGGGAAAACAATGATGACACTAATAATGATGCCGAATCCCTTTGGGCCTTGTTACCTATGACTTTTCCCATTAGTGTCCACCCTAGGGAAGTCTCCACCAAAACTAGGCCACATTTTAGTTGTTGTTTCCTCCCAGTGAGCAGTTCACCCGCCTTATCGGCCCCAATCAGAATCTGCACAGGCCCTCACTCTCGTACATCAGTTAAACATATTAGATCCCTTATCTCCTCACTCCAAGAACCATTCTTAATATATAGGACATATTCACAAATGATCTCTTGGCTTAAAACTTCCAGCTCCTTGGAATAGTTTTCCTCCAATTGCTTTAAACTTATTCTGTAACAGTCGTGTTTTGCTTCTCGAGAACATACTCCACCAAAACAAGGAATGTATTAACGTTTCCTTCCTGATTGACTGATACCCTTTTTCTTCGGCTTGGTCACGTGCAATGTAGGATTTAGTAGACCCAGTATCAATGACAGCTCGTACAGTTTTTTGTTTACCCTTTCCTTTAACGACAACTGCCAGGGTTTGCAAGTACACCTCAGAAGAACAAGACACATTAGCTAAAGCGTTATCCACATTATTGCCAACCTGGTGAACCAAATTCCTGTCTCCCTCGTAATTGTTTGGACACACTTTCATTTTCTTTGTCACCGAGCTTATAACACATTAATACCTCATGTTTACCACCACAAACAATGCATCTGACAATCGATTTACAAGCTCTACTTGCATGGCCCTTCTTTAAACAATTGAAGCAACAGTGTTTATCAGTTAAGATTTTCCTTTTCTCCCCTACAGTCATTTTTTGAGCTTTAATACACTCTGGACTCGCATGAGGTTTAAGACAAAAAACACACTCCTGCCTCTTAGAAACATCAGCAAACAAAGCAGAAGCAGTAGGTATATTTGGCTCAATGACATCCCTTGGTTTCTTGTCTCCCTTAATCTTAGATCCTTGGTATGGGCTAATACTAAACCCTTTCATAGCCAATGAAATTCTTTCTTCACTTACTACTTCATTTTGAAGAAAAGCCATGAGCTGCTGCAAACGGTCTTTGGATGCGGAATCACACCTGAAGCAAGTATTCCTCTGCCATGCTCTTAATAGGTCTTGTGGCAAAGATGATTCAATTAGGGGATACAGCATTGCAGTACATTTTTCTGTAGTAACGCCTAAACTTTCCAGCGATCTGAGATGCGACTTTAATTTATCATACAAGCTACTCAGTGTTGGCCTACCTTTGGAATTCACTGCGTTCGTCAATACTAGTTTGAGCAATTCACGAACATAAACTTCCACCTGCAAGTCCTTGCTACCGAATCGAGCTTGAAGGCTCGCTATAGCTTTGTCATAATTCTCGGCAGTTGGGGAGGAAACTAGTATCTAATTCATATGCTCTGGAACCTTCTGTCATAGCCCGAATTAGGTATTGGAATTTATCTTCCTTCCCAATGTCCTCATCGTCGTGAATTTTGCAGAACTGGCTCCAAAAATATAACCAATCAATTATTTCACCAGAAAAGTTCTTAAATTCTATTCTTGGAAGTCTATATTTCTTTTTATCACAAACATTGTCATTCTCTACACTTTGTGGAGGGGTAATGGAAACAACGGGATTCATAAAACGTGTTGCTTTTGATCTACAGCTAAGGAATTTGTGTTTGTAATCATCAGCTGATTCACATTCCATTTCTATTTCGTCATCATCACACTCAGTCGTCTATCATCTGTTGAAATATTAATCCATCTAAATTAGAGATATCATACTTTACTTGAAGGATTTCAAGTTGCACTTGCACTTTTTCCGTTTCAGTTTGATTATCTTCTAATGATGTAACATGTTTTTCTAGGGGGTTTTATGCCACTAACACAAGTTAGTTGGACTATATCATATTTGGTAAACGCGGCAATAATCCGGCCAAGTTAAATTATTTCAGTTTATTCTATTTCATATTTCATATTATTATTATTATTATTAATATTTATTACGTCATTTTTTGGAGCTTTTAAATTTGGAAGATTACAGATAGGATTTCTACTAGTAGAAATCCGTATCTATATTGGATGATTCCAATATATAATGTTGCACGGCAAGTCATTTCATACGTAAAGTCGGGATTTTATTCATTAGGGGTAAGAGAGAGTGGTGTGTGACTCACTGGGTATTTCAATATAAGAATAGATTGGAGTACAATGGAATTACGAAATCCGAGGGAACACTTCAAAGCAAGAAAACGTGAATGATTTACGTCTTGCCCGGAAGCGGAAAATATAAATACGGGGAAGGAGTCTCATGGCGGGAAGAGCCACGTGAGGTGACCAGCCAATCAAGGAAGAAGAAGCAACGTAGGTCGGGGCATGGCAAGATACGTGAAGCACGCGGATTGGTCGAAGCAGCGAAGCCGCGGTGTTAAGCTAGACCCTGGTGGGAGAAGATTGAAGCATATAGTGGACGCTGGGTGAGAGGAGGATTCATTAAGACATTACGCTTGGTACAGTAAGGCGTACTTTGTTCGTTAGTCCCAAGTGGGACAATTTTATTCACCCTAACTCCGCTGATCACATCAGATCATGGGTTCCACGCGTCTTGCAGTGTTTAGGCAAGCGACGTGTTGTGGTTCATGGAATAGACTCCACCACAAGCTGTAACGATTACTTCTGATCAACGAGGAAGGGGCTGACGCCGTCAACACCAATGCAGAACATCCAACACTACGAGACTTCAAGCACGTGGAGACAATGTTTCCGTGGGTAAGCACAAGTAATCTACGACACACACTCTCTGTTTTTCGATAGGGCCAGTATAACTTCTTTAAGCATTAATTTGGAAATAAGTTAAATTCAAGTTATTCTCCCGACCAGCGTATTAAGTAATTTTGTTCGTGGCAATGGTTAAAGTTGTATGCTCCGTTAACAGTGTTAATTTTATTCATGTTGCCATCATATTTTCTAAGTGTATTAAATTCAATTATTACAAAGTAGATTCTTTAATTCCAGTAGGTAGCACTAGTTATCATACCACATCCTTCTCCACAATCAAATGTTGTCTGGGTTGATGATTCAATCATCCCACGGCCTAGTCATTAAGAGTTTCTCATATGTTCTACTCACGCTAGGGGTCGATATTAAATATACAAATTTAGCTTGGAACACAGTGTATCCAGCTTGGCGCCCAACATAGATCAAACTTAGCAGTAGTATTTTCTGGCGTATAGTCCGCCCAGGTAGAAAACATTACATTTGTTCGCTACCAACGAGGAGCGATAAAAAAACCATTACATTTGCCGCTCAACGTAAGGGCTAAGAAAACACATTACATTTGTCGCCGACAACGTTGGGCCGAAAACCCGGTAACATTTGAGGAAGGAGGAGACATATTTCTGTGCCGATATTTTGGGGGTTATTTGTCTTTATCAGTGTATATCATTATGGGGGATGAGAAAGAAAGACAGATGAGGTTACGTAGGGGTCATCAACTGGAGAGTGATGATACGAGCAGTATGTCGAGTGATGGTAGTACCGGGGTAGCGGAGGTAAATCCCGATACTGAAACAGGGAGTGTAGGCGGCCAACCAGAATTAAAAACTTTACTTTTCGAGTTCATATATCAGAACAAAGTTAGTAGTGATGCCTTAAATGCAAAATTAGAACAAAACAATGGGGAAAATAAAGAAAGTACAGAAGCTTAAAATAAAAAATTAGAACAAAATAATGCAAAATTAGAACAGAATAATGCAAATTTAGAACAAAACAGTAGGGAAAATAAAGTACAGAAGCTTTAAATAAAAAATTAGAACAGAATAAAGCAAAATTAGATAAGAACAACAAGGAAATTAGTGTGAAAATGGAGCAGATTAGAGGAGAAATCAGAGGAGTAAT
This sequence comes from Meconema thalassinum, assembly GCA_946902985.2. Classification (NCBI taxonomy): domain Eukaryota; kingdom Metazoa; phylum Arthropoda; class Insecta; order Orthoptera; family Tettigoniidae; genus Meconema; species Meconema thalassinum. The sequence goes on along the minus strand of OX336388.2, from coordinate 1,081,850,764 downwards.
GGAAGAGAAGGTTAAAGAGATCATTGCAGATGTAGACAGGAAATTAGGAAAAGTACAGGAGGAGTTGGAAAGTAGAATCAGCACACAGGCTGAAAATTTAAAGGAATTAATTAAATTAGAAACACTGCAGGTTAAAAAGAAATGGGGGGGGGGGAAATTGACAAAATTCAGGTAGCTACTAAAGAGTTTAAGGAACAGCTGGGGGGTAGAATGGAGAAAGTCCACTCACAAATAGTTGCAGAAGTAAATGATTTAAGAGAGAGTAATAGAGCATTAGCAAGATTGAGGAGAAACAAGCAAAGCTATATGATAAAGTAGAAGAATCAGAAGGAAACATTAAATTAACAGTAAACAGTATTGAGAGGAAGGCTGAGGAGAAAATCGCAGAATTAGAATTAAAATTAAAAGCTAGGATCAGGTAAGAAAATAGTCTGAATAGGCCAGTTTTTGTGAATAGCACACACAGGGAAGTAGAACTGGGGAAGTTCAACAATCGACAGGGGTGCCCAATGGAGTTCATGAATTCTATAGAAAATAAATTTGGGGAGAGGTTGGAAGATGGTAGTATTGAGTGGTGCCAGGTAGTTGAAATTTTAGAACAAGTGTTTGTGGGGGGAAACGAGGAATTGGTTTGCTGTCTATAGAGACAAGTTTACTGATATTAATGATTTTAAAATGAAATTCTGTGAAAAGTTTTGGAATGAGGTTATTCAGTCGCAGCATCGTGAGGGAGTAGTGTGTGGTAAATATAATCCTAAAGGAAGCTCCACCATGACCGAATACTTTTTAGGGCAGGTATTAGTGTGTAAATATCTGGATGGCTTGAAGGAGGAAAGTGATGTGGCGAGGTTGCTACTTAGGCACTTTCCCTATAGGATCAAGGAGGCTGCTTCTATCCAGAATGTAAAGACAATATCACAAGTAGAAAATTTGTTAAGCACATTTGATGCACTAGGGAGAGGGGGTTATGAGGACAATTTCAATAGGAACCAGGGTAATAATAATAGTAGGCCTAATGAAGCCAGGCATCAGGAAGTTCAAGGGAACGGTGGCAAAGGGGCCAACACTTAAAATAGAAATAATAATAATAATAATCAGCTAAATCAGAATAGAGGAAATGGCTATGGTAATCAGTATCAGGGGAGGAACAATGATTTCAGGGGGAATCAAGGGAGAAACAATGATTTCAGGGGAAATCAAGGGAGAAATTATAATGACAATAATTACAACCAGAATAGGGGTCAAGGAAGAGGACAGGCTAGTGGTAGTAATATACAGCCAAACAATGACAACACAGCCCAGAACAACCAGACCAGTGCCGTAGTTAGTAGTAGTACTACAGCCAGCTGTAGCGGTTCTTTAAACGCGAACCAGGCTGCGAAGTAAGGTCAGAATCTCAGTCTGTAGCATGCCCTGTCCATACAATTATACCGGAACACAATGACCTAAATGTAAGAAATGAATTGTTGCATGTATTAAATGATGAATATATTATCCAGGAGGTGGCTAGTAAAAGCCCCATTATTAAACTTAACGTGTCCGAGGCGCACACCGATGTTTTAATTGATAGTGGTTGTATGAAGAGCTGTATAAGTAGTACATATTGCGATAAAATGAAAGGAACTGGTGTAAATTTTGAGGAGATGCCAATTAAAAGCACTTTTGTTATCACAGCTGTATGGAAGAGGTCTAAAGTAATTTCTAAGCAAGTTTTAGTGGACATTAAAATTAATAATCATATCGAAAAGCAGATTTGTCTTGTAATTCCAAACTTAGTTTTCAGTGTTATTTTGGGTTCAGATTGGCTAAGTAGAGTGTCTGGTAACTTATGTTATGAAGTAGGTAGTTTGAAATTTAAATTGAATAATTCTGAAGTAGAGGTGGCGTTCAACGACAATGTTCAGGGGAGTAGTGTTGTAGGAGTGATTTGTTCTTTAAGTGTGATATCACCAGCCGAAGAGCAGGCGGGATACTCAAATTTTTGTGGGCAGTTTGATTACGAACGGTAGTCTGGAGGACTTGTTACGTGATGCTGCATTTCAGGGGTATATAGAGGGAGACCAATGTGTTCTGCTCTATGATGTGTTATTGTATAATAGGAGAGTTTTGGAGGATCGCATTGGCATGGCCAATTGCTATACACATTCATTGAACGTTATTGATAGATCAGTATTCACAGGACATAGATATCCTATACCTTTCGCTTATCAGGGTGCAGTAGAGGCACAAATTAACCAGATGCTTGAAGATGGCATTATAGAGTACTCTAACAGTCAATATGTTAATCCTTTAATTACAGTACCGAAGGGCGACGGCACAGTTCGTATTTGTTTAGACACTCGTTTAGTTAACAGTAGAATTAGTTCAGATCAGCTGAAGTCCATGTCCATTGAAGAGTTGATGCAGACATTTGAGGGTAAAAAGTATTTCACATGTGTAGATTTAAGTTCCAGTTTCTTTAAGTGCCACTTATGTATGAAGATCGGCCATTTACAGCTTTTAGTCATAAATATAACCTTTATCAGTTTTGCAGGGTACCTTATGGGTTAAAAAGTAGCTCAGCAGCTTTAATTAGGGCTTTAAACATCGCATTAGGAGATGACACGCGAGAGTTTGTAACTATTTACATCGATGATATGGTAATCAGTTCACGCAGTTTTGAGGAGCATCTACGTCATTTAGACGGTGTATTTCAAAAGTTAGATCAGGCATGGTTCACTCTGAAACTGTCCAAGTCGTCATTCTGTCAGACAGAAGTGACATTTTTAGGTCATAAAGTGTCAAGTAGGGGTGTGACACCAGAGGAAAGTAGGGTTAATAAGATACTTAGTGCAGAAGTACCACAGAATGTAAAACAGTTGAAAACATACCTTGGAATTTGCAATTTTTTTCGCAGGGTCGTTCTTAAATACTCAGGGTTAGTAGAACCATTTAGAGATTTGCTTAAAAGTGGTAATCGCTGGAGATGGGAGTCCAAGCATGATCTGGCATTTCAAGCGCTGAAGGCAGGCTTTGAGAAAGCTGTGGTGCTGAAGTATCCTTTGAAGGATAAGGAATATGTGGTAATGACTGATGCGTCACATATAGGAATTGCAGGAGTATTGTGTCAGAGAGATGAAGAGGGTAATTTGTGCATCGTGTCTTTAGCATCACGAGGACTTCCAGCAGAGAAAAGATACACTATCACTGAGTTAGAGCTTTTAGGAATTGTTTTCAGTTTAGGAAAATTTAGGATGTATTTAGTAGGGGGTAAATTTGAGATTCATACAGATCACCATGCTTTATTATATATGAGGACATGTAAACTCAGTTCTAACAGAGTTAGTAGGTGGATTCTTGCACTTCAGGAATACGAATTCACAGTAAAATATATTAAAGGGAAAGATAACATTCTTGCAGATATGCTTTCTAGGGACACAAATTTATGTAGGGATAATCCTGTTGTTAAGGCAGAGGACGGTATTTTGTTATGTGCATGTGTGGACAGTAGCAACAGGGCATCGTTACAGACACTGAGAAATCTGTTAGTGGAGCAACGTGATGACATTAAGAAATATGTGTCATAAAATAAGTGTGTTTAGCTGGCGAGCCAGCCTATCAAATGGGTAAGTGTGGTATGTGGTGAGTGATCTGGTCTTCAAGGCAGGCGTATCAGAAATCACACAGGGTGGTAGTATGTAAGTAAATGAGAGTTTTTAAGGTACAGGGAAAGATGAAGGGAGTGGTGGATGCTGTTGAGCACTAAATTGTCTCGATGCACCAAGGCCATTTTGGCAGCGCTGATGGGTTCCCATTTATCTCCAAGAGATGGGAGAGCGCTTGTATAGGGCTTGTTAGCTTAAGGCGTCCACGAGATAAAAGATGGGCCATCAGAAGGCGAGACAGTCCTCCATGAAGCTCATACATATCAGCACACGTGATTCCTGCTTACGACCTAGCTATGTGAGATCGGGGTTGGATATAATTAAGGTAGTTTGTGTACAAAGTACTAGACCTCATGAGATGTTGTATATAAGTAACAGATAAAAAGTTGTGGCAACTAGGTCAGGTTCGATAGGTGGACTGGTATGGGTTGTGAACTACAGGCTGAGCGAGGAATGTGAGAAATTGTGATCTAGAGTAAGGTGGGTTTTTGTGTACATGTACTTAGTAAGATAGGGCACATACGGCACAGGAATATTTAAGTGTTATAAGTAATGGGTACTTACTGTTTTTTTTTTACAGTAGTGTCTTTTCTTTTAATTAAAAATTTCACAGAGAAGGTGGGAAGTAGATCACTTTGCTCTACCGCGAGTGTGTGATAGTGTGAGATCGTGTACCATGATATTGGTATCCGGTAGGTGTGGAGCACCTAATATTTCTAGAAGAGTTCCGCAGTGGTTTCCTACTGAACACCATAAATGCGTGTGTAGTGAATTGTGGATATAGAGGGAACACACTTATGTATGTATTTTTTTTCCCACATAGAATGATGAGAGAGAGAGCGGTAGAATGAACATTCGTGAGAATGACAAACATTTTGAAGTGGACAAAATAAGAACACGTCATAACGAGATGAACATTAGCGCAAAGCGCATGATTGAGGGTTTATATGTGTTTATATGTGTAAAGGGTCATTTCACTTGTATAAGTTGTATTTTGGAGGGTTTTTCTAACGTGTCTGGAATCATCAAGTGCTGTACCATATGCATGGTAAAGCACATGATTATTCGAGGCGAATGTAACATGTTTTTCTAGGGGTTTTTATGCCACTAACACAAGTTAGTTGGACTATATCATATTTGGTAAACGCGGCAATATTCCGGCCAAGTTAAATTATTTCAGTTTATTCAATTTCATATTTCATATTATTATTATCATTATTATTAATATTTATTACGTCATTTTTTGGAGCTTTTTAAATTTGGAAGATTACAGATAGGATTTCTACTAGTAGAAATCCGTATCTATATTGGATGATTCCAATATATAATGTTGCACGGCAAATCATTTCATACGTAAAGTCGGGATTTTATTCATTAGGGGTAAGAGAGAGTGGTGTGTGACTCACTGGGTATTTCAATACAAGAATAGATTGGAGTACAATGGAATTACAAAATCCGAGGGAACACTTCAAAGCAAGAAAACGTGTATGATTTACGTCTTGCCCGGAAGCGGAAAATATAAATACGGGGAAGGAGTCTCATGGCGGGAAGAGCCACGTGAGGTGACCAGCCAATCAAGGAAGAAGAAGCAACGTAGGTCGGGGCATGGCGAGATACGTGAAGCACGCGGATTGGTCGAAGCAGCGAAGCCGCGGTGTTAAGCTAGACCCTGGTGGGAGAAGATTGAAGCATACAGTGGACGCTGGGTGAGAGAAGACATTCATTAAGACATTACGCTTGGAGCAGTAAGATCGTACTTTGTTCGTTAGTCCCAAGTGGGACAATTTTATTCACGCTAACTCCGCTGATCACATCAGATCATGGGTTCCACACGTCTTGCAGTGTTTAGGCAAGCGACGTGTTTTGGTTCATGGAATAGACTCCACCACAAGCTGTAACGATTACTTCTGATCAACGAGGAAGGGGCTGACGCCGTCAACACCAATGCAGAACATCCAACGCTAAGAGACTTCAAGCACGTGGAGACAATGTTTCCGTGGGTAAGCACAAGTAATCTACGACACACACTCTCTGTATTTCGATAGGGCCAGTATAAATTCTTTAAGCATTAATTTGGAAATGAGTTAAATTCACGTTATTCTCCCGACCGGCGTATTAAGTAATTTTGTTCGTGGCAATGGTTAAAGTTGTATGCTCCGTTAACAAGTGTTAATTTTATTCATGTTGCCATCATATTTTCTAAGTGTATTAAATTCAATTATTACAAAGTAGATTCTTTAATTCCAGTAGGTAGCACTAGTTATAATACCACATCCTTCTCCACAATCAAATGTTGTCTGTTTTGATAATTCAATCATCCCACGGCCTAGTCATTAAGAGTTTCTCGTATGTTCTACTCACGCTAGGGGTCGATATTAAATATACAAATTTAGCTTGGAACACAGTGTATCCAGCTTGGCGCCCAACATAGATCAAACTTAGCAGTAGTATTTTCTGGCGTATAGTCCGCCCAGGTAGAAAACATTACATTTGTTCGCTACCAACGAGGAGCGATAAAAAACCATTACATTTGCCGCTCAACGTAAGGGCTAAGAAAACACATTACAATGACTCCATTAGTTGATTGTGTGAGCGCGCAAATAACCGCCGCTTTACGGTTCTTTCTTTAGCGAGTCTTTCCATCTTCTTTCTTCACGGGAGCCTTTTACTATGAATGAGTCCTGTCACGGTTGCCATATAATGTTAGGTTCACTTCTAATAAATCACATAGACTCTTCTAGAATACATATTTTATTATTTGTTGTGGAAAGGTTCACAATTCACACGATACACACCATATTGTTTTTTGACACTGAACTTCACTGATCAAAGAATACGTGAAAGATACTGCACTACCAACTCTTGTGCTTGCTGCCAACTCAACACCCGCATTTAACGGAAGAAATTTCAAGCTCCGAAAATTATTCCATAAGTGCAATGGAATTTTGTATTCGTTTTGACGTAATTCGCATTGCGGCAAAACCCGCATTTAGCATTAGGCAATGTTAAAATTCTCAAGTATTTATTTCTGTTCGTTATGGTTCTGCGACATTAAGAACCTATGAACTTGCGCGACACAGAGACTGTTTGTTTGATGCTCTCGATGCAGTCAACAAGTCATGGGAGTAAAACAGCACTACTACGCTCGTACAAAAGCAAGCGCATGCCGACTTCTGTAACGACGATATTTCGAACGGGCAAGTTAGACGTCGATAAAGACGATTGTGATTTAAGACATGAAAGCAAAGAACATATAGCACAGAATTTGACTGTTGGTGAGCAAAACGGAAATCCAGTTGATACCGAATGCGGGAGTGATGCTATGGAAATCCCGAAAATTTCCCACAGTCAAGCTAGTGTCTCTAGTCACACTTATCTCTTAATAGATAAACGAGATGAATTTTCGTTCTCACATAATGCTTTCTTCTGATATGTAGAATCGAAAATTAGATTAAACGATCTAAGAAACAGTTTTGTTTTTACTAGCCTTCACAAAAATAACTGTGGTTAATTGACGGTTTTCGATAATTCGCGGAAGTTCGTGCTTTATAATCGCGGCGAATTAACGAGAGTGCAGTATATGTGGAAAGAGTACTGCTGTTAGTGATGAAACCTTCTAAGGTAAAGCCCCATTTAAGGTTAGAAAATACCGGTCCCTAGAAAACGGTTAAATAGGGGTTCTACTGTACTTCAAACACGTAAACTTCCTTTCGAGTTCGAACGAATTAAGATTCTAGCTATCTTAAAACCTGGTATACCTCCGAATTCTGTTGAAAGCTACAGACCAATCGCCTTAATGAGAGTTTGTTTTAAGCTCCTGGAACGACTTATTTATAATAGAATAAGCCCCCTAATTTGTAAAATCTTCCCTATCGACCATGCTGGTTTCTGACCTCAACGTAATTCTGAAGATCAGGTGCTTGCCTCGACAACACACATTGAGACAGGTTTTGAAAAGCGATTGAAGAGTGGGGCAGTGTTTATTGATCTAACAGCTGCCTACGATAGTGTGGAGAGAAGGTATTGTGTGCATGTTCTTTAAACTGACGAAGTGCAATCAAATGTCACATTTGATTAACAATATGGTTTCAAATAGAATAATCCAGGTAGTTATGCAAAAAAAGCACAGCAAAATAATGGTCTTCCACGAGGATCTGTTCTTTCTCCATTATTGTTTAATCTGTATATTGCAGACACACATAGTACCAACTCTCGCCAGTTCGCTTATACTGATTATCTAGCAATAGTTAATACTTATTTATAATAGAATAAGCCCCCTAATTTGTAAAATTAGCTATCTTAAAACCTGGTATACCTCCGAAATGACGAGTAGCAATAGTTACTCGACATGTGGATGCTAATGTGATAGAGAGCACTTTAAATGAGGACCTGGATGTCCTATGCAAATACTTCGAAAAGTGGTGCTTGAAGCCTAGCTCTAGCAAAACAGAAACCTGCTAGCGAACTCTACCCTGAAAGTGTCTCTTAATCGAGGCCCTCTCCCTCAAATATCTTGGAGTTACTCTCGACTGAACGTCATCGTACAGGAAACATCTAACCAACCTAGCAGCCAAATTAAGGACACGTAACAATATCATCCACAAGCTTGCTGGCTCCACATGGGGAGCGTATGCAACTACATTGGGTACTTGGGCGATGGCACTGGTACTTCCAACAGCTGAGTACTGTTCCTCAGTTTGGGTAAACAGCTCTCATATTAAAAAGGTGGACACAGTCCTCAATGAAACAATTCGTATTATTAGTGGCACAATAAAATCCACCCCTCTTTTCTGGCTGCCTGTGCTTAGTCACATAGAACCACCTAGAATTAGAAGACTGAACAACTTGGTCAGGGAATACAAGAAGATATTGGCCAATACTGAACTCCCCATTCATGAAGATGCTAGCACCAGATGTAATCATCTCAAGTCAAGATCTCCACCTATTCAAACAGCACAGGAACTGGGTAGGAAGGTTTATGATCCAAAAGCTGATTGGCAACAAGAGTGGAAACGCATAGCTCCAATGCAATGTCAGGCATTGTTCAACATTCAAAATTTGCCATCTGGCTTTGATTTGCCCCCGCGAGACATAGGTAACTCTCAACAGAGTCCGCACTTACCACGGGAGATGCGGATCAATGATGTTTAAGTGGGGTATGCTATCTTCCCCAACCTGTGATTATGGTGCAATTGGACAAACTATGAACCATATTGTCACTGAATGTATTAGGCCATTCACTGGATCAACACAGGACTTAGTAACAGCCTCTACTGAAGCCATAAGATGGCTAGAAAATTTAGACATTAATATTTGAACACCCTTTCCCTTGCACGATTGTTACAGTTGTAATGTGTTACCTATTGTATGTATGTATGTATATTGTTTATGTTGATTGTTCTGTTGTACCATACGCTAATTATAATAATAATTGCATTTGACGCCCAACTCGGAGGGATTAACTTGGATGTTTATAAAACCTCAACAATTACTGAAATGTTTGACCAGCATGACAATATACCATGCGGAAAGTCTAGGAATCTCACTCATATTTACACTCCACTACAGCCATCACAAGACTGCAATGCAGGTTATCAAAAACAAATCGCTCGGATACATGGAGCTGATACCAGACATGTCCCAAGTCCCTAGCAACATCATCCTTGATTTTGATACTCGGAGGTAGTTTATTATTCTTTTCTTAAAGATCCTGTTTTTATTGTTGTAGATACCTGTGGATACTCTTGTGAAGAATGTTGCCACTTTCGTGAAGAATCTTCCATCTATTGACAATCTTGATGCCGTAGCTGTACAGGTGTTTGGTTCAGCTTCTGATAAGAGGGCAAATAAATTCAAGGAAAGTGTCCAATATTATTTAAATGGTACCAAGGATGGATTCTTGCGGTACAGGCCACAGCCAACAGGTAGGAACTGTTTAAGATGTGATGCATTAACTTCATTTTTGATTTGTGTGTGTCTAGGGAAACTATCTTGCACTTAGCTGCCTAAACCCTGTTCAATGCTGTCACCGCAGAGACCTCTCACCTCCGTGTGTTTGTGATCATATTACATTTTCTTGCTAGAGTCGAGTGACAGAGTGGCCAGTTAATTTAATGATGCATTTGCCGGAAGTTAATAAGGGATTTGCTGTTGTGAAATGCACATGCAACAAATGAAGAGTTAATGTACGTTCGTGAAAGTACTTTAAAACCTTTTCTTATTTTAGTGAAGGAATTTGGATTTTTTCCCCCTAGAAAATAATCTAAGATGGAGACACATTACCTAATTCATTTTGTGGAAATAGTGCACCTGTCAATAACACTTCAATTCATTAATGGTTATAATATTGGTAATAATAATAATAATAATAATAATAATAATAATATCGTATGGCCTCGGGTGCCGGGTGCAAGCTTTGTAATTTGACACCCAGAGGGTAGCTTGCATGTCGAATTTCGTTGTTCCTTGAATCACTATGAAAGTCAAGGAGGTTCTATATCGAAGCTCCTTGAACACTATAGCGCTTTCTAGTAGAGAAATGAGGAACTCTTTGTTGGCGGAAACTTGAGATTAATTTTGCCATTATGAACACGGCCTACTGAATTCAGATGGGTTGTTTGACATGCCAACATCGTATGACATGCGTGTCGTATTTTTACCGCCTTACATGGCCAGGAGTGAACCTGCAATCTTGGGGTTAGTAGACCGACACGCTATCCACTCACCCACCTTGGCAAGCTATAATATTGGTAGTTAAGTGTATGCATATACATAGTGCTCATGGTTTGCAAGTCATTAGTATAGGATGGGCAGAGGGCAACACTGTTAGCAATTACAAAAATCTATAGACCTTTGACTTTTTTGTGGTAGTTGGATAGTGCTTCATGAAGATGTGTTGCATTGTATAGTCCACCCTAATGCTTCCTAACATCTGTTTTGAAGTTTCGCGTGTGGACAATAGAAATTTCAACATTGAGTCACAAGATTGGTGAGCTTTGTAGCTCAACAATTGGCATTTTGTTGGTACAGTGAAACTACAATTATTTTGTACTTATATTATGCTTGACTTAATATATATTGTAAACAAGAAATGAGTGAGAAAATGGTCATGATTTAAAACTTGCCATATTGTTTGACCAGGCCAAGATTTTAGAAGATATTCTGTATTATTATCCCAGAATAGTTAGGAAAGTGATCAAAATAAACATGTTGACAACCTTGGATAGAAATGGCAGCTACTACGGTCGGTGCAGGAATACTTATGTTTTGAGATAAATAGCAAAATAACCATAAGGCCTACAGAAGAGCAAGTAACCATAATTTTCCTTGTTGATTTATATCTTGATTGGTGATAAACTTAACCTTTGGGAATGCATTATTCTTAGGGATAGGAATTTTTCGGTGATTTCAGAGTGAAGAAAGCGGCATTTTAAAGTGGCAAATTCGGTGGTTTAAAGTGCACTTTTCGGTACTTTCAAAATGTTAAATTTTAGGCGGGATTTTTTAAATATCATGGATAACATATCATATTTCAGTCATCCTCCAAAGTATAGTTCAGTGAAGAGATCCAAATTCTCTTGTGACAAACGGTGACACATATCACTTAACGTGCTAGTGTAAGCTGAAAAACAAAAGTTCACAGTTAGTGTTTGAACAGGATATCAAAATTGTTTTCAACACAGATTCTGAGAACTTTGGAAATACAAATGTCATTCCTTGCAAAACTCGAACAATGTCTGTCTTGGTCCTGTCGTGCATCTGCTTCTTGATTAAAGTTTGCAGTCGTATCCTCTTATGACCTCACTTTCTACCAGTGTTCCACAGAATGGCAACTTCTTAATTTTCTTTGCAAGGTCCTCATTGATGTTCATTGGCACTATTTCTGCTGGATCAAACGCACACATTTGTAAATCTTGTTCCCAGGGTCAACGGATCTCAGGCTGATTAATATTCTAAGAGCATGGGACCCAGCCTTTACTAAAACTGAATGTATTTTCTCTCTTTTTAACACATTTCCACAACCCTCCAACAGCTCCTTAATGTTGGTAGTGCGCCCGAATTAACCAATCAGTACCTATATCCGCTGCACTGAAAAGGATTGCAGACATGTAAATACCCAGCTCACAAACTTACCATGTCTACTAAGTAAAAATTGGGAACTTCAGGAACACATAAGATAGATATTATTCGTAAGAAAATAGTACTACCAGCCTAGGTACAAATTTCTACTATCATTTACATTTAGAGCAAATCGAGAAACTCCAATCTCGAGGGGTGATAAGGTTAATCTATAGTGAGCGCCTGTAACTATACCTAGCAGTACTATTTTCGGCGATGACGACAATGAAAACGATGTCGGCTAAGATAAAAATTGACTGAATCGCTAAGGAGCGCCAGCCGTTTATTGTGCTAAGAAATGTACAATAAAACTGACTTCCTGTCTGAATATAGTGTCTCCTTGACACTGCAATAAAAATTATCTCCAAAAATAAATTGCACGTGGCACTGATATAATAAGTAATCATGAAACGGCGTGATTTTAAGCATTACCCTATTTTATACAATTCCGTTTCATCTCTGAACCGTAGTTCCAATATCTAAGAAAAATTATTTAACATTAACTATGTTCATATTTACACTAATGCATGGTTCGCTCAAAAATACACTATTGTGTCGAATAGATTAAATTGTCTATCTTTCAAATGAGTCTTCACCACTCTACTTCCGTAACAATCAACAAACAAACACACACCGCAACTCTATCGGTTGAAAGTATAAATACTTGTCTATATCAATAGAACATAAGTGACAAACATTTAAGCTAAGCACTGTTCTGACTTTGTCTCTTCCCATTTGATTATAAAATGTTGAAAAATTCCTGAAATTCTTTACTGTGTTAATAATTCTCTGATAAACGTGGATACTAGAAGTGCATGGCATTTGACCTTCATTTCACACTCCTCTTCCAAAATTATACAACAATCACATAATTTCTTAAACACCCTGTACAGAACTTTCCTTTAATACACTCGCATAACTTCACAATCGCTGCGATCAATACTAGAAAAACTTAAGACTCCTCAGCCTCCTTTCGTAAAAATACGTAACTCAATTACGTCTACATATCTTTACTTGCACGGTATTTCAAATCTAAACTCCTACTTCAATGCATTTTCTTACTAACACTCTTCTCTATCCTTATACAACTTCGCCTCGTGCTTATAATTCCATTTCTGCAATAATAATTTCTGTACATCTACTTTTAGATCACCCTGTGATTTAACTTTCTCAACTCTTTCCTTTTCACGTGTTTAAATTCAGTTTTACATTATTATAACCTTTAAAGAATTATCAGTAAGAATTCATATTTTTAACAAATGATAAAAGTTTATCTTCCTTCCGTGAAAATATTTGTTTAACAAATTTATCTAGGCTTTTTAATGTTCTAAATTTTCATTGGACATATGTGTATAAAAGTTCTCGTAATACTTTCGTTATTAGAAAATGTGGTTTATCAAGTTACAGCATAGATCTACATATCTATCTGTCTCTTTACTGTGAATCTAATATTCATTGGTTCAACCATCTATCAATCATTTTATTAATTTTTATATCAGACTTTGTGTCGTGTAACAATTCAATTTCGTTCATAATTAGTTGAAAATAAATTTCTGACACTCGAATCAACATCATGAGTTGTTGAAATATTTTGACACTTCGTGACATAACTTCTTAAATATGCGGTACTTAACTTTGGTTCAATATACTTTCTTAAATTTATTCACAATTATACTCCTTTAATTCGTTCAATATTATACTCTCTTTAAGTAGTTCAATATTATACTCCTTTCAAATAGTTCACTATACATTCTTTAAATAGTTCACACTACATTCCATCGCTGCGCATAAAACAGATTTAATTAGTTTAAATCTAACGCAAATATCAAGAATTCTAAACGATTTTACTCTGAAATGACTTTAACGTTAATAACAGGGCTATGCAAAATTTCGTTCAAGTGACTGAAATTTCCAAGAACAAGAAAAATACGAAAAAACTACTTCAAGCAGGCTGTGGATTTTCATTTTCACTACTTCAAAATCTACATAATTTTAATTATACTGACAAAATTATACGGTTGGTCAATAAGGATAAACACAGAACATAACTACAATTCTACGTAATATAAAGCAATCTCTTCTCTACCTTGAGTTGAATCTGGTCTTGGGAATACCTTAGTCTCGCCTGCCAAACCAAGCTTGTCGAGCGCATCGCCCACAGCTATGTAGACCGGTTGTGTCGGGACCAGCTGAACACTTCCCCCAGTGGAACAAGGTCGGTGACATGCTCGGGTGAGCGACCTCGCCGTGAAACAGCCTGCTCCGTCCGCTCCGTCTCTCTCGTTCACTGCAAGTCGTCTGGCTCTTCCTTCGATTCCCCATCTCTTCAGTATTGACATCTCTTCTCAAGGTTGAAAATCGTCGTTTATACAAGCGTTTGCGAGTATACAAGATGTATAAGAACTCTTGTTGAAAAGTAGTAGTTCGTTCTGTGATTTTGCGCATCACGTGGATGTTCTGCTGCGCCTTCCATAATTATGAATTCTGGAATTCAACTGTTCATCTTTGTAGTTTCCACTTCCCCATGATGTAGCTTAGCACATGGTCATTCTCATTTCACTGATGATACTGTTCTGACTTCCCCGTTGCTGATTTATAACTTGCATTTTCAGTATATAATGTTCAAGTATGCGTTCAAACGTGATAATAATGAATCTCTTCTTGTAGAAAATGTTTTTATTCGAAGTATAACAGCTTCGTATTTAAAACACTGTAATATTCAGCTATATGCTGTTCTGTTTTGCGTGAAAAATGTTGCTTGCTCTGCAAGTTACAGTCTACTGTACTGCACTCTTCTTCCAACTTTCATAAAGCGTGGCACTATATAACAAATACTAGCTTCTTCTCGAGGTCTTAACTCGATGAAATCTCAAATTGGAAAGAACTCCTCTGTCCGGTTCTCTGCGCTCGGCAAGTTACTCACTCTGCCTCCCCTCTCGTGGTGTGACGTAACTTCTACCACCTCTCCTTTCTCAGTCCGTAGTTCGACCTTCGTTCCTTCTCCTCCTTCATGACGTAACTCTCGCTTCATGTGGCGTGATGTCTCTCGCAATGTAGACCTCCCCACATTCATATGTATCTCCATATTTAAATCATTCCTCCTTCTTGCCTTCTATAATTATGTAAGATGCATAGTATTTCACTAATTTCTACACAGATTTTCCCATATCTCACGAATTTTAATGAATAAAAGATTTTAATCCACTCTTTTATTTTTCCTGGGTCTTGGTTCATATCCAGATTGGTTCTTTGTTAATGGCCTTAAATAAATTCTGGCACAGTACCGTAAGTTTAAGGGCTTGCTGAATTCTCCGTAGATGTCCATCCCGAAGGTGAACAGTCTGATAAGACTGGCCTTCTAATAAAGGGATGAGTTCAGTGATGTCTGTGCCAAATTCTTTGAATCTCAAGTATTTCGTCATGTGAAACATTGTTCAGGAAATCAACACTAGAGTTATCAGTCCCTACTACTTCATTCATAAATTGCACAATATCTTTCAAGTAGGCTACTCTGACATGTACACTAGTGGAGACTGGTTCAGGAAACAGTGGCACATTTGGATATGGACACTTGCCATCTAGATATTCAAGTCTGAAAGGCGCACTAACTATATGACGCCACGAGTCGAGTAGTCACTAGGATGAAGGGGCAGGTGACCTTGCTGTTCTAGCCCTTAAAACCTCAATAACTTAGTAACTTACCAGGATGACCGCCCAGATTGATAAAGATCGCTGAATGCAGAAAGCGAGGTCCGCTATCTAATGTTAAGTTTCCGATCATTCCATGTTTGTTGGATGCTCTCCATGCAGTCAAGTAACGAGAGAAAATTACCACTACTACACTCGCACAAAAACAAGCCTTTGTCGGCTTCTGTGACGACTATATTTCAAATGGGCAAGGTGGTCTCACTACGATGACATTAGGGCAAAACCTGGATGAATGCCAAGATGCAGAAGAAAGTGACATTCAGTAGTTAGACTTCAATAAAGACTATCATGGTTTCAGACATGAAAGCGATGAGGATATTGTATGGAATTTGACTGTCGGTGAGGTAAACTGAGATCCAGTACACGTCAAGTGAAGGAGTAATGCAACGGAAATCCCGAAAGTTCCCACAGTCAAGCTAGTGTGTCTATAGTCACACTTATCTCTTATATAGAAAATTGAGATGAATTTTCATTCTCATATATTGTTTTCTTCAGAATTATACAATCTAAAATTAGAAAAAAATAAACTATCTAAGAAACAAAAAGTGATGACAGTCATTTCTCTTAGTTTTTAATATTGGTATAGGCCTAATCCACTTAGTGTCTCTTACAATACTATGTTATAAAGTATTATAATTTTTTTTTTCTGCGTGTTCTTAACATACATTTCAATATTTTAACCAATAGTTTTCTTTTTGCTAGGCTTAAAAACATTACTGCAGATAATTCGCGGCTTTCAAAAATCCGCGGAAATTCGTGCATTAATTGCCGCGAATTATCGGAAGTGCACTATAAAGAAAAAACTAAAATTCGCGTTTTTGTGCAAAATTCGCGTTTCATGCAAAATTCGCGAAAATTCGCGAGCTCAAAAACATTTCTTTTCGCCATTTTTAGGGTTATTATAACACATTATCACCTGTGTATTACTTCTTTTAAAAATTCGCGAAATTCGCGATCCCGAATTTTTCCTATCCCTATTCTTTTGACAGTTATTTAATTAGGGCCCGGATGTTGATGATCTTAAAATTATCGAAAAATGACCTACGCAATGCCCTTAAAATTCTCTTAAAATGGGGGGCGTGGTGGCTCAGTGGTCTAGCGGTATGCCTCTCACCAAGGCGGTCCGGGTTCGATTCCCGGTCAATGCATGTGAGATTTTCGAAGTGAAATGCCATGTCCTGTGGTTCGGATTCCACATGAAAAGGAGGTCCCGTGGCTCATGATCTCAAGATTAACGGTCACGTTAAACTACAAGCTTCCTTTTTCTCTTAAAATGACCTCATTTAAAAAAAAATGACCTAAAAATTATCATTAAAAAAATTACCTAAAAATGATCAATTTCATGATTGTCTTGTACAAATAATGGTTCAAATAACAAACATTCTTAGTATAATTAGTCTAAACTATTGATCAATAGATAAAAATGTCATTTTCATTTCTACTACAAAGTGAAAAAAAATATTCCTAAATAAACATACCTTAGTTAGCGTTGCAATACACCACTATCGTCATCCTCAAGTTATCAAAGGTGAAGGAACGGCGGTTGTCAGCTAATACTGTTTTATATTTCGAGAAACTTCTCTCCACTTCCACTGATGTAATAGGAGCATATTTGAAAAACACTGTCACTGGCTGTTAAATCCCCTTCAAAAATGTCAATTCTGAAGTCTTCTCCCGCAGGGTGTCTAGCTAGCTGGAAAAGCGGGAAATGTACGGGAAATTTCGGCGAGCAGCGTGAATTTTTTAATTTTTGTCATATATTAAGGATTTCAAAATAAGTGGGTTTATATTTGTTGGTACTGCGGAATTACCGGTTTGGTGGAAGTAGAAAAATCGACAGTCTGTCAAATATGCGTTGACACCGTCACATACGGTTTCTACTCTTTTAAATTCTCCCGCGCCGAAGCAAGACAGAAGTCGGCCGGGCGGTGAGCCTAGTGTCTCCAAGTGAGCGCAACGCTCATGCGCTGTCTTCAAGCCGGCGGCCCAGCAGGCAGGCCGTGTTTCTGTACACGTTATAGACTAACAGTGGTGTGGTGATGGGTTGCGAGTGGACTCGCGAAGAATCTAGTCTGGAACCGTAAAACTCGAATTACTTGAGTCCGGAATCGAGGCCGTGGTTGCGGTCAGCGTTATCTGTGAGCCATGTATGGAAACAACACGATGGTAATGTCGGTACGCCTAGGCCAAGTATTGTATTTGTTTCCCATTAATACACAGTGATATAATAGAATATTCAAATTTAGAAACCGGCAAGAAGTGGACTGATGACAGAAAGAAAGAACGCAATACACTAATGAGAAATTTCCTTCAACGTGTTCATTTGCTAAGCAGTAGTAGCCTATGTGTCGCTGTTAATAACGCAAGTATCCTTTTTGAGATGTTGGTTGAGTGGATAACGGTGCTAACTTTCACCCGGTGGGCTGGTGTTCGATTACCGGCAAGGAGGTTTTTTTTAAACTTTATTTTTATTATTTGTCTTTCTTTATCATTACTCAGTCGTTATAATATGAAGCATAGTGTGCATTTTGCAAATGATTTCTCTTGTAAATCACTAGTAGAAAAGTCGTTTGCAAGTTTAGCAAGTGTTGGGAATTTGGCCACATTGTGTCCTATATCGTAAGTACGGATCGTGACGTCACCGTGGAGACTCGAGTCCTTTGCACAGGTTACTTGCTCAGACTCGGAACTGCTAGACTCGATTCTCGCGAGTCCAAGCGTCACTCGCGCACATCCTAAGGTAGTGTCAACTTAATGTAATCGGAGTATACTACTGGTTCGTGGTTGTCGTGCGGCTGGAGGACTCTGCTTGTTAGTCGAATTTTTATTTCGCAACCGCTGATGCAATTCTGTCAGAGGAGATTCATTGTTGGCTGTCTTGTCACACGGCTGTGATGTTCGGTAACGCGAAACGCCGGGGAATTCTAGGTCTCATGAGTGAATATTCAGATTTACAAGGGTTGGGGTTATTCTAATCTTTTGTTACATTGTGAACGGCACGCATACAATAATATATACGACCACGAGACTCGGTGGCGAACCCGCTCGGGTGCTGTATCGAAGCAAACTGCCGTCGGTGCTTCGTGGCGGTGTTCAGACGCTGTGAAGTTAGCCGGTTCGGCACGGTCCGGTTTAGCTCTGCCAACCCGAATGCTTTCGGCTCGTATGCTTCCGACTAGCTTGGTCCGCTTTGTGCCGGCAAGAAGTATCAGCGCGGATCACCGACAATCCGTCTTTTGGTTCGCGTATCTGTCTGTTGGTTCGCGCTGTGCCGACTTTTACATTTTGCTATCCGAAACAAATGTAGCTTTCAAAATTAGATAAAATAGATACAGATACACATTGTTTTTATCTAGATATAGAAACGCTGCTTTTTTACGATTTAGATGTACATACCAAAAATTTGGTTTTGAAGCCCGCCGCCTTTCAGCGAAGGGCTTTATAATTTCGTGCGGGTCCGTATGTATGTGTCGTCGCTCTGAAGATACTGGTCAGAAAGTAACGTTTAATAGAACTTTTTTTTTGTGTAGGGGAAATTTGAAAATTTGGGCGGGAAATGCACTGGAATTTTTTTTTTGCCCGGCCGCTAGACACCCTGTCCCGACAAAATACTGGCTATTTGACACACTGTCCGATACCCTTTATTCTTGTCCAATACAAATTTTATTTTCTGTCTGACTGAGTCCCCAATCTCACCTTTACATGTTTTATGCAACCTTCAGCATTCCTGACTAACTCTATTGACTTGGCCATTAGCATGCCACTTTCTTCTAGGCAGGTTATGTATAAATTCTAGCAAAAATGAAAAATTTGATTTTATGAAAGCCAATTTACCTTCCATTTGAGGATCAGAAAACAGGTCCTGTGCACTTCCAATAGCCTTAGCATCTGTCCTATCAAAGCCATTCACTACTTCTCTCACTATCTAAAAATTGTCACAATAGTATATGCATGCAGTCAACCAGGTACCCCAGCGTGTTAAAACTGGTGCGGGGGGGGGGCAATGCTACATCAGGGGCCCTTGTCTTTGAAATATTCAGTGCGGGATGGTGCTTTGACAAAGACTTTCTTTACTGTGGGAACTAGTCTCTACTTCTGAAAATTTTGATCGGACCTCTTGTGCAATTCGATGAAAAGCATGGGCCAGACAAGTAACATGCACCATCTTATTGTGAAATGCTTTGGTAGATTTTGCTGTCTTTACCATGTAAGGTGCTGCATCTCTTAGGAAGAGGAGCACATTCTCTTGTTGTATTCCCATAGGCCATATTAAACACATGGATTTATGGAACAGTTTGCATATCTGAGTGTGATTAACCGCTTCCAAAACTTGAGGTCAGCAGAAAAATTTGCCTGGGACTGTTTTTTCTTGGGTCCCTATCACTACATTTGCTACATAACGTCCCTCTGAATCTGTAGTCTCGTCAATTGATATGTAAATTTTTTTCCCATTCACACATTCACGTATTCGGTTTAATGTGTCTTCGTAACATTTTGATAGGTAGTTTTTACGCAATGTTGAATCGTCTGGAATAGTATAACTAGTGTGGCGTTCGAGGAAATCACTTAATTTAGGATTGCTTAGTTTTCCTAGTGGAATATTAGCACTAACAAACATTTCACATAATCTATATATATAAAAATCAATGTAACATTTCTCAATAGGTAGGGCATGAGTAGATTCAACAAATGAGTGACAGCGCACGAATCGTTTAAACAAAACCCCGTATACGTGCATATACAATTCATCCGATTGCGATGAATCATTGATGAGTTATTGTGTACACGCCAGGGAAGGGTTTCGACTTAGTAAATCCATTTCACAACAGGTAGCGTACGAGTAGATTCAACAAATTAGTGACAGTGATGAAACTTTTGAAAGTTGTTGTGCACGCTTCCACAAATGGTTCTAAATTAGAAAATCCATTTTACGATAGCTTAGAGGCAGTTAACATGTTGTGTATCCAAAAGCACTTCAAGAAACAGAATTTCAACGCCAACACTTTCTTTGATTGGCATTGCAACGCATGCCGGGTACAGCTTGTTCTTTATAAATGGAAGATGACTTATTTGATGTCGAAGCAGTTTCTTTTAACAGTAATTGAGACACTTTCCTTTTTCCCACATTTTCAAGACCTCGCAAATGTTTATCGCGCCTGACGTGTTGTACGGTGAACAGTTTATCTGCAACGACTTTGATTTCGCACACTTTACAGAACAAAATAGTCCCATCAGTTGAGAATGTTTTCACCGAAATCTGACACATACTGTTTTAAACGGCTTGCAGTTGACTGCTTTTGTTTTGGCATTTCAATTGCACTGCACAACAAAACGTCACACACCTACAACACAAACACACCTTAAAAGTCCTATAGTTGGGGGGTAACTGAGTGAACAATCAGACGCCAGAGCTGCCGTTAGAGCTGTCAACACTTCTAATAAAGATAAACTCTACACAAACCACATGGCGCTGAGGGGATTACCCCGTTTCTTTTCTCAGACTGACGCAATGCTCACGTGAACGTGAAGAAATCAGTGACGCAAACCGTACACACAAATGCATCGTCGAGATAAATTAAATCAGCTGCGTAGATACGAAACGGGTAATGAAAACAGATGAGCACTGCAGAACTACAGTATATGGGCTAGTCCAAGAATGTTAACGCTGACATGTTTAGAAATACAGATACTAAAATCATATCTTTAAAATGAGCATTTAACCATGTTCAATAAAAAAATGACCTATAAACGTACAACACATGAAAAATGACCTAAAATGCCCCTAAATGTTAGAAAATGACTATTCTGCAAAATGTAGGAAAAATGCATTTTGCCCCATATCTAACATATTTATTGTAGAATACACTTTATTACCACTAAGCATCGTCTCCGTGCACTCAGAAAAAGGATGACTTTTGATCAAAATCCGGGCCTTAGTTATAATGTTAAATGTACTGGTTTTTGGTGGATTTCGAAGGGAACGTAGACTTAAAAATATTCACAACTTTCAACTCCGTTGTGCTACAACCAATTTTTAATGTATGTTAGTCAGATATGTTTTCTGTGTATATTTGAAGTTTCAGAATTTTATCTCCAACACAACCAACAAAACAATTATGTGAAAGGTTCTCATTTTGAAACTGGACTTCCATAGAAGTTTGTTCTAATAAGACATCTATTACAAATAATGATATTTTATTCAGCACCATCAAATTGAACCACACGAACATGTTCAATAAATCAGGCATATATAAGTTAAAATGCACCAAATGCGAAACCAATTATTCTGGACAAACTGGTAGGTCATTTGCTACAAGATATGATGACCATTTTAATGCTCTAAATACAATAAATTCTCCGCTATGGCCTACCACATGGACAGTGAACATGAATTCACTGACATCAACAAAGATATGAGTATCCTGCATCTTGCTAAGAAAGGTATCAAATTGAATATATTGGAAGAAATCGAAATAGATTTTGCACAAAGAACAGCCCCCCCCCCCCTTTTTTTTTTTTGTCGTGTAGCCTCCTGAGAGGCCGAGTGCAGGTCTTTCTAGTCGACGCCCGTGGGCGACCTGCGCGTCGGGATGAGAGATGGAATGGATGAAGAGGAATGAAACTGGGCAAGGATGTGGAAGGAAGCGGCCGTGGCCTGTCAGAAGGTACTGTCCCAGCATTTGCCTGGTGTTGAAAGTGGGAAACCACGGAAAACCATTTCAAGGACAGCCGACGGTGGGGCTCGAACCCACGCGTCTACCGAGTCAGCAGAGAGCCTGGCCCCTTGACCTAACGCAGGGCTTTAACCCGCGTAGCCACTACTGTCGGTACAGCCCCCCTAACCAATATCAATGAGATTAACTTTGTAAATAACAATGTACTCTTCGAGACCTTAACTATTTATAGAATTAAATACAAACCACCTTAATTTATCAAATAACCGAGGACCTCTAAATCTCCCTTATTCCACTCCTCTACTACATACACCCCCCTGTCCTACAAACATTACCAGTACACTCTTCCCCTCTCCCTCCCTCACGTCTGAAGCCTCGCCCGCTTCTCCCAAGCCATTCCACACCAGTCCTGCACTGTCTCCATACGCTTCAGCACGACCCGATTACTCGCTGCCGCAATTACATCGTAAGTCCATCACACATATTTTTATATATTCTTTATTTGCTTTCCATAGCTTCCGTTTTAATGCCTTTCATATTCACATAGGGATTTTCTTTTCCAGTTATGAATGATTACCTCTTGCTGGGATTTCTGGGGCTATCATCAGAAAGAGAACACACTAAACCAAGACAGTGCGCCAAGCCTATTCTAAAGTTTTTAGTGAACTTTTATTTCCACCTGATGAGAACCGCATTGATGCGCTGCTTTTCCCCACTTTCGGGTAATCTTTGAGAGTTTACACTCTTGTCCGATGTCACTGTAAGCGACAGTTTTGTATGAGATAAGTCTCAGATTTATCCCAAGGACAGCAGGCTTTTATTATAAGAGTGTTTTTACAAACCTTTAAAGTGTTTTTTTTAATGGGGGACGTATGCAAAATTGCACTTCAGTAAAATAAGTGATGTAACTCCAAGAGTTTTAAAGATAATGCTGTAGAATTTAATATACTTGGTTAGCTGGGTTTTGGACATAAGTGTATTAATTTTTGTGATGATTACTTAAATTGTTTTTATTCTAGAAATATATGAATTTTCTGAAACGTCTACCCTTAAAATGTACCTTTTCTAGAAAACCATCTAGGGGGGCGTGGTGGCTCAGCGGTCTAGCTGTTTGCCTCTCACCAAGGCGGTCCGGGTTCGATTCCCGGTCTATGCATGTGAGATTTTCGAAGTGAAATGCCATGTCCTGTGGTTCGGATTCCATGTAAAAAGGTGGTCCCGTGGCTCATAATCACAAGATTCACGGTCACGTAAAACTACAATCTTCCTATTTTTAGAAAACCATCTAATTCTATGTTACTAACTTTAGCACATAACATCTTCAGAATAGTTTAAAGATATCTGTGGAACAAAATTTTGATATCTTATTTACTTTATTTTTTAGAGCACTTCAAATTTGACAGACAAAATTTTGAAAAAATTTAACGACTTGTTACCCCATAAATTCCGAAATATTTTCTTTACGAAAAAAGTGTTCCAGGAAGTTATTTATAATACCGGTTTATAGCAGCATACTAAGTTTCATCACTGTATCTTGAAAAATATAGGAGGAAAGGTACATTAAACTGACAAAAATGTAAGTCGCGGAAAACTTGATTCAAAGATTTGAGATTGTTTTACTACAGACGTGTGCAAATTATTAGAATAATGCATGCATTTTGTGTTTTTTCAAATTACACAGTGATGCCTTGTTTTTTTTTACATAACATACGACAAAACAGCCAGACAACCAAAGGTACTCCTTCCACCTCGTCGACATCCACGCGTACCAACCACCGTTTATTTTACGTGGGCTCTTCCCATCCAGTTACCACATGAGGCTGCCTCATGAGGGTGAGTGTACCCCATTCCAGCCCTCAGACCAGAATTTTTTCGATTTATTTTTTATCAATTAGTAAAACTCATTGACAATACTTTCCACAAGTTTCATAATCCAATTCGCATCCTAAGTGCCATAAAATAATTAAATGTACATCATTTCATTTTTCATTAATGCCTTTGGTGTACAAAATTTCAAGCTTCAATATTCAATTGGCGTTTAGTGTCTTAGATTTACCAATAATTTTTAGTTGGCGCCAAAACCTTAACACTCGTATGTGATGTGCAATGCCATAATGGAATATATATACGATCTTTAGCGATTCCTACTCGAAGCTTCTAACTCTCGAAGACCAAACATTACTGCAAACTCCTACTGGCCATGGGTATGTATTGCAATGCGTAAGTATACTTGCACGACCGTAGGTCGGTAATGTGTTTGAGGTTTGAGCCAAAGGTACTCCAGATGCGAGATATACGCGGGGAATGACAGTTTTCCCGAAAAAAAATACAAAATTTGCATTATTAAAACAAGGCAACCCCCCAGGGGCTCACATCTAGTGGGTTGTGGGTTGGCGACCACGGGGCCCCAGCTGAGTCCGGCATTGCTTCCACTTACTTGTGCCGGCTCCTCTCTTTCTTCTTTCCTGTCGACCTCCCTTGGTCAACTCTTGTTCTCTTCCGACCCCGACGGTATTAGGGTATCCGAGGCCTAGGGAGTCTCTTCCTTTCCCGCCTTCATTGGCCCTTGTCTCATCTTTTCTGATTCCCTCCTTCTGCGAGGGGTCAGCCTTCTTTTTCTTCTCCTTTTACCTCCTGCCTTGTGCTCAAGGCCCTTAAGGAGGCAGGGTGTATGTAGCCCCACCACTTCTGGTGCACCGTCGATAATGCTACACCCTCCGGGGCTCACGGCTGGTGAGTTCGGGCGTTGGCGACCCCGAGGGATTCCTGAGCTGGGTCAGTTTTCCCCTTTTTGTCCCTTCCCTTTGGGGCGGACCTTCTCCTCTCTCCCCTCTCCTCTCCTCTTTTCCTTCTATTTCCTTTTCTCTTTAATATTCCCGCACTGTTTTTGTTACTCGAATCACCGTGTATCTAAATTCCCTTTTACCATTTTTTTTAAGGCATTTTTGATCTATGTTGCATTTTGTAAGTCTCTTCGATCTAAATTACATCTCGCGATTGTTTTCAACCTCAATTGCATTTTGTAAAGATTGACAATCTAAATTGCTTTTTAGTAAGTCTTTCAATGCAGGCGTCAGGGCATTTTAGTGAGTATTTTGAATTTCAATTGCATTTTGTAAGTATTTTCAACCAAAACCGCATTTCGCACGAATTTTGAATCAAAATTGCATTTTGTTTGGTGGGCATTTTGCACATATTTTGATTCTCAATTGCATTTTGTGGGTATTTTGAATCTAAATTACATTTGTCAAGTATTTTCAATCTAAATTGCTTTTTGTAAGTATTGTCAATCCACATGAGTCGTTTGAATCTACCGTACATTTTGTAAGCATTTTCAATTTCAATTGCATTTTGTAAGTATTTTGAATTTCAATTGCACTTTGTGAATAATTTGGATTGGAACTGGGATATTTCAATCTGAATTGCATTGTGTATTTTCAATTTCAATTGCATTTTGTAAGTATTTTGAACCTCAATTGCATTTTGTACGTACTTTCGATCTCATTTGCATTTTGTAAGTTTTTTGAATTTCAGTTGCATTTTGTAAGTATTTCGGCGCTACTTTGCATTTTGTACGTATTTTGAATCTAGCCTACGTTTTGTGGGTCTTTTTCAATCTATTCTTTTTTTGCAACTTTTCGTTCTCAATTCCCTTTTGTAGGACCATATTGTGAGTTGTTTCCATGTGCGTTCCTCTTAGTACGTATTTTCAGTCTTCGATAATTTTGTTCTGGTTTCCATTTCATTATCATTTTCGCTATCACCCAGATCATTAGGGGCCGATAACCTCGATATTAGGCCCCTTAAAACAACAATTATCATCATCATCATCAAAACAAGGCAACTGGCATACGGTTCTCGCCCAATTCATTGTCACTGCCGTCACTGCTGCCAATCTCCAAGGTACTCTCGCGTGCTTCATTCTGGTCATCATCCTATACTGCTTCATCCTGACTTCCGTCCAATGCATTTGCGATGCCCGTCTTCAAGAAGCTATTCACAACAATGTCCGTCGACACCATTTATTTATATTATATTCGTTATGGTTATGCGACCTTAAGAACCAGTGAAAAAGAAGTCATATGCTCGTTAAGGATGATTCAAGGCTGAAAAGGAATTTAGACCGCAGACGCTTAGCGATCGATACGATCGATCATCTTCTATATCGATTCCTCGCTACATGCATGAGCGAGCTTGAGCCGACCACGGCCGAAGACTAACGATGTACCGCGTGGTAACTTGCACTCGGCCGAGAACGATGCGACGCAATGCATCAACACAAAATTATTGAGATTCGAGAAGACTGAACTGCGTTTCTTGGCGACATAACAGTAGGCTTACTTGCGCAATCTTCGAAACATACGTGCATGTTGTTGCGAGTGGTATAGCAGAGTTTTCCTTTATCTTCGAAGCCAGAGTGCCGGTACTGATGTCTACAAGGCAACTGACGGACAACATTAAAGGAAACCTCTGCCGCCACAACGAACAATAACATTGCGTAATGATGAATGTTATGACGCGCTAATCGCTAATTCGAACGTGTCGCAAGGCGGCGCCTCGTTCCCTAATCGGTTCGTATCGGACAAGTTCGGATCAACTCGTTGTTGCTCGCTCTTCTTGTTAGTATCGCTTCGGGCAAGTTCCTGGACAATGACGACTGTTGTGGCTCGCTAAATCGAACGTGTTTCTACCTCGAGGTTATTATGGTCATTTATATTTCGGCGTCAGAAATGAATGCGAGATATATGTGAGTACTTTTCCCCCCTGAAATTTCGAATTAAAAAATGGGGTGCGAGATATACGCGAGCATGTACGGCAAATGGTAGGCCATTTCCATTTTGCTCATGCACGATGCAAATGCTTCTTTCTCTGATACGTTAAGGTGTTATAATTTCTCCCAGGTATTTAAACTTTGCAACTCGCTTAATTTTTCCTTGTTCCTCAGCAAGGTGTTTCGACGCCGGTTGTGAACACTGTCTTCTCAAAGGAGATCTGGAGTCCTGCCTTCGCTGCTTGTGCACTATGCTGTTTAATCTGTTCCGTGGCTGTGTCAATGAATCAGAAATGCTTGCAATGATTCCTTGCAACTTCTTGTTTATTCAGTTCTTTACGCCACTCATGGATAACCCTCTCGAGGACACAGTTGAAGAGTAATGGTGAGAGACCATCTCCTTGCCTTACTCCTGTTGTGATTTCATAGGTGTCAGATATCTCGCCCCTAAACTTCATTTTCGAGGTGGTGTTGGTCGGCGATTGTTGGATGATCGCTCTGGTTTTGTTGTCTAGGCCAAATTCTTTTAGGATTTGGATCGGGGTGTTGGGATCAATAGAATCCTAGGCCTTCTAAAAGTCTTCGAAGGTCACCACAAATTTCTTATTCCTGATCTTCAAATAGGAGAGGGTAGATTTGAGGTTTATAATCGTTCGACGCATGATCGCTCTTTCTGGAAACCTGCTTGATATTCTCCCAGTTGTGGATCTAGTGGTTTCTCTGCCCTAGTCAGAAGAGCTTTCGAGAGTATCTTAGAGGTTATCAGAAGGAGAGAAATGCTACGGTAGTTATTTTCGTCTGATTTATCTCCTTTCTTATGAAGGGGGTGAATCCAGGCAGAAGTCCAGCCTTTGGTGAGTCTCTCTGTTTCCCAAATTTCACAGATAATTTCCAATAGTTTATCTAGCGTCTTGTCACCAGCATATTTCCAAACTTCGGCGATTATTGAATCTTCGTCTGGTGCCTTGTAGTCCTTCAATGATTGAATAATTTGATTTGTTCCTTCGTAGGTGGTAATGAATCTGGATGAACATTCACGGTGTCTTCAAAAGTAAAAGTGGACTTTGGAGCTTCGCAGTTGAGAAGTGACGCAACATAATTCGCTAGAATGTGACAGTTGTCTTGATCATTATGAGCAATTTTACCATTGGTGGTTTTGAAATGTAGGCTTGGAAAGGTTCGATAGAAGTTCCGGCTTTTGTTCCTCTCAAAGTCTTGATTAATTTGCACCAGCTGTGTTTTGTCGACTGGACGTTTTACCCCCCCGGATGATCTAAGCAGCTTGTTTTCTTTTATCAAGAAAGTTTGCCCAGTTAACCTCGTTCTTCTGAGAGTTCCATTTCTGCCATTTGAGCTGTCTTTGATCTACTGCCGAATCACACTCGCTATTCCAACATACATTTTTCCTTCCTTTTAAAAGTACCATTTTCTCCCTTGCTGTATCGACCAGGGCCTCTTGTAGTTGTTCCCAGTTTACGGGAGCCAAGGAATAAAGTTTCTGGGTGAACTGTTGGTTGGACTTCAGCTTTTCGGTGTCAAATCTATCTATCCTTTTCACGTGAGTCTTTCTGGAATTTCTTGGAATTAGTTTAACTTTAATCTTTGTATCATGTCGGGCACTCCTCAGAATTTTTACATTCTGGATCTCTTGTTGTGCTTTCCGGGTGATGGCAACGTTGCCAATTTGAAATTCTCCCCAAAATAAAGAACTGAAAGAAATTTTTTGTATGATAAAAACCCTTCAAAGACTCCACTAACAAATCTCATTTCAGTGGATCCCTTCTCACGTTGGAATAGCAGGAAATGAAGAGGCAGACAGATTAGCAAAAAAAAAGGTACCACACTACAACAACCTGTCAGACTGATTTTATGTCAGCAAAAAGGATCTTGAAAAATACTATCAAAAACAGGTATGAAGAAATGGCAAAGAAAACAGCAGAAACCAAATTATGGATGGACATTGATGCTAAATGGGATCAATATAAATTAACACCAAGAAGAGAAGCTGTAGCCTTCTTCAGACTTAACACTGGCCATGACTGCCTTGCAGCTCATCTGAAACGAATCGACATCCTGAGACCTGAAGAATGCACACTGTCACGAACCTGGAAGTAAAATGGATAAGGGGCACCTGCTACATTGCAACAAACTTGATGTGACTGCTAGAACTTCTGGAAACCTCACACAACTCTATTGGAACGCAAGAAAGCTGATGGATTGGAATCCGGGCTAGCCATAGGAAACGACAACGATTTGGAGATGTCCAAGTCTTCTGTTTTCTAGGCAAATGCTTGAAAGCAGTTGATTTCAGTACGAGGTTGAACGCCCTACACAGTTCGAGTCTCTCTCCATTGCGGTGTGTTCTTTTATGAGCCGGTTAGTTTCCTACAATGCTCGGGAATTTCCTTTCTTTACCAAGCTGGGCATTAAAATCTCCAACCAGAATAATGGTGTGTTTGTCTGGAACGTTAGAGATATCTTCTAGTTCTTCCCAGAATTGATCTGTTTTTTCTGGATCTGTCTTATTTGCCTTTTTGATTGGTGCATGGACGTTCACTATGGCGTATACCCAGGGTGTCTACCGGTAACGAAAGTAACTAGAAAGTAACGAATTTTACAAATGGATAACGAAAGTAACGAAAAAGTAACGAATTGTACATACGGGTAGCGAAAATTTTCTGAAAGCGGATTGAATCATCTATACACGCGCCACTAGGCTCAGGGATTGCGATGAGCGATTTTCATGCAAGCGGCGACGATTGCATAAGCTATATTTGCCCGTGCCCGACCTCGAGGAATTCCTTACTGAGAATACCCTGAGTGGTATACATCGTTCAGCGTATATTTTCGGCATCAAGAAGACTTTTTAGTTTTGTGTGAAATATTTTTCTGTGTTATTTAGAAACCTGACTTTTCGTGAGACGTTTATTCACGAAAACTTCTGAAACCATTCAGAAACCTCTTATTTCTCGCATTTATTTGGAGACTATGCCAAATTGAAGTCCAGATAAAACGTGAAATAATTTAATGTCTCAATCTTGCGAAATGTTACCGTTTCGAAAAAGAATAATGGAAAAGCTTCGAAATACGTAGGCTATAACTTACTTGAAAACTCTGTCTCGTAAGTTTGTGACATCCAGTATGGTTAATTCGAAATTTCGTTATATGTTGATTTTTCCTTCGAACTTTGGTTCCATCGGATATATTATAATTAACCGGTTATTTCGAAAACTTGTATAATTCGTGTTTCGTATTCGAAAAAAAACTTCTCTTGTATTATTCGTGCAATCCTCTCAGAATAATTCTTAATATTTGATACCTACTTCGAACATTCATCCGCAAGACGGCCGGCTGACCAAGATAGACGTCAGTTGCGTAAAATCATAAAACCCGTCCCCTATCATGAACATGTGACCACGGGGATTGCGGGAATCCCATCAAAGGTGATTGGGCGCCAATCACGAAACATTCCGTAACCTACTCGCTACTTTTCCCATGACCGTATACTTAAAAGCGTACGGGGAGCAAGAAGTGCATCAACCCACTTAGAAATGACAGCCTACGTAGCATCGCGATACTAATATCTCCTCGTGATCCACCCTGAACTGATGAACTCCCAACCACAGCATAGGGACAGCGGAAATCACGGCGCCGGCCATACAACATATCCGTAACTACTCTTTAATTTTAACCATGCCCAACCTTGAGCTTGCCTCCACCATTCTGTCAGGACAGATAGACAATCGTTCAACGGCCGGGTGCGGCGCGGATTGCATAATATCGCGAGGACGATGTGAGTCTCGTAAAACGGCCGAGAGCGGCAGCGATTGCGATACATCGCGATATTTCTCCGCATTCAATGACGAGGACAACTGGATTCTTGTCAAACGGACAGCAAGTGGCGCCGATTGCCCAACCTCAAGGACAATGGGAAATCTCGTCGAACGACTAAAAGTTCACCGATTATCTAAATCGCGATATCGTGAAAACTACCGGAATCTCAACAAATGGGTGAGACCAGCGCCGATCGTGTAATATCTCTATATTTCTCCGTACTAGACTGCGAAGACAGAATTCGGTTACAATCACGTAACGTCCCTTAAATTTCTTCGTGATCTACCGCGGGGACAAAGGAAATCTCGCCAAACGGTCAAGAGCAGAGCAACCTCTTGGCAATTATAAAAACGCCTTGTGCACAAGATGACATACTAGCTGAAACAACTCATTTGATAATAAATATCTAGTATTTATTTATTTATTTATTATTACACCCTAAAGAATTTTATTTATCACTTTAACACAGTTCATTGTTGTTTTTCTTCACCACGTGATGAGCCCCTTTGCTTGCAGACTGCAGATGTATCTTGAATTCAAAGGTAACTAAAATTAACTAAAAGGTAACTAAAAGGTACCTAAAAAGTAACTAATTTTTACTTCATCCTTACAGTAGACACCCTGATACCTTATTTGTGCTTCGGAATGAAAGAATAGAGACCTGACTGTTCGGGGAGTTGAAGTCTGTGATTGAATCCAGAATCTTCTTGTTGACAACAGATCCCGTGCCTAGATGAGGGATAGTTTTTACTACTCCTTTGCCAGTTTTACCTTTAAAAATCCTGAATCCCTCTGATTCGAAGGCATGCTCATGTGTAAATCTGGTTTCATAAATTGCCGCGATTAGTATTTTATGTTGGTGCAAGGTATTTGTGATTTGTTTTAATTTTCCAACCTTCAGGAGGGAATTTACATTATAAGTGGCAAAGTAGTGGCCTGCATACGTCGTCCAAGGCGAAGGTGGATTGGTTACTACCTGGGGTAGTAGCTTCTGCTGACCTCTCCGCCATGCTTTTGACAGTTAGAAAACTGTAGATTGGGCCCGATGATATTCCGCACCGGCCAAAGTACTACCAAGGTTGTGAGCCTTGGAGTCCCCAGCACTGATCTGCTCGCCGACCCACCTTCCCGCTGGGATTGGTTACCCAACCTTCCACAGAGTTGCTCGGCTTAACAGGGGACACCTCTTGTAGGTTACATCCTGGAGTTGGAGTGAAAGAGTCTAGTAGGATTCTATTGCTGAATCCAATTTATTACTGTTGCAGGTGACTAGCAACAATGCATTACACTCCCATTTGCCCAGTCACAATGACTCCTCCCAGGTGTCATTATTTTATTTAGTTATTTACTTTTTATTTTAAATGGATTCTAATTTTATGACACGATAATCACTGGGTATGTAACACCATAGTAGCATTACTATTTCATTTTGGTAGGATAGTTTTTAGTAATTTCAGTAAGGCTAGTTTGTAAGTTTTCAATCTGACTGTATTTTAAGGTACAAGTTACTAGATTTTAGAAAGTTAGAAAACTGTGTAGCAGGCAGTAACAAGCAGAAAATCTAAAATATCAATATCCCTTGGATTTCAGATGATTGGAAACACAATTGGTATGAATTCTGCTTCCAATGGTATTTTACTAACATTTTCAACAGTGCTGGCAGCGTCACTGTTATGACTTGTTACTTCGTGGAGCTTAGGTATAAATGGCTTGTTTGTTATGAACAGCGTCCCATTTAAACAAACTGCTGACAGGGTCATATCTGGGTATTGGATTCTACTGGTTATTTGGTATTTTGAGTACTTACGTTAGTCTCTGTCTTAATGCATTGAAACTACAGTGTGCCCGGGAATGTTCTCAGAGTGCCTACAAGCTGCTGCGAGAGATTAAGTCACCAGTTACGTTGGCAGCACGGCTGTCGCTTGTATCGTAACAAACAGTAAACTTTATACTCACCAAGGCCATTCATAACTGATGCTAGAAGTGCTGATGACTCACATTCTCGCTTATTGCAATACACACTGATGAATTCGACAGCCCATACATGTGGCCTTCACCCTATCAAGCACACTGTGCTGCCAACTAAACTGGTGACCCTACCACTCGCTGCGGCACATAGTCACTGCGGAGAACATTCCCGGGCGCCCTGTGTTATCTTGGACTTTGCTTTTTGCAGTTCGTATTAAAATGTTCCTGTTACACAGACTGTAGACGTGGTCATGTCTAGAGAACAATTTTTAAATGCTATTGCTGTAGTGAACACATTACATTGAACTATAATCTGGAGTGCAGGGTAGATAGTTGAAGTGATAGAAGCCATTTTTCAGTGTTGCCTAGTTCTATTAGAGAAAGCTTTCTTTAATAAGAGTACAGTGGAACCTCGTTAGTACGTTTTTCAAGGGACTGAAAAATTGGAACGTAAAAAGCTGGAAAACTTACTAATAAAAAATTATCATTAAACCTCATTAATTTGTTAATCGGAAGTATGTTCTATTGAATATACAATTTTAAACCACCTCCAGAATTATTGAATTACAGAACTAGTTTACACAGCACAGAGAAACGAGAGCAATGAGAAAAATGTACTATACTGGTACCGTCCTGTTAATTCAAATACTGCATTAAGAGTTGAAATATTCCACCTGCACATTTTTATACAAAATTGGACGTGAAAAATTGGGGTGCGGGTATTAATTGAGTCATCCAAATTTTTAGATTTAAATTGCCTGCCATGCGTTAGTATCCTTATTATGGTGATTGTTGGGGAGTAGCCTACTTGTTTTTTGTCTGGTGTAAAGGTAACACCATTGGATCAACCAATTAAAGGTCTCCATTATCTGAGAGAATTCTAAGTGTGTTCAGAATTAATAAAGTTTGAGCGTTAAAATGTGTAGGGTGGAACATAAGAGCAAGCACAAAAATCCAAAGAAAGGGAGAGAGAGCAAGTAGCTTTAACATAAATATATATTTTCAACCAATAAGTTCACAATTTTAGTTACAAGGTTGTAGTTGCGTACGGAGTTAAACAAGGTTAGTTTCTTAAAAATAAATAAATCAAAGTTACATATCTTGGGCATATGTAAATGCCGGAAGGCAAGAATTGAGTTGCTTTTGACTGGCTGACAGGGAGCAAATCATGTCAAACCGAAAGAAAAGAAAAGGGAAAACTATAGAAGTTAACATGACCTATGAAGGGGTCCAGTCCTGCAGTACCCTATAAAAATGGTAATATGTAAGCAGTAGCCAAGATGCAACAAAAACACTTTCAAAATAAATAATGTAATGGCAGAAACAAAATATGTGAAGCCTCCGTGGCTTAGGCGGCAGCACGCCAGCCTCTCACCGCTGGGTCCGTGGTTCAAATCCCGGTCACTCCATGTGAGATCTGTGCTGGACAGAACGGAGGCAGACAGGTTTTTCTCCGGGTACTCCGGTTTTCCCTGTCACAATTTCATTCCAGCATCACTCTCCACTATCATTTCATTTCATCTGTCATTCATTTAATCATTGCCCCAGAGGAGTGCGTCAGGCCTCGGCAGCCGGCACAGTTCATATCCTCGCCGCTAGATGGGGGCTTCATTCATTCCATTCCTGACCCGGTCGGAGACTGGAAGCAGGCTGTGGATTTTCATTTTTCAGAAACAAAATATGTGAGCTGCATACAAAATTTACTGAAACGGTGAAATGGCAGAAGCAGGTGGGAAAGTAGCCTTTTACCTGAACGTAAACCATGAAAGATATGGTGCACAGACAAAGTGCAAAGAAAGTTACAATGCTGAGATAGTTCTCACAAAAAACATGAGAATGGCTAAAGCCAGTAGATAAGTTATACCTCCTAAAAGGAGTGGGAGAAGATCACCAGACATTAAGATTGAGGAATCTTCTAAGCCATGCTTGTTTAAGATTAACATGAAAACAGAAAGAACATAGGTAGTGCACAAGAACAGTGCAATGGCAGAAGCAGGTCTGCTGTAGAATACACATAAAAAAGCATTAAATACCTTATACATTTGGGTACTTAACTTGTTGATGTAGTGCTGGCGATAATCCAGTTTTGCGTAGAACAAGGAAGACATAGGTTATGTCCAGTTCGAAATTGCGTAGCACAAAGTACTTCACTTGAGAGAGTGTGGTACCAAATTCCACACGTGTGCGTAGAATAATAGTTGAGGTTACTTTCACAAAGTATTTGACGGAGCTGAAGCACTCGTAGAATAGTAAGGTAGTCCTTAGCTATTATAAAGATGAAGTGACGATGTTCACTTACGCCTAAGTAGATTTTCTTGGTACATAAAGATGTACACTTGAATTTGTGTTGCAGGAACACGTTAAAGTTCAATCCAGGTTGGATTAGTTGAAACATGTCTAGACGACATGACGAAGGTTGAAGTAACACTTCTTGATTCAGAATTACGATGCGAAGTTTGCAATGATGAAGTTTTTCGTCCGGTGTTCAAGACGGGTGGTTGGTGCCATACCAACGGAGAAATCACGAGGAATATGTGTCGGTCTGCATCTTAAATAGCAGACAGCACTGAAGTCTGGAATTTTCCATGTCTGGCTATTGGCGTGCCCCAAACATGTGGCGGGAAGAAGCGTGCTGAATGGCTGGAGAGAAGTGACGTCATAGAGACGGCCAATGAGCGTGTAGCAAACTGAGACCCGGTAGACGGACCAAAAATGCCACGAGGAAAAGCGGTGACCTAATTAACACTTAGAGAAATGTCTTAGAGGCGAGATAGATAATATAACAGGTGAGTACAAAATAACTTTAAATATAACTGAATTAAACAATAAAGTGAAACAAAGATGATTTGTCACAAACACATGGTGACGAAAAAGTGAGGTTATAAGTCAAATACTCGTCTGACTTTTGCCGTGACAAAAACCTACAAAATTTAACCAGTAAAATATTCGCAAATGCGAACACCGTCTAATGGCTTGACCGGTCGCGCAAGCCTAACACAAGTGTGAGTTTCATTAGTTGCGTAATAGCATGGCATCAGTAAAGGCTCGGTCGAACAGGCAGCGGGCTGCCCGCTCAAACTCGGCCGCCTGACAGCTGCGAACTCTGTATTGTGTAAAATTGCATCATCCTGGTTAAACAGAAGGCGATTACCGCGGCGGGCAAGTGAACAGTTGTGATTTTCCCACCAAGTCCATGCAGACTGGAAGCATGGCCCACGAAATGGAGAAGTTAATTGACCTCAGTTTGACCACCCCAGTCCGTGACAGGCTGTGGTCATTCCGTTCGCGCGGACAGCCCGTGTCCTGTTTGATCGAGCCGATCTCGGCGCACGCACTGGAATGTTTAAACTTCGCTGCTGTTTAAACCATGCCAGCAGATCTTGTTCTACTTCGTCGTATTTCCTGGTTTTAATTTTCTTGCAGTTTGCGGAAGTATTCCCGGTAGAAGCCAGTGTTTTCCATATCTCCTCACACATGTTTCAAGGTTAACACTGTCTAATGAGCTGCTGCTGTAATGGCGTGACATCATGTAGCCTTGATGTAGTTCGCCCGGTCAGATGATTCATTGGAGACCCGCGAACACTCGGAATTGCTGTATTCTTTCACTCGGAATACCGGAAGTATATTCGTGGAGATTGGCGAGATTTGATTCTATAAAAAAGTCAGTTGTCTCCAGTGAACGTCTTATACTTCAAGGGGATACAAATCTGATCTATTTAACCGGGCCCCTCAGGTGCTCAACATCTGGTGGGGCGTAGGTTGGCGACCACGGGACCCCAGCTGAGTCCGGCATTGCTTCCACTTACTTGTGCCGGGCTCCTCTCCCGTCTTCTTTCCTGTCGACCTCCCTTGGTCACCTCTTGTTCTCTTCGACCCCGACGGTATTAGGTTATCCGAGGCCTAGGGAGTTTTTCACTTTCCCGCCTTAATTGGTCCTTATCTCATCTTTCCTGATACCCTCCTTCTGTGAGGGGTCAGCCTTCTTTTTCTTTTCCTTTTACCTCCTGCCTTGTGCTCAAGGCCCTTAAGGAGGCAGGGTGTATGTAGCCCCACCACTTCTGGTGCACCCTAGATAATGCTACACCCTCAGGGGCTCACGGCTGGTGAGTTCGGGAGTTGGCGACCTCGAGGGATTCCTGAGCTGGGTCGGTTTTCCACTTTTGTCCCTTACCTTTGGGGTGGACCCTTCTCCTCTCTCCCCTCCCCTCTCCTCTCCTCTTTTCCTTATGTTTCCTTTTCTCTTTAAGATTCCCGCTCTGTTTTTGTTACTTGGTTCACCGTGTATCTAAATTCCCTTTTCGCGATTTTTTAAGGCATTTTTGATATACGTTGCATTTTGTAGGTTTTTTAATCTAAATTACATCTCGCGATTGTATTCAACCTCAATTGCATTTTGCAAAGATTGACAATCTAAATTGCTTTTTAGTATGTCTTTCAATGCAGGTAGATGGGCCTTTTAGTGAGTATTTTGAATTTGGTTGGTTGGTTCTTAAGTTTAGGGGCTGCGACAGCGCGGTCATGTAGCCCCGTGTACTTTGGGTGTGTGTAGAATCTGTCTGATAACCAGTGTTAATTGTGATGACTGTATTAGTGTGTGTTATCTGTTATCTATTTAAGTACAGACTGCAACTAAGAATTTGTCAAATAGTTCCTACTTTTGCCGCCAAGTGCCACCGTCAACGACTACTAGGCCAAGTTCAGAACTTAGCTACTAGACGCCACCACAGTCGGCTCTTGGCAACAAACCTAGAAACCTAAGAGCGTTGTTTACATTCTTAACCTATCCGATTTAGCTTCACACAGGTGTAATTAGTGGAAGGTTCTTTAACATGCCATAAATCTATGACATGGGACCACCGGCTTTACTTCCCCTCCGAAGGAAGGCATACTGAGGGATTTTTAGCGCTCTTAAAAAATCCGACGGCTTCGGCCGGGTTTGAACCCGCTATCTTGGGCATAGAAGCTCAGCACGCTACCGACTACGCCACCGAAGCCGCTATTTTGAATTTCAATTGCATTTTGTAAGTATTTTCAACCAAAACCGCATTTCACTCGAATTTTGAATCTAAATTGCATTTTGTTTGGTGGGCATTTTGCACTTATTTTGATTCTCAATTGTATTTTGTGGGTATTTTGAATATAAATTACATTTTGTCAAGTATTTTCAATCTAAATTGCATTTTGTAAGTATTGTCAATCCACATGAGTCGTTTGAATCTACCGTACATTTTGTAAGCATTTTCAATTTCAATTGCATTTTGTAAGTATTTTGAATTTCAATTGCACTAATTTGGATTGGAACTGGGATAGGGCCTATTTCAATCTGAATTGCATTGTGTATTTTCAATTTCAATTGCATTTTGTAAGTATTTTGAACCTCAATTGCATTTTGTACGTATTTTCGATCTCATTTCCATTTTGTAAGTATTTTGAATTTCAGTTGCATTTTGTAAGTATTTCGACGCTACATCTCATTTTGTAAGTATTTTGTATCTAGCCTGCGTTTTGTGGGCCTTTTCAATCTATTCTTTTTGTGAATCTTTTCGTTCTAAATTCCCATTTGTAAGACCATATTGTGAGTTGTTTCCATCTGAGTTTCTCTTTGTACGTATTTTCCGTCTCACATAATTTTCGTTCTGGTTTCCATTTCATTCTCATTTTCGCTATCACCCAGATCATTAGGGGCCGATAACCTAGATGTTTGGCCCCTTAAAACAACAATTATCATCATCGTATTTAACCGGGGAAACTTCTTATGCAGGAACACTTTATACGGGAAAAATATACATGTATCTTATAGGGCCGATCACTGGACAGAGAATATTGGACGTCTGAAGTGGAAAAACTTTTTATGCGGGAACTTCTTAACCGAGTATTACTGCATTACAGTGTTAATAGTATACATTTTTGTTTAAAATAAAGTGTCAAAAACACCAAAAAAAATAGTTTAAAAAATCCATCCAAAAGTGAGGGTGCGGGGATTATTCGGGGGCGGGTAATATTCGGGTATATACGGTAATTGATTTCAGCTTAAACACATGTCTTTCTTGATATTCTGTGAAAAGGAAGTGCCGTATTCTTTGGAGTGAACGATTGGATATAACCGAAGTATTTTGAAGTTAGACATGCTCTTGCGTGTACCAAAAAAAAAAAAAAACTTCCACGCACGTAAGGTGAGGATTTCTGTATATTTCTTCAAGAATTTTCATTTTCTCATCACTAGTTAATGATAATAACTTCTTTCTTAGGCCTATCCATTATTTCAATACGACGCAACAAAATGATCACTAGGTTTCACAAGTGTACAAGAACATATAAACGTATATCGTATTGAAAGCGATTCTGCGCGCTCTTGGGTTACATTTTTAAACTAATTTAGGCCTACTCGAGTCTGTCGCCCCACTCTCAATTCGCTTATTTTACTTTCTGCCCCTATCC
The DNA here is from genome assembly GCA_946902985.2 of Meconema thalassinum. Lineage (NCBI taxonomy): Eukaryota > Metazoa > Arthropoda > Insecta > Orthoptera > Tettigoniidae > Meconema > Meconema thalassinum. Next base: position 1,081,811,609 of record OX336388.2, on the reverse strand, counting down.
TTTATTACTGTTTGTGTTCCTGTCGTAGTTGATAGGCGTACTTTGTCTGCACATGTTTTTAGCGTTAATGTATTTTTGTGTGTTTTTCCTTTAATGTCTGGTGTATCCGTACATAAATTGTGGTACGTTACAGATCTCATTCGGGGGTAACATTCCGGCTGCCCGGTGTCTCTAAAAGCTTTAAGCTTCAGCAGTTAAAAGGGACGTAAGACCAGTAACATTTTATCATTATTGAACTGAACATAAACTTGTTAAGAACAAACAACATCAAAATCTTCCGCGCATCCATATTTAATGTTAACAAGCATCCCGTAAAAGAAAAGTCGGATGATAATTACGGGTCCTTTATGTTTGACTGTTTAATAAGAGTTGGCCAACATAACTGCAGGTTGGCCACCATAAGTCATATACCGTATTGAACTCACAAACTGAAACTGCTCATGTAAATGGCCATCGTACTGAAAACTGGATCGTATTCAAATAGATTTGAGTTCGCCATGTAAACGTAGTATCTGTCGTAGCCACTGGGAACTAGCAGCGAGACTGGACAGATGTGCAACATTGTCGGTTCGTGCTACTGCCTTATATTTAAGAGTCGCCTATACGGCTATACCTGTTATTGTTTGGAATGTTTTCCATTTTTGAGGTCGTATTGACGCGTACAATATGAAGTATAATGGGTATTCATTGGGCGAAAATTTTACCCATTATCTATACTTAATATAATAAAGCTGAAGAGTTTTTGTGTTTAAACGCGCTAATCTCTGGAACTACAAGTCTGATTCGATTTTTTTTAAATATGATAGCCAGATTCAAGAGAAATAGTTTAGGCTATATAAATAATTCATGCTTTTGGGCTAATGCCGTGTGTATTTTGATTTGAACCATACGTTTCGGAGAAACCTTGCCTCCTTTTTCAATCGAAATAAACAATGTGGCCAAAGAAAGTATATCAATGAGATTACAAAAAAATATAGATAAATTTCTCTGTTCGTCACCAGAGAGCAGCTGCCAGAAATTACTGTATGGACCATGGTAGAACGGCGGACACAGTAGTAACGAGAAGGTAAAGGGGGGCAGGGTGAACATGTAGAAACTCCTCGAAGAATGAGGATGTCCAAAAGGGGGGGGGGTGTAGATGGATATAAGGAAACGTAAACAAAAGGGAAGTGTATCTGAACGATACCTAACATCATACAGTCGACGGAGAAAAAACGGTTGGAAACTCCTCCAGTGACGAACAATGGATATCAAATCCAGGCTCTGAGCCATAGAGGGAAAATGTCCAATTTTAAGTAGGTGAAGAACAGAGAGGAACTATCTCCCTAGATCCTTAATAACTGGTAGCCAAGTGTCACTTAGCTGATATCCAGTGTCTCTGTTAAAATTATTGGGATTTTTATGAATTTCAACTGCCTCCCTTATAATTCTAGACCAGTTGTGCTTGACAAGGGCAAGCACATGAGCATCCTTGAAACATACATCGTGCCCTAAAGACAGGGCATGTTCAGCTGTAGCTGATTTGTCAGGTTGGTTTAGACGGATGTTCCTTTGATGCTCTTTGTGAGTTGCAATGGACCGTTTTGTTTGTCCAATGTAGACTTTTCCGCAAGTACAAGGGAGTTCATACACCCCAGGTTGTTGTATACAATTTATCTTTGTTTAATGCTAAACGTTGACCAATTTTCGTCATAGTGCCGAAAACTGTTTTTATCTTGTGTTTGCGGAGAATCTTAGCAACGCGGTCAGTGGTGTGAATATAAGGGAGGTAAGCAGTTCCTCTCACGTCGGAGCTCTGAGAAGGTTGTCTATCCCCCGTTCTGGGATGTAGGGACCTATATATAGTGGATTTATTATAGCCATTACCCTTAAACATGGTTTGTAAGGCATGTAACTCTTCCTGAAGAGTTGATGCCTCAAAAATACGTTCCGCTCTTTTGGCTAGAGTTGTTATAATTCCTTGTTTTTGTGCTGGGTGGTGGTGGGAGTCATGTAAATAACGGTTAGTGTGACATCCTCATTCTTCGAGGAGTTTCTATATTTTCACCCCGCCCCCCTTTACCTTCTCGTTACATACTACTCTGTCCGCCGTTCTACCATGGTCCATACAGTAATTTCTGGCAGCTGCTCTCTGGTGACGAACAGAGGAATTTATCTATATTTTTTGCAATCTCATTGATATACTTTCTTTGGCCACATAGTTTATTTTCATTGAAAAAGGAGGCAAGGTTTCTCCGAAAGGTATGGTACAAATCAAAATACACACGGCATTAGCCCAAAAGCATGAATTATTTATATAATAATCTGGGCCGTGAAAGCCTTAATATGCAAGTTTAGGCTATGTTAAATTTCGGACAGACCACTCCATTCCCAGCATTTAGGCCCTTTGGCACAGATCTACACCGTTTCACCGATCAGAACCAAAATTTGTATACTTACCCTTTGGAACCCTGCGAGTAACACTGTCTGCATGAAATTTTGGACAGACAACTCCATTCCCTGCATTTAGGCCCTTTGACACAAATCTACACCGTTTCACCGATCTGAACCAAAATGTGTATACTTACAATTTGGGACCCTGCGAGTAACACTGTTTACATGAAATTCCGGACAGACCACTCCATTCCCTGCATTTAGGCCCTTCGCCACAAATCTGCACCGTTTCACCAATCTGAACCAAAATTTGTATACTTACCCTTTGGAACCCTACGAGGAACACTGTCTGCATGAAATTTCGGACAGACCACTCCATTCCCTGTATTTAGGCCCTTTGGCACAAATCTACTCAGTTTCACCGATCTGGACCCAAATTTGTATACTTACCCTTTGGAACCCTGCGAGTAACACTGTCAGCATGACATTTCAGACAGACCACTCCATTCCCTGCATTTAGGCCCTTTGGTACAAATCTATACCGTTTCACCGATCTGAACCAAATTTTACATACTTGCACTTTGGAACCCGACGAGTAACACTGCTTGAAATTTCGGACAGACTATTCCATTCCCTGCATTTAGGTCCATTTGGCACAAATCTACACAGTTTCACCGATTTGAATCACATTTTGTACACTTACCCTAAGGAAACCTGCGGGTGACACTGACCACTTCAAATTTCTGACAGCCATTCCATTTCCTACATTTAGGCCCTTTATCACAAATCTACACCGTTCCTCCTAATTGCACAAAATTATACATACACTTTGAAACCCTGCTGGTAACACTGTCCACTTGATATTTTGGACAAAACTCTCCATTCCCTACATTTAGAATAACAAACATACTGAACTTGAAAACCATGTATTAAGGCCCTAGAATCATTCATGTCCGTAGTAGTGTAACTGTAAGAGTATTTTAATAAGTCTATTGTTGACTGGCAATTCGGGCTGCATCACGTCGCCCCTACCAGTGTTCTGGTGCAGAATTGCGAAAAATAGTTCAATCTTGCGCTGCTTATAAACTGCAGTCACGGGGAGTAATTAGTGCAAAATGCAGGGTGTCTACGACCCGGGAAAACTGGGAATTCTAAGGGAATATTGAATTTCTGGAATAATCAGGGAAAAATCAGGGAATTTCTTTGTTAATCAGGGATTTTTCTCCATTTGTCTATATCCCGTAAAAGTGGAAGCAATACTTTCGAATTTCGCGGGAAGTGATCGCTCGTTACCGATGACCAGGGTGTCTACCGGTAACGAAAGTAACGAATTTTACAAACGGGTGACGAAAGTGACGAAAAAGCAACGAATTTTACAAACGGTGACGAAAATTTTCTGTAGGCGGCTTGAATCATTTAAACTCGCGCCGCTAGGCTCGGAGATTGTGATGGAGCGAGTTTCACGCAAGCGGCGCCAATTGCATAAGCTATACTTCGCCGTGCCTGAGCTAGAGGAAATGCATTGCATACTGTGGACACCTTGTGTGGTATAGGCTACATCAATTCAACGTACATTTTCGGCATCAAGAATACTTTCTAGTTTTGTGTGAAATATTTTTCTGTTTTATTAGGAAACCTGACTTTTCTCGAGACGTTTGTTCGCGAAAACTTCCGAAACTTAACAGAAACCTCTCATTTCAGTTATTGACCTCTAAATTTTGAGTCAAATTGAAGTCCAAAAATAACGTGAAATAATTTAATGTTGCTATCTTGCGAAATGTTACAGTTTCGAAAAAAAAAAATACGAAATAGCCTCGAAATACATAATAACCTACCGGTATTTTAAAAATCTGTCTCGTAAATTTGCGACATCTGGTATGGTTAATTCGAAATTCAGTTATATGTCGATTTTTCCTTTGAACTTTGGTTCCATCGGATATATAATCTAACTGGTTATTTCGATAACTTGTATAATTCGTGATTCGCATTCGAAAGAGAATGTGCCCTCTTGTCGTATTATTTGTGCAATCCTCTCAGAATAATTCGTAATATTCGATACGGTACCTACTTCGAACGTTCATCCTCCAAAATCACATCCTCAAGAAGACTGGCTGACCTCATGACTTGCCTGCGCGAATCTAGTCAAACGGACAGAGATCGACGTCAGTTGCGTAAAATGATAAATCCCGTCCCCTATCGTGAACTTGTGACCACGAGGGCTGCGGGAATTCTGTCAAAGGTGATTGGGCATTCATCACGAAACATTCCGAAACCTACTCGCCAATTTTACCGTGACCGTATACTTAAAAGCGTACGGGGAGCGAGAAGTGCATCAACCCACTTAGAAATGACTGCCTACGCTGCATCGCGATACTAATTTTCCCTCGTGATCCACCCTGAACTTATGAACTCCCAACCACAGCATAGGGACTGCGGGAATCACGGCGCCGACCATACAACATGTCCATTACTTTTCGTGAATTTTAACCATGCCCAACCTTGAGCCTGCCTCCACCATTCTGTCAGGGCAGATAGGCAGGCAATCGTTCAACGGCGGGATGCAGCGCCGATTGCATAATATTGCGAGGACAACGTGAATCTCGTAAAACGGCCGACAGGGGCAGCGATTGAGTTACATCGCGATATTTCTCCGCCTTCAATGACTAGGACAACTGGATTCTTGTCAAACGGACAGCAAGTGGCGCCGATTGCGTAATAATGCTATATTCTCTCGTGCCCGACCTCAAGGACAATGGAAATCTCGTCGAATGACTAAAAGTGACACCGTTGATCTAAATCGCGATTTTTCTTCGTGTTCTATCGTGAAAACTGCGGGAATCTCGTCAAACGGCTGAGACCAGCGCCGATTGTGTAACATCTCGATATTTCTCCGTACTTGACTGCAAAGTCAGAATTTGGCGACGATCACGTAACGTCGCATACAATTCTTCGTGATCTACCGCGGGGACAAAGGAAATCTCGCCAAACGGTAAAGAGCAGAGCAACCTCTTGATATTAAAACAACGTATTGTGCACAAGACAACATATTAGCTGAAACAACTAATTTGATAATTAATATATAGTATTTTTTATTATTTTATTTACAGCTTTAAACTCAGTTCATTGTTGTTTATCTTCACCGCGTGATGAGCCCCTTTGCTTGCAGACCACAGACGTATCTTGAATTAAAAGGTAACTAAAATTGACTAAAAGGTAACTAAAATGTAACTAATTTTTACTTCATGAGCAGTGCCTTCTCAAGGTCAACTGAACGTATGATGTGGCAACTTTTCCGTTCGCTTTCTGCGCAGGAGCCAACTACGTCATTTTATTGGGCCTTGAGCATTTTGTTCGTTGCGATCAGTATCGCCAATTTAGCGATTTTGTCGGTAGATATAGCAAGTTTGGCGACAAAATATTTTAATTTTAGTATTGTTTATAAATATACTCTGTGAGCTCCCTGAATAGGATTGACATTTCAGCGGAAATTCCACGTCACTCATCACCGCTCTGCCTCTTGACCAATCCATGTTCGCATAGTTGATGTCATAATACTCTGCGTTGCAATATTACCGCCCACGTGCCTCAGTACCTGGTCAGCTTTATCTCTGGCTTGTACAGTTTGGCAATCTCGTTCTCAGACCACATGGAGAGACGAGAATTGTTAATCCTATTCTGGCAGCTCACAGAGTATAATATACTAGCTTCGCCCGGAAACAGTTATGAATGCATTACGTGACGAGCGCTTTTTTTTTTCCGATGCCAATGAACTACGACCTAGGCCTATATCAGTTTTAAGTCTCTGCATGATGGGTTGAAATCACTGACTGAACTATTAATTATATTATCATGGAGATAGCATGTACAACGAATTCTTGTCAGACGTAATTTAAGAATGGCGAGGTGCATGAAACTCAAATCCCCCTCCCGTCCAATCTAAAAACACTTATAGTGGGCGATGTATTGAAGATAGATATATGCTCTCGCGGCCTTTTTTTAATAGAACTTTCCGTGCTGAACAATTCTTACACTCATAGTATATTGATATTTTTAACGGTTTGCTCAGAGTAAGCTTCAAAAGCGCATATATTGCGGTATATTGTCTCGATAGTGCTTTCGGTACAGGAAGTGAGGTTTTACCGTGTGTATTGTCATGTCAAGTGTTAGCGCGTGCCCGGGCAACATGTGTTAGACCTGGTTTGACAATACTGTTCGCGCGGCTTTTCCATCCCAGTATTCTTTGATTACTGTCTGCTGTAGTTCTACTGTTAATGCTTTAGTGTGCTGTTTGAAGTTTACGAAAAATATAACATTTGTGCCATTGTGTGCTAAATCTATAGTGAAAACTTATGGTGTGCAATAATTTCCAGGGTGTTCTTGTGCTGCTGTTGATATATGATTTAGCCCCTAAAATACGTAGTCGTTCAAGCACGTGGTTGTGCTACCCCCTATTATATCGTGTGATATTCGATCTGTGTCTACTCTTGTGCTTCGAGGCAAATAACCTCTCGCTCTGCTTACGAATATTTCATTTGTACTTTATACTGTAGTGATCAAAAGGCTTAACGGAAGCTCATGATCACTATGAGGTTGTTAATGTGATTATCTTTACCTTGTAGATGCTGCCAGTTATGTTCAGGCTGGTTCACGATTGGCCCGGGAATGAGAACGGGGGCTCTGGTTAACGACTGGAACGGGAACAAGGAAAATGTTTGATGTTTATGTAATATGATGGATATGCCTAGTGCCCTTAAATGCATATTTATTGCTCCTACGTTCCTTGGCTAGGCTAGAACTTATGTCCTATTTTGTTTTTAATTGCACCCAGGAAATGTGTTTGGAACACCTTTCAAACTCGGCCTTGTATTATCAAACAGACAAGGTTAAATTATTTTAGACTGATAATGGTGTGTTCTGGCCTGTCGAAACATCATTCATAATGATTTCCTTCATTTAAATGTATTTATAAATTACTAACTTGACGAAATTAATATTATATAAACAGTATTTCATACCAATTGTAACATATGGACTGGAAACACTGGTAACGAATAAAAGGCAAAATAGTAAGATACAAGCAGTAGAAGTGAAATTTTTAAGAACTTCAGCTAAAAAGACAACAGGGGATAGAATTCAAAATATTGAAATCAGAGAAGAGTTAAATATGGACCCGTCAAATCAGAAAATACAGAAAGCAAGGTTACGTTGGCTCGGAAATTTCAAAAGAATGGGTAAAGAAAGAGTAGCAAAAAGGGAATTAGAAAGAGAAGTCAAGGGTAAGAGACCAGTTGGAAGACCGAGAAGAAGGTGGTTGGACCAAATTTTGAAGGACATTGGAGAAGCTGGGTTGGATGTGGCAGAAGTGATGGAACAGGAAAAAGGGAGGGACAGAAAGGAGTGGAGGAGGCTTGTAAACCACACCCGGGTGGCTGGAGTGGGACTTGGATGATGATTACTCAATTACATCTGTCATGACGAGGTGGACCTAATTCAGAGTGAGAACTTGGAATATGCCTCCCTTCGTCCCTTGGATATGTGTAAATTACTGTATAGGCTTATATTCAGACTTATGCTACCGAATATCATACCTGCGACGTAGATTAGTGATTTCAATGGTAATGAAAGGTTTTAAAAATTAAATATTGGTCTAAGATGATTCCACTCATATGGTGACACCTTGATGTGTGTATTCAACCTTCCTTTGTCCCTTTTATTGGAGGCATTTACTGTAGTGAAAGCAGCATGACTTAATAGACCTTGCTTATTTTACTGGACAACAAGTTCACTTATTGAAATAAATTTATTTTCACAACTGTTTCCCTTGTGCCGCCATTGCTCACATCTGTTTGGATCCTGGAATTTCCGAGAACAGAAAACATAAAACTTATTTCTATTTTCCTTTTGCTTTCCTGGATTACATTTTGCTTCTTGTTCCTGGAGAGCCCTTAAAACCAACCAAAAATAGCGTGCATTTCATCACACTTCCCGTTCCCGGGCGAACGTTTAGCTTTCTTTACTCAGGGAATTCTCTTATTAATTCTGAAAAAATCAGGGAATAATCAGGGAATTCTTTTAAGATGAGTTGGTAGACACCATGAAAATGATTTCTTTCGTTCCTTAAAACAGTTATAGGGGCTGATAACCTCGATGTTAGGCCCCTTAAAACAATTATCATAAAACAGTTATCATGAACATATTATGCATCTGTATAAGTGCAATGGTGTTGGTGAAATACATTGTGGTTATCAGCTGCAATACGCGTTCGTGCTTTCAAATTTACCGCAATTTATTCCGAAACTTATCGTTGAGCGCTATGTGGCCATAAATGATACTATTGCTACCTCAGGAGCTCGGGACAGCCGAAGTTTTCCAAAGTGTTCTGATTATTTTCCTACGGTGCTATGCGACAAAAGACGACACTATTGGTCTCTACACTTCTAACAGACAATGAGGTATAGGCCCTAGGCAGTGTCTTTTATTTCACTTACTCCTCTTTCTAATCATTTTTAGAAATTTGTTTGTAAATGACATGTCAGTGCTGTAGTTAGTAAATAGCCGTTTCCCTTTTCATGATTATCATTATTATCATTAGGGGAAAATGATCTAAATGTTACGTCCATTATACTGGACTGCTAATCACCACCACCACCACCACCACCACCACCACCACCAACACAAAAAGTTATATATTTTTTTTCTGATAGTTTAACCCTTTGGCTTTCAAGGTAACGATCTATCAGTACCCACGGGTCCTGTGAAAACTGACAGGGTAACGATCCGTCGTTGCCCGCCTTTTTTTATTATTAGTTCATTATTTACGTGCCAGATAGCATTTTTGCACGGAATAAGAAGTGTATATTTGTATCTCACATTATACTCCACGGGAACTTCCAGCTATCCGTATTTATCGATAATCTTAGAGTCTGAAACATGTGCTCACTGGAGTTCCGAATCTTGTTTACATCGTGATCACCGGCAAACTTCCGTTCATTTCTCTTGTGTTTTTTTACGTCATTATATAGTAAAATTAAGTTATATCGTAGGCAATATATTTATTTAACGTGTTAGTTCATTATTTAAATAGATTTCTTAGGTAATTAGGTACATAGTGATGGTGAAGTGTTAGATATAGTTCAGTTAGATTAGGCCTAGTTATTTGCCGAGTGTGACATTGCGGAAAGACTTAATTTAGCTGAAGATAATATCACTGAATATCCTGATAATTATTCAAGTGATGATGATGTTACTCTGTCCGAATCGGAAAGTGTAGCGTATTTTTTCGTTAGTAGAATTTTGGTATTTAATTGTTAGTACGGTAGAAGGTTAGTATTTTTGTTAGTCGAATTGCTTTTTACTTATTCTGAAAGGGAGTAGCAGCCTTTCAGAATAAATCAATTCTTTACTAGTCTTATAGACGGTTAAGATATTGATAATATAAGCCAAATAATGGCTACACTGCGTCCTGCTGCACGGCTGAAAGCAACGGGAAACTACAGCCGTATGCTATTCCCGAGGATATGCACCTCTCTATGCATAATTACATGTGATGATGGCCTCCTCCCTTGTAAAATTTTAATCCGGAGGTAAACTAGTCCCCCGTTCGGATCTCCGGGTGGGGACTACTCGAGAGGGGGTTAACATCACAGAAGTGACAAAGAGGAAATCTGACATTCTACGGATCGGAGCGTGGAATGTTAGAAGTCTGCTAGGAAGTGGAAGGTTAGAAAACTTGGAAAGGGAAATGGATAGGTTGAGGTTGGATTTGGTTGGGATTAGTGAAATGCGCTGGCAGGAAGAACAGGACTTTTGGTCAGGAGACTATAGGGTCATTAGCACTAAATCAAACAATGGCCAAGCAGGGGTTGGCCTCATATTGAGTAGGAAACTTGGACAGCGGGTGGAATATTATGAACAATATAGTGAACGGATTATTGTAGCAAAAATCAATACTAAACCTACCTGCACCACAGTGGTACAAGTCTATATGCCTACCAGTCAAGCTGATGATGAGGATGTTGAAAAGGTCTACGAAGAAATAGACGAAATTCTGAGGTATATCAAGGGTGATGAAAATGTTAAAGTAATGAGAGATTGGAATGCTGTGGTAGGAAAAGGGAGAGAAGGGAAGATAGTAGGAGATTTTGGATTAGGTGAAAGGAATGATCGAGGAAGCAGGCTGGTAGAATTCTGCACCGAGCATGAGTTGGTCATAGCTAACACCTTATTCAATAACCACAATAGAAGAATATACACATGGATGAGACCAGGAGATACAGGGCGTTACCAAATCGACTTCATTATGGTCAAGCAGAGGTTTCGAAACCAGATTTTGGATTGTAAAGCATATCCTGGTGCTGACATAAACTCTGACCACAATCTGGTTGTAATGAAATGCAGATTAAAGTTGAAGAAACTGAAGAAAAGTCAAAAGCCAAAATGGTGGGCAATAGACAGACTGAAAGAGAAGGATGTAAACGAAAGATTCAAGAAGAGTATAAAGGAAGGACTAATGAAAAACCCTAAACAAACTTCAATTGCAGACGAATGGGCACTTTTGAAGAATGAAATAACAAAATCCGCTGAAGAAAACATTGGTAGGAAAGAAAGAATAGGTAGAAAACCGTGGATCACTCAGGATATACTCGAATTGATGGATGAAAGGCGGAAACACAAGAATGTAAGAGATGAGAAGGGGAAAGCAGAATACAGACGTCTGAGAAATGAGGTTAACAAGAAGTGCAAGGAAGCGAAAGAAGAATGGTTGAAAGAGAAATGTACAGGTATAGAAAATTGTCTGAAATTAGGAAAAGTAGACACAGCTTATCGAAGGATTAAGAATACTTTTGGGGAAAAGAAGACTAAGTGCTGTAATATTAAGGACACAAATGGAAAGCCTCTAACAGATAGGGAAGAAAAGGTTGACAGATGGAAAGCTTACATAGAGGGTTTGTATAAGGGAAAGGAGATTGAGAATCATGTAATGGAAAGGGAGGAGGAAATTGATGAGGATGCGAAAGGAGATTTAATATTGAGATCAGAATTTGATAGAGCTTTGGAAGACTTAAGCAGGAACAAAGCACCAGGCATAGATGATATACCGATTGAGTTGCTACGCTGCATAGGAGATGAAGGTCTGATCAGGTTATTTCACTTGGTGTGTAGGATTTATGAGACAGGTGAGGTACCCCCTGATTTCAAGAAGAATGTAATCATCCCTATACCAAAGAAAGTGGGAGCTGACAGATGTGAAGATTACCGTACAATCAGCTTGATTACTCATGCTTCAAAGATCCTGTCTAGGATAATTTACAAGAGGATTGAAAGTCAGATAGAAACTGAGTTGGGTGAAGACCAGTTTGGTTTCAGGAGAAATGTAGGAACAAGGGAAGCTGTACTAAGTCTTAGGCTGATTTTGGAAGGTAGAATAAGGAAAGATAAGAGAACGTTCATGGCTTTTGTAGACTTAGAAAAGGCTTTTGATAACGTTGATTGGACTAAATTGTTTGACATTTTGAAATCGATTGGAATAAAGTACAGGGATAGGAGGGTGATATACAATCTATACAGAAACCAGACAGCAGTCATTCGAGTTGAAGGACATGAGAGAGAAGCTGGTATTCAGAAAGGTGTAAGGCAAGGCTGCAACTTATCACCCATACTTTTCAATCTTTACATTGAACAAGCAATGAAGGAAATTAGAGAAAAATTTAAAGTGGGAGTGAAGATTCAAGGAGAAATAATTTCAACTCTGAGATTTGCTGATGACATAGTCATCTTGGCCGACAAGCCTGAGGATTTGAATGAGTTTTTGAATGGTATGGACTCCGTCTTACGGAAAGAATTCATGATGAAAATTAATAAATGTAAAACAAAAATACTGGAATGCAGCCGAAATAAATCAGAAACCTCTATGGAGATCAAATTGACAGGTGAAAAGCTGAAGGAAGTAGGAGACTTCTGTTACTTAGGAAGCAGAATAACCAGTGATGGACGAAGCAAAGAGGATATAAAAAGTAGGTTGGCTCAGGCAAGGAAAGCATTTCTTCAGAAAAGGAATCTGCTGACATCGAATATAGATTTAGGTATTAGGAAGTCATTTTTGAAAGCCTTTGTCTGGAGCGTGGCGCTCTATGGAAGTGAAACTTGGACTATTGGTGCAGCAGAAAAGAGGAGAATTGAAGCATTTGAAATGTGGTGTTACAGGAGAATGATGAAGATCAGATGGGTAGATAGGGTTACAAACAAAGAGGTATTAAGACGAGTGGGAGAGGAGAGATATTTCTGGCGACTGCTAATGAAGAGAAGAGATAGGTTGGTAGGACACATACTAAGACACCCAGGAATAGCAAGCTTAGTTATGGAAGGAAGGGTCGAGGACAAGAACTGTAGGGGTAGACCAAGGTTAGAATATGTTAAACAGATTGCCTCGGATGTAGGGTGTGGTAGCTATGTAGAGATGAAACGATTAGCTCAGGACAGGGAGGCATGGAGAGCTGCATCAAACCAGTCAAAAGACTGAAGACTCAAACAACAACAGCGGATAATGATGATCCATTAATATCTTCATAGGTGAGTGCCACATATTATTTATAAGAAATCTGTGTTTTGTGCAAAAATGGCTGACATTTTTCAGTGTTACATCATTTTAACATTTTAATTTATACTTGGATCTAATGCACATAGAATCTTGATATTTACTATGCTAGTAAGCAATATTATAGCCTTCCTACTGGCATGAATTAAAACTTGTAATTTTGATTTCACTTTTCTTATTTTTTAACATTAAACCCTTTTGGTTTAGAGACATGACTTACTTACAGTAATAATAAGTGATATATACTCTATACGTTTACCATCTTTCATGTTGATATCTTCATTGGTGTGCCTTCCATGTAATTTTAAAAAAAGTGTGTGCATAGTGTGGTAAATATGTCTGTCAGTTTTGACACATTCATCAGCTGAGAGCTTGAAAGCAAAAGGGTTAAGTATCATGTGCCAGTTCTGTAGTAGTATTCATTATCATCCATAAAACAAATAAATCCACCGGGCGAAGCCGGGCACTACTACTAGTACTTACTATACCTGTTATGTTACAACCCTCGCCTGCTTGTTGGCAAGGAATGTTATCTCAGAGCGGTCGGGCTCACATTCCACTAGGGGTGGACAAAGAATACTTTCGGGGCTGACGAAAATGCGATCGTACTAAGCGATGTGCGGCAAAATGTGAGACGTGATAAATTAGGTACTTTAACGTTATTGACATCAGATGAGAATCGGGACTTGAAAATTACGACGTGATATGCGGTGAAACGTACTAATGAGGAACGTGTAACGAGGTTCTACTGTACATAGTTACCGTACGCTTTAACATTTCATGTGTGGGTGATTCTCCAGGAAAGGGCAGATTTCAGTCCTCGTAGGATTTTATACATATTTTTTAAATGTTATTTAATATTTTTATTTTTATTGCTTGCTATAACACTAATAGTGTGTTCAAATGTTTTTAATTTGGTTTAAAACTTAAATCCAACGCCATTTTAAATAATGATGTCAAAATTTTGCATTACGCATCGAAAGGCAGCTATATGTATGTTTTGGAAAATATTCATATCAACACTTATCAGAGATCTAATGAATGCAATAATCTGAATGAGATTAACTTTGAGACTAACGTATTACTTGATACATTAGCAGATCATTTAAATAACAAAAGAAGAAAACTGCCTCCTCAACCCCCGCCATAATAGATTAATTCCTACATATATCCTGACTTGATCAAAGTTTCTTGACGCCACACCCAATCATACTTACAAGGAATAAATATTTAACGTTTCCACGTAACTCATTCATCACTTCAAATAATAAGTGCTTATTCCTTGGTTGACGTTAATATGTCTAATGACTAGGGCCCGGATTTATATGCACTAAAAAACCTGAAAATATGCATGCAAATATGCACTAAAAAGTTAGAATATATGCACGGAAAATAATGAAATATGCACTTAAAACATGCAATTTTATTCACTTACCTATTTACAGGTATCATTTGTTGCAAAAAGAAGCATCACAATAGGTAACTAGTAGTCTTTCAATGTTTTCTGGAGACAAACTATGTCAGTAGTCTTTCAATGTTTTCTGGAGACAAACTATGTCTATTGTCCGTCAAAATTAGTTTATAGGCTGAGAATGATCGTTCTACATCAACTGACGTGATTGGACAGTACTTATACACGGGCACCCAAGTTTCGGAGCATACATCTGGCAAGGATACCCTAGTTCCACTCAAGTATTGACTAATTAAATTAATCTTTTTCAGTCCTGGGTTCGAATTCAACACCTTTTCTAACTTGCATTTAATCTTCTCTCCAATTTCGCCTGGAGCGGAATTCAATGAAGATGCAGCTTTCTCAACGAGATCAAGTGATTCAAGGAGGGGAGTACCAGAAGATTCTAAGCTCTCAATGGCTTTTAGAAGTTTAGAAAAATGTGCATGAATGAAATTCACATCTTGATAAACAGTAGCGGTTTCAAACACAACTTTTGCATCACGGACACACGCAATACGCCCTTCTTCAAGTTTTGTAACCACTTCTTTCACTTCATTAAAATTCTCCTGATAAAATGATACTGCAGATAACCATGTCCCCCACCTAGTCAGGACAGGTTCAGGTGGCAAAGGAACTTCAGGTAGACAATCTTTGTAGAACTGGACACGAGCTGGTGCTTTCAGAAACAGCTTCTTCCCACATCCAATTAAATTGTTAACAGCTGGAAACTGTGTGCGTATTTCTTCTGCAATGCGGTGTAATCCGTGCGCTAAACAGGTTACGTGTATGAGTTTCGGATAAAATACTTGGAGGGCCTTTGCTGCTTTCTACATATACGAAGCTGCATCTGTGACCAGTACAAGCACTTTACAACAATTATCCTCAATTTCAGATGGCCACAATAGTCGCAGAGAATCATTTACAAATCTTGCTATTGTGCTATGGTTGGTTTTCTCTAGTTCTTTTCAAGCAAGAAGATGCGGCTTACCGGGTTCGTCTGGATGTAATTTACCAACCACGAAATTTGCTATGTAGCAGCCACATGAATCCGTTGTCTCATCCACCGATATCCAGACATAGTTCCTTCCGATATCAGAACGGATCAATTCCAGGGTAGATTCATATAGCGGAGGTAGGTAATTTTTCCTAAGAGTTGATTCATCTGGTATTTTTTGATTTACACAATATTTCTCAAGAAATGATCGCAGAACTGGATTGTTTAATTTATTCCATGGAATGTTGCTGCATACGAAAGCCCTACAAAGATCATTTGAAAATGTATTATGAATACCGGACTTAAGTTAGGCTTTACCTGCGTAAGAAGTAGTTGTTGTGGTGTGCTGTTCTTCTCCTCCTTTGCTTTAATATGTGCAGTTGTTTTTGAATGCTGTTCAAGCTGAAATTTCTTTTCACATTTTACTTCCTTTGAGCAAACTTGACAGTACTCGATGACACCATCTGTTGAATAGTCCCTATTACCAGACACCCACTGATTTAGTAAATCTCTTCTCCTGCTCTTTTCCTTAGGCATTTTTAGAAACTAACACTTGAGATGCAGGGCATCGACACCCACTGATTTAGTAAATCTCTTCTCCTGCTCTTTTCCTTAGGCATTTTTAGAAACTAACACTTGAGATGCAGGGCATTAAACTGGAACGTAACTAGTGAACTGAAGATACTTCTGTCCTGACCAAATGCCCAAACCCCTGAGATTATTATCTACTGTGGTAGAGAAATGAATTCCGGGAAGTCCAGCCAGCCTGCCTCCCCATACCTAAGCTATCTGTTGCCATTGTCAGATGTGAAAGTAAAGTGCTGTTACACGGGAGTCGAAAACACCAATTAGTGAGGGATGCACATAATATAAGCAACTAGCTAGGGATGCACAAAACAATTTGTTTTAGTAGTTCTTGAAATAGTCCTTAAATTCAGACATATATACCGGAATATGCTGTTACGTCTAGAATATGCACTAAACCTCAAAATATGTCAAAATATGCATATGCATATGAGCATATGCATTTAATAAAATTCCGGGCCCTACTAATGACACAGGCTCAACAAAAGGCTTTAGAGTACCGTCCACTACATTGGCTTAATCCACCTTGAATTGATGATTTTATAAAATTAATTATGTCTATATCAGTCATAAATTCTAAATTTACTTTTGTTTTTTTCAACATTGAACTGAAACTTAACCCAGGAGCAGTAAAATACTGACAAGGATCAAGGTCATAAGTTTTCATACAAACATTCCTAAAATTTTCAAAAACATCTGCTAATAATAACACATCTGTCTTCAAGTATATGTCTGAAAATTCACCTAAAGTTTGAATGTTAAACTTTGTCCATGCATGTTGTGCATGTAAATATTCCTGATCACTGATATGACTTGTGTTTAAGGAACTGTAAAATGCATCTTTTGGTGGTAAAGAACACTCCTCAAGACGTTCCACACAGTTAATATATTCATAAGGGAATATACCTTTTTGACGAATCAAATTAAAATCATCTACTTTAGGAAAGACAAGTTGAATTTCACGAAACTGATCTGATTTTAAATTACTAGCAAGCTTATCAAGACTACTTGGCTACTTGACTACTTGACTACTGAAGGTTAGAAATTCACTCTCATCCCTCAAAACAAAAACATAAGTTAAGGTATATAAAGCAAACACTATCCAAAACAAAATCACATACAGAAACAAATCACACATCATAGTCAGAAAAACATTGGCACTATCACCGCAGAAACAACCATTCTAGATTAACCAGAATCACCAGCATAAATATTTTCTTCAGAAAGAAGGGCAGAATCGTCATCAGACCTGTCTGTGCCGTCATCATAATCATCTTAGTCATCCTCATCATTAAGTCTTTTCCTTACTTCTTCTTTCTCTTATGCTTTTGGTCTTCATCTGCTTCACTGTCTTCCGACTGTCTCGCCTGCTCCTTCAGTCTTCTTGGCTGCCTCCTTCTGTTCCAGTTTCTTCTGCTTCCTCCTTTCCTTCTTGTGTTCCATGCTGCCCTCTGACGGCAGGGGGACCTGGTCCACAATCTCCACCTCCACCTTCCATTCTTCTTGGTCTGCAGTAGCTAGCTAGCTGCTGCTTGGTCTTGTTGGACCGTATCCTGGTGCCGGGTCGAGGAAACTTGCGGTCGTCCACCGCAGGCAGTTCCATGCCTTGGGCCATGCAAACCTGTAGCAAGGCCTGAGCACGCGCACTGTCTGTCTTCTGCTTGTGCATCAGCCACTTGCCTTCCGCCTTCATTCTCTCCTCCTTTCCCTTCTTTTTCTTCATCTGCCTTATCTTGCTCAGCAATTCTTTTCTTCTCATCTTTTTTCTCTTTGCCTTTATCCCTTTTATCTTCTCCTTCTGGTCCTTCACTCTCTTATCTCGATCTGCCTGACATCTCTTCCTCTTCTTACTCCTCTTTGTCTTCCATCTGGTCCATTTCTTCCTCCAACTTGCTCTCCTGCGTATCCTTATCTTTCTCCTCCTATGCTTCTTCACAGTATGTTCTATCTCATCTTCCTCCTCGTCTTCAGTTTTATTCTCTTCCTCCATATGACGTCCTCTTATACATTGGCGGCGACCTCTGTGTCTACATATACCACTACAACCTCTCCTTATCTTTTCCATGGGGCGTGGTGGCTCAGCGGTCTAGCTGTATGCCTCTCACCAAGGCGGTCCGGGTTCGATTCCCGGTCAATGCATGTGAGATTTTCGAAGTGAAATGCCATGCCTGTGGTTAAGATTCCACGTAAAAAGGAGGTCCCGTGACTCATGATCTCAAGATTAACTGTCATGTTAAACTACAAGCTTCCTTCCTTTCCTTCCTTATCTTTTCCAGTTCTTGCTTATCTTTCTTACACCCCCTATTATCAAGTACTTCATAGATCTTCCCCTCTTCCTCAACAGACACACTCACAGATTCCACTATTACAACTTTCTCTTCTACAACACATATGATTTCCACTCTCTGTTCTTCCAGCTTCCCTTTTTCTTCCTCCTGCTCCTCCTCCACAATCACACTCACAGGTTCTACCATCTGAACTTCCTCTTTTATGATGCATAGGCTAGTCACGTGGTCTTTGACTTCATCAAGCTTCTCCATCAACTTCTCTTTAAAACTAGTCAGTCATCTGGGAGGTGATCCTCTCCTCCATCCCTACAGACTTTTCGCTACGAAGCATGAGCCATCAACTTCTCTTTAAAACTAGTCAGTCATCTGGGAGGTGATCCTCTCCTCCATCCCTACAGACTTTTCGCTACGAAGCATGACCTTCCTCAACATGGCCATCATCTTAGCTTCCATATTTCTTATATTTTCGTTATACGTGCTCCTGTCTCTGTGTAATTAATTAATTCTTGCTCAAACGTTGGGTGTCATTGTAATATATTTTAAAACTTACCCCTTGTTGGGCTACCATTAACCTCTTATCATCTCAGGTAGTGGGGCAATAAACTTGCTTTAAATGAATCCACAAATACACAAGACACCACTTCCTTTCAACATACACATTTTTTTAATAATAGTTTCTATCCACATGTGAGCATTACATTCATTGCTTGGGAAAAAAAAAACCCCACCAACTGCCCTCCATCTTGCCACAAATCCACTTATCAGCCCATCACCATGGTAACGTCCACATGCCATGTCAAAGAACCTTTTGACTTATCAGCCAAGGCCACCTGCTCCAAACACCGGCCAACCACCATCAGAGAATCTCAAGGTAGGGCACACAAGATTCTCATTGAGGCCGACCAACATGTGTCCATGGCTGGCAACCCGATAAAATAAAAATAGCAAAACAAAAGTTCGGCAGTGTGCATTATAGGCAGGAGATTTTTAAACATTTGGTTGTTTAACATTGATGGAATGAGTCTATGGACCGAAAATGTGAGCATTAGAGGCAGAAACTTTTTCTAAGCAGGAGCGTAATATCGAGGTCATGGTGTAGGTGTGTGTGTGACCATTAGATATATTTTTATAGGTAACTATTTAAATTCAATTCTTTTCTAGCTAATCGCATACCTTGTCTCTTATTTAATTTTCTGGGAATTTTCTCGAAAGGTATTGCTACCTGTTTAAGCATACCTGTCTCATCCAATGTCTTTTTCATTATTCTGTTTGTGAAACAAGAGCATGGAAAAATATATCAGTGTAGGAGGAGGCTGTGTTGTGGATGGAAACCTTCATAAATATGAAATACCAGTATGAATCACTGGCTTTTCAGGTCATTGGAAGCAATTTGAGTGTCAGCAGCATGTATGAATATCATAGGTAGGTTCTTATTAAATTCACATATTCTTTTCAACTTTTAAAGAAGAAAAGAACAAAATGTTGGTTGGCAAGATGCCGAGATTTCTGTTCATGCTGCTGGAACTTGGAAACCTCGATTTTAACAGTCTACCATTGCTTCCATTTATCAGTGCTGGTCTCATGTCTAATCTTTGTTCTTTGGTAGATGTTGCTCTCTTCTGACCCAAAGGGTATCCAAGTCCTAAGGAGTATTCAGTTTCTCCTTTCATGACACTTCCCTATTTTATATTTCCCTGATACCCTTGTTTATAGAGGGTTCTAAACTTGTTTGCCAAACTTTTTTTAGGAGGAGCTGAGAGCCTTGATGTTCCATCCCTTAAAACCCCTACATGCTAAGTGGGATGTTCAATATTTTTATTTATTTGTTGGCATACATTCGAATAACAAATGCCGATTGTTACAGCACGGCGAACAGATACCAGTCACCATATGAATCAGAAGTCTTCCATCCAAAACAAGAGCAAAACACAGCAAGAATCTCTGGTGCCTAACAGTCTACGTTTTGCATCTGAAACCGTGGAGAGTGAGGTATTTGAATTTCAGATTTAAGTTGCTAAATAATTTTTCTTATTTATTACCTATAAGTGGGAACCCTCACTTTTTGCAAGATGTTTTACTTGCAAAATCCTTCAAAGAATAAGAAACCTATCATAAGGTTAATACATTTGTATTATCAATACCAGCTGCTAAATGTTTTGTGTCTCTAGGTAGAAAATAAATGGTGTAGATAAAACAGTTCAGATAGAGCGAACGCTGTATGAACATGATAAATACTGGACTTCCATGATCAGTAATTGATGCTTTAAACCAATTTATAAATACCTCTCCAATCCAAAACTTCACAAAGTATGTGTATGGCAAGACACAAAATGTAAATGACTCACTGAATGCCCATGTCCTAAAATAGGCTTTGCTAATCAAGTCTATACTTGAGACAGCTGTAAATGAGGCAGAATTTCTTGGTTCAATGCTGTAAATGTAACAAGAACTAAAGTGTTGAGTAAGATACGATTTGTTCCTGGGATTTGGTGTGACACCACTGCAGAAACTGGTAAAATAAGATTTGTGCCTGGGATTTAGTGACACTGCAGAAACTGGTAAAGCAAGGCTTCACCAAGCAGACATCAGAATAAAATGCAGTGTCAAGCAGGAAGAAAATGAAATAAAGGAGAACAACTAGAGGCAAAGATGAAGAAAGATATCGGGAACAGCAGGAGGACACTACTTAAGAAAGGGCAGAAATAAAAAAATACTGTTTTTTTGTTTTGTTTTGTTCAATGTACCTTTTCTCTGAAACTATTCACTGTCATGAACCTTTTTGTTCTTCATCATATGTCTACCCCTTATTATTCCAGTTTTCCAACGGGGTCGGGGATGAGATGCGATGGAGGTCTTTGTGGCGATGGTTTTTACGGCCGGATGCCCTTCCTGACACCAACCTCATGAGAGGAGTTAATGAGAGATGAAATGAATGATGGTGAATGAAACTGGGCAAGGATGTGGAAGGAAACGGCCGTGGCCTGTCAGAAGGTACCGTCCCAGCATTTGCCTGGTGTTGAAAATGGGAAACCACGGAAAACCATTTCAAGGACGGCCGACGGTGGGGCTCGAACCCACGCGTCGACCGAGTCAGCAGAGAGCTTGGCCCCATGACCTAATGCTGCGCGTTAGGCAGCGTAGCCACTACTGTCGGTTTGTTCTTCATCATATATGTAAGGAAAATGTGAATTGATTAGAAATATAATATTAAACTAAACAGTAATTTAAAAAATGACTCGTTGTTGCTCCACTCGGTGGGAATAAACATGTCTCCTCCATAGATTTTTATCTGGCCTCCATTCCTCTTAGATCTCCCATAGTGAGCAATGTTTGGTGTGAATGAATAGATTACAGGAAGTGCAGTAGTATGAAGATGGCATAAGAATCATAAGTGTAGCCTGGATTTATTATTTACTTTCATGGCGGCATAATGTAATATCCCAGTTTTGTGTGTGTGACAATGAAGGAATTTATTTGGAGAGGTACTGTAATTTTGGATTGTATTGGATAAATACGTGTTGTGTTGCAGCGTGATAGTTTGGCAGCATATAAAGAGGCAACAGCCAAGGCCACGACTACACCACAGATTGTGATTGAGCCTCCCACTGGTCCAAAACTACTGCAGACTGAAACTGCTGCTGTTCTGGGCAAAGGTAGTGATGAAGATGACCATAATGCAACTGAAACTTGTGAGTACAGACAAATACGGGTAATAGTACTGTAACTATAAAAAAGAGCTTTGGAATGCCATTTTCTCTGTTATTTCATAATGTGGTTAGAATCTAACCTTAGCCATCAAATAGATGATATTGATAAAAATATTCATAGTCCTATCTATATGCGTCATACTAAAGTACAACCCCTTTAATCTGTCAACTTTGGGACTGAGGGTTTGGTCGGAACGCATAAAAAGGTCGGATTATCAGGAGGTACAGAAAAATACGGATTTACATTAAAATCAACAATATCTGAACTCAAGCAGTTCAATTTTGGGCTTCTTCAATGTTTTGTGATTCTTAAGAGCGTTTTCACAATCTACCGTCACTTCATGATTCAATATCTTCCCGATTTATTCTCCAATCTTTTACTGTCGTAACGCCTACATCGAGGTCCTTGGCAATTTTTTGGAGTGATTTCCCTTCGTTTAGTCTTCGTAGCACTGCTATTATTTTTCATTTCATGAAAGAGTAATGTGTTTACGTTTCACTCCTGACATGTTGCAAAAGCACACACAACTGTACAGTACACACAATGTACAGTAAATAAATTACTGTACAGTAGTGTAACGAACACAGAATAACAATGTCTTAAAACCATCAAACAGTAAGCATTAGGAACTTCACAGTGCAGCACGTACTGTTCAAAACACGGCCAGAAATGATGCGAGAGATGACGGAGCACTTAAACGGACAAGCGATAACAACCAATACCTGTAAACAATAATGGTGCGATGGGTAGTGAGTCACTGCTACGAGTCGAGGCAATTTTGACTCCAGCATGGTCGGATAAACAGGAGCGGCGGACTAGCCATGGGCGGACGAGAGGTGTAATTCCATAGTCTTTAAATGTAAAAATATACTGTCCTCAAGGATGGATTCAGAAGCAAATAGGTCGAGAGAGCCTTCTACACACTGTATTTACTCACATATTAGACCTTCCCATTACATGGTGTCCACAGGCAGGAAAAGTTGGGAATTTTGTTTTTAGTCAGGAAAAGTCAGGAAAAAGTGTGAAAAAATGGCGTGAGTCAGGAAAAAATGGCAAAGTATTAGAAAGTCAGGAATTTTATAATAACCATACAGTATTTTGTGTTTTAGAGCCATAATGTGATGTTACTAGTTCAACTAATCTCTGAAGATAAAAAGCAATAACACACTGGACATTTTGGTAAGTTTCCATTTTTACAGTGCATCATAGTAAAAACCTCTTTTACCCATTTTTTGTACGTTTTTTTTTTGAGTCTGCGTAGGGATGTGGCGACCCCATCACTATAGTTTAGCTTATTAAGTACTTCGATTTATGTATTATTGCATTATAATTTACTTTATTTTGTATTTTAAATGAATAAAGAGACGAGCATTGGGGCAGTTATGGGGATGGTGGAGGTTGCAAATAAAATTAAAAAAAATTTGCTCAATAACCCCTTTTTCCGATGTTACGATGACTGCAAGTCAGGAATTTTGTTGAAAAAAGGTCAGGAAAAGTCAGGAAAATTGACATTGAAAATTCTGTGGACAGCATGCATTATTTTTTATTTTAGAAAAGAATAAAATACAACAAAACCTTGAATTTTGGACCTGTTACAGTTGAAATAGTTTACTATTGCTCATTCCTGATGCATGTCTACTACAGAGTTCCATTTACTTCCCAATTTTGATACAGATGTTGGTGCATCATTACTCTAAGATATTGTGTACCAATGGCTGTTCTGATAACTTTCTAGGCGACTGTAGGTTGTCTATCCCTCGCCCCTAGGCTACATTTCTAGCCCTGGAGTCACATTCGACCATCCCTTTCTCTGCTGTCTTACAAACAACCTGAGTTTACTGATGCGTATGTCATAGTGTTGGCGAGTGCTAGAGCAATACACAGATCAAGTATTGGAATTTCATTGGTTTAGTTAGTATCGTAGATAGGAAATTTAGATCAGACTCCAGTTTATTTCTATGTTTATTAGGAATAGCACTCATGTCAGGTTCTGTATTGATCGTATATACCGTATTTGCTCGCGTATATCTCGCACTTTTTGGACCGAAAATATGTATGAAAATTTTAGGTGCGAGATATACGTGGGGAATGATCGTATTCCCGAAAAAACACAAAATTTGTGATGTAACAGTAGGCCTACTTCCGCAACTGATGTGGTGCGCTAACCGCTAATTCGAACGTGTCTCAAGGCGGTGAATTTAACCAACTGCGGCCGAGGACGCGGCGAACGATGTACAGCGTGCTAACACTCACGCTGCGCCGTATGCTTGCACGCGGCCGAGCTCTTATGCGACGCAATGCGTAAAACGAAATCATTGAGATTCGAGGAGACTGAACTGCGTTTCTCTGCAATGGAACATTAGGCCTATTTCCGCAACTGACGTGGTGCGCTAATCGCTAATTCGAACGTGTCTCAAGGCGGCGAATTTAACCAAGTGCGGCCGAAGGCGTGGCGAACGATGTACAGCGTGCTAACACTCACGCTGCGCCGTATGCTTGCATGCGGCCGAGCTCTGATGCGACGCAATGCGTAAAGACGAAATCATTGAGATTCGAGGAGACCGAACTGCGTTTCTCTGCGATGTAACAGTAGGCCTACTTCCGCAACTGACGTGGGGCTCTAATCGCTAATTCGAACGTGCCTCAAGGCGACGAACTTAACCAACTGCAGCCGAAGACTCGGCTAACGATGTACAGCGTGCTAATACTCACGCTGCGCCGTATGCTTGCATGCGGCCGAGCTCTGATGCGACGCAATGCGCAAAGACGAAATCATTGAGATTCGAGAAGACTGAACTGAGTTTCTCTGCGATGTAACAGTAGGCCTACTTGCGCAACTTATGTGGCTAATCGCTAATTCGAACGTGTCTCAAGGAGGCGAATTTAGCCAACCGGGGCCGAAGACTAACGATGTACAGCGTGCTAACACTCACGCTGCACCTCAATCCCTAATCGGCTCGTATCGAAGTTCGGATCAACTCGTTGTTGCTCGCTCTTCCTGTTAGTAACGCTTCGGGTAAGTTCCTGGACAATGACGACTGTTGTGGGGCGCTAAATCGAACGTGTTTCTACCTCAAGGTTATTACGGTCATTTATATGATGGCGTCTGTAATGAATGCGAGATATATACGAGTACTTTTTTGCCCCTGAAATTTCACATAAAAAAATGGGGTGCGAGATATACGCGGGGGCGAGATGTACGCGAGCAAATTATTATTATTATTATCTTGATTGGTCACATTGGACCACTTGAGTCGTTCCACAATCACTTCTTCTTTGAAGGTAGTTCTGCTTGGTTCTTGCGCTCTTTCCAGTACTTTTTCATTCTTTCAGATCGGGATTTTCTCAACTCATCTGAAATCTCCATAGGCTTTCTATGTGTCATTTCTGCAGAAAATTTGTGAGTTTTAAGAATGGTGTTAATTTTATTTTTCTCCTCGGCATCTGTTATCTTAAGTCCAACTGCTTTGAGATCTTGTTGGATTTCTTGGATCCATTTTCCTCCAGTTTTCTTTCCTAGATTTCTCATCACCAGTTGGCGTACAATTCTGTTTTCTGGAAGCCGTAAGATGTGAAAAAAATATGAAATTCTTTTCTTCTTCATTGTGCTGGTGATGGGATCAATCTCACGATAGACAGTTTCATTTGGGAGAATCCTCCAGACTCCCTCAACCTGATACTTTTTATTTATGCACGTTCTAATGATTCTTCTTTCCGTTTTGAGGAGCTGATCAGTTCTTTGTTCATTTTTAATTTGGAACAGTGTTTCACAAGCATAAGTGGCTTCAGGGAGAGTTACAGTTTTATAATGTTGGATCTTAGTAGCTATTGATAGGCATTTTTTATTATATGTTGACCAGGTTAGAGATTGTGCCTTTTTCATTTTATTTGTTCTATTTATCCAAGTTACTTTTTCGTTTAAGTTATGTGT
The DNA here is from genome assembly GCA_946902985.2 of Meconema thalassinum. NCBI lineage: Eukaryota > Metazoa > Arthropoda > Insecta > Orthoptera > Tettigoniidae > Meconema > Meconema thalassinum. The sequence continues at coordinate 1,081,785,683 of OX336388.2, read as the reverse complement.
TATAATTTCTCCAAGATACTTAAATTGAGGAACTAGGTTAATTTTATGATCATTTATATAGACTTCATTTATATCTAAGGGTTTCATAGGCATGATCTCAGTTTTTTCAAAGGATATCTGTAATCCTATCCCTTGAGCAATTTCTTGGAGACTAGTGATCTGAGTACAAACCTCTTCCTTGTCTAGTGCTAAAAGAGCCAAATCATCTGCAAATCCTAAGCAGTTTATTTTTATTGATGGTTTTGTTCCAATTTTGATGTTAGGAGGGTTTTCCTTTTGCCAAACCTTCATGATACGCGAGCAAATACAGTATAAAAGAATTATTACTTTTACAATTTTCCGCCGAATCAATACTTTACTATCAAAAGATAATTTTAGGGGTACGTTTTTCGAAACCTAATGTGGTTTCTTTCACAGCCCACCATTATTAGTACAAATCATTAAAGATACGAGAAAATAGCATTTTGAAATTTATTTTGTAGCACTTTCATTTTGAAAAATAGCATTTTGATTTTTAAAAGTTAGCGTTTTGTAGCATTTAAAAGTTCGTCACCAGGTACGATAAAAATGTAACAGGTTCAAAATTATTATACACGGAAACTAATTCAAACTTGCACAGGATTGGAAATACGGGTGTTTCTGATTAACGGCATAAGCATTTAATATAATGATGTGAATCGTCGTCATCATCATCAACATCTTGCACAGTTTCCAGCCACTGGCTGGGTCTGTCTGGAACACTTGCCTCTCCAACGTCTTCTGTCTTCCCACCATCTCTCAGCTTCCACCCTTGTCCAGTCTTCTCCTCTCTTCTTCACGCTTTCTTCCACCCCCTTCAGCCACCTGTCTCTCGGTCTCTTTCCTTCCCACTTCGTCTCGTGTACTCTCCTGGGTATCCTCTTCTCCTCCATTCGCTGTACTTGTCCATACCATCTAAGTCTAGATTTCTCTATACCATCCTGTAATGGTACCTCCTTCATTAATTCTCTGGTCCTCGCATTTCTTATTCTGTCCATCTTTGTAGCTCCAATACTGCTTCTCAAGAACCTCATCTCACTGGCCTGTACATTTACTTAACTTCAGGTAAATACCATACAACCGATAATTAACTAAATGAAATGTACATTCACTCTTTCTTTATTCCTTTTCAATGAGGGCCAGGGATGAGGTGCATTGAATTTCTATTTGCCGGGTGGGTTAATGGTCAAATGCCCTTGAATCCAACCTCATAAGACAATTTATTAAAAGAAATGAATGGAACTTGGCAAGGAGTTAGTAGGGAAAGTACACACAAGGATTTCATAGACATCTCACAGAATTTGAACCAATTCGTCCACTGAGTTCAGGGCAGTCCGGTATTGTCATTCCACCTGCCACACGGTAAACTTCGTAAGACGAGCATTGTCACCTGACCACAGCTCGCTTTATTCTAACAATCGGCACCTTGGTATCGGTGAACTAATAAAATTCTCCGCCGGCCCTCAACATTCTGTCCATTTCGCTTGTGGAGTTAGCACCGTACCGATAACATGAGCAGCTCAGGGTAATTTGAGTAGCTGCACAACACCTGATATTGGATCTTTTCAGCATAGCTCAGGTGCCCTCGTCTCTCATCATGCAACAAACCGACAGCACTTGAGCTCAATCTTGCCAAGTAGCCAGGCTGGTGCCTTTATTTTCAGAGATCTCACATTTCTAAAAAATGGTGCCAAGTTTCTACATTTCTTTATTACTGATATTAGGATTTTAATACTTCTAACACTCCCTTGGTAAAAAACAAAAAAAAACCCCACACAACAGGAAACTTAGCACTGCTGACAATGCAATTTGTATAAACGAATGTTGACAATCCTGCGAACTTTGTGTACCTTTCATGTCTACTCCAAGGATTTAAATGATCACATTTTATCAGTCTCCGAGGTTTTCTTAAGTTAAGTTAAACAGAATATGCAAACATGCAATTACTGGTACACCTTTTTTGATACTCTTGACTGACAATCTGTTAAATAGTAGCCTATTCGAATTCAAGGAGAAATCGCCGGACATGTAACATAACCTATAACTAGAGGTGTTAGAAAGTGTTGTTATTTTTTTGAAGATTTGTTGATTTATAATTCAAAAGGTGGTGTTTTGGGTTTTTATTATTTTTTCGGGGGATGACATGTTAAAATTTGGAAAGCGATATGGCTTGTACAATAAGTGCATTTAAAAATATAAACAATTAATAAAACAAAGTAAAAAACAAAACAGCAGGGTAAAACGTTAAACATGGCTATGGAAGAATGAGAAGAATGGAAGTCACATTTTTATTTTACATTCACCATCTCGAAACACATTTCAGTGAATACCTTTTTCAGTTTTATCCAAATACTGCGGTGAAATCACTGGAAGTAGATCATGGTTAAAGTCTCAGTATTTGCAGCTGTCACTTTTCGCCTCCTATCACTTACTATGAGACTGTATTTCGAAAATGACCTTTTAGAATCCACATTTGAACAAGGATACCACACACACTTTAATGCAGCTGTTGCATAGTCTCGGTGAGCAGGCCTTAATCCCATGAGGATCTCTGGAACATCCACATTATCTTCATGACGCAGTTGGTTCTTGATTGCAGTCAGGTAAATGCTGTGAGCCTCTAAAAACTGTTGAGACTCCATCTTCGTAAGAAATGGGGCATTCTTCTTAAATTGGAGCAGTTCTGTGGGAGATACGTTCTTAGGTGCATGCCGAGGTACAAACAATGACCCGATGGCTTCTACTGTCTTCCTGGCTGGAACCGTGGACCTTAAAGTCCTGACTTTCACTAGAGCTGACTGGGCAACATACGTAAGCTTGGACTTAACCTTTATCTGCATCTTTTGAGGAAGCTGTTTCAAGTTCTGGAGGATCGTATGATTGAACATTCCACCATCGCCTAATAGCTTGAGCTTTACCTCAAGGTCATCTAGCTTCCCAGCCAGTAAGTGAATTGTTGGGTACTTAGATCCCTCCAAGAAATTAAGCAAGTCCATAAGGGAGGCACCAACAACAGAAACATACAATGCTTGTAATTGTATAAATTGTATTGTTGAAGTCGATGCTTGTTGGAAAAATTTGACCCCAGAATTTGAATCTTCCAATGTTTTGAAAAATTCTACCAGATCTTCCACATGCGTGGCCATATACATTGCAGCCTTAAACCATGAATTCCATCTTGTACATACAGGCAATGGGAAAGCTAGAATTTCATTCTCTTTTTCTGTGTTTTCATATTTCTCCCTTAGAAATGCAACGTAATTGCTTTTTCTTTTTCGCGTATTTAAAAAGGCATTCTTTGTCTTTACTATAGACATGTTCAATTCGTCCAGCTCGTTTTCAAATACGCAGCCGATAAGATGACTTTATGAGCCCAGCACTGGACATGACTTAATTCTTCAATCAATCCTTGAAGGAGTAGTTACACATTTTGTCATGTAGCGTGCTGAGTCCGTAACTACTGCCACTACACGCTTCCGTTCAATTTCATAGGAATTCAAGGTGTCTAATATCGCATTGGAGCAATTTACGCTATTGGCAGAATCTAGAACAACAGAGGCAGCCAGATGGGTGTTCATTTCAGTTGATGGTACTGATGGACGAAAAAGAATGTTGAAAACACACCTACCATTCTTGTCAGTTGTTTCGTCACATAGCAGAAACACGTCTTTGTTTTTTATATCTTCCCTAGTTTCTTCCCTCCTTCTTTCGCCAATCATGGGGATGTATTTCTGACGAATCTGATTTGCTGATGGTAAATCTTCACTTCCGCGAAAGTACTTATTAAACCAAGTACGGATAGCAGGATTGTCTAGTTTCTCTACTGGTATATTAGCTTTCACAAACGCAGTAGTAGTGTCCAAAATAAACTCTTCCTTCATATCCTTCACACGACTAGCATTTGATAATGTTTCTTTCAAGGTGGCCACTCTAGGAACACTAACTTCAAGACGCGAATTTTCTCTGCGTTTTGAATGCTTCTCCGATTTGCAATGTTTGTCTAATGCATCTTTCCTGTGATAATCTAACCGACAATCACAATATTTGCACATAAGAATGCCACAAGAAATTATAAATCCTTCATTCTTATATTCTTTAAGTCTGTCTGTGGCAGAAACAGCTACCTTCGGCATTTTTAAACTCAACTGAGCGATGCCCAGTAACAAACACTGTTATCACACGGTTGACTGTAGTCACACGCCAGTATAAATTTGTAACCACACGCAAAATTTATTTCTGAATTCGTGTCATAATATTTAAATTACGTCTCTTCTCATCTTCCTGTACTGCTAAGTTCGGAACTAATACGACGAACACGTGGTCGCCAACTGATTCACGCAAATAACACACTAACTTTGATGATAACGCACAATTTGCACACTTTTTATTAAATTATATAGAATTCTCTACTATAATTTACACTTGCTACCGATGTAACACGAGGCAAACGTAGTTTACATTATGAACAACTATCACATAACCTTTTGGAGGTAGTCGGCCAAACTATTCACGCCGCGATATAACAGCTGTTTACCACAGCGCTAAAATCCAACGAGTAACGAGAATATCGACAGTATATCGTAATATGACGTATATCGTAGTATTACCCCTCGCGAAACTATACAATCGATCATTCTCTCGAATTGAACACCAACCAAATTCGATTATCGGCTTGTGGACTAAAATGTTCGGATTGGTGTGGGGAAAAAATATGAAAATTTGTTTTTATTTCGCAGATTGTGGTATTTGTGGTGTTATTCACAAAATTCGCGTTATTTCGCGATTTAATTTCACTCCTGGGCGGCACGAAACATGTAAATACGTGAAAATAAAACATCCTAACCTCTAAATATGACTTTTCGTTTTATCGCGAAATTAACAAAAACTAACACCTCTACCTATAACTCTCACATTGTAGAGAATACTTTCATCAAATTATACAACATTCCCCCAAGCTAGGAGAACGCCTAACAAACATTTGTCTATTCATATCACGATACGTACTTTACAGTTTCATTTATGATGGTCAAATAATAGAAATGAGGACCGGCGCGATATAAACCAATACCTGTATAAGCATAACTTAACCTTATTACTCCAATGTTTAAAAAAGAATCGATACAAACGATTGGAATATTCCTTTTATTAGCACAACCAAATGACACTACGAAATAATTTCTCCCAAAACATCGTTTTATTGGCGATATGCGACAATAACAGCCATTTTCAAATTGATTTTTACCGTATTAGATTGTTCTCATGACAATAATCGATGTTCGTACCTATCGATTATTACTCGTAAAATCTATTATTTAGCCAAAAATTTTCCATTGCTAGGAACTCTCAAATTTCTAACGTTGCGGCACGAAAATGTAATAAAACATTATATTTAATATTTTTCGGTAAATTGGGCACTTTCCGCATTTATTGCATTTATGGGAATAATTCGCAAGAACCCCTAGTTATCGCACTTTGTCGCACATTCAGTTTCGCAAATTCTGGGTATACATAGTGATAATAGTTTCCAAATAGTTGAAAAATTAAGTAAAAAGTAAAATTCGCATTTATCGCAATTGCGATTTTCCCGTATCTCTACACATCATATATATAAGAAAAATGTAGAGAACAACAGAATCTACTCTTCTTAGTCTTTTATGACTTGGAAAAGGCATTTGATTCTGTTCCAAGACCAGCCATGTGGGCGGTGCTGAAGGGGTTTGGTTGCCCTCAGCGTTTTGTAGATCTAATCAACGCTCTCCATGATGGCATGAGAGGTCAGGTTTGCCATCAGAATAAGATGTCCGATGAATTTCCCATTACCCATGGACTGAAACAAGGATGTGTACTGGCTCCGACGCTTTTTGCGCTGTACTTGGCTGCAATGCTTTATGATTCACCCACAAAGTCAAGGTCAAGTATGTTTTGATGGAGGGCTTTTCAACCTAACTCGTCTCCACTCCTCGAGGAAAACTCGGGTTACTAAGGTTACTAACATGTTGTATGCAGATGATGCTACGTCACCAACTCTCACACCAGAAGAGCTGCAAGAGTCAGTTAATTGTTACAAAAGTGCATGTGATCTCTTTGGTCTTACCATAAATGTCAATAAGACTAAAGTCTTGGCACAACCTTCACCAGGCACACCTCTTCCTCAGTTCAATATCTTCATCTCAAATTTGCCATTAGAACAGGTAGACCACTTCTCGTACCTGGGCAGTACCATTTCTGGGAGCTGTACTTGTGAGCAGGATGTGGATAAGAGAATTGACGCAGCCCATGCAGCATATGGTTAGCGCACCGGGTCTTCATGAATAAAAATCTGTCCACGAGTACAAAGCTTATGGTGTACAAAGCAGTAGTCATTTCTACATTGTTGTATGGCTGTGAAACGTGGACCCTTTACCGACGTGATCTTAGGAAGCTTGTGCGTTTCCACCTACAAAAACTTCGATCACTCCTGAGGATTAAATGGGAAGACCGCATTACCAATATTGCTGTTCTGGAAAAGGCTCAAATCAACAGCATAGAATCATCCATAATAGGTCACCAATTTAGATGGATTGGTCATGTCCATCAGATGGATGATGTGAGATTACGTCGTCAAATGCTATATGGTGAGTTATGCTATGGCACCAGACCTCATGGTGGTCCTAAGAGGTGCTACAAGGACCAATTTAAGCAGACCCTGAAATTAACAGGTCTTGATTCACAAACCTGGGACATGCTGGCTGAAGACCGCTCAACTTGGCGCCGTACCATCTCGGATACTGTAAAGACGTTTGAAAGGGATCGACGCACTCATGAAAAGGCCAAGCGTCAAGCTATAGGGCATCCAACGTTTAGAATGAAGCATTGGTCTTATTGCGCGTTACGACAGGGTTGCCACTCCATATGAGGAGGCAGTACAAAGCGCTTCGCGTACGCTTTCCGCACATTCAGCGATTGTTCAGTGACGAAGACTTGAAGTACTGTATAATAATACTAATAGTAGGCTAACATAACTCATACAACGAAATTAACTATAACGCCATTATAAAGTCATTATATTTAACATTCCTGCTATTCTTGCGAAGTGTATTACTTAGCCTCTTTTTGCGTGGCGATAGTACTGGACCCTGCCCACTCTCACTACGTATTTTAAAAAAGTTAGTATTTGTTATTCCTGTGGCCAGGGCAGTTTCATTGACTAAATTATTTATACTTTCGTTAGGTTTAAGATTCTTAAAATAACTGAACACATTAATTACGACCTGTTTTTCCCTCCTTCTGAGCACTTGACCACGCTTTCTTTTCACAAAACTATCCATTGTTGTAAGTGAAATACGTAAAATACAACATGTTAAATCTAACAGAACTGCTGCACACACACTCAAGATAGAGACTGCTGAACAACTGAAATACAACCTCGAAGGACACAGAAATAAAGCTGTGAGTAATGAGCTGCACCCCGCTGTCCTTCGAAACTTCATCCATATAATCCGCGGTCAATGAACAGCCCGGCCTGTGTAAACAATTAAACCTACACTCGGGGTATGCAGGTAGAAAACTTCTTCCAACATTCCTCTACAACTCTCAAATTGACATGACATGGTTATCTTTAAAAATAGAAAAGTTGGCAGCATACGAACTTTTTCAATGCTGCTATGCGGTTATGAGAGAATATTCAGAAGTTTTACCTACATGAAAATTGTAATATTGCCAGCATGATATATTTCAATAATCCATCATCAAGATGGCACATTTAGCTACACGTGTGTGAAAATTAGGCATCACAAAGTCAATGCGGATCGATTTTAATAAAAAGGGGACACAGTTGATCGTTTAAAAAAAAAATATGGATATCTAATTTTTCTAGCATTTCTATAAAGTTTACGTGGTTCTAATATAGGACAAAAAAGATCGGCAAAACATAGTTCTACCCGAATATGCTGTTTTTACGACAAAGAAAAATTTTCGACTGATATGGCAACAGTGGATTGCTAGAAAATGACAGCGTCATACATGTCTCACGTGCAACAGAAAGAGAGAAGAATATCCCTATCTAACCAGTGCTTCATTCTAAACGTTGGATGCCTTATAGGAAACTTCGAGCAGCCCAACCACGTCCTCCTCCAGCAATACTATGTGACTTGTGTGGACGCTTGTTCCATGCCAGGATTGGACTCTTTACGTCACCGTAAACACATCCACAAACTGGACTGAAGGAAGAAGATTTATACTCGGATTCGAGTTAAAGCCGATGATGTTGATAACATCGAAATTCTTGTTGATGACACAAAAAGACACATTTCATAAATTAACACATTAAAAAAACTAATTTAACATCAATAATATAATAATAATATCGTATGGCCTCGGGTGCCTGGTGCAAGCTTTGTTAATTGATACCCAGAGGGTAGCTTGCATGTCAAATTTCGTCGTTCCTTTGAACGCTATGAAAGTCAAGGAGGTTAGATATCTAAACTCCTTGACACTACAGCGCTTTCAAGTAGAGAATGGAAGAACTTTGTGTTGGCGGAAAATCCCGAGATTAATTTTGCCATTGAACATGGCCTACTGAATTCAAATGGGTTCTTTAACATGCCAACAACGTATGACATGAGTATCGTGATTTTTGTCGTCTTCAAAAATCACTTACCATGGCCAGGGGCGAACCTGCAATCTTGGGGTTGGTAGTCCGACACTATAACCACTCACCCACCGTGGCAAGCATTTAACATCTATAAGAATCATCAAAAATAACATGTAATGTTCCAAGCAGCTTGTGTCCCTTTCTTTATCCTGTATTTTAACTTGTGTCATTAGACACTCCTAAAACTTGTTGCTTATGGTAGAAAAGACACTTTTTATTGAAATATTTTTCAATGTCATTAAAAACATTAAAGCTGCATTCTATAGCAAATCTTGTATTGATTAGATGGACCATAATGAACAATTCAAAAATGTAGTGGCTGGTAAGGTTTGATGGCATGTGACAGTCACATGTAAAGCTTCAAAAGGTGACAGTTTGTTGGCATTCAGTGGCAAAAATTGTAAAAGCTGTCCCTTCCCTCTCATTCTGCATGTGGTACCTGAAATGAGTGAGTTAAGTATTAAATGGTCTCAAATGTTAAAAAAGGTGGCAGTAAAAAATAAGATCTTGACTTCGGACAAGTTGAATTAACTTACGAAAATAGTAACTTGAGAACTGCTTGCCAGTTTCATTAAAGGCTATTGGAGTGTTCCAGGTTTCTGAAGAAGAAAAACGGCAATTAATACCTCGTTGACGCGTGAACTCAATTTGAGGGCCTGTACTTAGAGCTTTAGAGGTTTTATTGGAAAATAACTTACCGATGTTGAATGAACACATCTGTTGCGAGACCAACGTACGTCTAAGTTCACCTGATTGTCACTAATGGACTGCTTGCGTGTTGTGTGTAGCAGCCAGCGCCGTGGCGGGGAAGGGCGGCGGAGGGGTGGTGGTAAGAGGGCTATAGCAGGAGTGGGGGTGGGTGGGTGTAGAGTAGGGGAGTGAGGAAGGATTGGTGAGGTATAGGGAGTGAAATTCGATTATTAAGGCAGGGGTTGAGGGGGCGGTATGCGTTTTTTATCATTCTAAGTGATCCGCTATTGTGTCAAATAATACATTAGTTTCAAAATTGGTTTCATTTAAATTATTGTAATCATTTGACCTCTGAAAAGTTTTAATATGAATATCCTCCAAGATGTTGATGAAGTTGCCCTTAGATACATAATGTAGAATGTTGACGTCATTGTCTACGCTAGTGTACTTGTGTCCCGACTCTTCCATATGTGCCCCCATGGCTGAAAATTTTCTGTCTCACCACCAAAATTAACAAAAACAATATAATAATAACTAAAGATACGAGAAAATAGCATTTTGGAGCATTTTGAAATTTAAAAATTAGCATTTTGTAGCATTTAAAAGTTCGTCACCAGGTACAATAAACAGGTTCTAAATAATATGCACGGAAACTCATTCAAACATGTGCAGGATTGGAAATATGGGCGTTTCTGATAAACGGCATACGCATTTAATATAAGTCTCCTGTTGTGTGTGTGGTTTTTATTTTTACTAAGGGAGTGTTAGAAGTATTAAAAACCTAATATCAGTATTACAGAAATGTAAAAACTTGACATCATACATTTTTCAGAAATGTGAGATCACTGAAAATAAAGGCATCAGCCTGGCTAATTGGCAAGATTGAGTTCAAGTGCTGTTGGTTGGTTGTATGACGTGAGACGAGGGTACCTAAGCTATGCTCAAAAGATCCAAAGGTCATGTTCTCATTATGCAATCAACAATATCAGGTGTTGTGCAGCAACTCAAATATTGAGGGCCGGCGGAGGGCTGTATTAGTTCAATGGTACCAAGGTGCCAATTGTTAGAATAAAGCGAGCTGTGGTCAGGCAGCAATGCTTGTCTTACGAAGTTTACTGTGTGGCAGGTGGAATGACGACAATACCAGGCTGTCCTGGACTCGATGGATGAATTGGTTCAAATTCTGAGGATGTCTATGAAATCCTTTTGTGTGGTTTTCGTACTAACTCCTTGCCAAGTTCCATTCATTTCTTTTAATAACTTATCTTATGAGGTAGGATTCAAGAAGTGCCATTTGACCATTAAACCACTGGCAAATAGAAATTCAATGCCCCTCATCCATGGCCCTCATTGAAAAGGAAGTAATAATGTGAATCATACATTTACTTAACTTTGTGTAAATATCACACAATGGATAATTAACTAAATAATAAAATGTATGTTTACTCCCTCATTATTTCCTGACCACACTGCGACTCTTGGCTGACAATCTGTAAAACAGTATCCGAATTCACGGAGAAATCGCCGGACGACATGTAACGTAACCTATAACTCACACATGGTAGAGAATACTTTCATCATATTATACTGTTACTTGCCACCCCCTAGTGGCACTTTTGTTAACTGGATTACGGTGGGTAGAAAGCACAACACCAATTACTGCTTTAAAGAGAAGTTAGCTTTATTGCTTGCAGGTCAGAAATATACACCCTACAATAAGCAGATAGAAACAATTAGCTGTCTTACAGAAGCTCCCTCCTGTATGGAGCTCGACTCACCCTTTCACTCGGCCTTGCAGTTAATCCTCTCGCTAATGAGTCCGGTCCCGTACGCTGGCTGGAAATAGCTGCACTAAGTCTGTCACTGTTTTGCAAATCGCCACAATGACCTCTGTCGCACTAGGTAAGCACACACTCTTCAATACCCAGCCTCTCCGTATGATTCACACTCCTTCACTGTCAAGAGAATCAGCTTCACTAGGGGTTTCGCAAGTCACCACACTTCTGTCGCTCAGGATAAACTCTCGCACTAGCTCGTAAAACCCTGTCCTCAGAAACTCGGTCCCCTCACTGTTGAGGCCGCTTATATAGCAGGCTGGTGAATTCTAGAATCGTCCAGGACACACGGCTTCTCGAGATTTCCTTCACTGGCTGGGTCACCGAAAATTCTGGACCATCCCTTTCACTTCGCAGCCTGTTGCGTAATGCGCACGTAATACACTGAGGCAGAGCACACACAGCCCGGGGCAGCTGTGGCTCAACGCGGTGTGGCAATGAAACAAACTCACAGCCGTAACAATACAACATTTCCCAAAGCAAAGAGAACGCCTTACAAAAATTGTCTATTCATATCACGATACGTACTTGAGAGTTTTCATTTTCATTTCAAATACAAGAAATGAGGACCGGCGCGATATAAACCTATATAAGCATAACCTTATTGCTCTAATTTTTAAAAAGAATCGGCACAAACGATTGGAATATTCCTTTTATTAGCACAACCAACTGAAACTATGAAATAATTTCTCCACAATCATCTTTTTACTGGCGATAAACAGTGGATATTATGGGGCTATAATAACGGCACCATTTTCAAATTAATTTTTACCATAATGGATAGTTTTCTCTACAATAATCTATGTTCGTACATATCGATTATTACTCGTAAATATCGATTATATAACATATATTTTCATTGCTGGGAACTCGCAAATTTCAAAGTTGCGGCGCGAAAATGTAATAAAACATAGTATTCAACATTAATCGGTAAATTCCGCATTTATGGGATTTTATCGCATTTATGGGAATAATTCGCAAGAACCCTTAGTTATCCCACTTTGTCGCACATTCAGTTTCGCAAATTTTGGGTGTACATAGTCATATTTGTTACCAGGTAGTTGAAGAAAGGAGAAAAAAGTAAAATTCACATTTTCGCAATTGCGATTTTACCGTATCTCTAATAATAACAAAAGCTGATAAAGACAACACCACGGTTTTATTGAACAAAGACGACTACGTCAACAAAACAATCAATTTTCTAAATTCTGGTAACTTTATAAAAATCAAAAAGGACCCAACGAACGTCATTCAAAAACGATTAAAACAGCTATTAAAGAACACCATCTTCATTATAGAAGAGAAACAAGCTGACAGGCTCATAAGCATGAATCCCGGCATCCCCACTAAGATCGCTTCCAAAAATACACAAACCAGGCACACCAGCTAGACCGATCGTCAATTTCAGGAGCAGTCCAACTTACATGCTTGCGAAATTTCCAGGGTTGGAATGTTTAAAACAACATGTTTTAAACAGAGTGTTTAAAACTGTTTAAAACAATGCACATTGTTTAAAATTAATTTTAAACTCAATGCTTCAAACTGGGTCTAGTTTGTCCCCACACTTCTTATATACAGTGAACTCCCGATTTAACGTTTCTCGAAATAACGTTTGCCCGCAATTAACGTACATTTCCGTAGGTCCCGGCTATTATCCCATAAGACACAATGTATATCAGGCTTCATTTTAACGTTTGTCGATTTTACGTTTAACCTCCATTTTAGGTTCGAATTCTTGGATCCCTGGAATAAAATCTGTGTCGATTTAACGTTGGTATTTTCTCCCTTCCTTCGTGAAGAGTATGACGTCACTCCCTCTACAATGACGAAAGATAAACAAATCACCAACTTAAGCCGTGCGACAATTTCTTGTGAATGGGAACACACTTTTAAAAAAATGTCAAGTTATTGCTGAACAATGGCGAGACAGTAGATACCCACGCGTTTCCTGCTCGAAGTCTTAAATGCCTGAGGAAATGTATGAATGTGTACGCGTGTTCCAGCTGTATTTCGAAATATCCGCGAGAAGATGCTCTGTTATTGGCAAGTCACGCAGCAACCTTGAGAAGCTGACCAATCACTGCAGGCGTACCGCATGCGGGCTCGGGCGCATTGATTATCGTGAGTCGAGTTAAAGGAACAAGGAAGGAATAGTTAATGAAAAATATATAAAACCCTTTTGCTGGCTTTTAAAAACTTAATCGAACAATAAATCACCCATATTTTTCCAATTCTGAGTTATCGGAACGAAATGACAAAGCAATTTTTTTAACGGCAAGTCGGACGTACATTTGTCAGTGTATCGTCCCGTAGTTGCGGTTAGCCTACGCGTGGACCAGCTTGCTTGATACTCAGCGCCCGTCAGAACGGTGTAGGCCTACTTCCAAACATCCGCGATAAGACGCTCTTGTTATTGGCAAGTCATGCAGCAACCTTGAGAAGCTGACCAATCACTGCAGGCGTACCGCAAGCGGGCTCGGGCGCATTTATTATCGCGATTCCAGTTGAGGAACAATTAGGGGTCTATTTCATAAAAATTATATCGATCCCTTTCAATGGCTTTTAAAAACGAAATCGAATAGAATATTCACCACATTTTTTCTAATTCGGAGTTATCGGAACGAAATGACAAAGTGATTTTTTTTATGGCAAGCTATCTCGTACGTTTGGCCGTGTATCGTCCCGCCGATGTGGCTAGCCTGCTCTATGCACTTCTAAGTTCCTCGATTCTATTGTTTGGGAGATTTGTGCGTAGTAAGACTTGTATATCCATATCATTTTTTAGCTTCTTATTTAAATCTTTGCTAGATTCCTAAGGTCCTATTTATACCCATTAATTTAATACAAAAAAGGAACCTATTTCCTGGAATTGTGACGCATATTTACACACAGAATTACAACTTTCTCTTTTTGTTTGGTTGGTGTAGTTATAAGAGATTTCAGCTTAATTTTTAGCTTATAATTTAAATATTTTTCCCAATTATCTTTGTGTGTATTTGTTGTGTGTGGTAATAGTTTTGACTAGTGATGAATATCGTAGAAATGGCAGCAAAAAGGATTAAGCTCACTATTAGTGAAAAACAAGACATTATTCGGCAAGTGGAGGCAAGCCCTAATGTTACAAGAGTAGAAATGGCAAAACGTTTGGGGATGGTGCCGTCATCTTTAAGCACCATTATGTCCAAAGGAGAATATTATGGCAACAGAGTGTGCTTCTCGAAGCCAAATAAAAAAAGAAAGAATATAAAGGCCGGCAAGCATGAAGAATTGGAGAAAATCCTCATTGAATGGTTTCAACAGGTGAGGTCAAAAAAATGTTCCGATAGATGGGCCGATTCTAAGGGAGAAGGCTGGTGAAATTGCTTTGAGGCTAGGCATTGATGACTTTGTTTGTTCTAATGGCTGGCTTCATCGCTTCAAACAAAGGCATGGCATTAGTTTCAAGACAATTATTGGGGAAAGCAAAAGCGTTTATCAAGAAACAGTAGGGTTATGGAAAGAAGAAAATCTTCCAAAGCTTTTGGAAGGCTATGACATGAAGAACATCTTCAATGCTGATGAGACAGCTCTATTTTATAATCTGTTGCCTGATCGAACCTTCCATGTGAAAGGCAATTCTTGTCATGGTGGTAAGAAGAGTAAGGAGAGGCTATCAGTGCTGCTTTGTGTCAATGCAGATGGAAGCGAGAAATTGAAGCCCCTCGTAATAGGAAAATTTGCCAAGCCACGCTGCTTTAAGGGCATTAATACATTGCCATGCACCTATACCAGCAACACCAATGCCTGGATGACATGTGCTATTTTCACTAACTTTCTCCAGCAGCTGGATGTAAAAATGAAATCAGCCAACAGGAAAATCCTTCTTTTTATTGACCGATGTCCCAGTCATCCTCCAGATAAAACATTTTTGGCAAACATTAACCCCTGGAAGGTCACGGCGCAATATATTGCGTGTAGCGGTAAGTGCCGCTGTGGTTACGGCGCAATATATTGCGTGTCGGAATTTGAAGTGATATATCTTCGTAACTGTATGTCTTTGGACAATGATTGAAAAACGGATAGCTCCCGACATCTGTTGGCTATTTTCTGATGTCGTTAGATTATTGCTATCACCACGGGGAGCGCTGGAAATGAAATGTTTTTAAGCGGATGTCTTCAGCTTTAGCGATTCAATTGCGAACAGTTCAAAATGGCTGCGCCGAGTCGAGCTGACTTGCTTACAAGCGACGATAAAGTTCGTGAAATTCTCATGAATGATGAAAGTGATTGTTCAGTATTTGAAGACAGTGATGAAGACTATGTAGGAGGTATATCTGGAAGTAATTCAAGTGGTGAAGACGTAAATGAAATTGAGGATGAGGTCTTACAGCCGCCACGTCCAAAGCGAACGAAGGTAAATAAAGTGCCTAGTATTCACCGAGTTTGGGAAGACGAGACTGGAACCAACCGATTTTAAGTCTGATTTCAGGAATTCAGGATGTTTCACTGACGAAAGATTCTTTAGAAATTGACATTTTCAAAAAATTGTTCCCAGTGACATTAGTACAGGAAATAGCTGCAGAAACTAATTTATATCATTCATTATTTATGAATAGTAAGACTAACATTTCACCCCAATCCCGAGCACAGAAATGGAATGATGTCACGGTTGATGAAATGTATCTGTTTCTAGGAATTAGTTTACATATGGGCCTTGTAAACAAGCATACAATAGAACAGTACTGGTCTACAGATCCTCGGATTCACACACCCATCTTTTCCCAGTTGATGTCTTGTAACCGCTACAAAGCAATCCTACAGTTTCTTCACTTCAGTGATAATTCGTTACAAATTCAAGGTGATCGACTGTACAAACTTAGGCCTGTTATGGAACATATAAAGCAGACTTTCCCATCTCTTTTCCATCCATTTCAAGATGTCGCTATTGACGAAAGTCTTGTTTTGTTCAAGGGCCGGTTGTCTTTCAAACAGTACATACCTTCAAAACGGAACAGATTTGGCCTGAAATTATTTGTGTTATGTGACTGTGCTACCGGATATATCTTAGATATGATCTTGTATACTGGAGCTGCTACAGAACTTATTGATTGCAGCCTTGGGTTTTCTTCGACAGTAGTTATGACAATGATGAATCCCTACTTGAATCTGGGTCATACCCTATATATTGGCAATTATTACACAAGCCCAGAGCTGTTTGAGACTCTGCACTCACAAAAAACACATGCTTGTGGAACAGTAAGGAAAAATCGAATAGGACTGCCAACTGCTTCTATAAAACTGAAACTGGGGGGAAATGGAGGAAAAGCATACGTCCAGCATTCTTTCTGTCAGATGGATGGATAGGAGGGAAGTTGGCATGCTCACAACTACACATTCAAGTGGAATGGTTCATACGGGGAAAACAGATCACAAAACGGGAGAACAACGAAAGATACCAGTGTGTGTTGGTGCTTACAACAAGAAAATGGGGCCTGTTGATAAATCCGACCAGATGATAACTACTGTCCAGTCCACTCGCAGGTCAATCAAATGGTAAAAGAAATTGTTTTTCCATTTCTTGGAAGTGATAATACTGAATTGCTTCTTTATTGAGAGGATTCTGAAAGGAGACAAGAGGTCACTGAAATCGCTTCGACTGGAAGTAGTTCGTTCACTAACTGAAGCAGGGCCTACAAGAACTTCATCTATTTCTGGTGGTCGTCCGTCTAGCGGGGATAATCCGACAAGGCTAACTCAACGACATTTTCTTTCCCTTATCCCCCCAAACGAACCATGAAGAAGACCACCTTCAAGAGTGTGCCATGTGCGTGCTCACACATCAAGAAGGGAGAAAAGGAACACAAGGACTATCTACCATTGTAAGGAGTGCAACAGAACTCTTTGCCCTGTACCTTGTTTTGAGGATTATCATACCAAAAAACATTACTAAAAATGTTTCACAATTTTTTTGCTTGAACTAGTAGTTTGATGTCTAGTTAACATACTGTGTTAAATTCATTCGTTTCATAAAAATAGAATGCCTCTTGTGGGTTGTTTTACAAACATGTGCAAAACCTAAATTTTGAGCTGTGCAGTGGGCTAAGAAACCTGACTCTCAAAGGGTTAAAGTTGTGTTCCTGCCAGTCAATTGCACCAGCAGGCTACAACCCCTGGATCTTGGGGTAATAGTCCAGTCAAATTAGGATTTTTTGCTGCATTAAATCATGTAGTTCCAATTTTTTCTGGAATGTGTAGAGGGAGGTCCCCTGAACAACGCCTAATAAAGTCCCGTCGATTTCAGGTGCTGTGGGCGGAGGGGGGGGCTCGAAGGCCCCCCTTTTCAGTTTTTGGCGCATAACTTTCACACGGTGCATCTTACAGAAATATTTATACTTTCCTAACTGAAAGGTAATTAAATGCCCTACAAAATGGTATATTCATTTTCACACCTGTGTGTTACCTTCTTCGAGATATGAGCTGGTGAACATAGAAAATTTGCAGAAAAATATGTAGCGCCTCAAGTTTCTCGTCAAACTTGCCCTTGCAATTCGTTTGCCTTCCATTTTACAGGAAAGTTGTAAGGAAGGAAGTTGTAGAGCACGAAGTTGCCTTCGAGAATATATATACTTATGCTAATTTATCTTTATATCTTTAAACGTTATAGCGTTTTGACGTTTCGGTGTCGGTTTCGAGATTTCGCTAGTAAACTGCTCATTATTTTACTTATGTTTTCAACGGCTTTAACTCTCTGTAACTCCGTATTTATTAATTATGTAAACATAAATGGTATTTATTACCCATACAAATAATGATATATACCTAGAATGTATAAATATATATGAACGCAGTGGCGTATATATGATTGTTTTGGGGGAGCCCAATATTTCGGAATACAATTTCGTTTTTATGGGAATGAAAACATGATCAAAATCTAATAGTTTGCAGTCCGGCCCTCCGGAGTATACCGGTATGTATGTATATATATATTCTGAAGAGTTCGTTATTTTTCGTTGTATATATTCTTTAAGAAATAAGTTATAAATGCCTCTTTTATAGTTAACGCCACTGTTACCCTCTTATGAAAAATCCACAGCTTGCTTCCAGTCTCCGACCGGGTCAGGAATGGAATGAATGAAGCCCCCATCTAGCGGCGAGGATATGAACTGTGCCGGCTGCCGAGGCCTGACGCACTCCTCTGGGGCAATGATTAAATGAATGACAGATGAAATGAAATGATAGTGGAGAGTGTTGCTGGAATGAAATTTTGACAGGGAAAACCGGAGTACCCGGAGAAAAACCTGTCTGCCTCCGTTTTGTCCAGCACAGATCTCACATGGAGTGACCGGGATTTGAACCACGGATCCAGTGGTGAGAGGCCGGTGTGCTGCCGCCTAAGTCACGGAGGCTTCTCACTGTTACCCTCTTATAATAAAAATAAATTTACTTGTTGGACAAAGAGAAACTTGAATATGTCATTCAATTGTTTAAAATGTTCATAAATTACTGACCAAATTTGGGGGTGGGGGGCGGGTGTTGGTTATAAACTGTAGATGTTTGAAATGCGTACATTTTTCTGTGAGACTGTACCTAGCCCGTTTAGTACGTGTTAGTGCGTAAAATGGGTCACCTGGTATGTCCCCAATTACCGGTGTCCACTGTAAATGTATGTCTGGAACCTATACACCAAGGTACAAGAAGGCCACAGTTTAAAAAAAAGTGACCACCTAGGAATGAGACATAGAGAGGAATAAGTAACAACCCAAACATAATTCTAATACAATCGTTTTTATTGACTATCAAACATTTCATACTCCTCACCGTCCAACTCTTCTGACTAATTGAATGGGAGCACTGTTGGTGCAAGCGCCGTGGCAATTGCCACAGACAGGTGAGCAGTGGATGCCGGCTTTCCGGCATCCACATCTCATACAGCAGCCTGTGGCACAACGGCAAAATATAGAATTGAGCACGCTGTCAGGTGCAATGGCGGCCTTGGTCTTATAGGAGTCAGATATCCCCCATCTCCCCTTGTCCAACCCCAACGTTCAGGTTCGAGTGTTTCATTTCCAAACCACTGCTGAACCTGTAGAAATACTCTGCACGAGTGATATAGAGCAGCATCTTTTGTAGGTGGCAATGAAGACAAGTTTGCTTTCATCTTGGCTGACGATTTGACGAAGCATATGTACCTGTGAATAGAACATAATACAGCAGAATATGTATTTATCAAACAGCAACGAAGTTAGTACATGCAATACAAAATGAAATGTACCTGTGATGATTGAAGTCATGCTCGTGGAGTGGTGCCTGATACATCAGTAGGAACATTTGTTCCCCAGCTTCAGCGATATCTCCTGGCGAGGATGTGGAGTCATAAAAAACTTCAGCGATGCTTTTGGTTTCGTTAGGATACCGCTCAAAACATTTGATTACGGCTGCTTTACTTCTCCCAAAAATGGCAGAAGTGGTATCGCATCCAGTGAAGCCATGGATAAATAGAATGTACTGGCAGAATGGCAAGGTCTGAAGTTGTTGGGAGGAGTACAGTCTGTCTTCTCGAACCTAAACGTTGGGGTTGGACAAGAGGAGATGGGGGATATCTGACTCCTATTAAGACCAAGGCCGCCATTGCACCTGACAGCGTGCTCAATTCTATATTTTGCCGTTGTGCCACAGGCTGCTGTATGAGATGTGGATGCCGGAAAGCCGGCATCCACTGCTCACCTGTCTGTGGCAATTGCCACGGCGCTTGCACCAACAGTGCTCCCATTCAATTAGTCAGAAGAGTTGGACGGTGAGGAGTATGAAATGTTTGATAGTCAATAAAAACGATTGTATTAGAATTATGTTTGGGTTTTTACTTATTCCTCTCTGTCTCATTCCTAGGTGGTCACTTTTTTTAAAACTGTGGCCTTCTTGTACCTTGGTGTATAGGTTCCAGACATACATTTACAGTGGACACCGGTAATTGGGGACATACCAACCAGGTAACCCATTGTACGCACTAACACGTACTAAACGGGCTAGGTACAGTCTCACAGAAAAATGTACGCATTTCAAACATATACAGTTTATAACCAACACCCCCCCCCCCAACTTTGGTCAGTAATTTATGAACATTTTAAACAATTGAATGACATATTAAAGTTTCTCTTTGTCCAACAAGTAAATTTATTTTTATTATAAGAGGGTAACAGTGGCATTAACTATAAAAGAGGCATTTATAACTTGTTTTTTAAAGAATATATTCAACGAAAAATAAGGAACTCTTCAGAATATATATATACCGGTATACTCCGAAGGGCTGGACTGCAAACTCTTAGATTTTGATCATGTTTTCATTCCCATAAAAACGAAATTGTATTCCGAAATATTGGGCTCCCCCAAAACAATCATATATACGCCACTGCGTTCATATATATATATACATTCTAGGTATATATCATTATTTGTATGGGTAATAAATACCATTTATGTTTACATAATCAATAAATGAGTTACAGAGAGTTAAAGCCGTTGAAAACATAAGTAAAATAATGAGCAGTTTACTAGCGAAATCTCGAAACAGACACCGATACGTCAAAACGCTATAACGTTTAAAGATATAAAGATAAATTAGCATAAGTATATATATTCTTGAAGGCAACTTCGTGCTCTACAACTTCCTTCCTTACAACTTTCCTGTAAAATGGAAGACAAACGAATTGGAAGGGCAAGTTTGACGAGAAACGTGAGGCGCTACATATTTTTCTGCAAATTTTCTATGTTCACCAGCTCATATCTCGAAGAAGGTAACACACAGGTGTGAAAATGAATATACCATTTTGTAGGGCATTTAATTACCTTTCAGTTAGGAAAGTATAAATACAGTAAAACTTCTTTTATACGATTCACACTTATACGTTTTCTACACTTATACGATTTTTTTCTTGGTCCCGGCAAAATCCCTATACTTTCCATGTTAATTTATTTCCGATATACGTTTTACATTTATTCGTTTTTCACGCTTATACGATCATATCTTACGTCCCCGAGAGAAAAATGCGTCGTTTATACGTTTACAACGGTTTCCCTACCTAAAATCTCTAAAAATATTGGAGCCAGAAACTTATGACACGCACTGTACGTTTCTCGGAAACCATCCCTCGCGCGACGCTATGTTGTGGCGAGAGCGACCTTGAAGCTATGTTCTGCCGGAGTTGCGTGTGTTGCGAAATACATCACTTGCTTCAGTCATTATTGTTCTGCCTTGTTCGGTGCTTCAGTTGTGGTTAACCTTGATAGCAGTGAACATGGGTGAAAGGAAGAGGAAGTGCATTACGATTGCTGTTGTTCACTTCTTAACGGGGACCATTGCTCGCCGCTCGCCCGCACTGCGGGTCTGTCTCCCGCCAGGCACTTAGCCGTAATACGCAGCTCGCGCGGCCTATAGCCTATACTGTAATTCACAGCTGGTGCTGAAAATGTTCGCCATTCACTGCTACACATCGCTGGCACCTCTTTATGAAATTGTCATTTACGTTCTGAAGTTCCTCACCACCGATTGACTCTATTTCAACTGTAATATAGTCTTTAAGCTCATTTTCGCGAAAGATTTCCTGTACTTTATGAAGGTATTTACACACGTTCATGCAATGAAAATCGCATTGGAACATCACACTGAGCACTAAAGACGTGAACAATTGACTAAACTGAACCCCACACTGTTAAAGCACACTGCAAAGGAGGGAAATTTGTGGCGCCAAGAAGCGCATTACGGCCAAGTGCTTGACGGGGGACCGGCTCGCGGCGGGTGCGAGCGAGGGTCCGCGTTGCATATAACACAAGTCCCTGTATAACCCATAATGTCACATACATTTTGCAGTTTTTATTTAGCGACTTTCATTTACGCGTTTTTCACGCTTATACGTTTTTTTCATTTGGTCCCTTGAAAATCGTATAAGTGAAGTTTTACTGTATTTCTGTAAGATGCACCGTTTGAAAGTTATGCGCCAAAAACGAAAAAGGGGGGCCTTCGAGCCCCCCCTCTGCCCCCCCGCAGCACCTGAAATCGACGGGACTTTATTAGGCGTTGTTCAGGGAACCTCCCTCTACACATTCCTAAAAAAATTGGAACTACATGATTTAATGCAGCAAAACCATAATTTTTGGTCTAATTTGACTGGATATAAATTAATCCATGAAAAGGAAGTACAGGAAGTCTCTGGTCCACAAAGCAATTGCAGCAATCGATAGAAATGCCGAGTTGAAGATTAATGTTCTACAGGCCATTCACCTCCTCTGTGCTGCCTGGAATGTAGTTACTCCTCAAACTGTAGCCAACTGCTTCAGGAAAGCTGGATTTTCTCCAAAAACATAAACGCTTGAAGAAGAGAATGAAGATTAGGTATGTGGTGGGGACTGGAATCTACTTGTTCATGATGAGCCGATAGTGTTGGAAGATTTCATTCAATGCGATGAGGATGTAGCAACAGCAGGAACACAGTCTGTGGAGGATTTAAGGGATGATGCTGCTGCAGAGAAGGAAGCAGAAGATGTTGGCGAAGAAGATGAGGAACTACCACCTCCCACACCATCTTTTGGTGAAGCTGTTGCTTCCTTTGAAGTTGTGAAGCGGTACATGTCATCATTCAACTTGGATGACACAAATCTGCTAAGACTGGGGCAAATGGGGGGAGAACTTCTCTTTCTACGAAGAACATGCAAAAGCAAGCAGACTACAATAAAGGATTACTTCAAAACTTAACTGGTAAGGTTTTGAAAATAAAATTCTGTATTTTTATGGTGTTTTCAACTATTAGAATACAAGCATTATAGGCCTAAATGTCTAATTAAATCCTCCTTACATCCTTCCAGATTGGTGTGGTCCTTACTGCCCAGAGCTGAGGCAACAACATATGAAGACTGACTTCTCTTAGTGATTTAGCCTATGTTATGTTTTTTTTTCTCTTCGCGTTAATGTACAATTTTATTTTTAATGGATTATAGTATAATATTTAATGGCCTAGAAGTTGCATTATGAGGCAGTCTGAGTTTTTGGTAAAAATATAAGGTACTGTACCATAGTAGAAGATAGTGATCATGTTTTGAAAACTTTTTATTTAACAGTGATGTAAAATACTTTGTATTAAGAGTAATTTGTATATATAATAGCCAGTTTAGTAGTCTAAAATGTTTAATTCATCATAAAAGGGCATTACATTGCTTTATTCACAAAACCCCCATTTAAAGTTAATCTCGATTTAAGGCTCAAATCTGGAAGTCCCAGGGCGAATGTTAAATGGGGGTTTCACTGTATTGGACAAATTATCCCCTCCTGCCACCCCCTCGGAAATCTACCTCCTTCAAAAATCTTGTTAAAGATTTTTACCACACTGTCCATCATGAACCTATTGTTACTCAAGTCTTGCCAAAATTCATTTGTTATCCCCGAAATAGCACCTGACTTCCCTCCTTTACTTTTTGCCATTACTTCCTTAATTTCACTCTATCGATATGACTTGGTCCAGCATAGGCAGAGCGGCCTCCAGCTCCCTCGGGACGCCAAACTCATCTCTCTTCCTCCAATTATCTTCAGCATTTAACAGATTCTCATAATATGCAATCCATACTTCATCCCTAATAGAGCTCCCCCCCACCACTTCTGCGCCCCCTACAGTAAGAATTTATCCTGCTCCACACTTTGCTACAGTCGTTAGCTTTAGAATCCTTATTTAGTGCTGTTGCTTCCTTACCCTGCCATTCTTCTTTCATTTTGCTGAGCAGTACCCTATATTCTTTCCTTAGACGACAAAATTCTACTCTCATCGTAGCATCCCCTCCTCTCTTGTATAACTTCAGTGCCCTAATAACTTCGGTTTTCTTCCTTCTACAAGATTCATCGTACCATCCTTTAATTCTCCCTGCTTTTCCCCTAGCCTTCACTCGCATTTTCCGCCCGGCCATCATAATTGCATTCTCAATCATACGTATTACCCCTTCAATTTCATCATTACTGATCATTAAACTTATCCCTACCTTTATCACCTCAAAATTTTCTCCCTGGAAGTAGTTCTGGAACACTCTGCAGATTTCCTCCCTCCATCTGAATCTATTTACCGTATATACCCGAATGTAAGACGAGGTTTTTTCCCACCTTTAGTGTTAGTGTTAAAAAAAAGGGGGGTCGTCTTATATTCAGGATATAAGAAATTTGCGATCAAAGTTTTTAAAAATTATTATTATTATTATTATTATTATTATTCGCGAAATAGTATATGGCGGCGGCATCTTGTAACTCGCAACGAATCAATGCGTTAATAGAGATTAAAATATGCTTGTTTAATTACCATGCATTTACGAATAGCATACATTTTGAGGTTAGGATTTACGCATACACGTCATTTTAATCGGATAAATAACATGTTCGAAATCATACGGGAATATGTTTTAAAACAATCTTTACAAGGACAAAACCCGTCAAAGTTTTACGTGCAGTAATTGAGTGATCAACGTATCTCAATTTACAACATCAGCGCTCTTTCTAAGTTGATCCCGAACATCTGAAGGTCGTGTCGTCATACGGTAATTTAAATACTGAACACACCCTTTTATGCTGAAGCCGATACGTGCTCGTACGTCCTGTGAGAAATGTTACGAGAAACATAACAAATTCTTGTTTTCTGTGTCGTGAAATTGTAAATCTAAGATACAGGTTACGGCAAGTTCATTAATAGAAAATTACGATCGTTCGTCGTCTCAAATAGAGTTTTCAATTCTTCCTTCCGCAGTTGGTAGACAGAAAATCACTGTACTTTGTTACAGTGGGTTGGCATTCGTAACTGGGTAAAGAGTTTACTGTGCCCATTACCGTAACGAGAAGAAGAAGTGACTGCTTGCCGCGTTGTCGCTGTTCGCTTGTTTTTGTGTGGCTTCTTGATCAACTCACATCTTCTCTTGGTCTTCACTTGTGCTCAGTGCCTGCTCTATTTTAGGTTGAATTTGCGTCTACTGGTAGTTTATTCTTGGTGATGGCATAAATTCGTGGAGCGAAGAAATTTCAAGTTCCGTCAGGTGAAAGGAAGTGTTACGATGCGAACTTCAAGTTGATGGTGATTGGTTATGCTGAAATAACATCAAATGTTAATGCCGGACAGAAGTACGGAGTGAGCGAGTGTAATGTGCGTAGATGGCGGCAAACTAAGGACAAACTTAAAAGTGCGCATACAACACGAAAATCTTTCCGAGGACCTATGAAAGGACGCTTCCCCGACTTGGAGAAAGAAATTGTGGAATATGTGTTGGAAAAGCGGGCAGAGGGATTTCCGATAACACGAGACATGAAAGCCTTGGAAATTTCTCGAAGAATGTCTGTTACAGGTTTCAAGGCGAGTCAAGGGTGGTGCACTCGAATGATGAGACACTCTGGATTCACTCTACGGCGGCGCACTACACTGGCGCAGAAGCTGCCAGAGGAATATTCTGAAAAGCTCTTGGCATTTCAGAGACACATAATTAAATTAAGAACGAACAATAATTATTTGTTAAGTCAAATTGGTAATGCCGACGAGACACCAGTTCATTTCGACATGCCGTGCAACACGACAGTGGACACGAAGGGTGCAAAGAGTGTGCTTGTGAGAAGCACAGGTAATGAGAAAACCAGGGTGACTGTGATGTTATGTGCACTTGACGATGGGCGTAAAATGCCTCCTGTTGTTATTCTTGGGCGAAAAACGATGCCCAAAGAAAAGTTGCCAGCCGGCATCATCTTCCGATGCAATGAGAAAGGTTAGATGACCCAGGACCTGATGATTGATTGGGTCAAATCAGTTTGGCACCGCAGACCAGGTGTTCTACTTAAGCAGCGTGGACTTCTTGTTCTAGATGCATTTAAAGGGCATCTCACTGAAGAGGTTAAGTCGGTGATAGGCAAAGGAAGCACCGATTTGGTGGTTATACCTGGTGGCATGACGTCACAACTCCAGGTAATAGATGTAGTCGTGAATAAACCTTTTAAGGATCATCTCCGTCAGCTGTACAGAGTGGCTCTTGGAGGGCAATCATGCCCTTACTCCAACTGGCAAGTTGAAGAAACCCAGTATTGGCATGCTGGGAGAATGGATCTCGACTGCCTGGGGAAGGATTTCTAGTGACTCGATTGATGCTGGTTTCAAGAAATGCTGCATTTCTAATGCAATGGATGGTTCAGAAGATGATTTGTTGTGGCAAGCAGTGTGTGGTGCTCGGGACTAAGATGAACACGATGGTAACAGTGATGTTGAAAGTTATATTGAAAGTGAAAGTGATTAATGTGAGATCGAGGACCTAAGCATTTAAAGGATGTGATAATTTTAAAACATTTTTGTACAAATAGGGAGTTGTGACATATGTAAATCAGTTTTTAGACCATGTTTTAGTTGTATATAACCCTGTATAATAATAATAAATTATGTTTTTCATAACTGGTTACAAGGAAACAAAGCAAATTGATTTAAAATAGCTTCAATTAAGTGTTGAGCAACTTCTAAGATACAACAAACCTGCCTGTCACGGTAAGCTAATTTGCAAGCACAACCTTAAGGGCATATATTGTGCAAGTTATGTGTTCACGGGTATCTTTTTGAAAAAATCTGCAAGTGGTTGTTGAAAACTAGGCCTCGTCTTATATTCAGGGTCGTCTTACATTCGTGTATATATGGTACTTTTCTCTCTTTAGCTTTAACTGGTGGGTTCCCTTTTGATTTTAATTTCGCCATCACTCCCTGCATGTTGCCAACAATTGGTAGGTGGTGTGATTCCCCCCATTCTTCAACAGTGAACCTCTTAATTAGGGCTAGTGCTCCTCTGGAACATATTGCTAAGTGTATTACACTTCCTCCAATCTCTGTTATGTATGTCAGGTTACCTCCTTCATCCCCCACACAGACACCATTTAATATATATAGCTCTTCTGCACCACATAGTTCCTAAATATTTTCTCCGTTCTTGTTACATTCCTTGTCTTTGCTGTGCCAACCCCACATATGGCCTCGGCAACCCCCTTGCTGTAAAGAGGCTTTCTGTCTGCAACCCTCGCATTGAAGTCCCCTAAAAGCACAATCTCTGCCTCTTCATATATATTTTGAATTCTGTTGATTTCCTTAGCTAATTCATCGAAAAAGCTTTCTCTTGCATACTGGGAATTCTCCGGAGGGTTGTAGACAAAGCCGAAACATACCATTCCTTTCCCCCTCCCCCTAATATCTGCTTTTACCCACACTACTTCTTCCAGTTATGAACTAATAAATTCTGGTAATTCCCTCACCTCTTCTTTAATTAAAACATCAATTCCCCCCGGGAACTTACCGGTATGAGCTTTCCTAATCTTAGGTTTTGTATATATATTGAAGCCATCTATTTTAACCTCGCAACCTACAGGGAGCCAACTCTCAACAAATCCTACAATCTGCATACCTTCTATTAGGGTCAAAACTACATCGTTCCCTCTCTTATTAAAAAAAAAAAAAAACCCTCTATATTTACGCTAGCAATATTCCAGTTTAGTTATTTTTTACCCCTACCCTCTTTGGCGGTGGCTTTACTTCTAGTAACTCTAGCTTTCTCCAGCTCTAGTATACTGCCACCTGGGGAAGAAATGACCTCCTTCTCCACATTAAACTACTCTGTCAATGTTTTCTTGCCCCTAAGTTCTTTTAGACTAGTAACTCCTTGTTTGCCACTCTCACCTTTCTGCAAACCACGCACTTGTCCGGTGTTCCTGGCGCTGACGTTAGTCGTTCCTGCTCGCACCACTTCCGTATTGGACTTGGAGGTCGATGCTCTCTGTTGAATCACCACTGCACTTCCCTCTGAACCAACAGCTGCTTCCACCTGGTTGCTAGGTCTAACTGTCTCCTGTTGCTGTTGCTTCACCATATCCTGGAGTTGTGCCACTGTACAAACCCGATCCCAGTTGTTGCCGCTAACCGCCAGTCTATTGCCTTTTACATAAGCCTTGAGACCAGAGTCCCTTGCCTTCCTTAAATGAAACTGCAAGGTCCGTTGCTCGCTTGCCTCTTCCTTACTCATATCTCTCCTTACCCATATCCTCTCCCCTTTCAGGTTCTTTGTGTTGCCAGAATTCTGTGAGCCATCAGCGAAGAAACTAATGACACTTTCACGGGCCTCGTGCCCTTTCCCCTCCCTATCCTGGTCACATTGTCAATCTCTGAAACTCCAATGTTTATCCGCATGCCTTCACTAATCACTCGGAGCACCTTGGATGTTAGATCCTCGGTGCTTTCATTGGCATCTTCCTTTATTCCGTAAATGAAGACGTTTTTCTTTCTCTCATCCAGCTTGGTCTTCCTTAATTCATTTACCTCCACCTCGAATATCTTCACCTTTTCTCTTAGGTCTTTTATCTCTCTACTATTCTCGGTCAGCCTTTCTGTTACTATTCCCATCTCTTCTCTTATACATGTCTTCATCTCCTTGAATTCCTTACATTGCTCACGAAGAATGTCCCGGATCTGGTCTTTTTGTGACACTTCCTTTACAATTTCCCTTATTTTTTCCATTTCTTGCCATCCCAGCTGACCAGGCCCTGGGTTTGACTCCACTCCTCCAATTAATAGTAGCGTCGCCACAACCAGCGCTACCATCCCCATCGCCAAAACCCCCCCTGTTCAGTGACGTTGCCCACTATCACTTTCGCGACACCGAAATCGCACTTCACTCTAGCCTGCCAGTGGCCGATGACCGCCCGGTACTGCTGAATAGCGATTCCCATTCTTCCTTACACTTCACTGCACGTCTGTTCACTTTGCTTGCTTGGTTGAAAAATGCATTTCATCAATTATATTGTATATATTTGGCCACAATTTTTTCCAAGACTTTTGTTGAGCAATTTTTAGAACATGATTCCAAGCGTCTGCAATCATGTAAATCACGGCTTTGACATTTATAGATTTTAATAAATCAATCACGTTTTGTTCGCCTTCAATTAATTTGCTTTAATGTTCCCTACGATAAACACGCTTGATACTTTCCAACACGCCCTGATCCATAGGTTGCAAAATTGGAGTCAGATTTGGGGGGAGAAATTTAACTTTAATATCCCCACTGATAATAACACTGATGAGTCATTGTGCAAAGATCTTCGAGAAAGTTTTTGAAAAGAGAATTAGGACAAGGATAGAAGGAGGGATGAGGGAAGAATTACATGGCTTCAGAGCAGGAAGGTCCACAGTGGATTTGATTTTTGCTGTAAGTCAGTTACAAGAACAGCACTATGAGTATGGAACAGATCTACTGATGGCCTTCCTGGACATTGAGAAAGCATATGACAGTGTATGCAGAAACAAAGTATGGAAGTCCCTGGAGGATAGAGGTGTAGAGAAATGGACTATAAAGAGGATAAAGGAGATGTACAAGGGAAGCGTGAGATGTGTGAAAGTGGGAGGAGAGCGATCAGACTGGTTTGAACAGAGAAACAGCCTGAAACAAGGAAGTGCACTGTCACCGTTACTTTTCATTGTGGTGATGGATGATATGACCAGAGTGGCACAAGTAATTGGGGAAGGAAAGATGAAAGCAATGGTGTTTGCAGATTTGATGATTTGGGGAAACTAGGAGGAGGAGGTACAGGAACAGTTGGACATATGGGAAGGAATAATACAAGGATATGGGATGAAATTTAGCATAAATAAGAGTGAGATGGTGATCACAACAAGGAAGAAGGAAAGAACCACAACGGGAATAACAATTGGTTGGGAACAGCTGAAGAAAGTGGAGAGTTTCAAGTATCTGGGAAGCCTGATACAAGATAATGGAAGAAACGATAGAGAAATAAATGAGCGGGGAAGGCAGGCAGAAGCATTTCGGAGGAGTCTGAGAAGCATGTTATGGAGCAAGGATGTCCCTCAGAACAGCAAAAAGATCATATATCGGACGTACTATGTCCCTATCCTGATGTATGCCTTCGAGACCTGGGTTATGAAAGGAAGGGAGAAGAGCAAAATACAGGCCAGTGAGATGAGGTTCTTGAGAAGCAGTATTGGAGCTACAAAGATGGACAGAAAATGAGAGGACCAGAGAATTAATGAAGGAGGTACCATTACAGGATGGTATAGAGAAATCTAGACTTAGATGGTATGGACATGTAAAACGAATGGAGGAGAAGAGGATACCCAGGAGAGTACACGAGACGAAGTGGGAAGGAAAGAGACCGAGAGGAAGACCGAGAGACAGGTGGCTGAAGGGGGTGGAAGAAAGCGTGAAGAAGAGAGGAGAAGACTGGACAAGGGTGGAGGCTGAGAGATGGTGGGAAGACAGAAGACGTTGGAGAGGCTTGTGTTCCAAACAGACCCGGCCAGTGCCTGGAAACTGTGCAAGATGATGATGATCCCCACTGATGAGATCTTCTTCTGCAGGATGAGATGGAGCTTTGTCAAGAAACAAAATCACTTCTTCTGGCATTTTTTTTTCTTTCAGAAATTTTTTCACATCTGGGACGAAATTTCCAAAGAACCACTTTTTAAAAATAAAGCTGTCCATCCACGCACTTTTTTGATTTAGGTTTAGATTTCTGTTAGGTAGTCTGCCCAAAGGCTGGTTAAATCCTTAAGCCCCACAAAACATAAAGATAATTTAAATTTACTATGCTTTGAGGACAAGGGAAACAATGCCAGTTACACCAACCCTTACTTACGTGGAAGGTCAACCAGGAAACATGTGTTAACAGCTTCCCTTATATCCTGTTTTTTCTCAATTCTAATGCGCACCCTAACTTTCAAAACCTTTTGTTGACGAATAAAATGTGCATTTGAAAATTCCATCTGGTACATCCATGAACTCGTTACATAATTTGTATTATAATGAAATGCAATTCACTGAAAAATTCTTTATTACTGAAATAATAGATACATATACTTCGAATAGTTTCTCAGTTGAAACACTAGATGACAGACTAAGAACTAATTTCCAGCACTGTTCTTATCATCGGAAAACTCCTAGCCACCCACATCAAATTTGTTCTTGATTATCCTGTGTGTTATGAGAGACGAGACATCTTTGCAATTCTCTGCATTGGTCCTCCTGCCGTGAAGTCGTTTCAACTAAATAATGTTAATTTCATTGTCCAGGCATGACCTGCCCCAATTCCAGCAACAGTGAAATATATTAGTCACATCCAGGATTTCACTCAGAGAGAGAGAGAGAGAGAGAGAGAGAGAGAGAGAGAGAACAAATTCCATACGTAGACACACCTGCCAACTCATCTCTTCTTTCCGTAAAATTTATGGAATTGCAGTATGGCTTTACTGTATTGTTTTAACAATTGTACACATTGAGGACTCTTTCAAATTCACGCCAAGACGAGGTTCCGCAGTCCACCGTCAGTTGGTGTTAGACAGGCAAATGTTTGATATGTTACTCTGAATTGTATTTTGCTGTACAGTCTTCGGTTGTAAATGTTGCCCTCCCTCATAATTTCTTCTGAATCCTTGCCACTTGTTCTTTTCCCTGAAACATGCATTCATCCTATATACAGTAAAACTTCTTTTATACGATTCACACTATATGTTTTCTACACTTATACGATTTTTTTCTTGGTCCCGGCAAAATTCCTATACTTTCCATGTTAATTTATTTCCGATATACGTTTTACATTTATTCGTTTTTCACGCTTATACGATCATATCTTACGTCCCCGAGAGAAAAATGCATCGTTTATACGTTTACAACGGTTTCCCTACCTAAAATCTCTAAAAATATTGGAGCCAGAAACTTATGACACGCACTGTACGTTTCTAGGAAACCATCCCTCGCGCGGCGCTATGTTGTGGCGAGAGCGACCTTGAAGCTATGTTCAGCCGGAGTTGCGTGTGTTGCGAAATACAACATCACTTGCTTCAGTCATTGTTCTGCCTTGTTCGGTGCTTCAGTTGTGGTTAACCTTGATAGCAGTGAACATCGGTGAAAGGAAGAGGAAGTGCATTACGATTGCGATGCGGGCCTGTCTCCCGCCAGGCACTTTGCCGTAATGCGTAGCTCGCGCGGCCTATATATAGCCTATACTGTAGTTCACAGCTGGTGCTGAAAATGTTCGCCATTCACTGCTACACATCGCTGGTACCTCTTTATGAAATTGTCATTTACGTTATGAAGTTCCTCACCACCGATTGACTGTATTTCAACTGTAATATAGTCTTTAAGCTCATTTTCGCGAAAGATTTCCTGTACTTTATGAAGGTATTTACACACGCTCACGTAATGAAAATCGCATTGGAACATCACACTGAGCACTAAAGACGTGAACAAATGACTAAACTGAACCCCACACTGCTAAAGCACACTGCAAAGGAGGGAAAGTTGTGGCGCCAAGAAGCGCATTAC
Source organism: Meconema thalassinum (assembly GCA_946902985.2). NCBI lineage: Eukaryota > Metazoa > Arthropoda > Insecta > Orthoptera > Tettigoniidae > Meconema > Meconema thalassinum. Next base: position 1,081,753,172 of record OX336388.2, on the reverse strand, counting down.
GGCCAAGTGCTTGACGGGGGAACGGCTCGCGGCGGACACGAGCGAGGGTCCGCGTCCCATATAACACCAAGTCCCTGTATAACCCATAATGTCACATACATTTTGCAGTTTTTATTTAGCGACTTTCATTTACGCGTTTTTCACGCTTATACGTTTTTTTCATTTGGTCCCTTGAAAATCGTATAAGTGAAGTTTTACTATATCTCTTTTGGTTTGTCATTCACCGTGAATTCCGCCAAGTACGGAGCTGAGGTCGTGTACATGTGCAAATTATGTCATGTGTGAGGATATCATTCGTAAAGATCTTAAATTGAGGTCAAATATTTTGTCCTTTAGAATGTCCTCAGTTGTTTATCTGAAAGGAAGAAAATAACAGGCATTTTGCCATATTTTACTAAGTTTTATGCATGAGGTTTCACACGTATTTTGTTGCTTGGGGATTTTACGGACAGGCAATCTAGGAATTTGGCATATATGCATAGATATCCCTTGGATTGATTAATTAATAGAAGAATAATATTTTAATTATACCTTCAAACAAAATCTGTGTGTCTGTTTCAACATCCAAAAGTCTGATCAAATGGATAAAATCAGTTTAAACGGTTGCCCTGTTGAGAAACTCGTCCAGAAAGTCACGTGTCCTGAACTCCCATAAATTTCGTATGTGCACAGTCAGGGTGTCTACGACCCGGGAATTATGAATTTCTGGAATAATCAGGGAAAAAATCAGGGAATTTCTTTGTTAATCAGGGATTTTTCTCAGTTTGGCTATATCCCGTAAAAGTGGAAACAATACTTTCGAATTTCGCGGGAAGTTATCGCTCGCTACTGAAGACAGTGCTCAGCCAATGAGCAGTGCCAGTGCCTTCTCTAGCTCGACTGAATGCATGATGTGGCAACCTTTCCGTTCGCCTTCTGCGCAGGAGCCAACTACGCCATTTTATTGGGCTTTGGGCATTTTGTTCGTAGCGATCAGTATTGCCAATTTAGCGATTTTGTCTGTAGATGTAGCAACTTTGGCGACAAAATATTTAAAATTTAGTATTGTTTATACTAGCTTCGCTCGGAAACAGTTATGAGGGCATTTCGAGATGAGGGCTTTTTCCCCCCCGATGTCGATGAACTACGGCCTAGGCCTATATCCGTTTTACGTCTTGGCATGATGGGTTAAAATCACTGACTGGACCATCCATTATATTATCATGGAGATAGCATGAGCAATGAATTATTGTCAGACGTAACTTAAGAATGGCGAGGTGCATGCAACACAAATCCCCGTCCCGTCCAATCTAAAAACACGTATAGTGGGCGATGTATTGATGATGGAGATATGCTCTCACGGACTTTTTTGTAGAACTTTTCATGCTGAACAATTCTTACACTCGTAGTATACTGATATTTTTAACGTTTTGCCCAGCGTAAGCTTAAAAAGCTCACGGTAGCCTGTTTTTTCCCCCCGACTTTTTCACTGATATCGTTATTGCTTGGCTTCCTTTGAACATAAATAAATTATTCTCTTTTTATACTAAGTAGAGATTTAGGGACTATTTAAACTCCCGTTAGCGATAGAAGTTTGACTACTATTTGGTGATGACGGGCTACGCTAATTCACATAGATTTGTATTGGTGCGCGGACAACCGGCTACGTAAATATTGTTTTCTTACAGTGCTTCATTCTTGTGTAATTTTCTCCTCTCCGCCGTTCATTAATCAAAATACTACGCGTTATTTACGAACTAAGGTCTTTATTCAACGAAATGCAGATAGGTATACTGTTGTCTTGATAATGCTTTCGGTACTGGAAGCTAGGTTTTATAACACTCAGTCACCGCGTGTATTGTAAAGTGTTAGCATGGCACGCGCGGAACTGACAGTGTGATTATCAGTTCAGACGAGTCTGTTGACTGTAATAATACGAGTGAAATTGACAATGATAGCAGTGAAAGTAGTGACGATGAGGTTTATGGACGGACAAGTAAGTAAAATTACATGTATTTATGTTCCATCTTACTTCTCATGCTAGGTGTACTTTAGTTGCCCGGTCCGCAGCGAGGAATAGAGTAGCGTGCACCCGGGTAACAATGTGCGAGACCTGGGTTGACAATACTGTTTGCGCGGCTTTTCCATCCCCTTATTCTTTGATTATTGTCTGCTCCTACGTTCCTTAGCTAGGCTAGAACTTATGTCCAATTTTGTTTTTAATTGTGCCCAGGAAATGTTTTTGCAACACCTTTAAAACTCTACCTTGTATTATCAAGCAGACTTGGTTAAATTATTTTTAGTGGCTTCGGTGGCGTAGTTGGTAGCATGCTGAGCTTCTATGCCCATGATCGCGGGTTCAAACCCGGCCGAAGTCGTCGGATTTTTAAGAGCATTAAAAATCCCTCAGTATGCTTTCCTTCGGAGGGGAAGTAAAGCCGGCGTTCCCATGTCATATATTTATGGCATGTTAAAGAACCTTCCACTAATTACACCTGTGTGAAGCTAAACGCTCAGGCTCTTACGGTCATCGCCAGGAGCTGACTGCGGTGGTGTCTAGTAGCCAAGTTCTGAACTAGTAGTTGTTGATGGTGGCGTTTGGCGGCAATAGTAGGAACTACTTGAGAAATTCAAAGTATGCAGTCCTTACTTGAATTAAGAAACAGAAACACACACTAATACAGTCATCACAATTAACACCTGTTATCAGACAGATTCTACACACACCCAAAGTACACGGGGCTACGTGACCGCGTTGTCGCAGCCCCTAAACTGAGGAACCAACCAACCTAAATTATTTTAGACTGATAATAGTGTGTTCTGGCCTGTTGAAACATCATTCATAATGATTTCCTTCATTTAAATGTATTTATAAATTAATAAATTGATTACTCAATTACTTCTGTCATGACGAGGAGGACCTAATTGAGGGTGAAAACTTGGAATGTGCCTCCCTTCATCCCTTGGATATGTGTAAATTGCTGTGTAGTCCTATATTCAGACTTATGCTACCGGATATCATCATTCCTGCGACGGAGGATCAATGATTTCAAGAGTAATGAATGGTTTTACAAATTAAATATTGGTCTCAGATGATCACACTCGTACGATACACACCTTGATGTGTGTATCCAACCTCCCATTGTCCCTTTTATTGGGGGGATTTACCGTAGAGAAAGCAGCATGACTTCATAAACCTTACTTATTTTACTGGACCGTAAGTTCACTTATAATATTCTATTAAAATAAATTTATTTTCACAACTGTTTCCCTTGTGCCGCATTGCTTGGCTCCTGGAATTTCCGAGAACAGGAAACATAAAACTTAATCCTATTTTCCATTTGCTTTCCTGGATTACATTTTCCTTCTTGTTCCTGGAGAGCGCTTAAAACGAACCCAAAAATAGCGTGCATTTCATCACACTTCCTGTTCCCAGGTGAATGTGTATCAGTCTTTACTCAGGGAATTCTCTCATTAATCCTGGAAAAATCGGGCAATATTCAGGGAATTCTCTTAAGATGATTTGGTAGACACCAATGATATCTGCTTAAAATATTGAGAATCAGGTTTTGTTTACAAATAAATGAAGGAATCTAACATTTACAAAGAAGTGCTCTTGACCTCACCATTTTAGAATAAATTATTTCTTGTTTCATTGCAGGTACTCCAGATAACCACCAAGTTATGAATGGAGGAAATCATACGCAGCTTCTGATCAGTTCATCGAGTTCCAGCAGCAGCTCAAGTGCCACATCACCAAGCAGGCTCACGCCAGAGGTGAGCCCTTTAGTATCCTCTATTCCAGACCTCCTTAGGTTGCCCATGTTCAGTAGAACCCCTATTTAACGTTTTTCTTGGGACCGGTATTTTTTAACCTTAAATGGGGGTTTACCTTAAATCGAGGTTTCGATAGGTTTCATCACTAACTGCAGTACTCTCTCCACATACAGTGCACTCTCGTTAATTTGCGGTAATTAATGCACGAACTTCCGCGATTTATCCACACTTGCCTGTTCGAAATATCGTAGTTACGGAAGTCGGCAAGCGCTTGCTTTTGTACGAGCATAGTAGTGGTATTTTTCTCCCATGACTTGTTGACTGTATCAAGAGCATCAAACACGCTCTTGTGTCATGCAAGTTTGCGCCATTAGGCAATTATCGCTTTTTACAATACACTGTCAGCACATCCACCCTTCACAACTCGCAGATCAGCGACCTTGAAGTGTGGCTGTTGGCAAAGGGAGCGTAGGTTCAGAGTGAAAGTGCATTCCTCTTGTATTGTTTGGGCTTAGAAGATGAAGGAAATCTGTGCTATACCACTCGCGCCAACATGCTCGTATGTTTCGAAGATTGCGCAAGTAGGCCTACTGTTACATGGCAGAGAAATATTATTCATTTCAGGTTCCGTATGGACAGTAATTATGAAGAATAAGATTTTTCAATTTTCCGCCTATTCAATACTTTAATTTGTTACAACATTTCAGGGGTACATGTTTCAAGTCCGGTTTATTTTGGACCCTTCTTCAGCCCACAAACTTATATATAGAGCCCATCTAAACACAAAAAACATCGAAATCTTTACGATGACATAAAATGCACATACATAGTAAATGGTTAAAAACACTGCAACAATATCTAAAAATCTAAAAATAGCATGCATAGTTCACAAGCTTCAGGTACACGTTTTTGCACTTTTACTATTCTATGTAAAACGTCATTTGACACTGTATAACGACAGACACATTTGTTGACGGAATGATGTCTATAATTGGTGTACTGTAGGACAACTTTGCGGCATATCTTGTACTGTTCCTAACACTTCTATTGGTGTGGCTGACGATGAGGTTGGACGGCGATTGCTAAACCTTTTATCAAATTCTTGTTATGCATTTGGCAATCTGTCTTGGATAGATTGAAAAATCTTCTGTCACACGGTATCTGAAATGATTGACCATATTTAGTACTGAGGTTAGCTGATTATAAGGAACAACTATGGAAAACAGCTCAAAAACTGATTGAAAAACTTACGGTAAAACAACAAAAGAATTTGGCATCTTGTTACTCTTGACCCTGAAGAAGACAAGCGGTGCGAATTAGTAACAATGCTTATTACTTATAAAACAGCTTACTTGAAATTAAGAAGTATTGGTCGTTTGAGTTTTAGAAATAGTAAAACTTACTGAAGTCAAATGAAAACAGCCCTGCGAGATCATGTGGAGGTCAAGCTCCGCTTCGCGAGAGCGGCTTGCTACTACTGAGCGCGTGTGCCTGGCAAGTGTTACGAAGTAAACAACATGCTCGGCGCGAGGAGGTGGGGGGCAGCCGAGAGTGGGGCAAAGCGGTTTAGATAAGTGGGTGGGGGAAAAAGGAAATTGATGAGGCTTATGGAAGGAAACCGATTGGCTTTAAGGTCTATGGGGGTTTATGTGTTTTGACGTTTAGATGATCTGCTATCGTATCGTATAGTATAGTCCAGGACACCTTAAATAAGTTACTAGAAAACCAACATGGCCGCCACATTTGGTGTTGCCAACTTACATCATTTAACACCAAAAAGTCAGCACACACATCCATGTAACACGTATCGCAAATGATCCAAACTAAGTAAAGGCTCTTTTACGAAAATACGTTTTACATGAAGTTGTGAAGCAGTCCTTGCTCAAGTTAGGGACATCTTGGTCATCAGTCCTCGACAGTAACTCTTAAGCAGTATTATGGTAGTGAAGTTAACTTAAATTATCTCTTCTAGATTGATTTTTAAAGCATCACATAAAATGCATAAGAACAGAAACATTAATACTTACTCAATTATTTTCTCCAGGGAGCTAAAGATGAGCATGTTCATTTCTTCTTATAGGCTATATTTTTATAATTAGTCCAAAAATGCAGACCATTCTGTTTTAAAATGAGTGTTCAGAGAAGGATTTAGGAGTAGGAGAGAAATATAATAGTAGGGTACATATTAGCTTGTTATTTCTTTATTTTTGATAAGTACCGTACTCATTTCTTGCATGTATTGGCAACTCAAACTAACACTTGGGGCGCTGTGGTCGGTCTGGATAAGTAGGGTAAAAATACTCAATAACATGCGTTTGATATGGAACACTTTTTATTTTTCGGTTATAATCAGTAAATGTGGTCCCTTTCTTGCATGTATTGGCAACTCAAACTAACACTTGGGGCGCTGTGGTCGGTCTGGATAAGTAGGGTAAAAATACTCAATAACATGCGTTTGATATGGAACACTTTTTATTTTTCGGTTATAATCAGTAAATGTGGTCCCTAAAATAATGACAGTGTTATTTTCAATTGTATATATGTATAACTGTGCGATACATGTGTTCTAATTTGTGTGTTCCACTGGATTTTATGTGTCAATTGCATATTATCAAGCATCGGTTGTCTGCTGGTATCTGTTTTTGAGCAGTTCGAGTCATGGCGCTGTTACTTTAAAAGCTATATTTGAGTTTGCTCACTGTACCATAGACTGTAGAAATTATTTGCTGCTTGGTAGGGCGAAGGGATGAGTTTAACTTGTATTAAAGCTCGGGGGACACAGGAATTGCTTGATTTAGATGGTTAGCTGGTGGGTTTGGTGTAGAATATCGGACTGGTAGCAGGTTCTCGCAGAGTAGATATTTACCCTGCGAAGTCAAATTAGGCCTATATGACTCGTAGTGGAATGGCTCGGATATCGCAGAGCGAGGTGATGGCGGTTGGTAGGGTAATTGGAAATGAACTAGGGAGGGGGAAGGATACCTGACTGATGAAGCTTGGCTGTAGTCGGCTGGTGTAAGCCTAGCTGCCTTGGTACGGCTTGGCTCGGCGGAAACAGTGAACAACCCGTCCTGTCGTCAGTGAGTGTAGTGGTGAGTGGTCCAACCCGCTCCTGTTGCCCGTATTTATTTGGTATCGTCACCTTTTGGCTATTGCTATTTACATCTTTTGGAAAGAGATGAAAACTTATATCCGCAGCCCTCTTTTATGCATCGAATTACAGCCGTAAACTGAGCAATATACGTTGCTTTTACTAATTTTACACTCCATCAACGAGTAAAACTTATTACTTATGTATAAAGACACGAAGAAATTACCTCGATCTGCTTACGAATACAAGAAACCATATACAAACAGTCACCACGTGACAAATGTACCCTACTTGGTACATATATGAATGCAGAATTGAGACAAGCTGTTGAAAGCCTGTTGGCAAATCCCTATTGAGATGCAAGAAGATGGTTGATCCAATGCTCAGGCCTAAAACCATTCGCACTAGTCGTGGATTTTAGGGGCATTAGACTAATGGCAACTTCTTGGAATGGTAGAAAGCAGCAGTTGGTTGATTATGGGGCTTTGTGACATCATGGTCATGTAGATCTGTGTACTTGGGCATGTGGAATTTGTCTGATAACCTGCGTTATTGTCAGGGCTGGATTAGTGTGTGCATTTATTATTCAGATGAGGACTGGGAACGAGGTGGCCATGGCCTTAATTTAGGAACCATCCCGGCATTTCCCAGGAGTAGAAGCGTGGAAACCACTTCCAAGATGGCTAAGATAGGAATCGAACCCTCCTTTTCTTAGTTTTGCCTCATGAGGCTGAGTGTGCCTTGTTCCATCCCTCAGACCAAAATTAAAATTTCTTGGCAGAGCTGGAAATTGAACCTGGACCAACTGCCAAAAAATGCTAGCCGCATAACGCGAGATGGTTGGTAGAATAGTCTCCTGACCTCTCATCAACCGGCACATTAAAAGCCACTTGTAGAAAATTCAATGAATTCACTGAGAAATTGACGAGTTAAGTACAGGCGTTGAAAGGTAAGCTTTATCGACGGAGTAATATCTTGAAAATTATAATTATAAGATATCAACACAAAACAATTTTCTGTGGAGAGCTGAGATATTTAAATTGCAAGAGCGGAATATATGAGAGGGAATTGAACTGAGGCAGCGTTGTCGCGAATGGGTACGTCCTCTACACTTCCACTCATTTCTACATGATCATAATAATAGCATTATCATGACGAATACAATACATAGTGTTATCACTGACCGAGTTCAAGTGCGCCCCGCTGTTGGCCAGCGCGAGTGGTGCAGATCCCCAACGCTACAGTCAACCGCAGTCAGCTGTTCAAAAATGGGATACGTGCTGGCCTGCGTAAACCTCTTTACGAAGGCTGCGGTTACGCTGATTACATCAAATTTTCAGTGCATATTCTAAAATAAAATAATAGCCTGCCTTCAACCAAAAATGTTCAAGGCAAAACGACATACGTAATAGAGGTAACACTTCAGGAGTGATCAACCAAGTAGAATACTTAAATTAGTCTAAATACCTTGTGTAATGATGAATAATAATTATGGAAGTGATGTCCTAATAGATGTTTCCTCCTTCACTGTCTGTAACCCACCCGCTATGCCCTTTTATAAAACGACATATACTGTAGTGAAATTTCAGATTAATTCTGTACCATGTATCACTCTTTTTTTCTTTTCGCTTTCACTTTGATAATATATCATTTTCATACCTTATTTCATCTTTTGGCGGGAGGGGGACATTATCAATTGTAACTACTAACCTTGATCACTTCTGCACCGGATATATGTGCTAAATCACTTAAACATGTGTTTTTATTTATTGTATATTTAACAATCGCAGCCATGTTCGACAGCATATTTGGTATGTGAAACTGCCGCAGTGAGCATCACATTGACGTCATTAGTTACCAACATATCCGATACTAAATAGGCCTACATTAGACGACACATGTAATGTTGTTATTATGTGAGAAAAAGAAATAAACGAGCTCTTCTTGGTTAGACGACTGACTGGACGAAACCAATGGTCGCTACTTGGTTAGACGACTGTCTGGACGAAAATTACCGATTGCACTACAAGCAAGGAGGTCCGGGCATAAGCCCCAGGTTAGGTTTGTTTTGTATGTAGAACAGTATTTACCACTGTAATGAACGCTGATCGCAAGAATTTCATGTTTTGAACTAATCGCCAAAACCAGCGCCTCACTGCCTAAAAGTTATTGGTCTAGGCACAAACCATGGGTTTGGATGAAAATTATTGATGCGTGTCTACCCCCACTGTGCGTGACAAAATCCAGGGGTGTTTGTATGGCCTAATGAATTAACAATTATTGGTCTAGACAAAAACAGCTTGCACAATCCATTGCGAACTGGTTCAAACTTGGCGCTATTTTGTTTCATGGTACCGCGCTTATACAAAGAAGTCCCGTAAGTGTGGGATTGGCAATATTGTACTTGTGCATAATTAACAGCGAAAATGGCAGACTCAGCTGGAATTCCATCTATATAAGTCGTGATCCTATTTGGAACATCCTGAGATCACACTTTGTCACGAACCTGGAAGTAAAATGGATAAGGGGCACCTGCCACATTGCAACAAACTTGATGTGACTGCTAGAACTTCAGGAAACCTCACACAACTCTATTGGAATGCAGGAAAGCTGATGGATTGGAATCTGGGCTAGCCATAAGAAACAACAATGCTTTAATATGAAAAATTGAGGTAACGTGGGCCGCGTTAGCTAATATATAACACCCCCAGTTTTTGTCATGCACAGTGGTGGTAGTCAAGCATCAATAATCTTTTTCCAGACCAATGGTTTTGCCTTTTATTTCATTATTCACGTGTCGTGAATTTTAAGAATGTCTAAGCTGTGTAGTATAGCCTACGAGATCTATGAAATTTTTCGTATTCTATTACCGTATAATGTATAGCCTACAAATATAGTTACCTGTGTCCTAATTCTAGCGCAGCCATCACAGCATACAGTCACAATCATGTCCGATGCAGGTGTATAAGCCACTTTCTACTTTCATTCAGAATTAATAATACAAGTAGGCTATAGCTGCGACCAATATTTATAACTTATTGCAACCAGTGGCTTCGCCCAAACCGTGTCATCTAACCCAGTAGCGAACAATGACTTTGTCTTACCCAACATTAGTACATCAGTAATTTTCACCCAGACATTCAGTGGCGCAGTAACTTATGTCGAGAACTAAAAGAGAGCTATGAGATATTTTTGGTATTCTCTGAAAATTTGCATATGTGACTCCTGCGTAGTGCATATATCATGCACATGTGAGTATATGGCTTTTCAGAATGATGATTGATTCATGTTGCACAACCCTTGAAGTTCGTTGAAGGGTATCACACTATTCTGTCGCAACCATGACTGAAACAAATAAAAATTGGCCTATTATAAATATTTTATCTGCCTACTACTAAGTAGGCTATAGGTCAGTAGCCAAGTACATAAGTTATAAGCTTCATAAATAATCACCAATACATTCACTACCACCAACCGAGTGTGAATCATAGACTTAAGCTTATGAGTTACATGTGCAATGTATTATAATATTATGGCTGACGGCATTTGGAAGTCGAGAATAATATACATTACTATATTAGAAGGCGCATTGAACCTAAGAATACATTCCCGAGAGAGAACTTACATAGGCTATATTTTAGGTTATGTTTGAATTAGGCCTATACTGAAAATGCAGTCGGAAGACTATTTCAAAATTTCCAAAGACCATTAAGGTTTTTTATTACGTTTTTTGTGCTCTGACTGAATATAAAAATAAATAAAACAACGATTAAATAACTCTGTACTTTAAATTGTGTAGCCTAGGTCTAGGCTAGGCCTACTTACTTAAATTGTAGTGATCTTTGTAGAGTTACTCCAATCCATCTTCAATCTTGTTCTCGTATTTTTTAGGCGTCATGATGAAATCTAAATAAGAATTTATCCAAAAATTAATTAAATAAAAGCTTCGAAACATCTCAGACAAGTGGATTTGACACACACATATCAAGAGTCAATAATAACTGTATAAACTGTTTTAATCGATGTATATTACTAGTACTTACCTTGCACAACTTGTTACAACTTCATTAGTCTTGAATTTCCAAAGAAAACTGTGAAATTATTTAAATAATAAGTCATTAGTTACAGTCGTAATTATAATGTTGGCTGACTTTGTGAAAAATGCATTCTGGGAGTTATTGCCAGAAACATGTCGGCAACTGTGACGTACGGAATTTTACTGGTATTATGGTCTTTGGAGATGGCGGGATTTTAAGCAGGGTTGGCGACAATGTGCTCGCACCTGAAAACAACTTACCTTCAAGAAATGCAACCATAAACCAACATTTACGTAGGCATAGGGGACGGCTGTTAATGTTGCCTACCCTGTCTTGATCTAGTAACTCATTTAAGCTGTCCCCGACTATATGTTTGTCTCAAAAATGATGTCGTTTAAATTATTAGAATAATTTGATCTCTGGGATGTATTTATATGGATTGCTTCTAAGACCTTCATCAAACTGCCCTTATTGACGTAATGTAAGATGTTCATGTCCTTGTCTATGGTCGTAAACTTATGACCGGATTCCTTCATGTGTGACGCCATTGCTGAAAATTTTCTGTGTTTAATGTCAGAAATATGTTCATTATAACGAATACGGAAGCTTCTTCCGGTTTGGCCGACGTACGTAGCCTTGCACTGGTTGCAATTGAGCTCATAAACACCGGATTTCATGTGTTTATTCGTGACGTTGACTTTACTGGAATTGAAGAATTTTTTAAAATTTGAATTATGGGTTTTGTAGGCTATGTCTATATTGTATTTCTTTAAGACGCTAGTGACTGTATAAATACTGCGGTCTATGAAAGTTAGTGGCGAAACTTTTCTTTGTAGAACTATCTTTTGATAATTTAGTAACAGGTTTGTTTTTCAATTTATAAATTGACATAATTGCGACTATATCCATTGACCTTGGCTATTTGATGTATTATTTTGATTTCTTTTTCCTCGGACAATGGTAGTCTTAAGGCTCTGTTAATGAGGCTTATAAAAGTCGCATTTTTGTGGTTGCCCGGGTGGTTAGAATCTTGGCGTATGATCACGTTTGTTAAGGCTTCCTATAAATATTATACTGTAACCGGTTATCTTTTTTAGTAACTGTTAAATCTAAATAATTAATTTTGTTATCTTTTTCTGACTCTAAGGTGAATTTAATGTTATTATCGATGCTATTTAAAATGTCCAGTACCTGATCTATCTCTTGTACTTGGTTGTTTATGATTAGGAAAACATCGTCCACATACCTGCCCCAGAACTCAATGCCTTTGATTTTATTTATAATTTTTTCCTGCTCCAGATGGTCCAAGTATATGTTGGCCAAAATGCCTGAAAGAGGGGATCCCATAGCAAGACCTTCAAATTGCTTATAGATCTTCCCATTAAAGGTGAACACGTTGTTACTACTGTCGACCAAAGTATTATGTGTACTCGAGTTTGAAGGTTGTTTGTTAAGTAACCAATAGACCTACATAAAATCCAATACCATCAACATTTTCGTCGTTCTATTCTACGTTAGTTCATGTAGGTTTGGATTTTTTAATTTATATTTTAATATTTTTTATCGCAGTTGGAACACAAAATGTGCACGTTATTAAGCTTGTTTCAACCATGCATCACATTTAAGAATTATCTCAAAAGCCCGTCATCAGATCGAATCCAAATTTTAACACAATATACATTGGAATGTTGTATAACTGGTTTATTAATTTCACAATTGTGTGTGTCCAAGAAACAAAGTTATCATTGTTGTAAGGTAACATTTTCTCGGCTCGGGGTGGTTGGAAAATGTAGTTCTTGGTTGCGTTGTAATCGGTATAAATCAAAAGGTTATGCTGTATGACTGTGAAATACGTAAATTAATTCACTTATTTTATATCGGTTTGTATTTCTACGGGGAAATAACACATGTTTCACCTGCTAGCCGCTCTGGCAAACTCTGTACAGCGTTGCTGAGATGGAGCCCATCACTTCCGAGCGAGACGCGCCATGATGCGTGTGGACACCATTAAGGCAACGCATAATTAACTTCCTCCACTGAAAGATCTCCCTGCCTTTTGTGATTGTCTTTTTTACAATTGTTCACGAAACGACATATCCACACTATCATGCTTATCACCTTTCGATATCGTGAAAAATATGCATATATGCATACATTGATGCATTACATTGATTGGCTCATCCTTGTTGGTACAGGTTACAGAAGAAGTCACATGTTTTTTCTTTTAATTTCTTACCTCTTCTTCATCAGAGATGGGTTTAGCACTAGGCCACATAGTAGATGGTTGCTTAAGCCAAGAAGGTCCTCCCACCATCTTGTCTGGCTGCGTGGCTCAGGGGTAACGTTCTCGCTTGTTGAGCCCAAGGTTGCAGGTTCGAAACCTGGCGCAGTCAGCTGGCATTTGAGGGTGCGCAAATGCGAGGGAGCCGTGTCAGTAGATTTACTGGCACGTTAAAGATCCCCTTCGGGGCAAAATTCCGGCACCCCGGCGTCTCTAAAAGCCAGTGTAGTTAAAAGGGACGTAAAACCAATAACATTATTATACCTCCCACCATCTGGATTCGAGCAAATGTTTTCCTGAACAACCTCTGGATGGGAGATCGGCTGGATTCATACTACCAGGTAGATGTCGCCATTGTCCTGTCCAGTCAATCTCCTAGTTTCAGTCACTCTATTGTAGACAAATACTCCCCACTCTTCATTTCTATGAATCCAAGATAGGACAGTGGAGGAGTCACTCCAATAATAAATAGTCATGTCTGGGATTGAAATATCCTTAACCACAAAAGCACATTTATTATTATTATTATTTATCGTATGATGATACAGAGTTAAAATATACACTACATATCAAGTTATATATACAGTTATATACAAAGTCATAAACACAAGTTCTAAACTTCTATGTCCAGGCCATCAATCCACTGAAGTGCCTCAGAAGATCCATGGTGAATGTCACCTACTGATCCTTGGAACGCTCGTTGCGGACATTCACCAACAATATGTCCGATGGTTTGCAAGGTAGCTCCACAATCGCAGTTAGCAGAAGTAACCCAACCCCATTTGTGAAGCAGGAATCCACATTTGCCTTGTCCTGTACGGATCCGGTTAATAATTCTCCATTGGCGTCTGGGGAGTTTGAAACCGTCTACCCGGTTGGAAGGGTTTTCAATCAGATGTGCATTGAATACTGATGATTCTTCCCACATAGTTTTCCATGCTTCTGAGATGTTAAATGAAGAGTCTTCAAGGAGTACTGCAGAGCGCCAAGGTGGTTTTCTTGACTTCAACCGTTGATTGCCTGCTTTTGCTACATCAGTATGTATGGGTAGCTGGGGGTTCTTCTGAATGGTTTTCCAGATCTTCAGGAGAGCCTCTGATCTTCGAAGAGGTGGAGGTTGGATGTTACTTAGAACAGGTAACCATATAGTGGGTGTGCTACGTATACAGTCCGTAATCAGTCGCATTGTACATCTATCTTCTTGGAGTGGACACTGTTTAGCCAAGATGGGCAGCAGTATTCAGCAACGGAGTATGACAGTGCCAGAGCAGTTGATCGTAAAGTTTGAGCGCTGGAACCCCAGGAGGTACCAACAAGCTTCTGAGTGATGCTATTACGGGTCTTCACCTTTGCGGCCACGTTCGTGAGATGTTGTTTGAAGGTCAAGGACCTATCAAGTGTTATCCCAAGGTACTTAGGCATGCTGCAGAACTGCAAAGTTTGTCCTCTGAATTTGACTTCTGGTTTGTAATTAGAGAACCTATTGCGTAAGTGAAATGCGGATACAACAGTTTTCTGATAATTTAGGCGTAGGCACCATTTCTTGAAATATGTGTCCAAGACTTCCAAGTCGGCAGTTAGTGTATTTTCAGCATCGGTGAAGTTGGAGTTCTGGGTTACCAAACAGATGTCATCAGCATATATGAATTTCCTTGAAGAAGTTTCTTGCAGGTCGTATATGTAAAAGCTGAAAAGGAGAGGAGCTAGGACAGATCCTTGGGGTAATCCGTCATTTAATTTGAAGAACTTGCTTCTATCATTGCCAGAGTAAACCTGGAAAAGTCTATTGCACAGCATGTTGTTAATTAGGTTTGTGAGTTTGAGACACGGGATGATGCTCACAAATTTCAGAAGGAGGCCTTCTCGCCATACTGTATCATAAGCGGCCGATAGATCCAAGAAAGCAGCTAGGCTTACAGATTTCTCCTCGTACCCATTTTCAATATGAGTTGTTAATGCAAACACTTGATCATTACAGCTTCTGCCAGGTCTGAATCCAGCTTGTTCTATGGGGATGTGGTTGTTAATAGTATCAAAAATTCTGTTGTAGATGAGTCGCTCAAGTAGTTTGTAAGTGACACTTAGTAGAGCTATGGGGCGATAACTTTCGACTTTTGTCGGATCTTTGTTCGATTCGAGGATCGCTAATATTTTTGTTTTCTTGAATAATACAGGGAGATTTCCAGTATTAAGGATATCTGAAAAGAAGTTAGTAAGCCATTTAATTGTAGCTGGTCCACAGTGAGCGAGGAATTCAGGATAGATTCCGTCGAATCCAGCTGCTTTCCCAAGTTTCATGTTTGTGATGGCGACTCTTGACTTCCTCTACAGTGAATAGAGTGGAGAGTTTTGAAGAATTCTGGGCTGCTCTTTTCTTGATTTTCAGCTGAGATTTGATTTCCCTTCTTGTCTGCTTATCTTTTGGGCTCATGGAATTTGAGATTAGATGATTGGCAAAGTCATTTAGCTTAATGGCAGTTTTCGATCTGATTGGTGTTGAATTTGTTGGGTCTAGTTTTCTAATGTGAGGAAAGCAATGGCAAACTACCTCACTCCTCTTCTTGCCTAGAACGCCTCAATATAGCGCTGCCTTGGGTTTTTGTGGGTATCTACTCACATAACGTAACGGCAGTGCTTTTTGAGGATCCAACCAGCCTTTGGGCTGACTACCTAACAGACAGTTTTCTAATAACAGACCAAGCTTTCAGACTCGAGTGTGTGTGGTCGAATGATTCCACAGTTTCATGCCAGATCTTTTTTCTATTCTCATCTAGTGAATGTAGGAGGCCAGTAGCATTATCAGCAGATGGATTTGCTTCATATTTTTTCAGTAAGCTTTCACTATCCTCACTCCAACCGGGTGTGTATTCTTTACGATAACCTCTAGGAATACATCGTCTAGCTGCTCCTTTAATTATGCCGATAAATCGTGTGTAATTACTACATGTTGGCTTGATCCATCTGATGTTGGAGTCTGTTTGCTTTGCAAATTCAGACCAGTTTGCCTTCTTAAAGTTCCACCTTGGTTTTGGATGGGACTGTACAATTGGTACACATATCCCAGTCTCTAAAATAATAGGTCTGTGCTGATTGTGGGGGAAATCATTAAGTACCGTACTGCGTATCTGGCTATAGGAGTTTTGAAGCTGAGTTGTGAAACACAGATCAGGAGTATATCCTCTGTTCCAGCGACCTGAATGAAAAGTGGGTAAACTTTTACCATCAAAAATTAATTTTAGGTTTTCAGTTTCCATCCAATCACAGAGCAGGGGCCGATAACCTAGATGTTAGGCCCCTTAAAACAACTATTATCATCATCATCAACCAATCACAGAGAGCTTCGCCATTACTGTCACTCTCGCAGTATCCCCAGAGACTATGATGGCTATTGAAATCACCCAGGAATAGAGTTGGGTGTTGCTGAGATGGAAAAGGAGGGGTTGTCCAGTTCACTTCAGGAGGCTTGTATACATTTACTATTGTTACACTATCAATTTTTGTTATAATTGTAAATATATTATTTTCACTGCTCACTGAAAGTACCTGATGGTTTTTTATGTTATGCTTGACGTAAGTCGCTAGGTCGTACTTTTCATGGTTGTTCGAGGCTATTAATGTATATCCTGGTATTTTCCCTCTACTTCGTAACTGTTGATCATCTGCTGTATGCGTTTCTTTGAGTGCAATGACATCGATAGCATGTTTCTTTGATAGTCTGGATAGATAGTCACATTTAGCTCTTCTTATTCCTTCAATGTTCAGTTGACATATGCGGAGAGATGGTCCAACGCTACGAACCTGTGCGTCCTGAGAAGGACTTATTGACTGTTTACTCTGTATTTGTTGACCGGGAGGCCTTTTCAGGCAGTTCGGTCTCATCTCTATTTTGTTGCTTACTTAGCACCACCCGGGGGACACGTGTAGGGTAGCAATGGGTAAAACCTACGGACGTGAGCAACGTTTGACCCCCATAACCTAGTCCCTATTGTAGCAGCTAGCATCTGAAGTCGGTGAATACCGTATATACTCGAATACCACCCGCACATTTTTAAACAAAATCGGACGTGAAAAATTGGGGTGCGGGTCTTATTTGAGTCATCCTGATCTTAAAGATTTAAATTGCCCGCCACGCGCGATAGCGGGTGTTGCGAGTATCCGCTAGATGGTGCTAGCCTTCTTCCGGCTATCACTTCGTTTTACCGTAAGCAGGCGGCGTCATACAGTCTCGCTCACGTTTTCTGAGTGTAAACATGAGTTCTACGAAGCGTTTGCGGTCGTTTACTGTGAGTGAGAAGCTGAAAGTTGTGAGGGAAGCTGAAATTATTGGTAATGGTGCCGCCGGTAGGAAATATGATAGTGATGAGTCATGTATTCGAGATTGGAGAAAGAAAAAAAGTGTTGCATTATTACGACGAAAGAGCTTGCTTGTTCCGGACAGTTACCGCGGCCATACATCAGACGCTGTGAAGAAATTCGCCAAGGATGGGAAAACCGACCTAGCAATCATCCCGGGTGGGATGACGTCTATGCTACAGCCACTGGATGTCTGCGTGAACCGACCGTTCAAAGCACCCTTGAAACAGCTGTATACAGAGTGGATGGCGGCCGATAAGCACACACTGACCCCAACTGGTCGTATTCAGCGCCCGGAAGTTCAGCTGCTCTGTTCGTGGATTTTGACGGCATGGAATCGTATCTCGGGAGATCTCATACGGAAGAGCTTCAAGAATTGTAGTATTTCCAATGCTATGGATGGCAGTGATGACGACATTTTGTGGGAAAGTGATGGTGAAAAAAGTTCCGAAGTTGGTACTTCTGATGACGATGAAGTGTTTGTGTCTTTTATTTGTATTTTTATTTGTTTCTGTGTGTTATTTTAGGGCGAATTCAGAACTGTTGGAAACTATTTTGTAGAAATGCTATTCTGTTTATTTAGTAAAGATTGTAAATAGTTTTGAGTAAATTTTTTTTTTTTTAAATGTTGTTCTTCAACAGCAGGATGCGGTTCTTATTCAGGGGCGGGTCGTATTCGAGTAAATACGGTATTCATTTTCTTTACAGGTGCCACCCGAGATTCGGCTTGCACTAACTGTATGGATACTCCAAGACTCGTTTGAACTCTAATAAATACTGCTACTGCAAAAGCAGCCTGACTAGCATCAGAATACATGTGCACGCTACATTCACCAATATGTATAATCCCACCTGTTATCCATCTAGGAACTTGAACACAAGCTACATACTTTAATTCATTGAGCCAGTCTTTAAACTTCTCTTTGATGTGTTCATCAACCTCAGCATCCCACGCTACTTTGGATTCCCTAGTTTGTTGCAGTAAGATCTTGGGACATAATAGATACTGGACACGAAAATCCTTTAGGATCATATATACGCTGAGCAACAGAAAGAATCACTCTTTTGGTTATCACTTCTAAGTGAATATCCTTAAAACATTAAGATCTATCTGCAGTGTATCAGCACAACGATTCCAGGTAAGTCCTAAAACATGTGATGTTTCAACAGGGCTCGCTGCTAATTTCTCCGTAGGTATCGTATACTCCCAGCCCCTCAAATAAAATTTCCGAACAGCCATTAGTCTTTGAGCTTCCACTCCCACCTGGTGGTAAGCCTGGTAACAACCATCAGACTTTAATTTATGCACTGTTGACTTCAGCGTTTTCTTTGCAATGTTGTAATTGCTTGGTAATGGGGAGTGTCCTTCTACCCAAGGCATATGTACTTCGTAACGACCTTCTGAATTGACACACACTGTATCCAGGAAGTGTTTCTTTGTTGCAGCAGCCAACTCTTCTTTGCATTTCTTCTCCACAGGATCTGTAATTCCAAGTACATCCAAGCTCCATAAGTCTGATATGCTATTGCCCTTAACAAACAGAGAATTCACCATCATAGTAGTATTCTTAGCTCTCGATCCACCGGGCACCTTCCCCATTAAGGTTCAACCTAGACGAGTTTCAATGGCAACAAGGCCTGATGCTAACTCTTTACGACGACCTGTTAGTAATCTTCCTGCAACGTCTGCTCCTATAAGAACTGCTATCGGGTCATCAGTGCAGCCAACATCCGTCAGTGAAATGTCTTTTTTCTTTAATTCTGTCATCCATGGTCCATTTTAAACAGAAGGAATCTCTTGAAATATAACAGGCTGATCTAAAGCCGTAAAGTTGCAAGAGAAACCTCCGCTAAGGTTACCTAATCTTATCTGGTAACAAAGATGTTTGCAACTTTCAGTATTTATACCTCCAAACAATGAATGGATTACAGCTTCTTCCCACTGAGGTAAATACTGCATTTCTTTCGCAATATCCTTCAATATATAAGATTTCTGAGATCCTATGTCAATGAGAACCCGTACACAAGATTCTTGTCAGTCAGATGCTATCTTTACCCTCAAAGTTTGTAAGAAAACTTTGGGACTGTGGGAGAAATTCGCCAATGCTACATTTCCAAAATCTGACTTGGTTGTTGTGTCAATATGAGGCTCCAATTCCTCACACATAGTCACATGATGTTTTCCACACACACACAACATCTTAAAACAGCTCGACATTTTTTAGTTACATGCCCTGGCTTCAAACAACAAAAAAAAAACACCTCTCTGTTTCAGTATTTTCTGCTTCTCTGCTACATTCAGGCTTTGAGCTGTGAAACAGAACTATTATGAGACTTTTCACAAAATATAAAAGTCCTCTTCGCTTCTTTAACATCTCCGGCTGCTGTAGCTACGTTCTCCTTAGGGTAGAATTTGTGAATTGATCTCTCATTGACACTAGTTTTAGCTTCACAGCGTCCTAAACCAAAACCACTCGGAGCAAGTGTAATTTATTCTTTCTTCACCTTCTACTTCTGTTCTCAGAAACTCCATCAAGTTGCTGAGTCTTTCTTTAGCATCCTTCATCTCCCCTCTACTAGCACTTCTATGCTTTGCTTTCAAAAACTCTTCAGGGAAGTATGACTCTAAAGGGAATAGCATAGCAGAACATTTATCTGTCGTGACACCTAGTGTTTCAAGAGCTCTCAAATATGATTCAAGTTTATCATACAGTGAAGCCAAAACTATAGATTCCTTTGATTGATGGGTGGACAAAATTAGCTTTAAAACTTCTCTAACATACACCTCAACTAACACGTTGTCCCTTCCGAACCTCGATTTCAGACGAATCACTGCTTTGGAGTAGTTTTCTATAAGGAGAAGATATCAATTCAAAGGTACAATTTATTAATACTTGTGGATGCCATTTTCCCTACTATGAAACAATCGACATTTGAAAATCAAATAATGCAAAGAGTAGCCTACAGATGAAACTTAACTTGTTCCTTTGATTTACTGTTCCTGAAATCCATGCAAAATGATAAAGGAAAGACCTAAGAATGTTAAAAAGCTATGAAACAGACGGCACAGTGGCCAAAATGTGATGTGGACAGCAATTATGGAGCGTATTTTCCTACAGCAACAGTATCTGCAAATCTCACACTTCGTACATTATTTAAGTAATTTTTTAAAGAAATTACAGATATTTATGAAATAAGAGTGCAATTCGTCACTGCTAATGTCTATTCTCTTTCATTTGAATGGTCATTTGTCACGATCGGTCACTTGTGAGCGCCGCAGGAGGTATCTATACTACTGAAATAATATATACTAGCGGACTCGTGCGAGATATCTCGCATGTTCATAAACCACACTTTCCCCAATAGGATTATAATGAGAGACTTAAGGAGAAAGGTTAAGTTTTTATTTCAACCAAATGATTATAGAACACTTTATATTTCAGGATAAAGGAAAGATCTCAGAATGTTAATATTACAGGAAACAGGCATCACAGCGGTCCATGGACAGCAATTATGGACCGTGTTTTCCTACAACAACGGCGTTCGCAAATCGCACACCCCGTACATTTTTTTAAAGTCAAATTTAAAAAAATATATAGATATTTATGGAATGATGGTGCAATAAGTCACTGCTAATGTATATTCTCTTTCATTTGAATGCTCATTTGTCACGATCGGTTGCTTGTGAGCGCCGCCAGAGGGTTTTATACTACTGAAATAATATATATGATGAAGGCACGTTGAGCCTCCGTGGCTTAGGCGGCAGCACGCCGGCCTCTCACCGCTGAGTCCGTGGTTCAAATCCCGGTCACTCCATGTTAGATCTGTGCTGGACAGAACGGAGGCAGACAGGTTTTTCTCCGGGTACTCCGGTTTTCCCTGTCAAAATTTCATTCCAGCAACACTCTCCACTATCATTTCATTTCATCTATCATTCCTTTAATCATTGCCCCAGAGGAGTGCGTCAGGCCTCGGCAGCCGGCACAGTTCATATCCTCGCCGCTAGATAGGGGCTTCATTCATTCCATTCCTGACCCGGTCGGAGACTGGAAGCAGGCTGTGGATTTTCATTTTCATGAAGGCACGTTAGGTTAAGGCATTATTTGTTAACTGTATTTTATTTTGATTTCTTTAATGCATGTTAATTAACTAGAACATCATTCATATCTTAGCTAAATATCCCTAGTGAATCTCACTTCCATCACGGCCTTGTTTAGTGTCTCCCGTCCATCCCCTGGCTAGTCCAGACCTCTTATCCTGTCCTCGGCGTTAGCATCTAATGGGGCAAAACGTCGAGGGTTACATATGGCTCGGCAGATCATGACTTGGTAAGTATGCCTTGTGCTTTCCTTATCAGACTGTCGGGGCCGTTACATTATGGCTTCCTAGGTAGCAATTACAGTTATGTCCATTTTTAGAATTTGAACATCAACATATGCTTAATTTGCTAGCATTGCCATCATTGATTGAATATATTATCCTGCTATTTATTTCAGACACACCATTTTAGGCTGTGACAGTACTGTGAAATATATTTTTACTACTGCAAAAATCTCACTGAATATTGAATGTACTGCCCAACCAATGCAACAGGACAGCATAAATTCTAGCTAAACTAGGAAGATACATAATCCTATAACCCACATTGTATATGCTATGCACAGTTCCTTCTACACGGAAATATTACAGAGACTCCATTCCGCAGATGGTTGATGCCAAACCTACTCCATTGACAGTTAGGCGCAGGGTCTGTATTAATACGATACCTTCTTCTTCTACTTGGAGTTTTCCCGCAGGTGCAGGGTCCGCTGTCCGGATCTTGGCTCGATCGCGAGCATCATAATGTGTTACGCCGAGCACCTTCATATCGGCATTTATCGTATCATGTCAGCGCTGTTTTGGTCTCCCACGTGGTCGTTGCCCATTGATTTCCATGCACTGGATAGAATTACTACCGTTCCTGGTGCAGCACGTAGGACGTGACCGTTCCATATTTTTTTTTGCCGAGCCTTCTCAGTGATGGGATAAATGCCCATTTGCTGGCGAATGATGTCGTTTCTTACATGGTCCAGGAGTGTGATGCCCATTGACCAATGGAGCATACGCATTTCCATGCAGGGTAGTTAGCGCTCTGTAGGTCTGTCAGTTAGTCGACATTCAGCGCCATACAAAGCAACAGGACATACTATCCTGCAATATATTTTGGATTTCAGATGTAGTGGCATCCTTCTGTCGCAGAGTACACCTGTAACTTCCCTCCATCTCATCCAAGCTGCATTTATCCTGCTTCGCATTTCATCATCTAATTCACCATCAGATTGTAAGAGAGATCCTAGATACCTGAAGCTTACGGTCTTAGCTAATGTCTCTCCGTCAACTTTAATGGAGCTGTTGCTTGTGATGGTTTCAAGGTATTCGGTCTTCTTATTCAGTCTAAGACCGTATTTCGAAAGACGGCTGTTCCAAACTTCAACTTGATGCTGCAGTCCTCCTCCGGTGGTATCAGCAAGTGCAACATCATCTGCGTATAAGAGAGTCCGAGGAACGCTCATTTGCAGGTCTCGTGTGATTGCGTCCTTGACTAGGAAGGGGACTGTGAGGATTCCTGGTGTACACCAACTTTCACTGCGAAGCTCTCCGAGGTGCCGACTGCGCAACGTACACAACTGGTGGAGTTAGTGTATAGCATCTTGATCCAGCTGATAAGCATTTCTGGTATACCATGGCCACGAAGTGCATACCAGATCAGACGATGTGGAACTCGGTCAAAAGCCTTTTCAAGGTCAAGGAAGATGATATGCAGTGGTGGTTGTTACTCACGGTGCTTTTCAATGAGCATTCTGGTTGGTAATAATGCTGATGATGTCTTGCAGTCGTCGATCAAGAATTCTCTAAAAATCTTCATTGTGTGCGACAGGAGGCGTATTGGACGGTTATTTCCACATTCTGCAGGGGCACCTTCCTGCTTCAAGATAGGTACAGTGATGCTTGTAGTCCAGTCACTGGGAATAGTTCTACAGTCAACTATAGCATTGAAAAAGTTTGTCAGCCAGTTGATTGCAGGTTGTTCTGATTCCTGGAACTTCCAGAAGTCTACCGGGAGGTCATCTGGTCCTGGCGCTTTTTGATTCTTCATACTCCTGATCCCGCTGGTGACTTAATCTGATGTGATGTGAAAGATAGGGTCTTCTGTTAGATGACCTCCTGGAATTGGCGGATGTGGGAAATCAATGTTGGAAAATTCTTCGAAGTGCTGTTGCCAAAGTTGAGGATGTCCTATTTGTTCTGTAATCGCTGACCATCTTTGTCTTCTATACACACACTCTGTGCTCAATGTCAAGTCAGGGTGTCTACCGGTAACGAAAGTAACGAAAGTAACGAAAAAGTAACGAATTTTACAAATGGGTAACGAAAGTAACGAAAAAGTAACGAATTTTTCAAACGGGTAACGAAAATTTTCTGAAGGCGGGTTGAATCATTTAAACTCGCGCTGGCAGGCTCAGAGATCGCGAGTTTCACGCAAGCGGCGCCGTGACTATTGCATAGTACTAAGCTATATGTATCCGTGCCCGTCCTCAAGGAAATACATACCGAGGATACCTTGAGCGGTATACATCGGTTCAACGTATATTTTCGGCATCAAGAAGTCTTAAGTTTCGTGTGAAATATGTTTCTGTGTTACTGTATTAGGAAACCTGACTTTTCGCGAGACGTTTATTCGCGAATACTTCCGAAACTAAAAAGAAATCTCTCATTTATGTTATTTGGAAACTATGTCAAATTGAAGTCCAGAAATAACGCGAAACAATTTAATGTCGCAATCTTGCGAAATGTTACCGTTTCGAAAAAAAATGTGAAAAATCTTCGAAATACATATAACTTATTTAAAAAATATGTCAAGTAAATTTGCGACATTCAGTATGGTTAATTCGAAATTCCGTTATAAGTCGATTTTTCCTTCGAACTTTCGTTCCATCGGATATATAATCTAACCGATTATTTCGATAACTTGTTGATAATTCGTGGTTCTCAATCGAAATAAAACTTGCCCTCTTGACGTATTATTCGTGCAATCCTCTCAGAACAATTCGTAATATTCGATACCGTACCTACTTCGAACGTTTATCCTCCAAAATCGCATCCTGAAGACGGCCGGCTGACCGCACGACTTGCCTGCGGGAATCTCGTCAAACGGACCGAGATCGACGTCAGTTGCGTAAAATCATAATACCCGTCCCCTATCGTGAACTTGTGACCACGGGGACTGCGGAAATCCTGTTCAAGGTGATTGGGCACCCATCACGGAGCACCCATCACGAAACATACTTGCCACTTTTCCCATGACCGTATACTTAAAAGCGTGCGGGGAGCGAGAAGTGCATCAACCCACTTAAAAATGGCAGTCTACGTAGCATCGAAATACTAAATCCTCCTCGTGATCCACCCTGAATTCATGAACTCCCAACCACAGCATAGGGACAAAGGGAATCACGGCGCCGCCGAACAACATGTTCTTAACTACGCGTGAATTTTAACCATGCCCAACCTTGAGCTTGCCTCCGCCATTCTGTCAGCACAGATAGACAGGCAGACAATCGTTGAACGGCCAGGTGCGGCGACGATTGCATAATATCTCGAGGACAACGTAAAACGGCCGAGAGCGGCAGCGATTGCGATACATCGCGATATTTCTCCGCATTCAATGACGAGGACATTACTGTATTCTTGTCAAAAGGACAGCAAGTGGCGCCGATTGCGTAATAATGCTATATTTTCTTGTGCCCGAACTCGAGGACAATGGAAATCTCGTCGAATGACTAAAAGTGACGCTGATGATTTAAATCGCGATTTTTCTCCGTGTTCTATCGTGAAAACTACGGGAAGTTCACCAAACAACTGAGACCAGCGCCGATCGTGTAACATCTCGATATTTCTCCGCATTTGACTGCGAAGACAGAATTCGGTGACGATCGCGTAACATCGCATACATTTCTTCGCGACCTACCGCGGGGACGAAGGAAATCTCGCCAAATGGTCGAGAGCTGAGCAACCTCTTGGTACCGTAATAATAACAACATATTGTGGACAAACTGAAACAACTCATTGGATTTTAAATATCTAGTATATATTTATTATTTTTTAAATGTTTATAACAACATGTGAATTTCATTTAAAGGGGCTTCGGTGGTGTAGTTGGTAGCATGCTGAACTGCTGTGCCCAATATAGCGGGTTCAAACCCGGCCAAAGTCGTCGGATTTTTTAAAAGCGTTAAAAATCCTTCAGTATGCCTTCCTTCGGAGGGGAAGTAAAGCCGGCGGTCCCATGTCATGGATTTATGGCATGTAAAGGATTCTTCCAGAGACAAAACTTGTGTGAAGCTAAATTGTTAAGTTATATTTCGTCAGAACGCTCTATCAAAGTTCCAACGTTTACCACTAGGTATCATTGATATCTGGTTGCAACTTGAAATTGAACGGAACTTGTAGCTCACCCTAAGGGTGTCCGTTGGAAGCAGCTACAGACTCAGACGTACTGAACATGTCCTCGGACACTCCCGGCACTAAAAGCCATACGATAAATATAAAACTTCTTTAAAAACAGTTCATTGTTTTTTTTCTTCACCGCGTGATGAGCGCCTATGCTTGTAGACCGCAGACGTAACTTGAATTCAAAGGTAACTAAAATTAACTAAAAGGTAACTAAAAGGTACCTAAAAAGTAACTAATTTTTACTTCATCCTTACAGTAGACACCCTGCAAGTACTGACTTAACTCTAACCTTGGTCAGCCTGAAGATAGTTTTCTCTCCTTCCTTTGAGCAGAGGTGCCAACTATTACGGATTGTCCGTAATTAATACGGATCTCTGCTCACGATTACGGCATTACGGTCAAAGGGGAAATTATTACAGAAAAGTGACATCACGAAAAAATACATTTCTATGAAAAATAAAAGGAAAGTTGCAGGGTCAGGGTGTCTACCGGTAACGAAAGTAACGAAAAAGTAACGAATTTTACAAATGGGTAACGAAAGTAACGAAAAAGTAACGAATTTTACAAACGGGTAACTAAAATTTTCTGAAGGCGGGTTGAATCATTTAAACTCGCGCTGCTAGGCTCAGAGATTGCGAGTTTCACGCAAGCGGCGCCGTGCCTATTGCATAGTACTCCGTGCCCGACCTCAAGGAAATACATACCGAGGATACCTTGAGCGGTATACATCGGTTCAACGTATATTTTCGGCATCAAGAATTAGTCTTAAGTTTCGTGTGAAATATTTTTCTGTGTTACTGTATTAGGAAACCTGACTTTTCGCGAGACGTTTATTCGCGAATACTTCCGAAACTAAAAAGAAATCTCTCATTTCTGGATTTGGAAACTGTCAAATTGAAGTCCAGGAATAACGCGAAACAATTTAATGTCGCAATCTTGCGAAATGTTACCGTTTAGAAAAAACTACGAAAATTTTTCGAAATACATATAACTTATTTAAAAAATATGTCAAGTAAATTTGCGACATTCAGTATGGTTCATTCGAAATTCCGTTATAAGTCGATTTTTCCTTCGAACTTTTGTTCCATCGGATATATAATCTATCCGATTATTTCGATAACTTGTTGATAATTCGTGGTTCTCAATCGAAATAAAACTTGCCCTCTTGTCGTATTATTCGTGCAATCCTCTCAGAACAATTCGTAATATTCGATACCGTACCTACTTCGAACATTCATCCTCCAAAATCGCATCCTCAAGACGGCCGGCTGACCGCACGACTTGCCTGCGGGAATCTCGTCAAACGGACCGATATCGACGTCAGTTGCGTAAAATCATAAAACCCGTCCCCTATCGTGAACTTGTGACCACGAGGACTGCGGGAATCCTGTCGAAGGTGATTGGGCACCCATCACGGAGCACCCATCACGAAACCTACTTGCCACTTTTCCCATGACCGTATACTTAAAAGCGTGCGGGGAGCGAGAAGTGCATCAACCCACTTAAAAATGGCAGTCTACGTAGCATCGAAATACTAAATCCTCCTCGTGATCCACCCTGAATTCATGAACTCCCAACCACAGCATAGGGACAAAGGGAATCACGGCGCCGACCGAACAACATGTTCATAACTACGCGTGAATTTTAACCATGCCCAACCTTGAGCTTGCCTCCGCCATTCTGTCAGCACAGATAGACAGGCAGACAATCGTTGAACGGCCAGGTGCGGCGACGATAGCATAATATCTCGAGGACAACGTAAAACGGCCGAGAGCGGCAGCGATTGCGATACATCGCAATATTTCTCCGCATTCAATGACGAGGACATTACTGTATTCTTGTCAAAAGGACAGCAAGTGGCGCCGATTGCATAATAATGCTATATTTTCTTGTGCCCGAACTCAAGGACAATGGAAATCTCGTCGAATGACTAAAAGTTACGCTGATGATTTAAATCGCGATTTTTCTCAGTGTTCTATCGTGAAAACTACGGGAAGTTCACCAAACAACTGAGACCAGCGCCGATCGTGTAACATCTCGATATTTCTCCGCATTTGACTGCGAAGACAGAATTCGGTGACGATCGCGTAACATCGCATACATTTCTTCGCGACCTACCGCGGGGACGAAGGAAATCTCGCCAAATGGTCGAGAGCTGAGCAACCTCTTGGTACCGTAATAATAACAACATATTGTGGACAAGACGACATATTAGCTGAAACAACTCATTGGATTTTAAATATCTAGTATATATTTATTATTTTTTAAATGTTTATAACAACATGTGAATTTCATTTAAAGGGGCTTCGGTGGTGTAGTTGGTAGCATGCTGAACTGCTGTGCCCAATATAGCGGGTTCAAACCCGGCCAAAGTCGTCGGATTTTTTAAAAGCGTTAAAAATCCTTCAGTATGCCTTCCTTCGGAGGGGAAGTAAAGCCGGCGGTCCCATGTCATGGATTTATGGCATGTAAAGGATTCTTCCAGAGACAAAACTTGTGTGAAGCTAAATTGTTAAGTTATATTTCGTCAGAACGCTCTATCAAAGTTCCAACGTTTACCACTAGGTATCATTGATATCTGGTTGCAACTTGAAATTGAACGGAACTTGTAGCTCACCCTAAGGGTGTCCGTTGGAAGCAGCTACAGACTCAGACGTACTGAACATGTCCTCGGACACTCCCGGCACTAAAAGCCATACGATAAATATAAAACTTCTTTAAAAACAGTTCATTGTTTTTTTTCTTCACCGCGTGATGAGCGCCTATGCTTGTAGACCGCAGACGTAACTTGAATTCAAAGGTAACTAAAATTAACTAAAAGGTAACTAAAAGGTACCTAAAAAGTAACTAATTTTTACTTCATCCTTACAGTAGACACCCTGCAAGTACTGACTTAACTCTAACCTTGGTCAGCCTGAAGATAGTTTTCTCTCCTTCCTTTGAGCAGAGGTGCCAACTATTACGGATTGTCCGTAATTAATACGGATCTCTGCTCACGATTACGGCATTACGGTCAAAGGGGAAATTATTACAGAAAAGTGACATCACGAAAAAATACATTTCTATGAAAAATAAAAGGAAAGTTGCAGGGTCAGGGTGTCTACCGGTAACGAAAGTAACGAAAAAGTAACGAATTTTACAAATGGGTAACGAAAGTAACGAAAAAGTAACGAATTTTACAAACGGGTAACTAAAATTTTCTGAAGGCGGGTTGAATCATTTAAACTCGCGCTGCTAGGCTCAGAGATTGCGAGTTTCACGCAAGCGGCGCCGTGCCTATTGCATAGTACTCCGTGCCCGACCTCAAGGAAATACATACCGAGGATACCTTGAGCGGTATACATCGGTTCAACGTATATTTTCGGCATCAAGAATTAGTCTTAAGTTTCGTGTGAAATATTTTTCTGTGTTACTGTATTAGGAAACCTGACTTTTCGCGAGACGTTTATTCGCGAATACTTCCGAAACTAAAAAGAAATCTCTCATTTCTGGATTTGGAAACTGTCAAATTGAAGTCCAGGAATAACGCGAAACAATTTAATGTCGCAATCTTGCGAAATGTTACCGTTTAGAAAAAACTACGAAAAATTTTCGAAATACATATAACTTATTTAAAAAATATGTCAAGTAAATTTGCGACATTCAGTATGGTTCATTCGAAATTCCGTTATAAGTCGATTTTTCCTTCGAACTTTTGTTCCATCGGATATATAATCTATCCGATTATTTCGATAACTTGTTGATAATTCGTGGTTCTCAATCGAAATAAAACTTGCCCTCTTGTCGTATTATTCGTGCAATCCTCTCAGAACAATTCGTAATATTCGATACCGTACCTACTTCGAACATTCATCCTCCAAAATCGCATCCTCAAGACGGCCGGCTGACCGCACGACTTGCCTGCGGGAATCTCGTCAAACGGACCGATATCGACGTCAGTTGCGTAAAATCATAAAACCCGTCCCCTATCGTGAACTTGTGACCACGAGGACTGCGGGAATCCTGTCGAAGGTGATTGGGCACCCATCACGAAACCTACTTGCCACTTTTCCCATGACCGTATACTTAAAAGCGTGCGGGGAGCGAGAAGTACATCAACCCATTTAAAAATGGCAGCCTACGTAGCATCGAAATACTAAATCCTCCTCGTGATCCACCCTGAACTCATGAACTCCCAACTACAGCATAGGGACAAAGGGAATCACGGCGCCGACCGAACAACATGTTCATAACTACGCGTGAATTTTAACCATGCCCAACCTTGAGCTTGCCTTCGCCATTCTATCACGACAGATAGACAGGCAGACAATCGTTGAACGGCCGGGTGCGGCGACGATTGCATAATGTCTCGAGGACAACGTAAAACGGCCGAGAGCGGCAGCGATTGCGATACATCGCGATATTTCTCCGCATTCAATGACGAGGACAACTGTATTCTTGTCAAACGGACAGCAAGTGGCGCCGATTGCGTAATAATGCTATATTTTCTTGTGTCCGAACTCGAGGACAATGGAAATCTCGTCGAATGACTAAAAGTGACGCCGATGATCTAAATCGCGATTTTTCTCCGTGTTCTATCGTGAAAACTACGGGAAACTCACCAAACAACTGAGACCAGCGCCGATCGTGTAACATCTCGATATTTCTCCGCATTTGTCTGCGAAGACAGAATACGGTGACGATCGTGTAACATCGCATACATTTCTTCGCGATCTACCGCGGGGACGAAGGAAATCTCGCCAAATGGTCAAGAGCTGAGCAACCTCTTGGTACCGTAATAATAACAACATATTGTGGACAAGACGACATATTAGCTGAAACAACTCATTGGATATTAAATATCTAGTATATATTTATTATTTTTTAAATTTTTATAACATCATGTGAATTTCATTTAAAGCAGCTTCGGTGGTGTAGTTCGTAGCATGCTGAACTGCTGTGCCCAATATAGCGGGTTCAAACCCGGCCGAAGTCGTCGGATTTTTTAAAAGCGTTAAAAATCCTTCAGTATGCCTTCCTTCGGAGGGGAAGTAAAGCCGGCGGTCCCATGTCATGGATGTATGGCATGTAAAGGATTCTGCCACAGTCAAAACTTGTGTGAAGCTAAATTGTTAGGTTATATTTCGTCGGAACGCTCTGTCAAAGTTCCAACGTTCACCACTAGGTATCATTGATATCTGGTAGCAACTTGAAATTGAACGGAACTTGTAGCTCACCCTAAGGGTGTCCGTTGGAAGCAGCTACAGACTCAGACGAACTGAACATGTCCTCGAACACTCCCGGCACTAAAAGCCATACGATAAATAAAAAACTTCTTTAAAAACAGTTCATTGTTGTTTTTCTTCACCGCGTGATGAGCGCCTATGCTTGTAGACCGCAGACGTAACTTGAATTCAAAGGTAACTAAAATTAACTAAAAGGTAACTAAAAGGTACCTAAAAAGTAACTAATTTTTACTTCATCCTTACAGTAGACACCCTGAGGGTGTCTACCAGTAACGAAAGTAACGTAAAAGTAGCTAATTGTACAAACAGGTACCGAAAGTAAAAGTAGCTAATTTTTATGTCTGCATAGTTGGAGGTAATGAAAATTAGCCAAGGTCAGTTTAAATTGTCTTAACTCGCGCTTCCTGGCTCACAGATTGCGATGGAGCCGATTGCGTATGCTACATTTCCCCGTGCCCGACCTCAAGGAAATGCAAACTGAGGATACCTTGAGTAGTATACATCGGTCCAACGTATAATTTCGGTATCAACATTTCCGAAACTCAACAGAAACCTCTCATTTCTGTTATTGACCTCTGAATTTGGAGACTCTCAAATTGAAGTCCAGAAATAACCCAAAATAATTTAATGTCACAATCTTGCGAAATTATACAGATTTGAAAAAAGAATCCCAAAAAATGCTTCGAAATACATTTATTTTAAAAATCTATTCGTTTCGAAAATTAGCGACCTCCAGTATGGTTAATTCAAAATCCCGTTATGTCGACTTTTCCTTCAAACTTTGGTTCCATCGGATAATTTAACCGGTTATTTCGATAACTTGTATAATTCGAATTCGAAAGAAAATGTGCCCTCTTGTTGTATCATTCATGCAATCCTATCAGAAGAATCGAACGTTCATCCTCCGAACTCGCATGCTCAAGACGGCCGGCTGACTGCACGACTTGCCTGCGGGAATCTCGTCATACGGACCGAGATCGATGCCAGTTGCGTAAAATCATAAAACTCTTGCCCAATCGTGAACTTGTGACCACGAGGACTGCGGGAATCCTGTCAAAAGTGATTGGGCGCCCATCACGAAACATCCCGATAGTAAACCTACTCGCCATTTTCCCATGACCGTATACTTCAAAGTGTACGGGGAGCGAGAAGTGCGTCGACCCTTTTTGAAATGACAGTCTACGTAGCATCGAGATACTCATTTTTCCTCGTGATCCACCGTGAACTCCCAACCAGGGCATAGGGATAGTGGGAATCACGGCGCCGACCATACAACATGTCCATAACTGCTCGTGAATTTTAACCATGCCCAACCTCGAGCTTGCCTCCGCCATTCTGCCCGAACAGATAGACAGGCAGACAATCGTTGAACGGCCAGATGCGGCGCCGATTGCATATTATCACGTTCTCAGCGACCAACCGTGAGGACATCGTGATTCTCGCATAACGACTGAAAGCTGCAGCGATTGCAATACATTGCGATATTTCTCCGCATTCGATGACTAAAACACTGGATTCTTGTCAAACGTACAGCAAGTGGCACCGATTGCGTAATTATGCTATAATTTCCCGTTCCCACATCAAGGACAATCAAAATCTCGTTGATCGGCTAAAAGTGACACCAATTATGTAAATAGCGATTTTTTTCCGTGTTCTATTGTGAAAAGTATGGGAATCTCGTCAAATGGCTGAGGCCAGCGCCGATCGTGTAACATCTCGATATTTTTCTTAGAATGAAGGTTTCCTATTCATCTCTTGATTATTTTGTTCAAAGATTCCCAAGTTTGGTCAAGGAAAGTGATCATGACGAACTTGAAGAGGAATTTGCTGTTTTATCAGTGTGATACTCTCCCTGAATATATTTTACAAGGAACTAGAATTGATGTAAACCGGGGGAAAATTGCTGAGCTTAAAAACGAAAGTGGATAGTTCAAGTATAAAACTTTAAGTAAAGTGATATTTGCAGTATTACTTGTACCTCACAGTAACTCTCCCACGGAAAGAATTTTCAGTGTTAGGAAAAATCAGACAGAATTCAGACCTACATTAAGGACATCTACACTGGAATCGCTTATGATTCACTAGACAAAAATGTCTTCACAGGGGGAAGTGTGTTGCAAGAAAACTTTCACGGAAAACCAGTTACTGAGTGCAAAACAAGCTACAAGTAATCTTTTATCACAGAACTACAAAGTTTGGCACCTCTGTTTGAGTCCAGTGTTGTGGATACAGTGACTGTGCCTGGCTTCAGCGACAGCTTTCTTAGCCTCACGTTTGATAATGTTACACCTCTCCCTGTTCTCGGGAGTCTTTTGCGAGATCCAGTTTTTATATTAATATGATATATCTCTGCCAAAACTCCGAATTTAGTTATTAAACTTTTGAACTTAACTGATATAATGAAGAAAGGTATTGTCTTTCATTTAAACGTAATACAAAAAACTGAAAATTTGACATCCTACGTTGTACGAGCCCCTCCGTTAAGGTTGTATGCATATGGATGGACTCGGCGGTGTGTGTGAAGAGAATGGTACATATCTTGCAATTTATTGTATGCTTGATTGGGACACATGCATGTCAGAAGGATGTGCCTCTCGCCTAATCGCGGGAGTTGGTTGATTCAAGTGTGTTCCAGAAATTGTCTTGAGTTGAGCTTCATGTCATGAATTGCACAATTGCATTACCCATGGGATCCCCTCACTCCTCTATACTCCTATTAGATAAATAACCTGGCTTTATTGTAGGGGTGCCTAAAATGTAAACACGCATTTTCATATAATTTGCTCCAGTGGGTTTGAGTCAACTCCAAGTATACTTCAGTGAAAAGATCCAAATATCTTGTGACAAACAGTGACACACATCACCTAACGTGCTAGTGTAAGCTGAAAAAATAAAATAAAAATAAACACCCCATTCAGTCAGCCTTTGAATAGGGTATCCAAATGGTCTTCAACACACAAATGCAACGGTCATTCCTTGCTAAGCTCCAACAATATTTGTCTTGGTCCTGTCGTGCATCTGCTCTTTAATTAAAGTTTACAGTTCATTGTATCCTCTTATCACCTTACTTTCTTCCAGTGTTCCACAGTACGGCAACTTTTTTTTGCAAGATCCTCTTTGATGTTCATTGGCACTATTTCTGCTGGATCAAACACACATTTGTAAAACTTGTTCCCAGGGTCTATGGATCTGAAGCTGATTAATTTTTTAAGAGCATGGGACTTAGCATTTACTAAAACTGAACGTATTTTCCCTATTTTTGAATATTTCCACAACCCTCCAACTACTCCTTAATGTTGGTACCGTAATATCCAGGATCAGAAACTTAAACGGCTTGCTTAATTTCTTGGAGATGTCCATCTAGAAGGTGAACAGTTGGATAAGTCTGGCCTTCTAAAGTGATGAGTTCAGCGATGTCCGTGCCGAATTCTTTCATGAACATGGCCTGTACTTGAATCTTAAAAGTTTGCACTTTTGTGACGGTTCTCGTGGGAACAATTAGTCCTACTGAATACCGTATTTCCTTGCATAATCGTCGCACCCCACTTTTCAAACACTAACATAGGTTTTTAAAATTTCATAGCATATTCGTATTTGTGCGCCAGTCAATTACACATGCTGCCGCGACTTTATAATCTGGCGCGAATTTGTCAGAAGCAAAATATCTCATCTTTATGCTTGCGAGCTATGAACTGTGACACGAGCAGCAAGCTTAGTCACTTAGCACATTCCGCGAGTGTATAATCTGGCGTGATCTTGTCACGAGAAAGTATTTTCGTCTTTATGTCTGCGGGCTATGAACGGTAACGCGAGCGGCCAGTGCACATTCCGCGAGCGTATAGGCCTAATCTGGCGTGATCTTGTCAGCAGAAAGTAATCTCGTCTTTATGCCTGCGGGCTATGAACTGTGACGCGAGCGGCCAGCCTCACCACTTGGCACATTCCACGAGCTTATAGGCCTAATCTGGAGTGATCTTGTCAGGAGAAAGTAATCTCGTCTTTAATGCTTGCGGGCTATGAATTGTGACGCGAGCGGCCAGCGCACATTCCGCGAGGTTATAGGCCTAGTCTGGCGTGATCTTGTCAGGAGAAAGTATTCTAGTCTTTATGCTTGCGGGCTATGAACTGCGACGCGAACGGCCAGCGCACATTCCACGAGCTTATAGGCCTAATCTGGCGTGATCTTGTCAGGAGAAAGTAATCTCGTCTTTATGCTTGCGGGCTATGAACTGCGACGCGAACGGCCAGCACACATTCCGCGAGCGTATAGGCCTAATCTGGCGTGATCATGTCAGCAGAAAGTAATCTCGTCTTTATGCCTGCGGGCTATGAACTGTGACGCGAGCGGCCAGCGCACATTCCTCGAGTTTATAGGCCTAATCTGGCGTGATCTTGTCAGGAGAAAGTAATCTCCTCTTTATGCCTGCGGGTTATGAACCACGACGCGAACGGCCAGCTTTGTCAGCACATTCCGCGAGCTTTAACCTGTCTTAACCTTTTTAGAAGAAAGAAGCCTGTCTCTGACTGCAGGCTATGACTCATGCTACGCGAATGACTGGCCCGTGCAGCAAATAATGATACAGTATATTCTTTGACCTTAAATATTCTTCGCATAATCGTCGCGCCCTGCTTTTTTCCCCTCTAAATTTAGGCTAAAAAAGTGCGACGATTATGCGGGGAAATATGGTAGATCAATCCGCCGTGCCACGTGTATTCCCGCCAAAGTGCCATCACCCACATGAAGGCCAGCAATGGCCACTCTATTCCGTCAAGGAGTGAACAGCTGTCACGAGTTGCCTAAACCTACATTCATCTCTCAATATCAATTCATTGCCCGTTTTAAAGGATAATGTATTTCTTTGTGGCATTTATCAAATAATCGTTCTAACAGCACACCTAAAACCCACTGACGACTCGCTGACAGAATGTTGCATCATTGGGCACGCTGTGACAGAAGCTGATAACTTAAATGTTAAGTGGAATTATTTTTAGGCTCATCATTTCACAGCTCAAGGAAAATGCTTACTAAGGTAAGGTGTAAAATGTCCTGAAGACTATAAGATCATTACTTGACCTGTTGGATTGATATTAAAATAAAACCTACGAAAAATATCACCACATAAGTTAAATTTTAGGCCTACACAACAACTCTTATTTTAGGCCTAATTTTTTGCACAAATAAACATGTATATTATTCACCAGGGCAATGTCCTTGGGGAAATCAATTGTTCTGCTGCCTTTTCTTTTACCTTTAAAAAGAGAGAAATAAAATATCTTGAACAAGATATTCCGTATCTGCTTCCGACTCGAGCCAAAACGAAGATGTCCCACCCAGAGACCTCTCAGGCTAAAACATTTACTCAACATTTAAGATAACCACTATAAATTTATCTGAAAAGTGAACACTTGTTCAAATGGAAATAATACTTGTAAGATGATTTTGCACAATATTATCAATTTTTATTATTTAATATAATTATCACGTCATTTGCACAGGCGGATGAACACGGTCATCATCATCTTGCACAGTTTCCAGCCACTGGCCGGGTCTGTTTGGAACACAAGCTCTCCAACGTCTCCTGTCTTCCCACCATCTCTCAGCCTCCACCCTTGTCCAGTCTTCTCTTCTCTTCTTCACGCTTTCCTCCTCCCCCTTCACCCACCTGTCTCTCGGTCTTTTTCCTTCCCACTTCGTCTCGTGTATCCTCCTGGGTATCCTCTTCTCCTCCATTCGTTTTACATGTCCATACCATCTAAGTCTAGATTTCTCTATACCATCCTGTAATTATTCCTCCTTCATTAATTCTCTGGTCCTTTCATTTCTTATTCTGTCCCATCTTTGTAGCTCCAATACTGCTTCTCAAGAACCTCATCTCACTGGCCTGTATTTTGCTCTTCTCCCTTCCTTTCATAACCCAGGTCTCCGAGGCATACGTCAGGATAGGGACATGGTACGTCCGATATATGATCTTTTTGCTGTTCTGTGGGACATCCTTGCTCCATAACATGCTTCTCACACTCCTCCGGAATGCTTCTGCCTGTCTCCTCCACTCATTTATTTCTCTATCGTTTCTTCCATTATCTTGTATCAGGCTTCCCAGATACTTGTAACTCTCCACTTTCTTCAGCTGTTCCCCACCAATTGTTATTCCCGTTGTGGTTCTTTCCTTCTTCCTTTTTGTGACCACCATCTCACTCTTATTCATGCTAAATTTCATCCTATATCCTTGTATTATTCCTTCCCACACGTCCAACTGTTCCTGTATCTCCTCCCCCTTGTTTCCCCAAATCATCTGCAAACACCATTGCTTTCATCTTTCCTTCTCCAATTACTTGTGCCACTCGGGTCATTATGTCATCCACACCACAATGAAAAGTAACGGTGACAGTGCACTTCCTTGTTTCAGGCCGTTTCTCTATTCCAACCAATCCGAACTCCTCCCACTTTCACACTGCTCACGCTTCCCTTGTACATCTCCTTTATCGTCCTTATAGTCTATTTTTCTACTCCTCTATCCTCCAGGGACTTCCATACTTTGTTTCTGCATGTCATATGCTTTCTCAATGTCCGGGAAGGCCATCAGTAGATCTGTTCCATACTCATAGTGCTGTTCTTGTAACTGCCTTACAGCAAAAATCAAATCCATTGTGGACCTTCCTGCTCTGAAGCCATGTTGTTCTTCCCCCATCCCTCCATCTATCCTTGTCCTAATTCTCTTTTCCAAAACTTCCTCAAACATCTTTGCACAATGACTCATCAGTGTTATTCCCCGATAGTTTCCGCAATCTGTTCTACTACCTTTCTTGAAGATCGGGACAATTATTCCTTTTTTCCAGTCCTCTTGGGGTCTTCCTTTCCTTCCAGGCTGTCTTCATCATTCAGTACAACCATTTTATTCCCACCTCTCCTGCTGCTCTCACCATCTCCACACTTAACTCATCCACACCCGGTGCCTTCCCTCCTTTAATCTTCCTCACTGCATCTTCCACTTCTTTCCATGTTAAGTCCTTTTCTGTTTGCAGTCCATCTTACTCTTCCCCGATTTCTTCCTCCTTGCCGTGGTTTCCATTTAGGTTCAAGAGTTCTTCAAAATATTCTTTCCACATTTTCTTCAGTTCTTCCCTATTTTCTATCTCTTGTCCCCTTTTGTTCACCATTCTAACATAATCCGTAGGATCCTTTCGCCTCTTAGTTTCTACCATCCCATACAGGACCTTGGCTAAACAGTGTCCACTCCAGGAAGATCGATGTGCAACTTAACCAGACAATCCGACTGATTACGGGCTACATACGTAGCACACCCACTATATATGGTTACCTGTTCTAAGTAACATCCAACCTCCACCTCTTCGAAGATCAGAGGCTCTCCTGAAGATCTGGAAAACCATTCAGAAGAACCCCCAGCTACCCATACATACTGATGTAGCAAAAGCAGGTAATCAACGGTTGAAGTCAAGAAAACCACCTTGGCGCTCTGCAGTACTTCTTGAAGACTCTTTATTTAACATCTCAGAACCATGGAAAACTATGTGGGAAGAATCATCAGTATTCAGTGCACATCTTATTGAAAACCCTTCCAACCAGATAAAGGTTTCAAACTCCCCAGACGCCAATGGAGAATCATTAACCGGATCTGTACAGGACAAGGCAAATGTGGATTCCTGCTTCACAAATGGGGTTGGGTTACTTCTGCTAACTGCGATTGTGGAGCTACCCTGCAAACCATCGGACATATTGTTGGTTAATGTCCGCAACGAGCGTTCCAAGGATCAGTAGGGCATCATGCATCTTCTGAGACACTTCAGTGGATTGATG
This sequence comes from Meconema thalassinum, assembly GCA_946902985.2. Lineage (NCBI taxonomy): Eukaryota > Metazoa > Arthropoda > Insecta > Orthoptera > Tettigoniidae > Meconema > Meconema thalassinum. Next base: position 1,081,714,123 of record OX336388.2, on the reverse strand, counting down.
GCCTGGATTTAGAAGTTTAAACCAAGAACTTGTTTTATGACTATGTATATAACTATATATATAACTTTATATGTGGTGTATGAACTCTTATTTTAACTCTGTATCATCATACGATAAATAATAAATAAGGACCTTTTTTGTACCTTCACTATCCTCCATCTTTGTCCACTCTTCCATCCACTTTCTTCTCTCCTCAGCCACTACTCTCTTTGCCTCCTTCTTTCTTTCCTGGTACTCTTCCCTTGTCTCTACAGTCCTATTTTGATGCCACCTCCTAAAGGCTCTATTCTTTTCCCTTACTATATCTTTTGTCTTCTCATTCCACCATGGTGTTTCCTTCCATCTCTTCTTACTACTTGTCCTCCCAAATACTGCTTCTGCTGCACCTACTAGTGTCTTCTTAAATCTAGCCCATTCCTTTTCCACCCCTCTTTCTTCATCTGTTGGAATTCCTTCCTTTACCATTTTGAGGTACTCGACCCTTCTATCTTCTTCTTTCAGTTTCTATATCCTTATACGTCTTTCCTGGTACTTAGTCCCTTTCTTCTCCTTAGTCCCTCTCAGGTTCATTACCAGCAATCGATGGTCGCTATCCAAGTTCTCCGATGGTATAACCTTGATGTCTGTGATGTTCTTATTTAATTCTTTGTCATACAGTATATAGTCGACCACCGACTTCCTGGTCAAGTCATCACTGTACCATGTGATTGTGTGGCTCTCTCTTTCCTTGAACGATTGGTTCCCAACTAGCAGGCTGTTCCTTTGGCAGAAGTCCAACAGTCTCTTTCCTTCCTCATTTCTTCTGCTCCAACCCTCTGGTCCTAGCACACTCTCATACCCTTGTCTTTCTCTTCCTACATGGGCATTCAGATCCCCCATAACAATCATATTGAGAAAGCGTTCGACACAATAAATCATGATATCCTTATTAACAAATTGTGTATTTTGGGATTCTCCCACCCATTATTCAAATTATTCAGCTCCTATCTCAGACAGGAAACAATTTGTTTTGTTCCAGAAAATTGTCTCAAAGGAATACATAGTTCATTCCGGAATACCCCAAGGCTCGAACCTTGGACCTCTGATTTTTCTAGCAATGATAAACGATTTGCCACAATGTATAGTACACTCAAATAGTCTTTTATATGCAGATGACTTCAAAATTTTTAAACCAATTTCTTCCGCTAATGACTGCACTCTACTACAAAATGACCTAAATAATGTACACAAATGGAGTATAGAAAACAAATTATACTTAAATGTACCGAAGTGTGTTGTTATGACCTTTACACGTAAGAAGAACCCAATCACATTTATTTATGGAATTGGACCTCAGTCATTGCAAACAGTAAGCGAGAAGAAAGATCTAGGAATCTTGTTTGACCGAGAGCTTGCTTTCACTGGTCATGTGCAAAAGACAGTCGGGGATGCTTACCGCATGTTAGGGTTTATAATAAGAAACACTAAGCCATTCATTAGGACCAGTACCTGCATAAACCTTTATATTGCCATGGTGAGATCCAAGCTCGATTACGCCAGCCAAGAATGGAGTCCCTGGCAGAAAACATGCATTAAATCCATTGAGCAAGTTCAAAAGAAATTCCTCAGATATTTACACCTCAAAATAACGGGCAATTACCCACACATGGTACCCTACGATGAACTTTTGTTGAATTTCGGCATGACTAGTTTGGAGTCTCGAAGGCAAGTGAATGATATGAAATTCCTTTATAAAGTTATTAACGGTCAAATTGATAACTCATTTTTCCTATCGCTCCTAAATTTCAACATCCCTCTCTTTACTACAAGATCAACTATAACATTCAAAAATGATATAACCAATACTACTTCACATAATAATTCACCTGTATGGAGGCTTTGCAGTATTTACAACAATGCGGTTCGAGTAAACTGGAAACTAGATTTCTGTCTCTCAATTAGACTGTTCTTGGAAATTATAACCCAGTCACTCTAATTCATACTTGAAATAAAATTATCACACAAAACAGAATCAACAATGTATATACTGTATGTGGATAGGCCTGTACCCAAGTTATCAATGTTACCTTTTAGTTTATGATGTAATAATTTCAAAACCTGCTTTTTATATATTTGACATTAGGTAAAATTTAGATTTAGTTTTTATATTACCTTTAGATTAAGCTTTTTACTACTATGCATTTCATTCTGTGTTAACTTCCTAGTTTTAATAATTACATTTAGATATTAATACTTAATGTAGAAATATCAGAAAGTGTATTTTACTGTGTAGGTGCACTGTTATTGGGGCGCACACTGAGCCCTGTTGTGTACCGTCAAGAAATAAATAAATAAATAAATATTCCTTCCTCCCAGCTGCTTCTGCAATTCCTCTTCAAACTCCTCCTTCTCTTCAGAGGTACAGCCTACTTGTGGAGCATACACTTGCACTATTTCTACGGTCTCTCCCCTCAGTGCTACTTTTCACTTTTATCATCCTATCACTTATTCTCTTCACTTCTTCTTTCAAACCATCTCGTACAACTACTCCCACTCCATTCCTCTTTCCCTCTTCATTTCCACTCCAGTAGAGTCTATAGCCTTTTCTCAGTTCTCTCCTTCCTTCCCCTTTCTACTTTGTTTTTGTCAATCCCAATAAATCCAACTTCATTCTTTCCGTCATATCCACTATCTCCTCCACCTTCCCCGTCAGCATTCTTATGTTTAAAGTTCCAAATCTTAGTCCATGAACACAGCTAGGTCGTCGTCCATTGTATCCGTCCTGTCCGAGGCCTGTTCCCTTCTTGAAAGCAAAAGTCTTATCCACTACTGGCTTGCTGGGCCTAGCGTAGCTTCACCAGAGCCCCGTTAGCAGTCACTTTCAGGGTTCCTGTAGGACTTTCACAGCTACCGTAACAGTCCCGGGGCACTCGGTCCCCACTGTACTTCGCCCCTACAGGCAATCCCCTACTTTGTGCCGTTGCCCGTCTCCCACGACGTGGACGAGGGGTTGGACTTTGAAGCGTCCATTCCCAACCGCACACCCATGCCACGAGCACGTGGTAGTTCAGTTTGATAATGCAACTTTTCATCTGGCAGACAGAATTATCTTGCCAATATATTCACAATTACTGGAACAGGTGAAAAAATAACCTGAAAAACTTACATGTGATTAAAACATTATATGTGGACTACAGGTTAGAAATGAGTGTTATGAATGTTGGCAACCCTAGCTGTCAAAAAAGTGCTAACTTACAGTAGACGAACTATGCTGGTATTTAATCATGTGAAACATTGTTAAGAAAATAAACACCAGAGCTATCAGTCCCCATTACTTCATATTGCACAATATCTTTCAAGTGCTCTGACAGGTACACTACAGAATAAAACCAAGACCACCTTGTTATGACTGGTTCAGGAAACAGTGGCAAATTTTGATCTGTGTCTATTGTGTCTTACATACAATACAATGTTATTAAGTGATCTTTTTTATTTTTATTTTATTTTTTTGTGTGTTCATAAAATATATCACAATGTTTTGACCAATACCGTAGTGTCGTTTCTGCTAGGCTTAGAAACATAATTGCAGATAATTTAGGGTTTTCCTATCCCTACTCATAACAAACGACAAACGGGCAAAATTAAACTCTGTATAGATTTGGTCAGTATAAAACTCATCCAGGATAAATACAAAAGTTGATAATTCTGAATATTTGAGACGTGCTTACTTTATTCATAGGGATAATTTCTTAATGCAGTGATTGAGTTGTATTATTAACATATACATTTTTACAAACCTTTTCTTACTGTAACAAGTTTTTTTGGTGTTTATTTTATTACTTGTTAACACCTTATTTAAAACTCTTTTGTTGATGAATTCCGAATGTTACTATGTTACATACCATTGTTTATCTTGCAGAATTGTAAGCAAACGCGAAGCACAGATGATGTTGAGCCAAAGTTAAATCGTCTTCCTAATATTCCTCCTGAAGTGATGCGGACAGCTAGTGAGAGGCATCAGAAGGGCTTGATGTCTCCTTTCATCTATCAGATTTTAACTCAGGTGAGTTTTTTGACTAGAATAATGTTCTATCTCCAGTTGTTCTTCTTAGTCCATCCAATTGAACAGCAAAGCTAGAAAAATCTCAAGCACTGCTGTTGATCAAGTTATTATGTGCCCTTGAGTTTGGAGCTTGTTTATTAAGTAACCAATAGACCTGCAGAAAATTCAATAACACCATTTTCCTCTTGCTTTTAACGCTAGGTATTGTTTGTTGGTTCGGGAATTTTTTAAAAATATATATTTTGCGTTCCACTTGCGATGAAAAAACTCTCTTTTTAAACTTTTTTTCAACATTGGATTGTTTTATTAAGTGTTTCTACATTATTATTATTATTTAGAGTGCTAAAATCCCTCAGTATGCCTTCCTTCAAAGGGGAAGTAAAGCCGGCGGGCTCATGTCATAGATTTGACATGTAAAAGAACCTTCCACTAACTAAACGAATGTGAAGCAAAATTTGTAACATAGGTATGATTAAGGCTCTATGTTCCAACGTTCGTCACCAGCCTCTGGTTGCGATGGCATCTAGTAGTAGCCAAGTTCACAGCTAGGTGTTGTGGATGGTAGCATTTGGTAGCGAAAGTAGGAACTACTTGAAATTATCGTCTGCAGTCCATAATTTAATTAAAAACAGATATCACACACTAATACAGTAGTCAGAATTAACACCGGTTTTCAGACAGATTCTACATACACCCAAAGTACACGGGGCTACATGACCGCGTTGTCGCAGCCTCTAAACTAAGGAACCAACCAACCAACCTTTCTAAATTCCAAAATTTTATATCCCTGTTGACTAACGTTCGCCTTGCGGATATAGTTTGCACGGCAATGCGGATAGTGGATAAGCTGCGGATGTTTATAGCAAATTTTTGGATAGTTGTATGTTGAACTGGATTTAAAAAAATAATTATTTGTTTTTGCTAAGATGTTAGTCTTTTACGTTTCGTGTTATTTCCCTAATTGTTTTCACCTGGATTGTATGAGAATAATAGAGAGGGAGTTTATCATGAAAATACCCTCAATTAGTGTCGACTTTGGCCAAAAGGAAAAGTCCTTTATACCTGCGCTTGCCGGCATGGGTACATCCATCGACTAAGTGCTATAACGAGCCACCTGTTGTTTCACGTGGCATTACTTGGAGGGACAAACCTCAGTCAAAATTGCCTTGCGATTCACACAGCCTAGGGCAACGAATTTCTCCACAAATGTCGAAATGTATTACTTTAACCCTACGGGGGCGGATGCGTTTAATGTTAGTACGCGGACCGAAAATACGGCAAATAAAAACTCGTCCTGAATTATCGAACACTAGCTGTAAACATGCATATGTGTGTAATATGGCTTACCTTGATTATTAGGTGTCCTCCGTCTCCGAAGTGCGTAGGATATTATCGAAATTTTTTAGTGCATCAAGGGCATGAGAGACACTACTTGATTATCCATTTTCAGACTCTTCAAATGAAAATTCACTTCCTTCTACATCCGTGGAGTCCAAAATTAAACCAATCTCTTGCTTAGTGACCCTCTTTTTACTGCACATGTCGCAAAATTACTATAAATCATTAAAAGTCGTTCTTAGAAGTAGTTGTTTTTTGCCGGTTCTGGCCCCATCTCCACCTCACAAGTTGGCGGCGGCACACAACCACGTACATGGTTTTAAAATAAACATGGTGAGCATGGCTTAACCTAGCCTATCCTAGTCAAGCTAACCTAGTCTATAGTGCGTCTCTACCTTAAAAGACAGTACGCATTAAATGGGGTGCGCTGACGCCAGATCTACTGCATATACTAAGTTCTGCAAGGGCGGCACATGGTGTAATATAACTCTTATACAGGCGTGCTTTTACGCAAATCTCGGGAAATTTCCAAAATATTTGTTTGTTGTATATAACTGTAGCTCATACCTTGCAGCGAACAACGCTACAATATTTAGATATGATACACCGAACCTCAGAGTGCGATTTTAATGCACACATAACAATTTATATTTTTCAATTATTCATGAATATGATATTATAATATGTTATAATTTATAATTTACATTTTCTCGAATATCGTAGGTTAAAATAAATTATAATTTGACATTTTTCATGAATATTATTATATATACCTGTGGTTTATTGTGGTCCACGTAATTTATCCAATTTTGTGTGGTCAAGTGGTGGTATGCAGCCGAAATTAAATTCTTCATTTCTTGTTTCTTGAATGAGACGTTGTTCAATTTTATATAGTTATTCACTTGCGCCCATACCATTTAGTTGGTATTAAGTTTACTGTGGTATGGTGGCAAGCGAGAACATATTTTTTCTGCTGATTTAGCCATCTCGTCAATGATGTATTTATCATATCTGACTCTTGTTTTGAGTCACAATAAAACTAAGCTTCATTTTTTACATATCATTTCGAAAAGGGACCCCTTTTGAGTGAGCCAATCTATAATCCGGTGTTTTCTCAATTATAGGTAAAAGTTATATTTTCCGACTGGTAGCCTACATTGTCTATTACTAGGATAGATCCTTCGGGAACATTGGGCAACTATTGCTCGGCGAACCACTTTTCTTACACTTCACCTGTCATTTCGTCGTGGGTGTCTGCTGCGTTCTTTTGGCACAGAAACTTTAACTCTGCACCACCAACGAACCTTTGTTCATTCCCGGGATGAGCAAAGGCAAACCACGGAAACCACTTAGAGGATGGCTGAGGTAGGAATCGAACCCGCCTCTTCTCAGTTTTGTCTCTTGAAGTTCAGTACACCCCGTTCCAGCCCTCAGACCAGAATTAAATTTCTTGGCAGAGCCGGGATTCAAACCTGGGCCTCCACGGTGACAGCTATGAATGCTATCCAATACGTTACGCAACGAGGCGGACAAATTATAAAAAACACAAGGACCACTTCATTTCAGAGTTTAACTTCACACTATCACACCATCAGTCGGGGAGATACTGGCGCCTGAGTAGACAAACTTATGCAGCGTCAGCGCTGGGCGGGAGGAATAAGTGTGATAACTAATGAATGCTATCTGATATCGAGCTCTGGTTTGTTTTAAAAACTTTTTCACATATTAATGAACATTTCTTCTCTCTTAGTCACCAATGTAAAGTCGATAGCAAAAAAGTTTGTCCCTACGTAACTTCCTGTGATACCAGCTCTGATTTTTCAAGTAACATTTAAGAAAAAAAAATCATAACTTTCTTGCTATGAAAATACTTACTGCCCTGAGAAATAGAGTATCTTCTACCAACATCAGGCAATCAAAAAATAAATTCTTGATCTGTTGCGATCATTAGTTCATTATCTATGGCGTGATAAGTTTTATATCTGCAAAAAGATTGTCGCTAAAATATTGTAATTGTGAAAATTGGGCCATGTGTTAATTATTTATGGCTTTTATTTTTTCATCATCATAAAGAGCGGAAAATTCTCTATAAGACCACGCAGACAGTTTCTTAGATTTGTCACTTTCAATTATTGGGAAATGGCAACATCGCCGGGTTGGAAGAGGACGAAGCTAATTGCAGGACATAGGAGTGCGAGTGAGAGGCAAATACTACATTTAATTCCATACTGTGTTTTAAGGTTGAGACGCTCTATAGTCGACTTGACCAAACCTAATTGAGGACATGCCAAAGGGCCTAACTACAAATTTTGAAAATTTCGATTTATTGACTTTTTAAATTTTATTTAATATTAATAATGTATTATTTATATAATTTTTTTATTTACCATTTATGTTTGTTTTTATTTTTCGTCAAAAGGTCCTAACTACACTTTTGTTAATATTTTCTGAACCTATGGTCTGATATTGCTATGCAGCATGTTGTTGGACTTGAGGTGACACCCCCTTTTAGATTTTTTTTTTTGAAATATTGACCTACGGCCGAACTACACTTTTGTTGAATAGCTATTGCTTGAATATTAAATTTCGGGAGATGAAATTATATTTACTATTTAGATGTATGTTTTGAATCCATGATGGGATTTTGACCAATGAGGTATTGTAGGACTTGGGATGATGCCTCATTTTTGAGCTTATTTTTGAAATTTTGACAAAGGGCCTAATTACACTTTCTTGATACTTCCTGAACCCAGGATGGGATTTTGACATATGAGATATTATACGAGTCGGGGTGACACCCCCTTTTTAAATTTATGATTTATTTTTGAAATTTTGACGAGGGCCTAACAAGACATGTTGAAAAAAAAAATGATTCTTAAAATTTTATTTAAGAGTGGTAGTAGAGAGAGATTTGAATTTAATTTATTTGAATTTATTGTTTCTCTTATACAGGCCACTGAGGCTACTAAGCCTCTTTATGCAGCTCTCTTCATTCAGAGGGCGGTTGAATACAATAGAATAAATGTAGAAAGAAAAAACTTAACCTATATATACAGTTGACAATAGAAGTTTTTGTTATTACATCCGTTCACCTTGAACATGATAATTGTATAGCTGATAGATTACAATGAAGGGAGTGTTTTATTGCTCTGATAGGAAGTCCTGAATACTGGTGCAATTTATATTTATTCCAGAGAATACTAGCTGAAATACGGAATGAACCTTTGCATTTTTTGGTTCTGTGATGAGGTATCTGGAGCATTTGTGCAGTGTGTCTATTCGCACGGTTATGCACTGATTGCATGGGAGTTAGTGTGCAGTAAATATAAGACGGAATTTTGAATTTTAGAATTTTTATCACAGTAAGAGCCATGGCATACTGTCTTCGTTCCTTTAACTTTAGCCATCCAATCTGGACGTAAAATGGAGTTATATGAGACTCTCTTGGTACATTGAGAACAAACCGCAAGCAAGCATTTTGCATTCTTGCAATTTTGTATTGAGGACCTCTCCCATATCATGGTAAATTATAGATCCATAGTCAAATATTGGTAATATCAAACTCTGTATCAGTATCTTTCGTACATTTTGTGGCAAATAGAAGGAAGTTCGCCTAATTTGATATAATGACGATGCAACCCTTTTCAGAATCATGTTTGTGTGATCCTGCCACGATAATCGAGAGTAAAAAATAACTCCCAGATTTCTTACTGCTGACTGGTACGGAACTGTTTGGGATGCAAGCTGTAGAGGTGGTACTGGGTCAGGTAGGGAACTGAGTAATTTGGTATAGCCGATGATGATCGGTTGCGTTTTTTCGAAGTTAAGTATTAGATTATGATGGAGTGCTTACTGAGATAGGCTTTGAATGTCACTGTTAATTAGAGCTACGTTCAAATGAATGGATTTCACATCTGTGTGTAGATACAGCTGAAGGTCATCTGCGTACGTATGATGTTGACAGAATTTAAGGACAGATGGAAGGTCATTTATATACACGGAGAACAGGAGTGGACCAAAAACCGAACCCTGCGGCACACCTGTTGTTACTTCACACCATTCTGAAACATTGTCATCTGCTAGGACTACTCTCTGACATCTGCCTGTTAGGTAAGACCTAAACCAGTTCGTTACTGACTTTGAAAGGCCTAGATTTCTTAATTTAACTAGTAGGATCTCATGGTGAACTCTGTCAAAAGCTTTGCTGAAATCGAATAGAGATAATATAGTTATTTCCTTCCGGTCCATTGCTAGACGAATGTCGTCTGTGACTTTGATAAGGGCTGTCAGAGTACTTTGTTTTGATTTATATCCAGATTGGTTCGTGTTTAGGATATTGTTTCATTTTTCATTTTCATAAAACTGATCAAAACAATCCGTTCTAACGCTTTCCCAATTGCACGCAATATACTTATTGGTCTAAAGTCACCACAGTTTAAGGCCTTCGTGAATTTTGGTATTGCTTTGATGTTGGCTTTTTTCCATTGTGTCGGATAAATACCCATTTGCAGGCTATAGTTAAATATATGCAATAAAACTGGCATGAGGAGGACCATATTCCTTTTCAATAGCGTAATAGATATATGATCTGGTCCTATGGCTTTTGAAGTTATCCTAAATATGGCTAAATGAATGTCCTCTGGATATATATAGCCAAAATGAAATTCTTCCCGTCGGTCAGTAAATTTTTCCCTGTAAGCAACAGTTGACAAAACTCTATTGCTGTCTACAACGGTTGATACGTTTAAATAATGCTTATTAAGCTCATCAGCGCTCATTGTTGGGTTATTGCTTTTGTGTCTGGATTTTCCAACACCGAGAATTTTTATAGCTCTCCACAAAGCCGAAGAGTTTTTGGCTGAATTAATTAGCGAATAAGTGTAACATATCTTTGTATTACGAATAACTTACTGGGTTCTGTTGCGTAAGCTTTTGTATTCTACAATGTCCTCGGGTTTCTGTGTTCTGTTGCACTTCTTTCTGGCTCTATTTCGAGATCTTATTAGATCTTTTATTTCTGTGTTGATCCAGGCAGCTGGTGCGTGGCTCACCTTAGCTGAGCGCACTGGGGCATGGCAATCATATAAATCAATTAAAAATGTGTTGAATGTTTCGACCTTCTCATCTATAGTTTGCTGCTCGAGAACAGTGTGCCATAGAACTGAGATGGCATCAGCCTTAAACCTTTCATAATTAAACCTGATGAAGTCAGAAAAAGTTCGAATACTGGGCTTATATTTTGGAGTTGACAGGGTATATACTGCGTATAAGAGATCATGTGCTGAGAAGCCAGAAGCAGCTGTTTGGCCAAACTCAATCACGTGCTCATTGCAGTTGGATGCTATTAGTTCCAGAGTAGAAGAGGAGGTTGCAGTGTGATGTGTGTCTTGATATGGGAGCTACGACAGATTGCAAGTATTTAGAGTTTCTACTATGTTTTTCGTTTCAAACGTAGCCGACCCGAAATGGGCATTGAAATCACCGGCTAATATTACATATTTATAACTAAAAATGTGTGAAAGCATGTCATTTAATAGTAGTTCCATAAAACCGACTTTGGGTGCTCTATAAACACAAATAAATAATACTTGAGTATCTTTCAGGCAATTCTCTACGAAGAGGTACTCAGGTCTGAAATTCTCATTATTTGGGGATTTGCAGATAACCCGGCACTTAATGTGCTGTCGAACATACACTGCTACTCCACCCCCTTCTCTACGTTGTCTGTCATTGCGGTAGAAATTATATCCTGGCAAGGTTACAGACGAATCAGTAATGAACTTATTGAACCATGTTTCACTAACAGCGATTACATCAATACCGGAGTTAACAAATGTGTATTCAAATTCTGCGAAATATTCTAGCATTTTTAAGTGACTGCGTGTTCAGGTGAGTTACTTTAAAATCATTGGGTAATCTATCAGCTATATCACAAAGATAGGCATGCGTATCATACTCATTGGTACTAATATCCATGCAAAATATAATTGAAAGTTATTGTAAAATTGTTAAACAAGAAATATAAAAAATTACAAAATCTAAAACTTAAGCTATTTTCTAAATATTAATCAATAATATCGGCTTGTATTTTGGCTAGACACTGTAGTTAAAATTCCACCAGTAACCATATTACATGTTTGTGATTACACTTGTAACTTTGATCAGTTGAGCCCCCTCACACTGGCACGTATGAGGGTCCTTTACGTACGAGGAGCGGGAAACTTTTTTTTTTTTCAAAAAGTCAAATTCTCGGAGTGTTTTCACACGATGCCTCGTGTCATCAATGCGGATCAGAACAACGCCATCTGCAGTCCAGACACCGTGTAACCCAAAGTGGCTTACTGCTTGTTTTACAATATCAGTCCGGGTTTTCGTCAGATCTTCTCTTACAGTTATGCCGGTATTCCTTAAGTATTTTTTCGACCTGAAGAGTGCTGCTCGATCTGCATAGGACACGAACCGCACTATTATTGGCCGCTTCTTTCCAGCATCCCGGAATCCTACACGATGAGATCGGTCTATTCTTTGGGGATCGATTGTCACATTCAACTTGGCAACAACATCCATTACACACCTGTTGGTGTCCTCGCCTGGAGTTTCTGGAATACCAAAAATTCTCAAGTTATTTCGACGCTGGTACTGCTCAAGTTCATCAGTGCGGTCATTCAGTTGCAGCTCAAGTTGATTTATAGTGTCGTCTCGCCTGGCAAGTTCCTGTCTTGTGATCATTGATGACCTGGGTGTTAAAATCTATTGTTTCTTTTAGTTTATCAATCACCTTATTAGCAACTCGATCCACGAGCTCCTCGATTAGGTTCGTATTACTCAACAGGCTTAAAATGTCAGCCGAGTCTCGGCACACATCCTGCGTAGCTTGGTTGTGGTCCGCTGAAGAAAAAGTGGTGCCACTGTCCTTCCAGTTTCTTTTTGAGCCGTCAGCTTCGCTAGCATTGCGACAACCACCACCCTGACTGCGATCCACGGTCTTCAATTGTTCTCCCGAGCTGCTACCTGCTCCGTTCCTCTCTAGCGCGCTAGGGTCGTCTGCTTTCACTTGCTTGCGCTGTCCACCCTTCGTTTGTTCACGAACTCCTCTCTCCCCATTGCGGTCAACTGCCTTCTTTTATTTGTCTTTGCCCGTCATTTTGTAGTTTTCAACTCTAACCTCTCGCACACTTTAATACTTGTTTATCAAAATAACAGCAATATTTCAACTTACTGCATTTATCACCGAACGTTCTGCTGTTGATTTACTTCTCACTGATCACTCTTGCAATGCACTGCTTCTACTTGGTCACCTTCTAAAAGCGTTTCCCGGTCAATGCATGTGAGATTTTTGGAGTGAAATGCCATGTCCTGTGGTTCGGATTCCACGTAAAAAGGAGGTCCCGTGGCTCATAATCACAAGATTCACGGTCACGTAAAACTACAATCTTCCTTCCTTCTAAAAGCAATTCTGGCTAGGAACTAGCACTCACGTTTATACCTCCATATGGTTGTGCTTAGAGAGAGAGACTGACTGTACCGGTGGTGTTTATACGAGCATGTTGCTGGCCAGTGGCTGTGCCCCCCAATGGATTAATGGATATTTTAACAGGACGGCAGGACGACATACGGCGGTTTGTTTTAAGGGTATTTTTAATTTATTTTGCTATGGTGCACACATTGACTGAAATATCCCAAAATTGTAATGTCATCGACCTGAGATTTTATAAACCAATAATTGTTGATGGGTATGTAAAGTGTTGTTTTGTGGGGTGCGAAACCCCTTTTTCAACGACACATGAATTTACTGAAATATCCTGAAACTGCAAGGTCATCCACCCATTATATTTTGTGAACCAATAACGCTAGGGACTTTAATGTGGGCTGAAACAAAAGTTTATCAGATCCCCTTTGCTGAGGACCAGGAATTTAACTAAAAATGTTATGACGAAGGTGGGGGGGATTTCTATGACAATATTTGTTCCCTTTACATTAAATCAGTATTGTATTTTCATCACATTTCCAAGCATGATAATCAAAATTAAACAGGTTTAATGAGCATATAAATGCATATTTAGGCTTTCTAATTTTTTATGGCATATTTTGAACAAAATATTATAAACAGCATATTTTGGCGATTTTCATTTGAATTTAGTTTTATAAAATCAGTCTAAGCTCTAGAAATTATTGTTCAGGATAGACTGGAATATACTACTGAAGAACAATTCTAAAGTAGTGTATGGAATGTTTCTAAAAGGTAGGAGCTATTGTTTGCTAGCTGGGTCAATTCCTGGAAACAGGGCTATTGTTTACACAGAAGCAGAGGTAATTCGGCAGTTATTTGTCATTCTTATCTCTATCCTTCGCCCTTCCCTCTTCCACCTTCAACACACTGTATGTCCTTGGTCAGTCATTAGGGAGCTTCAGTCTTTCAGTTCCTTCCAATATGCCTAAAATGAAAGTCTCAATTTGTGGGAAGTTGCGAAGTTTTGTTTGCGAGCTCGGTGAAAACATATTCAGTACGGATGGAGTGATATTATTCTGTAAATTGTGTGAGGTAAAATTTCTTGCCGAAAAACGCTTCTCTGTGCGGCAACACTAATACTGCAAAACATAAGAATTGTGTAACTAGATATTCTACACTCGAAAATGGGCAATGTCTGCTATTCGAAACCCCGACATCAAGTTCACAGTGTTCACAATTTTCACAAATCTCTGCAAGATGATGGTTTCGTCTAATATTCTTTTAAAGAAACTTAACAGCCGAAGCTTCAGACAGTCTCTTGAAAAATATACAAAGCATCCTGTTTCCAACGAATCTACTCTCAGGAAGGACTATCTGACCCCTTGTTATGAAGAGATGTTGGATATAATAAGGCGTGGCGTGGAAGACAGTAAGATATGGGTTTCAATAGACGAGACCACAGATGTGGCTGGAAGATATGTAGCAAATGTGATCATTGGCATGCTCAAGGAAGACCGTCCTGGAGATACGTTCCTCTTGACAAGTGAAGTGCTAGAGAAGACAAAACCATTCCACCAGTGCAGTTCTCTTTGACAATTCAATGAATCTGTTGTGGCCTAATGAGGCAAAGAGAGAGCACATTTTTCTATTTTTAATTGACGCTGCTCCTTATGTTGAAGGCAGCCAAGGGACTTCTTAAAATGCTATACCCGAAAATGATACATGTGACATGTCTTGCACACACCTTGCATAGGGCAGCTGAAGAAGGTAGTAGTAGCTACCCTGGAGTTGATAAATTAATATCGAACTGTAAGAAAGTGTTTGTCAAAGCTCCACTTCGCGTTCAGAAATTTCAAGGAGAACCACCTTCACTACCCCTACCTCCCCAGCCAGTTATAACGCGATGGGCGACTTGGCTTGATGCTGCAGCGTACTGTTGCAACAACATAGATGTCGTGGAGAAGATCGTGAAGTCTTTTGATCCTGCAGAAATGTCCTGCATAAAAATCACTCAAGATTTATTTTCAAGCACTACATTAAAAGCGGACCTGGCTTACAAAGTTCAATTTTAATTCTTTATTTGGAGCAATCCCGCAACTGGAAGTTTCAGGTGCAGAACCAAGCGATGCACTGGATGTTGTAAAGTACATTGAACAAGAAAGCATGCGAAAGGAACAATAGCATCTAGGGTGTGTAGGTTTGTGGAAACCTTCCATCTGCAGATTTCCAGGAATTTTCTCCAAGTGATTTAACTCAAGTAAGCTCCCGTTATATCATATGTCGAAATAAGTTTTTCTAGCTACAAGACGATACTCAGCGACAATAAGAGGGGATTCTCATTCAACAATCTTAAGATGCATGTGCTCATAAATTGCAACAATCAGAATAATGGAGACTAGATCAGGTATGAAAGTTTCATTTAAATAACACATGTTTTGTGTATAAATTAAAACTGATTGAATATTGAACAGTGAAAGTAACTGTAGTTTTTATGTCTTCCTCAGGGATCCTTGCCTAGGAGTAGGCAGTGTAACCTTAACAAGTTCATGAAATATATCATTTTAGTTGATTTTGGGTTAAAGGTTTCGAAGAATTAAAACTTTTATAACTCTTTAATTGATTGCAGCCTGTAGCCATCGTAATAAAAGTGTTTCTATGTAACGTAAATGCTATTCATTAAGTCATATTTTGAATTTTATAGGTCATATTTTTATGTTTTTAGGTCATAAATGCATACATATTTCATAAATTTTTAGGTCATAAAAATCCACCCCCTAGTTATGACTTAGGGCTTAACTACACGAGGAACCCATTTTATTTATGCGTGAGTGTACCTGGCGTTGGGAGGTAAGACTTCAGCTGTTTTTTGAAAACTAATTAATAAAGGTGTAACTTAGTGCACAGGGTACTCCAATAACCTGTTAAAGCAGGCACCGCAACCACATGTCACAGCCTGGCAATTTGATATTTGGTGAACCCTATAATATTCGATGTTTAATGCGAGTAATGAAACATAGCCAGGTAGAGAATGAATTATTGTAGGCTACACGTATGGTGACTGACAAGTCTTTTACCATTCCAACTTGTTTTAGACCTGACAGCTGTTGGCCTTGGACTTTAGACCTACATGTGTATAACAGGATGCTGAAAGCGTGGGACACAAAATGATTATACATGCAATGCGACATAGACATGTCGTTAACATTTCCACACGCACTTACGTGAACACCTTTGAACACGCTACAGCGTTGTGTGAAACACTTAGTTTTGTTCAACAGTTTGGGTGTTGGTGGAAAATACGTGAAATATTTGTGAGCTGTTTGCAGATAACCTGTATACCTGTCATGTCTGAGCGAGACCATTGCACTCTTGAGCTCACAAGAAGAAAAAAGCAAGACATTACAAGTTAAGGTGAGTTTTTTTTAACAACTTGTTTGATTTTTGTTTGATATTATATTTTTTTATGAAATACATATATTAACCTGAATTTATGTGTTTATGGGGGTTTATTTTATTTTTTAGAAAGTTGGAAAAAAAGCTTTACCACTACAGTCGCTGAAAACTTGACACTACAGTGGAACCATTGCCAGGCAGTGAACTATTCAAAATTCTGGTAAGACTAACTTACAATGATATCCCATTTTGCCGCTGTGAATGACATTGAAATCCCAAGACAAAATCATTACCAGTACATGAATGGGGCGAAGACTGCTTTCTTGGTTAATGGCTGTGTATTTGCAACCAGCACAAGACCATAATGGATGTCGACAAAGGCCATGTTGGATTTTTTGAAAGCAAAATTTAAATTTAACTTGCATGTTTATGGTTTATGACGGTGATGAAATGAGGAGTCCTCTTTATCCCACAAAAGAACCAAAACAACATGACATTCATATTTTATAGATTTGTTAAAGGGGGATGTGAATGACTGCAGCTTTATTAAAAATTTATGTAGATGGGTTACTGTTGCATACAGTTAATTTTTTGAATAGGGCTTTGATCTTTTAATGCTAATTAACGTTCAAGTTTTATTTACAAGTATTCATTTATTGATTAATTGGTTATTTTGTTGGTTATTAGGTGTGTTAATGTGCCACTAACATAGTGAACAGACGGTGAACAAGCATACATTATGCTTAAAATACTCTGTGCTCTTGTGCAACGTAGTTTTATTATAACACGTGGCTTTAATACCAAATACAAGAAGTGAGCAAGTGGGTTTACCACGTGGGTTAAATTTAAAATCTGAAAACTATTGTTGGTTGACAATTGAATCTTGGCCTGTACGCTTTCTGTCAGCACATAAACTTGCTGCAGCTGGTTTTTATTATTTGAACTGAGAAGATGTTGTGCGGTGTGTGTTTTGTAGTGTTGAACTTTCGCACTAGGAAGGAGATGATCCCTTTCAAGACCATTTGAGATAGTCTCCTTGTTGTCCTTACATGCTTAGAAAGAAGTGGGTAACATACCAGTGTATCCATTTTACCGAACCACAAGTCCATCCGCTACTACTTACTGTGCTCCATCACAAATAAATAATATTGATGTATTACCAGCCAACAGTATTGTTGATGTATGTGGTCTATATGCAATAGACAGTGGTGTGATTAACTATCAAGAACCATTGGATTAAGCAATTAAAGGTTTCCATTATCAGACAGAATTCTGAGTGCATTCAGAATCGAACCAAGTTTGAGCATTAAAGGATATGAAGGAGATATTAGCATACGCAAAACAAGAAAAAGAGGGAGCATGTTGCTTTAACATATGTATATATTTAACAATTGAATAACAAATTTTTATAATCTGATTCTAAAAGGTTAGCACATCTAGAAACATTTTTACACTGAATAGGCTTTGCTAACTTCTAAACATATGGGACACACTGAGGGTTTTAATCCAAAATTGGTTTTAACAAAAAGGAAAACTGTGAAACCTTTTCCTATAAGGAAAACCTTAGTGAAAGTTACAAAGGTCATTTACAGGAAAGAAAGAATAGAAACATAACCTATAGAAGGGGTAATGACGGTCAGGGCCTTACTCCTGCCGAACCTTATGAAGGAGAGAAAGAAAAAACTGTAAACGCAGTTACAAAGAGAAGGCTTGGCCTATAGAAGGGGCCATGGCGGTCAGGGGCCTAATCCTGCCGAACCTTATGAAAGGGAAAAAGTCATATTAGTTACCATGATGTACAGAAATGTAAGCCATGAAATATTTCCAAAAGGAAAATAGCTGAAGCAAGCCGTTATTTTAACTTTCCAAGAAAATGTCAAAAGCAAGCCGTTACATAATCTGTCCTCGGGAGGCATGAAAATAGCACAGTTGAACAGCTCATTACATTTCACAAAATACAAGTTTTGGCATTAGTAACAGATTACTTATCTTAGTTGTGGCATTGGTTAGCAACCTTAGTAGAATTCCAAGCTGTTGAAGACATTACATGTCACACTTGTTACACAAAAGTATGGAGAATGTTGAATCACTTGTAGAATTTTGTAGAATTCTCAAAAAGAATAATTTTTAGAAAAAGCCATTGAAGAAGAAAACATAGCTGGTAACCTATTCACTTTGTAGAAGGAGCGTACAAGAATAGTTTCCCGTTGCACGAATGATGTGAAGTTCACAAATGAAAATGTTCATTTTTCAAACATGTCTTTGAAACACGAAGAATGGGATCAAGGTTAGATCACTAAGTTAAGATGTCTTAAAGACACTGCGAAGCATAGATATTACTTCCTTATGCAGAGTTTACGATGATATATTAGATCTGGATGAAGTTTTAAGTCCGGTATGCTAGACTGGTGGGCAGCTCCAGGTCTGCCAAGGAAAATCACAAAGCAGACATCCCAGCAGGCTGCTTAAATAGTCTGATGGTCTGGAAGCTGCCATGCTACTTAGGGAAGAAGACGCGCGGTGATTGGCTGAAGCTTGGCCGAAGCATGGAGGCTGGCCAATGAGAGAATAGCTATGGCAGCCAGTTTCTCTTCAACTTTCTTGCCGTGTTCACTAAAACACTAGAAAAAATTGTCTTAAAGGCGAGCATGGACTACGAAATAATAAGTAATTTACAGCATACTTGATTTGAAGTAGAAACGTTATTAGAAAATGAAATGTCACGAACACGTGGTGACCAAATAGAGGTTATGAAAAAAAAAAAAAAAAAAAAATATATATTTTGTCTGACTGACACAAATTACATAAACTTGAAAAATTAATGAATTAATTTATTCTCAAATGCGTACAGTGTTGAATTGGCATCTGCTTTTGAAAAATTGGGAGTTCGCAAGACTAAAGAGCTGGCACATCCAGAGTACTGGTCTGTTGAAAAACGTTTAGAATCTTGAAAAAATGTTTGGCCATTAATATTAAAACACCTTGCAAAAGAGCTAAGTGAAGCTGGATTTTTTTTTTATACTGGTGAAGGGGACAAAACAATATCTTTTCATTGCGGATTTGGTTTAAGGGATTGGCAGATGACAGATGACCCTTTTGTGGAACACGCTAGTTGGTTACCTAATTGTAGATACATTGTGTTGCTTAAAGGACAAGAATTTGAGAACACTATTCGTGAAGAAAACTTTTTTGCAGCCCAAGACATAAAATTGCCTTTATAGCTAGAACACTCGGTGCAAATACATGAGGCTGGAAATAAACAAAAAAAGACTGGTCTCACCAATAGATACAAAAGTGTGACCAACAATTATGTAAAATTTGTTATCAAGAGGAACTAGGTGTTGTATTTTTGCCTCGTGGACACTTGATAGCATGTGTCAAGTGTGCATTAGCACTTAACACTTGTGCTATATGCAGAAAAGTAGTTTTTGCTACAGTTAGGGCATTTCTTGTGTAAATAGTATAATTTATTAACAATGCATGGTGCAATGAAGGATGCCTATATCCACATTATTATTACAGGCTATTTTAGAGTGTAATGGATATGCTTTTTCTTTTGTTTATAGACGACTACAATGAATGTTCTCAATGCTAAGGGACAAGCATGTGGCTTAGAGACAAAGAAGCTCAGCGAATTGCCAACACACATTCCATTCCGCATTATGAAGATTCGGAAATTGAAAACAGCATATGGTGATCGTGTACCTTGTGTATATGAGAATTTTGAGACATTTCTTCCTACATGGTTTAATGATATGTCAGAGTGTTTTTGATGATGTGAATAATGCTATACATCCTGCACACCTAATTTATGAAGGTTTTAAAAACGATAGGTGTATTGTACATTTCAATTAAATAAAAATAACCACAAATGTCAAATAATTATGAAAATTTAAGTGATGACAATAGACTGAAAAGAAAAAAGAAAATGTGTATAGAACAATAATTTTTTAGTATTGTCTTTAAAGAAATACAGTGAGTCCGGGAATGTTCTCCGCAGCACCTACGTGCGTCTGCGAGAGCTAGCTACAGAAGTTCGTTGGCAGTACGGCTGCCGCTTGCAACATATTAGCCTTCAACGAATTGATTGCCGGCGGTCGAGATGGGAACTATTCTTTGTTTACTTGTGTCACAAGTCAGCCTGCTTCGTTGACAAGTACAGTTGCGCGAGTAGGATATGACTCAGCTCAAGTAGCCTCTGTTATCGTTTAACTGTCCGTGGTGACACGAGCTCCTATGACGCGCAATGCTGCTTGACTTAGGTGCAGAATGCATTCTGCCATCGCTGTGTTCCCTAATAACAAGCTAACAGTATACTTTGTACTCACCTCAGCCATTCATAACAGATGCTGGAAGTGCTGATGACACACAAGCTCGCTAATTGCAATACACACTGACGATTTCGACAGGCTACAGCCCACACGTGTGGGATTCACCTGGTCAAGGTACCAACTAAACCGATGACGCAACCACTCACGACTGGATGTAACCACTGCGGAGAACATTATCATGAATAAAAAAAATTAATGTATATTAAGTTGGTATATAAATGTAAATGCTGTTACAGTGCTGTTTTATTTTATACAAAGTTAGAATATTTAATATTGTAGCGTATGCATGATTATAGTGTTGTCTTAGGTTTTAAGTAAGTAGTAGGGATAGGAATTTCTCGGTGATTTCAGTGTAGGAATTTTTCGGTGATTTCAGAGTGAAGAAAGTGGTATTTTAAAGTGGCATATTCGGTGGTTTCAAGTGCACTTTTCGGTACTTTCAAAATTATAAATTTTAGGTGGGATTTTTTAAATATCATGGATAATATGCATAATATTACACATTTCAGTCATCCTTCAAAGTCAGTCAGGGCGAATAAAGTAATAAGTGGTGGAACTTCCATATGAGTCAATGGTTAAGATGAAGTAGTTATAAATTTCAACACCACGCGCCGCGCCAAGCATATGTGAAGCACATGATGGGACGGCATTCAAGCAGTGATACATTACCTCGCGTTGTTGTACTTATGTTTTATTTCTATGCTTGTTTTAAACTTCTGTTATCATTATGCCAGGCTGCTTTGTGCCTGCTTGTAAGTTTGGGTATAAGAAGGGAGATGGTCGGCACTTGTTTAGACCACGTTAAAACTGTTTGGAAGAATGGAACAGAAAAATTCCACGAGCTGCCCGTCAGTTTGAGTGACCGTGTGTCACTTACATTTTAGTGATGACATGATTGTTAAAGTGGATTCTTTCATATCAGATGGAAAGACGGTGGAATTAGTTCGTGATAGGTGGAAGCTAGCTGAGAATGCTGTGCCGCATAATTTTCCGGTGATTCCTAATTATTTAAGTTTCGAACCTCGTAAAAGAAAAGTCCGATAAATCGCTGACCTCTTCCAGAAAAGAAACAAATGTGTCACAGTTGCGCAGGATGTTTTAAATCAGGCATGTCCAACCTTTTTAGGAAAAGGGGCACTGTCGTTAAGGTGAATTGGTTTGCGGGCCACATGATTCGATTTTTCTACCATATTAAATAGGATCTAAATTCTAAGATAAACCAAATAATTTAAAAAATAGCTAATATATTATGTTATTAAAATATTAATCATAATTAGTTAAGTTATTTTTAAATTTAAATTAAATATAATACAGGGCTAGATTTGTGACGGTACGCACCGGTACGCCGTACCTAAACCTCTGATCGGGGGAAGAGTCAAATATTGTTGCAAGAAATAAATGATTGTTGGCAAACATGTGTGTAATTTCAAACCAAAAAACAACAACAAAAAGTCAACCCCTGGCACTATCCAGCCCATGACGGGCTAAGGCCGACCAAGCGACCACTGCCCAGCCATTTGGCCTGCAGATATTGGGGTGACGCGTGATCGGCGCGTCGGGTCCCTTCGGCCGTTAATCTTGGTATTCGTGATCGGGGCGCTGTCTCACTGTCAGACAGCTACTCAATTGTCCTCACGAGGCTGAGTGCACCCCGTTCCAACCCTCACGTCAGTTTTAAAATCCCTGACGGAGCCGGGGATCGAACCCGGGGCCTCCGGGTGAGAGGCAGGCGCGCTACCTCAACACCACGGGGCCGGCTTGTGTAATTTCAAACCTAATTAATTAATTTTTTTAAATTACGTACGAAAATTAAATTGAAATAATGTACGTTGATGGAATGGTAGCATAGTGTTGGTCTACATTAAATTTTAATATAGGCCAATGGCTATGGTGAGAAAAATTTTGCTACAGCAGTCTCAATTTAATTTAAATTTGCAATCATAATTACATTGCTATTTTGTCCAGTGATTAAATTTTAAAGGTGTTCTGAAAAGCGTAAACATATCGTTTTTCGAACTCTATATTTCAATATTCCATAAAGCCCCCTCCCACCACACTCGGTAGCCCACAGTACCGGAACCTCGTTTTTTACAAATCAAGCACTGTATATATATATAAATGTTACGTTAAAATAATAGAATTAATATTTTACCTGTCAATGCGACACCTGGCACTACTTCTCACGAGCAAGGCATTCAATATCTGGTTTGATTGATGTTGTAGCAACTCGAAGTGAACTCTCCAGGTGACTCGGCGATTCGTGTTCTTGTTGTGCATTTCACATGTTTCATCCTGGAGACAGGCCCGCCGAGAGGGAGGGGCAAGTAGGGCTGTAGTCCCAGGCCCCGGACATGCTGAGGGGCCTGGGGTGGTAAAAGGGATGAGTATGGGCAATTTCACTTCCATTTTGAAATGTTCTTGTATGACTTTATACGGTGTAAATGAACCAATGATTAGTAAACGAAAAATTACACAAAGAATAGGAACATTACCAATTGTATAAATACCGTATCCATTGTATTTTAGACTCTCTTCCGGGGAATTGCCAGAATTCTCCACTTAATTTTTAAATTACGATAGTTCTTTTCAGGGCGTTGAGGTTCCAATTCAGTCTCTAAAAGATAGACTATTTACTCCATGCATTTCGGAAAGGAGTATGGCTTATTCTTGTGGCGACCGAACATGGTTAGATGCATGATGGTCAAAATCTGGAAGTAAAGGAATCAATGCGAGACATAAAGAACATATATAACAGAAAACCAAGTAAACTAATATTCATGCTAAATTCCATGGAGTATTTTATGGGTTAAAAGAAAGCCAGCTTACCACTTCAAAAATAATGTCTCAGGCTAAAAGAATGGAGGGGCCCGGAATACTCTGTCCTAGGGCCCGTGATCACTCTCCACGGCCCTGCCTGGAGAACACTTGTTCGCATATGTATGTGCTACCGAAAAGTGATGCAAAACGAAGTGCATGTCTATTAATGCCCGGATATTTTTCTCTAGGAAAGTAGTCGCGATAGAATAGTAGTAAGGGGACATTGTTAAACGTATTCTTTAGGTTTGAGGCACATGAAAATCAACGCAGTCCATTTGCAGATCCTCGGGAACCTCGTCTATGTTAATGGAGAAAGGGGAAGAAAACATATACAGTGGAATCTCGTTAGCACGTTCTCGGTTACGACGTTTTCCCGCTTAGCACGATGATTTTCTCAAGTCCCAGTCCCAATTCTACAAAATACATGTTGATATATCCCCTTAATACGTTCTCTATTCCCGCTTACGACGATCAAATTTCCATTGTACTATTTGTTAGTGATCCGTATTTTATTCTTATTTCATTTTAAAATTCGGCTTCTGGAAAACACGACGCGATATTGCCTCATATTCTCTGATAGTTATTGACAGTGTAGATGATTTCATTGTGTTTGACGGCGTAGAAGCGGCTATAGCAATGACGCAACACAGGTGACGTGTGTCTCTCCCGCTGCCCTTTCTCTCCTTTCTCAAGTCCCTATCCTACTAAATTCATGTTGATATATCCCCTTAATACGTTCTCTATTCCCGCTTACAACGATCAAATCTCCGTTGAACTATTTGTTAGTGAACCGTATTTTATTCTTATTTCATTTTAAAATTCGGCTTCTGGAAAACACGACGCAATATTGCCTCATATTCTCTGATAGTTATTGACAGTGTAGATGATTTTATTGTGTTTGACGGCGTAGAAGTGGCTATAGCTATGACGCAACACAGGTGACGTGTCTCTCTCCCGCTGCCCTTCAACCCCTTCCCTTTGTTTATTTCTCACGTAGGCACATTATTGTCTTCGTGTTCCGCACTATTGTCTTGTAGTTCTTAGTGTTCACGTCCAGTTATGACCTATTTTATTGCGTGTTTCATAATGGATAAGAAGAAAGTACGGGAGATAACTAATGATGAGAAGGTGAAATACATTCGAGACGTGGAATGCAATCCTCACATGAAGCGTGTGGATATAGCGCGAAAGTGGAACATTCCTCCGTCTACACTGAACACGATTCTTGGCAAAAGGAAGGAAATTGAACGTGCATTTGAAGAAGGGGTGAGTGGCAAAAGGAAACGTGTGCGAGAGGGACAGTTTCCTGAACTAAAAAGCGCTTTATTGAAGTGGTTCAAGCAAGCCTGTGCTTCAAACATATGCGTGTGCGGTCGCCGGCGATAGAGCCGTCACTGGCGGAGCGCGAGTGCGAGAATGTCCTTGCTGATCAAGTATAAAGAAAGACCCTGTATTATATGTGTTTGGAAGCGGATGGGGAACATTTTCAGCATCTACTGTAAATCATGGCCAGTAAAACTGCATGGTAGGCTACTGATTTTAAGCACCGTATTCAGCCGTAGGCCTACATATGCGTGCGCGGTCGCCGCCAACAGAGCCGTCACTGGCGGAGCGCGAGAATGTCCTTGCTGATCAAATATAAAGAAAGACACTGTATTATATGTGTTTGGAAGCGGACGGGGAACATTTTCAGCATCTACTGTAAATCATGGCCAGTAAAACTGCATGGTAGGCTACTGATTTTAAGCACCGTATTCTGCCGTAGGTCTACATATGCGTGCGCGGTCGCCGGTAACTGAGCCGTCACTGGCGGAGCGCGAGAGCGAGAATGTCCTTGCTAAGCAGAAATAAAGACCCTGTATTATACTGTAGTGTAGAGGTACACATACCTGCCAACTCTCCCGATTTAGGCGGGAGACTCCCGATTTCAGACCATTTCTCCCGCCCTCCCCGCTTAACGTATTAAATCTCCCGATTTTTCAAAAAACTCACGGGTAATTTCGGATTTAATATGTCGTCTATCGAACGGATCGACTTTACGTGTTTTGAAGTTATATCTCGATACCGCAGTTTCGCTTTGTATCGATAATCGACAACTGCGTACTAACTCCCGCGTCGCGTCCTGCTATTATAAAAAGTTGGCTTCGAATAAGTCTTCGTTTGAAATCGGCTTCGAATAAGTCTTCGTTTGAAATCGTCGAAGGTTAATTCAGCGCTTGTTCCTAGATGTGTTGCATAATGACCAGTGGGTGATGGGTAGTTGTACGCTGCGGAATATTGTATCTGTTTCACACGTGAAATTATATGATTTGTGTATAACTTAGTTTGATGTTGTTGGCGTTAATATGCCGGTAGGTTATTGTGATTTTTCGAACTGAGTGATTGCGTCGGTTCGTCGGTAATAAGGCGAAAAGATATGTGACATTTAAAAGTGTGTACAAAGATAACATTCCCAGGGTGTCTACCGGTAACGGAAGTAACGAATTTTACAAATGGGTAACGGAAAAGTAACGAATTTTACATACGGGTAACGAAAATTTTCCGAAGGCGGATTGAATCATTTAAACTCGCGCCTCTAAGCTCAGAGATTGCGATGGAGCGAGTTTCACGCAAGCGGCGCCAATTGCATAAGCTATATTTCCCCGTTCCCGACCTCGAGGAAATGCATACTGAGGATACCCTTAGTGGTATACATCGTTCAGCGTATATCGTCGGCATCAAGATGACTTTTAGTTTTGTGTGAAATAATTATGTGTTATATTAGGAAGCCTGACTTTTCGCGAGACGTTTATTCGTGAAAACTTCTGAAATTATTCAGAAACCTCGTATTTTTCGCATTTATTTGGAGACTATTAAATTGAAGTCCAGAAATAACGCTAAATAATTTAATGTCGCGATCTTGCAAAATGTTACCGTTTTGAAAAAGATTCGAAATACGTAGGCTGTAACTTATTTTAAAAATCTGTCTCGTAAATTTGCGACATCCAGTATGGTTAATTCGAAATTCCGTTATATGTCGATTTTTCCTTCTAACTTGGGTTCCATCGGATATATTATAATCTAACCGGTTATTTCGAAAACTTGTATAACTTTTATAATTCGTGATTCGGATTTGAAAGAAAACGTGTCCTCTAGTCGTATTATTCGTGTAATCCTCTCCGAATAATTCTTAATATTTGATACCTACTTCGAACATTCATACTCAAGACGGCCGGCTGACCGCACGACTTGCCTGCGGGAATCTCGTCAAATGGACCGAGATCGACGTCAGTAGCGTAAAATCAAAAAACCCGTCCCCTATCGTGAACTTGTGACCACGAGGTCTGCGGGAATCCCGTCAAAGATGATTGGGCACCAATCACGAAACATTCCGAAACCTACTCGCTACTTTTCCCATGACCGTATACTTAAAAGCGTACGGGGAGCGAGAAGTGCATCTACCCACTTAGAAATGACAGCCTACGTAGCGTCGCGATACTAATTTCTCCTCGTGATCTACCCTGAACTGATGAGCTCCCAACCACAGCATAGGGACAGCGGGAATCACGGCGCCGGCCATACAACTTGTCCATAACTACTCGTGAATTTTAACCATGCCCAACCCTGAGCTTGCATCCACCAATCTGTGAGGACGAATAAACAATCGTTCAGCGGCCGGGTGCGGCGCGGTATGCATAATATCGCGAGGACAACTTGAATCTCGTAAAACGGCTGAGAGCGGCAGTGATTGCGATACATCGCGATATTTCTCCGCATTCAATGACGAGAACAACTGTATTTTTGTCAAACGGACAGCAAGTGGCGCCGATTGCATAATAATGCTATATTTCCTCGCGCCCGACCTCAAAGACAATGGAAATCTCGTCGAACGACTAAAAGTGACACCGATTATTAAATCGCGATATTTATCAGTGTTCTATCGCGAAAACAACGGGAATCTTGACAAACGGGTGAGACCAGCACCGATCGTGTAACATCTTGAAATTTCGCCGTACTTGACTGTGAAGACAGAATTCGGTTACAATCATGTAACGTCCCATAAATTTCGTCGTGATCTACCGCGGGGACAAAGGAAATCTCGCCACGGTCAAGAGCAGAGCAACCTCTTGGCAATTATAAAAACGCCTTGTGCACAAGACGACATATTAGCTGAAACAACTCATTTGATAATAAATTTCTAGTATTTATTTATTATTTTTGAAATTGTTGTAACTCCCTAAGTGAATTGTATTTACCGCTTTAAACACAGTTCATTGCTCTCTTTCTCCACCGCGTGATGAGCCCATTTGCTTGCAGACCGCAGACGTATCTTGAATTCAAAGGTAACTAAAATTAACTAAAAGGTAGCTAAAAAGTAACTAATTTTTACTTCATCCTTAACAGTAGACACCCTGATTCCGCATATAACTGAGTCAGGAAGAGGCGCAACATTTGCATTTTGTAGTGTCTGTAGGTGTGATTTCAGTATCTCGCATATTGGAAAGGGGGACATTTCATTTTCCAAAATTAAGTTTTTTGTAAATACATTTCCTAGCATGTTAACAGACACTCAAGACAATTTTAATGAGGAAATGGATGCTTTACATTCCCAATTTTGTAACTTCCAACTTGAGGATGTGACATCTATTGAAGAAGAGGAGAGAATTGATGTGAAGTGGGCACTGGTAGGCCAAATGATATGTAGTGGTGGGGTACTCAAGTTATGCTTTCCATTCTGACCATTCCGCATAGTAATGCAGAGTGTGAGAGGATGTTCAGGTCATCTCTCTCTGACAAGACTTTGGACAAACTTATAACTCTGAAGTCGATTCAGAAAGAGAAGTGTTTTGAGCAAGAATATAGCAAGACCTTTTTGAAGAGGGCAAAATCAGCCTCAGTCACCTGCAACAATGACCAATAATATGATCTTCGATACATATTTGCTGCAATGTCTTAGCCTATGTATGTATTATGTAGCGTCCTCGCCCCCCTCCCCCCCCTCCCCCCCCTCCCCCCCCCCCCCCCCGTCGCCGCGTCGAATCTCCCGATTTTTTACTTTGAGAGGTTGGCAGGTATGGGTACAGTAATTCATTTTTATGTTATTTATTCCGTGTAAGTTACTGATAACCTATGTTTATGTCGTGACTGTAGTAGTGCATACAATCACTTACTAAGGTCGGCGATTTAACGTCCATATATACGCCGCGTTCTTTATTATACGTTGTAAATGCAGTATGGCGTTTTTCGGTAGGACGTTTTCCCGCATATGACGTCCAAATTTTTCAGTCCCTTGAAAAACGTACTAACGAGATTCCACTGTATAAACTTATAACATTCTCCTTGAAGTCTTTAAATCTAATGCGGAATTCGGTTCTTAATTCTGATACGATTCTTGCTTACTTTTGAGAATTTTGATTATTACCGTTTGTAGGGCTGGGAAATGCACAAAGTTGTTGGTCTCTTCTGTTTAGAGGTAAGCTCTGCTCTTCTTAGAAATTTATTTTAGTGTGTTCTGGATCGTATTTTAATATATTCGTATTCTCTTGAAGATTTGTTTCTGTTATTCACCACTTGCTGAGTATTTAGTGCAATACTTATTTTAATAAACAACGAGCCAGACTGACCGTCCGCCTGCTCGCGCAGGCAGAGTTATGCTAGTACCACCTAGCGGCGGAAACTGTCAACTACTGGAGTTACTTCACATATTACTTTATTCGCCCTGCTTCAGTGAGGAGATCCAAATTATCTTGTGACATACTGTGATGCATATAACGTGCTAGTGTAAGCTGAAAAACAAAAGTTCACAGTTCCATAGAATGGCAACTTCTTAATTTTCTTTGCAAGGTCCTCATTGATGTTCATTGGCACTGTTTCTGCTGGATCAAACGCACACATTTGTAAATCTTGTTCCCAGGGTCAACGGATCTCAAGCTGATTAATTTTCTAAGGGCATGGGACCCAGCGTTTACTAAAACTGAATGTATTTTCCTTCTATTTAACACATTTCCACAACCCTCCAACAGCTCCTTAATGTTAGTACCGTAATTTCCTGAAACAGCAAGTTGAAGGGCTTGCTGAATTCTCCGTAGATGTCCATCTGGAAGGTGAACAGTTGAATAAGACTGGCCTTCTAATAAAGGGATGAGTTCAGTGATGTCTGTGCCAAATTCTTTGAATCTCGAGTATTTCGTCATGTGAAACATTGTTCAGAAAATCAACACCAGAGTTATGAGTCCCTACTACTTCATTCATAAATTGCACAATATCTTTCAAGTACTCTTACAGGTACACTGCAGAATGAAATCAGGAAGACCACCTGGTTAAGACTGGTTTAAGAAACAGTGGCATATTTCGATATGGATACTTGCCATCTAGATATTCATGTCTGAAAGGCGCACTATATGATGCCGCGTGTCGTGTTGTTACTAGGATGAAGGGGCAGATGGCCTCGCTGTTCTGGCCCTTAAAACTTCAATAACTAAGTAACTTACCAGGATGCCCATATTGATAAAGATCGCTGTATGCAGAAAGCGAGGCCCGCTATCTAACGTTAAGTTTCCGATCTTGCTGTGTTTATTGGATGCTCTCCATGCAGCAAGTCATGAGAGAAGATTATCGCTACTACACTTGCTCAAAAACAGTTTTTGTGGGCTTCTTTGGCGATATTTCAAACGGGCAAGGCATCAGGGCAAAACCTGGATTAATATCAAGATGCAGAAGAAAGTGACATTCAGTAGTTGGACTTCGATAAAGGCAATCATGGTTGGACATGTAAGGCGTTGACGATATTGTACGGAATTTGACTGTCGGTGAGGTAAACTGAGATATACATATGCAGTGAAGGAGTGATGCAACGGAAATCCCGAAAGTTCCCACTGTTAAGCTAGTGTGTCTATAGTCACACTTATCTCTTACATAGAAAATTGAGATGAATTTTCGTTCTCATATATTGTTTTCTTCAGAATTGTACAATCTAAAATTAGAAAAAAATAAACCATCTAAGAAACAAAAAGTGTTGAGTCATTGTACTTGGTTTTTAATATTGGTATAATCCACATAGTGTGTCTTGCAATACTATGTTATAAAGTACGAGGTACATCCAGAAAGTAAGTTCCGTTTGGTAATAACATTAAATTGTGTACAGATACAGAAAAATTATTTATTGCACAAAATTCTACAACCCTTAAACTACTTTTCCACATAACTGCCGAAATGTTGCAGGCATTTGTCATAGTGTGGCACGAGTTTTTGTATACCTTCTTCATAGACGTGTGCCGCCTGTGTCTTCAACTAGTTGTATGTTCCGCTGCAGCGCAGTTCCGCATATGCGCGGTAGACGCTCTGTATCAAGGAGAAGAAACTTGCGCCATTTGGAGAGCGCTGTCAGCCACGTACGCGTTGTTGTCCATGTTTACTCGTACAATGTCGGTGTTGATTGAAAATCCCGCCGCTTGTGAAATCAGATCTGTGATTCGTTTT
Organism: Meconema thalassinum; assembly: GCA_946902985.2. Classification (NCBI taxonomy): domain Eukaryota; kingdom Metazoa; phylum Arthropoda; class Insecta; order Orthoptera; family Tettigoniidae; genus Meconema; species Meconema thalassinum. Next base: position 1,081,683,294 of record OX336388.2, on the reverse strand, counting down.
CTGAATGCTAGGAAAGTGAAACCAATCGAAATTTATTGGCAAATTTGCGAAGTGTATGGACAAAATGCGACGAGTGATTCAATGGAGAGAAGATGGGTCCGACAGTTCAATGAAGGACGTAGTGAAGTGCACGATGAAGAACGAAGTGGGCGTCCATCTTTGGTTACAGAAGAACTGGTTCACACGATTGATGACAAGATCCGGGAAAACCGCAGGTTTAGAATTAGTGCTCTCGCTATGGAATTTCCCCAAATCTCACGATCACTAATTCATGAAATTGTTACCGAAAAACTGAACTTTTGTAAACTTTGCCGACGTTGGGTACCAGAGATTCTTACGGAGCAACACAAAACAAAACGGATGGGTAGTGCACTTCAGTTTTTGACCCGTTACAATGAAGGCGGCGAAGAATTTCTGACACAGATAGTCACAGGAGATGAAACTTGGGTTTATTACGACACCCCTGAAAGTAAGCGGTAATCAATGGAATGGAGGCACACTTCATCCCCAGCAAAGGTTAAGCCGAAACAAATCTTGACACCTCGGAAAATGATGTGCACAGTGTTCTGGGACTGGAAAGGCATCTTACTCATTGATTTCTTACAGCCTGGTCAAACAATCAACACAGATGCTTACTGCGAGACACTTAGGAAATTGTGCCGTGCAATACAGATTAAGCGCAGAGGGTTGCTGTCAAAAGGTGTTGTTTTTCTTCACGACAACGCACGACCACACACTGCAAATGTGACGAAAAACCTCCTACAAGGATTTGGCTGGGACTTGTTTGACCTCCCTCCATACAACCCTGACCTCGCTCCTAGCGACTTTCATCAGTTCACACATCTCAAGTCTTTCCTTGGCGGTCAACACTTCAACAATGACGACGAGCTGAACAAAGATGTTTCCAACTGGTTGAAGACACAGGCGGCAAACTTCTATGAAGATGGTATCCAAAAACTTGTGCCACGCTATGACAAATGCCTGCAAAAGTTCGGCAGTTATGTGGAAAAGTAGTTTTAAGAGGTGTAGAATGTTGTGCAATAAATTATTTTTCTGTATCTGTACACAATTTAATTTTATTACCAAACGGAACTTACTTTCTGGACGTGCCTCGTATTATGTATATATATATATATTTTCTTTTTTTTTCGTGTTCATAAAATACATTTGAATATTTTCAACCAATAGTTTTCTTTTTGAGAGGTTTAAAAACATTACTGCGAATAATGCGGTTTTCTATAAATCGCGGAAATTCGTGTATTACCGTATATACCCGAATGTAAGACAAGGTTTTTTCCCACTTTTTGTGTTATAAAAATTTGTGGTCGTCTTATATTCAGGATATTAAAAAAAAAAGTTTTTATTGGCAAAGTAGTATGTGGTGTTGGTATCTTGTAACTCGCAACAAATCAATGCGTTAATGAAGATTAAAATATGGTTTGTTATATTTAATTACCATGCATATACGAATAGCGTACATTTTGAGGTTAGGATTTACGCATACACGTCATTTTAAGCGGATAAATTATATGTTCGAAAGCATACGGAAATATGTTTTAAAACAATCTTTACAAGAACAACCAGTCAGTTTTACGTGCAGTAATTGAGTGATCAACTTATCTTAATTTAATAAAGTCTCCCATTCTTGAACAAAGAAATTATAGAGTATGTCTTGGAAAAGCTGGCAGAGGGATTTCCGATAACATGAGACGTTATAAAAATGAAAGCACGACCTTGAGGGCATATATTGTGCAAGTTATGAGTTAGAGTATTTTTTTGAAAAAATCTGTAAGAGGCAGTTGATAAATAGGCCTTGTCTTATATTCGGGGTCGTCTTACATTCGGGTATATACGGTAATTGCCACAAATTATCGGAAGTGCACTGTAAAGTAAAAACTAAAAAAGCTAAAATTCGGCCTTTCATGCAACATTCCCGTTTACATGCAAAATTAGAGTTCAAAAACAATTTTTTCCGCCATTTTTAGGGTTATTAAAACACATTACCACCTGTGTATTACTTCATTTAATAATGTGAATTTTTCATATCCCTAGTAAGTAGTTACATTATGAAAACCCTTAAAAAGTAACAATAATAACATAGTAAAAAAATCATATAAGATTTAGGTTACCGGTAGATGAAGTTACGTTAGATGGAGTTAGGTTAGGTTATGATATGTTACATTAGGTTAGGTCAGCTAAGTGTTTTAGCCATACTACCATTTTTAGGGAATATTTAACACTTTAATGTTTAATTGTTCTTATATTGTCAATTATTAACCGTCAGGTTGGCCGAGTGTTAAGGTGTTTGACTTAAGTTCAAATTTCCTGTACAAGGAAGCAAGGGTTCGAACCCCTTACCTGACATAACTAATTGCTTTAACATTGCTTGGCGATACTGTATTATTAAGATACTCGATACACAAACCATAGAGAGACTGTATTGTTTAAGGCCACTCTCTTTCTGAACATAGCTAGAGACTGTCGATGGTTAACAACTGCATTAATAGTGGGGGATGTGGGGATAGTAATGAAGAAAAACAGACTATAACCATAATATTTTTCTTCTTCTTTCCGATGAGGCCTGCTAGGGACCACATGCCAATTTCAATTCTTCACACTTTGTTGTTTTCTCTTCCGTTCCCTCCAGTACTCCTTCATCCGTTCACTATGCTGCTTCTTTCTGTCCTCGGACCACTTCGCACCAGGTTTCTTTGGCAATCTTCCTTGGAATCCTTTCATACTTAATACCCTTTTTCTAAAGATCTCTCTGTTCACCGTTTCTTCTTCACTTATATTATTTCTTTCTAAATCTTTCTTTACTTGAATCCAGCTGGTTGTTGCCCTTTTCTCCCAAAGGTACTTGAATATCCTTTTTGTTAATCTGGAATCATCCATTCTGTAAATATGTCCAAAAAATTGCAATCTCCTTTTTCTTATAATTTCTGTTATATTTTCTATGTTCCTGTATATTTCATCATTAGATCTTAATTTCTATACTTCTACTGTTTTCACTGGGCCTAAAATTTTCCTCATGATTCTCCTTTCTAGTACTTCAAGTTTATCTAATATATAGTTTAGTACCAGACATTCACTTGCGTATAGGCATTCCGGTTTCACCACTGTAGTGTAGTGCCTTATTTTAAGTTTTTTAGATAAGCACTTCTTGTTATAAAAATTCTTAGTGATACCATATGCTCTTTCCATCTTGTTTACCCTTTCTTCTACCGAAGATTTTTCTAAGCCATTTTCTTGAATTATTTCTCCCAGATATTTGAATTTCTTTACTTTTTCCACTGGGCCAATATCTGTTGCCAAATATTTTGAAGCGTTCTTGATGTTTGTAATAAATTTAGTTTTTTCTACGGAGATTCTCAAACCTTGGCTATTTCTTCCAAGAGATTGATTTGTGTTGTTGCACTTGTTAGGTTTTCTGACAATATAGCAAAATCGTCTGCAAATGCTAGGCAACTTATTTCAATGCCTTTGTTTCTTCTCCCCAAAGTTACTGGCGAAATGTTATGTTCTTTTAGCTTTAAATTCCAAATTCTTTCAATTTTCTCTAAAACACAGTTGAAAACAAGGGGTGATAAACCATCACCCTGCCGTACACCTGTATTTATCTTAATAGATTTTGATATCTCACCCATAAATTTTACTTTTGAAATCGTGTCAGTAAGGGTTTCACGTCTTAGGTTTGCCAATTTAGTTTTCACTCCAAATTCACGAATTGTTTTATCTATGGTTTCTCTATCAACCGAGTCAAAGGCCTTTTTAAAATCTACAAAAGTCACAACTATGTCCTTTGAATTTATCCTATGGCGAATTATGGATTTTAAGTTAAATATTTGTTCTGAACAAGATCTACCTTTTCGAAATCCAGCTTGATGCTCGTCCAGTTGCTTGTCAAGTGATGTTTCTACTCTATTCAGCAATATTTTTGAAAATACCTCATATGCAATTTGAAGAAGAGAGATGCCTCTATAGTTATCAACGTTTTGTATGTCCCCTTTTTTATGCAATGGGTGTATTAGAGCCACATTCCATTCCTCTGGAATCCTCTCTGTTCTCCAAATATCTTCAAAGATTAACTGCAGCTCTTCAATGATTTTTGATTGAGACCATTTCAAAAGTTCAGCTGTTATAGAGTCCTCTCCGCTAGCTTTATTATTTTTTAGATTGTTAATTGCTTGTTAAATTTCTTCAGCATTGGGTGGTATATCTTCTTCCAGATTTTCTGTTGCTTGTGAGAATTCCAGCTTATGATCTGGTTCAGGGCAGTTTAAATGTTGATCAAAGTGCTTCGCAAGTATTTCACAGTTCTCAACATTGCTTAGGCCAAGTCTACCATTTTCATCTTTAAAGCATATGCTAGGCGCTTGATACCCCGTTAATTGACTCTTAAAAGTCTGATAGAAGTTTCGAGTTATTTTTATCAAAGCTGTCTTGCAGGTCAGTAAGTTGTGATTTTTCGAATGATCTCTTATTATTCTAGCAGTGTCTTTCCTTTGCTGTTTGAATTGGTCATAATGTTCCGTCTTTCCAGAGCATTTCCACTTTTTCCATTGTTTTGTTCTCTCTTGTAACGTATCCTCACATATTTGATTCCACCAAGGTTTCTTCTTAGGTTTGGCTAGCCCAAACGTCTTCTGAGCTGCGTTGGTTATTTCTTTAGATAAATCTTGCCACTTCCCATGATTAGTTACTTTTATTTCTTCCTGAAATGTTTCCAATGTTTCTTGTGTAATTTGAAGTCTATTTGTGTTATATTTATTTACTCTTTCCCCTCTTCTGTGGTTTCTGTTGGGTAAGAATTTGAGTTTAATTTTAGACAAATAGTGATCAGAGTCAAATTCTTTGCTTCTTATAACCTTGACATTCATAATTTCTTTCATGTTTCTTTTGGATATAGCTACATGATCCAGTTGAAATTCACCTAGTATTGGATTTGGGGAAATCCATGTTTTAGCTTTTCTTGGCAATTTCTTGAAGAAAGTTGACATTAACTTAAGTTGAAATTTTAACAAATAGTAATTAATCTCATCCCATTTCTGTTTGTTCTTTGGTGTGCAGCATATTCTCCCACTATTGGTCTATGAATCCTCTCTTCCTATTTGGGCATTGAAATCTCCAAGTAATATCACCACATTTGATTTTGGAATTTTAGATGTTTCATCATCTAGGTGGTCCCAGAATACCTCTACTTTATTTGGGTTCTTCTTGTTGTCTTCGTTTATTGGCGCATGACAATTAACAAAAGTATATATTTTATTTTTGCATTTCATTGTCAAAAGACACATCCTTTCTGAGCGTGATTTGAATTCAGTTACATTGGCTAATAGACGTTTATGGACATAAAAGGCTGTTCCGAAGAGTGGCATTCCTTTCATAATTTTAATCGCAGGTTTACCTTTAAAGATTCTATAATCTTTCGTTTCTGTCACATTCTCATCCAAATATCTTGTCTCTTGTACTGCTAAAATTTGAATTTCGTTTCTATCTAAAAGCAGTTCTAATTCCTTCTGTTTACCCACCTTCAGTAAAGAATTTACATTCAAAGTACCTGCAAAAAACTTATGTTCAAACTTAAGTCTGGAAGGATTCCAAGGATGCTCCGAATCATCCCTACTGCAGATGTTGGAACTCCCCAGAACCCTAGGTCCCGATGCATTGCATAACGCAATGGAGGATTCCTCTTCCGAGCTGCCACCTGGGGTAGTGCTTTCTTTCAGAGGCTTTTCCATTCTGCAATTGAAATTGTGTGTTTCAAGGGTAGGAATAATATTCCAAAGTGAGATCAATTTGTTAGTCTGAAATGATTTGTTTTCGTGGTTGACTCCACTAGGGTCTTCCGCCCTCTAAGCCGTTGAGAAATGAAATTCTTCTTCCGCCTTTGAGACCGTTGACCGTTTCTCTTAGAGCCCCCCGCACTGATCGGCTCACCGACCCAGCTTCCCGCTGGGATTGGTTACCCAACCTTCCACTGGGTTGCTCGGCTTAACAGGGGCACCTCTTGTAGGTTTGGAGTGAAAGAGGCTAGTTAGATTCTCTTGCTGAATCCAATATGTTATGGTTGCAGATGACAGGCAACGACGCATTTCACTCCCATTTGCCCAGAGCCACAAGGACTCCTCCCAGGTTAATTCCTGGGACCCATAAAATATTTTTATTAATTTAATTTATTTTTTACAGTAGATGCACACTAAATACAACTCTTTCTCTTTACCATTGCTTGTTAGAGTTTTTAAACACAAGGTTTGTTGTAGATCCTTTTATAACTACCGTATATACCCGAATGTAAGACGAGGTTTTTTCCCACTTTTTGTGTTATAAAAACTGGGGGTCACCTTATATTAAGGGTATTAAAAAAAAAATTTTTTTTTCAAGGTTTTAAAAAATTGTTATTATTTGCCAAGTAGTATGTGGTCTTGGCATCTTGTAACTCGCAACAAATCAATGCGTTAATGAAGATTAAAATATGGTTTGTTATGTTTAATTACCATGCATATACGAATAGCGTACGTTTTGAGGTTAGGATTTACGCATATACGTCATTTCAAGCGGGTAAATTATATGTTCGAAAGCATACAGAAATATGTTTTAAAACAATCTTTACAAGAACAACCAGTCAGTTTTACGAGCAGTAATTTTGTGATCAACGTATCTTAATTTAATAACGTCTCCCATTCTTGAACAAAGAAATTATAGAGTATGTCTTGGAAAAGCGGGCAGAGGGATTTCCGATAACACGAGATGTTATAAAAATGAAAGCACGACCTTAAGTGCAAGTTATTAGTTAGCGAGTATTTTTTTGAAAAAATCTGTAAGAGGCAGTTGATAACTAGGCCTAGTCTTATATTCGGGGTCGTCTTACATTCGGGTATATACGGTATGTCCATTTACTGTTGTTTTTAAAAACTGGGGAAGCTGCAATGGTTTTATAGGCGTAAAAACCTCATCCTCTTCTTTTTCATCACCATCATGATTATTATTATTATTATTAAAATCATTATAGTTCTTGCCACCACCACCACCATCATCATCACTAGAACTATCCAATTCCTCTTGTTCCTTATCCACTGGGACCTTTTGTAGAGTCGCATTGCTTTTGATAGTGTTAAGTTTTTTTTTTTAGTGTTGACAACTATCCTAACATGACTTTTTGAGGAGATGATAAATGCTTTTGAACAAACAATGCACTTTGAGCAGCAATATCTTTTTCTTGGCCCTTTGTCAAAATTTCAGAACTAAATTCAAAAAGGGGGCGTCACCCCTAGTCCTACAATACCTCATTGGTTAAAATCCTATCATGGATTCAAATCATATTCACAAAAGTGTCATTAGGCCCTTTGCCAAAATTTCAAAAATAACATCAAAGAGTCACCTCAAGTTCAACAACATGCTGCATAGCAATATCCGACCATGGGTTCAGGAAATATTACCAAAAGTGTAGTTAGGCCCTTTTGACAAAAATAAACATAAATGGTAAATAAAATATATATATATAAATAATACATTAAATATTAAATAAAATTGAAAAGGTCAATAAATCAAAATTTTTAAAATTGGTAATTAGGCCCTTTGGCATGTCCTCAATTAGGTTTGGTTAAGTCGACCCGACTAGGTTAGCTCGACTAGGATAGGTTAGGTTAAGCCATGCTCACCATCTTTATTTGAAAAGCGTGTCATCGATAGATGGGGCCAGAACCGGCAAAAAACGACTACTCTTAGAACTCGAGACTCAAGCTCAACTGAACACTACTGAGCTTGTGAGAAGCTAGCAAGGAGATAACACCACTCAGTTAGGGGATTCCCTGTTAGGCCAGACCTGAAAGTGTACTTTACTACCATCTGTTGAATTTTTTGCATACCACTTGCGCCGGTTTCGACAGATCTCTGATAATATGTTAAATTCCGTCTGTAGCTAACCTGTCTTGCGATTTAATTTATTAAATTCTGCCCTCTGAGGGTTAATACTTTTTGATATAAATTCAAAATATTATTGTAATGTCAGCGGATTTGGATAACAAATGTGCGGATACGAATAAATGTTGTGCGGTTGCGGGGGACATAGTTATTGTTGCTTTAAGGGGCGGAACTAGGAGTTCATCTGCCCCTCATGGGGCAGATAATAGTTGTGCGTATGCGGGGCAGATGCGGCTCTACTCGGTCATCCCTGATCTGGTCTTGGTGGGGAACATCAAAGAGTTAATAAAATGTCGATGTAACCTTGTGCCGTGCCCTTGCATAAAAATGGATTCATGATGGTGCAGTGTTCAAACTGCTTGCCTTCAACCAAGGTGGGACTGGGTTCAATTCCCAGTCAATGCACGTGAGATTTTCAGAGTGGAATATCACTTCCTGTGGTTTTGATTCAATGTAAAAATGGAAGTCCCATGGCTCATGGTTGAGAAATTAATGGTCACATGAAACTACAGTATAACCCCTCTTTTACACTTTTCAAGGCCTGGAATGAAAAAGTGTAAATCGAGGGAAAGTGTAAAATGTGGGAAATCATTAGGTTACAATTTTTATACACTAGGAGACAAAAAAAAAAGTAATGTAGAGCAAAACATTATTTTTCTCACATATCAATATTTTATGCAGTCGTGTATGAACATTACAGCTTAATTTCTGCATCATTTTAGTTTTAATATTTAGTTTTTTATAGGCCTATTAATAAATGATATTTTTAAATATTTCTATTGTGCTGGAAAATACAATTATAAAAATAGTTTTCATGCAAACAGAATGTTTATTTATGTTCGACCCTCACTATTATGTGTCAGAAAACTGTATCATAATGATGGTCATTATAACACTGTTTTTCATTACGATACAGTTTCTCCAGCCAATCAGAGCTCGTTCATTGACCAATTAGGTAACGATACCTTCGCGCATGCGCTCAAAATCCAACATGTCGGACATAAGCACAACATCGAACTATAATAAATTACGGACATGGCATACGCACCGTCCATATGTTCGCGTAAATAAACTGGCGAATATGAGATAAGAAATAGCACTGTACCTTAATATCACCAACCCTAATTTCTACACAGTGCATTGCCTTCAAACGACTCCGGTGACAATATTACTGAGGGACGGCAGATGTTAACATATGGCCTGCATAATAGTCTATGGCATTGCAAGCACACGGAGCGCATGCGTCGGCCGGTCAGAGATGTTGAAAGACAGAGATATCATACTCAACGCTCGCTCTCCGATCACAACATTACAGTGGCTGACTCTCAACAGATATTTATGAATATTTATGTTAAAACATATAATAAAGTTATAATTATCGTCGAACATAAACAGTCGTATGCAACTCGCCTATAATGGTAATTAAGACACTCGTATGGAAATTATAAAACTCTCACACGCTCGTTTTATAAATATACTGTGTCTTAATTATTGCCATTATAGGCTCGTTGCATAATGTACTATTAATTATTGATTTTTATGAATAATAATCGAAATACAGTATTTTAATAATGTACAATTACCTTACTGTATGAATGAAACGCCCCCAAAAAGAAATCCTGCGTACACCATTGATCTTAATCACTCTCTACTACTGCCGTTGTTTAATCGTTCCATTCCAACGATTCTAAAAACGCTATTAATGGTTCGGCGGAAACGTCCAAACGCGCCGCAATGTGAAAAGATAGGTTATGCATACCTGCCAACTTTTACGGTTTATCCGTAAAATTTACGGAAATTGCAGCATTTTACGGTTTTACGGATGAACGGTGTCATTTTACGATTTCGCGGACAAAAATTTGAAACGATAATTAACATTCGATAATCCCTCCCACTTCCGTACAATCGATTGTTTGCGTGGGTCGAAGGCAAGTCCGCGATAGTCGATAACTCGTTCTTTGAGTTGATTTGTACTTTTGACCGTGTCATGTTTGTGTCGTCATTGTAATTGAATTTGAAGCCGGGATAACCGTTCTTCCATGTGAATCTTAGGTGTCAACACGCTCTGCTTCGCAAATTCTTTGTTCCCCTACGTTCGCTCGTTGCGATTTAAACGATATTCTTTGACCACGTGAGTTGAGTTGTTTATTGTTCGCGAAGTTGGCGTTCTTTGAATGTTTTCGTATTTTAAGGTTATGGCATATATTAATGAAGTGTTCGAGTTTTTGTGCTATATCTTCGTGCTTCGCAGTTTCCTGTATTCCTTGGACTAATTACATTCGTTCCACGTGTGTGTTTTTTTCTCTCTACCATGTGCATATTCTTTCTTTACGAGGTTGGCGTCGTGTTCATTTGACTTGTGTGCTTTGACTTGTTTTAATGAAGTGTGGGCTGTGTTTTATGCGATTTATGTTATAATTTTATGTGACGTTTAGTGATCCAGGTTCCTTTCGATGTTTTAGTAGATATCGAGAATGAACAAATACAACAAGAAACAGTACTTCCAGACATTTAAAGAATCATACTCGGTTGATTTTCCGTGCATACTAAAATCAAGAAAGGGAGAAAAATTTGCCTTTTGCACGGTATGTGCGTGTGATATTAATATTGCTCATGGTGGAAAAAACGATTTAAGTAATCATGTGAAGTGCGGTAAACACATAAGTTATGTTAAATCGAAGGAAGATAGCAAGAAAATCAACACCTTTTTTGCCAAGGCTGGTAACGTTGACAGTGACGTAATTAGGGCCGAGTGTCTGTTTACTTCCTTTTTGGTGGAACACAATGTGCCCTTAAGTGCGGCTGATCATGCTGGCGCTTTATTTAAGAAGATGTTTCCCACATCAGAAGTTGCAAAGAAATATAGTTGTGGTCGCACGAAAACGACGTGCATTGTAAATAAAATGGCAAAAAATGCATCATCTGAAGTTGTTAAGTGCCTTCAGAACGGACCATTTTCTTTGGCAACGGATGGAAGCAATGATACGAATGCCAAGTTGTATCCTATTGTTGTTACATTCTATGATGTTCGGCAGGAAAAAGTAGTGAGCACTGTGCTATCCATACCAGCGTTGGACGGGGACTCAACAGGGCGAAACATAGGTAACCTGATGTTATCACAGCTGAGTTCTCATAATATACCAATTGAAAACTGTGTGGCTTTCTGCTCCGACAATGCTCCTGTTATGATAGGACACAAAAATGGGGTTTCAGCAGTTCTGAAGGAAGTTCAACCAGGTATTGCCATCATAGGGTGCATTTGCCACCTGATTAATCTAGCAGCTGAAAAAGGTGCTGGAAGATTACCAGTTAAAGTGGATGAGATCCTTGTAGATATATTTTATTTCTTAGAGAAGAGTGTAAAGAGAAAAGAACGCCTTCAGAAATTTCAGAACTTGCACAATAAGGAAGCAAAGAAAATTCTGAAGCATGTATGTACTAGGTGGTTATCTTTAGGCAGATGTTTGGATAGACTACTGGACCAGTGGGATCCTCTTCTTTCTTTCTTCAAGGAGGAAGTAATATTATGTACCCAAAACATTTCCACAAGCTTGACATCTTTCAGAATACCTAAAGTTGAACAAAGTGGATCCAAAGAGTATCAGAAGAAGAGAATTCTTGATTCTGCTACTACACATGCCCCTAATAGAATAGCATATTCTTCCAAATGTGACAAACCCATCCTAAAAAATAAGACTTCTGCTACAACTCGTGAGGAAAAATTGTTTATGTTCCTGTCCTCAAACTTGAACAAGGCCTTTTGCACTTTTCTTCATGTGACTATTCCTGTATTTGACAAATTGAATGTTGCCCTTCAGACTTCTTCCCCACAAGTTCACTTGTTATTAGAACTTCTAATGGATTTGCTAAAGCAGCTGTTCACCAAGTTTGTTAAGCCCAAAATTGTCAAAAGCTCCTCATTGCTTGAAGTTGAGTACAACTTGATTCAAAATCAAAGAAGTGATGATGAGTTAGTTATTGGCATTCAAACTTCGAACATAGTGAATGATCTCCAGGATACAGATAAATCCCTTTTCTTTTCATCAGTGAGAAACTACTTTTGTACTGCCTGTGACTACATCATCAACAAGTTTCCACTCAAGGATGACGTGCTAAAGAATGCTCAAGTTGCTAGGTTAGACAAAATTGAAGATGCACAGTTTTCTTCCGTTCGTTTTTTCTTGGAAAAGTTTCCTATCATGTTATGCAAGGAAGAGAATGAAACTACCGATGAGGTGGTGAATGAGCTTCAGAGGCAGTTTACAGCTCTTCAGGTAGATGACACTTTGGCTGCACATCAAGATGCTGCAAGTGATTCCAGTTGGGCACAAATATCAAGAATTCGTGGAGCCGATGGACTTCTTAAGTATAACCGAATTTCTAGAGTAATGCTCTCTATTCTCACCATACCCCATAGCAATGCAGAATGTGAACGTGTTTTCAGCCTTGTGAAGAAAAATAGAACACAGTTCAGGTCATCCATGTCCAATGAATCTCTGGAGTCTATTTCTATTTTGAAGACCAGGAGTTCTGGTCCCTGTTATGACAAAGCATTTTCTCAAGACTTTTTGCTGGAAGCTAAAAAGGCCACAACCATGACTTTAAAGTCGAACTAGCATGTGATTTGCAGTGTGTATTATATTATTTCTTGCCTGTGTTACGTTAAACAAGTTTTATTGTGTAAAACCTTTTTCAAATATCGTATATCGGCTTAATTTATCAAGGAAGTCCTGTTATGTATGCTCCAAACCAATATTCACCACGCCTGCTGCTGATTAACATCGATTTCTTCTTGATTGTTATGTTCATCTACAAATCATGTAAGTAGATATGATTTCATTGAAATATCCTGTTTAAAGCATGAATTATTGTATTTTGTTGCCCAGAAGTATTATTATTTTCGTCAAGCCGGGGTATGTCGAAAATCGTTAAATTTTTTGTCGCGCGTGAGTTTTACTGATAGCCCTTTTCAAAAGTTGGCAGGTATGGTTATGGTAGTAATCGACATGCAACGAGGTGCCTGTCGAGTTTTCTGAGAGGCGTGCAGATGTTATTAGGACGTGGACCTAGAGACCTTATTGAGTTCTTTAACACATTCCCAACTATATGGAGCACCTACCATCCAATGACTGCACCTTTCGAGTGGAGGTTGAATAAAATTTAATAAACAACAGCAAAACTCATAACAAAGGGGACGTGAGTAGCGCATGATATTATTTAATGAGGGATGATGGGACTGAAATAAAGGTACACATATTATCAAGAACAAATAAGTAAAAAATAAACCAAGTAGTAAAGAGAATAATTCAGAGATGCCTAACGTGTTCTACATTGGAGATCGTTCAAAGTTGGAACTCAAATTAAAACGGGGGTAGCAATAAAACAAGTTAACAAAGTGCAAATAGTATCTTTCATCCCACCACAGGCTAACTACAAATCGTAGTTAGGAGAGATATTTTAGGAAGTTACGAAGTCACGAAACCCCAGAACAGAAAAACCTTACCCTTAAACAAGTATGTCACTTACAAGAACACAACCCAAGAACGAACGAAAGCCTAACACATACATCAATACAATCAAATCCAAACTTGACATTACTCCAACGAAAGATTACAGGTACACTTGACATACAGTACTTAAAACAAAACGCTTGACCAGAGACTAGTTCAACCGAACAACAACACACCAAGGAAACGTAAATATCAATGACTTTGTTTACTTCCTGAATAAATCCCCTTTCCGGAAGAAGTATGAGACTAGGTTATCTTCCGAAAGACAAGATGAGGGCGCACTGTAGTCCCGGGTACGCACAATGCACACACATTCCATCATCTCGAAAGGGTAACCCATATGTCTCATTTAATAAACGTAATGAGTTCACGTGTTGTTTCTCGACTGAAGCCACGCAATAAAACGAGACCAAACTGACATGACCCTAGGCGTTCAGTCTAGCCCACTTAGGTAAATAACCTTAACCTACCCTTAACATAAGAACACTGCTTATAAATAAATGAGCAGAAGGATGTCGAGGCCCTAAATCATTTACCCATTACACAAATAAATAACACAACAAACAATAAATTAGCTCACGGCATTCATCCATCGTCGCTTCATCATCATCATCAACAAACATAATACATATTACATAATCACCTCCAGGTAACGCCCGAAGCAGCTTCCCATGCTCCTAGTCATTTAATTATCCAGCAAAAATAAACGTAACACACGCGTAGGGGAAAAGGGACAAAAGAAAATACAATGCGAATCACAACAAGAGACCCAAAAACGATTCACCCTAAAACTGACAGGATCCCCAAAACTTAGATCTACACAACGGAAGAACATAAACATAACCAAGATAATGTAATATAAGAACGCGATCTCCAATCTAGAGAGGGTCAAGGTAACACTGAAAGAAGTGGGACAAGGTATTCCTAACCAACTTCACGTTACACATATTTCATGCATATTGGCACTTTAAATAACAAGGGCTTGTCACGGTGGGTGAGTGGTTATAGTGTCGGACTACCAACCCCAAGATTGCAGGTTCGCTCCTGGTCGTGGTAAGTGATTTTTGAAGGCGACAAAAATCACGACACTCATGTCATACGTTGTTGGCATGTTAAAGAACCCATTTGAATTCAGTAGGCCGTGTTCAATGGCAAAATTAATCTCGGGATTTTCCGCCAACACAAAGTTCCTCCATTCTCTACTTGAAAGCGCTGTAGTGTCAAGGAGTTTAGATATCTAACCTCCTTGACTTTCATAGCGTTCAAAGGAGCGACGAAATTCGACATGCAAGCTACCCTCTGGGTGTCAATTAACAAAGCTTGTACCAGGCACTCGAGGCCATACGATACTATTATTATTATTAATAACAAGGAACTTAGCTTTCTCCTGAGACGGTCTCGACGCCAGCTGTAAATACATATCCTTTTTAAACCTGTATTCCTTCCAGGATAGCAATGTGTACAGATACATCGAAGGACGAAACGTAAGAAGAATATAAGATCAGGATTTTAAAGACACATTGGATAGGTATCTTTTGGCTTATTATCATGGCTCTCGACTCTATTCTCATATATAACAAAATCTGACTACGGTATTGTTGACTTTTAGTCTCTTTGATTAAGATCACACTCTCCATAGTGGGCACTTCTTCCTTTTCCACAAGAGCTAAGTCGGTTTAAATTTTAACCAGCAAATGGCAGTCTTTATAATATCTCGTTAGTTGTCGACCCGTTTATAAAATAGAATCGGGTCATTTTCGATGACATTTGTACAAAACCGGCTGACATATTCATTAGTTCATGAAGAAAAACTGGTGGCATATGTGACATATTTGTCAGATTTCTACCAGTCAGCTTTACAAATTTATGAAACAAATTTCCGACAATATGTCGGGGAAATTTAGAAAATTGTCGCGACATATTTGCCGATTTGTCATACTTTGAGAAACGGTAACTTGTACAATCGAATTGTCGAACATTTTATGTCATCTGGCATAAGCCGACTTGTCGAAATAGGGGCCCACTTTGAAGCGCAATGCGAAGAG
Source organism: Meconema thalassinum (assembly GCA_946902985.2). Taxonomy (NCBI): domain Eukaryota; kingdom Metazoa; phylum Arthropoda; class Insecta; order Orthoptera; family Tettigoniidae; genus Meconema; species Meconema thalassinum. Next base: position 1,081,667,816 of record OX336388.2, on the reverse strand, counting down.
AAAACAAAGAAAACAATCCGCCATTTGCATCAAAGAACATGTTGCCGAGTGTCAGAGCAAAGAGAATATAAATGAATCAGTTATTACCAACCTACTACATCTGCATAACTTAACTCGTCAAAAGTAATTTGCTCTTCACTATTGGTGAAAGTGCCGGTCACTGCTTCCAGCGCTTTGCGCGCTCTCCGGCCGCCTACCTGCTAAAGCTGAATGATCAAGGCCACCGGAGTACTATACTAGGTGCCGCGCGGCATGTCCAGTGCTTTGGAGTTTAACTGAGACTTGTTCTCAGATCGCCACTTTCTAGTGGAAAAAGTAAAACTCCCATGCGGGGTTACATGATTAAGAATAACACTTGGCTTCGTCCCTCACCTGCATTCAATACGCCGCACAATTCGATTCCGTTGGGGCAGCGATAAGCCGCTTGGTACGGCCTGGCGACATTTAAGTTCGTCTTATGGGCATTTTGTTTGCTTTGTTATATCAAGTAATTATTATTATAGCTTGCCACGGTGGGCGAGTGGATATCGTGTCGGTCTACTAACCCCAAGATTGCAGGTTCGCTCCTGGCCGTGGTAAGTGATTTTTGAAAGGCGGCAAAAATATGACACGCATGTCATACGATGTTGGCATGTCAAAGAACCCATTTGAATTCAGTAGGCCGTGTTCATGATGGCAAAATTAATCTCGGGAGTTTCCACCATCACAAAGTTCCTCATTTCTCTATTAGAAAGCGCTATAGTGATCAAGGAGCTTAGATATCTAACCTCCTTGACTTTCATAGTGATTCAAGGAAGAACGAAATTCGACATGCAAGCTACCCTCTGGGTGTCAAATTACAAAGCTTGCACCCGGCACCCGAGGCCATATGATATTATTATTATTTAAAATCGCTCTCTTTTCTTTATGTTCGCTGATCTATGAGGTGTAAATTGCGGGAAATTTAAAATTTTGTTAACGTTAAAGCGGGGACCAGATTTCGTTGAAAACATAGGAAAATTGAAGGGACCGAGGAAAAATGTTGTAAATGGCGGGAAAACGTTAATTGCGGGAACGTAAAAATGGGGTTATACTGTAGACTACTACCATCCTTCCTTTGTCATGAAACCCAAGCAGAGGACCAACACTCGGAGTATATACACCTGAATTTCATTGATACAATGTATACCGTGATAAATCACTGCACACAATGACTTTCCACTGTTCTATGGTCCAGGTTCGAAGCTCCTCAGGCCACGCCAGGCAGAGTTTACTGTCGGCCTTTTAACACATGGAAGACGGGCCCCGAGAAATCTCGTAGTACGCTCGCCAGCGGTAGATGACTGGCCCCGTGAAATCTCGGTTTTATACACGTCATTGTTTTCGGTCTTCCTGCGATATCTCTTGAACTATTTCGGACTGCACATTGATTAGAATAAATTGTAGATGTATATCTGACTCTTTTCTTTCATTCACAGCCTTCTTTTATTCTTTGATTTAGTTTCGAACGTTTACTTTCTTTCTGCCGGTTCAGTCAATGGTAAGATGGAGCGCTCGCGTAATTCAGTGTTAGCTGATGACGATATTTTAGAAGAATATAATGCCGACGATCGTTCAAATGGAAATAGTGATATTGAATTAGTGGAAAGTGAATGTGAGAGTGATAGTGGAAGTGATATTCTAGCCCCTACACGCCGTAATTTAAATGTGCCTATTTATTCAAGTGACTGAGGACGATTACGATGTAAACATTGAGGATGTATTAGGAATTGACGTTGAAGATGGGTTTATAAAAACGGATCCACCGAGATATTTAGAACAGTTTCAAGGCAGGCAAGGACTAACATATGTCCCACAAGATAATGAAAGTGTGAGTGAAGTTCTTGACAGTTTTTTTTAATAGCGAGTTCTTCACCTTGCTTGTGGACCAATCGAACCTCTACCATGATCAAAACATTCACAAGTATAAACAGTCACCACACACTCGAGTGCTATTAGGAGCATTGGTGAGTACTCTTACCAAATTTAAAGATCAAAATCTTGACTAGTTTAATATTTATGTACATTTTTACTATCAAGTGCACTCTAGTATGCTCAGTAGAGAAATGTCCGGTCCACAGGGTATATGACAAGCTCAAGCATCCGGTCACCAATGTGTTAATGATTGGTTTATGGGCGACTGCTTGGCCATGAAAACTAAGCTCCTGCATCTCGCCCCTAACAACCTTGTCAGAAGTGTACCCAAAAGTGGTGCAGAATTCCTATATTATGGTGGTGATGGATCATTTTTGAGTAACCTGTAGGAACCTCTTGACTAGACGGTCCCTGGGGGATGCCAGCTTGGACTATGACATTAGACACCATGGGAATCTCACGCATAGTTATGTGTGACATTCAAGCACCTCACTGTGTTGAAAATCTGTTGATTCCACAGCACAGCTATTCTGCTGTCTTGTTCTTGTGCAGCATACTGAGGCCAATGGCCATGTGTTCCACATGGTGGTTGGCAGTACTATGTTGCTCACTAAGGAAAACTGGATACTTTTGATTGTGTTGTGTACGTTCAACATTTATTAATTGATATAACATATTGAGTATGACTAGCAGTAATAAGGCTTCTGTTTGCTTTACTTGCTCTTCAAGAAATGTCTGTGCGAGTGGAAGGTGTTAAGATTACCTCACTAAACATTAGTATCTCTTTGTTAGGGAGAAGTGAAACTCCCAGTGCTAATGGAAGATGAGAATAATAAAGAATTGCCAAGTATCCATATGCTGTTCCGACCTGTACGTCAGATGGTGTATGCCATCCTTTTCAACTTGCATCATCAGATATATTTAGCCTCAAAGAATAAGGAGAAGGGAGGCAAGCAAGGTATGTAAAAGCAAAATCAAGTTTTCAGTTTTCTTTCATCCAGTTATCAACCAGGTTTCTTAACTTCTTAATCGTTGCTAACATTGCTAGCTCTTGCTTAACATAGTTTTGGTATTACACTGAAACCCCCATAACAGTTGTCTCCGAACCTTTAATTTTTTGCCTTAAATCGAGGCAAACTGAACATGGTGGTTTTGTGAATACAGCTAAGTACTACCTGTTTGTGGTTAGTTAAATGCCTTCGTACATCTGTATCGACATAATTTTACACAAATTATACTTCTATTGCATGTTGCTTAATAAATCCTAAAATTTTGAAAACCAAAAACAGAACAAAAACAAAAGCAGAAATACATATTTGTGACTAAGGGTCTTGATATATCTATTTAAATTAATCTATTTTATATTTTATGGCCAATGCAGGACCACTACTATCAATTATACAAATGCAATTTTGCTTTTCTATGCTTCCATTATGTCTTCATCCTTTCTTCAGTGAAGAACACCCTTCCTTTTGCTCTTTTATTTACTGTATTTTGGTTTTCAGTCTCACATATTAAGTCATTTGTAATCTTGATTTATCTGTTTTATTCATGAGATCGTCTAGTGTCATTTGGAGTTCTTTGATATCTTCCTTAATTTCTGCTATTCCATAATTTTCCTATTCATCTTCTTCTATTGTCTAGTTTCTGTTCGAAGATGATAGCCAAAATATGAGATCCATTTCTTTCTAATTTTGCTCACTACTGGTTTCATTTCTTTATTGACTTGTGTTATTTGAAGCTATTCTCAAATGGCCATTAACTTAATATTGTTTATTTAGGTGTGTTCTAATTCTTCTTCTTTCTGTTTTAAGAATTTTATCTATTTCAGTTTATAAGTAGTTTGAAAATAGTTGCACTAGCTCGTCACCTCTATATGTGTACCTATTTTTTTAATAATATCTTAATGTTACTGCGATCGATATGTTTGTATTGGTGTATGTATTTTTTAAGATACAGTTTTTCCTTGAATGATCCCTCACCACCGCATGATAGTCGCACCCCACTTTTCAAACACTGAAATAGGTTTATAAAATTTAATCGCATAATCGTTGCATAGTATCTTAGTATTTGTGTGCCTGTTGCACAGGCTGCCGCGACTTTATAACCTGGCACGGCTTTGTCAGAAGAAAGTTATCTCTTCTTTATGCCTGTGGGCTATGAACCGCTACTCCGGTGGCCAGCTTCGTCAGCACATTCCGCAAGCTTATAACTTGTCGTGACCTTGTCAGAAGAAGGAAGCCTGTCTGACTGCAGGCTATGAACCGTGACGCAAGCGGCTAGCATTGTCACTTAGCACATTTCGGGAGCTTATAATCCGGCGTGATCTGGTCAGAAGAAAGTAATCTTGTCTTTATGCCTGTGGGCTATGAATCGCGACGCATGTGGCCAGTTTAGTCAGCTCATTTTGTCACCGTTCTTTTTGGGTTGAACATGGCCGCTTATTGCTGGGGCACTTTTTGTCACGGTCCTTTTTGGGTTGAACATGGCCGCCTATTGCTGGGGCACTACAGGTAGTCTAGTGCTTCGAGCCTACAAGATTCTTTGTGGTGACCTAACAATAGGTGGCAGGGGGCTTTTCCCATTGAAGCTTTTATATAGGAATTCTTTTTAAGATGGTGTTATATTTTTTTGGGATATGAAAAGAAGTAAGATCTAAATGTTGAAAGAAAACTTCAGTGGATGGTTCAAATGAAAGGGGATGATAGGAAGAGTTGTATAAGAAAGATTATAGTGCAGATATTAAGAAATTAAAGAAGTATGATTAATGTTGTTATTTTCCCAATAGGTTAGTTCTGCGAGTACTTTCCTTGTGTGCAAAACACCGTCAACGACCCCAATAATCTCACCACCCACTAAGAGAGTTACAATTGCGCGAGCTTATATCGTGTCATGACCTTGTCAGAAGAAAGAAGCCTGTCTCTCTGACCGCAGGCTATGAACCGTGACGCAAGCGGACAGCTTTGTCACTTAGAACATTCCGCGAGGTTATAATCTGGCGTGATCTTGTCAGAAGAAAGTAATCTTGTCTTTATGCCTGCAAGCTATGAACCGCGACGCGAGTGACCAGCTTCGTCAGCACATTCCTCGAGCTTATAACTTGTCGTGGGAGTGAAACTTGTGCGGACTTAACGCTTCGGTGAGTCGGCCTTGGAATGACGAGATTCAATAAGCTGCCGTACGAAGAGCTGCTAGTCCCAATTCGCCAACGTTAAAACAGGCCTGACTGCTATTGGTGGAATCTTACGCAAGGGACACCTCGTGCCAGTTTAGCCGAGTCTGGCATCAGACACTTCCGTGAAAACATTGCAACCGTGACCCGTGCGTGATGTTATGTACTGGTGTACAAAATGAGAAAATACAAGAATTGTACGATGATCTTGATGAAAGTGAAATGTCTGTGGTTACATAATAAGTAAAGATTCGAGAAAATAGCACTTCGAAATTGATTTTGTAGCACTTTTATTTTGAAAAAAAAAGCATTTTGGAGCATTTTGAAATTTAAAAATTAGCATTTTGTAGCATTTAAAAGTTCCGTCACCAGGTACAATAAAACTTTAACAGGTTCAAAATAATATGCATGGAAACTAATTCAAACATGTGCAGGATTGGAAATATGGGTGTTTCTGATAAACTGCATAAGCATTTAATATAATAATATGAATCATACATTTACTTAACTTTAGGTAAATACCATACAATGGATAATTAACTAAATAATAAAAGGTATGTTTACTCCCTCATTATTTCCTTTTCAATGAGGGCCATGGATGACGGGCATTGAATTTCTAATTGCCGGTGGTTTAATGGTCAAGTGGCACTTCTTGAATCCATCCTCATAAGATAAGTTATTAAAAGAAATGAATGGAACTTGGCAAGGAGTTAGTAGGGAAACCACACAAAAGGATTTCATAGACATCCACGGAATTTGAACCAATTCGGGGGGGCGTGGTGGCTCAGCGGTCTAGCTGTATGCCTTTCACCAAGGCGGTCCGGGTTCGATTCCCGGTCAATGCATGTGAGATTTTCGAAGTGAAATGCCATGTCCTGTGGTTCGGATACCACGTAAAAAGGAGGTCCCGTGGCTCATAATCACAAGATTCACGGTCACGTAAAACTACAATCTTCCTTTTTTTGAACCAATTCGACCACCGAGTCCAGGAGAGCCCGGTATTGTCGTCATTCCACCTGCCACACATTAAACTTCATAACACAAGCATTGTCGCCTGACCACAGCTCGCTTTATTCTATTAATTGGCACTTTGGTACTGTACCCATAAATCCGGAAAGTAGCCTGTCGGAATATCCATAGCCCCAGCTGGATTGCTTATTTCTAACAGCACCGGCTAAATTACTTCATTAGAAATCGCTCCAACAAGGTCTTTAGGGATTTACATACAGTAGCTGCAAGAATATTGTGGATAACAACAAAATATATGGGGCTCACTTACCTTTACTTAACCTGTCTCGGGGAAGTGGGAACTCGGCTTCGCCTGAAAATGGATCCACAATACCTTGATCCTTATATTTAGAATGAATCACTCGTCAATGACCAAGAACAACGAACTGTGTAAATTTATTTAACATATGTAAACGAAATCTGACATAAACAATAAATAACAATAAACTATACTAATTAAAAAAATATCCATATGCTCATACACGCTTCTCCTCCACTACACATGTTTTACTGCAATTAATGGACTGTTAAGTTATAAGCACAAAAATTTTGAACTGTCTAGGCCTACTGTGAGTATTTAAAAACGTTTAAGACAAATACCACGCCTGCCACATTCTTTGAAACATTATATAATAGCTGGCACACTTACTTGTATGACACCTGGCCATACGCGTTCGACACACTGACACACATTTGTGTCGGCCGTGAAACTGTTTTATTGTCAAGGCTGTGGCTGGACTCCACGCTTGTTATTTAATAATCTGGCCTTGAAGGGACTAGTGGAAATACAATTCCCCAACATTTGCTTGCTGCATGCACACAGTTCTGCCGTGCATTTAGTAACCTAGTTTGAAAAGAGATTTTGACATTATAAAACTGCCTATAACTCCTGTAATTCTTTACCAATTTAACTGAAATTTAAATACACCCTTCCTATCACACTCCTTAATCGTTCTAGAACCGATTAGGTTGTTCAGTCAAACTTAACTACTGGAAATCATCCATTCTAAAAACATTCACTCACAAAATACGCACTATTTCAAAAACATCCTAGTAATTAATCCTAACAAAAATTATGTAAGTAATTAAATCATTTCGGAAAAATATGTACAAGGAATCTGGTCTTTACGATGTTTAACGTTGACAACACGTTATCTTAGAGAATCTTTGTTCTCTCTTACTATACAACTTTAAATTAATTATTTACAATGTTTCTCAACACAAAGATTTTCTAACACTCATTAGCATTCATATACTGCACACACATCGTTTTAGATAGGTTTCTTTACATTATCAGTCAAATACAATCAACTGGCAAAGGTCAACTGTACGTTTCTATACAACTCCGTGTTTAATAAGGTTTAATAATGGTATCAATGACATGAGTAGACAATTATTCTCTCATTGCTTTCCGCTCAAACCCTCCTGTCATCACAGCTAAAACGTTACTTCACATGAACTGGTATTCTTATATGCAACGACTCTTATCATGATCTGTGCCTTGTTCTTATCAAAAGAACTATACCTCGTTGACTTCCCTTAAAATGCGGAAACACCTTCGCACGATCTCAACACAGCTCTACATCACTTCATATAACACTTCAGTAGAACCCAGGTAATCTGAGCCCCGGTAAACCGAGCCCCGGTAGTCCGAGCCTCCGTTTAATCCGAGGTGGATGACAGTGAGACACATAGCTTACCCAAGATCTTTGGTGGAGATGTGCGCATGTGTTGTTTACAATTCTGCCCGCTATCTCCCTCCCGCCAACTAGCCAGTGTCTGCTCGGACTGTACTTTTAAGTAAATATCTTCATATTTGCATTTCTTTTGTAGAATATTGTCTTGTATTTCTGAAACAAAGCCCAACTGCAACACATAATACGATAACTGATGAAATAATGCCGTTTACTGTAAGAATATTTAAACACAAGGTTCTTGTGCATCTAATTTTAAATTAAAGGTCTTAATATTTCGTAACTTTGTGTAATCCGAGATTTCCCAAATTCGAGCTCCTCTTGGTCCCAATTACCTCGGATTACCGCGGTTCTACTGTATATATGGCATAAACAATTATCATCCACTATGTTAAACAATAACCGAACACGGGTTGTTATTAATATTTCTTCTGTAGGAACCTCCTTCAATTAACGGCATGACCATCAGTGTCGTCGCACTCGACTACTGATCTACTATTATACATCCTTTAGTTCTTCAAATAAAACTTCCAACAATAACGAAGGACTTTAGACTGTCGTGAATGGCCTCCTAGAGTTTACTACACAATCAGATAATTAATTGTTAACTCGTTTGTCACAAATACATGTAATAAAAATATTAATTCTGTTTCATCTTACTTGTCTTTGCAATATCAGGTCTACATTACATGATATTACACAAATGGTGTATAAATAACCACATGTTATTTATACTGTCAAATATCTTGACCGGGATAAACTAGCTTTGAATTCCTAGCCGAAGATTTAAATACTCTTCTATCAAAAGATATTTCCTCTATCAATTAATTGACTAAAGCTATCAGCCCTACAAATAATGAAAGGGTTGTCAATTTCGTAATGTCTTTCCACTCTACACGAAGAATGTCTATATATTTAAGACTTCAGTCTTATCAAACGACTAGTATTTGCTAGATCGCCGTAAAGTTTATATACAATAATGATATGACAATATCATTCGATGTTTCTTCTGCTCTTGAAGTTGATACATTTGTAACCTAACTTTTCTAGGTTACAGAGACTCCTTTTAGTTTCTTTTAGGTATTTATTTTTATCGGGTTGCCAGCCATGGACATTTATTTGGTAGACCACAACAGAGAGTCTTATGAGTTCAACGCCTTGGAGATTCTTGGTGGTGGTCTGGCCTTGGCTGATTGCAATGGTGCCTCGATCTAATGGCAGAGGTGCTTGCCACGGTGGGTGAGTGGTTATAGTGTTGGACTACCAACCCCAAGATTGCAGGTTCGCTGCTGACCATGGTAAGTGATTTTTGAAGGCGACAAAAATCACGATACTCCTGTGATACGTTGTTGGCATGTTAAAGAACCCATTTGAATTCAGTAGGCCGTGTTCAATGGCAAAATTAATCTCGGGATTTTCCGCCAACACAAAGTTCCTCCATTCTCTACTTGAAAGCGCTGTAGGGTCAAGGAGTTTAGATATCTAACCTCCTTGACTTTCATAGCGTTCAAAGGAACGACAAAATTCGACATGCAAGCTACCCTCTGGGTGTTTTGGTGGCAAGATGGAGGCTGCTATATGATAAATTAGGCCTAGTTGGTTCGTGAATGGAAATATTGATGTGGTTGCTGCCAGGAAAAATGGAGGCTGGTTGTTTTTAAGTAAAATTGATGCTCTCGGATCTGAAAATTGAAACTTGTGAAGAAATAAAGAGGTTGTCTAAAAAAAAGTGTGGAGGAGAAGAAATATAATAGTTGTTAATGCTGCACAACAGATGCAGGTTATGGTAGCTGTGCTTTTATACAAACAAGTGATGTGGGGATTGGTCTCCCTGGTCTGGAGATTAGTGTTATAGTACAAGAGATGCAGGTAGTGAAATCCTGCTTATGGTGTTAGACAATGTACAAGAAATTCAGGTAAATGGATGCTGGCCTACATGTACAATAGAGAAAGGTAATAAATGCATTGTTTTTCTTATATTCCTTGCGTGTCCAACGCTAGATACACCCCGGAGATTATTATGAGAATGGTGATACGCTTATAAATTTGGAAGAAGTAGAAGAAATATGATTCAGATTTATTTCATTGGTTACCCAACTAGGGGTATGATTTAGAATTGTTTCACATTAAAGTGCCCTATTTAAATTACTAAAAGAATTTAATTTGCAACTATGACACAATGTCTGATTCCTTGGTTCAAATAAAAAAATTAAAATTCGATAGTCAAAAATGACTAGTCTTCTATAAGGAAATCTGATTCCTCAAACAAAATTTTAATGTCAGTTCAACAACTGATCCGTAGAATAAAATTGAAAATAGATGAAAGACAATCATCTCTAACAATCTTGAAGCATAAAAATCTTAACACACATCTACATCTGAAGTGTAAATTACATGGGAACACTGAAATACCATATATATATATATATATATATTATTATTATTATTTGCAAAGTAGTATGTGGTGTTGGCATCTTGTAACTCGCAACAAATCAATGCGTTAATGAAGATTAAAATATGGTTTGTTGTGTTGAATTACCATGCATATACGAATAGCGTACATTCTGAGGTTAGGATTTACGCATACACGTCATTTTAAGCGGATAAATTAATGTTCGAAAGCATACGGATATACACACATCAAAAAAAGTTTTGCATCACCTCGGTTCCCAGATCTCCGGCATCTAGACGTTGACTGTGTATATTGTATCCAAGATACAGTCCCTTTGACTGTTCATAGATGTCACTAAAACTGCTCAAAGATGTAAACAACCATGCATGAGCAGGGCCTATTAGACGGAGGGGGTACGACAGCCGATCAGTTCCAGTCATTCCACCAGGACGAAGGTACGCTGCTCATGTTGTCTGTAGTTCTACCATGCCTAGAAGGTCAATACCGCAGTTCGATCGCGTCCGCATTGTTACTTTGTGTCAAGAAGGGCTCTCAACAAGGGAAGTTTCCAGGCGTCGCAGAGTGAACCAAAGCGATGTTGTTCGGACATGGAGGAGGTACAGAGATACAGGAACTGTCGATGACAGGCCTCGCTCAGGCCGTCCAAGGGCTACTACTGTAGTGGATGACCGCTACTTACGGATTGCCGCTCGGAGGAACCCTGACAGCAATGCCACCATGTTGAATAATGCGTTTCGTTCAGCCACAGGACGTCGTGTTTCAACTCAAACTGTGCGCAATAGGCTGCATGATGCGCAACTTCACTCCCGACGTCCATGGCGAGGTCCAGCTTTGCAACCCCGACACCATGCAGCGCGGTACAGATGGGCCCAACAACATGCTGAAGTGACCCCACGGAATTGGCATCACGTTCTCTTCACCGATGAGTGTCGCATATGCCTTCAACCAGACAATCGTCGGAGACGTGTTTGGAGGCACCCTGGTCAGGCTGAACGTCTTAGACACACTGTCCAGCGAGTGCAGCAAGGTAGTGGTTCCCTGATGTTTTGGGGTGGCATTATGTGGGGCCGACGTACGCCACTGGTGGTCATGGAAGGCTCCGAAACGGCTTTACGATACCTGAATGACATCCTCCGACCCATAGTGCAACCATATCGGCAGAATATTGGAGAGGCATTTGTCTTCATGGACGACAATTCACGACCTCATCGTGCACATCTTGTGAATGCGTTCCTTCAAGATAACGACATCGCTCGACTACAGTGGCCAGCATGTTCGCCAGACATGAACCCTATCGAACATGCCTGGGATATGTTGAAAAGGGCTGTTTATGGACGTCTTGACCCACCAACCACTCTGAGAGATTTACGCCGAATTGTCGTTGAGGAGTGGGACAATTTGGACCAACAGTGTCTTGATGAACTTGTGGATAGTATGCCACGGCGAATACAGGCATGCATCAATGCAAGAGGACGTGCTACTGGGTATTAGAGGTAGTGGTGTGTACTGCAATCTGGACCACAAATGCTGAAAGTCTAGCTGTATGATGGTACAACATGCAATGTGTGGGTCTCATGAGCAATAAAACGAGCTGAAATGTTGTTTGTGTTGATCTCTATTCCCTTTGTATTTAACGGTTCCGGAACTCTTGGAACCGAGGTGATGCAAAACTTTTTTTGATGTGTGTATGTTTTAAAACTATCTTTACAAGAACAACCAGTCAGTTTTACGAGCAGTAATTGAGTGATCAACGTATCTTAATTTAATAACGTCTCCCATTCTTGAACAAAGAAATTATAGTGTGTCTTGGAAAAGCGGGCAGGGGGATTTCCGATAACACGAGACGTTATAAAAATGAAAGTGCGACCTTGAGGGCATATATTGTGCAAGTTATGAGTTAGCGAGTATTTTTTTGAAAAAATCTGTAAGAGGCAGTTGATAACTATGCCTCGTCTTATATTCGGGGTCGTCTTACATTAGGGTATATACAGTACATGAAATTGGAGTAAGGACGTCGGCTCAGAATGTCACTAATCAAGCTCTATACTACAAATAAATGACACTGCTACCTTATTTGGACGATACGTTGAAGATCAGGGTAAGTATTTACGCAATACTTTAGGTGTATCCTCAGTCCAATATACTGAGATGGACCTCCATTCGAACCTCGGAACAGCGACCTCGGATTTGGGAAGACGTTCCCTCTCCGGTATTCACCAACCTCAGTCTGGTATCGAACGACATCCTTCTGTTATATTCTTCTGTTTTTGCTGGAATACCAACATTTTTGGGTTACTGAGGCTCCTCCTTGTTTCTTTTCAGTTAGTTTATTAAGTTGTTTTGTTTTTGTCGGGTTGCCAGCAGTGGCCACACTGGTGGACCACCGCCGAGTGTCTTATGTGTTTTGGGTCATAGAGATTCTCGGTGGCGGTCTGGCTATTGCTGGTAGGTGGCTTCGAGATGACCAGGTGGCCTTGGCAGATGAGGTCAAAGGTTCCTTGATCTAGGGGTGAGGTCATGATGGTTGCCATGGGAATGGGCTGTTTAGTTATTGGATTTGAGGCAAGATGGAGGCCAATTCGTGAAAAAATAATTGTGTATGAAACCTTGTTAATGAAGGATTGAATTTGTGTGGAGTGTTGATTTTTGTGGGATGCCAGGCAAGGTAATGGAAGCTTGCCCTTCTCAATAAATAGTGGATTATGTGAATGCAGTGTCCTGTTCTTTGTCTGATTCATTTTAAGCAAGTATATTGCCTCACTACCCTGAGGAGACAAGTTATTATAAAAATTACAATGGCGCCCAACGTTTGAGCAAGAATTTATGAATCACACAAAGACAGGAATAGGGATGGGGGAAACAAAAAGATTCAATGATGGCCATGTTGGAGACGCTTCTGGTCCGATATGAGAGGAGGAATAAGATGGAGGAGGGGATTACAAGCCGGATGGGTGGTATGGAGGAGAGGATGACCAGTCGGATGAATAGCATGGAAGAGAGGATGTGCAGCCGGATGGATGGCCTGGAGGCGAGAATGTCTGAGAAGCTTGACAAGGTCAAAGAGCAGGTGGCTAGCATATGTATCGTAGAAGAGGAAGTTGAGATGGTAGAACCTGTGAGTGTGGTTGTGGAGGAGACGAATGAGAAGAAGGAACAGGAGGAAGAAAAAAGGAAGTTGGAAGAACAGAGAGTGGAGGTCATATGCATTGTGGAAGAGAAAGTTGAGATGGTAGAACTTGTGAGTGTGGTTGTGGAGGAGATGAATGCGATGAAGGAGCAGGAGGAAGAAAAAGGGAAGTTGGAAGAACAGAGAGTGGAGGTCATATGCATTGTGGAAGAGAAAGTTGAATTAGTAGAATCTGTGAGTGTGTTTGATGAGGAAGAGGAGAAGATCTATGAAGTACTTGATGATAGGGGGCGTAAAAAATATAATCAAGAAGTGAAAAAGATAAGTCGAGGATGTAGAGGTATATATCGGAGAGACCATAGCAGGCGAAGAAGAGAGAGCAGTTGCGGAGGTAGACACAGAGGTCGCCGCCGACGTAACGGAAGAGGACGTCAAATGGAGAAGGAGAATAAAACTGAAGACAAGGGGGAAGATGAGATAGAAAATAACGTGAAGAAGCGTAGGAGGAGAAAGATGAGGATACACAGGAGAACAAGTTGGAGGAAGAAATGGACCAGATGGAAGGCAAAGAGAAGGAGTAAGAAGAGGAAGAGATGTCAGGCAGATCGAGATAAGAGAGTGAAGGATCAGAAGAAGGAAAAGGGATAAAGGCAGAGAAAAGAAAAGGTGAGAAGAAAGGAGTTGCTGAGCAAGATAAGGCAGACAAAGAAAAAGAAGGGAAAGGAGAAGGAGAGAATGAAGGCGGAAGGCAAGAGGCTGACACACAAGCAGAAGACAGACCGTGTTCTTGCTCAGGCCTTGCTACAGGTTCGCTTGGCCTAAGGCAGGGAGGTGCCTACGGCGGACAACCGCAAGTTTCCTCGACCCGGCACCAGGATACGGTCCAACAAGACCAAGCAGCAGCTAGCTAGCCACTGCCGACCAAGAAGAATGGAAGGTGGAGGTGGAGATGGTGGACCAGGGCCCCCTGCCGTCAGAGGGCAGCATGGAACACAAGAAGGAAAGGAAGAAGCAGAAGAAACTGGAACACAAGAAAGAGGCAGCCAAGATTGAAGCCGGAGAAGAAGACGATGTGGAAGAAGACAGACCAGAAGAAGAAAGAAGGGAAAGATTTGATGATGATGATGACGAAGATGTTTATGAAAACGTCACAGACAGGTCTGATGATGATTCTGCCGTTCCTTCTGACTACAATATTGTTGTCGGATTTTTCCGATGGTGCAGAAAGATCTGAGAGACTCTATGAGATAGCTTCGGCTACTAGGTCAGTAGAATATAATTATATAAATGCTGGTGAACGTGGAATGGTTGTTTCTGTGATGATTGTGCCAATGGTTTTTCTGACTTTGATGTGTGATTAGTTTCTGTATGTGATTGTTTTGGTTAGTGTTTGCTTCTTGTATTTTGTTTTATGTTTTTGTTTCGAGGGTTGAGAGTGAATTTCTAACCTTCTGTTAGAAAGTCTCTCTCTCAAGGGGGCATCATCTGTAACCTACCATTTGTGGGTTACTGAGACTCCTCCTTGTTTCCTTTCAATTAGTTTATTTGGTTGTTTTGTTTTTGTCGGGTTGCCAGCCGTGGCCACCATGGTGGACCACCACAGAGTGTCTTGTGTCTTTTGGGTCATAGAGATTCTCGGTGGTGGTCTGGCTATTGCTGGTAGGTGGCTTCGAGATGACCAGGTGGCCTTGGCAGATGAGGTTAAAGGTTCCTTGATCTAGGGGTGAGGTCATGATGGTTGCCATGGGAATGGGCTGTTTTGTTATTGAATATGAGGCAAGATGGAGGCCAATTCATGAAAAAATAATTGTTTATGAAACCTTGTTAATGAAGGATTAAATTAGTGTGGAGTGTTGATTTTTGTGGGATGCCAGGCAAGGTAATGGAAGCTTGCCCTTCTCAATAAATAGTGAATTATGTGAATGCAGTGTCCTGTTCTTTGTATGATTCATTTTAAGCAAGTATATTGCCTCACTACCCTGAGGAGACAAGTTATTATAAAAATTACAATGGTCAAATGCAAGAAATGAGGGCCGGCAAGATATAAACCTATATAAGCATAACCTTATTGCTCTAATTTTTAAAAAGAATCGGCACAAACGATTGGAATATTTCTTTTATTAGCACAATCAAATGAAACTACGAAATAATTTCTCCAAAAACATCATTTTACTGGCGATTACTGGATATTACGCGGCAATAACAGCAGCAATTTTCAAATTGATTTTTTACCATAATCGATAGTTTTCACGACAATAATCGATGTTCGTACATATCGATTATTACTCGTAAATATCGATTATTTAGCCGATGTTTTCATTGCTGAGAACTCGCAAATTTCAAAGTTGTGGCGCGAAAATGTAATAAAACATAATATTCAACGTGTAATCGGTAAATTCGGCACCTTTCGCATTTATGGGAATAATTCGCAAGAACCCGTAGTTATCGCACTTTGTCGCACATTCAGTTTCGCAGATTTTGGGTATACATAGTCATATGAGTTACCAGATAGATGAATAAACGAGAAAAAAGTAAAATTCGTATTTATCGCAATTGTGATTTTCCCGTATCTCTAATAATAAGCAAATAATAATAATAATTAAGTGCACAAGCGTGCAGCAAATAATGATAAAGTACCACATTTCCTCGCATAATCGTGGCTCATTTTTAGCTTAAAATTCGTGGGAAAAAGCAGGGTGAGACAATTATGCGAAGAATATTTAAGTAGGCTACAAAGAAGAAAACCACTTTTTTTTTCTTACTTGTTTATTTAACCGCAGGTAATTCACTTTCATAAAGATCATCGTACAATTCTTGTATTTTCTCATTTTGGACACCAATGTGTATCATCACGCACGGGTCTCGTTTGCGATGTTTTAACGGAAGTGGCATATGCTAGACTGGCTCGAGATGTCCCTTGCGTAAGATTCCCCCAATTACATTCTGGCCTGTTTCAACGTCGTCGAGCTGGGACTTGCAGCGCTTCGTACTGCAGCTTATTGAATATCACCATTCTGAGGCCAACTCATGGAAGGGATAGGTCCACATAAGTTTCATTCCCCTGGCCCTGCAGTTGCATGGAGTGCGATCGTTGGTTAGCATGCCGGGGGCCAGTCGTTGGAGTAGCGTGAGTTTGCCGTGAGTTTTAGCCTGCAGTCAGAGAGACAGGCTTCTTTCTTCTGACCAGGTCACGACAGGTGTAACCGAACTTTATAGCAGGTTACAGAGACTGCTTCTAGTTTGTTTTGTTGGTAATATTTATTTATTTTTTGTTTTATCAGGTTGCCAGCCATGGCCATCTGTTGGTGCAGCACCATGGAGAGTCCTGTGTGTTCAGTGCCATAGAGATTCTTGGTGGTGGTCTAGCTATTGCTGGCAAGGTGGCTTTGGCTAATGGCAAGGTTTTCCAGGGTGTCTACCGGTAACGAAAGTAACGAAAAAGTAACGATTTTTAGAAATGGGTAACAAAAGTAACGAATTTTACAAACGGGTAACGAAAATTTTCTAAAGGCGGGTTGAATCGTTTAAACACGCGCCGCTAGGCTCAGAGATTGCGATGGAGCGAGTATTATGCAAGCGGCGCAGTGCGTATTGCATAGTACTGAGCTATATTTCCCCGTGCCCGACCTCAAGGAAACTCATACGGAGGATACCTTGAGTGGTATACATCGGTTCAACGTAGCCTGTATTTTCGGCATCAAGAAAACTTAAGTTTTGTGCGATTATTTTTTTCTGTGTTACTGTATTAGGAAACCTGACTCTTCGCGAGACGTTAATTCGCGAATACTTCCGAAACTAAAAAGAAATCTCTCATTTCTGTTATTTGGAAAGTATGTCAAATTGAAGTCCAAAAATAACGCGAAACAATTTAATGTCGCAATCTTGCGAAATTTTACCGTTTCGAAAAAAAAATTGCAAAAAATCTTCGAAATACATAACTTATTTAAGAATATGTCTAGTAAATTTGCGACATCCAGTATGGTTAATTCGAAATTCCCTTATAAGTCTATTTTTCCTTCGAACTTTCGTTCCATCGGATATATAATCAAGCCGATTATTTCGATAACTTGTAGATAATTCGTGGTTCTCAGTCGAAATAAAACTTGCCCTCTTGTCGTATTATTTGTGCAATCTCTCGGAATAATTCGTAATATTCGATACCGTACCTACTTCGAACGTTCATCCTCCAAAAACTCATCCTCAAGACGGCCGGCTGACAGCAAGGACTTAGCCTGCGGGAATCTCGTCAAACGGACTGAGATCGACGTCAGTTGCGTAAAATCATAAAACCCGTCCCCTATCGTGAACTTGTGACCACGAGGACTGCGGGAATCCTGTCAAAGGTGATTGGGCACCCATCACGAAACCTACTTGCCACTTTTCCTATGACCGTATACTTAAAAGCGTGCGGGGAGCGAGAAGTGCATCAACCCACTTAAAAATGACAGCCTACGTAGCATCGAAATACTAAATCCTCCTCGTGATCCACCCTGAACTGATGAACTCAACCACAGCATAGGGACAAAGGGAATCACGGCGCTGGCCGAACAACATGTTCATAACTACTAGTGAATTTTAACCATGCCCAATCTTGAGCTTGCCTGTCAGGACAGATAGACAGGCAGACAATCGTTGAACGGCCGGGTGCGGCGACGATTGCATAATATCTCGAGGACAACGTAAAACTGCCGAGAGCGGCAGCGATTGCGATACATCGTGATATTTCTCCGCATTCAATGACGAGGACAACTGTATTCTTGTCAAACGGACAGCAAGTGGCGCCGATGGCGTAATAATGCTATATTTTCTTGTCCCCGACCTCAAGGACAATGGAAATCTCGTCGAATGACTAAAAGTGACTGATAATCTAAATCGCGATTTTTCTCCATGTTCTATCGTGAAAACTACGGGAAGCTCGTCAAACAACTGAGACCAGCGCCGATCGTGTAGCATCTCGATATTTCTCCGTATTTGACTGCAAAGACAGAATTCGGTGACGATCGCGTAACATCGCATATATTTCTTCGTGACCTACCGCGGGGACGAAGGAAATCTCGCCAAATGGTCAAGAGTAGAGCAACCTCTTGGTACCGTAATTATAACAACAGATTGTTCACAAGACGACATATTAGCTGAAACAACTCATTGAATATTAAATATCTAGTATATATTTATTATTTTTAAAATTTTTATAACATCATGTGAATTTCATTTAAAGCGGCTTCGGTGGCGTAGTTGGTAGCATGCTGAACTGTTGTGCCAAAGATAGCGGATTCAAACCCAGCCGAAGTTGTCGGATTTTTTAAAAGCGTTAAAAATCTTTCAGTATGCCTTCCTTCGGAGGGGAAGTAAAGCCGGCGGTCCCATGTCATAGATTTATGGCATGTTAAAGATTCTTCCACAGACTAAACTTGTGTGAAGCTAAATTGTTAGGTTAGATTTCGTCGGATCGCTCTATGATAGTTCCAACGTTCACCTTTAGGTATCGATGATATCTGGTAGCAACTTGAAATTGAACGGAACTTGTAGCTCACCCTAAGGGTGTCCGCTGGAAGCAGCTACACACTCAGGCGAGCTGAACATGTCCTCGGACACTCCCGGCACTAAAAGCCAAACGATAATTAAAAAACCTCTTTAAAAACAGTTCATTGTTGTTTTTGTTCACCGCGTGATGAGCGCCTATGCTTGCAGACCGCAGACGTATCTTGAATTCAAAGGTAACTAAAATTAACTAAAAGGTAACTAAAAGGTACCTAAAAAGTAACTAATTTTTACTTCATCCTTACAGTAGACGTTTTCTTCGACTTGGCAAGGTTTCCATGGTTATGTGTTGATTTTGATAGTTAGGATGCCATGCAGAATGGAAGCTGGCTTTTGATGAAAATGGGGAGAATTGTTGTGCTCTCTAGTCTAGAGATTGGTGTTGGGGGGGGGGGATGGTTGTGGATTGGGTGATGTTTTATTGAGGGTCTGGCAGAAGAATTTGTGAGTAGTAAAGAATGCAAGTTGTTGCTGATATTGGGCAAGAGATCCAGGTTATGGAAGCTTGCTTTTATGAATAAATGTGTGTTTTAGTGAAGTCGGTGGACTGCGTCTTTGTGTGATGTCATTAAAGCTAGTATTATCGCCCAATACCTGAGGTGGCAAGCAGGGAAAGTATCATATTTATTTCAGTCTCACCCAGCATATGGGCAGTAAGAAGGTAAGTTGATTAATTTAAATTGCACTACAGGGAAAGTATCAGATTTATTACACAGGTTAGAGCTCGTGGAATGTGCTGACGAAGCTCGCCGCTCGCGTCCTAGTTCATAGCCCGCTGACATAAAGACGAGATTTTTCTTCTGACAATGTCGCGCCAGGAAATTCGTGGCAGCATGTGCAACTAACTGGCGCACAAATATGAATATGCTATGAGACGCTTATGCGATGAAATTTTATAAACCTATTTTAGTGTTTGAAAAGTGGGGTGCGACGATTATGCAAGGAAACACGGTATATCCTGTATTTAAAAATTGTGGTTATCTTCTTTGAACTTAAATATTTTTCGCATAATCGTCGGCACCCTGCTTTTTTTTCCCCACGAATTTTAATCTACAATTGTACATAAGTCCAACCCCTCGTCCACGTCGTGGGAGACGAGCAACGACACAAAGTAGGGGATTGCCTGTAGGGGCGATGTACAGTGGGGACTTCGTGTGCCCCGGGACCGTTACGGTAGCTGTGAAGGTCCTACAGGAACCCTGAAAAGTGACGGCTAACGGGGCTCTGGTGAAGCTACGATAGGCCCAGCAAGCCAGTAGTGGATGAAACCAAATGCTTTCAAAAATGGAACGAGCCTCGGATATGATGGATCTAATAGACGACACGGCTGTACACACGGACTAAGACTTGGAACTTTAAACCTAAGAACAGCTGAAGGGCCTACCTTACCCTCCGTCGATTTAACTGGACTTGCTGAAAAAGTGCCCTTGAGTGGCGAAAAGACATGTAAATACCAATAAATGAAAAGAACAGAAAGAAGAGGAAAAAAGAAAAATAAGTGCCTCGGTGTGGTCGTTTAGGGGGTAAGAAAAATGTGTTTGTGAGGGGGAGAAAAGGGGGCACCTTTACAACTGTAAGTTTAGAAGGACCGAAAGGAAAAAGGAAAAAAATATATATATATATTGCTGCTCTAAAAATACAAAAAGACAAACAAACAAATGAACCCTTTCTCTTGCTCTCTCTCACACTCCCTCTCTCTGTGTCTCTATCTCTCTCTCTCTCTCTATCTCTATCTCTATCTCTCTCTCTCTCTCCTGTGCCATAGCACCAACATTAGAACCGACAATTGAACTCTACTCATGTCCACCCTTGTGGACCTTTGACAATGAAACCTAGAGCGCTCTACAACTAACATCTTTAATACCAAAGTATACTATATACTATACCATGGCCAAAAACTATGAAGAATTTATATGTACATGGATCGTCCCCTGTGGGAAGACGGTCCATCTTAACGAGAAAGGTTGTCTCTTACACTGGTTGAGTACAACCCTCGCCGCCGGATTGCACCTCTCATTTTCAGGTGAAAAAAAAAAAAAATCCATCAACGTAGATCCGACCTGCGGTGGGGTATATCCCACAGGCATATCTCCCCCGTGGTGCGGATTGAGTAACTGTAATCACTGTAGTGAATCGTGTATAGGGGGAAATTGTGTATGTGAGTAAGGGAGGGAGACGTGTTTGGGCGTGGGCGAAATATTTACAAAGGGCTATATACAATGGCGCCACCTGTTGGTAAAGAAGAGAAAGCATTGTTCATATACTTGTGTATAGGTTATTCACCCTTGTCATCTGGCGTTGTATCCTGTAAAGCAATATATGTCTCTGTGAGCATGAGTATCAATCATTTGTGGATATAGCGTAGGGGTGCCATGTACCCGTCTGGGCGGTTGTCGGTGCTGGACGTAGACCTGGAGGGGTACTTGAAAATACATTGCACTATTTAATCACAGGAGAACAATGACCACATTCCCATAGAGAGAAAAAATCATACATATCCATATCTATGAGTGTTGAGCACCCTGTATTGGGATTGGGTGTCCCATGTTGGAGCTCATGGCTGCAAAGTAAGCACATATACTCATTAAACTGTCCCCTTGTACGGATGCTCCTGTCTAGCATTGTCCTATTATACTCCTCTCACGTGTATCGCGAAAAATCGTGCAAGTCACTCTGGACCATAGTATCACTATGGCATATCACATATCATGTCCCATCGTCAAGATAAGACAAATGTGTTCCCCTCCCTGGGGAACGACCATAGTGACTAACGGTGGCCGTAACCTCGGCCAGGGAGAGAACTGTAGGCTCGTCGTAAATCACAGGGAATCGTCCTCGGGGGCATTGACAGAGGGGAACTCCGGTGCCCATACCTCGGCCCGGGAGATTATATATTCATTATGTCTTCTTTCTTGATAATCTTCTTTCTTCGTTCTTGATAATCTTCTTTCTTGATAATCTTCTTTAAATCGTAGGGAATCGTCCTCGGGGGCATGGACAGAGGGGAACTCCGGTGCCCATACCTCGGCCCGGGAGATAATATATTCATTATGTCTTCTTTCTTCTTTCTTGATAATCTTCTTTCTTCACCTGTGTGCGAAAACAGGGCTCTAGCTCCGCGCAATGGAGCTGAATTACTTAACCTTATAGACTAACTAGAGTCAAGTAAAGTGGGTCGTCTCTGGGTGGAGGGTCCACCCTGTCGGATGCGGATTCGGTCAATCCCCTCACTGAACTATTCAAGAATCCGCTCGTAGGCCTAACTTCGCCGCTGTTGGTGCCAAGTGGGTATAGCCACCTCCGCTTTCGGGACAGGCTAGGTACACAGTCAGCTCGGGCGCTTGCCCGCATCAACTCGACGCTGCTTCGACCTTCCGTTGTTCGTCGTCCATGTCATGTCAGGTCAGGTCAAGGGCCATGTTTGTCCTTTGCCGATGGCAAGTCTTACCATTTGCCATCTTTTAACAGAAAAAAAAAAAAAATGTGTTCACCTTTCACAATATATACCAGATGCATATACCAATTGGGTATAGTGTAGAGCGAGATTTGTTTGTGTGGGGACCAATGTCAGGGTGTCTACGACCCGGGAAAACCGGGAATTCTCAGGGAATTATGAATTTCTGGAATAATCAGGGAAAAATCAGGGAATTTCTTTGTTAATCAGGGATTTTTCTCCATTTGTCTATATCCCGTAAAAGTGGAAGCAATACTTTCGAATTTCGCGGGAAGTGATCGCTCGTTACTGATGAATCACGAAAGTGACGAAAAAGCAACGAATTTTACAAACGGTAACGAAAATTTTCTGTAGGCGGCTTGAATGATTTAAACTCGCGCCGCTAGGCTCAGAGATTGCGATGGAGCGAGTTTCATGCAAGCGGCGCCGATTGCATAAGCTATACTTCGCCGTGCCTGAGCTAGAGGAAATGCATACTGTGGACACCTTGTGTGGTATAAGCTACATCAATTCAACGTACATTTTCGGCATCAAGAATACTTTCTAGTTTTGTGTGAAATATTTTTCTGTTTTATTAGGAAACCTGACTTTTCTAGAGATGTTTGTTCGCGAAAACTTCCGAAACTAAACTGAAACCTCTCATTTCAGTTATTGACCTCTAAATTTTGAGTCAAATTGAAGTCCAAAAATAACGTGAAATAATTTAATGTTGCTATCTTGCGAAATGTTACCGCTTCGAAACAAAAAATACGAAATAGCCTCGAAATACATAATAACCTACCGGTATTTTAAAAATCTGTCTCGTAAATTTGTGACATCCGGTATGGTTAATTCGAAATTCAGTTATATGTCGATTTTTCCTTCGAACTTTGGTTCCATCGGATATATAATCTAACTGGTTATTTCGATAACATGTATAATTCGTGATTCGCATTCGAAAGAGAATGTGCCCTCTTGTCGTATTATTCGTGCAATCCTCTCAGAATAATTCGTAATATTCGATACGGTACCTACTTCGAACGTTCATCCTCCAAAATCACATCCTCAAGAAGACTGACCTCATGACTTGCCTACGCGAATCACGTCTAACGGACCGAGATCGACGTCAGTTGCGTAAAATGATAAATCCCGTCCCC
Organism: Meconema thalassinum; assembly: GCA_946902985.2. Lineage (NCBI taxonomy): Eukaryota > Metazoa > Arthropoda > Insecta > Orthoptera > Tettigoniidae > Meconema > Meconema thalassinum. The sequence goes on along the minus strand of OX336388.2, from coordinate 1,081,644,378 downwards.
AATCGTGAACTTGTGACCACGAGGGCTGCGGGAATCCTGTCAAAGGTGATTGGGCATTCATCACGAAACATTCCGAAACATACTCGCCACTTTTACCATGACCGTATACTTAAAAGCGTACGGGGAGCGAGAAGTGCCTCAACCCACTTAGAAATGACTGCCTACGCTGCATCCCGATACTAATTTTCCCTCGTGATCCACCCTGAACTTATGAACTCCCAACCACAGCATAGGGACTGCGGGAATCACGGCGCCGACCATACAACATGTCCATTACTTTTCGTGAATTTTAACCATGCCCAACCTTGAGCCTGCCTCCACCATTCTGTCAGGGCAGATAGGCAGGCAATCGTTGAACGGCTGGATGCAGCGCAGATTGCATAATATCGCGAGGACAACGTGAATCTCGTAAAACGGCCGACAGCGGCAGCGATTGCGTTACATCGCGATATTTCTCCGCCTTCAATGACTAGGACAACTGGATTCTTGTCAAACGGACAGCAAGTGGCCCCGATTGCGTAATAATGCTATATTCTCTCGTGCCCGACCTCAAGGACAATGGAAATCTCGTCGAATGACCAAAAGTGACACCGTTTATCTAAATCGCGATTTTTCTTCGTGTTCTATCGTGAAAACTGCGGGAATCTCGTCAAACGGCTGAGAACAGCGCCGATTGTGTAACATCTCGATATTTTCCGTACTTGACTGCAAAGTCAGAATTTGGCGACGATCACGTAACGTCGCATACAATTCTTCGTGATCTACCTCGGGGACAAAGGAAATCTCGCCAAACGGTAAAGGGCAGAGCAACCTCTTGATATTAAAACAACGTATTGTGCACAAGACAACATATTAGCTGAAACAACTAATTTGATAATTAATATATAGTATTTTTTTATTATTTATTTTATTTACAGCTTTAAACACAGTTCATTGTTGTTTATCTTCACCGCGTGATGAGCCCCTTTGCTTGCAGACCACAGACGTATCTTGAATTAAAAGGTAACTAAAATTGACTAAAAGGTAACTAAAAAGTAACTAATTTTTACTTCATCCTTACAGTAGACACCCGGATGACAGTGCTCAGCCAATGAGCAGTGCCTTCTCAAGGTCAACTGAACGTATGATGTGGCTACTTTTCCGTTCGCTTTCTGCGCAGGAGCCAACTACGCCATTTTATTGGGCCTTGAGCATTTTGTTCGTTGCGATCAGTATCGCCAATTTAGCGATTTTGTCGGTAGATATAGCAACTTTGGCGACAAAATATTTTAAATTTAGTATTGTTTATAAATATACTCTGTGAGCTGCCTGAATAGGATTGACATTTCAGCGGAAATTCCACGTCACTCATCACCGCTCTGCCTCTTGACCAATCCATGTTCGTATAGTTGATGTCATAATACTCTGCGTTGCAATATTACCGCCCACGTGCCTCAGTGCCTGGTCAGCTTTATCTCTGGCTTGTACAGTTTGGCAATCTCGTTCTCAGACCACATGGAGAGACGAGAACTGTCAATCCTATTCTGGCAGCTCACAGAGTATAATATACTAGCTTCGCCCGGAAACAGTTATGAATACAGTACGTGACAAGCGCTTTTTTTTTTCGATGTCAATGAACTACGACCTAGGCCTTGATCCGTTTTACGTCTCTGCATGATGGGTTGAAATCACTGACTGGACTATTAATTATATTATCATGGAGATAGCATGTACAACGAATTCTTGTCAGACGTAATTTAAGAATGGCGAGGTGCATGAAACTCAAATCCCCCTCCCGTCCAATCTAAAAACACTTATAGTGGGCGATGTATTGAAGATAGATATATGCTCTCGCGGACTTTTTTTTATAGAACTTTCCGTGCTGAACAATTCTTACACTCATTGTATATTGATATTTTTAACGGTTTGCTCAGTGTAAGCTTCAAAAGCGCATATATTGCGGTATATAGTCTCGATAGTGCTTTCGGTACAGGAAGTGAGGTTTTACCGTGTGTATTGTCATGTCAAGGGTTAGCGCGCGCCCGGGCAACATGTGTTAGACCTGGTTTGACAATACTGTTTGCGCGGCTTTTCCATCCCGGTATTCTTTGATTATTGTCTGCTGTAGTTCTACTGTTAATGCTTTAGTGTGCTGTTTGAAGTTTACGAAAAATATAACATTTGTGCCATTGTGTGGTAAATCTATAGTGAAAACTTATGGTGTGCAATAATTTCCAGGGTGTTCTTGTGCTGCTGTTGATATATGATTTAGCCCCTAAAATACGTAGTCGTTCAAACAAGTGGTTGTGCTACCCCCCATTATATATTGTGTGCTATTCGATCTGTGTCTACTCTTGTGCATCGAGGCACATAACCTCTCGCTCTGCTTACGAATATTTCATTTGTACTTTATACTGTAGTGATCAAAAGGCTTAACGGAAGCTCATGATCACTATGAGGTTGTTAATGTGATCATCTTTACCTTGTAGATGCTGCCAGTTATGTTCAGGCTGGTTCACGATTGGCCCGGGAATGAGAACGGGGGCTCTGGTTAGCGACTGGAACGGGAACAGGGAACATGTTTGATGTTTATGTAATATGGTGGATATCCCTAGTGCCCTTAAATGCATATTTATTGCTCCTACGTTCCTTGGCTAGGCTAGAACTTATGTCCTATTTTGTTTTTAATTGCGCCCAGGAAATGTGTTTGTAACACCTTTCAAACTCGGCCTTGTATTATCAAACAGACTAGGTTAAATTATTTTAGACTGATAATGGTGTGTTCTGGCCTGTCAAAACATCATTCATAATGATTTCCTTCATTTAAATGTATTTATAAATTACTAAATTGACGAAATTAATATTATATAAACAGTATTTCATACCAATTGTAACATATGGACTGGAAACACTGGTAACGAATAAAAGGCAAAATAGTAAGATACAAGCAGTAGAAGTGAAATTTTTAAGAACTTCAGCTAAAAAGACAACAAGGGATAGAATTCAAAATATTGAAATCAGAGAAGAGTTAAATATGGAACCGTCAAATCAGAAGATGCAGAAAGCAAGGTTACGTTGGTTCGGACATTTCAAAAGAATGGGTAAAGAAAGAGTAGCAAAAAGGGAATTAGAAAGAGAAGTCAAGGGTAAGAGACCAGTTGGAAGACCGAGAAGAAGGTGGTTGGACCAAATTTTGAAGGACATTGGAGAAGCTGGGTTGGATGTGGCAGAAGTGATGGAACAGGAAAAATGGAGGGACAGAAAGGAGTGGAGGAGGCTTGTAAATCACACCCGGGTGGCTGGAGTGGGACTTGGATGATGATTACTCAATTACATCTGTCATGACGAGGTGGACCTAATTCAGAGTGAGAACTTGGAATATGCCTCCCTTCGTCCCTTGGATATGTGTAAATTACTGTATAGGCTTATATTCAGACTTATGCTACCGAATATCATACCTGCAACGTAGATTAGTGATTTCAATGGTAATGAAAGGTTTTACAAATTAAATATTGGTCTAAGATGATTCCACTCATATGGTGACACCTTGATGTGTGTATTCAACCTTTCTTTGTCCCTTTTATTGGAGGCATTTACTGTAGTGAAAGCAGCATGACTTAATAGACCTTGCTTATTTTACTAGACAACAAGTTCACTTATTGAAATAAATTTATTCTCACAACTGTTTCCCTTGTGCCGCCATTGCTCACATCTGTTTTGGATCCTGGAATTTCCGAGAACAGAAAACATAAAACTTAATTCTATTTTCCTTTTGCTTTACTGGATTACATTTTGCTTCTTGTTCCTGGAGAGCGCTTAAAACCAACCAAAAATAGCGTGCGTTTCATCACATTTCCCGTTCCCGGGCGAATGTTTAGCATTCTTTACTCAGGGAATTCTCTCATTAATTCTGGAAAAATCAGGGAATAATCAGGGAATTCTTTTAAGATGAGTTGGTAGACACCCTGAATGTGTGCTTTTCACAGGGGTCTGGGGTGGATGTGGAACAGTGCGCTGATCTTGCGCCTAGCGGTCGGATTCCCAGCCAATGCAGTGAATGTTATTTATGTTTATCCACAGTTAGTAGGTGTATATGGGATTTGGAAGGTATGTCCGTTGTTAATAGGTATGTTTATATTTTAACATTAGTTATCTCGGGGTAAAAGGATGGCCAGAATCGGAGGGTGCATGCGGTGCTATAAGGATTAAGGAAGTCGTTAACTGGCGAGGAACATCTTACTGTACGGGCGTTAAGTTTCCCCATGCAGGTAAAAATATCACATGCGGGTTAAAAATGTAAATAAATATAGTAATATTACCATTGTTAGCAGGGGAATGTTTGGTACAATCCACTGTTGACTTTTATTTCCGAAGTGTTCCATCTCAACCAACGAGCTTTAAAGATACTATGGAGAGGCTAAGGGACCGCTCACATCGCTCTTAGCGGAAGATATTGGTAAGAACGTCCGCCATGTTTTCCGGAGTCATAAAGTCAAAACATTCAGTCAGCTGATTGCGAGGGAAGAGTTTCTGCAAATTTGATTTCTATTGTCGTTTGTGTTACTAGGTTGAAATCTACTGCATATTAATTTCCGCAGCGATGCCTGCTGTATGTTCAGCGTATGGCTGTACTAATCGAAGCAATAAAACAACGGATATATCCTATTTTACATAAGTATAGCCTAATTGTGCTACTAATATATTTCACTGCACGGATACAGTAAGGATGTTACTATCAATTTTCCAGAACATCTGGTCTCCATTGATTTCTATTAATGTCTGATACAGGCCTATACGGTATACGATATATATTCGTACTGGTACCGTAACAGAAGGAATTGTTTTTGTTCCAGATTCCCGTTGAAAAATACAGAAACAATCCCAATGCCTTAGAATTCAAAGCTGCATATAGGAAATGCTTAATTGCTCAAATTGATCCTTCCCCTAAAGCTAATGTGAAGACAGATAATAGTCTCAGCCTAAGTCCTCCCATTATGCAGCCCATTGTAATTAATGTTGATGTAGGCCTAAGTGAACTTGACTATGTTGAGGGTTTTGAAACCCTTTCCATTTTCAGTGATCAAGTGGTAGAATATGTTGCAGGTAGCGTTGTAAAAAATGTGTCGAAGAAAATCAAATGTGTGGAATGCTTAGATGTTCTACTGACAATGAGTAATGACGCAAAGTGTGGTTTCATAAAATGCAAAGATGTGAGCAACTCATTGTATATCCATCCGATGATTTGAAATATTTGTGTAAGACAGCAGAATGTGTTTTCAGGAGTAATGCACATATCATGGACAAAAACTGCTAAAATATCTTGCTCAAACTAGAGACCAAGGTATTTACAAGGTTAAACTGATGTTTGTTCTCTTCCTTTGAACACCTATTCAATGCAGTAGAACCATGTGAAGAATCTCATTCTGTGAAGCTGATAAGGCATATATTGAAGTATTACTTCACTTGCAGAGTATATCATGCACTCAGAGGAAAGTCCTCTCGAATGAGAGGACGGCAAGTGAGACAAGTTTTAACAAAGCTGATTCTTTTTAAGGGACAGTATTTACAATTGTGCAGTGTAAATAGCCTACAGCACTATTGTTGTAACTTGAAACTATTCGGAATGTTTAAGAAGTGATTGGACTTCATAATTTGTCGTAAATATGTTTCTTATTAATGTTCCAACAGGCCCTGTTCTGATACTTCAACATATGCCATAGCTCCTCCCCCTTTCCCTTGACTCCAGAGAAAATGGCGGACACAGTTTCAAGTAGCTTCAGTCTTGCGGCCCTCCTGCCTCTCTATAGTAATGTTTAAGCTCGTTGATCTCAACACTTAGCTAAGAGTGATATAGCATGGTGCACACCTTTGGTATGGCATTAATACCAAGTGCCTTGCATGAACAGGGGAATGGGGAAAACTTGTAAAATGTATAAGTGTTTATTCTGTGTCAAAAAAGGGGGGGGGGGGGGGTTCGAACGTTAACCTGCTGTCAACGTTAGATCACGTCTAGTGGCTGTGAAGCGTAGTACTCTGCTGTCTGTGTAGTACAAGATACCACTTGTACTTATATGCTAAAAACTTATATACTACAACTGGTCAGTCCATTATAATTAAATAAATAATTTCCTATGCCATACACACTTATTAGTACTTTCTGGGAATGTCCCGGGCATGTGTGAATATACCCTTTGATCGGTAGTTTCTTCCATTGGCCGATGTGCCGTTAGCGTTCTTGCGAACTATATCAATGAATATTATAACTGCTTGCTGTATACATATGTGACTAATTCCGATACAAAGATAGAGTGCGCATTGTGTGAAAACTCGCGTCCGAAAATATCCTAACGTCATCGGTACTGCCGACTGTCGCTGAGTTTTAAATATAATTGTGTGGGATAGGATGCTGCACCTCTGGGCGCCGACTTGCTCTGAACAAATCGTAACGTTTATGTAAATGTGACCTAGAATGCCGCCTGTGCGGGCTCGAGTGAATATCTGCCTTTGTGGACGAAATTCACCTGTAAGGGGGGTGGGAGCGTCAAAAATAGATTATCCGCCATGCGGAAGTGTGTGGGAATGAAAGTTTGTTTTGCTACCCTAAGGGGGGGGTGAATAGATGTATGCGAAGCATGTGTAACCTGGATCAGAAATCCCATAAAATGTGAACAGGTAAAACACTAATCTGTGAGGGGGAAGGGGACGTGATGGGGGATATAGTCGGGTCACCGTAGTGAACGCTTCTGTTCGACCCTAAGTGGGAGAAAGTGATAGCGGGAAAATTTGATAAGCCCTGCAAAAATCTAATCGGCGTAAATATTTATTTATCGCTGTTTCTGGGGAGTACCCGTGGTCACCGAAAGTGTAGGGCGGTGCCTGTAGAAAGCTGTATCGACGTTCAATTGTTGTATCGAGGAAAAAAAAATAGGTAAAATATAATGGTAGGATTGTACATATGCGCTTCGTGTTTGGCAGCGAAAATAATGGCATCTCGCCGTGAAATATGCATTCACTGTGTGAGGTAAAGTGTGAGGGAGGGGGTGAATTCCATTACAAGGGTGTGTTCCCCCTAATAGGCAGTGTGGGTGTGATTAAACATGTGTCCTGGGTGCACTGGCATTTGAATCTCGCGCGTGGATGTGATTGGACGGCCTGTGGAAATATAATGGCTGGTCGGTGTCGAGTATCCACGAGGAGGAGTGACGTCTGAGATAAGACGTATGTGCGGAGTGTGAGATAACGTTTATCGCTGGGCGGTGTAGTAGCTATGTACGCGGCGCGGATAGGTGGCTGCGTGCCTTGGAGGCAGTGGCTGTCCGCACGCAATACTGATTGGTCAAGAGCGTTGTGAATGAGTGTAGACCATGGTGTGGTGTGGCAGAGTGCATTTCGGAACTTGAAAGCGTATCGCCCATTAGCAGTGCTGGTGTGGCTGAGACTGTTGACTCAGCTGATTTAAGCTATGTCCCTAGTGGAACAGATTCAGACTGCAGTGATTCTGTGGGCTCTGCCACCATCATCAATGAGCCAATGGAGGGGGATGCCGAAGGTAATCAAAGGTATCCTAGGCGCCAAAAAAAAGCCTGTAGACATGTCAGACTATGTGACATACTTGACTCTCACTGATGACTCTGAACCTAGTACAGTTAAGGAAGAAGCACTGTCCATGCCTGATGGTTAACTGGGAGCAGGCTATGAAAAGAGAAATGGAGATACTTCAGTTATATGACAGCATGGGATCTAGTTGATAAACCCCAGGGCAAGAATGTTGTCAGTAGTAAGTGGGTTTTCAAAGTAAAAAGAGACTCTAATGGTAACATTCAAAGGTATAAAGCCAGACTTGTGGCCAGGGGCTTCACCCAAAGGTACGGAGTAGATTTTACAGAAACTTTCTCTCCTGTTGTTCGACACAGCACGTTAAGGATGCTGCTTGCCTTGGCTGTCCAAACAGATCTGAAGGTGGTACATTGGGATGCTGAATCTGCTTTCCTCAATGGAAAGTTAGATGAAGAGATCTACATGTATCAGCCAGAAAGTTTTGTCAAGAGAGGTTCAGAGCATAAAGTTTGCAAGTTAAAAAAATCTATTTATGGCTTAAAACAATCTTCTCGTTTGTGGAATGAGCGAGCTCACTCTGTTCTTGTCAAATTGGTTACAAAAATTGTGCTGATGAACCCTGTGTGTACTTTAAGAAACAAGCCCAAGGTATGGTAATTATTGCATTATATGTGGATGATTTCATTGTGGCTTATAATGGCCTCTCACCAAGGCGGGCCGGGTTCGATTCCCGGTCAATGCATGTGAGATTTTCGAAGTGAAATGCCATGTCCTGTGGTTCGGATTCCACGTAAAAAGGAGGTCCCGTGGCTCATGATCTCGAGATTAACGGTCACGTTAAACTACAAGCTTCATTGAAGACCTGTATTGATAAAGAATTTAAGGTACGAGATCTTGGACCAATTTCTTATATTTTAGGTATTAAAGTAAGGCAAGATAAGAAGAATGGTACAATGTATCTTAGCCAAGAACAGTACATCAGTGAGATTGCAAAGAAATATGGTATGCACGATGCACGTCCCATTGGTACTCCCTTGGAAACCAAACCAAATCTTGGTGTTTCTGATACAGAAACTAGTGATCTTCCTTATAGAGAACTCATAGGTTCGCTCATGTATTTAAGTGTTTGCACACGTCCAGATATAAGCTATGCGATATCATATCTCAGTCAATTTAATCATTGTTACAATGAATCTCACTGGTCTGCTGCAAAGCGAGTGCTGCGTTATTTAAATTGCTTAAAAGACTTGTCACTTAAGTATGTCAGGAATGGAGGTCAATTCATTCAGTGACTCAGGTTTTCAAATCTTAGATTAAGATGATGAAATTGCTTTTCTGGTGCAAGAAGTAAGTGGGGAAGACGAAAAGGATGAAAGCTTAGATGGAAAAGATGAAGAAGGACCATCATGGAGAAGCGTTTACTGTATTAGAAACTGCGCTATTGTAGTACGGTTGTACTATGAAATAAACACATGTTTGATTATCCGGAAAAATCGTTATCCGGAATACTTTCGGTCCCAATTAGTCCGGATAAACGACGTTCCACTGTAAATACATAAGATATAATAAAAATAACATGGTATATAGTATTACATTGGTTATAACTAAACATGCAATCTTATAACTAGGAATTGTGTCTAGGCAGTGTGGGGAACTGTCATTGACACATAGCCGTGAGCATGGCTACCAGATGCCATAGCGCGTAGGGCGCTTGTTCGACTCATATTGTCCTGGGTTTGATATGTGTGGGGTATGAATATATTTCAATGCCTTATCTGGGTGACCTAACGTTTTCGTTTCTTGGCCACGGAGGGTCGAGGTGTGGGGGCGGTTTCCCGGGAATGGTAGGGTTTCATACGACGTACATGAACCGTGTCCTTAATAATTTTATGGTTATACCGAATGTTGACGAGGTAGTTCAGGTCCGAAATCTTTCTCTGGATTCTGAACGGACCTGTCCATTTCGGGATGAGGAATTCTGACACTTTTTTTTTATGCGCGTGGGCGACCAGATCATAGTGAGCTGACCCAGTTTGTATTCCTGATGTTTGTGGGTCCTATCATACGTGAGTTTCTGCCTCTTTTGTGCAGTGCGGTTATTACGTCGCACAGTGTCACGGGCTGTGCATAAATATTGCAACCTTTCAGCGTTGCTAGGGAGTGTATCCTGTGGGATGTAAATGTTGTTGATCGGACTGCGCAGATGGTAGCAGTGTAAAAGAAAGTGCGGGGTGTGTTTGGTCGCCAGCGACACGTATGTATTGTAACTAAATGTTACTGCTGGGAGGTAATTATCCCAGTCGGTGCCCTTATCGTTAGTAAATTGAGCTAGAGCCCCGCCAAGGATCTTGTTCATAGCTTCAGTTAATCCATTCATCTGAGGGCTGAAACTAGTGGTCGTGTACGCTTTTATTCGAAGCAATGCAAGGAGCTGTGCAATAACAATAGATGTAAAAACTGTTCCTCTGTCGGACAACAACGTGTGGAAAATACCATACTAGGTAATGATTTCCATGAGGAACTCTGGGATTTGATACGCGCTTGCTTTCGGGACCGCTTTGGTGATAATGTATCGGGTAAGGTATTCGGTTGCCACCAGTATATATTTGTTACCATTGTCGGATGTGGTAATGGGACCCTTGACGTCAATGCCTATGCGGTGGAAAAGTTCACCTATGGGGATGGGGTGGAGTAAGCCATGGAGTTTACCAGGCCGGTGTTTATATCTCTGGCATGTGTGACGAGTACTCTTATACGCTCAGCGAAGTGGCTTGGCTTAAAACACTCACGGCGCCGATCTATCGGCTCTGTGTTGGAATGGCTGTATTAGTGACTAATTGGACTCCCAGATGGCAGGAGAAGATCGGCATAGTAGCATTTGAGTTCGGTTTACACTTTTCTCGACAGATAGAGACACTACATTGCCGCATTGGTATGAAACAAATTAAATTATAAAGCCGCATATGAATGTTTACCGCATGGCGTGTTGACCTGTTCTGTGTGCCAGTCAAGTCATATTTCTCGCTTTTAATTACGTGTTTGGCATTGTTATTTTGTTTCCATTTGAATACTAGTTTATTATTTGTTATATTTTGTTTATATTTAGCGTTTATCTGCGTTATCAAGTGAAGTGTAGCGTTTAATATTTCGTGTTATTACGTTTTCGTAACGAGTGTAGGCCAAATTTTTTCAATGGCCGGGCCGAGTTCTAGGCTAAATGATTGTGAAGTATTGGATTATTTAGAGGCTATAGACGATGGCAGTGACTTTATTGCCGAGAGTGATTCTGATTTTATAGAAAGTGAAGATAGTGCCCCAGAAATATCCCGAATAGCTGCTCACAGATTATCTGACAGTGATGATGATGATGATGATGATGATGATGATGATATTATGAATGATGGGGACTACACAGAGGTTCTGTCGCCTGAAAATCCTCTCCCTCTCCATTTCAATATCATGAATTATCTGGTCCTAAACACATGCCACCTCCTGATTCTCTTCCAACAGCTTATTTCCTTTTGTTTTTCACATATTTTCTTCTTTCTCTTATGGTGACAGAATCTATTCGGTATGTCCAGCAGTTCATCACCAGTAAGGGAGATAATGTTCCCACCCCTCTAAAGAATTGGGTCAGGATCACAATGTCTGAAATGAAAGGATTTATTGCATGCCTTCTAAATATGGGTATCAATAGAAAACCAACCATTGCCTCTTACTGGTCCACTATGCCTTCTCAATTCAGCCCATGGTTCCCTAAAATGTTTTCTAAACATAGGTTCTCTCACTTGCTGCGATTCTTTCGTCTTGTCAACAATGAGGGGATGCCAGGGCCTGGAGAAACAGGATATGATCCCTGTGCAAAATATCAACCTCTAGTGGATCATGCCAACAGGGTATTTAGGCACCACTATACACCACATCAGCAGATTAGCATTGATGAGTCTCTTGTGGAGACTAAAAATAAAACTAGCCTTCTCCAATACCTGCCGAACAAACACCACCATCGCTGGGGCATCAAATTTTGGATGCTGTGTGATTCAGTTTCCAATTATTGCCTGTTTTTTTTTTTTACCTACAGAGGTGCCAGATCTCAAGAAGACAGAGACAATATCATAAAGCATGGTTTGGGATACATTGTTGTGAAGAAGCTTTTAGTCATGGGTGGCTACCTCAACAAGGGTTATCATGTCTTTGTTGACAATTACCTTATGTCTGTACCACTTGTACGCCATCTCTACAAGCTGGGTACTTACATAACAGGAACTGTTAGGAGGAATAGGAAATATTTGCCTCAGAATTTTAAAAATAAATTTGCTGTTGGACAGAAACAATATTTTAGGTCAGGTCCAATGTTAGCATGTGCATTCCGAGAGAAAAAGTCCCAGAAAAACCCAGTCATGCTTCTATCTAGCCATGCAATAGCACAAGAACAGGAAATTCCAGCAACCCACAACAGTGCCAACAGCAAAACTAAACCAGCAATAATAACATCTTATAATAAATATATGGGTGGGATTGACACATCTGACATGATGTTGTATAGCTACCTCGATGAGAGGCGAACTGTACGTTACTGGAAGAAGGTGGCTTTCAATATCATTGCTAGAATGGTACTAAACAGTTACATTCTTTATAAGGAAAATAATAAGGGAGCAGGGAAAATAAAATCTAGACTGAACTATACAGTGTCAATAATTGAGAGCCTAGGGGAGGAATGGATTTCTACAAAATTAAGTGCGATTAATGATCAAAGAGGACCAGTGGGGGTGAGAAAGCTTCCTGAGAAGAAAGAATCGAACTGCGTTGTATGCAGCACCAAAGAAAAGAGGAGGAGGGCCAGAACAGTATGCACTAGGTGTAACAAGGGTTTGCATGGAGAGTGCTTCCCTAAGCACAAATGCTGACCCAGGAAGGTACGTGTACAGTTCTTTACATTAGGTGCTATATTTCAAGGCTGGATAAGAATACAAAAAATAAAATTATATCATGTTATACAGAATTAATTGCTCTTGTTTTCAGTATGACTGGTCAAAAAGATCACTAAAGAACAGATTACTTTCATAGTATTTGAAAACATATTTTTATTTTTTGTAATTTATTTCCCAAGTTTCAATATTTTTTTGTGGTAAAATATGTCTTAAACAATTTTGGGATATATTCTTCCTAAAACTACATTGAATAATGTGCTAGTGCAAATTTTTTCAAATTTGTATCTGTAGATCTCTTTATGCAGTGATTTTTTACATTTCAACATACATAATCATGAAAAATGGCCTGAGTGTTTTGGACATGACTAGTGAATATAGCCTGAGAGCAAAAGGGTTAATGAACTCTATGATGTCACTTTTCATGTTCTCCCAATAGTATTTAGTGCGAATTCGCAAATATGTCTTATGGACTCCAAAGTGTGCGCCATTAAGGGTGGGCAGTGATATTCCGTCATTATGTGATTTTGGAGTGTAGTGGGAAGAGCAACGGGTGTGACGTCATGCGTGGCCGTGGATTTGTACCTAAGGAGATCGTCCTTATCAAGAAAAAATCTGCATGATAAGCGGGCAGCTTTACTATCTACCTGGTCACGATTATGTAATGTAAACCTAATCTGTCCCAGCTGGGGATCGTTTAATTGCTCCTGTCTCAGATCAATGTGTGTGACCGCAAATGTGGGTAATGAATCCCAGGCATGATCGACATCCTCGTCAGGCGGGTCGAGGACAGGTAGTCTCGATAGGCCGTCTGCATCAAGGTGTGCGCTACCCTTCTTGTGGTTAACATCGAAGGTGTAATCGTATAATTTAAATATAAACCTATTAAGCCGGGAATTGGGGTTTTTGAATTTATCCCAGTAAAGAAGGCTGGCGTGATCCGTAATTACCGTAAAGTGGATACCTTAGAGATATGTCCGGAAGTGATTAACGGCCCAAGAGAATGCGAGCATCTCTCTTTCGGTCGTGGAATATCTAGTTTCGACTGGTGTAAGTTTACAGCTCGCGAAAATAATGGGGTGTTTGCCATCATTTGCTTCCTGAAACAGGGCTGCACCTATGCCGAATTGGCTGGCATCCACATGTACGAAGGTGGGACTACCTTCCTGAAAATGTTGGAGCAGTGGCGGTGTAGTGAGCAAGTGTTTGAATTTGTTGAAGCCTCTCTCTGTATTTCTGTAACGATAAAGGGCGTTTTCTCGTGTGTGAGCTCGGTGAGGGGGTTAGCTATCAGTGCAAATCTGTGTATAAAACAACGATAATAACTCGCGAGACCCAAAAAAGAACGTAGCTGTTTAATGTTTTCCGGCATGGGAATATCGGTGATGGCGGCTACTTTGGCAGGATAAGGTGTGATGCAGTCTCGGCTAACACTGTGACCCAGAATGTGGACCTTCATTTTCGCAAACTGGCATTTGGATGGCTTTAGCTTTAATTTAGCGTGCTGAATCCTGTCAAGAGCTTCTTGCAAGTATATATGTTCTTCGAATGTCTGCGAAAAGACTGTTATTTCGTCTATGTAAGTTAATACCGAGCGGTATTTGAGGCCTGCGAATGCCTTGTATACCAATTTTTGAAACTTCTGACTGGCATTTTTTAAACCCATCGGTAATGTATTATATCCGAACAGGCCGTTTTCGGTGACGAATGCCAGCTTGTGTCTATCTGGCTCATAGACAGGTATAGAATAAAAACCGGAGAAGCAATCCATTATCGAAAAGTACATAGCGCCGCTAAGTGTCTCTAAATAGGTGTCTGTGCGCGGTAACTGGTAGTTATCATTCTTAATTAATCTATTGAGGCGCCGATAATCGGTGCAAAATCTGTGTGATCCGTCGGGCGCTAAAGTTAGATATTATGGGTTGGATAATCGTGGCTTCTAACATCTCCTGAATCTGTGTTTCTATGGCTTGTCTTTCTTTAGCGCTAACTTTATAGGGTGCTTGGTGAACCGGAGCATCACTGGTCAATTCGACACGGTGGTGGATTAAGTCGGTCACTTCTAAATCGGCAAGGGAATGTGCAAAAATGTCCTTATATTCCTCTAAGAGGTCTGTAAGCTTCTTATTCTGTTCTGGGGTTAGTGACTGCGTGTCCCCGGTGGCGGGTGTGGCTGCGTCAGCATTTGTGGGTGTTTGAGGAGATATGTAACCAACGGAGAGACCTGGTGCGCACGCGGGACTCCCTGCGCTCATGGATTGTATGTATTCCGGGCGTGTGATATTGGGTGCGTAGTGATAAGGTCTCCGTTCATCTGGATTATATACCCGTTAACTTTGGCCGGGATGGAGAGGGCTGTAATATTGTTTCCACCTTGTGCAGTGTGCATGTTAAGGGTATACGTAATGATCGGTACTGCAGGATTTTGGGACGGCGAATGATGTTGATCGTTCTGTATCGCGGACTGCGAGAATGTGTCTCCTACCGGTCTCGTAGTTGTTGAGCGAACGTCGAGCTGCGGGCTGATCACAGAACCTGACACGCTTTGCTGAGTCACGTGAAACTGGGAGTCGCAATACAGCTGTGTCATTCTCGTCTGCCATGTGTATCGGCCTAAGCTTTCTCTTGAGCTGTTGGTGAATTGCAAAATACCTGGAACGGTGTTTGCTGTCACGGGATGTGAACCCTGGTCTTGGCTGAGGCGTTCTAGAGGGCCAATGTGTCTGAGTGGGTGTGGGTTCGCAGCCGGCTTCCTGTGGAGCTAACATATTCGCGAAAGTGTCGATGCATGTGACCGGCTTTGCCGCGCCTGGTTTAGTGGTCGGGACGCTTGGATCCGCGGGCTGAGCTAATGTGGGTGGTCGTACTAAGGGTGGTCTAACTGCGCTCGGCGTGCTAACGTCCTTAGGGCCTGTTACCTGTCGCCTGTTTCTAATGTTACTGTGCTGTCCTCTTTGTCATCCTGAGTATTTAGTAGGCTGTATCATTGGATACTTAGCAGGCATAGCCATATTCGCGCGGTATGAAGTGTTGGGGATGGTTAAGGGGGTGCGCTCGACTGGGGAATCTAGGTCGTCGGTAGTTAATGCAACGAAAGAGTGTTCGTGGTTTAAGTGTTGATGGTGAACCTCGACTGGTGTGATGTAGGTGTTTCCGCCTTGGGAGGTACCTGGCTGGTGAGGGGTAGAGTGTGGAGCGTCCTGAGGGTTGAATTGATCAGTGCCGTGGATATTATCCAGCTACAAGTTATGGTTAATGTGGACCGCTTGTAGCGTTGAAAGTGCCTTGTTAATATTGTCTCCTAGAGTTAAGGCGATGGCTTGTATATCCGCGATTAGTCCCCTGTTCGAAGAATTGTGTGCAGTTTCTTCTAACTGTTGTAACAGGACCTGCAACCCGTTGTAGGTTTGTTGCGTGTCACTGATGTGTTGCAAGATGGTGTAGGGTAATGTGGGGGTTAAGTTTTCACTGGTAACGCTACCTGAGGACGACTGTTGAGCGTTCTGTGCCTGTGCTCGTGTCTCGTGTGAGGGGAGGTGCGTGAATTATTGAGTTAGGGTACCGTATCCGAAGGTCTATGACCCCAGCCTCTAAGTCTGTTATTAATCGACCCGCATTATTCTCGTCTATGAGGTCTGCACGTTTTACTATGATTTTGGGTTGTTGCGGCTTGGTGGTAACGGCAAGGGTGTGGGCTGTATCCCGAACTGCACGCCTGACCTTACTAATCTTTTGGAATTTGAGCATGGAGTGCTATCTGTACTATCGTATGGGCATAATTGTGTATGGGGATGTGAATTGTATAGGCCTAGTTAAGGGTGGCGTTTAAAAATGTAATAGTTATCGGGGCGGGTTTGGGTGGGTCCAAAAATATTACCGGACCCGTACTTCAAAAAATTTTCCCAATTTTGGGTGGCGTTTGCTTGGCTAGTAAGAGGTTAAATTTAGGGATCTTTTCCGCAGAGGTACGTTGTCTGTACCCCTTGGGCGTTGTCTAACGACAACGTCACGGTACCCCGCTCTCCACCAATTGTAGGGTACTGCGCCAGAATTTATTTAAGGCCATTAACAAAAAACCAATCTGGATATGAACTAAGACCCAGGAAAAATAAAAGAATGGACTAAAATCTTTTATTCTTTAGAATTCGAGAAATATGGGAAAATCTGTGTAGAAATTAGTGAAATACTATGCATCTTGTGCAATTATAGAAAGCAAGAAGGAATGATTTAAATATGGATATATATTTATTATATGAATGTAGGGAGGTCTACATTGCGAGAGACATCACGCCACATGAAGCGAGAGTTACGTCATGAAGGAGGAGAAGGGACAAAGGTCGAACTACGGACTGAGAAAGGAGAGGTGGGAGAAGTTACATCACACCACGAGAGGGGAGGCAGAGTGAGTAACTTGCCGAACGCAGAGAGCCGGACAGAGGAGTTCTTTCCAATTTGAGATTTCATCGAGTTAAGACCTCGAGAAGAAGCTAGTATTTGTTACAATAGTGCCACGCTTTATATGAAAGTTGGAAGAAGAGTGCAGTACAGTAGACTGTAACTGCGGAGCAAGCTACATTTATCACGCAGAACAGAACAGTATATAGTTGAATATTACAGTGTTTTAAACAAAGTTGTAATACATCGCATAAAAACATTTCTACAAGAAGAGATTCATTATTATCACGTTTGAACGCATACTTGAACATTATATTAAAAATGCGATTCATAAATCAGCAGCGGGGAAGTCATAAGAACAATGTCTTCAGTGAAATTAGAATGACCATGTGCTAAGCTACATCATAGGGAAGTGGAAACTACCAAGATGAACAGTTGAATTCCGGAATTCATAATTATGGAAGGCGCAGCAGAACATCCACGTGATGCGAAAAATCACAGAACGAACCTCTACTTTTCTACAAGAGTTCTTATACATCTAGTATACTCGCAAGCGCTTGTATAAACGACGATTTTCAACCTTGAGAAGAGATGGAAATGCAGAGATGGGGAATCGAAGGAAGAGCCAGACGACTTGCAGTGAACGAGAGAGAAGGAGCGGACGGAGCAGGCTGTTTCACGGCGAGGTCGCTCCCCCGAGCAAGTCACCGACCTAGTTCCACTGGGGGAAGAGGCCAGCTGGTTCCGACACAACCGGTCTACATAGCTGTGGGCGATGTGCTCACAGACAAACTTGGTTTGGCAGGCGAGACGAAGGTATTCCCAAGACCAGATTCAACTCAAGGTAGAGAAGAGATAGCTTTATATTTCGTAGAATTGTAGTTATGTTCTGTGTTTATCCTTATTGACCAACCGTATAATTTTGTCAGTATAATTAAATTGATGTAGATTTTGAGTAGTATATTTTTCGTATTTTCTTAGGAGTCATTTTTCTTGTTCTTGAAAATTTCAGTCACTTGGACGAAATTTTGCATAGCGCTGTTATTAACGTTTAAGTCATTTCAGAGTAAAACGTTTAGAATCATTGATATTTGCGTTGGATTTAAACTAATTAAATCTGTTTTATGCGCAGCGATGGAATGTATGGTGAACTACACACATCAAAAAAAGTTTTGCATCACCTCGGTTCCAAGAGATCCGGAACCGTTAAATACAAAGGGAATAGAGATCAACACAAACAACATTTCAGCTCGTTTTATTGCTCATGAGACCCACACATTGCATGTTGTACCATCATACAGCTAGACTTTCGACAGATATTTATGAATATTTGTAAATTTTGCCGGCATGTTTGCAAATCATTAGTACCAGAATTCATTATTACGTGAAAGCATTTTATAATTGGAGAGTAATTAACTTTGTTTTTCGCCACTTTTTTTTAATTTAATGATTGATTAATTGACTGATTGATTGATTGATTTGCGTATTACGCATACAAAAATGTTCATTGAATATAGATGTTGATTTCCTGAAGATCTGTTTTATTTCACGAAATCAGGCATTTGTGGTCCAGATTGCAGTACACACCACCACCTCTAATACCCAGTAGCACGTCCTCTTGCATTGATGCATGCCTGTATTCGCCGTGGCATACTATCCACAAGTTCATCAAGACACTGTTGGTCCAAATTGTCCCACTCCTCAACGACAATTCGGCGTAAATCTCTGAGTGGTTGGTGGGTCAAGACGTCCATAAACAGCCCTTTTCAACATATCCCAGGCATGTTCGATAGGGTTCATGTCTGGCGAACATGCTGGCCACTGTAGTCGAGCGATGTCGTTATCTTGAAGGAACGCATTCACAAGATGTGCACGATGAGGTCGAGAATTGTCGTCCATGAAGACAAATGCCTCTCCAATATTCTGCCGATATGGTTGCACTATGGGTCGGAGGATGTCATTCAGGTATCGTAAAGCCGTTTCGGAGCCTTCCATGACCACCAGTGGCGTACGTCGGCCCCACATAATGCCACCCCAAAACATCAGGGAACCACCACCTTGCTGCACTCGCTGGACAGTGTGTCTAAGACGTTCAGCCTGACCAGGGTGCCTCCAAACACGTCTCCGACGATTGTCTGGTTGAAGGCATATGCGACACTCATCGGTGAAGAGAACGTGATGCCAATTCCGTGGGGTCACTTCAGCATGTTGTTGGGCCCATCTGTACCGCGCTGCATGGTGTCGGGGTTGCAAAGCTGGACCTCGCCATGGACGTCGGGAGTGACGTTGCGCATCATGCAGCCTATTGCGCACAGTTTGAGTTGAAACACGACGTCCTGTGACTGAACGAAACGCATTATTCAACATGGTGGCATTGCTGTCAGTGTTCCTCCGAGCGGCAATCCGTAAGTAGCGGTCATCCACTACAGTAGTAGCCCTTGGGCGGCCTGAGCGAGGCCTGTCATCGACAGTTCCTGTATCTCTGTACCTCCTCCATGTCCGAACAACATCGCTTTGGTTCACTCTGAGACGCCTGGAAACTTCCCTTGTTGAGAGCCCTTCTTGACACAAAGTAACAATGCGGACGCGATCGAACTGCGGTATTGACCTTCTAGGCATGGTAGAACTACAGACAACATGAGCAGCGTACCTTCGTCCTGGTGGAATGACTGGAACTGATCGGCTGTCGTACCCCCTCCGTCTAATAGGCCCTGCTCATGCATGGTTGTTTACATCTTTGAGCAGTTTTAGTGACATCTATGAACAGTCAAAGGGACTGTATCTTGGATACAATATACACAGTCAACGTCTATATGCCGGAGATCTGGGAACCGAGGTGATGCAAAACTTTTTTTGATGTGTGTATTTAAAGAATGTATGGTGAACTATTTAAAGAATGTATAGTGAACTATTTAAAGAGAGTATTATATTGAACGAATTAAAGAAAGAGTATAATTGTGAATGTATTTAAGAAAGTATATTGAACCAAATTTAAGTACCGCATATTTAAAAAGTTATGTCACGAAGTGTCAAAATATTTCGACAACTCATGATGTTGATTCGAGTGTCGGAAATTTATTTTCAACCAATTATGAACGAAATTGAATTGTTACACGACACAAAGTCTGATAAAAATTAATAAAATGCTTGATAGATGATTAAACTAATGAATATTAGATTCACAGTATGAGACAGATAGGTAGATCTATGCTGTAACTTGATAAACCACATTTTCTAATAAAGTATTACAAGAACTTTTATATACATATGTCCAATGAAGAGTTAGAGCATTAAAAAGCCTAGATAAATTTGTTAAACAAATATTTTCACGGAAGGAAGATATACTTAGATCATTTGTTAAAAATATGAATTCTTACTGATAATTCTTTAAGGGTTGTAATAATGTAAAACTGAATTTAAACACGTGAAAGGAAGAGTTAAGAAAGTTAAATCACAGGGTGATCTAAAAGTAGATGTACAGAAAATTATTTCAGAAGTGGAATTATAATCACGGGGCGAAGTTGTATAAGGATAGAGATGAGTGTTAGTAAGAAAATGCATTGAAATGGGAGTTTAGATTTGAAATACCGTGCAAGAAAGGATATATAGACGTAAATGAGTTCCGAAAGGAGGCTGAGGAGTAGTCTCAAGTTTTTCTAGAATTGATCGCAGCGATTGTGAAGTTATTCGTGTGTATTAAAAGAAAGTTCTGTACAGGGTGTTTAAGAAATGATGTGATTGTTGTATAATTTTGGAAGAGGAGTGTGAAATGAAGATCAAATGCCATGCACTTCTAGTATTCACGTTTATCAGAGAATCAGTAACAGAGTAAAGAATTTCAGAAATTTTTCAAGATTTTATAATCGAATGGGAAAAGACAAAGTCAGAACAGTGCTTAGCTTAAATGTTTGTCACTTATTTTCTATTGATTAAGACAAATATTTATACTTCCAACCGATAGAGTTGCTGTGTGTGTTTGTTTGATTGTTACGGAAGTTGAGTGGTGAAGACTCATTTTAAAGATGACAATTTAATCTTCCGACACAATAGTGTAGATTTGTGCAAACCATGCATTAGTGTAAATATGAACATAGTTAATGTTGAATAATTTTTCTTAGATATGGAACTACGGTTCAGAGATGAAACGGATTTGTATAAAATAGGGTAATGCTTAATATCATGCCGTTTCATGATTACTTATTATATCAGTGCCACATGCAATTTATTTTTGGAGATTTATTTTTATTGCAGTGTCAAGGAGACACTATATTCTCAGATAGGAAGTCAGTTTTATTTGTACTATTTATTAGCACAAGAAACGGCTGGCGCTCCATAGCGATTCAGTAAATTTTTATCTTAGCTGACATCGTTTTCATAGTCGTCATCGCCGAAAATAGTACTGCAAGGTATAGATACAGGCGCTCACTATAGATTAACCTTATCACCCCTCGAGATTGGAGTTTCTCGATTTGCTCTAAATATAAATGATAGTAGAAATTTGTACCTAGGCTGGTAGTAGTATTTTCTTACAAATAATATCTATCCCGTGTGTTCCTGAAGTTCCTCATTTTTACTTAGCAGACAATGGTAAGTTTGTGAGCTGGGTATTTACATGTCTGCAATCCTTTACAGTGCAGCGGATATAGGTACTGATTGGTGAATTCGGGCGCAGTACCTGTGAGGGTAGCCTCCACAATGTGTGTTAAAAAGGGGGGTGAAAGGAGAGTAGCTGAAGGCTGCTCGGGGCTCTAGTGTAAAAAGTGTAGGTTTGAGCGGTTCGGGCGTGAACGCAGCTCGACGGGGAACTCCCAATTGTACAGTCTGCTTGGGTAGTTCAAAGGGATGGTGACGAGGGGTAGTTTACTAAATGAGTGTCAGAGCAGCTACGCGGTCGCTCGGCTTCCTGCTGGTGTTGACTGACTGGCAGCGCTCCTAATGAATAGCGCGCACGCAAGCACTGTAACGTGATGCAAGTGGCTGACTGCAGTAACCAATAAGCAATTAAATAAGTACCGTATTTCCTCGCATAATCTTCGCACTTTTTTGCCAAATATTCGTGGGAAAAAGCAGGGTGCGACGATTATGTGAAGAATATTTAAGTTCAAAGAATATATTGTATCATTATTTGCTGCACGGGCCAGTCATTCGCGTAGCGTGAGTCATAGCCTGCAGTCAGAGACAGGCTTCTTTCTTCTAACAAGGTCACGACTGGTTAACGCTCGCGGAATGTGCTGACGAAGCTGGCTATTCTCGTCGTGATTCATAGCCCGCAGGCATAAAGACGAGATTACTTTCTCCTGACAAGATCACGCCAGATTAGGCCTATAAACTCGCGGAATGTGCGCTGGCCGTTCGCGTCACAGTTCATAGCCCGCAGGCATAAAGACGAATTACTTTCTGCTGTCAAGATCACGCCAGTTTAGGCCTATAAGCTCACGGAATATGCGCTGGCCGTTCGCGTCGCGGTTTATAGCCCGAAGGCATAAAGACGATACGGTATTACTTTCTTCTGACAGGATCACGCCAGATTAGGCCTATAAGCTCGCGGAATGTGTGCTGGCCGTTCGCGTCGGGGTTCATAGCCGGCAGGCATAAAGACGATACCGGTACGGTATTACTTTCTCCTGCCAGGATCGCGCCAGATTAGGCCTATACGCTCGCGGAATGTGCGCTGGCCGTTCGCGTCACAGTTCATAGCCCGCAGGCATAAAGACAAGGGTACTTTCTCCTGACAAGATCACGCCAGATTAGTCCTAGACGCTCGCGGAATGTGCGCTGGCCGTTCGCGTCACAGTTCATAGCCCGCAGGCATAATTACGATATTACTTTCTCCTGACATGATCACGCCAGATTAGGCCTATACGCTCGCGGAATGTGCTCTGGCCGCTCGCGTCATAGTTCATAGGCCGCCGGCCTAAAGATGAGATTACTTTTTTGTGACATGATCACACCAGATTAGGCCTATAAGCTCGCGGAATGTGCGCTGACCATTCGCGTCGCGATTCATAGCCGGCAGGCATACAGATGAGGTTACTTTCTCCTGACAAGACCACGCCAGATTAGGCTTATACGCTCGCGGAATGTGGGCTTGCCGTTCGCGTCACAGTTCATAGCCCGCAGGCATAAAGACGAAATTACTTTCTGCTGACAAGATCACGCCAGATTATACGCTCGCGGAATGTGCTAAGTGAAGAAGCTTGCCGCTCGCGTCACAGTTCATTGCCCGCAAGCATAAGGACGAGATATTTTTCGTCTGACAAAGTCGCGCCAGGTTATAAAGTCACGGCAGCATGTGCAACTGACTGGTGCACAAATACGAACATGCTATGCGATGATTATACGATGAAAGTTTATAAACCTATTTTAGTGTTTGAAAAGTGGGGTGTGACGATTTCGCGGGTGGCGACGATTATGCGAGGAAATACGATACTATTTAGGATCCTACCGGGAAGTGATTTAAGGGGTAGGATCTTATCAACTAATTAAATAAATAAACCAAGTGACCAGTTATCTTTTAGATTCTAATGTTTAATGAGTACTCCCATGGTGGAGTACGATAGAACTATGCAGAGCAGATAATAATAATTCTGATGCTTGTGATCTTTACACTAATTAAGGGGATGACGTTTTAAGTGTTAGTGTGATAGTGTGTTAGCTCGCTTGACACTCGCCAATCTGGACCTGACGGCTTTGGGCAGCGTCTCGGCACCTGGCTACACTGTGGAAGACTGACCTCCAGTCACCTCTCCTCTGATGTTTGATAGAATCCGCCTGCCGAGTTTGCATAGTTGCGGATTCTTTAGGAAGTGAGGTGCTAGCCTGGGTTACCGGAGGTCGTTGCTATGCACTGGGCCTGGCCTTGGTAGAAGCTTATGAAGTATGCCGTAGGCATCCGTGTATGGTTAAGTGTATGTTTTATTGATACAGGGGATGGATGGGGATGCATCCCTCGGATGCAACAATATCATCTTCTGTAATACTTCCCTTACTTGGATTTCAAAAGTATGACAATAATAGTCATAAATTTTCCTCTATTCTTAGTGCAATCAAATTTCTTCTGGTACTTCTGTAACAATTATTTTATTGTAATTACTGCCTTCGTTTAACCTCGGGATTCTTTAATGTTTGAGTCGGGTCACGTGATATCTTTGGCGGTATTTTGACTCGTCTAGCCATGCTTCTGGTTTAATACCTTTTCTCTGCGCGTGTCGCCTGTAATTTTTTTACATCTCGTCGACAAGAGCTGTCCTCTTGCCACTAGACTGAACCCGTCTAACCAGTTTTTCTTATACAAGGGAGGCTCGTGACAACCCATTCTTGGCGTAGTGCCGATTTCCAGAGTCAATAAATCTGGTGTTACAATGCATAGACTTGAAATATTTGTATCAAATTTTCACACAGGAAATTCAGGGCTCGTATGTATATCGTAATTTTCTTCTCATCAAATAACATGGAGATTTTTCCTGAACACGTTGAAGTAATATAGATCCTGTAACAAATATAACATCAGGTGAATTTTTATGAATTGATTTATTTCAGTAAAAAAAATTTACTATAACAAATTAATTTCCGAGGTCCCCAAAATTTCGTTATAACGAAGATGTTATGCCACAATTCGAGGAAAAACTCCGTCAATCAATACCTTTTTATTTTTTTTAAACAGTTAAATAGGGGACATGTTTCGAGCTAGGCCTACTCTACTTAGCCCTTCATCAGCCCTGACTTTAGTAATAGACAATCAAACCTTGTACATCTCATCATCAAATAAAAAAAACATACATACTAATGACAGACATGTTAAAAAACACTCTAAAACTTTAAAACACACTAAAAGCACTGAATAACTCTGTAAAGCTGCATCAAGTTTAAGGAAGCTTGTTTCAAACATTGCTTGTTCCAATGTGAGCAAATGGTATATTGTATCATTGATTAAGCCACTTCCTGTGTGACATCTTCTGGATGGGTCAGTTTAGCCACGTAAAAATATTAAAATATTACCAGCACTATAAAAATCTATTTTGACTATTGCGTCATGTGAGTTCATGCAGATTGTCGCTCTGTTCTTCTCAATGCGAGCTTGATTGTATAAACTGATCTTTATTGGCAGAGGCTAATTTAACGGAGGTTTTCTTCATAGTTGGGACAACCTGTGAAATAATTTGTGCTCTCCTTGCGCCCCAAGTCTGTCAAAAAATGAAAAAAGGAAACAAAAATTAGACAACAGAACGATGATCTAGAATCTCAAAAAAACGAACCCGTAATGTGTATTGACTAATTTGGCTTACGTTCAAGCTAGAGAGAAGAAGGAACCGGGCCCGATGACCAATCCCAAATCATGCTAAGATTCCTGCCTGTAAAACCATGAAAGAGAAAAAATATAGAACGTTACGGACAAATCGAGGATATTAATTAACGAAACTAAGCTCGAGAACCGTCCGAACAACGTGCTGATCTTACCTTGCAGTGCGGTGTGGATTGTGCGGAGGTCACTGACTAGATGGAAACATGTGTGACAGCGCTGGCTCGTAAAGTGAGTACGGAGCGCACGGCGGGGAACAACTGAGTCGTCTAGTATCAAAACCGGCCAAGTCACTGAAGGCATATTTTTCAGTATGGATGAAAAACCTCTAGAGACAAAGCAATGGTGGTCACAAAAGCTTTTATTGCATAGTTATATCCGTAATGGTTTAATATTTAAGTTCTGCTATTTTGAGAAATCTGATTCATAATGAACCCATCTTTTTTGCTAATATTAATTTTGACTTGGCCGTTTTTGTTGCTATTTGGTATAATTTTAGTATTTTTTTCTGTAAAACTTTTATTTTTAAATTAACTCCAGTGAAAAAAGGCAATTAAATTAAAATAAATTGACATTGTAATTACCTGTCTTTATTGCAATAAAAAAGAAAGCATTCTGCTTAAATTGGATAGTAATATATGAAGATGAACATGAAGCTGAGGAGAATACAAAATAGGTATTATATCATTAAAAGTTAGTAGTTCACTTAGATCTTGAACACAGTAAAAGAAAATGAGTCACTTATTAAAATAGGAACAATATACACTTTACACTACACAATAATGACAAAATACGAGCACACAGGATATACGATTGCTTTCGCGCCAATGCGGTAAGGAGCCCGCGAATACGGAAGTCAGTGTTGCAAACTAACAAAATGCAAATTATTATGACTTTGAAGAGTATACAATATAAGGAACAATGCTGCCTACTGATATCACATTCTTGCATAATCTAACAACGCTAGATTCCAAACAATAATGCTGCGACATGAAGATTGCTACTTGTTCTTTGACATGGCCGGTTATGAAAGCACTGCCTGCATGACTTGGCCCATTTTGTTGCACGACCAAGAATTCAGTGCTCTATAACATGAAGACATGGACGATTTTGAAGCATATTCTTGTTTTGCCTGATAGTGCTATACTTCTACTTCAAATTGATAACCTTAACTCATTTTCGTAAATTTTGTGACTTGGCCGGTTTTGATACTAGACGACTCAACTGTAGTATAAGGGGAGAGAGGAGAGCGAAAGGAGGGAGGGTCTGGAAGAAGGCGGGCCGGGAGGGTGGAAGGAAGTAGCTGCTACTGAGTGCCCGTAATCTGTGCGGGAACAAAGGTTCTTGGGTTTGAGGGGGCTCAGCGGTCTAGCTGTATGCCTCTCACCAAGGTGGTCCGGGTTCGATTCCCGGTCAATGCATGTGAGATTTTCGAAGTGAAATGCCATGTCCATTGGTTCGGATTCCACGTAAAAATGAGGTCCCGTGGCTCATGATCTACAGATTAACGGTCACGTTAATCAACATGCTTCCTTCCTTCCTTCTTGGGATAGATGTTCCAACTAGGGTGGTTTTTTGAGTTTGGTTCTTATTATATGGTCTGCTAACGTGTCGTAAAGAACGTTAGCGTCCCAATATATCTCATTAAGATTTTCGGCTGGGTTGGATCTCTGTGCTATATTAATTTCAATTTGTTCTAGTGCATTCATTGTTGAACCATTGCTGTCGTAATGGAGAATGTGCATATCCTTGTTTATGTCTGAATAAATTGTGGCCCGTTCCCTGCATGTGGTTTGCCATTGCCAAATTTTTTTTATGTTTAATGGCGTTACAATGCTCAGCGTATCTGGTGAAAAAAGCTCTCCCCGTTTGACCGATGTAATCTGAATTGCACTGTTGGCATTTTAATTTGTAAATGCCTGATCTATTAAATTTATTTCCTTGATTAATTTTTGTGGAATTAAAGAAATTTTTCTGATTGGTGTTGATTGTTTTGTAGGCTATTTTGCAATCGTTCTTCTTGAAAATGTTGGTGATGTAATAGGTTAATTTGTTGTGATAGGTAAACAATGCAAAATGCGATTTGCTTCTGTTATCGAGTTGCAGTATAGTGACTGGTTTATTTCTAATTCTACGGATAATGCTGTCAACGTCCTTCCTGCAGAAACCATTTGCCTGGGCTATTTGATATATGATTGACATTTCTGCTTTAAAGTTGTTCTGACATGGGTGTGTTAAACGCCCTATTGACGAAACTTATAAGAGCGGCTCTTTTGTGAGCTTCTGGGTGGTGCGAATCCTTCCTGATTATAGTATTTGTTTGGGTTGGCTTTCTATATATTTGGTACTCCAAGTGATTGTTGTTTCTACTTATTGTAATGTCTAAATAATTAATGAGATTATTGTTTTCCGATTCTATTGTGAACTTTATATTAGAGTCTAGATTGTTGAGCTCCTTGAAAATGTGGTTTATTTTGGCTTCCGCTTCGTCAATTATGATGAACACGTCATCCACATACCTGCCCCAGAAACACAAGCCTTTGACCTTGTTAATAATTTTACTATGCTCTAAATCGTCCATGTAGATATCAGCGAGAATACCCGACATGGGGGAACCCATTGCTAAACCTTTTGTTTGCGGAAAAAAAAAAAAAAAAACTTGAAATGATTATTGCCTAGAACAAACTTTAAGATTTCCATGAATTCGTTAATTTCAACTACTGATAATTTACTGAAGGTTTTTAAATTGTTTTCAATGATTTTTATGGTATATGGGACCGGGATGTTGGTGTGCATATCTTTTATGTCAACTGTGTGCATTGAATGTGAATCTTTTATAGTTAAATGTCTAGTTGCTTCACAGAAATGTACCGAGTTGTTGAAGCTGCTGTTTGCATTGAATTTGTAATGCTCTTTCATAAAATTTTGGACAAATTGCGAGGCTTTGTAGACAGGACTGCTCCTGTAGTTGACTATAGGTCTGATGGGAGTATTGGTTTTGTGTTTTGGGCAACGCCCTGAGGGTGGGAATACTTGGATTCATACATACTAGCTTGCTGCCCTGACTATCATTGATGATAAAATTGGTGTGTTTTAGTAATTGTTTCCATTTTCTTTGCGTTGATGTTGTTGGATCTTTTTTTTTTTTTATGGTAAAATTAGGGCTGTTAAGAAAGACTTCTGTTTTCGCGATGTAATCTTCTTCTTTCATAATAACTATTGTGTTGCCTTTGTCGGCTTTGGTGACCATTAAACTATTTTGTTTGATTTTATTCTTTAAATTGGCTATGTCCTGAATATTATTGTCTTTGGTTTTATTGGAGCTTTGTTGGATGATTTTGCAAATTTTCTTTTTCACCTGATATCTAACTTCGTCCTGTTTGTCGAGTGGAAGTTTTTTAATAGTTGATTCGGTTTCAGCAATTAATTTAGTTAAATTGTTGCAGTTGTAATCTGAACCCCAGTTGAAATTAATGCCTTTATTTAGAATCTCGATCTCCCCAGTACTCAGACTAACTCCTGACAAGTTTTCTAACGGTTTTTGAAATTCGTGAGTTATCCGTTCATCATAATTGACGAAGCGGAAGCCAAAATAGACCACATTTTTCAAGGAGCTCATCAATCTAGACTCTAATATAAAGTTCACAATAGAATCGGAAAACAATAATCTCATTAATTATTTAGACATTACAATAAGTAGAAACAACAATCACTTGGATTACCAAATATATAGAAAGCCAACCCAAACAAATACTATAATCAGGAAGGATTCGTACCTCCCAGAAGCTCACAAAAGAGCCGCTCTTATAAGTTTCGTCAATAGGGCGCTTAACACACCCATGTCAGAGAACAACTTTAAAGCAGAAATGTCAATAATTTATCAAATAGCCCAGGCAAATGGTTTCTGCAGGAAGGACGTTGACAGCATTATGCGTAGAATTAGAAATAAACCAGTCACTAAACTGCAACCCGATAACAGAAGCAAATCGAATTTTGCATTGTTTACCTATCACAACAAATTAACCTATAACATCACCAACATTTTCAAGAAGAACGATTGCAAAATAGCCTACAAAACAGTCAACACCAATCAGAAAAATTTCTTTAATTCCACAAAAATTAATCAAGGAAATAAATTTAATAGATCAGGCATTTACAAATTAAAATGCCAACAGTGCAATTCAGATTACATCGGTCAAACGGGGAGAGCTTTTTTCACCAGATACGCTGAGCATTGTAACGCCATTAAACATAAAAAAAATTGGCAATGGCAAACCACATGCAGGGAACGGGCCACAATTTATTCAGACATAAACAAGGATATGCACATTCTCCATTACGACAGCAATGGTTCAACAATGAATGCACTAGAACAAATTGAAATTAATATAGCACAGAGATCCAACCCAGCCGAAAATCTTAATGAGGTATATTGGGACGCTAACGTTCTTTACGACACGTTAGCAGACCATATAATAAGAACCAAACTGAAAAACCACCCTAGTTGGAACATCTATCCCAAGAACCTTTGTTCCCGCACAGATTACGGGCACTCAGTAGCAGCTACTTCCTTCCTCCCTCCCAGCCCACCTTCTTCCAGGCCCTCCCTCCTTTCCCTCCCCTCTCTCTCCTTATACTACAGTTGTTCCCCGCCGCGCGCTCCGTACTCACTTTACGAACCAGCGCTGTCACACATGTTTCCATCTAGTCAGTGACCTCCGCACAATCCACACCGCACTGCAAGGTAAGATCAGCACATTGTTCGGACGGTTCTCGAGCTTAGTTTCGTTAATTAATATCCTCGATTTGTCCGTAACGTTCTATATTTTTTCTCTTTCATGGTTTTACAGGCAGGAATCTTAGCATGATTTGGGATTGGTCATCGGGCCCGGTTCCTTCTTCTCTCTAGCTTGAACGTAAGCCAAATTAGTCAATGCACATTACGGGTTCAGTTTTTTTTTTGAAATTCTAGATCATCGTTCTGTTGTCTAATTTTTGTTTCCTTTTTTCATTTTTGGACAGACTTTGGGCGCAAGGAGAGCACAAATTATTTCACAGGCTGTCCCAACTATGAAGAAAACCTCCGTTAAATTAACCTCTGCCAATAAAGATAAGTTTATACAATCAAGCTCGCATTGAGAAGAACAGAGCGACAATCTGCACGAACTCACATGACGCATTAGTCAAAATAGATTTTTATAGTGCTGGTAATATTTTAATATTTTCACGTGGCAAAACTGCCCCATCCAGAAGATGTCACGCAGGAAGTGGCTTAATCAATGATACAATATACCATTTGCTCACATTGGAACAAGAAGCAATGTTTGAAACAAGCTTCCTTAAACTTGACGCAGCTTTAGAGTTATGCAGTGTTTTTAGTATGTTTTAATGTTTTAGAGTGTTTTTTAACATGTTTGTATGTTTTTTTATTTGATGATGAGATGTACAAGGTTTGATTGTCTATTACTAAAGTCAGGGCTGATGAAGGGCTAAGTAGAGTAGCTCGAAACATGTCCCCTATTTAACTGTTTTAAAAAAAATAAAAGGTATTGATTGAGGGAGTTTTTCCTCGAATTGTGGCATAACATTTCTTGTCAATACGGACCTAATGGATTCCATTAAGGAGTCGAATAAAGCTGAGATAACGAAGATGTACACACCAACATACCGATATTGTTCTGTTCTGCATATTGGTGGTCTATAAATGTAGTGTGTGGCCTGTTAGATGAAACTAACCTGAATGTTGTGGTTTAACAAAGTTACATTTACTGTTGTAATCTGGAACCAGTAATTAGTATCCGGATCTGAGTAACACAACTTAACATGCTGTTTTACAGAAACTGAAAGATTGGAAATACCAGACTTGAAAATCAAGGAGTGGGTGTGGTCCAAGAGCAATGCATATCAGAATCCTGACTTAGTTAAGGCAGAGCAAATTGGCTGGGCTGTCCCTACAATCCAGAGATTGTGGTTTGGGTAAGTAGTAACTTTTACTACCTGTTGTCTCCCCATTCTGATCTTAACTACTGCAATGCAATTTTCATTCCAATCTTTGTGGGGTGATTTTGTTCCTGCATTTACCAATGCTGCTCAACTATTCATACTAATCATCTAAACCCATATGCTCAGGTACAGGATAACTATAAAATAATCATTCAATGTCAAAATGCTATTTTCAAAGTACGGTGAAACCCCATTTAACATTTGCAGATTTGGGCCTTAAATCGAGGTGAATTTTAAATACGGGTTATGTGGGAGAGGGATGGTGAGTTGAACATGTTGTAACCGAACTTTGGTAGGTTACGGAGCTTGCTATCAGTTTTTTTTTTTTTTTTTTTTTTTTGTTATAATTATTTATTTTCATCAGATTGCCGACCATGGCCACATATTGGTGGAGCACCACATGGAGTCCTAGTGTTCTGTGCCTATTGGATTCTTTTATGGTGGTCTAATGGCAAGGTAACCATAGGGATGGATATTGATTTGAGGATGCCATGCGGAATGGAGGTGTTTGGATAGACGGTTTATGATGATGAAATGAAGAGGTTATCTATGAGAGATGATATGTTCGGTGATGCCAATTTTTGTTTTGGATAAGAATTTGTGAGTAGTAAAGAATAAAAGTTGTGGTGGATACTCGGCAAGAGATGCAGGTAATGGAAACCTGCTTATATGTCTGACAAACAGGTATTGATAGTTTATGATGCCAGAGAACGACCAGAAAAGAAGAATTTGTGAGTAGTAAAGAATAAAAATTGTGGTGGACACTCTGCAAGAGATGCAGGTAATGGAAACCTGCTTATGCGAGGGTAATTCCTAAAGTGAAGTCCGATTCGCCATAAATATTTGAAAGCGGCGCCCAGGGCAAAACACACATGGCATGCCTTGCGCTGTTAAAGCCGCCAGTAGCGTTGTTACTGTTGCTGTGTGCTGTTGATAGTGTCAGTTCACAAGGTTTAAGACAATTAATCAGCCCGCTGATTGTGAAGTTAGGGCAGTGATACGGTTTCTGTCTGCAGGAAACATTTCTGCGGCAGATTACTGAAGTGTATGGTCCTAACATAATGAGTGACCGTCAAGTGCGCAAGTGTGTGCGTGCCTTTAATGGAGGACGGGAAAATGTGCACGATGAACCCCGCTCTGGCGGACCATCAGTGATTTCAGACGAGTTGGTTCATGTGGTTGACGACAAAATTCGTGAAGATCGACGATTCACTATTTCAAGGACTACAATCAATAAAGCCCCCTACTGCGCTACCCTGACTAAACTTCGACGTGGTCTTTTGTCGTCTGGAGTGTCGTTGCATGAAAATGCCAGACCCCATACTGCGAATGACATGCAAACTCTTATGAAGAAATTTGAATGGGAACAGATGGACTCTCCACCGTACAGTCTGGACTTGGCGCCAAGTGATTTCTACCTGTTCAGCTACCTAAAGGAGTTTCTTGGCGGCAAGCGCTTCGACACAGATGATGAAGTGAAAGAAGCTGTTAAAGGCTGGTTAACTTCGCAGGCGGCAGAGTTCTACGACTTAGGCATTCAAAAGCTTGTGGAATGATGTGACAAATGTGTAAAAATGTATGGAAATTATGTAGAAAATTAGAGAAAGACATAAGGAATGTCAATAAAACAATTGTTTAGGAAACAATTTTGATTTTGGATGTCTTTTTTAACCGGACCTTAGTTTTGGAATAGCCCTCGTATGTTTGACAACCAGGTATTGATAGTTTATGATTGCCAGATAACGACCAGAAATGAAGTACTTGTGAGTGGAGAAAAATGAGAGTTGTTGTGAATACTGGGTGAGAGATCCAGGTAATAGAAGCTTGCTTTTAATAAATGTCTGTATTAGTGAAGTCGGGCCTTGGAGGCTGGATTTAGACAGCTCCTTAACCCGGTCCATGAGTCAATCCTAATTGGCTACATGGATAATTCTTGCCAGGCGCGTCCACGTCGCGGGGGTGGGCAACGGTACTGTAATATACCATGGAACTACAGTACCGGCTAAGTTCTGGTGAGGACCCAGTCCTATGGGGTATAACATAGGCCCCGTGCACAGGGTTACGTGCGAAGACCTCAACGGAATCTGCAGCGGAGAAGATGGACTTCGGAACGGTGGAGATTGCGGAAGAGGCAACCCAGTACTCTGGGAATAGTATGAGTACAGCATCAATCGGCAGCGTCTGCAAGGGCGTCTGTTCTCCATGTTAGGGGCGGCCTGAATAATAGCTGGCAGTAGCTTCATAAAATGCCTTTGGGAGTGGCGACCCCATCGTAATAATAGCCTAAAATGGAAATGGCACTTCCAATGATTCGGAAAAGGTTAGGGCGTACCCTGCAGGCGACGCGCAGTTCCTTTGGTACTGGGGAAACTGTGAGAAATGGGCGACCAGTAACCGAAATGAAAGTGGGAATCATGAATGTCATGACCCTGACAGGCAAGGTGGAGGAGGTGGTAGACTTCATGGAGAGGGAGAAGGTTGGAATGATGGGGCTGAGTGAAGTGAAATGGAAAGGTAAAGGAAGGAAGAATTTGAGGAAAGGATATACATTATACTGGAGTGGTGGCCAAGAGGCAAAAAATGGCGTGGGACTGATAACCTCGAAACAACTGGAGGAGTATGTTGAAGTGGTCGAGTGTGTGAGTGACAGAATAATGAAAATTAGAATGAAGATGAAGAATGACGTGATGGACTTCATACAAGTGTATGCACCACAGACTGGAAACAGAGAAGAAGATATTGAAGTATTCCTGGAGGATGTAGAAAGAGTAATCTCAGATGTAGAAGTGGTGATCATGGGAGATATGAATGCACAAGTCGGAAATAAGAGACAAGGAAAGGAAGAAGTCGTTGGACCATATGGATATGGGAAAAAGAACCGGGAAGGAGAGGAACTTGTAAACTTTTGTGAAAGGAATGGACTGATAGTGGGTAATTCATGGTTTCGGAAGAAAAACAGCAGGAAAATTACGAGATATGGGTGGGGTGATAGAAGAACAAAATCAGTAATTGACTACTTCCTGGTGGAAAGGACAAATCGCAGAAAGCTGATGGATGTGACAGCTTTACCAGGAGAAGCATTTGATGGGGACCATAGAACTGTGGTGGCAAAATTTAGATGGGGAAAATTGGAAAACCTAAAGGAGATCAGAGAAAGTAAAATAAAAGTATGGAAATTGAAAGACAAAGCTGTACAGGAAGATTTTCAGGAGAGATTGAAGCAACAAATCCCAGTTACTGAAGTGGAGAATGTAGAAGAGGAATGGTCCCACTTTAAAAAGACATTTGCTGGTGCAGCAGAGAGTGCTTGTGGTAGGACGTCAACAAGAGTGAAAGAGAAGGAGACACCGTGGTGGAATGAGGAAGTGAGGAAAGCAGTGAAAGAAAAGAAGTCTGCATGGAAAGAATGGAACCGAGATCAAACAGAAGAAAGCAAAAGGAAGTATCACGACAGCAAACGGAGGTGTAAGAAAGTGGTAGGAGAAGAAAAGAAGAAAAGTTGGGAAGAATTTACACGAAGAATGGAAACAGATGTAAGTGGCAGTAAAAGGATGCTGTATGGGCTTCTAAGAAGTAAGAGGAAAGAAAGGGTTACTACAAAGCTGGTGAAAAAGGAAGATGGAGAGTTGTTAACACACCCGGAAGAGATAAAGGGACGATGGAAGGAGTATTTCGATAAGCTATTGAACGTGAGCAATTGTACTGGTGAGATCGAAGTGACACAGCCTGACGACTCTATAACAGAAGATGATATAACAATGCTGGAGGTAGAATTAGCAGTACAGAAGATGAAGATGGGAAAAGCAACAGGGGTGGATGAGATCAGTGTAGAAATGATAAAGGCTGCTGGACCTGTTGGTATGCAATGGCTGTATCGACTGTTCAATTGTGTGTGGAAACGGAAATGTGTACCAGAAGACTGGGTGAAAGGGCTAATAATACCAGTGTTTAAGAAAGGGGACAAGAAAGTGTATGATAACTATAGAGCGATCACCCTCATCACAGATAGTAAAAATACTGGAAAGGATATTAGAAAGAAGAATGAGAAGAAGGGTGGAAGGAGAGTTGCAAGAGGAACAGTACGGCTTCAGGAGTGGAAGATCCACAGTGGACCCAATCTTTAGCTTGAGGCAGGTGATGGAAAAGAACTGGGAATATGGAGAGGATTTGATCATGACATTCATAGATCTAGAAAAGGCATATGATAGTGTCCCCAGAGAGAAGGTATGGGAAACCATGGTTAAGAAGAGACTGGGAAGAGAAATGTTGGAAATGGTGCTAGCAATGTACAACAACTGTGTTAGCAGGGTTCTGACCCCTGTTGGAAAGACAGATTGGTTTAGGAACAAGACTGGACTAAGACAGGGGAGTGTGCTGTCACCTCTTTTATTCATAATGGTAATGGATGAAATTGTAAAGGAAACAAAGGAAGCATATGGACATAAAGAAATGAAGTTACTATTATTTGCAGACGATATTGTGGTCTGGCGAAAGAACACGGAAGAAGTGCAAAAACAACTAGATGCACTGAACGAAAATATTCAGAAGTATGGCCTGAAAATCAGTATAGAGAAAAAGCAAGACCATGGTGATGACAAGAGGGGAAAGACGAGGAAAGGGCATTGTGAAAATTGGAAGTCAGAGTTTGGAAATTGTGGACACGTTCAAATACCTAGGAAGTGAATTGATGCAAACTGGTAGGTTGGACATGGAGATTGGCAGGAGGGTACAGCAGAGCAATGCATTCTATCAAAGTGTAAGAAAACTTGTTTGGGATAAGGAAGTACCAAGGAAAAGCAAGGAGGTAATGTATAAAATGTACTATGTACCCATATTAACGTATGCAGCTGAGACTTGGACCCTGATGAGCAGGCAAGAGAGTAGAATCCAAGCCAGTGAAATGAAATTCCTAAGAAGTATGATAGGTAAGACAAGGAAAGACAGAGTGAGGAATGAAGATGTTAGGAAGGAAGTTGGGATGGGAAAACTAAATGAGAGAATTGAGAAGAATAAACTAAGGTGGTTTGGACATGTAAAGAGGATGGAGGAAAATAGAATACCAAGACAGATGCTGGAGGCCAAGTGCAAGGGTAAGAGAGCAAGGGGAAGACCTAGAACAAAGGTGAAGTCAAAGAATATTGTGAAGATTTTTCCTGGGCCTTGGGCACAAGCTCGACAATGCCAAACACCACTTGATTGTTTCCTGAAAATCATAAGTTCCGACATGATTTCTGATATAGTCAGATTCACTAACATTTATATTGCAACCAATAAACATGAGAACGAAAGAAATGAGTTCGAGAGAGACGATTCAGGTCAACGACGAACGCCGAAATTATGGCTGTCATCGGTGCTCTATTTTTAATTGGTGTGAAAAGGGGAAATCGTGCTGATTTTTCAGAATATTTTGCGACAAACGGTACTGGATTGACAATTTTGCGTGCGAATTTCAGCAAAGAGCGGTTCAAATTTCTCCTAAGGTGGATTAGGCTTGACGACATTGCAAGTAGGGAACAGAGGAAGGAAACTGACAAGTTGGCTCCATTGAGAGATCTACAAAATAAATTCATAGCCAATAGCCAACAAGCCTCCAACATTGGGGAATTTGTAACCCTCGACGAGATGCTGGTCGCATTTCGGGGACGTTGTGGGTTTATACAATATATGCCGAAGAAAACAGCAAAGTACGGCCTGAAGATTTATGCCCTTTGTGACTCCCAAACATTTTATATCTACAATCTCGAACTGTACTGTGGGACACAAAATCCTGGTCCCTTCCAAACATCCAACAAACCTTTCGACATTGTGAGAAGATTATGTGCTCCAATAGAACGGAGTAATAGAAACCTAACAACAGACAACTACTTCAGTAGCTATCCACTTGCTGAGCATCTCCTGAAGAATGGCATTACATTTCTTGGGACCCTACGTAAGGATAAGGCAGTTATCCCCCCAGAATTTGTGACTGAAAACAAGAATCTCCTACCAGGGAGTCACTTGTTTGGGTGTCAGGAGGATAAATCGTTGATTTCATTTGCCACCCGAAAGAGGAAAGTTGTAATTTTACTCTCCACCATGCATGACAGCAATGATATAGACGACAAAACCGGTAAACCTGTACACATCATGGATTACAATGCCACAAAAGGAGGCGTAGACACTGTTGACTTGATGTGTTCACGTATTACTACGACAAGGAAAACTCTCAGATTGGACAATGACTTACCGTACTTCTTTCGCATTCTAGATCTAGCTGGAATAAACTCAATGCGTATTTTCCAGATGAACAATCCTACGGACAAATCAGTTGGTCCTTGAACTTATGTAAGAAAAACTTCAAGATCGGGCCAAAATACCAAGGCTTCCTGAAGAGTTAGCTCTATTTTTGAAGGACTACAAGGAAGAAAGCTGCTCAACAAGAGAAAC
Organism: Meconema thalassinum; assembly: GCA_946902985.2. Classification (NCBI taxonomy): domain Eukaryota; kingdom Metazoa; phylum Arthropoda; class Insecta; order Orthoptera; family Tettigoniidae; genus Meconema; species Meconema thalassinum. The sequence goes on along the minus strand of OX336388.2, from coordinate 1,081,606,791 downwards.
GCCGGTACGACCAGGAATTTGCTATATTTGTGGGACACACAATCATCGAACACGGCTCTCCTGCAACACATGCCCAAAAATGTTTGCCAAACCCATGCAAAGTTGTTCTGTCATAATTGTTATGAAAGTTTTGAAAATGAGGACGACTTTGTGTCTGATGAATAACTTTAGAAACCTGACCACCAACAACTACTTCAGTAGCTAAACACCTTTTGAGCATCTTCGGAAGAGTAGTATTACATTCCTGGGATTCTGCGTGAAGATAATGTGTGTATCCCCCTTAAGAGTGTGACTGAAAAAAGAATTTTGTTGTGGCTGTTTGTAATTTGTGAGGTATGTTTTGTTCAGACAGGTACATTTTAGCTAATAGATATCTTGAATGTTCATGTTTTCTTCTTCGCTTTCATTACATTTATATGATTTTTTGATATTGTGCATACAAAGAAAAGACAGTTTATTGACGATAATTAAAACAAACTGAAAATTGATGTCTTATAACAATAAGAAATGTGAGAATGTTTGAGCTTTTAAAATATGTTGTAATGGAGAAATCATTTTGAAAAATAAGAACTTGAATTACTTAATACAGTACTTATTAATATTTATTTAAGAAGGAAGCTTGTAGTTTAACGAGACTTAATCTCGCGTTCATGAGCCACGATACCTCCTTTTTTCGTGGAATCTGAACCACAGGACATGGCATTTCACTTCGAAAATCTCACATGCATTGACCGGGAATCGAAGTCGGTCTGCCTTGGTGAGAAGCATACAAATCGACCGGTGCACCACCACGCCCTACTTGTTTAAGAAACCTGATGTCTATTATACATTTAAAATCAATAATAGCACTGTCAATGAGAAAAATGTAATTGCGGCTAACAGCCGCAACGTTAGCCGGAGTGTTAAAAAACTGACGTTAGCCGATGAAGGTTAAAAGATAATAAGATGATAGGAGGTTAGGAGAGCAGAGAGGAAGAACAAGTTGCTTACTGTCGACCCAAGTATTATGTGCACTCGAGTTTGAAGGTTGTTTGTGAAGTAACCAATAGACCTATATAAAATCCAATAAGATCATCATTTTTGTCGTTCTATTGCACGTTAACTCATGTAGGTTTGGAATTTTTAATTTACATTTTGATATTTTTTGTCGCAGTTGGAGCACAAAAAGTGCAAGTTTTTAAGCGTGTTTCAACCATGCGTCACATTTAAGAATTATTATCTCAAAAACCCGTCATCAGATCGAATCCAAATTTTAACACTATATACATTGGAATGTTGTATAACTGGTTTATTAATTTCAAAATTTTGCGTGTCCAAGAAAAAAAGTTATCATTTTTGTAAGGTAACTTTTTCTCTGCTCGGGGTTATCGGAAAATGTAGTTCTTGGTTGCGATGTAATCCTTAAACATCAAAATGTTATGCTGTATGACTGTGAAATACGTAAATTAACTCGCTTATTTTATATCGGTTTGTATTTGTAGGCGGAAATAACACATCGTTCACCAGCTACCCGCTTCCGGAAAAGCTGTACAGCGTTGCCGAAATGCCATCACGCATCTTGGCGTGCCTCGATCGGAAGTGATGGGTTCCATCACAGCAACGCTGTACAGCTTTCACGGATTGGGTAGCTGGTGAACGATGTGTTATTTTCGCCTACAAATACAAACCGATACAAAATAAGTGAGTTAATTTAAGTATTTCACAGTCATACAGCATAACTTTTTGATGTATAAGGATTACATCGCAACCAAGAACTACATTTTCCAACCACCCCGAGCCGAGAAAAAGTTACCTTACAAAAATGATAACAACTTTTTTTCTTGGACACGCAAAATTTTGAAATTATTAAACCAGTTATACAACATTCAATGTATATTGTATTAAAATTTGGATTCGATCTGATGACGGGTTTTTGAGATAATAAATCTTAAATGTGACGCATGGTTGAAACACGCTTAAAAACATGCACTTTTTGTGTTCCAACTGCGACAAAAAATATTAAAATATAGTTTAAAAATTCCAAACCTACATGAGCTAACGTAAAATAGAAAGACGAAAATGATGTTATTGGATTTTATGTAGGTCTATTGGTTACTTCACAAACAACCTTCAAACTCGAGTACGCATAATACTTGGGTCGACAGATGTATTATTTTATTAACAAAGAAGTAATTTTCCTTACAAAAATTTCTCAAAATATAGAGAAGAATATCGGTGCAGTATGTTCTTTGTTTAACTGAGAGGAAACTTCTCATAAAAATACAGGAATGTCCCTGATAGGGATGGCAAGTAACAATAACTAGGAATCCAAGCCCAATTCAACAAACAGGGAAAAGGTCCCATAAACCATTAGCAGCTATTTAAATAATACTTTTAAATTGTTTGTGCGATAAATACGAGTGAACAAATAAACAAATGTTTAAATTGTGCGCCCTTGGGGACCATATCCCAAGATACTGGCATGCCATAAATTGTTCTGAACTAATTTCTAGCATTTGGGGGCCAAATCCCAAAATGTTTGCGAAAGGAAAGTTACTATGATTTTAATCAATGATTGGCAGGCACTTGGGGAGCAAATCCTAAGATGCCAGCTGAACATAAATTCCAGAAATTGTAATTCACGGTGTTTGGAGACCAAATCCCGATACACAAGTGAAGAAAGTATAATGATTTGAAAGTATGGTAATCGAAATCAAATCAAGCAAGCTTTTTGATGCCCTTGTAACAAAGCAGAAGTTAGCGAAAACAAAGATATGTGAGAAGTTGATAGCTAAATCCTCTTGCACAAACGAGGAAAGAAAGAATGTTAATGATTGCAACTTGCAAGCACTTGGGGTCAAATCCCAAGATGCGAGCAAGATGTAGAAAGTGTTAATTGAGATTGGGATTATGACCCCAAATACTCTTAAAATACCAGAGTACAAGAAAGACAAGCAAAGCATCAATTCGCAATGATTAATGACCAGTAGAAAAAAAGCCAGATGGGCAGAAATCCAAGCAGGGCGGGAATTACTCGTCTTTAAAGAACGAGCTCCTAATGAGCTAGAAAGAATTTCTAATGAGTATAGAAATTGCAGTAGTAGGCCTACTATAGAGGCTGAAGAGCCTTCGACAGATCTGAGAGGCCGATGAATGAATCCAATTGAAAAATATGTTAAGTAAGCTTGAGGTTAAGTGAAAACTTCTGACACTGAAGGTAAAGAACTATGTACCTAGCTCATTTTGTTGGTGGATGTCACACACACGTAGGACTTTCATCCCTCCAGGAGAATGAAATTTGAACCCTTAGAGGTTAAAATATGTCTCAACAGGGAAACAAATCAGTTCTATCGAAGATCTTAAGTGGAAAATCCAGCTTAATCACATAATTACAAAGTAGTAAGTCGTTGCACCATGTTAGTATTATAAAACCAGCGGAGTAGATCTGATTGAAGAAAGAATGCATTTCGAGTCTCTCATATATAAATCCATAAGTAACGCAAAATAATTTAATGTGGCAATCTTGCAAAATGATACAGTTTTGGAAAGAAGAAAAAAAAAAAAACACGAAAGGGCTTCGATATACATTTATTTTGAAAATCTATCAGTCTCCTAAATTTGCAACATCCAGTATGGTTAATTCAAAATTCCGTTATATGTCTATTTTTTCTTCGAACGTTGGTTCCATCGGATATTATAATCTAACCGCAAAATGTGTATGGGATTCGAAAGAAAATGTGCCCTCTCGTATTATTCGTGCAATCCTCTCAGAATAATTCGTAAAATTCAATACCTACCTCCAATGTTCATCCTCCAAAATCACATCCTCAAGACGGCCGGCTGACCACACGACTTCCTTGTGGGAATCTCGTCAAATGCACCGAGATTCGACACCAGTTGCGTTAAATCATAAAACCTGTGCCCGAGGGCGGCCGGGTGCGGTGCCGATTCCATATTATCGAGTTCTCAGTGTACAACCGCGAGGATAACGTGAATCTTGTGAAACTGTCGAGAAATCAAATGGATTCTTGTCAAACGGACAACAAGTGGCGCCGATTGCGTGACGACTCAATATTTTCCAGTGTCCGATCTCGAGGGAAATGGAAGTCTCTCACCCATTATGTAAATCGCGATTTACGATTTTCTCTGTGTTGTATCGTGAAAACTACGGGAATCTCGTCCGACGGTTGAGACCAGAGCCGATCGTGTAGCATTTCGATATTTCTCCGTACTTGTCTGCGAAGACAGAATGTGAACGAATTTTTAGCCGGATTTATAGCAGGACACAGTTCTGGTCATCGATGTCCAATGGAACTCTGAAAGTCATTTCCATTATGAAGACCAGAAGTTCTGAAGCAATACAAACACACATTCTATTGACTTTCTGAAGAAAGCAAAGCAACTTAAGCTATTAAATCCGACCCTTATAATGGCATCGGTTACTGTAGTGTTTTATATTAATTCCGTTGAACTCGTAGTTTTTCGAAGTGAAGACAATACGTGAACTTTGTCCTGAATGGATCTCTGGAGTCTATTTCTATTTTGAAGACTAGGAGTTCTGGTCCCTGTTATGCCAGCACCTTTTCTAGAGACTTTTTTCAGGAAGCTAAAAGTGGCCACAGCTATGAATTTAAAAGTGCAAGTGATTTCCGGTGAGAGATGAGTTTATTATCTAGGTATATTATTTCAAGGAAGTCCTGTTATATCTATGCTCCAAATCAAAATTCACCACACCTGCTTTTTGAGGGTCATGCTCGTCTACAAATAATTGGCGTAAAATGTATGTAGATAAGATTTCCTTAAAATATCCTGTTCAAAGCAAAAGTTACTCTATTTTGTAGCCCACGAGGATTATTGTTTCAAGCCAGGATATGTCGAATTTCGTTAGATTTCTTCGGCATGCACGAGTTTTATTGAAAGCCCTTTTGAAAGTTGGCAGGTAGTTTGTCGATGTGGACCGTTAATTCTGACATGATAAATTTTACTTAAATTTACTATTTGGTATGACTGTACAGTAAGTTTTATGTTTCTAAAAATGTGAAAACCTCATTTGTTCCCTACTGTATCTTTGGTGTGTACTGCCATTATACTCAACTGACCTCCACCAGTAATGCTCTACTGTATGATTTTCTGTTTGTTCACAGATCAACTATTGATGACAAACGTCGGAGATTAAGGGCGTTCCTAACTTGCATGCGCTCTGACACACCGCTTATGTTGAACCCTGCATACGTTCCACAGCATCTTCTGGTTATGGCATCAGTTCTCAGGTGCGTAGTTCCGCCCCTTAAAACAACAATAACTAACTAGTTCTCAGGTGAGTGTATTAACAACTTTGAGACAGGGATTCATTTCAGTAGAATCTGTCTAAAGTGAATGAAAAAAGTTTCGCCTGGTATCGATCAGTGATGGTGCCAGGATTTGGCTTCGGTGTCATCAAATCCTGAATCCAAATCTTGAAACCGACCAGAATTTACAAATTTGTGCACGAAGACATGTTTTTGTAAAATTCATGATTTTTTCGCAAAAATTCAGGACAGTAGCAAGTGATACATCGAGCGATAGCAAATTGTGTATAATCTAGAATGTTTTTTCTTGAATTTTCTAGACCGAATATCGATACATATAAATTAGCCTGCCAATCGCTTTCTGTTCCAAGAGATCTTTTAAGGTTAGAATTTCTCATACAGAAGACTTTTATCGGTATTGACATGTTTTTAAAGTTCAGTATATTTGCGGGCTACATTGCAGTTTACACTTGTTAAAAGTTCTGTGTACTGGTATTATACAGGATAAGGCGTAGCTATAGGTGAGTATTTTTGTTAATCGCGTCAATGATACACAATATTACATAGGAATAATACAATAATACATGGGTTGGTTTTTTAGTTTTGGCACCAATGCTTCAGTGCCAAGGTGCAACAATGTTGGGCGCTGCCACTTTTACCGACGGTTGTTGCCCTGCATCCCCTCCTTCAGAGCACATGACCTCGCCCGTCCTCGCCACCGCTCGTGCTCAGTCGCGCCTGTTAGAAGAGTAGTGTGAGACCAGCGCACGCAAAAGACAGTCGCAATGTTTTCCAAGCAGGAGTAGAGAACGTGGATAAAAATTCAGTGTGCTAGGGGCGCAGTGCTAAACAGTGTCACCGAGGATTGCAGGAAGTGTGCGCTGCAGCTGCATTACCGTTCAGAACGGTAGCAAGATGGGTTGCAGCCTTTCGAGATGGGCGCGAACGTGTGGAGCACATGCCTCGATCTGGTCACCCTCCAGTAAGTGATGACAATGTACAGATGGTGTTCGCGTTAGTAGAGGTGGATCGGAACGTAACAATTCGTCAATTGGAGCAAGATACCGGACTGGCGTATTCAACTGTCCTCCACATCCTGAAGGACTTAATGAAAATGAGGAAGATTGCGTCCAAATGGGTTCCGCATGACTTAACCGACATGCACAAATGGCTGCGATATGACGCTTGTCGTTTGCACTTGCAGCGTTATGAGCGCGAAGGAGAGGCCTTCTTACGGCGTATCATAACCATTGACGAGACGTGGGCCAGATCCTATGAGCCACAGTTAAAACGCCAATCGAATGAGTGGCGGCACCACGGATCACCACGGAAACAAACAGTTCGACCAACTCCGCACGAATGTGAAGGTAATGTTGATTTTTGCTTATGATTGGGATGGTGTGATCATTCACCATACTGTTCCCCGAGGGCGGAGGCACGACAGGTTTTTCTCCGGGTACTCCGGTTTTTCCTGTCACAAATTTCATTCCAGCAACACTCCACTATCATTTCATTTCATTATTGCTCCAGAGGAGTGCGACAGGCTTCATCAGCCGGCACAGTTCATATCCTCGCCGCTAGAGGGGGGGGCTTCATTCATTCCATTCCCTGACCCGGTAGGTTGACTGGAAGCAGGCTGTGGATTTTCATTCATTCATTTTTGGGAGAATGCATCATTTAGGGAATGAGTGATGATGCTGAACGATCACATCTCACTAACATTTGTAAACACAACCGAGTACGTATTATTCACATGTTTCACATTAATATACCAATAACGTTTCACTCAAACGCTGACAGTTCTTGCAACAAGTCAAATGTGTTTAAAATAAAACTGAGAAGCAGGCTACCGTGAACACCATTTCCAAGGGCACTATATCTTTGTATACAAAACAAAAGAATGCAGGCAAGATATGAAATTATAACTTTCATAGTCCGGAATTTAAACTTGGTGCTTCTATGCGGCCAATAGTGTGGCATCTTTTATTGGATATTGGGTGAAGCCTATTGGGTACACAATTCGATATCCTGCCCAATCCCGTTATATGTATGCAAAATGGCAGTCATATCATCTGAATAACTAAATAATGTAACAAGAAAAATATTTTTGTCATTAAAGAATATGAATTTCAGTTTTACAGTAATTTAAAAAAATTTTAAGAATTCGTTCCAATAATGCTGTATTTTGACTTTCAATAATTAAGGAGGGGTGCTATAAGAGATTTCCAGGAATTTTGTGTTTTGGCTCTAGTAAATTAAGAGGGGTGCTATAGGCGAGGGGGTCCTTTAGCCGAGTAAATAAGGTACTACTGCTACCTAAGAAGGGGAGGGAGACAACCAGGACAATAGCCCGTTGATGGAGGAGAGCGTAAGCCCCTGGAGCCGTATATCTTTTTCTATATATACAAATGGAATTGTATACCTGTCCGAGATTAAATGGACTCCAACACCGTTTAACCAATTGTTGACATTTTGTAGGGTTGTAGTGCACACCCCAGGGAAGTTTTTGGCAACAATAAGTTTAGATAGCCCTCTCCATCCCCTCCAATTAGGCCCTTTGGCACAAATCTATGCCATTTCACTGATCTGAACCAAATTTTAAGTACTTACCTTTAGAACCAGACTAGTATTAATGTCTACTTGAAATTTCTGAGTGTTGCCAATCGGAAGTTATCGAGGAATGAAATCGACCAATTTTGCCACCAAAATTACCGGAGAAGAAAGTTTGTTTGAGATACGACCAAATTAGTAGTTTATTTTTTTTCTTTTCCAGGTTTTGTTTTTATTTTTATTATTGCTATGTTGTAGTTAAACAGCAGTTAAAATTTGATAGCTGTAGGACTAGCAGTTTTTGAGAAAGAAAACATTTTAGTAGGAAAAACATTTTTTTTAGGCCTTATCACAAAGTTCAAACATTCCATCTCCAAAAGTATTAAGAGCTAGTGCAGCGAAATTTATATGAAAACCCCTCATTTAGATGTCTAATAATAATAACATGTAAAACAATGACAAAAGTGCTTTTACTTTAGGGACAAATGTGCATCGAATGAAATTTAGACCTGTCCCTAAACTTTCTGCATGCACTGTATAGGCAGTGTCTTTTATTTCACTTCTATTTCTAATCAATTTTTACAATTCGTTAGTAAATTACATGTTCATTATTGTCATCATTGTGAGAAAATGACCTGGACGCTACGTCCATTTTACTATTTATCACCAGGCTGCGGGTTTTACAAGGGGAGGATACGATGCATGGGTCACAGATTCGAGCCATCTTTAGTACACTTGTAGGGCATGACTAGGCGTATACCAGGTGCAAGTAGTAAGGTGCGCTTCTCAGTCGATTCCAAGAAATTAATTATAAATTATTCGTAATTGCTGTATGGTGTTCATGTGTGCTGTACGTTAACACGAAGCTAAGGAGCTCGTGGTGCAGTGGTAAGAGGCCTGCTTCGTAAGCGTGGGATCACTGGATCGAATCCCACTGGTGAGCACCCCCTTTTTTTCTTTTTCTTTTTTATGGGGGTCAACGATTGTGACATTACATACTGTACAGTATCGGCATTGGAGTACATTGGTATTATACACGGTCAGGTGTATTCTATCATACATTTATACGTTGAAGGCCCAGTCTGTTCCGTTCATTGCACGTCTGTAAACCATCAGACCACCCCGTAACCAGTGACTCTTGCTTTGGGTATTGGTTGGAAATTGACAATGGTAAAAAAAAAAAAATAGGGTCACCAGTGGGATTCGATCCCTTACCGCTGCACCATGCGCTCGTTGGATTCTTACTAGCGTACAATGCACATAGACACCGCACTGTAATTGCAATTAATTAATTAATTACTCGGAAACGGATGAGAAGCGCATCTTACTACTTGCACCTGGTATACGCCTGGTCATGCCCTACACGTGTACTAAAGATGGTTCGAATCGGTGATCCATGCATCTTATCTTCCCCTTGTTAGTACGTAAACAGTGCTATCAGATTAGTATCTTTCAGAGTTCAGAAGACGCACATCCTATGAACTACCAGCCCGCCCCAACAGACGGCGAACCGTGTGTTCAGTCCATTTATCCGCTGTAGGTCACGTGTGCTCATCGGTACACACGAATATCACAGGAGGAGCTTACACGTGTCCTTGAGTATGGTGCATTATAACTTCATTGCAGATTTGATTAAGATGGGTCTATTAACTCCGTCCATCCAATACTTATAATTTCTTACTACAGAATTTATTTTAACATACTACAGGGACATGTTTCGGGCAACATCTTTGCTCTTCCGCAGCCTATCACATATTCATCAACAATGTACTGTATAAATTCAAAAGATACTCCACCTCATTGCACACACATTAAAACCTCGCAGCCTGCTTATCACCACCACAAAATGGCTTCAACTGCTTTTTTTTTAAATATTATTTACTATTATTTGTCAGTTCAGTAGTAGTATTCATTATAATCCATAAAACAAATAAATCCACTGGGCGAATCCGGGTACTACTACTAGGCACGTTTACGTTGCGCTTACCCCACCCAACTATATATACTAGTGCTACCTAAGCAGGACTGTTACAGGTCAGGGAAGTCGGGGAAAAAAATTCCGGTCATGGAAGTCAGGGAAATGTCATGGAAATTTTCTGCAAGGTCAGGGAACTTTTTAATTTTTAAAAATAACTGTGTGAATCTGTCTTATTTGCCTGTAGCGCGAAGCTCCTTTGCTTTGTGGGGTTAGGGCTGCAAAATGCTAAAATTGTAAAATAGAGGAGAGAGAGCAAGAAAGGAACACATTGCGGTAGCCCTGCTGCTCTCGATTCTTCGTCTCGTCGTTTGTGCCCACTACACGCTTTCCTCCACTTTCCCTTGCCCAAGTCGGTCGCTTTTAGTCGGGAATCGCGCTTGTTCGGGGCCAAAGCCTCTACTCCACATGCACCATCCCCCTCGCGTCCCCTTTTATCTCGTCCGTGTTCGGTTCGCCGAAGTTTCGCTTCGTGTACCTTCGGCAAAGCACCTATGCTTGATCTACTAATACAGAGATGATAGTCGAAAATCAGCTTGAACGTTCTCGCATAGGTCTACGACAAGTGTACGATGGTGTTCAATCCGGGGGAGAGTTAGGCAAATTGACTGTCACCAAAGAAATGCTTGTTAAGGCGAGGCATGCTCGTTCAGAATCTGAAAATGCGCCTAAGGAGAGGGCCGCCGAATAAAAAAGAAAACGAGGCCAAAGAAACACAGAAGAGAGCAATATTGTAGACGAGGTAAAAGAGTTGAAAACCAATAGAGTCAAATTGATAGAAAAAGAAGCTGAACAAAATGATATTGAAGAACGTTTAAAAGTGCTAAACAGCGGGTAGGCCTACTTGTAGAGAGTTATTCAAATAGATGTATGCAACGAAAGTTTTAAAGCTCTAGAGCGTCTCAATCTTAAAAGACAGTATGGAATTAAATGTAGTGTTTGCCTCTCACTCGCACTCCTATGTCCTGCAATTAGCTTCGTCCTCTTCTACCCCGGCGATGTTGCCATTTCCCAATAATTGAAAGTGACAAATCTAAGAAAATGTTTGCGGGGTATTATAGAGAATTTCCCGCTCTTTATGATGGTGTAAAAATAAAAGCAATAAATAATTAACACATGGCCCAATTTTCACAATTACTATATTTTTGCATTTATAAAACTTATCACGCCATAGATAATGAACTAATGATCGCAACAGATCAAGAATTTATTTTTAGATTGCCTGATGTTGGTAGAAGATACCCTACTTCTCAGGGCAGTAATTTTTTTCATAATAAGAAAGTTATGATTTTTTTTTTCTTAAATGTTACTTGAAAAATCTGGGATGGTGTCACATAAAAGTTAGCTAGGGAGAAAGTTTTTTGCTGTTGACTTTACGTTGGTGACTAAGCGAGAAGAAATGTTCATTTATGTCTGAAATAGTTTTTAAAACAAACCAGAGCCATCAGGTAGCATTCATAAGTTATAGCACTTCGCTTAGTCCTCCCGCTCAGCGCTGATGCACCGGAACTTTGTATACTAACGTGGCCCGCAGGCTATCTCCCCCGAATACGTTTGAAGGAGGGTAAGTGATGATGTGAAGTAAAACTAAGAAATGAAGTGGTTTTTGTGTTCTTTATAAATTGTCTGCCTCGTTGCGTTCTTGGCTGTCACTGTGGAGGCCCAGGTTTGAATCCCGGCTCTGCCAAGAAATGTAATTCTGGTCTGAGGGCTGGAACGGGGTGTACTCAACTCCATGAGACGAAACTGCGAAGAGGCGGGTTCGATTCCTACCCCAGCCATCCTCGAAGTGGTTTCCGTAGTTTGCCTTTGTTCGTCCCGGGAATTAACAAGGGTTCGTTAATGGTGCAGAGTTAACGTTTCTGTGCCAAAAAGAACACTGTAGACACACACGACAAAATTACAGGTGAAGTATATGAAAAGTGGTTCGCCGAGCAATATTGTTGCTCAATGTTCCCGAAGGATCTAGCCTAGTAATAGACAATGTAGGCTATCACAGCAGAGAAATATGTTCTTGCTTGTCACCTTACCACACCACCATGCCACATTGAACTTAATCCCGTCGAAATGGTATGGGCGTAAATGAAGAACTATATTAAATTGAACAAGGTCTCGTTCAAGAAACAAGAATGAATAATTTAATTTCGGCTGCATACCCCCACTTGACCACACAGAATTGGGGAAATTACGTGGACCACAATATATTATTATTTTTGTTATTATGTCATTATAATTTATTATAACCTATGATATTCGAGAAAAAGGCCTTGTCATATTCATGAATAATTGAAAATTATAAATTATTATAATGTGTGCATTAAAATCGCGCTCTGAGCTTCGGTGTATCATAATCTAAATATTGTACAGTCTTTCGCTTCAAGGCATGAGGTACAATTATATACAACAAACAAATATTTTGGAAATTTCCCGAGCTTTGCGTAAAAGCACGCCTGTATACGAGTTATGTTACATCATGTGCCCGGCCTTGCAGAACTTTGTATATGCAGCTGATCTGGCATCAGCGCGCTCCATTTAATGCGTACTGTCTTTTAAGGTAGAGATGCACTATAGTGTGTTAGCTTTTCAAAATGTGATCGTACTTACTTTCGCTAAGAATGTAGCAAAAAGGTGTATACTCCGAGCCAAATGCATGGATTTTCTGTTTTAGTCCATCGATTTCTTTACCATTGTCAGTCACTAAATTTTGTGTTTTCGATGTCTATATTTTTTTCTCAGTATTGTTTTATGTATTTTAAGTGTTAGTAATTATAGCAATAAGATCTTACGGGCACGAAGCATGTGTCACGATGTTTGGTCTTTCTAGTGTACGTCAGGCGTCCGTTAAAGCTTTTAAGTTTCAAACCATTATTTTTGTTCTTCAATTTTGTTTCAGTATAGGATAAGGTATCAACGAATCCATGCCATACCAGACTTAGTGTCACCTAGATCGCATATGGATTTTGTAATCCATTGATGTCATGGCGCAGTCGTGAGACGTAAAAGATTACAAAGTGTTACCAGTAAATGTATTTGTGTTGTCTGTGGGTCCGTGCAATACTTGTTTGCTTCCTAGGCAATGAAAAGGGCTTTTGCAGTCAATCGATGTAAATAAGTCCAATAGTTTTGAGTCCAACTAAATGGTTTCATTGTGCCATTTTTTTCCATTTTTAATTTCTTTCTTACCTTAGCAAGAATTTTGAAAGAATCCGTGCCATGTACGTTACTTACCCTTCGTATTATTTGACTATTAGGCCATAGTTTTTAAGTCATTAGTTACAACAATTGCAATTACTTTTTGAAGTAAGAAGTTTCATTGTGAACTGAGTGTTCTGACAAAGAAAGAAGTTAAATATTATGTTCCTTGAATCCATTTTTTAAAATTTATTTGTAGTGTTATTTTTTTTAGCATAACCGATTAATTTATTAAAATAGTCAGATGAAGCCAGTTTTTCCATGCCTTCTGAAGTGCTCACGGCATCTAAAACTTGGCTAAATCTTAAAATTAGCTTTTTGTTAAAATTCTTTCTATAAGCCTTTTCTTTACAATCTCTGGAAAGAAATACTTCTCTGTATGAGATAGCTTACATATCTCGTGTAATACAGTAGCTGGAAAAAAGTTAGCATGGACGTGTATATGAAGAAGAAAAAAAAAATCACCATATGTCGTGCGATTCGAAGATGTAACTCAGTAATATCGTTTGATCAATTCGGCGGGTTTTATTTTTAAAATATATTCATACGGTGATCAGAATAAAGTATTGGTGGTCAGGGAAAAGTCATGGAAAATGCACATCTTGGTCTTGTAACAACCCTGCTAAGAACAGGAGGGGGAGAACCGGGACAAATAGCCCGTTGATTGAGGAGAGCCGGAGCCCAGAGATCCGTATACAGTAGAACCTCGATGCATCATTTTTCAAGGGGGAGGGGGAAAATGATGATGGATGCGGGAAACGATAAACGCGGGTAACATAAAAAATAAAATAAAGTATGGTTACTGTATTTGGACATATTTTTTCATGTAAACTTCATAGAGGCATCAAAATATTGCACCCACGATGTACGCGATATGATTTCATGTGTGTCATTTTATCACTTGCTCATTTTAGTTAAAAAGTCATTAATTGTTCTTTGTTTTGTCGAAGCTTTGCGTTTCAGACGAAACAAAGCCTTCTCTACTTGCATAATGTTCTCTTCTTCACGATCACTGATAACATGCGAGTACATGAAAGATTTCACCTTCGCTAACGCGGCATCCGCTTTGGCGAAACTCGGGACGACTTGGGGCTCACGATCGTATTCTTCCTCTTCATCACTCCTCTCCCCTGCGCCTTCATCGCACAGCTCGCCAATCTCCACGGAAGTTACTTCTGGTGTTCCGAATGAAAGAATACAGCAGTTCCGAGTGTTCGTGGGTCTCTGACCGGGCGAGCTATTTCAAGGCCCACGTTTCAAGGCTAAATGACGTCACGCTATGACGACACCCGCTCAAGACCGACTACAATATACAGTATCATGCTTTCATTCCTAGCCTTCATTGCTGTTCTGTGTAATCTAACTTGTTAGCCAAGCATTGCCAAACGCAGCGTAACATTATTGAGATTACGAGAATTGCGTTGTCAGTGAAGTAAAGTTTTCATTACTAACTACAGATAAAATTGTAATTGCCGCACACAACCAAGATACTACACAGAACCACTCAGAATGAAATGAAACAGCACAATGACGGCTTGGTGCTTCGACCAGAATCGTTGGCGCCTGAAGGCTCATAGGCGTGGTTATATAGTGTGGTTGCGCGTGAACAATCTGCGCACTGCAGTCCAGCCTACTTGAACCTTGCTTCAGCCGAGAAACTTGCTCAAGCCTAGGAACTCCTAATCGTTCGTACCTCGTACATTCTCACGTAACAGGTTGCCTCTATTCTATGCTGCTTCAAATTCAAAAGAACGTTTGCATATATTTTTCTCATAAACGATCAATGCGGGAAAATTGTGGCCAAGGACTAGTGATTTTTTGACGATCCATGCGAAAAAACGATAGTTCGAGGAACAATAGATGCGGGGAAATTTAACATTAGTTTATATGGAAAATTTTCGGGACTAAATAAATTCAACGATGCATACGGGAAAACGACAGTTCCGGGAACGATGCATGGAGGTTCTACTGTAATATAGTTACTAAACTATCTGGGAATAACACTGATGAGCCATTGTGCAAAGATCTTCGAGAAAGTTTTGGAAAAGAGAATTAGGACAAGGATAGAAGGAGGGATGAGGGAAGAACAACATGGCTTCAGAGCAGGAAGGTCCACAGTGGATTTGATTTTTGCATTAAGGCAGTTACAAGAACAGCACTATGAGTATGGAACAGATCTACTGATGGCCTTCCTAGACATTGAGAAAGCATATGACAGTGTATGCAGAAACAAAGTATGGAAGTCCCTGGAGGATAGAGGAGTAGAGAAATGGACTATAAAGAGGATAAAGGAGATGTACAAGGGGAGGGTGAGCTGTGTGAAAGTGGGAGGAGAGAGATCGGACTGGTTGGAACAGAGAAACGGCCTGAGGAAGTGCACTGTCACCGTTACTTTTCATTGCGGTGATGGATGACATAATGACCAGAGTGGCACAAGTAATTGGGGAAGGAAAAATGAAAGCAATGGTGTTTGCAGATGATTTGATGATTTGGGGAAACAAGGAGGAGGAGGTACAGGAACAGTTGGACGTGTGGGAAGGAATAATACAAGGATATGGGATGAAATTTAGCATAAATAAGAGTGAGATGGTGATCACAACAAGGAAGAAGGAAAGAACCACAACGGGAATATCAATTGGTGGGGAACAGCTGAAGAAAGTGGAGAGTTTCAAGTATCTGGGAAGCCTGATACAAGATAATGGAAGAAACGATAGAGAAATAAATGAGCGGAGGAGGCAGGCAGAAGCATTTCGGAGGAGTGTGAGAAGCATGTTATGGAGCAAGGATGTCCCTCAGAACAGCAAAAAGATCATATATCGGACGTACTATGTTCCTATCCTGACGTATGCCTCGGAGACCTGGGTTATGAAAGGAAGGGAGAAGAGCAAAATACAGGCCAGTGAGATGAGGTTCTTGAGAAGCAGTATTGGAGCTACAAAGATGGACAGAATAAGAAATGAGAGGACCAGGAATTAATGAAGGAGGAACCATTACAGGATGGTATAGAGAAATCTAGACTTAGATGGTATGGACATGTAAAACGAATGGAGGAGAAAGTGGGAAGGTGAGAGACAGGTGGCTGAAGGGGGTGGAAGAAAGCGTGAAGAAGAGAGGAGAAGACTGGTCAAGGGTGGAGGCTGAGAGATGGTGGGAAGACAGAAGACGTTGGAGAGGCTTGTGTTCCAAACAGACCCGGCCAGTGGCTGGAAACTGTGCAAGATGATGAATACCGTGACCATGACGAATAGAAGGACCTAGTGTGAGGACTCCGCCATTATAGAACGGTAGTTCGTGGTCCCGCCGCTACAAGCACTGTAAGCGATTATGTCCAACACGTGTCCTGTTGTTCCGTCGAACCGGGTCATAGAAAAGTGCGGGGGAAGCTACTGTGTGAGATATTTGTGTGAATTAAATTGAATTGTCTTTGCTTTCAGTTCTTAAATTCTGTTCATTGTGTCTTGTGTACATCAGCGTTCTATGTTTTGTGTGGGCCTACTTCAAACATAGGCTATTTCTTTGTTAATATTACTGTTTTGTGCTTGTCCCTCAGCGAATGGACGGTCTACCTTGACTCATATGTCCAGGAACTGAGGAGCAAAGCCAAGGCGAATTACCGTTGAGAGATAATCTTATTCATATATATATATATATATATATATATATATATAATTAATTAAATTATATATATCATTTCAAACAAATATATCCAATCAAACATTGCACCCACTGCAGACCTATCAAATCGGTACGGTGTAAAATCACTTAAAACAACAAATTTCACCTAAAACAATTCATTAAAATCAAAAATTTCACTATATTTCAATGAGAGCACCAGGTTCCCATTCTATCAGGCAATGCACGCATGCATGCAAGCTTGATTATCTCATTCCGAGTCCAGCATCCAAGCAACTGCACGCCACTGCTCCAAGCTCCGTCTTCTAACGCCAATTGATGAAATCGATGATTTGCCAGTCTTTCCACCAAGCCTAGGCCTCGCTATCGCCTCGACTTCGATATTTCAAGCCATTCCACTACGTTCCTATAGGCTTAATTTGCATCTTCGTTGGTATGAGTGCAGATTACGTCACTCCTCTACCATTCAAATATCCAACACCATACCCACCATGTAACCATCCTAGTCAAGCAACTCCTGTCTCCCTCGAGTTTTAATACAAGTTTAGCTCATCCCCTCTTCCTACTAAGCAGCCAATAATTAATTATTTAATTAATTATTTAATTAACTTCAAATTTCATCAGCGCACTCAACGTCATAGCTCCAACTGTATTTAAACTGGATAATTTTGAGTGACTGGTAAATTTGTTTATCTCTTTCCTTATTCTCTGGTCGACCAAGGTATTTGACCACTATCTCTCATCACCTCTTACTCATTACACGCGCTTATAGTCTACACTCACGAACACAAACATGTCGCGCACTGACACTAAACCTCGCACATTAACGTACCAGGGCATAACATTCCTGATAACTCAGGACCCTGATGACTCTAAAAGCCAAAATTATACCCCTGTTAATCCAAAAACACTAATTCCGAGTGGGCCTACCCACAAAGGAGATGGTACACTCGTTCCACTTAAACCAGCTTCACCAAAATCAGATTCGTCACTCTCTAGCTCACCTCCTCCCTCACCGGGTCACGTCTCATTCCCGACATTTGATTTCGAGAAAGAGCTGTGGTACGCTTCACCCAATGGCAGTAACCTTCAGAGCACGATGGTCCTTATCCACCCACCTATTGGTATTAGCCTTTGTAAATCAGTCAGGCAAACAGCAATTAACGCGCTCAATCCCATAGCCCAATTTATTTCCCTCATTGAGGAATTAGGTAATCACCACATAGGCATCACTCCTTCTGAGAATAGCCATCTCAACTCTGTCACTAGTGTTCTCAAGAGCCGCTCTGCCATTTCCCCATTTTCATTAATTAGATTCAGACCACAAATTCACCTTCTTTAGTCTCTCAATCTGAGGAAACTAAAATGCCACAACAAGAAACAACAAAAGTAACAGTCTGCGTAGCCTACCGGTACTTCAGGAATCTGTGCTTTCCGTAACATGTAATGGAGACCGTAGTACTTATTTCCGTGAATTATATTTTCCATTGTGCCCTGCCGTGTTATTTTAATTGTGATCGCTAATTACATTTTAAAAGAGTATCAGTTACGAAGTACGGTAATTCGTTTCCATTGGCATTATCCCTAAGACCAGCTGACCGGCAGCGTGGAACTTGCCCACACTAGCGCTGCCGGGCGGGGCGCGCTTGAACTTGAGGAGTCCTCTCACTTTCTCTTTCATTCGTCATGCCGTGACATTAAAATAATTTAATAAGAGAGAGAGACTAGTACAGTGCAACAATATTGGAATTCAACAACACATGCAAGATACCTTAAAATGTTCGCTATGTACTACCATACACATGCACAAAACAATTTATTACACACATGCAAATAATAATTTTAATATGTACTCACATATTCCTTTCCAGTATTGCATTTATATCTATATAAGGTAAATACAAGAACAATTATCTTATTGTCGTACATACGTTTTATTTGGAGTGGAGAATCATTCTCATTCTATACGTCCACATGGCTCCCTATCGGGGCCCTATAGATGTCACCTTAGACACTTATTGGGTAGTAACGTATCACTTGTCCAATCTATTTGCATATTGGGATTATATTTCAATTAAATTCTTGTTAAATATTCATGAATTTAGTTGCAGGATTTTAAAATAGTTTTAAATATTATAATTCTATGATATATCTTAAACTGGGATGAACGCTTCCCAACTCGCACAATCAAATCAAAATAATGATAATATATTAAAGCAAAGCCTTATTCAATGCAATACTAAGTGTCAAGGTATCAAATCTAATCCGGAATTTCTCAAGACTAGAATTATAAACTAATGATTCAGCATAAACGGAAACGTTTCTTGCCTTCCGTCATTATCTCGTTAATAAAGAAAATACTCATTTGCATATTCATTTTACAAATCAACTGAAATCACACCCGTTACCTCAATCAATTCATATCTACTCGACAACATAACCACTGAAAAGTAATATGACATAAGTATTTCAAATGGGTATATATTGTGCCCGTTAAGTGTTGCTGGGGGACCACAGACCGCCAACAGCCCTTCCGACGCCCCCATCCTTCGAACTCATAGGACCATGAGAGGATAGGATGTGTTATCAGACCAGCCCGCACATGACTGTCAACTCGGGTAGTCACGGGTTGGGTGAGAGATATCGTACCGTATATATTATTTCAGTAGTATAGATCCCTCCTGCGGCTCTCGCAAGCGACTGATCGTGACAATTAGCATTCAAATGAAAGAGAATACACATTAGCAGTGACGAATTGCACTATAATTTCATAAATATCTATAATCAGGGTGTCTACCGGTAACTAAAGTAACTAATTTTACAAATGGGTAAACGAAAGTAACGAATTTTACATACGGGTAACGAAAATTTTCTGAAGGCGGATTGAATCGGTTAAACTTGCGCCTCTAGGCTCAGAGATTGCGATGGAGCGAGTTTCATGCAAGCGGCGCCAATTGCATAAGCTAATTTCCCCGTACCTGAGCTCAAGGAAATGCATACTGAGGATACCTTGAGTGGTATACATCGTTCAGCGTATATTTTCGGCATCAAGAAGACTTTTTAGTTTTGTGTGAAGACTTTTCGCGAGACGTTTATTTGCGAAAACTTCTGAAACTAATTAGAAACCTCGCACTTATTTGGAGAGTATGTCAAATTGAAGTCCAGAAATAACGCAAAATAATTTAATCTTGCGAAATGTTTCCGTTTCGAAAAAGAATTATGAAAAAGCTTCGAAATACGTTGGCTATAAATTATTTTAAAAATCTGTCTCGTAAATTTGCACATCCAGTATGGTTAATTCGAAATTCCGTTTTATGTTGATTTTTCTTTCGAACTTTGGTTCAATCGGATATATTATAATCTAACCGGTTATTTCAAAAACTTGTACAATTCGTTATTCGCATTCGAAAGAAAACGTCCTGAGTCGTATTATTCGTGCAATCCTCTCAGAATAATTCATACTCAAGATGGCCGGCTGACCACACGACTTGTCTGTGGGAATCTCGTCAAATGGACCGAAATCGACGTCGGTTACGTAAAATCAAAAAACCCGTCCCCTAGCGTGAACTTGTGACCACGTGGACTGCGGGAATCCCGTCAAAGGTGTTTGAGCACCAATCACAAAACATTCCGAAACCTACTCCCTACTTTTCCCATGACCGTATACTTAGAAGAGTATGGGGAGCGAGAAATGCTTTAACCCACTTAGAAATGACAGCCTACGTAGCGTCACGATACTAATTTCTCCTCGTGATGCACTCTGAACTGATGAACTCCCAACCACAGCATAGGAACAGCGGGAATCTCGTCGCTGGCCATACAACTTGTCCATAACTACTCGTTAATTTTAACCATGCCCAACCTTGAGCTTGCCTCCACCATTCTGTCAGGACGTATAGACAATCGTTCAACGGCCGGGTGCGGCGCGGTATGCATAATATCGCGAGGACAACGTGAATCTCGTAAAACGGCCGAGAGCGGCAGGGTTTGCGATACATCGCGATATTTCTCCGCATTCAATGACGAGGACAACTGGATTATTTTCAAATGGACAGCAAGTGGCGCCGATTGCATAATAATGCTATATTTTCTCGTGCCCGACCTCATGGATCGCGATATTTATCAGTGTTCTATCGCGAAGACTACAGGAATCTCGACAAACCGATGAGGCCAGCGCCGGTTGTGTAACAACTCGAAATTTCTCCGTACTTGACTGCGAAGACAGAATTCGGTTACAACCACGTAACGTCCCATAAATTTCTTGGTGATCTACCGCGGTGACAAAGGAAATCTCGCCAAACGGTCAAGAGCAGGGCAACCTCTTGGCAATTATAAAAACGCCTTGTGCACAAGACGACATACTAGCTGAAACAACTCATTTTAAAATTTTTATAACTCCCTAAGTGAATTGGATTTACCGCTTTAAACTCAGTTCATTGTTGTTTTTCTTCACCGCGTTATGAGCCCCTTTGCTTGCAGACCGCAGACGTATCTTGAATTCAAAGGTAACTAAAATTAACTAGAAGGTAACTAAAAAGTAACTAATTTTTACTTCATCCTTACAGTAGACACCCTGATAATTTCTTTAAAAAATGAATTTTAAAAAAATGACGAAGTGTGCGATTTGCAAATACTGTTGCTGGGTGGAACTATGCTCCATAATTGCTGTTCAATTCACATTTTGGCTGCTGTGACGCCCGTGTCATGTCATGTCATTTTAACATTCTGAGGTCTTTCCTTTAGCCTATCATCTTGCGTGGATTTCAGATCAGTTAATCAAAGGAATGAGTACTCAAATCGTATAATTTCATAAATATCGAATAACCAGTGAGTGTTATGGCAACAGTTCTCTTTAAGGCTCTTATTATAAACCTATTGGGGCAAGTGTAATATAGTTATAAACCAGCCCGAGGAACACACCCCCAAAACACAAAATCAAAAATAACAAAGCCAGTCGTAAGAAAAAGAGCATAAAATTTATTCATAACCACAGATCAGTAGCCTACTTCGGAGGGTACAAGTCGGTTAATCCACAAATCTAATTAAAAGAACATACTCACTCCGTAGGCTTCCGCGGGACGTGAAGTTCCCGTGCCAATCTCACAATCCTCTTCCATCGTTTTCGATCTTGAGCCCACTCTTCTCAGTTATCATTCGGAGGGTCCGGCATACCTTGTTGATCTCCTTTTTCCAGGTGCTTCGGGGTCTCCCTGAAGATCTTTTCCCATTAAGAGCCGGCCGGAGTTGGAACGGTCGCCCGCCAGGCCAGCACTTGTTGTAACATGGGTCAGGAGTTTGTTAAACGTTTTATAAAGAAACTGGACAAGGCCAAATTATTTTGTTTCTATAGCCCACTGTAGTATTTTATACAATTTTTCATCAGTGCAAAAGCATATCGAACAGGAATACAAAGATAGTTATAAAAAGTGTAGTTAAAATTACAATTCTCCATATAAAATAGTTCTGAACTGCGATTTTCCTACTCTGCTATGCCTTCAGACAATGTTGAAAACAGAAACAAACTCCACTGCAAGACAGCTTATAGTTTTCTCTAGAGTGCTACTGAAACATATTTTAAAATTAAGAACTCTGTATATGTTTAATCGTGATTTTAGAAAATGTAAGCATATTGAGTTGCTAATGCTAGCCGTGTCGAGGTGCTGGTAGTTCAGCCAGTTTCCGTCAGATGTCGCGTCTCCAAGTCCTGTCCTTGAAACAGGTCAAGACAGAGACAGAGAATAGTTGAGACATTTGGCCTAGGCCATCTCAGGCTTTTACCTCGTGCAGGGGAGTGGGGGAGATCGGCACATGCAAGGATCATGTAAGTATAAGAGATTAGTCACTTTTGGTTATAGAATTTCCGAGAGAGAGCATCGCCTGAAGCTATGTACCGCTATACAAAGTCTGGCAACATAAAAAGTAAAAGGCCATATGAATGTAGCGTTTATTACACGTAATTGAACAATATGTTTTGCGATGAGTTATTGATTATTGATGAAAATAACACAACCATAACTGCGCCTTTCGCTAGGCGTAGATATGTACGTCCAGATAGGAAAATACTCTTTGATATATATCAATGTTGGTAATAAATTTGTCACGAAGGACACAGTTATGCTGTTCTAGAGCTTAACTCACCTTTAGGCTAATTAAAAATGATCTCCTACTCTACAGAATTGTTGGGATATTCGATGAATATAAAGAAAACTGTCCAAATGCACACAATATTGCCATAACCTCACTTTATGCCTAGCATGCCGGCTGCCACCCACCCCTCCCCGTAGCCCTAAACCAGAAATTTTATAGTGTTACGTGCCACCCCTAGTGGCACTTTTGTTAACTGGATTACGGTGGGTAGGAAGCACAACACCAATTACTGCTTAAAGAAATAATTAACTTTATTGTGGCCAGAAATATACACTACTCAACAGCAAATAGCAATTATTTGCTTACTCCAGTTTCCTCAAGTCGAGAATACTTCCCCTTTCACTAGTCAACAGACCACAGTTAATCCCTCGTAATGAGGTGGCCCTGTACGCTAGCTCGAAATAGCTGCACTAGCTCTGTCACTCACTGTTTCACAAGCACCACAATCACTTCCTCGGTGTCAAGAGAATCAGCTTCACTCGCTCAAAACATAGTTCCTCTGTAGGAGTCTCACTTCCCCGCTCCACTAGGGGTTTCGCAAGTCACCACACTTCTGTCGCTCACGATAATCGCTCACACTAGCTCGTAAAACACAACAACGACCACTGCTTGACGGGTCACTCTTATATAGCCGGCCGGTGACTCAATAAATGCTTCTAGATCCATCCAGAGTCCACGGCTTCTCGAGGTTTCCAGCGCCTTATGCAACAGGGCTACTAGGACAAAGGGATAGTCCAGAACATTCGTGACTGGACCAGCGCTGGAAACCTCGAGAAGCCGTGGACTCTGGATGGATCTAGAAGCATTTATTGAGTCACCAGACTCAAGGGCAGCTTCATGCTACAAGAAGACAATATTGTCTCTTTGCAGTATGGAACCCAAAAAGGATTACAACGGAACTCATACAGAGATATGACGACTTTTGGGAGAGTATTTTTTCCTGTTGACCGATTTTACAAACATTTCGTCCTTTCGGAGATTATAGACTCAATACAGAGTAGATGTATGCCAATATGATACTGTGTTTACATTATTAGACACCCTCTCTTTTACTGAGTACTGTTAATGTTCCAGGCGCTGACGGAGGGGTGTGTTTATATGCTGTAGAATGATGAACGTCAATTATTTCGCAGTGTGTATTCACTCCCGAAATCCATTCCTCACTTCTGTGTGGTATAGCATTTTGAAATCGTTAGGATTCGAGTTCAGATTTTTAAATATAGCCTATATTTCAAAATATATTATGGCCCAAATACGTATATTAAGAAACCAAAGATCTACCCCAGCATTATTTTTAAGCATAGGCTAACTGGTTTATTCTAATTCATTATCTGTTCGTGACGTCTACGTATATACTGTCAACCAAAATATTATGTGCACTCGAGTTTGAAGGTTGTTTGTGATGTAACCAATAGACAATCCAGTAACATCATCTTCGTCCTATTTTACGTTAGTTCATGTAGGTTTGGAATGTTTAATTTATATTTTAATAAACCAGTTATACAACATTCCAATGCACATTGTGTTAAAACTTGGATTCGATCTGATGACGGGTTTGTGAGATAATAGTTCGTAAATGTGACGCATGGTTGGAACACGCTTTAAAACGAGAACTTTTTGTGTTCCAACTGCGATAAAAAATATTAAAATATGTGATTCCCACGTTACTTCACTTTTTGGGGGGACGTAATGGTGTAGTGGTCAAGCTGCTTGGCTCTCACCAAGGTACGATTCCCTGCAAGTGAGATTTTCGAAGTGAAATATCACGTCCTGTGATTCAGATTCCACGTAAAAATGAAGGTCCCATAGCTCTGATCGCGAGATTAACTGTCACGTAAAACTACAAGCTTCATTCATTTTTCATGTCTATGAAATTGGTGGGGCGGGGGTGCAGTTTACACGCGTATAGCATAATTTTTACAGTTATACTGTTTCTTGATATGCCCTTTTAATACATACTGTACTATGTACAAACCAGTGGCCAGCAATGTTGCCTGCTACCTCAGAGGTCCCGGGCTTGATTCCCGGCTCGGCCAAAAATTTAAGTGTTGGTATGGTCTGGTGTGGGGTCTCCGAGCCACGTGATGCTAAGTGGGAGTCTACCGGATGCTGTGGCTCATATTTATAATATTGGTTTTATGTCCCTTTTAACAACTGTGGCATTTAGAGACGTCGGGGTGCCAGAATTTTGCCCCGAATGGGATCTTGAACGTGTCAGTAAATCTACTGCTCCTTCGCATTTGCGCACCCTCAAATGCCAACTGACTGTCCCGGGATTCGATCCCGCTATCTTGGGAACAGCAGGCGAGAACGTTACCGCTGAACCACACAGCCAGTCGCTGTGGCTCAGGACGCCTGTTAGTTGTCCCTTGATACAGCCAGGAACTCTAATCGGGTATCTACTGTATATCCCTTGTGGATATGTCACTCATTGACCTTGAGGTATGTAAATAATTCTTCATTATTCAAACCATTTATTGGGGGATAAAATGTGTGCGGCTCAAATGCACACTGCATCTCACAAATGTTATGGTCTCGAGGTTCTTTACTTTCTTAGGCAACGTGGTCAGGTTGAAGTATACTCAGGCATAAGCCTTGGCCGAGAGTAAGATGAAGGAAACACAGTGTGGCTTTAGACCACAACGAGGATGTCAGGATCACTATTTTCTTTTAGTATGCACCAAGTGGTGGAATACTACGAGAGGAATAGACTTTTGAGTTTTGTAGATCTAGAGAAGGCGTACGGAAGAGTACCAAGTGAAAAGAAACTGAGGATTCTGAAGTTCAGTATTATGGTATCCAGGGAAGGCTGCTACAGGCTCAAAAGTACCGTATTTGTGTTTATAATGAAGCTGCGGTAAGAGTTGATGCTAGGATGAGTTCCTGGCCTAAGTTGTTACAGGAATAGGGTGAAATCTTTCACCACTACTACTGATTTTTTTATATAGGCTATATTATTGTCTTTTGTAGCTTTTCAATCGGTCAACACGATTGTGTCGGCGGAGTCATCATCATCATCTTGCACAGTTACCAGCCACTGGCCGGGTCTGTTTGGAACTCAAGCCTCTCCAACGTCTTCTGTCTTCCCACCTTCTCTCAGCCTCCACCCTTGACCAGTCTTCTCCTCTCTTCTTCACGCTTTCTTCCACCCCTTTCAGCCACCTGTCTCTCGGTCTCTTTCCTTCCCACTTCGTCTCGTGTACTCTCCTGGGTATCCTCTTCTCCTCCATTCGTTTTACATGTCCATACCATCTAAGTCTAGATTTCTCTATACCATCCTGTAATGGTTCCTCCTTCATTAATTCTCTGGTCCTCTCATTTCTTATTCTGTCCATCTTTGTAGCTCCAATACTGCTTCTCAAGAACCTCATCTCACTGGCCTGTATTTTGCTCTTCTCCCTTCCTTTCATAACCCAGGTCTCCGAGGCATACGTCAGGATAGGGACATAGTACGTCCGATATATGATCTTTTTGCTGTTCTGAGGGACATCCTTGCTCCTTAACATGCTTCTCACACTCCTCTGAAATGCTTCTGCCTGCCTCCTTCGCTCATTTATTTCTCTATCGTTTCTTCCATTATCTTGTATCAGGCTTCCCAGATACTTGAAACTCTCCACTTTCTTCAGCAGTTCCCCACCAATTGTTATTCCCGTTGTGGTTCTTTCCTTTTTCCTTGTTGTGATCACCATCTCACTCTTATTTATCCTGAATTTCATCCCATATCCTTGTATTATTCCTTCCCACACGTCCAACTGTTCCTGTACCTCCTCCCCCTTGTTTCCCCAAATCATCTGCAAACACCATTGCTTTCATCTTTCCTTCCCCAATTACTTGTGCCACTCGGGTCATTATGTCACCCATCACCACAATGAAAAGTAACGGTGATAGTGCACTTCCTTGTTTCAGGCCGTTTCTCTGTTCCAACCAGTCCGATCTCTCTCCTCCCACTTTCACACAGCTCACGCTCCCCTTGTACATCTCCTTTATCCTCTTTATAGTCCATTTCTCTACTCCTCTATCCTCCAGGGACTTCCATACTTTGTTTCTGCATACAGTCATCATATGCTTTCTCAATGTCCAGGAAGGCCATCAGTAGATCTGTTCCATACTCATAGTGCTGTTCTTGTAACTGCCTTACAGCAAAAATCAAATCCATTGTGGACCTTCCTGCTCTGAAGCCATGTTGTTCTTCCCTCATCCCTCCATCTATCCTTGTCCTAATTCTCTTTTCCAAAACTTTCTCAAACA
The DNA here is from genome assembly GCA_946902985.2 of Meconema thalassinum. Lineage (NCBI taxonomy): Eukaryota > Metazoa > Arthropoda > Insecta > Orthoptera > Tettigoniidae > Meconema > Meconema thalassinum. Next base: position 1,081,579,779 of record OX336388.2, on the reverse strand, counting down.
TCTTTGCACAATGACTCATCAGTGTTATTCCCCGATAGTTTCCGCAATCTGTTCTACTACCTTTCTTGAAGATCGGGACAATTATTCTTTTTTTCCAGTCCTCTGGGGTCTTCCTTTCCTTCCATGCTGTTCTCATCACTCGGTACGACCACTGTATCCCCACCTCTCCTGCTGCTTTCACCATCTCCACACTCAACTCATCCACACCCGGTGCCTTCCCTCCTTTCATCTTCCTCACTGCATCTTCCACTTCTTTCCATGTTAAGTCCTTTTCTGTTTGCAGTCCATCTTCCTCTTCGATTTCTTCCTCCTCGCCGTGGTTTCCATTTGGTTTCAGAAGTTCTTCAAAATATTCTTTCCACATATTCTTCAGTTCTTCCCTATTTTCTATCTCTTGTCCCCTTTTGTTCACCATTCTAACATAATCCGTAGGATCCTTCCGCCTCTTATTTTTTACCATCCCATACAGGACCTTTTTTGTACCTTCACTATCCTCCATCATCTTTGTCCACTCTTCCATCCACTTTCTTCTCTCCTCAGCCACTACTCTCTTCGCCTCCTTCTTTCTTTCCTGGTACTCTTCCCTTGTCTCTACCGTCCTATTTTGATACCACCTCCTAAAGGCTCTATTCTTTTCCCTTACTATATCTTTTGTCTTCTCATCCCACCATGGTGTTTTCTTCGACCTCGTCTTACTACTTGTCCTCCCACATACTGCTTCTGCTGCACCTACTAGTGTCTTCTTAAATCTAGCCCATTCCTCTTCGACCCCTCTTTCTTCATCTGTTGGAATTCCTTCCTTTACCATTTTGAGGTACTCGACCCTTCTATCCCCTTCTTTCAGTTTCCATATCCTTATACGTCTTTCCTGGTTCTCAGTCCCTTTCTTCTCCTTACTCCCTCTCAGGTTCATTACCAGCAATCGATGGTCGCTATCCAGGTTCTCCGATGGTATAACCTTGATGTCCGTGATGTTCTTATTTAGTTCTTTCTCATACAGTATATAGTCGAACACCGATTTCCGGGTCAAGTCATCACTGTACCATGTGATTGTGTGGCTCTCTCTTTTCTTAAACCAGGAGTTCCCAACTAGCAGGCTGTTCCTCTGGCAGAAGTACAACAGTCTCTTTCCTTCCTCATTTCTTCCGCCCCAACCCTCTGGTCCTAGAACATACTCATAACCTTGTCTTTCTCTTCCTACATGGGCATTTAGATCCCCCATAACAATCATATTTCTTCCTACCAGCTGCTTCTGCAATTCCTCTTCAAACGCCTCCTTCTCTTCAGAGGCGCAGCCTATTGTGGAGCATACACTTGCACTATTTCTGCGGTCTCTCCCCTCAGTGCTACTTGCACTTTCATCATCCTATCACTTATTCTCCTCACTTCTTCTTTTAAATCATCTCGTACTACTACTCCCACTCCATTCCTCTTTCCCTCTTCGTTCCCACTCCAGTACAGTCTATAGCCTTTTCTCAGTTCTCTCCTTCCTTCCCCTTTCCACTTTGTTTCTGCCAATCCCAATAAATCCAACTTCCTTCTTTCCATCATATCCACTATCTCCTCCACCTTCCCCGTCAGCGTTCTTATGTTTAAAGTTCCAAATCTTAGTCCGTGTTTACAGCCGCGTCGTCGTCTATTAAATCCATCATGTCCGAGGCTCGTTCCATTTTTGAAAGCATTTGGTTTCATCCACTACTGGCTTGCTGGGGCTATCGTAGCTTCACCAGAGCCCCGCTAGCCGTCACTTTTCAGGGTTCCTGTAGGACCTTCACAGCTACCGTAACGGTCCCAGGGCACATGAAGTCCCCACTGTACTTCGCCCCTACAGGCGATCCCCTACTTTGTGCCGTTGCCCGTCTCCCACGACGTGGACGAGGGGTTGGCCTTATGGGAGACTGTCGGCGGGGTACAGGATATAAATATGTAAATACACTCCCGGAAAAAGTTATATGTATTAGTTATCACAATTGCACCATATTTGTTCATGAATAGTGATGTGATAATCGTGGGAAACGGATCTTAGGTTTCTTTCCCTAGAGCAACTGAATTTGTAGTTTCTGGACATATCTTGGTTGTTGATGAGGAAAAGGCAATGCGAAAGAAAGAGCTGAAGCACCTCAGTCCTGATAGTAATATGCTATAGCTTATCGTTGAAGTTAATCCTGTGTGATGAGAAATGTAATTTCAAAAAATGTATTCTACATTTTTTAAATTATCTCCTTTGTTAAGAATAAAAGAAAACAATAACTTGTCATGGTTATTTACAAAAACACGTAAATATAATTCTAGCAAAGAAACAGCAGTTTTTCACCATACTACTAAGTTACAGGTATACTTCCTTACGTATCTTTTCGAGATTAATTGGAAGAATATCCATTTCGCAAGGTCCGTATTGACGTGTACAATGACAATTTCAATGGGTTGAGTGGTCTCCGCCCAATCAATACAAGTTTGTATTGATTGGGCGGAGACCACTCAACCCATTGAAATTGTATCTTTTCGATGTTATTGTAAACACGATGAGTTATATTTTGAAATATTCAAACAAACGTGTTGAAAATTTACTTTTCAACTTTTTTCAGAAATTAGTTTAGTCTAAACGATTCTTTATCACAATTAAGGTTATTCCAGTGGCGGATCCAGAGGTTCCCTTCGGAGGAAGCACTCTAGGATTTCAGAGTAGCTAGAGAAAATATGTAATAAAATTACTTCTCCCAGTATCTTTAGCGGTTTACCCAGCGTAAGCTTGGAAGGCTTACGGACGGCAGGTCCCAGACAGAATTCAGAAAAACCGAGGTGAACAGCGAAACTCCAAATATGTATACTCTTCTCTGAAGTCTTAACTCGACACGACTCGAAAGTTGATGCTGATAGACTCTCTCACTACCTCGTAAACTCGTTCCAAAGCTAGTAAATTATATTTCAACTGAATGGAGATTGTTGGAAGAAATAAAAACTTAAAATCATTTATAGCGGGCGATGTATTAAAGATAGAGATATGCTGTCGCGGGCCTTTTTGTAGAACTTTTCATGTTGGCCAATTCTTACACTCATGATGATGATGATGATAATTGTTGTTTTAAGGGGCCTAACATCTTACACTCATAGTAGGCTTATAGTCTATAGATATTTTTAATGATTTATCCAGCGTAAGCTTAAATGGCGCATGGATGAATTAACTCAGGAGTACTAACAGCAGGCAAGGAACACTCGTACCAGCGCACACGTACACGCGCGGCAGGCTCCTAGAACTAGCGATCCCCTGATGCAGAGGTAAACATACCCAAGGCCTAACCTCACAACTCATCAATCGCCGAAGACAGGGCTACCAATAAACAAACACACAACGTCCCAACACGGATCAGAAACACACTTCACGTCCATCTCTGCAGCAGCAGGCACTCGAATACAGCTCACACCAACAGGGATCAACCAACCACATTAAACACACCAAAGTTTATCAGGCACACAACCCACAATGACCGAAAACATACATTACATTAACCACCCACTGAAAGAAAATACTACAGAACTACAGGATGAAACACATGAGTCGCTGAAATAGCATACATAGCATAATGTCACAATCTTGCGAAATGTTACCGTTTCGAAATAGGTTTTTGAAAAAGCTTCGAAATACATAGGCTATATAACTTATTTTAAAAATCTGTCTCGGTAAATTTGCGACATCCAGTATGGTCAATTCGAAATTCCGTTATACGTCGATTTTTCCTTTGACCTTTGGTTCCATCGGATATATTATAGCCTAATCTAACCGGTTATTTCGAAAACTTGTATAACTTGTAAAATTCGTGATTTGCATTCGAAAGAAAACGTATTATTCGTGCAATCCTCTCAGAATAATTTTTAATATTTGATACCTACTCAAGACGGCCGGCTGACCGCACGACTTGCCTGCGGGAATCTCGTCAAATGGGCCGAGATGGCATCGGTAGTGTAAAATCATAAAACCCGTCCCCTATTGTGAACGTGACCACGAGGACTGCGGGAATCCCGTCAAAGGTGATTGGGCACCAATCACAAACATTCCGAAACCTACTCGCCACTTTTCCCATGACCGTATTCTTTAAAGTGTACGGGGAGCGAGAGGTGCATCAACCCACTTAGAAATGACAGCTTACATAGCGTCGCGATACTAATTTCTCCTCTTGATCACCCTGAACTGATGAGCTCCCAACCTCAGCCTAGGGACAGCGGGAATCACGGCGCCGGCCATACAACTTGTCCACAACTACTCGTGAATTTTAACCATGCCCAACCCTGAGCTTGCATCCACCATTCAGTCAGTACGAATAGACAATCGTTGAACGGCTGGGTGCGCGAGGACAACGTGAATCTCGTAAAATGGCCGAGAGTGGCAGCGATTGCGATACATCGCGATATTTCTCCGCATTCAATGACTAGGAAAACTGGATTCTTGTCAAACGGACAGCAAGTGGCGCCGCTTGCCTAATAATGCTATATTTTCTCATGCCCGACCTCAAGGACAATGGAAATCTCGTCGAACGACTAAAAGTGACACCGATTATCTATATCGCGATATTTATCAGTGTTCTATCGCGAAAACTACGGGAATCTCAACAAACGGGTGAGAACTGCGCCAATCGTGTAACATCTCGAAATTTCTCCGTACTTGAATGCAAAGACAGAATTCCGTTACAATCCCGTAACGTCCCATAAATTTCTTCGTGATCTATCGCGGGGACAAAGGAAATCTCGTCAAACGGTCAAGAGCAGAGCAACCTCTTGGCAATTATAAAAACGCCTTGTGCACAAGACGACATATTAGCTGAAACAACTCATTTTAAAATTTTTATAACTCCCTAAGTGAATTGTATTTACCGCTTTAAACACAGTTCATTGCTGTTTTTCTTCACCGCGTGATGAGCCCCTTTGCTTGCAGACCGCAGACGTATCTTGAATTCAAAGGTAACTAAAATTAACTAAAAGGTAGCTAAAAATTAACTAATTTTTACTTCATCCTTACTGTAGACACCCTGGATTAACATGGAATCCGTTATAACACAAATTTCCAACTTTTAAGTATGTTTCATATATCAAAAACATGGGGTGTACCACACACCACTGGCGTATGAATTTCTGACCACACCACTATACCAATACATGGAAATAAGCCTCAATTGCACCAGGGAGGAATGATTTTTTTTTTCAAGTAGTTTAAACTGGATTTAGTAGTTAAATATGTTTGTAGGTAATAAAGCACTGTGATTGGTTGGGTGGGTGAATCCGGCTCTGTGATTGGTTACTAATAGTTTGATGTTAAACATGTATTTATGCTGGCAGTAAATATTTTGTGTTTCTTGTAGTTGTAAAATGGGCTGAATTTGGTTATTTAAAGCGTAAAATCTTGGTATTAAGTACCGGTTTGGTGACCCCTCATCCCAGGCAAGCCGGTAATACCTTTACTTCTCAGGCAGATAGGTCACTTAGGCGTAATTTTGAAGTTATTGTGAAGTTAAGTATACATATGCGCTGGTGCTAAAGCAGATGTGATCGGCTAGGCTATAGCATTTTTAAATTTGATCCTATTTCAGGGTTTTTCGGTTCTGAGTGTGAATAGTTCGCTTAATAGTTGTAAAACTGTGGAGAGAGTATATTTTGAGTAGGTTTTTAGTTGTGTTAAGTTTTATGTGGAGCTGAGGAGTGAAATTGGTTTGGCTTAAAGTGCAGTTTTGGCCTAGATCTACTTCCCGTTATTATTAAGTTTATTGTGCTGCTAGCGTGATTAAAATCTGTAGTATTTGATGTGGAGTGCTGGGATTAGTAATTAAGCCCTGTAATCCTTCTCCCCACCACCATTTCTTTCCGATTTTGCACCCTGATAATTATATACATTTATTTTTGTGTAGTTTTTACTGTGGTAATTAAGCTCCTGGTTATGTGGTATCTTGACAAGTTCTGAATATTTGCTGGTTTCATAAATGTGTACATTTGCTTCAATGATATTTTAATTTTATAAATTAAAATGTGCGTTAAATCATGGAGAGGGGAATTCATTACCAAGCCCCGATTATGATATGTAGAATCTAGGCCTATATAGTAAGCTACGTTTATAGGTACATCATTTGAAAAAAGCATAATTTTGTGGCATATATATATACAATTTACAAGAATGTTTCCAGAAATTTTCACTCATTACTCTGTTCATCATCTTGCACAGTTTCCAGCCACTGGCCGGGTCTGTTTGGAACACAAGCTTCTCCAACGTCTTTTGTCTTTCCACCATCTCTCAGCCTCCACCCTTGTCCAGTCTTCTCCTCCGCCGTGGTCGGATTGAGCGTCGGAAGTGTGCACACCACCATGAAGGAACGACTGCACGTGCGGAAAGTGTGTGCCGATTGGGTGCCCCACAGTCTTCAACCATACCAGGAAGCATGTCAAAAGGCCTACTGTCTTGGTCTTGGTTGGACGATTGATGCATGCAGCTGCTCGCTTTGTATCGTCACGCGACGTGCACGCGTGCCCTCTAGCGACGGGCTGTGACCTTCCACGCTCTGGTCGGAACCGCACATCGTTACACACGCCACGATTAGCCGATATCGTCACCGGTTTGCGCATTATAGCCTCCGGCTCGTTACTTTTTGAACGCACCTTGTATTTATTATTTTTAAAATTTTTACATCATCTGAATTTTATTTACCTCTTTAAAAACAGTTCATTGTTGTTTTTTATCACTGCGTAATAAGCGCCTATGCTTGCAGACCGCAGACGTATCTTGAATTCAAAGGTAACTTATAATTATCTAAAAGGTAACTAAAAGGTACCTAAAAAGTAACTAATTTTTACTTCATCCTTACAGTAGACACCCTGTTCCTTCTTCCTTGTTGTGATCACCATCTCACTCTTATTTATGCTAAATTTCATCCCATATCCTTGTATTATTCCTTCCCACACATCCAAATGCTCCTTTACCTCCTTCTCCTTGTTTCCCCAAATCATCTGCAAACACCATTGCTTTCATCTTTCCTTCCCCAATTACTTGTGCCACTCGGGTCATTATGTCAACCATCACCACAATGAAAAGTAATGGTGACAATGCACTTCCTTGTTTCAGGCCGTTTCTCTGTTCCAACCAGTCCGATCTCTCTCCTCCCACTTTCACACAGCTCACGCATCCCTTGTACATCTCCTTTATCCTCCGTATAGTCCATTTTTCTACTGCTCTGTCCTCCAGGGACTTCCATACTTTGTTTCTGCATACACTGTCATATGCTTTCTCAATGTCCAAGAAGGCCATCAGTAGATCTGTTCCAAACTCGTAGTGCTGTTCTTGTAACTGTCTTACAGCAAAAATGAAATCCACTGTGGACCTTCCTGCTCTGAAGCCATGTTGTTCTTCCCTCATCCCTCGTTCTAACCTTGTCCTAATTCTCCTTTCCAAAACTTTCTCAAACATCTTTGCACAATGACTCATCATTGTTATTCCCCGATAGTTTCTGCATTCTGTTCTACAACCTTTCTTGAAGATGGGGATAATTATTCCCTTTTTCCAGTCCTCTGGGGTCTTCCTTTTCTTCCATGCTGCCTTCATATCTAGGTACAACCATTGTGTCCCCACCTCTCCAGCTGCTCTCACCATCTCTACACTCAACTCATCCACACCCGGTGCCTTCCCTCCTTTCATCTTCCTCACTGCATCTTCCACTTCTTTCCATGTTAAGTCCTTTTCTGTTTGCAGTCCATCTTCCTCTTCGATTTCTTCCTCCTCGCCGTGGTTTCCACTTGGGTTCAGAAATTCTTCAAAATATTCCTTCCACATTTTCTTCAGTTCTTCCCTATTTTCTATCTCTTGTCCCCTTTTGTTCACCATTCTAACATAATCCGTCGGATCCTTCCGCCTCTTATTTTTTACCATCCCATACAGGACCTTTTTTGTACCTTCACTATCCTCCATCATCTTTGTCCACTCTTCCATCCACTTTCTTCTCTCCTCACCCACTACTCTCTTTGCCTCCTTCTTTCTTTCCTGGTACTCTTCCCTTGCCTCTATCGTCCTATTTTGATACCACCTCCTAAAGGCTCTATTCTTTTCCCTTACTATGTCTTTCGTCTTCTCATTCCACCATGGTGTTTCCTTCCACCTCTTCTTTCTACTTGTCCTCCCACATACTGCTTCTGCTGCACCTACTAGTGTCTTCTTAAATCTAGCCTATTCCTCTTCCACCCCTCGTTCTTCATCTGTTGGAATTCCTTTCTTTACTCTGTTACTGATCGCTAATTGTGTGTACTCAGCACCTAAGTTGATATTTGGAAACAATGTCTGAATATGATTATCAGTTTTTAACATACTTTTAACTCTTTTCTACGGGTCGAATTCCCTAGATTTTCGGACACGGAATCCTGCTATTACATTTTATCAAAACTCTTAAGATTATTACAAGAGCCATATAAATTGCACTTTAAGTTTGCATTATAATAGATACTATTTTTAATGTGTTTTTCCATTTGTTTGTAATATTCACAAGGTTTTCTGAGGATAAGTTTTACTCTATGTATTTGTCCACTGTCCTCGTGGTTTTTTATGTCTCATTTTCATCAAGTTTTCTCATGTTAGTTTTAACCTTTTTAATGTTATTCCAAGATTGTACTGACAATATGTTTATGTGTATGGCTGATGAAGGGGCCATGGAAGGCTTCGAAACATGTACCAACCAAAAGGCTATAATATAGCCCCTTGACTGAAAAGTTTTGTATTGATCAGGAGCAATTCCTGTCCCTTTATATTTGATATTTCTCTGCCGTTATTATACATTCATATTTATTGCTATTTCGGAGATTTTCCGACCTCGGAATGACGTGTCAGTGATCCCAATGCCCTTATGCTGTGAGTGAACATATCTCTATATTTTTATTTGTTCCAAAGCACCATTAATTACGATTTAAAATTGTCTAGGTTATCATTGCTTCCCCATAAGGAGAGCTCGAGAATGGGTACGCCAAAATGGCGGACCGCGCGCTCAACCTGGCATACTTTCTTGTGCAGCGGTAAGCTGTCATCAGCGATCCATGTATAGGGATCAGTGGTGGCTACCCCTAAATCCTATATCATGCTTCACAAATTCCAAAGACAATCAGGGTGTCTACCAATAACGAAAGTAACGATAAAGTAGCTAATTTTACAAACGGGTAACGAAAGTGACGAAAAGTAGCTAATTTTTGTGTGTTGGGTAGGTAACGAAAATTCGCCGCGGTAGGTTTAAATCATTTAAACCCGCGCCGCTTGGCTCACGCTTCACGCAAGCAGCGCTGATTGCGTAAGCTACATTTCCCCGTTCAAGACAAAGAAATGCATACTGAAGATCCCTTCAGTGGTACTGTATACATCGGTTCAACGCATATTTTCGGCATCAAGAAGAGAGTTTAGTTCTCCGTGACTTATTTTTCTGAATTATTCGGAAACCTGACTTCCGAAACTTAACAGAAACCTCTCATTTCTGATATTGACCTCTAAATTTGGATATCTCAAATTGAATTCTGGAAATAACTTGAAGTAATTTATTGTTGCAATCTTGCGAAATAATACAGTTTCGAAAAAGAATCTCAAAAATGCTTCGAAATGCATAGACTATATTTTAAAAATCTATCCGTCTCGTAAATTTGCTACATCCAGTGTGGTTAATTCGAAACTCCGTTATGTCTATTTTTAATAATAATTGCGTTTATTGCAGCCAGTTGGCCATATTACTTGTTACAGATATGTACACTTACTAGATACTATGGTTCACTTCTAGTCCTTATTATAAGCCGCTATTGATACAGTTCTGTTGGGGCATGTTGTGATATGGTGCCTTCCGAATTCGTTCCTACACAGCTCACATATACACCTCTCATCCGAGTCATGGAATGCCTTTGGTGAACAGACCTTCTGGTGGAACACATGAACTGCGAGTCTCGTCACGACGTGTCTCATTTCGGATAGGGGTTGCATCCATCTTTTGTCCACCAAGGCATCGTCATGTAGAATTCCTTCGGAATATCAAGCCTTGGTTTTTGCTTAGAATTAACCTTACCCACAAGGGAAGATGAATAAAGATGTAAAGGGAAGTGGGTTTCGGACAGAGGAGCAAGTGTGGATAATAGGAAGAAAGTCCAACACTAAATACAAACAATTTTAAAGAAGAGTGTCACCGCTATTTGCAGGCGAGAGTAGGAGGTACCTTCCCTTCCAAGCCAAGATTCGGCTACTATGGGGAAGGGTGGTGGTCTGGCAAAGAAATGATAAGTTTCTTATGTACCTTTTTAAAGGAGTTTGTTTTAAACAAATATTTTGAAGATTGCAAATAATTTGAATAAGCCGTGATGTTTTAGTTCTTGAAATTGTAGAATTTCTAAAAAATGACAATGTTTCCAAGAAGGATAGCGATGAAGCAATTATACCCTTGAGAATAATTTTGGTAAGAGCACCAATAGTTGCATTTAGGAATGACTAAGCTTTTACCCAGCAAAGAGCCGACTAAAAGTTTAGACAATGAGAAAAAACTTAAATTTTGAAAACCAACCATAAGTCGTAGAGAAAATCTCAACAAGTTGCCTTACTGGCCAGTTAGAATTAGCTATCAAAGCTAAGAGAGACTTTAATAAGTTAATAACTAAGAGTTCTTGCTCAAATGCAACAAGTAGTGCAAACCTTATCAATGGTTTTATTTTTATTTGTGAGGTTTTTAAATTTAAGCCCATGGGAAGAGTGCGGGAAGACAGGATCTTGCCTAATCGTTATTTCAGAGAAATGATAGCAAAAGGAAAAATTCAAATTTATTCAACAATGCAAAAAGGTGTAATGAATTTAAGACATATATAATTTGAGTTAACAAACAATTGAGGTCGCAGACCTCCGAAATCATTTAAATCTTGCGCCAGCCAATTGATAATATTTTGGTTTTAATCCTTTTATATGATCTAAAATCTTCGTAAGATTTTGAAATGGTGCTAAGATTAATAAATAGAAAATTTTAAGATAATTAAAGTAATTAAAGTTAAACAATAAATCAAGTACAAGGTGTGTACTTGAAGGATTTCTAGATAGGTATCTTAGAAATATGAACAAACAACAACTTCGAAAGTAACAACAACAAAAAACAGGAAGAAATGAAATAGAAGTTTCTATAACTTCTTGTATTAATACAGAACTACGTTTAGAGATTATACAAATAGGGCAGGTCACTTATTGTGAAACCTGAAGAGAAAAATTGAAAGGAAGTTTCTAGAACTCCTATGCTTAAGTAGGGATCACGAGAAAATTAGGACAAATTTCCCTTTCGTGAAATCTAGAGATAACTCACTTTTGAGTAGAAAGAATTGGATTCCCTCATTAGAAAGGAGAAAAAAAAATACTTTAAGGCGTGTATTAGACACGAAGTTTTACAGACATTAATTCATTGTATGTGGAGCAAGTAAGGGAGGGCACTTATTGAGAGTGACACCTCATTGAAAAAAGACCTAAAGTAACAATTTAATTATTTTAGTTTGTTAGTGAAGGGTTTGGGAAAGATCAAATGGGATTGTGGAAGAGTGTTCATGGCCATATTTATTGTACACGGACGAGCGCGACGCGGATGAAAAAGTTGAACAGGCACTGTTTTGATTATAGTCTGTTAATATACCGGTACTGTAGTTGAAAAGTTCACTGTAGTAGCACAAAAAGTTTATGGCAAAGAAAGTTATTGCGATGGTGGAAAATAACTAGTTACACTAGATTTGCGAGGGTCTATTGCTTGAAAAACACATAGGTTATAGTTAAATGCACCAGAAAAGTTCCAACGGAGGAAGAAAAATTAAATATTGAATAGCAGTTCATAAGGAAGATTCCTTAGTTTGAAAAAGTATTCCCATATGTGAGTGGAAAGTACTAGAAGGTTTAACTTGTAGATGAATTGTTCGGCATGGAAAATTCCAGAACAATCATGACTGAAGAATAGGGCAAAAATTAGTCCATCGGTGGAACGAGCTAAGTATTCTATAGACAGTGGGTAATTCAATGGTGTCCCACGTTGTGAGAAAATCTCTCATCTAATAAGCATAAGAAATGCTGCTTCATGTTAAGATTAGCTTAGATAGACCAAAGCCCAACATAGAAAATCCCGCGAAGGATGATTATTGCCCCACATTTAGAAATCTCACACTGCGAAGATTTGAAAGTTTGTCTCTCGAGGTGAGGAGTCGAGCTTTACTTAAGCTCCGACTGACTGGTTTGACTTCAGACACACAAGTGAGGCCAGCTCAACGAAGCGCGGAGGGACCAGGGAAGGGAAAAGAGTGGGGGTAGGAGACAAAAGGAATACACATAAGAATAACCAACATAACAGCAATAAATTTTCTTGATGAAATGGTCTTCAAAGAGTTGATAGCAGGCGTCACTAGCGAAGCCGGGTGGGTGAAAAATTAGACGGAGTCCTCTTGATCACGGAGATGATAGCTGGCGATAGCGACGAGATCTGGTGGCCAGATTGGTAAGGAAGTTCTCTTGTACAGGGAAAAATTGAGGAACTTCAGAGATTTGCTGCTAGATGATGCTAGGTGGGTCATGGAAGATATATATCTAGAACAGACTCACAGGTGGTGTAAGAAAATATACCAACAAAGAGAAACCAGGAGATCACTGTTGGTGTTTGCGAAAAAGGGAGGGGATGAACTAAAGCGAAGAGAAGCAAAAGCTTACTCTGTCTTACCATGTATTCCAAAGAATACACCAGCAACAGTAGAAGTGACCGAAGGTCCTCTATTAGGAACGTTTCTCTCGCCAGTTCATATACCAGCCGAGATTTGGCTGACTTGTAGACTCAGAGGGCTCGTTTGAGGAACCTAGATTTAACCTTTTCAAGTTCCGCCAGTTGTTTGTAGTTGAGAAACTCCCATGTTAGCTCCAGACCGTATGTTAGTACGGGTATGACCTTGGCTCGGAAGAGCATCATTGCTGTTTCCAGTGATATTTGGGTAATATGGCTTATGTCGTTTATGGCCTTCACTGCTGCGGCCACTTTCGCTCTTGTATGTATTCTGAAGCTTCGGCCTGTTACCTGGAGCGTGAGGCCGAGGTATTTGAAATTGTTTACTTTCTTCAGTTCCTTGCCGTTGCATAGCACTTGGTCTGATTCCGCTGGCCCGCCCCCGTTCCGGAAGACGACCATCTCAGTCTTGTCCTCGTTGATTGTTAGTTCGTTTTCCTGGGCCCATTCGCTTAGTATGTTTATTGCATCTTGCAAATCCTTTATCTGCTCCGAGGTGATTGCCATGTCGTCTGCGTATATATACAGTTTGGACTCGGTCGATTCCTTTATTTTGTCCCCTGCATCGTGTGAGAGCGCATTGAATAGAATGTGACTGAGGGGGTCCCCTTGAAGTACTCCATTCGTTTGTATCATCCATTTGGTTTGTCCAACTCCGTCCTGCACTTGAATATAGCTTTCTGCCAATATGTTCGATATAAGGGTCGTCAGCCTTGATCTACCTATGAGTGTTTCCAGCTTATGTATCAGCAGCTTTCTGTTTACCAGGTCAAAAGCCTTTGTAAAGTCAACAAAGACTACATAGAGTTTGCTCTTGGGTTTCTCTAGTGTTGTTGTTACGTGCCGTAATAGGCTTCCTGTAGCCATAATTGTCGATCTATGCTTCCTGAATCTACATTGCTCTTCTGGTAGTATTGGGTCTATTTTTTCGTCCATTCTCGCTGTCAATATTCCTGTTAGTAGCTTCAGGGCTGCGGATTCCAGCGCTACTCCCCGGTATGAATTCGGGTCGTCAGTACTCCCTTTTCCTTTGTATAGTAGCCTGATGGTTGACTTCTTCCATTCGTTTGGTATTTGCCCAAGTTCTAAGCATTTGTTTAGTAGGGCCGGCCCGTCCATATCGGTGCCAGTTCCTCAGTAGTTTGTTTTAGATGCTCATTCCTTAGTCCATATGGCCCTGGTGATCTCTCCTTCTTTGATAGGTTCTGACACATCGCGTTCTTCTAGGGGCCTGGTTTCGGGTCTAGTGTCCTTTGCACAGGTGACGTTCTTGATATGCTCCTCCCATGTTTCCAATCATATGTTTGGTTGGAAGCTTTGGATCTTTGGCCTCAGGGCAGGGTATGGGTCTGTTTCTGCTTCTGCAATGACCGGTCTCTTCTATGAAGTTCCTTTTTTTCTTTTTAATCAGTTCTTTGTAGGTTTTCCTGTGTTGTCGGTATTCTTCCAGTGCTTTTTTGTCTTTTGTGACTCTTATGCTGTGGAGTTTGCCTAGGGTTTCCTTCCTTTGAATAAAACACGATTCATCGAACCAAGGTTTAGCCTTTCTCCCGTGTGAAGGCGTGGTAGCTGCGCTGGTGATGCAGTCTTGTATCCAAGCTGCCGCATCGTCGATTCCTCCCTCTTGGATGCTTTCCATCACCTTGTCTATGTCTCCCGACTTTTTCTCTAATTTTATCTCTGTTTCGAGTTTTGCTCACTCTGGTCGGTCCTTCTATAGTTTCCCCATTGCAGATCTCTCCATCTATTTCTAGGCTCACTGGTATGTGCTTGCGTATAATAGCTCCCTCTGACCTAATTGTACTTGCGTTCCTTGTTTCAGGTGTTCCTCTTGTGCATGTCTATTGTGCTGTTCCCGTTGGGGCCTATGTACGTCCAGTCATGAGTTTTGTTCCGGAATTTAAAACCCTCTTGGCTTAGATAGCTGAAAACTTCTTCACTCTTTGCGTTTTGTTGATCCATTCTGCAGTTTAAGTGTCCGGCAAGGACAGCCTTTCTTCTTCCTGGGAATGTATTCAGTGCAGCTCCAAGGTGGTCTATTATGTCCGGGGCCGTCTGGTTGGGATTTAAGTAGGCCGCCACTATTACACCGATTTTCGTTTCCACGATTAGTATGTCCTCTTCTTTCCATAATAACTTTATCGGGGCCATTTTAGGCTTAACTATGCAGACAACGCCGCCAGGTGGTCTTCCCCTCTCCTTGCACTGCCTTGCATATGCATGAAAATTGTAGAAATTGGGTACGTCGGATCTCTTTTCTTTTTTAATCATAGTCTCCGTGAGAATACAGATGTCATATTCGCTTAGGATTTTTCGTGATAGGAGGTTCATTGCACCTCGCAGCCCTTCTACATTCCACGTTAGTATCCTCGTCTTACTGGCGCGAGCCTCTGAACTTCCATGGTTGACGAAAGGGCCGGCAGTAGACGTCCGTAGGCCAGAAGTTGCAGTTGTAGACCAAATCTCTTTTATTCATGGGTATGCCGACTTAAAAAAGCTCTGCTGCCAATTTTCTGGTTCACTACGTCACAGTGGATCACTCTTTCCACTCCATTTTCCTTTAGATACGCATTATGTCCTCTGGGGAAATGTCTTGGCTCAGTTTTGCGACATAAAGCCACGCACTCTTTTCTACAGTTTTCAGTCTTGTAACTCCTTGTCTGGTGCCTTTCACATATTCCCTTCTGTGTGCGCTTTCTTCCTGGGTTGGGGTGCGTTGATCCCTTTGCACACGACGCCTCTGCACTACTTCGGTCCATTCGGTTTGATTTGGTTCAGACATTTCTTCTTTTTCCCTCCTCTCTTCGTCTTGGACCTCATCTTGTGGGCTGCTATCATTGGTTCCATTGTTCTTTCCAATAGTGTGTGGTGGATTTTGTTTTTGTCCTCTTCTGCATTCTGTAAAGGAGGTTTCCTTTCCTGTTCTGCAGTTTGTCATTTGAATTTCAAGTTGATCTGTATTTTCTGAATCTTTGTTGACTTCTTCTCTTTGAATGTTTTGACTTTCTTCCTCTTGGTTCTTATGTTGTTCTTCTAGGTGGTCTTGTTTGTTGTATTACTGTTAGTCGGGGGTGTTGTAATGTTGTCAATAACTCCGCCTGCTGTAGTTGGGTATCTAGTAGAAGTGTCATTTTCTGCATTAGGGTTTCGCTGAGGTGATCCATTTTCCTATTTAGTTCCTCAGTAGTTTGCTTAATGTCTTTTACTACAATTTGTACAATTTCTTTCGGGACTTCTTGAGTATTTTTCTTTTTCCTGATGATTTGTTGTTTACATTCTGTGCATAGCCAGTCAATTTGCATCTATTTCTTTGGAGCATTTGGAATTCTCCGACGGTTAGGTCGGCACATCTGTTGTGCTGCCAACTACCACAGTGTTCGCATTCTACAGCATCGTTGTTTTCTGCAAACGAGTTGCACAGGTTGCATATCTCGTTATCATCTCTGCCGTCCTTGTTTCCATTGGTTCCAACGTAGTCTGCATTTTTCTTCGACATCATCTTTGTAGTATTCTTTGAAGTATTGATATATTTGTCCTACTTGTCCTAATCGATAATAACTATCACTTCCGTAGACGAAGATATAATCGACTGGTCAAGCCCAGCTTAACCTCAAAGTTGATTGGATTGGACTTGTTTATGTGATTATATTATCTCGTATTGACAGTTTGTTGTAAATATTATATTACCTGACGAAAGAGTAGTCCTTGTTGCAACTGGTAATTCACTCCAAGTAATATACAGTATATACGTTCGATATTAATTTATCGTAAGTCAATTGTTCATCAATGCGCTTGCCGCTTACCTTAACGGTTTCGCGATTCGCTGAACTTTTACTATTCTACTACGACTCACACTCACTACGATTAATAAACACACTGCGATACTGCATTAAGTAGATAACATAGTTTTAAAAACTAAGAGAACCATTACCAGAATTATTATTTATCAGTACCGTACAGCTTATTTCAGTAGTTTCACATTACACACGCCAAGTAATTTCACAGGTCTACACATACTTAGTACTTTTCATACTTAGTGTATTGATGTTTATTTGCTTCTTCTTTACAGGATAGAAGATCCTAATTACAGGTAACAGCAAAAACAGCACAAAATCTTCCCGGAGTTTCTCTATTTATATATCAACCAACGTTTAGTTAACCTGTTACAGTGGCAACGCTGCATTTCCCCAGGGTGGCATTGACAGCTGGAAGCGTTCTTATTTCATAATAGGCCTACTGACTATAGCTCTGGTCATTTTATAAACAGATAGGGGATTAATATTCTCGATGCTTGCAACGCATACAAAAAGTAGTCTTGTTAGATTCCATTTAAAACTTCATGGCAATAATTGTTATGATTGGAAGAAATAATATCCAAGATAAAGTAGGAGTATAAACTAAAGAAAGGTCAAGAGTTAGGTCAAGAGTGTCCTCAGAGACACAGAAGGAATAACACATAAATATCAAATTCTTCCAGGCTTCTCTGGGAATACAGACACTGAACAAGGTACAACCTTGCAGGCTTTAGATTCCAAAAAATACACCACTATTAGTTAGTGTTTAAGGGGGCGGAACTGCGTGGTCATCTGTACCAGACATACCACTATTTCCATTAGGGTTTGTTGACACTGTTAACACGAATTTGTACAATCGCATCAATCACTAGAGAAAACATCAAGCTTTCAGTCTTTATCAGGCAACCGTTGACACTTCTGTCAGTTTGATAAGAGTCCACATATTTTATTTATAGATGAAATCGGCATTAGCATTAAGGAATTATCAGTTTTGTTCGCAGTATTTGATGAACTTTTAAAGAGTCACCTCTTGAAACCATATTTTAAGCATTTGCCCGATGCCTTCCACCTATGTCTATATTTTCTTCGTACTTTGGTTCCATTGGATATATAATTTTAATTAGAAAGAAAATGTGCCATCTTGTTGCATTATTCGTGCATTCCTCTCTGAATAATTTGTAATATCCGATACGTACTTTGAACGTTCATCCTCCAAAATCACATACTCAAGACGGCCGGCTGACCGCACGACTTGCCAGCTGGAATCTCGTCAAACGGACCTAGATCGACGCCAGTTGTGTAACATCATAAAACCCGTGCCCGGTCGCGAACTTGTGTCCACAAGGACTGCGGGATTCCTTTCAAAGGTGGTTGGGCACCCATCACGAAACTTACTGAACCCTACTCGCCACTTTTCCCATGACCGTGTACTTATGAGTACGGGGATCGAGAAGTGCATCAACCCATTTAGGAATGATAGACTACGTAGCATCGCGATACTCATTTCTTCTCGTGATCCATCGTGAACTTCCAACCACAGCATAGGGACAGCGGGAATTACGGCGCCGACCATACATGTTCATGACTGCTTGTGAATTTTAACCATGCCCAACCTGGAGCTTACCTCCGCCATTCTCCCAGGACAGATAGACAGGCAGACAATCGTTGAACGGTCGGATGCGGTGCCGATTGCATAATATCGCGTTCTCAGTGTGCAACCGTGAGGACGACTTGAATCTCGTAGAACGACCGAGGGCGGCAATGATAGCGATACGTCGCGATATTTCTCCGCATTCGATGACTAATACAACTGGATTCTTGTCGAACGGAGAGTAAGCGGCGCCGATTGCGTAATTATACTATATTAATCCGTGCCCGACCTCAAGGACAATAGAAATCTCGTCGAACGACTATAAGTGAAACCGCGATTTTTCTCAGTGTTCTATTGTGAAAACTACAAATCTCGTCAACGGCTCAGACGAGCGCCGATCGTGTAACGTCTCGATATTTCTCCGTACTTGACTGCGAAGGCATAATTCGTTGACGACCTCGTAACGTCGCATATATTTCTTCGTGATCTACCTCGGGGACAAAGAAAATCTCCCCCAACGGCCAAGGTCAGAGCCACTTCTTGGTAATCATAACTTCTTGTACACAAGGCGGCATATTAGGCGAAACGACTCATTTGATATTAAATATCCATTATTTATTTTTATCTTTTAAATTTTTATAACACCATAAGTGAATTTTATTCACTGGATTAAACACATTTCATTGTTGTTTTTCTTCACCGCACGATGAGCTTCTATGCTTACCGATCGCAGACGTATCTTGAACTAAAAGGTAACTAAAAGGTAGCTAAAAAGTAACTAATTTTTACTTCATCCTTACCGCAGTCAACCTGACGATTCCCCTCATAAAACAAGTATTTAGAGCATCAGTGACCTCCTCAGACCTCCCAAAAATAATCAATTTTAGCTATTTACAAAGTCATCTTCGTGATAGGGTTTTACTGCGTTACCTCCGCAGTTAGCAAAGCTGTCCTAAAAGAAGTCAAACTACAAAAAGTTGCCTGCCTAATGAGTTGTGCTTGAGTGTGGTCTTCTATTACAACTCTCTAACCTTCTACAGAAAATTCATAGCAATACTCATATGGTTGTCAACATTGGTCAGTGTTTATTTGGTCTTCTATTACAACTCTCTAACCTTCTACAGAAAATTCATAGCAATACTCATATGGTTGTCAACATTGGTCAGTGTTTATTTGAGCCTGGGTTAAGGTACTGGAACCCTTGGCTCAGCTACCATGGGCTCGACTATTTCCTCTTCCGCCTTATCATTTTATGGCATCTAATTTCGAATCCTCCCAAAGCTTTCTCCTTACTCCATTTCACCCATCATCTCAATTTTAGAGTGGTTGGCCATTCGGTCAGTTATGGAAGACCAATCAATCATGTCAGAAGAAAAAAAAACAACGCTGAATTTAATCTTAATGATAGTGTTGTACTAGAAAAATTCTCACTGCTTCTATTGAGGTGTGGGTGATGTTGCTAACGGGTCCATACTCACTTCCGCCACAGAATTTACGACACTGTTTGTACTAATGGAATTATTGTTTCCCGAAGGATACAGAAAATAAAATTTATTTTTCTGAATGAGCGTGATAATGATAACTAGGGCTCTGATTTTTAGGTGCTATGAATCGGGGAAATATTTATTTTTTATGTATTAAAATAACCTGAAATATGTGATATCAAAGTAAAGATATTTAATTATAATTTAGTTTCCTAATGTGATTATAAACAATATGCAGTACTCACGAATGCAATTTATGCTATGCCTCTGACTGCTGAAGCATTACAATACACGATTAATCTTCAGGTTGTTCATCACGAATGACCGACGATTATCGCGAAACCCTGCTTTATACCGGGAAAATGAACGTTCTGCATCGCAAGATGTTCGTCTGGCAAATTTATAGCAGGGCACGTCACTCACACTCACATCGATATCCTCTTCTCGATGACCATCTAATGCATTTGAGATTTTGCTCATAGTTTGCAACCCCCTATTGTTTACAAACACATGTCTGAATTTATTTTGTAACATTTGTGCTGTAGATCCACTAAGACTGTTAAGTTTCCTTTCAACATCATGAACATGCTGAACTGATTCTGACAGAAGGATCCCTCCCTTTTCAAGTTTGTCAATTTTACTGATATGGAAACACAAGTTAGCTGATGTATATGCCATGTCAATTTTTTACACCGTGTCACTTAACATATCCTGAACTATTACAATTGACGTTGCATCATCTTTGTCCAGCACATTAACTACTGAAGCGAAAGCATCTGCATAATACTGAACTGCAGCGAGCCTTGTTTCCCACCCCAGAATTACTGGGGTGGGTGGCAGTGGTACGTTGGGATTTTTAACCTTGAATCTGTGAATTCTTCTCGGTGACTTAACCTTCATCCGGTCGCGCCCGCCAATGAAAGTGAAAAAGAAACTCACAATTGAAAAAAAGAAAACGGGAGGACAGTAGATTACCGTAGTGTTGACGCATGTATTGCATGAAGGGGCGCGACCACAAAAAGGTTAATGAATACTTTTTTTCCCCAGGAGTTCATGTAAGATTGTAGATCACAGAAATTATCATCAGCCATGACCCTGTCGGGCTCAATATACACTGCAAAAAAAAAAAAAAAAAAAAAAAAAAAGGGGGTAAAACAAACCTGAAAAAGTGGAAGAATTTTTAAAATCTAATTGATAACAATTTTTAGCCTATTTTCATATATGAAAAAGAAATAGGCTTATGAGATCACCTTTAGTGTGTATGTGTGTGTGTCCCCCAAATAAAATCTAAACTCAAACCGTGCCCTTCAAATTTTATTATGTCTCACCAATCCAACATGGCTGCTGTGTGAAATATTTCACGGGCATTCTATATCTCCAAAACTATTACCGATATCACCCTGAAATTTTGTACAGTGATAAAGGGCACTACTTAACCTCTCAGGCAGGCATTTAAATGCCCTAGCGTCTGCACTCCAGGCGGTATTTAAATTGGCTTGGAGAGCGAGTTTTGGAGAAATTCATATTTTGCATATCTCAAAAATTATACAAGCTAATAACACAATTTTTTCAGGATGACTTACCAATGGTGTCTTGAACGACCCTGGCTGTAAATAGCGGATGAATTTGAAGCCGGTTCGTTACATATTGCGGGTGTTGAGGGTATCCATTTCACTGTCACTGTGCGTTACGCACAATATATCTATGTTTACGCCTTATAAATAGTCCGTGTATTATGTATCGGCACATTACAAAAAGTTTTATCTACACTATATCTACACAAAAGAAAGCAAAAACACTATCGAAATGCTTCTATGGGCCAGGTTGCCCTGTGAAAGGAATTTTCCGCTCTGTTAGTTGCATGCAACTCGCGTCACTCCCACGGAATGTACCATCAGCTGATGGAACATTGACATGTCCTAATTCATCATCTTCCTCTTCAAGAGGCAACAATTCTTCTTGGGAATAATCTACGTCACTTCCTACACTACCAGAATCACTAGCAAAACTACTTGCACTACTGTCTTCCTCACCCATCCGAGCACTTTTTATTTCAAACCCCGTAAGATGTCGCGAAGACCCTGCCAGTTCTCACGGAATTGTTAGGAACTTCCCCGGACAATATTCCCGATCCACGCATATCATTTACAAGAGGTTAAAATTCTTACCACAGATGGTAGTCAAGAACATGCCGAGTGACAAACGTGTCGTCAGTTTCTATTTTGCCTCGGTAGATAGCACGATGATTCTAATGTCTATGTCTCCCCCCCCCCCCAAGAAACAGGATATCTATGAACTATTTGTTGTAAGTTTACGTGGTTTGGTTTGCAAGGCCAAGGCTTCTAAAATACGTTAGTATAAGCAGTTCACATATGAGCCCAACAGATCGCGCTTGCGTAAGTGCTGTGCGCAGCGTATACCTGTACGGCAAACCTCCAGAGCAGTAACTACTGCCTTGCATATGTAGAACCGGCCTTAGAAGTTAAAGTTTACCTATGTGACCTTCAAAAACCTGTTAAGTACAAAACGAATATGGCGGCCAAGCGAAATTGAAACATTTAAATAGACTTTGTTTGCGATTTAACCATCCAAGCGCAGTGAAACTTGGTATTGCAAATGTCTATACACATTGTAATCAACTGACAACTAACCTACACCATCTGATTACTGTCGACCAAAGTATTATGTGCACTAGAGTTTGAAGGTTGTTTGTGAAGTAACCAATAGACCTACATAAAATCCATTAACATCACCATTTTCGTCGTTCTATTTTACGTTATTTCATGTAGGTTTGGAATTTTTAATTTATATTTTAATATTTTTTTATCGCAGTTGGAACACAAAACGTGCACGTTTTTAAGAGTGTTTCAACCATGCGTCACATTTACGAATTATCTCAAAAACCCGTCATCAGATCGAATCCAAATTTTAACACAATATACATTGGAATGCTGTATAACTGGTTTATTAATTTCAAAATTGTTTGTGTCCAAGAAACAAAGTTATCATTTTTGTAAGGTAACTTTTTCTCGGCTCGGGGTGGTTGGAAAATGTAGTTCTTGGTTGCGTTGTAATCGTTATATATCAAAAAGTTATGCTGTATGACTGTGAAATACGTAAATTAATTCACTTATTTTATATCGGTTTGTATTTGTACGAGGAAATAACACATGCTTCACCTGCTAGCCGCTCCGGAAAAAAAAAACTGTACAGCGTTGCCGAAATGGTGCCCACACGCATCATGGCGCGTCTCACTCGGAAGTGATGGGCTCCATATCAGCATCGCTGTACAGCGATTCCCGAAGTGGCTAGCAGGTGAACCATGTGTTATTTCCTGGTACAAATACAAGCAGATATAAAATAAGTGAATTAATTTACGTATTTCGCAGTCATACAGCATAACTTTTTGATGTATAACGATTACAACGCAACCAAGAACTACATTTTCCAACCACCCTGAGCCGAGAAAAAGTTACATTACAACAATGATAACAACTTTGTTTCTTGGACACACAAAATTGTGAAATTAATAAACCAGTTATACAACATTCCAATGTATATTGTGTTAAAATTTGGATTCGATCTGATGACGGGCTTTTGAGATAATAATTCTTAAATGTGACGCATGGTTGAAGCATGCTTAAAAACGTGCACTTTTTGTGTTCCAACTGCGATAAAAAATATTAAAATATAAATTAAAAACTCCAAACCTACATGAACTAACATAAAATAGAACGACGAAAATGGTGATGGTATTGGATTTTATGTAGGTCTATTGGTTACTTAACAAACAACCTTCAAACTCGAGAGCACATAATACTTTGGTCGACAGTAGTCATTTTGTTATGTTGTGAGGCTTTTCTGTCCCAGCATTCTTTGTTGACTGTTGTCTACCATTCGTGTTTTGGTGTGCTGGTTGTGAGAAATCTGTGCCGCTGTGTGCGAAATGTAAGTCACTATAATGGTGACTATAATGAAGCTTCGAACCCACTCCCATCGGATTTTTGACTAGTGTGGTGGATGTGATTACTCTTTGGATATGCTTCTCTTGTATGAAATTTTAATTAATTTAATTCACTGATTTGATGTGAATACTTGAATTAAACCCTGAATACAGGAGGGTCATTGATTTTTCGTTGCATCTGGAATGCTAATTCATGTCACAGATGTGTGAATCATATAATTTATTCACTAAATGAACGCCTGCCTGCCTGTATCCGGAAGAACTGTTCTACTGTGTTCTCGCACGACGGGCGGAGGTTGTTTTCGCTGGTTATTGAAGAAAAACGTCGACTATAGAGTGTGCCTTTTGACTGCTTGGCTATGCTGGTGGTTTATTAAATTTAAATTTATTATTACTCAAGTAAATCAAATGCAGTTCAATGGAATGATACCTCTTTGGTTCCTGAAGGTATTATTTTCTTGAATTTGTTCAATTTTCCAAGATAATTCTTATTCCTGGTCTTTAGCTATTTACCGTATTGATTTTTTTGTTACAGGTACATCATGTCAACTGATAAGAAGATCCTGAGGAAACCTGAACTGGATGCCTTCATTGCACAGGCCTTCTCCCCAGAGCTTATGAATGCTCATTATCTGCAGGAGCTTCAGGTAATGCTATGTCCAACTAAGGAGTAGTCATTAGGTTATAGCAGGCCAAATTTTTTTATTTATTTTTTTGTGTTAGGAGGAGGAGGTTCATCCTTGGTACCACTGATGTGCTTCACTACTGCCCTAAAATGAATGGCATACCTGCCAACTTTTACGGTTTATCCGTAAAATTTACGGAAATTGCAGCGTTTTACGGATGAACGGTGTCATTTTACGATTTCGCGGACAAAAATTTGAAACGATAATTAACATTGGATAATCCCTCCCACTTCCGTACAATCGATTGTTTGCGTGGGTCGAAGGCAAGTCCACGATAGTCAATAACTCGTTCTTTGATATGATTCGTACTTTTAACCGTGTGATGTTTGTGTTGTCATTGTAATTGAATTTGAAGCTGGGATAAGCGTTCTTCCATGTGAATCTTAGGTGTCAACACGCTCTGCTTCGCAAATTTTTTGTTCCCCTACGTTCGCTCGTTGCGATTTAAACCATATTCTTTGACCACGTGAGTTGTTTATTGTTCGCGAAGTTGGCGTTCCTTGAATGTTTTCGTATTT
The DNA here is from genome assembly GCA_946902985.2 of Meconema thalassinum. Taxonomy (NCBI): domain Eukaryota; kingdom Metazoa; phylum Arthropoda; class Insecta; order Orthoptera; family Tettigoniidae; genus Meconema; species Meconema thalassinum. The sequence continues at coordinate 1,081,554,975 of OX336388.2, read as the reverse complement.
TAAGGTTATGGCATATTTTAATGAAGTGTTCGAGTTTTTGTGCTATATCTTCGTGCTTCGCAGTTTCCTGTAGTCCTTGGACTAATTACATTCGTTCCACTTGTGTGGTTTTTTTTTCTCTACCATGTGCATATTCTTTCTTTACGAGGTTGACGTAGTGTTCATTTAATGGTTTAAGACTTTGTGTGCCTTGACTTGTTTTAATGAAGTGTTGGCTGTGTTTTATGTGATTTATGTTATAATTTTTATGTGACGTTTAGTGATCCAGGTTCCTTTCGATGTTTTAGTAGATATCGAGAATGAACAAATACAACAAGAAACAGTACTTCCAGACATTTAAAGAATCATACTCGGTTGATTTTCCGTGCATACTAAAATCAAGAAAGGGAGAAAAATTTGCCTTTTGCACGGTATGTGCGTGTGATATTAATATTGCACATGGTGGAAAAAACTATTTAAGTAATCATGTGAAGTGCGGTAAACACATAAGTTATGTTAAATCGAAGGAAGATAGCAAGAAAATCAACGCCTTTTTCGCCAAGGCTGGTAACGTTGACAGTGACGTAATTAGGGCCGAGTGTCTGTTTACTTCCTTTTTGGTGGAACACAATGTGCCCTTAAGTGTGGCTGATCATGCTGGTGCTTTATTTAAGAAGATGTTTCCCACATCAGAAGTTGCAAAGAAATATAGTTGTGGTCGCACGAAAACGACGTGCATTGTAAATAAAATGGCAAAAAATGCATCATCTGAAGTTGTTAAGTGCCTTCAGAACGGACCATTTTCTTTGGCAACTGATGGAAGCAATGATACGAATGCCAAGTTGTATCCTATTGTTGTTACATTCTATGATGTTCGGCAGGAAAAAGTAGTGAGCACTGTGCTTTCCATACCAGCGTTGGACGGGGACTCAACAGGGCGAAACATAGGTAACCTGATGTTATCACAGCTGAGTTCTCATATTATACCAATTGAAAACTGTGTTGCTTTCTGCTCCGACAATGCTCCTGTTATGATAGGACACAAAAATGGGGTTTCAGCAGTTCTGAAGGAAGTTCAACCAGATATTGCCATCATAGGTTGCATTTGCCACCTGATTAATCTGGCAGCTGAAAAAGGTGCTGGGAGATTACCAGTTAAAGTGGATGAGATCCTTGTAGATATATTTTATTTCTTAGAGAATAGTGTAGAGAGAAAAGAACACCTTCAGAAATTTCAGAACTTGCACAATAAGGAGGCAAAGAAAATTCTGAAGCATGTATGTACTAGGTGGTTATCTTTAGGCAGATGTTTGGATAGACTACTGGACCAGTGGGATCCGCTTCTTTCTTTCTTCAAGGAGGAAGTAATATTATGTACCCAAAACATTTCCACAAGCTTGACATCTTTCAGAATACCTAAAGTTGAACAAAGTGGATCCAAAGAGTATCAGAAGAAGAGAATTCTTGATTCTGCTACTACACATGCCCCTAAAAGAATAGCATATTCTTCCAAATGTGACAAACCCATCCTAAAAAGTAAGACTTCTGCTACAACTCGTGAGGAAAAATTGTTTATGTTCCTGTCCTCAAACTTGATCAAGGCCTTTTGCACTTTCCTTCATGTGACTATTCCTGTATTTGACAAATTGAATGTTGCCCTTCAGACTTCTTCCCCACAAGTTCACTTGTTATTAGAACTTCTAATGGATTTGCTAAAGCAGCTGTTCACCAAGTTTGTTAAGCCCAAAATTGTCAAAAGCTCCTCATTGCTTGAAGTTGAGTACAACTTGATTCAAAATCAAAGAAGTGATGATGAGTTAGTTATTGGCATTCAAACTGAATGATCTCCAGGATACAGATAAATCCCTTTTCTTTTCATCAGTGAGAAACTACTTTTGTACTGCCTGTGACTACATCATCAACAAGTTTCCACTCAATGATGACGTGCTAAAGAATGCTAAAGTTGCTAGGTTAGACAAAATTGAAGATGCACAGTTTTCTTCCGTTCGTTTTTTCTTGGAAAGGTTTCCTATCATGTTATGCAAGGAAGAGAATGAAACTACAGATGAAGTGGTGAATGAGCTTCAGAGGCAGTTTACAGCTCTTCAGGTAGATGACACTTTGGCTGCACATCAAGATGCTGCAAGTGATTCCAGTTGGGCACAAATATCAAGAATTCGTGGAGCCGATGGACTTCTTAAGTATAACCGAATTTCTAGAGTAATGCTCTCTATTCTCACCATACCCCATAGCAATGCAGAATGTGAACGTGTTTTCAGCCTTGTGAAGAAAAATAGAACACAGTTCAGGTCATCCATGTCCAATGAATCTCTGGAGTCTATTTCTATTTTGAAGACCAGGAGTCCCCTGGTCCCTGTTATGACAAAGCATTTTCTCAAGACTTTTTGCTGGAAGCTAAAAAGGCCACAACCATGACTTTAAAGTCGAACTAGCATGTGATTTGCAGTGTGTATTATATTATTTCTTGCCTGTGTTACGTTAAACAAGTTTTATTGTGTAAAGCCTTTTTCAATTATCGTATATCTGCTTAATTTATCAAGGAAGTCCTGTTATGTATGCTCCAAACCAATATTCACCACGCCTGCTGCTGATTAACATGGATGTCTTCTTGATTGTTATTGTACCCACAAGTTACCTTCAGAAACACAAACAGAAAAACGATAAGAAAAAAACAGAGAGCAACTAGGGTATGTGTGTGGAACGGCTGGACAAATTACCATACCCAGGTTGCATTTAAATTGAGAGAAGAGCACTAAAACTAAACTTGAAGAAAACACGAATCACATTTCATAACATTAAATATAATTGAAGGAAAGAACATCTTTACATGCATGTTAAAGAAATAGATGTAACATAAAAGGTAAAAAAATAGAACAAACAAAATAATAATCAAGAAGCAAGGAACCAATAAAAATTAAGAAGGAGATGGAATTTAATTACCCAATTTCAATGAAGAAGTCCCATTATGCGAGAACCAATTATACTCTACATCAGTAGAATTAGATTCCGAAGAAAAAATATACATTATCATCGTATAGGTTCGAAGAAAGACAAGTTCAAACCACCAAGAAGATATCTCTTGGAAATTAATAAGATAATTCTTGAAATCGTTTAGTTATTCAGGAGCAAAGGCAAGGTACGTGCGTACGGCATGAAAATCCAATATGACTGACTTCAAGTCGACATGAAAAATTAATTACATTGTTTCCGAGAAAAACGAGATCGGATAACAATCCCGGAGAGTATCCAGGCAACGGACCATGGAAAAAATAAAAATACATATCATAAGTGGTGATATTTTAAACAGAGTCTTTAAGAGACCACGCTAACGAGACGAGGAAAAGGAAAATTAACTGTTACGAAAAAAAAAATTAAGGTTAGGAAAATTCCTCGCTCAAAACAAAATGAGATCTGAACATTACACAGCACGGCACGTCAGAAAAAAGATAAAACACAACCCTCCCAAAATACATATAAATAAGTGTATTACATCAAGTTAAAAATAAGGTATTGGAACTTTCTCTTCATGCTTAGGCCTACTCGGTTCTACAAACCAAGTGACTTACTAACGGCAAAATAAATGCCAACTGCGCTAAGATAATTATTCAACAGCTCAAGACTGCAACATATAAAATATGTAGAATAACACCAACACAAATACTCGTATCGACGACCAATTCACATTTTCAGGTCACAAATAGTTCCAATAACTTTTAACACAAACAAACCTTAATAAAGAGATGTATTCCTGTAGCCAAACTTCATACATTGCGTTTTCTTCATGCCTACATATTTAATCCGATGACAGAGATTTCTCAACGGTGGGCGGTAAATGTAAATCACGTAGAGACGAAATTATATCGGGGAAAGGAAGTTTACCTGGCCTAAGGCCAGATAATCCCCGTTTTACACCAGAGATTTTGTTCTCACATCTTTCCTTCTTGCAAGAATTCCTTCAACTTCATTTGTTTATCTCAACAACCAGAACAAAATGGCCGCCGTTCGGGCTCGAACGGAGCCGATCGTGAGACCTCGAGTTCTCAAAACTTAAGTGCCAACATTAGCCACACGAGCGAGCCATCGACAAGACAGACACGCTGAAGGTTGCCGGCTCACTAGTTCGGACAGTCACCAATAGATACCGTGAAGATCAAGTTTGCAACAGCAGCCGCCCGCGGATACGACTGGAATGCACGTTAATATTTATTAACGGGTCAGTTATGTTCATCTACAAATTATGTAAGTAGATATGATTTCATTGAAATATCCTGTTTAAAGCATGAATTATTGTATTTTGTAGCCCAGAAGTATTATTATTTTCGTCAAGCCGGGGTATGTCGAAAATCGTGAAATTTTTTGTCACGCGTGAGTTTTACTGATCGCCCTTTTCAAAAGTTGGCAGGTATAAAATGGTAAGGTTTGGATAGTATCCTGATATGCTACGTGTGCTTTCATGAGCTTTGAGCTCTAAAACAAACTATTGAGAAATTCCTGGACACTATCAAATTCTGCATAGGCTTCAAAATATTGTTCATCACAAAATAAAACTGAAATACAATAAAAGTTCCGCTGTCAATGACATTAAGTCTACTGTAACACCACCAGACCGTACATAAGTAAACGGCTGAAGAGAAAACCAAATACAGTCTCACTTATCCGACGCAAACGGGTCGCGGGGATGTCGGATTACCTGGTATGTCGGTTAATAGGGAAAGAAGAAACAACATATCGTAAATGGTTGCTGGTGTCTTATTATTGATAAAGCTGATACAGTAATTTCTCTCACTGTGCAATAAAATTTAAAAGTAAGAAAGAGGTTGATACAAAGGGAGGTCAAATATAAACTTTTTTACGTTTATTGCATCAATCAATATACACACATAGAGATCACTTTTCTACAGTGTGTCCTGCCTTTGACACACATTTTCTCCATCGGATCGGTAAGTTTTTAATGCCGTCCTGGTAGAAAGAAGATGGACTTGTAAGGAGCCACTTGCGCACAAACTCTTCTACACTTGCATTATCAACGAACCATTGTCCTCCTAGGTCTTGTTTAAGTGGTCCAAACAAATGGTAGTCGCAAGGCGATAAATCGGGACTGTAGGGAAGGTGTTCCAAAGGTGTCCAGTGAATTTCCTCCAGTTTTTCCAGCGTTAATGCGGCAGTATGCGGCCTTGCATTGTCATGGGGTAGAATGACGTTTCGGATCGGTTGCCGGCGTCGCTTGCTGCGATATGCAGCTTTTGCTTCATCCTGAAGGCGACAGTAATAGGCTGCATTAATTGTCCTTTATTCGTGAAGAAAATCCACCAGCAAATTCCCGCGGAGTCCCAGAAAACTGTTGCAAGCACTATCCCAGCAGATGGGCGTGTTTTGGCTTTGACCGGACCTGCTTAGTCTCTTCGCCGCCACTCCATGCTTGATTGCTTTGACTCTGGGGTGTAATGATGGACCCAAGTTTCATCACAGGTCACAATACGACATAAGAAATCCTCTCCTTCCTCGTAGTGATGCAGGAGCCTCTGACAAACTTCCTGGTGTAAAGTTTTTTGTTCTTGGTTGAGGAGATGAGGAACCCACCTGGCAGACAATTTTCTGAAATCGAGCTCATCTTGGATGATGGTTTGAACACTTCCGTAACTTATTCCTACGGCTAACACAATTTGCGAAATTTTTATTCGCCGATCTTCAATAATGTCACGAATGGCAACAATGTTGTCTGCAGTGATGATTGTCCGCGGTCCCCTTTCATGAGGTTCATTTTCCACTGCTTCTGTTCCTGCCACAAATTTTTAGCCCACTCATACACTCAGGTCTGCGAAAGTCTTTCTTCCCCATACTGTGCGCGGAGCCATCTCAAAATTCCGGAAGGTTTGGTGCCCTCTTTTGCGAGAAATCTGATAATGATGCGTTGAGTAACAGACACGTGCACCTCTTGCTCACTCATAGCGAACTGAAGCAGCCCAGCTCCCTGCCGTGCGTGTGCATTCAAACCCCTTCTTCAGACACTCCCACCAAATTTCTGGCAAAGCCCCGCCTTAGATTTATTGCTAACGGTACATTTACATGTCATCTTCGTCATCTTGCACAGTTTCCAGCCACTGGCCGGGTCTGTTTGGAACACAAGCCTCTCTAACGTCTTCTGTCTTCCCACCATCTCTCAGCCTCCACCCTTGTCCAGTCTTCTCCTCCTTTCTTCAGGCTTTCTTCCACCCCTTTCAGCCACCTGTCTCTCGGTCTCCCTCTTGGTCTCTTTCCTTCCCACTTCGTCTCGTGTATCCTCCTGGGTATCCTCTTCTCCATTCGTTTTACATGTCCATACCTTCTAAGTCTAGATTTCTCTATACCATCCTGTAATGGTTCTTCCTTCATTAATTCTCTGGTCCTCTCATTTCTTATTCTGTCCCTCTTTGTAGCTCCAATACTGCTTCTCAAGAACCTCATCTCACTGGCCTGTATTTTGCTATTCTCCCTTCTTTTCATAACCCAGGTCTCCGAGGCATACGTCAGGATAGGGACATAGTACGTCCGATTTATGATCTGTTGGCTGTTCTGAGGGACATCCTTGCTCCATAACATGCTTCTCACACTCCTCCGGAATGCTTCTGCCTGTCTCCCCCGCTCATTTATTTCTCTATCGTTTCTTCCATTCTCTCGTATCAGGCTTCCCAGATACTTGAAACTCTCCCCTTTCTTCAGCTGTTCCCCACTAATTGTTACTCCTGTTGTGGTTCTTCCTTGTTATCACCATCTCACTCTTATTTATGCTAAATTTCATCCCATACCCTTGTATTATTCCTTCCCACACGTCCAACTGTTCATGTACCTCCTCCTCCTCGTTTCCCCAAATCATCAAATCATCTGCAAACACCATTGCTTTCATCTTTCCTTCCCCAATTACTTGTGCCACTCGGGTCATTATGTCGTCCATCACCACAATGAAAAGTAACTGTGACAGTGCACTTCCTTGTTTCAGGCCGTTTCTCTGTTCCAACCAGTCCGATCTCTCTCCTCCCAATTTCACACAGCTCACGCTTCCCTTCTACATCTCCTTTATCCTCCTTATAGTCCATTTTTCTACTCCTTTATCCTCCAGGGACTTCCATACTTTGTTTCTGCATACAGTCGTATGCTTTCTCAATGTCCAGGAAGGCCATCAGTAGATCTGTTCCATACTCATAGTGCTGTTCTTGTAACTGCCTTACAGCAAAAATCAAATCCGCCCCCGTACATATTCAAATTTGTTTTAAAAAGTTTGTAATAGACTTTTGCTTGGCTGCTGAGTGTCCTTTTCTTGCTGCCATGTCACTCATTCTCTGTAGAAGTAACATATCCAGACCTGCCAACCCTTCCGATTTATTCGGTAACTTTCCGAATTATCACCTCGTCTTCCGATCTTTTGATTACTATTAGTTCTTCCGAATTTTGGGCCCCAGTGATATATTGTAAAAGAAAAAGGAACTGCAAATAATTTCCATTCTCAAGGAGATTCTCTCTTAAGTCGTAATTGCTTTTGTGAATTGCGTAAACTTGTTTTTTTGTGTAAGTTATTGTTAGTTCCTCACTTGGCAATGAGCTCCATAGCTGTGAACTCGTAATGGTGAGTCAGCTGATCGGCCTACTGCATACTGATTGGTGGTATTTTACGGACAAACCGGTGTCAAGTCTACGCTGATTAGTCGAGGCTGGCCACGTGACTGCAGAATGGGATTGAAACCTTGTATGCTGCGCGCGGCGTTTGTGACTTGTTCGTTTGATGCCACGTATTTATACTCTGCTAGCATCACGTTTAGTGCATTTAATAGAGTTATTAATGTGTGCGTCAGTAGATAATTATATCAACGAGTTGTGTCGATGATTGTTTCGTGTCGTGTGTTTTTAAGTTTCTCTCGTCACGTTATGGCGACAAAACCTCAGAAACGTTATCTCCAAGTGTTCAAAGAAAGCTATACAACTGAATTTCCATTCATTTTACAATCTAGTAGAGGAAACCATTTTGCTCTTTGTTCCGTGTGTCGTTGCGATGTAAATATTTCTCACGGTGGAAAAACTCACATTGTAACTCACAGCAACGCTCTAAAACACATGGAGAGTGCTAGTTGGTTTACAGAAGACCAGGAAATAAGATACGTTTTTTGTTCACAGGAATGAAGACAATACTACCATTCGAGCAGAATGTTTGTTCACGGCGTTCATCGTAGAACATAACCTCGTTATCATGTTCCGATCACTTGGGACAATTGTTTAGAAAAATGTTCCCGGATTTGGAAATTGCGAAGAAATATGCCTGTGGCAGGACAAAAACATCTGCCATTGTTCATGAAATGGCACATGACACCGATTCAAAAATTATTAATGTTTTAAAATATGGGCCTTTGCGATCTCCACTTATGGTAGCAATGATAGAGATTTGCTTCCTGTGAAAATTTATGAGAGAATGATTGATATTTATTATTCAAACAGAAGCTGCGAGAGGAAAGATCTGAAGTTATATCAAGCCCTTTACCAAACTGATGTTAGGAAAATACTGAAGCATGTGTGCACGCGTTGGTTGTCCTTGGGTAAATGCTTAGAAAGACTGATTTCACAGTGGAAGCCACTGCTGAGTTTTTTTTAAGGATGAGGTGAACCAGTCCACTGGCACAAACACATCTCAAGTACAGTGCTCTCTGTGTAATCAGGCAGATATCAGACTAGAGCACCGCCGGATTACTGGAAAATATCGAGAAAAACGCAGATACTATTTGGAAATCAGTTTTACTTACATTGTACTATACAAAGTATAAAAAGTAAGAAAATACATCAGCGCTTTCGTCACATGAAAGTTTCTCACCCGTTCTACTTAGCAGTCTAATTCCATTACGTTGTTTGAATTTCTGCAATTATCCCTCACTGGCTTGGAAATCATCCTTTTATTTTGTTGGAATTTTCCGGCAAAATTTCCTAGCCTTTCCTGTAAGGATTTCACCAGAAATTGGTGTATGCCTACCACATTCTTGTAAAAACCAAGCATAGAGGCTATAGTTATCTTGAGGATTTTCACCAGTTTTTAATGTCTGTCGTTTACTTTTTAAATTTTCATTTGTCTTAAAAAACGTTTTTATTTTTATCACTGTTTTTTCTTATGTCATGAACTGTAGCTCGACCATCACCGTATTCGTCAGCAACACTAGTTAATGTTTCGCCCTTTTCAAGCCGCTTTAGGATTTCATGTTTATCTAACAAAAATTGAGTTTTACGTTTCCGTGTTGGCTGACATGTGCACCTTTTCTGCATGGATGCCATCTTCAACACAACATTACTACAGTACAACTGTCCTACATTAAGCACCTGAGGAGGGCGTGCGTGAGTCATCGCTCTTGGCACCAATGCATTGTTTACTCAGACACTAGTCTTGTCACTGCGTGGGAAACATTGTACAGTATTGGGGACACATTATCAAATCAAGTGTTGAGCTCGTACTCGAATACAAAACGCCGGATTACTGGGAGTGCCGGAGTGCTGCGATGCCGGATTACAGAGAGAGTACTGTATTTCAAAATTCCCATGGTAAAGGCACATGAAGATCAGCCTGCAGAAGTGGAATTTGGTGTTAGTCTGAACATAATACAAGATCAAGCACGTGTTATCATTGGCAAAAAGTTGGAGAGCAGTTCTTCTCCATCTGTTAGGAAAAAAGTGTCTGAACCAACTCAAACTGTTGGTACTTAAGGACGAGAGACTATTTCTTTTTCTGTCATCTAAGTTAAATTAGGCATTTTGCTTGTTTCTGGCATTTACCATCCCTACATTTTAAAAATATAACAAAGTTCTTCAATCGCAAGCACCTCACATCCATGTCCTAAGATTCATACTGATTGATTTGCTGATGGAAATTCTCTGTAGGTTTGTTAAGCCAGTGGCCTTAAAGAAATATTGCACAATTTTAGAAGTGGTTTTATCACACAAGAGAGAATCAGAAAGTTGATGATGATTTGGTAATTGGTCCAACAACATCTAGTTGTGTAGAAAATCTGGCTCCTAAGGAGAAGGAGGTCTTTTATTTGAACTTCAGGAACTACTTCACTGCAGCCTCTGATTATATTATTCATAAATTTAATTTGGACAGTGAGTTTTCTGTTAATGTTCAAGTGGCACAGATAAGGTCTTTGTCTACTGCTTCCTTAAGTGCCGTATGTTTCCAATTATGTTGCCAAAAAAAGACGGTGAAGATGGGCACCAAGCAATGGATGCATTGTTTTGTGCTCTCCAAATTGAGGATTTGCCATCTTCTATTGTGGAAGGAAAAAGAGCAGATTGTTCTTGGTCTGCAATAGGGATATACGAGGTGGAGATGGGTGTCTGAAATATGACAGACTAGCTGGAGTAATGCTGTCAATATTAACAATCCCATACAGCAACGTTAAATGTGAGATTGTTTAGCCAGGTGAAGAAGGCAAGGACACAATTCCGATCATCTCTGAATGACGAAAACCTCAACAAACTGTTAGTGGTTAAATCAAGCCTAAGTGGAAATTGCTACCAGCAGTAGTATGACAGGGCATTTTTGAAGAGAGCAAAGTCGGCTACAAGGTCTGCATTAAATCAGTAAGCAGTCTCAAGATTACCATCCACATGTATATACATCACCTAATCATAATTATGTAAGTTGTCCATGGTAATTAACTTTAGTGTGACAAAACATGAATATGTGGTAGCGAATGCGAAGTGTAATCCATCACAATGATTGTAGGCATTTTCTTTAAACACTCTGTTTCGAGCCACGTCTCAAAACTTATTCGGACCTGAATGAAACACTTGGGGCGAATAAATTGCCGGAACAAGATTCGCGCGCGCACAAACAATTAATCAGCGTATGCATTTAAATTATACACATTTATTACTATGTACACAACTATATAGACAACATATTGATATTATTTCGTTATTGCGCTGCGAGGAGCTGTGACTTGGTGCGTCCTGTCAGTCATCATCATCATCGGCTTTAACTCGAATCCGAGTATAAATCTTCTTCCTTCAGTCCAGTTTGTGGATGTGTTTACGGTGACTAAAGAGTCCAATCCTGGCATGGAACAAGCGACCACTCAAGTCGCATAGTATTGCTGGAGGAGGACGTGGTTGGGCTGCTCGAAGTTTCCTAGCTTGACGCTTGGCCTCTTCATGTATGCGTCGATCCCTTTCAAACGTCTTTACAGTATCCGAGATGGTACGGTGCCAAGTTGAGCGGTTTTCAGCCAGCATGTCCCAGGTTTGTGAATCAAGACCTGTCAATTTCAGGGTCTGCTTAAATTGGTCCTTGTAGCGCCTCTTAGGACCACCATGAGGTCTGGTGCCATAGCATTTGACGAGGTAATCTCACATCATCCATCCGATGGACATGACCAATCCATCTAAATTGGTGACCTATTATGGATGATTCTATGCTGTTGATTTGAGCCTTTTCCAGAACAGCAATATTGGTAATGCGGTCTTCCCATTTAATCCTCAGGATTGATCGAGGTTTTTGTAGGTGGAAACGCTCAAGCTTTTTAAGATCACGTCGGTAAAGGGTCCACGTTTCACAGCCATACAACAATGTAGAAATGACTACTGCTTTGTACACCATAAGCTTTGTACTCATGGATAGATCTTTATTCATGAAGACCCGGTGCGCTAATCGTCCATATGCTGCATGGGCTGCGCCAATTCTCTTATCCACATCCTGCTCACAGGTACAGCTCACAGAAATGGTACTGCCCAGGTACGAGATGTGGTCAACCTGTTCTAATGGCAAATTTGAAATGGAGATATTGAACTGAGGAAGAGGTGTGCCTGGTGAAGGTTGTGCCAAGACTTTAGTCTTATTGACATTTATGGTAAGACCAAAGCGATCACATGCACTTTTGTAACAGTTAACTGACTCTTGCAGCTCTTCTGGTGTGAGAGTTGGTGACTCAGCATCATCTGCATACAACATGTTAGTAACCTTAGTAACCTGAGTTTTCCTCAAGGAGCGGAGACGAGTTAGGTTGAAAAGCCCTCCATCAAAACGATACTTGATCTCCACACCTGGGATGTTTGTGGGTGAATCATAAAGCATTGCAGCCAAGTACAGCGCAAAAAGCGTTGGAGCCAGTACACATCCTTGTTTCAGTCCATGGGTAATGGGAAATTCATCGGACATCTTATTCTGATGGCAAACCTGACCTGTCATGCCATCATGGAGAGCTTTGATTAGATCTACAAAACGCTGAGGGCAACCAAACCGCTTCAGCACTGCCCACATGGCTGGTCTTGGAACCGAATCAAATGCCTTTTCCAAGTCATAAAAGACTAAGAAGAGTGGATTCTGTTGTTCTCTACATTTTTCTTGTAGCTGTCTCACACAGAAAATCAAGTCAATTGTGCTTGTGGAAGTTCTAAATCCGCATTGTGACTCTAGGAGGATCCTCTCAGAGATAACCTTGAGGCGGTTAAGTAGAATTCTTGCAAGAATCTTCCCCACAATTGATAGCAGTGATATACCACGGTAGTTGCCACTAACACTGTGATCACCCTTTTTAAAGATAGTGACGATAGTGGCATTCTTTAGGTCTCCAGGTACCTTTCTTGATTCCCAAATTCTGAGGATAAGGATGAAAATTCTTGTTTTGAGGGAATGACCTCCTGCTTGAATTAGTTCCAGAGGGATGTTATCTGGGCCAGGTGCTTTTCTGGGTTTCAATTGGGTGAGAGCTGCACTGAATTCATGATAAGTAGGAGGTACTGCCAACCACAGTTGTTCAGGTTGTTGCGGCACATCACAGAGGAAGTCTTCAGCAGCTTCTGATGGACGATTTAGGAGATTGGAGAAGTGCTCCTTCCAGCGTTCCAAGATTTCTTGACTATCAGTAAAGGTAGTAGAATTATCAGCGCTTTTGAGCGAGATGGTCCATATATTTCCTTGAGTACGGCATAGAAGTTCCTCAAGTCTCGAGCATCCGATAGTCTCTGCAGTTCCTGAGCCTTCTGTTGCCACCAAGTATTTTTAATCTGCCTTATCTGCGTCTGGCATTTACCCTTGAGTTCCAGTAGTTTATCTCTCTTCGTGTTGGAAGTTGGGTCTTGAAGATGGGCAAGTCAGTAAGGCACGGCTTACCAGAATGTGTCCCAAAGGCCAGGTAGAGGGCTGAGGGGCGACAGTAGAAAGACACAGTGTTGCCAAGCATCACCATCACCATGTTGTCACGTCTTGTTTCCTCCCATAACAATGTTCACTTACTGTCTCCAACATACCGCCCACCTAAATGTACTACATTTAAACACCAACATGAACGATGGGCAAACCAAATGTTCACTGAGAAAACAACACTAACACAAAAGTAAATTACACAACAAAAATATATACAGTTACATGAGCACACGTTACGGTTCAGGTAGGGGGCACAGTTTCTGGATTGGTCTCTTCAGAGTTCCGTTGCTGGTATGGACGATGGCTACTCTGACCAATCCATCCTTGCCGGATATCACGTCTTGGACCACTGCAAGCCTCCATGTTGTGGGTGGGAGATTATCCTCCTTTTCAAGGACTATGATGCCGGGCTGAATGTTCACCTCCTTGTTAATCCGTTTGGATCTTTGTTGTAGACTGTTGAGGTAGTCCTTTGACCACCTGCTCCAAAAGTCCTGCTGCATTTTCTGCAGATGCTGCCACCTGGATAGACGATTGGAGGCTACCTCTGTCAGATTTGGTTCAGGGATGGACATCAATGGGGAACCAATTAGGAAATGACCGGGACTGAGATAAGAGGGATCATAGGGATTGTCAGAAAGACGAGAGATAGGCCTAGAATTAAGACGAGCTTCAATTTGGCACGCTAAGGTCTGTAGTTCGTATGTCAAGCAGGTGTTGCCAACCACCCTTCTCATATGATGCTTCATTGACTTAACCCCACCTTCCCATAGGCCACTGAAATGAGGGGCACCCGGAGGAATGAAATGCCAAGTGAATCCTTCTTTACTACCAAACTCTTGAAGGTTTTCCACGCAGTGTTTGGATTTGAAGTGGCAGTGCAATTCGTTCAATTCATTTCGCGCTTCCATAAAGTTTGTTGCATTGTCCCGAGTAGAGGTTAAGGGTAGTCATAAAGCCCTATATTGCCAATGTTAATTTGACAATATACCGTATATACTCGAATACCACCCGCACATTTTTAAACAAAATCGGACTTGAAGAATTGGGGTGCGGGTCTTATTTGAGTCATCCTGATTTTAAAGATTTAAATTGCCCGCCAAGCGCGATATCGGGTGTTGCGAGTATCCGCTAGATGGTGCTAGCCTTCTTCCGACTAATCTTGTAGCACCTTATGAAAAGTGAGTGATGAAAGTTGCCAAGATGCAACAAAATATTTCCGAAGGAAATGCAATGGCAGACACAGGTACGAGTGAACTGCATGAAAGTTAATCATGAAATATTTCAAGAAATTGAAATGGCAGAAGCAGGTAGGCAAGTAGGCCTATTACTTGCAAGTGAACCATGAAATGTTCCAAGAAAAAAAAAGGGTGCACAAGAAAAGGTGCAATGGCAGATGCAGGTATGCGCGGGAATTAATGAGAATAATCACAAATGGAAAATGGCTAAAGCAAGCTGATATGTAATACCACCTAGAAGGAATGGGAAAAGCAAGCCGGTATATTAAAATTAAGAAAACTTCTGGCGTAGGATTGTATGAGTCATTCCTCAGAAAGAAGTAACATGATGCAAAGATTTGCATTTGAAAGAATATAGGTTATCTAACATGCATCTTGCTTTAGAAAGAAACAACATGTACAGTGGAATCTCGTTAGCACGTTCTCGGTTACGACGTTTTCCCGCTTAGCGCGATGATTTTCTCAAGTCCCAGTCCCAATTCTACAAAATACATGTTGATATATCCCCTTAATACGTTCTCTATTCCTGCTTACGACGATCAAATTTCCGTTGTACTATTTGTACGCGAACCGGATTTTATTCTTATTTCATTATAAAATTCGGCTTCTGGAAAACACGACGCGATATTGCCTCATATTCTCTGATAGTTATTGACAGTGTAGATGATTTCATTGTGTTTGACGGCGTAGAAGTGGCTATAGCAATGACGCAACACAGGTGAAGTGTGTCTCTCCCGCTGCCCTTTCTCTCCTTTAAGTCCCTATCCTACTAAATTAATGTTGATATATCCCCTTAATACGTTCTCTATTCCCGCTTACAACGATCAAATCTCCGTTGAACTATTTGTTAGTGAACCGTATTTTATTATTTCATTTTAAAATTCGGCTTCTGGAAAACACGACGCGATATTGCCTCATATTCTCTGATAGTTATTGACAGTGTAGATGATTTTATTGTGTTTGACAGCGTATAAGTGGCTATAGCTATGACGCAACACAGGTGACGTGTCTCTCTCCCGCTGTCCTTCACCCCCTTCCCTTTGTTTATTTTGCACATTTATGTCTTCGTGTTCCGCACTATTGTCTTCTATTTCTTAGTGTCCACGTCCAGTTATGACCTATTTTATTGCGTGTTTCATAATGGATAAGAAGAAAGTACGGCAGATAACTAATGACGAGAAGATTTAATACATTCGAGACGTGGACTGCAATTCTCAAATGAAGCGTGTGGATATAGAGCGAAAGTGGAACATTCCTCCGTCTACACTGAACACGATTCTCGGCGAAAGGAAGGAAATTGAACGTGCATTTGAAGAAGGGGTGAGTGGCAAAAGGAATCGTGTGCGAGAGGGACAGTTTCCTAAACTAGAAAGCGCTTTATTGAAGTGGTTCAAGCAAGCACGTGCTTCAAACATATGCATGCGCGGTCACTGGCGATAGAGCCGTCACTGGCGGAGCGCGAGAGCGAGAATGTCCTTGCTGATCAAATATAAAGAAAGACCCTGTATTATATGTGTTTGGAAGTAGTCTTGCGCATAATAGTTCGCGGCTGGGAGCGATCACTTTAGTTCGCAGCTCCTTAGCGAACTAGTTCGCTCTTCTAGTTCGTTAGTTCCCATTTCGAAGACAGATCGTTCGCTCGCCTTGCTACTGCCACGCACGCGCACCTTGTTTTTTATAGCAGTCTGTCACCACTCATTACTCGTCAGGCACTGATGCGCATAGTAGTTCGCGGCTGGGAGCGATCAGTTTAGTTCCCACTTTCGCAGCTCCTTAGCGAAGTAGGTCGCTCTTCTAGTTCGTTAGTTCCCATCACAAGTTCCCTGAAACACAGATCGTTCGCTCACCTTGCTACTGCTACAGCACGCGCTCTTTTGCTTGTTATAGCAGTTTCTTTATAACAAAAATATGAGTATTGAAACATTAGTGAAATTCCTTATTCTTTCCTATTTCCTTTTATTCCTTGTAGGAACATAGGGCAGCTACAAACTTCTTCCATCTCACTGTGCTGTTGGCCATCCTTTTAATTTGGTTCCATGTCTTTCCTTCTGGGACGACTTCTCTTTCTATTGTTTCTAAAGCCAAAAGTCGTCATTTGTGTATCATTAGTGAAATACCGTACCTAAAAGAAAACAATATGGACGATGTGTTTGTGGAAGCATACTCTAATTATTCTCTTTATTATTTTTTTCGCGTAAATTGGCGCATCACCATCCGATTCATGAACGCCCACAGGATTTTTTGACATTATCTTTATTATCATTATCGTTATCTAAATGGGAGGAATAGGATTTCGTAGTTCAGAGTTTTTGTCCATCGCTTTTCTTTGTGAATCATCGGTATAATGTTCATTTGTTAAAAACAGGAAAAAAGTAGTTGTGTCACCATGTATCAACAAAAATAGAAAACAAGCAGTTCATTAAAATGGTAATGTTAATCCAGTTCGCACGGGGTGCACTCAGCCTCGTGTCTGACAGTGAGACAGTGCCCCGGTCACGAAAACCAAGAGATATTTTCAAATAATCCCATATGACTAAGTTAAATAAAACCGAGGAATTATCCCCACATCTAAATCAGTTAACTATCAGTAACTTCAATTTATGAACCGCCACTGTATTACAATACAAATATAAGGTAGTTATTACCTGTTAGCGTGTTAGCACTTGTAGTGTGTTATGCTGTTATTACTGTGTTATAAACCAACATTCAACATTCGCCGCACCGCGCCAAAACTTGACAATCTTGCAACTAACAATAGATACACCCAATCAACTGCACCGAACTAAGTGACTGAACGAACCAAAGCGCATGCGATTGTGCAATGAGTGGTGATGTGACGAGCTACGGCGGTCCCTCGCTCTCGCGCTCTTACAAGGATCGAACGAACTAACAAGCGAGGGATCTGGGAACTAGTTCGGTAGTTCGCCTGTGGGATCCGCTCTTCCGAACTAGTTCGTTCGCGAACTACACAAGACTATTTGGAAGCGGATGGGGAACATTTTCAGCATCTACTGTAAATAATGGCCAGTAAAACTGCATGGTAGGCTACTGATTTTAAGCACAAAATTCTGCCGTAGGCCTACATATGCGTGCGCGGTCGCCGCCAACTGAGCCGTCACTGGCGGAGAGCGAGAGCGAAAATGTCCTTGCTAAGCAAAAATAAAGACTCTGTATTATACTGTAGTGTAGAGGTACAGTAATACATTTTTATGTTATTTATTGCATGTAAGTTACTGATAACCTGTGTTTATGTCGTGACTGTAGTAGTGCATACAATAACTTACTAAGGTCGGCGATCAAACGTCCATATATACGCCGCGTTCTTTCTTATACGTTGTAAATGCAGTATGGCGTTTTTCGGTAGTACGTTTTCCCGCATATGACGTCCAAATTTTTCAGTCCCTTGAAAAACGTACTAACGTGATTCCACTGTATTGTAGAACAGTACATTACACGGTACAGGTTATGTAACAGAATACTTAACTTGATAACGAAGTAGGGGTAGCAACCCATATGTTTGTAGAACACTTGCTTGTGCAGTATTGATGACATTATTTATGTCACTTGAAGAACTTTCACAAAGTAGAGACTTATCATATGTCATACGAAAACAAAGTCTTAAGAGATAATGTGTTCACATTATAGATATATTGCGTAGGAATAGTTATCCGTAGCACTTGAAGATGTACAGTTCACATCTTAATGTTCATTATATAAACATGTCGCAGGAACACGTTACATATGATCTAGGTTAGATCACTTTAAAAAATGTCTTGAAGACTTGGCGAAGGTTTTAGGAACACTTCATTATGCAGAAATTACAGATGATACGGTGAACAGTTGGAAGTTTATCGTCTGGTAGCAAGAAGGGTGATCAGCATAGCAGCTGACGATGAAAGCACAAAGAGGATGGTTCAGCAAGCCTCTTAAATAGTTGACAGGCCAATGTTCTCGTGTTTTCCATGGCCCAGGATTGGAGACTTCAGACCACGTTGTGAAGAAGAAGCGCGGTGAATGGCTGGAGCGAGACCACGTCATGGTGATAGCCAATAAGCGCGTAGCTTATGGAGACCAGTATATAGTACCAAGAGAATTCAAGGCGTGCAGAGTGACCTTAACACTTAGAAAAATGTCTTAGAGGCGAGCTATGGCTTATAAACTAACAAGTAAGTAGATCATTTTAAACATACTAGGTTTAAACGAGGAAGCGTAATACGAAGAGAAATGTCACACACACAAGGTGACCAAATGAGGCTATGAAAATTAAATTCTGGTCTGACTTTTGACACATTCACAAAATTAAAAAATTTATCCAATAAATTATTCGCAAATGCGAACAGCCGCCATGGATGAAGATAATCTATAGACGACCTATTCTTATTATTTTATTTTAATTTTATACGTGTAGTAAATAATTATTGTAGAGCCTCCGTGGCTTAGGCGGCAGCACGCCGGCCTCTCACCGCTGGGTCCGTGGTTCAAATCCCGGTCACACCATGTGAGATCTGTGCTGGACAAAACGGAGGCAGACAGGTTTTTCTCCGGGTACTCCGGTTTTCCCTGTCAATATTTCATTCCAGCAACACTCTCCACTATCATTTCATTTCATGTGTCATTCATTTAATCATTGCCCCAGAGGAGTGCGTCAGGCCTCGGCAGCCGGCACAGTTCATATCCTCGCCGCTAGATGGGGGCTTCATTCATTCCATTCCTGACCCGGTCGGAGACTGGAAGCAGGCTGTGGATTTTCATTTTCATTTCATTTCAGTAAATAATTATTCAAATAATAATTTTTTAAAGATTACTTCCCCCCCCCCCCCCCCCCCCTCCCCCCCGCACAATCGTCACACCCGGATTTTATCAACAAATATTAGGCCGAAAATCTGCGACGATTATGCGAGGAAATACGGTACATATCTCATTTTCATGTAGTGCTTCGGTGAGAGTTTGCCAATTTGTGTAAGGGTGTTAATGTTGCTAGAAAGGTTTCTGATTTGGGTCTGAGTTTCTGACTGGTTGGGATACACCGAGACGCTCCGACTCGTCCCTCGCATGATGTCGAGTCCCCCCCAGAATCCGAATGAGACTCGTGCGTCGCAGGTTTCACGACGAGGGATTTATCCAAAGACTTACCCCTGGGGTAAAAGAAATATTGAAATGTTGTGCCATCATGCTTACTAGACTTGAGTTTGTTTTAGACGCGTACACATCCATGTTGCAACTAAGGTTGTTAGCCCTAGAGGTTGCCTCAGGGTGTTTTCTGGCTTCTCTATGCTACCAAGGCTTCAAGCCTCGGAGCCCCGAGCACTGATCGGTTCGTCGACCCAGCTTCCCGCTGGGATTGGTTACCCAACCTTCCACTGGTTTGCTGGACTTAACAGGGGCACCTCGTGTAGGTTACGTGCTGGAGTTGGAGTGAAATAGGCTAAGTTGGATTCTCTTGCTTAATCCAATAGGTTCATGTTGCAGATTAGCAACGACTCATTTCACTCCCATTTGCCAGAGTCACAATGACTCCTCCCAGTTTTATTCCTGGGACCCTTATCTATATACAGTATATATATAAAAATTAATGTTACGTGATAGTTTGTCTGTGTGTCTGTCCTCTATGCGTTCATATACCTTTCATGCGATTGCGATGAAACTTGGGTGAGTTGTTGTGCACTCCAGGGAAGGTTTCTAGGTACAAATTATGTAACACACTAGGGTGAGTGACTAAACAGGAACCCTTATATTCCACAGTAACCCAATTGCACAATCTGAATACTTATCACACAGCAATGCCTGGTGTGAGAGTAGCTTGCTGATTCATCACAAGGTGACATGAGGAGACTGTCAGCAGCCCGCAGTGTTATCTGGGATTGCTGTCTATTCCAATACAGTTCATGCCACGGTTTTTGGCCGGGGGTTCTTAAAACTAAACTCAAGCTTGGCTGCCGGTTCGAATACGGTCTGGCATTGCAACTCACGCCGGGTATACCTGTCCACGCACACGTGGGTTTCTGAATTAGTGAATTGATTTTGTTGAGTCGCTTCAACAAATGAGTGTGTTTCATACATTTTTGCGTCAGTGCATGTGTTTTCTTTGTATGAGTGCGAATGCTTGACAGAATCGAATCATTCACAGCGACATTTAGTTCGTGTGACATAATTTGCTTCATTCATTACTTAATAATTGTCCATCTATGCGTCTAACCGGGGCAGATGACTTTGCTGTATTGATTTGGGAGTATCTCAATATTCAGGCATTCAGTATTTTACCAGTTACATCTACATAATTCAACCAACATGTGCATTTCTAAATATAGATATTTGGTGTCACAACTGGTCTAAGTTCTGTGAACTTGCGTGGTCAGGGAAGGGGCAGGCGACAAGTGAAGGGCCTGTCACCATCCCGCCAAGTTATCTGGTATTCCTGTCTATTCCAATACTGCTAACATAGGGCAGTTGCCTAAACCACTGTGGTGTTGCGAGTGAGTGAGTCACCGACCAATGTATTTGGCCTGTTACTACGCAAGGACCGGGAACCCCACACGTCTGTCATCTCGGGCTATATTGTCATCTATGCGATCCACATTCCTCTCAGATTCGAGAGCTGGGACCTGAGCAGTACGCCAACAGCTCATTTTCTAGATGCAACGAGTTTCGGTGTAAGCCAGCAAATAAGGTTGAGCCTAGGAAGATACTGAAGGTAGAAATCTGAATTACCTATATCAGTTTTTAAAATTTTACCTTGTTTAGTAATCGTTACCTCCTTCAATTTGCCTATTATTATCACTAACCCCCCAGGGGCTCACATCTAGTGGGAAGTGGGTTGGCGACCACGGAACCCCCAGCTGTGTCTGGCATTGCTTCCACATACTTGTGCCGGGCTCCTCTCCGTCTTCTTTCCTGTCGACTTCCCTTGGTCAACTCTTGTTCTTTTCCGACCCCAACGGTATTAGGGTATATGAAACTTAATTCCATTTTGGAGTTAAATATGGTATTAGGGTATCCGAGGCCTAGGGAGCCTTTCACTTTCCTGCCTTAATTGGCCCTAGTCTTCTTTCCTGATCCCTAATTCTTCGAGGGGTCAGACTTCTTGTTTTCTTTTCATTACATTTACTTTTTGCTTTAAGATTCCTGCACTGTTTTTGTTAATTGGCTCCCTGTATAATCAAACTACCTCAAGTGAATCTTTTGAATCTACACTACATTTTGTAGTTGTTTTCAAACTTAAGTTGCAGTTTGTAAGTATTTTCGGTTTAAATTGCATTTTGCCTGTATTTTCAACCTCAATTGCTTTTTAGTAAGTCTTTCAATGTAGGGGCTGGCACTTTCGTGAGTATTTTGAATCCCCATTGCATTTTGTAAGTATTTCGACTGTACATTGCATTTTGTACGTATTTTGAACCAACCTACGTTTTGTGCGTGTTTTTCAATCTATTCCTTTTGTGAGTATTTTCCTTCTAAATTCCATTTTGTAAGTCGTTCCAATCTGAGTTCCATTTTGCATGTATTTTCAGTCTTACTTAAATTTCGTAATGATTTTCATTTCATTGTCATTTTCGCTATCACCCAGACCATTAGGGGCAATAACCTAGATGTTAGGCCCCTTAAAACGATAATCATAATTATCATTAAGGGCAAATGACCTCGATGTAATACCGCAGTTGTTTTAAGGAACCTAAAATCAATAACATTATTTTTTTTAATTTTTTTTTTTTTTTTTTATAGTTTCGGTCGTCTATGGACCACGTTATTTCAACTGCCTTTTCCCTCGTTCTTTCACAGTGGCTCAGTATTCGCGCATTCTTCTTTGGTGAGCTTCCCTTCGTTCTTCGGTCCACTTCTTGCCGGTTTTCAATATAGGTTTTGGCTGAAACTCTGTATCTCCCCAAGTTTCTTCTTCAAAGAGTCTCGTTCCAAGATGTCCTCATGTGATATCCCCAGTTCTTGTGGGGCTTTTTCCACCTCTGTAAACCAGATCCCTTTGGTTTTCTTTCCCACAAAGTAGGCATAGATTCGATTAGACAATCTTCCGGAGTTCATTCGTGTTAAATGGCCATAAAAGGAGAGTCCTCTTTTGCGAATGGTGTCCGTTATTTTCTCCACATGTAGTTCATCGTTGTGTCGTCTTCTATACTCTCCTCGTTCCTTGACCGGGCCCAAGACCTTTCTCAGAATCTTCCTCTCTTTGGCTTCGAGTTGTTCTGCCAGGCTTTTCTTATTCATCGCCAGGCATTCAGATGCATATAACGCCTCCGGGCGAATGACGGTAACAAAGTGCCTCAGTTTGACCTTGAAGGACATTGATCGTGTTTTGTATATGTCTTTGGTTAAATGGTAAGCCATTTCCATTTTGTTAATCCGTGCCACGAAGGCTTCCTTTTCACGAATGTTGGGCTCAATCCATTCACCCAGGTATTTGAATGTCTCTACCTGTGTTATTTGTCCTCCATTCACCGTAAGTTCTCTAGGTTCTGACTTGATGTTCGTTATAAACTGTGTTTTCTCAAACGAAATCTGAAGACCTGCCTTTGCTGCTTGCACCTGTAATTGATTGATTTGTTCTGTGGCCGTGTCAAGGGAATTAGAGAAAATTGCAACATCATCTGCGAAAGCTAAACGGTCGATTGTCAGGTTTTTGTTCTTACAACCTAGTCTGACCCCATTCTCTATACCACCCTTACACAATTCTTTACGCCATTTTTGAATAACTTTCTCCTCAAGAACACAGTTGAATAACAGAGGCGAGAGCCCATCTCCGTCTCACCCCTGTCCGTATTGCGAAGGATTCAGAAATCTCTCCCCTGAATTTCACTTTGGAAGCTGTATCCAATAGGAATTGGTGAACGATTGCTCTAGTCTTATTATCTAAACCAAATTCTCTTAAAACCTGGATCAGGGTACTTCGATCCAGTGAGTCGTAAGCCTTCTTGAAATCAACAAAAGTCTTCAACAAATTTCTTACTTCTCAGATTCATGTACGATAGAATTGATTTTAGATTCATGATTTGCTCAACACGAGCGCCCCTTTCGAAATCCACCTTGGTATTCGCCCAGTTCATGATCGAGCTGTGCTTCCGCTCTCGTTTGAAGCGCTTTCGTGAGAATCTTGTATGTTATCGAGAGGAGTGATATGTCACGATAGTTGTTTACGTCCGCTTTATCACCTTTTTGTGCAGGGGGTGAATCAGGGCCGATGTCCAATCACTGGGCAGTTTCTCTGTTTCCCAAATCTCCCAGATGATATCCGTTAGCTTGTCGACTGGTTTTTCACCTGCGTATTTCCAGAGTTCGGCAACTATTGAATCCTCACCTGTTACTTTATTGTTCTTAAGTGAGTGAATGATCTGCTTGATTTCTTCCCTAGTTGGTGGACCCGAGTCTGGATTGTCGAGCACATTATTGTGAAAGGAAAATTTCGATGTAGGAGCCTCACAATTGAGAAGGGACTCTGAGTATTTCGCCAGGATTTGTCATTTGTCTTTGTCATTGTAAGCAACTTTCCCGTCGGGATTCCTAAAGTGAAGACTGGGTGGTGTGTATTTACTGAGATTTTGCTTGAAGGTTTTATAGAAATCACGGGTGTTGTTCTTTTTGAAATCTTGGTCTATCTGTGCCAACTGATTTTTGTGGAATACTCGTTTTATCCCGTGTATGGTTTTATCAGCCTGCCTTCTCACGACCAGGAATCTCTCCCTGTTTTCTTCATTCTTCTGTTTGTTCCATCGCAACCAGGCCTTTGGTGAATGGCATCATCACATTCATTAGTCCACCAAGGATGCCGCCTTGACTTTGTCAGTGGGATGGTTTCCTGTGCCGTTTCAAGAATTGCTTCTTTGAGTTGTTCCCAATTCTGTGGCTCAAGTCTTTCAAGTTTCTGACTGAATTCGCTTTGTGTTTTCAATTTTTCCACATCAAACCTGTTGATCTTTCTTCCCTGAAATCTCTTGGTGGATCTTGGAAGAAGTTTTAATTTTATCTTTGAAAGATAGTGATTAGAGTCAAGATTCGCGCTTCTTAAGACTTTTACATTCTGGATTTCTCTACGAGATTTACGAGAAATAGCAACGTGGTCAATTTGGAATTCGCCGAGATGGGGATTTGGGGATGTCCATGTTTTCTGTTTTGCAGGAAGTCGTTTGAAAGTGGTTGACTTCATCACTAGGTTGAACGCCTTGCACAACTCCACTAACCTTTCTCCATTGCGGTTTGTTCTTCTGTGGGCCGGGTATTCTCCGATAATATTCTTGAATTTCTTTTCCTTGCCGAGCTGAGCATTGAAGTCCCCAAGAAGGACGATGATGTGTTCCTTGGGAATCTTGGATTGAATATCTTCAAGCTCTTCCCAGAAGATTTCCGTCCCTTGTGGATCAATTCTGTTAGCTTGATTAATTGGGGCATGGACGTTCACCATGGTGTAGATTTTATTTGTGCTTCGAAACGAAAGGTTCGAGACTCGACTGTTGGGGGACATGAATTTGGTGATGGACTCTAAAATCTTCTTACTGACCACAAATCCTGTACCAAGGTGAGGGATGGATTTTACTATACGTTTTCCGACTTTACCTTTGAAGATTCTATACCCCTGGGAGTCAAAAGCTTCTACATCAACAAACCTTGTTTCCTGAATTGCTGCGATCAGGATTTGATGATGTTGTAGGGTGTCAATCAGTTGTTTCAATTAACCGACCTTTATAAGGGAGTTCACGTTGAAGGTTGCGAAGAAGTTGTGACGTTTGTGTCTGATCTTGTTTGTAGGATTGTTTGAGCGGATGAATTATCAATAAATGATAAAAATGGTCCGGTTAGCTCAAACAATGCCAGCGTTTCGCCCCAGTGTGCCGTTGGGCTCGTCAGTTGGTACAGACACACCTACCAGTACGCGTGGCTAGCACATACTGAGGAGGCCATGCAAGACACAAAATACAAGCAGTATTGACGTCACGGGCATGCCAATGTGCCACGGGAATCAAACTCCCTTTCATAAAAACAAAAGCCTTACCTTGGCAATCCAATTAAGGTTTTGAATATTCCCAAAGGGAATATGATGTAGTTTCCATTTGAGCGGATGAATTATCGATTATTTTGTTAGTTATACTGAAGGAATAGCACTCATTTCAGGTTCTGTATTGGAAGGAAGCTTTTAGTTTTACCTGACAGTTAATCATGCGATCATGACCCACGGGACCTCCTTTTTACATGGAATCCGAACCCCAGGACGTGGCATTTCACTTCGAAAGTCTCACATGCATTTACCGGGAATCGAACCCTGTCCACCTTGGTGAGAGGCCAACAGCTTGACCGCAGCGCCACCTCGCCCAGGTTCCTTATTGACCGTATATATGTATATATTGGAAAAGTAATACTTCTTTCATATTATACTGAAGGTTCGAAATTTGTTAAAATGAAACTTTTTAATGCACATTATTTAGGGAAAAGGGAAAGCCTTACCTTGGCAATCCAATTAAGGTTTTGAATATTCCCAAAGGGAATATGATGTAGTTTCCATTTGAGCGAATGAATTATCGATTATTTTGTTAGTTATACTGAAGGAATAGCACTCATTTCAGAATTTAGTTATTCTGAAAATTTTTGCTATAGTGGTGTTTGTTACAGCAGAATTCTACTGGATAGTAGGCCATTTAGTTAAAAACTGCAAGAAGGCTAGAAACATAACGAAGGAGAATCTTCGTAGATAACACGGCTCATTTACTCGATTTAGTTATTTGCCTTTACTATACTTTTTATTTTTTCCAAGATTGCAAAAATTGGGAGAAGAGATTTAATCTCTGAATAGTTGTTGGTGTTTCTGAGGCTGCCTACATCATGGAAGCTAGTCAGTCTTTTTAGGCAGGGGTACAATATTAACTGAATTTACTTACTGCACTGATCTCATATTGGGACTCGTGTTTTATTTAAGAAACATTTATAATTTATTTTTCTCATGTCTTATCCCAATCATTGCTTTATAAAACCATGTTGCACGGCTTTCAGAATGGCGGCGGGTACTCTAGGAATATGATGTATTTCACTCTCTGTCCTGCGGTAATCTAAACTTGCCTTTTGTTTCCAGCTGCCATTGGTGAGCAGTCGTGGAGTTCAGCTTGCTGCACTCTTCATGCAAGGAGTGGAGACAGCTCTATTGGCCAATGATGCTTGTGGTGCACCGATACCCTGGCTTATGTGTTGCCCATGGCTCTTCTTTGATGGCAAACTGTTCCATCACAAGTTAGCACGCACAGCTGTTGTGAAGAATCTCCTCGAACTCTGTGATCACCACATTGAACATGTGGTTAAAGTTGAACGCATGCGCAAGGCAGTCTTGGAGGGACTCAATGTGCAGTTTGCCCGTCCCCCCTTACCTCAGATGACAGGTAAATATTGGTGGTCATGTTAACATTGGATATGAGGCCCAAGTGCTTTTAAATTCATTTTCTTTGTGCATCCAAATGTTTTTGATGGTCATGGCAAAACAATTGGAAAGATGAGCCTTATCCTTATCCATGGTATCTCTAGGCACTGTACAGGATACATTCAGAAAGGTACCAAATAAACCCTAATGTAGGGCAAAATCAACCCTTTTTAAGGATGGAGGTCGTCGTATTGGGGTCCCAAATGACTGCCAAGTTTGTAGGTTGCATCTCCTATTTTCAATGAATTGTATCTACCTCTCCTGGTAGGCTGCTGATTATGGTCTGCGCCAACCCACCTGCTGTAGACACATGTACTTCCATCTTCTTCCATATCACCTGCTTTATTTCCTTCTTCCGAATCACCTTCTCCCTTCTTTATTTCTCCTTTCTTTTCTACCTTTTACTTCACTTCCTCTCCTTCAGTTTCCTCCATATCACCTGCTTTCTTTCGTTCCTCAGTTTCACTTTTTCCCTCCTTCCCTTCTCCTTTCTCTTCTACCTTTTCCTTTCCTTCACCTGATTCTTCTTCACCTTCTTCCACTTTACCTGCTTTCTTTCTTCCTCATTCTTCCTTTTCTTCTGTTTTCTTATTCTCCCTTGTTTTTCTTCTTCACCTTCCCTTCCTGCTTCTGTCTCCTTCCCTTCCTAATTTTTGGCCTCTTCCTCCTTATC
Organism: Meconema thalassinum; assembly: GCA_946902985.2. NCBI lineage: Eukaryota > Metazoa > Arthropoda > Insecta > Orthoptera > Tettigoniidae > Meconema > Meconema thalassinum. Next base: position 1,081,527,514 of record OX336388.2, on the reverse strand, counting down.
TGCCTTATCTCGCTCAACAGTTCCTTTCTTCTTATCTTTTCTTTCCCTTTATCTCTTTTGTCTTCTCCTCATCCTTCAATCTGTCATCTCCATCTGTCTGACATCTCATCCTCTTCCTACTCCTTCTCATTGCCTTCCATCTCGTCATTTTCTTCCTCCACCTTGTCCTCCTGTCTGTCCTCCTCGTCCACCTTGTCGTCCTCGTCTTCCTCCTCCATCTCTTCTTCCTGTATGTTGTCTTCCTTCTCCTCTATCTTGTCCTTCACCTTGTCCTCTATCTCATCCTCTTCCTTGTCTCCTCCTCCATCTGACCTTGTTCTCCCTCTTTTCCATCCTTTTCTTCTTCTCCTTCATCTTCTTCCTCTTCATTACCACCTTCGTGGCTCCCCCCCCTCTCTAATGATTTTCCTGCTTCTTATGCTCAAGTGATTCTCTTATTGAGTCAACCTTCTCATTCTCCAAGTCTACCTTCTATTAAAACCACTTTCATAGATTCTACCTTCTCATTTATAAACACTTTCAGAGATTCTAACTGCTGACACATCTGTTCACTGATCTTTGTCATTTTTTTACTCTGCTCCTCACTCAGCTCTGTCATCTTGTCCATGAGCATTTGGACCCAAAGAGATTCCATATCCTTCCCCATTCCTATTTGTACTTCTACCAACAATTCATAATCATCTTTAATCTTATCATCTACTACTATCACAACAAATTTAACCACACTTTTCTTAACTTCATTGCACTGTACATACACTCTAGCCTACTGATCATATTTCATTTTTTCCCTTGTTAGAGCCCCTCATTGGTGCATCATTTGTAGCTTTTCGAAGGTTACAGGGGTTGCTTACGGTGTTTTGCACACAAGGAAAGTACTCGCAGAATTAACTTCTTGGGAAAATAACAGCATTAATCATATTTCTTTAATTTCTTAATATCTGCACCATAATCTTGCAATACAGGGTCCACTAATATTTTGCTTTTCTTTCAACAACTCATATCACTTATTTTTCCATCACAAAATGTAAAACAATCAATCCCTGGTGAAACATCACTCCTCTGCCTTGGACACACTTCCTTCACATCTGATACCCTGCAATTCATATCATATTCCTGATTTTATTTGCCCCTGATACTATTTCAATAGCACAATTCTAATATCTACATATATTATTTTCTTTCAAAGCTCCTACATTACAAAGCCTTTTACCTTTATTGTTGGTTAGATGTCCATGGTAAGTTTTCCAACTTAGGGCACTACAAAGAATGTTCAGCCCATGCACTAAGGCAGCGATCTTGTAACCTTAATGTTACTACTTGTACAGTCACACTACTAATGATAATAAATGTATATGAAGCTGTATGTAATTACGTTACGATAATCCTTTAACGAATGTCATCCACACTTTTATCGAAGTCGTAGAGTTCTGTCTTTTGCTGGCATGGACAACGTTTATCTAGGGTTTGAAGTCGTCCCGTCCTTTTTGGCTTTCTCACTCTCCTGGGCATATTACACACAATCTTGACACTTCTACCTACAGCAGTAGCCATCTGTTCCACAGTTTTATGTAACACTATGGTAAGACCTCTCGACAGAATTTCAGAATATTGTGTTAAAGTGACTCTTCTACTGTGAAATCGGACCACTTCACACAATTTCTTCAGAGGTGGTTCCTTGCTTTAACTACTGTATATGTGGAAACTATTCTCAAGTGTATAAGACCCCAAGGGACATCTGGGCCTCTTCAATTAAATCTTGCAGGGAGCTATTGTTTATGATATCTTCTTGTGTGTGTATACATTTTACGCCCTCTCTCAGGAATGATCAGTGGCCTTGATTAAGATGCCTCATTTGGTTGAAATTCTCAAGTGGTCATTTTAACCTCACATCACAAGTTGTAATATGAGTGTATTTTTGTCACTGGTTGTAGCTCGCTCAGTGTATGGCTCAACAAGCTGGTCCCTCACACTTGTTAAAATCTACAGATCCTCATTAGTATGTTTTATCACATATCAAGTCATTTTCAAGTCCTGATTCTTATCTAATGAAAATAATGTAAAAGTACTTCATATATCACGTTGCATATTTTGCCGCTTACCACTTAGTACGATCGCATTTTCGTCAGCCCTGAAAGCATGCTTTGTTTGCCCCTAGAGGAATGTGAGCCATCCACACAGTGATAACATTCCGGCCAACAGGCGGACGATGGTTGCGACATAACAGCACGCAACATCCCTTGTCAAGCTGCCTATTTATGGATTTGTGTATTCAGCAGGAGTCTGTAGGAACTAGCATTACGTGAGCGAGTGCTGTATTTACGCATATACGCATTACACTACCGAAGTAGTTGTGAAACCTAGTGATAATTTTGTTGCGTTATATTTAAATAATGGTGAAGGTCCCGTATATGCTCTATTTAAATAAATTTAAATATTTGCTTGCATATAACTCGCATTTTCTTGACACCCTACGTGTTTGGTAGTGCTTCCTAGCGCGTTTTTCTGTTGACGCCAGTAGCAAATATCAATTACAATTGTCGTCTGCGTATTTCATCTCTTTGAGTTTAAATCCAGCCGAAAGGATCGATTTCCACAAGAAAATAAATCACACTAACTGAGAAACAACAATGGAACATGAAGACAATACTGGTAGACCTTCTTGTCGACAATGCAACTAATGGACAACAAATTCCGTGAAAGCACAGCCGTTAAAACAAGCAATAACATCGCGGGCAAGACTTGTCTTAAACTTACTACGATCTACATGATGGCGTCAGAACTTAATGCGAGATATATGTGGGAATACTTTTTCCTGCAATTTCAAATTTAAAAAGGGGGCGTGAGATGTGCGAGCAAATACGAAGTGATGAGGAAATGAAAATTCTTGAAGTAGCCTAGACAGAAATCATATGAACACACTGTCAAAATTAGACTCTACATTGTAGGCTACCAACTTGGACAGCCGTACGCAAACAATTTTTTTTAAAACGCCAGTGATTTTTGTTATTGCATTAAATATGTATAAATATGTTAATTATTAATTTGTTACATGCAAATAAATGTGGCCTATATTTGTTTGAGGTTAAAATCTATTTGTGTGTGTTCGCTAAAATATATAAGTTGGCCTGGTACGGTTTGCAACTACAAAGTTACAAGGTAATAAAATAGATATGTGTAATGCAATATCCCTAACCAATTTAAGAGATTTTGGTAATTGATTTTTGTTGTTTCTGACATTTATAATTAATTTTTGGTGTTATCAGGGATATGTGGACAAGTTCAAATCATTGCTGTGTTTTGTCACGTTCTGTGATTTGTTTGAGATCGCGTGATGGCGGAAGTTTTTTTTTTAAACACGCGCGAGCATGTCTAACTTCAAAAGGAACTTCAGATAGGTACTTTGTGGGAACTATTAGGTCTGAAAACATTTAAACTCCTACTACAGTATTTGAATTTAGAGGATAGTACATTTTCCCCTAGTTTTCATTGCTCTCGTTTCTCCATGCTGTGTGAACTAGTTCTGTAATACAGTAAATCTGTAGGTTGTTTAAAATTCTATATGTGATTGTACGTACTTCCGGTTAATGCATTTTATGCTTTACCCTTACTGCCTCAAGTTAATGAGGTTTAATTTATAATTTTTCAACTGTACGTTTTCCCAGTTTTTTTTTTTTTTTTTTTACATTCAAATTTTTTCAGTCCTTTGAAAAATGTACTAACGAGGTTCCACTGTAATTCCTTTCGTGTACTGAACTGCCCGAAACATCAGTTGTGTATAATTCTATATACAGCACTTTGGAATAAAAAAGTTGGAAAAGTTGTCTTTATGTTTGCACAGACAGTACAGCAGCAATGACTGGAAGATTCAAAGGATTTGTTGCAGGACTGAAACTCTATTAAATAGCTCTTTTATCAGCTAAAAAAATCCTCAAAAAACATTTTGACAACCAGCATATCTCAGTATGAAGAACTAAAGTGTCATATTGAGATTCCGCTACATGCCACAATTGTTTGAGGAGTCTTGTCTTAACAGCCCTCGACTTAACCAAATTTACAATGTTGACGACAGTCTTAAAAAAAAACATTTTTCAGTTCTGTTGAAATAGTCTTCACCACCAGAGCCTCACAATGTATGAAACAATGCGTTGATCCTATGCTCGGGTAATGATCTAATTATGAACAAAAAAAAGAAAAAAAGCACTAAAGGGAGTGTACCGGTCGGTATCTCTCTCTCTCTCTATATATATATATATATATGTATATATATAAATGAAAGTTGGTCTGTTTTTCCCGAATTTCCACGGAATCTTGCGTTATGAACTCGTTTCAGACTGATTTATGACCGTTACATACCAATACAAAATTTTTGTCTGCCTGTGTACAACTTTGTACGCTTTTAACTCGAGAACGGCTGGGCGGATCGGTGTAAAATTTCGTACAGATATCCATCCGAGGCACGCCAGCAATCACTGATGAAACTCTTCTCCCTACCTCTCATAAATGGGGGCCTACTCCGCTTAAAATGCATGCTGAAATAGTCATAGGTCGAAACAAAGCTCATTTTGAGCCACTGAATGTGAGGGGGCCCCGAAAACCCCATTTTAAGGCCCTAAAACCAACAGTTTTTGAGATTCCCAGGAAACTAATTTCATTTAATAAACTTATGAAAGGTCGCGGTTTCAAACCCAGTCGAAGTAGTCGGATTTTTTAAGAGATTAAAAATCTCACAGTATGTCTTCCTTCGGAGGGGAAGTAAAGCCGGCAGGCACATCCCATAGATTTATGGCATGCAAAAGAATCTTCTACTAACTACATTTGTGTGGAGCTAAAATTTGTAGGTTCGATTTGATACGCTTAAAGTTTCAACGTTCATCGCCAGGTGCTGGTTACGATGGCATCTAGTGGCCAAGTTATCAACTAGGTGTCGAGGACAATAGAATTTGGTAGCAAAAGTGGGAACTACTTGAAAATTGATCGCCTGCAGTCATTACCTGAATTACAATAACACACAGCCATCAATTAACACCGGTTGTCAGACGATTCTACACACACTAAAAGTACACGGGGCTACATGACTGCGTTGTCGCAGCCCCTAAACTAAGGAACCAACCAAACTTATGAAAACCATTAAAATAATAAATTCAGTTCAAGAATTCCAGTCACAATCTCCTCGAATCTCAACGCTCGCCTTAAAGGCATCTAATAACATTTATACTGTAATAAATGCCCATGCTCCCACTAATGATGAAACCATCTCTCCCAATGGCTGTGAAGAAACAGAAGAATTTTGGGACCTATTGGACCAAACCATAGATAACCTCTGCAAACCCCATATAAAATTATTAATCGGCAACATCAACACTTGGCTAGACACAGAAAGAAAATAGTGAGATCATCGGAAAATGGCCAGCACACGAGAGAACAAATAAAAAAGAAGAGCGACAAGTTCCTGTGTCGAAACCATACTTCAACTCAAAATCTACGTATTTTAAGCGAAAACATCAATATCTCAAAACATGGAAGCACCCTGACTATACTACACTAAGGGAGAAGGGCAACTAGATCATGTCTGCATGGATAAACACCACCATAATGAGATCTATAACGTCAAAGTCCTCCGAGGTATTGACACAGGTTCCGTTCACTACATAGTCAAAATAAAAATTAACTCTCTCCCGAGATGAGACAACAAAGGCAAGCCCCCAAAACTTAAATAACAATAGATCCTATCCAGCTAATCAACAATGAACATTACCAAAAAGCAACTGAAAACATAAAAATCGCTGATAAACTTGAAAACTTAGTTCTCAACCTTCAGAATTCAGCATCATAGGGACTCATAGAAACTCATTGAAGCCTTTAACAAAACAGGGACTATTATAAAACCTTTAGAAAACAGCTCCAAATATATGAACATCCGACCCTTCTAATGAAGGATGAAAATGGTAAGTTGGCCCATAACAATAAAGAAAATGCAGAAATTCTGGCTAGATATTTCAACAAACTTCTAAATTGTGAAGAACCTGTAGAACTCCCTTTGGATGCCAACATCCCAATAAAAACACAACCAGAAATCATCAATCCCCCTACAACACAGGAAGTCCACCTAGCTCTGAATAAATTAATAAACGACCAAGTGCCGTAGAAGATCGGACCTTTGCAGAAATTTGGAAATAGGCAGGTAGATCAACAAAAATTGCCCTTCATCAACAACTTGTCTACCCAAATCGTAAGAAGAATTAAAGGCAGTTACCATAAATAGTAATAAAATCAAAATAGTAACTCAAATTAAATACCTTGGAGAAGTGCTAACAAACAACCTAGATTTTAAAAATCTCGATCCAAACAAGAACAAATAAATTAGCTAAAGCACAAAAATTGACATGGGATATTGACAAAAAGAAATGTAATGCAAAATTAAAACACTACAGCACAGTTATAAAATTGGAAGCTTCATATGCATCACAAACACTTTTTCACCTCAACAAGCAATCAAAGACTGACAGACTTCAGAAAATTGAAAGGAGGATTGGAGAACCTGCATTAACAAAAAATACCAGAAAGATGGCCAGTGGTGGATACTACCTAACAATATCTTGTACTAAGAGCTAGAACCCATTACTATTTGTAAGAGGAGACTGGGATTCTTTGGACATATGCAGATGCAGGATTCGAGACTTCTAAAACAACTAGTGCAGCACAATATTATCTCAAAAAATACCACAGCAGGATGTGCATGGATAAGAGAAGTGAGAGAGGATCTGAAGGAGATAGGCCTTACAATAGACGACACTACAAATAAGATAAAGTTTAATACGAAACTCAAAAATATAAAACCTGCTTTACCCTTACAATAAACAAGCCCACAACACGCACAGTTAGAAGGAAAAGAAGTTGTAGTTCAGCAATAACTGGTGAGATAGAGGGCACTGTTTAGACAAGGGCGAAGTCAACCTGTAGAGGAAGAGACTGGGTAAGAAGTCAGTCAAGTACCGTACGCGTGGAAGTACAGTTCAGTCAAGTACCGTACGAATGGAAGTACAGTTCAGTCTGGTACCGTATGCGAGGGAAGTCAGTCGAACTCAGTGTGCCGTAGAAGTATTATTCAAATACAAAATGCCGCGAGAGAACTATAATACACTGTGCGTCGATAATGAACAAGATACAGCCAGAAAGATGGCCAGTGGTGGATACTACCTTCGGCCCGATTGCGTGGGAATTTAGGAAAATTATATAAAATGTTATTTTAGCCAATGCTGACACCATCACGTGGTTATGAAAGCCTGACGTCCTCGGAAATGGGAAATATCTTACAGGTGTATATACATTACTCCACACAATTTTTGAGAATTCATAGGCAGTGCTTAAACCATCACATATTTATGAAATATCTGTAATGGTTTTCTTGCACACGTCCGCCTCGAATAGGCTGGCCTACCCTGTATATTTTTTTACCCTAAAGTAAAGATCCGGCTGCCCTTTACTGCAGGCCCCCGCGCTCGCCTATTCCTGCACTGTATTTAGCCGAAAAATAATAAGAAAAAGAGGTTTGTTTAACCTATGAAATATGATAACCTTTATTAATAAATTATATGTCAATTTGAGGCTCATTCTAATGCAGTACAGTGCTCTCTGTAATCCGGCAGATATCAGACCAGAGCACTGCCGGTTTACTGGAAAATATCGAGAAAAACGTAGATATAATTTGAAAGTCAGTTTTAATTACCTTGTACTATACAAAGTAAAAAAGTATGAAAATAAATCATATAACTCACGTTATTCCTTGGAAGTAGACGGCTGGAAATATGCAGCGATTGTCTTTTGCTTACCACGTTCTTGTAAAAACCAAGCATAGAGGCTATCGTCAGCTTTAGGTTTTTCACTAGTTTTCAATGTCTTGTCGCCAATGCATTGTTTACTCAGACACTAGTTTTGTCGCTGCGTGGGAAACATTGTACAGTATTGGGGACGCATTATCAAATCAAGTGTTGAGCTCGTACTCGAATACAAAACGCCGGATTACTGGGAGTGCTGGAGAGCTGAGATGCCGGATTACAGAGGGAGCACTGTATGTGTGTGATTTTTCTTTGAATATGGCTGTACATGGTGGCGCCTTTTAGATGTATTTAGCAGGTAACTCGGAAAAGAATCAAGATAGAACAAAACGGTTTGCACAATTCTGTGCCCCTTCTTTGTGAAACTAACAATGGTGCAATCGAAATCATCACTGCTCTCTTGGTTTTCGAACTACAGGGTAATTTTGAAAAATCTGCATTTTGGGACCCCCTTAGTAGTTCGAGCATTTTTTAAACTTATTGAAAAGGTTAAAACTGATTGTTATAGAGCATTTTTCGTAGAATTCAATTAGACCAACCTAAGAATTTTTACAAATTTTTATATACATTTGCCCCCCTCCCCCTTTTTTTCTTCTCTTTTTTTTTTTTCAAAAACAAAACCATTTAATAACATCAAAACAGTGCGAAAATCGTAAGGGGTAGAAAAGTTGCTAATTACTGAGAACTTATACCTATAGATTTAACTTTTTTCGATAGGACAGACCGTTTCAGAGATATGATTCGAATAAAAGGGATAAAATTCAGGGGGGGGGGGGGGGCGGTGAGAAATATAAAAAAAATCATAAAGGGACAAAACGATGCTAATCACTGAGATCTTACACCTGTAGATTTTACTTTGTTCGATGGGTCCGACCGTTTCCGATATATAACGTTTCGAAGAAAATGGATGACATTCAAGGCCCCTAAAAAAGAAAACGTTGAGATATATCAAAAAATCAAGTAAAAGAGTAGCTAATCACGGTGATCTTACACCTATTCATTAACCTTTTTCGATAGAACTGACCGTTTCCGACATATAACTATTCGAATAAGAAGGTTCACATTCAGGGCCCCTAAAACTGATAACGGTGAGGGATTTCAAAAAATCGCAAATGGTAAAAAAGTTGTTAATCACTGAGATCTTTCACCTGTAGATTTAACTTTTTCGATAGGAACGACGGTCTCCGAGATATAACGAATCTAAAAAAAAAAAAAAAAAAAAAAAAGAGGAAGAAATTATGGCCCCAAAAAACGAAAACGGTAAGAGATATGAAAAAATCATAAGGGACAAAATAGTTGCTAATCAACGAGATCTTACGCCTGTATATTTACCTTTTTCGATAGGACCGACCATTTCCGACCTGTAATGATTCGCAAAAGAAGGATGAAATTCAGTGTCCCCAAAATCGAAAACGGTTAGAGATTTCAAAAAATCATCGAGAGTAAAAAAAGTTACCAATCACTGAGATATTACACCTGTATATTTAACTTTTTTCTATAGGACCGACCGTTTCCGAGATAATACGAATCGAAAAAAAGGATGAACTTGAGGGACCCTAAATGAGGTCCGGTCCTGCACCGATTTTAACGCCCAACAATAGGGTTCCTCACAGGCCCTAACCCTTTCGCCGTACCAAATTTCAGCTCGATATCTTGAAAATTGCGACCTGCGCTTTGCTAAATGCAAAAACGTCACACACGTACATTTTTCGAAAAATTTTCGACCCCGATTCGATTGGTATAGGTTTGAACCCTGGGCGATGCTTAGTTCCCGAGATCTCGGAAAAAACTACCACGGCTTTATGAAAGCCTATATGGATCTAGATCCGGCTTTCATAACAAGGCAGTAATATGTCTGTGGATCCGCAACTCGGGATTACCATATCTCTGCTGTAACAGGTAAAAGGCAACTGAATATTTTTCCGAAGTTAGAGGAAGTGCTTGCCTAAGTTTAAGTGGAGGGCCTTGTAAAACAGATTTAAATAGAGGAACTTCTGTAGTCGGGAATAGAAGAATTATTGTGTACTAGCGGAACAAAAAGTTCTTCGAAAGAATCCCACCCTTGCTCATTACCTGAGAAAGAAAGCAAAGGAATTCTAGGTAGAATAGGTTTGACGGGAATGATGGGGTGTTCTTTTTGATTGTTACTTAGAGTGCTAATTAAGTTTTCAGCTTCAGCAAAACCGTCAAAATTGCTCTCTTCCACTTCACTTCGATCTTGCTCTTGAGTAGTCAAGAAGCTCAATTTCTGTTTGAAGTGCAATATATGATTTAAAGTCACTTCGATAGATTTTAAATTTTTCGGCAAGAATGCTCAAATTATGATCGAGACTTTTCTCAGTAAAAAAAAAAAAAAAGAGCGAAACTTATTTAATTTCTTTTTAAGGACGGCATGAGTGCCCATTAACGTTTATGCAGTGGACATGGTTGAGACTGAAGTACGACTCACCGAACCCTGAAAGGAAGTCGTTGATGATGAAGGCAAGTCGGGTTTAGCAGATGGAGGGGGCTGCAACAGCTCGTCTGTACCCTGCTCCAGTTTGATTGACTCCGTTTTAGCTGAAAAAGGTTAAACAAAATTTGAAGAGAGTTTAACATCAATCAACTTGCTCTCAAAGATATAAATTAAGTTCAAAGAGAATGATAGCAAAGCGAAATCCCACGGGGTTCCGCATCAAAATGGTACTGGATCAGTCAATTAAAGACTTCCCGTATCAGGGTGAACTCGGACTGATCGTCAGAGTCAAACCTAATCGAGAGTTATGATAAGGTAGAAACACATTTACAGCAAGTAGCAAAGAAAGAGAGAACAAGTTGCTTAAACAGGTTAATATTTATTTTGAAAGCAATACCAGGATAATAAATATTTTGTATATAAATGTTCAAATATTATATAACATATGGTAGTAACTGAAGTACATTCAAATATTTTGTAAAGAATATATGAGACTCTAATTGAGGTTTGCACAACCAAAAGCTTTTAATGGCTCTATGAAGATTAGTACTTGGGGGCCCAGCCCAAGATACTAAGAAAACTGCAAATTCTTGGGGACATCGCCCCATTGACTTGAAGAGCAGAAAAGGCTCTAAAGAGAAAGTTACGAGAGAAGAACTCCCTTCTTTCAAACACTTGGGTCCTCAACCCAAGCTGTTTGAGAGAGAAGAAAACAGATATCAATCTTAAAGAAAAATGAATCACTTTAAGCAAGATAGAATGAAATAGAACGGTACATTAGAACTGTAAGTATAATCAGTAATGCGCTGAAAGAAAAACATAAACCTTAAAGGGGGTATGGCGAACAGGGGCCAAATCCTGTCGCAATATTAACAAGAAGAAAACCATGAAAGAAAGACTTGAATTCCAAAAAGGAAAATGGCAAAAGCCATTACGTCAACACCAATCGGAGGTTCTTATAACAAGTGAAGCAAGTTTAACACAAGCAAATGCATTTAAGCATTTGCATATTAATTACAGTTAGTTGCATTGAAAGGCAAGAACAATGCCTGAAGTAAAGGTTTTTTTTAGCAGAATTACTCGAGCAGCAATGCTCATCACAAAGTTTTTGCAGCTTATAACAAAAGCTCAGAAGAGAAAAAAAAATGGTAAGCTAGTTAAAATTTTGAAGTATAGTGATAAAGGTTACTTAGCCATGTCCTCGTAGTGGAACTTGTAGGTTAAACAAGTCTTGGATAGCACTGCCACACACAAAATTGATGCGACGATGCATGTGCAAGTAGTAACATACTTGATGTAAACAGAAATTTAGACATGAAATGCACAGTAATAACTGTAACAAGTCGTAAGCACTTTTGTAGATTTAATCACTTGAAGGTAGCATGCCGTTAAACACATCTTAAAACTGTTGAAGTTCCACTGATGGAAACTTTGAACTCATTTAGACAGGCACCAGGCCTATGCATGTGTAGAAAATGCAGGATGCACTTTATAACTTTCAAGAGTTACATTGAAGAAGTTAATGTTTGCTTAGCTAATGAAGGTTTTGACTTAACTAAAACATGTCGTTGAGTAAGCGACGAAGTAACCAAGTATGGTTATGAAGAGTTCTTTTCTTTAAGACATGATGAGAAAATGAAGCGAAATTTCCAGATACTGAAGTACTTAGATGTAGTTCCACATGGCGAGAGAAGTCCCGGTAAACAGGAGACTGGTGCACGAGACGGTGCTCGAAGTAATCACATATGACAAGATGTCGTGGCTAGGAGAATGACTGGTTGTCATTTTCTAGTCCTGGATGGTGTATTGCAGGTGTGGCAAGTTTGCCAGTTGATGAACCAAGCAGTTACTCGAATTATTCACACGAAGGCCGACCAATGAGGGCGAAGCAATGGCTGTCAGTGTAGCAGTCTTGCGTGATGAGAAGTAATTGATATATCACTAAAACAGTACTAGAAAACGTATCTCACAATCGAGGTTTTATAAATAGAAAATATGTAAGTAACAAATATAATATTTAATTTAGAATAGGAAAAAAATGAAAATCCACAGCCTGCTTCCAGTCAACCGACCGGGTCAGGGAATGGAATGAATGAAGCCCCCATCTAGCGGCGATGATATGAACTGTGCCGGTTGCCGAAGACTGTTGCAATCCCCTGGGGCAATGATTAAATGAATTACAGATGAAATGATAGAGGAGAGTGTTGCTGGAATGAAATTGTGACAGGGAAAACCAGAGTACCCGGAGAAAAACCTGTCTGCCTCCGCTTTGTCCAGCACAAATCTCACATGGAGTGACCTGGTTTTGAACCACGGACCCTGCGGTGAGAGGCCAGCGTGCTGCCGCCTAAGCCACTGAGGCTCAATTTAGAATAGAAGAACAAATAAATTACGAAATAGGTTACCAGCACGCGGCAATTTTTAGGTTATGGAAAAACCGAATAACATATGATATTCTCGAATTTTTCTCTCGTAAAATTAGAAATATTAAATTACTGATTGCAGGCTCTGTAGCCTTTCGCAAATGCAAACCCGGGGCTACATGACCGCGTTGTCGCAGCCCCTAAACTGAGGAACCAACCAACCTATCTGACACTACAGTATATTATTATTATATTATGGCATACAAGGACGAGACAAAATTTTCAGCCCCTGGGTTTAAGAAAAAAATCGGGGGCCCTAAAGGGTCACCCAAAAAGTACATTTTAAGGCTCTAAAATCAATAGTTTCTGAGATATTCCCAGAAAACTAATCATCATAAAGATCCTTCCTGCGGCGCTCAGAAGTGATCTATCGTGACGAATGATCATTCAAATGAAAGCGAATAGACATTAGCAGTGACGAATTGCACTCTAATTTTATAAATATCTATAATTTCTTTAAAAGAAACATTTGGAGGTCTTTCCTTTATCATTTTGCATGGATTTCAGAAACAGTAAATCAAAGGAATGAGTATTCAAATTGTATTTCATGAATATCGAATAACCGGTGAGTGTTATGATGATCCAATTTTCAGTGATTGCCTTCTTAAGTTCGGGAACGTAGAACTTGGAATTCTAACTAAAATGTAAATAATGTTCTATAATCATTTGGTTGAAATAAAAACATAACAACCTTTCTCCTTAAGTCTCTCATTATAAACCTATTGGGAAAGGTGTGGTTTACAGTATGAACATGCGAGGTTTCTCGCACGGGTCTGCTAGTTTCATTTAATGAAGGAATGCAAGCCTGTAACCATGACAACAGCATCTCAAGAGGGGGGGATGTCCAACTTTCCATCTATTTCTGTAAGAAGCAATGTTACTCTATTTATTAAATGTCTGTGAAAGTTTGCAAATGGCTATAAGGTTATCATGGAACCAACTTAAGACTGTAAAATTCATCAATATACCGTATATACCCGAATGTAAGACGACCCCGAATATAAGACGAGCCCTAGTTATCAACTGCCTCTTACAGATTTTTTCAAAATAATACTCGCTAACTCATAACTTGCACAATATATGCCCTTAAGGTCGTGCTTTCATTTTTATAATATCTCGTGTTATCGGAAATCCCTCTGCCCACAGGGTGTCGAGCGATACGGGAAATACGGGAATTATACGGGAATTTTAGTGACCCGGGAAAAATACGGAAAATTCGCACTTGATACGGGAAATCTTCAAAAGTCTCATAATGCCTGACTTCTTAGCCCCCGAACGCTCGGTAGAGTCCTCCCGCTCAGTCTTCTATTTCGCCAGCAGACTGCGCTGCCACCCGCAATTTGCGTCACCGATAGAGCACTAAGCGGGATGAGAACCCAGCCAACGTCGAATGCATGCTTTGCCTGACTGATCGCCGGCCGTACCCTCTCCGCGCGCCGCGCTGGTTGCTGACAATGACATTTCAGGAGTTAGTCCGCATTGTTATTCAGAGGAGACCTGGGTTTCTCGACAAGAGCAGCCCTTAAAGAAGTTACAACTTAAGATCTCAGAAAATTCCAAACGCGTATGTGCTGCAATTTCGCACCAACTGCCGAAAATTGTACATTGGTATCCTATGGCTGAAAAAATCAGAGGGGTCAACTCTTGCTCACAAGGGACTCGTACTATTTCCTGCCTGGACCGTATAGGGGTCGCTGAGACTCTTTAAGTTGGAAGAAGTTAGGATCGTCATTGCCCTGGAAATTCTTTGTAATCAGAAGAAGTTGCTTTCTGGCGCAATGGCTGACCGCTTCAAGAGCAGCTACTCCGCACTTCTGAGACTGCCCTCCGTCACTGCGCGTTTGAAGCAGTTCGACGGAAAAGAGCCACGGCTCGACGTGCTGTGGTCTGAAATAGTGGCTTCAGCAGTTCCTGCCAAAAAAAAAAAAACGATCTCTCAAGCTTCGTTAAAATGATACTGATTTTGTATCACAACAATGCAGCTCTAGACAGAGGTTTCTCCCTGAACAAGGAGTGCATGATCGTCAATCACAGAGAATCAAGTCTGATTGGCATGCGTATACTGTTCAGGACGCTGTGATGGCAGCTGGTGGAGTAGAAAAGACACCGTGAGCAAGATTCCATACTGCCCGAAACTCCTACGCCGTGTTCAAGGAAGCAAAACAGGTGCAAATCGACGGCTAAGGTGGCAGTCGAAAGAAAAGCCACGAAAGATCTCCAGGAATTGGAGAAAAAAAATAGTACTGTCAAAAGAACTTAATTTTGTGCTGTGTATAACTGAAGTTCCTAGTAACAATCTTGTATTTGTCAAAGTGACTTATTTAATTTCGTTTTTCATTATTTTATTTTCTATTATCTACTTTGATAAAATAAATCTGAATTAAAAAGTATTCGCGGCGTGTCGCGTGTGGAATGTTACTGTTTTTAGCCTTTCCATGATCTTCTTTCGCAGGGGAGATGCACGTAGCCTACCAAATTGTTTTCAAGTCCGTGCAAACACTCAATCCAAATGCGTCACACATGCATACATTTCAAAAACTACAAGCAATATCTCACAGCTCTCGACATTTTACTATCAAACACCCGTCACCAACATGTGGCTACAAAATACACAAAACACGTGGCAGAATTCTTCTCGTATGGGCAGGCATTGTTTCAGTCGCTTATTAACCACTGCCTGTTTCCTTACTTTTACTTCGCCGAAGTTCGACCCGAGGACTGGATACATCCCGTACAGCATGTGCAGAAAGAAATACTGAAGGCGATCTGGATATCGCGGTGGATGAAATGATTATTAACATCGGCAATTCATCAAGCTCTGACGAAGACAATGATGGTGGTGATGATGATAGGGACAGTGAAGGGATGGAGGGTGTCAAAGAAATCCTTGCCAAGTGACTGAGGATAAGTTATCTATTGGCGTCAGTTCGCTTGCGTCAATCGATAATAGACCACAGGCTATTGTTTTCCTTCATAGTGTTCAAAATACCGTCTGCCATTCAATGGCCTACAACTCGACAATATAAAACCACGGCAATAATATCGCCACTGAGCGGCTTGTTTGAGTGCTCAGTGCTAAATATGTATTTACCTTAACTTTACTTTTGTATTATCACAAAAGCTAATATTAACCGTAGAGAGTCGCGATTCAGAGAGTGTGCATCTGTCAACTACTGTAGTAAGCTGTGAACGACCTCCGCTCAGACTCTTGTTTCATGTTAAAGGATAATCATTGCATGGTGAGTGTTTTTATATTCATTAGCTGTAGAGTGTTTGCCCTATTGGTCGTATTTATTGAATTGGTACCGATACCGATGATAAAGGTATCATAGCTTCGGTGTGTAATTTATTTATTCATCTAAAAGTATCGTATTTCTCTGTATGAATGTCCTCGGCGTTGACTCAGGATCGTCTTTTAAAATATATTAAAAATACCGGCATATCCTTCGCGTTGTTTCCTTCGAAATACAGGGTGTAGGTGAGAAGCATGCTCAGAATTCTTGCCGTGTGGCGGTTGGACGTAGGGTCTCGTTATGTGGCGACCGTGGTTTGCGGAGAGGAAAAGCGGGGCATAGTGACAGGAAGGCTGTCAGTACTGAATTCATGGGGTTAGCAATACTGTATTTGTCCCATAATTTACGCGTGTAATAGCGGACACACTTTTACTATAAAAGTCGTGATCTAAAAAGGGATAGTGGGTGGGTTACATCTTATTACTACATGACCCGTCCGGCTCTGTGGCTAAATGGTTAGCGCGCTAGGCTTTGGCCCAAAGTGCCTCGGGTTCGATTCCCGGCCGAGCCATCAGGGATTTTAATCTCCTGGGGTTAATGACCGTGTCTCGGGGACTGGGTGTATGTGCCGTCTTCATCATCATTTCATCCTCATTACGACGCGCAGGTCGCCGACGGGCGTCAACTAGAAAGATCTGCACTAGGTCTCTCCGGAGGCCACACGATCATTATTATTACTACATAACCCCAGGATTATTAGTCATTATTACAAAGGGAATTTTGACTACTTTCAGTAGAGTAGAAAATCGTATCGTCTTGTTCCGTGCTCCTATAGAGCTTACATTTTCTTTCGATCTTTCATTTGCCATAGGACGCGCCACTGGCGTATGTTTATGCAGTACCATTTTCTGGTTTAGTAGTCAGGTATTGGAAGCAATGGGAACTGTGTACTACAATTTTCGTTGCATGTAACTAAGCAAATTATCGTTATTAAGAGAACGTAAAATGCACCAAGAATATGATCTTCAGCTGTGTGCAGTGAGAAAGCTCTGCATGTGTTCATTCCTTATGTATTAATGACGCGAAATGTTAGCTAACGTTGTGCCACATACAACACTCGTAGTCTCTAAATGTTGCCCATTTTCCCGTAAATTACAGCAGTTTATGTTTGAATTGCTTATAAGATCGTGACAGAGAAAGTGTTTCTCCAATTGGATGATAGTATTTAACTGTATGCACGTCGTGTAATCTTGGCGAGGTGTATTTTTTTCACGGAGCAACTTTACACCGTAGTAGGCACGCAGATTTTTGTATTTAGTTTTCTGGCATCTTGTTTTAAATTATTGACTAACATATTTCTAAATGCAGACAATCCATACCTCCATTAGGATTCGGGTTACATAATTCATGCAAAATGAGGTTCGTTCCTTTGTGAAATTGAGGTCATAACCCCCCTACCCTTTCAGTGATTACCGTATGGTACTTTACGTAGACTAGGGTGAAGATGTAAATGAGCATTTAAAAAAAATTGTCGCCAGTTGTTTGGTTTATTAACTTACGGTAATATTTTCCATAGATACTGAAAACTAGGCACGGTTGGATTTTAAGGTGGAACCGCATGTGCTATCAAATATCGCTTTCTTGAAATACCTGGAATATGTATAGAATTATAAACTGATTTTTGGTTAAATGAGGGTTGAAGATAGGCTATTATAATTATAATGATTAAATAAATATTAAAGAAGAAACGATGCGTTAGTAAATATTAGGCCTACCGGTACGGCGAATAGCCTATAACTCGTAGCTTCCGTCACAATTTAGCATTTAAACGGGTCACGTTAATGCATAATATACTAATATAACAACCGGATAGCAAATTATAATAATATTCTCACATATAACATATTTAATTTGCACCAACTTAAATATTGTAGTCTAAGAAATGCCGTTTGAAATGTGCAAATCGCACACTTTGTAGGCAAGCTGTTTGTTATGGTCGTCTCTGATGCGAAGTTTTACTAATTACTCTTTTAGGAGACACTTGTCTTTGGAATATTCATGAAAGGCCAACCCTCCAGTTCTTATTTCATAAGTTGAACGCCTAAAAACAAAACCACTATCTGAAATAATAAAGAAGATAATCGCGAACGAACGATTCACTGCCAATGAAAATCAAATGGAGATTCGCGGACCGGAAGTTCCCTATGCATAAGCTTCGGTGTCATTTGAACTCGTGGAAGCTCTATACGGTTACGGTAACATACAATTCAGTCACTTCCCGTAAACATTTATTATGTGACACTTCTATTCTCTACTCTCTCAACCCTCCTCAGTAAAACATTCATTTATATCAGCTCTCCTCAGATAAACGGTATCTGTGAGAGAATTCACTCGCGCGCGCGCGCTTTGCTCACGCTACGGATTAGACCTAAATCTCGCCATAACCCATCGATTGCGGAAGTATCTCCAAAAATGCAGTTATACTTGCGCCAGAAAATCTTGATTCGCGCTTTAAGATTCATTTTTCAGCCATTCGGTATGCGAACTCGAAGTCTTAGAGAGTTCTAAAATATACGGGAATTTGGTGGATTTTCGTACGGGAAATACGGGAATTATACGGGAATTTGAAAAAAGGTCATCGCTCGACACCCTGCCCCACTTTTCCAAGACATACTCTATAATTTCTTTGTTCAAGAATGGGAGACGTTATTAAATTAAGATACGTTGATCACAAAATTACTGCTCGTAAAACTGACTGGTTGTTCTTGTAAAGATTGTTTTAAAACATATTTCCGTATGCTTTCGAACATATAATTTATCCGCTTGAAATGAAACCTCGAAATGTACACTATTCGTATATGCATGGTAATTAAACATAACAAGCCATATTTTAATCTTCATTAACGCATTGATTCGTTGAGAGTTACAAGATGCCAACACCCTTTAAAACCCTTGATCAATTTTTTTTTTTTTTATACCCTGAATATAAGACGACCCCAAGTTTTTATAACACAAAAAGTGGGAAAAAACCTCGTCTTACATTCGGGTATATACGGTACTTAAGGGGGTCAAGGGGGTACCCTAGAATTTTTTCACGCAATTTACACTTGGGATATGTCGTACAGGAGGTCTATTATATCTCCTAAGAGCAACATTATTTTCAAAAACTCCTGAATTGAAATCGTATTTTGGGGTCGTCTGCCTTTCTGTGTATCTTTATGTACGTCTATAATATGTCTTGTCCGGGTGCTTGGAGCACCGTAAAATTAGGTATGTTATCCATGAGAGTCAATACACCAATCATTTATAAAACTCTTCATCGTACTTCTCATAGAAGGGTGGGTATAGGGAAATACTTTTTCAAAATGTATGCTAAAATAGGCGAAAAATAACAATTATCCTAGAACGACCTAAGCTTATGTTGAGCTTCTCGATGTGAGACACAAAACTTGGGAGTCTATAAAGGGACTCCGATAACCACATTTTAAGGCCCTTAAATTAACAGTGTCTGTGATATTCCCGGAAAACTAACTTCGCTCTGATAAACTTATGAAGGAATGACAACCCCCTAACCATTGCAACAGTAGCTCAATGAACGACCAGACCAGTACCGCCCTCTGACGTCACGCTATCACGTGACTTTGTTTACAAACCGATGTTATGGGCAGCCATGAGTAGCTTGTGTGATTTGTAGTTACGAATTACGCTTAAATATTCGTTGTTTTATACATTATAGAATAATCGTTCAATATTGTGCAGTTCCCCAGTGCAAAAACAGATGTGGCAACTACAAAGTAACGTTTACTTCCTTGGCATTGGTCGTATTTTGAGGAAATAGTGGCTTTTCAAAATTCTCTGCTTCGTTTAACTCCATGTTGGAATTTGTTAGGTCGGTATTGACAAAAACTAGTAAACCAAAATTAGAAGGAATCTCCGTCAATCAATACTTGTATTGCCGGAGATTCCTTCTATTTTTATTTTTTTCTCCAAAATTCGTCATGCTGAAATGAAATCACACATATCAGCCCACATGAGAGTATGTTTAGCGCATTTCTTACCTTTAAATTACAAGCCAATATTGCCTGGAAGGAAATTTTTAAGTGATGATGCTGTGTCAAATGAATTTCCTTTTTTTTTTTTTTTTTTTCCCCCAATAAAATTGAAGCCGCCACGTCCTAAGCTGGCATATAAATTAGGCCTATGCCTAGATGTAAGACTGTATGATTCACTCTGTCTTTGTTAAACGTTTGGTATGATATGTTAAAATAATAGGCTAGAATAGAAATAAGCTAACGAGATTAATTTCTGATTTTTAACTTCCTATTGATGAATACGGTGTCAGTGCAGTGCCTACAACAAGCCATAATTCAGAGTAAAATCAGTGCAGTTCGCTCTTGTAGGCATAGCCTAAGATAATATTTCTAGTTATTCTAACATTTGAAAACTCGAAGGAAAAATAGCGATATTTTAGATGAGGACTATGGGCTTAGTTACTTTCACATACCGGTAGGCCTACAGCAGTTCTGGAGGATTACTTTGGGCGTTATCTTTAGTCAGGGGCGGATCTAGAGACGAGCGACCACCCAGGGCCCCGCTCCATGGATTTTTTTTAAATTGAATTAATTAATTATACTTTTCAAACTAATTCATATTTCTTTCTTCAGTGCAGCTATGACGTCCCGTGACCGTTTACCAAGTTTATATTTTCAGTGAAATAATAGAAGACTTCAGCCAGGAAAGAAGTCGCAAAGTAATATTTTAATATTTCATAGTTGACATAATCCTCTTCAAGGGGACTTCAAGGTTTCTTCCATATTATTTAAAAAATGTATTGTAGTGTTTCAAAATATTGTAACTATTCTTTATTTTATTATTATTACCAAACTTTTTTCCATTTGATTTGATATTTTTTAATTTCCTTTTGCTGTTCACGGCCCCACCTTATCATATCTCCCAGGGCCCCGCAAGGCCTGGATCCGCCACTGTCTTTAGTTGACATTTTTGAAATTAATTGGCTTAAGGTAACCTTTCTTTCAAAATATCAGATTTCCAATACAAGTTGTTTTTATTTAAAAAGGATATACCGGTTGAGTTACTTTATATCCGTTTTTAAATTAGACATACTGGTACTGGTAGTAGCCTACAAAGGTTTTATGAACTTGGCAATTAACAGGCTAAAAATAATGAATAGAGGAAGATTGGTGTATAGGCCTATGAGCTATGTGGCCTTAAATCCAGGTAGTTGGTCAAAAACTGAGGATGAAATATATCTATATGTAGACCTATGCCTACTGTAAAAACCACTATGATTTATAAAGCAGCTTACAAAAGGATTCTGTACAGTTCTACACTCTTATTTGCTTTAAAAAGACATCACATGAAATTAGGCCTAGGTTGCTATTATCCTCTACTGCAGTAAATTCGGGCAGATAACCTTGCTGTTCTGCCCCTTAAAACAATAACTAGCAGCAATAAATTCAGTCATAAATTAAAATCTACAGCTGTATTTTAAGAAGCCTACTTGTATGTCTGTGGAATTTGGAAAATTGACAGAGTTAAGAATTCTCCTCTTCCTGTTAGGTTTCATCACCGGTTCTGGATCTATGCACTTTCCCTTAGGTTTAGCCTATATCATTGCTGCTCAACAGATGTGCAGGATATTTTAGCAGGAATTTCATGGGCTCCAGTACAGCGAAGAAGAGGTAAAACAATCCCATTAGATGAATGCATTTCCTTAGCTAAAAAAATGTAGGTTAAAGTCTTCCCATGAGGTAAAACAATCCCATTAGATGAATGCGTTTTCTTAGCTTTATAAAAATGTGGGTTAATGTCTTCCCAGACTGCCAATTCCTATTAAATTGGAAATATTCATGGAAAAATCACCCAGCTTTACACGAACAGTACGACCTAAGAACGTTGAACTCTTCATTCTCTTCGTACCCTTGAAAATAAAGTGGATTTTGTTGTTGTTTAATTTGAGGGCCTTGGACATCTTGATCATTTGGCCCGATGTACTTGTACGAGTGTGGGATGATTGTTTGATAACCTTTGTTATTGTAGTATTTGTAGTAGTGTGTGTATTTATAATTCAGGTGATATATGGGAAGAAAACGGCCGTTGCCTTTCAGTTAGGAACCATCCCGGTATTTGACTGGAGTGAATGTGGAAAACCATGGAAAACCACTTCCAGGATGACTGAGGTGGAAATCAAACCCACCTCTTCTCAGTTTTGCCTCACGAGGTTTAGTGTAGCCTACTCCATTCCAGCCCTCAGACCAGAATTAAATGTCTGGACAGAGACGGGAATCGAACCCAGACCTCTGGGGTGACAGGTAACAAAGCTAGCCGTCACACCACGAATAAAGTATTCTTGGAGATTTCCCTCTGTCTAGCAAAACAGACAGCCTTAGTCATTACTTAACCTTGGTAGGCACACCAAACATCTTCAATAATACAGAGGTTATAGCCTTCTTTCATTAGTCTTTGACAACCATCATCACCAATGTATTTTGTAGCACTGTTCAAACTAAACATTTTGAGGTTCTCTAACGACTTGGACCATGTCAGCTGCTTTAGAAATAGTTTCTTTTCGCACAATGAATTTGTCACATCTACGAACACGGTGCTGTAACTATAAGAACATAAACCGGTTCCGGTAATTTCATACACTACATTTTATCATTACGCCCATATTGGAGGTATATTTAATACGAATGACGATAATATATACGTATTACCAATCTCAAATCGTTGACACTTCAACTCTGTAAATAACATTCTGGCACAAGATAACGTGCCTCCATTCGTCTCTCGTCCACAAGACCACCTGAGCACTCCGTGACCTTTCGAAGAACGGGCACATTTGCTAGTATGGGTTAAAATGTAAATGGAACAAGGGTCGGGATAATACAATTTGCAGATGACCAAGTCTTACTAGCAGGTAATTCATCCTCATTACTATCGAATGATTTGTAGAATAGCAACCAATGCATAAAAGTATGCTATGAAGATAAAGATGTCAAGACAAATTTTAAAAACCTAAAAATCCGGTCCCTAGTTTTGTTAATATAACCTTGCTGATCGCAGAAATCCACAAGTCTTTGTCCTCTCCCATTGGTTGGTTCCTTAGTTTAGGGGCTGCGACAACGAGGTCATGTAGCCCCGAAATGTCCTCTCCCATTTCTTATTCAGAGACCATGTTGTCCAGTACTGGAACTAGAGCACCTTCCCCCACCACAGCACTCCAGTCGCCCATTTTGATAACATTATCTTTGTGTCTGGTGTGGTCAGCCAGGTAATTCTCCAGTTTGTCATACATATCTTCAATATCACTGTCATCACTAGGGCTTGGATCGATGTGCTCGATCTCCAGATATGCTCGAAAACCATGTGTTTTATGCTCGATAGATATGCTCGAAAAACCCATTATAAACCCATTATATGCTCGATAGATATGCTCGAAACCCCCATTATGTGCGGTTAAATATGCAGAATATGCTCAAAAAACACCGTTAAAAACTATAGAAAGGAAAGTGAAACGGAAAAAAAAAAAAGGCCAACATACTGTGACCGAAATCCACCATGGTGATGTTTAATTGCTGAGATTCGCAAAGCAACCTTGGAAGTAGTTGATGAATATAACATATTGTAATGTATTCCAGCATGTGTTTGTAGCAGATCCAGACCTAAAGAAACAGTCTTCATAATTATTCTAGCTGATAAATGGACCTATCCTTATGGCATTGAGCTAAAATTTAGCACAAGCGAGAGTCGAACATCTTCAACTCCTAACGGCTTTGACAAGTCGTGAAGCAATAGATGAGGGGTGGAAATTTCCCCACGCACCGCTATGAATCAGGTGACTAGGCAGCGTGGACTCTGTCAGTTCTAGAATACGGTCATTCGAGAATTCTTTTTCACTGGCTAAACTCATATGTGCGCGAAGATGAGTTTTTCTAATACATGTGGAAAGCGTGTGTTTGCACTATTTAACTAACCATCACAATCTGGCTGGTGATAACGCCGATACTTATAATAATTTCTTTACCAGTGTTAAGTAAAGTAAAGTCAGTGTTTCCTACAAGTGGCAGAAATACAGTAAGTAAGAATTATAATATTATTCAGCGGACACATTCACAGCACCATTAGCGGACTGGAAATATATTCACCGTAGAACGCAGGCCAGTAGACATTGAAATACAACTTGTTGCAGCACACAACATGACAGATCTCGTCATATTATTCTGCCAGGCACAAAGATATACAATGTTGAACTTTCTTTTTCGACACGTTAGCTGTACTACATGTAACAGAATAAGATCAATATTTAATTGGATTAATAGCAATTGCATTCATGAATAATGAACAATATTGCAATTACACCACCTATTCCACACTGATAAAATAGTCGGAACATTTTACCATCTGTGGCGTACAACCAATTTTGATTTAAGGGGTTGTATGAAGTCATCCACGATGCCACTTGTAATTAAGAACAGTAACATGGGAGCACTAATAAAGACTTTATTACTATTCAAGATGATAGCTTAAGCCATCAACAGGGAAGCTTAATGACCAGGATGAGTCCGAGATCTGGGGGACCGAATTCACGTTAGATCAGACGTCACGACGATGGATGCTTTACAAGAGTATCGTAAGCGGCGATCTTGCAAAATTAAGTATAGGACCAAGATTAACCACGTTGTGGGAAATCACATAGGCATCACATTCTCCGTAACCCTGAGCATGCTTTCAGACCACTTGTCAGAAATTATGATTGATGATGATGATAATTGTTGTTTTAAGGGGCCTAACATCTAGGTTATCGGCCCCTGAAATTATGACAAGCCATTACCATGTTATCATAATGTTCTCTCTTCCAGGTGACTGATATATTTCGAATGAATTCCCAAACTAAAGAGCAAATAATTTATGGATATTAAGAGTAATTTCACACATATATGTAAGATATTTAACAAAATGTTTTATGGTTGGATTCCATTTTTTTTATAAACTTATTCTAAACTTAGTTTCATTCTTACTAATGGCGTATTATACCTTTACGGCGGTTGCAAGCGGAAAATTGAACTTTTTGCAGAGCTAATTTTTGAAACTTGATAATTAATTCTTGGTACAGTAATTATCTGGATTCATGATGTATGATCTTGAACCCTACAGTAATTAATTCAGATTGTATAAAAAAATACGAAGCCGATAATAATCATAGACATTAAGAGATTCTGACCAGTCTTATTATTGCCAATTAAGGATTACTTGGCATTATGTCAAAAGGATTTTGGAAATGGTTTTTGAATAAAGCACAATTATTAATAAGTTGTAGACACTTTACAGTGGTCTAAGAGCAGCAACTGTTGGAAATGAGATATTCCATTCCAACGTTTTAATAAATTAATAAATAATGAATTTCTTCGATGATGTTTGTGATTATGCTAGGATGCAGGGTCTATGCAGTCCTAGGTCAAATGAATAAATATGGTCTTTATTGTAGTAATTATATTTATATTTCCAACTTTGGGAAATAGTGCGATGACAGTTTTTTTTTTCTCGTCCAATTTATCGTCATTTTGTGCACTGTTGTTAGGGTTTAATGAGCTGGTCAATTCAATTTAATAACTATGCAGATCTTAGGCAATTCTACTGTATTCCTATATCTTTGAATGTAACTGTTACATCATCGCATTCTGAACAATTTAATTTCTCCCATAAGCATATGTTGAAACCAATTTCTTATTTGAGAATGACTTGAGTGATTAGAATTCCCTTGTAAACCAATGTTTTGAGAAATTACGATAGATTAATGCTACTTTGAGCTGAGATGTTTTCCATAAGGAAACTTGGAATTATTGTGGTGATATAATGATAATAATCATTTATTTGTCTATAATTAATTTAATCCAATTAATTAATTAACGGTCATTAATGTCAATCTAATACATGTAAATATCAGGGATGTGTATAATTTGTGTGTGAATTATTAATTTAGTCTGTTTTATGGGGGGGGAAAAAGGTTATTTTTTTTTCTACAAAGCTGAAACTGATAGTGAAGTTTTTTTTAAATTCATATTCAGCTAAACAACGAACTCTCGAATTATGATTAATTTTCTTTTGTGAGAACTTCCCATTTAAGTGAAATAGGACAGCTCAACGGCACAGATGGACATTATGGATACTTGTATCCCAACCTAATGATTTGCCTTGAGTAATCGGAGTGTTCATATCTTTCTTTTGTCCGTCTGCTCTAAAATAAATTTAGGATCTCGATTTTAACAAGTTCTAATTATTCCTGTAGTTTGGAACTTCTCCCGAGTCAGTGATACCTTTTCTTTTTCTTGTTTGTGAGGTATTTGTCCTGTTGGACCTTGTATGCCTATCCCTTTAAACGACCCGAGATATTCGATCTCTTGCCTGCCCGAGCTAGTTGTTTTTTTTTTTGTATTGGACAAGTATTTCCAGGACTTATTTATTTTTTTCTATCGCCTGTGTCCCTTTTTCGGTTTCTCGTTGCAATCGCCGGGCCAACGTGACGTCGGGGAAACGGGCACAATACCTTTAAATACGAGCTTTATTTTCTAATTGTATGCATGATACACTGCAATATACTCGCATTCAAGTTTTACAAGTATATATAAGAGAAGTGCTCTTATAAAATATACAGTTTAAAAGTTCATTTACAAAATGTTCAGAATTAGGCGAGTCAATGAAGTAGATCTGCATTGGTCTGTACAACAAGAAATTTTCTATGTTTTCAGTTTTGAATGATTTTCTTAAATCAGTCAATAAAAGTTTCAATGACGAGAACGACCTCACCAAAGGTTAAAAGCCTGCGGTTCTATTATTCGCACCAGATAGGCTTTTCAATAATTATTTCTGTTTTCGAACCTTAAGGATTGTCAGGGCCCGAATTCGAAGAAAAACGAACTATTTAGACGAAAACCACAAGAATATGCATTTATATGCTTCTATTCTGAAAACCGCGCTTTTATGCATTTATATGCTCGATAAATTTCAATTCTGTTTGTCCCAGAGAGGTGAAAATACCACCAAAAGGCTTCTGTCAATGTGTACTATTCAGGAAAAAAATATGCAAATATGCTCAAATCCGAGCCCTAGTCATCACTGTTCAATGTTGGCATGTATATCTGGATAAGTGTCGACGGAAGATGATAGAAGTCGAAGGTCCATTATCCTGTAGTTTGTCACTCACTCATCTTGAAACATTCGCTTCGTGAATGCACTACTCTGTATTCCCCACTTTGGAATTCACCCTCTTCTGGCCATCTTGTCTCACATAAACCAAGAATGTGCAGTTGTATCTCTATACATGGATCAGCCTTGGTGAGTCTTCTAACTTGATGTGTTCAAACTTAGGACCCAGCATTGTGTGCACATTCCACGTATCAATGTTTATGCAAGGTTTTAGTTTGTTGATGACCAAAGAAGCCTTGCTTCTACCCTGCCGGGCCCGACTCGATGCCTCTTGGACTCGGGAATTGCCAGGAACAACTATAATTTGCATACTTATTTTGATGACATTAACTTGGGGGTATAATGAGGTGGTTTCTCGTTGAATTCCTCACCAGGAATTGCCCACTTCAGGGGCTTAGTGTGGAGACCGTTGTCGCATATTCCATTTTGTAAATAATTGTGGGTAACATAGTCACGGCCATTGAATTAAAACTCTGCAATTTTTCTAGGTTTATGCCGTATCTTGTGTGGGGGTTTCGCCTAGGAACACCAAGCGGGCTCTTGGTATCCGCGCCCGGACTCCCACAGGAGTAATGAACTGTGCGCCACCTCCCTTCTTATGAAGCTCCGGAAATGGACACCAAGAGCCCGCTGATAAGCCAGCTAGGTGTTACTAGGCGAAACTCCGTACAAGACACGGCATAAACCTAGAAAATTAGCTCAGTTTTACAGTCATAATAGTTAAATAGTTGAAAAAACTTGCAATAAGTAATTTTTGCATTTATCGCAGTTTCGATTTCCCCGTATCTACTCATAACTCTGAACTGGCCCTCCATATTTATAACACTTGGAGAGAGGGTGTCTCAGTGTTGTGAAGCCCCCAGGTATTAGGATACCTGTTGGTCGGTGGGCTCAATTGGAGGGCATTTGAACCAGCCATTACCGTATCCCACATACCGGTAAGTTCGAGTCCCCGCCAGAGCCGCGAAGAAGATCTCTTATCTATACGAGCACACTACCTTCGATTGAAATATTACAGTCCCCGTATCAATTGTAAAATGGCTTTAACTTCACGTCAGTAAGAGGTACGAGCTCTTCTTCCCGGCTCTGGCGTGTTGTCATCGACTCTCAACTTACATGGGATGAGGTATAGTAATACAGTAGCGGCCCCCTATCTGCCACCTAGGGAGTTATTGATACCAGTACAATATTAAAACATTTTGATTCTCTTTCGAGAACATTTGATTATAGTACATTATTATTCAAATATTGTCAGTTAAAATAGATTTCAGTAGGAATGAGAAATATGTACCTACCGGTATTTACAAGGTTTTAATTCAGCAAATTAATATTTCCGAACCGTTTTATTTCATAGGGAAGAAAATCCTTCAGATTCATGTATACTTTGAAGGCATTGGTATATTAATACGCTGGCATAGGACCAGAATTGTGTATCTTAATAGGATTACCATTGAAGATACGCTATTCTGGTCCTAAACCCGCGAATGCACTGTTATGTTAATAGGATTATCTTGTGCAAATCTCAATCCGAGAGCTTATAGGCCAGAGTATAAATACACGAGTTGGAATAGCTGACCTGGGTCACAGCAATGGCTTCTTAAATATTTCTCAAAGATACAATGATACTGAAAATCAATGCATCTTTGCCTATAGAGAAAGGATTTATAATGCCCACAAAACCAAAACTTAATTTTATAAACTGTTGAATTAAACTATAAATATGCTAGTGTTTCCAAACAAATTCTTTAGTACATAACACTACAGCAATTCAAGGGTTATGCTATTTTATAAAAGGGACGGGTAGGCAAAAGAGATGCGAAAGGTGGGAATCGAACCTGCCACGTCAAGACTGGCATGCTGACAACCTTTGTCTTGACCCTTTACACATTGTATGTCACTATCCAATAAGAATGTTTCAAATATTAATAAATTATTAGGCTAGTATTTCTAGCATGGAATGTTCATTGTTTTTGTGGCTATTTTAAACAGTAGACCAGAAATCTTCTAATTTATGCATAAGGCAAGCATTTATTGGCCATCTTGGAGCTCACATTTCTTCCTATCATATTGTTATATAAGTGGTTTTGATCCTGGTATACTTAACCCAGATATCCCTGACGTCCTTCCTGAAGGACGAACGAACAGTTCAAACTCGGTTGTGCTCTAGTTGTAAAAACAAGTAGCTATCTGCATGCATGCGTGTACTTACAGTCCTGCCAATAACTCATCAGTTTGCGACTGAATGCACTGCAGTGCAGACTGTTTGTTAGCAACAATAGCGTTAAAGGTGAACCGATGTTTCTGTGATGGATGAATTGACTAACATCATTGTAGAAGGGTAAGTATTATGACCACAGTTATGCCTGGATGATTAAAACATATTGTCACACCAACTCTATGGATGTTGTTCGACATATGTTATGTGTTTTCATTTGCTGTACCAATATCAGTTGAAGTTATTATAACCTAAAACTGTGGATCCTTCCCGAAGGACGTCAGGGAAATACGAAGTATTTTTGTTTTACAAAGGTTCTTAATTTGAATGAACTTCTAGCGATTATTGAAAAGAATGACTCCCCTGAACTTGAGTCATTTGATGTAACAGTTATTCCTCCTACTGGAGACATCACAGATGAAGACTCGGGGGCGGAAGATTTTCCTACAATTGATCATCTTCTAGCAGGGTGTCTACTACTCTGGAAAACATGGAAAACAGGGAATACTCAGGGAATTTTTAAATCCTGGAAAACTCAGGGAATTATCAGGGTATTTTAATGACACTCAGGGAATTTTAGTTTTACAAGGTCTTCTTTTCTTCTTCTTTTCTTCAGCGTTTGTCTCGCCTGGTGGCAGGGTCCGCTACATGGATTCGATGTCTCCATTTAGTTCTGTCCTGGGCCATGTCAGTGTGGAGATTGACGCACTTCAGATCTTTTGAAGGGTATCGACCTATCGCTGTTTTGGTCGTCCTCTTGGTCTATTACCGACGACTTCCAAAATGTAACCCGTCTTTGCTATCGTATCAGCCCCTGTCCTCAGCACATGTCCAAACCATCTTAAACGACTTTCGCGCATTTTTTCGGGAATGGGTGCAATGCCAAATCTCTACCTATGTATTCATTGGGGATGCGATCCAGTTGAGTAACACGTCCACCGCAGCATCTTGGTCTCCATGACTCCCATTCGACGCTCCGTCTCAGTCGTAGTAGGCCAACATTCGCAACCATACAGTGCGACTGGTCGGATGACAGTACGATAGATTTTAGATTTGTGGTGATCTGTCATCCTCCTGTCGCAAGTGACGCCAGTTGTTGTTCGCCATTTCATCCAAGCTGCGGATATCCTTGCATTGACCTCTTCGACAAGTCGACCATCAGCAGCGATCGTGGAGCCAAGATACTTGAATCTCGTTACTCACGGTAGATCCCCGCCGTCTACCTGAATGGTTCCGATTGCTTGTGTGTCAGATGTCATATATTCGGTTTTCTTCTTATTGAGGCGCAGTCTGTATTGCGCCAGCCGATTGTTCCGTTGCTGGGTTTGATGTTGCAGATCAACCTGGGTCTCAGAGGCCAATATTACATCGTCTGCATATAGGAGCGTCCATTGGCAAAGGATGGTGAAGGTCTGCTGTTACAGTGTCCATTACTAGAATGAACAAAAGCGGTGACATCGCTGAACCCTGGTGAACGCCGACGGTGATGGGAAAGTCACGGGAGGCTCCTGCAGCAGCCAGAACATAGCTCCGTGGATCCACGTAAAGCAGCTGAACCCAGTTGACAAGATATTCCGGTATACCATGCTCTCGCAGTGCTAGCCATATGAGGTCATGAGGTACACGATCAAAGGCCTTCTCAAGGTCCAGGAAAGCTAGATGAATCGGCTTGTTCTTCTCACAATGCTTTTCAATCAAGAGCCGTGCATCGTGGATTGCATCGGTTGTGCCGCAATTCTTCACAAATCCAAGGTCCAACCTTGAATAATTTGTAATTAAGAATTCAAATTTTGATTGGGGGAAAAGTATATTCTGGTGATGATTGTTGTAGATGGAGGTTCGTAGTGAAGTTCAGTAAGCTCTCATTTCTTGCAAGATAGAGCACACAAATTACATGTGTAGACTGTGTATTTGTATATAAATGTGTAACTATGATTTTTGAGAGCATTCCTATTGACAAACTACTGTACTTAGAATATTCGCAAGTACAATAGTCTTTCTGGATGGAAAATTTAGAAATTGGTAAAATATATAAAAATATATTTTTCTGTTGTTTTTCTTTTATTATTATTATTATTAATCTTGATTGGTCACATTGGACCACTTGAGTCGTTCCACAATCACTTCTTCTTTGAAGGTAGTACTGTTTGGTTCTTGCGCTCTTTCCAGTACCTTTTCATTCTTTCAGATCGGGATTTTCTCAACTCGTCTGAAATATCTATAGGCTTTCTGTGTGTCATTTCTGCAGAAAATTTGTGAGTTTTTAAGAATGGTGTTAATTTTATTTTTCTCCTCGGCATCTGTTATCTTGAGTCCAACTTCTCAGAGATCTTGTTGGATTTCTTGGATCCATTTTCCTCCAGTTTTCTTTCCTAGATTTCTCATCACCAGTTGGCGTACAATTCTGTTTTCTTGAAGCCGTAAGATGTGAAAAAAATATGAAATTATTTTCTTTTTCATTGTGCTGGTGATTGGATCAATCTCACGATAGACAGTTTCATTTGGGAGAATCCTCCAGACTCCCTCAACCTGATACTTTTAATTTATGCACGTTCTAATGATTCTTCTTTCCGTTTAAAGGAACTGATCAGTTCTTTGTTCATTTTTAATTTGGAACAGTTTTTCACAAGCATAAGTGGCTTCTGGCAGAGTTACAGTTTTATTATGATGGATCTTAGTAGCTATTGATAGGCATTTTTTTTTATTATATGTTGACCAGGTTAGAGATTGTGCCTTTTCATTTTATTTGTTCTATTTATCCAAGTTACTTTTTCGTTTAAGTTATGTGTTATAATTTCTCCAAGATACTTAAATTGAGGAACTAGGTTAATTTTATGATCATTTATATAGACTTCATTTATATCTAAGGGTTTCATAGGCATGATCTTAGTTTTTTCAAAGGATATCTGTAATCCTATCCCTTGAGCAATTTCTTGGAGACTAGTGATCTGAGTACAAACCTCTTCCTTGTCTAGTGCTAAAAGAGCCAAGTCTTCTGCAAATCCTAAGCAGTTTATTTTTATTGATGGTTTTGTTTCAATTTTTATCTTAGGAGGGTTTTCCTTTTGCCAAACCTTCATGATATATTCAAGAGCCACATTGAAAAGCAGAGGGGATAATCCATCACCTTGTCTGAGACCGGTTTTTATTGTGAAAGCTGTTGATATTTCTCCCCTAAATTTAACTTTCGAATTTGTGTTTGTTAATTGAATGATATTTATCAATTTAG
Source organism: Meconema thalassinum (assembly GCA_946902985.2). Taxonomy (NCBI): domain Eukaryota; kingdom Metazoa; phylum Arthropoda; class Insecta; order Orthoptera; family Tettigoniidae; genus Meconema; species Meconema thalassinum. The sequence goes on along the minus strand of OX336388.2, from coordinate 1,081,494,898 downwards.
GATGGAGACCGTATGATCCGAGGATTTTTAGCAGTGTCAGTCTATGAATACTATCATAGGCTTTCTTGAAATCTATAAAAGAGATAAAGAGTTGCTTATTTCTGTTTTTGTAATATTCCATTATTATTAATTTCAGGCTAAGGATTTGGTCTGGACAATTTCTGTAAGGGTGAAATCCTCCTTGATATTCTCCAAGTTGTGGTTCCAGAATGTTTTTAATCCTGTTGTAAATTATGCGAGAGAGAATTTTATGTGTGCCGTCCAGAAGGGGAATTCCTCTGTAGTTATCTGGGTTCGTTTTGCCTCCTTTCTTAAATAATGGATGGATTATTCCTATGGTCCAGTGTGCAGGAATTTCTTCAGTAATCCACATTTTAAATAGATGTTGATGAAGATTTATAATCGCAGGTTTACCAGCATTTTTCCAGATTTCAGCAAAGACTAAGTCTTCGCCACAAGTTTTGTAATTTTTTTGTTCTTTAATTGAGAGTTCTACTTCATTAATATTTGGAGAATTTATTAAATCAGGTGAAGTTAAAATAGGTGTATCAGTGTTTACTTGCAGGGTTTCCAGTGGATCATCACAATTTATCAGTTTCTCGAATGCTTCTGCAAGGATCTCTGTATTTTCTTGGTTAGAATGTGCCTACTTTCCTATTTGATTTTTCAACATAAATGTTGGAGCTTCAAATTTTTTTTAGATATTTACCAAATGTTTTGTAATAATCTCGAGATTGCTTTTTCTTGAAATAGTCTTCTATCTTTTCCAGTGTATTTTTAAGATGATTATGTTTCGTTTGTCTGATGATTTTATGGGTTAATTTTCTTAGTATTGTTAGTTCTAAATTTGATTCTTCTGACTTAAGAGCTTGATGTTTTATCCATGCTTGGTGTCTTTTCTCTATTGCTTGATCACAATCTACATTCCACCATTCATGTTTTTTCCTTGGATTTAATGGTGATAACTCCTCTGCTATTGATTTTAATTCAGTGATTAATTCGTCCAATGTTTTAGTGTTGAGAGATTCTTCTCCTGTTCTTTCACAGTACTCGATATTTTTTATTAAGGTAGATTGATCAAATTTCCTCCTAATGTTATTATTAGGTTTTTTTTTCTTGGCCATTGGAGTTAATTTTATTTTTATCTTTACCACAGTGGTCTGATCCTAAGTCAACTTCCCTTAGAACTTTGACATTGTGAATTTCACGATGGTGAAACTTATCCATGCAGACATGATCCATCTGCCATTCACCCCTCCTGAAGTCAGGATGTTTCCAAGTTTTCAATTTATGGGGCTGTCTTTCAAAACATGTTGATTTAGAGATTAATTTGTGGTTTCTACGAATTTCGACTAATCCTTGACCATTTTTATTGGTTGGTTTATGTGCTGTCCATTTTCCAATGATATCTCTATCTTCTTTCTTGTCCGTCTGGCTGCGTGGCTCAGGGGTAACGTTCTCGCTTGCTGAGTCCAAGGTTGCAGATTCGAAACCTGGCGCAGTCAGCTGGCATTTTAGGGTGCGCAAATGCGAGGGAGCCGTGTCAGTAGATTTACTGGCACGTTAAAGATCCCCTTCGGGGCAAAATTCCGGCACCCCGGCGTCTCTAAAAGCTAGTGTAGTTAAAAGGACGTAAAACCAATAACATTATTATTATTATATCTTTCTTGTCCAAGTTGCGCATTGAAATCACCGAGGAGAATTTTGATGTTTGATGAAGGGATGTTTATTAAAGTTTGATCCAAAAGATCCCAGAATTTTTGTACTTCTTCTCTGTCATTAATGGTGTTGTTTTTTTGATTAGTAGGAGCATGTGCATTAATAATTGTATATGTTTTATTTGCCGATTTCAAAGTTAGGGTCGTAAGTCTGGAGGATTGAGATTTAAATTCTGTTATCGAGTCAATGATTCTGAGATCTATTAAGAATCCGTTGCCAAATTGTGGACAATTTTTCATGATTTTTAAAGACAAATTGTGCTAAATGTTTCATGACCCGTTTTCCTGGAATTCCTTTATATAGTCTGTATCCTTGTGATTCCAGATAGTCTTGATCACTATTTCTAAATTCCTGAAGGGCCATAATTAGAATTTTATGACTTCTCATGATATCCGTGATGATCTTCAATTTTCCAGTTTGAACCGGAGTGTTAACATTATGTGTAGAAAAGAATGAGACTGTTTAGGTTTTATTTTCCGTAGTATTTGTTTGTTAATTGATGAGTTTTCAGACGCTCCGATTCGTCATTATCTTCCGCATGACAGCCCACTCTATCCGAATGCTGTCTTTTCTGTAATCTATCATTACAGACGGCGGAATTATTCTTCAAATGACTTTTCATGGTCGACTATCTAAGGTTTCACCTTGAGGGGAGGATAAATCCTCGAATTACAATCCTGAATGTTATTCAGAAAGGTGAAAGAAACACAGTTTCCCGCTGGGATTAATTACCCAACCTTCCACTGGGTTGCTCAGCTTAGCAGGGGACACCACGTGCTGGTTGGAGTGGAGAGGTTATGAGGATTCTCTTCTGCTGAATCCTTGTATTACTGATTTTGTTGGTTAGTATCATCACATCACACTCCCTTTGTCCAGGTCTACATATTTATAGACCTCCCCAGGTTATATATATTATATTGTTCAAGCACTTTTTGAAATACTAAAGTACAAACTCTGTTTCATATATTTATTATGGCTGCTACTATTACTCAGGGAATTTTCTGATTTATCCTGGAAAAATCGGGGAATTGTCAGGGAAATCTGTTTGTTGGTTTTGGTAGACATCCTGTCTAGGTTCCCAACTGCAATCAGAAGCATTCCTCAGCATCTCAAATGCTCCCTCACTAACCGAGATTATACCTGAACCTCGGTCTTGACCAGTCTATACATCCTTGTAATTTTGTATATGCAGAAAATACTAAATATTTGCATAGTAGGTATCACTTTATACCATAAGGGATATAAATCACGTTAATTTCTTGTTTTAAGTTTGCCAAGCTGCTCGAATCAAGTAAATCAGGGTAAATGTAAGAAATTTAGGAGAATTCGCGAACGCCCCAAACCTGTGGAGTATAAATGTAACAATAAGCTAAAAGCTCCGTATGTTGAATGGTTACCCATACACACTTCTCAGAACCAAATGAAAACACCACTCGAATATTTCAAATTATTCTTTGATGAATGTTGTGCAAACAATAATAATTTTTATCAATCAGTATGCTGCAAAGAAGAACAAAGTTTGTGATATGTCTAATGCTGAAATGTGGTCTTTCATCGGCATACTACTAACTTTGACTAGGTCAGCCCCTTGAGTAAGGAATCTCGATTTTCCCGACCACTTGAACTTTAGGAGTGTAACTAGATCTATCTTGGCATCCAATAGAAGAGTGAGCTCTGCCTAAAGACGTCCATCTATAAAATGGGAAACGGATGTCCATTGCGATGGAATACATCATTAAGTCTTAGACCTTCCCACAGATGCCTACACAAACAAGAAGAAAAACTACTTCATTGCAAACACTGCTCAAAAAAATGCATTACAAGATGCATAAAATGTGACTGTGCTTTGCATGTTTCTTGCTTTGTTATATTTCATACAAAGGTGTAACCATTCAAGTGGTGTTTTCTAGTGTAAAATACAATTTTGTCATATTTTATCTAATAAAATTTTTTACTCAATGAATATTATGAATTAATTCACATGGATTTCTAATGAATAAATTTTGACTGTGAATATCCCTGACGTCCTTCTGGAAGGATGTCTGATTTCCGGCAAACTAGACATGGTACGTAATTAAAACCACTTTTTCTGGCCTCCTTACAACTTCAACAGAAGATCTTCTTGGAACAAACACAAATTTTAACGGAAAAAATTCAGGGTTACCTGGGTTAAGATCGCCTTAAAATCTCAGGCTTGCAGGGTGCTCCAGAAACTATGCACACTATGCGTTTGATTTTTTTAATGCAGCATTTTTTGAAAACTATTACATAAGGTTTAAGGTGTGTTTGTTTGGACACTAATTGTGGGAAAATTAAATTTACAGGAACTAGGCCTATGTGGGTTGTGTTGAATAGGGATTGTCTAGGGACCACTGCACTAGAACAATGAATGCAGAAAAATGAAGTTTACAGGAACAAAAGACTGAGTTTTCACTGTATCTTCTGTGTAATTTTTATTCATTCTTGAAGAGTCGAAAATGTTGATTTGATTTTATTTTATTTCATACACAAAATTTTTCCAGCATCCATGGTTTCCCATTTAACAGGACAGTACTGTTCAAGTATCCCTCAACATAATATTGAATAATGGCAGGGTGGGGATCCCAATTGGAGATACTTGGAATTGGATCTTTATGCAAATGTTTACTTGTTGAGACTCATTTTGAGATACACATCAAGTCCAGCCTTTATGCTTTTGTATTTATTTAGGTGTTCGTTTGGCTGGTGGAATGGCTCCCCCCAATGTGATGCCTGCTGGAGGTCCTTTGGTATCGTCACGCAGTATCCCAGTAGGCAGGGGGAATGTGTACAATGGTACTTCTCGTGGATTACTCCGGCGAGCAGTGCCTACTCGTGGAGGTCAGCTTGAGATAGCTGGTGTTGTGGTTGGAAGCTGGGGTCCCAACTATGGCAGTAGAGTGGGTGCAGTTGCAGCTCATCAGAGTCCAGTGATTACTGCACACCGTGGCTCCCGTCTTGTACCTCCACAGGTAATGTCCATGCCCAATGTTATTGCACCAGACATGCCAACAGTTAGAAATTAGTACTAATAAGGATGAATTTTCTCTTCTTTTAATGAATGGTAACCTGAATATTTATGAATTAAAATTGCATGGGTTATTTTAAAGTGTTTTTAATGAGACACAAAAGGAATGTCTGCTTGTTGTAATCCCAGGCAGGGGATACGTAGGGCAGGAACGCATGACTTGGAACAAGTTCTATAACTTCTAGTTTTAAAAATACAATATTGAAATTTTGCACCAATGTTTATAGCATAATTATGCATAGCTGTAGTCAGTTTTATTGATTTGTAAAAAAATCTCTGCTGAAAATATATACAAAACTATATATACATTTTCTCATCATTGGGCATTTCAATATTGATAAAAAGTTTAAGCTTTTTGGACGTTGGTCATTAATTCTGTGGAACAAAATCTTAATTACCGTATTTACTCGAATACGACCCGCCCCCGAATAAGACCCGCACCCTGATTTTGAAGAACAAAATTAAAAAAAAAAAAAAAATTTACTCAATTATGTACAATCGTAACTAAATAAACAGAATAGCATTTATCCAAAATAGTTTCCAACAGTTTTGAAGTCTTCCTAAAATAACACACATCAAACGATTAAAAATACAAATAAAAGTACACAAACACTTCATTCATCGTCATCAGAAGTACCAACTTCAGAACTTTTATCACCATCCCACTAAATGTCGTCATCACTGACATCCATAGCATTCGAAATACTACATTTCCTGAAGCTCTTCCGTACGAGATCTCCCGAGATAAGATTCCATGCCGTCAAAATGGACGAATATAGCAGCTGAACTTCCGGGCGCTGAATACTACCAGTTGGAGTCAGTGTGTGCTTATCGCCCGCCATCTGCTCCGTATACAGCTGTTTCAAGACTGCTTTGAACGGGCGGTTCACGCAGACATCCAGTGGTTGTAGCATAGACGTCATCCCGCTCAATCATGAATACATGACTCGTCAATATCATATTTCCTACCGGGCACGATTTCCAATAACTTCAGCTTCCCTCACAACTTTCAGCTTCTCACTCACATTAAACGACCGCGAACGCTTCGTACAACTCATGTTTACACTCGGAAAACGTGCGCGACACGTGCGCAAGACTGTGAGCATGTCAACGCTATTAAAATTCTCTGCAATGGCTAGTCACATGCAAGAAACCGGCCACAAATTCTCCGCCATCAGCAAAGACCTACATATAATTCATTTTGACAATAAGGGATCCACAGTAAATGTTTTGGAACAATTTGAAATTAATTTAGCCCAAAGATCCAACCCAGCAGAAAATCTAAATGAAATTTATTGGGAATCCAACGTTCTTTACGACAAGCTAGCAGATCACATAATTAGAACCAGGTTTAAAAAACCACCACAGCTTCCATCCCCAGAATATACATTTTTAAAATTTCATATGAATATAGACTCTGTCCCCAGTTTAGACTTCTAATTATACAGTAGCAGCCCAGCCGCTTCCGTCTTCTCCCGTGCTCAAGGACCGTAGCCCCCTCCCCTTAACCACTCCCCTACCTTGCCTATTCCCCTCACGCATGCAGTTTCCCCTCAGCGGGACCACACGTTATACAAGTCATAGCTTTCACAACATTCTTCTCGCAACTTCCACACGGACCACTTAAGGTAACGCTGTGTTTCGCTTGTTCACACCACACGTTTATTTTTTTCTGTTTTCATATAAGTAGTTTGATTCTTTCAAATTTCTTCTCTCCCCCCCTTTTCTTTTTTCTTATAAGTTTTTATTTCATTCTCAGTTCACTTCAAAGACAGACGGGCCTAGGGTCATCGGCCCACATTCCTTCCTTCCCAACAAGCGTAAGTCAGTTTGCATTTTCTCAATCTCATGTTTTAAGAATTTCGTTAGTATCAATTCTAAACTCATTTCTAATGACCTAATTATATTAATTATTGTTTCTTTCTTTCTTTTTTGGATAGACTCTGCATAAAGAGATCAATTCATGAATCCTGCCAAGATTTTATTCATAGGAGAAACCTCCGTCAAATTACCGCATGGGACAATCCCATTAGAATATCAACTTGACTCTTCACTGCCCACACACAACTCAATGTCAAGTCTGTCAAGAAAATCTACATGTGGCCAATCATCCAAATTCAAACAGACTAAAGCGTAATACTAAGACGCAACTTACATTAGTCAATTTTAACAGTGTTTTAATGTGTTTTTTATCGTTTTAAATTTGTGTCATTTTCAGGATTTATGTATGTTTTTATGTTTAATATGCTTTGCAAGTATTATGTTGATGGTAGTTCTATTATGATTATTTGCAAACTTTATAAAAGTTCAGGGCTGAAGAGGGACCAATAAGGTTCGAAACATGTACCCAATGTATCATCATCATCATCATTTCCCCTTATCCAGCTCCTGCCGGGTCGGGGTATTTATGGCACTTCTCCACTTTCCTCTTTCCTTCCACAATTCTTCTTCCACGAACTTGTCCCAGTCCAGATTTCTTTTTCTCACGCTGTTCTTCACTGAATCGATCCACCTTGTTCTAGGTCTTCCCCTTGCTCTCTTACCCTTGCACTTGGCCTCCAGCATCTGTCTTGGTATTCTATTTTCCTCCATCCTCTTTACATGTCCAAACCACCTTAGTTTATTCTTCTCAATTCTCTCATTTAGTTTTCCCATCCCAACTTCCTTCCTAACATCTTCATTCCTCACTCTGTCTTTCCTTGTCTTACCTATCATACTTCTTAGGAATTTCATTTCACTGGCTTGGATTCTACTCTCTTGCCTGCTCGTCAGGGTCCAAGTCTCAGCTGCATAAGTTAATATGGGTACATAGTACATTTTATACATTACCTCCTTGCTTTTCCTTGGTACTTCCTTATCCCAAACAAGTTTTCTTACACTTTGATAGAATGCATTGCTCTGCTGTACCCTCCTGCCAATCTCCATGTCCAACCTACCAGTTTGCATCAATTCACTTCCTAGGTATTTGAACGTGTCCACAATTTCCAAACTCTGACTTCCAATTTTCACAGTGCCCTTTCCTTGTCTTTCCCCTCTTGTCATCACCATGGTCTTGCTTTTCTCTATACTGATTTTCAGGCCATACTTCTGAATATTTTCGTTCAGTGCATCTGGTTGTTTTTGCACTTCTTCGGTGTTCCTTCCCCAGACCACAATATAGTCTGCAAATAATAGTAGCTTCATTTCTTTATGTCCATATGCTTCCTTTGTTTCCTTTACAATTTCATCCATTACCATTATGAATAAAACTGGTGACAGCACACTCCCCTGTCTTAGTCCAGTCTTGTTCCTAAACCAATCTGTCTTTCCAACTGGGGTCAGTACCCTGCTAACACAGTTGTTGTATATTGCTTGCACCATTTCCAACATTTCTCTTCCCAGTCTCTTCTTAACCATGATTTCCCATACCTTCTCTCTGGGGACACTATCATATGCCTTTTCTAGATCTATGAAAGTCATGATCAAATCCTCTCCATATTCCCAGTTCTTTTCCATCACCTGCCTCAAGCTAAAGATTGGGTCCACTGTGGATCTTCCACTCCTGAAGCCATACTGTTCCTCTTGCAACTCTCCTTCCACCCTTCTTCTCATTCTTCTTTCTAATATCCTTTCCAGTATTTTTACTATCTGTGATATGAGGGTGATCCCTCTATAGTTATCACACACTTTCTTGTCCCCTTTCTTAAACACTGGTATTATTAGCCCTTTCTCCCAGTCTTCTGGTACACATTTCCGTTTCCACACACACTTTAGCAGTCGATACAACCATTGCATACCAACAGGTCCAGCAGCCTTTATCATTTCTACACTGATTTCATCCACCCCTGTTGCTTTTCCCATCTTCATTTTCTGTACTGCTAATTCCACCTCCAGCATTGTTATATCATCTTCTGTTATAGAGTCGTCAGGCTGTGTCACTTCAATCTCACCAGTACAATTGCTCACATTCAATAGCTTATCGAAATACTCCTTCCATCGTCCCTTTATCTCCTCTGGGTGTGTTAACAACTCTCCATCTTCCTTTTTCACCAGCTTTGTATTAACTCTTTCTTTCCTCTTACCTCTTAGAAGCCCGTACAGGATCCTTTTACTGCCACTTACATCTGTTTCCATTCTTCGTGTAAATTCTTCCCAACTTTTCTTCTTTTCTTCTCCTACCACTTTCTTACACCTCCGTTTGCTGTCGTGATACTTCCTTTTGCTTTCTTCTGTTTGATCTCGGTTCCATTCTTTCCATGCAGACTTCTTTTCTTTCACTGCTTTCCTCACTTCCTCATTCCACCACGGTGTCTCCTTCTCTTTCACTCTTGTTGACGTCCTACCACAAGCACTCTCTGCTGCACCAGCAAATACCTTTTTAAAGTGGGACCATTCCTCTTCTACATTTTCCACTTCGGTAACTGGGATTTGTTGCTTCAATCTCTCCTGAAAATCTTCCTGTACAGCTTTGTCTTTCAATTTCCATACTTTTATTTTACTTTCTCTGATCTCTTTCAGGTTTTCCAATTTTCCCCATCTAAATTTTGCCACCACAGCTCTATGGTCCCCATCAAATGCTTCTCCTGGTAAAGCTGTCACATCCATCAGCTTTCTGCGATTTGTCCTTTCCACCAGGAAGTAGTCAATTACTGATTTTGGGGACCCATATCTCGTAATTTTCCTGCTGTTTTTCTTCCGAAACCATGAATTACCCACTATCAGTCCATTCCTTTCACAAAAGTTTACAAGTTCCTCTCCTTCCCGGTTCTTTTTCCCATATCCATATGGTCCAACGACTTCTTCCTTTCCTTGTCTCTCATTTCCGACTTGTGCATTCATGTCTCCCATGATCACCACTTCTACATCTGAGATTACTCTTTCTACATCCTCCAGGAATACTTCAATATCTTCATCTCTGTTTCCAGTCTGTGGTGCATACACTTGTATGAAGTCCATCACGTCATTCATCTTCATTCTAATTTTCATTATTCTGTCACTCACACACTCGACCACTTCCACATACTCCTCCAGTTGTTTCGAGGTTATCAGTCCCACGCCATTTTTTGCCTCTTGGCCACCACTCCAGTATAATGTATATCCTTTCCTCAATTTCTTCCTTCCTTTACCTTTCCATTTCACTTCACTCAGCCCCATCATTCCAACCTTCTCCCTCTCCATGAAGTCTACCACCTCCTCCACCTTGCCTGTCAGGGTCATGACATTCATGATTCCCACTTTCATTTCGGTTACTGGTCGCCCATTTCTCACAGATCCCCCAGTACCAAAGGAACTGCGCGTCGCCTGCAGGGTACGCCCTAACTTTTTCCGAATCATTGGAAGTGCCATTTCCATTTTAGGCTATTATTACGATGGGATCGCCACTCCCAAAGGCATTTTATGAAGCTACTGCCAGCTATTATTCAGGCCGCCCCTAAGATGGAGAACAGACGCCCTTGCAGCCGCCCCTAACTTGGGAAACAGACGCTGCCGATTGATGCTGTACTCATACTATTCCCCGAGTACTGGGTTGCCTCTTCCGCAATCTCCACCGTTCTGAAGCCCATCTTCTCCGCTGCAGATTCCGTTGAGGTCTTCGCACGTAACCCTGTGCACTGGGCCTATGTTATACCCCATAGGACTGGGTCCTCACCAGAACTTAGCCGGTACTGTAGTTCCATGGTATATTACAGTACCGTTGCCCACCCCCGCGACGTGGACGCGCCTGGCAAGAATCATCCATGTAGCCAATTAGGATTGACTCATGGACCGGGTTAAGGAGCTGTCTAAATCCAGCCTCCAAGGCATGTAATTATGTTTTAATACATTAAGTATTGATTGATGGAGTTTTCCTCTTAAATTGATTTATTAGTTATTTGTCAATACGGACCTAACAAAATCCATTATGGATTTGAATGAAACAAATTTCATTACATTGTCTGTCTAATACAGTCGACTGACAAAGGTTAACTGTACGTAATTACTAAGGCCCGGATAGTTATGTGTTGAAATATTTTTTATTTAATTAAATATTTTCTATTTATTTACATATTTTTACGGTTTTTATAAATAAATTCATATTCTGGCGTATTTATTCATAAGCACATATTTCCTACAGTATATTTGGTCGTATGTTGTACTTCTTGGATGACTGCAGCTCACATTTTCAACCCTTTGAAATTCCAGTAATTGGCTTCTCTATTTCGTCAGTGCTCCATTGTCTCCATACTATAGTAGTATTTCAAGAGCGGGATTTCCCGGTCATAGAGTACAGCAGGGGGGCTGGAGTTAACAGGCTCATTAAGTCTCCACTAGTCCTTACCTAGACGGGAAATTTTAGTTGAAATCACTGTGGTCTGCGAAGCTTGTGAGTATAATGACAGTGGCGTTCTCGTTTCAACGAATACGTTGCGTCCCAAAAGTGCGAAATGTATTACATTGAATCGTTTAGTGCGGGAGTTCGGAGACGTTTTTAAAACTGATGGAACTGTTTTATTTTGCAACATTTGTGAGAAACCCATAGCGGCAGACATGCGTTCACAAGTTACGCAACATGTTGCGACAGCGAAACACGTTAAATGTGCATCTTTAAAGAAGTCTACACAACGTTTGCTTCCCGAAATGCAGGATGTGAGATCTGGTCCATCAAACTGCCAGTTCTCACAATACATTTGTCATGCATTTCTTGCGGCTGATATACCACTGAACTAACTGCAGAATCCAGTGCTACGTGGCACGGTAGAAAAGTACGTCAAAATTTCTCTCCGTGACGAGTCAACTCTGCGTAAGAACTATTTACCTGAAATTGGCGACAACGCTGTGTGGATTACAATGGACGAGGCGTCCGACGATACTGGCCGTTCCGCAGCCAACATCATAGTTGGTGCGTTAAAAATTAATTTTTACTGACACCTGTTCATCTGGAGGAAACCAACAGTTACACAATAGCTAAAGCTTTCAATGATGCTATGGTGTGTCTGTGGCCTGATGGCATCCGATATGCTAAAGTGCTTCTATTAATTACAGACGCTCCACCTAATATGGTTAAAGCATCCCAGGGGTTGAAAATTCTGTACAGCAAGATGATTCATTTAACTTGTTTAGCGCACGGCATGCGCCGTGTTGCTGAAACTGTAAGGAGTATTTTTCCAAATGTGAACAGAGTAATAGCATCCATAAAGAAAGTGTTTATTAAAGCACCCAGTGAGTTTATTCAAACTATGTGCCCCTGATTTGCCGCTACCTCCACAACCAGTTTGCGCCAGGTGAGGTAATTGGCTGGAAGCGGCGTGCTATTATGCGGACAATTTTGAGGGTACAAAATCAGTCCTCGAAAAACTAATCGAGGATGATGCTGCATGCATCAGTGAGTGTTTAGAAGCTATGAGTACAAAGGGAGTTCAAGGTGACTTGCTGTACATTAAATCTAACTTTGTTTTTTTAAGTTCCACAATCATGAAACTTCAGAAGAAAGACCTACCACTTTCGTCAGCTCTGAAGGACATTCTTCAAGTCTGTGAAAAGCTTGAGAATTTTCCCGGAGAGACCGGAAAACAAGTTATAGGCAAATTAAGAAACGTTTTATCAAAGAATCCGGGGTACAATAAACTTGTGCAAATAAGTCGTGTCCTTAATGACAACGGAGATCTGGAGCCCAACGAAGAAGATTTTTCAGTGTCAGACATTGCATGTTTTAAATATGCACCAGTAACATCGTGCGATGTGGAAAGAAGCTTTTCGCGATACAAGAGTGTATTAGCTGCAAATAGGCAGAGCTTCCTTTTTGAAAACTTGAATATGCTGCTTGTTGTGAATTGCAATGTTAAAGGCTAGAATGAAGCTTCGATCCGTGTAGCGTTTTCTTCTATTGTACTTAGAAATTCGTAAAATCAAAACAATTTATTATTTCTGTGTGTATGTTACGTTCCAGTAAAGTTGTTTCGTGTAGCCTATGGCATCGAGTGGCATAAGTCGAGTGATTTTCTTCTATATTATTTTGTTCTAGACATTGACAGTCAGCCGGTGGAATAACTGCGTACCGGTATGTTACAAATGGAAATTATAAAATTCTGTTTATTCTTGTGTATAGGCCTTGCACATGAAAATACTGTTGTAGTTGCTGATGGGAACCAAATAGTGAATTTTAGTTCATCTGAGGGCTATTGTTAATGGTGTTGCTGTGTTCAACTGTATTTGTATAGCTGCGTTTGTATAGCTGTGCCGGGGCCGACATTTAATTTACTTTTCACGTCCATCGAGCAGATTTAAACACTCAAGTATCAGTATAAGACAATACAATCAGTGCTATTAAAGTTTCTTAAGTGACCTTTTCCTCCGTTCTTTAGAATGAAATTCGAAAACAACACACACATGATTTCGTATCTGTATCACGCATCTGCAGGAAGTATTGTAGGCTTCGGAAATTGAGGCAAGACCCGGTCTGTTAAGCGGGAATATTTGTATGGTGGACTGGGTTGTGTTTTTTTTTTTTTTGCCGGGAGTGTCCGAGGACATGTTCGGCTCACCAGTGTTGCAGCTGCTTCGAGACGGACACCAGATGGGTGAGCTACAAGTACCGTTGGGGAGGAAAGTTGGAATGGAAGGTCAAGGAGTTGGAAGGTAGCGGCTGTGGCCTATAGTTAGGGACCAACCCCGGCATTTGCCTGGAAGAAAGATGGGAAACCACAGAAGACCATCTTCAAGGTTGCCGGCGAGGGGATTCGAACCTCCTCGCCTCCCGGATGTAAGCGACTGCCAGCAATCATGCCGTAACGACCACGGCTAACTCACCCGGTACTGGGTTATTGAAGCAGCTGGACGTTTCAACTATTTTTAGGGTGACTGGGGAGCACAAATATGATACAAATTTAAGAACATATTTTGGAAACTTGGGCCTGTTTGCCATCTCTTGATGAATGCAGTACATTTGCATTTGTCCGTTGGCACAGGCGAGAGTAAAATGTGGCTTTTCACCGATGTCTCAGTCTCCCTCATGGCTGTGATTATATGGAAGCTACTGAGGTATGGGTGGTGCTTAGTTATGACATTCAGGGCACAGTCAGTGCCTGTGGATGCTGTGAAAGGTTCTACTGATAGGGTTAGTACTGCTGTACTGACTCGGTGAGGAAAGCAATGGCAAACTACCTCACTCCTCTTCTTGCCTAGTATGCCTCAATATAGCGCTGCCTTGGGTTTTTGTGGGTATCTACCCACATAACCTAACGGCGGTGCCTTTTGAGGATCCAACCAGCCTTCGGGCTGACTACCTAACAGACAACAAACAATCACATATTTTCCCACTTTTAAGCACATAAATACATACATATTTTTGGAAAGTTAAGCACATAACTATCCGGGCCCTAATAATTACATAACTTCGGGTTTAATAAAATACAATAATGGTATCATTGACATAAGTAGACAATCGTTCTCTAATTGTATTTCCGCTAAAACCCTTCTGTCAACACAGCTAAAACGTTACTTCACATGAACTGGACTACTTGTATACAACGACTCTTATCATGATCCATGCCTTTCTTATCAAAGGACAATGATTTTATTGACATCCCTTAAAATGCGGAACTTCCTTCGCACGAGCACTCCATAGCTCTACAAATCCTCATATAACAGTATATATGGCATAAACAATTATCATCCACTATATTAAACAATAACCAAAAACGGATTAATTGTTATTAACATTTCTTCTGTAGGAACTTTTCTCAAATAACGGCATGACCCTCAGTATCGTTTCACACGACTACTGATCTACAATTATACATCCTTAAGTTCTTCAAACGAAACTTCCAATCGTAATGAACGATATTAGACTGCCGTGATTGACCTCCTAAAGTTTACTACACAAAAAGATAATTAACTGTTAACTCGTCTGTTGCAAATACATGTAATAAAAATAATACTCCTGTCTCACCTCACTTATCAAGCTTTAAATTGTATATCGTTGTAATATCAGGTCTACATAATGACGCGATATTACACAAATAGTGTAAAATAACACACATGTTATTTATAGTGTCAAATAGAATTCAATCTTGACCGGGATAAACTAGCTTCGAATTCCTAGCCAGAGATTTGAATAATCTTCTATCAAAGGATATTTCCTCTAACATATTAAATGAACAAAGCTCTCAGCTATACAAATAATTAAAAGGTTTGTCTATGTCGTAATGTTTTTCCACTCTACACAAAGAATGTCTATAGGGATTAAGACATCGGTCTTATCAAAAGACTAGTATTTCCTAGATCGTCGAATGTTTATGTACAATAATGATATGACAATATCATTCGATGTTTCTTCTGCTCTTGAAGTTTGATGTTGTTCCATTAAAGTGCTCAAATTCAATTTATAAGAATTTAATTTGTAGCTGTAACACAATGTCTGAATACTTGGTTTAAATAAAATTATTAAAATTCGAGAGTCGAAACGACTCGTCTTCTATAAGGAAATCTGATTCCTCAAACAAAAAGATTTTAATGTCAGTTGAACAACTGATCCGTAAAATAAAATTGAAAATAGATGAAAGGCAATCATCTCCTAAATAATCTTGAATCATAAAAATCTTAGCACACATCTGAAGTGTGGGTAGATTATTAGCTTGGGAATAACCTAACCACCAAGGGAAGATGATAAAGAAAAGGAAGTGGGTTTCGGACTGGAGAAAAAGGATGGAGAAATAGGAGAAGAGGCCTACAAAAGTTGTAAGTTTAATTTTAAATATACTCAAAGGCGACTGCCACTGCAAGTCCGCTCTCCGATACCATAAGTTTTGGAGAGAATCTCCACAAGCAGGAAGCTGGCGTAGTGAGCTGGACAAAGCTAACGGGAAACGCAGCTGGAACTTGGCGGTTTGCAAGAGAATGGCTTTAGCGTATTCCCTCTCAAGCATACATATGCCTACTATGGGGAAGGGTGATGGTCTGGCAAGACAAAGAGTAACAGATTTATTGTGTATCTGTTTAAAGGAGTTTGTTTTTAAACAAGTAATTTGAAGAATGCCGATAATTTGAATCGGTTTCGATATTTCTAGTTTTCGAAATTGTAGAGTTCCTAAAGAGCGACCAAATGCTTCCAAGAAGGATAGGGATAAAACAATTATACCTTTGGGAATAATTTTGGTAAGTAAACCAATAGTTGCATTCGGAAATTGCTAAGCTTTTACCCAGCAAGGAGCCGACTAAAAGTTTAGGCAAGGAGAAACACTTATTTTTTGAAAAACCAACCATAAGTTTTGGAGAGAATCTCCACAAGCAGGAAGCTGGCGTAGCGAGCTATGCTTGCCTTACTGGCCAGTTAGAATTAGCTATTAAAGCTGAGACTTTACCAAGTTACCAACTAATAGTTCTTGCTCAAATGCATCAAGTGGTGAAAACCCTATTAAGAGATTTATTTGCATTAAGTGAGAAGAGTCAAGGAAGACAGGATCTTGCCTAACCGTTATGTTAGAGAAATGATGAGTCAAAAAAGAAACTTTGAATTTATTTAACAATGCAAAAGAGTGTAATGAATTTAACAATGTTGGGTAGTAGTTTTTTGACAAATATATAATTTAGACTTTGTAACAAATGGGGTCACAGACCTCCGAAAAACATCTAAAGCTTGCTCCAGGCAATTAACAATTCTTTTGGTTTCAAACCTTTTATATACAGTGGAATCTCGTTAGTACGTTTTTCAAGGGACTGAAAAATTTGGACGTCATATGCGGGAAAACGTACTACCGAAAAACGCCATACTGCATTTACAACGTATAAGAAAGAACGCGGCGTATATATGGACGTTAAATCGCCGACCTTAGTAAGTGATTATATGCACTACTACAGTTACAACATAAACATAGGTTATCAGTAACTTACACGGAATAAATAACATAAAAATGAATTACTGTACCTCTACACTACAGTATAATACAGGGTCTTTATTTCTGCGTAGCAAGGACATTCTCGCTCTCGCGCACCTCCAGTGACGGCTCAGTTGCCGGCGACCACGCACACATATGTAGGCCTACGGCAGAATACGGTGCTTAAAATCAGTAGCCTAACATGCAGTTTTACTGGCCATGATTTACAGTAGATGCTGAAAATGTTCCCCATCGCTTCCAAACACATATAATACAGGGTCTTTCTTTATATTTGATCAGCAAGGACATTCTCGCTCTCGCGCTCCGCCAGTGACGACTCCGTTGCCGGCGACCGCGCACGAATGTGTTTGAAACACGGGCTTGCTTGAACCACTTCAATAAAGCACTTTCTAGTTCAGGAAACTGTCCCTCTCGCAAACGTTTCCTTTTGCAGCTCACACCTTCTTCAAATGCACGTTCGATTTCCTTCCTTTTGCCGAGAATCGTGTTCAGTGTAGACGGAGGAATGTTCCACTTTCGCGCTATATCCACACGCTTCATGTGAGGATTGAAGTCCACGTCTCGAATGTATTTCACCTTCTCATCATTAGTTATCTGCAGTACTTTCTTCTTATCCATTATGAAACACGCAATAAAATAGGTCATAACTGGACGTGAACACTAAGAACTAGAAGACAATAGTGCGGAATACGAAGACAATAATGCGCCTACGTGAGAAATAAACAAAGGGAAGGGATGGAAGGGCTGCGGGAGAGAGACACGTCACCTGTGTTGCGTCATAGCTATAGCCACTTCTACGCCGTCAAACACAATAAAATCATCTACACTGTCAATAACTACCAGAGAATATGAGGCAATATCGCGTTGTGTTTTCCAGAAGCCGAATTTTATAATGAAATAAGAATAAAATACGGTTTACTAACAAATAGTTCAACGGAAATTTGATCGTTGTAAGCGGGAATAGAGAACGTATTAATGGGATATATCAACATGAATTTAATAGGATAGGGACTTGAGTAAGGAGAGAAAGGGCAGCAGGAGAGAGACACGTCACATGTGTTGCGGCATAACTATAGCCACTTCTACGCCGTCAAACACAATGAAATCATCTACACTGTCAATAACTATCAGAGAATATGAGGCAATATCGCGTCGTGTTTTCCAGAAGCCGAATTTTATAATGAAATAAGAATAAAATCCGGTTCACTTACAAATAGTACAACGGAAATTTGATCGTCGTAAGCGGGAATAGAGAACGTGTTAAGGGGATATATCAACATGTATTTTGTAGAATTGGGACTGGGACTTGAGAAAATCATCGCGCTAAACGGGAAAACGTCGTAACCGAGAACGTGCTAACGAGATTCCACTGTACTTTAAAATCTTCGTAAGATTTTGAAATGGCGAAGATAAAATGAAAAATTTAAAGACAATTGAAGTGATTAAAGGTAGACAATAAATCAAGTACAAGTTGTGTACTTTTAAGAAATTCTAGGTAAATATCTTAGGAAGAGTAACCACTTCTGAAGTAACAACAAAAAAAGCAAGAAGAAAAAAAGGGAAGTTTCTATAACTTCTTATATTAAAGCTGAATTACTTTTTAGTGATTATACAATAGGGCAGGTCACTTATTGTGAAACCTGAAGAGAAAAGTCGAAAGGAAGTTTCTAGACGTCCTATGTTTAAGTAGGAATCACGAGACAAATGGGGCAAGTTTCCCTTTCGTGAAACCTAGAAATAACTCGCTTATGAGTTGAAAGAATTGCATTCCCTAATTAGAAGGGAGAAACAAGATAATTTGAGACGTGTACCAGACACGTAGTTATGCAGACATTAATTCGTTTTAAATAAATCACGAGAGGGAGGGCACTTATTGAGAGAGACACCTCATTGGAAAAGACCTAAAATAACAATTTTATTATTATGGTTTGTTAGTAAGAGGTTTGGGAAAGATCAAAAAGGATTGAGGATAAATGTTCATGGCCGTATTTATAATAATCGGACGAGCGCGACGCGGAAGAAATATTGAACAAACACTGTTTTTCACTATAGTCTGTTGAAATAGATGAAAAGTTCACTGTAGTAGCACAAAAGTTTATGGCAAAGAAAGTTATTGCAATGATGGTAAATAACTAGTTACACTAGATAGGCAAGAGTCTATTGCTTGAGAAAGTTGTAGATTATCGTTAAATGCGCCAGAGAAAATCCCAACGGAGGAAGAAAAATTAGCTATTGATCAGTAATTCATAAGGAAGATTCCTTAGTTAGAAAAGGTATTCCCACATGTGAGTGTAAAATACATGACGGTATAACTGGTAGGTAGAGTGCAGATTCTGGAAGGTTCCAGAACAATCCTGACTGAAGAATAGGGCAAAAGTTATTCCAGCAGTGGAACGAGCTATGTATTTTATTGACAGTGGGTAATTCAATGGTATCCCACGTTGTGAGAAGATCTCTCATTTAATAAGCATAAGAAATGCTGCTTCCTATTAAGATTGGCTTAGACAACCAAAAGCACAACATAGAAAATCCCGCGAAGGATGATTATTGCCCCAAATATACAGTAAAACTCTGTTAAGAAGTTTTTCAAGGGACCATTAAAAAAAAACTTCTTAACAGGGAAACTTCTTAAAAGGGTAGTGGCCTGAAATGCACATGAAACGCACACATTTTTGTTGTTTGTGAAGGATCCTATAATATACTGTACATAGGCGTGTATAAAAGCCAGAAAAAGAGAAGCCCCAATATTAAAATCTGACTATCAGACCAGAGATTAAGAGAAATTAATTGGCATAATCCTCACAATTCACATTAATAGAATTAATTTCAATAACTGTTTGAGCACACACCATATATTCCAGCAAACTACAATTATAGACACATTATAGAATGTAAATAAACAACAACTAAGACTGAATTGAAAACACTTTTTTGTCCCTTTTTTCTCCCTTCAAAACCAAAGATTTATCCGGAACAACCTGATAAAAAAAAGTCCGAATTCGTTAACATTAAAAACGTCACAATGTTTGTAATTACTGAATTTTGCCAGCAGCAGTGTTTCCTTCCACGCTTCCGTTTCCTCTGTACTTACACTCGCAGCTTCAACACTAATAGTCTTGTAAACTATGCCAGCTCGATTTTTAAAGCGATCCAGTCCCGGCAGAAGCCAAGATCCCTTCTTTCTTTGCTATGATGCCATTCAAAGTAGACGGCGGCATTCCGAGCTCCTTCGCAAGAGCAACACGTGAAAGAGTGGACGACTCTACTTTTCTTATAATGTCCACTTTATCTTTAATAGAAAGTGTCTTTCTTTTGATGCCTTTCATCTGAGAACCATTCATTTTCACAATGATTTGAAAACTTGACTTCACTGACGACGCAATTCTCGTAATCTCGATAATGTTATGCTACGTCTGGCAATGCTTGGCTAACAAGTTACATCACACAGAACAGCGATAAAAGCCACGAAGAAAGAATATAGGAGGCCACAAATGAAAGCATGATGCTGTATATTGTAGTCGGTCTTGGGCGGGTGTCGTCATAGCGTGACGTCATTCAGCCTTGAAATGCTCGCCTGGTCAGTGACCCGCGAACACTCGGAACGGCTGTATTCTTTCATTCGGAACACCGGGCCCGGTCAGAGACCCGCGAACACTCGGAACTCTTGTATTCTTTCATTCGGAACACCGGATGTATCTTCTGCGGAGATTGGCGAGTTTTGATTCTAAGTCCGTTGTCTCTCAGTGTACGTCTTATGCTCTAAGGGAATACAAAATCTGAACTATTTAACCGGGAAAACCTCTTATGCACAAACACTATATACGGGAAAAATATTCATGTATCTTATGGGACGAATCACGGGACCGAGAATATCGGACGTCTTAAGCGGAAAAAACGTTTTATGCGGGAACTTCTTAACCGAGTTTTACTGTAGTAATCTCACACTGCCTATAAAATGATCATTAAAAGCATGTGGCTATTAAAAGACGATGAGAATGAGGTTAAAACCTGAAGTCGGTACTTATCTTTGCTTCATGGCGAAGGTGAAGTTCCCTTTGACGGTTGAGATTAAAGTTCCAACATGGCGTGGAATTAAAAGATTGCCTCTTAAGTTGAGGAGGCGAGCTCTAGGTGAGCTTTTTTGTCCCTTTTTTCTCCCTTCAAAACCAAAGATTTATCCAGAACAACTGCCGGCGTACAAGTGAGACACGCTCAGCGAAGCACGGAGGGACCAGGGAAGGGAAAAAAGTGGGGGTAGGAGACAAAAGGAATACATATAAGAATAGACAACTTAACAAAAAATAAATTTTTTCTTGATGAAATGGTCTTCAAGGAGTTGATAGTAGGCGACACTAGCGCAACCTGGTGGGTGAAAAAGTAGACGAAGTTCTCTTGATCACGGAGATGATAGCTGGCGATGGCGACAAGATCTGGTGGCCAGATTGGTAAGGAAGTCCTCTTGTACAGGGAAGAATTGAGGAACTTCAGAGATTCGCTGCTAGATGATGCTAGGTGGGTCATGGAAGATATATATCTAGAACAGACTCACAAGTAACATGAGAACCGTAAACAGCAAGGAGAAATTAGAAGATCACTGTTGGTGTTTGAGAAAAAGGAAGGAATGAACTATCAAAAAGAAGTAAAAGCTTATTCTATCTTACCGTGTATTCCAAAGAATACACCAAAGTGTAAAATACAAGAAAACACTGAAATACATGAAATGTGAAAATATGGAGTAAGAACGTCGGGTCAGAATGTCACTAATCAAGCTCTATACTAAAAATAAGAGACACTGCTACCTTATTTGGATGAAAACTTGAAGATCTATGTAAGTATTCACACAATACTTCAGATGTTTCCTCAGTTCAGAGATAGGAAAACGTTCCCTTTCCGGAATTCACCAACATTCGCCTGGGCTCGAATGACATCCTTCTGGCAAATTCTTCTGTTGTTGCTGGGCTACCCTAGTATCTTGACAAATCTCTTCTGTAGAATCTTCATTCTCCGTCGCAAATATATATCAGCCTCATCATTGGAAAACAATTTATAGAAATATTCATATAGATGGTGAATGAAATATTTCTATTGCTAATTGATGTTACATTAGTGTTCGTAGACTGGCGAAAATGTACAAGATGGACCGTACACTACGTCTGTATTCAAGAATACGTCGTCTAACGAAGTTCCATCGTTGTATCTTAACTTCTGTTATCGAATGTGTCTCTGGCGCATAATTATTTAGTTCATCATATCAACAATGTTAATTATGTTGAATGAAACCACTTGAAGAATAATAATGATAGTCATTATGATAATGTTTATTTGCTGCGCCAATGTTAAAAGTTCTTTGCTACAGTTCACTTGAACTGCGTTCGCCAACTTCACGTTGCAACTAAAATGATATTCAGCTTTATTTCCAACACTTTTGAAAATCTGTCCTAACAGGCTTATATTGTCGAAATGGTAAATCTTAGAACGCTCGACTTTCAGCAGAATGTAGTATTCGACCTGTTCTTTCTCTATATTCACTTAGTTGAACTCTAATCTCAATTATATAAGAGATATACTATTTTCAATGTTCTTCACAAATTCGCTTAAAATGGAAGTGTGGTAATCTCCAACGTTCTACCTTGCTAACCTAGCGTCTCTACGAGTCGACAGACGTCGCACTCGGACAAAGCTTTGGGATCTCCGTTAACCCAATAAAAACACTTCCTCACTCTTCAAAGACTGCTGGAATAAGAACCTCGATCCTTGGATCTCCCCCTCCAAGTCGAAATTTTGGCGGCCATATCAATCTACCACCATAATTTTAGCGCGTAGATTGTTAATGCTTATTACTGCGTTGATTAACCAATCTGCGTTTTTTTAAGTATCAGACATAATTTCTTTTAATATTCTCTTCATTACCAAATACGAAAATCTTCTTCTAAGGGCCTAAATGCATAATTTCACCAAATTATGCAGTTGAAGTTGATCCCATCTTCAATAAGACCTCTTCTCATTGGCTCTGGGCTGGGATCCAATAGCATAATTTATAACAATATTTATAATATTTATTTCCAAACTCATTGTTGCTATGCCAATTTTAGCCTTCTAGAAGCGTCTATTGTGCAATATGTCACGTGATCGGGCTCTCCCACGGCCTCGAGCTTGAAACACTACCCTCCTGTGTCACACTTCCAGAATTTATATTTGCTGGTTAAATGTTGTCCAGGGGGCGGAAAATACTCGTATTTTGTCCCAGAATAATTCAATTTTCGGGGGCAGTACCTTGCTTCATTCATCTGTTTTGACATGTCCAAACCATGTCAATCTGTTTTGTTCCAGTTTGTCATTTAGTTTCTGTACTCCCAGTTCTCTCCGTATATCTTAATTTCTCACTCTGTCTCTCGTTTTCTGGACCATACTTCTCAGGAATCTCATCTCAGCTGCCTGTAATCGGCTCTCATCCCTCTTAGGCATTGTCCAAGTTTCTGCTGGATGTGTCATTATAGGAACTTAATATGCTTTGTACATAACTTCTTTAGCCTTAATTGGTATATCCTTTTTCCTTACTAGTCCCCGTACCTGTTGGTAGAATGCACTCCCGAGTTGTATTCCTGCTAATTTCCAAATCAAGTCTTCCATCTTCAGTCAGTGCACTTCCCAAGTATTTGAAGTAGTCGGTAGCATACTGAACTGCTATGCCCAAGATAGCGGGTTCAAACCCGGCCGAAGTCGTCGGATTTTTTAAGAGCGTTAAAAATCCTTCAGTATGCCTTCCTTCGGAGGGGAAGTAAAGCCGGCGGTCCCATGTCATAGATTTATGGCATGTTAAAGATCCTTTCACAGACTAAACTTGTGTAAAGCAAAATTTGTTAGGTTAGATTTCGTCAGGATGCTCTATCAAAGTTCCAACGTTCACCACTAGGTATCATTGATATCTGGTGGCGAAAGTTGGAACTACTTGAAATTGAACGGAACTTGTAGCTCGCCCTTTAGGGTGTCCGCTGGAAGCAGCTACAGACTCAGGCGAGCCGAACATGTCCTCGGACACTCCCGGCACTAAAAGCCATACGATAAATAAATAAATAAATAACCACTTCCAATTCCTTATCTCCGACTTTGATTACTCCTTTTCTTTCTTTCTTTCTTTCTTTCTTTCTTTCTTTTTTTCTTTCTTTCTTTCTTTCTTACCTCTAATCACCACAGTTTTACTCTTCTCCACATTTATCTTCAATGCCCATTGCCTTATCTATACGGCATCTTATTTCAATTGAAGGATCCCAGTTCTCATTAAGGGGGGAGGTCCAGCTTAAGAGAGGGGAAAAAATGTCAATATTTATTCGATTGTTGAACATGCTACAAATATTGTTGACATATGATAATGTGTATCACACTAATGGCGAGCTTGTTGCAACCAAAAGCATCTTTTAAAGTGTCAAAATTCTTATAAGAATTTTTTATAGAATTTTCAAAATTTGCCAAATTTTTTACCATGCATCATCGTTTCCCGTATATATCCCAAGTTTATGAGAAATGTTCTACTTTTCTTTTTTTAAGGTGTGTATAACATCTGCTCCTTCAAAATGTACCTCAATCACTAGCATAAACTGTATATTAAGTACTTTTATTCGATTTTTATTCAGAGCAGCTGAAAATAGTTTTTTTTTAAGAAATAATACAGTATAAAAATACAAATCTAAATCCTAATGACCTGAATAAGGTACATATTATAGTACAACCTTAGGGGAGGAAACCCTGAAATAATCATCATAATCCATGGAATAATAACATAATTATGGTGAAAACGGTATGAATAATTGAATCGGTCATTTCTAAAAGGCCCCATGTGCGTGGAGACTAGTTTTGAGAAAAACACAAAAATATGTTTTACATTTATACTATTTATCTGAGACCAACTATTTTTTGTACGATACTTGTAAATGTCTCGACACTAACTCTTAAAGCTGCAAATAGAACCTATACCATTCTAAATGCCCATGCCCCAGCTAATGATAAAAATAAGAAGGAACACAAAGATGATGTGGAGGGATTTTGGGAGCTTTTAGATCAGACAGCAACAAACATAAATAAGTCACATCAAAATTTTAATTGGGAGACTTTAATGCCCAGTTAGGTAAGGAAAAAAGATATAGACATAATAGGAAAATGGCCAGCACAGAGAAGAACAAACAGAAATGGCATAAGACTGGTGGAATTTTGCAGGAACCCTGATATGATCTCCAAATCAACTTCAAGAGAAGACCAAATTAACTCAAAACTTGGAAACATCCAGATTGGAAAAAAGGTGAATGGCAACTAGATCATGTTTGTATGGATAAGAACTATCACAGGGAGATCTACAATGTGAAAGTTCTGAGAGGAACAGATACTGAATCGGATCATTACATGATAAAGATTGAAATTAAATTTTCCCCGTTGACAAAGAAAAAAAAACTCACCTAAAAAGAAGAGAACATACGACCCTCATAAACTAATAAATAACAAGGGATACAAAGAATGAACTAGATATATTAAAATAACAGATGATCTAGAGGAAATAGTTCCCGAATTGAAACAAATAGCTAAACAAGTAGCCCCAATAAATCCAAGGAAGAAACACCAATGGTGACCGACAGTAGTGGCTCAGCTGGCTAAAGCGCAGCGTTAGGTCATGGGACCAAGCTCTCTGCTGACTCGGTAGACGCGTGGGTTCGAGCCCCACCGTCGGCTGTCCTTGAAATGGTTTTCCGTGGTTTCCCATTTTCAACACCAGGCAAATGCTGGGACAGTACCTTCTGATAGGCCACGGTCGCTTCCTTCCACATCCTTGCCCAGTTTCATTCACCATCATTCATTTCATCTCTCATTAACTCCTCTCATGAGGTTGGCGTCAGGAAGGGCATCCGGCCGTAAAAACCACCGCCACAATGACTTCCATCGCATCTCATCCCCGACCCCGTTCGAAAAAACGGGAATAATAAGGGGTAGACATACATACAAACACCAATGGTGGAGCGATGAGTGTGATAAAGCAGTGGAAGATAGACATCAAGCCTGGTTACGGTATCCGAGTCAAAAAACAGATGAATCGCACTTGGATCTCATAAAACAAAGGAAGATAACTCAAAAAGTAATACGAAGGGTTAAACGGCTATAGCAAAAAGGTATACTTCTGATGATCGAAACAAATTGCGCGAAAACAAACTCGAGATTACTACAAAATTTTTAGCAAACAACTACAAAGATATGAACCGCCAACAGTAATGTTAAAAGACAAAAATGGCGAGTTAGCTCATAGTAATAAAAGAATTGCAGAAACATTTAACAAGTTACTAAATTGCGAAGATCCACCAGAACTGCTTCAAATAAGTAGACACCACTATTAAAACACCATCAGAAAACATAAATCCACCCACAATCCAAGAAGTCTACAAAGCTCTGAGAGAGCTCAAAAACTACAAAGCGAGTGGAGAAGATCAAACATTTGCAGAATTGTGGAAGTATGCAGCAGAACCAGTAAAGATTTCATTACACCAATGCATAGTGAACATTTGGATCAAAGAAGAACTGCCAGACCATTGGACTACAGCTATAATACATCCATTACACAAGAAAGGAGAAAAATCAAATTCTGACAACTATCGAGGAATTTCCCTTTTGGGTATCACATATAACATCATGTCACGAATTCTATATAATCGTTGTAAAGATCAATCAGAACTGGAAATAGGAGAATATCAAGGTGGATTTTGGCCATGGCGAAGCTGCCCTGAACAGATAATCACCTTAAAATTAGTAATGGACTACACGAATGTAGACAAACTGCAAGTCATAACCTTCGTAGACTTCAAAGAAGCTTATGATTGTACACATCGATCTTCATTGCTGAAAATACTAAGGAATTTCGGACTTCATTCCAAATTAATAAAAATTATAAAACTAACTCTAACAAACACCAAATCTAAAGTAAAATTCAGAGGAGAAATATCTAAACCGTTTACGATTAAAACAGGATTAAGACAAGGAGATGTTTTATCGCCTCTACTTTTCAATTGTGCTTTGGAATATGTAATGAGGGAATGGTACAGGGAAAATCCTAGGAGCATAAGAATTGGAACCAAGAAAGATCAAATAGACTTAAATTGCTTGGGATTCGCAGATGACTTAGCGTTGCTGGCTAATGATATTCAAGAAGCCAGAAATCAAATAATAAGCCTACAAAATATAGCACAAAAAATTGGACTCAAGATATCATTTGAAAAGACAGAGATAATGGTAGCAAATCCACTTGTAATCAATCACATAACAGTAAATAACAAGAAAGTTAAAATAGTGAAGCAATTTAAATACTTAAGAGAACAAGGCTTTCAGAGTGTGGTTCCAGGAAAGAACTGATCTGGCAAGGGAAGATTATAAGATAAAGAAGAAAGAAGCAAACAAGATTGTCGCAGAGGAGAGGAAGAAGTGGATGGTAAAGTGGACAGAGATGATGGAGGAAGACAGCAGAGGAAATAAGAAAGTACTTTATGGGATGATCAAAAGTAAGAGAAGAGGTCTGCGAGAGGATGTGGTAATGATGGACAAAAACGGAAATGAGGTACACAACAAAGAAACACTCAAGACAGTGTGGAAAGAGTACTTTGAGGATTTGCTGAATCCAAATGGTCATAGGGAGGAAGACAATGTATTGGAAGATGGAGAAGACAACACAGGAATGGAAAAGGACCTGAATTGGAGAGAACTGGAGATGGCTATAGACAAGACGAAAGTAGGAAGGGCACCGGGTGTGGATGAAGTGAGTGTTGAAATGGTGAAGGCAGCAGGGGAGGTTGGGAAACAGTGGCTGTACCGTGTGATGAGGGCGATATGGAAGGAGAAAAAGACCCCAGAAGATTGGAAGAAAGGATTAATTGTCCCAATATTTAAGAAAGGAAGCAGAAAGGAGTGCAGAAATTACAGGGGTGTCACACTCATACCTCACTGTGCCAAGATATATGAAAAGATATTAGAAAGTAGAATACGAGCCATAGTGTAGAGAAAATTGAGAGAGGAGCAGTATGGTTTCAGACCTGGGAGATCAACAGTGGATCTCATAATTTCAGTGAGACAGCTCCAGGAACACCACTACGAATTTGGAGAGGATCTGTTGATGGCCTTCCTGGACATCGAAAAGGCCTATGATAGTGTGTGTAGGGAGAAGGTTTGGAAAGCAATGGAAAACATGGGAGTGGAAAAAGGGACTGTAGGCAGAGTGAAGGAGATGTATTGTGGAAGTGTGAGTTGTGTGAAAGTTGGAGGGGAAAGAACAGACTGGTTCAGACAAAAGAGAGGCCTGAAACAGGGTAGTGCGCTGTCACCCCTTCTCTTTATTGTGGTTATGGACAAGGTAATGACACGGATAGCAGGAAAGATAGGAGAAGATAAGATGAAAGCAAAGGTGTTTGCAGATGATCTCATGGTCTGGGGAAACAGTGAGGAGGAAATTCAGGAGCAACTGAAGGCTTGGGAAGAAACAGTGGGAGAGTACGGATGGAAGTTCAACATCAGTAAATGTGAGATCCTGTTAACGACCAGGAAAAAGGACAGACCAATGAGTGGGATAACACTTGGAGGTGGAAAGTCTCAAGTACTTGGGAAGTATAGTGGAGGAAAATGGGAGAAATGACAAAGAGATTACGGAACGTGGCAGACAGGCAGAAGCATTTCTGAGAAGCATTAGGAGCTTAGTGTGGAATAAAGATGTCTCACAAAAAAGCAAGGAAGTGTTATACAGAAGCTACTATATCCCGATACTGACCTATGCTTCAGAAACGTGGACAATGAAGAAAAGAGACATAAGCAGAATACAGGCAGGTGAAATGAAGTTCCTGCGAAGTAGGATCGGAGTAACAAGAAGAGACAGGGTGAGGAATGAATAGGTCAGGGAATTGGTGAAAGAGGAGCCCTTGCAAGGTAGGATTGAGACATCAAGACTGAGGTGGTATGGACACTTAAAGAGAATGGATGAGAAGATTCCCAAGAGGATACATGAGATGCAGATGCAGAAGAAACGACCAAGGGGAAGACCAAGAGATCGATGGCTGAAAGGAGTGGAGGAATGTGTCAAGAAGAGAGGCGAGGACTGGACCAGAGTGACAGCGGAGAGGTGGTGGGAAGAAAGGACTAAGTGGCGAGGCTTATGTTCCAAACAGACCCAGCCTGGGGCTGGAAACTGTACAAGATGATGATGAGGAGAAATTATAACTTACAACTTGGATGAGAAACCTGCATGTCAAGAAAGAACTAATCAAATTATAAAAGCCCAAAAATTAACATGGTCTACGTCTAAAGGAAAATGTCTATCAATCGCAACAAAATTAAAACATTACAAGACGGTAGTTGACATATGGAAGTGAAACTCTTTTTAAAGCTACTCAGAAAAACAGAATCGACAAAATTTCAAAAGTAGAAATTAGAATACCTAGAACATGCATAAATAAAAAATATCAGAAAGATGGACAGTGGCAGATAGTACCAAATGAAGTGGTATACAGAGAACTTGAGCCCATCACTGATACTATTCGGAAGAAACGGATTTCTTTTTTTGGTCACATCGTGAGGAACCAGAAACCAGGTTATCTAGAAAAATTGTAGTGAAACTTTGGAATATGAAGCAACAAGTAGGATGGATTAAGGAAATTAGAGAACATATGAAAGAATTAGAAATAACCTTGGATGACTTGCTAAAAAAAACAAAACAAAAAAAACCTGAGAGATATAAAAATAAGATTTCAGGCTAAAATAAACAAACATAATACAGTAAAAAGGGTATTTACAGACGAGGAACGCCTGAGAAGATCAGAGCGAATGAAAAGCTACTGGGCGACTCGGAAAGAAAACTTTCTGGGACCAAGAAATGATTGACTGAAGTGGTCCAATGAGGCTGTAAAAGAAGATGATGTATAGAAATAAAATCTATAAAATAAGGGCCTTTTAGAAATGACTCTCCTGAGTCAATATTTATGTGTGCTAAATTTGTAATATTCTGGTAGTTATTGTTTTTTTTTTTATTGATCAAATCCGATTAGCATGTGAAAAACTCTATGTTGTAATGTTGTAATTTATATTAATGTTAAGTATAATATTATTTCATAACACAGAGTAGCACCAAGTATTCTTGTGTATGGCTCTAGTTCTCTTCTGTCGAACATTTCAGTATATCGTCATAATACTTCAAAGTTTCATGTGGAATGTACTTCATAACTTTCTTGATGTCTTGAATCTTGTTCGAGTTCATGGGAACATGTCCGTTGTACACAGGGCACTGAGGAAGATTAATGCGAGGATTTCCTGGCAAACTTAAATCGAAAGTTTGCTGTACAAGTCCACCAATGAAGTCGAAAGTGGTCACAGTGTGTGGAATTATTGACTTATCAGGGTGTCGAGCGATACGGGAAATACGGGAATTTTAGTGACCCGGGAAAAATACGGGAATTATACGGGAAATTCGCACTTGATACGGGAAATCTTCAAAAGTCTCATAATGACTGACTTCTTAGCCCCCGAACGCTCGGTAGAGTCCTCCCGCTCAGTCTTCTATTTCGCCAGCTGACTGCGCTGCCACCTGCAATTTGCGTCACCGATAGAGCACTAAGCGGGATGAGAACACAGCCAACGTCGAATGCATGCTTTGCCTGGCCGACCGCCGGCCGTACCCTCTCCGCGCGCCGCGCTGGTTGCTGACAATGACATGCAGGAGTTAGTCCGCATTGTTATTCAGAGGAGACCTGGGTTTCTCGACAAGAGCAGCTACAGAAGAAGGGTAGAAGTTAACAGCTTAAGATCTCAGAAAATTCCAAACTCGTATGTGCTGCAATTTCGCACCAACTGCCGAAAATTGTACATTGGTATCCTATGGCTGAAAAAATCAGAGCGGTCAACTCTTGCTCACAAGAGACCCGTACTATTTCCTGCCTGGACCGTACAGGGGTCGCTGAGACTCTTAAGTTGGAAGAAGTTAGGATCGTCATTGCCCTGGAAATTCTTTGTAATCAGAAGAAGTTGCTTTCTGGCGCAATGGCTGACCGCTTCAAGAGCAGCTACTCCGCACTTCTGAGACTGCCCTCCGTCACTGCGCGTTTGAAGCAGTTCGACGGAAAAGAGCCACGGCTCGACGTGCTGTGGTCTGAAATAGTGGCTCCAGCAGTTCCTACCAAAAAAAAAAAACGATCACTCAAGCTTCGTTAAAATGATACTGATTTTGTATCACAACAATGCAGCTCTAGACAGAGGGTTCTCCCTGAACAAGGAGTGCATGTTCGTCAATCACAAAGAAGCAAGTCTGATTGGCATGCGTATACTGTTCAGGACGCTGTGATGGCAGCTGGTGGAGTAGAAAAGATACCGTGAGCAAGAGTCCATACTGCCCGAAACTCCTACGCCGTGTTCAAGGAAGCAAAACAGGTGCAAATCGACAGCTAAGGTGGCAGTCGAAAGAAAAGCCACGAAAGATCTCCAGGAATTGGAGGAAAAAAATGGTACTGTCAAAAGAACTTAATTTTGTGCTGTGTATAACTGAAGTTCCTAGTAACAATCTTGTATTTGTCAAAGTGACTTATTTAATTTCGTTTTGCATTATTTTATTTTCTATTATCTACTTTGATAAAATAAATCTGAATTAAAAAGTATTCGCGGCGTGTCGCGTGTGGAATGTTACTGTTTTTAGCCTTTCCATGATCTTCTTTCGCAGGGGAGATGCACATAGCCTACCAAATTGTTTTCAAGTCCGTGCAAACACTCAATCCAAATGCGTCACACATGCATAAATTTCAAAAACTACAAACAATATCTCACAGCTCTCGACATTTTACTATCAAACACCCGTCACCAACATGTGGCTACAAAATACACAAAACACGTGACAGAATTCTTCTCGTATGGGCAGGCATTGTTTCAGTCGCTTATTAACCACTGCCTGTTTCCTTACTTTTACTTCGCCGAAGTTCGACCCGAGGACTGGATACATCCCGTACAGCATGTGCAGGGAGAAATACTGAAGGCGATCTGGATATCGCGGTGGATGAAATGATTATCAACATTGGCAATTCATCAAGCTCTGACGAAGACAATGATGGTGGTGATGATGATAGGGACAGTGATGGGATGGAGGGTGTCAAAGAAATCCTTGCCAAGTGACTGAGGATAAGTTATTTATTGGCGTCAGTTCGCTTGCGTCAATCGATAATAGACCACAACCTATTGTTTCCCATCATAGTGTTCAAAATACCGTCTGCCATTCAATAGCCTACAACTCGACAATATAAAACCACGGCAATAATATCGCCACTGAGCGGCTTGTTTGAGTGCTCAGTGCTAAATATGTATTTACCTTAACTTTACTTTTGTATTATCACAAAAGCTAATATTAACTGTAGAGAGTCGCGATTCAGAGAGTGTGCATCTGTCAACTACTGTAGTAAGCTGTGAACGACCTCCGCTCAGACTCTTGTTTCATGTTAAAGGATAATCATTGCATGGTGAGTGTTTTTATATTCATTAGCTGTAGAGTGTTTGCCCTATTTGTCGTATTTATTGAATTGGTACCGATACCGATGATAAAGGTATCATAGCTTCGGTGTGTAATTTATTTATTCATCTAAAAGTATCGTATTTCTCTGTATGAATGTCCTCGGCGTTGACTCAGGATCGTCTTTTATAATATATATTAAATATACCGGCATATCCTTCGCGTTGTTTCCTTCGAAATACAGGGTGTAGGTGAGAAGCATGCTCAGAATTCTTGCCGTGTGGCGGTTGGACGTAGGGTCTTGTTATGTGGCGACCGTGGTTTGCGGAGAGGAAAAGCGTGGCATAGTGACAGGAAGGCTGTCAGTACCGAATTCATGGGGTTAGCAATACTGTATTTGTCCCATAATTTACGCGTGTAATAGCGGTCACACTTTTACTATAAAAGTCGTGATCTAAAAAGGGATAGTGGGTGGGTTACATCTTATTACTACATGACCCGTCCGGCTCTGTGGCTAAATGGTTAGCGCGCTAGGCTTTGGCCCAAAGTGCCTCGGGTTCGATTCCCGGCCGAGCCATCAGGGATTTTAATCTCCTGGGGTTAATGACCGTGTCTCGGGGACTGGGTGTATGTGCCGTCTTCATCATCATTTCACCCTCATTACGACGCGCAGGTCGCCGACGGGCGTCAACTAGAAAGATCTGCACTAGGTCTCTCCGGAGGCCACACGATCATTATTATTACTACATAACCCCAGGATTATTAGTCATTATTACAAAGGGAATTTTGACTATTTTCAGTAGAGTAGAAAATCGTATCGTCTTGTTCCGTGCTCCTATAGAGCTTACATTTTCTTTCGATCTTTCATTTGCCATAGGACGCGCCACTGGCGTATGTTTATGCATTACCATTTTCTGGTTTAGTAGTCAGGTATTGGAAGCAATGGGAACTGTGTACTACAATTTTCGTTGCATGTAACTAAGCAAATTATTGTTATTAAGAGAACGTAAAATGCACCAAGAATATGATCTTCAGCTGTGTGCAGTGAGAAAGCTCTGCATGTGTTCATTCCTTATGTATTAATGACGCGAAATGTTAGCTAACGTTGTGCCACATACAACACTCGTAGTCTCTAAATGTTGCCCATTTTCCCGTAAATTACAGCAGTTTATGTTTGAATTGCTTATAAGATCGTGACAGAGAAAGTGTTTCTCCAATTGGATGATAGTATTTAACTGTATGCACGTCGTGTAATCTTGGCGAGGTGTATTTTTTTCACAGAGCAACTTTACACCGTAGTAGGCACGCAGATTTTTGTATTTAATTTTCTGGCATCTTGTTTTAAATTATTGACTAACATATTTCTAAATGCAGACAATCTATACCTCCATTAGGATTCGGGTTCCATAATTCATGCAACATGAGGTTCGTTCGTTTGTGAAATTGAGGTCCTAACCCCCCTACCCTTTCAGTGATTACCGTATGGTACTTTACGTAGACTAGGGTGAAGATGTAAATGAGCATTTAAAAAAAATTGTCGCCAGTTGTTTGGTTTATTAACTTACGGTAATATTTTCCATAGATACTGAAAACTAGGCACGGTTGGATTTTAAGGTGGAACCGCATGTGCTATCAAATATCGCTTTCTTGAAATACCTGGAATATGTATAGAATTATAAACTGATTTTTGGTTAAATGAGTGTTGAAGATAGGCTATTATAATTATAATGATTAAATAAATATTAAAGAAGAAACAATGCGTTAGTAAATATAGGCCTACAGGTACGGAGAATAGCCTATAACTCGTAGCTTCCGTCACAATTTAGCATTTAAACGGGTCACGTTAATGCATAATATACTAATATAACAACCGGATAGCAAATTATAATAATATTCTCACATATAACATATTTAATTTGCACCAACTTAAATATTGTAGTCTAAGAAATGCCGTTTGAAATGTGCAAATCGCACACTTTGTAGGCAAGCTGTTTGTTATGGTCGTCTCTGATGCGAAGTTTTACTAATTACTCTTTTAGGAGACACTTGTCTTTGGAATATTCATGAAAGGCCAACCCTCCAGTTCTTATTTCATAAGTTGAACGCCTAAAAACAAAACCACTATCCGAAATAATAAAGAAGATAATCGCGAACGAACGATTCACTGCCAATGAAAATCAAATGGAGATTCGCGGACCGGAAGTTCCCTATGCATAAGCTTCGGTGTCATTTGAACTCGTGGAAGCTCTATACGGTTACGGTAACATACAATTCAGTCACTTCCCGTAGACATTTATTATGTGACACTTCTATTCTCTACTCTCTCAACCCTCCTCAGTAAAACATTCATTTATATCAGCTCTCCTCAGATAAACGGTATCTGCGAGAGAATTCACTCGCGCACGCGCTTTGCTCACGCTACGGATTAGACCTTATCTCGCCATAACCCGTGGGCTGCGGAAGTATCTCCAAAAATGCAGTTATACTTACGCCAGAAAATCTTGATTCGCGCTTTAAGATTCATTTTTCAGCCATTCGGTATGCGAACTCGAAGTCTTAGAGAGTTCTAAAATATACGGGAATTTGGTGGATTTTCATACGGGAATTATACGGGAATTTGAAAAAAGGTCATCGCTCGACACCCTGCTTATATTTGAATTCACAGTAACTGGCAGGACTGAATGATACCTTGACTGGCGTTCAACTCCTCTTCCTCTAGATTCCATGGAGAGTCCTCCTTTTTTGTAGAGATTTGGCCACCACCTGTTAAACTCCAATATGTCCTCTGTACCTACCATGTGAACTGTAAATTTGTTGTTCTGGGCACAATTCACTATGATTCCCACATACTCTTTGGGTATAATCACTCTGTCTAACTTATTAACAGCACGCTTGACGAGTCCAAAATCCCTATCACATGGTAGCTATGAATGACCACGAATTGGAAATCTATGAACAATTTCTTAAAACCGACGAGTATCGGTGAGAGCTATCAGAAGCCGGAGCATTGAATGATTCTTGTTCTGACCTACAAATGCAAGGAATTCACAGAACGTGGAACGTACTCCTCTATGTAGTCATAAAGGAAAGAACACACCTCGTTGGCACCTTTCTTTGCTGTACTTTCATCATATACGTACAGTATTACTTTTCTCGAGTATGTAATGGGAGTAATGCCCTTCACTTTGGCCTTCATTAGAATGTTTCTCTGGTAATTTTCCGGATTACTGGTATGCCTTTTCCTTGTTCTACCTTCTTCCTCTATTTCTACTTACATAAATCACGTGTTTCTAATCAAAACTATGAACTTAATACAGATCAATCCGAGAAAGAACCTCTTATGTTACTCATTATATCATAGCAGAGCAGCTGTTAGGAAGTTCCCTTTTTCTCCACCAGATGGCATCTGTATCTGGCTAGCAATGGTTCCATGCTAAACTGCCCCTTCTACCGCAGAAAGGGCCCTTTAGAAATGAATGCAAATATCATTGCCGTCCTGTGACTACACTAATAGGTTGAGAGGCCATTTCAGCTTGGAATGGTGTGTTTAC
This sequence comes from Meconema thalassinum, assembly GCA_946902985.2. Lineage (NCBI taxonomy): Eukaryota > Metazoa > Arthropoda > Insecta > Orthoptera > Tettigoniidae > Meconema > Meconema thalassinum. The sequence goes on along the minus strand of OX336388.2, from coordinate 1,081,459,237 downwards.
GTCTCAGCAACAAAAATCCATACTTGACTCATTTTCACCAAAAATGTCAGAAAGGGCCTTTTAGAAATGACCAATTCAATTATAGTTTTTAGGAAAACGGCTTTAAAAATGTTGGCATAAAAATAATACAACTTTCAGACCCCTTGCCATTCAAAACTGTCCTGGTCCATAAGTCACTCCTTCAATATCATGTTTCTTTCCTTCTTCCTGCAATTGGAGCCTCTTTCTGCATCTCCTGGCTTCTTTTGTGGATTCAAGTGCCCTCTTCTCAGCTGACGGAATTCTTCTGACATCCTTCTGATTCAGTCCTTGAATGCAGTAAGCTCCTGGGTCCAGTCCCATTTCTTTTACAACCTTCAGTCTTCCGTTCGACGCAATATTGAATGTGAAGGGTGCATCCTTTGCTGCTATCAACACAGTTTTTTGGCCACAGAATCCTGTTTTAGGGCATATTTTCCATATTTTGGCATTGAGAGATTCGTTACTATTCTGTGTGTGACTACACCCACACACCGCTTCAAAAGATCACTGGAAGACAAATCTTTAAAAATGGGTCGAATTTCTTTCATTATTGCCATAGGTATGTTTTTCTTGTGATGATATTCTTTCACCTTGCCATCAGAGACAGCCCTTTGGTAACTACACCAAGAATCAACTCCTTTGGGACAGAAATCATGCATAGGTGTTTCATCAGTTGAGGCTTTGTGATGCCAGATAGCCCTAATGGCTGTTTTCATTTCTGAAGCTGAAGTGCTATTACTTCTAATGGCATTGCCATGGTACACTGTCAAGGTGTTAATAACAGCATCAGGGAGCCAGTTTTACCTGACAGCGGTTTGCCATCTTCTAATTTTTTCCCTTTATAATTAGCCTTTAGATTTCTAAGCAGAGTCCCCGTGCGTTTTTGAACATGGCCACACACTCTATTTTATTGACCTTTATGTGAGGCCCATAAGGTTGCATTTCATTGACTGCTCTGTAGCTTTTTGTTTCACCATCCCCAATGTAGTTGACATATTTCAGCCCCCGCCTCTCTTCTGACCGACTGAATATTTGTTTCATTCCCTCCACCTCCATGCTGCCAGCTGTACCTGAGTGATTTTTTCCACATACTTCTGAGTGTATTTCCATGAATAGTATTTCCCTTCCCATTCCAGTGTTCACATCCCTTACATACTGATGAAAGTACTTCTAAGTCCACAACTTTACCAGTTTTAGCTCCAATAGCAACAGATACACCATGGTGTGAAGTGTGGCCCCTAGTCAGCCAAGTACCATCACAAGACACTTATACCTCAGAAGAATTGCTAAGTTCAGACTCTTCTTTTGCAGCCTGCATCATGCATTCTTCTGAAACTTTAGATGTGGCATCAAGAATATGATCCACAATACGGATATAGGTAGCCTACTTCTCTGCACAGGTGGTGGCATGTTCATTATAGCACAAAACACACTTAGGCCTTGTAGTCCTTGCCCAATACACCTCATGGCATAAACTGCTCTCCTATTTACAGATAGCATATTCTTTGTTTTCCCCAATACTGCACTGTTGTAAAAAGTACCTACTTCTGAACATGATTCACAGTTAACTGTCACTTGACAGCCCAAACCTCCTAAATTGGTTAGGTTAAGTACCACAGGTTCACCACACACACCTAAGACATTTCTGTAACCCTTGAAACATAATATTTACATAAAAAATGTAGCAACCCATATCACCATCAAATTCAACTCCAACATTTGGAGTAAGCTTCCTGCCTGCTGCACTGAGGTTAGGTGTGGAATTATTATCAGCATCACTCACTGCTTGTTTTCCAGACTTCTTATGCTGATTCCCTTTGAAACACTGTCTTTTACTCTTATAATGTACCTTTCGAGCACCCATACTGCAGTATACCTCACGTTTCACACCGAATCACACAACTGATAGGCCACTGGCAACGATCAAAAGAACCTGCGCAAAGCTCACTTCCCCGTGCATTCACTCTGAGTTGATGTGTGACGTCACAGAGGAGCGGTAGAGGGGGTCACATGCTGTCTGGCTGCCTTACCGAACACACTGCGGAGATACGCTGACAAGAGCCATTTTCGCACTCTTATTATTTTCTCAGTTTTATATTGTAGTCCTATAATCCCTTGTCGTATAGCGTGTACTTTATTTGTAAATGTGTTTATGTTTATAGTGTTGTGTACCATGCTATTCTAGTAATAGTATCATTTGAGTTTCGTTATGGCTTCTACTTCGAAGTATGGTAGCAAATCTGGACGACCATTAAGGGGACAATGTAGAGAAATAGTATATAACGTAACTGCTCACCTACGAGAACAGAAAACCGTTCATAAACTCAATTATAATTTTGTGGCTTCAACAAGTAAAGCAACGGGTGTTTCAAAGTCATTCGTGAAGCGTATAATAGCGGAAGGGAAAACGTCTATGGCCAAGGGTCGTCTGCAGTTTTCTACACCTGATGCATTATTTCGTGTTGTTGATATTATAGCCTCTGTGTGTGTACGCTTTTTGGAACAGTATATTTCTTTAAAACATAGTTTACAACTAGGAAATCATAAATACTGTATTTTCATTTAACTCCGCGCTTAATACTTTCGGTCACTTTACATTTACTCTCGTTCTTTTAATTGCATTGCGTTTGCAGCATTAATGAAGGAATAACCTCAATCGAACAGCTGGCTGCAGGTACTTACGATATGGTATGTGATGGCGATTGACAGCCAGCCGCGCCCGGGAACAGTTACGAATGCTTTACGTGATAAGCGCTTTTTTTTATTTCGATGTCAATGAACTACGACCTACTGTATATCCGTTTTACGTCTCGGCATGATGGGTGAAAATCACTGACTGGGCTATTAATTATATTATCATGGAGATAGCATGTGCAACGGATTCTTGTCAGACGTAATTTAAGAATGGTGAGGTGCATAGAACACAAAGACCACTTCTATCCAGTCTAAAAACACTTATAGTGGGCGATGTATTGAAGATAGAGATATGCTCTCGCGGACTTTTCTGTAGAACTTTTCATGCTGAACAATTCTTACGCTCATAGTATACTGATATTTTTAACGGTTTGCCCAGGGTAAGCTTAAGAAGCGCACGGACGCCAAGTTCTTTTCCCGACCTTTTCACTGAAATTGTTACTGCTTGGCTTCCTTTGATCATAAATAAGTTATTTTCTACAGAAAGTTTCCTCGAGAAATACTTTACAGAATTGTGAAAACCGTATCAAAATCCATCCAGTGGTTCTCGAGATTACCTGTGACATCCAAGAATCGGGGACTCTGTTTTATACTAAGTAGAGATTGTCGGGGGAGATCGGGACGAGCCGATGTGAGCTGCGCGAACCGAAGTAGCCGAGGGTTCTTTTGTTTGTTGTACCTTTATAGTCCACACCGATGTTGTTTACAAAACAATATTTGCACAAGGAACCATGGAAGAATAACACAGAATTGTTCCATGATGGAACTTGTTTCCATGGTTATTCTATAACACAGGTGTATAGGACTCCTAGGAAACAAAACAAAAACGTGTCTCGTAAATGTACGTATCGATATTATCAACGGCGCGCGGTTTAGAGGGTGATAAATTTGCATAAGGAAAGCAGAACGAAAGTGTACGAGGAAGAAGGCGTGGCAGCACATGTCATCCGGTCACAATATTTTGCATATCTCTGGTACCAGGCCAGAGATTCCAAAAATTCTTTTTGCTAAGTAAACCTAAAACTCGGCTTAAAGGATCTATATAATAAAAAAATGCTAATTTTTGACCTAGTAAGCTGGACCTCCCCCCTTAACATTGTCCTAAGGGCCGGTTTCACCACGAGACCGCTTAAACCCTCCTTTGCTAAGGGTGGTTTACGGTTAAGCGATCTTAAATACGACGGCTTAAGGGTGGGTGTTGCACCAGCTCGTCTCGTACTTCGCTTAGGTGAACTGAGTTTACGGTGGGAGTCGAGCAAAAATATTCCTCCCCGCTGGTAATCGAACCCCGGCACTCCGGGCAGGAGTCGGTAATGTTCGTTGTGTGAGTAATGCTCCCTGCAGCAAAGAACACGTAGTCTTACCGTTATGCCAACATAATCCCAGCCATGCAGAATTACTTGCATAACGATTATATGCAATATAAGTAGAGACACGATTTTATGGTGTATCGTGAAAATGCGAAATGTGTTGATATGTGCATCAAAAGTGTTTTAAAATGTGTGTTTAATATTGTTCGATCATAAAGCACTGAATTTGTCCTCACGACTAAACGCGAAATTCCACCTTACTTGCGATGTACGTCTGTATTTGCGACATATCACGAAATCGGCTTGTTTATTACGTCTCTACACGATTTGGCGCGATATCGCGAGCCTTCAGTGGTTTTCACCTTGTTAGCATTGCTGGTAGAACCCAATTCAAATGTATCACGTAGCAGGAAATTACTACACAGTTTCAATATTGGCTATCCTGTCGTACTGGGAGACAAGTGAGAGAGTTGGGCAGCGCATTGCTGAACACGTGGGTGCGCTGTGATTTGTAGTTGAAATTTCTATTTCTAATGTGAATTCGCAATGCCGAATATAACGACGTGTTTTGATAGATGTGCGGCAGAAGATAGTTATGTGCAAATTCTGCAACATTAGACTAGATTGGAAGCGTCGCGATTCATGTGTGAAGCACAATTAAGTGAAAATCACAAAAAGAAGAAAAGGATTTTGTCTGTGGGAGGTACCAAAAGACAGAGGCGGTCAGGAATGCCAAAAAAGTGAGAAATTACTCCGACGAATTTGTAATGTCAACATTGGAGGCATATTTGAGTGCCAACTTTCCTTTAGAAAAGCTAGATTATCCAACAATGAAGGATTGGATGAATAAACATATACCAGGCGAGTTAATTTTTTTTCGGATGTCTCTACTCTTACCAGTATCCCGCAGCCCCACTTTTCGTAGCGATAAAAATAATAATAGGTGGAAAGACGTAGTTTTATGTAACGAATTTTATCAGGGAGGGAAGGTAATTCTTTTACGATTGCCGAGACTCCACCAACCCGCCGTGACATTTACAGCTGAAAGTTTTGCAGCCACCATGGAAACGTGATGTGGGATACTAGAAATTGTAGTAATGACTTAGTTTACTTTTAAATACTTTTAAGTTCATATCATAAACAACAAATAAGTCTGATTTATTAATATTTTAAATTAAAATGATTTGCTTGCTAATAGATTTTTTCATTACACTGTTTTAGGAAGTGGAAATTTTTGAAGTTCTACATTCAACTGCAAATCACCTGTAAATCTTTTTCATGTAGTGACGGTAATGTAGTTGAAGATGTATTGAAGGGAATGTTAGAGGAATATCCTATAGCTGTGAAATGTCTTCAATCTCTGTACATTTCCATTTCAAATGTTGACAGTGAAAGGGGCCCTTTCTGCCTACAATGATACTATAAACCAAGCCATACTTAGTGCGTTTGTTGTTTCCTTCATTGCAACATAAAGGCAAAGTATGTATATAGTCTAGTAAACCGTTTTTCTACACCGTAAGCAATGGCATTTATTCACCGCTTTTATCCCGCTTTGCCCTTAGTTTTCACACCGCTATTGTGGTTTTTTATTCACCATAAAATCGTGTCTCTAAATATAAGGAAAGAATGACAACTTAAGTATCTAGGGAGCTATTTGAACGCAATTATTGTATTCGCATCATACATATAATATGAAATAATTTCGGCAGCATTGATCCTCCGAGATTGATTTTGTTTGTTATGTTGGTCATGGTTGTCATTTGTTTCTAGCCGTCGCAATAATTTTCCACGACTACAGCTGTTCTACTTTTGGGTTGGCGACCAAAAAATACATTATTAGTTGTAGAAAGAATTGCCTACTGTGTTTGCGATACGTGAGCATCAGCTGTAGTAGACGCTGGGAAAACCGTTGTTGAAATATAATGCAGTGTATTTTTCCTTATCATTACAGTACTTCCTGTAGCCTCCGTGGCTTAGGCGGCAGCACGCCGGCCTCTCACCGCTGGGTCCGTGGTTCAAATCCCGGTCACTCCATGTGAGATCTGTGCTGGACAAAACGGAGGCAGACAGGTTTTTCTCCGGGTACTCCGGTTTTCCCTGTCAAAATTTCATTCCAGCAACACTCTCCACTATCATTTCATTTCATCTGTCATTCATTTAATCATTGCCCCAGAGGAGTGCGTCAGGCCTCGGCAGCCGGCACAGTTCATATCCTCGCCGCTAGATGGGGGCTTCATTCATTCCATTCCTGACCCGGTCGGAGACTGGAAGCAGGCTGTGGATTTTCATTTTTTCATTACAGTACTTCCTGAACATGTTATTGGACTACACCCGACATTGAGATGGTCGCATCTTGCGAAGGTTATGTTTTCTTACTTGGTTTTCATTATATCTCTTGTTTTATAAATATGCATACATTATAGCATTAAGCACATGTAGTGCATATTTTCTAATGATGATAATAATAATATTATAATAATATCGTATGGCCTCAGGTGCCTGGTGCAAGCTTTGCTATTTGACACCCAGAGGGTAGCTTGCATGTCGAATTTCGTTGTTCCTTGCCTATGAAAGTCAAGGATGTTTGATATCTAAGCTCCTTGAACACTATAGCGCTTTCTAGTAGAGAAATGAGGAACTTTGTGTTGGCAGAAACTCCCGTGATTAATTTTGCCATTATGAACTCAGCCTACTGAATTCAAATGGGTTCTTTGACATGCCAACATCGTATGACATGCGTATTGTATTTTTGCCGCCTTTCAAAAATCACTTGCCACGACCAGGAGCGAACCTCGCCGCGGTCATATGGCTTTTGGCAGCATTGATCCACTACGTATTGGAGAAACGTTCTACCCCCCGCACCTGAACCTGCCAGCCTACATCCAGTTTCTACGGGGAGAACGTTGGAAGTACATCTCTAACAAGACTCTTGAACCTGCTTTCTCTAAGTGTCTATATACTTTTTAACTCCCACAGTGATTTTTCTTTTCGGTGTTGAATGTCATTCACTTCCTGTTCTTGTACATGTGCCATAGGCATCTCAGTACAGTGTCATTTATTTTTGTGTTGGTAATTTTAAGTCTATTTGAATTTAAAAAAAAACTGTTCTTGGGGTTAGTAGACAGACACGATATCCACTCACCCACCGTGGCAAGCTTTTTCTAATGATATATGTACAGTATGTACACGAATGACACAGCATGTTGTATTGCAAGCATCCACAATAGGTTAGTTCGACATTGGCTGATGTCTGTAGTACAAGCTACCGTGATTTTAGGAACGTGAAGGAAATCCCTGTGGCAGCGCGTTGAAAGAATGTTATACGTACTGTATATATTTAATTTGCATCGCAAAATCCTCACTATGTATGCTTTATACTATAACGACTGAGTAATTATAAAACTATAAAAACAATAAAATCCAAGCAAAAATATTCCTCCCCGCTGGTAATCGAACTCCGGGCAGGAGTCGGTAATGTTATTCACTCAACCCTAGATGACGGTATACGTTACTGCTTTATCAACAGGTATAGATACTACTGCTTAGCAAATGATCACACGGAAGAAAATATCTCTTCAGTGTATTGTGCCGTCATTATAAACCATTAATAATATTTTTTTATTATTTCGTTCACTAGATTATATAACACCTCCAACCTACTGAGATATGGATCAGACACAATGGGGCCGGCCGCCATTTTGGCGTATGAGTGAACGGCTTAAACCATCCTTATGTCTTAAACCACCGAGCACGGCCGCTCAATCTAAGCCTAGTTTAAGCCATTGCTTGTGGTCTGGTGCAACGGGCCACATCCTTGAGGATATTTTAAACCACCCTTAGTTCGTTAGCGAAACTGGTGAAACTGGCCCTAAATAAACCAAACTCTTGGCTCGCTCAATCTGATGTCCATCGACCAAAAGGACTTGAGACAATGCTGGTTTTCGCGTTATCATATATTTTGTTTTCTTAATGTTGAGGTCCAGGCCATATTGTTTACTCTTTTGATACACCATAGTAACAATCTCTTTAAGTCCTTCGAAACGATCTGCATCTTCTTCTTCCTCATTTCCCGGTTCCAGTGATCTGGGTCGGGATGTGAATCAAGGACCTCCATACTTTTCTGTCTCTCCACCACTCTCGTCCCTCTTCCATTACATCCTCCACTCTCACTCCTCTTTTCTCAACGCTCTCCCTCACTGCATCCATCCACCTCATCCTCGGCCTTCCCCTTTAGCGCCTTCCTGTGACTTTCTCAGTAAATAATAGCTTCGGGACTCAGTCTTCTCCCATTCACATCATATGTCCATACCATTTTAGCTTACTGATCTCGATTTTGTCTTGTAACTTTGGGAATCCTGTTTTCTCCCTAATTTCCTTGTTTCTGATTTTGTCTCTGCGGGTCTTTCCAATTATACCTCTCTGCTGCCTGGATTCTACTTTCCTCCCATTTAGTTTTTGTCCAGCCGTGAAGATTATCCTGGGGGAAAATAATTGAGTTGGTTTCCCGTTGCCTTCCTCAATGCCAATATGGCAAATTTTCAGCCGTCCTTAGCATAGGAAACAGACGATGTTGTAACTGCCTCACTGAGGTATAGGCGTTATGCTAAATATCTGCTCCCCGACTGAGGAACAGATACGTTTTACTCAAATACCTGAGCACTGGGTGCCCCTTCCCCCCAACAACACTGTTCCGAAAATCCATTTCCTCAACTGTAGTTGCCGTTGAGGACTTCACTAATAACCCTGAGCTTGGGCCCTCCAAATTTATGACCCTTGGAGAGAGGGTGTCCCATCATTTTAAAGCCCCCAGGAGTTTGGCTGCCTGTTGGTCCGCGGGTTCATTTCCGAGGTGTCTGAACCAGCCTACACTACAGTGGGCCCCCTATCCACCACCTGGGGATGCACCCTCTAGGGGTTAACAGGCTTCCCCAGGTGAAAAAGTAAAAAAGAACAATCTGCGTTGTTCCGAATAGGCGGATTTTCGGAATAGCGGGACTCGACTGTATATGCAAAATGAAATTAGTCTACTCTACCTAATTTAAATAGACAGAAAACCACGCTTAGGTACTTTCTTCGCCGTGCACACGCACAACGGCGCACTTGGTCAAGATAAGCTTGAATGTAAACACTATTCAACATTCTTAGAGCAAGCAGGTTTTGTTGAAGGAAAGGGAATTCGAGAACAGATCCTGCACATAAGACAAATAATTGAGAAATCTAAAGTTCTGTGTCCCTGTTTTCATCTGCTTCCTTGACTATAATAATTTGATTAGAGCAGCCAATGGCCATACAGAAAACATAACAGAAAATTTTACATCAATAACATACAATAGATGGTTCATTAAACAAATTACACGTCTGTGCAAAATTGCGTAATAGAGATGCCTCTGTCAGGGCACCTAATTACATGGTATCTTATCGCATAGGCGGTCACACCGTTCACACACACACAGTCACGCTGGGGTCATGACTAGTCTTTGTCATGCAGATTTTAAAATGGAAGGCATTCGCAATTCGTAGTTGGCCCTCATCCATTCTCAATGCATGTGAGATTTTCGAAGTGAAATGTGGTTTGGATTCCACGAAAAAAGGAGGTCCTTGGCTCATGATCTCATGATTAACGGTCACGTAAAACTAGAAGCTTCCTTCCTTTTCCTTCTCATCCATTCTTTGGTCATCATGGCATCTGTCGAGAAGAAATCTGGCCGTATGTCACGTCTCTTTTGTTGGAGTTCCATTATTAGTCTTCCGTAGCTGGTTGTGAATGGTAACTGCATCTTGAAACTAAGTTCCGCAATCATAAAAGGTTCTCTTGTCAATACATATACTAAGCTGGACCGTGAATATTTTGATAGCCCCAGAGTCCTCTTTAGGTATGCGGCTTTTACTTTCTCTATTTCCTCGCATAATCGTCGCACAATTTTAGTCGAAAATTCCTGGGAAAAAGAAGGGTTCGACGATTATGTGAAGAATATTTAAGTTCAAAGAAGAAAACCACAAATTTTAAATATATACTGTATAATTATTTGCTGCACGCTTGTGCTCTTCTTAATATTTGCTTATGTAACTACAGGTATTTCACTTTCATCAAGATCATCGTACAACTCTTGTATTTTCTCATTTTGGACACCAATGCGTAACATCACGCATGGGTCTCTGTTGCGATGTTTTCACGGAAGTGGCTAATGCTAGACTCGGCTAGACTGGCACGAGGTGTCGCTTACGTAAGATTCCGCCAATAGCAGTCGGGCCTGTTTTAACGTCAGCGAACTGGGACTAGCAGCGCTTCTTCTGACAAGATCACGCTAGATTATAAGCTGGCGGAATGTGCTAAGTGACAATGCTGGCCGCTTGCGTCGTGTTTCATAGCCTGCAGTCAGAGAGACAGGCTTCAATCTTCTGACAAGGTCACGACAAGTTGCAAGCTCGCTGAATGTGTTGACGAAGCTGGCCACTCGCATTGCGGTTCATAGTCCGCAGGCTTAAAGACGAGACTTTCTTCTGACAAAGTCGCGGCAGCATGTGCAACTGACTGGCGCATGAATATGCTATGCGACGATTATGCAATTAAATTTTATAAACCTATTTCAGTGTTTGAAAAGTTGGGTGCGACGATTATGCGAGGAAATACGGTAAGTTCCAAACCGTAACTGACAACAGGTAGGATCTTAATGTTGAAAAGGTTTATCGCGGCTTGAACAGGCATTCTCCGTAGATCCTTTATGTTGGACATTGCTTTGGTTGCTGAGGCGGTCCTGTCTGCTATGTGCTGAGTAAAAACATCACCTCCGTTTGGAAAACAACTCCTAAGTACTTGAAATTACTGACTTTTGCCAGGCCTTTACCATTATAAGTTACTTAGTCCGTCGCTGCCTGCATGCCTGCCCCCTTTTCTAAAAACCATGTGTACAGTCTTTTGGTCAACTTGAGGTCATTGTCCTCTGCCCATGATACCATATGGTCAAAAGATTTTTGTAGTTCATCTCGTTGAGTTGCTGCGAGCACCATATCATCAGCATATACATCAAGCTTTACTCTATCGCTTATGCAGTGAGTCACATCTGCTGTAGTTACGATAAACAAGAGTGGGCTTATTGGATCCCCTTGGAGAATTCCATTAGTCTTTGTTATGTTTGCGGATCTTGATGTGTTTTCCTGTATGGCGACGTTATCCAAAAGAATGTCTTTTACTATTGCTGTAATGTAATGATCCATTCCAATCAATTGCTCTAATTATGTCAAAAGAACAGTCCTGTTCAGCATGTCAGAAGCTTTTGAAAAATCAATGAAGACAGGGTGTCTACCGGTAACGAAAGTAACGAATTTTACAAGCGGGTAACGAAAATTTTCTGTAGGCGGGTTGAATCATTTAAACTCTCACCGCTAGGCTCAGATTGCGAGTTTCACGCAAGCGGCGCCGTGCCTATTGCATAGTACTAAGCTATATCTCTCCGTGCCCGACCTCAAAGAAATACATACCGAGGATACCTTGAGCGGTATACATCGGTTCAACGTATATTTTCGGCCTCAAGAAGTCTTAAGTTTCGTGTGAAATATTTTTCTGTGTTACTGTATTAGGAAACCTGACTTTTCGTGAGACGTTTACTCGCGAATACTTCCGAAACTAAGAAGAAATCTCTCATCGAAAATCTTGAGTTCAGCGCCTTTGAGATTCTTGGTGGTGGTCTGGCCTTGGCTATTGCATATGATAGCTTCCTTGATCTGGAAGGTCAATATGGCATGTGGACGTTGCCATGGTGATGAGTTGTGTCAAGATGGAGGACAGTTAGTGAATTATATTTGTGTATGAAACATAGTTTTGTTTTTTTGTTTTGATAAATCAAAGATTGAATAACTCTGAGTTTTGATATGTGGAGTATGGACATGGGTTGTTTGCAGTGGAATTTGAGGCAAGACGGGAGCTGAAGTATTTTTTGTGGAAAATGTAATGTGAAATGGTGACAGTGTTGATTGGGTGTATGATGCCAAGGCCTAGGTACTGGAAGCTTGCCTATATTAAATAAATGGTGTGTATTTTGTAATGTTGGTCTCCTAGTCTTTGTGTGCATTCAAGCAAGTATATTGCCCCACAACCTGAGGTGGCTAACAGGTTGGTTATATTAATATATAACAATGTCGCCCAACGTAGGGGCTGAAAGAAGATAGCTTGGTGAAGTTGTTATTTTCCATCGGATATATAATCTAACTGATTATTTCGCTAACTTGTTGAAATTCGTGGTTCTCAATCGAAATAAAACTTGCCCTCTTCTCGTATTATTCGTGCAATCCTCTCAGAACAATTCGTAATATTCGTTACCGTACCTACTTCGAACGTTCATCCTCCAAAATCGCATCCTCTAGACGGCCGGCTGACCGCACGACTTGCCTGCGGGAATCTCGTTAAAACGGACCGATATCGACGTCAGTTGCGTAAAATCATAAAACCCGTCCCCTATCGTGAACTTGTGACCACTAGGACTGCGGGAATCCTGTCAAAGGTGACTGGGCACCCATCACGAAACCTACTTGCCACTTTTCCCATGATCGTATACTTAAAAGCGTGCGGGGAGTGAGAAGTGCATCAACCCACATAAAAATGGCAGCCTACTTAGCATCGACATACTTAATCCTCCTCGTGATCCACCCTGAACTCATGAATTCCCAACTACAGCATAGGGACAAAGGGAATCACGGCGCCGACCGAACAACATATTCATAACTAAGCGTGAATTTTAACCATGCCCAACCTTGAGCTTGCCTCCGCCATTCTATCAGAACAGATATACAGGCAGACAATCGTTGAACGGCCGGGTGCGGCGACGATTGCATAATATCTCGAGGACAACGTAAAACGGCCGAGTGCGGCAGCGATTGCGTTACATCGCGATATTTCTCCGCATTCATTGACGAGGACAACTGTATTCTTGTCAAACGGACAGCAAGTGGCGCTGATTGCGTAATAATGCTATATTTTCTTGTGCCCGAACTCAAGGACAATGGAAATCTCGTCGAATGACTAAAAGTGACGCTGATTATCTAAATTGCGATTTTTCTCAGTGTTCTCTCGTGAAAACTACGGGAAGCTCATCAAACAATTCAGACCAGCACCGATCGTGTAACATCTGGATATTTCTCCGCATTTGACTGCGAAGACAGAATTCGGTGACGATCGTATAACATCCCATGCATTTCTTCGCGACCTACCGCGGGACGAAGGAAATCTCGCCAAATGGTCAAGAGCTGAGCAACCTCTTGGTACCGTAATAATAACAACATATTGTGGACAAGACGACATATTAGCTGAAACAACTCTTTGGATATTAAATATCTAGTATATATTTATTCTTTTTTAAATTTTTATAACATCATGTGAATTTCATTTAAAGTGGCTTTAGTGGTGTAGTTGGTAGCATGCTAAACTGCTGTGCCCAAGATAGCGGGTTCAAACCCGGCCGAAGTCGTCGGATTTTTTAAAAGCCTTAAAAATCCTTCAGTATGCCTTCCTTCAGAGGGGAAGTAAAGCCGGCGGTCCCATGTCATGGATTTATGGCATGTAAAGGATTCTTCCACAGACTAAACTTGTGTGAAGCTAAATTGTTAGGTTATATTTAGTCGGAACGCTCTATCAAAGTTCCAACGTTCACCACTAAATATCATTGATATCTGGTAGCAACTTGAAATTGAACGGAACTTGTAGCTCACCCTAAGGGTGTCCGTTGGAAGCAGCTACAGACTCAGACGAGCTGAACATGTCCTCGGACACTCCCGGCACTAAAAGCCATACGATAAATTAAAAACTTCTTTAAAAACAGTTCATTGTTGTTTTTCTTCACCGCGTGATGCGCGCCTATGCTTGTAGACCACAGACGTAACTTGAATTCAAAGGTAACTAAAAGGTACCTAAAAAGTAACTAATTTTTACTTCATCCTTACAGTAGACACCCTGATGAAGTTTTCCGCCTGGTGCGATGTCTCAATATCTTGCTGTAAACATTTTCACTGCTTGTAGGGTAGAACTACCCCTCCTAAAACCAAATTGCTCCTCAGGAATATGTTGGTCTACAAGCACTGTTAGTCTGTTTGTAAAATTCTTTGTAAGAACTTTGAAAATATTACATTCGAGGGCAATGTCTCTAGACGTGTTCTTGAGTAGAGGAAAACCTTTGACTGTGTTCTCTTTAAGTGTTCGGTGTTCCACCACCCCTGATAGCACTAATCCGAGGTTTATACAACAATCGCTTCTGATTTCTTCAATTTGTCAAAAGGTGTCAGCCTGGGTCCTGTCCTAACCTCTCAACTCTACAACATCTATGCTGAAAAATATGTCATTAGAAAAGGTCTTAATGATTCGACTAAATCACTGGTTCTTGACCGGTGGTCCAAGTGTGCCTCGGGAGTGTTCCGCGGGAGAAAAGGGTCCACCAGCACGTATGAAAAGTGGCCAATAAATGGGGATTTCGAAAATAAAGTGCTTTGAACGAGAATCGTTCGAATCTATTTGCGGAGATGACTATCAGGTTTTGATTTGATATACCGTACAAATCTATAAAATGAGTGTTATTGATGAAGGGTTACAACTGATAAGGTGTATTGGGGGTTGCTGTACATGATTCAATTTCAGGCTGAGTGGTCCGCAGACTTCTACGGGTTCAGAACCACTGGACTAAATGCATCTCAATCGGTGGACAAACAATAATTATTAATAACCTCCAATTTGCCCATAACACTGCTGATAGCCAGCAGTGAAGATGAACTGGCTGACCTGACTAAAGTAAAGAATGTTAGTCTATTATATGGATTAGACATCAATCCTCAGCTAGTCCAGACTCGTAACTGATCGAGGAGTACAGGTCGAATAAGGGAATTAGAGATTGTGCATTCCTTTATCTATCTTGGGTCAACTACTGTACTTGTGATATAGGAAGTTGTGATGATGATATACAGATCTTGTTTTCAAAATTCTCACCAAGATCTGGCAAAACAGAGCGATAACTAATTGTACAAAACTCCACCTTGTTGAAACACTCTTATTTTCAGTCTTCTCGTGGTTGCGAAACATGGACCCTTAAGGCCAGAGGCAAGCAGTGTATTGACGCATTCGAGCTTTGGTGCTGGTGCAGAATGCTGCTCATAAATGAAAAGAGAACTAATAAGTCCATTATTGAAGAACTTCATATCTGTAGGATCTTTCTTCTAATGCCATACCGTATATCTCGCACTTTTTTCCTGAAATTTCAACTAAAAAATGAGGTGCGAGATATACGCGAGCCGAAAATACGAGCGAAATTTGTCAGTGCGAGATATATGAGGGGAATTTCCGTATTCCCGAAAAAACACAAAATTTTCATTATTGTAACAAGGCAACTGGTATACGGTACTCACCCTATTCATCATCACTGCCGTCACTGCTACCGATCTCCGAGGTACTCTCGCGTGCATCATTCTGGTCATCATCCCACACGGCTTCATCCTGACTTCCGTCCTATGCATTTGCGATGCCTGTCTTCAAGAAGCTCTTCACAACAATGTCCGGCGACACCATAACCCACGCCCGTATAACCCAATCACACACGAGTTCAACTGACGGCCTCTTTATTTTGCCTGCTGGCGTCAGGTCGTGGTCGCCTCCCGCCATCCATTCGGCGTACAATTTACGCATGTTGTCCTTGAAGGGTTTATTGACGGGAACATCTAAGGGCTGAAGACAATGTGTGAGTCCACCAGGAATTACAAGAAGATCCGTTTTCATTTCTTGAAGACGTTTCTTCGTGTCTTCCACCAAGTGTCCGCGGAAGCTGTCCCACACTAGCATTGCCGGGCGTCGAAGCAATGCCCCTGGACGTGCTCCCCACACTGTACGGACCCAGTCCTGGATAAGAGCTGTATCCATCCATCCTTTCTCTTGCACACGAACATGAATGCCTTTGGGAAACTTCGCAAAAATAACATATGGTGGCTATTTTCTTCCGTCCGCGGTTACTGCTAGCATGACTGTGCAGCGTTGCTTCTCACACCCAGTTGTACGCACAAGGACACTAGATTCTCCCTTCTTGTTTATGGTAGTGTTGGATGGCATGTCGAAGTTTATCGGAGTCTGATCTGCGTTGCCGATTTGAGATAGCAGGTAATTGTTCCTCTTCCGCATTGCTATCACATGACGATGAAACTCGATAATTTTGTCATTGAAATCACTCGGCATTCTCTGACAGATGTTCGCCTTCGCAGACACAAGCCCTTTCTTTTCATGAACCTACGGACACAACCCCGGCTCGCTTTTAGATCCGAACAGCTGATACCACGTTTATTCGCTAGTTCGCGCGCTTTAAAATATAGCATCTCGTGCGAGATACCAAAGCCATCAGTTCGTAACTCAGTGACGTAATTAAGCAACTCGTCTTCAAACTCAGGAAACTTACCAGTTTTTGGCCCTCTGAATGCTTTACGTGTTCGGTTGGTGGTTTCTAGCGCAGCTTTCTGTTTACGCCAGTAGCGAACATTAAACTCAGTCACACTGAATTCTCGTCCAGCAGCTCTATTACCATGTTCTTCTGCGTAGTTTATCACTTTGAGTTTAAACCCAGCCGTAAAACTTCCACGTTTCTCCATAACTTCAACGTACGCAAGGAAACAAGCACACTTAACTGAAAAACAACCGTGGAACGCGGAGCCAGAGTATCGGTACTGATGTCTACATGGCAACTGACAGACGACAATAAAGGAAACCTCTGCCGCCAAAACGAACAATGATATTGCGTATTGATGACTGTTGTGGCGCGCTAATCGCTAATTCAAACGTGTACATGGCAGTGCAGCGTCTCAATCCCTAATCGGCTCGCATCGGACAAGTTCGGATCAACTCGTCGTTGCTCGCTCGTCCTGTTAGTATCGCTTCGGGTAAGTTCCTGGACAATGACGACTGTTGTGGCGCGCTAAATCGAACGTGTTTATACCTCAAGGTTATTACGGTCATTTATATGACGGCGTCAAAAATGAATGGGAGATATATGCGAGTACTTTTTTTTCCCCTGAAATTTCAACTAAAAAATGGGGGGCGAGATATACGCGAGCAAATACGGTATTGTGAGAAGAGATGTAATCATGAAAGGGAAGATAGAGGGCATGGGACCAACAGGGAGAGCAGAAAGCAGGTACATAGACCAAGTTGCGAAGGTCACTGGTTTACCTCTTCAGCAGGCTGTAAAAGAAGCCGGTTGGGATGGCACCGCTTGGTCCATGGGGTCACAACGCTCAGCAATGAGTGAAACTATTTGTGATGACAGGTTGCTCCAAAAATATCACAAGTAGTGCATGAAATGCTATTGTGTGAATTTTTAATACCTCATTCTGCTAAATGATAGATAGGAGATCAAGGTTTATTGGGCCAATAATTCCAGACTACAGACATGGGAAAACGACACTTCAAGGAATGATACACTGTTTTATTAACCCAGGTTGGATAGGAAGACAATCGGGACCTGAAAATTAGGACAATGGGACAGGGAAACTATACTTTTGGGAACAATAGATGAAGATTTCACTGTAACACCAATCAAGAGCGCTAGGTGCCAGATAACATTGGGCGAATAACATTGTTTCAAGCACAAGTCTGATTGAAAAATTGATGCAAAATGCACCCCTGCCATAGAAAGTAGGTAAATGGCTTGGGTAAATGTATGAAAAGGGTACTTGAGAGAATACATTAGCATTATAGATAAATAAAAGGTTCTGAAAGCACTGTTGGGAATGTTGTGTTCAGTGCACCTTTATTCAGCTGTCACTATTAGCTATCAAAGTGACTGCTTGCACAAGGTGCAACATTAATTGGAATGTTTCTGAATGCTCATTGAGTTGATGAGCACGCAGTAAATGTATTTCCACACATTGTTGATATTTCTTGAAAAATTTGGTAGTATTTAATGTATATATTATAATGTACCTTATATTAATGTATTTATTCTTTTATAGGTTACATCTGTAGGGGGTGTTAAGATTTATCGACAGACCAGTGCTGTTTCTGGTTACCATTGGGGTGGAATAACGGGTAGTAATCGCCCTACATATCATACACGAGGTGGAGGAACAAAGACTGTCACTAGCACGGGACGTGGCAAGCGTGGTCAGGTAGGTTGAATTTTCTAATTTCCTTTTTATGAACTCGGTAATCTTCTAGTTTTGTATAATTGGTCCAATTATATTTGCCTTTTTTTTTTTCCCTCAGGGAAGCAGCAAGAAAAAGTCATCAGCCAACAAGAAGATTATCCACCGAGATTCAGAGAAGCGCGAGACCAAGGGTCGTGGAATGACTGTTGAAGGGTTGGAGAGTGGGTAAGTTCTTGTGGCATTTCCACGCTTTTAAGTTAAGACCTCCATAAAGAATGGTGGTGTGGGGTCGTAAAGAGCACCACACAATGTTTAAAGCAAGTTATTGATGAAAATGGTTACCCACTAAGTACACTCGCTCAAGCTGCTAAATGTATATACAGTGGAATCTCGTTAGTACGTTTTTCAGGGGACTGAAAAATTTGGACGTCATATGCGGGAAAACGTACTACCGAAAAACGCCATACTGCATTTACAACGTATAAGAAAGAACGCAGCGTATATATGGACGCTAAATCGCCGCCCTTAGTAAGTGATTATATGCACTACTACAGTCACGACATAAACATAGGTTATCAGTAACACAGGCATACCTGCCAACTTTTACGGTTTATCCGTAAAATTTACGGAAATTGCAGCATTTTACGGATGAACGGTGTCATTTTACGATTTTGCGGACAAAAATTTGAAACGATAATTTACATTCGATAATACCGCCCACTTCCGTACAATCGATTGTTTGCGTGGGTCGGAGGCAAGTCCACGATAGTCGATAGCTCGTTCTTTGATATGATTCGTACTTTTAACCGTGTGGTGGTTGTGTCGTCATTTGTAATTGAATTTGAAGCCGGGATAACCCTTCTTCCATGTGTCGACAGGCTCTGCTTCGCATATTCTTTGTTCCGCTCCGTTCGCTCGTTGCGATTTAAACCATATTCTTTGACCACGTTAGTTGTTCATTGTTCGCGAAGTTGGCGTTCCTTGAATGTTTTCGTCTTTTAAGGTTATGGCATATTTTAATGAAGCGTTCGAGTTTTTTTGCTATAACTTCGTGCTTCGCAGTTTCCTGTATTCCTTCGACTAATTACATTCGTTCCACGTGTGTGTGTGTTTTTTTTCTACCATGTGCATATTCTTTCTTCACGAGGTTGGCGTCGTTTTCATTTAATGGCTTTGTGTGTCTTGACATGTTTTAATGAAGTGTTGGCTGTCTTAAGTGTTTTATGTTATAATTTTATGTGACGTTCAGTGATCCAGGTTCCTTTCGATGTTTTAGTAGATATCGAGAATGAACAAATCCAACAAGAAACAGTACTTCCAGACATTTAAAGAATCATACTCGGTTGATTTTCCGTGCATACTAAAATCAAGAAAGAGAGAAAAATTTGCCTTTTGCACGGTATGTGGGTGTGATATTAATATTGCACATGGTGGAAAAAACGATTTAAGTAATCATGTGAAGTGCGGTAAACACATTAGTTATGTTAAATCGAAGGAAGATAAGCAAGAAAATCAACACCTTTTTTGCTAAGTCTGGAAACGTTTACAGTGACGTAATTAGGGCCGAGTGTCTGTTTACTTCCTTTTTGGTGGAACACAATGTGCCCTTAAGTGCGGCTGATCATGCTGGTGCTTTATTTAAGACGATGTTTCCCACATCAGAAGTTGCAAAGAAATATAGTTGTGGTCGCACGAAAACGACATGTATTGTAAATAAAATGGCAAAAATGCATCATCTGAAGTCGTTAAGTGCCTTCAGAACGGACCGGATACAGATAAATCCCTTTTCTTTTCATCAGTGAGAAACTACTTTTATACTGCCTGTGACTACATCATCAACAAGTTTCCACTCAAGAATGACGTGTTAAAGAATGCTCAAGTTGCTAGGTTAGACAACATTGAAGATGCACAGTTATCTTCCATTCGTTTTTTCTTGGAAACGTTTCCTATCATGTTATGCAAGGAAGAGAATGAAACTACAGATGAGGTGGTGAATGAGCTTCAGAGGCAGTTCACAGCTCTTCAGGTAGATGACACTTTGGCTGCACATCAAGATGCTGCAAGTGATTCCAGTTGGGCACAAATATCAAGAATTCGTGGAACCGATGGACTTCTTAAGTATAACCGAATTTCTAGAGTATTGCTCTCTATTCTCACCATACCCCATAGCAATGCAGAATGTGAACGTTATTTTTAGCCTTGTGAAGAAAAATAGAACACTGTTCAGGTCATCCATGTCCAATGAATCTCTGGAGTCTATTTCTATTTTGAAGACCAGGCGTTCTGGTCCCTGTTATGACAAAACATTTTCTCAAGAATGTTTGCAGGAAGCTAAAAAGGCCACAACCATGACTTAAAAGTCGAACTAGCATGTGATTTGCAGTGTGTATTATATTATTTCTTGCCTGTGTTACGTTAAACAAGTTTTATTGTTTAAAGCCTTTTTCAATTATCGTATATCAGCTTAATCTATCAAGGAAGTCCTGTTATGTCTGCTCCAAACCAATATTCACCACGCCTGCTGCTGATTAACATGGATTTCTTCTTGATTGTTATGTTCATCTACAAATCATAGTAAGTAGATATGATTTCATTGAAGTATCCTGTTTAAAGCATGAATTATTGTATTTTGTAGCCCAGAAGTATTATTATTTTCGTCAAGCCGGGGTATGTCGAAAATCGTTAATTTTTTGTCGCGCGTGAGTTTTACTGATAGCCCTTTTCAAAAGTTGGCAGGTATGCACAGGGAATAAATAACATAAAAATGAATTAATGTACCTCTACACTACAGTATAATACAGGGTCTTTATATTTGATCAGCAAGGACATTCTCGCTCTCGCGCTCCGCCAGTGACGGCCCTGTTGGCGGCGACCGCGCACGCATATATAGGCCTACGGCAGAATACAGTGATTAAAATCTGTAGCCTACCATGCAGTTTTACTGGCCGTGATTTACAGTAGATGCTGAAAATGGTCCCCATCCGCTTCCAAACACATATACTGTAATACAGGGTCTTTATTTTTGATCAGCAAGGACATTCTCGCTCCGCCAGTGACGGCTCTGTTGCCGGCGACCGCGCACGCTTACGTAGGCCTACGGCGGAATACGAGTGCTTAAAATCAGTAGCCTACCATGCAGTGTTACTGGCCATGATTTACAGTAGATGCTGAAAATTTACCCATCCGCTTCCAAACACAATCGGCATATCCTTGTGAAGTTTCCGGTTAATTTAACTTCAGTAAGGAAATAAATACGTTTACTTCTATTTATATTGTTTACAGAACCTGTACACTATACAATATGATATACAGTACACACTAGCTTTATAAAACACCCAATTAGATCGGAGCTCTCGTCTACCGCAGCAAGAGCGTGGGCATACGGCCGGAGACCACACGCGCCAACCGGCGGCCAAGATCGAGCGGAATTGTGTTGTCGAGCAAAAAAAAAAAAAAAAGACCCTGTTCTGTATATTCCAAACATCACACATTACAGAGCTTCGAAAAACCTATCCAGAGTGGACTGCTTTTTCTTTTGTCCAAGTTTACAAAGTACCGAATCCATTTTCGTCATTAAAGCCATGTCATCATCAACAACAACAAAACTTGTGACATATGATCGCACTGTGTCCATTGCTTCTAGAGCTTTTGAAAGTGTAGGCACTGGTGTGGGCTCTGGTTCGTCCTCTTCTTCACTTTCTTCTCGTCTTTCATCTGCTGTCTGCTGCTGAAGAATTTCATCAATCGTCATAGACTGACATACTACAACACTTTCATCACAGTCTATGTAAGCATCGAAGCTTACGTTGTCGTCTTCGCCCGCTAACTGTCGCCATTCATCAGTCGTCGCGGGGTTTCCATCCACAGGCGTGACGTCATCTGCAACAACACGACAGAAACCAGCCGTGTTAAAACAATGCTGGATGGTGTTCGGTTCAACTGAATCCCAAGCAGACTTCACAAAATGCATTGCTTCCAGTACTGTTATTTTCCTCGTGGTTTGAACTGAAGCCAACCGCTTCTGAACGAGCCGCTTCCTGTATTTTTGTTTCACGCATCTGATGATGCCCTGATCAAGCGGCTGCAGGTGACTAGTGCAGTTAGCCGGGAAGAAAACAACTTTCACGTTCCGGAGATAAGTCGTGTCAGTGGGATGTGCTGCACATTGGTCAACGAAAAACAAGATTTTCCTGTTCTGAGCACCCATTTTTGCATCCAGCGCGCGTAAATATTGTTCAAATATTGTTGTAGTTACCCAGGCGTTCGCATTCGATGTGTACTTACAAGGAAATGTTCGCACATTTTTAAAGCAGCGTGGACTCCTCGCTTTTCCTATTACCAGTGGAACCAACTTTTCTGTTCCACTTTCATTGCAGCTCAACAGGACTGTCAGTCTCTCTTTGTTCAACTTTCCCCCATGACATTTTTCGCCTTTAAATGCAAGGGTTTTGTCAGGTAAGAGGTGAAAAAACAAGCCTGTTTCGTCCGCGTTGAATACATCACGAGGACTGTACTTTTCGAGAAGCTGAGGAAGTGTCGTACTTTTCCAAGCTTCTACTGTGTCGGTATTGACGCTAGCAGCCTCGCCTCGCACACATCTGTACACCAGCTGGTGCCGATTCTTGAATCTTTCGATCCACCCATTAGAAGCTTTGAAATCAGTGATGCCCATCTGCATTGCTAAATGACAGGCCTGTGCTCGAACTATGGTCCCGTCGATCGGTATGTTTGAAGCACGGGCTTGCTTGAACCACTTCAATAAAGCGCTTTCTAGTTCAGGAAACTGTCCCTCTCGCACACGTTTCCTTTTTCCGCTCACCCCTTCTTCAAATGCACGTTCGATTTCCTTCCTTTTGCCGAGAATCTTGTTCAGTGTAGACGGAGGAATGTTCCACTTTCGCGCTATATCCACACGCTTCATGTGAGGATTGCAGTCCACGTCTCGAATGTATTTCATCTTCTCATCATTAGCTATCTGACGTACTTTCTTCTTATCCATTATGAAACACGCAATAAAATAGGTCGTAACTGCACGTGAACACTAAGAACTAGAATACAATAGTGCGGAACACGAAGACAATAATGCGCCTACGTGAGAAATAAACAAAGGGAAGGGGGTGACGGGCAGCGGGAGAGAGACAAGTCACCAGTGTTGCGTCATAGCTATAGCCACTTCTACGCCGTCAAACACAATGAAATCATCTACACTGTCAATAACTATCAGAGAATATGAAGCAATATCGCGTCGTGTTTTCCAGAAGCCGAATTTTATAATAAAATAAGAATAAAATCCGGTTCGCTTACAAATAGTACAACGGAAATTTGATCGTCGTAAGCGGGAATAGAGAACGTATTAAGGGGATATATCAACATGTATTTTGTAGAATTGGGACTGGGACTTGAGAAAATCATCGCGCTAAGCGGGAAAACGTCGTAACCGAGAACGTGCTAACAAGATTCCACTGTACATAGGAAAACACGTCCAGGTGGACATAAAACAATTTGTATGAGAAATATATACTGTAAACTCTTAAAATGGACAAATTCATTGACAGGCAGGTGTGGATGAAGGAAGAGATAAAGGGGAAAATGCACACATAAGATCTGCACAGTTGGACACACCACTGTTTTCAAAGGTAGGCAATGCATCGTATCCGGAATTGTCGTTTTCCCGTATGTATCGTTCAATTTATTTAGTCCCGAAAATTTTCCATATAAACTAATATTAAATTTTCCCGCTTCTATAGTTCCTCGAACTATAGTGTTTTTTTTGTTGCATGGATCGTCAAAAAATCGCTAATCCTTGGCCACAATTTTCCCGCATTGATCGTTTATGAGAAAGATATATGCAAACGTTCTTTTGAATTTGAAGCGGCATAGAATAGCGGCAACCTGTTACGCGAGAATGTACAAGGTACGAACGATTAGGAGTTCCTAGGCTAGAGCAAGGTTCAAGTAGGCTGGACTGCAGTGCGCAGGTAACCACGCCGAGGAGCCTTCCTGGCGTCAACGATTGTGCTCAAAGCGCCAAGCCGTCATTGTGCTGTTTCATTTCAGTTTGACCCCCCCCTGTCCACGACGGGCTGCGGTCGTTCCGTTCGCGCGGGCAGCCCGTGTCCTGTTTGACCGAGCTGAACTCGGCGCACACACTGGAATGTTTAAACTTCGCTGCTGTTTAAACCATACCAGCAGATCTTTTTCTACGTCGTCGTATTTCCCGGTTTTAATTTTCTTGCAGTTTGCGGAAGTATTCCCGGCAGAAGCCAGTGTTTTCCATATCTCCTCACACATGTTTCAAGGTTAACTGTCCAATGAGCTGCTGCTGTCATGGCGTGACGTGATGTAGCCTTGACGTAGTTCGCCCGGTCAGATGATTCACTGGAGACCTGCGAACACTCGGAACACCGGAAGGTAAAGATGGCGGCAAGTGATAGACCTCGTGTTTCAGTAGCTCTGACATATTACTGTATTTTAGTGGTGTTTTGCCTGTCCAAGTGTGCTATATGGTGTGCAGCTGTGTCAGAAATCATTTCCGACCGTAGTGATGTGTCCTGTGATCAAGAAGTTCGGTGGTGCTGTGCAGAGACACATTTTACATTCTCTACCGCGGCGGCTTGTGGTCTCCCAGTGTTGCGCCATGTCCCCGCCACACCTCGTGGACCGGGGCAGCGTTGCCGTGCTTCCTCCAGAGCGGTTTGCTTGATACTGCTACTGTTATCAGGTGACATACATCTAAACCCAGGACCCCTTAACCTCGGCTATCAAAACGCACAGAGCATCAAGAACAAACTAACAGACTGTTTAGCAAATGCAACGGAAGTTAATCAATTTGATATCCTCTGCCTCTCAGAAACATGGTTGTCAGACTTCGTATCATGTAGGGAACTTCCATATTCGTCTGAATTCAATGTGTTTCGGCGCGATAGGTCTTCAAGGGGTGGTGGAGTTGCAATCACAGTTCATAACAAATTAAAGGCAAAACATCGGCTTGATTTAGAAACTTATAATATGGGTTGAGATTAATATGCCAAAAAGGAAGAATTTACTCGTACGTTGCTTCTACCGCCCACCTACCAGCAAAATTGACACCTTAGAAGAATGTTTCAACTCTACTGTTCTTGCCCCCAACCAAGAAAATGAAATAGTGTTACTAGGTGATTTTAACTCCCATGTCTCCTGGACATCAATAGACAATTTTACCAAACACTCTCCCCCTATTGGGGGATAATTTCATCTTATCAAATTTTATAAACGGTCTACATCTGAAACAGTTCAACCTGCACCCAACAAGGAAATCCGAAACACTGGACCTCATATTTTCAACCCTGCGTAATGTCACCGTGACCGTTGGAAGAAATATCCTGAACGCCGATCATAGTTCAATAGAAGCTACCCTCCCCGTCCCAGCCAGCAGACATAAAAACTGCCCACCCGCTGAGAAGAAAGCTTTCCCTCTTTGCAGAAATGTCGACTGGCAAGCTATCAATCAGGATTTATCATCTCTGCCCTGGTGTCTTCTAACAGCTGAGAGAGACTTAAATAGCGCTGTGACCTTGTTTGAGGATTTACTCTATTCTGCTATTAAACAACACGTTCCTTTCTCCCTGCCCAAATCCAACAAATATCCGCACTGGCTAAGTCAAAACACCAAACTTCTTCTCCAAATTAAAACTCGTGCATGGTCGCTGTGGAAATCAGTTCCTAATCCTCATACACGCAATGTATTGATTCACCTACGGAAACTATCAAGAGTTCATATGACAGAAGATTACAACCGCTACATTTCTTCCATACCAGGAAATCTCAAGAATAACCCGAAGAAGTTCTGGACACTTATATATCATCCCTTAGAAAGACTCCTAGAATTCCACTTAACCTAAATCTTCATAACGAAGAAATCCCACTTGAATCGAGGTCCACACATTTCAACGAATGTTTTCACTCAACCTTTTCAGTTCCCATACCAATCCCCAGTCCCCCTCAACTTACTAGCGTCTGTTCTGATTCACTGTCTCAAATTTCAGCGACCCCCGATGAAATCCAAAATATTTTAAAAAGTCTGCCCACAAACCGATATACTGGACCATCGGACATAAGCCCTATATTCCTGAAAAACACCTCTGCATCTCTCAGCATCCCCTTGTCCATAATACTCAACTGGTGCTTGACTTCTGGCACTTTTCCTGACTCCTGGAAAAGAGCTGATGTCACACCGGTCTTAAAATCAGGCAGCAAGCACGAAATTCCCTCATGCAGACCTATATCTATCGTCCCTATACTCTCTTCAGTCTTCGAAAGAATAATACATTGCCGTCTCCTCACTTTCACCAAACCATACCTCTCAGAAGAACAACATGGCTTCGTCCCTGGAAAATCATGTTAACAAATCTGACTGTTCTGAACCATCACATAATTTCTGCATTAGAACAAAAATCTCAGCTAGATGTAATCTACGTTGACCTGGCCAAAGCATTTGATTTCGTGGACCATTTCCTTCTCCTCCACAAGCTTGCTTCACGATACAACGTACATGGATCCTTCCTATCCCTAATACAAAGCTTCCTGTCCAATAGTCAACAACGGGTAGTGCTTCCAGGATCTGTATCGTCCTGGCTCCCAGTCTTATCAGGAGTGAAGGAAGTTTTGATAATAATGTGAAGAATATACTCTGGTGGACTGTAATTTATAGTGCTGGGATTTCAAATCACTGGACTTCTGTGGAACATTTAAACTAATTATATTATATTACACAGTTATATACAATACATGTTGATACATTAATACACTGTCACTCGTTCGATATAGTCTTCCGAGTTTGCATAGCAGCAGGTCTGCAGCACCTTTCACACCGTGGTGACTTGTTTGAGCACAATAGTGGCACTGGCGAAAGAATGTACGGTACTTGGAGAGCGGGGTGAGGCAGGTAGCAAGGACACCCCTCCCGACCAGTGGATATAACGGGATTCTGCCACAGGCAAGGCGAGGCTTGGCGAGCCGTTTAACACTTGTTCCTAAACATGCCGCCCGCCAAAAAAGAGTTTAACACTTTTTTCCAGAAACAGTCACCTGAAATATAACACCAACAAACAAACGAACACAAAGCAATGAACATAGTTAGTTAGTCAAAACACCACCTTCACAAATGCCGTTGTCTGGCATGGGAAGTGGGCAAAGTTTTGTAATGGGTCTCTTGAATGTACCGGAAGAGGTACGTATAGTGGCAACACGTACGAGCCCATCAGCTCCAGGGTGGACCTGATCAACCACTGCAAGCTTCCAGCACAGTGGGGGAAGTTAGTCTTCTTTCACGATCACCAGCGTGCCTGCCTGGACGTTGCGCCCTTCCTTCTTCCATTTTCCTCTCTGTTGTAGATGGGACAAGTAGTCGGTTGACCACGCCTTCCAGAATCCTTGGAACTGTCTTTGGATTTGCTGCCATCTGGAAAGCAAGCTTACACGCACATTACTCAGATCTGGTTGGGGTAGTGCTGTGATTGGTCGGCCAATGAGAAAGTGACTAGGGGTAAGGACAACTAGGTCGTCGGGATCATCGGATGCCGGGACTAGAGGCCTCGAATTGAGACATCCTTCGATCTGGGTTGTGAGTGTGGACAATTCCTCGAAGGTAAGGTATGCGGTGCCCATCACTCGCCGAAGATGGTGTTTAAAAGATTTGACACCTGCCTCCCATATTCCTCCAAAGTGCGGAGCTTGAGGAGGAATAAAATGCCACTGAATTCCTTCACTGCTTGCAAAGGTGGATAGATCACGTTGATGCGTTCCCTCGTTGAATAATCTTCTTATCTCCTTCAGTTCCCTGTTGGCTCCAAGACTGTCGATCCGAATTTGGTTGAGAAGTGGAAGTTCGCCGCACAACTTCTGCCAACGATGAAGTAGCTCTGGTGGTAAAATTTCATCCCACCCTAGACGTAGCTGCCACAGTTGCTGTAAGAAGAACTTGCAGGAGATGATGATTGGACTCACTAGCCCAAGTGGGTCGTAGATTGAAGCTATGGTTGATAGTACCTTCCGTTTTGTTACTGGGTTGCGTAGTTGTAAGTTGCCGTTTACGATTTGCAGTTGGTCACTGGCCGGATGCCAAAGCAAGCCTAATGTCTTAATGTTTTCCCCATTATCTAGTTGAAGTGGGAGCTGGGTTTCTCGCCACTCCGGAGGAACTGCTTCAAGTAGTCGGGGATGATTCGAACACCATTTTCGAAGCTGGAACCCTCCAGTTTGTAGAAGGTTGATGAGTTGATTTTGAGTGTCTAACGCGTCCTTGACGGTCGCACTTCCAGACATACAGTCATCAATGTAGAAGTCTCTCTGTAAAATCTTCGCTGCTTCAGGAAAGCTGTCTGATTCTTCCATAGCGAGCTGTTGGAGGCATCTAGTGGCGAGGAAGGGTGCTGACGCTGTGCCGTAGGTGACGGTGTTGAGCTGGTAATGTTTTACAGGATCTTCTGGGGATGATCGCCACACGATTCTCTGAAGTCTGCGGTCATGACTATCAATCCTTATCTGCCGGTACATCTGTCGAATGTCTGCCGTAAAGCATATTTGGTGAGTGCGAAATCTGGTGATAATGGACCAGATATCTTGCTGGATTGTCGGACCAACCCTGAGGATATCATTGAGTGACCGTCCGGTGGTAGTACTGGCAGAGGCATCGAATACAACCCTGGTTTTTGTAGTTGAACTTGACTCCTTGAACACTGGATGATGGGGCATGAAGTAGCTCTGTTCCTCCTTATCAGACGCCGTGGTTATAGGCTCCATATGCCCTAGAGTCTCGTACTCTTCTAAAAAGCTGACGTAATCCCCCTTCAACTGAGGGTTTCTTTCAAGGCGTCTTTCGAGATTGTGAAACCGTGACGTAGCCATTGTTAGTGAGTTTCCAAGTTCTGATGGTTTTCCACAGAGTGGGAGTCGTACCGTGAATCTACCTTCTGCATCCCGCCTGACTGTGTCAACAAAATGCCTTTCACACTCGATTTCATCATTCGATTTGATTGGTTGAGTGATCTCTTCTAATTCCCAGAATCGTTGAAGTTGCTGGTCGAGTGAATAGTCATTCATAGTGAAGAACGACTGTATAGGTGGTGAACCCGGACCGCTCGCCTTATCCATTTGAAACTGTCCCGCTACAATCCAACCGAATTCCGTGTTTTGAAGAACTGGATAGGGTCCGCTCCTCGTGCGTCTTTCAGGCCTAAGAAGATCAAAAAATGTCTCTGCCCCGATTAACATATCAATCTGACCTGGTTGGTTGAAGCTGGGGTCAGCTAAGGTCAGTTCTTCGGGAATTTGCCAGTCTTGATAGTTAATGTATGATCCTGGCAATTCAGCTGAAATTCGTGACAATACAGCACAATTAATAACTACTTGATAGTTGCTAGTAATGGAATGCACCTCTATGTTTGCACTATGATGCGACTCTGCGTCGATACTACTTATACCCTGGATTGGAATTCTATTCCGTACCTTCTTTAAGTTCAGTCGTTGTGTGCAGGCAGTCGTGATGAAGTGTGCTTGACTGCCCGAGTCTAGTAGGACTCGGCAAGTCTGAAGTTGGCCCTCCCCATCACGCACTTTCACTAATGCAGTCGAGAGCAATATATGAGTATGCGGTTTAATTTTCAGTGAGCAATAGGACGCTGTGTCGGCACGTTGTTGCGTAACAATAGAGTTGTTGGGTCTTGCCTGTTGCCTATCATGCGTGTTATCAGGCGGCCGTGGGGTAGGAGAACGACCAGTTCCTCGGTTGCGGTGAAGTAGTGTGTGATGCTTCAAACCACAAGAATAGCAAGAACCTGAAGAACAATCACCAACAATGTGACCATGTCTCAAACAATTTGTACACAATTTATGCTGTTTGACAAATTCTGTTCGTTGTGCAACACTAACACTGGAAAAGTCTTTACATTTATAAAGAGGGTGCATGCCAGTACAAAATAAACAATTATTGTTACTTGAAACATACACTTGTCTGACTTGGTTCATGAGCTTCTTTCTAGTGATGTTTTGAGTGGTAGAATTGACAACAGGGGTAGGAATTCGGTTACCATTGATTAATTCTAGGGCTTGACATCTGTCCTCTAAAAATTTACTTAGCACTTCCAGTCTTGGGAATTGTGAATTTGATGACGTCAGCTCCCACTGTTTTCTGCTGACGTCATCAGTCTTTTCAAGAATTAATTGCGCTAGAAGGATTTCGTGAAGAGGGATTTCAAGTTCAAGTGCTTCAAGTGCATTTAAGTTACTTGATACCTGATTTAGAAGTGCTCGTAACTCTGTGGGTGATTCATTGTGTACACGTGGAAGGTTCAGCAAGTTGTTGATGTGTGCTGTGGCAATTAATCTAGGATTATTGTATCTCAGACAGACAGTTTGCCAAGCAATTTTAAAATTAGGACCTGTTATGGGAAGGTTCTTAATCTGGCCATGTGCTTCGCCCGTTAATGAAGATAACAAATAGTGGTATCGTTGTATATCGTCAATTGCTTGATTGTTTATTACCAGGCTAGTAAATGTGTCACAAAAATGACGGAATTCAGTGACCTGTCCCCCGAAGGAAGGTAGTTTAATTGTAGGAAGTGTCAGCTCTCTCTTGCCAGAACTAGACTGACCATCACTTTTAGTACTCGAAGGATTGTTCTGTTTTGATCGTAACTCTACGCTATCTTCAATCAACGTGGTCATTTTATCAACGAGATCATAATACATAGTCTCAAAAGTATTCCTATCTTCACTGTGGTCCTCGGATTCGTCTTCTAATTCTAATCTCTCCTGCGCGTCTTCATACTTCTGCCTTAATTTTGGTAGATCGTCTAACCTTGCCCTTATTGCGTTAATACTTGACCCTGGTTGGAAGCTCTTGACGAAGTTATGCAAACGAGTAATATTTGCCTTTGCGAGGCCCCTAGTCTTTACGAGAAGTGCTTTCAATTTAGGATCCATAATGGGAATAGCATACAGGAATACAGGTAACCAGAAATGAGTATGTACTTACCGAAGCTGCTTAAAGTTGAATTCCTTCCATGTGTAATGTCTCGAGGTTCAATATGCACCACTGCGCGCTGTAGTTAATACGAATCATCGAAGAAACACACGATTACCGCTCATACTTCGCGTTGAGGCTACCGTTGCAATGCACAACGCGAGGCGTCAATAGAAATGATGCACGAACTATAACACACGTCCGTTGTTCCACAGAAATCCGGCCGGTAGGACCATGAAGGAAGTTTTGATAATAATGTGAAGAATATACTCTGGTGGACTGTAATTTATAGTGCTGGGATTTCAAATCACTGGACTTCTGTGGAACATTTAAACTAATTATATTATATTACACAGTTATATACAATACATGTTGATACATTAATACACTGTCACTCGTTCGATATAGTCTTCCGAGTTTGCATAGCAGCAGGTCTGCAGCACCTTTCACACTGTGGTGACTTGTTTGAGCACAATAGTGGCACTGGCGAAAGAATGTACGGTACTTGGAGAGCGGGGTGAGGCAGGTAGCAAGGACACCCCTCCCGACCAGTGGATATAACGGGATTCTGCCACAGGCAAGGCGAGGCTTGGCGAGCCGTTTAACACTTGTTCCTAAACAAGGAGTAACTCTGGGCAGTATCCTGGGACCCCTTCTCTTCGTGCTGTATAAGGACGATATAAACACATGCGTGCAAAATTCTCCGTGTTCCCTTCTTCTGTACGCTGATGACCTCAAGATATTCAGAGAAATTTCCAGTTCTGACGACCAGGCTGAGCTCCAGGAAGCAGTGAATACATGTACTGATTGGTTCAACAAATCGAGGTTATCTCCAAATCCAAAAAAAAGTGTTTCAAAGTTTCTTTCTCACTACTGAAATCTGGAAATCAAGAGGACTATAAAATATGTGGAAATAAATTGGATTCGGTTTCTCAGGTAAGAGATTTAGGTATTATTCACGATGATAAACTGACATTCTCTCCCCACATTGACCATATCAAATCTCGCGCAATGTGCAGTCTCGGCATTCTATACAGATTCACAGAAATTAAAGACCTCACTGCACTTAAATTATACTTCACCACATATGTTCTCCCTATCCTAGATTTCTCTTCCCCAATTTGGTCTACTTCGGCTATAACCAATATTTCTAAATTGAACAGTGTCTTTAATTTCTTCATATCAATAGTCAAAAGCTCGCAATCCTTCACTAAGGCAGTTTGCCAAATCCGACATTCTAAATCCTCTCAATGTACTCGACCTGAGAAGCCGCTTAAAATTTACTGACCTGTATTTCCTACATAAAGTTATGAATGGTTACACAAAATGTAACATGCTCTTAAGCTACTTCCACTCCATGTTCCCTCCCGTTCAACACGTCAGAACCATTTACACCATATACCTCGCCCACGACTTGAAGTACAGAAGCGCTCGATCTTCCACCGTCTATCTACCCTTAGTAACTCCCTTCCAAATATTGACATATTCTCTTCCTATAGAACATTCAAACATAACATTAGAAGATCCCTTTCATCCTCGATTCCTACCCCCTCACCCTCCTAATCACCCACTACCCCAATCACTCCCTGCATCTTTCCCGAGATTTGTCCCTTGCTGCCATCACTGCCAATTGTTACCAGTTATTTTTGTTAATATTATTTGAAATTGTTAAAATATCAGTGTAAAATGACCTATCATGGTTGTATCTAATAATAATTAAATAAATAAATAAAAAGTATCTTTCGCGGATATTGGCAAGATTTGATTCTATAAAACAGCCAGTCAGTTGTCTCCAGTGGACGTCATATACTTTAAGGGGATACAAAATCCGATCGTGAAGAAGAGAACATTATGCAAGTAGAGAAGGCTTTGTTTCGTCTGAAACGCAAAGCTTGGACGAAACAAAAAAAATATAATTTTTTACTAAAAAGAGCAAGTGATAAAATGACACATATGAAATCATACCGCATACATCGTGGTTGCAATATTTTGATGCCTGTATGAAGTTTACATGAAGAAATATGTCCAAATAAAGTGACCGTACTTAATTATTTATTTTTTTACTCAAATTTTTTATGTTACCCGCATTTATCGTTTCCCGCATCCATAGTCACTTTCCCCCTCCCCCTTGAAAAACGATGCATCGAGTTTCTACTGTAGTTTGTTTGGACCTCCCAGGCTCATCAGGAGTGTAGGCAGCAACCAGTTCTTCTGTCGTTCTAAGTAGTTTATGGTGATGGGGCAGGAGATCTTGTGTCCTGAGGCTGCTAAACGAACATTGGAATTTTAAGGAATGTAAGGTGGAGCTCCAAAAAACGTGAGGAACTTAATCCATCTAAAGTCTGTCTGCGGGAATCCTGTTAAAGGTGATTGGGCACCCATCACGACTGTATACTTGTACGGGCAGCGAGAGTGCATCAACCCAATTATAAATGACTACGTAGCATCGCGATAAAAGTTCTCCTCGTGATCCACCGTGAACTAGCATATGGGCAGCGGGAATCACGGCTCTCACGATACAACATATCCATAACTGCTCATGAATTTTAACCGTGCCCAACCTCGAGCTTGCCTCCACCATTCTGCCAGGACAGATAGACAAGCAGACAATCGTTGAACGGCCGGGTGCGGCGCCGAATGCATATTATCGCATTCTCAGTGTCCAACCTTGAGGAAGTGAATCTCGTAAAACGGACGAGAGCGGCAGCGATTGCGATACATTGCGATATTTCTCCGCATTCGATGACTAGGACAACTGGATTCTTGTCATACGGACAGTAGGCGGCGCCAATTGTGTGATAATGCTACATTTTCCCGTTCCTGATCTCCAGGACAATGGAAATCTCATTGAACGACTAAACGTGACACAGATTATGTAAATCGCGGTTTTTCTCAGCGTTCTATCTTGAAAATTATGGGAATCTCGTCACCAGCGCCGATTGTGTAACATCTCGGTGAACAAATATTTAACCTGATTAGAAGAACAGGACTCAGTTCAGGTCATCGATGTCCAATGGAAGTCATCATCAAGTTTCCACTCCAGTTTCCCGGGTGTGGTTTACGAGCGCTCTCCATTTTAGTCGATTCATGTACCACTGCTCCTTCAAGACTTCATCCCAATGGAACTCTGGAAGCCATTTCTATTTTGAAGACCAGGAGTTCTGGTCCCTGTTATGCCAGCACCTTTTCTCCAGACTTATTGCAGGAAGCTAAAAAAGCCACAGCTATGAATTTAAAAGTCAAGTAATTTCCAGTGAGTGATAAGTGTTACCTAGGTATATTATTTCAAGGAAGTCCTGTTATATCTATGCTCCAAATTAAAATTCACCACACCTGCTTCTTGAGGGTCATGCTCGTCGACAAATAATTGGCGTATGATGTAAGTAGATAAGATTTCATTGAAATATCCTGTTAAAAGTATGAATTAGTGTATTTTGTAGCCCAGGAGGATTATTGTTTCAAGCCGGTGTATGTCGAAATGTGTTAGATTTTATGGCGCGCGCGAGTTTTACTGAAAGAGCTTTTTGAAAGTTGGCAGGTATGATCTCAATTAATTGGAATTAGAAGGTTAATTAGGATTAAAATAATCGCTCAGGTGGTACGAAGTTCACCGGGTCATCTGGTAATATGATCATTTATTTCCAATAGTATTTCTGGGCATATTACTTATTACTTATAAGAAGAATAGGGTAAAGTGTAGAAAATTAGTTTATCAAGCTAAAAATTGGTGGAGAGGTTCCTTG
Source organism: Meconema thalassinum (assembly GCA_946902985.2). Taxonomy (NCBI): domain Eukaryota; kingdom Metazoa; phylum Arthropoda; class Insecta; order Orthoptera; family Tettigoniidae; genus Meconema; species Meconema thalassinum. The sequence continues at coordinate 1,081,424,369 of OX336388.2, read as the reverse complement.
AATAGCCTGGATCAAAATACTAAAAGTCCCAAAAAATCCCTCATGGGGAACATGCCGACAACTTGGATTTCGTATCCAGCATCGCATTGAACGTCATAACTCGGTACCTAAGGGTGATAGGGACATCCGGTTTGGTCAGAATAACTTACCTAATTGCAGGCTGTCATTTTGACACTACTTAACCTAGATAATAATCGAAATAGTTATTATAAATCACTTAAACAAACTCTCATAGGGTAGCGTTAAAAGCCATCTTGATGTTCAATGTCGATTTTTCACCTTTTACAGTCATGGGATTGAAAAAAAAAGTGCCGAAATAAATGTTGTTAAGCACATCAAAACGCACCAAAAGATGTAATCAGCACTTTCGTAAAACCAAAAATTATGGGTGTAAGAAGTTGTCAACCATGCGCAAACTCGAGGAGCGGCACTCCAAGGAGGAGGGGGGTGCTTCACGAAGCCGGTGCAACTGGTGATGTAAACATATTCTGTACGCGCAACTATGCCCCTTTTTTAATGATAAGTAAAAATTGGACACTTTTATATAGAAGGATAGCATCTTATAACCTAATAAATAATAAAAAGCAATAATTAATACAGTAACTTTGCGCTTTAAAACTCTCCTTCTTAGCTACGTATATTAGGCCTATATTTATATAGAAAATGAGGGATAAACGTTACTATTAAAAAATAAATTAAGCAGCTATTTGCTTATTTGCTATCTTATACCACACTATAAACACACTACCGTAACGTTTAAGCACATTACAATTTCTTTTGTACAAACGCGACAAACCCGGAAAAGGGGAGATTCTACTGCCACGGGACGCTGTAGTGCGTTGTGCTTGTAAAGGAATAAGGCCAACTATTAATTATATCGTACGCGTTTAATATTGGTCATGTGTAGGTAAAAAAAAACCTGACACTTGCCTTAATCTTGACGCTTTTTCTTTGGTAAGATTGAACTTTCAGAAGAGTCGACTCTGCGGTGAAGAGGTGGCGAGGATCTGCATGGCAATTCTTCGGGGTTGTCCTCCTGTTCCTCACTCGCCATATCGTCAAGAGTATCTGGCTCTGGCTTGTGAGAACAACCATCACCAGTGCAATTGCTGTACATTGCTGAACAGGAGAGACCTTGTCTTCGGCAACCGCAAGATCTGCTGCCGCATCCTGTCTTGCACTCACAGCTGATGAGGTTTAGGAGGTAGTCTGGTGCGGGAGGAGATTCTGTTGGAATCAGTAAAAATTTGTGATTCTGTTCTTCTTCCATCCCCACTCTGTAGGTGGAAGCGAGATTCTGCGCCATTCCTGCACTTGATGGTAAACTCTTAGGCTATGCCGTTGAGATGCTGCTGATGTTGGTGGAAGACTTGAGAGGTCGAAGTCTGCATGGAGACGTTGTTTGGCAATGGTCTTTAGGTACTGACTATACCTTGTCTTGTTTAGGCTATCTGTAGTTCTACCTCCGTATAACGCTACGAAGAATTCTTCCCCTGCCTTCACGATCTCTTCCACTGCAGCGTCTGCGCTGTTATAAACAGCAACTCTTTGGCGAAGACCTGGGTTTAAAGTCTTGGAACGCGTGTACTTTCCCCTTCCTGTAAGGCCGAAGTTGTCGCAACCGGACATGGCATGGAGGAAGAGAAGATTGTTGGTCATGTCCCCAAGAGCCTTCTGCAATTCCATAGAACCAAAGAGTTTCTTCAGATGGGCTTTTGATGGTGGCACCAGCATATAGACGTTTCTATCGCGTTCTGCAAGGCTCGAAAGAAGTACCAACAAATCGGTATCCTCTCCAACAATTGCCACATGACCTCCCTTCTCTGCTTCCTTGATCGCTGTTGTCACGATGAGACGATCAGCATCAGACTTGCCATGAATAACTGGAATCCCCTATTCTTCGAAATAACGACCTAAAGGGCGACGAATCTTGATTTGTTTGAAGTGTTGGCTAGGAACTGATGCTGCAACGAGACCACTTGCACTTCCAAATCCACCAAAGCTTCAGAAGATGACGTCATGGCACGTCGTCTCATATGCTCCACGTCTTTCGTGGTACTTTCGGAATAGCCGTCGAACACTACAATAGCTTTCCCTTGATGGTTCGCCTTGATGTACGAAATGCAGTTCTTACAAACATCATCAAAGGTTCCCTATTTCAGCCATACCACCCGGTGCAGGAGATCTCCACCGTCAAACGCGTAGGTAACGTCTTCGGGAAGACAGGTCATTGGTGCACACAACTTTTCTATCACTGTCCGTAAAGTTGATTTTGTACCTTTTCTGATAGTGAAGCATCGAACAGCGCTAGCGGCAATAAAGCCAACTCTTATTCAAAGCATGATTCAAGGTCCTCTTCATTGCGAGTGACACACGCAATCCGATGAAACAGCTGGTTCGGATTTACAGATACGGTCTCACCTTGGACAACGACATTGCTCATTGCTGCAAGAGTGACAACTTTGTCCTATCGTTGGAGTTTAACTTCGGTGAATGATTTCCCTTCCAGTTTCTTCAACGTCGCGGTTCCTATCTCCCAAGCTGAGTCGCAGGTCACCGTTTCGTCACCTATAACACCGGCTGATAAGGACACCAAAATATCTTGAGGTTTATCGAAAGGAGAATGTATACGTAGCCATTCTGTGAAGTTTTCGAGATGCTTGAAATCTCGCCTTTGGCAAGCTTGCCCAAGTTCCACTTGTTGCATAGAATTTAATGATAAAGTCGTTTTTGATGTAGAACTTTTATAAAGTACAGGAAACGGAATTAACTTTTAAACCAGATGGTAAACATTGGCAAAATAAGCATAAAGGGACAGTTCAAACTGTAACACACATTTTTCGCTTTTATGATTCTTTTCTGTGACGTACAGTTTAAGATAAATTTAATGATAAACGTTACCATAAAGACTTTCGTTTTGGCCGGCCGGCGCCATTGCTAAGCAACACAGGGAAGGTGGAGTGGGGGGGGACACGGACGAGGGCGCTCTGACGGCGCAGCGGCAGGGATGTCACTCGGCAATGCGTGGACGGACAGTTCATTCTTAGTTTAATTACATACGAGCGTAGCACAAAATATACTTAAATTATTAAAATTGAAAGGAAATATTCTTTTCTCTTTATACATACAATATAAGTAGCTAAGAAAGAGAGTTTTAGAGATCAAAGTTACTGTATTAACAAATTGTTTTTTTATATTATAAGGTTATAAGATGCTATCCTGGGTAGCCTCCATGGCTTAGGCGGCAGCACGCCAGCCTCTCACCGCCTTGTCCGTGGTTCAAATCCCGGTCACTCCATGTGAGATCTGTGCTGGACAAAACGGAGGCAGACAGGTTTTTCTCCGGGTACTCCGGTTTTCCCTGTCAAAATTTCATTCCAGCACCACTCTCCACTATAATTTCATTTCATCTGTCATTCATTTAATCATTGCCCCAGAGGAGTGCGTCAGGCCTCGGCCGCCGGCACAGTTCAGATCCTCGCCGCTCGATGGGGGCTTCATTCATTCCATTCCTGACCCGGTCGGAGACTGGAAGCAGGCTGTGGATTTTCATTCAAGATGCTATCCTATATAAAAGTGTCAAATTTGTTCTTATCATTAAAAAAGGGGCATAGTTGAGCCTACAGAATATGTTTACATCACCAGTTGCACCGGCTTTGTGAAGCCCCCCTCCTCGGCGCGCCGCTCCTCGAGTTGCATGCGCATGTTTGACAACTTTCTTACACCCGCAATCTTTGGTTGTACTTTTTTCAATCCCATGACTGTAAAAGGTGAAAAATCGACATTGAACATAAAGATGGCTTTTAACGCTACCCTATGAGAGTTTGTTTAAGTGATTTATAATAACTATTTCGATTGTTATCTAGATTAAGTAGTGTCAAAATGATAGCTTGCATTCTGGTAAGTTATCCTGACTTAACCGGATGTCCCTACCACCCTCGGGTACCGAGTTATGACGTTCAATGTGATGCTGGATACGAAATCCAAGATGTCGGCCATTTTTTCAAGGTGGTGGCATGTTCCCCATGAGGGATTTTTTGGGACTTATAGTATTTTGATCCAGACTATTCAAGGAACCTCTCCACCAATTTCTAGCTTGATAAGCTAATTTTCCTCACTTTGCCCAAATTCTGTCTAATATTCCTGCATTATTAGAAGTTAACAACTTTTAGGACATTAACCACTAATAAATAATCTAATAATATTTCTATTGATGCAGGGTATCTCAGGGTTTAATTATTTCATGTGATCTCCAGCTGTTAACACAGCTCTGTGTTTTAACAAACTTGCATGGTATTCAGTGGCAGAGTGCACGGTCATACATGCTCTGAACACAACGTTAGTCAGCCCTACAAGACCTTGCTGCTACCCAGTCCACTTCCTCTACCCACATGACCAAGCTAAGCAGGCTGATGCGCTCTCAAGCTCCCCCTACTCCTCCCAGAGTGCTCAGGTGTGCTACTGGTCTACATGTAGCCTACTAGATTAGAATACTGTTTGAGCAAAATGTTCAAATCATAACTACCATTCAACTTGTGGTCTAATGAAGCATTACTGACCATCGGATCGACCAATTAAAGGTCTCCATATCAGACGCATTTTGAGTGAGTTCAAATTGGAATCAAGTTTGAGCTTTAAGGAAAATGGGCTAGACAATATGACACAAGAAAAAAGAATAGAGAGCAAGTAGCTTTAACATGTATATTCATAAATCATATGCAGGTTAACAATTTGAGATAACATAAGTGTTTCTTACAACAAAAATAAGTGTACAGATCTTTACATATTAAGAACAGGTACATGCTTGAAAGTATAATTTAAATTAAGTTGCTTTGTGCAAAAGAAAATTAGTGACGCAGCAAGTAAACTAATGGCTGGCAGGGAGCAAATCCTACCCAGGGTGTCGAGCGATACGGGAATTATACGGGAATTTTAGTGACCCGGGAAAAATACGGGAATTATACGGGAAATTCGCACTTGATACGGGAAATCTTAAAAAGTCTCATAATGCCTGACTTCTTTGCCCCTGAACGCTCGGTAAAGTCCTCCCGCTCAGTCTTTTATTTCGCCTTCAGACCGCGGTGCCACGCGCAATTTGCGCCACCGATAGAGCGCTAAGCGGTATGAGAACCCAGCCTGGGTCGAATGCATGCTTTGCCTGGCCGACCGCCGGCCGTACCCTATCCGCGCGGGGCCACGCGCGCCGGGCTCTTTGCTGACAATGACATACAGGAATCAGTCCGCATTGTTATTCACAGAGGAGACCTGGGTTTCTCGTCAAGAGCAGTCCTTAAAGAAGCTAACAGCCCAATATCTCAGAAAATTCCAGAGGCGGATGTGCTGCAATTTCGCACCAACTGCCGAGAATTGTACATTTGTATCATATGGCTGAAAAAATTAAAGAGAGGTCAACTCTTGCCCACAAGAGACCCGTGCTATTTCCTACCTAGACTCTATAGGGGTCACTGAGACTCCTAAGTTGGAAGAAGTTAGGATCGTCATTGCCCTGGAAATTCTTTGTGATCAGAAGAATTTGCTTTCTGGCGCAATGGCTGACCGCATCAAGAGCACTTCTGAGACTGCCCTCCTTCACTGCTCGTTTGAAGCAGTTCGACGGAAAAGAGCCACGGCTCGACGTGTTGTGGTCTGAATTAGTGGCTTCAGCACCTTCCTCAGTTCCTGCCAAAAACAATCTCACAAGCTTCGTTAAAATGATACTGACTTTGTATCACAACAATGCAGCTCTAGACAGAGGTTTCTTCCTGATCAAGTAGTGCATGATCATCAATCACAAAGAAGCAAGGCTGATTGGCATGCATACTGTTCAGGACGCTATGATGGCAGCTGGTGGAGTAGAAAAGATAACCGTGAGCTAGAGTCCATACTGCACGAAACTCCTACGCCGTGGTCTAGGAAGCAAAACAGGTGCGAAGCGACGGCTAAGGTGGCAGTCGAAAGAAAAGCCACAAAAGATATCCAGGAATTGGAGAAAAAAAAAGTACTGTCAAAAAAACTTAATTTTGTGCTGTGTATAACTGAAGTTCCTAGTAACAATCTTGTATTTGTTAAAGTGACTTATTTAATTTCGTTTTGCATTATTTTATTTTCTATTATCTACTTTGATAAAATAAATCTAAATTAAAAAGTATTCGCGGCATGTCGCGTGTGGAATTTTACCGTTTTTAGCCATTCCATGGTCTTCTTTCGCAGGGGAGATGCACATAAAAGATTGTTTCAATGTCCGTTCAAACACTCAATGCAAATGCGTCACACATGTATAAATTTCAAAAACTACAAACAATATATCACAGCTCTCGACATTTTACTATCGAACACCAGTCACCAACATGTGGCTACAAAATTCACCACACAAGTGACAGAATTCTTCTCGTATGGGCAGGCATCGTTTCAGTCGCTTGTTAACCACTGTCTGTGTCGGATTTCCGTTCATTGTCATTGTTTCGTTACTTTTACTTCGTCGAAGTTCGACCCGAGGACTGGACACATCCCGTACAGCATGTACAGAAAGAAATACTGAAGGCGGTCTGGATATCGCGGTGGATGAAATGATTATTAACCTTGGCAATTCATCAAGCTCTGACGAAGACAATTATGGTGGTGATGATGATAGGGACAGTGAAGGGATGGAGGGTGTCAAAGAAACCCTTGCCAAGTGACTGAGGATAATTTATTTCTTGGTGTCAGTTCGCTTGCGTCAATCGATAATAGAGCACAGGCTATTGTTTCCCGTCATAGTGTTCAAAATACCGTCCGTCATTCAATAGCCTACAATTCGACAATATACTGCAAAACCACGGCAATAATATCGCCACAGAGGAGCTTGTTTGAGTGCTCAGTGCTAAATATGTCTTTACCTTAACTTTACTTTTGTATTATCACGAAAGCTAATATTAACCGTAGAGAGTCGCGATTTAGTGAGTGTGCATGGTGTTGTCTTTAAACTACTGTAGTAAGCTGTGAACGACCTCCACTCAGACTCTTGTTTCATGTTAAAGGATACTAATTGCATGGTGAGTGTTTTTATATTCATTAGCTGTAGAGTTTTTGCCCTCTTTGTCGTATTTATTGAATTGAATACCTATGATAAAGGTATCATTGCTTCGGTGTGTGATTTATTTATTCATCTAAAAGTATCGTATTTCTCTGTTTGAATGTCCTCAGCGTTGACTCAGGATCGTTTTTTAAAATACAGTATATTACGTATAATTGTACCGAAATAATGTCTGAAGTGTAGCGCTGTGTATTATTGGAATCTGTTAATTTACAACACTAAAAACTTAGCAACGCAGCTCAGCTGTTCCAAGCTCCCGGCATATCCTTCGCGTTGTTTCCTTCGAAATACAGAGTGTAGGTGAGAAGCATGCTCAGAATTCTTGCCGTGTGGCGGTTGGACGTAGGGTCTTGTTATGTGACGACCGGGGTTTGCAGAGAGGAAAAGCGGGGCAAAGTGACAGGAAGGCTGTCAGTACCGAATGCGCGCGGTGGGTAATACTGTGTTTGTCCCATAATTTACGCGTGTAATAGCGGACACACCTCCAGTTTTACTATAAAAGTCGTGATATAAAAAGGGATAGTGGGTGGGTAACATCTATTACTACATGACCCCCAAAATTATTATTCATTATTACAAAGGGTATTTTGACTATTTTCAGTAGTGTAGAAAATTGTATCGCCTTGTTCCGGGCTCCTATAGACCTTACATTTTCTTTCGATCTTTCATTTGCCATAGGACGCGCCACCGGCATATGGTTATGCATTGCCAGCTTCTGGTTTAGTAGTCAGGTAATGGAAGCAATGGGACCTGTGTACTACAATTTTCCTTGCATGTAACTAAGCAAATTATTGTTGTTAAGAGATCGTAAAATGCACCAAGAATGATGATCTTCAGCTGTGTGCAGTGAGAAAGTTCTGCATGTGTTCATTCCTTATGTATTAATGATGCGAAATGTCAGCTAACGTTGTGCCACATACAACACTCGTAGTCTCTAAATGTTGCACATTTTCCCGTAAATTACATCAGTTTATGTTTGAATTGCTTGTAAGATCGTGACAAAGAAAGTGTTTCTCTAATTGGATAATCTTGGCGAGGTGTATTTTTTTTTTCACGGAGCAACTTTACATCGTAGTAGGCACGCAGCTTTTTGTATTTAGTTTTTTGGCATCTTGTTTTAAATTACTGACATATTTCCAAATGCAAACGATCCATACCTCCATTAGGATTCGGGTTCCATAATTCATGCAAAATGAGGTTCGTTCGTTTGTGAAATTGAGGTCATAACCCCCCTACCCTTTCAGTGATTACCGTATGGTACTTTACGTAGACTAGGGTGAAGATGTAAATGAGCATTTCAAAAAAAAAATGCCACCATTTGTTTGGTTTATTAACTTACGGTAATATTTTCCATAGGTACTGAAAACTGGGCACGGTTGGATTTTAAGGTGGAACCGCATGTGCTATTAAATATCGCTTTCTTGCAATACCTGGAATATGTATAGAATTATAAAATGATCATTGGTTAAATAAGGGTTAATAGATAGGCTATTATAATTATAATGATTAAATAAATATTAAAGAAGAAACGATGCGTTGTTAGTAAATATTAGGCCTACCGGTACGGCGAATAGCAATTACTCGTAGCATCCGTTAAAATTTAGCATTTAAACGTGTCACGTTAATGCATATAACAACCGGATAATAATAATAATAATATTCTCACATATAACATATTTAATTTGCACCAACTTAATTCTTGTAGTCTATAAGATATGTTGAACCACTGCCGTTTGAAATGTGCAAATCGCACACTTTGTAGGCAAGCTATTTGTTTTGGTCGTCTCTGATGCGAAGTTTTACTAATTACTCTTTTAGGAGACACTTGTCTTTGGAATATTCATGAAAGGCCAACCCTCTAGTTCTTATTTCATAAATTGAACACCTAAAAACAAAACCTCAATCCGAAATAATAAAGAAGATAATCACGAACGATTCACTGCCAATGAAAATAAAATGGAGATTCGCGGACCGGAAGTTCGCTATGCATAAGCTTTGGTGCTATTTTAACTCGTGGAAGCTCTATACGGTTACGGTACCATGCAATTCAGTCACTTCCAGTAAATATTTATTATGCGACACTCCTATTCTCTACTCTCCTCAGTAAAACAGTCATTTATATCAGCTCTTCTCAAGTAAAAGGTATTTTATTTGTGTTCATAGCATCTCATCCCATCTGCGTGAGAGTTCACTCGCGCCCCGCGCGCGCTTTGCTCACGCTACGGATTATTCCTAAATCTCGCCATCACCAAGTGCGGAAGTGTCTCCAAAAATACAGTTACACTTACGCCAGAAAATCTTGATTCGCGCTTTAAGATTCATTTTTCTGCCATTCGGTATGCGAACTCTAGTCTTAGAGGGTTCTAAAACATACGGGAATTTGGTGGATTTTCGTGCGGGAAATACGGGAATTTGAAGAAAGGCCATCGCTCGACACCCTGCTACCATACCTCATCATCATCTTGAGCAGTTTCCAACCGCTGGTCGGGTCTGCTTGGAACATAAGCCTCTCCATCGTTTCCTGTCCATCCACCATCTCTCGTCATTTACTGTGTCCCAGCACACTCTTCTTAACTCCTTTTGTCCATCTGTCCCTTGGTCTTCCCCTTGGCCTCCTTCCCGTCATTTCCATTCCAAACATCTTCTTCGGTATCCTCTCCTCTTGCATCCTCCTCACATGTCCATACCATTGTAGCCTAGATCGCTCTATTCTATTTTGCAATGGTTCCTCTCTTACCATCTCCCTGACTCTCTCATTCCTTACTCTGTCCATTCTTGTCACTCCTACCCTACTCCTCTGGAACTTCATCTCCACTGCTCGTATTTTATTCTTGTCCCTTTCCATCACCCATGTTTCTGAACCATATGTCAAAATTGGCACAAAGTAGGTCTTGTAGAGGATTCCTTTACATTTTTGTGGTACATCTTTATTCCATATCATCCCCCTAACACTCTTGAAAAATCCATCTGCGCACCTTCCCCTCTCATTTATTTCCATCCTATTGCCTCCCTTTTCTTCAATTATGCTTCCCAAGTTCTTGAAGCATTCTACTTTCTGCAACTGCTGTCCTCCAAGTGTTATGCCCATATCCAGTCTGTTCTTCTTCCTCGTTGTGATGACCACTTCACTCTTTTGTGCTGAGAACTTCATCCCATATGATAACACTACCTTCTCCCACTCATCTAATTGCTCTTGTACTTCTTCCTCATCCTCTCCCCATACCAGAAGGTCATCAGCAAACAACATTGCCTTCATTTTCCTTTCCCCAATGCTATTTACCACTTTTCGTATGATTTCATCCATCACCACTATAAATAACAGGGGTGAGAGGGCACTTCCCTGTTTCAGACCACTCTCCAGTTGAAACCATTCCGTTCTCTCTCTTCCCACCTTTACACAGCTTTTGTTTTACCTCGTACATTGCTTTCACTCTTGCCACTGTCTCCTTGTTCACTGCTTTTGCTCTCATTGCTTCCCATACCTTGTTTCTATTAATACTATCATATGCTTTCTCAATATCCAAGAAGGTCATCACCAGATCTTTCCCATATTCATAATGGTGTTCTTGTAGCTGTCTTACTGCAAAGATGAGGTCAACTGTTGACCTTCCTGGCCTGAATCCATACTGTTCTTCCCTCAGCCCATCTTCAACTTCTGTCCGAATTCTTCTCTCCAGTACCTTCTCAAATATTTTGGCGCAGTGGCACATGAGTGTAATTCCCCTGTAGTTCTTGCATTCCTTCCTACTTCCCTTTTTAAATATGGGTATTATTATCCCTCTTTTCCAGTCCTCTGGTATTTTCTTCTCCCTCCATATCACTTTCATTACTCGAAAGAGCCACTGTGTTCCTATCACCCCTGCTGCTCTCACCATCTCCACACTCACTTCGTCTATTCCCGGTGCCTTTCCCCCTTTCATCTTCTTTAATGCTTCCTCCACTTCTTTCCATGTCAATTCCTTCTCTGAAATGCCTACCATACCTAAGAAGAGAAAATAGGAAAACTGAAGAAGTTACTAAAAGAATAAATAGCCTATGAAGGGAACTATTCGCTGACAGGGCTCAGTCCTGCAGTACCCTATGAAAGTTAAATGCTTGGGTAGTTGCCAAGATGCATCAGAAATGTTTGCAAAGTAGATGCAATGGCAGACACAGGATGCGTGAACTGCATGTAAGTTAATCATTAAAGATTTCCCAAGAAATGGAGATGGTAGAAGCAGTTAGGCAAGTAGGCCTATTATCTGCAAGTAAACCATGAGATGTCAAGTGCACAAGAAAGGTGCAATGAAAGATGCAGATATGCACAAGAAATAATGAGATTATTCCCAAAAGAAACAAAAGAATGGCTAAAGCAAGCCTATATGTAATACCGCCTAGTAGGAGAAGAGCACAAAGATATTAAAATTGAGGAATCTTCTAAACCGGGCTTGTATAAAGCTAATATGATAGAACAGAAAGAACATGAAATAACACTGAATATAGGTTATAAAAGAATACTTATCTGTTAGAATAAAGTGTGGTTAACATCCCACTTGTGCGTAGAACACTTGAGTACAAAGGAGATGACATAGTTCATGTCAAGTTGTGATTGTTTTCACAAAAGTACTTAACTGATTTCACTTTTGTCTTGTAGACCACTTGTTGAATAGTAAGGATGATCTTAGCTATCGCAAAAGTTAAAGACTTGTAACTTGAAGACGAAGTGATAATATTCACTTAGTAAGGACTTGCGTAGGAATAGATTTGCGTAGCACTTAAAGATGTATAATTGACATCTTAATGTTCATGTCGCAGGAACACGTTGAAGTGTGATCCGAGTTGGATCATTTGAAAAATGTCTTTGAAGACGTGGCGAAGGTTATATATAAACTCTTCTTGATGCAGAATTTACAGATGAGAAGTTTCAAAGTTGAGGTTTATCGTCCGGTTTGCAGGACGGGTGGCCAGCATGATGACTGACGATTAAAAGCACGCAGAGTAGGAGAGCTAGTCTCTCTTATAGGTGAACAGCTGAGGTTCTAGTACATTCCATGGCTGACGTCTTGAAGAAGAAGCAGCGTGGTGATTGGCTGGAGCGAGGCCACGTCATGGCGCAGACCAATAAGCGCGTAGCTTACAGAGACCAGTCTACCACGTGAATCAAGGCATGTAGAATTACCTTTGAACACTTAGGGCCGTATTCACCATCGCCGGTAAACTCTTCCATTATCTAAGATTTCAAAAACTCGGTTAATACTATTATCTCGGATAACATAAACATCGGTATTCACCATTGCCTTTATTATCCCGGTTTTCCAAATCTTGGTTTTCGTTTCAATGTGTACAGCATCGCTGAAATTTTCATATAGATGCACTGGAAACAGTTGACTAGCGCCGCGCAAATCATATGTTTATTGTCAAAACAAAGTTCTGTTCTGTAGCTTTATAGGTTAGGTGTGAGATATAGTACAGTAAATATTCGTAATACTGTCAAGTGTTGAATTGAAACGTAAGAAGAGACCAATTAAAAACTCAAATAATGGAAAAGCAATTAAAATCAATGTAATTCTATATTTTCATTCTCATTATACAAGTGTTACATTCCCAATAAAATACTTCTGTAGTACGTATCAATTAGTGTTCTTCTCACATAAATGTCCCGACGAGCCACATTATATCGATCAGCTTGTCCATCAATTTGACCGTCCCTTAAATGTTTAGCCCATGGTACTGGTAGTTCTAGCTTTGGATCGTCCTGAGGTAGCTCTTATCCTGCTTGTCGCACAATGTTATGTAGAATGGCTGTAGCAGTTATCACTGGAAACATGTGCTCAACGCTAAATTCATACCTAAATCAAGAACCGGGAATCTTCGCTTCCATATGCCAAACACTCGCTCTATCACATTTCTTGTTCTTATTTGTGACTCGTTATAAAGGTTCCCTTCAGGTGTGCGAACCGCATCCAGAGGAGGCATTAGGTACGATCTACAAGGGTAGCCAGCATCTACTAATAATACTGAATCCCCGTAGACACCTTGTTCGAACCTGGCTCGTTGTACACAGTTGTTGAAAATCGTACCATCGTAACCATGTGGCCATCTAGCCACAAGGTTAGTCAAGTCCATATTATAATTACATATTGCTTGCACATCCAGCGAAAAATAACCCCTTCTGTTTCGGAATAATTCGGCATGTTTACCTCCAGGAGACCGTATTCTAATATGGGTTCAGCCCATTGCCCCTACTGCTTTTGGAAATCTGGCAATGTTATAAAAATCCATCTGTGTATGCATTGTAGCCTCAGGTGTTTGCGGAAGACTGATGTAGCGAGGTCGTAAAGCGGCAATGGCAGCACTCTCACGATGTACGATTCGGCAAGCTGTTGGTTGACTAACCCCTGCATAATCCGCTATGCTCAACTGATTACTACCAGTAGCATAAAACCTTAATCCAAGCAGTAATTGATTTATTGGCGACTCAGAATGGTTCTTGAAAGACCAGAAATATAACTAACTATTCATTTGTTCAATGTATAGTGAATGCTTTCTATATATTCCCTATTGGAGTTATAGTATTCATCTTACCTGTCCGTGGCAAATTCAAGGTTATGTACTATGATGGACAACACTGACAAAGTAGAAGATTTAGATAACCTAAAATGTGTGATAAAATCAACATCATCGTAATCCTAAAAATATGAGGCACGGCCTTTTATCCACCTAGGTCGTTTCCCTGCATATTCTTGCTGATATTCTTCGTCGCTATCGTTTTCTCTATCATTTATTAAGTATTCCATTCGTCTATGCGCCATTTTGTTCTGTTGATTATCTTAGTTTGGCACTTTACCGGTCAACCTTTCTCCGGTAAAGTGACTAACCAGGATAATCTCTATTAACCGAGATAATTGTGTTGGTGAATAACGACATAGCTATTATCTGAGATTCTTGCAGCTATAAACCAAGATAATCAAATTACTGGCATTGGTGAATACGGCCCTTAGAAAAAATGTCTGAGGCGAAACAAGACTTATACACTAATAAGATAAGTACGTAAATCATTTTAAATATCATTATCATTAACCGTCTCCAGCTTCCCGGGTGCGGTATAAGAGCGCTCTCCACGTTTGTCTATTCAGGTATATTTCCTCCTCCTCTACCTGGTGCCAATCGACACCTCTTCCCTGCAGGTCTTCTTTTATTTGGGAGATCCAGCGTGTCCGTGGTCTGCCTCTTGGTCTCTTGCCCTCCACATCTTGCTCAAGCCATACTCTTGCCGTTCTGCTTGGATTCATCCTCTTCACATGACCGAACCATTTCAACCTTGATGTTGCTATTGCTTCATGAAGTGGTTTCACTTGAATCAAATATTTTGAATTTTAAATATGTTTAGATTAAACAAGAAAGTGAAATACAAATGAACTGTCACTAGCACATGGTGACGAAAAATGAGGTTAGAAATCAAATTCTGGTCTGACTTTTGACATTATCAAAGCGTACAAAATTAACAAATTAATCATTCGCAAATGCGAATAACTTTGATAAACAATGCCTATCTTGGCTCACTAATTTCCCACAAAGATAAGTATCAAAGATCTTTGTATAATTCTTATTGAGGAGGATAACACTTCAAACAAAATACAGTAATAATGAATTAAATAACAAGGAACATGAAAGATTCAACTTAAGTTTTTCTCCTAAATGTGTGTACAATATTTCCACGCCTGATAGGAAGAGATACTTGAGATTTCATGTTTCAGACTTCCTATAAACTCCCACTTCTCTCAAAATAATTGCATTCTCCCTTTAGCTTGCCACGGTGGGTGAGTGGTTATCGTGTCAGGACTACCAACCCCAAACTTACAGGTTTGCTTCTGGCCGTGGTAAGTGATTTTTGAAAGGCGACAGCACGCATGTCATACAATATTAGCATGTTAAAAAACCCATTTGAATTCAGTAGGCCATGTTCATAATGGCAAAATTGATCTTGGGATTTTCCGCCAACACAAAAGTTCCTCCTTTCGCTACTAGCAAGTGCTATAGTGTCAAGTAGCTCAGATATCTAACCTCCTCGACTTTCATAGCATTCCAAGGAACAAAAAAAATCGACATGCAAGCTGCCCTCTGGGCGTTAAATAACAAAGCTTGCATCCAGCGCCTGATATTATTATATATTTTCCCTTTTCCTTTGATTTAAATACCATATTTGCTTGCGTATATCTCAAATTTTTTGACGGAAAATGTGTGAAAATTTTCGGTGCGAGAGATACGTGGGGATTGACTGTATTCCAAAAAAAAAAATTGCATTATTGAAACAAGGCGAGTAGCATACGGTACTCGCCCTATTCATTGTCACTGCCGTCACTTCTGCCAATCTCCGAGGTACTCTTGCGTGCATCATTCTGGTCATCATCCCATACTGCTTCATCCAGAATTCCGTCCAATTCATTTGCAATGCACATCTTCAAGAAGCTCTTCACAACAATGTCCGTCGACACCATTTATTTCTATTAGTCATGGTTATGCGACATTAAGAACCTATGAAAAAGAAGTCATTTCGTTAAGGATGATTCAAGGCAGAAAAGGAATTCAGAGCGCAGACACTTGGCGTTCGATACGATCAATCATGTACCGACAGTAGTGGCTACGCTGGCTAACGCGCAGCATTAGGTCATGGGGCCAAGCTCTCTGCTGACTCGGTAGACGCGTGGGTTCGAGCCCCACCGTCGGCCGTCCTTGAAATGGTTTTCCGTGGTTTCCCATTTTCAACACCAGGCAAATGCTGGGACGGTACCTTCTGACAGGCCACGGCCGCTTCCTTCCACATCCTTGCCCAGTTTCATTCCCCATCATTCATTTCATCTCTCATTAACTCCTCTCACGAGGTTGGCATCAGGAAGGGCATCCGGCCGTAAAAACCATAGCCACAAAGACTTGCATCGCATCTCATCCCCGACCCCGTTGGAAAACGGGAATAATAGGGGTAGACATACATACGATCGATCATCTTCCATCTGGATTCCTTGCTACATGCACGAGCGAGCTCAAACTTAGCCGACCGCGGCCGAAGACTAACGATGTACCGCGTGCTATAACACTCACGTGGCCGATCTCTGATATGACGCAATGCATAAAGGCGAAATCATTGAGATTCAAGAAGACTGAACTGAGTTTCTCTACTATGTAACGGTAGGCCTACTTGCGCAATCTTCGAAACAAAGAGCCTGTTGGCGCGAGTGGTATAGCACAGATTTCCTCTATCTTCGAAGCCAGAGTACCGGTGCTGATGTCTACAAGGCAACTGACGGACAACAATAAAGGAAACCTCTGCCGCCAAAACGAACGATAACATTGCGTATTGATGACTGTTGTGGCGCGCTAAGGTATCGCTTTCCTGGACAATGACGACTGTTGTGGCACGCTAAATCGAACGTGTTTCTACCTCAAGGTTATTACGGTCATTTATATGACAGTCAGAAATGAATGTGAGATATATACAAGTACTTTTGTTTTTCCTGAAATTTCAAATTTAAAAAATGCGAGATATAAGCGAGCAAATACGGTAGTAAACTTATTGAACTTATTGGAGGCCCCGGGTTAGATTCGTCAGGAATTTTGAAAACTGACGTGAGGGCTGCATGATCTATGGAGAATCCAGTTTGTTTGTGAATAATGTACAGATAAGACTCTCGTGAGGACTATTGAGTAGCTGCCTGACATTGAGGCAGTGGAGACCATGATTAACGGCAGAGGGGACCCGACATGCTGAACATGCGTGATCCCACAATCTGCAGGCCAAATGGCTGGACAGTGGTTGCTTGGTAGGTCTAGGCCCTTCATGGGCCTGTAGTGCCACAGGGTTTGGTTTTGTTTCATATGTACGTGCTGTACCCGTATCTAGTGAGATATCTGCCAGAAGATGAAGATGGATCGCAGCAACTTGTAGTCCCCGGCTAGACAAATTACGAAGAAACTACTGACAAAACAGGAGGGGTATGGATAACTACTGTTGTGCTACAGGGTTGGTTGGGAATCCGTCTAAAAAGGAGAGTGAGAAACACTTCAACACTCGGGGGAACGGGTAGTATGTGGGCAAACAAGTCCTATCTTACTTCTATAGCACAATATATCCCTAATTATCAGCAAATGATAACTCAATTTTCTATAAAACGTCAGAAATACGTAAAAACGTATCTGAATATATTAAAGATAATATTTACAGCTTTATGAATTAAAATATCCCTGGTTAAATTAATAAAAGAAACAACCCCTAACTGGATTATGCTAAGAAAATTAAAAAAGACGGAGTAAACGAAGCAAAATATCTGCTGTGCCCTAGTTTAAGGAGTAAAATAAAATGTATTTAAAATTACCTAATTCGGAAAAATGAAATTTGCGATGGCCTTTCGCTATTATATTAATAACATTTGGTAAGGATCGGTCGATGTAAGACTTCCTGTATCAGAGAGAACCCCAAAAAATGGTTGGAGTTAAGATTAAGTTGAACTTGAAGAAAAATAGGTTTCGGCCTTGAAGGTAAACAAAGTAATTATGAAAGTAGAACAAATTACTTGTACAGTTTGAAAATTTATTGCCAATAAACATGTGAAGGCATAACAGAATTAACTCATATCTAAATATGTAACAGCAATGAAGTGAACAAGTTGCAACTAAGGGATAAACCCTTAAATATTTGAATATTTACAAAAGCAATAATAACAATTTGAATAATGCTTAGTTAACATTTGGAGTATCACTTGGCTTCTGCCAGTGGAAATTTAAGGTTAGGTTTAGCACCAAATTTGTGTGCATTGCAAAGCAAATACAGTGGAACCTCGTTAGTACGTTTTTAAAGGGACTGAAAAATTTGGACGTCATATGCGGGAAAACGTACTACCGAAAAACACCATACTGCATTTACAATGTATATGAAAGAACGCGGCGTATATATGGACGTTAAATAGCCGACCTTAGTGATTGTATGCACTACTACAGCCACGACATAAACATAGGTTATCAGTAACTTACACGGAATAAATAACATAAAAATGAATTACTGTTCCTCTACACTACAGTATAATACAGGGTCTTGATTTTTGCTTAGCCAGGACATTCTCGCTCTCGCTCCGCCAGTGACGGCTCAGTTGCCGGCGACCTCACACGCATATGTAGGCCTACGGCAGAATTCGGTGCTTAAAATCAGTAGTCTACCATGCAGTTTTACTGGCCATGATTTACAGTAGATGCTGAAGATGTTCCCCATCCCCTTCCAAACACATATAATACAGGGTCTTTCTTTATATTTGATCAGCAAGGACATTCACGCTCCGCGAGTGACGGCTCCATTGCCAGCGACCGCGCACGCATATGTTTGAAGCACAGGCTTGCTTGAACCACTTCAATAAATCACTTTCTAGTTCAGGAAACTGTCACTCTCGCACACGTTTCCTTTTGCCGCTCACCCCTTCTTCAAATGCACGTTCGATTTCCTTCCTTTTGCTGAGAATCGTGTTCAGTGTAGACGGAGGAGTGTTCCACTTTCACGCTACATCCACACACTTCATGTGAAGATTGCAGTCCACGTCTCGAATGTATTTCATTTTATCATTAGGTATCTGCCGTACTTTCTTCTTATCCATTATGAAACCCGCAATAAAGTAGGTCATAACTGGATGTAAACACTAAGAACTAGAAGACAATAGTGCGGAACACGATACACTAATGCGCCTACGTGAGAAATAAAGGGAAGGGGGTGAAGGGCAGCGGGAGAGAGAGACGTCACCTGTGTTGCGTCATAGCTATAGCCACTTCTACGCCGTCAAATGCAATAAAATCATCTACACTGTCAGTAACTATCAGAGAATATGAGGCAATATCGCGTCGTGTTTTCCAGAAGCCGAATTTTATAATGAAATGCAGACGAAACGACCAAGGGGAAGACCAAGAGATAGATGGCTGAAAGGCGTGGAGGAATGTGTCAAGAAGAGAGGCGAGGACTGGACCAGAGTGACAGCGGAGAGGTGGTGGGAAGAAAGGACTAAGTGGCGAGGCTTATGTTCCAAACAGACCCAGCCTGGGGCTGGAAACTGTACAAGATGATGAGGGACTTGAGAAAGGAGAGAGACAAGTCACCTGTGTTGCGTCAGAGCTATAGCCACTTCTACGCCGTCGACCACAATGAAATCGTCCACACTGTCAATAATTATCAGAGAATATGAGGCAATATTGCGTCGTGTTTTCCAGAAGCCGAATTTTATAATGAAATAAGAATAAAATACGGTTCGCTTACAAATAGTACAACGGAAATTTGATCGTCGTAAGCGGGAATAGAGAAGGTATTAAGTCGATATATCAACATGTATTTTGTAGAATTGGGACTGGGACTTGAGAAAATCATCGTGCTAAACGGGAAAACGTCGTAACCGAGAACATGCTAACGAGATTCCACTGTAAATGAGAGTGAAATGAAACATTTGATGTGACGAACAGTTTGTCTTTAAGAAAGGAGGGCGTGATGGCGCAGCGGTCAAGCTTTGGCCTCTCGCCAAGGTAGACTGGGTTCGATTCCTGGTCAATGCATATGAGATTTTCGAAGTGATGTGCCATGTCCTATGGTTCAGATTCCACGTAAAAAGGAGGTCCCGTGGCTCTTAATCACAAGATTCGCGGTCACGTAAAACTACAATCTTCCTTCCTTTAAGAAAGGCAAGATTATAGCCTTTAAAAAATATAAGTGAGAGAAGTTTATGCTGCACTTCTTGAGCTGAGACGCTCAACATTAAAGTTTGTATGGCCTGTAAACAGAGCCCAGTAGAAAATGTGGAAATTAGTTTTACAGTTTGAAGATAAGAATGCAGGTTAAATGACACTGATTACTTATCCATATTCTGAGTAGAACATAGTAGAACCATAGCTGGAACTTCGGTAGCGAGATTTGCAAACCAGATAATTGTTGTTACACTGTATGCCTCACCCGGAGGGTCGGTAGCAGAAATAAGCAATCTGTAAGAACTGGCGCCATTTTGAAGCACTTTCACTTAGTTTAACACTGGTAGAAATACATGCTGCACTGAATAAAAGATGATTGATAGTTAAAAACTGCAAAAGTTGAATAGCCGGAGACTTTAATCAATAGAAGCAGGCACCAGACCCAAACACTTTGAGCAAGCTTAAAGCATTGCAGTTACTCATGTTGAAGTTTCATTCTGTAGAATAAGTTGAAGTTTCACAGCTCCCAGAGCTGAATTGCAGAGATGAATGCTTGACTAGCAAACATGAGTCAAGATGTCAGCGACGAAAATGTCACCTCGGAAGCAGCATGCATTGACGAAGTCGGTAGGCGAAGTGCTCGAAGTCTTCCGACGGATTCGTAAAGATGACGGAGAATCAGCTGTATATATAGCAGCAGAGAAAGGTTCTAGGCCTTTCGAAGAGAAGCGGCGCTGTGATTGGTCAGCAAGGTAGTAGACCAATGAGAGTGAAGGAGACAGTTAATGGCTCTCATTTGAGATATTTCGGCACAGCATATAGCTAGGGATAGGAAAAATTTGTGAATTATTAAATGAAGTAATACACAGATGGTAATGTGTTTTAATATCCCAAAAAATGGCGGAAAAAATTGTTTTTGATGTCGCGAAGATGAAGACTCGAAATGTTGCGAATTATGCATAAATTTCGCATAACCACGAATTTTAGCTTTTAGTTGTTTTCTTTACAGTGCACTTCCGATAATTCGCGGCAATTAATGCACGAATTTCCGCGAATTATCCACAGTAATGTTTTTAAACCTAGCAGAGAAAACTATTGGTTAAAAATATTGAAATGTATTTTATGAACACACAAAAAAATAAATATAATACTTGATAACATAGTATTGTAAGACACACTATGTGGATTTTACCAATATTAAAAACTAAGAAAAATGACTGTCATCACTTTTTGTTTCTTAGATGGATTATTTTTTCTAATTTTAGATTGTACAATTCTGAAGAAAACAATATATGAGAACGAAAATTCATCTTGACTTTCTATATAAGAGATAAGTGTGACTATAGACGCACTAGCTTGACTGTGGGAACTGCACTCTATATGTACTGGATCTCAGTTTACCTCACCGACAGTCAAATTCCATACAATATCCTCATGTATGAAACCATGATAGTCTTTATCGAACTACTGGATGTCACTTTATTCTGCATCTTGACATTCATCCAGGTTTTGCCCTAATGTCATCGTAGTGAGACCACCTTGCCCGTTTAAAATATAATCGCCACAGAAGCCGACAAACTCTTGTTTTTGTGCGAATGTAGTAGCGGTAATCTTCTCCCATGACTTGAATGCTTGGAGAGCATCCAACAAACACTGAAAGATTGGATACTTAACGGTAGTTAGCGGGCCTCACTTTCTGCATACAGCGATCTCTATCAATCTGGGAAGTCATCCTAGTAAATTACAGTACTTAGTTATTGAGGTTTTAAGGACCAGAACAGCAAGGTCATCTGCCCCTTCATCCTAGTACCTACTCGACGCATAGCGTCACATAGTGCGCCTTTCAGACATGAATATCAAGATGGCAAGTATCCAGATCAAAATGTGCCACTGTTTCCTGAACCAGTATTAACCAGGTGGTCTTCTTGGTTTCATTCTGTAGTGTGCCTGTTAGAGTACTTGAAAGATATTTTGCAATTTATGAGTGAAGTAGTAGGGACTGATAACTCAGGTGTTGATTTTCTCAACAATGTTTCACATGACGAAATACTTGAGATTCAAAGAAATTGGCACAGACATCACTGAACTCATCCCCTTATTAGAAGGCCACGTCCAACTGTTCACCTTCGTGATGGACATTTACGGAGAATTCAGCAAGCCCTTAAACTTGCTGTTTCTGGAAAGTACGGTACTAACATTAAGGAGCAGTTAGAGGGTTGTGGAAATGTGTTAAAAAGAGGGAAAATACATTCAGTTTTAGTAAATGCTGGGTCCCATGCTCTTGAAAAATTATTCAGCTTGAGATCCCTTGACCCCGGGAACAGGATTTACAAATGTGTGCGTTTGATCCAGCAGAAATAGTGCCAATGAACATCAATGAGGACATTGCAAAGAAAATTAAAAAGTTGCCATTCTGTGGAACACTGGAAGAAAGTGAGGTGTTAAGAGGATACAAAGAACTGCAAACTTTAATCAAGAAGCAGATGCATGACAGGGCCAAAACAGACAGTTATACACACATCAAAAAAAGTTTTGCATCACCTCGGTTCCAAGAGTTCCGGAACCGTTAAATACAAAGGGAATAGAGATCAACACAAACAACATTTCAGCTCGTTTTATTGCTCATGAGACCCACACATTGCATGTTGTACCATCATACAGCTAGACTTTCAGCATTTGTGGTCCAGATTGCAGTACACACCACTACCTCTAATACCCAGTAGCACGTCCTCTTGCATTGATGCATGCCTGTATTCGCCGTGGCATACTATCCACAAGTTCATCAAGACACTGTTGGTCCAAATTGTCCCACTCCTCAACGACAATTCGGCGTAAATCTCTCAGAGTGGTTGGTGGGTCAAGACGTCCATAAACAGCCCTTTTCAACATATCCCAGGCATGTTCGATAGGGTCCATGTCTGGCGAACATGCTGGCCACTGTAGTCGAGCGATGTCGTTATCTTGAAGGAACGCATTCACAAGATGTGCACGATGAGGTCGAGAATTGTCGTCCATGAAGACAAATGCCTCTCCAATATTCTGCCGATATGGGTGCACTATGGGTCGGAGGATGTCATTCAGGTATCGTAAAGCCGTTTCGGAGCCTTCCATGACCACCAGTGGCGTACGTCGGCCCCACATAATGCCACCCCAAAACATCAGGGAACCACCGCCTTGCTGCACTCGCTGGACAGTGTGTCTAAGACGTTCAGCCTGACCCGGGTGCCTCCAAACACGTCTCCGACGATTGTCTGGTTGAAGGCATATGCGACACTCATCGGTGAAGAGAACGTGATGCCAATTCTGTGGGGTCCATTCAGCATGTTGTTGGGCCCATCTGTACCGCGCTGCATGGTGTCGGGGTTGCAAAGCTGGACCTCGCCATGGACGTCGGGAGTGAAGTTGCGCATCATGCAGCCTATTGCGCACAGTTTGAGTTGAAACACGACGTCCTGTGGCTGAACGAAACGCATTATTCAACATGGTGGCATTGCTGTCAGGGTTCCTCCGAGCGGCAATCCGTAAGTAGCGGTCATCCACTACAGTAGTAGCCCTTGGGCGGCCTGAGCGAGGCCTGTCATCGACAGTTCCTGTATCTCTGTACCTCCTCCATGTCCGAACAACATCGCTTTGGTTCACTCTGAGACGCCTGGAAACTTCCCTTGTTGAGAGCCCTTCTTGACACAAAGTAACAATGCGGACGCGATCGAACTGCGGTATTGACCTTCTAGGCATGGTAGAACTACAGACAACATGAGCAGCGTACCTTCGTCCTGGTGGAATGACTGGAACTGATCGGCTGTCGTACCCCCTCCGTCTAATAGGCCCTGCTCATGCATGGTTGTTTACATCTTTGAGCAGTTTTAGTGACATCTATGAACAGTCAAAGGGACTGTATCTTGGATACAATATACACAGTCAACGTCTATATGCCGGAGATCTGGGAACCGAGGTGATGCAAAACTTTTTTTGATGTGTGTATTCAAAAAAGTACATTTGACTTGTACGGTATACAAAAACAAAAGAACACTGAGAAATACAAAAACAAAAGAAACACACTATGAGAATTTGTGAATGTGAACTCTCAAAATGTGTTGTTATGCATGTTATCCATGATATTTAAAAAAATCCCACCTAAAATTTATGATTTTGAAAGTACCCAAGTGCACTTGTAATCACCGAATTTGCCACTTTAAAATACCACTTTCTTCACTCTGAAATCACCGAAAAATTCCAATCCCTACATATAGCATATGAAATGTCACTGAAACAGCACTTAAAGCAAGTATCTTGCAATCATGCATATGTGAATACATAACAAGTAACGCATATAATAAGTACTTTGGAAAAAAGGCATATATAAATTAGAATATAATTACGTAAACACGTGGAACACATAGATTTTTAGGTTATAAAAAAAAAGAAATGACGTCTTGAATTGTCGTTTTCTCTCTCGTAACATTAGAAAGAATTAATATTTACGGGCTTTGTAGCCTTCACAAATGCGAACAACATTTAACACTACACAACTCTCCTGATTATTGTGAGAGAAGTAGGAGTTGATAGGAAGTCTGAAACATGAAATCTCAAGTATCTCTCCTGATTTGCTCCCTACTGTAATAAATATCTAATTATTCGGTCTATAGCTAATATTTACACTATCATGTCCTTTACTCAACTACTATTCGTGGATCATGAATAAGTCACTAACCTTGGTCTAAAATAACAAATGTCTGTCTGTATAAGAGCTAATGATCCGTTCAACAATGCCTGGATTACAATGTCATGACTGGTGCTTTCCTTTCAAATAGAAATACTAATAAAAATATATATTTTGTTCAACTTTGAATAGTAATTACCAATGTTACAGCTTTCTTTACTAATGTTGATACAAGTGAGTCATCAGTAACCTAGATCTGAGCATCTCTCAACAATACGTCGCCTCCTCGTAGTCAATAATAAAATTCTAGCGAACCCGTGCGAGAAATCTCGCTTGTTCATAAACCACACTTTCCTCAATAGGCTTATTAACACACCCGTTATTCGATATTTTATGAAATTATATGATTTGAGTACTCATTCCTTTGATTTACTGTTTCTGAAATCCATGCAAAATTATAAAGGAAAGACCTCAGAATGTTAAAATGACATGAACAGGTATCACAGGGGCCAAAATGTGAAGTGGACAGCAATTATGGAGCGTATTTTCCTACAGCAACAGTATCTGCAAATCTCACACTTCGTACATTTTTAAAGCTGCTGTTTTTTTTTTTTTTTTTTTTTTTTTTTTTAAAGAAATTATAGATATTTATGAAATTAGAGTGCAATTCGTCACTGCTAATGTCTATTCTCTTTCCTTTGAATGCTCATTTGGCATTATCGGTAGCTTGTGAGTGCCGCAGTAAGGATCTATACTACAGAAATAATATATATGGTGAATAACTTCTTCTCCTAAACACACAACTAGAACAGTGATCTCAAAAACAAAAGCCTACCTGACTTGACCACAAATAATGATCTCTTTCAACACATATTATTCCTTTCACTATGCATTATCCACATTTCAACAATACTATTTCGCACACTATCAACAATTATCACTTATTCTCATATCGTGGAACAATGTCAAACTCGCACATTGCCACATTCACTTCATAATGCAAACCCCTGCACCAATAGGCTGGAAAACCCATCCGTCAGCTTTGAAATACTCAATAAATTCAAATGTGTTCCTATTCTTTCAATAATGTCAAAACTTCACGTATTACCTCAGCTTTCATCGTATAAATATGCTCGCACAGATCTCTACCATCAATGTTAAATTAGTTACTGATCCCTTAAGTCTTCTCCACAATGTAATTCAGTACTATAGATAATGATAACTCTCTATAATTTCAGTTTTAAAATTCGACAATTGCATTCCACAATCCTTAATGTTTACATAACAATTCTCAATGTTGTTTCCTTTTCAACTTCACATAATGTTGAACTTAATTGTAGAAACTTTTCCAAGAAAAACTAACTTATAAGATTTTCTACAATATTTGTTTCTTATAACCATTCCTTGAACTGAATTTTCACAACAGAAAATCATTCTTCAATGTATCTGTTCTCCGCCTTAGTCATATCAACTTTTGAAATTCCTAAAAGCAAAATGATCTGAAAATGATCTACTCTATTAAATCGAAGAAATAAATATCTAACTCGAATATCACAAAAATCTCGGGTAATAAAATCCCAAAATACGGTCAGCGACCTAAATTCAAAACTCGTCCAACTCAAAAAGAAATTGACCTATCTTTCAAATCGAATAAAAATATTTAAAATACTCAAAAATGCAGATAATAAAATTTATACTGTATATCCAGACGTCCAAAATAGTACTTCAGATAAAATTTAAAAATGCCTTCAATCTACAAAAATACTACTTTCTTGATTCTGTTCTACCTGGTGTCTGGTCAGAGTTGTCTTGAGGATGTCCATCTTGGTATTCGCTGGATATCAATGCTGAAATTGCATTATTCTCCTGCTTTGCCCTGGATCATCTCTCTCGTACCTGGGAAATCACCTGACAACTTCGTGATGTTAGCGATCATGTAGAACTCCATTTTTGTAGTATATTCAGTAGTCATCCTTGTGGTCTCATGTTTGCTGAATTTTTGAAGATATTATCAAAGATAATATTAAGTAACTTCAAATATATTCAACATCTTGCATGCTACGTTTCCTCCGTACAATTAGTACGCCAACTCCTCAACCTTAGTAATGCTCAACCTAGATGTTAGGCCCCTTAAAACAGCAATTATCATCATCATCATCATTAGTAATGCTCAAAATCGTCTCGCCCAATTTCAGCGTAATGTTCATTTTCATAAATTCTGGAATATATAATATGAAATTTTCCCCTCAAATCTTGTGTTATAATTAATACCTCACGATGCACAAGACCAGATAATTGGAATAACTGATTAAAATTACAATCTTCTTTCCAAGTATCTCATCTTGTGCGTGAGGAAAAAATAGAAGGAATGCGAGCTGGACATTTTCTACCCAAATTTACAGAGGAAATCATTTAGAGAGACTCCCAACTAGAACTATGATTGAACAAACACCAATATCGTTTCTAAAATAATATATAATCTTAACATGATATCTTTTACATAAGTTAATGAAACAAATCAAATAAGTTAAAGATATTTTTAAAGAACATGTTTGAATAAACGAGGAATCATTAACGTACTAAGAGAAGAATCACTTAGATCAAAAGGTTAATTAATAAAGGGATTAAATATCAACTGATGTCACAGTCAGGAATGAGAAAATAAGTTAAATAACCTTGATATGCAGAAAAATAAACTTCGAAGGAAGAACTAATTAAATTAAAGTGAAAATCTAATCAAGGTAAGATTACCTTGTATCAGTAGAGTCAACACACCCCTTAAGTCCAAAAGCTAAAAGTTAAATAATCCGGTATTCACGAGCATAAACTCAAAACTTCTATCCTTCACCAAATCTCAAAATGTATGTGTGGAAAATACAAAAGAAAATCGACATACAATGACAAACAATTTAACAATAAAGTTAGGTTTTCATGACAACGAGGCCAAGAGAAAATATAATAGGAATCGCAAAACGAAACAAAAAAAAACAGAATCTATAAGAGATTAAACTACGTACTGCGCCCGAATCTCGCATAGCCACCACCTATATCCGTAGAGATGGAAAAGTATTGTAAGGACATCGATACCCAGCCAGATAAATCAACACTTCCCTACTACAGTCCAGCCGCCGAGTGTCCGGCTCTGACATGTCTCATGAGGGAGGGAGACAGCGTTGCCGGTTCTGTACCGCGAAATATAAAACAACATGGACTATATAAAATATTTCACATGTTTTTAAATGAATTCTGACAAACCGCTGACCATATTATTAAAGTAATATACTTACACACAGTTAACTGGTAATTGTGCACACACAAGACAATGAAACAACAAACCTGCACTAACACAAAGAGCAAATGGACTACAGAAGAGAGCCTTGGCAACATCCAGCTAAATTTAAAGACTGGCTTACCTGGAGAACCTCTGATTGGTGCAGGTGACAACATTCTTCATGAATGGTAGTAAGCGACTTCGCCAACATAGGTGGAATTGCACTGCGATTGAAGAATTCAGTTTTTTGTAACTGCAAAATATCGGAATAACAAAATGATGCATAAAAATTGCAAATGGGGTGTGGGACTTCCACGTTACATAGTGACGACGCTAGAGAAGAATTACAATGATTGCAAGTTTCAAGGTTCTATTAACAGCTTCGCACTGCCGTAAGTTGGCTATATTGTTCTCTTGACCCCTCTTCTCCCAACCATCACCTATCGTCAGAGCCGGACACTCAGCGGCTGGACTGTAGGTGAATGACTAGGAAAACCCTAGACGCATAACGCTACTAAATAGTTACACATTAGCTTGCCACGGTGGGTGAGTGGTTAAAGTGTCGGACTACCAACCCCAAGATTGCAGGTTCGCCCCTGGTCGTGGTAAGTGATTTTTGAAGGCGACAAAATTCACGACACTCGTCATACGTTGTTGGCATGTTAAAGAACCCATTTGAATTCAGTAGGCCGTGTTCAATGGCAAAATTAATCTCGGGATTTTCCGCCAACACAAAGTTCCTCCATTCTCTACTTGAAAGCGCTGTAGTGTCAAGGAGTTTAGATATCTAACCTCCTTGACTTTCATAGTGTTCAAAGGAACGACGAAATTCGACATGCAAGTTACCCTCTGGGTGTCAATTAACAAAGCTTGCACCAGGCACCCGAGGCCATACGATATTATTATTATTATTAGTTACACATTTACTAGCAAATATAAATATCCATAACAAGATGGTAGGACGAGAATCTCGGATCTCGAGCGTGAACAGTGAAGTTGAGACTAAGTGAGTTCTAGTAACTAACTGGAAGTATTATCGCACGTCGATTGCGAAATGAAAATAAAAAATGGGCAGGCAAACAAAAATAGTGCCTGTTAATTTATTAACTAAAATATTTACAAGACATTAAATCTCCCTAACACCATAAAATAAATTTAAATTGAAAATAAAATATTTAAATTTGTAGATAGTCCTTCTATCTATCAAAAAAAATTTCTGTAAAGTTTAAGTTACTCAAACGTGATGATTCAAGAATTTTAATTAAGTAGTTACGTTTGATAGTCACCCTGTGACTCGATCAAAATTAGCTGTTCTCAAAAGAAATGTAATTTACAATACACTGCCCTACATTATACACTTATCGATTTAAAAAACCTGAACGTAATACGAATAAAATTATTAGCTATTAAAATAATAAAATATTTACACAAGTTGAAATTACCATGTCCAGCACGGTATTCAAAACATATATACAAGATCCGTCGGGATCTGACAATCTTACTGCGCTTCTGTTACTCTAAACAGTTCTGTTTAACACTCGTTCACAAACAATATATTTTTCTGGTATATTTTGAGTTTCTGTCATCATAATTAGAACTATAGTTATGAACGGTCAAGTTAATTACAGCTCTGAAATGTCATGTCAATGAATAGAATACAATAAAGTTGAAGGACAATGCAGAACTACTCAGTTACTTTCAATAAACTTCGTGGGTTTCGTAATAATACTTTCTGACATGCACAACACAAATACAAACCCTAATGTCAGTTACTTTTTTAACTTACTGTGTCAAATACTTTGCTCTAAACGACTATACACTTACTTCCTTTTGTATACGGTGAACAACATCTTATAATAGCGTCAGCTACACTTCCAAACTTTACATATTCCTTTCCTCTCCTCTCAACAATGATCACAGTAATAATGCACGGTATTCCTTCAATAAACACCCATCTTGCTACACTCCAAACGTGTAGAAGAATTTGTGACTCGACTAAGTAAACACGACCTGTGAAATACTGTTCATGGTTCACTCCTAACAAACACCTCTCTAAATTTATTATCTTCGTGCTCTTTAAATAACATAACTTTAAATAACATTCTTGTTCACTACACTTTACCTTGTACAATATTCCACTTAACTTCCATTAACGCATTTCGTTAAGAAACTTTCACAACATACTGTTTTTTTCCTTGTTACAATAAAATATTAACTTTAATAAACCATAGTCCGCTCGTCTTTACTGTTAATAACAATAATACATATCCTCCCTATCTGGTATACATTTAATAAATCAATTATTCATTTATAAACTTGTTTCATTACACACAAGACCTCAGGCAGATCTACAAATCAGCTGGTCTGTGGTTTCGTTATAGCAAATTATTCCAATATAATTATTGCTAATTATAGGCATCATTTGACCTCTACTGTCAACAATATGATCCTATTTCATAGTTTAAATCCGTTATAACAATTGTCCATGACTATATTAATGTCATATTACATTAACATGCCGCAATTGGAATTGTTATACTCCAAGAATATTATTTATAATGTTTTAATAAATGTTGCATTTATATTCTGACATAATAAAAATGTTTTAAACAATGTTCTAGCATTTTACAATAATGCTTTCTCTTAACAATGCAATCTAGCAATATTGACGCATTCTGTCGCTTGTTAAGCATTTTAATCGATCGGAGCATTCCCTTCCATAAAACAGTTTCATTTCAAAGTGAGCATATTAAAACGTTTCCTTAAAAATACAAAAACGGAATATCTAAATCCAAATACAAATGAAATTACGTCAAAAACGACACACGCTGACGTATAATAAAATTTACAGTGAAATCTCTAAAGTTGACAACATAATAGCATGGGTTATGAGTGAGAAAATCTACTTAAAGTTGGTCACCCCTGAAATACCATCAAAGAATATATCAAACTACTGAGATATTAGAACATACAATTTCTACCTGAGCTGCTGTCGAGATACCTGGTCTGATATACATGATGTTCTTCCCTCGGGTCGGCACGTGCTTGTCGCCTGCCTGGAAGCGAGTTCCTGCTAGGCGCGTGACAATCAGCTGTCCGGCTTCCTCCCTGATCGAGCTGCGAACACCTGGGCTTGCTGTCTCGCCTCTCTGCTAACGGCTCTTCTTGCTTCGCGACTTCAAGTCTGGCAACCCGTATCCGGAACAAACGAACACCTCTGTCCGTCGTCTTCGTGTAGCATCTCGTCATCATTGTAGGTTTGAAAGTCTCGGGTTGACATCTCTCCAAGTTGGTAGTGGTCATTTGAATTGTATTGTTGAAGGTAAATTCTGAATACTGCACGTTTGATGAGCAGTTGTAGTATCATCGATCCATGGTCGTCAAGATCACTCTGAATTCCCACTCCATAATGTAGACTAACCTCCTTCCATAGTTGAGTGCTTCATGACAATCTCCTTAATAAGTGTCGAATAAGAATGTCCCCCCCTGACTCTTGGACATTATCATCGTAAATGTTTGATGAATATTCAGAATAAATACTGTTTCAATATAGTAGCCTGTGAATGCAATGCTACTAGTCGTTCTGTAGAAATGT
Source organism: Meconema thalassinum (assembly GCA_946902985.2). Lineage (NCBI taxonomy): Eukaryota > Metazoa > Arthropoda > Insecta > Orthoptera > Tettigoniidae > Meconema > Meconema thalassinum. The sequence continues at coordinate 1,081,393,087 of OX336388.2, read as the reverse complement.
GAAGCTGTAGAATCTAAGTCTTCTCCCAATAAACGTTGTTATATAAAATGCTGCTTTCAATAGCAAGCTAATGCTTTTTGTGATTTGCCTGCTTCTGCTCTTCCTCGGCGATAGCTGTGTCTCCTCACGGCCCAGTCTAGTCTCCTGGCCGTACTTCCAATATAACAGTGAGCTCTCTTGGGACGCGCTGCAATGCAGGTCTGCTCTCTTCAAGTCGCTAAGTAGGAATGAAATCTGTGCACGTGGCAAACTAGAATGGATTTGTAGCCTCGCACCGAGTCCTATTAAACTGAATTTCGCTTAGATCTCGTCTCCTGTCCATAAGTATAATTCTGTTTTGACACTTAAATTTAGTTTTCTCTTCTGCATCTGTGGGAGTGCTAATATCGCTTTATCTAAGCAAATTTAATATAATATCGATTCCCACAAAAATTATGTGATCCAATCTGATTGGCTGTTGAGTTATCATGAAGAACTCCCTGTTCTAGCCTCTTATCTGCGTGTCGTGTGCACAATTTTGTTATTGTCACCTCGGCCAACCAAAACCGGTCTTAGGCTTGCTAACTTGAAGCCTTGGTCATATTCCAGTGTCGAAAGATCAGACTCTCCCTTGGTTAAATTATCATTCACTGAAATATTCCCAAATTTTATTCTTTCAAAATATTCCCAAATTTTCCAAAAAGTCGTCAATATGCTTCATTCACTTCCTAAAATACATATGTGAATAAAATATTGTTCCAATTCCAAATTCCATTTCTTAGATCATCAGGTTCACAAGTCGGTTCGATCCTCGGCTCAGTCGATGGCTGAAGCTGGGCTGAATTCGAGTTCAGTACCAAAAGGTGAGGGGAGGGAAAATAAGAAATAAAAATTAAAGGTTAAGTAATTTAGAATCACAAGAACAGATTGTCTAGGACCGACCACGAAAAATCAAACCCATTACCACATAAATAATTACATGCTTAATAACAGAATACAAAATTATTTACGTTTACAGAAAATAAATACAACAAAACCTCACCAAAACATACCAACCAGAATGAGATGAACACCATCTCAATCTACGACATAGTAAGGTACTGAAGGTCATCTTTTACAAAATAGGTTTTAAAGAATTTATAATCATACGGCGAAAAGATATTATGTGCCTGACAAAGGATAGTTTTCAAGATCGGGGAAATGTTTTAGACCGGAGTTCTGTTTCTCACATCTTCAATCTACGAAGTTCAACTTTCATTGTCACCACTAACCGTCGACGTCATTGGTAACCAAGCACCATTAGGATACGAGTTGTACGATGTGCGCAGTATACATGCGTGAAGAACTTCTAATCTTATGTAATACGGAACACAGCCACTAGGTGGCATCACAAATCCACTTCAGAATCCTTCAAAGGAACAAGTCTAGTAAGTTTACGGACACATCCGCTAGATGGCGAACGAGTACCGAAACACAGTTTTTGAAGGGCAAAGCCAATAATAAGTTAACTTCAGAAATTCTTTCAATGTTACAAGCCAATAAAGTTTCCAGACACATACATTAGGATAGCGTGCGAGTACATAAACTCAGGTTTTACAGGCAAGCCCGCTATGGTGCATCTCTACCTTAAAAGACAGTACGTATTAAATAGGGTGCGCTGATGCCAGGTCTACTGCATATACAAAGTTCTGCAAGAGCGGGCACATGATGTACTGTATACAGGCGTGCTTTTACGCAAAACTCGGGAAATTTCCAAAATATTTGTCTGTATATAACTGTAGCTCATACCGTGCAGCGAACAACGCTACAATATTTAGATATGATACGCCGAACCTCAGAGCGCGATTTTAATGCACACATTATAACAATTTATATTTTTCAATTCATGAATATGATAATATAATATTTTATAATTTATAATATTACATTTTCTCGAATATCATAGGTTAAAATAAATTATAATATGACATTTTTCATGAATATTATATATGCCTGTGGTATATTGTGGTCCACGTAATTTACCCAATTTTGTGTGGTCAAGTGGTGGTATGCAGCCGAAATTAAATTCTTCATTTCTTGTATCTTGAATGAGACGTTGTTCAATTTTATATAGTTCTTCACCAGCGCCCATACCATTTCGATGGGATTAAGTTCACTGATGTATGGTGACAAGCGAAGAAAATATTTTTTCTGCTGATTTAGCCATCTCCTCAATGATGTATTTATCATATCTGACTCTGTTTTGAGTCGCGATAAAACAAAGCTTCCGTTCGGCGAACCACTTTTCTTACACTTCACCTGTCATTTCGTCGTGGGTGTCTGCCGTGTTCTTGTGGCACAGAAACGTTAACTCTGCACCACTAACGAACCCTTGTTCATTCCCGGGATGAACGAAGGCAAACCACGGAAACCACTTAGAGGATGGCTGAGGTAGGAATCGAGCCCGCCTCTTCTCAGTTTTGCCTCCTGAAGTTCAGTACACCCCGTTCCAGCCCTCAGACCAGAATGAAATTTCTTGGCAGAGCCGGGATTCAAACCTGGGCCTCCTCTGTGACAGCTAGGAATGCTGGCCACTACGGTACACAATGAGGCGGACAATTTATAAAGAACACAAGGACCACTTCATTTCACAGTTTAACTTCACACCATCAGTCGGGGAGATACTGGCGTCTGAGTAAACAAACTTACGCAGCGTCAGCGCTGGGCGGGAGGAATAAGTGCGATAACTTATGAATGCTATCCGATATCGAGCTCTGGTTTGTTTTAAAAACTTTTTCACGTATTAATGAACAATTCTTCTCGCTTAGTCACCAATGTAAAGTCAATAGCAAAAAAGTTTGTCGCTATATAACTTTCCTGTGATACTATCTCAGATTTTTCAAGTAACATTAAAGAAAAAAAATCATAACTTTCTTACTATGAAAATAATTACTGCCCTGAGAAATCTTCTACAAACATCAGTCAATCTAAAAATAAATTCTTGATCTGTTGTGATCATTAGTTCATTATCTATGACGTGATAATTAGGTACAGCATTCATTTCAGGTTCCGTATTGACCGTATTTACAATTTAACACTTGGATTTTCCGCCAAATCAATACTTTTACTTATGTAAAAAATTATAGGTACATGTTTCGGGGATCTTACTGTCCCCTTCTTCAGCCCTCCTTTGTTGTTACAAACATCGTGTCACATTCAACCTCCCATAATAAAACAACAGAATACACAACACAAATTACACAACCACAACATATTAAAATTCCTAGCTTAAAACTACACTTAAAATCCAATAAACAATCAAGGATAAAACTTGTGATGCACTTCGTATTTTTCGTATTTTTCACGAAGTGCATCACAAGTTTTATCCTTGATTGTTTATTGGATTTTAAGTGTAGTTTTAAGCTAGGAATTTTAATATGTTGTGGTTGTGTAATTTGTGTTGTGTATTCTGTTGTTTTATTATGGGAGGTTGAATGTGACACGATGTTTGTAACAACAAAGGAGGGCTGAAGAAGGGGACAGTAAGATCCCCGAAACATGTACCTATAATTTTTTACATAAGTAAAAGTATTGATTTGGCGGAAAATCCAAGTGTTAAATTGTATGACGTGATAAGTTTTATATCTGCAAAAATATAGATTCGCTCTAAAATATCGTGATTGTGAAAATTGGGCCATGTGTTAATTATTTATGGCTTTTATTTTTACATCATAAAGAGAGGAAAATTCTCTATAAGACCACACAAACAGTTTCTTAGATTTGTCACTTTCAATTATTGGGAAATGGCAACATCGCTGGGGTGGAAGAGGACGATGCTAATTGCAGGACATAGGAGTGCGAGTGAGAGGCAAATACTACATTTAATTCCATACTGTCCTTTAAGGTTGAGACGCTCTATAGAAACTTATCAATAATGTTCAGAGTGGCTTCATAACTTCCAATAGCTCGAAGAAATAAGAAGTTCGTAGGATGATAATTTACAATAATTTAGAATAATTATTGTGCAAATTCCTTTTAAATGACACGGAATTTTATAGTCGATGTCTCTCACATCGATAGTTTATCACTTCAAAAGCTCACTATTGTCCAATTCATATTTGTCGAAGACTATCACTTGTCAAAAATATTCTAAGTCCACACTTGAATATTTGAAAAATCACCAAGTCTTTACTTTATGAGTTCGGCCTTTAGCCTCTGCTTTGCCCAGATTACCATGGTACCTCCCGACAACCGAACTTTATATCAAAGCTCAGCAATTCTTCTAGGTTTGTGCCGTGGCTTGTGTGGGGTTTCGCCTAGGACACCATGCTGGCTCATCGGCGGCCTCTTGGTGTCCCCGCCCGGACCCCCACACTAGTGATGAACTGCGCGCCACCTCCCTTTATATTAGGTGCACTTGACTGCGAGAACTAAAAGTTCAAGCAGCCTTAACCTCCCTATGAAGGCTTCCAAAAAGATGGTATATTGGGTTTCACGGCCGGTGAATTAAAACTCGGCAATTCTTCTAGGTTTGTGCCGTGTCTTCTGTGGGGTTTCGCCTAGGACACCAAGCTGGCTCATCGGCGGGCTCTTGGTGTCCCCGCCCGGACCCCCACACTAGTGACAAACTGCGCGCCACCTCCCTTTATATTACGTGCAACTGCACCACTTGACTGCGAGAACTAAAAGCTCAAGCAGCCTTAACCTCCCTATGAAGGCTTCCAAAAAGATGGTATATTGGCTTTTTGAACTTTATATTGCTCGCACTGTAATTTGGACACTGAGAAACAACATCCTTCAGGCAATAGAGTCCCAAGTCCACCTGGCGGGCTCCCCTTCTCCTCGCAAAGTGGCGTCTACTTCCCAAAAATAGCGCGAGAATTTGGCAGAAGCCTCGAAATATCAAGTTTCTGCTTCTTTGAGACATCTTACTCGAAAACCAAAATACAGATTATTTCTTGAATATAATTTTACATCTTCTTGGCTATTAAAATTTCTTCCTGGATGATTGCTTATTAGCAATGGAAAGCTTCGTAATTGTTCATGAACCCCTTTTGCTAATTGGCTATGAGCTGTCACGTGGCCTGAGTTGGCGCGTAACACACGTTCTCTTCAGAGTACGGTATGTAGGTCGTGCGGGATTACCTAGCTCCCCGTAGCACAGAGCCACGCTTCCACACGCGACTCTAAACGCTGGCGGGTAACCCCTTTCCTAAACAAGTTTCTGCCCGCCTATAGTCCTCAGTCACAAATTATGTGATTGGCTCTGCTCATTCTTTGCTAGCGGGCTGACTTGTTCTCGCTTCTGCACGTGTACCTAGACATCAAATTTTAACATAAAGGAGGCTTCGTTCTCTGCACAGTTTCAAATGCAATCCATTCAATCAGTACAGTATACATACAGATAGAAGTCGCAGGAGGAAGAAGATGCTATTTCCTACTTGCTCTATTTTGGAAATGATCAATGCTGAATCCAGTTTCTTGTGTCTGTAAATGGACAGATAATTCTCTTATTTATTTTAATATAACTAATTGTTTTTTTTGCAGAAGCGCACTTCCGGCCTCTGCTCTGATCAACAGTGAAAGTAGCAAGAAATCCCATGCACCGGTAGATGGGAGTGGAGATGCTCCTACAGCTCTTCCAGTTATTGGCCAGTTTGAAGATGCTCCCTTGTTGTCAGTGGCAATGGAGACCGAACTGAAGAAGTGTAATGTTGCATCTAATGGACCTGCAAATGCTACAAAAACCAACAGTGGGAATGCTGAAGTGACAGTGACCATTATCGATGGTGTGGTGGGTGGTGTGCGTAAGGGGGATGGTGATGGACCTGGTCCTGCCCTCCTGCCAAGTGTATTGACTGCCAGTGACAATTGAATTAAGAGATTATTTGGGGAGAGGTAAGCAGAACTGTGATAGGAGGTTCATACAGTGTTAGAAGCCCTGATGATGATGATTTTAACAATTCCTGTGATTTGTACCCATTGGCTCTGAATATTGATATGCTCTCTTCTGTTGACATTTTGTGAGAGCCATCACAAAAATGTGAAGCCAATATTGCCAGGGAATCCATTTATATGAATGAAGCTAGATTTTCATTTTTTGTTCTCGTCAGGATAATTTTGTTTGTTTTTGACATATACTGTATTATACAACATGAAGGTTTTTAGAATAGAGAGTTTCATGTGAGGCAGTTGTAATAATAGTAATCCTTCTTGCCTTGGATATTGATGTAAACAGGATTATTCCATATGTAAATTGGTGGATATTTTCCCCCTGGAATTATTGGCATAATCAAATTTTCTCCCGATAGCAAGCATTGAGCCATATATCTAAATTACAGCTTTCAGATCTGCATCATCATTTGCACTGAAGGTAAATTCTTTGTAACACTGTATGATAACACAAACATCTGCTTGCAGACGAGATTTTCATCCATGCAATACATAAAAATAGTATTTCACTGCAGAGCGAGGAAATGAAAGGCAGCATTTTAAAAGTTTACCTATATAATGAAAGAAAGGGGAAAAAAAAGCAATTGGAAATCAAACCCTTACATTTTTATGAGCAAAATGTCATAGCTGATAATTTTAGCTTGCTATTGTTGTACAAAAGTGCTGTACTGTTTTTTAAATATTCTGTTTTCCAAGCCCTCTCAGTACAAAATTCAGGTCATTTTACTTGGTATTTTATGATCTGCTGCTCTATACATTTGAAGATATAATTCTGGAGTTTATTTCTGTAAAAAAAAGTGGGGAAAAGCTGAAACACATTGCACTGCTGTTAAATATTTTGTACTGAACTAGTCGGTTGCACAACTCCAATGATTTCCCCCATAATTCAGCTTCTTTACTGCTTCAGTTGCTCTGATTTTGCATATTGTTCTATTTGACTCCATCCCCCGAGTGATTTAAGAAGAAAAAGCTTTCTAGGGTAATAATGTTCTTTCATTATTATTTCCTCTTTTGGTAGCATTTAGACCTTGTGAAGTCGTTGCATATGGAGTCCTTAATATTTCTTCTCATTTAATTAGTCATTTTGCAAGTTGCTTGCCATTATTATTTCGAGTTTGATTTGTGTGATTCTTATGTTTGAACATTCTTTAATTGTGTAACAAATCCATTTTGAGCAGTTTTGCTATAGTAATTCATATGGTATACTCTATTAGGAAATGTATATACTGTATATATTTTTGAAGAGACTTCAGCCATAGTCACTGTTTGTCATGACATAGATGTGGTTTGGTATGGTGTGGTGTCATGAACATCTGTATAGTGCAGCAGACCATTCTACTCGTTATCTCCACTAATTAAAACATTTTTTTATCATTTACTTGCAGTACAGTGCATTTATTCTTGAAATGAGCAATGTTGCTTTTATGTTTCGAGCTGAAGTCTTTGGCAGTTGGGGAGAGAGTGCTTATTCTGTTCAATTCATAGTGGCTGGGATTTTCTGAAAGAATTAGTGTTCTTTGTTTTCTATTGTTTTACATTTTGTTTCATTTGCATCATTTGTAAGTTAATTTTATAGACTCTTTCTTGGATCACATGGCTATACTGCATACTTTGCTATAATCAGTATGTGTGTTTTGGGTTTACTGAAAGTTTTTATTTGTTTATTTTGAAAAGTCAGCTGAAAAGATTACATATTGCAAACACTATAGTCTGGTTAAAAACATTACATTATTTCACCCATAATTTCTAAGCAACTTAACAAATGCTGCCTGTGACTGACCTTAATGAAAGACTATCACTAAATTATTGTTTAATTTTTCATTGTTACATATTCTGGCAACAGATTTTAAGCCGGTTTTTGAGAGAATAGATGAATTGGAACTAGGTTCATCCATAGTCCAAAGAAAGTGTTTTGTGTTAATTTCCTTTTGCATGGGCAGCTTATCTTTTTGCCAATGAAAGGAACTATTTTATGGGAAGAAATAACATCGTTGTTAATCACTTAAGATAGTGGAACTGTTAAATCCATGATGAATGCTGCTGTGGACAATGTAAGCCCAGTAATAGACTGATGAATGAATTTTCATATTGGTGGGTTTTTTTTTTTTTTTTTTTTCTCCTTTTTTTTTTCCCCTTAAGTTTTTAATGGTTAAATATAGGATTTGTTATAGTTTAAGTGTAAACTAATTTAATGTGAAGAAGGAAATTGAGAGTGGAATCGCGACTGTTGCGTGTGCTTGGATGTTTTTTGGTGCTTTCTCTTCCGCATAGTGAAACTTGACTTGCAGTGTGTTAGTAGCAAGACCATTTTTGAAACAACAGCTTGCCTCAGAAGTGAAAGACAGAACCGTTGTGCGTACAAAGTTATTTATGATAATTGAGAGAAGGAGGAAGAAGAAGAATTGAAGACAAGGACAAGATGTCTATTTTTCTATCTTTGTTATGTTGTTATACAATTGTATTGATAATATGTCACATTACTAAATATATATATAAATAATACCAGGGTAATGTTTTGGTAATTGCCAGTGTCATTAACAAATGCAAAGGGAAGGGATGCTACCATCTCTAATGCAAGATAGTACTTCTTAGCAATTGGAAATTGTGTCTTGTAGGTGTCTCGAAGTTGATCACTTCCTTAGAATGCCTGTACAAGAGTTATATTTTTATGTGGCACTGATTTATATTGCAGTGACTTTCTTTCCCAAATGGGGTAAGTAATAACTTTTGCTCCTTGAATTTCAGCCTGTTAATTGGATCAGATGCTCAGATTTGTGCTTGTCATTTCTGGTTTACATACCCTGCAAAAACAGCAAAAGAATGAAAAATGATAATTGTTTCTTCCCCATGCAGTCACCTTTTTGGTAATATAGTTGATAATTTTAGACACAGTTTTCCCCCTATCATTTTCTTAATTTGATCCAGCTCAACTTAGATCTGTTTCCCCCTCCTGTGCCCTTTATGTAACCTATTCTTGGTATTCATTTGGGAATGTACCTTGCTGATTAAAGAAAATAGCATTGAAATAAATAAAGTAAAAAAAAACCTTTATTGCCACTTGTTAATGATACTGGCAGTTATGGAGGAAATAAGAAGTTCCTGGCATTGAAAAGGACGTACATCACAAAGGATGATTTGTTTGGTTAGTTGATTTTATCATGTGAAATTGAGGATTGGAATAGCCATGGTTTTGTACTCTTGAGATGAAAATATCCTGCACTCTTGTTTTAATGGCAAAACTATATTCAATATAGGTTGTATGTATTTGGATGATTTTGCCAACATGGGGGGGATAACCTTTAAAAGGAACCTTGACTGGATAGTTCAGTTTTATGTGTTTTGTGAGAAAAGAGCCATCTCTGGTAAGCTAGCATTATTATTGGACAGGATGGGAAGAAAATAAGACAGACCAATTTTTTTTAGAGAGATTTGAAACTCATTAATGCATTTTTGGTAAAATAAATGTAATTTTTACCACTGAAATGAACTGGACTTTGCTACACAGTTATAAGTTAAAGAAACAGCAAACAATATCTAGATGAACAAAGAATACTTCCAAAGTTCTTCATGATAGAGATAAATTACCTTTTATGACTGAAACTTCAAAAGGTTTCTTCATTAATACTATAAGAATTTTTGAATGGAATGCACAATACACTATGCAACACTCAGTAATATTGACGAATGCAACTTTTCCCCTGGTTTTAAGTTTTGTCTATGAATGTGCAATCGAGGAGTCTACAGTGGTGGGTTTCTTGATGACATACATAAAGGCAAAAGCAAATTGAATCTTCATGTATCCTCTTTAGCCAATCAAGATGATGACATTGTAAGAAGGAAAAGTGTTTTGTTTTCCTATATAATTACTGTTGGACAAAAATCCTATAAATGAATAGGTACACAATACGTCATTTGGGATTGTAAAGGAGAATAACCTTCCCAAGAAATACCCACATTAAAAAGAGAACTAGTTTATTATAACATTTAAGATAAAAAGTGATCAAGTATATATATCTTCAGCTGATATAATTTGTTTAACCTTAATGGAATAGGGGCCCACTATTATACATTTGTCTCTTTGGTAATGAAACAAAACTGGTTATCTGTGCTTAGGTTTAAGATGAACTTAGATTTTATGATTCAATTCATTATACCTATGTGGTAGAATTTTGAGAAGGAAAGACATAATTTTCTGAACCTGTTCAACCTCTGTTTTGTATTGCTACAGGGTTGAAATGGAATGGCCTTTTTTTTTTCTTTTGTTGTTTGCCACAAATGCATGTATAAAATGATATTCATCAAGTGGAGAGACTCCAATTGGATATGAATTAAGTTTCAATTCCACAATGAAACTGAAAAAGTAAAAAATAAAAATAAAAAATGAGAGAAAAAAAAGTCAGTGTTTCATGAGTTTTGAAATTGTGGTGGACTATAACAAAGAATTTAACAGAACTTTCAGTGTTGTTTCTTAGGATGTAGAAAACCTAATATATTTGGCACTGTGTATAAATTAATTTAGTATTCAAAGATATGCAATGATGATGGCATGGAGTGGTAATGGTTTCCACTGGTCTGGTAGCAGCATGATTTTCATACATTGGAAAAATAAATGAAGTCTTATCAATTCAGAATCTGTTAATTCATGGAGTTGTCTCTCTTTGAATTATATACTCTGGTTAATTAATTAAATGTCTGTACATTCTTATAGGGATAATGAAGAATTTTCACTTCACTTGAATAGAAAATTGTGGTTAAATGATCTTGATGTATAATTTTCCTAAAAACATTTCTGGTAAGGGAATTATAGTTTTGAACCTTGCCACTTTTGTAGAATATTTTTATTATGAACTTTACTGTTTAGTTTGTGGCTAAGCTTTGCTTTTCATTTAAATGTGTATTTGTTTCTGGGTGTTTTAGTTTTTTTTTTTTTTTAAGTAAATGAGCAGTATTTGTTGTCAGTTATTGTGCAAAGATTTATCACATTCAATTGTTGGTGTAAAATAATTGCACAGTTATTTTAGCATAAACCTTTTCCCCCCTAATGTTGTCTGAATTTGTTTGCTCTGTCATTAATGTTGAAATGAACATAGAAATAAATAGAAGTAAAAATGAATAAATAGGAATACACATATAATCTTGTTTAACAGCTGTTAGTATCATAAGATTTATAGCCACAGGAGAAATGTTAAAGGATTTGTCTCAAGGATGTGAACAAATTAATGTTTAAGTATAAATTAACCTGGTTATGAGCTGTGCAGTCTTCAATGACTGAAACACTTGTATAAATATGTGGTTGTAATTTAACAATTGTGGAAGGAGGTTTCTTGTTCTGTCAGTTTCAAAACAGGAAATTTCTTCAATTACAGAAGTTTTCCTAAAGTACCTACCAACTTGTCTTCTGCCTGAGCTGAGACAGTAATTCCTTTGGGGAGGGGGGTGTGCTTTAACTTCAGCAGCTTCACTGACTCGGGGGAATTTGTTTCTTTGGCTATTAAGATTTGCTTTTAGAAGTTCGCAATGCTGGATGATAAATATGTATTAACACTGAATTTCAATAAAATTAAAGTCAGTATATTTGTAGTTAAAAGTATTTGAAAATATATTCTGATGAGTTGAAAATTTATTTTAAATGCATGGCTAGTTAAGTTGGCAGGTATATAAATTTAATTCATGTTTATCTTGACATAACATTTTTATCCTGTAAACTTGTCAGATAAATAGTTCTATATAATGTAAGAGTATAATTATCCTACATGTTTAAAATACATGAAAAGAATATCCATTTCAAAATAACTTAAGGAAGTGGGCCCCTCCCCTTGTAACTCCATATATTTCTTGTGGCTTTATGAACTACATTGTATGAATATGAAGATGATGCATTTGTTACTATATAAAATAGTTTTCCATTCTTTTGTTGTGTTCTAAAATTAATAATAATAATATAATATATCGTAGACATTATCAGAAAATTTAAAAAATGCTTATGGAGAAATTAAATTCATGTGAAGATATTAGGAAAACAATACAAATTCAGGTTCTTTACATTTTATTTACTCACATAACCAGACATTTGGAGATAAGGTCTCCTTTCTTTGCAGCCATGTAGGTGTGACTTCAACGATGGTTTTGAATATGTAAATCTAAAGAATGCAGTTTTGAATATGTAAATGGGAAGAAAGATGATGTTCAATGCCTTTTACAGGATTGAAGTGATCCTTCTTGTAAGCAGACTTATTTACCATCTCTCCGACATTTGTGCACCTTAAGAATTTGGAGAGCCTGCAGATATTTTATATTGCACACTTCCAAGATATTAATATGAAGAAAACATACTGCTTCATTCAGGTGAAAGATTATGTGAGTAAAGTACATAAATCCTTTATTTAAATAAAGGTCTGAATATTTTCAAAGTGTAATAATTGATCAATAATTTGTCTTCGTTATTCACAAAAATTATTGAAATCTCTGTTGACAATCGGAGTTAATTTAAATTCTCCATTCGCCTTTTTTTTTTTCTTGGTATTATATAACCAACCTGTCTATAAGTATTGGTGAAACCCAGCATTTTATGTCTTATAAAAATATTTAAAAGTGGAAGGTTGTTTGGATTATATCTTAATGATAAAATAGATGTAGCATGGCTTATCTTGAAGGAGAAAGAAGAAGATTGAAAATGTTTTAAAAATATTATAAAAAATCTCATCTCAGTGTGCGTTCCTCGGTGTTAAAAACAGTAGCTTTGTAATTTTATTGAGGAAGGGAAAATATATCATCCTGGAAACATGCTTTTTTTTCTTTTTGTCTGTCATTTTAAAATGAGACCATTGTGTAATTTTAAAAGGAATTATAATGAAACAGTTTCTGTGACAAATTAAATTCTTTCCCCTGATTTTTTGCAGTGATCTGGCAAATATATGAAAGTCAGTTGAGAAAACATCTTCTTGGCATATCAGAATTTACTTTCACTTATATTACAAATATATTCCAGCTTGTAGAATGTAAGATTCATTTTCCTTCCTAGAGCATATGAGGATGAATTTTTTTAAATGCATTAAATATTTTGAACAGTGTTAATGGATACTCATACCCTGCATACACAGTATTTTCCAAGAGCACTTATTATTTAGATGGCTTGCAATAGTACTGTACGTGTGCCCCTTTTCATCAGTTTTAAAAATTGTAGAAACTTTGAGTTTAACTTATCTTGGAAATGGTTGAAAATTATTTTTTAAATCTCTAAACTGTGAATGATATATTATGCTGTTCATCCTCAATGTAGTAATTTCATTTCCAATGCATTATCGACATGTCGAAAGGACAAGATAATTGTTTAAGAACTGACACTCTTTTCTTTACTTTCTGATTTTGCCAAGGGGATGCTGAATAGTAGAAGTCAATATATATACAAATATTCTAATGTGTTTGTGATGTAATAAATTCAAGAATGGTAACTTTTTGATATCTATTTCATTTTTAGTCTAAACCTTGATATCCTTACTGCCCAATGTGTCATTTTGAGTGATGCAAGTACTATTATCTACTAAATAAAACAAGACAAACACAATGATGTGCTGGTTGGGGAAAAATCACTCAAACACACAGTGTCTCATTTCATGCGACCATTGCTTTCATCAATGCAACAGGCACAAAATAATCTTATTTCTCACAACTCGCATGTCATCCAAATGGGGCAAAAAGATTTTCTCCTTTATATTCAAATAACTTTTCATTTTTCTAATGTGAAAAATTATTTACTTTCAATTTACTGTGTATTTACAACGATAGCCTAAGACATGGAGCAAACTATATAAATAAACTTAAGGATTGTTAATCATGAAAAAGAACTAATACCATGTTACAAACATTTACAGTGATATCGCACATTGTTTTCATACATGTGATAATTTTTATGATTGCACTTTGCTATCACATGGTTTTAGGTAGATTTAATTAGAAAGCTACCTATTGCAATGGGTACCATGTAGCGACTTCTGGAAAATTTCGACACATCTTCACGTTTCACATCCCCCAGACCCCAAAACCACAGTCACTTCAAAAGTTTACATATTTACTGTACCTGGCATGTGTTGAAATTCCAATCAAAGAAAGTGTTGGCGTAATTTTGTTCGTTGAAGTGCTTTTGGATATGCAATATTTCTTTTCTTTTTCCTTTAACTGCCTCTAAACTATTGTAAAATGGATTTACTAATTTAGAAATATTCATGGGAGTATGCACAAAATCTCTCCAAAATTCCATCGCAATTTATGAATGATGAGTGATGGTATACGAATGCATATGGGACGTTGTTGTATCTACTTGTGTGCTACCAAATGTAAAATGGATTTACTCGGTCAGAATCGTTTGAAGGAGTGTACGCAACAACTCGCCAAAGTTTCATTGCAATCGAATGAATGGTGTGTGAACGCATTGAAACGGTCTTACTTGCATGATGATGTTGTAGCAGCAGTGGAAAAGAGTTCCTTAATCTTGCGCTGGGCCCACGTAACAGGACTAGGGGGAGATGAATATATGAGACCAGAATTACTAGAGATCGAAAGAGAGAGAAATCTATCAGAGGCGTGAACTGAACTTACATTCTCGTGGCAGTGGATGCAAGTTCAATATGATGTCGCACATACAAAGGACCATGAGCCTAGCCTGGAACCTAGTAGAAGAAAAAGATCCAAAAGATCTAACGAATGAACTTGGAGACCACGTAGATGTAATAGGGATCACAGTAGTGTATTCATCAAGGAAGATAAAAGTGCTGATGAAGGGATACATTCTAAATTGTTAGGTTATGTGAAAATGGTCGACATGTAGTCACTGTAAGTAGAATGCATGAATGTGTGTGAGTTGTCATAGACATAAGAGAGAGCATACCTGCCAACCGTTCCGATTTATTCGGAAACTTTCCGAAATTTCACCTCATCTTCCGATTTTCTTAATTATTATTACTTGTTCCGAATTTTGGGCCCCAGTGATATATTGTAAAAGAAAAAGGAACTGCAAATAATTTTTATTTTCGAGGAGATTCTCTCGTAAGTCGTAATTGCTTTTGTGATTTGCGCAACCTTCGTTTTTTTGTGTAAGTTCCTCGCTTGGCAGTGAGCTCCATAGCTGCGATCTCGGAATGGTGAGTCTACTGATTGGTGGTATTTTACGGACAAACAGGTGACAAGCCTACGCTGATTAGTCGAGGCTGGCCACGTGACTGTACAGAATGGGATTGAAACCTTGTATGCTACGCGTGGCGATTGTGACTTGCTCCGTTTAACGTCACGTTGAGTGCATTTAATTGAGGTATTAATATGTGCGTTGGTAGATAATTATTTCAACGAGTTGTGTCGATGATTGTTTCGTGTCGTGTGTTTTAAGTTTCTCTTGTCACGTCATGGCAACAAAACCTCAGAAAAGTTATCTCCAAGTGTTCAAAGAAAGCTATCAAACTGAGTTTCTATTCATTTTACAATCTAGTAGAGGAAACCATTTTGCTCTTTGTTCCGTGTGTCGTTGCGATTGTATATATTTGTCATGGTGGAAAAACTGACATTGTAACTCACAGCAACACTCTAAAACACAAGGACAGTGCTATAGTGCGTCTCTACCTTAAAAGACAGTATGGAATTAAATGTAGTATTTGCCTCTCACTCGCACTCCTATGTCCTGCAATTAGCTTCGTCCTCTTCTACCCCGGCGATGTTGCCATTTCCCAATAATTGAAAGTGACAAATCTAAGAAAATGTTTGCGTGGTCTTATAGAGAATTTCCCGCTCTTTATGATGCTGTGAAAATAAAAGCCATAAATAATTAACACATGGCCCATATTTCACAATTACGATATTTTAGCGCGAATCTACATTTTTGCATTTATAAAACCTATCACGCCATATATAATGAACTAATGATCGCAACAGATCAAGAATTTATTTTTAGATTGCCTGATGTAGGTAGATGATACTCTACTTCTCAGGGCAGTGATTATTTTCATAATAAGAAAGTTATGATTTTTTTCTTAAATGTTACTCGAAAAATCTGGGATGATGTCACAGAAAAGTTAGCTAGCGAGAAAGTTTTTTGCTATAGACTTTACGTTGGTGACTAAGCGAGAAGAAATGTTCATTAATGTCTGAAATAGTTTTTAAAACAAACCAGAGCCATCAGGTAGCATTCATAAGTTATAGCACTTCGCTTAGTCCTCCCGCTCAGCGCTGACGCACTGGAAGTTTGTTTACTAATGTGGCCCGCAGTCTATCTCCCTCGACTACGTTTGAAGGAGGGTAGGTGATGATGTAAAGTAAAACTATGAAATGAAGTGGATTTTGTGTTCTTTATAAATTGTCCGCCTCGTTGCGTTCTTGGCTGTCACTGTGCTGTCACCGTGGAGGCCCGGGTTTGAATACCGGCTCTACCAAGAAATGTAATTCTGGTCTGAGGGCTGGAACGGGGTGTACTCAACTCCATGAGACAAAACTGAGAAGAGGCGGGTTCAATTCCTACCTCAGCCATCCTCGAAGTGGTTTCCGTAGTTTGCCTTTGTTCGTCCCGGGAATTAACAAGGGTTCGTTAATGGTGCAGAGTTAACGTTTCTGTGCCAAAAAAACACGGTAGACACACGACAAAATGATAGGTGAAGTATATGAAAAGTGGTTCGCCGAGCAATATTGTTGCTCAATGTTCCCGAAGGATCTAGCCTAGTGATAGACAATGTAGGCTATCACAGCAGAGAAAGATGTTCATGCTTGTCACCTTACCACACCACCATACCACAGTGAACTTAATCCCATCCAAATGGTATGGGCGCAAGTGAAGAACTATATAAAATTGAACAACGTCTCGTTCAAGAAACAAGAAATGAATGATTTAATTTCGGCTGCATACCCCCATTTGACCACACAAAATTGGGTAAATGTCATGTCATATTATAATTTATTATAACCTACGATATTCGAGAAAAAGGCCTTATCATATTCATCAATAATTGAAAATTATAAATTATTATAATGTGTGCATTAAAATCGCGCTCGGAGCTTCGGTGTATCATAATCTAAACAGTTTACCGTCTTTCGCTTCAAGGCATGAGGTCCAGTATATACAGGGTGGGGCAGCATAACTTCCTTTTTTCAAACCTTAATAAAACACATTGTACGAATCAGAATTTTTTTTAATATAATGTAGGTACAAATATAAAGTTTTGTTTTACTTGGTTTTGAAGATCAAATCAGGTAGGTGACGTCCCCCATTCTCTACACACTGGGTGAACCAATTTCTGGCGTTTGTCATAATTCTTACCAGCATAGCAGGCGTTATGTTGGCAAGTTCTTCCTGTATGTTGTTCTTCAAATCTTGTAGGGTCATTGGTCGGTTTACATAAACACGGGATTTCAAAAAAAAACATAGAAAAAAATCACAAGGGGTCAAATCGGGGGATCGGGCCGGCCATTCCAAGTCGCCCCTAATTGAGATTAGGCGCCCTGGGAAGTGTTCCCTCAAAACGGCCATCGATGCTCTTGAAGTGTGTGCCGTTGCACTGTCTTGTTGAAACCAAACGTCCCCTAAGTCCAACTCATCCAGTTGTGGGAAAAAAAAATCCTGTAACATGTTTACATACCGGTCCGAATTCACTGTCACTGTGACTTCATTTTCCTCAAAGAACCAGGGACCAATTATTCCACCTGAGGAAATTGCACACCACACTGTGAGTTTTGGTGAATGCAAAGGCCTTGGATGCAATTCTCGAGGATTGGTAGCAGCCCAGTAGCGCATGTTTTGTTTGTTGACAGATCCACACAAATGAAAATGGGCTTCATCACTAAAAAACACAATAGCGTCCTCAGGCTCGACTTCCAGAAACACCTCACACGCGTTCCTCCGAGAATTGAAGTCGCGTTCAGAAAGTTCCTGCACAATCGCCATTTTGAATGGATGAAAATGAAGATCATCATGAAGAATTCTCCTCACAGAACGATTAGAAAGTCCAAGGGCAGAGAATGTTTGCGCGCAGAACGCCGTGGTGATCGCAAAATTGAAGCTCTCACTGCCTCAATGTTATCAGGTGATCTAATGGGCCGTGGGACTCCAGTTCTACGTCTTGTTGCACTTGCAGTTTGTCTGAACGTAGTGACCCACGTAACAATTGATTTCCGCTCTGGGACAGGCGCCAATGGGGCTAAATTAAAGCGATTCCGAAAGGCACGCTGGGTTGCGATCACAGAACAACCGCTCGAAAAGTAGGCCTCAAGGGCAAACGCACGCTCCACACTGTTCCAACGCATGATGGGGACTGAACTGTGTCAGTACAAAACTTTACAGACCCGCCTATTGGACGAGACCACTAGCGCTCCGGTACTACATCACACTACTAAATGGGGCGCAATTGAAAAAAGGAAGTTATGCTGCCCCACCCTGTACAACAAACAAATATTTTTGAAATTTCCCGAGTTTTGCGTAAAAGCACGCCTCAATACGAGTTATGTTACATCATGTGCCCGGCCTTTCAGAACTTGGTATATGCAGCAGTTCTGGCATCAGCGTGCTCCATTTAATGCGTATTGTCTTTTAAGGTTGAGACGCTCTATAGTTGTTTACAGAAGAATAAAATATTAGGTACGATTTTTGTTAACGGGAATGAAGACAATGCTGCCATTCGAGCAGAATGTTTGTTCACGACTTTCATCGTAGAACATAACCTCTCATCATGTTCCGATCACATGGGACAATTGTTTAGAAAAATATTCCCGAATTTGGAAATTGTGAAGAAATATGCCTGTGGCAGGACAAAAACATCCACCATCGTTCATGAAATAGCACGTGATGCCGATTAAAAAATGATTGATATTTTAAAATATGGGCCTTTCGCGATCTGCACTGATGGTAGCAATGATAGAGATAGTAAGCTGTATCCTGTCGTCGTGTCATTTTTTCAACAAAGAATCGAAGATGATTGAAAATCGTTTGCTATCCATGGAAAATTTGGAAGTTGACTAGACTGGTGCTAACATTGGTAATTTGCTTCTGCGTCTTCTGGAAAGACATGCCATTCCAATGGCAAACTGTATAGCTTTTAGTGCAGACAATGCCTCTGTTATGATAGGGAGGAAAAATGGTGTTGCTGCGAAATTTAAAGAGCAGTATAAAACATCATTGTTGTGGGATGCCAATGCCATTGCCATTTAATTCATCTGGTTGCTTAGAAAGGTGCTGATTCCCTTCCTGTGAAAATTGATGAGATAATGATTGATATTTTATTATTATTTAAACAATAGTTGCAAGAGGAAAGATCATCTGAAGTTATATAAAGCTCTTTACCAAACTGATGTTAGGAAAATCTGAAGCATGTGTGCACGCTTTGGTTGTCCTTGGGTAAATGCTTACAGAGACTGATTTCACAGTGGAAGCCACTGCTGAGTTTTTTTAAGGATGAGGTGAACCAGTCCACTGGCACAAACACATCTCTCAAGTATTTCCTAATTCCCAAAGTAAAGGCACATGAAGATAAGCCTGCAGAAGTGGAATTTGGTGTCAGTGTGAACAATGGAGTACAAGATCAAGCATGTGTTATCATTGGCAAAAGGTAGTTGGAGAGCAGTTCTTCTTCTCCGTCTGTAAGGAAAAAAGTGATGGAACCAAGTCAAACTGTTGGTATTTCAAGACAGGAGAGACTATTTCTTCTTCTGCCATCTAAGTTAAATGAGGCATTTTGCTTGTTTCTGGCATTTACCATCCCTACATTTGAAAAATACAACAGAGTTCTTCAATTGCAAGCACCTCACATGCATGTCCTAAGAGCCATACTGATTGATTTGCTGACGGAAACTCTCTGTAGGCTTGTTAAGCCCGTGGCCATAAAGAAATATTGCACAATTTTAGAAGTGGTGTATCACACTAGAGAGAATCAGAAAGCTGATGATGATTTGGTAATTGGTTCAACAACATCTAGTTGTGTAGAAAATCTGGCTCCTGAGGAGAAGGTCTTTTATTTGCACGTCAGGAACTACTTCACTGCAGCCTCTGATTATATTATTCATAAATTTAATTTGGATAGCGAGTTTTCTGTTAATGCTCAAGTGGCACAGATAAGGTATTTTTCTACTGCTTCTTTAAGTGCCGTGAAGTATTATATCTCGTATGTTGCCAAAAAAAGACGGTGAAGATGAGCACCAAGCAATGGATGCATTGTTTTGTGCTCTCCAAATTGAGGATTTGCCATCTTCTATTGTGGAAGGAAAAAGAGCAGATTGTTCTTGGTCTACAATAGGGGATATACAAGGTAAAGATGGGTGTCTGAAATATGACAGCTGGAGTAATGCTGTCGATATTAACAATCCCATACAGCAACGCTGAATGTGAGAGATTGTTTAGCCAGGTGAAGAAGGCAAGGACACAATTCCGATCATCTCTGACGAAAACCTCAACAAACTGTTAGTGGTTAAATCAAGCCCTAAGTGGCAATTGCTACGAGCAGTAGTATGATGGGGCATTTTTGAAGAGAGCAAGGTCTGCACTAAATCAGTAAGCAGTCTCAAAATTACCATCCACATGTATGTTCATCACCTAATCATAATTATGTAAGTTGTCCATGGTAATTAACTTTAGTCTGACAAAACTTGAATATGTGGTAGCAAATGTGAAGTGTAATCCATCAGAATGATTATATGCATTTTGTTTAAACACTCAATTATGTTCTCTTACGTTTAAATATTGGCCATACATACTACTCGATGATTGATGATTGTTAACATTTTTGTGAATTTTATACCGAATTCATACTCTGCCAATAAAGGCACGCAGGTCTTTTGTGTACCCACTTTCACCCCTGCAATGGTATACTGCGCATGATGAAATCTATAATTTTTAAAAATCTTCCTATTTTTGACTTCCGAAGGTTGGCAGGTATGAGAGAGAGGTATGTTAATGTATTAGCATGTACACACGGTGCAAAATTAAGTTCGGAAATAAAAGATTAAGAGGCTAGACAAGGGAGTCGGGAAAAGGGACATGCCAACAAAGAAGTGTACGGTATTCCGAATAGCCTAGAGCAGAGGTCGCCAAACCGTAGGGAAATTTTTGATAGCTCGCAGGGAAATTTCAGTCGCAGCGCTTGAGTTGGCTAATGTGCACTACTCATCCCCCTCATTCCCACTACGCGTCCCGCGGGTCTGTCAGTCGGTGTGTGATCGACGTCTGTGTTGGGTGTGCTCAGTTCACGCATGCACGTTGTTTAGGCTCTTTCCTGGTGAGTTGTTAGAATGGCTAGTTCAAGCAAAAAGCCGAAATTATATCAGTTTCATGCAAAATGGGAGACCAATTACTTTTTTACGCAAGTGAAAGATAAATGCGTGTGTTTACTTTGTAAAGGGAGTGTTTCGGTCGGGAAGAAAGGAAATGTTGAGCGTCATTTCAAGACCGTTCACAGTGGAATTGAAAAAGACTATCCGCTGAATTCAACGCTGAGAAGAGAAAACGTTATGATGCTGAAATCTCAACTAAATGCGCAACAATCTACTTGCTTTAAGACACTGGACAAGAACAAGGCAGCCACAGAAGCATCATTTCGGGTTTCCAAGGTTATTGCCCAACATACGAAACCGTTCGAAGATGGTGAGTTAATTAAAGCTGCAGATACATTATTTGACAACTTCAAAAACAAAGCCAAGATTATGTCTTGCTATTACATCTGTTCAGCTTTTTGCTAATACAGTGATGCGAAGAGTTGAAGCTAAGAGCTGTGATATAGTTTCACAACTGAAATCTGACTTTGATCGTTGTAGTTATTTTTCCTTACAACTTGACGAATCAACTGATATAGTTGATACAGCTCAGTTGGCCGTTTTTGTAAGTATGGTCTTTGAAAATTTTGAAACAAAAGAAGAGCTGGTAAAGGTTGTGCAGCTTACCGGGCACACTACCGGAAAGGATATATTTTTGGCATTTAAAAAGCTTATTGAGTCTGGAAATATTCCTGTAAAGAAGTTGGTGGGCCTAGCTATGGATGGAGCTCCTGCAATGATAGGCATGGAAAATGGATTTATTGCCTTGTGTCGAAAAGACAGCGATATACCAAAGTTTGTGTCTTATCATTGCATAATACACCAGCAAGCATTATGTGGAAAGTTCTTAAGTATGAACAATATCATGAAAACAGTGGTCAAAGTAGTAAATAAGAGCTCATGCACTTCTAAGATGACTGTTCAGAGAACTAACAGAAGAGTTAGAATGCCAGTATGGTGATCTGTTGCTTCACACAGAGGTTCGTTGGCTTAGCAGAGGCAGAGGTTTGCAACGTTTCAAAGAGTTGCTTCCTGCAATAGTAAAATTCTTCAAAGAACGGGGTGAGCCTTTCATTGAACTCGAAGATCCCACATGGCTACAAGATTTTGCCTTTCTCACTGATATAACTGAAAAGTTGAATGGTTTGAACTTGCAGCTTCAAGGCACAGATAAGGACATTGGTGGAATGATTTCAGATGTGACGTCATTTTCAAAAAAAAAAAGCTCGAGCTGTGGGAAAAGAATTGTAGCCAGTTTGAATACAAGCACTTTCCCAGTCTGAAGCAGATCGTAGACAAACAAAACCCACCACAACATCCTAGGAAATACCAAGCCTACGTGAATATTCTTTCAGACCTCAGAGAACAATTTGATCAAAGATTCCAAGATTTTAAAAACATATTGATAGTGGCACAGTTTGTCAACTCCCCTTTTGTTGAGATCGATGCAGAAGATTTCTCAACTTGTGTTATAGAAAATATCAGAGATCAGGCTGCAGTGGAAAAAGGAAGTTGTTGATTTTCAAAATGATTTGTCTCTTAGAAGCCTTTCTATCACTGGAAATATTTGGCCTCTAGTTCCCAAACATAAATATCCAATTCTTGTTCAAGTTGGATTGAGATTGAAAGCGATGTTCAGCTCTACATACTTATGTGAATCATCATTTTCCACTATGAAGTTCATTAAAAATAAATATAGAAACAGACTGACCAGAAACAGACACTTGGATAACTGCATCAGAATGGTGGCTACAACATACTCTCCAAACTACAAGAAGATACTTGATGGCCAAAAACAGTTCCACTCCTCTCATTAAAATGTAAGTTTTGAAACTTTTTGTAATGGTTAACATCTTCATTGTTATTTGATTAATACTAGAAATGTATGTTTTTAGGCAAATAACAGAATATTTTAATTTTAATTGAATGTTGCATACTTTCTTTGGCCCAGTATTCCTTGGTAGCTCATAGAAGATTTATGAATGCTATGGTGGCTCACTGGCTCAAAGGTTTGGCGACCACTGGCCTCCAGGATACAGAGAAAGTGGGGGGTTAGAAGGGACAAAAGTTAAGAGCGTAAATACACGTAGGACGGACGTGACTGAACTAAATATGTGACGACAGAACAATCAACCATTAAAATGAATACCTGAAGGGTAATGTACAGAATAATTATGTAAAATTCATCAAGGTAAGTTAACACTAGAACTGCGGCGATCTATATACCCCCTTAGAACCTCGGCTGGGTCCCTTACGACCCACCTCTCTTTTTTGTGATTATTAATGAATTGATGGCGATGTAATAACTAGAGAATATACCAGTACATGCGCTAGATAATGTATTTAAAATTTAGAATAGTAAGAATACAAAAAAGGAACATTTAGACAATTGTGTATCTTTACTGGTGAATGTCAATGATGTACAATATGCTGCCAATAGTTTATTTGTAGGAATGGCAATTCACATGACACATTGGGCACACACAATATTCCTTGCCTGTTCACTTGCCGCAAGCAGTCTTTTTGCAGGAATGGCACTTCACATACGATTTGTTTCCTTTGCAATTGGACTTTACCTGACAACGCGTACGCTTTTCCTGTCTCAGGAATCTCACCTGGAATAATGGTGCAGGCATTTGCAATCCTAGTTGATGCAAATTTCTCAGCGAGCTCTTCACCCAGCTGCAGAATGAAGTCCCTGCGTTTCTGTTTCTTCTCATTCAGTGCATTGTACACTACCCAGGCATTTATTCCTGCCAAATCCAGCAGGTTGTAGAAGGTATGAACTGGCCAGCGCCTGGATGGTGCCTTGGTTGAGTATTTGCGAGCCATTTGATCGACCACATCTACTCCATATTTTGTGCCATTGTAAAATGTGACTGTCTGGCTTCTTCTTTTTGTTACCAGGCTCAATATTCACATCAGGGTGCATAGTGCTGAGAACGACAACATTTTTGTTGCTCTTACCCTGCTAAATTGTCAACGAAGTATCATGTTTTTTCAGCAGCACTGTGCTGTGCAAATTGTGTTTTGCCTTTTTCATACATACTGGTACTTCCCTGCGAGCCTTGTTGCATTTGATTTCAATGTTTCGGAGAGAGATAAGGAGGTGAAGAAACTCACATGTGACAGTTCTTCATGTAAGGTTCCATCAATTTCTTTACCACAAAATCACCAAGTCTCTCGTTATTTGGCCTAGCATCTGAGATACGGGAAAGCGTTCACAACATATTTGAAGTCTTTGTCCACCGCCATCCAATACTTCTGCCCATTGTTGTCTGGTTTCAAGGCCGTAAATTGCGTACATTTACCGCGGCATTTTGAAGGGAAGAGCTGTTCGTCGACAGCCTATATATGCCCCAGGTATATAGCTACATTGGGCATTTGCAATGAAGGCATACCAGATTTCTGATACCAAAGCAAATTTGTCTTCTTTTATTCTTTGTGACCTTGTAGACCTAACGTCAAATCTCAAGAAACGCATTATTTCTCTGAATCTATCATGAGCCATTGTTGCTTTTACAATAGGATTGCCCCACTTCTCTGACCACAATGAGTCCAGTTCGAAGCCTTTAGCTCCTATGGCACCGCAAATATACACGATGTGCCTGTCTCAGTGCAAGCCACAATATGTTTCAAAATCTTGTCCGTGATCATAAGTCGCCAAGCACTAGGCTAACGCAAGTCTCATTCACATTATGTTCAGCATGTGAAGTAGGTCCAGCGTGATCTCTGAACACATTTTGAACTCCACGTCTACCAGCTGCAACATCACCAATTACCCCAACTTTCCAGGTCGTGCCATCTGGAGATACAATTTCTGTACCTGCTGCAAGCTGAACCAGGCTCTCAACACAAAACCTGCCTCGTTTCATTGATGGCGCATCCTCTCTGTTGTCAAATTGTGTAATTCCTTGACTGTTAGCGATGGCCTCCTCTTCCGATGAAGGAACAGAACAGTGCTCCTGGCCACGCCTCCTCTGATGACGGCGAGAAGTCCTTGGCATTGCAAGACCTGATTAGATACAAAGATAATGTTTGTCTTAGTTTTTCCACCCGAGAATAATATTTACAGCAAGTAAAAATGCACCGGGCTATATAAACCTAATAGCCTGAACATAAATATCACAGTGATAAAGAAACTGTCAACTAAATACTTTTAGGCCTGAATTTTGCAAAAAATCTATATATTCTTCATTGCCCGGTTCCAGTGATCTGGGTCAGGGTGTGAATCAAGGACCTCCATACTTTTTTATATATAGTCCATAAATAATGAAAAGAAAGTTTAGAAATACATACCTGCCCTATCAGGATTTGCTACAGCTTCAAATGGCATGACATCATCTTCTGATGACGAATCTGAAAGTAAGAGCTGTGATCCATCATCAGACGATAAATCCAAGGGATCCCCTTCAGATTCCCCATCGGAAATGTCGTTTATGGCATCAATAATGTTCTGTTCAGTAGTAAGCCGTCGACGTGCGGCCATTGTCAACCATTCACACACAATTTATACACCGATACTGCAAAACTAGCAACCTATTGCACAACAAAGCGTGAGTAATGTCCTAACTGCGCAACTGTTCAGATGTGACTAAGCTGTTTCGAACCTCTCCCTTCCTCCGCAGCCAATGAGATGTTGCCAGCTTGTGCACAGTATATGCTTGGAGAATCCCGGTGACACATGGACTGAAAGTATAAGAAGCTAAATGGAAGAACGGATGTTAACATATTATTATCAATGATGGGTCTAATCTGACCCAGCCGCGGTTCTAGGTAAATCGGGATTTTTTAAACAGGGAGTGCCGCCCCCCCCCCCCTCCCGAAAACAAAAATTATGTGTGGTTGTTAAAGACCTTATTTATGAAAAGTCATAAAAATCTAGCACTTCAGGTAGAGAGATAAAGAAGAAAGAACTAACAGCTGGATGACCCAGCCGCGGTTCTAGTGTTAAGGTAAGGACATAGAAATAAAGGCGAGTGCAGCGAAGGGAGATACATTCGACGGACAGGACACCAATGACTAACGTGAGTAAAACGTAATCATAGGTATAAGGTAAGAAAGCAAATGAATGTATTGTTGCATCCCCATCCCTCCCCTATATCTATAAAACATACACTTAACCATAAACGGATGTCTGCGGCATACTTCACAAAAGCTTCTACCAAGGCCAGGCCCAGTGCATAGCAACGACCTCCGGTAACCCAGGCTAGCACCTCACTTCCTAAAGAATCCGCAACTATGCAAACTCGGCAGGTGGATTCTATAAAACACCAGAGGAGAGGTGAGCTGAGGTCAGTCTTCCACAGTGTAACCAGGTGCCGAGACGCTGCCCAAAGCCGTCACATCCAGATTGGTGAGTGTCAAGCGAGCTAACACACTAACACAACTTCAGCCCCTTTAATTATTGTAAAGATCACAAGCATCGGAATTATTATCTGCAGTGGCGTACCGACTTTAGGCTACTCCTTTGTAATATATTTTTAATGTGAACACGTTCTTCACGTGGTAAATGATCTCCACTCAACTCGCAACGAGACTTCTCCAGCTTTGGCACTAGCTACTGGTTATGGCCTGGGGTAAACACCCTTAAACTACATGTTAAGAGGGGCAGATGGCCTCGCTGTTCTTCCACTTAAAGCAATAATAACTAACTACACTAGGCGAAATATCAAAATTGTCGTTTTACTCTTAAAGTGTGCGATTGGTAACTATCGTAACGCAGAATCGTGCTGCTTTAAACGTGCATATCTGTGAACTGCCAGATCGTGAGTCGCACTTTTTTTTTCGAGTTTATCGATTTATTATGTAAAAAAACAAGAGTAGATGTTACATGCAACACTGCCATTGCAAGTAGTTCATCTTTAAGAATTGAAAATGAACTTGAAGAATTATCGGCTACCGACCAAATACATCGAACAGACTTAGGAGGTTATGCTGGCCAACAGGTGTGTTTACAATATGATTCATGATAATCGCTATTTCTGTAACTGATTTGCATTTCGATGCTTGACCTATTATGTTATACCGGTATTTGTATGGCCTTGGCCTACGTATGTGTCGGTACATGTTAATTACTTCAATGTTGTGATTTACTTTTTTCTTTAGATTGATGATTATCTGAAAAATGAACTGTTGGAAAATGCCTGGACACCTGGAAGCAATTTTAATTTCCCTTTATCGGGTCCAAGGAATCTGAAATTTCAGTTGAACTGGTTATCAGAGTGGAAATGGCTAGTTTATTCTCCTTCAAAGAACGGAGCCTTTTGTAAATATTGTTCGTTGTTTTGCACCGTTGTTGGAAAACAATCTTCATCGCCAGGTAAACTAGTAAAATTTCCTTACATGAAATGTAAAAATGCGAAGGAGGATTTCAAAAAACACCAAGAAACCAAGTATCATATGGCATGTACGGAAAAGGCTGCGAACTTTCTCGCCATATACAAAGGTACAAAACCTGCTGTTGACGTAAGCTTGGATAGGGGTGTTCAATCCAACATATTATGCAACAGGGAGAAACTCATACCAATAATTAAATCTGTGATTTTCCTTGCTCGAATGGGCATTGCTTTCCGTGGTCACAGGGATTCGGGACCTGTAAATTTAGATGAGCCTCTCAAGAAAGGGGAGGGAAATTTCAGGTCGCTTCTCAAGTTTCGAGCAGAAGCTGGTGATACAATACTAAAGGAACATTTGATGACAGCATCCTTAAATGCAACATACGTAAGCCCACGGATTCAGAATGAAATTATTTCATCTTTGAATGACATTATATTGAAAAGGTTAGTCGATCAGGTGAAAAAAGCTAAATACTTTTCTGTTCTTGCTGACGAGACCACAGACATCAGCGGTGTGCAGCAAATGTCACTATGTGTCCGTTTCGTTGAAGATAATTCCGTACATGAGGAGTTTCTGCAATTTATTGCTATCAATGATGCTTCTGGGTTAGGCCTTGCGAATAGCATATTGTCTGTTTTGAAAAGTGTGGGACTGGATGCAGAATATCTCGTAGGCCAAGGATATGATGGAGCTAGTGCCATGAGTGGATCCTACAGAGGTGCACAGGCCAAAGTACGAAAACAGTTTCCCAAAGCCCAGTATGTTCACTGTAGTGCTCACTGTTTAAACCTGGCCATTTCTGAAGGGTGTAGTGTTGCAGAGATTAGGAACCGTATGGGTACAATTGAAAGAGCTTATGCCTTTTTTAGTACTTCACCAAAGAGGCAGGCTGTGTTGACAAATGAAGTTGAAAGTATGGAACAGAAACCCCGAGTGAGTAAACTCAAGAAGTTATATGCAACGAGATGGATTGAAAAGCACGAGTCTGTTCGTTCATTCAGTGAACTTCTGAAACCGTTATTGTTGGCATTAGAAAAAATAGCAGCATGGGTTGATAAGAAGGCAGCTACAGATGCGCAATTTCTTCTGTGCGCTATCCGCAAATTTGAGTTCTTGATAAGTGTATTTGTCATTCATGAAGCATTTCAAATCACACTTCCTCTCAGCAAATACCTTCAAACTGAAAATTTGGATCTCAGTCAAGCAATCAACGTCTCCATGAATGTTAAGAGGTCTCTTGAAGAAATGAGGGCAGATGCAGACGCAAGGTTTTTGTGTGCATAAATTCGGTTTTTGAGTTCTGCAAAGAATTTGGAGTGCCTGTAGTTCAGCCTCGAACTGTTGTTCGACAAACGATGAGGAACAACGTTTCATCTAACGATCCGGAAGAATATTATAGGCGGGTTATTTTCATCCCATTTCTTGAAGAAACTATTTCATCACTTGATGATAAATTTGTCTCCCATAAAAAAACTTTTCAGCCATTGCAAACGCTAGTTACCACAACTGAAGACGAACTATCCAACCAAAGCATAGCTGAAGTAGAAAATGTAGCTGAATTTTATGGACTTCCCCTTAATATTAGAGGCGAGCTACTTCTCTGGAAACAAACTCTGAAATATATTGAAAAGAAGCCCAAGAGTGCTAAAGATGCTTTGTCAATATGCAATAAGAACATGTTTCCAGTTGTGTATAACCTGCTTGTCATCATGGCTATCTTACCTGTCACAACCTGCTCGTGTGAAAGATCGTTTTCGTCCTTAAAATTCTTGAAGAACTATTTAAGGAATTCAACTAGTGAAGAACGCCTTAATGATGTTCATTCATGATACTGTTGATGTTTCAATTGAGGAAGTACTGAATGACTTGTCTGTCAAACCTAGAAGGCTTGATATACGATTGAAGTAGACTTGTCTAAGTCCTTCAACAAATTCCAGGGCAAATATCTACTTAATCAGACTTTGGTTTAGCCCGATTGACAATTTAGACATTTCTTTTCGTCCGTTTGTATCTAGTGCAATATCTATATTGGGCTAAACTCTTTTCCGTATTTTTATTAATCTTTTATGTTTTCAATTGTGTTTGTAATATTGTTTAACGTGCTGAAAAATATAGTTAAAATAGTTTTCATGCAAAGAGAATCATCATATATATTCTTTCATTAGTATAGATCCCTCCTGTGGCGCTCACAAGCGACCGATCGTGCCAAATGAGCATTCAAATGAAAGAGAATAGACATTAGCAGTGACAAATTGCACTCTAATTTCATAAATATCAATAATTTCTTTAAAAAAATGACTTAAAAATGTACGAAGTGTGAGATTTGTCGATACTGTTGCTGTAGGAAAATATGTTCGGTAATTGCTGTCCACTTCACATTTTGGACGCTGTGACGCCTGTTTCGTGTCATTTTAACATTAAGAGGTATTTCCTTTATCATTTTGCATGGATTTCAGAAACAGTAAGTCAAAGGAATGAGTACTCAAATCGTATAATTTCAAAAATATCGAATAACTGGTGAGTGTTACAGCTAAGATAAATCAATGGACTCAGCACACAAATGACATTAGCAGTGACGAATTCCATTCTAATTTCATAAATATCAATTTTTGTTAGAAGTGTGCGATTTGCAAATACTGGAGCTCTAACATGCTGCAATTAATTCTCTCGTTATAAACCTATCGGGGAAGGGTGGTTTATGAACATGCGAGATATCCCGCTTGGGTCCGGTAGTGTTTATTTAACTGAGTTGTTGCTTTTTATGAATAATATTCGAATTATCATTTTTATTATAGGACATTGCTATGAATGAACACCCCCCCCCCCCCCAGAAGGAAATCCTGCGTACGCCACTGATTATCTTCTCTGCATAGTTCTATCGTACTCCATCTTGGGAGTACTCATTAAACCT
This sequence comes from Meconema thalassinum, assembly GCA_946902985.2. NCBI lineage: Eukaryota > Metazoa > Arthropoda > Insecta > Orthoptera > Tettigoniidae > Meconema > Meconema thalassinum. The sequence continues at coordinate 1,081,362,657 of OX336388.2, read as the reverse complement.
TAGAATCTGAAAGATAACTGGTCACTTGGTTTATTTATTTAATTAGTTGATAAGATCCTACCCCTTAAATCACTTCCCGGCAGGATCCTGAATAGTACTTAGTTAATTGCTTATTGGTTACTGTAGTCAGCTACTTGCGTCACATTACATTGCCTGCGTGCGCGCTACTCATTAGGAGCACGGCCAGTCAGTCAACATTAACAGGAAGCCGAGCGGCCGCGTAGCTGCTCCCTCACTCATTTAGTAAACTACCCCTTATTACCATCCCTTTGAACTACCCAAGCATACTGTACAATTGGGAGTTCTCCCGTCGAGCTGGGTTCACGCCCGAACCGCTCAAACCTACACTGTTTACACTAGAGCCCCGAGCAGCCTTCAGCTACTCTCCTTTCATCCCCCTTTTAACACACATTGTAGAGGCTACCCTCACAGGTACCCTACAAATGGTAGAGGCGCTGAGTACCGTGACGTTGTCGTAAGACAACGCCCAAGGGGTACAGACAACGTACCTCTGCGGAAAGGTCCCTAAATTTAACCTCTTACTAGCCAAGTGAACGCCACCCAAAATTGGGAATTTTTTTTGAGCATACGGGTCCGGTAATATTTTTGTACCCGCCCCAGTAACTAATACATTTTTAAACGCCACCCTCACCAACAATAAGCCATTTACGACCCCCAACTTAGATACGCCCACCCACACAGTACAAAGGGGCCACATTATTTAGTTGCCCACCCAGTTCGATCCCCAGTGCCTTACATAGATATTTACATAGATACATAGTGATATTTCGTTTCCCACCCCCATAGAATAGAGCGGCAATTACACCGATCTAGGAAAGCTACTACCCCACCAGCCTAGAGCCCGCAGGCATCTATATATTCCAAGACTAGACAAAGTAGTGTCATAATAACATTTTACGATCCCCTGGAGAGTTTCCACCCCGTTCAGACAGGTATACACCATGGCACCTCATGCCGACATACCCCATACACAAAATAGGAGGCACCTCATCCACACGGATTGGGATTCCGAATTATTCTTTTTCCTACTACGGAGCCGCCAGCGCCGAATGTACAAAGTGCAGGTACATATACAGGCACTACAAGCGAGGGTAAGCGCGGCACAAGACAAATATATCCGCACCCCCACCGATGAGCGAAAGGCACTCCTCGTTCGATCGCACCGAAATTTGCACGCCATACATCAAGCATTACGGTCCAAGCACATAAAGACACACAGAATTCATCACCGAATGGAAAGGGCATATGGCCACCTCCCTCACAACGCGACCCTACTACGCGTTCGGGCGCAACAGGAGATCTTGACTCACCACTTTACACAGCTCATTGCCGAATATAGCCGGCTGAGCGCCCAATTAATAACCATTATCCCAGCTCAATCCCGTTAACAATTAAAGATACGTGGTCGACGTAGGGAATCATTTTTTTCATCCCTACGCTGAATTATGAACTGTTCATCTTAGTCTGCCACATGCCGAAATATATGCACTAATAAAGTAGCGATTTACATTAATGAGAGCAACAAACCTACTATAGGACCTCAAGTCCTTCTATAGATCCCAGTCAATATATATATATATATATACTCCTTGGTTACACAAATTCGTAGCTACAGTCATTAGTTGGCCAAATTTCACTTTCGCATTTCTCTATTAGGCGCTGATTCCAACCTACATACATATCAATTATGTATGTATGCGTTGCATTTACGCTCTGGCTCATAATTGTTTTACATCTTGTGGGGTTAAAGCACTGTAAATTTTACATTAAAACAATCTTGCCCCCAAAACGAGATATAGGATACTTATCCAGCCAGGAGCATATATATATATATATATATATATATTCAGGCAACAACTACGTCCATGGTCCATAAATATCCTATGTTTTGTGGAATAGTATCGTGTTACACGTTAAAGAGTCTTTTCCCAAACACAATATAGGGTAAATATCCACCATGGGCGAAGGAACGCCCAGTTTTTTAAACAGGAAACGGTAAATGAAGGCCCAATGATTTTATTCCTTCGACACACTAAGTATGCACTTGGATACACAAACAAGTTATACACATTAGGAATACATGATATCTACAGCGACACATTGCATTACAGGCCTACAAATTGCAGATCTCACTTCCATAACGCAGGTTATCCGATAGCCTTAGCCCATTGTGCTACTCTACGGACAGTAGGGAAGAGGCGACATACAGTACACGCCAAGAAGGGATTTATTACCCAGCCAAATAAAATTTTTGCATTTTCCCGAAGTAAGTGGGATTAGACCAAGGAAAGTTTTTTCATACGAGATGCCACACAACAGGCTTTACACGCACATAGAGTCGCGACAGGCCTCAGTACAATACCGGTACATTCTCAGTACACTACCAATACACTACAGGCATTAGGCACAAAAGCCCAGAGTTTTACCTAGCATTTGCCAAATTTAATCACGATGTGATGACAGCACGATTCCGCTAATATCCCCCCCCCCCCTCCCCCGAGAGGAACTTTCTTTGCTTTCCCACTACACAGACGAGAATTCATTGACGCACACCCACGTCAAGTCTTACACAGGTTGTCTTTTATGTGACAGTCAGTACATGACTCACACGCCAGTCGGCGACCGCCACGTGCATGTGACATTTCAATAGCCGCATGGCCACACCACGCCATGGTGTACACTCATTCACAACGCTCTTGACCAATCAGTCTTGCTTGCGGACAGCCTCTGCCTCCAAGGCACGCAGCCACCAATCAGCGCCGCGTACCTAGCTACTACACCGCCCAGCGATTAATGTTATCTCACACTCCGCACTTACGTCTTATCTCAGATGTCACTCCCCCTCGTGTATACTCGACACCGACCAGCCATTATATTTCCACAGGCCGTCCAATCACATCCACGCGCGAGATTCAAATGCCAGTGCCCCCAGGACACATGTTTAATTACCCCCACACTGCCTATTAAGGGGAACACACCCTTGAAATGGAATTCACCCCCTCCCTCACACTTTACCTCACACAGTGAATGCATATTTCACGGCGAGATGCCATTATTTTCGCTACCAAACACGGAGCGCATATGTACACTCCTACCATTATATTTTGCCTACTTAGTTTCTCGTAAAACAATTGAACGTCGATACAGCTTTCTACAGGCACCACCCTACACTTTCGGTGACCACGAGTACTCCTCAGAAACAGCGATAAATACATATTCACGCCCATTAGAGATTTTTCCGGGGCTTATCAAATTTTCCCGCTACCACTTTCTCCCACTTAGGGTCGATCAGAAGCGTTCACTACGGTGACCCGACTATATCCCCCGTCACGCCCCCTTCCCCCTCACAGATTAGTATTTTACCTGTTTACAGTTTTTGGGATACCTGATCCAGATTACACATGCTTCGCATACATCTATTCAACCCCCCCCCCCCCCTTAGGGTAATAAAACCAAACTTTCGCTCCCACACACTTCCGCATTGCGGATAATATATTTTTGACGCATCCTCCCCCCCCCCCCCCCTCCCCCCTTACAGGTGGATTTCGTCCACGAAGGCAGATATTCACTCGAGCCCGCACAGGCGGCATTCTAGGTCACATTTACATAAATGTTACGATTTGTTCAGAGCAAGTCGGCGCCCAGAGGTGGAAATTCCTATCCCACATAATTATATTTAAAACACAGCGACAGTCGGCAGTACCGATGACGTTAGGATATTTTCGGACGCGAGTTTTCACACAACGCGCACTCTATCTTTGTACCGGAATTAGTCACATATGTATACAGCAAGCATTTATAATATTCATTGATATAGTTTGCAAGAACGCTAACGGCACATCGGCCACTGGAAGAAACTATCGATCAAAGGGTATATTTACGCATCCCCGGGACATTCCCAGAAAGTAATAATAAGTGTTTATGGCATAGGAAATTATTTATTTATTTATAATGGACTGACCAGTTGTAGTATATAATTTTTTAGCGTATACGTACAGGTAGTATCTTGTACTACACAGACAGCAGAGCACTACACTTCACGGCCGCAGATGCTAGACGAGATCTAACGTTGTCACCAGGTCAACGTGCGAACCCCCCTTTTTAACACAGAATAAACACTTATACATTTTACACGTTTTCCCCATTCCCCTGTTCATGCGAGGCACTTGGTATTAATGCCATACCAAAGGTGTGCACCATGCTAAATCGCTCTTAGCTAAGTGTTGAGATGGAACACTGCGGAAATAAAAGCCAACAGTGGATTGTAACAATCATTCCCCTGCTAACAAGAGTATTGCCCATATATGTATTTACATTTTAATCCGCATGTGATATTTTTACCTGCATGGGGATAATTAACGCCCGTCCAGTAAGATGTTCCTCGCCAGTTAACGACTTCCTTACTCCTTATAGCACCGCAGGCACCCTCCGATTCTAGCCATCCTTTTACCCCGAAATAACTATTATTAACATATAAACATACCTATTAACATGGGACATACCTTCCCAATCCCATCTACACCTACTAACTGTGGATAAACAAATAATATTCACTGCATTGGCTGGGAGTCCGAACGCTAGGCGCAAGGTCAGCGCACTGTGCCACATCCCCCCCACCGACTCCTGTGAAAAGCACACATTGGTCACCACACAGACACATCTCGCTCTACACTATACCCATTTGGTATATGCATCTGGGGTCTATTGTGGAAGGTGAACACATATTTATTTTTTTCTGTTAAAAGATGGCAAATGGCAAGACTTGCCATCGGCAAACATGGCCCTTGACCTGACATGACATGACATGACATGGACGACGAACAACGGAAAGTCGAAGCAGCGTCGAGTTGGTGCGGGCAAGCGCCCGAGCTGACGGTGTAACTAGCCTATCCCGAAAAGCGGAGGAGGCTACACTCATTTAGCACCAACAACGACGAAGATAGGTCTGCGAGCGGATTCTTGAATAGTTCAGTAAGGGGATTGACCGAATCCGCATCGGACAGGATAGACCCTCCACCCAGTGACGACCCACTTTACTTGACTCTAGTTAGTCTATAAGGTTAAGTAATTCAGCTCCATTGCGCGGAGCTAGAGCCCTGTTTTCGCATACAGGTGAAGAAAGAAGATTATCAAGAAAGAAGACATAATGAATATATAATCTCCCGGGCCGAGGTATGGGCACCGAAGTTCTGCTCTGTCCATGCCCCCGAGGACGATTCCCTACGATTTAAAGAAGATTATCAAGAACGAAGAAAGAAGATTATCAAGAAAGAAGATATAATGAATATATAATCTCCCGGGCCGAGGTATGGGCACCGAAGTTCTCCTCTGTCCATGTCCCCGAGGACGATTTCCTACGATTTAAAGAAGATTATCAAGAAAGAAGAAAGTAGATTATCAAGAACGAAGAAAGAAGATTATCAAGAAAGAAGACATAATGAATATATAATCTCCCGGGCCGAGGTATGGGCACCGAAGTTCTCCTCTGTCCATGCCCCCGAGGACGATTCCCTACGATTTAAAGAAGATTATCAAGAAAGAAGAAAGTAGATTATCAAGATCGAATAAAGAAGATTATCAAGAAAGAAGACATAATGAATATATAATCTCCCGGGCCGAGGTATGGGCACCGAAGTTCTCCTCTGTCCATGCCCCCGAGGACGATTCCCTACGATTTAAAGAAGATTATCAAGAAAGAAGGTTATCAAGAACGAAGAAAGAAGATTATCAAGAAAGAAGACATAATGAAGATATACTCTCCCGGGCCGAGGTATGGGCACCGGAATTCCCCTCTGTCCATGCCCCCGAGGACGATTCCCTGCGATTTACGACGAACCTACAGTTCTCTCCCTGGCCGAGGTTATGGTCACCGTTTGTCACTACGGTCGTGCCCCAAGGAGGGGAACACATTTGTCTTATCTTGAGGATGGGACATGATATGCGATATGCCATAGTGACACTATGGTCCAGAGTGACTTGCACGGTGATATATGTGCGAGTTATCCGTTGGATATATATATATGCGATTTTTCGCGATACAAGTGAGAGAAGGAGTATCCGTACGAATGGATAGTTCAATGAGTATTTGTGCTTACTTTGAAGCCATGAGCTCCAACATGGGACACCCAATCCCCATACAGGGTGCTCAACACTCATCGATATGGATATGCATTATTTTTTTCTCTCTATGGGAATGTGGTCATTATTCTCCTGCGATTAAGTAATGCAATGTATTTTCATGTACCCCTCCAGGTCTAGGTCCAGCGCCGACAACCGCCCAGACGGGTACATGGCACCCCTACGCTTTATCAGCAAATGGTTGGTACTCATGCTCACAGAGACATATATTGCTTTACAGGATACACCGCCAGATGACAAGGGTAAATACCCTATACACAAATTTATGAACAATGCTTTCTCTTCTTTACCAACAGGTGGCGCCATTGTATGTAGCCCTTTGTAAATATTTTGCCCACGCTCAAACACGTCTCCCTCCCCTACTCACATACACGATTTCCCCCTATACACGATTCACTGCATTTTGATTACAGTTACTCAATCCGCACCACGGGGGAGATATGCCTGTGGGATATACCCCACCGCAGGTCGGATCAACATTGATGGATTTTTCTCACCTGAAAATGAGAGGTGCAATCCGGCGGCGAGGGTTGTACTTAACCAGTGTAAGAGACTACCTTCCTCGTTAAGATGGACCGTCTTCCCACAGGGGACGATCCTTGTACATATAAGTTATTCATAGTTTTTGGCCATGGTATAGTATAGTTTGGGATTAAAGAAGTTAGTTGTAGAGCGCTCTAGATTTAATTGTCAAATGTCCACATGAGTGGACGCGATTAGTGTTCTATAGTCAGTTTTAGTGTTGGTGCTACGGCACAGTAGAGAGAGAGTCAGAAAGAGAAATGGAGGAAGAGATACAGAAACAGAGAGAGAGTGTGAGAGAGAAAGAGCAAGAGAAAGGGTTCATTTGTTTGTTTTTGTCTTTTGGTATTTTTAGAGCAGTAATATATATTTTTCCTTTTTCTTTCGGTCCTTCTAAATTCACAGTTGTACAGGTGTCTCCTTTTCTACCCCTCACAACAAACACAGTTTTCTTACCCCCTTAACGACCACACCGAGGCACTTATTTTTCTTTTTTCCTATTCTTTCCGTTCTTTTCATTTATGAGTTTTTACATGTCTTTTCGCCACTCAAGGGCACTTTCAGCACGTCCAGTTAAATCGACGGAGAGTAAGCTAGGCCCTGCAGCTGTTTTTTTTTCCTTGAGCTGGTCCATACTGCTAATTATGTTACTGTTTAAGGATGATGTTAATTAAGACAGATGATGCTTCATGATGATGGTATTAATGATTTATAATAAGGATGATGATGATGACTACTAATGATGATATTACTGTTTAAGGATGATGTTGATTAATGCAGATGATGCTTCATGATTATTTTATTACTGATTAATGATGATGATCTTAATGTTTAATATTATGATGTTCTTAATGTTTAATATTGTACAGTGGATTTTGCCGCTATATTTTTTTTTGTTGTATCACGGATTGTGCCATGTTTTATTGTTGATGCACATGCTATGTAAAAGAAATACTGCCCCCCCCCCCCCCACATACATAAACACCTACACTTGCTCGCTGGGCACAAACCTGACGCTGACGTCTCTACGAGGCACTATACACTGGGCACTGCACGCTGGCATCCACATACATCAATCTACGATAACACCCGCCGCTAAATTCCCAACATCTTCGCTTCTGTCACTCACCCCACACGGGGATCATCACATACCCCCAACAACGCCCCCACATTCTGGGCGAAAGCATATTCTACACCAACAGAAGAACAGAAGAGAAGCAAAGAAGAGCCAAGATTTTTCAAGAACGAAGAGGATGTCCATCTACACATACATACAACATAAACTACCCCTACGGCCTAGTCTCGTCCCGTCATCGAGGACGATGACTAGCTCCGTCGAAGGAGTTGTTGCATCCGAGGGATGCATCCCCATCCCTCCCCTATATCTATAAAACATACACTTAACCATAAACGGATGTCTGCGGCATACTTCACATAAGCTTCTACCAAGGCCAGGCCCAGTGCATAGCAACGACCTCCGGTAACCCAGGCTAGCACCTCACTTCCTAAAGAATCCGCAACTATGCAAACTCGGCAGGCGGATTCTATAAAACACCAGAGGAGAGGTGAGCTGAGGTCAGTCTTCCACAGTGTAACCAGGTGCCGAGACGCTGCCCAAAGCCGTCACATCCAGATTGGTGAGTGTCAAGCGAGCTAACACACTATCACACCAACACTTACAACTTCAGCCCCTTAATTATTGTAAAGATCACAAGCATCGGAATTATTATCTGCTCTGCATAGTTCTATCGTACTCCATCTTGGGAGTACTCATTAAACCTTAGAATCTAAAAGATAGCTGGTCACTTGGTTTATTTATTTAATTAGTTGATAAGATCCTACCCCTTAAATCACTTCCTGGCAGGATCCTGAATAGTACTTAGTTAATTGCTTATTGGTTACTGTAGTCAGCTACTTGCGTCACATTACATTGCCTGCGTGCGCGCTACTCATTAGGAGCACGGCCAGTCAGTCAACATTAGCAGGAAGCCGAGCGGCCTCGTAGCTGCTCCCTCACTCATTTAGTAAACTACCCCTTGTTACCATCCCTTTGAACTACCCAAGCATATTGTACAATTGGGAGTTCTCCCGTCGAGCTGCGTTCACGCCCGAACCGCTCAAACCTACACTTTTTACACTAGAGCCCCGAGCAGCCTTCAGCTACTCTCCTTTAATTCCCCTTTTAACACACATTGTAGAGGCTACCCTCACAGGTACCCTACAGTATATAATGTGGTGTACGACATAGGCCTTACTTGGGGCAAATCCACGAAGACCTGGGTGCAGTAGGCGGGTCGCAACCGATCCCTGTGCCCAGAAGTCCATTGCCAGATTAATAGACATAAGTGAAGTCACGGGTCATAATTGCGTCCCTGAGCGAACAGACATGCAAACAAACACGTTGTTCGAACACAGGACCAATAATTGACCCCGGGAAGAAGAAAACCGCACAGTAAGCCATAAAGCAGTAACATACACAATAATACATACGGAGCATAAAAAGGGGGAAGGTAAAGAAATGACTGCATTCAAATGAAACAGACAGGATTTAATTAAATCACGTTAGGTACGAACATTTCTCAAAGAGACATGATATTAATAAAAAGGGAACAAGGCATCCCGAAAATGGAAGCCGTAGCTCTAAAAAAAATGGAACACGTTCCCTCTACATTGGAAAAACAGAAGAACAGCCCCGAGACAAACCAGGAGTTATCCCTGGTAACGTAGTAGCATGGATACAGTAAAGATAATATAATGTTATTGGTTTTACGTCCCTTTTAACTACCCTGGCTTTTAGAGACGCCGGGGTGCCGGAATTTCGCCCTGAAGGGGATCTTTAACGAGCCAGTAAATGTACTGACATACAGTAAAGAGAGGGACCACTAATCACGATTTGGTATAGTAACGAGTTACTATAACGAACCTGATCAGTAATTACAGAAATGTCCACTGATCTGCTCAGTTATTCTGGCCAGTAATAACCGGGAAGAAGAGAGAACAATTCAAATAATTGGCACAAGAGGAAGTAAAGTAAAGTAAAGGGGTGTAATTGAAAATGGGTGAAAACTGTTCAGCATACAGGACTTGGTTGAAACGATTCATATGTAGTCACTCATTAGTTGAATCTCCTGGTCCGCCACCTATTGCAGAATGGATTTACTCATTCTTAAATCTTCACAGGTGGTTACACAACAACTCGCCTCATTCTTAAATCTTCACAGGAGGTTACACAACAACTCGCCAAAGTTTCAATCTGATGAATGGGATATGAATGCATACGGGACTTGGTTGAAACGATTCGCGCTGTCGCTCATTTGTTGAATCGACTCTTGCGCACCCTATTGTAAAATGGAATTACTAAGTCGGAAATCTTCACGAGAGTGTACATAATAACTCGCCAAAGTTTCATCGCAATCGGATGAATGGTATATGAATGCGTAAAGGACATATGCAGATTACCACGTAATATTAATTTTTAGGTAGAGATTTATGTATATACAGTATATATTATCACTTTCTCGTGGACACGATTACTACTGCAATTTTGCATCAATCGCTTTCAACTTGATACCTAATATACAGGGTTATTCACCTAAGATGTTACTCCCCAATATCTTCTAAACCGTTAAAGATATCAATATTCTGTTTTCACTTTTGGAAATGGTGCTAAGGGGCTCATACATTAACTTATACTGTTTTTTCCTTTCTTTGTGAATAGCTGAGATATTGGCACCAACTTCGTTTTTCTTAATGGAACTATACTAATTTTTGCATACAGGATAAATGATTTCACTGAGACATATTCAACGGAGTTATTATTTTCCAAATCGGACAATAACTTTTTGAGAAATCGATGATATGAAAATTGGGCTGGGCCACGTCCTTCTTTCGGTGACGCGTTGTGTGAGAGCGAATGGCTAGTACATAGCTTGTTGGTGCGCTTAAATAGCGTCACAGGTGTAGTTTGTTTCAAAACAAAATGAATGTCCTGTAATCAGAATCGTAGTCGTTATTATCGATGTTTGGTATTTTGGGAAATGTAAATAAGCGATGAAAAGAAATAGAAAAATGAAGTTTCAGTTGTTGCCTAATAAATTCTTCCGTCACTTAATGTTTGGAATCATGGGACGATTTAACAGATGGTGAAGTACATTGCTATTCATTTCCTATTGTACCCATGTGAGTAATCTCCATGGAAAATATGCTTCCGCCTCCAGCTAGCATCAGGACTCGGGCGTGTACCGTTCCCCCATTGAGCAGTTGCATATTTTGGATTTGAAACTAAAAGGTATCAACTCTACAATGATAAGGCACAACTCTATTCTAAGACTTTAATTCAGTAATAAAATCATGGCTTCAAACAAATAAAACAATCCCAACAAACATAAAACAAAATCAAACAAAAATATTACTTCCACAATCCACTAATATTAACATAATATCATCATAATAAACTCATATCATAACTCAAACCTTTACCCTTATATCAACTTTACAATTCACTCTAGTGCGCTGATGCACATACAACTTCAGAAACAAACTGTACTGTAATTCTTCTGTCATCCAATGTGACTTCTTTAATTTCACAAAATTACTTATTCCTTAAACCTCGTCTTAATTTGACAATTATGTGTGTTTGATCTTTCTCTTCCCACCAAATGCTTTACATGCATTAGCCTATTCAGGTGTTGCACAACAATCTACGTGCAACTCCATAATTATGTCAAGCTACCCCTACACTTCCTCTATTTATATAGCTCCACTGCATGCCGTTGTGATTTCATCTTAAAACTTTAGTTAACGCTGTGTCGGACGGTACTATTAAACTACCCTTGCGCGCGTAGCCTGTGGCGTTAAGTAACCAACTTCTGAAAAAGTTGTCAGTGACAGTAATAAATGCAACCTCCAACCATTCGTTAGATTGCTAAAAACATGAACCATCAGGGTGATCTATAATTACCAATGTGTTCTTAAACCACATGACTTCATAACTCACTATAACAATGTTTCTTTCAATGCAAGCAAGGTCTTAAATCTTTCCTCTCAAAACGCTAGCCTTCATGGTACGTTTAGCGACCCAGCCCCTTGGAGCTGTCTGTATACATTGGAACGGAGTAGGGGTTGTTCACAGCTGTAAACCGACCCTTGTCTCCCTGATTCCTGGACTTCATCTCCCCAAGCAGTATTACGACTTTTAAAGACAATACCGTGGTCACAGTGACACACACATATCCCAATGGATTTAAACTGAATATTATGCAAATAGGTATTGGATGAGCTTTAACAATTATTCCTACCCTGAGGATATAATAACTGGCACCAAATAGGTCCATTTCAACAAAAAGGCACGAGATTCAAAAAAACATTGGTCTAGTAGGATAACCGGTAACTTAAATAAATGCTGCGGTCAGCCCACATGCTGCCGTCATAAGATTCGCTTCACAAGAGCCGAATCACTCAATAATAAGTTCTCGGGCGATCAGATAGAATGCAGAGGTGTCCAACGTTCTCCTCTCACCTATCACAGGATTCGAACCCGGAACATTCCATATCCATCATCAGAGTTAGGGTCCAACACTAATTACACTCTGGCACAAAGCACATATCCCAGTATACCCACGGCATACGAGATTTCATACGTCGAATAGAATACCTGGTTCCATGACCTAATGTTATAATCTTCGTCCGTTAATTATTAAGAGAAATCTATCAATTACTCTATAAGCTTTTACACAAGCTGCAAATTAAATTCACTAGAAAGCTTTTCCATTTCCTTGCATAATTATATTCCCATTAATACAATATATTTAATATTAAATTCTTTTCTCAATCCCTTAATGTAATCTTACTGTATAATCGTACTGCTTAGATCGATAAGTCTTCCAATTAGCGTAAATATTTCTTGCTTAACACATTTTTCCTGATGTATTCATTCATACCTTTATTATTCATTATTATTATCATTATTCTTACTGACATAAATTACCAAAATCCGACACAACTTAACCATCTTAACATCCGAACAACCGTGTTTGTTACGTTACATTTACATTACTGATTTGCCATTTTATTAAAAGTGGTAACGATTAATCCACTCACTGATGTAACAACATCTCAACTCTACTCAAATCTACACAATAATGATTAAACCTGGAGGGTCTACCTCCTAATACTGATTTTTTACTGGCATCTTTATAATTCTGAAATCACATTACATGCAGAGGCCTATACTTCTACATAATCATAATTTGTGGGGTACTCACATAGGCTCATCATGGTGGCTCCAACCACTTATATCCTTCCGGGTCGCCTGCCATATGCAGATTTAGTGCGACATTTGCATCTTGAATATACACATTTTACGATACATTTCTCTCACCAACCGCACGGCACTTTTCATTTCTATAAAGAAGCTATTGCTTCCAAAACACATGACACTTTATGACACTTATGATACCATTAATTTAAAAGATATTTCACATATGATTTACACATAACACACGTCACTTTTTACACTTTTCATTGGTTGAAATTCCCCGGCAAAATATCAGAATGGCAGGCGTCGACGGCATCTTCCGTGCTCCTACCAACTCCTGATTGAAAGTCTGGTTCATCTGCCTCCGGAATTCACCAACAGTCTATCAATAATCCCACGGTAAACTTCCTGCTTTGCATAAATATGCTTTTTTCCGTCCTAAGCGTTACTATTTGGTATTCTTAAGACATTACCAAATGCTTCGTAAAGTTTCTCCCAGCGCATTCCAGCGTAATAAGACATGTATAACCAGTCAATACATTATACACTGCGCTTAACATTGTACATAATTTTTACACAGCTTATTACCTTCCATAGTTCTTCAACTTATATCACACGGTACTTCCTATGTGAACACAAACCATTGTTCGTACTGCTGACATCACCTGCGGCACGACTTTCCTTAATAAAGCCTTCTAAAGGTTTTACTGCGCGGCTTCCCAAGTTGAAGTCCGGGCCTCCTTCCTTGACTTCGGTAATACGCATTTCACACAATAACGTTCGTTGATTACCGTACTTCTCATTATTTCATGACCATGCATGATTATCTTCTCACTTGGTGCATTACGATGTGCGGTGAATATAATGGTTGACACTCAAATGTTCAAGTCTTTGTTTGAGCGTCCTTTCCTGAGCCGGACCGACATACGTTCCGCGCTCGAGTCTGTTCAAAAACTACTGCTACTGTCTCCGACTGTCTGACAACGACTGACTTCTGCTAAGGGTCAACTCCCTTATATTGGTTTCACACAAAAAGTAGAGCTAAATTTCCCGCGCTATCTCAACTCCTCTCCCAGCGTGATTCTGGTCTCGAAACCATGCTCATCGGGTTCCTTTTTCTTCACTGATCCCAGAACTATCTGCGTGCTGAGGGATCGATCGGCCAATTAATTAATATTAATTGCTTTTCCCATGGCTTGGGGACGCGGTTTCAGTGGGAATCCCTGGCGACAACGTCAAACCCAGCCGCGAACATCAATCGTCCTGTGTCCCTACGCACTTTATTAAATATGCGTCAATTTCGCAGATTAAAGGCTCTAAAATTAGCCTCCTGGCTAAAGATTCACCTGTGTGCAACTCTCATGTCATTGCATTGCTCCAATTACGAGTAATCAATGATTTTCCTTGGGATCTTCTCATCCCACTCCCATTTTCCTTCTCAAACGGGGAAGAACCTGGTCATTATTCAACCCCCCGACCCCTTCCAGACGACTTAACTAGGTCAGCGAGATTGACACGGCTCCAAGAGTCTCCTCTTACTATTCTGGGCCTATAGTAAAACGTCAAACTCTCTACTTCTGCGTTCTAAGTCCAGCATAGCCTACTCCAAGTAGTCCAATAATGCTGTATTCCGCTCCTTTTCCCTGCATTATTTTAATAAATAATGTCATTATCAACTGAAATCACACCAGTGATTAAATACATACTTTCCTCTAGGGGTTTTTACAATGAAACTCCCTCAACAGATCTCGGGTTCGTTCCCTGGTGGAACCTTTATTCTGAGATCCCAGTCTCTGAGATCCACGTTCGATATCAGTCAGCATAACCCCCTCGGGTTCACTATAACATGTAGAATAAATAGGGTTATTCACCTAAGATGTTACACGTAAATAACGTCTAAACCATTAAAGGAAGGAAGGAAGATTGTAGTTGTACGTGACCGTGAATCTTGTGATTATGAGCCACGGGACCTCCTTTTTACGTGGAATCCGAACCACAGGACATGGCATTTCACTTCGAAAAGCTCGCATGCATTGACCGGGAATTGAACCCAGTCCACCTTGGTGAGAGGCCAACAGCTTGACCTCTTGATCGTGGTAGAGCCGGAAATCGAACCTCGGACCTCCGGGATGGCAGCTAAGCATGCTGACCACTACACCACGCAGGCGACCTCTCCAGACTAAAACACTGCAAGGGGTATAGAGAAGAGCTGTTGTTATTTCATTTCCGTGGCTTGGACATCGTGGTCATGTAGGCCCATGTGCTTGGGTGTGTGTACTGTATTTATGTTAGAAAGTATCTGATAACCTGTGTTATTGTGAAGTCTCTAGTGGTATACTGTATTCCTAATTTAGGTGAGGAATTGGGACGGAGGCGGCCGTTGTCGCCAGTAAGGAACCCTCCCGACATTTGCCTGGAGTAGTCGTGGGAAACCACGGAAACACTTCCAGGATAGCTGAGATGGGTATCGAACCCACCTCTTCTCAGTTTGCCTAACGAGGTGGAGTGTACCCCGTTCCAGCCCTCCGACCAGAATTAAATTGCTTATCAGAGCCGGGAATTGAACCCAGACCACCACAGCGACAGCTACGTATCCAAGCCGCTACACGTGTTTAAGAAAGTCGACGGGGTATAGAGAAGAGTGACTGTTTGTTGTTACATAATTTCATTTCCGGGGTTTTGATAGCGTGGTCAGGTAACCCCGTTTGCTTGGGTATGTGTGGTGAGTTCGCCAGTCATACAATAACGTTGCACATCACATTATGTGTACGATAGTTTACAGTGCATGCCTGGTATCCGTTCTGTGGCTGGAATCACACCCACGAACCTGCTTGCCCGACTGCACGCTGTCTGATGCGGCATGCACAACAGCGTATGTTGTTTTTTATTGATATCTCAAAAAGTAACTGTCCGATTTTGAAAATACATACTTAAACTTGTACGCAGTTGAACTTTTAGACCAGCCCTATGAATTCGTGCCGTTCCATTCAAAATATGGAGCTAGTATCAATATCTCGGTTATTACTTCCCCCATTAGAACAAGTAGCACATTATTTTCCATCCCCTGGATATCATTTACGCATATAAAAACAGAATACCCATATCATTAATGGTTTAGACGTTATTTCCGTGTAACATCTTAGGTGAATAACCCTATTTATTCTACATGTTATAGGATATGAATAGCAATGTACTTCACCATCTGTTAAATCGTCCCATGATTCCAAACATTAAGTGACGGAAGAATTTATTAGGCAACAACTGAAACTTCATTTTTCTATTTCTTTTCATCGCTTATTTACATTTCCCAAAATACCAAACTTTGATAATAACGACTACGATTCTGATTAGAGGATATTCATTTTGTTTTGAAACAGACTACTCCTGTGACGCTATTTAAGTGCACCAACAAGCTATGTACTAGTCATTCGCTCTCACACAACGCGTCACCGAAAGAAGGCGTGGCCTAGCCCAATTTCCATATCATCGATTTCTCAAAAAGTACTCTGCGGATTTGGGAAATAATATCACCGTTGAATATGTCTCAGTGAAATCATTTATCCTGTATGCAAAAATTAGTATAGTTCCATTAAGAAAAACGAAGTTGGTACCAATATATCAGCTATTCACAAAGAAAGGAAAAAACAGTATAAGTTAATGTATGAGCCCCTTAGCACCATTTCCAAAAGTGAAAACAGAATATTGATATCTTTAACGGTTTAGAGGATATTGGCGAGTAACATCTTAGGTGAATAACCCTGTATATCCCTTTAAAATCTTGGTTGTGTTCGTTAATGGGCAAAATCGGACCAAGGGGGTGAAAATGGGGACCTTTCTCGAAAAAGTGAAATATCGCTATAACTTTCGTAATATGTGAAATATTGAATCCATTCAAAGTTCATACTATTCTTCGGATAAGGGCCAAAAATATGTTAATAAAATTTTTGATAGCACAAACCATTGACCAAAGGGGTGATGAAAAGTGGGTTTTTAGAGAAACAAAAATAATCTCTCTTAATTCTAAGACACATGGGATTAAACCCCAAATTCGCAAATCGCATAAAACTAACTCTTACAGGCACTAAATCAAAAGTTAAATTCAGAGGTGAATTCTGACCCATTTGAAGTCACAACCGATATACGACAAGGTGATGGCTTATCGCCATTACTAATTGTGCATTAGAAATGGTGATGCGAGAATGGTCTAAGAAATGTTCTTCATATGTAAAAATAAGTTGAAAAATTCAAACAAACTGTCTTGGTTTTGCAGACAACATGGCATTATTGGCAAAAGATTTAGAGGAAGCCCAAACACAGATATCAGAGCTTCAGACCTTTGCAATTAAAATTGGCCATAAGATATTGTAACCGAACTTTAGGTTACAGAGATCACTTTCGATTTTCTGTTGGTAGTAATTATTTTAGTTTTCAGGTTGCCAGCCATGGCCACCTGTTGGTAGAGCACCACAGAGAATCTTGTGGGTTACGCCATAGAGATTCTTGGTGGTGTTCCAACTTTTGCTGACAGGTGACTTTGTCGAAGGGCAACAACTGAAACTTCATTTTTCTATTTCTTTTCATCGCTTAATTACATTTCCCAAAATACCAAACTTTGATAATAACGACTACGATTCTGATTACAGGATATTCATTTTGTAGATAGTTTATGCTATGAAATGGATGTTATCTTGTGGAGAATAGGATCGGAATGTTGGGATGTGTAGGTAGTAGGGTTGTTGGGAAGAGTGATGGATATGTTGTTTTTGTGTCTGCTTGTTGGGATAAAAAAAAGAAAGAATGGCAAGGTTTATTTTGAAAGGCTTATTGAAGTAACAAGAATAATGAAAGAAGAGTATCAAGTACTATGATTTGGTTTGTCCATGCAGACATATTACCATGAAAAAGTGGAGTAATAAGAAAGGAGCAGAAGAATATTAAGCTTTGTGAGGGGTATTTAAATTTTATTATGAAGATAGTTGTGCATACTGTGTGAGAGATGCAGGTAAATGGAAGCCTGCTTACATGTTGACAAACAGGTACCGTATTGATACTTTTTGATTGCCAGAGAAGAACTTGAAAAGAAGAATTTGTAAGTGGAGAAGAATGAAAGTTGTTTTGGACACTGTACTGTGCAGGTAATGGAAGCTTGCTTTTATTAATAAATGTGTATATTAGCGAAGTCGGTGTACTGTACTTTGTGTGATTCTTTTAGCAAGTATATCGCCCCGCTACCCTGAGGTGGCAAACTTCAATATTATATTTATTACAATGGTAGTCTAATTTAGGGGCATTATCATATTTATCACAATGATCGCCCAACGGTGGGGCATGTTGTTGTTGGTTGACTCGGACCACTATTTGGATTTTATATTTATTACAATATCATTTGAAAAAACAGAAATCATGCCACTAAAACGAACACCATTAAAGGAAATACAAATTAATGATACAAAAATTAAAATAGTAACACTATTCAAATATCTAGGAGAGTTAATAACAAACAACTTAAATGAGAAAGCATAGTGATAAGCAGGGCTCGTATTTTTAGGTAAAAATATTTTTTATGTAAATACATATTTTGAGCATTTTTTCTATAAATACATAAATTCCTGATTTTCACTTATTAGCACATAAAAAGACATAATATTTACATTTTTTAAATCAGTATGCTAGATCTTTGAGTTTATTGCATTTTTGTTCTGTTTTACTTCAACGGGGAACAGCCTGTGAGTTATCTAATCTTCATGCAGAGCGTATGTCAGTTTGCAACTGTGTTATTCTTAACATGTTGCCCCGTGCCACTCACTGTGAAAGCCGGGGATTTCCTTGTACATAGCCATATTGCACCACGTGCTATACACCCTCCCCCAGCTACCTGGAACCAGTGTCACTCACATGCAGATCATTTCTGGTACTGTGAAGTGTAAGGCAGTTCTACGATGCCTAAAGTAAAAACAACTACAAGTTATCGTCTGTTGCAGAATTTAAAGAAAATTTTATTTCTGATGGGGGCGTTCTGTTCTGCCGATGATGTGGGAAAGCAATCATGGCTGAACTGGGATCTCAAGTTGCACAACACCTCAAGGGCGCCTTCAGAATAAGTGTTTCGCGATAATCGTCGTTCATTTGTGATGGACAACCTGAAGATCTATCTCGTTGTGTATTGTAATGCTTCAGCAGTCAGTGAGACATCGAATAAATTGCATTCATGAGTACTGCATATTGTTAATATTCACATTAATGAACTAAATTATAATAAAATATTTTTACTTTTTCGTCACATATTTCAGGTATTTTTAATACATAAAAAATAAATATTTTCCCGATTTTTTGCACCTAAAAATCCGACCCCTAGTGATAAGACCTGGGTTGCAATGTGGTTCCACAGATTTGCCTTTTGATGGTGTTTTGTACCTTTTTTTTTAGGGATAATCGCATGTTTTCAAGGGTTGTTAGTGTTCTTTCAAGTGATAGTGCATATTGACTTGCGGATTGGTGCTTTCTTGTTGGAATGGTTAAATCAATTTACAATTTGTGTTCCGATATCCCAAATAGCAGCCATGTTATTTTTGTTTGACATTGATTGGATATTTTGTAGTTCTGGGCTTCAATGATCATGAAATTCCACGGCCATCTATGATGCCCGAGGCTCCTGACGTCTAATACCCGCACGCTTTTATATGTTTGGTTGATCTTTCCGGGAGACAATCGATGGACAAATATATAAGGTTATGTTCACAATATTCACATAAATCCAGCAGTTCCAGTTTAGCCTAAGCTATTATCATTACTGGATTCGTCGCGTGCCTACTCAGCGATTAAATAGCGTCCGCTTCTATGCGTCCTTGAAGTAGCTGTCGATCCATAACTTTTATATTACTTACAATTTTTATATGTATGTTTTTTATAGTTGTTTTATTGTAGATAGCTTATAATTTTGTATGGCCAGGATTTTCCTGCTACGGAATGCAGTAGACCGTACAGACAGCGACTCAACGCCGAGTGTTGGGCGGCGGAAAATAACCTGACACCCTAAAGGAGTCAACGGCTGTGGGCGGATCAACTCCTTCAGGAGGTTGATGGTACCTTAGTGGAGGAAATGACACTAAAATTACATCAGGCAGCGTCTGTTCTCCAGGTTAGGTGCGGCTGCCAAAGACGTCTGTTCCTCATGTTAGAGGCGGCCTTTATTTTATCCTACAGTAGGTTGGCGGCAGGAAGGGCATCCGGCTGTAAAACATTGCCATATCAAACAAAAATGCGGAGTATTTTCAGAGATAGTGAGACAACGGCTAGGGCGTACCCCACAAGCGACGCGTTGGGGTTCCGCCTGACCGTATCATGAGCGAATACGGCTAAAGAAGATAGCTCAGAGGAAAACGAAACTTAAGGAGACCAAAAAAATGAAGATTAATAAAGGCTCTCCGTATAATGACAGGAAGGGGTAGGGAAGTTTCAGATATATGATGGAAAGAAGAAGGGTATCCATTCTCTGCGTACAAGAAACTAAATGGAAAGGAAGTAGAGCAAGGGAGATCGGAGGAGGCTACAAATTGTACTTCTTCGGGACAAACTGCAATAAGAATGGAGTTGGAATAATTTTAGACCAGAAAATGAAGGAAGGAGTAGTGGAAGTGATTCGAAAATCAGACATAATTATTGCAATGAAAATACACCTTGATGGAGAACCATTGCATGTGATAAGTGTATATGCACCACAGTTGGGATGTAGTCAAGAGGAGGAGGACTGTTTCTGGACAGAGATGGATGAAGTACTTCGGGGAATACCAAAGAACGAGAGGTTGTTTATAGGTGGTGACCCCAATGGACACGTGGGAGAAAATAACGTAGTAAATGAAAGGCTACAGGGAAAATATGGAGTTGGACAGAGAAACAATGAAGGGGAAAACCATTACAGACTTTGCTGCAGCAACAGACATGGCGATAGTAAACACCTATTTCCAAAAACCTTTAATCAGCGCTTGACATATAAAAGTGGTGGTAGATATTCACAAATCGATTACATCCTATACAGAAGAGAGATGTGAGCGACTGCAAAGTGCTAGCTGGAGAAGTAGTCGCACCCCAACATAGACCAATAATTTGCACCGTGAGTTGGCAGATCACCAAAACTTAAAGGAAAAAGAACTGTACATAAACCAAAATGGTGGAAGCTTAAACAACCTGACTTGCGGAAGAAATTTGTGGATGAGGTCCTGGGACATACTACCGGAAAATGTAAAATTGACAAAGATATATGGTGGTGGAGTGAAGAGGTGCAGAAATGTATCAAGGACAAGAGGGAGGCAAAGAAGAAGTGGGATATGGAAGGAGAAAACGCCAGAGAGGAGTACAATTTAGCAAAGAAGGAAGCAAAGAGAGCTGTGGCCAAAGCTAAAGCAGAGGCATGTGCTGATTTATATGAAGACCTTGAGACCGAAGAAGGCCAAAAGAGAATCTTTAGAATTGCACGAGAGAGAAGTGCAGCCAAGATGTATATCGGACAAGGGCTATTAAACAGAAGATGGTAGATTGCTTTGGAATGACACTGACAGTTTAGAAAGATGGAGGGAATATTTTGAGAAACCACTGAATTACGAACATCAGACAGCAATGGGAGAAGAAGGTGAGGCATCTATGGGAATTGTGCAAAATATCACCAAAGATGAGGTGGAGAAGGCATTACAAAGAATGAAGAATGGTAAGGCTTTAGGACCAGATAATATACCTGTGGAAGCTTGGAAGGCTCTGGGAAATGAAGAAGTGATTTGGCTCATAGGTCTATTCAACAGCTTACTAGAGGATGAAGAAATGCCGTATGAATCGAGAAAGAGTGGGCTGATTACAATATATAAAAGAAAAGGGGATATTCAATCTTGTAATAACTACTGAGGAATCAAACTGATGAGCCAAACCATGAAATTATGGGAGAGAGTGATCGAACACAGACTGAGACAGGAAGTGGTGATTTGCAAGGAGCAGTTTGGTTTCGTGCATGGCAGAGGAACAACAGGTGCCATATTTGCCCGGAGACAAATAGTGGAGAAGTACATCGAAGGCAACAAGAGCTTGTCGATGGTCTTCATTGATCTGGAAAAAGCGTACGACAGTGTACCAAGACCGGAAGTATGGAGGAGCCTACGACAAACACTTGTGCCAGAGAAGTATATACGCCTGATCCAAGACATGTACAAGGACAGCAGAACCATGGTCAGATGAATATCTGGAACTACAGAATCCTTTCCGGTGAACGTTGGAGTACATCAAGGTTCCGTCCTCAGTCCATTACCTTTTGTACTCGTCATGGATGTGTTGACAGAGGGAGTCAGGAAGGAAGCTCCATGGTCCATGATGTTCGCTGATGATGTAGTCCTGTGTGCAGAGACGAAAGAACTTGCAGAGGAATGGAGAGAAGCACTAGAAAGCCGAGGAATGAAGATAAGCAGATGTAAGACAGAGTTCCTGAGCCTGAGGGGTGCTGAAACAGGTTGAAAATTGGCTGGGGTAGAGATCCCAACCGCAAGTTCATTCAGATATCTTGGCGCAGTTACCCAAAAGGAGGACTGTAGGAGCAAATAAAGAGCAGGATACGGTCGGGATGGTTCAACGGGAGGAAAACATCAAGTGTACTGTGCGACAAGACGGTACCAGAAAAATTTAAAGGGAAGGTACACAAGGCCGTGGTGAGACCAGCAATGATAGACGAGGCAGAAACCTGGCAGATAACTAGGAGATGGGCAGAAAAACTGGACGTGTCAGAAATGCGTATGCTGAGATGGGCAAGTGGACATACAAGGTTGGACAAAGTGAGAAATGAAGTGATTAGGAGACGACTTAGCGTGGTGCAAGTTTCTGAGAAAGTCAGAGAATCTGGCCTCAGATGGTATGGTTAAGAGTAGAGATCAAGATTATGTGGGCAATATGATGATGGAAATGCTTCCACCAGGGAAACGGAGTCGAGGACTACCAAAAAGGCGATGGATGGACAGCATTCAAGGAAGTATGAAACAGCGGGAGCTTGTGGAGGAAATGGTCCGGGATTGAACAACGTGGAGGCGGAATATCCGCTTAAGTGATCCCACATTAGTGGGATTATTCATGCTGGAGAAGAAGAAGAAGATATATTCAAATAAGAACAAACAAGTTATCTTTGGCACAAAAATTAACATGGGAAACTTACAGAAAGAAATGCTTATCAATTAATGCAAAAATTAAACATTACAATACTGTCATATAACCGGAAGCCACATACGCAGTAGAAACATTATTCCATCTAAATGAACATTCTAAAACCGACAGATTACAGAATATCATAAGGTGAATAGGTAGAACTTGTATCAATAAAGGATATAAAAGAGATGGGCAATGGCGAATAATACCTAACAATATGGAAAGGAGAATCAAAGTATGGAAACTCAAGGAAAAGGAAGTCAAGGAAGAATTCCAGAAGATAATAAGGGAAAGGATGCCAACAGACAATCCTAAAACAGGGGAAGGGGAATGGAAGCAATTCAAGAACACAATGGTGGAAGCTGCAGTGGCAGTATGTGGAAGAACTAGCAACAGAAAGCGGTGTAAAGAGACACCACAATGGAATGAGAGATTAAAAGAAGCTGTGGGAAGGAAGAACAGGGCTTTCAGAGTGTGGTTCCAGGAAAGAACTGATCTGGCAAGGGAAGATTATAAGATAAAGAAGAAAGAAGCAAACAAGATTGTCGCAGAGGAGAGGAAGAAGTGGATGGTAAAGTGGACAGAGATGATGGAGGAAGACAGCAGAGGAAATAAGAAAGTACTTTATGGGATGGTCAAAAGTAAGAGAAGAGGTCTGCGAGAGGATGTGGTAATTTTTTTTTTTTTTTTTTAGCGTATGGCTTTTAGTGCCGGGAGTGTCCGAGGACATGTTCGGCTCGCCAGTTTTGTAGCTGCTTCGAGACGGACACCCAATGGGTGAGCTACAAATACCGTTGGGGAGGAATGTTGGATGGGAGGGTCGAGGAGTTGGAAGGTAGCGGCTGTGGCCTATAGTTAGGGACCAACCCCGGCATTTGCCTGGAAGGAAGATGGGAAACCACAGAAGACCATCTTCAAGGTTGCCGGCGGGGGGATTCGAACCTCCTCGCCTCCCAGATGTGAGCGACTGCCAACAGTCATGCCGCAACGACCTCGGCTAACTCACCCGGTGATGTGGTAATGATGGACAAAAACGGAAATGAGGTACTGTACCCGATACCTAGTTGAGGCTATCGGCTACGCCAGCAGACATTAAGCCGTAGTTGAGATTTTGGGAAGAGTTAAGAAAAGATAGCGCTCAGATCGAGTCAAGAGGAATGTCAGGATGACGTAGAAGGTCTAGGATTTAGAAGGCGCTGACCGCAGTCAAGCAGATGGATTTATGGATGGAAATATGAAGCTTTATTAAGATCTATATGGAACATGGTATTTAAACATCTCAGTAGAGAAGATATAACATGCATTATATGTGGTAATAATTTGAAGGAAGTCAGATAACCCTTAAGTTATTTTATAACTTAATAGCCGAGATGATGGGGGTTCGAGATTATAGTTGTGACGCAAGACCACAGTGGTGGGGAGGACGTCACGTGACCGCACCAGGCAGGTAAGGGTCGAGGCAGTGCAGACACTGTCAGTCTAGCTCTGTGAGCCAAGCAAGAGAGTCGAGCTGAGTAGCACACGCCTAGCGCATGGTACAAGGTCGCGCAGCGAACAGAAACTGTCACGGAAAGTGAAAGCGACAGTTTCAACTTCTCCGAGCAGCGAACGACAAGTAGGTCAGTGGGCCGGGCGGACATCCGCAGCAAACAAGCATAGGAGGCCGGGGTCTTTAAAACAGCATTGCGAGTAGTTGGAGAACTTTATTCCAAGCTGCATTTCAACGCAGAACGACATAGTAGAGCGACATGGCGAGGCCAGCTTTAGGCGGAGATGATTATAGCATTGCAGTAAAACCGAGCGGGTTAATTCCAACATTATACGCAAGCATTATAACAGAAGCTGAACTTCATTACTACGTTGAGTTGGAACGTTTATTCAGCATTTGAATTATAAAGACAAATAGTTACGTGATACTGCAACTTTGAACTTCGAATGAACATAGTTTTTCTTAATGACATTACGACTATGCATTTCATAACGCATTCCAAGTAACATTAACAATTTCTAGGCAAACGGAATGTTGTAAGCAAATGCACTTAGGAACATTAGCACGTGCATTAATGCAATTATTTCTTATGCAGTGTTATGAATTACCGAGTATGAACACAGCTACAGGGTGTTTCATAAACGTAGACACTCTGATAAAACAATTTTATTTTCTACAAGTGAGGCTAAACCGCTGTGGAAATTGAACTTTCAACACTCAAACTGAACATTGTATAGAACAGTGGCGTAACGTAGAAGAAGAATAGGGGGTCCGCTGTTTCTATGAACTTTTTCGTGAGGATTTGGACAATATCCGCTATGGATAACCAGAAGTTCATCATGTCGGAGTAAACGCAGACAGAGACGCGATGGCACCACAGAGCGATGGATTCGATTCCTGACGAGAAGGAGGTCCACCAGCTGATTCACTTGGGATTCGAAGGCAATCGTCATTGCATGGATGGAATGATATTCACGCCGATCTTTCGAGAAATTCATTACATAGGGAAAATCGACGATCTTTGAAATTTAGTAACAGCTGATTATGAGAAGGTACTGTAAGAGTTATAACTTTCTGATACGATTATTTTCATGAATACTGGGCACACATGTATATGTTTCTAATAGGAGTGATACGATTGTTTAAGACATGGCTTTGACTTTATATGCTTCGAAATTTTGCTAGAATATGGCGTGACCATATGATATGGCAGGCATCATTATACGAAATTCTCACCATTGGTTGGCTTTATTAAGCAGATGTTGGGTCTTTTAGACATTTTTCCAGTAACGATAGTTTTTATGAATAGTTTTTTTTTGTGTGACGAGTGTTTCGAACTCGTGATCTGCAATTGATTATCCAAAATTACTTCGTCAGTTCATTGCATACTAGCGAGTGTGTATTATTCATCAGTAGGGATTTTTTCCATTGGATTGTTTGGAGATATTAAGATGTTATTCACTTTAGTGAATGAATATCGCTTTTATATGACAACTAGAGACTTGTTGATTCCTATCTGGTACATTCACTCACATAGTCTTCGAGATGGGGTCTTTCGTATTTATACGATTGTATGGTGGTTACTCATCTTACCCATCGTTTAGGGCACTATCATTTTAGTCGACGGGGCGAGGTCTTTCGTATTTATACGATTGTACGGTGGTTACTCATCTTACTTGCCATTGAGGGACTCATTTTTATCATCCGAGTGTACATGAGATTGTAAGTGAATCAAACAAGGAACTACTAGTCACATATCAGTCGAAATTTTGTTAAATAAAGTAAAGATAAATGTCATCAGGGTTACATTTGTAATTCTTGTTTGCCAATCCAATATTTTGTTGCTATACTCTTTTGAGAGTACTTTCAGTTTAACAGCTGGTACAGCTGATGCTTTTGATGATTTTTATAATTGAGTTTGATACCTTTGAGAAGGATTTAAAGTAATTGAATCTTGTAAGATGAATCATTAATGGTCAGATTTATTTTAAGGCAGATCAGTATTGCAGATTTTGATATGAGAGATTATCGCACATTGGTGTTTTTCTGTGATGTGAATTATGAAAATTGTAAGAGAATTTATGCTATTTGAAAGCAGATCTTGAATTACTAAGGTAATATTTTTTCCAATTGTTTAAGAAGTTGTCTAGATGTGATCAGAGTAATTACAGTTATTGGAGATTGTGTGCGGTGATAATTTGAAGCCAGTTATATATATTTTTTGTAGATCATGCAACATGGTTAAGTGAAGTTTGTGATAGGCATTTTGTGGAAGTTGCCAAGTGATAGTTGCAATGTTGCTAATGCATTTTGAAGCAGACATGAGGTTGTCGAACCCAGTCTAGCGTAATTGCTGAGATTCATGCTGTATGTGCTGAATATTTATGGAGTTTTGTGGAATAATTGTGGTATTCAAATGTGATATTTGAAGAATTGAGGATATATAATGTAGTTGCGGATAGTCAGATCCAACGTGATGTCGTGAAGGCAATAATATTTTTTGGCATGAAAATTAAATACGAGATATAACTTGGATGTGATAAAACTGTAAGACAACGTTCTATAACCCATATTAAACAATTTGTTAGGAAATTAAACAAATAAATAAAGTTGATAATACAAGATTTTCTGAGAATAATAATTAATGAAATAATAATCTGAAATTTAAGCATATTAATGATATGACCTAATGAAATAAAAATCAGAATGACTAGAAGAAATAATAAGAATCTAAATAACCAGAAGAATGAAATTTAAATAAATTGATAAATTAAATTTTGGAATAAATCAATGAATTAAATAAATGGATGAATTAAAGATTGGATAAATAAGCTGATTTAAATAAATTAATAGATGATTGGATAGATGATGAATAACTGAATTAGAAGGTGATAATTAATTAAAGAAGCTGATGATTAATGAATTTATATGGAATCAAAATAAATTTAATTGAGATATAATTTGAGGAATTGCAACTTGAGTTGAGGAATTAAACAATTTGTATTGATGATTTAAGATGATTTAATCTGAAGTAGATGATAAAATAAGAGTGTGTGAATAATTAGAAAGCATAATGAAGTGATGATAATAATTTTCATTTAAATGATTTAATGGTGATGAGTTAATGATTCTGACAGGAATATGTTGAATTTTGAAATGAGAATTAATGTGAGAAATATTTAATTTTGATGATGATGATAATGATGACCAATGAGCCGTGAATTTTCTGTAATTCACAAACAAGTAATTATGAATGACAATGTAAATAGTGTAAATTAATTATTCGATGTTTAGGAGCATTTTACTAACATGTTCAACATTTAAATTATGCCATGCAAGCCATAAATTGCGTGATATTTAAAATATGTGATTATAATATGTGTATGTTTAGACAGATTAATAACTTTTTCAAATCCACATTTATGATGTTAAATTAAAGAGAAATTAGGTCTCAGGTATGACAAATGTCAGTGACGAAAGACATAGTGCTACAGTGATCCTGAGAACCCAAGAGAACTTTAGAGATTTTTCTTGTTCTATGTGGATGAAATATTTTTGATTAGAAAAGAGATGGTTCGATTTTTGGACAATGACAATTTAACGTTGGCATTCGACCATACTCTCAGGTAGGAGGAATATTTAAAATGTCTGTCTGACTATCAAAGTGAAATAAATTTGTTTTTATCTTAGTTGTGATCTGATGATGATGTGATTTTCCTTTTTCTTTCCTTGTCTTGAGTAAGGCTTAACCAGGAAAGGAGGTGGTTTGCTAGGAATTCAGTTGATGGCGCCCATTTATATTTGCATTTTTTTTATTAAACTTAAGCCCGTAACGACCCTAGAGATACTTTGTCTCGTGATACCCACTGCTTTTTCGATAACTCAGCTGAATTTCCGACACATTCCTTATTTGACTAGAGGTTCATTTAACTCCGCTCTGTCCTGGAACTCCAGGAATGCGATGTAATAGCAGATGGGTCATCGCATCCCCAGGACGAACGGGTACAGAGAGAGAGGGAGAATTGGCTTTACCCACCTGTGGGGCTTCGATTTTGTTTATTCTATGGAATCACATCAGATTTAGATTACTGAGAGATTGATCTCAAGTTCATTTAATTGTGTTATAAAATTTATTAAACTTAGTCAGACAATATACTTGTGTGCCCATTCCAGTGTTCATGTAAATCGTATTAGTATTATATCATGTTAGTTATAAGTCATTTTTCCTATACCCAAGTGAATGCAGGAATTGAGGCATTGTGATGTGTTGTTGTCTAACGTCTCTGAATAAAACGTCTATTGAAAATATAATTATGTTGCCGGAAGATTTAGCTAAGGTGTTAGGAGAGTTACAGAGTGGTATGTCTGGTATTGCAGAAAATATTTCTAAAATGCAAACGGAAGTTAAAGAACAGATAAATAGTTCAGAAGCTAGGTTAGAAGCTAGATGTAAAGAAAATGTGCAAGCATTACAGGCTAGTAACGAAGGCAATCTGAACGATAATTTAAAGTCATTGGAGACTAGATTACAGACTAGTACTGAAAGTCATTTGAAAGCTAGTGAAGCTAACTTGAAAGATAGTTTTAAATCATTAGAGGAAAGATTACAGTCAACTACTGAGGATAATTTAAAGTCATTAGAGACCAGATTACAGTCAACTAGTGAAGATAATTTAAAGTCATTAGAAGAAAGATTACAGTCAAATAGTGAGGATAATTTTAAAACATTGGAAGAGAAATTACAGTCTCGTAGTGAAGAAACTAACACAGAGTTAGAAAACAAGTTAACTAGGTTAGAGAATAGATTAACTTTAAAGAATAATGAAATGCTTAAGACTTTACAGTTAGATATAATTGCAGTAAATATGAAAGGAGAGGAAAATGTTCAAATATTAAGAAAGAATATTATTGAATTAGAAAGTAGAGGAGAAGAAAACATTCTTACTTTAAGAACAGACGTTATGTCTATACAGAAAGACATTAAATCAGATGTATCGAAGTTGAGATTCGACATCGATGGTTTAGTGGCAGATGTAGGCAAAATTCAAGAGTGGTCTACCGAAGTATCTTTCGAAACTAAAATCAAAGGTCTAGAAATGAATCTAGGTAATGAGATTAAAGATTTAAATTCAGTAATTGGGACCATTAAAGAGGATGTCTTAGGAGAGGTTAATTCTAATTTAAAATCATTAGAGAATCAATTGCAGAAAGATATTAGGAAAATGGATGATGATATAGATCAAAAGGTTAATGAAAACTTAGCTTTATTCAAAAATAGAGTCGGTGCAATCGTGGAAGAACGGTATAGTGAGGTCGATGCCGAAGCAAAAGAAAAACGTGCAGGATTAGATGAGAAATTAATCGCTGGTATGGCGAACTTAGAAGCGAGGTTTACGGAGAACAAGGAAGCGATGAAGATAGATTCAACTCTATTTAGGACAGATGTTGATCTGTTAAAAGAACAAGTCGCGTCAGTAAAGAATACGTGCGAAGACAAGATTGACAAGTTGAAAAACGATTTAGAGGAGAGTAATAAAACGCAGAATGTTACGTCGCTAGATGAGTTGAAGACTCAGGTCAAGACCGTAGAGAAACTGGCAGAAGATAGGATAACTAAACTAGAATCTATGATTAACAGTTTCACCAGTCAAAATATTACATCAGGGGAAATATCGATGAATCAGGCAGCGATAGACCGCAGTATGGGTAATCAAGAAGTTAGCATGGGAGAAGACCGTCAAACGCAACCGAATGTGACATTCGAAAGGGCAAGTTCAACCCCTCAGGATAATCCGAGTTCAAATAGGAGTACGTTGGGTACAAGTGAACGATACTCAGGTCCAGTTACCATTATCAGAAATCTGGATGACAAGCCGAGGAAGTTTTCTGGAAATACAGGGGTCACACCAGTCGAATTTCTGCGAGATATTCGAGACTACATGGCGGAACATAGAGTAGCCAAGGAAAGAGAGCTAAGGATAGTCGAACGCGCCTTAGACGGGTCTGCGCTAACTTGGTTTAGAGCATTCAGAAGCAATTTTGCGAATATGGAGCAATTTGCCATAGCATTCTTGAGGAGATTTTGGAGTGCAGAGGATCAACTGAACGTAAGAGCAGAAATGTACTCGAAGCGTTATTCTACGTCACATCCGACGCATTATGCCAATTATTTTACGTCACAGTTGGCTAAATTGCAGTTTCTGATTCCTCCATTGCCAGAAGAAGAGCTTTTGCAAGCTATAGCGAGACAGTTACCGATTGAGGTACAGCGATCACTCATAGCGTCGGGAGCAAACACACTTGAGCACTATGACGACATTTTACGGCGATTAGACTACACAAGCGCTCAAGTTACGCCTAGAAATTCAAGAAAGGACAATAGAAACACGTAAGAGGTGAATGCGGTAGTCGTTGATAACGCAGCTCAAACGGACAGAAGAGATTCCTGGGAAAACAGAAGAAACGAAGGAAATCGAGGAAACATCCGTAACGTTCGAGGAAATGATCGGTATAGAGGACCATATGAGAGGCCATACGATCAGGAAGCAAGAGATAGCCGATATAGAAATTATAACCAGAATTCCAGATATCAAGATAGGAATCGATACAACAATAGATATCGTGGTAGAAATAACTGGAGCCAAGGTCAACAGTATAATCGGAACGACAGGCAGGATGGCCGAAGAAACGATCCTAATGAAGGACGAGATAATCGTGAATACGAGAGATCGAGGCAAGAAACTAGACAGCCTAGTGCACCACTCGAAGAGACAGTCAGAGATGTCAATCGAGCAAGCACGAGTAGTGAAGGAAGAAATAGACATCAAAGTAATACAGAATCAAGATGCTAATCATTGGAAGTCAATCATCATTGTTGAGAGTCAGAAAGAACCATCATGTTGAATAAGGGAATTGTAGAGCTATCGTGTACAAGTGTTATATATAGAATGCCTGAGAGTGTATTTTTTTTCTCAATCCTGATAAAAAAGGAGATGTACGGGAGAGATGTACCCGATACCTAGTTGAGGCTATCGGCTACGCCAGCAGACATTAAGCCGTAGTTGAGATTTTGGGAAGAGTTAAGAAAAGATAGCGCTCAGATCGAGTCAAGAGGAATGTCAGGATGACGTAGAAGGTCTAGGATTTAGAAGGCGCTGACCGCAGTCAAGCAGATGGATTTATGGATGGAAATATGAAGCTTTATTAAGATCTATATGGAACATGGTATTTAAACATCTCAGTAGAGAAGATATAACATGCATTATATGTGGTAATAATTTGAAGGAAGTCAGATAACCCTTAAGTTATTTTATAACTTAATAGCCGAGATGATGGGGGTTCGAGATTATAGTTGTGACGCAAGACCACAGTGGTGGGGAGGACGTCACGTGACCGCACCAGGCAGGTAAGGGTCGAGGCAGTGCAGACACTGTCAGTCTAGCTCTGTGAGCCAAGCAAGAGAGTCGAGCTGAGTAGCACACGCCTAGCGCATGGTACAAGGTCGCGCAGCGAACAGAAACTGTCACGGAAAGTGAAAGCGACAGTTTCAACTTCTCCGAGCAGCGAACGACAAGTAGGTCAGTGGGCCGGGCGGACATCCGCAGCAAACAAGCATAGGAGGCCGGGGTCTTTAAAACAGCATTGCGAGTAGTTGGAGAACTTTATTCCAAGCTGCATTTCAACGCAGAACGACATAGTAGAGCGACATGGCGAGGCCAGCTTTAGGCGGAGATGATTATAGCATTGCAGTAAAACCGAGCGGGTTAATTCCAACATTATACGCAAGCATTATAACAGAAGCTGAACTTCATTACTACGTTGAGTTGGAACGTTTATTCAGCATTTGAATTATAAAGACAAATAGTTACGTGATACTGCAACTTTGAACTTCGAATGAACATAGTTTTTCTTAATGACATTACGACTATGCATTTCATAACGCATTCCAAGTAACATTAACAATTTCTAGGCAAACGGAATGTTGTAAGCAAATGCACTTAGGAACATTAGCACGTGCATTAATGCAATTATTTCTTATGCAGTGTTATGAATTACCGAGTATGAACACAGCTACAGGGTGTTTCATAAACTTAGACACTCTGATAAAACAATTTTATTTTCTACAAGTGAGGCTAAACCGCTGTGGAAATTGAACTTTCAACACTCAAACTGAACATTGTATAGAACAGTGGCGTAACGTAGAAGAAGAATAGGGGGTCCGCTGTTTCTATGAACTTTTTCGTGAGGATTTGGACAATATCCGCTATGGATAACCAGAAGTTCATCATGTCGGAGTAAACGCAGACAGAGACGCGATGGCACCACAGAGCGATGGATTCGATTCCTGACGAGAAGGAGGTCCACCAGCTGATTCACTTGGGATTCGAAGGCAATCGTCATTGCATGGATGGAATGATATTCACGCCGATCTTTCGAGAAATTCATTACATAGGGAAAATCGACGATCTTTGAAATTTAGTAACAGCTGATTATGAGAAGGTACTGTAAGAGTTATAACTTTCTGATACGATTATTTTCATGAATACTGGGCACACATGTATATGTTTCTAATAGGAGTGATACGATTGTTTAAGACATGGCTTTGACTTTATATGCTTCGAAATTTTGCTAGAATATGGCGTGACCATATGATATGGCAGGCATCATTATACGAAATTCTCACCATTGGTTGGCTTTATTAAGCAGATGTTGGATCTTTTAGACATTTTTCCAGTAACGATAGTTTTCATGAATAGTTTTTTTTGTGTGACGAGTGTTTCGAACTCGTGATCTGCAATTGATTATCCAAAATTACTTCGTCAGTTCATTGCATACTAGCGAGTGTGTATTATTCATCAGTAGGGATTTTTTCCATTGGATTGTTTGGAGATATTAAGATGTTATTCACTTTAGTGAATGAATATCGCTTTTATATGACAACTAGAGACTTGTTGATTCCTATCTGGTACATTCACTCACATAGTCTTCGAGATGGGGTCTTTCGTATTTATACGATTGTATGGTGGTTACTCATCTTACCCATCGTTTAGGGCACTATCATTTTAGTCGACGGGGCGAGGTCTTTCGTATTTATACGATTGTACGGTGGTTACTCATCTTACTTGCCATTGAGGGACTCATTTTTATCATCCGAGTGTACATGAGATTGTAAGTGAATCAAACAAGGAACTACTAGTCACATATCAGTCGAAATGTTGTTAAATAAAGTAAAGATAAATGTCATCAGGGTTACATTTGTAATTCTTGTTTGCCAATCCAATATTTTGTTGCTATACTCTTTTGAGAGTACTTTCAGTTTAACAGCTGGTACAGCTGATGCTTTTGATGATTTTTATAATTGAGTTTGATACCTTTGAGAAGGATTTAAAGTAATTGAATCTTGTAAGATGAATCATTAATGGTCAGATTTATTTTAAGGCAGATCAGTATTGCAGATTTTGATATGAGAGATTATCGCACATTGGTGTTTTTCTGTGATGTGAATTATGAAAATTGTAAGAGAATTTATGCTATTTGAAAGCAGATCTTGAATTACTAAGGTAATATTTTTTCCAATTGTTTAAGAAGTTGTCTAGATGTGATCAGAGTAATTACAGTTATTGGAGATTGTGTGCGGTGATAATTTGAAGCCAGTTATATATATTTTTTGTAGATCATGCAACATGGTTAAGTGAAGTTTGTGATAGGCATTTTGTGGAAGTTGCCAAGTGATAGTTGCAATGTTGCTAATGCATTTTGAAGCAGACATGAGGTTGTCGAACCCAGTCTAGCGTAATTGCTGAGATTCATGCTGTATGTGCTGAATATTTATGGAGTTTTGTGGAATAATTGTGGTATTCAAATGTGATATTTGAAGAATTGAGGATATATAATGTATTTGTGGATAGTCAGATCCAACGTGATGTCGTGAAGGCAATAATATTTTTTGGCATGAAAATTAAATACGAGATATAACTTGGATGTGATAAAACTGTAAGACAACGTTCTATAACCCATATTAAACAATTTGTTAGGAAATTAAACAAATACATAAAGTTGATGATACAAGATTTTCTGAGAATAATAATGAATGAAATAATAATCTGAAATTTAAGCATATTAATGATCTGACCTAATGAAATAAAAATGAGAATGACTAGAAGAAATAATAAGAATCTAAATAACCAGAAGAATGAAATTTAAATAAATTGATAAATTAAATTTTGGAATAAATCAATGAATTAAATAAATGGATGAATTAAAGATTGGATAAATAAGCTGATTTAAATAAATTAATAGATGATTGGATAGATGATGAATAACTGAATTAGAAGGTGATAATTAATTAAAGAAGCTGATGATTAATGAATTTATATGGAATCAAAATAAATTTAATTGAGATATAATTTGAGGAATTGCAACTTGAGTTGAGGAATTAAACAATTTGCATTGATGATTTAAGATGAGTTAATCTGAAGTAGATGATAAAATAAGAGTGTGTGATTAATTAGAAAGCATAATGAAGTGATGATAATAATTTTCATTTAAATGATTTAATGGTGATGAGTTAATGATTCTGACAGGAATATGTTGAATTTTGAAATGAGAATTAATGTGAGAAATATTTAATTTTGATGGTGATGATAATGATGACCAATGAGCCGTGAATTTTCTGTAATTCACAAACAAGTAATTATGAATGAGAATGTAAATAGTGTAAATTAATTATTCGATGTTTAGGAGCATTTTACTAACATGTTCAACATTTAAATTATGCCATGCAAGCCATAAATTGCGTGATATTTAAAATATGTGATTATAATATGTGTATGTTTAGACAGATTGATAACTTTTTCAAATCCACATTTATGATGTCAAATTAAAGAGAAATTAGGTCTCAGGTATCACAAATGTCAGTGACGAAAGACATAGTGCTACAGTGATCCTGAGAACCCAAGAGAACTTTAGAGATTTTTCTTGTTCTATGTGGATGAAATATTTTTGATTAGAATAGAGATGGTTCGATTTTTGGACAATGACAATTTAACGTTGGCATTCGACCATACTCTCAGGTAGGAGGAATATTTAAAATGTCTGTCTGACTATCAAAGTGAAATAAATTTGTTTTTATCTTAGTTGTGATCTGATGATGATGTGATTTTCCTTTTTCTTTCCTTGTCTTGAGTAAGGCTTAACCAGGAAAGGAGGTGGTTTGCTAGGAATTCAGTTGATGGCGCCCATTTATATTTGCATTTTTTTTATTAAACTTAAGCCCGTAACGACCCTAGAGATACTTTGTCTCGTGATACCCACTGCTTTTTCGATAACTCAGCTGAATTTCCGACACATTCCTTATTTGACTAGAGGTTCATTTAACTCCGCTCTGTCCTGGAACTCCAGGAATGCGATGTAATAGCAGATGGGTCATCGCATCCCCAGGACGAACGGGTACAGTACACAACAAAGAAACACTCAAGACAGTGTGGAAAGAGTACTTTGAGGATTTCCTGAATCCAAATGGTCATAGGGAGGAAGACAATGTATTGGAAGATGGAGAAGACAACACAGGAATGGAAAAGGACCTGAATTGGAGAGAACTGGAGATGGCTATAGACAAGATGAAAGGAGGAAAGGCACCGGGTATGGATGAAGTGAGTGTTGAAATGGTGAAGGCAGCAGGGGAGGTTGGGAAACAGTGCTGTACCGTGTGATGAGGGTGATATGGAAGGAGAAAAAGACCCCAGAAGATTGGAAGAAAGGATTAATTGTCCCAATATTTAAGAAAGGAAGTAGAAAGGAGTGCAGAAATTACAGGGGAGTCACACTCATACCTCACTGTGCCAAGATATATATGAAAAGATATTAGAAAGTAGAATACGAGCCAAAGTGGAGAGAAAATTGAGAGAGGAGCAGTATGGTTTCAGACCTGGGAGATCAACAGTGGATCTCTAATTTTCAGTGAGACAGCTCCAAGAACACCACTACGAATTTGGAGAGGATCTGTTGATGGCCTTCCTGGACATCGAAAAGGCCTATGATAGTGTGTGTAGGGAGAAGGTTTGGAAAGCAATGGAAAACATGGGAGTGGAAAAAGGGACTGTAGGCAGAGTGAAGGAAATGTATTGTGGAAGTGTGAGTTGTGTGAAAGTTGGAGGGGAAAGAACAGACTGGTTCAGACAAATGAGTGGCCTGAAACAGGGTAGTGCGCTGTCACCCCTTCTCTTTATTGTGGTTATGGACGAGGTAATGACACGGATAGCAGGAAAGATAGGAGAAGATAAGATGAAAGCAATGGTGTTTGCAGATGATCTCATGGTCTGGGGAAACAGGGAGGAGGAAATTCAGGAGCAACTGAAGGCTTGGGAACAAACAGTGGGAGAGTACGGATGGAAGTTCAACATCAGTAAATGTGAGATCCTGTTAACGACCAGGAAAAAGGACAGACCAATGAGTGGGATAACACTTGGAGGTGGACAGCTGAAGAAGGTGGAAAGTCTCAAGTACTTGGGAAGTATAGTGGAGGAAAATGGGGGAAATGACAAAGAGATTACGGAACGTGGCAGACAGGCAGAAGCATTTCTGAGAAGCATTAGGAGCTTAGTGTGGAATAAAGATGTCCCACAAAAAAGCAAGGAAGTGTTATACAGAAGCTACTATATCCCGATACTGACCTCAGCTTCAGAAACGTGGACAATGAAGAAAAGAGACATAAGCAGAATACAGGCAGGTGAAATGAAGTTCCTGCGAAGTAGGATCGGAGTAACAAGAAGAGACAGGGTGAGGAATGAAAAGGTCAGGGAAATGGTGAAAGAGGAGCCCTTGCAAGGTAGGATTGAGACATCATGACTGAGGTGGTATGGACACTTAAAGAAATGGATGAGAAGAAGATTCCCAAGAGGATACATGAGATGCAGATGCAGAAGAAACGACCAAGGGGAAGACCAAGAGATAGATGGCTGAAAGGAGTGGAGGAATGTGTCAAGAAGAGAGGCGAGGACTGGACCAGAGTGACAGCGGAGAGGTGGTGGGAAGAAAGGACTAAGTGGCGAGGCTTATGTTCCAAGCAGACCCAGCCTGGGGCTGGAAACTGTACAAGATGATGATGATGATAAATATGGTCTATAACAACCTAGAACCCATTACTGATACCATGCGAAAGAAAAGACTAGGATTCTTTGGGCACATCATGAGAATGCCAGATTCACGTCTTCTAAAACAACTAGTACAGTACAATCTTGCTTCAAAAAAACACAACTGGATGCCGAAGGTTAAAAGAAATCAGAGAGGATTTAAAAGGAATTGGCTTCAAGTGATCCTTTGTGGTCTCAAAAGGTGAAAGAAGAATAGGTGCAATATCAAACCCGTTTAAAATGGTCAATACTACTATAATAATTACCTAAAACTTTTGTCTGAAGAAATTTTTGATATGACCCACCATTACGCCAAGAGATTAGCAAAATGTTTTCGGAATTATAAGAAAATGCGAAGTTGATGAGGGAAGAGCCATCAGAGGTTGCCATCACAATGCCACTGCACGAGCTCACATTCAGATTTTCATCTGTCTCTGTGGAAGATAAAATCTTGCATGAAGACGTAACAGACCGTTAGACATCAGTGTCGAAACCTTGCATAAGAACAGTGTGACCACCAATATAAAAGTAGAGCCCAGATGACAGAGAGATTACCGACCTCGTAAGACAATATGTTAAAATAAGCATAAAAACTAAGTTTTTTAGGCTCAAATTGTAAAAGACTTTCTCATAATGAGGGGTATAAAAAGAGGTCTGGTCCTTCTACGGAAACCTCCATACTTTGCCTATCCCCTAGTTTGCCCGGAGAAATCTACCTTCGTCTTCCGGCCTACTATGATAGTTGAATATCATCATCATAATAGTAGACTACATTATACAACGAGCCTATAATGGCAATAATTAAGACACGAGTATGTTTATAAAACGAGCGTATGCGAGTTTTATAATTTCATACGAGTGTCTTAATTACCATGATAGGCGAGTTGCA
The DNA here is from genome assembly GCA_946902985.2 of Meconema thalassinum. Classification (NCBI taxonomy): domain Eukaryota; kingdom Metazoa; phylum Arthropoda; class Insecta; order Orthoptera; family Tettigoniidae; genus Meconema; species Meconema thalassinum. Next base: position 1,081,324,042 of record OX336388.2, on the reverse strand, counting down.
TACGACTGTTTATGTTTGACGATAATTTTATAACTATTTTATGTTCGAACATAAATATTCATAAATATCTGTCGAGATTTCGCCAGTTTTGTGTACTGAACAGAGCGCATGGGACGCAGACAATGCCTTGTATTTGACCATGGCCTCCTCGATTACCCTACTGGGCCGATAACCTAGATGTTAGGCCCCTTAAAACAACAATTATCATCATTATCATCGATTACCCTACTATGACACTAGGCCACGCAGTGAAATTTAAATTATAAGGCCTTGTAACTCAGCGCAGGAGCGATGCGATCCTTATCTAATTGGTCAAACAACTGTTTCTTGAGCTCTGATTGGTGGGAGAAACTGTTTCATAATGACAAATAGTGTTATAATGAGCCTCATTAGAGAACAGTTTTCTGACATATAATAGTCAGGGTCGAACATAAATATTTTAAAGGTATTGACTAGGCGGAACCTGTCTTAATTTGTATACCCTATTAACTTTGTTTTCTTGGACACATCCTTATGGTATAGAGACTTGGTTTATCGTAGATCTATCATTACTAAGACTTCACTTATTCTGTACAGTCACTGTGCATGTTCTAGGGCAGGGGTTCCCAACCTTTTTTCAACTGCGAACCACTTGAAATTAAAAAAAAAAAAATTGCTGACCCAAGAAAATATTATTTTAGAAACATACATTAACTGTCGTAAAAGTGCCCAATGGCTTGTTTTATTTTAAATAATTTACTGAGAAAACTTCATATTTAATTATTACTGCAGTTGTGTTTCTGTTTTCTTCAACCCTTTATCAAGACAACAATAATATATACATTTTTCATATTTTTTTATTTCTAATTTTTATTTAAATATACGGTGAAACCTTTCTATTACGGAAACCTTTGGGACCGTAAATACTGTCCGCTAAAGAGGGGTGTCCACTATGGAGAGGGTTACAGAAAATGATTGCAATTTGGCACATGTATTGTACCTGTACTTAATGAAAACGTAGGGTTACGCGCGGTAAAACAGTTCAGTTTCGTCCGCATTTAAAATATTTTCCGGCGAATAGCTGTCAGTGATGGAAGGCAATTTTTCTTCCCAGCTTGAAACATTATCCATATCAACAGTGGAGGATTTTCCGCAAATTGCTCTAAATTTTATATCGTAGCGCTTTCTGAAATTCTCGAGCAAGCCGTTCGAGGCTTTGAAATCTCAGATACCTAATTCTGCCACGAAATCCAATGCTTAGGCTTGTATCATTGCTCCGGACTCAGGTACGTTCTGACTTCTTATTTTGCTGAACCACCCTATCACTGACTTATCAATAATAGCACCATTACCACTTTGAAACTGTCTAATTTGCAGCTCATTACCATTAAGATGCCATACCTTAATTTACTCTTCTTGTTTTTCACAATTTCTGCTGCCTTTGTCTTTCCAATCTTAAACACTTCAAATGGTTTCCGTACACCACATTTCTCACATTTGTGATAATGTACGATGTCTACATTCTCGTTTAAAGTTAAACTTTTACGAGGAGCCATTTCAAATGCACTCACTGACATCAGTGCTCTCCATTTAATGCGTACCGTAAACTGGTGTGAATAGTGACGCAGGGGTGAATAGGGACAACAGTTAAAGAAAAAGTTCCATTTCATATTAATACTAAGATAACTGAGCTATGCTAGTGGCATCTGCTGTTTTAAACTCCTGGTGAGTTGCTTTTGATCAACTGCTTGGGTTCTATACTCTTTGGAATTAGTTATGCAGTTGCAGGCAGGTGTATTCCGGCTTCCCGCCATACAGCCAGCCAGGGAGCACCTACGTCACTGGGCAGTCCCTGTGTAATCATTGTCTGGTTATGAGCGGTATTGTTATTGTTTATAGTGAACGAAACGTATTTAGTGGAGAAGTTAAAGTACCAGGTCATACTTTATTTAATTTCCGCATTATTTTACTTGCAAGTATGCTGAAATGAGTAAAAATAAATCTAATTGTGCCGTTGCACAGTGCAATAATATTGCTTACAAGACTCAAATCGTAGTTTACTATCGTTTCCCCAAAAACCTGGAATTTCAACGTAAGTGGGTATCGCGTTGCAAGCGAGCGGACTACATAAATGTGCTCAATGGCAATGCACGTATATGTTCAGTAGCCTACATTTCCTTCCCGAGGACTACGAGCGGGATTTGAAAAATTAATTATTGGGTCTGCCTTTAAGGAAGATACTGAAATCAGACGCTGTTCCATCTCAAAAAATACCCAACTGGCATGGAGATAAAATTGAATGTCCTGTAGTAGGGGCCAGCAATATAGGAGATAAGGTACGATATAATTTATTATTGATGTTAAACACAGTCTTCTTTACAGTTGCAATGTTCGTTACCGTACTTCTATATTTTCCTTTTTTATTAGGCCTACATCGTTAGGCGCGTTTGAGAGTTTTAAAATGGCATTACTTTTTAAAATTAATCTACGAATTGAAGTTAAAGTGGTAGTGCAACTTCACGTTTGTGCAGTAGGAGTAGTGTCTTGACATTGAGTATTCTAAGTACCTTGATGCAGTTGGTCCACATGCAAATGTTTATCCGCTGTTTTTATGAGATTGAGTTTGCACTTCAACTTCTTTTGTGCGTCCGAGATACATTCCCGTAATCATTGAAAAAGTTGTCAGGTAATTGCTATTATTATTTCTGAGATATATTAGCATACATCCATACTAAAATAGTGATTTCGAAGCAAATGATCAGTTATTGTATTGTATGATGCAATTTATTTTGCATTTCAGGGGTGAATAGGGACAACATGGTTAGGAAGTACAGGAGTGACCCCAGAGCTCATCGACACATATTTACTGCACAGGAGGACCTGGAGAAGGCTATAAACCCTTCGCCTGTTATCTCCAGTCATGGAAATAGACATATGCTCAGGTTTCAAGAAAACTGGAATTCATCCTTTAAATATGTACAGAGTTCTCGATATATTGCCGAATGAACAAGATGGAGAAGATAACTATATCAATGAGAGCCTAACTAAATTCCTGAAAAATCAAGGTTGGGTGATAATGTCAGCATTCACAAATCTGGCAGAAAAAGAAAGCTTTATGTACCACCTGGCAGAAGTGTCCATGCACATAAATTAGGGTCACATAAATAAGTGGAAGAACAACACAGCAATATGATAGTGACTAAAATGCAGAGTGCAGAGAAGCAAGCACACCAAGGGACCCTGAATTACAGTCTGAAGAAGTTCGAGCCCAGTTTGTTCATCAGGCTTTACATGTTGGCCAGTGGGTGAAAGTGAAATTTGAAAGCCTTATGGGAGATGGAAAATGTTTCATTGGGAAAATCATGAATGTTGTACGTGTTGGAGTAACTTACGAGGCATCATTTTTGAGAGACAGAAGGACAGAAATCTTTATGTTTTTCCAAATGTGGAAGATGTGTCTGAATTCGAGCAGGAGCAAATAGTCTACATAATGAAAGAACTGACAGTTAGGAGAGGCAGACATAGTTTTAAGTGAAGTTTGTGTTCATATTGTAACCTTATTTGTCCCCATCACTAAAAACGTGGCGGTTATATATAGTCCATGGTGTATGATTTCCTTATTTTGTATTTTCACTTTTTATTTTTGCATTCTGTATTTTGTAACATAGTTTTGTGTCCCTAATAGCCCCAGTGGCCACTGGGATAGAGTTTTGTATTTTTCTTTAAAACTGTCCCTATTGACCCCATCCTCGGGGCGGAAAGGGACACTTTTTTATTAATAAATAACTCAATATTCTCAAAAGCTACATTGCTGATATAAGGTTCAAAAAAGAGGGTGAAATGCAACCTTTCACTTCAAAGAGCTAAAGTGTGTAAGATTTCTTGTCCTTGGATAAATTTCTAAAATAATAGAAAAACATGTCCCTATTCACCCCAGTTTACCCGGTACTGTCTTTTAAGGTAGAGACGCTCTATAGTCTTGAATCAGGGAGATCCTTAGCCTTGACAATGAAAGGATTTCGAATAGTATGTTTTTATAGAGTGAGTCTCACTGCTACCATATTCAGGGAAATAACGAGCAAATTTATCCTTAAGGGTGCCTAAGTGACTGAGTACGTGGTATTGTACCTTGTCTGTAACAGTGGCGTAGTACCCGTCGTCAGCAAGGGTTTTCAAAGTCGGCAAAGAATGAAAGGTTTTCTCTTCAACTTTGGCTATCCTTACCTTATCAGCCCAAGATAGTCGAAAGGAAAATGTAAAATATCAATACTGAAAGTCACCCCAGTTTCGCTGATAATTTGAGAAAAGCACCTCAAATGTCAGAGTTTCCAAATGACATTAAAAAGGAGGAGGCAGTGCTCTTATTTCTAAATTTCCAGACACTGCTTTTTATGTCAAGAAAACAAGAGACTACAGAGTCCTAGCTCTGGGAGTGGAAAAGGGCCCTCGACGAAGAGGGTGGATTGATTTCATGCTGTTCTGAAAAAATCAAAGGTAGGGAAATGGGAACAAATATTATATATATTTGGAAGAGGAAACAAGGTTACACACAACACAATACACACGTCTTCACACTTAACCTATATCCTAAGTGGGGAGGGTGTGCTAGAAGAAAGTTTTCGAATGACCAATTAATGAAATAAAAAATACCTTCCTCGTTGGGAGATTAAAGTAATTCTATCACACTAGTTAGAAAACCGTATATGAGGACATTAATCTTTCGAAAGAGTCGAACTTTATGACGTGCCGACGTAAATCAGAATATGACGAAGTGTCATGGCGTTAAAATCCCATTGCCGATAACAAAAGAAAAACAAACCAAGGAACGTAAGGAAATTTACGTTAAGAAACGAATAAAACACATTGAGATCAAAAAGAAGTCTCCACATATTCATTCACGAAGCTACTCCTTATAATTCAAAATTATTTAAATCTTCTTCAGACGCGTAATCAAAAACCCATCTCTTGGTACGAGGTTATAGACCAAAATTAGGAACAGAAAGGAAACGCTCAAAAGATAATATTTTGGTTCAAAGGTTCAATCCCGTATGTTTTCCACGGTGTTATCTCGATATTTTCATTTACAGTACCTCATGTTCTGTCTCCCTCGAGGTCAAAATTAGCCCCGAGGGAAGACCAGCCTCACACGCCTGTTTTCTTTTTCCTCTCTCTCCCAACAACCGAAGGCCTCTCTCAGTCCCAGCACACACTTCCACCTTCCCTCTTTTCAAAAGCGGACATGCTCCAATAATATTACCAACCAAGCTCCAATAATCAGGCTGTGGAGTGCCTGGTAACAAACCCAACGGCTTAGACTTATACGTCATAACAAAGAACTCGCTACGTTATGAACTCTAGGAAAAACAAATGTCAATCTAGGAGGCCATGTTGTTATCTATATTGTATTCAACGTGGACGTTGAGAATAATAGCGTGAAGCAGAGCCGGTAAAATTGGTGTCTGTATTTTATAAAAAAGATTGTGAAGGGAACTTTGACCGGGTAGGTTAAGAGTCCCTCCCACATTGTGGTGACCCCGACGCGATTCGTTGTTTCAACGCGAGTCAACTTTCTGAAGTGATAGTGGCAAGTAACTTGGGTATGCACTTCGTGATTTCTACTTTGTAATTCAGGTGAGCCATATCATAATATTTGGTGCGATGGAGATACAAAGAAAAGAAGAGCGACTAGAGCGTCTTTTACGCGCTCTTATAACTATTTTGTGAAAGTAATCTGGGGCGGCTTCGGTGGCGTAGTTGGTAGCATGCTGAGCTTCTATGCCCAAGATCGTGGGTTCAAACCCGGCCGAAGTCGGATTTTTTAAGAGCGTTAAAAATCCCTCAGTATGCCTTCCTTCGAAGGGGAAGTAAAGCCGGCGGTCCCATGTCATAGATTTATGGCATGTGAAAGAACCTTCCACTAATTACACCTGTGTGAAACTAAATAGGTTAAGAATGTAAACAACGCTCTTAGGTTGTTACGTTCGTTGCCAAGAGCCGACTGCGGTGGCGTCTAGTAGTCGTTGACGGTGGTGTTTGGCGGCAAAAGTAGGAACTATTTGAAAAATTCAAAGTTGCAGTCCTTACTTGAATTTAAAAAAAACAGATGCACACACTAATACAGTCATCACAATTAACACCGGTTATCAGACAGATTCTACACACACCCAAAGTACACGGGGCTACATGACCGCGTTGTCGCAGCCCCTAAACTAAGGAACCAACCAACCAAAGTAATCTGGATGAAGAAACTGTTAAGGTTAAGTTCAATACATTCATAAGACTTTCAAAAGATTTAAGTAATATTGACAGTGAATGGTATGAACTAATCAATCTAGAGGACGGGACACAAGATGATTTTGATGCAGAATATGCTGAGTTAGAAGAGTATAAGGAAAAATTCGATGAAGTGGAAGTGAAGTGTTTCTCGCCAAGGTAATGTCCACAACACCAAGTGTTCGTCTCCAACTTCACGGAGGAAACTCAGGCTACCTAAAATAGAGCTTAAACAGTTCAACGGAAATGTTAAGGACTGGCTTGCATTTTGGAGCCAGTTTAGTAGAATCCATGAGGATAAGGAAATGCCTGAGGAGGACAAGTTTCAGTACTTGATACAGGTAATAATAATAATATCGTATGGCCTCGGGTGCCGGGTGCAAGCTTTGTAATTTGACACCCAGAGGGTTGCTTGCATGTCGAATTTCGTTGTTCCTTGAATCGCTATGAAAGTCAAGGAGGTTAGATATCTAAGTTCCTTGAACACTATAGCGCTTTCTGGTAGAGAAATGAGGAACTTTGTGTTGGCGGAAAATCCCGAGATTAATTTTGCCATTATGAACGCGGCCTACTGAATTCAAATGGGTGCTTTAACATTCCAACATCGTATGACATGCGTGTCGTATTTTTGCCGCCTTTCAAAAAAAAATCACTTATCACGGCCAGGAGCGAACCTGCAATCTTGGGATTAGTAGACCGACAGGCTATCCACTCACCCACCGTGGCAAGCTTGTTACAGGTGACGGTTAGGGAGTCTAGGGCCAGAGAAATAATTGAGAGTTTTCCACCTACTGCTGATAACTATCAAAAGGCTATTGATAGTCTGAGGAGCAGATTTGGAAGAGACGAATTACTTGCGGAGTATTATGTAAGAGAGCTTTTGGGGTTAGTTATCAAAAATTTCACTTCGAGTAAGAACAGCTTAACTACATCTCAGCTTTATGATAAACTTGAGTCATATTTAAGAGCATTAGAATCCATAGGCATGACGTCTGATAAATATGCAGCAATGCTGTTCCCCTTGGTGGAATCTTGCATTCCGGAAGAGGCTTTGAGGGTTTGGCTACGCAATTCCACATCGTCCAGTCAGATATCGACAGGCACGTATAGTGACAAGCTGAGTCTCCTGTTATCTTTTCTCAGATCTGAAGTAGAGGGGAAAGAAAGAATAACCATGGCAAAGGCAGGATTCCAAGTTTCGACCAAGACACCGAAGCCAAGATGCTTAAAGAATTCTGAAAATGAGGAGGAGATACCTACTGCTCTCAATCTTCTGACGGGGGAGACACAAAGGAGGATGGTCAACCGTCTATTCTGTGACAAAACGCATGAAAGCAAGGAGTGTTTCCGAGCACAAAGAATGTCTTTGCCAGAGAAGAAGGATATTTTAAAGAAGAAGAAGGGTAGCTTTCTATGTTTGAGGCAAGGACACAGATCCCACATCTGTAAAGCTAACTTAAGATGTTTGGTCTGTGGTAAGAAGCACGGTACTATTATGTGTCCAGATCTACCAGCAAATAAAAATAGGATTGGAGATATGTTGAAGGGACCTGGAACACCAGATAGCACAATCATTGTTGGAGCCTCACAGTGTGTATCAAATGAGATTTTACTCCAGACTCTACTAGTGAAACTGAAGTCTGGAGGCAAACAGCGGATAGTGAGAGCAGCGATCCTATATCTTGAAACAAACTGCTATCGACATGAACTCTAGGAATGTAGGTTCAGAGACCTTAGTCCAAGTTCTGTTTGGGGGGCGGGGGTGTTACTTCTAAGAGGAATGTTCATCAGTGTTATCAGATATTGGTTGAGAGTTTATCTGACAAATATTCTTGTAAACTGCGAGTGCTTGATCAACCACTCATATGTGGTTCGATTCCAAGACTGAAGCAAGAATCATGTTTAAGGGAGTTGACGACAAAGAACATCTTCATCACTGATAAAGGATGTGGACAGTCTGATATAGAGATATTGATTGGCTCTGATGCAGCTGGGATGTTGTTCACAGGTAGCATGCACAAACTGGAGTGTGGCTTGACCGCTATGGAGATTCGTCTAGGTTGGGTAGTGATGGGCACACTCAACAATGGTTCGAAGGAAGAATCCGCTGCTGCAATGACCACTTCATTGTTGACGCACAGCCACGACTTATCTCATCTGTGGAGACTTGATATACTTGGTATCACAGACCCCGTTGAACAGAAATCAAAGGCCAAAAATGAGATTGCAGCTCTTGATCATTTTAACAAGACTGTTTCTATTAATAACGATGGTAGATATGAGGTCTACTTGCCATGGACAGAAAATAGAGACAAGCTGAAAGACAACAGAGATGTAGCAGAGAGAAGACTTGCCACGATGACAGTCAAACTCATCACTACGAGCAAATTTGAGGAGTACGATTCAATCCTAAACGAGTGGGTGGCAGACGGTATTATTGAAGATATTACGGAAAAGCAAGAGGGTACAGGTGGATACTACTTACCACACCGAGGCGTGTTTCAGGATGGTGCAACAACACGATTGCGACCGGTCTTTGACGCGTCTTCTAAGAAGAGGGGAGACCTTTCCCTAAATGACTGCTTGAACAAAGGACCCAACTTGTTAGAACTTATACCTTCCGTTCTTGTGAGGTTTAGAGAGAAGTCGATAGGTGTCATCTCAGACATTAAAAAGCCGTTCCTACAGATATCTTTCAATGAAGTAGATCCGACTGTTATCAATCATCATCTAGGTAGCTGTCTGGTTGCATCCATTAATATGCCGGTACTTGATAAACTGAGGACTTCGTTTTATGTAGATAACTGCATCACTTCCGTGAGTTCTGAGGAAGAGCTGCAGAAATTTGTGGAGGTATATTTCCGAGTGATGGCAGATGCTAAGTTTGAGCTGAGAGGATGGAAAAGCTCTTTGGTCCAAGATAATGATAAAGGAATATTCCCGGTGCTTGGGCTGCTGTGGAACAGGAAGAACGACACTTTAGCATGTGTCACAAAAGACTGGGAGATTTCTGACATGCCAGTAACTAGGAGGAGTATTCTCTTTGTTTGTCAGCAAGTTTTCTATCCTGTTGGGTTCACTTGTCCTGTAACCCTACTACCAGTCCAAAGATTCTATTGCAGGAAACCTGGGAGCAGAAGATAAGTTGGGTTGAGATAGTTCGGCCAGAAACTCGTGACAAATTCATAAAATAGGCTCAGCAACTACCTGATTTGGCTGATATAGAAGTACCTAGGAGGATCACCTCTTCGGATACCAGAGAGTCATGTTCATTGCACACCTTCTGCGATGCCAGCAAATCCGCTTATGCTGCAGCAGTATTTTTGTATTTTTGAGAAGCTGTCGCAATGACGAAATTGTTGTACAATTGTTGACAGCTAAAACAAGAGTCAAACCTTTAAAACAAATGTCCAAAACGTTTAGAAGAAAAACCGGGAATCTTGAAATGGAATTACGGTATCAGAAGTTCCTCTTTAAATTTGCCAAACAGTGTTAGGTTATGTATTTGCCGTTTTAATGCAACCGTCTATGGAGAAAGAAATGAATAAATATAGTAATCAGTCTTGATTTAAAAGGAGGTATTAAATGTATTTGTCTTACCATTAAGTAATCTTACCGTGTTGAAAATTCTCCCGTAGTACCGTATGTAATGCATACATTAAGAATTTATCAGATCAATGAAGTATAGGTGGCATTTATTAGAATTGCCACATCCATATTGGGCATTTCAACTCAAATTCTTGTACGAATTTCCGAATTTCTCCATCCCATACAACGAGGTAGGTGATAATAAATCATTTAAAAGTAGATTATTATCAGTTTCATATGATGGCTATTTATGTTTCGTTTATTTGTATACATTTTTTCTGACATGTTTTATTTCCTATCTGTTAGGTTATTTCATGTCATCGTAATAAGGGTTGGCACCTTTTCAAAATCGTTAATAATCTCCGTATTGAAGAGGATTCAACTTATTTAACTCAAGCGCCGAACTGATTTATTTTATTGATTTTCTAAATTATTTTGTGCATATTTTGATAAATTTTTTAAAGCTTAACATTTTTACACTCACCGTTAATAGTTCTTATTTTCAAACTACTTTTTTAAAATTATTGTTAAAAGACCAATCTTATATTTATTTAATTAATACTACACTTGTAAGGATATCCATTTTTATTACTGTATTTTATTTATTACACTTATTATCATTAATTTTTCATTTAATTTAGATTTAAGGCACATATGCCATTTTAGTTTTTAATTCTTAATTGATTTTCTTTTTAGGCTGAGGATGACCCCATTGTGGGTCGAAACATGTACTAATATATAATATATATATTTGTTTATGTATTGATTTGGCATATAATTTAAACGTTTAATTAACTGTGAAGTCCCAAAGCCCAGAACCAATCGTAAAAGCGGTCTTCTCCTTGTCTCTGGGGTCCAATCCTACCTGCCAGTATCCACTCTTGAGATCCAACGTGGAGAAGATCGTGCTCCCACCCAAGGTGTCTAGGGTGTCATCGATGCGTGGTAGTGGGTAACTGTCCTTTTTCGTCACATTGTTCAGTTGACGGTAGTCTACACAAAACCGAGTAGAACTGGCGAAGCCCATAGGCTGCTTGAAGGTTCAATCACCCCATCGCGAACCATATCATTTATTATCTGCTCTGCTTCCTCTCGCTTGGCTAGTGGTAATCTTCTGGGAATCTGGCAAATTGGTCTTGAGTCACCCGTATCGATGCGATGTTGAACCACGTTCGTTCTTCCATTACTGGTCCCGTCCTGGAAGGCATCCTTATGACGTCGAAGGAGTTCCCTCACTTCTCGGCTCTGCCCAGGATTAAGCTCTTGACACGCTGCCTCGATAAGACCGTCGAGCCACACCGAAGATATATCGGATGAGGAAGTAGCTGTTTGTACTTGGCGTACGACGGAGGACACTGACGAACAGCTTCCCAAACTGGTTCCTTTCCGAACGATTATTGAGCGATCATTAAGGTTCATTACTCTCACACAAATTTTCGCCCCTGTACGGACCAAAGCTCTAGCTACCAGTTTTCCACGTTCAGGTTCATCGTCAGCAAACGTAGGCCCTACCATGACGACACAGCCGTGAGGAACTCCACCATCCGGCTTCCCTCCTACCATCCCTTCACCAAGCCCAGGTAGTACAACATCTACCGCTGCGATCACCCGTACCGATGAGGCGTTCCTCCTCTGCAGCACTACCTCCTCGTTTCCGACTCTCAAAATCCCACTCTCCAGGTCCAGTCCAAATTTATACTCAGTCATGATATCCATCCCGAGAATGACGTCCTCCTCCACTTCTGCGACCAAGACACGATGGCGAAACTGGGTATCACCGATGACGAAGTTGACGACTATCTCCCCGTGAACGTTCGCTGGTTCCCCCGTGGCCGTTCGCAGTGTCCATCTCGTGGTTGTTACTGTTCGTCTCACGATGCTTGGTCTGATTATTGTCATTGTGGCCCCTGTATCCAGCAGTAGGTCTCTGGGCTCTCCATCCACATGGCCACTAATAAAAATAGAGTTGGCTTGACAACCCAGAGACGCGGCGATAGTAGAAGTGGGGTCATTCCTGGTGTTGCCGCTGGTTGACAGTCGCCCCTTTCTATCAACCCTGTTTAGTTCCTGTGGCTGGTGCTTCCCGTTCATAAGCTTAGGGCATCGATCTCTGAGATGCCCCATCTCCCCGCAGCCCCAGCACCTCGTCCGTTTCTTCTTGGACTGCAAGGCTTGAAGTACTTTCTCCACGATTTCTTCTATGGAAGGCATTGGCTGGACCTCCGTGTCTCCCTCCAGAGCTCGAATGCGAGCTTGGCCGCGCACGGATTGTTCGACAGCCTCAAACTCAAGAGCCAGAGTCAAGGCATCATTCAATGTTTGCGGGCGCGCCAGCTTCACAGCCCGCTGCATCTCAGTCTCGCGGAGCCCACCGAGAAACTTCTCGGTAGCAAGACTCTCGTACACGTCGCTGGGCACTGTTGGATAGGCGCTCCTAACGAGACGTACTATGTCTGTTTCGAACTCCTGTAGGCTCTCGTTGGGTCTCTGACAACGGTTTCTCAACTTGGAGCGATACAGCTGTTCCATGTGACGAAGACCGAACCGCATTTCAAGTTTCTGTACACGAATGTTGTAGTTCTGTCTTTCCGACAAGAGAACAGCCTGCAGGACTCGTAGGGCCTCCCCGCGCATCGACAAACTCATCATTGAAGCCTTCGTGGCATCCGACCACCCATTAATCATGGCAGCGGTCTCGAACAAGGTGAGGTATTCTTCCCACGCAGACTTCCAATCGAAAGTCGGCCAGTCCGCCCAAACGCGGAGACAGGTATACGCTCCTTACCTTCCGATGGTCCTCTAGCGGTAATGATTTCGTTTTCCGGCTTGTCTTTATTTGGAAGCACACCGCTCGCAAGCTCGTCCTCGAACTTCCGCAGGGATTCTTGAAATTCTTCCCTCAGTTTGGTTTCTGTAGTGAGCGTTACTTCTTGAAGTTTCCTCTCGAGGTTGCCAGTATTTTCCATTAACTTTCTTTCCAAATTCTCTGAGTTTTCCGCTATTTTCTTTCCCAAATTTTTATATAGTTCTGAATTTTCTGTTCGTAACTGCTTTTCCATGTTTTCTAATACCTGGCACAAACCCTCAGTCCCACCAGCAATCTCGGAAAAATTGTTTCTGGGTCCTCACCTGTGTCCACCAGTAGGCTACCTGTCTTAACCTCGCATGCAGCACAGATTTTATTCCCGTAGAATCAACTTCCCTTTCTTCCAGTTCCTGACGTAACTCCGAAACCTTCAGTGCTGAACGTTTAACTTTCCTGGTCGTCATTTCACACTCTTAAATGCGGCACCTCAAGACTTTCACTATGTATTTACTCTATAGCCTGACCCCACATCTGACACCAGTTGTTACGTTTACGGTTTTTGAAATAACCGCTCAGGCTTATACAAATACACTACTTCTTTATTTATCAAACCTTACACTACTAAATATTAATGTAGTATTCATTAATATCTAAACTGGGAACGTCGAGCTCTAGTCTTTCTGTAATTACTACACTCCAATTCCCAACACTGGTCCTTTCACAGAATACTCAATCTCCTCTCTCTCATCTCGTCGCCTTCTCGATTCATCAACTGCCAGCTTGCCGGCCCAACTCACAATTGCAGCCAGCGCGCCACGCGCTCGCACGAGTCTGTCACAATATGTTGAGCTGAATTAGCTCCTATTGTCTTAGGTTCTTTGGGATCTACGGCTCCACACTTACGAACGGGTTCTTCATACATACGACTCAAAGTGTCCGCAATGACGTTCTCGGTTCCTCTAATGTGCCTAACAGTAAGTTGAAACGAAGAAATTCTTGTGGCCCACCTGGCGAACTGTCCGGTAGTCCTTGCCTGGCTAAAACCCAGAGCCTGATTGTCCGTTTCCAGATCAAAGGGCATGTGCTCAACATACATTCTGAATTTCTCCCACCCGAATAACACGGCAAAACATTCTGATTCGTAAACAAAATACTCATGGCCGAGTGCACCAACCTCGGTATTCATCAGTCTTTACGAAACCGTGGTAAAACTTTTACCGTGGTATTGTCGTAAAAGCAGTGCACCATTACTATCGCTCGGTTTCGTTACCGCGGTTTCTTGACGCTTGCTATTCTCGCGATTATTCCCCTCGGAAGAAATTCGTTAATTTCGATAGTCACTTGTCTTCAGACGGCCAGCAGATGGCAGTGATCGTTTCGACAGGCACGTTTCTCCCATACTATTTACATTTTATCTCAACGCGAGTAATCAGCTGTGCAAAACAATGAAATATAAATGGAAATATGGTGCTATTGTGAGTGACCTGGCCATCTTGCTACTATATCTCTTATCATGAGGTTCGAATCGCTCACAGTTTGCACGTTTAGAGAGAAATAGCTTTTCCTCTTTCTAAATACCTCCCCATTTTCACGTCCGGGAGACTGTATTCTCACATGAGTGCAGTCCAGCGCATCCAATACACCAGGGAACCCAGATATTCTGTGGAAGCCTTCCATAACCTCTCTTTGTTGAAAATCCACAGCCTGCTTCCAGTCTTCGACCGGGTCAGGAATGGAATGAATGAAGCCCCCATCTAGCGGCGAGGATATGGACTGTGCCAGCTGCCGAGGCCTGACGCACTCCTCTGGAGCAATGATTAAATGAATGACAGATGAAATGAAATGATAGTGGAGAGTGTTGCTGGAATGAAATTTTGACAGGGAAAACCGGAGTACCCGGAGAAAAACCTGTCTGCCCCCGTTTCTTCCAGCACAGATCTCACATGGAGTGACCGGGATTTGAACCAAGGACCCAGCGGTGAGAGGCCGGCGTGCTGCCGCCTAAGCCACGGGGGCTTTGGGTAAGTGGTTGTTTAATAAACTGTGGCGATAACGAGGCAACTACATTAGTAACCTTGTGTATTATGCGGAATGCTGTTGTTCTGTCAATATCACACAAGTCACCGATCACTCCCTGAAATGTCCCAGTTGCATAGAACCGCAGTGCTATAAGAAGACGATTTCTAGGCGATATCGGATAGTTTCTCCCAGTACGGAATTCCAATTGTTCACCAATTATGTTAAAAATATAACTTACTTGAACTGTCTCTTTCCGTAATCGAAATTTCTCTGGAATGAAGCATCGCTAAGTTCTTCGAATAAATCTCTCCTCTCTTCTATAACCATCCCTTCATCCCTTTCAAATCGATTAAGATACTGGAGATATAACCTGTAGTTGTTAAGCTCCATTTTGGAATATTTACCACAGAATACAAATAAATAAACTTTACCACGGTCTTCTTAGATAACAGCTCCCTCACGGGCGGTAAATATTTTACCGCGGTAAAACTCGAAACCGAGCTTGGTGCAACAGAAATACGACTTTACCCCGGTAAACTAGGAAGTTTACCGCGGTATTATCTTTACCGAGGTCGGTGCACTCGGGCATTAGTCTCCGCGGGAGACAACGTGCGTGAAGCGAAACTAACAGGGCATCTACCTTTCTCATTTTCTTTTAACAGGACAGCAGCCACGGCTCCAAGCGAAGCGTCCGTTTGGATGATGAATTTTTTACTAAAATCCGGAAAAGCAAGCACTGGAGCACTACACAATGCCTCCTTTAGATCATCAAAAGCCACCTTCTGTGACGGCCCCCAATCAAATTTCACACCCGACCGGTGTAAGGAATTCAGAGGTAATGCACGTCGTGCAATGTCCGGAATAAATTTTCGAAAAAAATTATCATTCCTACATACCTTAAAGGGGGTTTAAAATCCCTTATTCCCTGAGTTCGGAAATTGTCAACTGAAACACCAGAACCAGAAAGTATGTCCCAGAAATGCAATTTGGATAACTTCAATGTAAGGCCAGCAGTTTTAAGTCGCTCAAAAACTTCACGTAGATGATTTACATGATCATCGAAGGTTCTACTAAACACCACCACATCGTTCAAATAGTGGTACACATAATCAAATTTGATAACTGAAAATACGTGGTCAAGGAGCCTACTCAGCACCGCTCCCCTAGTTGGAAGTCCGAATCCCTTTCAAATTCGAAGAGGTTCCAATCTGTTGCGAACGCGGTTAAATGTTTAGAATCATCAGATAGAGGGATTTGGTTGTAAGCCGAGTTGAGGTCCAATATAGAATATACTTTAGCATCCTTACACCAAGAGAAGCATGAATGCAAATCCGGTAAGGGTATATACACGGCCATCTTATTTAAACGGCGATAATCTACCACAGGACGATAACTACCATTTGGTTTAGGGACAAGGAACACGAGAGAGGAATAGGCTGAGGTCGAAGGTCTAATCACTCCATCGGCCAACATTTTGTCGATGATTTTCTTCAGTTCTAACATCTTTAGTAGGAGGGGAATGATCCCTTTGAATATTGCATCATCACGAGCAGATTTTGCGTAATCGCGATGACGTCATGGGTCCTTAGAGCGACCATGTGGTCCGGGAGCGAGCATGTGCACTGCACGTGTTAGCGTGGGAATGGGTTGACCTTTTGGCTTGTTTATGCGATGGTGATAAAAAGTTAATGGGTGTTGGCGCGAGGACATATTGCATCATCATGGTGTCATCTGATAACCATGCGGATGTGAGCACGTGCAGCGTGCACGTGCACATGTTAGCGTGGGAAGAGGTCGACCTTTAACCGCTTGAAGAAGATAACCTTTGGGTAACAGCTTGAAGCAGATAACCTTTGGCTTATTTATGTGATAGAGATAAAAAATAATGGGTGTTGACGTCATCTGATACCCGTGCAAGAGTGCACCAGTGTGAGCGATCACGTGATATGTCTGCAGTGTCCTTGTGAGACGTGGTTGACCTTTAACAAGTAGTGTTAACTTGGTGGTTCTCTTGAAAATCGCGTGTGTGCTTGAATACGTATGGCTATGTTGGGAAAAGGTTTGGTGGTGGGCGAGGACCAGGGTTGAGTGAGGGCTCGTTTAAATGCTATTTATCCCGCTCTATTTGATGGTGAGTTTATTTTTTAAAATAGGTGTTTTGTGAAAATGCCGCTATTTTGGAAACGGTGAAGATGAGAGAAAAGTTTGTTTGACGTCAATGAAAGGTCCCTATGCCCTCTAGGCTGACAGCAAGTTTCAAGTGTGTAGAACAAAACAAAATGATAGCCTACTTTCTGGCGAATATTGGCGATGATTCGCGAAAGCATGGTCGGATTTGAGCATATAGGGCGTCGTAGGACTTGTGGTGAACCACCCCTTGCTATGGACGGGGGTATATCCACCCCAAAATAAAAATTACCCTTACCCGGGGGTTAAGTAGTGTTTTTTGTATGCATGCGCACTTGAGGGCTTTTGTAAGAGAGCGGAACTTTTAAATGATTATTTATAGATGAGTTTTTTTTAATATTTATTAAAATCAAAAAAAAACCTAATAGGTCATTCGCTTTTTAGTATCTCGCTAACCAATAATGCGATTTAAACATATGGGGTGTCGTAGGACTCGTAGTGAATTCTCCTTTTGTATGAACGAGGTATGACAAACCCCAAAATAAAAACTAGCCTTACCCGGGGAGAAATAGTAATTTTTTGTATGTATGCACGCCGGTGGCTTTTGTCAAAAGGGCCTAACTGCACTTTTGTTAATATTTTCTGAACCCCTGATGGGATTTTGCCATAGACAGTATCCTAGCACTTGGGGTGACGCCTCGTTTTTGAATGTGTGATTCCTTTTTTTTGTCAAAAGGGCCCACCTACTCTTTTGTTAATATCTCGCGAACCAATCATGCTAGGGACTTGTATGATGGGTCCTAGCACTTGGGGCGACGTTCCCCCTTTGGGGGTGAAACTACCCCCCAAAATTGAAAACTCAATATCTTGGAAACGAAGAATCCTAAAATTTGGCGTGATAGCCAAAAAAATAGGTGATGACATAGGCTTTTAGCAGGATTGGTCATTTCACCCCTAAAACAGTAAATAGTGATTTTACACCGGGGAAAAAGGTGTTAAAAGGGTAAAAATGATAATTGAACCTATGATCTTTTGTTTTGATGAAAAATAGCAGGGGGGTGAAAACTACCCCTACATTGAAAAATCGATACCTTGGAAACTAAGAACCGTAAAATTAAGTGTAATAGCTTAAAAATTGTTTGTGACATAGGCTTTTATCTGGAGAGATGATTTCACCCCTTAAACAGTAAATAGTGATTTTACACTGGGGAAAAGGTGTTAAAAGGGTAAAAATGATAATTGAACCTATGATCTTTTGTTTTTCATGAAAAATAGTAGGGGGGGTGAAAACTACCCCCAAATTGAAAAATCGATATCTTGCAAACTAAGAACCCTAAAATTATGTGTTATAGTTGAAAAATAGGTGATGACATACGCTTTTACCTCGATAGATTATTTCACTCTTAAAACAGGGAATAGTAATGTTACAGGAGAAAAAGGTATTAAACACTTAAAAGCATAAGAGTTTTGTGAAACCATGCTTTAATTAATGTTTGTATGGAGGATGACAGCTTGGTAATTATTATTATTATTATAATTATTAGGTAATTATGGATTAATGTGTTTATAGCTAACGAATAAGGCTACAGAGTTTTATCAGTTGTTGTACAAATCAGGATGGCCAACCCGTTGCCATGCCCCATGAATTTACCCAAAAGAGCCAAAACGTTAAGGTTATCGACCTGAGATTTTATAAAACTAATTATCAGAGAGGGTGTTGTTTTGGACTGACAATGACTAACCCCTTCCCATGATTTATGAATTGACCCAAAACGTTTTACCTGACAAGACTGAGTGTACCCTGTTGCAGCCTTTAGAAAATTGAACCCGGACCTCTGTGGTGACAGTTGAGTTATATTAATGATGCTATTTGAACAAACACACACTTGCATACGATCGTTGGGTTGAATCTGCACAGAGCCACTGGCTTTATTTGTGTAATGAGTCTTGGTGATAAGAACACGGCGCTCTTGCCAGCAAGTTTCATATTACTCGTCTGCTTGATAGTGGACGTGCTTCGCACCGTGTTAATTTACATGACTAGATAGTTGTTAGGTTAGGGTTGACAAGGCTCAATGAACCTTATTGCAACCTTAAATTGAAAATGAATTTTTTGGTATAGTCGGGGTTGGAAGCCATGACCTTAGGGTAGACAACCAAGTATGTTAAACACTACACTGTGAGATGGTCAAATGATAATGTAACAGAACATATAGAAAAGTTTTCTGTAGTTTAACGAATTGACTAAGAGCCATACCATGAGAGGTATAGGTAATTGAAATTGAATCCTTAGCTGTTGACCCTACTACATGTAAGCTATAGCAATGCTCGCCTATAGGCTATCATGTTAGAAAAAGAAATTTATGGGTTGTTTTAAATGGAGAATACTTGTGTTTACTGTGAAACACAAATCTGAATTTAAAAATAGTTTATGTCCTACATGGTATTTGAAATCATTTTATTTTATACTTTAGACAAACGCTAACATAGTTGTAATCCAGAAGCCATGGCTGCCTCCTTTCCAATCCTACACCGTACACTGAAGTTAAAATTAATAATGATCACGTTACAGACAGCCAGTTTCAAAGCCATGAGAAATAAGTGAACAAAGAATAAAATTCTTGACCCAGTTTGGAATTCAACATGGTGTTGTTTCAAACAAAAGACAAGCGTTCTATAAACTTAACCGCCAAGCTGTCCTGTCGACCCCTAATTGTTTGGCTGATGGTGAAATTAAAATTAAATGTAAACTATAAATAAAACTAACTACACACTTATAACTAGAAAAATGAAATGTAAGACAAAAGGATAACAGGACAAATAAAGGACAGAAAGAATAAATAATGCCCCTCAACCCTCAAGAATGTGGATTGATGGACTTGAAAGGAAGGAGAGCCGTAAAAGTTAGATATGAAAGTATAAGAGGAGAGGGTCCCGCTCCAGTGGTAATCGATAAAAAGGAGGAAAACTGGACCCAGCTCAGGAATCCCTTGTGGTCGCCAACTTCCAAACTCATCAGCCGTAAGCCCCTGAGGGTGTAGCCATATCCAGGGTGCACCACAAGTGGTGGGGCTATATACACCCTACCTTTAGTGTGGCTTCAGCAAAAGGCAGGAAATAACATAAAAATAAAAAGAAGGCTGCCTCCTCACACAAGGAGGGTGTCAGAAAAAAAATAAACAAGGGTCAATTACGTCAGAGAATAAAGAGACTCCCTAAGCCTTGGATAGCCTAATAATGTCGGAGTCGGTAGAGAATAAGTGTTGACCAAATGTGGTCGACAGGAAAGAAGACAGACAGGAGCCTAGCACAAGTCAGTGGGAACAATGACGGACTCAGCTGGGGCTCCATGGTCGTCAACCTACATTCCACTAGATGAAAGCCCTTGTTTGGGGGTGGTGGAAAATAAACACCTCTTTTGTTTTAAATCACTGGCTTTAAGGACGGTAACAAATGGCATGCCTTTATAATGCGGTACTGGTCCTAGGGGTATGCAAAATTGTATTAGATACTCAGCTAATAATAGTGTACATGACCCCTTATTATTTTCCCTAATTACAGTACATGGGAATGATGACCATGATTTCCAAGCCCCTAAGTAAGACAAAAACAAATTATTTCCATTTCCAAACAGTTGGGGTGAGGTGAGGTGAGTTTTCTAAACGTCAAACTCATGTGGATTTCCACTTGTACTGACGACACTCAAAAGACGTTTCATATTCATTAAGTCCGTTATTATCAGGAAACTTTTTCTTCCAACAGGAGCTTACTGAATATGGCAAGGCTTTACACTCCTGGGTTAGTCAGTCTTTCTTGCTAAGGATACCCTAGAAAAGGCTATACATGTTAGTTCTGAACACTTAGTGTTAATTGTATATTAACATTATATGCACAGCTTATACAAGCACGTTTTGCATGCAGTCAAACTTAGTAAGATAATTACATACAACACGCAATGTGTGTTTCTGCTACCTAGCGGTGGATATGAGCACTCACTGGTGATATCCGAGGTGAGCTGATTTGCTCCCACATTTGCTCCCATATTGGCTGCCACATTTGCTCCCACTTTTGCTCCCTCTTTTGCTCCCATATTGGCTCCCACTTTTTTTCTCCCACTTTTGGTCCCATATTAATGCCAACTCTTATAATTATAAGCAGCAGCAAAATGTAAATGGAATAATATTTCTGATAATGTTCATAACAAAAGTCCTGAAGTCTTGGGTTTGAATTCCCAACTATGGTTGTCAGCCAATGAATTACACAACAGGAAACTTTTATTTTTGTGTTGTGTTGCGTGATAATTTGCCCATCTCGCGGTGTAGTGGTTAGTATACTTTGGTGTTATCTCTGAGGTCATGGGTTCCAACTCAACTATGCCCAGAATTCAATTTTGATCTGCGAGTTGAAAGGTTAGGTTGGGTGAAGTTAGGTTAGGTAAAGTTAGGTTAGGTGAATTTATGATAGGTTAGGTTAGGTAAAGTTGGGTCAATTTAGGTTAGGTGAAGTTAGGTTAGGTTAGGTGAAGTTGGGTTAGGTGAGGTTAGGTTAGGTGAAGTTGGGTTACGTTATGTTAGGTTAGGTGAGGTTAGGTTAGGTTAAGTTAGGCTAGGCTAGGTTAGGTTATGATAGGTGAAGTTAGGTTAGGTTAGGTGAGGTTAGGGTAGGTTAGGTGAGGTTAGGATAGGTGAAGTTAGGTTAGGTGAGGTTGGGGCAGGTTAGGTTAGGTTAGGTTAGGTTATGACTAAGTTTGTTATGCTTAGTTGTTTTAGAAAAACACTACATTGGCTCTCATATTTGCTTCCATATTTTCTTTGCACTTTCAACTATCTTGAATTGTGTATTTACTTTTGCCGGCATATTTGTTGACATATTTGTTAGCATATTTGCTCCCACTTTTTATATTTGCTTTGCTCCCACATATCATCCCATATATGCTCCCACTTTTTGCTTCCCAATTTTTGCTCACAGTTTTTGCTCCCACTTTCGCTGACAGTTTTTACCCCAACTTTTGCTCCCTCTTTTTGCATCTATATATGCTCCCGCATTAATCTATTGTTGTTATTACCAAGTTGTCTTTACTAGAAATAATTTTATGCGTTGACAGTAGATATGGAAGTATCAGTGACTAGGTATGGTAAGCCTTATGCATACTATAAAGGATATTCATATATTGTGAAACGAAGCAATAAAAATGGAACTGTTATTTGGCGCTGTTCAAAGCAACGATCGAAACAGTGTCGAGGAATGCTTAAGACAAGAGAATTGGACATACTTTCTTCAAACAGTCATGATTGTAAACTTAATAATCTTGCTAGTGTAAATGTAAGGAAAAGTCAAACCGAAGCAAAAAACCAAGTCCAAGAAAGAAATAGTGCTGCTCAAGATAATATTAACCTCGGGTTTAATACACTACAAAGCACTCATGCTGTTCGCGAGTTGTTTAATGAGAAACCTTTAAGACCTCCAGTAAAACCCATGATCAGACACGCACACACACACACACACACACATCTCAAAAGCCCTCAACTCTATCAGAGACAACATACCCCATCAAGAAGTTGGTTGGGGAAGATAAAAAGGATGGTGATGGTGATAGTAATAACATAATGTTAAATCACTCTAGTACATCTAAAAAGAAGCTTTCAACACTATCAAAGGGAACTCAAACCATTGAACAGACTGTGGGCACAGGTGGAAATTATGATGGTAAAGATGACGAGGATGATGATGATCATTATGAAGATGATTATAATGATGAGGATGATAATGATGTTGATGGTGAAAATGATGGACTGCTTCCCGAATATTTGAAACCATTCATAAAAAATAGCAAATGGAACGATCCTAATATATTAGTCGAACGTCTACAGCTCTTGCATGCCTGTAAACAGGCTGGTCATATTGGTTATGAGGAAGAGCTGTTAAAAATAGAAGATGAACTTCGTAAAGCTGGTATTATATTGTAATTGGTCAACGTAGCAACACCCCCTATCCCCTAAAATAATGTTCAGCAAGTGTTATATTTAAAAACTGTAGCAGGCAAACATGAACAAAAAAGAGCTGTATTCTGTGTGTGAGTATACCAATTGTAAAATATATATATTTGAATTAAATTAATTAACACAGTTTGTATATATTTCTTGTTTTTTTGCATGTTGACTGTATATTGGCTCAACCACTTTTTGGTTTTTCAATGGACATTTTTGATTTGTTATGATTTTTCCGTAGCATTACAGTTATCAGTCTTGTAAACTGGGTGATTAATATAGGTATAAAGGCATCTTAAAAAATCACAAGCCTTACAGTTGTGACATATCACGTATATTATGTTACATGTTATCCTAGATTCCACATAGGGCTCTCCGTTATTAACAGTGAACTCTGTTGTCATTAAAATAACTACTTGTAAAATAATTCCAGTGCATATCCTGTTAGCAAATATCATATATTAAATATTTTCACGTCATAGAACGACAACTTGAAAATCATTTATTGTAGGAATACCTTTAATGGGACCACCAAACCTTCAAGTATGCAATACACATTGCAGATAGTGCTGTATTTTGGTCGGTAGTGCCTCAAGTGCTTACATTAAATAACAATACTGTAAACATATAAACATTTAATAAATCATAATTGTTTTCATTAAATATCATATACCTAATAAATATTTTCACACCATAGGATGACCATTTCAAGATCATTTATTGTAGGAATTGTAGGGTTCTCCAGACCTGAAGTAAAGCATATTTGATATACATTCCACATAGCTACATAACCGACAGTACGTTGTGGTATCACTCTCAGCCACCAGGCGCGCTCATTGTTTGTATTGCATTTCAGTTCCATTTGCATTTCTTGAAAATCACCCCCAAGCCAAAAAATACATAGCAAGTTAGTGGAAACATGTTACACATCAATAATTTTAGAAGAGCTCTCAGGTATTGTATGATGATTTTTTTTAGAAGTGTATAACTGTTTGTTGACTAGCATTTACTGTTACACAACATTATTTTTGGTAAACTCTACATAAGTATCCTAATTGTCTCTGGTATAATGTCTTGTTTAACAAACATGGTCACACGGTTTATCTATAGGTTTAAGCCTCTGTTGTTTATGATTTAAAAAAATGATTAACAGCTAAACTCACTGGTCAATAGCCAACATAGTGGCCAAAATGTTTCCCTGATAGGTAACTCATGTTTGGTTAGTCAATTCTTATTGCAAAGCCAGTCAAGACCTAAAAAAATAGTATTAACACCATATCCCTAAACAAATCAAACCATCTTAAGGTATTTATAAAATTTAATTGCAATTTAGGAAACTTGCAAGCATCTTGCAGCCTTCAAGAGGAAAGTATAGACAGGAATTGTGAAAAGGAAGCCGCTAAATCATTCAATGTAGTAAGTGTTATGAACCTCTACGTAAGAAGTTATGAAAGTCTACGTGAGGGTGTGGTTATTACCGTTGGATGTCTTTTCTGGCACCCACCTCAGAGACGAGTTTATGGGAGATGAAACTCAGCTATCATGTCGAATGTGGAGCTCCTAGTCTAGGAGAAAGTCACGTTCAGGTATTTGTCTGAAGGGAGTGTGGGAAACGAAACAACAACTAAAAAAGCATACAAGTAAAGGGAATATTATGGAATTTTCGAGTGTATGTTGTGAATGTTTTAAAAAATTGGTTAAATTTCATGGTTTGTAGACCTCTTGGCTAAATTTGGTAGAATTTAGTGAATTTTCATCAATATTCGGATAATTTTATATAAATTTGAGGTAGTTTCAACCATTCTTTAATAATTCAATGGCATTCCAATAAATCTGGTAGTCATTTGTTGGATTTTGCAGAAATTTGGTGGAATTTGCTAAATTTGCGGTAAATTTAGTGGATTTAAAAATATTCCGGTCAATTTCAAGATAAATCTCAGATATTAAGATATTTTACAAATAACCTCTGTTACTGTGATGGCTGTATTAATGTGTGCTTCGACTATGAAGGGTAGGAATGGTAGGGAGCTGGTTATGGACTTAAGTGCATAGTCAATTATATTTACTATCAGGATGTGTGTTGTGGGAAAATCGAACACTCCTCTTGTTAGTTTTTCAAGTAAGTGTACTCCATGCCTCCCATAGAAGCCGTTAATGAGCTCTAAGCATTGGCAGTTTGCAACCGTCTCACTATTGTTAACATAGAATTCTCATTACTTGTTATTTCAAGTACATGTCATGTAGGTAAGGAATTGATCAAAACACAACATGTTTTGATTTTCTTTGCACTTGTCTGCGGGCAAACACGGCATTTACCTAGAGTACAAGTGGAAAACCACAGGAGTTTGACGTTTAGAAAACTCACCTCACCTCACCCCAACTGTTTGGAAATGGAAATAATTTGATTTTGTCTTACTTACATCTAGTGGAATGTCGGTTGACGACCATGGAGCCCCAGCTGAGTCCGTCATTGCTTCCACTGACTTGTGCTAGGCTCCTGTCTATCTTCTTTCCTGTCGACCACACTTGGTCAACACTTGTTCTCTACCAACTCCGACAATATTAGGCTATCCAAGGCTTAGGGAGTCTCTTTATTTTCTGACGTAATTGACCCTTGTTTATTTTTTTCTGACACCCTCCTTGTGTGAGGAGGCAGGCATCTTTTTATTTTTATGTTATTTCCTGCCTTTTGCTGAAGCCACACTAAAGGTAGGGTGTATGTAGCCCCACCACTTGTGGTGCACCCTGGATATGGCTACACCCTCAGGGGCTTACGGCTGATGAGTTTGGAAGTTGGCGACCACAAGGGATTCCTGAGCTGGGTCCAGTTTTCCTCCTTTTTATCGATTACCACTGGAGCGGGACCCTCTCCTCTTATACTTTCATATCTAACTTTTACGGCTCTCCTTCCTTTCAAGACCATCAATCCACATTCTTGAGGGTTGAGGGGCAATTTATTATCCCTTTTGTCCTTTATTTGTCCTGTTATCCTTTTGTCTTACATTTCTTTTTTCTAGTTATAAGTGTGTAGTTAGTTTTATTTATAGTTTACATTTAATTTTAATTTCACCATCAGCCAAACAATTAGGGGTCGACAGGACAGCTTGGCGGTTAAGTTTATAGAACGCTTGTCTTTTGTTTGAAACAACACCATGTTGAATTCCAAACTGGGTCAAGAATTTTATACTTTGTTCACTTATTTCGCATGGCTTTGAAACTGGCTGTCTGTAACGTGATCATTATTAATTTTAACTTCAGTGTACGGTGTAGGATTGGAAAGGAGGCAGCCATGGCTTCTGGATTACAACTATGTTAGCGTTTGTCTAAAGTATAAATAAAAATGATTTCAAATATCATGTAGGACATAAACTATTTTTAAATTCAGATTTGTGTTTCACAGTAAGCTCAAGTATTCTCCATTTAAAACAACCCATAAATTTCTTTTTCTAACATGATAGCCTATAGGCGGGCATTGCTATAGCTTACATGTAGTAGGGTCAACAGCTAAGGATTCAGTTTCAATTACCTATACCTCTCATGGTATGGCTCTTAGTCAATTCGTTAAACTACAGAAAACTTTTCTATATGTTCTGTTACATTATCATTTGACCATCTCACAGTGTAGTGTTTAACATACTTGGTTGTCTACCCTAAGGCCATGGCTTCCAACCCCGACTATACCAAAAAATTCATTTTCAATTTAAGGTTGCAATAAGGTTCATTGAGCCTTGTCAACCCTAACCTAACAACTATCTAGTCATGTAAATTAACACGGTGCGAAGCACGTCCACTATCAAGCAGACGAGTAATATGAAACTTGCTGGCAAGAGCGCCGTGTTCTTATCACCAAGACTCATTACACAAACAAAGCCAGTGGCTCTGTGCAGATTCAACCCAACGATCGTATGCAAGTGTGTGTTTGTTCAAATAGCATCATTAATATAACTCAACTGTCACCACAGAGGTCCGGGTTCAATTTTCTAAAGGCTGCAACAGGGTACACTCAGTCTTGTCAGGTAAAACGTTTTGGGTCAATTCATAAATCATGGGAAGGGGTTAGTCATTGTCAGTCCAAAACAACACCCTCTCTGATAATTTGTTTTATAAAATCTCAGGTCGATAACCTTAACGTTTTGGCTCTTTTGGGTAAATTCATGGGGCATGGCAACGGGTTGGCCATCCTGATTTGTACAACAACTGATAAAACTCTGTAGCCTTATTCGTTAGCTATAAACACATTAATCCATAATTACCTAATAATTATAATAATAATAATAATTACCAAGCTGTCATCCTCCATACAAACATTAATTAAAGCATGGTTTCACAAAACTCTTATGCTTTTAAGTGTTTAATACCTTTTTCTCCTGTAACATTACTATTCCCTGTTTTAAGAGTGAAATAATCTATCGAGGTAAAAGCGTATGTCATCACCTATTTTTCAACTATAACACATAATTTTAGGGTTCTTAGTTTGCAAGATATCGATTTTTCAATTTGGGGGTAGTTTTCACCCCCTACTATTTTTCATGAAAAACAAAAGATCATAGGGTCAATTATCATTTTTACCCTTTTAACACCTTTTTCCCCAGTGTAAAATCACTATTTACTGTTTTAGGGGTGAAATCATCTATCCAGATAAAATCCTATGTCACAAACAATTTTTAAGCTATTACACCTAATTTTACGGTTCTTAGTTTCCAAGGTATTGAATTTTAAATGTAGGGGTAGTTTTCACCCCCTGCTATTTTTCATCAAAAACAAAAGATCATAGGTTCAATTATCATTTTTACCTTTTTAACACCTTTTTTCTCCAGTATAAAATCACTATTTACTGTTTTAGGGGTGAAATCATCTATCCAGATAAAAGCCTATGTCACAGCCAATTTATTAAGCTATTACACCTAATTTTACGGTTCTTAGTTTCCATGGTATCGATTTTTCAATTTAGGGGTAGTTTTCACCCCCCTGCTATTTTTCATCAAAAACAAAAGATCTTAGTTTCATTTATGATTTTTAGGTGTTTAACACGTTTTTTTCCCCATAACATGACTATTTACTGTTTTAGGGGTGAAATGACCAATCTTGCTAAAAGCCTATGTCATCACCTATTTATAGAGCTATCACGCCAAATTTTAGGATTCTTAGTTTCCAAGATATTGAGTTATCAATTTTGGGGGGTAGTTTCACCCCCAAAGGGGGAACGTCGCCCCAAGTGCTAGGACCTCTCATACAAGTCCCTAGCATGATTGGTTCGCGAGATATTAACAAAAGAGTAGTTAGGCCCTTTTGAAAAAATAATTAATCACACATTCAAAAACGAGGCGTCACCCCAAGTGCTAGGATACTGCCTATGGCAAAATCCCATCAGGGGTTCAGAAAATATTAACAAAAGTGTAGTTAGGCCCTTTTGACAAAAGCCACCGGCGTGCATACATACAAAAAATTACTATTTCTCCCCGGGTAAGGCTAGTTTTTATTTTGGGGTTTGTCATACCTCGTTCATACAAAAGGAGAATTCACTACGAGTCCTACGACACCCCATATGTTTAAATCGCATTATTGGTTAGCGAGATACTAAAAATCGAAGGACCAATTAGTTTTTTTGTTTTTTAATAAATATTTAAAAAAAACTCATCTATAAATAATCATTTAAAAGTTCCGCTCACTTACAAAAGCCCTCAAGTGCGCATGCATACAAAAAACACTACTTAACCCCCGGGTAAGGGTAATTTTTATTTTGGGGTGGATATACCCCCGACCATAGCAAGGGGTGGTTCACCATAAGTCCTACGACGCCCTATATGCTCAAATCCGACCATGTGTTCGCGAATCATCGCCAATATTCGCCAGAAAGTAGGCTATCATTTTGTTTTGTCCTACACACTTGAAACTTGCTGTCAGCCTAGAGGGCATAGGGACCTTTCATTGACGTCAAACAAACTTTTCTCTCATCTTCACCGTTTCCAAAATAGCGGCATTTTCACAAAACACCTATTTTAAAAAATAAACTCACCATCAAATAGAGCGGGAAAAATAGCATTTAAACGAGCCCTCACTCAACCCTGGTCCTCGCCCACCACCAAACCTTTTCCCATCATAGCCATACGTATTCAAGCACACACGCGATTTGCAAGAGAACCACCAAGTTAACACTACTTGTTAAAGGTCAACCACGTCTCACAAGAACACTGCAGACATATCACGTGATCGCTCGCACTAGTGCACTCTTGCACGGGTATCAGATGACGTCAACACCCATTAATTTTTTTCTCTATCACATAAATAAGCCAAAGGTTATCTGCTTCATGCGGTTACCCAAAGGATATCAGCTTCAAGCGGTTAAAGGTCGACCTCTTCCCACGCTAACATGTGCACGTGCACGCTGCACGTGCTCACATCCGCATGGTTATCAGATGGCATCATGATGATGCAATATGTCCTCGCGCCAACACCAATTAACTTTTTATCACCATCGCATAAACAAGCCAAAAGGTCAACCCATTCCCACGCTAACACGTGTGGTGTATTCTTGGAATACACGGTATGATAGAGTATATTTTTAATACTCTTTGCTTGTTCATTTCATCCTTTTTCTCAAACACCAACAGTGATCTCCTAGTTTCTCTTTGGTGGTCATGTCTCTCATGTCATTTGTGAGTCTGTTCTAGATATATATCTTCCATGACTCACCTAGCGTCATCTAGCAGCGAATCTGTGAAGTTCCTCAATTCTTCCCTGTACAAGAGGACTTCCTTTTCCATCTCGCCACCAGATCTCGTCATCATCGCCAGCTATCATCTGTGTGATCAAGAGAACTTCGTCTACTTTTTCACTCACCATGCTGCGCTAGTATCGTCTGCTATCAACTCTTTGAAGACCATTCATCAAGAAAAACATTTAATTTTCTTATGTTTGTTATGCTTATATGTATTCCTTTTGTCTCCTACCCCCACTCTTTTCCCTTTCCTGGTCCCTCGGCGTTTCGCTGAGTGGGTCTCACTTGTACTTCGACCGTCGACTCAGTCAAGGCTCAACTAGAGCCAGGCTCCTGAACTAAAGAGGCATTCTTTAGATTCCACGCCATGTTGGAACTTTAATCGTCAAAGGGAACTTCATCTTCGCCATGCAGCAATGATAAGTACAGACTTCAGGTTTTAACCTCATCTTCATCGGTTTTACTTCTACATGCTTTTAACTATCATTTTATAGGCAGTGTGAGATTACTATATTTTGGGGAAATATCCTGCTTCGCGGGATTTACCATGTTGGGCTTTTGGCTGTCTAAGCCAACTTTAATAGAAAGTAGCTTTTCTTAAGCTAATTAAATGAGAAATCTTCTCACAACGTGGGATATTATCGAATACCCGCTGTCTATAAAATATTTTTCTCGTTCCACCGCTGGAATAACTTTGGCCCCATTCTTTAGTCAAGATTGCTCTGGAACCTTCCAGAATCTACCAGTCACGACGTCATGTATTTTCCACTCATATGTGAGAATATTTTCTCAAACTAAAGGATCTTCCTTATTATTTAACGCTCAATAGCTAACCTTTCTTCCTCCGTTTGGATTTTCTCTGGTGTACTTAATGACAATCTATAACTTTCTCAAGCAATATACTCTCGCCTACCTAGTGCAACCAGTTTTTTTCACAATTGCAATAACTTTCTTTGCCATAAACTTTTGTGTTACTACAGTGAATTTTTCATCCATCCAACAGACTATAGTGAAAACTAGTGCTTGTTCAACATTTCTACCGCGTCGCGATCGTCCGATTACCATAAATAAGGCCATGAACATTTATCCTCAATCCCAATTGATCTTTCTTAAACCCGTTACTAACAAACCATAATAATAAATTTATTACTTTTAGTCTTTTTTTTTTCAATGAGGTGTCACTCTATAGAAGTGCCCTCGCCTTTTTCTTATATAACATTGATTAACTTCTGCATAAATACGTGTCTAGCACACGTTTTAAACTTACATTGTTTCTCCCTTCTAATTGGGGAATACAATTCTTTCAACTCATTAGTGAGTTATTTCTAGGTCTCACGAAAGGGAAACTTGCCCTATTTGTCTCGTGATTCCTATTTAACCATAGGAAGTCTAGAACCTTCCTTTTGACTTTCTCTTCAGGTTTCACAGTAAGTGACCTGTCCTATTTTGTAACTATTATAAAAGTAATTCAAGTAAATATATGAAGTTATAGGAACTTCTCTTCCATTCTACCTGTTTTCTTTTTTTGTTATTTTCGAAGTTGTAACTTTTTCGAAGATAGGTACTTGGGAATTTCTGAAAGTACACATCTTGTACTCGATTTACTGTTTAACTTTAATCACTTTAATTGTCTTTATACCTTTGTACTTTACCTTTTCTATTTTTAAATCTTACAAAGATTTTAGTACATATAAAGGTTTGAAACCTAAAGAATTGTTAATTGCCTGGAGCAAACTTTAAATGTTAGGAGGTCTGCGACCCCAAATTGTTAACAAAAATTGAAACTATATACTTGTCAAATTTATTAGACTTTTTTGCATTGTTAAATAAATTCAAATTTTCCTTTTTGACTCATAATTTCTCTATTACAACGGTTAGGCAAGATCCAGTCTTCCCTGACTCTTCCTAGGTTCATGTCCTCGTTAATGCAAATAAATCTCGTGATAGGGTTTTCACCACTCGTTCCATTTGAGCAAGAACTCTTAGTGGTGATCGTGGTAAAATCTCTCTTAGCTTTAATAGCTAATTCTAACTGGCCAGTAAGGCAAGTACAGCTCGCTACACCAGCTTCCTGCTTGTGGAGTTCCTCTCCAAAAACTTATGGTTGGTTTTCCAAAAGATAAGTGTTTCTCTTTGCCTAAACTTTTAGTCGGCTCTTTGCTGGGTAAAAGCTTAGCTATTTCCAAATGCAACTATTGGTGCACTCACCAAAATTATTCCCGAACGTATAATTCCTTTATTACCTTACTTCTTGGAAACGCTTGGTTGCTTTGTAGTAACTCTACAACTTCGAAAACTGGAAATATCAAAATCAATTCCAATTATTGGCATTCCTCGAATTTTTGGTCAAAAAACGAACTCCTTTGAACAGACATACAATAGGCCTATTACACTCTGTCTTGCCAGACCATCACCCTTCCCCATAGTAGGCATATGCATGCTTGAGAGGGAATACACTAAAGCCATTCTCTTGCAAACCGCCCAAGTCCTTGCTGCGTTTTCCATCAGCTTCGACCAGGTCCTTACCCACTTTAGGTATCAGAAAGCGGATTTGCAGTGGCAACCGCCTTTGAGTGCATTTAAAGTTAAATTTATAATTTTTGTGGGACTCTCCTCCTATTTCTCTCTCCTTTCTCTCCAGTCCGAAGCCCACCTCCTTTTCTTTATCATCTTCCCTTGGTGGTTAGGTTATTCCTCAGCCAATAATCTACCCAACGTGCAGTGCACATGCTCGCTCCCGGACCACATGCTCGCTCTAAGGACCCATGACGTCATCGCGATTACGCAATATTTGCTCGTGATGATGCAATATTCAAAGGGATCATTCCCCTCCTACTATATTTGGCGGACTCAGACGATAAGGCGATTGTCTAACAGGGATAGTGTCAATAACCTCTATCTTGTATTGAAGTATATTGGTTACTCCTAACTTGACGGCAAAAACTTCAGGGAAATCAGCACACAGCTGTCGGATAATATTACTTTGATTTACTGATAGATAATTCAAATCTAGACTATCAAGTTCAGTAGATACGGTGGGTTCCACACCTATATCCATTACACGAGCCTCGACCGCAGAAGGTCTAACGGAGGAAAACGTAAATCTTACGCATGGGCTGAACTGAAATCAAAATGATCTTTTCCGCATGTCTAATAATAATCCAGTATGTGCCAGAAAATTCGCCCCTAAAATCAAAAATAATTGTTTCACTACCAAACATGAAAATTTTCAAGTGAAAATTCCAACACGCAACGTAAGTTTCACGGAGCCTAAAGCATCGAGTTTAGAGCCGTTCGCAGACACAAGCCTAACCTCTACACCCATTAAATTAGGAAGTTTACAAATATCTTTCATCATTAGGTACTGTGCCCAACATATTACCCCAATATAAGCACGGAGTGGCAACCCCGCGAGAAATCCTAGCCCAAAGCACTGCATGTTAACGCTGTGTGCGTGACCACAAGGTTGAGTGACGTCACGCGTACCTGAATACTATCTCCACCAGAGCGCGCTGCCTCTGACCACGTGCTCAGTCCTTGCATTCGGCAACTTGACACATCGAGGGGGCAGACACATGCCTTTATGTGCGCGTACGAGACAGTGCTCCGTCGTACGGAATGTGTGTGTTTTAACATTCGATCGTCATCGTGGAGGGCCGTGTGTGCTGTGTCACCAAAGGTCTGATTGTCGCCGTGTATCGGGTGTGATTACTATGTCAAACGGCCGAGTCTAAGTGTATAATACCGGTAGTGCAAACGCATGTTGGCTTGAAAACGAAATAACTAGCCCATCGCAACTAGCTTTAGACGTGAGCTACAATATGGCATATTTTGTGCAGAAAACATTCGAGAATAGGCGAGGCCCTTATCATCGAAGGAGGACTTGTAGATGCAATTGATATTTCGATAATACACACGCAGTTTATGAACAGATGTGAATGCTGTTAAATTACTGCTTACATAAAGCCGATGACAAATTTGCTGAGAGGTAGAATTGTGTATGCATTGGAACTGCTCGAGGCGCAGGAACTTATGATTTCCAGAATGGGACGAGGACATTTTCTAACCTGTGCTGTGAAGAATTTTGAAATGGAACTATTCAGTGAGAATATGAGGCACTAAGTTTGTACGTGAGGGGACTGGACGGACTGACATTAACATCAAGATGAGGCCATGATGTTGCCATGACATAACCACACCGTGGAAGTCGAAGGACGCAGCCACCATGAAACGGGAAGGTCTCAGTTTCGATTCCTGGAGGAGGCGAGGAAGAAGATGGAGGAAGATGGAATCCTGCCGGTTCTCGAATGGGAAGAAGATGGTCCTGGATGAAGATGGAGGAGACTGCATTGCTTCCAGAGGTTCTACATTCTATGAGCATACTAGGCTTGTACAATATTTTCTTATTTCTGCCAGTTGGTGAGCAAAAACATTACTTCAATTTGTAGTTGTGAGTGGGTTGACTACTCAGTAGTACTAGATACCATGGAGTTGAACTAATTATTTGCTGATTAATTATTTCTTCTTCTTCTTCTTCTTCTTGCGTTACGGCCAACTAAGGACCACATTATTTCAACTGGTTTCTGCTTTGAGCTTTAACATTCGCCCAGTACTGCCGCATGAATTCTCCATGTTGTTGCTTCCATTCTTCTGTCCACTTCTTGCCTGTTTTGAGCTTAGGTTTCTCTAGGAAACTCCGGTGAGTTGTAAGTTTCACCTTAAATTTTACACGTTCCAGTACATCATCACTTGTAATCCCAATTTCTTTCAAATCTCTGTCAACTTCAGTGAACCATGCCCCCTTTGTTTTCTTGTCTAGAAAGTATGTAAAGATCCTGTTTGTCAACCTTACAGAGCTCATTCGTGAAATGTGGCCATAAAATGAAATTCTTCTTTTTCTCATCACATCAGTTATATTTTCTACACATGTGTAGAGCTCGTGGTTGTGCCGTCTCCTGTATTCATCGTTTTCTTTTACAGGGCCCAAGATTTTCCTGAGAATCTTTCTTTCTTTAGCTTCTAGTTTCTCCATAAGTCCTTTCCTATGCATTGCAAGGCATTCTGCAGCATATAGAGCCTCTGGGCGGATGACAGTTTGATAGTGTCTAAGGTTGGCATTTAGGGATATTGATTTCTTGTTGTAAATACCCTTTGTTAGATGATATGCCATTTCCATTTTTCTGATGCGCGATTCGAAAGCAGCCTTCTCGGATGTGTTGGGTTCTATCCACTCGCCTAGATATTTGAATGATTGAGTTTGCTTAATGCGTCCCTCTCCTATGTCTAGCTCCTTGGGTGCTTGTTTAATGTTAGTAATAAACAAGGTTTTCTCAAAGGAGATCTTAAGGCCTGCTTTTGCAGCTTGAGTGCTGAGTTGCTTGATCTGCACTGCTGCCGTGCCAAGGGAATCTGAAAAAAATTGCAAGGTAATCTGCGAAGGCTAGGCAATCAACCGGCAGATTCAGATTTTTGTAGCCCAATCTGACTCCATTTACGAACCCATTGTTGTTCAATTCTTTGCGCCATTCTCGGATGACCTTCTCAAGTGCGCAGTTGAAAAGCAGAGGTGATAATCCGTCTCCCTGCCTTACCCCGGTTCTGATTTCAAAAGCTTCTGAAATTTCTCCCCTAAATTTCACTCTGGAGGTGGTGTTAGTCAAGGTCTTCTCAATGATTTTTCTTGTTTTATTGTCCAATCCCAGTTCCTTCAGGATTTGAAATAGGGAGAATCGATCAATGGAGTCGTATGCCTTCTTGAAATCAACGAAGGTCACCACAAAATCTTTAGATCTAAGCTTTAGATATGAAACAATAGACTTAAGATTCATGATCTGTTCAGCACATGATCGTCCTTTCCTGAACCCTCCTTGATATTCTCCCAATTGGGAATCTAGTTGTTGTTCTGCCCTATTTTGAAGGACTTTTGAGAGGATCTTGTATGTTATTGTAAGGAGAGAGATTCCACGGTAGTTGTTCACATCCATTCGGTCACCCTTCTTATGAAGAGGGTGAAGTAGAGCTGAGGTCCAGTTGCTAGGGAGTTCCTCCGTTTCCCAAATCTCATGAATAATCTCAGTTAACTTATCAACAGTCTTGTCGCCAGCATGCTTCCATAATTCAGCAACTATGGAGTCCTCACCTGGTGCTTTGTTGTTTTTGAGTGACTGGATGATCTGATTAATTTCTTCTTTTGTGGGTGGGGTGGAATCTGGGTGTACATACGGATTGTCTTCGAACTGAAATGTTGATTCTGGAGCCTCGCAGTTGAGGAGAGACTCGAAGTAATTTGCCAATATTTGGCAGTTTTCCTTGTCATTATAAGCAACTTTTCCATTTAGGTCCCTGAAGTGTAGGCTAGGTGGAGCATATTTACTGAGATTCTGTTTAAAAGTTCTATAGAAATCCCGGGTGTTATTCTTCTTGAAGTCTAGCTCAATTTGTGCCAGCTTGTTCTTGTCAAAAGCACGTTTTACACCTCGAATAGTTTTTGCAGCCTGTTTTCTCATACATAAGAAACTTTCCCATTTGTCTTCACTCTTCTGTGAGTTCCATCTCTGCCATGCAAGTTGTCTGAGCCTTATTGCCGCCTCACATTCACTGGTCCACCAGGCATGCTTTCTGCGTTTTATTAATGGGACTGTTTCCTTAGCTGCTGATACTATGGCATCTCGTAGTTGTTCCCAGTTTTGTGGATCCAGTGTTTCAAGCTTCTGAGTGAACTCATCATTAGACTGTAGCTTTTGCAAGTCAAACCTATTCATCTTTCGTCGCTGTACCTTTCTAGTATTTCTCGGAATGAGTTTAACTTTGATTTTAGAGAGGTAATGATCTGAATCTAGGTTGGCACTTCTAAGAACCCTCACATTCTGGATATCTCGATGGGCTTTACGTGAAATAGCGACGTGATCGATCTGGAACTCACCAAGGTTGGAATTTGGGGATGTCCATGTTTTCTGTTTCCTTGGCAGATGTTTGAAAGCTGTGGATTTCATAACAAGGTTGAATGCCTTACACAGTTCCACAAGTCTCTCTCCATTCCGATTGGTTCTGCGGTGAGCTGGGTAATCTCCAATTATGTTTTGGAATTTTCTTTCTCTGCCAAGTTGGGCATTGACATCTCCAAGCAAGATAACCGAGTGCTTGGCAGGGATTTCAGAGAGTATCTCCTCTAGCTCTTCCCAAAATTTATCCGTCCCTTCTGGATCTTTCTTGTTTGCCTGATTAATCGGCGCATGAACGTTAACCATTGTATATACCTTGTTTGTACTTCGGAAAGAAAGGGTCGAGACTCGGCTGTTAGGAGAGGTGAAATTTGTGATTGAATCCAGAATATTTCTGCTAACAATAAATCCAGTGCCAAGGTGAGGGATATTTTTTATGACACGTTTACCTACTTTACTTTTAAATATTCTGTAACCTTGGGACTCAAAAGCATGTTCATCTGTAAACCTCGTTTCTTGAATTGCCGTGATCAAGATCCGATGCTTGGAAAGGGTGTCAAGTAGATGTTTCAGTTTACCCGTCTTTAAAAGGGAATTCACATTGAAGGTAGCAAAGAAATTGAGATGTTTGTGTTTGATCTTTTCTGGAGTCTCCGATACCTCCAAGCATGTTGGTGCAGGCTCCCCAGAATCCGAAGACCCGCATGCATCGCTCGAAGCGATGGTGGATTGGTTACCACCTGGGGTAGTAGCATTTGCTGAATTTTCCTCCATACTTTGTTCAGACAGTTGAAAAACTGTAATCTGGGGTCGGTGATATTTCACACCGGCCAATATACTGCCAAGGTTGTGAGCCTTGGAGCCCCCAACACTGATCGGCTCGCCGACCCACCTTCCCGCTGGGATTGGATACCCAACCTTCCACTGGGTTGCTCGGCTTAACAGGGGCACCTCTTGTAGGTTACGTGTTGGAGTTAGAGTGAAAGAGGCCAGCGTTGGTTTCTCTTCTTGAATCCAATATATTGCGCATTTCGTTCTCGTTTGCCCAGAGTCACACTGACTCCTCCCGGGTTGATTCCCAGGACCAATTATTGTTTATTATTATTATTATTATTATTAATAGCCACATTTATTCTTCGTCTATTAGGAAATTATGTGATGAAGTGATTCACATTGTAGGGTTATCACACGTGGCAAGGAATAATCCACCAAGCCTGGCACCATGAACCAGATAATATTTTCTTTTGGGAATTTTTTGTAAATCCATCACTACTTCGATTGATAAGATTGGAAATACGACGCGGAAACTAAACTGAATTTATGATGGAATAAATGAAGGTGGTAGACTAGCTGTCGAGAGCTAGTGTGGAATTCATGTTTTGAATTTCTTTTTTCGATTTTGACTTCAGCGTTGGTGAATCTAATTATGTGAACTCTAAAAGATTATAACTTTAAATATTCCCATTTTTCTTCGTCCACATTCATTGATTTGGAGACTTTGATTATTAAAAGCATGCTCGTCATTATGCTTTGACACTTATCCATTTGACATTGCTACAGGCCATGCCTGCATTACATGATAATTTAAGCACACTAGTTATGTGATTAAAAGAAAAGTCATGATAATGTTACGGCTGTGAGTTTGTTTCGTCGCTCGCCGCATGAATCACGGCTGCCCTCGGGCTGGGTTGTGCTCTGCCTCAGTGTATTACGTGCGCCTTACGCAACAAGGGCTACTAGGACAAAGGGATGGTCCAGAATATTCGTGGCCCAGCCAGTGATGGAAACCTCGAGAAGCCGTGAATCCATGGATCGGTCTAGAAGCATTTATTGAGTCACCGGCCTGCTACATAAGGGCGACCTGGCAAGCGGGGAAAACTGTGTGAGATTCCTTCCGAGCCGCGGAGCAGTGTGAGGAGTATGTACCTACCTAGGGCGACAGAGACATTGTGGTGAATTACGAAACGCATTGGGAAGTTCCCTAGCCAGTGGACAGGAAACAGTGAGTGACAGACTTAGTGCAGCTATTTCCAGCCAGCGCACGGGACCACCTCATTAGCGAGAGGATTAACTGCAAGGCCGAGTGAAAGGGTGAGTCGAGCTCCATACAGGAGGGAGCTTCTGTAAGACAGATAATTGTTTATATCTGCTTATTGCACGGTGTATATTTCTGACCTGCAAGCAATAAAGCTAACTTCTCTTTAAAGGAACAATTGTGTTTGTGCTTTCACCCACCGTAATCCAGTTAACGTAAGTGCCACTAGGGGGTGGCACGTAACAACTGGTGTCAGAAGCCGGATTACGAACTCAAGCACAACACCTGACGGTCCTGGTTTCAAAACCCGAGCAGGACATTTTTTTTAAATTTTCCTGTGAGTGCATGCCCTTTACAAGACAAACAACCAAAATGGAAGCGCAATTGGCAGCAGTGCTAGAAAAGTTAAGTGGCATGGAAACCAAATTAGAAGACGGCCAGAAGAATTTAACCAAGGACCTAACTGCCAAATTAGAAGACGGCCAGAAGAAGATGGAAGACGGTCAAAATAAGTTAGCGGAGGACCTGAAGAAGATGGAAGACGGCCAGAAGAAGATGGAGGACGGGCAGAAGAAGTTAGCTGAGGACCTAACTTCCAAATTAGTGGATAGCCAGAAGAAGTTAGCAGAGGACCTGAAGAAGATGGAAGACGGTCAGAATAAGCTAGCAGAGGACCTAACCGCCAAATTTCTGGATAGCCAGAAAAATCTGGAAGAGTGTCTGCTGACGAAATTACAGGAAAGTCAAAGGAAATTGGAACAGGGCCTACGTGAGGAAGTCACGGCAGTGGAAAAGAAGTTCGACGCCTTAAAGTGGAAGTTGCCGAGCTGCGCCGACGCCCGCTGACGGGGGTGGAGGAGAAATTCAACGCTCTACGAGAGGAAGTTGCCGAGCTGCGCCGACGCCCACCCCCAGTTACATCGGGAACCTCAGGAACGGGACAGAGCAGAGTGACACCCCCAACCTTCGACGGAAAGGTCCCGTGGAGCACATACTTACGTCAGTTCGAGGCGGCCTGTTCCATAAATAACTGGAACAACACAGAAAAGGCTACAGCTCTCATTGTAGCGCTGAGAGTTGACGCCCTTAACGTCCTTAAGGCCATCCCGACTGGATCCCAGGACTACGCTTCACTGATCGCCCATATGGAGTCCCGATATGGAGATAGCCATCTTCAGCAGGCCTACCAGATGCAGCTCCGGACCCGGGTACAGAAGAACGCGGAAACCCTGCAGGAGTTCGAGATGGACATCGCACGCCTCGTAAGGCTCGCATATCCAACAGCGCCGGCCGACTTTCTGGAACAGATTGCGACGCATACCTTCACCGACGGGCTACGGGACTCGGACACTCAACAGGCGCTGCGACTCGCGCGCAATAAGACCCTGGCAGATGCGCTGAGCCACGCACTTGAGTTCGAGACGGCAAAACAGGCATCTAGAATGCACGCGCGGGTGCGTCAAGTGGACGTCGACGAACCAGCAAAAACCAATGAGACCAAGCCCCTGGCCGACGAATTGATGGAGGCGCTAAGCCGTTTCTTCGATAGTCGCGGCACTACCAGCAACAACACAGCCGGAAGACAACCGGAGAGGCGGCCCGGAAGAGGACTACCGACCTGCCGGGCCTGCGGTAAGAAAGGCCGCCTGAGCAAGGACTGCGGTGATCGCCGCCGCCAGGGGTATCCGACGGGAAATCAGTCGTCTGAAAACCGCGCGGCCCAGGGAAACGAGTATTAGCCAGCCTTGGGGGCCAAAGGTCGGCTTGTGACAGTCGTCAAGCCCCGGCAGTCCAAGTGCGTGTGACGAAGTTACGGAGGGACAATAGCAGCCTGATGGTCGACGGAGTCGTCAACGGAGTGAGCTGGCCCATGCTGATCGACACGGGAGCGTCGAGGACCATCGTCAATCCCACCGTGATCCCGAAGTGGAGAGTGCAACCCACACAAAGAAACCTCCAGCTAATAACAGCGACCGGAGAGACCGCACCGGTACATGGCGAAGCATCACTGGAGTTCGTCATTGGTCGACGGGCGGTGAAGCAACCAGTGCTTCTGGCTGACGTATCAAACGAAGTGATCATCGGACTGGACTTCCTGGACCAGAACAACATCATCTTGGACATGAGTACCAACACTCTGCACTTCGGAGGTGAGGAACTTTCTTTGCAACCAGCACAGGAGGCCGTCACCGCACGACGAGTAAGGCTGAGAGAGGACGTCATCGTTCCCGCCAGGACGGAGGTCAGCGCCGCCTAATTGTCGACGGAACTGCTGAGGGAGTAGCGGCTGTCATCGAGCCAAAATATGAGGACATCCAGACAAAAGGATTGCTAGTTGCCAGGACCCTCATCAACACGACGTCTCGGCCGTACGTCTGGCTGTCCAACCTGAACGACTACGACATTACGGTTCACCGGGACACCAACCTAGGAGTCTGCGAGCCCGTTACCTGGATTGCCCGCATCACAGATACGACGGACGGACACCTGCAGACGGACAACCGAAAAAAGACGCGCACTGCCAGAAGAACTACAGAAGCTGTACCAAGGATCCCAGGACCATTTAGACGAGGAACAATCACGCCAACTTCAGGACCTGTTACGCGAATTCCAGTACGTCTTCTCCGTGGGGAGCAATGACTTCGGCAGGACAAGCTTGGTCCAGCACAGAATCGACGTTGGGGACAGCGCACCGATTAGGGCCCCATTCCGACGTGTCCCGCTCGCCAAGCAAGCCGAAGTCGACCGGATGGTAGAAGAGATGAAGAAGCAAGGGGTGATCGAGCCATCACATAGTCCTTGGAGTTCTCCGGTCGTGCTAGTGAAGAAGAAGGACGGTTCCACCAGGTTCTGCGTGGACTACAGGCGGTTGAACGACGTTACGAAGAAGGACAGCTACCCTCTACCCCGGATCGACGACACGCTGGACACCATATCAGGATCAAGATGGTTCTCCACCTTGGATTTGAAGAGTGGCTACTGGCTGGTGGAGGTCCACCCTAAGGACCGCGAGAAAACGGCGTTCTCTGTGGGCAGCGGGCTCTGGCAGTTCACCGTCATGCATTCGGTCTGTGCAACGCCCCTGCGACCTTCGAAAGGCTAATGGAGTCCATTCTGAGGGGACTACACTGGAAGACCTGCCTGGTCTACTTAGACGACGTCATCGTTCTGGGGAAAAGTTTCGAGGAGCACTACAGCAACCTGAAGGAGATCTTGATGATGCTACGGGCTGCCCAGCTGAAGTTGAGCCAAAAGAAGTGTCAGCTCTTCCAGAAGCAGGTCCAGTACCTTGGGCATATTGTCTCCGAGGAAGGGGTGCGCACCGACCCAGAAAAGACCGCAGCTGTGAGGGAGTGGCCAGTTCCGAAGGACAAGTCCCAACTACGAAGCTTCCTGGGACTCTGCACTTATTACCGTCGCTTCGTGAGAGGATTCGCCGACATCGTCAAACCACTGCATCGACTGACTGAGAAGGACCAACTCTTCACATGGACAGCAGAATGCCACAGTGCCTTCGAACAACTCAAGCCGGCTCTGTGCACTGCGCCTATTCTGGCCTACCCCAGACCTGGAACAAGGTTCATCGTCGATACCGATGCCAGCGACTTTGGTATAGGGGGAATCCTGTCGCAAATA
The DNA here is from genome assembly GCA_946902985.2 of Meconema thalassinum. Lineage (NCBI taxonomy): Eukaryota > Metazoa > Arthropoda > Insecta > Orthoptera > Tettigoniidae > Meconema > Meconema thalassinum. Next base: position 1,081,281,933 of record OX336388.2, on the reverse strand, counting down.
GTGGACGGCGAGGAGAGAGTAGTGGCCTACTTCAGCAAAGCCTTGTCAGAGCCAGAGAGGAACTACTGCGTCACCAGGAAGGAACTGCTCGCCATCGTGAAGACCATCGAACATTTCCACAAGTACCTGTACGGGCAAGAATTTCGCACAAGGACCGACCTTGCATCCCTGCGGTGGCTCCTGAACTTCAAACAGCCCGAGAGTCAACTCGCGCGGTGGATAGAGAGGCTTCAACAGTACAACTTTGAGATCCAGCACAGGAAAGGCCAACTGCATTCTAACGCCGACGCCCTGTCACGAAGACCGTGCCCCGAAGACTGCACCTTCTGTACCAGAAGAGAGGAGAACACCGGGATACAGTGCCGAAGGACTACCGTGGAACTTCATGGGAGCTGGAGCCACGAATCTTTCACGCGGGCACAAGCAGAAGATGATGACCTGGGACTGATAGCCGAATGGAAGAGGGCCTGTGTTCCCAGACCCGGGTGGAACATTGTGAGCGTCTGCAGTCCGAAGTTCAAGTCCTACTGGGCGCAGTGGGACTCGCTGATTGTAAGGGATGGCCTCATCTGCCGGACCTGGGAGAGCACCGACGGGAAGACATCTCGGGAACAAGTCGTCGTACCAAAGGCTATGACGGAGGAAGTCCTGAAGGAAGTCCAGGGAGGATCATCTGGTGGGCACCTAGGGATAAAGAAGACCCTGGAGAAGCTGAAAGAGCGGTTTTACTGGATCGGATGCCGAACAGACGTGGAGAACCACTGCGCGAGGTGCCACGATTGCGCAGCCAGCAAGGGCCCAGGACTAAGACGACGGGGTCCACTGAAGACCTACAACGAGGGCGGCCCCATGGAGAGAGTGGCCATCGATGTTGCTGGGCCATTCCCGTTGAGCGAGGCAGGGAACCGCTACATATTGGACGTCAGCGACTACTACACCAAATGGCCGGAGGCGTATGCGCTCCCTAACCAAGAAGCCGCGACGATCGCAGAGACCCTGGTGAAGGAATTCGTCAGCCGGTACGGAGTACCCCTGGAGCTGCACTCCGACCAAGGGGGGAACTTCGAGTCGCAGGTGTTCCAGAACCTATGCCAGCCGCTGGGAATTCGGAAGACAAGGACGACGCCGCTACACCCTCAGTCCGACGGGATGGTAGAGCGATTCAATCGCACCATCGAGAACTATCTCCGAATAGTCGTCAGCGAGCACCAGAGGGATTGGGACAAACATCTTCCACTATTTCTCCTGGCCTACCGCGCCGCCGTGCATGAGGCCACCGGGTGCACATCAGCCCGGGCCATGTTTGGGAGGGAACTCCGTCTACCTGTCGATCTTGCCTTCGGCTGACCTGGGAATGATCCGGTCCCGGTAAGCCAGTATTGTCAAGAACTGGTCGACCAACTGGAGGACGTGCACACGTTCGCGAGGAGGAAACTGCGGATCAAGACCGACCGAATGAAGACCCGATACGACCAACAGACGGATGCCGGCGGATTCCACGAGGACGACCTGGTCTGGCTCTTCAACCCATTACGGAAGAAAGGCCTGTCACCCAAACTGCAGAAGTCCTGGGAGGGCCCGTACCGAGTCGTGAAACGGATCAACGATGTTGTCTACAGGATCCAGCGGATCCCGAGGGCGAAGATGAAGATCGTGCATCGAGATCGCCTGGCAGCCTACGGAGGGACACAGACGGACCAATGATTGATCGGGACGATCAGCCCTTTAGGAAGGGGGTGGTGTTACGGCTGTGAGTTTGTTTCGTCGCTCGCCGCATGAGTCACGGCTGCCCTCGGGCTGGGCTGTGCTCTGCCTCAGTGTATTACGTGCGCCTTACGCAACAAGGGCTACTAGGACAAAGGGATGGTCCAGAATATTCGTGACCCAGCCAGTGATGGAAACCTCGAGAAGCCGTGAATCCTGGATGGGTTTAGAGGCATTTATTGAGTCACCGGCCTGCTATATAAGGGCGACCTGGCAAGCGGGGGAAACTGTGTTTTTCGAGCTAGTGCGAGCGTTTATCCTGAGCGACAGAAGTGTGGTGACGTGACTTGCGAAACCCAGTGAGATTCCTTCCGAGCCGCGGAGCAGTGTGAGGAGTATGTACCTACCTAGAGCGACAGAGACATTGTGGTGAATTCCGAAACGCATTGGGCAGTTCCCTAGCCAGTGGACAGGAAACAGTGAGTGACAGACTTAGTGCAGCTATTTCCTGCCAGCGCACGGGACCACCTCATTAGCGAGAGGATTAATTGCAAGGCCGAGTGAAAGGGTGAGTCGAGCTCCATACAGGAGGGAGCTTCTGTAAGACAGATAATTGTTTCTATCTGCTTATTGTACGGTGTATATTTCTGACCTGCAAGCAATACAGCTAACTTCTCTTTAAAGGAACAATTGTGTTTGTGCTTTCACCCACCGTAATCCAGTTAACATAAGTACCACTAGGGGGTGGCACGTAACAATAATTAAAAGATAATAATGAGTTTATCTACACAAAAAAGAAAAAGATTGGTTGGTGTAGTTGTTTATAAAAAAGGGAGAATTGAATGGAATGTAATAAAATAAATTTATAATGATAGTTCACATATTCTGTGAACGTCTTATGTCAATATTCTGAGAATTAATCATGATGAAACCCTTTGTGAATATAAAAAATGTAATAATAATTAGTGGTATAATATCATTCTAAATAAGCATGACTATGTAAAGTGCAGTCAGATGATGGTGAATTAAGTGTTCACAGAAGTAAGCAGGCGATAATCTAATCACTATGTAATTGTTGGAGTGAAATACACTGCAAGCATACCATCGAATTGGGGAAGATGGGAACTCTTAGTTGTGATATAATGACCAGCCATGACTTCGACTTTTGCATAAGTGGAAGATAATGGGTGCACACTTGTTTGAAATATTTTGAGCAATGAGACTCTGAAATAACCTGTAGAAGCTATTTTATAATATTGATAACTGAGATATAGGCGCTGGATGAGTGATGGGTAGATAGGAAAAACAGAGACATTCAAGTGATGGAAATTATTCGTATATTTAAAGGAATATGTTAATTGCACGTAGTACGATAAATATTAATATTGATTGCAATATTAATTTATTGGTCAAGTAGAACCTATATTGCTACAGCAATAATTGTAATCAATAATTGGTGGATAAGATATTTGTTTTTTTTTCTCTCATTAGTTAGAACGGAGATCAATACTATTATTTTTAGGCAAGCTATTTATTCAACTTTCTTTCATTATAAACTCAAGTGAGTGAATATATTACTAATCTAGGACACTACCTGATGTACATTTAGCGTGCTTAGTTGATATTGATATTCAAATGTGACTAAATCTAACTGTTTTTTTAATTTGATTTTCTTCGAGTATCTCCTAATTTTATTTATATCGAAGGATAGGACCAAGGAGATTCGTTGACCCTTTAAAACTTAATTATTTTATTTGGACTCTAAATATTTTTCTTTTTCATTTAGATCGAATCTCCGAGGCAAGATAGGCTTTTTGGTTGTTTTCTATATTTGTGTTGGTCGATGAGTTGCCAATAAATGGATGCCTATTTTATATTTTTAATTGTGCTTATCCTCTGATTTCTGTTGTGCTATTGCTATGATTTAGGTTTGGGAGTGGGTTGATTTAACCTGTTACACCTATATCCTGTTAACCACCCCTTAGACTACTTGAATTCTCGTACCCACTGGCATATTTTTTTATATTCGAACCCAGACCTCAACCATTATGTCTTGTGTTATCGGCATGAATTGCGATGTTTTCGCCGGGTAATCCAATTCACTGCCGGTTAACGGGGACAGTACTGTACTCGTATAGAGAATCTTGAAAATATCCGTATTCTCAAAAGTTTTCTAACGTGCCAATGTTAAATAAAAGCGATACTGGAATCAACCCACGAAACAGGTTTATACAACTCGCCAAGTTAGCCAGTTAACCGAGCCGACCAATGAGGAAATTATTAGGAGTCACGTGACCGACTTAGCACTAGGGAGCATAGTCCTTTGAGAACAATGGAACTATGATGCACGGAGATACTCGAAGACTTCCGAGTCGAGCCGAAAGCCGCACGCGAGGGAAGTGTGACTAGAGGTTCGGAGGAGGGGAGACTCGCGTTTGGCGCGTGTCGAACAGCCAATGAGAAGCGACCTTACCTAGATGAGAGCAAATAAAGCAATTAGCATAGCTAATTACCAGCGAGATTTTAACACTTCATAATATCATTGAAGGTATTAAATAATAAATAAAAAGTATTTATTAACATTGCGGCTAATTAAATGATTAATTAAGGATTATATTATCATCAGTAGGAGGGAAATGATCCCTTTGAATATTGCATCATCACGAGCAGATATTGCGTAATCGCGATGACGTCATGGGTCCTTAGAGCGAGCATGTGGTCCGGGAGCGAGCATGTGCACTGCACGTGTTAGCGTGGGAATGGGTTGACCTTTTGGCTTGTTTATGCGATGGTGATAAAAAGTTAATGGGTGTTGGCGCGAGGACATATTGCATCATCATGATGTCATCTGATAACCATGCGGATGTGAGCACGTGCAGCGTGCACATGCACATGTTAGCGTGGGAAGAGGTCGACCTTTAACCGCTTGAAGCAGATAACCTTTGGGTAACCGCTCGAAGCAGATAACCTTTGACTTATTTATGCGATGGAGATAAAAATTAATGGGTGTTGACGTCATCTGATATCCATGCAAGTTTGCAGCTGTGCGAGCGATCACGTGATATGTCTGCAGTGTTCTTGTGAGACGTGGTTGATCTTTAACAAGTAGTGTTAACTTGGGGGTTCTCTTGCAAGTCGCGTGAGTGCTTGAATACGTATGGCTATGTTGGGAAAAGGTTTGGTGGTGGGCGAGGACCAGGGTTGAGTGAGGGCTCGTTTAAATGCTATTTTTCCCGCTCTATTTGATGGTGAGTTTATTTTTTAAAATAGGTGTTTTGTGAAAATGCCGCTATTTTGGAAACGGTGAAGATGAGAGAAAAGTTTGTTTGACGTCAATGAAAGGTCCCTATGCCCTCTAGGCTGACAGCAAGTTTCAAGTGTGTAGGACAAAACAAAATGATAGCCTACTTTCTGGCGAATATTGGCGGTGATTCGCGAACGCATGATCGGATTTGAGCATATAGGGCGTCGTAGGACTTGTGGAGAACCACCCCTTGCTATGGTCGGCGGTATATCCACCCCAAAATAAAAATTACCCTTACCCGAGGGTTAAGTAGTGTTTTTTGATTGCATGCGCACTTGAGGGCATTTGTACGTTAGCGGAACTTTTAAATGATTATTTATAGATGAGTTTTTTTAAAATATTTATTAAAAAACAAAAAACTAATAGGTCATTCGCTTTTTAGTATCTCGCTAACCAATAATGCGATTTAAACATATGGGGTGTCGTAGGACTCGTAGTGAATTCTCCTCGAGGTATGACAAACCCCAAAATAAAAACTAGCCTTACCCGGGGAGAAATAGTAATTTTTTGTATGTATGCACGCCGGTGGCTTTTGTCAAAAGGGCCTAACTACACTTTTGTTAATATTTTCTGAACCCCTGATGGGATTTTGCCATAGGCAGTATCCTAGCACTTGGGGTGACGCCTCGTTTTTGAATGTGTGATTTTTTTTGTCAAAAGGGCCTAACTACTCTCTTGTTAATATCTCGCGAACCAATCATGCTAGGGACTTGTATGAGGGGTCCTAGCACTTGGGGCGACGTTCCCCCTTTGGGGGTGAAACTACCCCCCAAAATTGAAAACTCAATATCTTGGAAACTAAGAATCCTAAAATTTGGCGTGATAGCTCTAAAAATAGGCGATGACATAGGCTTTGAGCAGGATTGGTCATTTCACCCCTAAAACAGTAAATAGTCATTTTATGGGAAAAAACATGTTAAACCCCTAAAAATCATAAATGAAACTAAGATCTTTTGTTTTGATGAAAAATAGCAGGGGGTGAAAACCACCCCTAAATTGAAAAATCGATACCTTGGAAACTAAGAACCGTAAAATTAGGTGTAATAGCTTAAAAAATTGGTTGTGACATGGGCTTTTATCTGGATAGATGATTTCATCCCTAAAACAGTAAATAGTGATTTTACACTGGGGGAAAAGGTGTTAAAAGGGTAAAAATGATAATTGAACCTATGATCTTTTGTTTTTGATGAAAAATAGCAGGGGGGTGAAAACTACCCCTAAATTGAAAAATCGATACCTTGGAAACTAAGAACCGTAAAATTAGGTGTAATAGCTTAAAAAATTGGTTGTGACATAGGCTTTTATCTGGATAGATGATTTCACCCCTAAAACAGTAAATAGCGATTTTACACTGGGGAAAAGGAGTTAAAAGGGTAATAATGATAATTGAACCTATGATCTTTTGTTTTTCATGAAAAATAGTAGGGGGTGAAAACTACCCCCAAATTGAAAAATCGATATCTTGCAAACTAAGAACCCTAAAATTATGTGTTATAGTTGAAAAATAGGTGATGACATACGCTTTTACCTCTATAGATTATTTCACTCTTAAAACAGGGAATAGTAATGTTACAGGAGAAAACGTTATTAAACAATTAAAAGCATAAGAGTTTTGTGAAACCATGCTTTAATGAATGTTTGTATGGAGGATGACAGCTTGCTAATTATTATTATTATTATTATTATTAGGTAATTATGGATTAATGTGTTTATAGCTAATGAATAAGGCTACAGGGTTATATCAGGTGTTGTACAAATCAGGATGGCCAAACCGTTGCCATTCCCATGAATATACCCAAAAGAGGCTAAACGTTAAGGTTGTCGACCTGAGATTTTATAAAACTAATTATCGGAGAGGGTGAAGTAAGGTGTTGTTTTGGACTGACAGTGGCTAACCCTTTCCCATGATTTATGAATTGACCCAAAATGTTTTACCTGACAAGACTGAGTGTACCTGTTGCAGCCTTTAGAAAATCGAACCCGGACCTGTGTGGTGACAGTCGAGTTATATTAATGAAGCTTTTTGAACAAACACACTCTTGCATACTATCGCTGGGTTGAATTTGCACAGAGACACTGGCTTTGTTTGTGTAATGAGTCTTGGTGATAAGAACACGGCGCTCTTGCCAGCAAGTTTCATATTACTCGTCTGCTTGATAGTGGACGTGATCCGCACCGTGTTAACGTACATGACTTGATAATTTTTAGGTAAGGGTTGACAAGGCCCAATGAACCTTATTGCAACCTTAAGATGAAAATGAATTTCTTGGTATAGTCGGGGTTGCATGCCAAGGCCTTAGGTTAGACAACCAACTATGTTAAACACTACACTGTGAGATGGTCAAATGATAATGTAACAGAACATATAGAAAAGTTTTATGTAGTTTAACGAATTGACTAAGAGCCATACCATGAGAGGTATAGGTAATTGAAATTGAATCCTTAGCTGTTGACCCTACTACATGTAAGCTATAGCAATGCCCGCCTATAAGCTATCATTTTAGAAAAAGAAATTTATGGGTTGCTTTAAACGGAGAATGATTGTGTTTACTGTGAGATACAAATCTGAATTTTAAAATAGTTTATGTCCTACATGATGTTTGAACTCTCTTTTTATGTATACTTTAGACAAACGCTAACATAGTTGTAATTCAGAAGCCATGGCTGCCTCCTTTCCAATCCTACACCGTACACTGAAGTTAAAGTTAATAATGATCACGTTACAGGCAGCCAGTTTCAAAGCCATGAGAAATAAGTGAACAAAGTATAAAATACCGGTACTTGACCCAGTCGGGAAATCAACATGGTGTTGTTTCAAACAAAAGACAAGCGTTCTATAAACTTGACCACCAAGCTGTCCTATCGACCCCTAATTGTTTGGCTGATGGTGAAAATAAAATGAAATGTAAACTATAACTAAAACTAACTACACACTTATAACTAGAAAAATGAAATGTAAGACAAAATGATAACAGGACAAATAAAGGACAGAAGGAATAAATAATGCCCCTCAACCCTCAAGAATGTGGATTGATGAACTTGAAAGGAAGGAGAGCCATAAAAGTTAGATATGAAAGTAAAAGAGGAGAGGATCCCGCTCCAGAGGTAATCGATAAAAAGGAGGAAAACTGGGCCCAGCTCAGGAATCCCTTGTGATCGCCAACTTCCAAACTCATCAGTCGTAAGCCCCTGAGGGTGTAGGCATATCCAGGGTGCACCACAATTGGTGGGGCTACATACACCCTACCTTTAGTGTGGCTTGTGCAATAGGCAGGAAATAACATAAAAATAAAAAGAAGGCTGCCTCCTCACACAAGGAGGGTATCAGAAAAAATAAACAAGGGTCAATTAAGTCGGAAAATGAAGAGACTCCCTAAGCCTTGGATAGCCTAATAATGTCGGAGTCGGTAGAGAACAAGAGTTGACCAAGTGTGGTCGACAGGAAAGAAGACAGACAGGAGCCTAGCACAAGTCAGTGGGAACAATGACGGACTCAGCTGGGGCTCCATGGTCGTCAACCTACATTCCACTAGATGAAAGCCCTTGTTTAGGGGTGGTGGAAAATAAACACCTCTTTTGTTTTAAATCACTGGCTTTAAGGACGGTAACAAATGCGATACTGGTCCTAGGGGTATGCAAAATTGTATTAGATACTCAGCTAATAATAGTGTACATAACCCCTTATTATTTTCCCTAATTACAGTACATGGGAATGATGACCATGATTTCCAAGCCCCTAAGTAAGACAAAAACAAATTATTTCCATTTCCAAACAGTTGGGGTGCGGTGAGGTGAGTTTTCTAAACGTCAAACTCGTGTGGTTTTAAACTTGTACTCCAGGAAAATGCCATGTTTGCCCACAGACAAGTGCAAAGAAAATCGAAACATGTTATGTTTGGATCAATTCCTTACCTACATGACAACATGTACTTGAAATAATAAGTAATGAGCATTCTATGTTAACAATAGTGAGATGCTTGCAAACTGCCAATGCTTAGAGCTCATTAGCGGCTTCTAAGGGAGGCAAGGAGTACACTTACTTGAAAAACTAACAAGAGGAGTGTTCGATTTTCCCACAACACCCAATCTGAAAGTAAATATAAATGACTATGCACTTAAGTCCATAACCACCTCCTTACCATTCCTACCCTTCATAGTCAAAGGCACACATTAATACAACCATCACAGTGACAGAGGTTATTTGTAAAATATCTAAATATCTGAGATTTATCTTGAAATTGACCAGAATTTTGTAAAATCCACTAAATTTACCGCAAATTTAGCAAATTCCACCAAATTTCAGCAAAATCCAACAAATCACTACCAGATTTATTGAAATGCCATTGAATTATTAAAGAATGGTTTGAACTAGCTCAAATTTAAATAAAATCACCCGAATATTGATGAAAATTCACCAAATTCTACCAAATTTAGCCAAGAGGTCTACAAACCATTAAATGTAACCATTTTTTAAAATTCACAACACATACTCGAAAATTCCATAATATTCCCTTTACGTGTATGCTTTTTTAGTTGTTGTTTCGTTTCCCACACTCCCTGCAGACAAATACCTGAACATGACTTTCTCCTAGACTAGGAGCTCCACATTCGACATGATAGCTGAGTTTCATCGCCCATAAACGTTTCTCTGAGGTGGGTGCCAGAAAAGGCATCCAGCTGTAAAAACCACACCCTCACATAGACTTTCATAACTTCTTACGTTGAGGTTCATAACACTACGTTGAATGATTTATCGGTTTCCTTTTCACAATTCCTGTCTATACTTTCCTCTTGAAGGTTGCAAGATGCTTGCAAGGTTGGTGTATTCTTGGAATACACGGTACGAGAGAATATAATTTTTAATGCTCTTTGCATGTTCATTTCTTCCTTTTTTATCAAACACCAACAGTGATCTTATATTTTCTCTTTGTTGGTCATGTCTCTTATGTTCTTTGTGAGTCTGTTCTAGATATATATCTTCCATGACCCACCTAGCGTCATCTAGCAGCGAATCTCAGAAGCTCCTCAATTCTTCCTGGTGCAAGAGGACTTCCTTATCCATCTGGCCACCAGATCTCGTTGCCATCGCCAGCTATTATCTCTGTGATCAAGAGAACTTCGTCTACTCTTTCACCCACCAGGCTGTGCTAGTATCGCCTGCTATCAACACTTTGAAGACCATTTCCTCACGAGAATTTAAGTTTACAATATTGGTCATGCTTATATGTATTCCTTTTATCTCCTACCCTCACTCTTTTCCCTTCCTTGGACCCTCCGCGCTTCGCTGAGTGGGTCTCACTTGTAAGTCGGCAGTTGACACGGTCAGTCATGGCTCAACTAGAGCCAGTCTCCTAAAACCAAGAGGCACTCTCTACATTCTACGCCATGTTGGCACATTAAGTATTCGTCAAAGGGAACTTCACCTTCGACATGCAACCAAGATAAGTACAGACTTAAGGTTTTAACCTCATCTTCATCAGTTTTATTATCTACATGCTTTTATTGATCATTTTATAGACAGCGTGAGATTACTTATTTGGGGCGGGATTTGCCATGTTGGGCTTTTGTCTGTTTATGCCAAACTTAATAGAAAGTAGCTTTTCTTAAGCTATTTAAATGAGTAATCTTCTCACCACGTGGGATATTATCTAATACCCGCTGTCTATAAAATACCAAGCTCGTTCCACCGCTGGATTAACTTTGGCCCCATTCTTCTATTAGGATTGTTCTGGAACCTTCCAGATTCTGTACTCTATCTACAAGTCTTGCCGTCATGTATTTTTCACTCACTTGTGGGAATACTATTTAAAATGAGGAATCTTCCTTATAAATTACTGCAATAGCTAAATTTTCTTCCACCGTTGGAATGTTCTATGGCGCATTTAATTGTAATTCACAACTTTCTCAAGCAATAGACACTCGCCTACCTAGTGCAACCAGCCCTTTTTCATCATTGCAATAACTTTCTTTGCCATAAACTTTCGTGTTACTACAGTGAACTTTTCATCCATTCAACAAACTATAGTGAGAACTAGTGCTTGTTCAACATTTCTACCGCGTCGTGATCGTCCGATTACCATAAATAAGGCCATGAACATTGATCCTAAATCCCAATTGATCTTTCCTAAACCTTCTACTAACAAAACATATTAATAAAATTGTAACTAGATCATTTTCAATGAGGTGTCACTCTAAAGACGTGCCCTCCCACCTTTGCTTATATCTCATTTATTAATTTCTGCATAACCACGTGTTTCATACACGGTTCAAATTATCTTGTTTCTCCCTTATAATCAGGGAATACAATTCTTTCAACTCAGGAGTGAGTTATTTCTAGGTTTCACGAAAGGGAAACTTGCCCCATTTGTCTCGTGATTCCTAATTAAACATAGGAAGTCTAGAACCTTCCTTTTGACTTTCTCTTCAGGTTTCACAGTAAGTGACCTGCCCTCTTTTGTATAATTGTTATAAAAGTAATTCTGCACAAATATAAGAAGTTATAAGAACTTCTATCTTATTCTTCATGTTTTTCTTATTGTTATTTTCGAAGTGGTTACTTTCTCTAGAATTTTTTCTCAGAAATTTCTTATAGTACACACCTTGTACTCTATTTATTGTTAAACTTGAATCACCTTAATTGTCTTTAAATTTTGAATTTTTATCTTCGCTATTTTAAATCCTTGCTAGGATTTTATAAAGTTTTGAAACCTAATAAATTGTTAATTGCTTGGAGCAAACTTTAAATGTTAGGAGGTCTGCGACCCCAAATTGTTACTAAAAATTGAAACTATATACTTGTCAAATATATTAGACTTTTTTGCATTGTTAAATAAATTCAAACTTTCCTTTTCGACTCATCATTTCTCTAATACAACGGTTAGGCAAGATCCTGTCTTCCTTGGCTCTTCCTACTCAATGCCATTAAATCTATTGATAGGGCTTTCACCACTCGTTGCATTTGAGCAAGAACTCTTAGTGGTAATCTCGTTAAAGTTTCTCTTAGCTTTAATAGCTAATTCTAACTGGCCAGTAAGGCAAGCACAGCTCGCTACGCCAGCTACCTGCTTGTGGAGATCCTCTCCGAAAACGTATGGTTGGCTTTCCAAAAGATAAGTGTTTCTCTTTGTCTAAACTTTTAGCCGGCTTCTTGCTGAGTAAAAGCTTAGCCATTTCCAAATGCAACTATTGGTTCACTTACCAAAATTACTCCCCAAGGTATAATGTTTTTAATCACAATCCTTCTTGGAAGCACTTGGTCGCTTTATAGGAACTCCACAACTTCGAAAACTGGAAATATCAAAATCGATGCAAATTATTGGCATTCTTCGAATTACTTGGTCAAAAAAGAATTCCTTTGAACAGATCTACAATAAGTCTGTTACTATCTGTCTTGCCAGACCATCACCCTTCCCCATAGTACGCATATGCATGCTTGAGAGGGAATACTCTAAAGCCATTCTCTTGCAAACCGCCCAAGTCCTAGCTGCGGTTCCCGTTAGCTTCGACCAGGTCCTTACCCATTTTAGGTATCAGAGAGCGGATTTGCAGTGGCAACCGCCTCTAAGTGTATTTAAAGTTAAATTCATAACTTTTGTGGGACTCTCCTCCTAGTTTTCTATCCTTTTTCTCCAGTCCGAAACCCACCTCCTTTTCTTCATCATCTTCCCTTGGTGGTTAGGTTATTCCTCAGCCAATAATCTACCCAAAGGTTCCTAAAATGCAATTCCATTTATTAAATACCTTAAGATGGTTTGATTTGTTTAATGATATGGTGTTAATACTATTTTTAGGTCTTGACTGGCTTTGCAATAAGAATTGACTAACCAAACATGAGTTACCTATCAGGGAAACATTTTGGCCACTATGTTGGCTATTGACCAGTGAGTTTAGCTGTTTATCATTTTTTAAAATCATAAACAACACAGGCATAAACCTATAGATAAACCGTGTGACCATGTTTGTTAAACAAGACATTATACCAGAGACAATTAGGATACTTATGTAGAGTTTACCAAAAATAATGTTGCGTAACAGTAAATGCTAGTCAACAAACAGTTATACACTTCTAAAAATATCATCATACAATACCTGAGAGCTCTTCTAAAATTATTGATGTGTAACATGTTTCCACTAACTTGCTATGTATTTTTTGGCTTGGGGGTGATTTTCAAGAAATGCAAATGGGACTGAAATGCAATACAAACAATTAGCGCGCCTGGTGGCTGAGATTGATACCACGACGTACTGTCGGTTATGTAGCTGTGTGGAATGTATATCAAATATTGTTTACTTCAAGGTCGGGAGATCCCTACAATTCCTACAATAAATGATCTTGAAATGGTCATCCTATGGTGTGAAAATATTTATTAGGTATATGATATTTAATGTAAACAATTATGTTTATTAAATGTTTATATGTTTACAGTATTGTTACTTAATGTAAGCACTTGAGGCACTACCGACCAAAATACAGCACTATCTGCAATGTGTATTGCACACTTGAAGATTTGGTGGTCCCATTAAAGGTATTCCTACAATAAATGATTTTCAAGTTGTCGTTCTATGACGTGAAAATATTTAATATATGATATTTGCTAACAGGATATGCCACTGGAATTATTTTTAAGTAGTTATTTTAATGACAACAGAGTTCACTGTTAATAACGGAGAGCCCTATGTGGAATGTAGGATAACATGTAACATAATATACGTGATATGTCACAACTGTAAGGCTTGTGATTTTTTTAAGATGCCTTTATACCTATATTAATCACCCAGTTTACAAGACTGATAACTGTAATGCTACGGAAAAATCATAACAAATCAAAAATGTGCATTGAAAAACCAAAAAGTGGTTGATCTAATATACAGTCAACATGCAAAAAAAACAAGAAATATATACAAACTGTGTTAATTAATTTAATTCAAATATATATATTTTACAATTGGTATACATACACACAGAATACAGCTCTGTTTTGTTCACGTTTGCCTGCTACAGTTTTTAAATATAACACTTGCTGAACATTATTTTAGGGGATAGGGGGTGTTGCTACGTTGACCAATTACACAATAATACCAGCTTTACGAAGTTCATCTTCTATTTTTAACAGCTCTTCCTCATAACCAATATGACCAGCCTGTTTACAGGCATGCAAGAGCTGTAGACGTTCGACTAATATATTAGGATCGTTCCATTTGCTATTTTTTATGAATGGTTTCAAATATTCGGGAAGCAGTCCATCATTTTCACCATCAACATCATTATCATCCTCATCATTATAATCATCTTCATAATGATCATCATCATCCTCGTCATCTTTACCATCATAATTTCCACCTGTGTCCACAGTCTGTTCAATGGTTTGAGTTCCCTTTGATAGTGTTGAAAGCTTCTTTTTAGATGTACTAGAGTGCTTTAACATTATGTTATTACTATCACCATCACCATCCTTTTTATCTTCCCCAACCAACTTCTTGATGGGGTATGATGTCTCTGATAGAGTTGAGGGCTTTTGAGATATGTGTGTGTGTGTCTGATCATGGGTTTTACTGGAGGTCTTAAAGGTTTCTCATTAAACAACTCGCGAACAGCATGAGTGCGTTGTAGTGTATTAGACCCGAAGTTAATATTATCTTGAGCAGCACTATTTCTTTCTTGGACTTGGTTTTTTGCTTCGGTTTGACTTTTCCTTACATTTACACTAGCAAGATTATTAAGTTTACAATCATGACTGTTTGAAGAAAGTATGTCCAATTCTCTTGTCTTAAGCATTCCTCGACACTGTTTCGATCGTTGCTTTGAACAGCGCCAAATAACAGTTCCATTTTTATTGCTTCGTTTCACAATATATGAATATCCTTTATAGTATGCATAAGGCTTACCATACCTAGTCACTGATACTTCCATATCTACTGTCAAGCATAAACTTATTTCTAGTAAAGACAACTTGGTAATAACAACAATAGATTAATGTGGGAGCATATATAGATGCAAAAAGAGGGAGCAAAAGTGGGGGTAAAAAGTGTCAGCGAAAGTGGGAGCAAACGTGGGAGCAAAAACTGTGAGCAAAAATTGGGAAGCAAAAAGTGGGAGCTTATATGGGATGATATGTGGGAGCAAAGCAAATATAAAAAGTGGGAGCAAATATGCTAACAAATATGTCAACAAATATGCCGGCAAAAGTAAATACACAATTCAAGACAGTTGAAAGTGCAAAGAAAATATGGAAGCAAATATGAGAGCCAATGTAGTGTTTTTCTAAAACAACTAAGCATAACAAACTTAGTCATAACCTAACCTAACCTAACCTGCCCCAACCTCACCTAACCTAACTTCACCTATCCTAACCTAACCTAACCTACCCTAACCTCACCTAACCTAACCTAACTTCACCTATCATAACCTAACCTAGCCTAGCCTAACTTAACCTAACCTAACCTCACCTAACCTAACATAACGTAACCCAACTTCACCTAACCTAACCTCACCTAACCCAACTTCACCTAACCTAACCTAACTTCACCTAACCTAACTTGACCCAACTTTACCTAACCTATCATAAATTCATCTAACCTAACTTTACCTAAACTAACTTCACCCAACCTAACCTTTCAACTCTCAGATCAAAATTGAATTCTGGGCATAGTTGAGTTGGAACCCATGACCTCAGAGATAACACCAAAGTATACTAACCACTACACCGCGAGATGGGCAAATTATCACGCAACACAACACAAAAATAAAAGTTTCCTGTAGTGTACTTCATTGGCTGACAACCATAGTTGGGAATTCAAACCCAAGACTTCAGGACTTTTGTTATGAACATTATCAGAAATATTATTCCATTTACATTTTGCTGCTGCTTATAATTATAAGAGTTGGCATTAATATGGGATCAAAAAGTGGGAGAAAACAAGTGGGAGCCAATATGGGAGCAAAAGTGGGAGCCAATATGGGAGCAAATGTGGGAGCAAATCAGCTCACCTCGGATATCACCAGTGAGTGCTCATATCCACCGCTTGGTAGCGGAAACACACTTTGCGTGTTGTATGTAATTATCTTACTAAGTTTGACTGCATGCAAAACGTGCTTGTATAAGCTGTGCATATAATTTTAATATACAATTAACACTAATGGCCGAGTGCACCAACCTCGGTATTCATCAGTCTTTATGAAACCGTGGTAAAACTTTTACCGTGGTATTGTCGTAAAAGCAGTGCACCATTACTATCACTCGGTTTCGTTACCGCGGTTTCTTGACGCTTGCTTTTCTCGCGATTATTCCCCTCGGAAGAAATTCGTTAATTTCGATAGTCACTTGTCTTCAGTTTATCCAGACGGCCAGCGGATGGCAGTGATCATTTCGACAGTCACTTGTCTGCCATACTGTTTACATTTTGTCTCAACGCGTGAAATCAGCTGTGCAAAACATTGGAAAATAAAATGGTGAAACGTACTAGAGCTCCCAATTTCAGCCCTCATGAAAATTTCGAGTTGATGGATTTGGCTGAAAAATATAAATCGATAATAGAAAATAAAAAAACGGATGGCGGGACAATAAGTATCTTAAGTAAAATGTTAATTACAGTAAGTCTGGTAACTTGTCCTGGATTATCATCATTCCTGAGATCAGATGCACAGCAGGAATTTGTAAATTGCCTTCTTCTTCTTCCTCTTCTTGGAGTAATTCATGATTAATTTCAGGGTCATCAGGAGGCTCTATTTCTTGAGCTGCAATGGCAATGTTGTAAAGCACAGCTGTGGCAACAATAATGTTTGACATGTTTTGTATGTTGCATTGAAGTCCTAAAGACATGGAAGGGAACCTTCTTTTCCATACACCATATTGCCTCTCGACAACATTTCTTGTGGCAATATGAGCTTTGTTATACCGTTGTTCTACTGGGGAGGTGGGATTTTGAATAGGTGTAAGGAGGAAGAATTTACATGGGTAATCTCCATCACCCAAAAGATAACCATTAGCTATTTCTCTCGTTTCGAGACGCGCTCTCAGCCCGGATTCGTGAAATATGGTGCTATCGTGAGTCGAACCTGGCCATCTGGCTACTATATCTCTTATCATGAGGTTCGAATCACTCACAGTTAGCACGTTTATAGCCTTTCCTGTTTCTAAATACCTCCCCATTTTCACCTCCGGGAGACTGTATTCTCACATGAGTGCAGTCCAGCGCACCCAATACACCAGGGAACCCAGCTATTCTGTGGAAGCCTTCCATAACCTCTCTTTGTTCCCATTGGGTAAGTGATAGTTTAATAAACTGTGGCGATAACGAGGCAACTACATTAGAAACCTTGTGTATTATGCGGCATGCTGTTGTTCTGTCAACATCACACACGTCACTGATCACTCCCTGAAATGTCCCAGTTGCATAGAACCGCAGTGCTATAAGAAGACGATTTCTAGGCGATATCGGATAGCTTCTCCCAGTAGGGAATTCCAATTGTTCACCAATTATGTCCAAAATATAACTTATACTGTCTCCTTCCGTAATCGAAATCTTCTCTGGAATGAAGCATCGCTTAGTTCTTCGAATAAATCTCGCCTCTCTTCTATAACCCTCCCTTCATTCCTTTCAAATCGAGTAAGATACTGGAGATATATCCTGTTGTTGTTAAGCTCCATTTTGGAATCTTTACCACAGAATACAAATAAATAAAACTTTACCACGGTTTTCTTAGAAAACCGCTCCCTCACGGGCGGTAAAACTCGAAACCGGGCTTGGTGCAACAGAAATACGACTTTACCCCGGTAAACTAGGAAGTTTACCGCGGTATTCTCTTTACCGAGGTTGGTGCACTCGGGCATAAGTGTTCAGAACTAACATGTATAGCCATTTCTAGGGTATCCTTAGCAAGAAAGACTGACTAACCCAGGAGTGTAAAGCCTTGCCATATTCAGTAAGCACCTGTTGCCAGAAAAAGTTTCCTGATAATAACGGACTTATTAATGAATATGAAACGTCTTTAGAGTGTCGTCAGTACAAGAGGAAAACCACATGTGTTTGACGTTTAGAAAACTCACCCCACCTCACCCAAACTGTTTGGAAATGGAAATAATTTGTTTTTGTCTTACTTAGGGGCTTGGAAATCATGGTCATCACTCCCATGTACTGTAATTAGGGAAAATAATAAGGGGTCATGTACACTATTATTAGCTGTGTATCTAATGCAATTTTGCATACCCCTAGGACCAGTATCGCATTATAAAGGCATGCCATTTGTTACCGTCCTTAAAGCCAGTGATTTAAAACAAAAGAGGTGTTTATTTTCCACCACCCCCAAACAAGGGCTTTCATCTAGTGGAATATAGGTTGACGACCATGGAGCCCCAGCTGAGTCCGTCATTGTTCCCACTGACTTGTGCCAGGCTCCTGTCTGTCTTCTTTCCTGTCGACCACACTTGGTCAACTCTTGTTCTCTACCGACTCCGACATTATTAGGCTATCCAAGGCTTAGGGAGTCTCTTTATTTTCCGACTTAATTGACCCTTGTTTATTTTTTCTGATACCCTCCTTGTGTGAGGAGGCAGCCTTCTTTTTATTTTTATGTTATTTCCTGCCTATTGCACAAGCCACACTAAAGGTAGGGTGTATGTAGCCCCACCACTTGTGGTGCACCCTGGATATGCCTACACCCTCAGGGGCTTACGGCTGATGAGTTTGGAAGTTGGCGACCACAAGGGATTCCTGAGCTGGGCACAGTTTTCCTCCTTTTTATCGATTACCACTGGAGCGGGACCCTCTCCTCTTTTACTTTCATATCTACCTTTTATGGCTCTCCTTCCTTTCAAGTCCATCAATCCACATTCTTGAGGGTTGAGGGGCATTATTTATTCTTTCTGTCCTTTATTTGTCCTGTTATCCTTTTGTCTTACATTTCATTTTTCTAGTTATAAGTGTGTAGTTAGTTTTAGTTATAGTTTACATTTCATTTTAATTTCACCATCAGCCAAACAATTAGGGGTCGATAGGACAGCTTGGTGGTCAAGTTTATAGAACGCTTGTCTTTTGTTTGAAACAACACCATGTTGATTTCCCGACTGGGTCAAGTACCGGTATTTTATACTTTGTTCACTTATTTCTCATGGCTTTGAAACTGGCTGCCTGTAACGTGATCATTATTAACTTTAACTTCAGTGTACGGTGTAGGATTGGAAAGGAGGCAGCCATGGCTTCTGAATTACAACTATGATAGCGTTTGTCTAAAGTATAAATAAAAAGAGGGTTCAAACATCATGTAGGACATAAACTATTTTTAAATTCAGATTTGTGTTTCACAGTAAACACAATCATTCTCCGTTTAAAACAACCCATAAATTTCTTTTTCTAACATGATAGCTTATAGGCGGGCATTGGTATAGTTTACATGTAGTAGGGTCAACAGCTAAGGATTCAATTTCAATTACCTATACCTCTCATGGTATGGCTCGTAGTCAATTCGTTAAACTACATAAAACTTTTCTATATGTTCTGTTACATTATCATTTGACCATCTCACAGTGTAGTGTTTAACTTAGTTGGTTGTCTACCCTAAGGCCTTGGCTTGCAACCCCGAATATACCAAGAAATTCATTTTCATCTTAAGGTTGCAATAAGGTTCATTGAGCCTTGTCAACCCTTACCTAACAATTATCAAGTCATGTACGTTAACACGGTGCGAATCACGTCCACTATCAAGCAGGCGAGTAATATAAAACTTGCTGGCAAGAGCGCCGTGTTCTTGTCACCAAGACTCATTACACAAACAAAGCCAGTGTCTCTGTGCAGATTCAACCCAGCGATAGTATGCAAGAGTGTGTTTGTTCAAAAAGCATCATTAATATAACTCGACTGTCACCACACAGGTCCGGGTTCGATTTTCTAAAGGCTGCAACAGGTACACTCAGTCTTGTCAGGTAAAACATTTTGGGTCAATTCATAAATCATGGGAAAGGGTTAGCCACTGTCAGTCCAAAACAACACCTTACTTCACCCTCTCCGATAATTAGTTTTATACAATCTCAGGTCGACAACCTTAACGTTTTGGCTCTTTTGGGTATATTCATGGGAATGGCAACGGTTTGGCCATCCTGATCTGTACAACACCTGATACAACTCTGTAGCCTTATTCATTAGCTATAAACACATTAATCCATAATTACCTAATAATAATAATAATAATAATAATAATAATAATAATTAGCAAGCTGTCATCCTCCAAACAAACATTCATTAAAGCATGGTTTCACAAAACTCTTATGCTTTTAAGTGTTTAATACCTTTTTCTCCTGTAACATTACTATTCCCTGTTTTAAGAGTGAAATAATCTATCGAGGTAAAAGCGTATGTCATCACCTATTTTTCAACTATAACACATAATTTTAGGGTTCTTAGTTTGCAAGATATCGATTTTTCAATTTGGGGGTAGTTTTCACCCCCTACTATTTTTCATGAAAAAACAAAAGATCATAGGTTCAATGATCATTATTACCCTTTTAACACCTTTTCCCCAGTGTAAAATCACTATTTACTGTTTAAGGGGTGAAATCATCTATCCAGATAAAAGCCTATGTCACAACCAATTTTTTAAGCTATTACACCTAATTTTACGGTTCTTAGTTTCCAAGGTATCGATTTTTCAATTTAGGGGTAGTTTTCACCCCCCTGTTATTTTTCATCAAAAACAAAAGATCATAGGTTCAATAATCATTTTTACCCTTTTAACACCTTTTCCCCCAGTGTAAAATCACTATTTACTGTTTTATGGGTGAAATCATCTATCCAGAATAAAGCCTATGTCACAACCAATTTTTTAAGCTATTACACCTAATTTTACGGTTCTTAGTTTCCAAGGTATCGATTTTTCAATTTAGGGGTAGTTTTCACCCCCTGCTATTTTTCATCAAAAACAAAAGATATTAGTTTCATTTATGATTTTTAGGTGTTTAGCACGTTTTTTCCCATAACATGACTATTTACTGTTTTAGGGGTGAAATGACCAATCCTGCTAAAAGCCTATGTCATCACCTATTTTTAGAGCTATCACGCCAAATTTTAGGATTCTAAGTTTCCAAGATATTGAGTTTTCAATTTTGGGGGGTAGTGTCACCCCCAAAAGGGGGACGTCGCCCCAAGTGCTAGGACCCCTCATACAAGTCCCTAGCATGATTGGTTCGCGAGATATTAACAAAAGAGTAGTTAGGCCCTTTTGACAAAAAAATAAATCACACATTCAAAAACGAGGCGTCACCCCAAGTGCTAGGATACTGCCTATGGCAAAATCCCATCAGGGGTTCAGAAAATATTAACAAAAGTGTAGTTAGGCCCTTTTGACAAAAGCCACCGGCGTGCATACATACAAAAAATTACTATTTCTCCCCGGGTAAGGCTAGTTTTTATTTTGGGGTTTGTCATACCTCGTTCATACAAAAGGAGAATTCACTACGAGTCCTACGACACCCCATATGTTTAAATCGCATTATTGGTTAGCGAGATACTAAAAATCGAAGGACCAATTAGTTTTTTTGTTTTTTAATAAATATTTAAAAAAAACTCATCTATAAATAATCATTTAAAAGTTCCGCTCACTTACAAAAGCCCTCAAGTGCGCATGCATACAAAAAACACTACTTAACCCCCGGGTAAGGGTAATTTTTATTTTGGGGTGGATATACCCCCGACCATAGCAAGGGGTGGTTCACCATAAGTCCTACGACGCCCTATATGCTCAAATCCGACCATGTGTTCGCGAATCATCGCCAATATTCGCCAGAAAGTAGGCTATCATTTTGTTTTGTCCTACACACTTGAAACTTGCTGTCAGCCTAGAGGGCATAGGGACCTTTCATTGACGTCACACAAACTTTTCTCTCATCTTCACCGTTTCCAAAATAGCGGCATTTTCACAAAACACCTATTTTAAAAAATAAACTCACCATCAAATAGAGCGGGAAAAATAGCATTTAAACGAGCCCTCACTCAACCCTGGTCCTCGCCCACCACCAAACCTTTTCCCAACATAGCCATACGTATTCAAGCACACACGCGACTTGCAAGAGAACCCCCAAGTTAACACTACTTGTTAAAGGTCAACCACGTCTCACAAGAACACTGCAGACATATCACGTGATCGCTCGCGCAGCTGCAAACTTGCATGGGTATCAGATGACGTCAACACCCATTAATTTTTATCTCCATCGCATAAATAAGTCAAAGGTTATCTCCTTCAAGCGGTTACCCAAAGGTTATCTGCTTCAAGCGGTTAAAGGTCGACCTCTTCCCACGCTAACATGTGCACGTGCACGCTGCACGTGCTCACATCCGCATGGTTATCAGATGACATCATGATGATGCAATATGTCCTCGCGCCAACACCCATTAACTTTTTATCACCATCGCATAAACAAGCCAAAAGGTCAACCCATTCCCACGCTAACACGTGCAGTGCACATGCTCGCTCCCGGACCACATGCTCGCTCTAAGGACCCATGACGTCATCGCGATTACGCAATATCTGCTCGTGATGATGCAATATTCAAAGGGATCATTTCCCTCCTACTATCATCGCTAATAAGGAACCAATCAGAGCCTTGTTCTGAAAGGTGACGCTAATTTTATTGGTGGGGAGGAACATCGGAGAGAGGAATCGAGGCTCTTATTACTTACGACTTCGAGAGGAGCGAAGGTCTGAATGAAATACTCTACCAACGAACAAAGCTAATAGAAATTATTATACTTCTAAAGAAGATTACTACTGCTAGAGAATAGTAATGAGAACGACGGCACTTAGTTGTGTGCAAAATTATTAAGTCGACATTCAAACTAAATTTGAAACTTATTAAGTGTTCTACGTATTTTATCATGTCGAAACTTCTGAAGTTGAGGGGGGTGAATATAACTGAATCTACAGAGATCGTAACGGCGAAATAAAATGTTCATGGGAACATAGCTATCATGGCAGCGAGAATATTCGAAATGACATAACATCAGTATCGTGGGGGAGATAAACATCTCGTCTCTCCCATGTTAAAGTACACTACATCTACAAAAGTCATTTCACCAACAACAATGATGAATATTAATTTATCGAACTTTGGCGGAGAAGACAGAATAATTTCACGAACGAGGGTGGCTAGGGTTGATCCCAGTGCCATCAAAAGAGAAAGCGTTTCCCATCTGACACAAGAACGTACACCAGCAGAAAGGACGGCTACAAGCAGATGTTCGAGTCCGAATCCCGTTCCTGACAGCATGGAAACTTCTGAAGGAGATCGAAGAGGCTCACAGGACATCTTGAAGATTCGAGTTATCAGAAACAATCCGTTTCTGAAGTACAGCGAGGAAAGCCCACTTCTAGTCAACTATTACGCAGCATAAGGTAGTATCATGACCAACGATGTATCCCATTTTGTAGAATTGTAGATACTGTTGAGAATATCCGACAACTTGCTATATTCAGGGGCGCACCCAGACTTTTGGTTCGGAGGGGGCTTTCCTCAATAACATGATTTCAGCTATGGAAAGTGAATGTGTCCATTATTAGTCTTGTATGTAAATATGTATATATGAGACCATATACATAAAAATATATTCTATAAGATCAAACATACTGTAGAATGCTCTGTTAAAACCAATACAAAAGATGCTATTAGACTGGAGATTATTTAAACAAAATGTGCATTGGTTTTATACAAATTTTAGTTACAGTACCATTGAGCTAAGGTTATGCAAGTAATAAAAAGGAACAGCATGATTTTTATCAAGAATTAACTTTTGATCACGATCAGAGTGATAACGACTGGATTGCTCTGCTCACTATTATAACTATATATCCAGCTACCAGGATCGTCAGATTGATGTGTAACATCAATTATCTGCAATCATTTACTAAGTTTTGAGTTGTTTATACCAAGAACTAGTACGGTATAGGTTTTAGGAAATTATTAATAACATTTTGATTTTGAATACGTAAATTTAATTGGAACTAAAAATTACATTTTAAAAGTTACGAGATGTAATTGTATACCATAGTGTTATGGATTGTAACAAATATTTTATGTACTGAACGTGAAAATATATAAGTTATTTAAATTTTCCTTAATAACTAACATTATAATAAAAAACTTGAACATTTCTAGAATTTCAAGTTGAATTTAATTACACAGACTGAATGCAAGTTTAAACAGATAGTTGAATACAAATCATGTATTAATGAATTAACATTAACATTGTTTGAATAAAGTGGAAACTCAAATTTCACAGAACAAAATCCAGCCGCCTAGCAGATTTTTTCAAAACGGAAACTACCTCTGTACTGGTGACTTCAATTTCTCGGTGAATATTCAGTGCTGCTAGTCCAGTCAGCCTGTCTGCACCCATGGTATTCCTAAGATATGTTTTCAGCCGACGTAGTGTAGAAAATGACCTCTCAGCAGTGCTTGTAGTCACAGGGATGGTACACAAAATTCTCAACAATGTGTGGATATTAGGAAACAAGTCCTTGTCACATAGATTCAACACATCGATTGCGTTTTTAGGGATATTAGCGTAGGTCTTGAAGCTCTTGTGCCACAGTTCAAACTCAGCCATAAGCAGGCCTTTGTTGTTTCCTCCACTTTCAATTATGTCATTCTTATAAAAATTACACATCTGTAGGAAATCAGATTGCATTTTTTCTTGGAAGGTTTCTTTATGTGTATGTGATGCATTGGCTGATGGCAGTAAGCACTCAAAACTCTTTAATAAGTCTTTATGCTTGATGAATCGAGATTCCAATGAAATAATGAAAGAGTCAATCCAAGGGATGAAAACAGATCTTTTATAGTATAATTCTGGAGTTTCTGCCGGTATGTTGCTTCTGTTCAGTTGTCTTCCAACTGTTCGAAGCATCGAAATTGTTGAACCGCAGTTATTAGCAATTTTGGTAGCTTCTTCAAACAACGAGTGAAATTCTTGATCTGCATTTTTTCTTAGAGATTTTAAGCTTTCAATCACAGTTTCAGCGTGTGTAATTGCAGATGATAAATCTAAATCAGTTCCCTGAAGCTTTTTGCTTAGGTTTACTGTGTAACCAAGCAGTTTTTCTGATGCCATGAGAGAAATTATAAATTCAACCTGACTTAAGGAGTTTAGTAGTATTAGAGCTCCTGAAGAAGATTCCCTATCATTCCAGTTTTTAATCTCCTCTAACGCTACTTCAAGAGGTTGCAGCAGTTCTTTCATAACAAAAATAGCATCGTGCCTTTGTACCCATCTCGTTGGACAAAGCTGCAGGAGTTTTTTCTTGTTGGTTTCAAGATTTACCTCAGATTCAATGCACTGTTTTAAAACTGCTTGTCTTTTAGGAGTGTTAAAAAAATCCCACAACTTCTCCACTATTCCAAAGCAGTTCCTGATTGATACAACCTCAGACGCGGTCGACAATGCCAGGTTAAGGCTATGAGAAGCGGAATGCACGTATATTGCTGTGGGGTGAGCTTCTTGGATGCACGCTTGAGCCCCTTTAAACTTTGCACTCATGGCAGCCGCCCCATCGTACCCCTGGCCACGTAGGTTATTTATGTCTATATTACTGTCTTCAAGACCTTTAATCAATGTTTTTGCCAATACGCTACCCGTAGTAGAGGTTAGAGGCATGAACTTCAAAAATTGCTCACATATTTCATAACCATTTAAAGTATTTGGGGTTACATAACGTAAACATAAAGAAAACTGTTCAACAGTTGAAATATCAGATGTTTCATCTGCGAGAACACTAAAAAACTTAGCTTCTTTTACTTTACTTGCTATTTTTTCAGTTATTATTTGGTTACAAGCATCGATGACTTGATTTTGAAAATTCCAACTTATATAGGTCGCATTTTTGCCACATGACCCAAAGTGATCTTTCAAATTGTTGTCACCTGCTTCAATTCTAGCTCTGAGCAAAGCTCTTAAGTTCCCCTCATTTTCAAATGGTTTGCTGTCGATTTGAAACTGACCATAATCTCTATGGCCCCTAAGGGCGATATTTTGCCTGCCACACAAAATAACAGTTTCTATTATTGGAATTATTCTTTTCACATTATTTTTGGCTTGGACGTCTTTTCCTTTATCAAGAGATTTGTCAATCGGTTTCATTCGGCAGTCCATAACTCTTTTAAAGTCAGCTGCGCTTACACATGAGTCTTTATGATACTGCGAGTTTGCATGTTTTTCAAACTTTTCTAGTGCTTTTTTCCAGTTACAAAAACCTTCTTCAACAAGTTGTCCAGTATGTTGAGCGTTACTCCTACCTACTTCTTTTTTAAAAAAAGGCATACAATGAACACAGTATGCAGAGCCTTCAATTCCAGAATACGAAAGCCAGGTATATTTCTTTAGCCATGGAAACGAAAATTTTCGTTGTTGGTTCCCATGCGATCTAAAAGGAAAGTTAAAGTTGCTCTGAGGAACCCATCTGTCATTCAAAACTTTGAACTTTTCATTGTCCGTCAACACTTTGTTTTTAAATAAACCAATGTCCAAATCCATGTTATGTTTACTTACAATGGCCTTATGCCTGCTCACATTTGCCTCCGAGCTCTCCTCTGACGAACAACTTGGCTGTATTTCTATGCTTGCAGTCCTCGTTAACAGTTCCTTACTCGTTGAAGGATCGCCACATTCACTAACACTAACCGCATCATATTTATTGATTTTTAACGGTTTAAAATAGTTTTGGATGTTTGACTTTCTTTTGTCTCCCATTACGACTAGTCCAATTGGACACACTACGAACACCAATAGCCAATAGAAAATACAAACACAATAACAATCATCGAATCAACTTTTACAAACACCACTACTGACTTGACGCCTGACACAGAGCACAGCACAATACCTTGGGGAGAGAAATTTTCACCGCTGTCCCACGCGCATCTTGCTCCGAGCATAGTTACGACAACGGACGGAAATATCCGATCTTGTTGTGTTTACAATATATATTACTAGCGGACCCGTGCGAGAAATCTCGCATGTTCATAAACCACACTTTTCCCAATAGGTTTTGCAAATCGAACACTTCTTACAAAAACTGATATTTAAGAAATTTAGAATGCAATTTGTCACTGATTGAGTGTGCTGTAACACTCATTGGTTATTCGATATTTATGAAACCACACTATGTGTGTACTCATTCCTTTGATTTAGGCAACTGTTTCTGAAATCCATGCAAAATTATAAAGCAAAGACCTCAATGTTAAAATGACATGAAACGGGTGTCACAGCGACCAAAATGTGAAGTAAACAGCAATTATGGAGCGTATTTTCATACATCAACAGTAGCTGCAAATCGCACACTTCGTACATTTTTTAAAGAAATTATTGATATTTATGGAATTAGAGTGCAATTCGTCATTGCTAATGTCTATTCTCTTTCATTTGAATGCTCATTTTCACAATCGGTCGCTTGTGAGCGCTGCAGGAGGGATCTATACTAGGCCTACTGAAATAATATAGGCCTATATATGATTATCACTCAAGTGTTGCTTAAATATAGGCCTAACATAATTCTATTTTAAACAGTAGAAAATCGCAAAATGTTCCAACACTAAACATTCTGGAACACGTTATGCAATCAATTTTCTTGAAAGATATCATAAATGTTTTTAAAGTGTTCCCAGGTTTTGGGGGGGGGGGGGCTTAAGCCCCCAAAGCCCCCCCTGGGTGCGCCCCTGGCTATATTAATGCCTTTTTTTCTACATTTTTGGTTGGTTGGTTCTTAAGTTTAGGGGCTGCGACAACGAGGTCATGTAGCCCCGTGTACTTGGGGTGTGTGTAGAAACTGTCTGATAACCGGTGTTAATTGTGATGACTGTATTAGTGTGTGTTATCTGTTTTTTTAATTTAAGTACAGACTGCAACTTAGAATTTTTCAAATAGTTCCTACTTTTGCCGCCAAGCGCCACCGTCAACGACTACTAGGCCAAGTCAGAACTTAGCTACTAGACGCCACCGCAGTCAGCTCTTGGCAACGAACGTAGAAACCTAAGAGCGTTGTTTACATTCTTAACCTATCCAATTTAGCTTCACACAGGTGTAATTAGTGGAAGGTTCTTTCACATGCCATAAATCTATGACATGGGACCGCCGGCTTTACTTCCCCTCCGAAGGAAGGCATACTGAGGGATTTTAACGCTCTTAAAAAATCCGACGACTTCGGCCGGGTTTGAACCCGCTATCTTGGGCATAGAAGCTCAGCATGCTACCGACTACGCTACCGAAGCCGCTTCTACATTTTTGCAATATCTTTATTAGGTTTTTCGAATTCATATTTTCATAGCTACGTCATGTAGATGTTTATTCTCGATTTTTCGTCGGTTTAGACAATGTAGAATTGTTATTTGTAATTTTTGAATTTTGCGACTTTCGAATTTGAATGATAGAGAATTTAACGTTTAACTCCGATTTTTTTATGGTAAAGTTTAAGTGTGTTTAGATCACATTTTATTGGTTTTTAAATTGTATTAAATCGTTCTTTGATAACGATGGAAGTAATGGAAATTTGTTCCAAGAATATTATACAGAAGTTTATTTTAGAGAATGCGATTCTTAAGATCTTATTTGGAAGATCTATATCAAGTCACGATCTGATAACTTATTAGACAGATCTGGTTATAGATATTTGGTGACATAAGAGTTTGGAAGGTAATAAGAAACGTAGTAAAGCAAGTAATATAAGAATATAATTTGAAGTTAATGAATACGAATTACAGCGTATTATCATTATTTTGAAATAATAAGATTTTGAAGGAAATATCACAGCTAATAGGAAGCTTTATTGAAATGTGACTTCTGTAAAAGAAATATAATGTTATTGGAAGATTAGTATTTTATCGTATTACTTGTTAAATTAATTTGTCGATAGAACCAATATTTTTATTTGATATTTTTATGTATGAGGTTGAAATTGCTACAGAAGTTGTTAACTTGAAGTTAGTTGAGAAGAATATGTTATTTGGAAAGGAACTGCGAAATATCTCTAAGAGAGAGAGAGAGAGATCTTTATTATTCCCGTATTGACGGAGGTATTTGTTAGAAGTATGACAATGAGCATTGTGAAGCCATTGGTCAATTGTTGAAAGAATGTCTGTAGTGACAGGTTTCAGAAGAAGCAGTATTGTTGGTATTTATTAATATTTGAAGTTATTGAAATTGTCTCATGGAGTTGAAACTCCTTGAAAGCATTAGGACAGTGAATCCTAGTTGAAGTTGTATCTGATATAATTTGTAGGATCAATGGATCTTTGTTGAAACTGAGAGTAAACTGAGTTCTATTTAAATGGTTCTAATAGGAGATTGAATTCACAGTAATTATTCAACGAATTGGAAAATATTATTTTTATTAAGTATTTTTATTTTGATGAGAGACCAGTTATAGGAGGTCTATGAACTATGTCTTTACTTAATTGTACGGATTATAGAATTCCTAAAGAAATAGTTTCCCGAATAAGACATAATATGCTGAAAGATTTGTTCTGAAAGTCTATAAGAATTTAAGCGAAGAAATAGCAAGACGATTTATGTCTATTTTGAATGTGACGAAGGCAGTTTGCCCAATGTAAATAATTTATTTTTAACTTGAGTAGTCGTTGAACTACACCACCGATATTTGTGTTGTATATAAATTATTTTTAAGATGTACGATAGGTTTATAGTCATATTTATGCATGTTGTAACTTTTATCTTTAATTTAATTTTAATAGAGATTTTTATCGCTTCTATGAAAAGAATTTAAGTGATAGGAAACGGGAGATAAATTGTATAGAGTAACGAATAGTTTTGTAATACGGAGATCTACGTCAGTGGTAAATTAATTTTATTTTGGGGATATTTTTTTAAAGCTAAATAACATTAATTTATTTTTGTTGTTAAACTCCCGTTACCTAGGGCACAGCAGTTGTTTGCCACGAATTTATTTGCAATTTTTATTTGAGCTTATGAAAGCCAATGGGAACATATTTAATAGTTTCTAGAAGAAACAAAGTTGTAATGAAAATTAATAATGACATTTGGTCATTTTTAACGTGAGTTACGCATACTATAAATGCGAGAGTTAGGAAGCGTGTATATTTAATGTTAATAAATATGACAGGCACGTTTCTACGATTCCCTGATTTTTTGTAGAAATCTGGCATTGTCTTTGTAGTTAAATGGTAGTGGAATGTGCTATAGGGTGGAAGTTTTCCGAGGGACCTTATCCGTATCCTTACGCTCGGGATTTTCATGGATTCCCGTCTTTCCTGAGTAGTTTGAGAACCCTATTGTTCTGTAGTTTGTTTCTATAGCACATTCTGTTTGAAACATCCCTGTTTCTTGCTCTGAGTGAATTCGCCAAGTAGCACTGTGTTTGTTTTTTAGCCGGGACTTCAAGATGCTACAATCCTTTATTTTTCCAGCGTCGGATTTTAGGTGGATCATCCAGATATAAGGATACAGTACCAACCTTCGGAAATCAAGGTGGTAAAAGTACCTGAATCTAACAATGCTAAAACACACGAATCATTTATGGCAACTTCGATTAAAGGAGGAGGTAAATTACTGGTTGTTGAAACCTTAATACAGCCATCATCACATATCATGCTTTCAGGAACAACGTTCATTATTTTATTTATCAAAGCACCGAATTGCTTCTCAACTGGATGCACGCCATGATGTCTGTTTTCAATTTGTCAATCTTTTTGCTGCCAACATTTATTCTCATAATGGCCATTGCGGCCACAATTTCTACATTTGATCTGACCCGGATTATTATAACGGTTAACCACCCCTTGTGGTCTAACCGGACGAACCTGATTTGAAACGGGAATAGGATTACCGGGAACTTGTCTATGAAAATCAGTTAAACAAACCGAATCGGCTTGCACAGCTGCTTCTCGCAGCTCCTCGTTAGTATTCCTGCGAAGCCCCACACTCAGACATGAACGCCACTCGGGAGCAATCCCAGATAAAATATGTGAAATAATTTCACTCTCAGACAAATTTAAACCAAAGACTAACATATTTGGTCATATCGACAATATAGGAATTTAACGATTCACTTAAATTCTGCCCGCGATACAGGTATAATCCCTTCATCTGGTCCAATGACTTCATAGGGACAAAAATCCGTAATGCCTCGACAACGAAATCCTTTATACTTATGCCACTACCAAAAGCTTCAATAACTGATCTTTTCAAGGATCTGCTGTTACAGGGAATATTGACTGAAGTACATCGCAATCAATAATTTGAAATAACATTGCTTTCCTGTACTTCGACCAGAATTCTCAACTACTTGATAATGCCTTGAGTAGTGTTCACCTGAATATTTTTTAGTTTCCCTATAATTCCATGAAGAGGATGATTTCCCTTACCAAAACCGGCGCGTGATAACATAACACGACTCGAATTACGACTTCCCGACGTATCATTTGCAGTTTCTTCATCATATTTGTCATTTTGAGCCGATTTCCATTTCTGGATTCACCAGGAGGGATAAAATTTTGCCGTACACAAGAAGACTCTTTTCCCCTTTTCAGAGATTCATTATTCCAATTGAGCTTACGAGAAGAAGAAATATTTCGATCATCAGCATGGAATTGATGACCCACTTCACCTTTAGTGCCATTAGGTAAATTACAAGATTGTACAATATGGTTCGGGCCCCTAACTCTTACAGAACCATGAGACACATTACCATAATCGACATTTAATTCTATCATCACGTATCAATGGAACAGAAACAACATTACTAGATCATCTTATATTTTCAATCCCTGGCAATAAATCCGAAGTTCTGGACAAGGAATTACGCATTGAACAATCTTCACACAAACACGATACCGATCGCATATTATGGCTATCTAACATACAACCAACATTATTACTTACAGGTGATAAAATTTGACTGGTATTATGTATCGACCTAGAACCATTTACACTAGTCATAGTTGGCACTCTCTTTATTACCGAAGTAAGGACCTTAGAAGGAGATATGCAATGCCTGTTATTCTCTGGAACGTGCTGAACAATATTTCCCACAGACGATATTGTATTTCAGTCTACAAGCTCTAACCCAGGACCAGTTACCCTAAGTTCATTTAATTTTTCATATCCTACAGAAGTAGAGACTCCCGGATATGGAAAACAATACATAACTGTACACTTCGGCACCGCCAACAACCGATACACCAGTTTGCTCCACATGGCCATTGCATAACCTAAGTTTATCACAACCTACACTTGAGTTATACGAATTACCGTTTGACGCAACAGAAGGTAAAATAGTATGGCAAGAAACAACATTTGTAGCCAAATGTTTAGAAGTAGATGCCAGATTATTATCACATCAGTACTCGTAGTATTTGTAATTAGATTACTGCTATTTCTTACAACACTAGACGGGGATATATTTTGCACAGCATCTGAATTCAACGGTATAAGAAAACGATCATTAGAAGGCGCATTACTCACATAAGACACAGCTGTTTCCTCGACCAAAGTCATGCCAGCGGGAGCGCCATTCTCGCTTCATGCGACAACTTAGAGATCAATTCAAGGTTAGAATAGACAACAACAGTTGGAATGTCAACAGTAGGGCCAATACAATTTCGTTGTTGAGGCAAGACCAACTGATTGTTCACAACACAAGGAATATTAGTATGATTATTCACTTGATTTGCGGTCGAAACGGAAATGTCCTCAATTTTATCATCATCAATAGGGGAAGACCTCATTAAACTCTCATTTTCAATCGATGAATTCATACTCATTAATGGCTCGGAATATTCAACCAATTTCAATCGGGCGTCTAATACCTTTTTTAATGCACTAATAGGTCGCTTTTCAGAGGCGTTACGCAAGTCGTTAGGACGGAGATATAAATATAGGATTCGGGCCCGTAATTTGGTTAGTTGCACAGAGTTACACCTTACTTCTGAAACACAGAAGCTAAACTACATTAACAATCTCTCTCACAGATTGACATAACTTTGACTCACATAAATGATAGTCCACTTCAGGTAACATAGGGATAGAAACTGGGAATGCAGCTCCCAAAATGAGACTTCCTATAGCAATTCCTCGATCGCTCGGCACATTCAGGTTTCTCAGAAGTAGTTCGTACTCCACTTCTTCATCACACAGATATTGAATTTCAATCTCCCGATTGGTTACAGATTGTATGATAAAATGCAATAAACAAACTCTTCAAAATGTACATAAAATATAATAGACATCTGGAATACAGAAAAAATACCTGAAGAATGGTCCACAGCAATCATCCACCCATTGTACAAAAAGGGTGATAGATCAGATCCCAATAATTATCGGGGTATATCTCTATTTTATGTCACTTATAAGATCTTCTCAAAAAATATTTATACAAGAATTCATGAACAACTTGATCAAGAACTGGAAGAGTATCAAGGAGGATTTCGACCAGGGAGGAGCTGTCCCGAACAAATTATTAGTCTTAAATGGATCATGAGACATCATAGAGTTCGAAACACGCAATTAGTCATTACTTTTGTCGACTTTAAAAAAGCTTGTGACAGTATCCATCGTGAGTCATTATTAAAAGTCCTTCGAGAATTTGGTCTACATCGAAAACTCTTCAACATTCTTGGAATTACCCTTGAGAATACTAAATCAAAAGTAAAATTTAGAGATGAATTGTCAGAATCATTTCAAATCCAAACTGGACTCCACCAAGGAGATGGTCTTTCGCCCTTATTGTTTAATTGTGCATTGGAAAAAGTCATACGAGAATGGAATGAGCAGTGTTCTCCAACCATTAAGATTGGCAGAAGTATCAAACTTAATTGCCTAGCATTTGCAGACGATCTTGCACTACTAGCAAATACTGTGGAAGAGGCTAAATTTCAAATCGAAGAACTCGAAAAAATTGCATGCAAAATTGGTCTACAAATCTCGTATGAAAAGACTGAAATGATGCCGAACTTCAGAATTGACACACCAACATTTCAACTAAACAATAGTAAACAAATTAAGATTGTGAGAAAGTTCAAATATCTTGGGGAGATAATCACCTGGAACTCAAACGTGAAACCATCGATACACAGTAGAACATCCAAACTGAAACAAGCACAACAAATCACCTGGCCAACCTACAAAAGGAAATCTCGCTCAATGAATGTCAAATTTCGGCATTATAATTCCGTTGTTAAATCACGGGCCTGCGTATGGTAGTGAAACACTCTAATCAGGGTGTCGAGCGATGACCTGTTTTTAAATTCCCGTATTTCCCGCACGAAAATCCACCAAATTCCCGTATATTTTAGAACTCTCTAAGACCAGATTTCGCATACCGAATGGCTGAAAAATGAATTAAATCGTGAATCAAGGATTTCTGGCGTAAGTGTAACTGCATTTTTGGAGATACTTCCGCAGCCTACGGGTGATGGCGAGATTTCGGCCTAATCCGTAGCGTGAGTAAATTGCGCGCGAGAGAGAGAACTTTCTCGCAGATAGGATGAGATGCTACGAACACAAATAAAATACCGTTTACCTGAGGAGAGCTGATGTAAATGACTGTTTTACTCAGGCGGGTTGAGAGAGTAGAGAGTAGGAGTGTAACCAGTGGCGGTTCTTGCTATAGCGCAATGGTGCAATGAACCCCCACTAAATTTGACAAAATATTTAGCATTTTGTCCCTCTACGTAATAGAAATATTTGTAAGAAAAGAGCGCCGAGTTCAAATGCAAGTAACGAGCGCGAGGATGTCGAGCCGGCGCAAGATCTCGTTTGAACCCCCAGTCTTGGTCAATCTTTCCTGCAGGGAATAGGCGAGGAACGTAGAGTGTGGGCATGGGACATGCAGCGGGGGTGTAGAAGGGAAAGAGAACGGTGGATACAAGCGAAACGTGTATCTATCATACACGCATGCGCACTGTTACTGAATTCTTTCAATAGTCCAACCACTGCCGGCAGTGAGCCCAGCACAGGCTCTTCAAGGTTGCGCGAAAGGTACACACTCTGCCATCTCTTGACGTGTGTGTTGAGCCATGTTTAACATATCTCTTTCTTTATTTTCTTTGGCGGCCGTTCCGGTAGACTCAGACGCCATGTGAGATACTTTCTGTCCGGACGTGCCTTGAGGCTCTCCGCCTTATTATTTAAAATGTAATGTTTTCCTTTTTATTTAACATTGTTATTATGCCGAAGCCTTCCATTTACTCATGTAAGTAATACATCTAACCTTGTGTCCACTATGCTCATTTCCTAAATTTAACCTTTCTTTTTGATCTTCGTCGTGTGCTTGGATTTGCTGTGGAACCAATCGAAATGGCGGTCTCCTGTTTTATTTTGTTTGAGTCTTCGTTTAACCTTTTATTTGTGCCGTGAAATATATCTGCGAGTGATTTTGTGAGTGTATGTTTTTCTTGCTGCCAGGTGCATTGATGCTGTTTTGATTGGGCATATCTTCGAATGGGTCTCCCGTGGTTTGTGGACGTTGGCGTTTCGACCATTCTCCCAACACGAGGCATGACACCATATATTTTAGCCCTTATGTATTCCCTTCATTCCATGCTTCGGGCAACTGAATCACGGCGGTAACTTTAAGTAGGCCTTACCGTATTCAGCTCGAACTCGGAACGTAAGTTGGGGACTATATAGGTTTAGCATATTTTGCTAGACTACCTACAAGCACGAGTTGCTTTGTGTTTTATTACTGCATCGTCGGCTAGCATTTTGTGTGTTTGATTGCGTGTATGTATCATGATATATTTCACGGACACTTGACGTCATTTGTTTCTCCTTGTAGTATCTTTGGGTTTTGCTTTTCTTTTCTCTGGGGACTGCCAGCTCGATCGCATCCCCATTGCTCGCCACAGCCTCTGCGACACGCACACAGTCCCTTGCCGTTCTTTGCTATGCTTGTTATTTGTGGTCGTCATGACAACCATCCATCTCTAGGCTGAGAAGTGATTGTTGTTGACCAGCGACCGGCTCGATTGCCTCTTGATCTTTTACTTCCTCCCTTTTTACATCGTTTTCACCGAAGTGAGCACAGGTATGAATTTAATTTGTTAACGTTATTTACTATCGTAAGTTATTTATTGTTATTTATATTTATCCTCCCCGTTTGAAAGTGACTTTATTTGACCCCTAGGTGAAGGGTATTCTTTTTTGTGTTATTCTGGCCGGGTTTCTTTGTGTGTTCGGTTTCAATTCATTAAATTTCTATTTCTTTACCCATGTGTCTTATTTAGTAGTGTTTGGCGATCGGGCTGCTCGCTCTCTCTCTCTCTCTTCAAACCTAGGCCTAACTTATTCTAGCTTACTAGCACCAGGAGGGTATTCCTACCACTCGTCGTGGGACCACCTTCACGGAGTCTGGAGTCGCTCGGCACATCTGGCCTGCAAGTACGGGCCCAGCACAGGTCAGAAATTAACATCCATTTCCACTGCGTACTCCTTTCTTTTCTAGTTGGTTCCAGTGATGCAGCTAGGAGGCACGCCAAGAATATGTTTATTTCAAAAGGGCGGTGCAGATGGTAGCAGAGCGTGGTTAAGTCTCCTGGTCGCTTAGCCATATCCATTGGATTTTAATATTTCGCTGCATATTTTTCAATGTTGTTTTTATTCTGTTTCATGTTCCCTATTGCATACAATGCAAACAAATATTGAGAGTCAATGTGAACTTCCAAGGAGTATGGACCATAAAAATAACAAACTGTAAGGAGAGTGCAATGAGTTGGACCCTATCAACGAACCCCAGCATTGGTAATGTACTAAACAACCCTACTTCTTGTTTCGTACTCATTTCAGGCGCAGGACGGAGGCAAGACATTTGTAGTTATTGTTTTGAATTGTAGCTAGCAGTACTTATGTAGTTTAGCCATGTATTCTCTCCCAGGTTGTAACGTGAAGAAGGAGCTCATCCAGTCTGACGATGATCTGCTATCGTTTGAAAGTGTCTGTGGGAAAGACACTAATCCATTGACTGAGGTGAAAGGCCATCGCAAGGGAGGCGTAGCCAATATAGTGTCCAAGTGGGGAATTTCATTTTCTGGTGAACTGGGAGTTTCGTCTGTATTTGAGTTCTTAGACAGGGCCAGTGAACTCTGCCATTGTTATGACCTCGAACCAGACGACATTGTTGTCTGCCTACCGTTATTGTTGAGTGGCTTAGCTTTAAAATGGTATCGACTTACCAACAGATCTTTCATCTCGTGGGTTGATTTCTGTAAGTCAATAAAGGAGCGGTTTACGACTTATGATTTTGAACATGACTTGAAGGCTGAAATTCATCGCCGTACCCAGGGTTTGGAAGAGCCTGTAGACGATTTTGTTACTGGGCTAATGACTTTAATAAGTAGGTTGTCGCAGCCCCTTCCCCTTATTGAAACTGTTGATATTGTGTATAGAAATCTAGCACCTGAGTACAAGTCTTTCATACGCCGGTCCAGTGTGTATAGTGTGGCTGACATTGTTGATCAAGGACGTGAATGCGAGTTCAATCGGCGCCTGCGCAAGTCATATGTACCCCCACCCCTCCCCTCTGACAGTTTGTTTCCAGAGACTGCATGCGCGCAATCCCAGATTCAGAGGACTGCGCACCCATCTTCAATATCTCGTCAGGAGGACCGGGCAGTTAACCGTCCCCACTCGCATATTGTCGGGAGTATTCCCAATGCTACTTCTTCTGCGAATCCCGCTCCTCAGGATCAACAGTTACCTCGAAACCCGAACATGTATAACCGTATAAAATGTTGGAATTGTGATCGTTTGGGGCATCATTTTAATTCCTGCCGTGCGCCCTCTCGTGTGTTTTGTCACACATGTGGTCTTCGTGACGTGACGCACATAGCCTGTCCTAGATGTGCTTCGCGTCAGGGAAACGAGCATGGGTCCCCGGTTTAGACCCGCCGGAGTGGCCATGCAATGAAGTTCGCCGGGAAATGAACATTTCCACGACTGGAAACTTCTGTCCTTGGGTCCCTGTAAGTGTTAAGAAATTGTCGATACCCGCTTTACTGGATTCTGGTGCTTCACGTTCATTTATTCAGCGCTCCATCGCGGAACAGCTTCCTGTTACTCAGATTTGTCCACAAGATGGGGGTTTAAAATTTTATTCTGCGGTGAAGTCATCTATTTCCGTTTCTAGCGTTGTAACATGTCATATTAAGATATGTGGTTATTCTTGGGATTGGAACTTCCATGTGGTGGATGACTTATCTACGCCTATGATCTTAGGTTCTGATTTTATGCACAAAGCAGGGTTGAGGCTTGATTTTTCGGATCATTCCTTCAGTTTTTTTGTTTAAATCCAAGGAGCGGTTTCATTTTAATACTTGTGAAGCGAGTGTTCCTTGTAATTTTTCTGGTATCTCTGCTGTTTTAATCCCTCCTACCTTATTCACGAGTCAACGTGACGCTTTATCTGATTTGGTGAATGAATTTCCAGATGTTCTCACGTCGGAACTGGGTTCCGCTATCGGCTACGAGTGTCATATTGATTTGACTGATGAGGTTCCAGTTAGGTCGGCGCCATTTTCTTGCTCTCCACCCAAACTCATTGCCATGAGAGAATATATTCATGATCTTAAGGCACGCGGTGTTGTGAGTCCTTCTAAGTCTTCTTATGGTAGTCCAGCATTCCTGGTGCCTAAGAAAGAGGGTACTTTTCGTTTAGTAGTTGATTATCGTCGACTCAATTCTAAGGTGGTGTTCGACACCTTTCCCCTTCCAACTCTGGAGAGCGCTTTTCAGCATTTTCACGGGGCGAAGTACTATTCCGTCCTAGATTTGAATTGTGCATATTATCAAATTCCTCTCGATCCCGAGAGCCGTAAGGTAACTGCGTTCTCCACTCCGTTCGGCCTTTTTGAGTTCAATAAGTTACCCATGGGCATTTCTATCGGCGGACAAGTATTGAGTAAGGTTTTGGACGAGTTATTTGGAGATTTAAAGTATTCATCTGTGTTTAACTATCTAGATGACCTCGTGATTTACAGTCAGTCTTTTGAGGATCACCTGATCCATTTACGTGAAGTCCTATGTCGTCTTCGCAGAGCCGGACTCACTGTTAACCCGGACAAAATCTCTTTGGCTTCGAAGCAAATCAAATTTTTAGGTCACATTCTTTCGGATGTGGGCATAGAAGTGAACCCTGAGCGTGTGCAATGTATCCAAGAGTTCCCTACTCCCACGAATGTGAAAGCAGTCCGACGTTTTTTGGGAATGGCAGGCTTTTACAGTAGGTTCATTAAGGGCTTTTCGGACATTTCAGCGCCCCTGAATTATTTGAAGAAGAAGAATGTACGATTCGTGTGGGGCCCCGACCAGTGTCTCGCCTTTGAGAAATTGAAAGAATGTCTTTCTTCTGCTCCCGTCCTTCGAACTCCGGATTTTGGGAAAGATTTTATGTTACATTGTGATGCGAGTGATGTCGCAGTTTCTTGTGTGCTTAGTCAGCAGGTGAATGGTAATTTGGCACCCATCGCTTTTGCCAGTCGGATGCTTAATGATTGCGAACGCCGGTATTCCACTTTCGAGAAAGAAAGTCTGGCTGTCGTATTCGGCTGTGAACGTTTCAGATCTTTTCTAGAACATCGGCATTTCATAGTGTATACCGACAATGAAGCTCTGTCCTGGATGCGCTCGCATGTCAAAAAATTGGGACGTATAAATCGTTGGATTCTTCGTCTATCCTCTTTCAACTTTGACATCATTCACGTCAGAGGCAGTGAAAATGTTGTAGCGGATTGTTTGTCACGCATGTTTGAGGAACCTCCTCCCATTGTTGAGATCCCCGAGCCAGTGAATCTTCTCCAACACATTCCATGGTCTTTTACTGACATCCGTACGTACCAAGCAGATGACCCATTTTGTGTCACATTGCGTGAAAAAATTCTCGGGAAAGATCCTGGTGTATCTGAGTTTTCATTGCGCAATGATGTTATAGTGCATACCGCTCCTCGATCTTCGAAATGTAGGATTTTCGTGCCAGAGAATATACGAAGTATGCTCTTGGCGTATTTCCATGAATCCTGTTTTGGATTACATTTAGGTATGACGAAGACTTTCCATAAAATCTCTCAGGAATTCTTCTGGCCTCATTTGAAAGCGGATGCTTTTGCTTTCGTCCGAAAATGTGTTACGTGTCAACGTTCTAAGCCAGCAAAGAATTCTCGCATTGGACTTCACCACGCAGACACGATGTCATATCCTAATGAGCGCCTGTTTATAGATTATTTTGGTTCCCTAGTTAGGTCATCTTCTGGTCATCAAGCTATACTTACTGTCGTTGATGGATTTTCAAAATTTGTATGGTTATTTCCTGTCAGGGAAATCACGACACGTACCACTGTTAGGCTTTTGACCAATCATATTTTTGGTGTTTTTGGTCCTCCAAAGTTTTAGTGTCCGATAACGCGAGCGTTTTCCGGTCCAAGTCTTTTAGATCAATGTGTTTTTCTTGGGGAATTGATCATGTCTTTTTGGCACCCTACCACCCTCAGCCAAATCACGTTGAAAGGTTTCATCGTAACTTGAAGGCTTGCTTGAGTGCGTTCCACAACGCAGATCAGTCACGTTGGGACGCAAATCTTCAGTTTTTCTCCTTAGGATTTAACACTGCTCTTCATGAATCGACGAATTCTACCCCTTCGGAATTGTTTTTAGGAAGGCGTATTGTTGATCCACTTCAGCTTCAGTGGAAAATAGATTATCTGGCTGCGCCATCCCGCCGTACCTCAGTCAAAGAAAAATGGGAAGTTGCTGTACGGCATCTGAAAAGGGCACGAGATCGAGTGGCGTCTCGCTATAACAAGGGTAGGCAACCTGTTTGTTTTCAGGTGAATGACGACGTGCTAGTGCGCCTGCACCCACAGAGTTCGGCCAAGAATAAGGAGTCAGCTAAGCTAATGCTTCGCTGGAGCACGCCCAAAACTATCACTAGATTTTTAACACCTGTCACTGTTGAATTGATCTCCAAGGAGAATCCCACCGACGTATCCAGAGCTCACATATCTCAATTGAAACCATTTATTGTGTAACCTTCTTATTTGCTGTGATTAATGTTGTCCTTTTTCTGCGTAGGTTAGCCAATCATAATTTGCTTATGTTATCCAAGGAAGCTAGTATTCATATGGCGTCTCCTTGACCTGCCTATTATTGAACCAATTTTGACCGAGGCAGAGTCAAGTACAAATTTACGAGCTCAAGAAAGAAAATAATACAAGAAGAAATAGGCCTACATACTCTGTGTAACTTAATATTTATTGTAAAAATATGTATTTTTGCGAATTCGGCCAGTAGAGAATTTATATTCTATAAATAATGGACACATTATATCGCTTCTTTGTTATTTTAATACGTCACTTTCATGATGGGTATAAGGAGAATGGCAGACTTCGGCGTCAAAGGGCGAAAGTCTTTTGTTTATGATTTTCGTCCGTGTCTCTATCTACTTTTCTTGTCATTGTAACGCTCAGGCGAACCGTAATACCATTATGACAAGCCCAGGGATCGTCAAAGGAACGCGCGCCTTTGGGGACCCCGAAGGAGTTCTGTCCTGATATTGCGATCGCCGAAGCGATCTGATTATTTTTATATATTACTTCATTTTATAACTGTATTCTTTCTGATATGGCTCAATTGCTTAAGTGATTGTTATATCGATCACCCTCCCCCCTCATATTTTGTGTACTGTTATAGTTGTTGACAAACCACTGTGTGATAAGGATGTTGTGTATTTTGGAACACTTGGGACATGATTGATTTCAAAGCGGTGGTGCTTAGTGATGTAAAAAGAAAAATCTTTTATTATTATAAATACTTTTTCTTTTGGGGGGTGGTGTGGATCCTGAGCCATGTTTAACATATCTCTTTCTTTATTTTCTTTGGCGGCCGTCCCGGTAGACTCAGACGCCATGTGAGATACTTTCTGTCCGGACGTGCCTTGAGGCTCTCCGCCTTATTATTTAAAATGTAATGTTTTCCTTTTTATTTAACATTGTTATTATGCCGAAGCCTTCCATTTACTCATGTAAGTAATACATCTAACCTTGTGTCCACTATGCTCATTTCCTAAATTTAACCTTTCTTTTTGATCTTCGTCGTGTGCTTGGATTTGCTGTGGAACCAATCGAAATGGCGGTCTCCTGTTTTATTTTGTTTGAGTCTTCGTTTAACCTTTTATTTGTGCCGTGAAATATATCTGCGAGTGATTTTGTGAGTGTATGTTTTTCTTGCTGCCAGGTGCATTGATGCTGTTTTGATTGGGCATATCTTCGAATGGGTCTCCCGTGGTTTGTGGACGTTGGCGTTTCGACCATTCTCCCAACACGAGGCATGACACCATATATTTTAGCCCTTATGTATTCCCTTCATTCCATGCTTCGGGCAACTGAATCACGGCGGTAACTTTAAGTAGGCCTTACCGTATTCAGCTCGAACTCGGAACGTAAGTTGGGGACTATATAGGTTTAGCATATTTTGCTAGACTACCTACAAGCACGAGTTGCTTTGTGTTTTATTACTGCATCGTCGGCTAGCATTTTGTGTGTTTGATTGCGTGTATGTATCATGATATATTTCACGGACACTTGACGTCATTTGTTTCTCCTTGTAGTATCTTTGGGTTTTGCTTTTCTTTTCTCTGGGGACTGCCAGCTCGATCGCATCCCCATTGCTCGCCACAGCCTCTGCGACACGCACACAGTCCCTTGCCGTTCTTTGCTATGCTTGTTATTTGTGGTCGTCATGACAACCATCCATCTCTAGGCTGAGAAGTGATTGTTGTTGACCAGCGACCGGCTCGATTGCCTCTTGATCTTTTACTTCCTCCCTTTTTACATCGTTTTCACCGAAGTGAGCACAGGTATGAATTTAATTTGTTAACGTTATTTACTATCGTAAGTTATTTATTGTTATTTATATTTATCCTCCCCGTTTGAAAGTGACTTTATTTGACCCCTAGGTGAAGGGTATTCTTTTTTGTGTTATTCTGGCCGGGTTTCTTTGTGTGTTCGGTTTCAATTCATTAAATTTCTATTTCTTTACCCATGTGTCTTATTTAGTAGTGTTTGGCGATCGGGCTGCTCGCTCTCTCTCTCTCTTCAAACCTAGGCCTAACTTATTCTAGCTTTCTAGCACCAGGAGGGTATTCCTACCACTCGTCGTGGGACCACCTTCACGGAGTCTGGAGTCACTCGGCACATCTGGCCTGCAAGTACGGGCCCAGCACAGGTCAGAAATTAACATCCATTTCCACTGCGTACTCCTTTCTTTTCTAGTTGGTTCCAGTGATGCAGCTAGGAGGCACGCCAAGAATATGTTTATTTCAAAAGGGCGGTGCAGTGTAAAATAATGCGGCCAGTGTGAACTTACAGCGAAAGTCGCCTCTAGGGGCGCTTTTGAATCGGTGCATCATGGCTGCCAAATTAGACTGTTTATATGCGCCCGTAATTTATCCGTGAATTTATCTATATAAAGTAAACCACCTAGCTATTTGTTGTATTTGAAGGCTAATTAAATAAACGGTTCAGTTAGATTGAAATAATACCAATAAAATAGCAGAAAAAGGTGTCTTGTTACGCTCCGGAGTAACTCAAACCGCTACTGTAGTTCCAATATTTTCTCAGGTTTAAGTTAGTTACACTGTCAAGAGCGCGAACGTAAATTTCTTTCAGTATTCCCCTATGCCTATTAACTGCGTGAAATTAGTGACTGTGTAATTCGATTATTTTTTCCGTGTGCGTGTGTGACAGCCCAACAGGTAGGGAGAAACAATATGGCTTTAAATAGTGTCCAAAGGCTTATGAAAACTAACTTTTCCTCTCTTTCGTTAGAGCAAAAAATAGAGATAAAAGCAGTCCGGCGGCCAATGCCGGATCTTGATTTAACCAACCAGACTAAAAATAAAGATAAGAGGATTGTCCGGAAATTTAAACCGGACATATACAAGAAAGCAGAATGGATTTGTGGGTGTAATATTGTTAATAGAT
The DNA here is from genome assembly GCA_946902985.2 of Meconema thalassinum. Lineage (NCBI taxonomy): Eukaryota > Metazoa > Arthropoda > Insecta > Orthoptera > Tettigoniidae > Meconema > Meconema thalassinum. The sequence continues at coordinate 1,081,237,947 of OX336388.2, read as the reverse complement.
TTTTCTGTTTCCCGTGTTTGTGTTTCTCAGATGGGGATGGAGAAGGAAACTGGACAAAAGTAGGTGTCACAGACCTTGGCCATTTGTCACAGAAAATAAAGAAACATGAAAGTTCAAAAACACACATGATTGCTCAGCTTGAATTTGATCTCCTGGGTAAGCATGATATTCGACAGCAGCTTGACAGTGCTTACAGGCAATCTGTGGAAAGACATAACGATCAAGTGCGGAAGAATCGTTATATACTATCAAAAATCATTGACTGTGTAAAATTCTGTGGTGCCTTCGAATTAGCACTTCGTGGGCATGATGAGACAAATGAATCGTCAAATCCTGGCATATTTAGGGGCCTCGTCAATTTTAGTTCAGAGCTAGATGTTGCGCTTAGAGATCACATGTCTAAAGCAACAGTTTTTAAGGGCACCTCGAAAGAAATTCAGAATGAATTACTCTCTTGTATGCTTGAAAACTGTCATGAGAAAATAAAGAAAGAAATATTCACAGCACTTTATCTCGATAATAGCAGACGAGACGACCGATGTATCAACGGCTGCGCAGTTGGTCATCGTGTTGCGTTACGTTCTTCCAAGTGGCAAACTAGTTGAACGATTCTGGAGTTTTCTCTCACCCGATGATCATAGTGCTAAAACATTAGCAGAATGCCTGAAATCTACTTTAAACAACGTACTAGACAATCCGGATAAATTAATTTCACAGAGTTATGACGGAGCAAACGTAATGAGTGGACGCCATTCAGGAGTTCAAGCTCTAATTCGGAAAGATTTTAAGTATGCACACTACGTTCACTGCTACGCTCATATGTTGAACTTGATTATGGCACAAGCTACGAGTCAGAATACCGAAGTACGCATATTCTTCGCAGATCTGAATGAAATACCCAGCTTCTTTCATAACTCCCTACAACGATTTGTGGTGCTGAATGAGGTTGTCGGCAGGAGGGTTCCTCATGCTTCCAGTACAAGGTGGAATTTAAAAAAAAGGAAGATTGTAGTTTTACGTGACCGTGAATCTTGTGATTATGAGCCACGGGACCTCCTTTTTACGTGGAATCCGAACCACAGGACAGGGCATATGTGGAATTTTAAATCTAGGACCGTTGAGGTAGTGTACGAGAATAGAAGCGCCCTTATTGAGTGTCTGGAACAACTCGAAAGTACTTCTCGACAGCCATCTACAATTACGAAAGCACGAGGATTGCGTTTAAAATTAGAACACTTGACTTTTCAATTCTGGTTGGCCGTATTTTACCAAATCATGCCTCATGTTGACATCTTGTATAATCAGCTGCAAAAGAGAACATCAGACCCTCTCGAGACCAGGAATGCAATTTCGAATTTTGAGGCTGCTATTAAAAAGATTAGGGACCGTAAAATTGATGAAATTGCTGATGAACATGACGCCTTACCTCCACCGGCCAAGTTATAAAGAATACAGCCACGAGTCCCAAAAATTGTTGCTGCAAAAGAGATTTGTAACACAGTAATATTTCACGCTAAAGAACGGTTCGAGTTCACTAATCACCTTCTTGCAGGAAATCTTTTCTCATCAGAGAGTTTTGCCACGTATGAGAAGCAGTTTCCACATTCTATTCTTCACAAAGCCTGTGAATCATATCCATTCCTCAACAAAGCAAAACTTAGAACCGAATTAGAGATTCTGTATATGCGAGAAGATTTCCGGGCTGTTTCAGGCGCTATTCACCTCTTGCAGTTTCTCCTAGAAAATCGGTTAGCAAATACCTTCAGTGAATGTGTCGAACTCTTGAAAATTATTGTTACCGTTGCTATGACAACATCAGAAGCTGAAAGGTGCTTCTCAACTCTGAAGAGAATTAAGACCTTCTTACGCAGTTCGATAGCTGAGAACAGACTAGCACTGGCTATGCTATCCATAGAAAGAGAGTTTGTCAGGGACATTGTGGATTTCAATGAAGCAGTGATAGACAAGTTTGCCTCTATTAAGGAGCGTAGAATGGATTTTACATGCAAGCAGTCTGCATAGGGTGAGTAAATCTATTAACATATCTAATACTCTCAATATATGCTGTGCTTGCACCTTAGATTGCTGTAATATTTGAAGTGTTGCATGTTCTTAATCAGGCACATTAGCGGATGGAGCCTGTCATACAGGTGCGTGTGTTTGAGAGAGAGATCGAGAGAGAAAACTTTGATTTTCACTAATTATGCTGATCCAGGGTTCAAGTTCTGGTTGAGGCGAATGATTTGAACTCACGGTTTTTGAAATCGCTCATTGTAATGTTCAAAACTATCTGTACGAAATTTGAGCTACCACATGTATACTGTTTATTTTTGTAGAAGATAAAGGGTCCACCATTTGAGGTGAGTGCTCTTTTCTATTGAATCCCCAGTCCAGAAAATGACGAGCCGCCACTGAGTGTAACATAATAAATGTTTACGGGAAGTGACTAATGTATGCTACCGTAACCGTATAGAGCTTCCACGAGTTAAGATGGCACCGAAGCTTATGCATAGCGAACTTCCTGTCCGAGATTCTCCATTTGATTTTCATTGGCAGTGAATCGTTCGTTCGTGATTATCTTCTTTATTATTTCGGATTTTGCTTTTGTTTTTAGGCGTTCAACTTATGAAATAAGAACTAGAGGGTTGGCCTTTCATGAATATTCCAAAGACAAGTGTCTCCTAAATGAGTAATTAGTAAAACTTCGCATCAGGGACGACCATAACAAACAGCTTGCCTACAACGTGTGCGATTTGCACTTTTCAGACGGCAATGGTCTAACATATTAGACTACAATTGTATTATGTTGGTGCAAATTAAAGATGTTATATGTGAAAATATTATTATAATTTGCTATCCGGTTGTTATAATAGTATATTATACATTAACGTGACCCGTTTAAACGCTAAATTGTGACGGAAGCTACGAGTTATACGGTAGGCTATTCGCCGTACCGGTAGGCCTAATATTTACTAACAACGCGTCGTTTCTTCTTTAATATTTATTTAATAATTATAATTGTAATCGCCTATCTATTAACACTTATTTAACCAATAATCTTTTTATAATTATATACATATTCCAGGTATTGCAAGAAAGCGATATTTGATAGCAAATGCGGTTCCACCTTGAAATCCAACCGTGCCTAGTTTTCAGTACCTATGGAAAATATTACCGTAAGTTAATAAACCAAACAACCGGCGACAATTTTCTTTTAAATACTCATTTATATCTTCACCCTGGTCTACGTTAAGTAGCATACGGTAATCACTGAAAGGGTAAGGGGGGTTTATGATCCCAATTTCACAAACAAACGAACCTCATTTTGCATGAATTATGGATCACGAATCCTAATGGAGCTATGGATTGTCAGCATTTAGAAATATTTTCGTCAATAAATTCATACAAGTTGTCAGAAAAATAAATACAAAAAGCTGCGTGCCTACTACGGTGTAAAGTTGCTCTGTGAAAAAGAAAACACCTCGCCAAGATTATACGACGTGCATACAGTTAAATACAATCATCCAATTGGAGACACACTTTCTTTGTCACATTCTTATAAGCAATTCAAATTTAAACTGTTGTAAATTTACGGGACAATGTGCAACATTTAGAGACTACGAGTTTTGTATGTGGCACAACGTTAGCTGACATTTCGCATCAATAATACATAAAGAATGAACACATGCAGAGCTTTCTCACTGCACACAGCTGAAGATCATATCATTCTTGGTGCATTTTACAACTTTTATTTCTCCCAACAACAATAATTTGCTTAGTTACATGCAAGGAAAATTGTAGCACACAGTTCCCATTGCTTCCATTACCTGACTACTAAAACGGAAGCTGGTAATGCATAACCATACGCACGTGGAAAGTAAAAGATCGAAAGAAAATGTGCGCTCTATAGGAGCCTGGAACAAGGCGATACAATTTTCTACACTACTGAAAATAGTCAAAATACCCTTTGTAATAATTAATAATAATTTTGGGGTCCATCTAGTAATAGATGTTACCCACCCACTATCCCTTTTTAGATCTCGACTTTGTAACGTTTACTGAGACCATATAGGCCGTGATACGTTTATATATGGAATGATTAGTGTTCTTTGGAGGTGGCGTTGGTGCGCTTGAGTGGAGGAAACATGAACTAGTGAAACGAGAGTGCCAACTCTGACGATAGCAGAGATGAGTTTCGACAATAGGAGTTGAACATTGATAAATAAAAAGTGATTGGAGGTTATTGGAGATCATAAAAGAAAAGAAATTTTATGAAAAAAAGACGCGAAGGAGAATATACTGGATTAATCTGTCTTATTTAATACGTCGTATTAGTTATAGTATTACGGCTTCATCTATAGCTCTTCCACGGGAGTAAAATTTAATAAAGGATAAAAAAGACTAATGATATAAGTTGGGAATTATATCATTGTGACTACATTACAGGAACAATTTAAATATACATCCCTTAAGACCACTAAATAGTAAGTAGCATTCCGATGATTTATTGTTATGTTGCAGTATAATATTAAGCTGCCTTGTTTACTGTAGTGTCCTGGTTGGTGTTATAAACACACCATTCCTGAGATGAATGAGTTCTCGTGTCTCTATTAAAAGAATATCCATTCATAGTAGGCTATTCTATCTATGAATTGGCGCCCTCCCGGAAATATTTATATCACACGATAAGAACCAATTACAACTTTTATAGTAAAATTGGAGGTGTGTCCTCTATTACACGCGTAAATTATGGGACAAATACAGTATTGCTAACCCCGCGCAATCGGTACTGACAGCCTTCCTGTCACTTTGCCCCACCTTTCCCCTCCGTAACCCACCGTCGGAACATAACAAGACCCTACGTCTAACCGCCACACGGCAAGAATTCTGAGCATGCTTCTCACCTACACCCTGTATTTCGAAGGAAACAACGCGAAGGATACGTCGGGAGCTTCGAACAGCTGAGCTGTGTTGCCAAGTTTTTAGTGTTGTTGTAAATCAACTGATTCGAATAATACACAGCGCTAAACTTCAGACATTATTTCTGTACAATTATACGTAATATATTTTAAAAGACGATCCTGAGTCAATGCCGAGGACATTCAAACAGAGAAATACGATACTTTTAGATGAATAAACAAATTACACACCGAAGCTATGATACATTTATCATCGGTAATCAATTCAATAAATACGACAAATAGGGCAAACACTCTACAGCTAATGAATATAAAAACACTCACCATTCAATGACTATCCTTTAACATGAAACAAGAGTCTGAGTGGAGGTCGTTCACAGCTTACAGTATAGTAGTTGACAGATAACACCATGCACACTCACTGAATCGTGACTCTCTATGGTTAATATTAGCTTTCGGGATAATACAAAATTAAAGTTAATGTAAATACATATTTAGCACTGAGCACTCAAAGAAGCCGCTCCGTGGCGATATTATTGACGTGGTTTTATATTGTCGAGTTATAGGCTATTGAATGACAGGCGGTATTTTGAACAATATGACGGGAAATAATAGCCTGTGCTCTATTATCGATTGACGCAAGCGAGCTGTCACCAATAAATAAATTATCCTCAAGTCACTTGGCAAGGGTTTCTTTGACACCCTCCATCCCTTCACTGTCCCATCATCATCACCACCATCATTGTCTTCGTCAGAGCTTGATGAATTGCCAAGGTTAATACTCATTTCATCCACCGCGATGTCCAGACCGCCTTCAGTATTTTTTTCTGTACATGCTGTGTCCAGTCCTCGGGTCGAACTTCGGCGAAGTAAAAGTAACGAAACAATGACAATGAAAGGAAATCCGACACAGACAGTGGTTAAAACAAGCGACTGAAACAATGCCTGCCTACACGAGAAGAATTCTGTCACTTGTGTGGTGTATTTTCTAGCCACATGTTGGTGACGGGTGTTTGATAGTAAAATGTCGAGAGCTGTGAGATATTGTTTGTAGTTTTTAAAAGTTATGCATGTGTGACGCATTTGCAGCGAGTGTTTACACGGACTTGAAAACAATTTGGTATGTGCAACTCCCCTGCAAAAGAACACAATGGAAAGGCTAAACACAGTAAAATTCCACACGCGACACGCCGCGAATACCTTTTAATTTAGATTTATTTTATCAAAGTAGGTAAATGAAAAGAAAATAATGCAAAACGAAATTAAATAAGTCACTTTGACAACATAATACAAAATTGTTACTAGAAACTTCAGTTATACACAGCACAAAATTAAGTTCTTTTGACAGTACTAATTTCTGAATAGGAACTGTAGGCCAGTCATACACAAAATACAGTAAAATAAAACGAACAATAATCAAGGATTTATTAATTTAAAGCTTCACTAGGGAACTCATCTGCTCTCCAATTTTCTCTGCCTCAGAACGGGCGTCGTTCAATATCTCTAGTTTTTTTGTTGCCAATTCCTGGAGATCATTCGTGGCTTTTCTTTCGACTGCCACCTTAGTCGTCGCTTCCTTTTCCTCCTGGCTTCGCACCTGTTTTGCTATCTTTAACACGGCGTAGGAGTTTCATGCAGTATAGACTCTTGCTCGCGGTTATCTTTTCTACTCCACCAGCTGCCATCACAACGTCCTGAACAGTATGCATGCCAATTAGACTTGCTTCTTTGTGATTGACGATCATGCACTCCTTGTCCAGGGAGAAACTTCTCTCTCGAGCTGCATGCAGTGATACAAAATCAGTATAATTTTAACGAAGCTTGTGAGACCGTTTTTGGCAGGAACTGAGGAAGGTGCTGAAGCCACTAATTCAGACCACAGCTCTTTTCCGTCGAACTGCTTCAAACGTGCAGTGACGAAGGGCAGTCTCAGAAGTGCGGAGTAGCTGCTGTTGATGCGGTCAGCCATGCCAGAAAGCAAATTCTTCTGATTACGAAGAATTTTCAGGGCAATGACGATCCTAACTTCTTCCAACGAAGGAGTCTCAGCGACCCCTATAGGGTCTAGGCAGGAAATAGCACGGGTCATCTTGTGAGCAAGAGGTGCCCTCTCTTTGATTTTTTCAGCCATAAGGTACGAATGTACACTTTTCGGCAGTTGGTGCAGTATTGAAGCACATCCGCGTCTGGAATGTTCTGAGATCTTGAGCTGTTAGCATCTTTAAGGGCTGTTCTTGTCGAGAAACCCAGGTCGAAAAAACAACTGGTCTCCTCTGTGAATAACAATGCGGACTGATTCCTGTTAACCACTGTCTGTGTCGGATTTCCTTTCATTGTCAGCAAAGAGCGCGGCGCGCGCAGCTCCGCGCGGAGAGGGTACGGCCGGCGGTCGGTCAGGCAAAGCATGCATTCGACGTTGGCTGGGTTCTCATCCCGCTTAGAGCTCTATCGGTGGCGCAAATTGCGGGTTGCAGCGCGGTCTGCAGGACTCCACCGAGCGTTCAGGAGCTACGAAGTCGGGCATTATGAGTCTTTTCAAGATTTCCCGTATCAAGTGCGAATTTCTCGTATTTTTCCCGGGTAAGTAAAATTTCCGTATATTTCCCGTATCGCTCGACACCCTGCTCTTCAAGCTGAACATCAAATCAACGACTGACGAACTGCAGAAAGCAGACAGAAGAATCATCACAACAATTATTAACAAAAAGCATCAAGTAAATGGCCAATGGAGATTGCTGCTGAATGAAGTGGTATATCGAGAGAGTGAATCAATAATAGATACAATGCGGAAAAGGAGAATCTCTTTTTTCTGCCATATCTTACGCCTACCAGAATCCAGAATAATAAAACAGCTGTTTAGTTACTTCTGGAAAAGTAAAACAAAGAACAACTTGTTCAAAGCGATCCAGCATGATTTAGATGAATTAAATTTAACGATGCTCCAAATTAAAAACAAAGAAGAGAAGAATATTTTAAGGAATAAATACTTACGATTCACATTAACAACATTTGAACGGAAAAACTACACCATTACAGATGAACAAAGGGCAGCCAGGTCAGATTGAATGAAGAATGTTGGGTGCAGAAGAAGCTGAATCACTAATCTCCAGATACCATTGTTAGACTTAATTGTATTTGTATTGATTAAAGTGCTTCAATGAGGGCGTAAAATATGAAGAAAAAAACCCACCAAGGGTATTATTCCTTTGCCACCGTCACCTATGCGACAAGGGTTAAATAGAAGGAAATTGACTTTAATGTGCAAATAAAGGAAAATATGACATATTGTCAACAATTACCAAACTACTATCCCAGTATACAGTACAGCATGACATTAGCAACGGCCCACTCTCACTAACGTGCACCGTAACAATGATAAAATCAATAAATTCTTGCACTGATACTGCCTTGGTAGTATCAATTTAATGCATTAAAGGGCAAAAGCAAATACGATAACCAAAAGCTCTCGCTACCAAAACTATTTTCCCCTTACCTTATCAGACCAAGATAGTCAGAAGGGAAAGGTAAAATATTAATACTCAAACTCACCACAGTTGACAATTTGAGAAAAGCACCTCAAATGTAGGAGTTTCCAAATGGCCTTAAAAAGGGGGAGGAAGTGCTCTTATTTCTAAATTTCCAGACACTGCTTTTTTATGTCAAGAAACAAGAAAACAAGAGACTACGGAGTCCTAGCTCTGGGAGTGGAGAAGGGGCCTCGACGAAGAGGGTGGATTGATTTCATGCTGTACTGAAGGAATCAAAGGTAGGGAAAATGGGAACAAATATTATATATATTTGGAAAAGGAAACAAGGTTACACACAACACAATACACACGTCTTCACACTTGTACTGAAGAAAGTTATCGAATAACCAATTAATGAAATAAAAAATATCTTCCTCGTTGGGAGATTAAAGTAATTCTATCACCCTAGTTAGAAAACCGTATATGAGGACACTAATCTTATGAAAGAGTCGAACTTCATGACGTGCCGACGTAATTCAGCATATGACGAAGTGTCATGGCGTTACAATCTCATTGTCGATAACAAAAGAAAAACAAAATCAAGGAACATAAGGAAATTTACGTTAAGAAACTAATAAAACAAATTGAGATCACAAATAAGTCTGCACATGTCCATTCACGAAACTACTCCTTATACTTCACAATTATAAGGGCAGATATCAGACCACCAGCAGCGTCTGATCAAGAGTGGGCGGCGGCTAACAGCGTCTCTCTCCATGTTAGGGGCGGCTGACATTTTTGGGGGAAGGCAACGGAATACCACCCCCGACAGGATTTCCTAGAGAACCACATGGATGGATGAATTCACTTACTTCTAAATGTTCCGGAGTTTTAAATAGTTCCCCAATCGGATCCCCGGGTGGGACAGTTTTCAGTGGATACATGTTAAAGATGAAAACAAGGAGGAAAATCAATGTTGGAACATGGAATATTCAAAGTATATATGAGGCAGGTAAACTAGCAAATGTGATGCAAGAAATGACACGGCACCGTATAGATATACTAGGTATAGCAGAAACCTGGTGGCCTGATAGTGGAGCTTGTTCTACAGTTGGAGGAACACTATTTTATTCTGGCAATCAAGACCAAAATCATAGAAGAGGAGTGGACATAATAATCTCAGAATGTTTTTCTAAGAGTGTTACAGATTTTATGCCATATTCAGATAGAGTTGCCTTGTTAAAACTCACTGCCAGGTCAGTAAACCTTAATATTATTCTGCTGATGCAGATGAGCAAGAAATAGACTCTTTCTATAATCAAATCAAGGAGGTACTCAATCTCACCAAACATCACAAAATTAATATAATTATGGGTGACTTCAATGCAAAACTAGGAAATGGCAGATTTGAAGACATGGTTGGATCTTTTGGTTTGGGGAATAGAAATGAGAAAGGTGATCGCCTATTACAATTATGTCAGGAAGAAAACATTAAAGTCACTAATACTTGTTTCAAATTACCAGCTCGGTGGCTGTATACATGAAAATCACCTGCGGACAACCAAGAAAATATAGTTTGTAATCAGATAGACTGTTTTTTAATCCACAGACGTTTTGGAACTTGCATAACAAGAGCATCAACTTATCCTGGGGGCAGATGTACCATCTGATCATATACTACTTGTAACTACTGTAATAGTAAAACTTATAGAACACATACAAACAAACCAACAAAAGAAGATAGCTTATGACAAACTCAGGCAGCCTGAATTGCGCAGTGACGTGGCCATGGCTATCAACAGTCAAATAGTAACAACAATGACCCCACTGATTGTTCAAGAAAATTATACCTTGATATGGGAAGAGATGAAAAATATTATGATGACCACTGCTCAAGATAAACTAGGTTATGAAACGAGAGATAAAAAAGAAAAATGGATGACGGATGATATTCTCTCATTAATGGATGAGCCCCGAAAGTATAGAGCACAATCAAATTTACAAAATTATAATAATATTCAGTTACTTATAAGGACAAAGATTAGGGTAGCAAAAAATGAATGTGAAGAAATCGAACGCTTACAAACGTCAAATGACTATTTTAATTTACATAAAAAATTAAAGGAAACTGCTGGGATATATAGAAGAAAGAATATCTCCCAGTAAACGAAGATGATAAAATTGTTCTTGATGTTGCGGAGAAGAAAAGTATATGGAAAGGCTACATTAGAACCCTCTTCTCAAATGATAGACCAAATGTTGAAATTTCTCGGAATGATAATCTAACAGGACCTTCAATTATAAAAGAAGAAATCGAGAAAGCCATACGTAACTCAAAAACTAATAAAGCCACAGGACCCGATGAAATTCCAGTGGAACTCATTAAACTTCTTGATGAAGAAGGAATCAGCATCTTACACAAACTTTTTAACAAAATTTACGATACAGGTCAATACCCTGCCCAATGGCTGTTATCAATGTTCATTCCATTACCTAAGAAGAATGCGCGGGAATGTGAAGATCATCGACTCATTAGTCTTATGAGTCATTCCCCTAAAATATTTCTGAGTCATCCATCAAAGGTTGTATGAAAAATGTGAGCCCTTCATTGGTGAGGCACAGTTTGGGTTTCACAAAGGTTTTGGTACAAGACAGGCAATAGTTGCTCTACAGGTTCTGGTGAAAAAATGCTATGATCAGAATACGGATGTAGGTCTTTGTTTCATTGATTATGAAGATGCCTTTGATAGGCAACAACATCACAAACTTCTGGAAATTCTAAGAAGTTTGAATAAAGATCAGAAAGATATCTGTTGCATAGAAAATTTATATTGGAATCAGACGGCACAAGTTAAGTTTGATAATGAGATCACTGACTTGGTGAATATTTGTAGAGGAGTCCGACAAGGATGCGTTCTGTCACCTTTGTTATTGAATTTGTACTCTGAGAGTATCTTTAGTTAGTTATTGTTGTTTTAAGGGGCGGAACTACGAGGTCATCTGCCCCTAGAGAGAGAGAGAGTATCTTTCAAGAAGCACTTGGTGATGTAGCAATAGGCATAAAAGTTAATGGAGTCTTCATCAACAACATTCGCTATGCAGATGATATAGATTGCAGATAATTTAGATGATCTTCAGTATGTAGTTAACATGGTAGGGGAATACAGCAATATGCTAGGTCTGAACATCAATACAAAAAAGATGCATTTCATGATTGTCACACGTCAGCCTGACTTAAAAAAAAATGCACATCTCCAATTGAATGGCTCCTCATTCTTCTTCTTCTATGGCTCTACAGTTCGTTGTAAACCTTGGCCTCTTCAACAACCTTCCGCCATTTATCTCGTTCCAGCACTAAAGCTTTCCAATTCCTATAACCCATATCCCGAAGATCTTCGATAAGTCCGTCCATCCATCAGGTTCTCGGTCGACCTGGTCCTCTCTGTCCCCCTGGGTTTCCATTTAATACTTTTTTAGGTACTTCCGTATCACTCATCCGTGCTACATGCCCGGCCCACCTCAATCTGGCCGATTTCACTATTCTTCTAAAAGGTGGGTCTTTATGAATGTTGTACAATTCATGGTTGTACCTCCTCCTCCAGGTTTCTCTTTCGCAGACTGGGCCGATGATTCTTCGAAATATCTTTCTTTCAAAGGCATCCAGAAATCCAGTATCTTTTGCTGTTAGTGGCCACGTTTCCGAGGCATATGTAAGCACAGATCTTACAAGTGTTTTATAGATGGCCAATTTAGTGGTACGGGTCAAGAGCCTTGAGGAGAGAAGGCTTGTTTGACCAAAATAGGCACTGTTGGCTGCTATTAATCTCTGTTTAATTTCATAAGAGGTATCATTTGAGTAGGTGACTGTTGATCCCAGATATTTAAACTGTTCAACTCTCTCAAAGGTGTAATTGCCCACGGTTATTGAGGGTGGCATGTTCTCCTTACGTGCTTTCCCAGCAGCCATATATTTAGTTTTCTGCTGGTTGATGTTCAGTCCCATTTTCCTACTGGCCTGTTCAAGGGCGATGAATGTCTCTTCCATTGCCTTTTGAGTTCTTGTCACTATATCTATATCATTGGCATAAGCAAGTATCTGCACTGATTTATAGAAAATTGTTCCCCTATTCAGGAGTTTTGCATCTCTTATCACCTTTTCCAAGACAACATTACACAGGAGACATGCCAGCCTGTCACCCTGCCGTACCCCATTCTGAATATTTAATGTCTCAGACATCATTCCTCCCGTTCTTATACTACTTTGTGTTCCACTCATTGTCATTCTCACCAGCCTTACCAATTTTCCAGGAATTCCCAATTCAATCATAGCATGGTACAATTGCTCTGTGTCAATACTGTCATATGCTACTTTGTAATCAATGAAGAGGTGATGCGTGCCAATCCCATATTCGATTGTCTTCTCTAAAATTTGCCTTAAGGTGAAGATCTGATCTATAGCGGACTTTCCTGGGATAAATCCACACTGATATGACCCAGTCTCTCGCTGAACAATTGGGAGAAGACGGTCAAATAGAATGTTGGAGAATACTTTGTATCCCAAATTAAGTAACGTAATTCCTCTATAGCTATCACACTCAAGCTGATCTCCTTTCTTATATACAGGACATATAATTCCTTCTTCCCATTGCTGAGGCATTTTCTCCTCTTCCCATACTGAATCAGCTATTTTTAGGAAAGTCCATTCCAATTCATTGCCACCTTGTTTGAGCAGTTCCGCTGGAATATAGTCTGTTCCTGTTGCCTTGATGTTCTTCAATTTCTTCATGGCAGTTATCACTTCTTCTAGAGTTGGTGGACCTATATTTTCGTCAGGGTCATTTTCTCCTTGCGCATCTATTGAGTGTCTTGTTATCATTCTAAAATTGATAAGTCTATCAAAATGTCGCTGCCATCTTTCACATATCTCTTTCCCCTCGCTAACAATTTTCCCTGTTTCATCCTTATCAGGCTAGTTTTGCCACAGAAGGGTTTCTGTGCAGCATTTACCTCTCTATAAAATTTCCTCACCTCATTTTGATTTCTCAGAAGCTCCATTTCTTCGATATTTGCCTTCATCCACTCTCTTTTTTCTCTGATCTTCTTTTCAATCCTCCGTTTTTCTTTATAGACTTCCTTTTCCTTCTTGTACAATTTGATTGTAATGTCCTTCTGTATGCTGTGTTCTCTTCTGTTGCTATTTCACACTCAGTGTCAAACCAAGGAGATCTTTTATATCCTGTTTCAATTCCCAGTTTTTCATTCGCCGATGTCTCCACTGCATTTTTAATCATTCCCCACTGATACTCGATGTCGTTGCACTCTTCAGTATTTTCAAGAATCTGTATTATCCTCTCCTGGTACTGCTTTTTGACTTCAGAGGATTCTAGAGCTGTTATATTATATTTAGGATTGTTGGGTCGGGTTCCTTTGAATGCACTAGAGATCCTAGCCCTAATTCGTGCCCGTACCAGGAAGTGGTCTGAGTCTATATTTGGATATCTGAGGCTCCTCACATCCAATAGATCTGATTTGTGCCTTGCATCTATCAACACATGATCGATCTGGTTAACTATGTTTCCATCCGGCGATGTCCACGTTCCTTTATGTATGTCTTTGTGTTGGAACAATGAGGAGCCCACAACCATATTTCTAGATGCTGCAAATAATATAAGTCTCGTTCCATTATCATTGTTTACAGTATGCTTGCTGTGGGGTCCAATTGTTGGCTCATATCTGTTCCCTTCCCACCTGAGCATTTAGATCACCGGCTACTATTTTAATTCATAATGTCGATTACTCAGGTCCGTATTCAAGATTAATTGGAAGAATATCCATTTCGCAAGGTCCGTATTGACGTGTACAATGACAATTTCAATGGGTTGAGTGGTCTCCGCCCAATCAATACAAGTATTGATTGGGCGGAGACCACTCAACCCATTGAAATTGTCAGGTCCGTATTGACGTAACTATAACTTTGAAAGAATAATAGATTTTCCGCCTTCAATACTGTTTATTTCTATTTACTTACAGGGACTAGTTTCGGGGGCTAATACTCCCCCTTCCTCCAACAGGTTGGACAGGCTGAGGAAGGAGGAGTATTAGTCCCCGAAACGAGTCCCTGTAAGTAAATAGAAATAAACAGTATTGAAGGCGGAAAATCTATTATTCTTTCAAAGTTACTATTTTAATGTCATGGCCTGGGCAACGCATCATATGTTCTTTCCAAAAGTTCATAGAACGATTCTTTCTCTTCTTCCTCGGATTCTTCTGTCGGAGCGAGGGCGTTAATTATAGAGTAGTAAAATAATTTACCCTTTATCCTGAGTACTGACAGTCTTGGATTAATAGGTGTAAACCCAATTACAACGTGTACCATAAATCCTGTGCCGAACTCGTGCTTCTCCTCGCTACAGCTATAGAATATACTAGCTTCTTGCTTTTCTAGAATTCCACTTCCGGTCCACCTTACTTCTTGTAGAGCTATGATACTCTGCTTCAGCTTCATTGTTTGGTTCAGCAGCACTTTCAGGGCTCCTGGGCGATACAAAGATCTCACATTCCAGGTTCCAATATACAGGGTGATTCTTATTACCGTTTAAAACTCTCTGTAGCGACATAGATGGCATTGAGACGAGTAATTTGATATAGGACACTTAGGGTCGCAAGTGTCCGGAAATATCTTAAAAGTGAACCACAACTGTTAAACATATGACGTCATCAGGTCACGGCTACGCTGGAGCGGTCTGGCCCGTGCTCTCTTACGCACACCAAAGAATCCAAAGCAAACGTTGAATGTCATATAACTCTGGCTCCGAGTCTGCGTGTGCGACTTGGACGCGTGGGGTTCGAGGTTCAAATCCGGGGCCTATCCATCAGCTTTCTTTGTTCTCTCTCATCTCCTTTCAAGTGGAAGCAGGACACGGAACCAGAGTGATATGATATTCAACTTTGCTTTGGTGTGCGTAAGAGTACACGGGCCTGACCGCTCGATCGTAGCCATCACCTGATGACGTCATATGTTCAACAGTTGTTGTTCACTTTTAAGGTATTTCCGGACACTTGCGACCCTAAGTGTCCTATATCAAATTACTTGTCTCAAAGCCATCTATGTCGCTACAGAGAGTTTTAAACGTTAATAAAATTCACCCTGTATAAATCTGACTTCCGCTTTATATTTCTTTTTTTCATGTACTGATGGTCCATTATCATTGTCCTTATCCATGCCAAGTTTGTCTCCATTAATCAGACCGGCTTTCTTTCGTTGAAGTTTCGCAACTTGGCCGTTTTTACAGAGTGGGTTGTCAGCCCTACGTCAAACCTCTTCCGGAGAACGGGTAATTTTTAATCAGGGTTTTCTTCCCTTAGGCTTTGGGGAACCAACCCCACATACTACAAGGCAGCAGCATCTCCACCAGAGCCCCGTTAGCCGCCACTTTTCAGGGTTCCTGCTGGGCCTTCACAGCTACCGAAGCGGTCACGGAGCACACACAGTCCCCACTGTACTTCACCCCACCAGGCAATCCCTTACTTTATGACATTGCCCATCTCTCAAGACGTGGATGAGGGGTTGGACAATGGCTCCTCATTACAAAGAGTAGATAAATTCAAATACCTTGGAACATGGCTATGTGAGGATTGGAGATCAGATGAAATGAAAATCCACAGCCTGCTTCCAGTCTCCGACCGGGTCAGGAATGGAATGAATGAAGCCCCCATCTAGCGGCAAGGATATGGACTGTGCCGGCTGCCGAGGCCTGACGCACTTGGAGATCAGATAAGGAGATAAAATGTTGTATAGAGAATGCCCGTAATGCTTTGGTGAAATTCAAGAATATCCTCACAAGTACGGACTTAAACCTAACCCTTAGACTTCGGTTTGTAAGCTGCTACATTTGGTCTGTATTTCTATATGGGTCTGAAGGATGTACAATAAATGTGGCAACAAAGAAGATACAGGCCTTTGAAATGTGGATTTACTGCAGAATGCTGAAGATACCATGGACTGCAGGAATAACTAATATTGAAGTACTGCATAGAATGAACAAACAACGAAACTTATTATGCACCTTTAAAAGACAAAAAACTGTATAACTGGGACATATCTTGCGGAACACCAAATATAGACTTCTCAAGTTGATACTGGAAGGAAAGATCGAAGGTCAAAGAGGAAGGGGCCGAAGAAGGATTTCCTGGGTGAATAATAAAACAGTGGATATGATTACCCAGCATCGATAAATTATTCCACATCACATTTCATACGTAAAAGATGCATCATGTGATCGATAACATCTATTAATGGATAGGCATCGGAGAAGAAGAAACATAAGTGATGAAAATGATTTTATATCATATTCTAATAACACTTATTTTACAGATATTGCAATTCAAAACTTGTTAGACATCACTGCGTATACATTCGGACCATTCTTGTTCAACGCACATCATTTTCGAAATCTCCATTTATTGGTCACTTTTTTTATGCGTGCTGGTGGACCATTTTCACCCGCGGACCACTCTCGGAGTAGGCTACACTCAGCCTAGTGAAGCAACACTGAGAATAGGATGGTTTAATTCCCACCTCAGCCACCCTGGAAGTGGTTTCCCCACTTCTACTCCAAGCAAATGCTGGGATGGTTCCTAACTTAAGGCCACGGCCGCATTCTTCCTAATCCTATTCCCAATTTACAAATACATACACACACTAGTGCAGCCATATAATATCATAGGTTATCACACAAATTCCACATTCAGCCAAATATGGTGTCCGGACAAAACGTACCACTTGATTTTCGAGGACATAACGTACCACCTAGGTCGTTATCTACCTAAAAACGGTTTTCCCGTAATCCCCGAATATTTACGCTAGGACATAACGTACCACTTGATGTCAGACGGGCATTCCAGTTACAGGTTCATTACCATATAAACACCGACAGTAGTGGCTACGCGGTCTAAAAGCGCAGCGTTAGGTCAAGGGGCCAAGCTCTCTGCTGACTCGGTAGACTCGTGGGTTCGAGCCCCACCGTCGGCTGTCCTTGAAATGGTTTTCCGTGGTTTCCCATTTTCAACACCAGGCAAATGCTGGGACAGTACCTTCTGATAGGCCACGGTCGTTTCCTTCCACATCCTTGCCCAGTTTCATTCATCTTCATCCATTCCATCTCTCATCCCGACGCGCAGGTCGCCCACGGGCGTCGACTAGAAAGACCTGCACTCGGCCTCTCAGGAGGCTACACGAGCAAAAAAAAAACCATATAAACATCAGTGGCGATCACACTGTGCGGCTTTAAACATTTTGGTATTGTAACATGGAGTTGTGTACAACGAATAAGGGCGGTTTATGTGCGCACTTCGACGGATGAAGGACGATTGTACATTGAAAGTTCAAAGAGAAAGAAGAAATATGTCAAGTATGATGAACGGCTTGACAGAATAATAAAGCGGTATGAAGAGAATGAAAACTTGAAATCTTGCTTGAGAGCTCCCTCACATTCGCAAAACTTGGAATGAAACTTCACATGGCGAACTTGCTATTCACTTAGAATGAAACATCCCATGACGAACTTGCTATTTGCTAGGATATAAAACCCACCAAAAACAATTTAAAAATTTAAAAAAATCAAAGGAAAGAAAACTAAAACTGACCAGAGCTTAACCACAGGTGATTTTAAACACGCCAAAATGTTTATAAACATTTTTCCAGTCCAAAGCCTGGATAAAGTGTGATGGGAATCCAAAAACTTATCATATTTTATATTAGTTTGTTATGTTATTGCCCACGTATTTATTTCCAGGTTTAATTGAGCAATACCGAGGAAGTGGCCATGCGGTTAGGGCTTCATGCACCCTAAATACTACCCACTCTTTCAAGTGGTACGTTATGTCCTCTCCTAAATATTTTAAGGTCATTAGCTGACTCTTCGCAGGTAATCAGCCGGCAAAGTGGTACGTTATGTCCTATAACCGCCAAATATACAGGGCTATATGACCACGATGACACAGCCCCTAAAATAAGCAACAACTAGCCTATAAAAGAATAACAGAGCTTGTCACTTTGAGCACATAAAACGAACATCAGATTGCAGATAACTTTCCTCAAATGAAGTACCTTGTGGTGTAGCAATTAGCGTTCTTGACTGTAGTTCCGGAGGCCCAGGTTCGATCCCCGACTCTGCCAAGAAATTTTAATTCTGCTGTGGGGGCTGGAACGGTGTACACTCAGCCTCGTGAGGCAAAACTGAGAAGAGGAGAGTTCGATTCCCACGTCAGCCATTCTGAAAGTGGTTTTCCATGGTTTCCCACTTCTACTCCAGGCAAGTGCTGGGATGATTCGTAACTTAATGCCAGAGCCGATTCCTTTCCAACCTTAGCTGAATTGTTTCCTGCTGTGCGCCTTTCGTGATTTTACACCAGTGGTTAGATATTTAGGTAAATTGGAAAAATGTGAGGTCCTGATACTGGTTTTAATTTCCACTTCTCACAAGGAAGTTCCACGTTCTCACAGTCTGCCTTTATAATCAAATCTTTCGAAAAATGCAAGTCATAGATTCTACTTTTGATCGACAATTGCTTATCTTTCGATAGAATAACCCTCGCCCATTTCGCAAACAGATTTGTTTCTTTTGGCGGTGTGAAAAAAGGTCTACCATCAGCTTTTCTTCCATAACACGATTTACATTCAGGAATGAAACAGTACGACATTTCCTCGAAACATAAGAAAATTTAGTTGATTGCACAAACAAAGCACTGCACAGACTCAACACAAACATTTGTAAAATATTACAAAGAAACAAATTACCTCTCATATATGACTTCTTGCGTGCAAGATATTACAGTACTAGCCTCGTGGGCTTCACACGTGCTTGAGTTTCGGAGCGACTTCCGCGCTATACACTGGCGGGGCCATGAACGACAATGCTTCGAGAGCGAAGCGATGACGCTGTCATGGTAATAATAATTCAGGATAAGTAGTTAAAATATGTACTTTCTAAACCGTGGGGGGCCAACCAGCGGCATGCATATGCTCTCTCATTAGCATGCAATATACTCAAAGTGAATCCCGCCCAATAATTTACCACCTCCAGACCATTGTGTGTGGCTAATTCCAGATCCTTCAAGGTATATCTTGATGGATATAAGCTACAACAACAAAGATGTTGAGTTGTTTGTATCGAATCACAGTCACAAAATATTCTATTGATAGAGAAGCACAACTTCTGTAGATTAGCCTTGGATCGCCCAACTTCAGTTCATTATCTATTTAGTGACTTCCAGGTCATCCAGACCTCAAAAGTGACCATGAGGTTACGATTCCTTGGATACAGGTGATGAGAATATGTACTAGTTTACATTACATTGTCTAGTTTCCGTTAAATAAAATATAATTCGTGTTATTTTACTTGAAGTACACATAAGTAAGGTAATTGAACCGGTTTTCGTCACTGATCCAGTCGTCACTCTCGTATATAAGTACAAAAAATAAGCCTGTCAACGGGTCTTTCTCAAGGCACGAAGTCTTACGAGATGCGTTATACCTTCCTTGCCGATAAGGAGCAACTTTGCGAAATCATGCGTGCGATGTAATAGGTGATTCCCAGCGTCAAACATCTCCTGTGAACTGAGCTGTCTTGACGTGCCATTTGCTTCTCGCATGTGCTAAGCACGCATGCGAGTTAATTATGTGCATGAGTGTTATGTTCCGACATTTTAAAATGTTACAAGTGCGTGATATAGTTGGTAATTGTTTCTGTAACATACGTGATTTGTTATTTCGTGCTTACGTGCCTAGTTTTGTTAGAAATGCCGGTGACGAACACTGGATAAAAAAAAAACGCACTTTACCAATGTTCGTAATTTGTGACGAAAACTGGCACATTGTCATTTCTCCTTGCAAGACCTAACTAACAGCGGCAATATACTTATAATGTAGCTCTAAAACACCCTGTATTAATTAAATTATCATTTTATCAACGTGTCCAGTAGTCGTCAAAGCTGACGAACTTTAGAGCACATTCGTGACGAACACTAGTGCACAATAATGTTAATATTTGTGTTAATGTTTCGCAACCAATAAACATTTACAGTGTATCGTTATTATTACGTAGGTCTCTCTTCTTGACGGCCGCACCTCAGTAGGCCTAGGGTTTTTTGGCTAGGCGTGCTACAGATGATTTTTTATTGAGATGAAAAATATTATATTATTCTAAGACTAAATCTTTGCTTTCAGGCAATATGTTAGTTAGTTAGTTATTTATTGCTGTTTTAAGGGGTGGAACTATGAGGTCATCTGCCACAGGCAGTATGTCGAAACGCACAGTTCTGAATTATGATATTAAGCAAATGAAAGCTGCTATTAAGGCCGTTGTGGAGGACGGCATGAGTATTAAAAAGGCCGCGGAGAGGAATGGTGTTCCGAGAAACACCCTCTCGGACAAAATTAAAGGAAAATCTCCTAGAGAGAGGAAAATGGGGCTAAGTTCCATTTTAACAAAGGAAGATGAGGCTATGCTAGTTCAATGGGTAATCTCACTACGAAAAGCGGGGTCCCGGTAACAAAGGACTATTTGCAAAATAGCGTCCAGTGCCTCACACAAGAATTGAAGAGGGACTTTCCTTTCAAAGATGGCGGCCAGGAAGGAGATAGCGTGAATCTTTCCTAAAAAGAAATCCAGGTCTATCTTTTACGAACCCCTCAAAATTTGACAGTAAGCAATTACAGAACATCAAAATAAAACCTGGGTTTCAGAAGTCTACAGCTATTTAGTGGAAAATGACTTCCAGTCTATTTTGTCAGACCCTCGGCGACTGTTCAACGCTGACGAGACGGTTTTCATTCTCAATCCGTAAGGTAACAAAGTGCTGGCGAACAGGGGTGACAAGACAATATATTAGCAAGTGAATTCGGATGAGAAAGAATGCTTGACGGTACTTGTAACAGGCAATGCCCACGGCGATATTTCTCCTTCTCTTGTAGTGTTCAAGTATGAACGTCTGCCGCAAGACATCATTGCCGCAATGCCAGCACACTGCGGCATTGGCAAATCGCCAAACGGGTGGATGACGAAGGAAGTGTTTTACGAATTTCTCGGTAACATATTTCATCCTGGGTTGGTGGAGAAGGAGATTCCTCTCCCTGGCATTCTATTCATAGACGGGCACTTCTCACACTTGACCATACATACTAGTAAATTTTGTGAGGTTCATGGAATTGTTTTGGTCGCTTTACTACCTAATGCCACACACGTACTTCAACCCATGGATGTAGGTTTTTTTTAAGCCACTAAAGACCGCCTGGAAGAAAAATGTACATGAGTGGCGAATTCAGAGGGTTGCTAACAGCGAAGATACTGCACTGAAGAAGAAGGATTTTTCGAAACTTTTGGCAACAATTGGTGTTAGGCCTCGGCGAATGGTTATTTTCCGAGCTGTTATGCCGTGGTCTCACTTGTTTAGAGCAGAATATGATATTTTCATGCTCGTATGTCTTCTACCCACCATTCCTGCTTCCCGATGCCGTCTTTTTTTTTTTTAATATTTCATTTTTTATTAAAAAAAACATAATTACTGGTACTGTTTTATTCGTAAATGTTAGCCTCCAAGTCGATAAATCGATGTCTTATGCAACAATTGACAGAAATGCATTATAAACAGCAGACAAGGAAAATTAACAATGTGACGGCAATTAGAGCAAATGGGTGACGAATATAGGAAAAATCCAAATATATCGTGCTGAACACTGGCAAAAAAACACGTTTTTTTAATACATAATTTTTCCTAAAACGAATATCTTCGATATTTGGACTTTCCTAGTGTTTGAGTAGAGTTTGAGGTTAGGTACAGTGCTTTTGTTGATTACATTTACCAAAATGTGTAAGGTGTGTACAATTTCTTGACTAAATCTGTCTTAACATGACGACCATTGGTGCATTTACCTTAGGCCTACATATTTTCCTTATCTTTAGAGCAAAGTATGGGGAGGGGAACGTTTTGAGATCATCTACATCTCAAGTGGCACGTAGTGTGTCGTGGTTAGGCATCCCCTGTTCTAAACAAATAAAACATTTACGTACTGGTACTGTTCATGTTTTTTTCTAAGTAGCAACTCTGTTGTTGCTTTGAGACTGATGCATCATTTTCAGGCAGGCAGTCTGTTGTGGATAGCATTATATACAAAAATCTAAAGCATATACAGTAGGCCTACAATAGCTTAACCAATCATTACCATCAAATAAAAATAAATATTGTTAAAATAATTCAACAGTACAATTAGATCAGTATTTTACATGCACTAGTTATCATTGTGGACTGTTTGCATCATCTCTTGATGAATGTAGCTGTGATTATATGGAAGCAACTGAGCTAAGAGTGGTGCTGGGTAATGGCACAGCTATTGCCCGACGATGCTGTGAAAGGTGCTACTCATAAGGTCGGTGGTGCTGTTCTGGGATAGTGAGGAAAGCAATAGTAAATACCTCACTCCAACCCCTTGCCTAATATGTCTCATGATAGCACCACCCAACCATCATCAAATGTGACATTTCACCTTGAAAATCCCACGTGCATTAACTGGGAATCTAACATAACAGACAGTTATTATTATTTACTGTACACCTTTAGTATATGCCTTAAAAGTTAGATAAAAAAAGAACAGAGTCACGTCCTCTCTCATCATGATAATACATAAAAATGAACGACTGTCCTCCTTCAAGCACATTCGATTATCTACGCTTCTTCTTTTCTTGTTTCCGTGGCCGATGATGAATGTGAGGACGACGGGGAGTGGCTTGGGGAGTACTGTGATCAGATCCCTCATCATCACTTGGCTCCAAATCCTGTAACACAAGAAAGAGATTATTAGAGGTTTTAAAGCGGCAATGAAATATAACGCTCGATTAAATGTAACTCAACTGATTTATTTAACACAAAATACATTAATTGTTTAAGTGTGTTGTGCCGTGAACAGATCATAAAACGAACTGTTTAAAAGTTAGTTGAGGGCGCTAGTTGCGCCTATCGATCAGGATGGAGGTCGATACCGGCAGGTGCCGATCTCACCAACACTTCCCCTCTACCAACAGCCGGAGTCATCCTGGTGCATGTGGTCTCAAGCCAAGGCTTTGAGCACATTTCTCGTGCTTGGGCCTTGACAATCCTTTTGCCAATATGTCGGCAGGCATCTCATCCGTTGGAGTGTACTCCACCGAAACCACCGTTTTGGACACGGCATCTAGGACGAAATGGTGCCTGATGTCGATGTGCTTCGTCCGTGAATGAAACATAGGATTCGACGTCAGCTTCTGCAAACCTACATTGTCGTTCTTCACAGGGACAACATCTATCGGTTTTCCGAAGTCTTTCAGGAGTTTCCTCATGTGTAGAGCTTTCTTGGTTGCTTCTGTCAAGGCCATGTACTCAGCCTCCGTCGACGACAGGGCCACAGTAGGCTGCTTCCTGGACTCCCAACTCACTGCAGTGCCGCCTAGGGTGAATGCATATCCGGTGTATGATTTTCGATCCACCAGGCAGTTTCCCCAGTCAGCGTCCACGTACATCACCGCTGGATCGCTGGATTTTGAGTAAATGAGACCTAGATCACATGTGTTAGCGAGGTATCGCAAGACACGTTTTGCAGCCTTCCAGTGCTGCTGTCCGTGACAGTCGTTGAACTGAGAGAGAGAACTGACTGCATGGGATATGTCCGGCCTCGTTCCCACTGACAGGTACATTAGAGCTCCTATCAACTGTCGGTAGGGGACGCTCTCCGCTTGTTCACCAGGGTTCACGTCTTCCTTCTGCAGCTTCGTACCTGGATCAATGGGAGTGCTGACAGGCCTGCACTCTGCCATTCCGAATCTCTCCAGGACCTCGTCTATGTATCCTTTCTGGCTGAGTTTCATCTGGTTGGCGCTCCTCTCGAACTCCAGCCCCAGACAATACCGCACGTCCCCCAAGTCCTTGATCTCGAACTTGGTATTCGGAAAGTCTCTCACCACGTCGATCTTCGTGTCGTCTCGAGCCATGATCATCATGTCGTCGACATAGATGATTATATAAATCCTATCTTCGACCGGTCCGATGTAGTACATGCATGGATCTGCATCCGAGCGAGTCGTCTTGAGATTTTTCATCTCTTCCTCGAGACGGTGATACCAAGCGCGTCCTGCCTGTCGCAGTGCATACAACACTTGGTTTAGTGAGCACACCATGTCACGATTGGTCAACTTCTCCAGCATCTCATCCTCGTCAACCGACTCGTCTTGAACGGTATGGGCAAGTACGTCCTCGAAGTGGTCCGGGGCCTCCATGAAGATTTGCTCCTCGACTTCTCCGTTCAAGTAGGCCGTCTTGACATCTAGTTGTCGGATCTTTAGATTATCTTGTACAGCTAACGCCACCGCAGTCCTTATTGTGCTCAGCCTTGCGACTGGAGCGAACGTGTCGTGAAACTCTATTCCTGGTCTCTGTGTGAAAACCCTCGCTACCATGCTCGCCTTCCGCTTGTTGATATTGCCGACAGGGTTAAACTTCCCCTTGTTTGGGGCCTTGTCCAGGCAGAACACCTTGCTCCCAAAGTCCTTGAAATAGTGTGCAGTTAGAGTTCTGTCGAACCAGCGCTCAAATGGAGTCTTCCCGTTTAGCTTTTTGGTTGGACATCAGTTCCTCAGATAATTTGCGGTGTTGATCGCCTCCACCCAGAATGTCATCGGTAGGCCAGATTGCTGGAGTAAACATCGTGCTGCCTCTTCAAGGGTCCGATTTTTCCTCTCGGCCACACCATTTTGTTGAGGCATATATGGTGTTGTGAG
Organism: Meconema thalassinum; assembly: GCA_946902985.2. Taxonomy (NCBI): domain Eukaryota; kingdom Metazoa; phylum Arthropoda; class Insecta; order Orthoptera; family Tettigoniidae; genus Meconema; species Meconema thalassinum. The sequence continues at coordinate 1,081,212,756 of OX336388.2, read as the reverse complement.
TCGGCGCTCGATCCCCTCAGATTTCAAGAACATGTCAAATTCCCTGTTCACATATTCACGTCCATTGTCGGACTGTATGCACTTTATTTTCAGACCGTGCTGCTTCTCGGCGAAAGCCTTGTACTCTCGGAACATTTGCAACGCCTCACACTTCGTCTTCATAAACCGTACCTCTGTCCATCTAGAGTAGTTGTCCGTAAATGTGATCATGTACTTGGATCCACCGTTCGACACAACACCCACAGGGCCGCAAACGTCTGTGCGAATAACATCGAGCTTACCGGTCACACAATTTGACTCTTTCGGGAAAGGTATTCGAGTCATTTTGCATTTTGTGCAAATGTCACACGTTAGATCTCCACATCTCCCTTTCAGTTGCACGCCTCGAATGGAACCGCTCTACACTGCCGTATCGAGATCACGAAAGTTGACGTGATCCATCCTTCGATGCCACAAATGCGCCACATTCTCGTCGCACTTGTCTTCTGACACTGCGTTTCGACATTTTTCCAGTGGGGTGCCCTGTACGTAGTACAGATTGTCCTTGCGCTTTGCAACTAACCTCATCGGTCCATTCTGGTCGAAAACTTCAGTCTTCTACCGCCCCCCGCAATTTTTGTTTCATTTCTTACTTGCTTCGTGATATTCATCATTTGGCTGCTCTGAAACCGTTGGGTACATTATCTTTATGGCATGAATGGGAGGAACAGGCTTTTTAGTTCAGAGTTTTTGTCCATAGAAGTTCGCTTTTCTTTGTGAATCATCATCATAATGTTCATTTCTTAAAAACAGGTAAAAGTAGTTGTATCACCATCTATCGAGAAAAATAAATATCAACCAGTTCATTAAAATGGTAATGTTAATCCAGTTCGCCGATTTTCTAAATAATTGGGCATATTTTCAAATAATCCAAAATGACGAAGTTAATAAAACTGTGGAATTATCCCCACATCTAAATCAGTTAACTATCAGTAACTTCAATTTATGAACCACCACTGCATTACATTACAAATGTAAGGTAGTTATTACCTATAAGCGTGTTAGCACTAGTAGTGTGTTATACTGTTATTATTATAAACCAACATTGAACAATCGCCACGCCAAAACTTGACTATCTTGCCACTAACAATATACACTCAATCAACTAAACTGACTGAACGAAACAAAGCGCATGTGATTGTGCAATGAGTGGTGACGTGACGAGCTGACGAGCTAAGCCAGACCCGCGCTCTCGCGCTGTTACAAGTCGGTCAGCGGGAAAAGATCGAACGAACTAACAAGCGAGGGATCTGGGAACTAGTTCGTCTGTGAGACCCGCTCTTCCGAACTAGTTCGTTCGCGAACTACACAAGACTAATTCAAACGACTCAATTGGATGGACAATACTTACAAAATGTAATTTAGATTCAAAATACCCACAAAATGCAATTGAGAATCAAAATACTTGCAAAATGCGCACACTACAAAATGCAATTTAGATTGAAAGTACTTGCAAAAAGCGGTTTAGGTTGAAAATACAAAATAAAATTGAAATTCAAAATACTCAAAAAAGTCTCAGACCCTATATTGAAAGACTCACTAAAAAGCAATTTAGATTGTCAATCCTTACAAAATGCAATTGAGGTTGAAAAAACTCACAAAATGCAATGTAGGTTGAAAAGACTTACAAAATGCAACGGAGATTGAAAACGCTTACAAAATAGAGGGTAGATGCAAAAAAAAAAAAAAAAAAAAAAAAACTCGGAATTTAGATACACGGGGAACCAATTAACAAAAACAGTTCGGGAATCTTAAAGAGAAAAGGAAATATAATGAAATGGAAACAAGAGGTCTGACCCCTCCAAGAAGGAGTGATCAGAAAAGATGAGACAAGGGCCAATTAAGGCGGCAAAGTGAAATACTCCATAGGCCTCGGATACCCTGATACCGTCGGGGTCAGAAAAGAACAAGAGTTGACCATGGGAGGTCGACAGGAAAGAAGACGGACAGGAGCACTGCACAAGTAAGTGGAAGCAATGCCGGACTCAGCTGGGGTCCCGTGGTCACCAACCCACGTCCCACAAGATGTGAGCCCCTGGGGGAAACAACAAGAAAGAGACTCTCATCCCTCAGAAAAGGAAGCAGGTAGCCTGTTAGCAAATATTCTGATAGTTTGTAAAACTAGTATCTACGAGTACACTCATGAAAATTCAAAATGCAACACCATGAAGGCGTGGTGCTGAAATTGAACATGCAGAACAAGTGAAATGATGATAACTAGACTTAGAAAAGTATAAAATGTGCCCGAGAAGGGCATTTTAAGGATAGGTAGTATGTATAAAACTAGATAGTACAGCACACACATTTAATCATACAAACTGATAGAACTACAATACCTACATTTAACCTTTCAATATTCTTTCAGTACGGTAGTAACATAGCTTTAGGACACAGTTCTCACTTGCTTTTCTTAAAACGAGAACCCAAACACGAAATATTAGCATGTTTTCTAGTATCTCTTGACCTAAGTTAGAAGACACTGTCTAACTGGAACCACACTTCACTTTAGGCATGATAGACTTCACTGCAGTACTACAAGGATGTCCAATATGTTTACATGTGCTGGGTGTGAAAGGAGAAGGGGAAGGGGGCTGTAACATGATCCGTCAAGGCAGAACTGGGCATCAGATAACACAGAGTTTCCTTTCAGCAATTCTTCTAGGTTTGTGCCGTGTCTTGTGTGGGGTTTCGCCCAGGACACCAAGCTGGCTCATCGGCGGGCTCTTGGTGTCTCCGCCCGGACCCCCACAGGAGTGACGAACTGCGCGCCAACTCCCTTTATATTAGGTGCAACTGAACCACTTGACTGCGAGAACTAAAAGATCAAGCAGCCTTAACCTCCCTATGAAGCCTTCCAAAAAGATGGTATAATGCCTTTCACGGCCAGTGAATTAAAATTCAGCAATTCTTCCAGGTTTATGCCGTGTCTTGTGTGGGGTTTCGCCTAGGACACCAAGCTGGCTCATCGGCGGGCTCTTGGTGTCTCCGCCCGGACCCCCACAGGAGTGACGAACTGCGCGCCACCACCCTTTATATTAGGTGCAACTGCACCACTTGACTGCGAGAACTAAAAGCTCAAGCAGCCTTAACCTCCCTATGAAGGCTTCCAAAAAGATGGTATATTGGCTTTCACGGCCAGTGAATTAAAATTCAGCAATTCTTCTAGGTTTGTGCCGTGTCTTGTGTGGGGTTTCGCCAAGGACACCAAGCTGCCTCATCGGCGGGCTCTTGGTGTCTCCGCCCGGACCCCCACAGGAGTGACGAACTGCGCGCCACCTCCCTTTATATTAGGTGCAACTGCACCACTTGACTGCGAGAACTAAAAGCTCAAGCAGCCTTAACCTCCCTATGAAGGCTTCCAAAAAGATGGTATATTGGCTTTCACGGCCAGTGAATTAAAATTCAGCAATTCTTCTAGGTTTGTGCCGTGCCTTGTGTGGGGTTTCGCCAAGGACACCAAGCTGGCTCATCGGCGGGCTCTTGGTGTCTCCGCCCGGACCCCCACAGGAGTGACGAACTGCGCGCCACCTCCCTTTATATTAGGTGCAACTGCACCACTTGACTGCGAGAACTAAAAGCTCAAGCAGCCTTAACCTCCCTGTGAAGGCTTCCAAAAAGATGGTATATTGGCTTTCACGGCCAGTGAATTAAAATTCAGCAATTCTTCTAGGTTTGGGCCGTATCTTGTGTGGGGTCTCGTCTAGGACACCAAGCTGGCTCATCGGCGGGCTCTTGGTGTCTCCGCCCGGACCCCCACAGGAGTGACGAACTGCGCGCCACCTCCCTTTATATAAGTTGCAACTGCACCACTTGACTGCGAGAACTAAAAGCTCAAGCAGCCTTAACCTCCCTATGAAGGCTTTCAAAAAGATGGTACATTGGCTTTCACGGCCAGTGAATTAAAATTCAGCAATTCTTCTAGGTTTGTGCCGTGTCTTGTGTGGGGTTTCGCCTAGGACACCAAGCTGGCTCATCAGCGGGTTCTTGGTGTCTCCGCCCGGACCCCCACAGGAGTGACGAACTGCGCGCCACCTCCCTTTATATTAGGTGCAACTGCACCACTTGACTGCGAGAACTAAAAGCTCAAGCAGCCTTAACCTCCCTATGAAGGCTTCCAAAAAGATGGTATATTGGCTTTCACGGCCAGTGAATTAAAATTCAGCAATTCTTCTAGGTTTGTGCCGTGTCTTGTGTGGGGTTTCGCCTAGGACACCAAGCTGGCTCATCGGCGGGCTCTTGGTGTCTCCGCCCGGACCCCCACAGGAGTGACGAACTGCGCGCCACCTCCCTTTATATTAGGTGCAACTGCACCACTTGACTGCGAGAACTAAAAGCTCAAGCAGCCTTAACCTCCCTATGAAGGCTTCCAAAAAGATGGTATATTGGCTTTCACGGCCAGTGAATTAAAATTCAGCAATTCTTCTAGGTTTGTGCCGTGTCTTGTGTGGGGTTTCGCCTAGGACACCAAGCTGGCTCATCGGCGGGCTCTTGGTGTCTCCGCCCGGACCCCCACAGGAGGGCGAACAGCGCGCCACCTCCCTTTATATTAGGTGCAACTGCACCACTTGACTGCGAGAACTAAAAGCTCAAGCAGCCTTAACCTCCCTATGAAGGCTTCCAAAAAGATGGTATATTGGCTTTCACGGCCAATGAATTAAAATTCAGCAATTCTTCTAGGTTAGTGCCGTGTCTTGTTTGGGGTTTCGACTAGGACACCAAGCTGGCTCATCGGCGGGCTCTTGGTGTCTCCGCCCGGACCCCCACAGGAGTGACGAACTGCGCGCCACCTCCCTTTATATTAGGTGCAACTGCACCACTTGACTGCGAGAACTAAAAGCTCAAGCAGCCTTAACCTCCCTATGAAGGCTTCCAAAAAGATGGTATATTGGCTTTCACGGCCAGTGAATAAAAATTCAGCAAGTCTTCTAGGTTTGTGCCGTGTCTTGTGAGGGGTTTCGCCTAGGACACCAAGCTGGCTCATCGGCGGGCTCCTGGTGTCTCCGCCCGGAACCCCACAGGAGTGACGAACTGCGCGCCACCTCCCTTTATATTAGGTGCAACTGCGCCACTTGACTGCGAGAACTAAAAGCTCAAGCAGCCTTAACCTCCCTATGAAGGATTCCAAAAAGATGGTATATTGGCTTTCAAGGCCAGTGAATTAAAATTCAGCAATTCTTCTAGGTTTGTGCCGTGTCTTGTGTGGGGTTTCACCTAGGACACCAAGCTGGCTCATCGGCGGGCTCTCGGTGTCTCCGCCCGGACCCCCACAGGAGTGACGAACTGCGCGCCACCTCCCTTAATATTAGGTGCAACTGCGCCACTTGACTGCGACAGCTAAAAGCTCAAGCAGCCTTAACCTCCCTATGAAGGATTCCAAAAAGACGGTATATTGGCTTTCACGGCCAGTGAATTAAAATTCAGCAATCCTTCTAGGTTTGTGCCGTGTCATGTGTGGGGTTTCGCCGAGGACACCAAGCTGGCTCATCGGCGGGCTCTTGGTGTCTCCGCCCGGACCCCCACAGGAGTGACGAACTGCGCGCCACCTCCCTTTATATTAGGTACAACTGCACCACTTGACTGCGAGAACTAAAAGCTCAAGCAGCTTTAACCTCCCTATGAAGACTTCCAAAAAGATGGTATATTGGCTTTCACGGCCAGTGAATTAAAATTCAGCAATTCTTCCAGGTTTGTGCCGTGTCTTGTGTGGGGTTTCGCCTAGGACACCAAGCTGGCTCATCGGCTGGCTCTTGGTGTATCCGCCCGGACCCCCACAGGAGTGACGAACTGCGCGCCGCCTTCCTTTATATTAGGTGCAACTGCAACACTTGACTGCGAGAACTAAAAGCTCAAGCAGCCTTAACCTCCCTATGAAGGATTCCAAAAAGACGGTATATTGGCTTTCACGGCCAGTGAATTAAAATTCAGCAATTCTTCTAGGTTTGTGCCGTGTCTTGTGTGGGGTTTCGCCTAGGACACCAAGCTGGCTCATCGGCGGGCTCTTGGTGTCTCCGCTCGGACCCCCACAGGAGTGAGAACTGCGCGCCACCTCCCATTATATTAGGTGCAACTGCACCACTTGACTGCGAGAACTAAAAGCTCAAGCAGCCTTAACCTCCCTATGAAGGCTTCCAAAAAGATGGTATATTGGCTTTCACGGCCAGTGAATTAAAATTCAGCAATTCTTCCAGGTTTGGGCCGTGTCTTTTGTGGGGTTTCGCCTAGGACACCAAGCTGGCTCATCGGCGGGCTCTTGGTGTCTCCGCCCGAACCCCACAGGAGTGACGAACTGCGCGCCACCTCCCTTTATATTAGGTGCAACTGCGCCACTTGACTGCGAGAACTAAAAGCTCAAGCAGCCTTAACCTCCCTATGAAGCCTTCCAAAAAGATGGTATATTGGCTTTCACGGCCAGTGAATTAAAATTCAGCAATTCTTCCAGGTTTGGGCCGTGTCTTGTGTGGGGTTTCGCCTAGGACACCAAGCTGGCTCATCGACGGGCTCTTGGTGTCTCCGCCCGGACCCCCACAGGAGGGCGAACAGCGCGCCACCTCCCTTTATATTAGGTGCAACTGCACCACTTGACTGCGAGAACTAAAAGCTCAAGCAGCCTTAACCTCCCTATGAAGGCTTCCAAAAAGATGGTATATTGGCTTTCACGGCCAATGAATTAAAATTCAGCAATTCTTCTAGGTTAGTGCCGGGTCTTGTTTGGGGTTTCGACTAGGACACCAAGCTGGCTCATCGCCGGGCTCTTGGTGTCTCCGCCCGGACCCCCACAGGAGTGACGAACTGCGCGCCACCTCCCTTTATATTAGGTGCAACTGCACCACTTGACTGCGAGAACTAAAAGCTCAAGCAGCCTTAACCTCCCTATGAAGGCTTCCAAAAAGATGGTATATTGGCTTTCACGGCCAGTGAATAAAAATTCAGCAAGTCTTCTAGGTTTGTGCCGTGTCTTGTGAGGGGTTTCGCCTAGGACACCAAGCTGGCTCATCGGCGGGCTCTTGGTGTCTCCGCCCGGAACCCCACAGGAGTGACGAACTGCGCGCCACCTCCCTTTATATTAGGTGCAACTGCGCCACTTGACTGCGAGAACTAAAAGCTCAAGCAGCCTTAACCTCCCTATGAAGGATTCCAAAAAGATGGTATATTGGCTTTCAAGGCCAGTGAATTAAAATTCAGCAATTCTTCTAGGTTTGTGCCGTGTCTTGTGTGGGGTTTCACCTAGGACACCAAGCTGGCTCATCGGCGGGCTCTCGGTGTCTCCGCCCGGACCCCCACAGGAGTGACGAACTGCGCGCCACCTCCCTTAATATTAGGTGCAACTGCGCCACTTGACTGCGAGAGCTAAAAGCTCAAGCAGCCTTAACCTCCCTATGAAGGATTCCAAAAAGACGGTATATTGGCTTTCACGGCCAGTGAATTAAAATTCAGCAATCCTTCTAGGTTTGTGCCGTGTCATGTGTGGGGTTTCGCCGAGGACACCAAGCTGGCTCATCGGCGGGCTCTTGGTGTCTCCGCCCGGACCCCCACAGGAGTGACGAACTGCGCGCCACCTCCCTTTATATTAGGTACAACTGCACCACTTGACTGCGAGAACTAAAAGCTCAAGCAGCTTTAACCTCCCTATGAAGACTTCCAAAAAGATGGTATATTGGCTTTCACGGCCAGTGAATTAAAATTCAGCAATTCTTCCAGGTTTGTGCCGTGTCTTGTGTGGGGTTTCGCCTAGGACACCAAGCTGGCTCATCGGCTGGCTCTTGGTGTATCCGCCCGGACCCCCACAGGAGTGACGAACTGCGCGCCGCCTTCCTTTATATTAGGTGCAACTGCAACACTACACTGCGAGAACTAAAAGCTCAAGCAGCCTTAACCTCCCTATGAAGGATTCCAAAAAGACGGTACATTGGCTTTCACGGCCAGTGAATTAAAATTAGAGCAATTCTTCTAGGTTTGTGCCGCGTCTTGTGTGGGGTTTCGCCTAGGACACCAAGCTGGCTCATCGGCGGGCTCTTGGTGTCTCCGCTCGGACCCCCACAGGAGTGAGAACTGCGCGCCACCTCCCATTATATTAGGTGCAACTGCACCACTTGACTGCGAGAACTAAAAGCTCAAGCAGCCTTAACCTCCCTATGAAGCCTTCCAAAAAGATGGTATATTGGCTTTCACGGCCAGTGAATTAAAATTCAGCAATTCTTCCAGGTTTGGGCCGTGTCTTTTGTGGGGTTTCGCCTAGGACACCAAGCTGGCTCATCGGCGGGCTCTTGGTGTCTCCGCCCGAACCCCACAGGAGTGACGAACTGCGCGCCACCTCCCTTTATATTAGGTGCAACTGCGCCACTTGACTGCGAGAACTAAAAGCTCAAGCAGCCTTAACCTCCCTATGAAGGATTCCAAAAAGATGGTATATTGGCTTTCACGGCCAGTGAATTAAAATTCAGCAATTCTTTTAGGTTTGCGCCGTGTCTTGTGTGGGGTTTCGCCTAGGACACCAAGCTGGCTCATCGGCGGGCTCTTGGTGTCTCCGCCCGGACCCCCACAGGAGTGACGAACTGCGCGCCACCTCCCTTTATATTAGGTGCAACTGCACCACTTGACTGCGAGAACTAAAAGCTTAAGCAGCCTTAACCTCCCTATGAAGGCTTCCAAAAAGATGGTATATTGGCTTTCACGGCCAGTGAATTAAAATTCAGCAATTCTTCTAGGTTTGTGCTGTGTCTTGTGTGGGGTTTCGCCTAGGACACCAAGCTGGCTCATCGGCGGCTCTTGGTGTCTCTGCCCGGACCCCCAAAGGAGTGACGAACTGCGCGCCACCTCCCTTTATATTAGGTGCAACTGCGCCACTTGACTGTGAGAACTAAAAGCTCAAGCAGCCTTAACCTCCCTATGAAGGATTCCAAAAAGATGGTATATTGGCTTTCACGGCCAGTGAATTAAAATTCAGCAATTCTTCTAGGTTTGTGCCGTGTCTTGTGTGGGATTTCGCCTAGGACACCAAGCTGGCTCATCGGCGGGCTCTTGGTGTCTCCGCCCGCACCCCCACAGGAGTGACGAACTGCGCGCCACCTCCCTTTATATTAGGGGCAACTGCACCACTTGACAGCGAGAACTAAAAGCTCAAGCAGCCTTAACCTCCCTATGAAGGCTTCCAAAAAGATGGTATATTGGCATTCACGGCCAGTGAATTAAAATTCAGCAATTCTTCTAGGTTTGTTCCGTGTCTTGTGTGGGGTTTCGCCTAGGACACCAAGCTGGTTCATCGGCGGGCTCTTGGTGTCTCCGCCCGGACCCCCACAGGAGTGACATACTGCGCGCCCCCTCCCTTTATATTATGTGCAACTGCACCACTTGACTGCGAGAACTAAATGCTCAAGCAGCCTTAACCTCCCTATGAAGGCTTCCAAAAAGATGGTATATTGGCTTTCACGGCCAGTGAATTAAAATTCAGCAATTCTTCTAGGTTTGTGCCGTGTCTTGTGAGGGGTTTCGCCTAGGACACCAAGCTGGCTCATCGGCGGGCTCTTGTTGTCTCCGCCCGGACCCCCAGAGGAGTGACGAACCGAGCGCCACCTCCCTTTATATTAGGTGAAACTGCTCCCACTTGACTGCGAGAACTAAAAGCTCAAGCAGCCTTAACCTCCCTATGAAGGCTTCCAAAAAGATGGTATATTGGCTTTCACGGCCAGTGAATTAAAATTCAGCAATTCTTCTAGATTTGTGCCGTGTCTTGTGTGGAGTTTCGCCTAGGACACCAAGCTGGCTCATCGGCGGGCTCTTGGTGTCTCCGCCCGGAGCCCCACAGGAGTGACGAACTGCGCGCCACCTCCCTTTATATTAGGTGCAACTGCGCCACTTGACTGCGAGAACTAAAAGCTCAAGCAGCCTTAACCTCCCTATGAAGGATTCCAAAAAGACGGTATATTGGCTTTCACGGCCAGTGTATTAAAATTCAGCAATTCTTCTAGGTTTGTGCCGAGTCTTGTGTGGGGTTTCGCCTAGGACACCAAGCTGGCTCATCGGCGGGCTCTTGGTGTCTCCGCCCGAACCCCCACAGGAGTGACGAACTGCGCGCCACCTCCCTTTATATCAGGTGCAACTGCACCACTTGACTGCGAGAACTAAAAGCTCAAGCAGCCTTAACCTCCCTATGAAGGCTTTCAAAAAAGATGGTATATTGGCTTTCACGGCCAGTGAATTAAAATTCAGCAATTCTTTTAGGTTTGCGCCGTGTCTTGTGTGGGGTTTCGCCTAGGACACCAAGCTGGCTCATCGGCGGGCTCTTGGTGTCTCCGCCCGGACCCCCATAGGAGTGACGAACTGCGCGCCACCTCCCTTTATATTAGGTGCAACTGCACCACTTGACTGCGAGAACTAAAAGCTCAAGCAGCCTTAACCTCCCTATGAAGGCTTCCAAAAAGATGGTATATTGGCTTTCACGGCCAGTGAATTAAAATTCGGCAATTCTTCTAGGTTTGTGCCGTGTCTTGTGTGAGGTTTCGCCTAGGACACCAAGCTGGCTCATCGGCGGGCTCTTGGTGTCTCTGCCCGGACCCCCAAAGGAGTGACGAACTGTGGTGTATTCTTTGAATACACGGTACGAGAGATATAATGTCTATTGCTCTTTGCATGTTCATTTTTTCCTTCCTCCTTGCCAAACACCAACAGTGATCATCTGTTTTCTCCCTGTTGAGCATGTCTCTTATGTCTTCATAAGTATGTTTCAGATATATAACTTCTGTGATCCACCTAGCGCTATCTAGTAGCGAACCTCTGAAGCTACTCAATTCCTCATCGTGCAAGATGACTTACTTATCTATTTGGCTACCAGATTTCGTTACCATCGTCAGCTACTTTCTCCTTGAGCAAGAGGACTACGTCTACTTCTTTACTCACCATGCTGCGCTAGTATCATCTATCAACTCCTTGAAGACCAGCTCACCAAGAAATCAATTATGTTTTGCTAAGTTGGCCATGCTTATATGTTCTCCTTTTGTTTCCCACCCCCCTCTCTTTCCCCCTTTTTTTGGACCCTCCGTGCTCTGCTGAGCCTCACTCACTTCTTCGTCTGCAGTTGACTCGTACAGTCAAAGCTCCGCTCGAGCTTAGCCTCCTCAAACCAAGAGGCACAACCTCTTCTACGCCATGTTGGCTAAGTAATCATCATCGAAATCTTCGACTTCAACATGAAATCAAGATAAGTACCTTTTTAAAAAGTTTTAACCTCATCTTCATGGTTTTAACTTCCAAGTGATTTTAATTATAATTTATAGGCAGTGTGAAACTATTTACCTTGGGGCAATAATCACTCTTCGTGGGATTTGCAATGTTGAGCTTTTTCTTGTAAGCCAAACCTTACTAAAAGGAGCTTTTCTTAAGCTATTTAAACGAGAAACCCTCTCGCTACGTGGGATATTATCTAATACCCGCTGTCTATAATTACAAAGTTATTTCCTCCGTTGGATTTTCTCAACCCCATTTTCTGCTAAGGTCGTTCTGGAACCTTCGAGATCTTGTTCTCTATCTACGAGTCTTGCCGTCAAGTATTGACACGCACTTGTGAAACTACTAGTTAAAATGAGGAATCTTCCTTATAAATTTTTGCAATAGCTAACTTCCTCCACCGTTGGAACTTCTAGAACATTCTCTGGCGCATTTAATTGTAAATCACGACCTTTTCGAGAAATAGACTTTCACCTACATAGTGCAATCAGTTATCTCCATAATTGCAATAACTTTTTTTCTCATGAGCTTCAGTGTTTCTCTGGTGAACTTTGCATCCATCTTTACAGACAATAGTGATAATCAGTGCTTTCTCCACTTTTCTACCGCGTCGCGATCGTCCGGTTATATTAAACACGGCCATGAACATTGATCCTATATCCCCATGATCTTTCCTTAACCTTCTACTAACAACCATTATTTATAAAATTGTAACTGTCTATAAGGTGTTACTCACGAAGTACCCTTCCAACTTTGCTAGTTTAACATTAATTAAATTCTGCATAATTTCTTGTGTGATACAAGTTTTAAATTTACATTGTTCCTCCTTTTAAAAGCAGGGAAAACAATTCTCTCAACTCCTGAGTGAGTTATTTTTTGGTCTCGCTAAATGAAAACTGCCTCCTTTGACTGGCGAGTCTTATTCAAAGTATAAAAGGTCTAGAACCTTCCTTCTGATTAACTTTTCAGGTTCACAGTAAGTGACCTGCTCTCTTTGTATAAATCTAACAAAGTAATTCTGTTTAAATATAAGAAGTTGTAGGAACTTCCTTTTTATTCTTTCTGTTTTCCATTTTGTTATCTTCGAAGTTGTTATTCACGTTAGAATGTTCTTTCAGAGGTTTCATATAGTACACTGCTTGTACTCCTGTAAATGTTAAAACTTTAATTATTCCATTTTGCCTATTTGTGAAATCTTACCAAGATTTTAATTCACGGTTTAAAAAACCTTAAAAATTGTCAATTGCCTGGAGCAACTGTTTAACGTGGAGAGGTCTGCGACCCTATTTGTTAAAAAGTTCAAACGAACTATGTTTATTAAAATTATATTGTATAATTGTTAATTTCATCAAATTTTTTCTAATTGTAAAATAAACAAATCTTTTCCCTTTGCTTTTTCATTTTCGAATATAAAGTTTAGGCAAAATCCTGTCTTCCTTGACTCTCCTCACTCAATGATATTAAAATCTTTAATAGGGCTTTCACCATTTGTTGCATTTGAGCAAGAACTCTTAATTTTCACCATACTAAAGTTCTTCTTAGCGATAATAGCTAATTCTAATTGGCCAGTAAGGCAAGTAAAGTTCGCTAAGCCAACTACCTGCTTGTGGAGACCCTCTCCGAAAACTTATGGTCAGTTTTCCAAAAAATAAGTGTTTCTTTTTGTCTAAACTTTTAGCCGGCTCCTCGCTGAGTAAAAGCTTAGCCATTGTCCAACGCAACCGTTGGTTCATTTACCAAGATTACCCAATAAGGCATAATCTTTTATCATATTCCTTTTTAGAGACATTTGGTCGCCCTTACAAGAACTCCATAATTTTGGAAATTGAAAATACCAAGCTTGAATTAAATCATTGGCATTCTTCGAATCACTTTGTAAAATCTAATTTCTTTAAGAAGACATACCGTAAATTTGTTCCTCTAAGTCTTGCCAGACCATCACCCTTCCCCATAGTACTTTTATACATGCTCGGGAGGAAATGTATTAAAGCCTCTCTCTTGCAAACCGCCCAAGTTTTAGCTGCGGTTCCCGTTAGCCTCGACCAAGCTCGTACCTACTTTAGGTATCCGAGAGTTAATTTCTATTGGCAACTTCTTCTAAGTGTATTTAAACTTCAACTTATTACTTTTGTGGGACTCTCCTCCTATTCTTCTATCCTTCTTTTCCAATTCCAAAATCTACTTCCTTCTCTTCATCATCTTCCCTTGGTGGGTGGGTTATTCCCTAACCTATAATCTACCCAAAATTTGGTGCCGAAACCCGGGAGAGCCCATTTTTTCTTTTCTCTTTTTAAAATAGTGTCATTTGACAATACGTTGCATATTTCTAATATCTGTGTTGAATATTTCAGCTATAACCACATCGTGCAAAGCCTGTGAACGGGAAAGAGGCCGCTCCTGTCTCTTTTGGTGTGTCCCATTCTTTCTACTCATTCGCTGCTGCCAGCTTGACAGCATTTCCAAGGTTCCACAGTTTCGTGAGTTACATTTTCATTTATCTTCCTTAATATGGCTCCCACTGATAAGGATAAGGATGAAAAACTTACTTCTAAACGAGCATCCTATAAAGGGAAAATTACCCGATTCAGAAGGTACATAAAAGAATTAGATCCCTCAGATGCGCAATTAGATTTGTTGAAACATCGTGTAAAGGATTTTGAACGTTCTTATGAAAACTACTGTAACATTCAAACTGAAATTGAAACTTGTATGCTCAATCAAACAGAAGATCGTGTCGAAGTAGAGAACTTATATTACGAAGGCATAGGTTCTGCTTTCAGAATAATACGCCAACTCGAAGAGGAGCAGAAAAAGGACGCTTCTGTTCTTGGTTCCCTTCATGAACCCCAAACTTCTTTCCGTGAAGGCACTCACAAGCCCAAACCTACTTTACCGAAAATTGATTTACCCCATTTTTCTGGAGATGAATCCACTTGGGATTCTTTCTATGAATTATTTTGCTCCCTTGTTCATGACAATGAAGACATTCAAGTCATTTACAAGTTTCATTACTTGAGATCTATCCTTCGAGGTCAAGCTTTGCAGTTAGTTGAAGCACTTCCTCTGCGTGCCGAAAATTACCCCATTGCCTTTAACTTATTAAAAGAAAGATATGGAAATTCACGTTTACGTATTCAACGCCATATTAAGGCTCTATTTAACCTACCTGCGTCACAACACAATGACGTCACTAGTTTGCGTACTTTAATTGACACTACCCAACTCCACGTCAAAGCTTTGTCCCAATTAGAGCAGCCTACGGAACATTGGGATACTTTCCTAATACATTTAGTAGTTTCTAAAGTTGATGCTGCTACCCTCAAAGCTTGGGAAATTGAACTTTCTAAGGAAGACGACTACTCTTACGAGCATTTAGTCACTTTCATAAACGCTAGATGCCAACTTTTAACCGCGCTAGCTAATCAGAGCGAACCTTCATCTCCCAGTTCCAAATTCGAATTAATGTCCATCAAACCCAAAAGCGAACGCTCAGCGTCTAATACCCAAAAACCAGGGTCCAGCTCATCCAAATTCAAATCAAACATTACTGGTTACCCAACTAGGTCTAGTGAACGTCGTGTCGCCAGCTCTATTGTTTTAAACACGCAAGGTGAACCTCGCAAAAGTTTAAACGAACCTGTAAAGTGCATACTTTGTAAAGATCCCCATGCCCTATACCTCTGCAAATCCTTTAAAGAAATGTCCGTCGATGACAGACGAAAATTAGTCGCTCAAAACAAACATTGTTTCAACTGCCTAGCGCCTACGCATTCTGCTTCTAACTGTAAGTCCACAAGACTTTGCTACCATTGTGAAAAGGCTCATCATACTCTGCTACATCGTCATGATCAGGCAAGGTCATCAACAGCACCCACTTCTCCTAAAAATGATAGTGTTAACAGTTCTAATGCTTCATCATACATTCAAAATGCTAAGTCTATTCGCAGTGCTCAAGTATTGTTGTCTACTGTCCAAATTGACGTTCAGGATAACTTTGGCAACTGGGTCCGTGCCCGCGGTCTTCTAGACTCAGCGGCAACTCATGATTTTGTATCTAATTCCCTGATTAGAAAACTAGGCCTACCCGTAAACCCCACTTCTATCAATGTGTCAGGCATCAACAGCTCAAAATCGCAAGCTTTACAATTTTCAAAACTAACCATAAGAGATACTTGTCATAGAAACAACTTTCTTAAACTTAATTGTCTAATTCTCAATAGCATTGGAGAAGACACTCCTAGTCACTCGGTTGATATTTCGGGGTTAAACATTCCCTCGCATTTAAGGTTAGCCGATCCTTCGTTTAACATACAAAATCCCATTGACATACTCTTGAGTGCCAATGTCTTTTGGAACTGCCTTCGGAAACAGGTTCGCAAGCTATCCTCAAACGTGGTCGCTAGAGACACTAATTTTGGATGGATTGTCACAGGGCAACTTCCCCATTATTCTCCTCAACCTGCATCGCAATGTTACTTCTCCAATACTGACCTGGAACAGTTTTGGAGGCTTGAAAATGTTGATTCTTCTAATGTAACTTCTTCAGAAAATGAATTCTGTGAGCAACTTTTTTTGAACACGACCACTCGTTCTTCTGATGGCCGGTTCGTTGTTCAAATGCCAAGATTACATAATCCCCCCAAACTTATTAACTCTCAGCCTAAAGCTCGAAAAGCTCTCTTTGCTATCGAGAGCAAATTTAAAAAGGAACCCCTCGTCAAAAAGCAGTACACTGAGTTCATGGATGAGTATGAAAGCTTAGATCATATGGAGGTTGTTAACAAATCTGATGATGAATTGCACCCCCCAATCGAAACGGTTTATTTAAATCATCATCCTGTGTGGAAAAACCCTTTTGTAAAAGATAAAATCCGAGTTGTTTTCAATGGTTCATCACCCGACGTTAACGGCAACAGCCTTAATGACACTCTTTATTCTGGTCCTGCTATTCAATCAGATTTATCTGCTATACTTTTAAACTTTCGATTATTTCCCATAGCTGTCATAGCGGACATAAAACAGATGTACCGTCAAGTGTTAATTCAACCAGAACAACGAGATCTTCAAAGAATCTTGTGGCGTGATGAAACCAGTAAGCCCATTAAGGTATTTCGCTTGAAAACGGTTACTTATGGCTTAAAACCCTCTGCTTTCCTTGCTATCCGATCCCTACACTTGCTTGCCTCACAAGATGGTCATTTATTTAACCCCAAAGCCTCTGAAGCACTAACTACGTCCTTCTATGTTGACGATTATTTGCAATCCTTCCCTTCTTTGGAGGAAGCTTCTTTTGTATCTTTAGAACTTCAAGCATTACTAAGGAATGGAGGTTTCCCACTTCATAAGTGGAACTCCAACTCCCCTGAGTTTCTCGCCCAATTTCCCATCAAAGACGTAGATCCCTCTTCTGTCGAAATTTGTGGAAACTCCGAATCTATAAAAACTTTAGGAGTTCATTGGTGCACTAGCACTGACACTCTTATCTATAAAGTTACGCTCGCAGAAGAGCTTCCTAATACAAAAAGACAAATCCTCTCTGAAATTGCAAAAATTTTTGATCCGCTTCAATTTCTTGCCCCAGTTATTGTCATAGCCAAACTCTTCATGCAAGAGCTGTGGTCACTTAAATGTGAATGGGATGACGCTGTCCCTCTTTCTTTTCTGAATCGTTGGCTCTCGTTTCGCAGCAATTTGTTGGATCTTTCCCTCATTGAAATTCCCAGGAATTTAATCAGCTCTCATTCTAATGCATCTTTTTTCCTTCATGTGTTCGCGGACAGTTCCGAAAAAGCTTATGGTTGCTGTGCATATTTAGTTTATCACGATTCACTTTATGGATCTCCAGTTTCTAACCTTGTTTGTGCCAAATCGAAGGTCGCTCCTCTTAAAACTATCACTTTACCTAGGCTCGAACTGTGCGCTGCACTAATGGCTGCAGAACTTGTCAAGAAATTACGGGAAGTATTAAAGGTCGAATTCTCGCAAATCTATCTCTGGAGCGATTCTATGATCGCCCTTTCTTGGATCGCCAAAAACCCCTCTCATTGGCAAACTTTTGTCGCAAACAGGGTTTCCAAAATTCAAACTCTTTCTTCTGGATGTCAATGGAGGCATGTTCCTAGTGCGGATAATCCAGCTGATATCATCTCTCGTGGTTGTTTACCCTCTCAATTGGCAGCTTCCCAATTGTACTGGCATGGGCCCTCGTGGTTAATCGACGAATCTTCCTCATGGCCTTCTAAACCCCCAGCTACAAACTCCAACTTGCCTGACGCTAAAGCACCTCTACCCATTGCTTCGTGTCTTGTTTCCAACGCATCTCATCCTTTGTTGTCACGCTATTCTTCCTTCCATAAATTACTACGGATTGTTGCCTATCTTCTTAGATGGAAATATCTTGTGGTTGACCAACCTCTTCTCCCTAAACCACACCTTACCAATCATGAATTGAATCTTGCTACCATTAAGATTTTACAACTGACACAGCAAGAAGCCTTTTCTTCTGAATTGTCATTGCTTTCTTCTAAAAGAGATCTTCCCAAATCCAGCCGTCTTCGTGCTTTAGCCCCGTTTCTTGATGATCATGGATTACTTAGGGTAGGTGGAAGGCTCTCGCAATCTTTACTCTCTGAGGACAAAAAGCATCCCGTTATTTTGCCTTCCAAACATCACGTTACTTCTTTAATTATACGTGACTTTCATTATCGTAATCTTCATGTTGGTACACGTACTCTGCTCTGTCTCTTAAGAGAAAAGTACTGGATTATAAATGGAATTCATGAAGTTTCTTCTGTAATTCATAAGTGCATTCCTTGTTTCAAAGCGAAACCTAAAATCAACACTCAATTAATGAGCGATCTGCCCTCTTTTCGTTCTTCTCCTATACGCCCATTTGCTTTAACTGGCGTGGACTATATGGGTCCGTTCCAATATCAACAAAACTCTCCTGAAGCTAAACGCAAATTGTTTGGTAAGCTTTATGTTTCTCTCTTTGTTTGCATGGTTACTGGCGCAATCCACTTGGAACTAGTAACGAATGCTTCTACTTCTTATTTTTTATCAGCTGTCTCTCGTTTCACCGCTAGGCGTGGTGTTCCTTCTGAGATGTTCTCTGATAACGCTTCCACCTTTCAGGGCGCAGCTTCCCTGTGGAAGAAAGCTCTCACTTCCTCTCCTGCCATGGAACAAATCTCTAATTTTTCTTATTCGAAAGGTTTCAAATGGCGCTTCATACCTCCTTACGCTCCGCATCATGGTGGTAGGTGGGAATCTTGCGTAAAGCTCACTAAACGTCATTTAAGAAAAGTCTTAGGTAATCGAATTCTGACTTACGAAGAATTCAATTCTCTGTCTGTTTTGATTGAAGGTGTTGTCAACTCTCGCCCTTTAACTCCACTTTCCAATGACCCTGATGACCTACTTCCACTCACCCCTGGTCACTTCCTTATCGGCACTTCTCTTTCTGCCCCTCCTCCTCTTCCTAATTTTTACAGGGATTCTAATCTACCTATCGCTTGGCGGAAACTTGAAGCCCTCCGTAATTCTTTTTGGAAAAGGTGGAACTTGGAATATTTAACTTCCTTGCAACGGAGGCAGAAGTGGTTTCTTTCCAGTCCCGATATTAAAGTAGGGGACTTGGTCTTGGTTAGGGATATTTCACCCCCCCTAGTATGGATTTCTGGTAGGGTGACCGATTGCTACCCTGGAAGAGATGGGAGAGTCAGGGTGGCCAGAATCTTGACTACAAATGGACCGATCACAGGACCACTGTCTTTGATTGCTCCGCTTCCAATAAATGTGTAACTGCTTATTTGCTCTCTGTTGGTGTTTGTCCCCCCAGTATGGTGTATTCTTTGAATACACGGTACGAGAGATATAATGTCTATTGCTCTTTGCATGTTCATTTTTTCCTTCCTCCTTGCCAAACACCAACAGTGATCATCTGTTTTCTCCCTGTTGAGCATGTCTCTTATGTCTTCATAAGTATGTTTCAGATATATAACTTCTGTGATCCACCTAGCGCTATCTAGTAGCGAACCTCTGAAGCTACTCAATTCCTCATCGTGCAAGATGACTTACTTATCTATTTGGCTACCAGATTTCGTTACCATCGTCAGCTACTTTCTCCTTGAGCAAGAGGACTACGTCTACTTCTTTACTCACCATGCTGCGCTAGTATCATCTATCAACTCCTTGAAGACCAGCTCACCAAGAAATCAATTATGTTTTGCTAAGTTGGCCATGCTTATATGTTCTCCTTTTGTTTCCCACCCCCCTCTCTTTCCCCCTTTTTTTGGACCCTCCGTGCTCTGCTGAGCCTCACTCACTTCTTCGTCTGCAGTTGACTCGTACAGTCAAAGCTCCGCTCGAGCTTAGCCTCCTCAAACCAAGAGGCACAACCTCTTCTACGCCATGTTGGCTAAGTAATCATCATCGAAATCTTCGACTTCAACATGAAATCAAGATAAGTACCTTTTTAAAAAGTTTTAACCTCATCTTCATGGTTTTAACTTCCAAGTGATTTTAATTATAATTTATAGGCAGTGTGAAACTATTTACCTTGGGGCAATAATCACTCTTCGTGGGATTTGCAATGTTGAGCTTTTTCTTGTAAGCCAAACCTTACTAAAAGGAGCTTTTCTTAAGCTATTTAAACGAGAAACCCTCTCGCTACGTGGGATATTATCTAATACCCGCTGTCTATAATTACAAAGTTATTTCCTCCGTTGGATTTTCTCAACCCCATTTTCTGCTAAGGTCGTTCTGGAACCTTCGAGATCTTGTTCTCTATCTACGAGTCTTGCCGTCAAGTATTGACACGCACTTGTGAAACTACTAGTTAAAATGAGGAATCTTCCTTATAAATTTTTGCAATAGCTAACTTCCTCCACCGTTGGAACTTCTAGAACATTCTCTGGCGCATTTAATTGTAAATCACGACCTTTTCGAGAAATAGACTTTCACCTACATAGTGCAATCAGTTATCTCCATAATTGCAATAACTTTTTTTCTCATGAGCTTCAGTGTTTCTCTGGTGAACTTTGCATCCATCTTTACAGACAATAGTGATAATCAGTGCTTTCTCCACTTTTCTACCGCGTCGCGATCGTCCGGTTATATTAAACACGGCCATGAACATTGATCCTATATCCCCATGATCTTTCCTTAACCTTCTACTAACAACCATTATTTATAAAATTGTAACTGTCTATAAGGTGTTACTCACGAAGTACCCTTCCAACTTTGCTAGTTTAACATTAATTAAATTCTGCATAATTTCTTGTGTGATACAAGTTTTAAATTTACATTGTTCCTCCTTTTAAAAGCAGGGAAAACAATTCTCTCAACTCCTGAGTGAGTTATTTTTTGGTCTCGCTAAATGAAAACTGCCTCCTTTGACTGGCGAGTCTTATTCAAAGTATAAAAGGTCTAGAACCTTCCTTCTGATTAACTTTTCAGGTTCACAGTAAGTGACCTGCTCTCTTTGTATAAATCTCACAAAGTAATTCTGTTTAAATATAAGAAGTTGTAGGAACTTCCTTTTTATTCTTTCTGTTTTCCATTTTGTTATCTTCGAAGTTGTTATTCTCGTTAGAATGTTCTTTCAGAGGTTTCATATAGTACACTGCTTGTACTCCTGTAAATGTTAAAACTTTAATTATTCCATTTTGCCTATTTGTGAAATCTTACCAAGATTTTAATTCACGGTTTAAAAAACCTTAAAAATTGTCAATTGCCTGGAGCAACTGTTTAACGTGGAGAGGTCTGCGACCCTATTTGTTAAAAAGTTCAAACGAACTATGTTTATTAAAATTATATTGTATAATTGTTAATTTCATCAAATTTTTTCTAATTGTAAAATAAACAAATCTTTTCCCTTTGCTTTTTCATTTTCGAATATAAAGTTTAGGCAAAATCCTGTCTTCCTTGACTCTCCTCACTCAATGATATTAAAATCTTTAATAGGGCTTTCACCATTTGTTGCATTTGAGCAAGAACTCTTAATTTTCACCTTACTAAAGTTCTTCTTAGCGATAATAG
The DNA here is from genome assembly GCA_946902985.2 of Meconema thalassinum. Taxonomy (NCBI): domain Eukaryota; kingdom Metazoa; phylum Arthropoda; class Insecta; order Orthoptera; family Tettigoniidae; genus Meconema; species Meconema thalassinum. The sequence goes on along the minus strand of OX336388.2, from coordinate 1,081,191,456 downwards.
CTAATTCTAATTGGCCAGTAAGGCAAGTAAAGTTCGCTAAGCCAACTACCTGCTTGTGGAGACCCTCTCCGAAAACTTATGGTCAGTTTTCCAAAAAATAAGTGTTTCTTTTTGTCTAAACTTTTAGCCGGCTCCTCGCTGAGTAAAAGCTTAGCCATTGTCCAACGCAACCGTTGGTTCATTTACCAAGATTACCCAATAAGGCATAATCTTTTATCATATTCCTTTTTAGAGACATTTGGTCGCCCTTACAAGAACTCCATAATTTTGGAAATTGAAAATACCAAGCTTGAATTAAATCATTGGCATTCTTCGAATCACTTTGTAAAATCTAATTTCTTTAAGAAGACATACCGTAAATTTGTTCCTCTAAGTCTTGCCAGACCATCACCCTTCCCCATAGTACTTTTATACATGCTCGGGAGGAAATGTATTAAAGCCTCTCTCTTGCAAACCGCCCAAGTTTTAGCTGCGGTTCCCGTTAGCCTCGACCAAGCTCGTACCTACTTTAGGTATCCGAGAGTTAATTTCTATTGGCAACTTCTTCTAAGTGTATTTAAACTTCAACTTATTACTTTTGTGGGACTCTCCTCCTATTCTTCTATCCTTCTTTTCCAATTCCAAAATCTACTTCCTTCTCTTCATCATCTTCCCTTGGTGGGTGGGTTATTCCCTAACCTATAATCTACCCAAACTACGCGCCACCTCCCTTTATATTAGGTGCAACTGCGCCACTTGACTGTGAGAACTAAAAGCTCAAGCAGCCTTAACCTCCCTATGAAGGATTCCAAAAAGATGGTACATGGGCTTTCACGGCCAGTGAATTAAAATTCAGCAATTCTTCTAGGTTTGTGCCGTGTCTTGTGTGAGGTTTAGCCTAGGACACCAAGCTGGCTCATCGGCGGGCTCTTGGAGTCTCCGCCCGGACCCCCACATGAGTGACGAACTGCGCGCCACCTCCCTTTATATTAGGTGCAACTGCACCACTTGACTGCGAGAACTAAAAGCTCAAGCAGCCTTAACCTCCCTATGAAAGCTTCCAAAAAGATGGTATATTGGCTTTCACGGCCAGTGAATTAAAATTCAGCAATTCTTCTAGGTTTGTGCCGTGTCTTGTGTGGGATTTCGCCTAGGACACCAAGCTGGTTCATCGGCGGGCTCTTGGTGTCTCCGCCCGCACCCCCACAGGAGTGACGAACTGTGCGCCACCTCCCTTTATATTAGGTGCAACTGCACCACTTGACTGCGAGAACTAAAAGCTCAAGCAGCCTTAACCTCCCTATGAAGGATTCCAAAAAGACGGTATATTGGCTTTCACGGCCAGTGAATTAAAATTCAGCAATTCTTCTAGGTTTGTGCCGTGTCTTGTGTGGGGTTTCGCCTAGGACACCAAGCTGGCTCATCGGCGGGCTCTTGGTGTCTCCGCCCGGACCCCCACAGGAGTGATGAATGCGCGCCACCTCCCTTTATATTAGGTGCAACTGCACCACTTGACTGCGAGAACTAAAAGCTCAAGCAGCCTTAACCTCCCTATGAAGGCTTCCAAAAATATGGTATATTGGCTTTCACGGCCAGTGAATTAAAATTCAGCAATTCTTCTAGGTTTGTGCCGTGTCTTGGGAGGGGTTTCGCTTAGGACACCAAGCTGGCTCATCGGCGGGCTCTTGTTGTCTCCGCCCGGACCCCCACAGGAGTGACGAACTAAGCGCCACCTCCCTTTTAGATGGAACTGCACCACTTGACTGCGAGAACTAAAAGCTCAAGCAGCCTTAACCTCCCTATGAAGGCTTCCAAAAAGATGGTATATTGGCTTTCACGGCCAGTGAATTAAAATTCAGCAATTCTTCTAGATTTGTGCCGTGTCTTGTGTGGAGTTTCGCCTAGGACACCAAGGTGGCTCATCGGCAGGCTCTTGGTGTCACCGCCCGGACCCCCACAGGAGTGACGAACTGCGCGCCACCTCCCTTTATATCAGGTGCAACTGCACCACTTGACTGCGAGAACTAAAAGTTCAAGCAGCCTTAACCTCCCTATGAAGGCTTCCAAAAAGATGGTATATTGGCTTTCACGGCCAGTGAATTAAAATTCAGCAATTCTTTTAGGTTTGTGCCGTGTCTTGTGTGGGGTTTCGCCTAGGACACCAAGCTGGCTCATCGGCGGGCTCTTGGTGTCTCCGCCCGGGCCCCCACAGGAGTGACGAACTGCGCGCCACCTCCCTTTATATTAGGTGCAACTGCACCACTTGACTGCGAGAACTAAAAGCTCAAGCAGCCTTAACCTCCCTATGAAGGCTTCCAAAAAGATGGTATATTGGCTTTCACGGCCAGTGAATTAAAATTCAGCAATTCTTCTAGGTTTGTGCCGTGTCTTGGGTGGGGTTTCGCCTAGTACACCAAGCTGGCTCATCGCCGGGCTCTTGGTGTCTCCGCCCGGACCCCCACAGGAGTGACGAACTGTGCGTCACCTCCCTTTATATTAGGTGCAACTGCACCACTTGACTGCGAGAACTAAAAGCTCAAGCAGCCTTAATCTCCCTATGAAGGCTTCCAAAAAGATGGTATATTGGCTTTCACGGCCAGTGAATTAAAATTCAGCAATTCTTCTAGTTTTGTGCCGTGTCTTGTGTGGGGGTTTCGCCTAGGACACCAAACTGGCTCATCGGCGGGCTCTTGGTGTCTCCGCCCGGACCCCCACACGAGTGACGAACTGCGCGCCACCTCCCTTTATATTAGGTGCAACTGCACCACTTGACTGCGAGAACTAAAAGCTCAAGCAGCCTTAACCTCCCTATGAAGGCTTCCAAAAAGATGGTTAATTGGCTTTCACGGCCAGTGAATTAAAATTCAGCAAGCCTTCTAGGTTTGTGCCGTGTCTTGTGAGGGGTTTCGCCTAGGACACCAAGCTGGCTCATCGGCGGGCTCTTGGTGTCTCCGCCCGGACCCCCTCAGGAGTGACGAACTGCGCGCCACATCCCTTTATATTAGGTGCAACTGCGCCACTTGACTGCGAGAACTAAAAGCTCAAGCAGCCCTATGAAGAATTCCAAAAGACGGTATATTGGCTTTCACGGCCAGTGAATTAAAATTCAGCAATTCTTCTAGGTTTGTGCCCTGACATGTGTGGGGTTTCGCCTAGGACACCAAGCTGGCTCATCGGCGGGCTCTTGGTGTCTCCGCCCGGACCCCCACAGGAGTGAAGAACTGCGCGCCACCTCCCTTTATATTAGGTGCAACTGCACCACTTGACTGCGAGAACTAAAAGCTCAAGCAGCTTTAAACTGCCTATGAAGGCTTCCAAAAAATGGTATATTGGCTTTCACGGCCAGTGAATTACAATTCAGCAATTCTGCCAGGTTTGTGCCGTGTCATGTGTGGGGTTTCGCATAGGACACCAAGCTGGCTCATCGGCGGGCTCTTGGTGTCTCCGCCCGGACCCCCACAGGAGTGACGAACTGCGCGCCGCCTTCCTTTATATTAGGTGCAACTGCACCACTTGACTGCGAGAACTAAAAGCTCAAGCAGCCTTAACCTCCCTATGAAGGCTTCCAAAAATATGGTATATTGGCTTTCACGGCCAGTGAATTAAAATTCAGCAATTCTTCTAGGTTTGAGCCGTGTCTTGTGTGGGGTTTCGCCTAGGACACCAAGCTGGCTCATCGGCGGACTCTTGGTGTCTCCGCCCGCACCCCCACAGGAGTGACGAACTGCGCGCCACCTCCCTTTATATTAGGTGCAACTGCACCACTTGACTGCGAGAACTAAAAGCTCAAGCAGCCTTAACCTCCCTATGAAGGCTTCCAAAAAGATGGTATATTGGCTTTCACGGCCAGTGAATTAAAATTCAGCAATTCTTCTAGGTTTGTGCCGTGTCTTGTGTGGGGTTTCGCCTAGGACACCAAGCTGGCTCATCGGCGGGCTCTTGGTGTCTCCGCCCAGACCCTCACAGGAGTGACGAACAGCGCGCCACCTCCCTTTATATTAGGTGCAACTGAACCACTTGACTGCGAGAACTAAAAGCTCAAGCAGCCTTAACCTCCCTATGAAGGCTTCCAAAAAGATGGTATATTGGCTTTCACGGCCAGTGAATTAAAATTCAGCAATTCTTCTAGGTTTGTGCCGTGTCTTGTGTGGGGTTTCGCCTAGGACACCAAGCTGGCTCATCGGGGGCTCTTGGTGTCTCCGCCCGCACCCCCACAGGAGTGACGAACTGCGCGCCACCTCCCTTTATATTAGGTGCAACTGCACCACTTGACTGCGAGAACTAAAAGCTCAAGCAGCCTTAACCTCCCTATGAAGGCTTCCAAAAAGATGGTATATTGGCTTTCACGGCCAGTGAATTAAAATTCAGCAATTCTTCTAGGTTTGTGCCGTGTCTTGTGTGGGGTTTCGCCTAGGACACCAAGCTGGCTCATCGGCGGGCTCTTGGTGTCTCCGCCCAGACCCTCACAGGAGTGACGAACAGCGCGCCACCTCCCTTTATATTAGGTGCAACTGAACCACTTGACTGCGAGAACTAAAAGCTCAAGCAGCTTTAAACTGCCTATGAAGGCTTCCAAAAAATGGTATATTGGCTTTCACGGCCAGTGAATTAAAATTCAGCAATTCTTCTAGGTTTGTGCCGTGTCTTGTGTGGGGTTTCGCTTAGGACACCAAGCTGGCTCATCGGCGGGCTCTTGTTGTCTCCGCCCGGACCCCCACAGGAGTGACGAACTAAGCGCCACCTCCCTTTTAGATGGAACTGCACCACTTGACTGCGAGAACTAAAAGCTCAAGCAGCCTTAACCTCCCTATGAAGGATTCCAAAAAGATGGTACATGGGCTTTCACGGCCAGTGAATTAAAATTCAGCAATTCTTCTAGGTTTGTGCCGTGTCTTGTGTGGGGTTTCGCCTAGGACACCAAGCTGGCTCATCGGCGGGCTCTTGGAGTCTCCGCCCGGACCCCCACATGAGTGACGAACTGCGCGCCACCTCCCTTTATATTAGGTGCAACTGCACCACTTGACTGCGAGAACTAAAAGCTCAAGCAGCCTTAACCTCCCTATGAAGGCTTCCAAAAAGATGGTATATTGGCTTTCACGGCCAGTGAATTAAAATTCAGCAATTCTTCTAGGTTTGTGGTAAGCCTCCGTGGCTTAGGGGGCAGCACGCCGGCCTCTCGCCGCTGGGCCCGTGGTTCAAATCCCGGTCACTCCATGTGAGATCTGTGCTGGACAAAACGGAGGCAGACAGGTTTTTCTCCGGGTACTCCGGTTTTCCCTGTCAAAATTTCATTCCAGCAACACTCTCCACTATCATTTCATTTCATCTGTCAATCATTTAATCATTGCCCCAGAGGAGTGCGTCAGGCCTCGGCAGCCGGCACAGTTCATATCCTCGCCGCTAGATGGGGGCTTCATTCATTCCATTCCTGACCCGGTCGGAGACTGGAAGCAGGCTGTGGATTTTCATTTTCTTCTAGGTTTGTGCCGTGTCTTGGGTGGGGTTTCGCCTAGGACACCAAGCTGGCTCATCGGCGGGCTCTTGGTGTCTCCGCCCGGACCCCCACAGGAGTGACGAACTGCGCGCCACCTCCCTTTATATTAGGTGCAACTGCACCACTTGACTGCGAGAACTAAAAGCTCAAGCAGCCTTAACCTCCCTATGAAGGCTTCCAAAAAGATGGTATATTGGCTTTCACGGCCAGTGAATTAAAATTCAGCAATTCTTCTAGGTTTGTGCCGTGTCTTGAGTGGGGTTTCGCCTAGGACACAAAGCTGGCTCATCGGCGGGCTCTTGGTGTCTCCGCCCGGACCCCCACAGGAGGGCGAACAGCGCGCCACCTCCCTTTATATTAGGTGCAACTGCACCACTTGACTGCGAGAACTAAAAGCTCAAGCAGCCTTAACCTCCCTATGAAGGCTTCCAAAAAGATGGTATATTGGCTTTCACGGCCAATGAATTAAAATTCAGCAATTCTTCTAGGTTAGTGCCGTGTCTTGTTTGGGGTATCGCCTAGGACACCAAGCTGGCTCATCGGCGGGCTCTTGGTGTCTCCGCCCGGACCCCCACAGGAGTGACGAACTGCGCGCCACCTGCCTTTATATTAGGTGCAACTGCACCACTTGACTGCGAGAACTAAAAGCTCAAGCAGCCTTAACCTCCCTATGAAGGCTTCCAAAAAGATGGTATATTGGCTTTCACGGCCAGTGAATAAAAATTCAGCAAGTCTTCTAGGTTTGTGCCGTGTCTTGTGTGGGGTTTCGCCTAGGACACCAAGCTGGCTCATCGGCGGGCTCCTGGTGTCTCCGCCCGGAACCCCACAGGAGTGACGAACTGCGCGCCACGTCCCTTTATATTAGGTGCAACTGCGCCACTTGACTGCGAGAACTAAATGCTCAAGCAGCCTTAACCTCCCTATGAAGGATTCCAAAAAGATGGTATATTGGCTTTCAAGGCCAGTGAATTAAAATTCAGCAATTCTTCTAGGTTTGTGCCGTGTCTTGTGTGCGGTTTCGCCTAGGACACCAAGCTGGCTCATCGGCGGCTCTTGGTGTCTCTGCCCGGACCCCCAAAGGAGTGACGAACTGCGCGCCACCTCCCTTTATATTAGGTGCAACTGCGCCACTTGACTGCGAGAGCTAAAAGCTCAAGCAGCCTTAACCTCCCTATGAAGGATTCCAAAAAGACGGTATATTGGCTTTCACGGCCAGTGAATTAAAATTCAGCAATCCTTCTAGGTTTGTGCCGTGTCATGTGTGGGGTTTCGCCTAGGACACCAAGCTGGCTCATCGGCGGGCTCTTGGTGTCTCCGCCCGGACCCCCACAGGAGTGACGAACTGCGCGCCACCTCCCTTTATATTAGGTACAACTGCACCACTTGACTGCGAGAACTAAAAGCTCAAGCAGATTTAACCTCCCTATGAAGACTTCCAAAAAGATGGTATATTGGCTTTCACGGCCAGTGAATTAAAATTCAGCAATTCTTCCAGGTTTGTGCCGTGTCTTGTGTGGGGTTTCGCCTAGGACACCAAGCTGGCTCATCGGCTGGCTCTTGGTGTATCCGCCCGGACCCCCACAGGAGTGACGAACTGCGCGCCGCCTTCCTTTATATTAGGTGCAACTGCAACACTTGACTGCGAGAACTAAAAGCTCAAGCAGCCTTAACCTCCCTATGAAGGATTCCAAAAAGACGGTATATTGGCTTTCACGGCCAGTGAATTAAAATTCAGCAATTCTTCTAGGTTTGTGCCGTGTCTTGTGTGGGGTTTCGCCTAGGACACCAAGCTGGCTCATCGGCGGGCTCTTGGTGTCTCCGCTCGGACCCCCACAGGAGTGAGAACTGCGCGCCACCTCCCATTATATTAGGTGCAACTGCACCACTTGACTGCGAGAACTAAAAGCTCAAGCAGCCTTAACCTCCCTATGAAGGCTTCCAAAAAGATGGTATATTGGCTTTCACGGCCAGTGAATTAAAATTCAGCAATTCTTCCAGGTTTGGGCCGTGTCTTTTGTGGGGTTTCGCCTAGGACACCAAGCTGGCTCATCGGCGGGCTCTTGGTGTCTCCGCCCGAACCCCACAGGAGTGACGAACTGCGCGCCACCTCCCTTTATATTAGGTGCAACTGCGCCACTTGACTGCGAGAACTAAAAGCTCAAGCAGCCTTAACCTCCCTATGAAGGATTCCAAAAAGACGGTATATTGCCTTTCACGGCCAGTGAATTAGAATTCAGCAATTCTTCTAGGTTTGTGCCGTGTCTTGTGTGGGGTTTCGCCTAGGACTCCAAGCTGGCTCATCGGCGGGCTCTTGGTGTCTCCGCCCGAACCCCCACAGGAGTGACGAACTGCGCGCCACCTCCCTTTATATCAGGTGCAACTGCACCACTTGACTGCGAGAACTAAAAGCTCAAGCAGCCTTAACCTCCCTATGAAGGCTTTCAAAAAAGATGGTATATTGGCTTTCACGGCCAGTGAATTAAAATTCAGCAATTTTTTTAGGTTTGCGCCGTGTCTTGTGTGGGGTTTCGCCTAGGACACCAAGCTGGCTCATCGGCGGGCTCTTGGTGTCTCCGCCCGGACCCCCACAGGAGTGACGAACTGCGCGCCACCTCCCTTTATATTAGGTGCAACTGCACCACTTGACTGCGAGAACTAAAAGCTCAAGCAGCCTTAACCTCCCTAAGAAGGCTTCCAAAAAGATGGTATATTGGCTTTCACGGCCAGTGAATTAAAATTCAGCAATTCTTCTAGGTTTGTGCCGTGTCTTGTGTGGGGTTTCGCCTAGGACACCAAGCTGGCTCATCGGCGGCTCTTGGTGTCTCTGCCCGGACCCCCAAAGGAGTGACGAACTGAGCGCCACCTCCCTTTATATTAGGTGGAACTGCACCACTTGACTGCGAGAACTAAAAGCTCAAGCAGCCTTAACCTCCCTATGAAGGCTTCCAAAAAGATGGTATATTGGCTTTCACGGCCAGTGAATTAAAATTCAGCAATTCTTCTAGATTTGTGCCGAGTCTTGTGTGGAGTTTCGCCTAGGACACCAAGCTGGCTCATCGGCGGGCTCTTGGTGTCTACGCCCGGAGCCCCACAGGAGTGACGAACTGCGCGCCACCTCCCTTTATATTAGGTGCAACTGCGCCACTTGACTGCGAGAACTAAAAGCTCAAGCAGCCTTAACCTCCCTATGAAGGATTCCAAAAAGACGGTATATTGGCTTTCACGGCCAGTGAATTAAAATTCAGCAATTCTTCTAGGTTTGTGCCGAGTCTTGTGTGGGGTTTCGCCTAGGACACCAAGCTGGCTCATCGGCGGGCTCTTGGTGTCTCCGCCCGAACCCCCACAGGAGTGACGAACTGCGCGCCACCTCCCTTTATATCAGGTGCAACTGCACCACTTGACTGCGAGAACTAAAAGCTCAAGCAGCTTTAACCTCCCTATGAAGGCTTTCAAAAAAGATGGTATATTGGCTTTCACGGCCAGTGAATTAAAATTCAGCAATTCTTTTAGGTTTGCGCCGTGTCTTGTGTGGGGTTTCGCCTAGGACACCAAGCTGGCTCATCGGCGGGCTCTTGGTGTCTCCGCCCGGACCCCCAAAGGAGTGACGAACTGCGCGCCACCTCCCTTTATATTAGGTGCAACTGCGCCACTTGACTGTGAGAACTAAAAGCTCAAGCAGCCTTAACCTCCCTATGAAGGATTCCAAAAAGATGGTACATGGGCTTTCACGGCCAGTGAATTAAAATTCAGCAATTCTTCTAGGTTTGTGCCGTGTCTTGTGTGGGGTTTAGCCTAGGACACCAAGCTGGCTCATCGGCGGGCTCTTGGAGTCTCCGCCCGGACCCCCACATGAGTGACGAACTGCGCGCCACCTCCCTTTATATTAGGTGCAACTGCACCACTTGACTGCGAGAACTAAAAGCTCAAGCAGCCTTAACCTCCCTATGAAAGCTTCCAAAAAGAAGGTATATTGGCTTTCACGGCCAGTGAATTAAAATTCAGCAATTCTTCTAGGTTTGTGCCGTGTCTTGTGTGGGATTTCGCCTAGGACACCAAGCTGGTTCATCGGCGGGCTCTTGGTGTCTCCGCCCGCACCCCCACAGGAGTGACGAACTGTGCGCCACCTCCCTTTATATTAGGTGCAACTGCACCACTTGACTGCGAGAACTAAAAGCTCAAGCAGCCTTAACCTCCCTATGAAGGATTCCAAAAAGACGGTATATTGGCTTTCACGGCCAGTGAATTAAAATTCAGCAATTCTTCTAGGTTTGTGCCGTGTCTTGTGTGGGGTTTCGCCTAGGACACCAAGCTGGCTCATCGGCGGGCTCTTGGTGTCTCCGCCCGGACCCCCACAGGAGTGATGAATGCGCGCCACCTCCCTTTATATTAGGTGCAACTGCACCACTTGACTGCGAGAACTAAAAGCTCAAGCAGCCTTAACCTCCCTATGAAGGCTTCCAAAAAGATGGTATATTGGCTTTCACGGCCAGTGAATTAAAATTCAGCAAGACTTCTAGGTTTGTGCCTTGTCATGTGTGGGGTTTCGCCTAGGACACCAAACTGGCTCATCGGCGGGCTCTTGGTGTCTCCGCCCGGACCCCCGGAGTGACGAACTGCGCGCACCCCCACTTTATATTAGGTGCAACTACGCCATTTGACTGCGAGAACTAAAAGCTCAAGCAGCCTTAACCTCCCTATGAAGGATTCCAAAAAGATGGTACATGGGCTTTCACGGCCAGTGAATTAAAATTCAGCAATTCTTCTAGGTTTGTGCCGTGTCTTGTGTGGGGTTTCGCCTAGGACACCAAGCTGGCTCATCGGCGGGCTCTTGGTGTCTCTGCCCGGACCCCCAAAGGAGTGACGAACTGCGCGCCACCTCCCTTTATATTAGGTGCAACTGCGCCACTTGACTGCGAGAACTAAAAGCTCAAGCAGCCTTAACCTCCCTATGAAGGATTCCAAAAAGATGGTACATGGGCTTTCACGGCCAGTGAATTAAAATTCAGCAATTCTTCTAGGTTTGTGCCGTGTCTTGTGTGGGGTTTCGCCTAGGACACCAAGCTGGCTCATCGGCGGGCTCTTGGAGTCTCCGCCCGGACCCCCACATGAGTGACGAACTGCGCGCCACCTCCCTTTATATTAGGTGCAACTGCACCACTTGACTGCGAGAACTAAAAGCTCAAGCAGCCTTAACCTCCCTATGAAGGCTTCCAAAAAGATGGTATATTGGCTTTCACGGCCAGTGAATTAAAATTCAACAATTCTTCTAGGTTTGTGGTAAGCCTCCGTGGCTTAGGCGGCAGCACGCCGGCCTCTCGCCGCTGGGCCCGGGTTCAAATCCCGGTCACTCCATGTGAGATCTGTGCTGGACAAAACGGAGGCAGACAGGTTTTTCTCCGGGTACTCCGGTTTTCCCTGTCAAAATTTCATTCCAGCAACACTCTCCACTATCATTTCATTTCATCTGTCATTCATTTAATCATTGCCCCAGAGGAGTGCGTCAGGCCTCGGCAGCCGGCACACTTCATATCCTCGCCGCTAGATGGGGGCTTCATTCATTCCATTCCTGACCCGGTCGGAGACTGGAAGCAGGCTGTGGATTTTCATTTTCTTCTAGGTTTGTGCCGTGTCTTGGGTGGGGTTTCGCCTAGGACACCAAGCTGGCTCATCGGCGGGCTCTTGGTGTCTCCGCCCGGACCCCCACAGGAGTGACGAACTGCGCGCCACCTCCCTTTATATTAGGTGCAACTGCACCACTTGACTGCGAGAACTAAAAGCTCAAGCAGCCTTAACCTCCCTATGAAGGCTTCCAAAAAGATGGTATATTGGCTTTCACGGCCAGTGAATTAAAATTCAGCAATTCTTCTAGGTTTGTGCCGTGTCTTGTGTGGGGTTTCGCCTAGGACACCAAGCTGGCTCATCGGCGGGCTCTTGGTGTCTCCGCCCGGACCCCCACAGGAGGGCGAACAGCGCGCCACCTCCCTTTATATTAGATGCAACTGCACCACTTGACTGCGAGAACTAAAAGCTCAAGCAGCCTTAACCTCCCTATGAAGGCTTCCAAAAAGATGGTATATTGGCTTTCACGGCCAATGAATTAAAATTCAGCAATTCTTCTAGGTTAGTGCCGTGTCTTGTTTGGGGTTTCGCCTAGGACACCAAGCTGGCTCATCGGCGGGCTCTTGGTGTCTCCGCCCGGACCCCCACAGGAGTGACGAATTGCGCGCCACCTCCCTTTATATTAGGTGCAACTGCACCACTTGACTGCGAGAACTAAAAGCTCAAGCAGCCTTAACCTCCCTATGAAGGCTTCCAAAAAGATGGTATATTGGCTTTCACGGCCAGTGAATAAAAATTCAGCAAGTCTTCTAGGTTTGTGCCGTGTCTTGTGAGGGGTTTCGCCTAGGACACCAAGCTGGCTCATCGGCGGGCTCCTGGTGTCTCCGCCCGGAACCCCACAGGAGTGACGAACTGCGCGCCACCTCCCTTTATATTAGGTGCAACTGCGCCACTTGACTGCGAGAACTAAAAGCTCAAGCAGCCTTAACCTCCCTATGAAGGATTCCAAAAAGATGGTATATTGGCTTTCAAGGCCAGTGAATTAAAATTCAGCAATTCTTCTAGGTTTGTGCCGTGACTTGTGTGGGGTTTCACCTAGGACACCAAGCTGGCTCATCGGCGGGCTCTCGGTGTCTCCGCCCGGACCCCCACAGGAGTGACGAACTGCGCGCCACCTCCCTTAATATTAGGTGCAACTGCGCCACTTGACTGCGAGAGCTAAAAGCTCAAGCAGCCTTAACCTCCCTATGAAGGATTCCAAAAAGACGGTATATTGGCTTTCACGGCCAGTGAATTAAAATTCAGCAATCCTTCTAGGTTTGTGCCGTGTCATGTGTGGGGTTTCGCCTAGGACACCAAGCTGGCTCATCGGCGGGCTCTTGGTGTCTCCGCTCGGACCCCCACAGGAGTGAGAACTGCGCGCCACCTCCCATTATATTAGGTGCAACTGCACCACTTGACTGCGAGAACTAAAAGCTCAAGCAGCCTTAACCTCCCTATGAAGGCTTCCAAAAAGATGGTATATTGCCTTTCACGGCCAGTGAATTAGAATTCAGCAATTCTTCTAGGTTTGTGCCGTGTCTTGTGTGGGGTTTCGCCTAGGACTCCAAGCTGGCTCATCGGCGGGCTCTTGGTGTCTCCGCCCGAACCCCCACAGGAGTGACGAACTGCGCGCCACCTCCCTTTATATAAGGTGCAACTGCACCACTTGACTGCGAGAACTAAAAGCTCAAGCAGCCTTAACCTCCCTATGAAGGCTCTCAAAAAAGATGGTATATTGGCTTTCACGGCCAGTGAACTAAAATTCAGCAATTTTTTTAGGTTTGCGCCGTGTCTTGTGTGGGGTTTCGCCTAGGACACCAAGCTGGCTCATCGGCGGGCTCTTGTTGTCTCCGCCCGGACCCCCAGAGGAGTGACGAACCGAGCGCCACCTCCCTTTATATTAGGTGAAACTGCTCCCACTTGACTGCGAGAACTAAAAGCTCAAGCAGCCTTAACCTCCCTATGAAGGCTTCCAAAAAGATGGTATATTGGCTTTCACGGCCAGTGAATTAAAATTCAGCAATTCTTCTAGATTTGTGCCGTGTCTTGTGTGGAGTTTCGCCTAGGACACCAAGCTGGCTCATCGGCGGGCTCTTGGTGTCTCCGCCCGGAGCCCCACAGGAGTGACGAACTGCGCGCCACCTCCCTTTATATTAGGTGCAACTGCGCCACTTGACTGCGAGAACTAAAAGCTCAAGCAGCCTTAACCTCCCTATGAAGGATTCCAAAAAGACGGTATATTGGCTTTCACGGCCAGTGTATTAAAATTCAGCAATTCTTCTAGGTTTGTGCCGAGTCTTGTGTGGGGTTTCGCCTAGGACACCAAGCTGGCTCATCGGCGGGCTCTTGGTGTCTCCGCCCGAACCCCCACAGGAGTGACGAACTGCGCGCCACCTCCCTTTATATCAGGTGCAACTGCACCACTTGACTGCGAGAACTAAAAGCTCAAGCAGCCTTAACCTCCCTATGAAGGCTTTCAAAAAAGATGGTATATTGGCTTTCACGGCCAGTGAATTAAAATTCAGCAATTCTTTTAGGTTTGCGCCGTGTCTTGTGTGGGGTTTCGCCTAGGACACCAAGCTGGCTCATCGGCGGGCTCTTGGTGTCTCCGCCCGGACCCCCATAGGAGTGACGAACTGCGCGCCACCTCCCTTTATATTAGGTGCAACTGCACCACTTGACTGCGAGAACTAAAAGCTCAAGCAGCCTTAACCTCCCTATGAAGGCTTCCAAAAAGATGGTATATTGGCTTTCACGGCCAGTGAATTAAAATTCGGCAATTCTTCTAGGTTTGTGCCGTGTCTTGTGTGAGGTTTCGCCTAGGACACCAAGCTGGCTCATCGGCGGGCTCTTGGTGTCTCTGCCCGGACCCCCAAAGGAGTGACGAACTGTGGTGTATTCTTTGAATACACGGTACGAGAGATATAATGTCTATTGCTCTTTGCATGTTCATTTTTTCCTTCCTCCTTGCCAAACACCAACAGTGATCATCTGTTTTCTCCCTGTTGAGCATGTCTCTTATGTCTTCATAAGTATGTTTCAGATATATAACTTCTGTGATCCACCTAGCGCTATCTAGTAGCGAACCTCTGAAGCTACTCAATTCCTCATCGTGCAAGATGACTTACTTATCTATTTGGCTACCAGATTTCGTTACCATCGTCAGCTACTTTCTCCTTGAGCAAGAGGACTACGTCTACTTCTTTACTCACCATGCTGCGCTAGTATCATCTATCAACTCCTTGAAGACCAGCTCACCAAGAAATCAATTATGTTTTGCTAAGTTGGCCATGCTTATATGTTCTCCTTTTGTTTCCCACCCCCCTCTCTTTCCCCCTTTTTTTGGACCCTCCGTGCTCTGCTGAGCCTCACTCACTTCTTCGTCTGCAGTTGACTCGTACAGTCAAAGCTCCGCTCGAGCTTAGCCTCCTCAAACCAAGAGGCACAACCTCTTCTACGCCATGTTGGCTAAGTAATCATCATCGAAATCTTCGACTTCAACATGAAATCAAGATAAGTACCTTTTTAAAAAGTTTTAACCTCATCTTCATGGTTTTAACTTCCAAGTGATTTTAATTATAATTTATAGGCAGTGTGAAACTATTTACCTTGGGGCAATAATCACTCTTCGTGGGATTTGCAATGTTGAGCTTTTTCTTGTAAGCCAAACCTTACTAAAAGGAGCTTTTCTTAAGCTATTTAAACGAGAAACCCTCTCGCTACGTGGGATATTATCTAATACCCGCTGTCTATAATTACAAAGTTATTTCCTCCGTTGGATTTTCTCAACCCCATTTTCTGCTAAGGTCGTTCTGGAACCTTCGAGATCTTGTTCTCTATCTACGAGTCTTGCCGTCAAGTATTGACACGCACTTGTGAAACTACTAGTTAAAATGAGGAATCTTCCTTATAAATTTTTGCAATAGCTAACTTCCTCCACCGTTGGAACTTCTAGAACATTCTCTGGCGCATTTAATTGTAAATCACGACCTTTTCGAGAAATAGACTTTCACCTACATAGTGCAATCAGTTATCTCCATAATTGCAATAACTTTTTTTCTCATGAGCTTCAGTGTTTCTCTGGTGAACTTTGCATCCATCTTTACAGACAATAGTGATAATCAGTGCTTTCTCCACTTTTCTACCGCGTCGCGATCGTCCGGTTATATTAAACACGGCCATGAACATTGATCCTATATCCCCATGATCTTTCCTTAACCTTCTACTAACAACCATTATTTATAAAATTGTAACTGTCTATAAGGTGTTACTCACGAAGTACCCTTCCAACTTTGCTAGTTTAACATTAATTAAATTCTGCATAATTTCTTGTGTGATACAAGTTTTAAATTTACATTGTTCCTCCTTTTAAAAGCAGGGAAAACAATTCTCTCAACTCCTGAGTGAGTTATTTTTTGGTCTCGCTAAATGAAAACTGCCTCCTTTGACTGGCGAGTCTTATTCAAAGTATAAAAGGTCTAGAACCTTCCTTCTGATTAACTTTTCAGGTTCACAGTAAGTGACCTGCTCTCTTTGTATAAATCTAACAAAGTAATTCTGTTTAAATATAAGAAGTTGTAGGAACTTCCTTTTTATTCTTTCTGTTTTCCATTTTGTTATCTTCGAAGTTGTTATTCACGTTAGAATGTTCTTTCAGAGGTTTCATATAGTACACTGCTTGTACTCCTGTAAATGTTAAAACTTTAATTATTCCATTTTGCCTATTTGTGAAATCTTACCAAGATTTTAATTCACGGTTTAAAAAACCTTAAAAATTGTCAATTGCCTGGAGCAACTGTTTAACGTGGAGAGGTCTGCGACCCTATTTGTTAAAAAGTTCAAACGAACTATGTTTATTAAAATTATATTGTATAATTGTTAATTTCATCAAATTTTTTCTAATTGTAAAATAAACAAATCTTTTCCCTTTGCTTTTTCATTTTCGAATATAAAGTTTAGGCAAAATCCTGTCTTCCTTGACTCTCCTCACTCAATGATATTAAAATCTTTAATAGGGCTTTCACCATTTGTTGCATTTGAGCAAGAACTCTTAATTTTCACCATACTAAAGTTCTTCTTAGCGATAATAGCTAATTCTAATTGGCCAGTAAGGCAAGTAAAGTTCGCTAAGCCAACTACCTGCTTGTGGAGACCCTCTCCGAAAACTTATGGTCAGTTTTCCAAAAAATAAGTGTTTCTTTTTGTCTAAACTTTTAGCCGGCTCCTCGCTGAGTAAAAGCTTAGCCATTGTCCAACGCAACCGTTGGTTCATTTACCAAGATTACCCAATAAGGCATAATCTTTTATCATATTCCTTTTTAGAGACATTTGGTCGCCCTTACAAGAACTCCATAATTTTGGAAATTGAAAATACCAAGCTTGAATTAAATCATTGGCATTCTTCGAATCACTTTGTAAAATCTAATTTCTTTAAGAAGACATACCGTAAATTTGTTCCTCTAAGTCTTGCCAGACCATCACCCTTCCCCATAGTACTTTTATACATGCTCGGGAGGAAATGTATTAAAGCCTCTCTCTTGCAAACCGCCCAAGTTTTAGCTGCGGTTCCCGTTAGCCTCGACCAAGCTCGTACCTACTTTAGGTATCCGAGAGTTAATTTCTATTGGCAACTTCTTCTAAGTGTATTTAAACTTCAACTTATTACTTTTGTGGGACTCTCCTCCTATTCTTCTATCCTTCTTTTCCAATTCCAAAATCTACTTCCTTCTCTTCATCATCTTCCCTTGGTGGGTGGGTTATTCCCTAACCTATAATCTACCCAAAATTTGGTGCCGAAACCCGGGAGAGCCCATTTTTTCTTTTCTCTTTTTAAAATAGTGTCATTTGACAATACGTTGCATATTTCTAATATCTGTGTTGAATATTTCAGCTATAACCACATCGTGCAAAGCCTGTGAACGGGAAAGAGGCCGCTCCTGTCTCTTTTGGTGTGTCCCATTCTTTCTACTCATTCGCTGCTGCCAGCTTGACAGCATTTCCAAGGTTCCACAGTTTCGTGAGTTACATTTTCATTTATCTTCCTTAATATGGCTCCCACTGATAAGGATAAGGATGAAAAACTTACTTCTAAACGAGCATCCTATAAAGGGAAAATTACCCGATTCAGAAGGTACATAAAAGAATTAGATCCCTCAGATGCGCAATTAGATTTGTTGAAACATCGTGTAAAGGATTTTGAACGTTCTTATGAAAACTACTGTAACATTCAAACTGAAATTGAAACTTGTATGCTCAATCAAACAGAAGATCGTGTCGAAGTAGAGAACTTATATTACGAAGGCATAGGTTCTGCTTTCAGAATAATACGCCAACTCGAAGAGGAGCAGAAAAAGGACGCTTCTGTTCTTGGTTCCCTTCATGAACCCCAAACTTCTTTCCGTGAAGGCACTCACAAGCCCAAACCTACTTTACCGAAAATTGATTTACCCCATTTTTCTGGAGATGAATCCACTTGGGATTCTTTCTATGAATTATTTTGCTCCCTTGTTCATGACAATGAAGACATTCAAGTCATTTACAAGTTTCATTACTTGAGATCTATCCTTCGAGGTCAAGCTTTGCAGTTAGTTGAAGCACTTCCTCTGCGTGCCGAAAATTACCCCATTGCCTTTAACTTATTAAAAGAAAGATATGGAAATTCACGTTTACGTATTCAACGCCATATTAAGGCTCTATTTAACCTACCTGCGTCACAACACAATGACGTCACTAGTTTGCGTACTTTAATTGACACTACCCAACTCCACGTCAAAGCTTTGTCCCAATTAGAGCAGCCTACGGAACATTGGGATACTTTCCTAATACATTTAGTAGTTTCTAAAGTTGATGCTGCTACCCTCAAAGCTTGGGAAATTGAACTTTCTAAGGAAGACGACTACTCTTACGAGCATTTAGTC
Organism: Meconema thalassinum; assembly: GCA_946902985.2. Classification (NCBI taxonomy): domain Eukaryota; kingdom Metazoa; phylum Arthropoda; class Insecta; order Orthoptera; family Tettigoniidae; genus Meconema; species Meconema thalassinum. The sequence continues at coordinate 1,081,173,465 of OX336388.2, read as the reverse complement.
ACTTTCATAAACGCTAGATGCCAACTTTTAACCGCGCTAGCTAATCAGAGCGAACCTTCATCTCCCAGTTCCAAATTCGAATTAATGTCCATCAAACCCAAAAGCGAACGCTCAGCGTCTAATACCCAAAAACCAGGGTCCAGCTCATCCAAATTCAAATCAAACATTACTGGTTACCCAACTAGGTCTAGTGAACGTCGTGTCGCCAGCTCTATTGTTTTAAACACGCAAGGTGAACCTCGCAAAAGTTTAAACGAACCTGTAAAGTGCATACTTTGTAAAGATCCCCATGCCCTATACCTCTGCAAATCCTTTAAAGAAATGTCCGTCGATGACAGACGAAAATTAGTCGCTCAAAACAAACATTGTTTCAACTGCCTAGCGCCTACGCATTCTGCTTCTAACTGTAAGTCCACAAGACTTTGCTACCATTGTGAAAAGGCTCATCATACTCTGCTACATCGTCATGATCAGGCAAGGTCATCAACAGCACCCACTTCTCCTAAAAATGATAGTGTTAACAGTTCTAATGCTTCATCATACATTCAAAATGCTAAGTCTATTCGCAGTGCTCAAGTATTGTTGTCTACTGTCCAAATTGACGTTCAGGATAACTTTGGCAACTGGGTCCGTGCCCGCGGTCTTCTAGACTCAGCGGCAACTCATGATTTTGTATCTAATTCCCTGATTAGAAAACTAGGCCTACCCGTAAACCCCACTTCTATCAATGTGTCAGGCATCAACAGCTCAAAATCGCAAGCTTTACAATTTTCAAAACTAACCATAAGAGATACTTGTCATAGAAACAACTTTCTTAAACTTAATTGTCTAATTCTCAATAGCATTGGAGAAGACACTCCTAGTCACTCGGTTGATATTTCGGGGTTAAACATTCCCTCGCATTTAAGGTTAGCCGATCCTTCGTTTAACATACAAAATCCCATTGACATACTCTTGAGTGCCAATGTCTTTTGGAACTGCCTTCGGAAACAGGTTCGCAAGCTATCCTCAAACGTGGTCGCTAGAGACACTAATTTTGGATGGATTGTCACAGGGCAACTTCCCCATTATTCTCCTCAACCTGCATCGCAATGTTACTTCTCCAATACTGACCTGGAACAGTTTTGGAGGCTTGAAAATGTTGATTCTTCTAATGTAACTTCTTCAGAAAATGAATTCTGTGAGCAACTTTTTTTGAACACGACCACTCGTTCTTCTGATGGCCGGTTCGTTGTTCAAATGCCAAGATTACATAATCCCCCCAAACTTATTAACTCTCAGCCTAAAGCTCGAAAAGCTCTCTTTGCTATCGAGAGCAAATTTAAAAAGGAACCCCTCGTCAAAAAGCAGTACACTGAGTTCATGGATGAGTATGAAAGCTTAGATCATATGGAGGTTGTTAACAAATCTGATGATGAATTGCACCCCCCAATCGAAACGGTTTATTTAAATCATCATCCTGTGTGGAAAAACCCTTTTGTAAAAGATAAAATCCGAGTTGTTTTCAATGGTTCATCACCCGACGTTAACGGCAACAGCCTTAATGACACTCTTTATTCTGGTCCTGCTATTCAATCAGATTTATCTGCTATACTTTTAAACTTTCGATTATTTCCCATAGCTGTCATAGCGGACATAAAACAGATGTACCGTCAAGTGTTAATTCAACCAGAACAACGAGATCTTCAAAGAATCTTGTGGCGTGATGAAACCAGTAAGCCCATTAAGGTATTTCGCTTGAAAACGGTTACTTATGGCTTAAAACCCTCTGCTTTCCTTGCTATCCGATCCCTACACTTGCTTGCCTCACAAGATGGTCATTTATTTAACCCCAAAGCCTCTGAAGCACTAACTACGTCCTTCTATGTTGACGATTATTTGCAATCCTTCCCTTCTTTGGAGGAAGCTTCTTTTGTATCTTTAGAACTTCAAGCATTACTAAGGAATGGAGGTTTCCCACTTCATAAGTGGAACTCCAACTCCCCTGAGTTTCTCGCCCAATTTCCCATCAAAGACGTAGATCCCTCTTCTGTCGAAATTTGTGGAAACTCCGAATCTATAAAAACTTTAGGAGTTCATTGGTGCACTAGCACTGACACTCTTATCTATAAAGTTACGCTCGCAGAAGAGCTTCCTAATACAAAAAGACAAATCCTCTCTGAAATTGCAAAAATTTTTGATCCGCTTCAATTTCTTGCCCCAGTTATTGTCATAGCCAAACTCTTCATGCAAGAGCTGTGGTCACTTAAATGTGAATGGGATGACGCTGTCCCTCTTTCTTTTCTGAATCGTTGGCTCTCGTTTCGCAGCAATTTGTTGGATCTTTCCCTCATTGAAATTCCCAGGAATTTAATCAGCTCTCATTCTAATGCATCTTTTTTCCTTCATGTGTTCGCGGACAGTTCCGAAAAAGCTTATGGTTGCTGTGCATATTTAGTTTATCACGATTCACTTTATGGATCTCCAGTTTCTAACCTTGTTTGTGCCAAATCGAAGGTCGCTCCTCTTAAAACTATCACTTTACCTAGGCTCGAACTGTGCGCTGCACTAATGGCTGCAGAACTTGTCAAGAAATTACGGGAAGTATTAAAGGTCGAATTCTCGCAAATCTATCTCTGGAGCGATTCTATGATCGCCCTTTCTTGGATCGCCAAAAACCCCTCTCATTGGCAAACTTTTGTCGCAAACAGGGTTTCCAAAATTCAAACTCTTTCTTCTGGATGTCAATGGAGGCATGTTCCTAGTGCGGATAATCCAGCTGATATCATCTCTCGTGGTTGTTTACCCTCTCAATTGGCAGCTTCCCAATTGTACTGGCATGGGCCCTCGTGGTTAATCGACGAATCTTCCTCATGGCCTTCTAAACCCCCAGCTACAAACTCCAACTTGCCTGACGCTAAAGCACCTCTACCCATTGCTTCGTGTCTTGTTTCCAACGCATCTCATCCTTTGTTGTCACGCTATTCTTCCTTCCATAAATTACTACGGATTGTTGCCTATCTTCTTAGATGGAAATATCTTGTGGTTGACCAACCTCTTCTCCCTAAACCACACCTTACCAATCATGAATTGAATCTTGCTACCATTAAGATTTTACAACTGACACAGCAAGAAGCCTTTTCTTCTGAATTGTCATTGCTTTCTTCTAAAAGAGATCTTCCCAAATCCAGCCGTCTTCGTGCTTTAGCCCCGTTTCTTGATGATCATGGATTACTTAGGGTAGGTGGAAGGCTCTCGCAATCTTTACTCTCTGAGGACAAAAAGCATCCCGTTATTTTGCCTTCCAAACATCACGTTACTTCTTTAATTATACGTGACTTTCATTATCGTAATCTTCATGTTGGTACACGTACTCTGCTCTGTCTCTTAAGAGAAAAGTACTGGATTATAAATGGAATTCATGAAGTTTCTTCTGTAATTCATAAGTGCATTCCTTGTTTCAAAGCGAAACCTAAAATCAACACTCAATTAATGAGCGATCTGCCCTCTTTTCGTTCTTCTCCTATACGCCCATTTGCTTTAACTGGCGTGGACTATATGGGTCCGTTCCAATATCAACAAAACTCTCCTGAAGCTAAACGCAAATTGTTTGGTAAGCTTTATGTTTCTCTCTTTGTTTGCATGGTTACTGGCGCAATCCACTTGGAACTAGTAACGAATGCTTCTACTTCTTATTTTTTATCAGCTGTCTCTCGTTTCACCGCTAGGCGTGGTGTTCCTTCTGAGATGTTCTCTGATAACGCTTCCACCTTTCAGGGCGCAGCTTCCCTGTGGAAGAAAGCTCTCACTTCCTCTCCTGCCATGGAACAAATCTCTAATTTTTCTTATTCGAAAGGTTTCAAATGGCGCTTCATACCTCCTTACGCTCCGCATCATGGTGGTAGGTGGGAATCTTGCGTAAAGCTCACTAAACGTCATTTAAGAAAAGTCTTAGGTAATCGAATTCTGACTTACGAAGAATTCAATTCTCTGTCTGTTTTGATTGAAGGTGTTGTCAACTCTCGCCCTTTAACTCCACTTTCCAATGACCCTGATGACCTACTTCCACTCACCCCTGGTCACTTCCTTATCGGCACTTCTCTTTCTGCCCCTCCTCCTCTTCCTAATTTTTACAGGGATTCTAATCTACCTATCGCTTGGCGGAAACTTGAAGCCCTCCGTAATTCTTTTTGGAAAAGGTGGAACTTGGAATATTTAACTTCCTTGCAACGGAGGCAGAAGTGGTTTCTTTCCAGTCCCGATATTAAAGTAGGGGACTTGGTCTTGGTTAGGGATATTTCACCCCCCCTAGTATGGATTTCTGGTAGGGTGACCGATTGCTACCCTGGAAGAGATGGGAGAGTCAGGGTGGCCAGAATCTTGACTACAAATGGACCGATCACAGGACCACTGTCTTTGATTGCTCCGCTTCCAATAAATGTGTAACTGCTTATTTGCTCTCTGTTGGTGTTTGTCCCCCCAGTATGGTGTATTCTTTGAATACACGGTACGAGAGATATAATGTCTATTGCTCTTTGCATGTTCATTTTTTCCTTCCTCCTTGCCAAACACCAACAGTGATCATCTGTTTTCTCCCTGTTGAGCATGTCTCTTATGTCTTCATAAGTATGTTTCAGATATATAACTTCTGTGATCCACCTAGCGCTATCTAGTAGCGAACCTCTGAAGCTACTCAATTCCTCATCGTGCAAGATGACTTACTTATCTATTTGGCTACCAGATTTCGTTACCATCGTCAGCTACTTTCTCCTTGAGCAAGAGGACTACGTCTACTTCTTTACTCACCATGCTGCGCTAGTATCATCTATCAACTCCTTGAAGACCAGCTCACCAAGAAATCAATTATGTTTTGCTAAGTTGGCCATGCTTATATGTTCTCCTTTTGTTTCCCACCCCCCTCTCTTTCCCCCTTTTTTTGGACCCTCCGTGCTCTGCTGAGCCTCACTCACTTCTTCGTCTGCAGTTGACTCGTACAGTCAAAGCTCCGCTCGAGCTTAGCCTCCTCAAACCAAGAGGCACAACCTCTTCTACGCCATGTTGGCTAAGTAATCATCATCGAAATCTTCGACTTCAACATGAAATCAAGATAAGTACCTTTTTAAAAAGTTTTAACCTCATCTTCATGGTTTTAACTTCCAAGTGATTTTAATTATAATTTATAGGCAGTGTGAAACTATTTACCTTGGGGCAATAATCACTCTTCGTGGGATTTGCAATGTTGAGCTTTTTCTTGTAAGCCAAACCTTACTAAAAGGAGCTTTTCTTAAGCTATTTAAACGAGAAACCCTCTCGCTACGTGGGATATTATCTAATACCCGCTGTCTATAATTACAAAGTTATTTCCTCCGTTGGATTTTCTCAACCCCATTTTCTGCTAAGGTCGTTCTGGAACCTTCGAGATCTTGTTCTCTATCTACGAGTCTTGCCGTCAAGTATTGACACGCACTTGTGAAACTACTAGTTAAAATGAGGAATCTTCCTTATAAATTTTTGCAATAGCTAACTTCCTCCACCGTTGGAACTTCTAGAACATTCTCTGGCGCATTTAATTGTAAATCACGACCTTTTCGAGAAATAGACTTTCACCTACATAGTGCAATCAGTTATCTCCATAATTGCAATAACTTTTTTTCTCATGAGCTTCAGTGTTTCTCTGGTGAACTTTGCATCCATCTTTACAGACAATAGTGATAATCAGTGCTTTCTCCACTTTTCTACCGCGTCGCGATCGTCCGGTTATATTAAACACGGCCATGAACATTGATCCTATATCCCCATGATCTTTCCTTAACCTTCTACTAACAACCATTATTTATAAAATTGTAACTGTCTATAAGGTGTTACTCACGAAGTACCCTTCCAACTTTGCTAGTTTAACATTAATTAAATTCTGCATAATTTCTTGTGTGATACAAGTTTTAAATTTACATTGTTCCTCCTTTTAAAAGCAGGGAAAACAATTCTCTCAACTCCTGAGTGAGTTATTTTTTGGTCTCGCTAAATGAAAACTGCCTCCTTTGACTGGCGAGTCTTATTCAAAGTATAAAAGGTCTAGAACCTTCCTTCTGATTAACTTTTCAGGTTCACAGTAAGTGACCTGCTCTCTTTGTATAAATCTCACAAAGTAATTCTGTTTAAATATAAGAAGTTGTAGGAACTTCCTTTTTATTCTTTCTGTTTTCCATTTTGTTATCTTCGAAGTTGTTATTCTCGTTAGAATGTTCTTTCAGAGGTTTCATATAGTACACTGCTTGTACTCCTGTAAATGTTAAAACTTTAATTATTCCATTTTGCCTATTTGTGAAATCTTACCAAGATTTTAATTCACGGTTTAAAAAACCTTAAAAATTGTCAATTGCCTGGAGCAACTGTTTAACGTGGAGAGGTCTGCGACCCTATTTGTTAAAAAGTTCAAACGAACTATGTTTATTAAAATTATATTGTATAATTGTTAATTTCATCAAATTTTTTCTAATTGTAAAATAAACAAATCTTTTCCCTTTGCTTTTTCATTTTCGAATATAAAGTTTAGGCAAAATCCTGTCTTCCTTGACTCTCCTCACTCAATGATATTAAAATCTTTAATAGGGCTTTCACCATTTGTTGCATTTGAGCAAGAACTCTTAATTTTCACCTTAGTAAAGTTCTTCTTAGCGATAATAGCTAATTCTAATTGGCCAGTAAGGCAAGTAAAGTTCGCTAAGCCAACTACCTGCTTGTGGAGACCCTCTCCGAAAACTTATGGTCAGTTTTCCAAAAAATAAGTGTTTCTTTTTGTCTAAACTTTTAGCCGGCTCCTCGCTGAGTAAAAGCTTAGCCATTGTCCAACGCAACCGTTGGTTCATTTACCAAGATTACCCAATAAGGCATAATCTTTTATCATATTCCTTTTTAGAGACATTTGGTCGCCCTTACAAGAACTCCATAATTTTGGAAATTGAAAATACCAAGCTTGAATTAAATCATTGGCATTCTTCGAATCACTTTGTAAAATCTAATTTCTTTAAGAAGACATACCGTAAATTTGTTCCTCTAAGTCTTGCCAGACCATCACCCTTCCCCATAGTACTTTTATACATGCTCGGGAGGAAATGTATTAAAGCCTCTCTCTTGCAAACCGCCCAAGTTTTAGCTGCGGTTCCCGTTAGCCTCGACCAAGCTCGTACCTACTTTAGGTATCCGAGAGTTAATTTCTATTGGCAACTTCTTCTAAGTGTATTTAAACTTCAACTTATTACTTTTGTGGGACTCTCCTCCTATTCTTCTATCCTTCTTTTCCAATTCCAAAATCTACTTCCTTCTCTTCATCATCTTCCCTTGGTGGGTGGGTTATTCCCTAACCTATAATCTACCCAAACTACGCGCCACCTCCCTTTATATTAGGTGCAACTGCGCCACTTGACTGTGAGAACTAAAAGCTCAAGCAGCCTTAACCTCCCTATGAAGGATTCCAAAAAGATGGTACATGGGCTTTCACGGCCAGTGAATTAAAATTCAGCAATTCTTCTAGGTTTGTGCCGTGTCTTGTGTGAGGTTTAGCCTAGGACACCAAGCTGGCTCATCGGCGGGCTCTTGGAGTCTCCGCCCGGACCCCCACATGAGTGACGAACTGCGCGCCACCTCCCTTTATATTAGGTGCAACTGCACCACTTGACTGCGAGAACTAAAAGCTCAAGCAGCCTTAACCTCCCTATGAAAGCTTCCAAAAAGATGGTATATTGGCTTTCACGGCCAGTGAATTAAAATTCAGCAATTCTTCTAGGTTTGTGCCGTGTCTTGTGTGGGATTTCGCCTAGGACACCAAGCTGGTTCATCGGCGGGCTCTTGGTGTCTCCGCCCGCACCCCCACAGGAGTGACGAACTGTGCGCCACCTCCCTTTATATTAGGTGCAACTGCACCACTTGACTGCGAGAACTAAAAGCTCAAGCAGCCTTAACCTCCCTATGAAGGATTCCAAAAAGACGGTATATTGGCTTTCACGGCCAGTGAATTAAAATTCAGCAATTCTTCTAGGTTTGTGCCGTGTCTTGTGTGGGGTTTCGCCTAGGACACCAAGCTGGCTCATCGGCGGGCTCTTGGTGTCTCCGCCCGGACCCCCACAGGAGTGATGAATGCGCGCCACCTCCCTTTATATTAGGTGCAACTGCACCACTTGACTGCGAGAACTAAAAGCTCAAGCAGCCTTAACCTCCCTATGAAGGCTTCCAAAAATATGGTATATTGGCTTTCACGGCCAGTGAATTAAAATTCAGCAATTCTTCTAGGTTTGTGCCGTGTCTTGGGAGGGGTTTCGCTTAGGACACCAAGCTGGCTCATCGGCGGGCTCTTGTTGTCTCCGCCCGGACCCCCACAGGAGTGACGAACTAAGCGCCACCTCCCTTTTAGATGGAACTGCACCACTTGACTGCGAGAACTAAAAGCTCAAGCAGCCTTAACCTCCCTATGAAGGCTTCCAAAAAGATGGTATATTGGCTTTCACGGCCAGTGAATTAAAATTCAGCAATTCTTCTAGATTTGTGCCGTGTCTTGTGTGGAGTTTCGCCTAGGACACCAAGGTGGCTCATCGGCAGGCTCTTGGTGTCACCGCCCGGACCCCCACAGGAGTGACGAACTGCGCGCCACCTCCCTTTATATCAGGTGCAACTGCACCACTTGACTGCGAGAACTAAAAGTTCAAGCAGCCTTAACCTCCCTATGAAGGCTTCCAAAAAGATGGTATATTGGCTTTCACGGCCAGTGAATTAAAATTCAGCAATTCTTTTAGGTTTGTGCCGTGTCTTGTGTGGGGTTTCGCCTAGGACACCAAGCTGGCTCATCGGCGGGCTCTTGGTGTCTCCGCCCGGGCCCCCACAGGAGTGACGAACTGCGCGCCACCTCCCTTTATATTAGGTGCAACTGCACCACTTGACTGCGAGAACTAAAAGCTCAAGCAGCCTTAACCTCCCTATGAAGGCTTCCAAAAAGATGGTATATTGGCTTTCACGGCCAGTGAATTAAAATTCAGCAATTCTTCTAGGTTTGTGCCGTGTCTTGGGTGGGGTTTCGCCTAGTACACCAAGCTGGCTCATCGCCGGGCTCTTGGTGTCTCCGCCCGGACCCCCACAGGAGTGACGAACTGTGCGTCACCTCCCTTTATATTAGGTGCAACTGCACCACTTGACTGCGAGAACTAAAAGCTCAAGCAGCCTTAATCTCCCTATGAAGGCTTCCAAAAAGATGGTATATTGGCTTTCACGGCCAGTGAATTAAAATTCAGCAATTCTTCTAGTTTTGTGCCGTGTCTTGTGTGGGGGTTTCGCCTAGGACACCAAACTGGCTCATCGGCGGGCTCTTGGTGTCTCCGCCCGGACCCCCACACGAGTGCCGAACTGCGCGCCACCTCCCTTTATATTAGGTGCAACTGCACCACTTGACTGCGAGAACTAAAAGCTCAAGCAGCCTTAACCTCCCTATGAAGGCTTCCAAAAAGATGGTTAATTGGCTTTCACGGCCAGTGAATTAAAATTCAGCAAGCCTTCTAGGTTTGTGCCGTGTCTTGTGAGGGGTTTCGCCTAGGACACCAAGCTGGCTCATCGGCGGGCTCTTGGTGTCTCCGCCCGGACCCCCTCAGGAGTGACGAACTGCGCGCCACATCCCTTTATATTAGGTGCAACTGCGCCACTTGACTGCGAGAACTAAAAGCTCAAGCAGCCCTATGAAGAATTCCAAAAGACGGTATATTGGCTTTCACGGCCAGTGAATTAAAATTCAGCAATTCTTCTAGGTTTGTGCCCTGACATGTGTGGGGTTTCGCCTAGGACACCAAGCTGGCTCATCGGCGGGCTCTTGGTGTCTCCGCCCGGACCCCCACAGGAGTGAAGAACTGCGCGCCACCTCCCTTTATATTAGGTGCAACTGCACCACTTGACTGCGAGAACTAAAAGCTCAAGCAGCTTTAAACTGCCTATGAAGGCTTCCAAAAAATGGTATATTGGCTTTCACGGCCAGTGAATTACAATTCAGCAATTCTGCCAGGTTTGTGCCGTGTCATGTGTGGGGTTTCGCATAGGACACCAAGCTGGCTCATCGGCGGGCTCTTGGTGTCTCCGCCCGGACCCCCACAGGAGTGACGAACTGCGCGCCGCCTTCCTTTATATTAGGTGCAACTGCACCACTTGACTGCGAGAACTAAAAGCTCAAGCAGCCTTAACCTCCCTATGAAGGCTTCCAAAAATATGGTATATTGGCTTTCACGGCCAGTGAATTAAAATTCAGCAATTCTTCTAGGTTTGAGCCGTGTCTTGTGTGGGGTTTCGCCTAGGACACCAAGCTGGCTCATCGGCGGACTCTTGGTGTCTCCGCCCGCACCCCCACAGGAGTGACGAACTGCGCGCCACCTCCCTTTATATTAGGTGCAACTGCACCACTTGACTGCGAGAACTAAAAGCTCAAGCAGCCTTAACCTCCCTATGAAGGCTTCCAAAAAGATGGTATATTGGCTTTCACGGCCAGTGAATTAAAATTCAGCAATTCTTCTAGGTTTGTGCCGTGTCTTGTGTGGGGTTTCGCCTAGGACACCAAGCTGGCTCATCGGCGGGCTCTTGGTGTCTCCGCCCAGACCCTCACAGGAGTGACGAACAGCGCGCCACCTCCCTTTATATTAGGTGCAACTGAACCACTTGACTGCGAGAACTAAAAGCTCAAGCAGCCTTAACCTCCCTATGAAGGCTTCCAAAAAGATGGTATATTGGCTTTCACGGCCAGTGAATTAAAATTCAGCAATTCTTCTAGGTTTGTGCCGTGTCTTGTGTGGGGTTTCGCCTAGGACACCAAGCTGGCTCATCGGGGGCTCTTGGTGTCTCCGCCCGCACCCCCACAGGAGTGACGAACTGCGCGCCACCTCCCTTTATATTAGGTGCAACTGCACCACTTGACTGCGAGAACTAAAAGCTCAAGCAGCCTTAACCTCCCTATGAAGGCTTCCAAAAAGATGGTATATTGGCTTTCACGGCCAGTGAATTAAAATTCAGCAATTCTTCTAGGTTTGTGCCGTGTCTTGTGTGGGGTTTCGCCTAGGACACCAAGCTGGCTCATCGGCGGGCTCTTGGTGTCTCCGCCCAGACCCTCACAGGAGTGACGAACAGCGCGCCACCTCCCTTTATATTAGGTGCAACTGAACCACTTGACTGCGAGAACTAAAAGCTCAAGCAGCTTTAAACTGCCTATGAAGGCTTCCAAAAAATGGTATATTGGCTTTCACGGCCAGTGAATTAAAATTCAGCAATTCTTCTAGGTTTGTGCCGTGTCTTGTGTGGGGTTTCGCTTAGGACACCAAGCTGGCTCATCGGCGGGCTCTTGTTGTCTCCGCCCGGACCCCCACAGGAGTGACGAACTAAGCGCCACCTCCCTTTTAGATGGAACTGCACCACTTGACTGCGAGAACTAAAAGCTCAAGCAGCCTTAACCTCCCTATGAAGGATTCCAAAAAGATGGTACATGGGCTTTCACGGCCAGTGAATTAAAATTCAGCAATTCTTCTAGGTTTGTGCCGTGTCTTGTGTGGGGTTTCGCCTAGGACACCAAGCTGGCTCATCGGCGGGCTCTTGGAGTCTCCGCCCGGACCCCCACATGAGTGACGAACTGCGCGCCACCTCCCTTTATATTAGGTGCAACTGCACCACTTGACTGCGAGAACTAAAAGCTCAAGCAGCCTTAACCTCCCTATGAAGGCTTCCAAAAAGATGGTATATTGGCTTTCACGGCCAGTGAATTAAAATTCAGCAATTCTTCTAGGTTTGTGGTAAGCCTCCGTGGCTTAGGGGGCAGCACGCCGGCCTCTCGCCGCTGGGCCCGTGGTTCAAATCCCGGTCACTCCATGTGAGATCTGTGCTGGACAAAACGGAGGCAGACAGGTTTTTCTCCGGGTACTCCGGTTTTCCCTGTCAAAATTTCATTCCAGCAACACTCTCCACTATCATTTCATTTCATCTGTCAATCATTTAATCATTGCCCCAGAGGAGTGCGTCAGGCCTCGGCAGCCGGCACAGTTCATATCCTCGCCGCTAGATGGGGGCTTCATTCATTCCATTCCTGACCCGGTCGGAGACTGGAAGCAGGCTGTGGATTTTCATTTTCTTCTAGGTTTGTGCCGTGTCTTGGGTGGGGTTTCGCCTAGGACACCAAGCTGGCTCATCGGCGGGCTCTTGGTGTCTCCGCCCGGACCCCCACAGGAGTGACGAACTGCGCGCCACCTCCCTTTATATTAGGTGCAACTGCACCACTTGACTGCGAGAACTAAAAGCTCAAGCAGCCTTAACCTCCCTATGAAGGCTTCCAAAAAGATGGTATATTGGCTTTCACGGCCAGTGAATTAAAATTCAGCAATTCTTCTAGGTTTGTGCCGTGTCTTGAGTGGGGTTTCGCCTAGGACACAAAGCTGGCTCATCGGCGGGCTCTTGGTGTCTCCGCCCGGACCCCCACAGGAGGGCGAACAGCGCGCCACCTCCCTTTATATTAGGTGCAACTGCACCACTTGACTGCGAGAACTAAAAGCTCAAGCAGCCTTAACCTCCCTATGAAGGCTTCCAAAAAGATGGTATATTGGCTTTCACGGCCAATGAATTAAAATTCAGCAATTCTTCTAGGTTAGTGCCGTGTCTTGTTTGGGGTATCGCCTAGGACACCAAGCTGGCTCATCGGCGGGCTCTTGGTGTCTCCGCCCGGACCCCCACAGGAGTGACGAACTGCGCGCCACCTGCCTTTATATTAGGTGCAACTGCACCACTTGACTGCGAGAACTAAAAGCTCAAGCAGCCTTAACCTCCCTATGAAGGCTTCCAAAAAGATGGTATATTGGCTTTCACGGCCAGTGAATAAAAATTCAGCAAGTCTTCTAGGTTTGTGCCGTGTCTTGTGTGGGGTTTCGCCTAGGACACCAAGCTGGCTCATCGGCGGGCTCCTGGTGTCTCCGCCCGGAACCCCACAGGAGTGACGAACTGCGCGCCACGTCCCTTTATATTAGGTGCAACTGCGCCACTTGACTGCGAGAACTAAATGCTCAAGCAGCCTTAACCTCCCTATGAAGGATTCCAAAAAGATGGTATATTGGCTTTCAAGGCCAGTGAATTAAAATTCAGCAATTCTTCTAGGTTTGTGCCGTGTCTTGTGTGCGGTTTCGCCTAGGACACCAAGCTGGCTCATCGGCGGCTCTTGGTGTCTCTGCCCGGACCCCCAAAGGAGTGACGAACTGCGCGCCACCTCCCTTTATATTAGGTGCAACTGCGCCACTTGACTGCGAGAGCTAAAAGCTCAAGCAGCCTTAACCTCCCTATGAAGGATTCCAAAAAGACGGTATATTGGCTTTCACGGCCAGTGAATTAAAATTCAGCAATCCTTCTAGGTTTGTGCCGTGTCATGTGTGGGGTTTCGCCTAGGACACCAAGCTGGCTCATCGGCGGGCTCTTGGTGTCTCCGCCCGGACCCCCACAGGAGTGACGAACTGCGCGCCACCTCCCTTTATATTAGGTACAACTGCACCACTTGACTGCGAGAACTAAAAGCTCAAGCAGATTTAACCTCCCTATGAAGACTTCCAAAAAGATGGTATATTGGCTTTCACGGCCAGTGAATTAAAATTCAGCAATTCTTCCAGGTTTGTGCCGTGTCTTGTGTGGGGTTTCGCCTAGGACACCAAGCTGGCTCATCGGCTGGCTCTTGGTGTATCCGCCCGGACCCCCACAGGAGTGACGAACTGCGCGCCGCCTTCCTTTATATTAGGTGCAACTGCAACACTTGACTGCGAGAACTAAAAGCTCAAGCAGCCTTAACCTCCCTATGAAGGATTCCAAAAAGACGGTATATTGGCTTTCACGGCCAGTGAATTAAAATTCAGCAATTCTTCTAGGTTTGTGCCGTGTCTTGTGTGGGGTTTCGCCTAGGACACCAAGCTGGCTCATCGGCGGGCTCTTGGTGTCTCCGCTCGGACCCCCACAGGAGTGAGAACTGCGCGCCACCTCCCATTATATTAGGTGCAACTGCACCACTTGACTGCGAGAACTAAAAGCTCAAGCAGCCTTAACCTCCCTATGAAGGCTTCCAAAAAGATGGTATATTGGCTTTCACGGCCAGTGAATTAAAATTCAGCAATTCTTCCAGGTTTGGGCCGTGTCTTTTGTGGGGTTTCGCCTAGGACACCAAGCTGGCTCATCGGCGGGCTCTTGGTGTCTCCGCCCGAACCCCACAGGAGTGACGAACTGCGCGCCACCTCCCTTTATATTAGGTGCAACTGCGCCACTTGACTGCGAGAACTAAAAGCTCAAGCAGCCTTAACCTCCCTATGAAGGATTCCAAAAAGACGGTATATTGCCTTTCACGGCCAGTGAATTAGAATTCAGCAATTCTTCTAGGTTTGTGCCGTGTCTTGTGTGGGGTTTCGCCTAGGACTCCAAGCTGGCTCATCGGCGGGCTCTTGGTGTCTCCGCCCGAACCCCCACAGGAGTGACGAACTGCGCGCCACCTCCCTTTATATCAGGTGCAACTGCACCACTTGACTGCGAGAACTAAAAGCTCAAGCAGCCTTAACCTCCCTATGAAGGCTTTCAAAAAAGATGGTATATTGGCTTTCACGGCCAGTGAATTAAAATTCAGCAATTTTTTTAGGTTTGCGCCGTGTCTTGTGTGGGGTTTCGCCTAGGACACCAAGCTGGCTCATCGGCGGGCTCTTGGTGTCTCCGCCCGGACCCCCACAGGAGTGACGAACTGCGCGCCACCTCCCTTTATATTAGGTGCAACTGCACCACTTGACTGCGAGAACTAAAAGCTCAAGCAGCCTTAACCTCCCTAAGAAGGCTTCCAAAAAGATGGTATATTGGCTTTCACGGCCAGTGAATTAAAATTCAGCAATTCTTCTAGGTTTGTGCCGTGTCTTGTGTGGGGTTTCGCCTAGGACACCAAGCTGGCTCATCGGCGGCTCTTGGTGTCTCTGCCCGGACCCCCAAAGGAGTGACGAACTGAGCGCCACCTCCCTTTATATTAGGTGGAACTGCACCACTTGACTGCGAGAACTAAAAGCTCAAGCAGCCTTAACCTCCCTATGAAGGCTTCCAAAAAGATGGTATATTGGCTTTCACGGCCAGTGAATTAAAATTCAGCAATTCTTCTAGATTTGTGCCGAGTCTTGTGTGGAGTTTCGCCTAGGACACCAAGCTGGCTCATCGGCGGGCTCTTGGTGTCTACGCCCGGAGCCCCACAGGAGTGACGAACTGCGCGCCACCTCCCTTTATATTAGGTGCAACTGCGCCACTTGACTGCGAGAACTAAAAGCTCAAGCAGCCTTAACCTCCCTATGAAGGATTCCAAAAAGACGGTATATTGGCTTTCACGGCCAGTGAATTAAAATTCAGCAATTCTTCTAGGTTTGTGCCGAGTCTTGTGTGGGGTTTCGCCTAGGACACCAAGCTGGCTCATCGGCGGGCTCTTGGTGTCTCCGCCCGAACCCCCACAGGAGTGACGAACTGCGCGCCACCTCCCTTTATATCAGGTGCAACTGCACCACTTGACTGCGAGAACTAAAAGCTCAAGCAGCTTTAACCTCCCTATGAAGGCTTTCAAAAAAGATGGTATATTGGCTTTCACGGCCAGTGAATTAAAATTCAGCAATTCTTTTAGGTTTGCGCCGTGTCTTGTGTGGGGTTTCGCCTAGGACACCAAGCTGGCTCATCGGCGGGCTCTTGGTGTCTCCGCCCGGACCCCCAAAGGAGTGACGAACTGCGCGCCACCTCCCTTTATATTAGGTGCAACTGCGCCACTTGACTGTGAGAACTAAAAGCTCAAGCAGCCTTAACCTCCCTATGAAGGATTCCAAAAAGATGGTACATGGGCTTTCACGGCCAGTGAATTAAAATTCAGCAATTCTTCTAGGTTTGTGCCGTGTCTTGTGTGGGGTTTAGCCTAGGACACCAAGCTGGCTCATCGGCGGGCTCTTGGAGTCTCCGCCCGGACCCCCACATGAGTGACGAACTGCGCGCCACCTCCCTTTATATTAGGTGCAACTGCACCACTTGACTGCGAGAACTAAAAGCTCAAGCAGCCTTAACCTCCCTATGAAAGCTTCCAAAAAGAAGGTATATTGGCTTTCACGGCCAGTGAATTAAAATTCAGCAATTCTTCTAGGTTTGTGCCGTGTCTTGTGTGGGATTTCGCCTAGGACACCAAGCTGGTTCATCGGCGGGCTCTTGGTGTCTCCGCCCGCACCCCCACAGGAGTGACGAACTGTGCGCCACCTCCCTTTATATTAGGTGCAACTGCACCACTTGACTGCGAGAACTAAAAGCTCAAGCAGCCTTAACCTCCCTATGAAGGATTCCAAAAAGACGGTATATTGGCTTTCACGGCCAGTGAATTAAAATTCAGCAATTCTTCTAGGTTTGTGCCGTGTCTTGTGTGGGGTTTCGCCTAGGACACCAAGCTGGCTCATCGGCGGGCTCTTGGTGTCTCCGCCCGGACCCCCACAGGAGTGATGAATGCGCGCCACCTCCCTTTATATTAGGTGCAACTGCACCACTTGACTGCGAGAACTAAAAGCTCAAGCAGCCTTAACCTCCCTATGAAGGCTTCCAAAAAGATGGTATATTGGCTTTCACGGCCAGTGAATTAAAATTCAGCAAGACTTCTAGGTTTGTGCCTTGTCATGTGTGGGGTTTCGCCTAGGACACCAAACTGGCTCATCGGCGGGCTCTTGGTGTCTCCGCCCGGACCCCCGGAGTGACGAACTGCGCGCACCCCCACTTTATATTAGGTGCAACTACGCCATTTGACTGCGAGAACTAAAAGCTCAAGCAGCCTTAACCTCCCTATGAAGGATTCCAAAAAGATGGTACATGGGCTTTCACGGCCAGTGAATTAAAATTCAGCAATTCTTCTAGGTTTGTGCCGTGTCTTGTGTGGGGTTTCGCCTAGGACACCAAGCTGGCTCATCGGCGGGCTCTTGGTGTCTCTGCCCGGACCCCCAAAGGAGTGACGAACTGCGCGCCACCTCCCTTTATATTAGGTGCAACTGCGCCACTTGACTGCGAGAACTAAAAGCTCAAGCAGCCTTAACCTCCCTATGAAGGATTCCAAAAAGATGGTACATGGGCTTTCACGGCCAGTGAATTAAAATTCAGCAATTCTTCTAGGTTTGTGCCGTGTCTTGTGTGGGGTTTCGCCTAGGACACCAAGCTGGCTCATCGGCGGGCTCTTGGAGTCTCCGCCCGGACCCCCACATGAGTGACGAACTGCGCGCCACCTCCCTTTATATTAGGTGCAACTGCACCACTTGACTGCGAGAACTAAAAGCTCAAGCAGCCTTAACCTCCCTATGAAGGCTTCCAAAAAGATGGTATATTGGCTTTCACGGCCAGTGAATTAAAATTCAACAATTCTTCTAGGTTTGTGGTAAGCCTCCGTGGCTTAGGCGGCAGCACGCCGGCCTCTCGCCGCTGGGCCCGGGTTCAAATCCCGGTCACTCCATGTGAGATCTGTGCTGGACAAAACGGAGGCAGACAGGTTTTTCTCCGGGTACTCCGGTTTTCCCTGTCAAAATTTCATTCCAGCAACACTCTCCACTATCATTTCATTTCATCTGTCATTCATTTAATCATTGCCCCAGAGGAGTGCGTCAGGCCTCGGCAGCCGGCACACTTCATATCCTCGCCGCTAGATGGGGGCTTCATTCATTCCATTCCTGACCCGGTCGGAGACTGGAAGCAGGCTGTGGATTTTCATTTTCTTCTAGGTTTGTGCCGTGTCTTGGGTGGGGTTTCGCCTAGGACACCAAGCTGGCTCATCGGCGGGCTCTTGGTGTCTCCGCCCGGACCCCCACAGGAGTGACGAACTGCGCGCCACCTCCCTTTATATTAGGTGCAACTGCACCACTTGACTGCGAGAACTAAAAGCTCAAGCAGCCTTAACCTCCCTATGAAGGCTTCCAAAAAGATGGTATATTGGCTTTCACGGCCAGTGAATTAAAATTCAGCAATTCTTCTAGGTTTGTGCCGTGTCTTGTGTGGGGTTTCGCCTAGGACACCAAGCTGGCTCATCGGCGGGCTCTTGGTGTCTCCGCCCGGACCCCCACAGGAGGGCGAACAGCGCGCCACCTCCCTTTATATTAGGTGCAACTGCACCACTTGACTGCGAGAACTAAAAGCTCAAGCAGCCTTAACCTCCCTATGAAGGCTTCCAAAAAGATGGTATATTGGCTTTCACGGCCAATGAATTAAAATTCAGCAATTCTTCTAGGTTAGTGCCGTGTCTTGTTTGGGGTTTCGCCTAGGACACCAAGCTGGCTCATCGGCGGGCTCTTGGTGTCTCCGCCCGGACCCCCACAGGAGTGACGAATTGCGCGCCACCTCCCTTTATATTAGGTGCAACTGCACCACTTGACTGCGAGAACTAAAAGCTCAAGCAGCCTTAACCTCCCTATGAAGGCTTCCAAAAAGATGGTATATTGGCTTTCACGGCCAGTGAATAAAAATTCAGCAAGTCTTCTAGGTTTGTGCCGTGTCTTGTGAGGGGTTTCGCCTAGGACACCAAGCTGGCTCATCGGCGGGCTCCTGGTGTCTCCGCCCGGAACCCCACAGGAGTGACGAACTGCGCGCCACCTCCCTTTATATTAGGTGCAACTGCGCCACTTGACTGCGAGAACTAAAAGCTCAAGCAGCCTTAACCTCCCTATGAAGGATTCCAAAAAGATGGTATATTGGCTTTCAAGGCCAGTGAATTAAAATTCAGCAATTCTTCTAGGTTTGTGCCGTGACTTGTGTGGGGTTTCACCTAGGACACCAAGCTGGCTCATCGGCGGGCTCTCGGTGTCTCCGCCCGGACCCCCACAGGAGTGACGAACTGCGCGCCACCTCCCTTAATATTAGGTGCAACTGCGCCACTTGACTGCGAGAGCTAAAAGCTCAAGCAGCCTTAACCTCCCTATGAAGGATTCCAAAAAGACGGTATATTGGCTTTCACGGCCAGTGAATTAAAATTCAGCAATCCTTCTAGGTTTGTGCCGTGTCATGTGTGGGGTTTCGCCTAGGACACCAAGCTGGCTCATCGGCGGGCTCTTGGTGTCTCCGCTCGGACCCCCACAGGAGTGAGAACTGCGCGCCACCTCCCATTATATTAGGTGCAACTGCACCACTTGACTGCGAGAACTAAAAGCTCAAGCAGCCTTAACCTCCCTATGAAGGCTTCCAAAAAGATGGTATATTGCCTTTCACGGCCAGTGAATTAGAATTCAGCAATTCTTCTAGGTTTGTGCCGTGTCTTGTGTGGGGTTTCGCCTAGGACTCCAAGCTGGCTCATCGGCGGGCTCTTGGTGTCTCCGCCCGAACCCCCACAGGAGTGACGAACTGCGCGCCACCTCCCTTTATATAAGGTGCAACTGCACCACTTGACTGCGAGAACTAAAAGCTCAAGCAGCCTTAACCTCCCTATGAAGGCTCTCAAAAAAGATGGTATATTGGCTTTCACGGCCAGTGAACTAAAATTCAGCAATTTTTTTAGGTTTGCGCCGTGTCTTGTGTGGGGTTTCGCCTAGGACACCAAGCTGGCTCATCGGCGGGCACTTGGTGTCTCCGCCCGGACCCCCACAGGAGTGACGAACTGCGCGCCACCTCCCTTTATATTAGGTGCAACTGCACCACTTGACTGCGAGAACTAAAAGCTCAAGCAGCCTTAACCTCCCTATGAAGGCTTCCAAAAAGATGGTATATTGGCTTTCACGGCCAGTGAATTAAAATTCAGCAATTCTTCTAGGTTTGTGCCGTGTCTTGTGTGGGGTTTCGCCTAGGACACCAAGCTGGCTCATCGGCGGCTCTTGGTGTCTCTGCCCGGACCCCCAAAGGAGTGACGAACTGCGCGCCACCTCCCTTTATATTAGGTGCAACTGCGCCACTTGACTGTGAGAACTAAAAGCTCAAGCAGCCTTAACCTCCCTATGAAGGATTCCAAAAAGATGGTATATTGGCTTTCACGGCCAGTGAATTAAAATTCAGCAATTCTTCTAGGTTTGTGCCGTGTCTTGTGTGGGATTTCGCCTAGGACACCAAGCTGGCTCATCGGCGGGCTCTTGGTGTCTCCGCCCGCACCCCCACAGGAGTGACGAACTGCGCGCCACCTCCCTTTATATTAGGTGCAACTGCACCACTTGACAGCGAGAACTAAAAGCTCAAGCAGCCTTAACCTCCCTATGAAGGCTTCCAAAAAGATGGTATATTGGCATTCACGGCCAGTGAATTAAAATTCAGCAATTCTTCTAGGTTTGTGCCGTGTCTTGTGTGGGGTATCGCCTAGGACACCAAGCTGGTTCATCGGCGGGCTCTTGGTGTCTCCGCCCGGACCCCCACAGGAGTGACATACTGCGCGCCCCCTCCCATTATATTATGTGCAACTGCACCACTTGACTGCGAGAACTAAAAGCTCAAGCAGCCTTAACCTCCCTATGAAGGCTTCCAAAAAGATGGTATATTGGTTTTCACGGCCAGTGAATTAAAATTCAGCAATTCTTCTAGGTTTGTGCCGTGTCTTGTGAGGGGTTTCGCCTAGGACACCAAGCTGGCTCATCGGCGGGCTCTTGGTGTCTCCGCCCGGACCCCCACAGGAGTGACGAACTGCGCGCCACCTCCCTTTATATTAGGTGCAACTGCACCACTTGACTGCGAGAACTAAAAGCTCAAGCAGCCTTAACCTCCCTATGAAGGCTTCCAAAAAGATGGTATATTGGCTTTCACGGCCAGTGAATTAAAATTCAGCAATTCTTCTAGGTTTGTGCCGTGTCTTGTGTGGGGTTTCGCCTAGGACACCAAGCTGGCTCATCGGCGGGCTCTTGGTGTCTCCGCCCGGACCCCCACAGGAGGGCGAACAGCGCGCCACCTCCCTTTATATTAGGTGCAACTGCACCACTTGACTGCGAGAACTAAAAGCTCAAGTAGCCTTAACCTCCCTATGAAGGCTTCCAAAAAGATGGTATATTGGCTTTCACGGCCAATGAATTAAAATTCAGCAATTCTTCTAGGTTAGTGCCGTGTCTTGCTTGGGGTTTCGCCTAGGACACCAAGCTGGCTCATCGGCGGGCTCTTGGTGTCTCCGCCCGGACCCCCACAGGAGTGACATACTGCGCGCCCCCTCCCATTATATTATGTGCAACTGCACCACTTGACTGCGAGAACTAAAAGCTCAAGCAGCCTTAACCTCCCTATGAAGGCTTCCAAAAAGATGGTATATTGGCTTTCACGGCCAGTGAATTAAAATTCAGCAATTCTTCTAGGTTTGTGCCGTGTCTTGTGTGGGGTTTCGCCTAGGACACCAAGCTGGCTCATCGGCGGGCTCTTGGTGTCTCCGCCCGGACCCCCACAGGAGGGCGAACAGCGCGCCACCTCCCTTTATATTAGGTGCAACTGCACCACTTGACTGCGAGAACTAAAAGCTCAAGCAGCCTTAACCTCCCTATGAAGGCTTCCAAAAAGATGGTATATTGGCTTTCACGGCCAATGAATTAAAATTCAGCAATTCTTCTAGGTTAGTGCCGTGTCTTGTTTGGGGTTTCGCCTAGGACACCAAGCTGGCTCATCGGCGGGCTCTTGGTGTCTCCGCCCGGACCCCCACAGGAGTGACGAATTGCGCGCCACCTCCCTTTATATTAGGTGCAACTGCACCACTTGACTGCGAGAACTAAAAGCTCAAGCAGCCTTAACCTCCCTATGAAGGCTTCCAAAAAGATGGTATATTGGCTTTCACGGCCAGTGAATAAAAATTCAGCAAGTCTTCTAGGTTTGTGCCGTGTCTTGTGAGGGGTTTCGCCTAGGACACCAAGCTGGCTCATCGGCGGGCTCCTGGTGTCTCCGCCCGGAACCCCACAGGAGTGACGAACTGCGCGCCACCTCCCTTTATATTAGGTGCAACTGCGCCACTTGACTGCGAGAACTAAAAGCTCAAGCAGCCTTAACCTCCCTATGAAGGATTCCAAAAAGATGGTATATTGGCTTTCAAGGCCAGTGAATTAAAATTCAGCAATTCTTCTAGGTTTGTGCCGTGTCTTGTGTGGGGTTTCACCTAGGACACCAAGCTGGCTCATCGGCGGGCTCTCGGTGTCTCCGCCCGGACCCCCACAGGAGTGACGAACTGCGCGCCACCTCCCTTAATATTAGGTGCAACTGCGCCACTTGACTGCGAGAGCTAAAAGCTCAAGCAGCCTTAACCTCCCTATGAAGGATTCCAAAAAGACGGTATATTGGCTTTCACGGCCAGTGAATTAAAATTCAGCAATCCTTCTAGGTTTGTGCCGTGTCATGTGTGGGGTTTCGCCTAGGACACCAAGCTGGCTCATCGGCGGGCTCTTGGTGTCTCCGCTCGGACCCCCACAGGAGTGAGAACTGCGCGCCACCTCCCATTATATTAGGTGCAACTGCACCACTTGACTGCGAGAACTAAAAGCTCAAGCAGCCTTAACCTCCCTATGAAGGCTTCCAAAAAGATGGTATATTGCCTTTCACGGCCAGTGAATTAGAATTCAGCAATTCTTCTAGGTTTGTGCCGTGTCTTGTGTGGGGTTTCGCCTAGGACTCCAAGCTGGCTCATCGGCGGGCTCTTGGAGTCTCCGCCCGGACCCCCACATGAGTGACGAACTGCGCGCCACCTCCCTTTATATTAGGTGCAACTGCACCACTTGACTGCGAGAACTAAAAGCTCAAGCAGCCTTAACCTCCCTATGAAAGCTTCCAAAAAGATGGTATATTGGCTTTCACGGCCAGTGAATTAAAATTCAGCAATTCTTCTAGGTTTGTGCCGTGTCTTGTGTGGGATTTCGCCTAGGACACCAAGCTGGTTCATCGGCGGGCTCTTGGTGTCTCCGCCCGCACCCCCACAGGAGTGTCGAACTGTGCGCCACCTCCCTTTATATTAGGTGCAACTGCACCACTTGACTGCGAGAACTAAAAGCTCAAGCAGCCTTAACCTCCCTATGAAGGATTCCAAAAAGACGGTATATTGGCTTTCACGGCCAGTGAATTAAAATTCAGCAATTCTTCTAGGTTTGTGCCGTGTCTTGTGTGGGGTTTCGCCTAGGACACCAAGCTGGCTCATCGGCGGGCTCTTGGTGTCTCCGCCCGGACCCCCACAGGAGTGATGAATGCGCGCCACCTCCCTTTATATTAGGTGCAACTGCACCACTTGACTGCGAGAACTAAAAGCTCAAGCAGCCTTAACCTCCCTATGAAGGCTTCCAAAAAGATGGTATATTGGCTTTCACGGCCAGTGAATTAAAATTCAGCAAGACTTCTAGGTTTGTGCCTTGTCATGTGTGGGGTTTCGCCTAGGACACCAAACTGGCTCATCGGCGGGCTCTTGGTGTCTCCGCCCGGACCCCCGGAGTGACGAACTGCGCGCACCCCCACTTTATATTAGGTGCAACTACGCCATTTGACTGCGAGAACTAAAAGCTCAAGCAGCCTTAACCTCCCTATGAAGGATTCCAAAAAGATGGTACATGGGCTTTCACGGCCAGTGAATTAAAATTCAGCAATTCTTCTAGGTTTGTGCCGTGTCTTGTGTGGGGTTTCGCCTAGGACACCAAGCTGGCTCATCGGCGGGCTCTTGGTGTCTCTGCCCGGACCCCCAAAGGAGTGACGAACTGCGCGCCACCTCCCTTTATATTAGGTGCAACTGCGCCACTTGACTGCGAGAACTAAAAGCTCAAGCAGCCTTAACCTCCCTATGAAGGATTCCAAAAAGATGGTACATGGGCTTTCACGGCCAGTGAATTAAAATTCAGCAATTCTTCTAGGTTTGTGCCGTGTCTTGTGTGGGGTTTCGCCTAGGACACCAAGCTGGCTCATCGGCGGGCTCTTGGAGTCTCCGCCCGGACCCCCACATGAGTGACGAACTGCGCGCCACCTCCCTTTATATTAGGTGCAACTGCACCACTTGACTGCGAGAACTAAAAGCTCAAGCAGCCTTAACCTCCCTATGAAGGCTTCCAAAAAGATGGTATATTGGCTTTCACGGCCAGTGAATTAAAATTCAGCAATTCTTCTAGGTTTGTGGTAAGCCTCCGTGGCTTAGGCGGCAGCACGCCGGCCTCTCGCCGCTGGGCCCGGGTTCAAATCCCGGTCACTCCATGTGAGATCTGTGCTGGACAAAACGGAGGCAGACAGGTTTTTCTCCGGGTACTCCGGTTTTCCCTGTCAAAATTTCATTCCAGCAACACTCTCCACTATCATTTCATTTCATCTGTCATTCATTTAATCATTGCCCCAGAGGAGTGCGTCAGGCCTCGGCAGCCGGCACACTTCATATCCTCGCCGCTAGATGGGGGCTTCATTCATTCCATTCCTGACCCGGTCGGAGACTGGAAGCAGGCTGTGGATTTTCATTTTCTTCTAGGTTTGTGCCGTGTCTTGGGTGGGGTTTCGCCTAGGACACCAAGCTGGCTCATCGGCGGGCTCTTGGTGTCTCCGCCCGGACCCCCACAGGAGTGACGAACTGCGCGCCACCTCCCTTTATATTAGGTGCAACTGCACCACTTGACTGCGAGAACTAAAAGCTCAAGCAGCCTTAACCTCCCTATGAAGGCTTCCAAAAAGATGGTATATTGGCTTTCACGGCCAGTGAATTAAAATTCAGCAATTCTTCTAGGTTTGTGCCGTGTCTTGTGTGGGGTTTCGCCTAGGACACCAAGCTGGCTCATCGGCGGGCTCTTGGTGTCTCCGCCCGGACCCCCACAGGAGGGCGAACAGCGCGCCACCTCCCTTTATATTAGGTGCAACTGCACCACTTGACTGCGAGAACTAAAAGCTCAAGCAGCCTTAACCTCCCTATGAAGGCTTCCAAAAAGATGGTATATTGGCTTTCACGGCCAATGAATTAAAATTCAGCAATTCTTCTAGGTTAGTGCCGTGTCTTGTTTGGGGTTTCGCCTAGGACACCAAGCTGGCTCATCGGCGGGCTCTTGGTGTCTCCGCCCGGACCCCCACAGGAGTGACGAATTGCGCGCCACCTCCCTTTATATTAGGTGCAACTGCACCACTTGACTGCGAGAACTAAAAGCTCAAGCAGCCTTAACCTCCCTATGAAGGCTTCCAAAAAGATGGTATATTGGCTTTCACGGCCAGTGAATAAAAATTCAGCAAGTCTTCTAGGTTTGTGCCGTGTCTTGTGAGGGGTTTCGCCTAGGACACCAAGCTGGCTCATCGGCGGGCTCCTGGTGTCTCCGCCCGGAACCCCACAGGAGTGACGAACTGCCCGCCACCTCCCTTTATATTAGGTGCAACTGCGCCACTTGACTGCGAGAACTAAAAGCTCAAGCAGCCTTAACCTCCCTATGAAGGATTCCAAAAAGATGGTATATTGGCTTTCAAGGCCAGTGAATTAAAATTCAGCAATTCTTCTAGGTTTGTGCCGTGTCTTGTGTGGGGTTTCACCTAGGACACCAAGCTGGCTCATCGGCGGGCTCTCGGTGTCTCCGCCCGGATCCCCACAGGAGTGACGAACTGCGCGCCACCTCCCTTAATATTAGGTGCAACTGCGCCACTTGACTGCGAGAGCTAAAAGCTCAAGCAGCCTTAACCTCCCTATGAAGGATTCCAAAAAGACGGTATATTGGCTTTCACGGCCAGTGAATTAAAATTCAGCAATCCTTCTAGGTTTGTGCCGTGTCATGTGTGGGGTTTCGCCTAGGACACCAAGCTGGCTCATCGGCGGGCTCTTGGTGTCTCCGCTCGGACCCCCACAGGAGTGAGAACTGCGCGCCACCTCCCATTATATTAGGTGCAACTGCACCACTTGACTGCGAGAACTAAAAGCTCAAGCAGCCTTAACCTCCCTATGAAGGCTTCCAAAAAGATGGTATATTGCCTTTCACGGCCAGTGAATTAGAATTCAGCAATTCTTCTAGGTTTGTGCCGTGTCTTGTGTGGGGTTTCGCCTAGGACTCCAAGCTGGCTCATCGGCGGGCTCTTGGTGTCTCCGCCCGAACCCCCACAGGAGTGACGAACTGCGCGCCACCTCCCTTTATATAAGGTGCAACTGCACCACTTGACTGCGAGAACTAAAAGCTCAAGCAGCCTTAACCTCCCTATGAAGGCTCTCAAAAAAGATGGTATATTGGCTTTCACGGCCAGTGAACTAAAATTCAGCAATTTTTTTAGGTTTGCGCCGTGTCTTGTGTGGGGTTTCGCCTAGGACACCAAGCTGGCTCATCGGCGGGCACTTGGTGTCTCCGCCCGGACCCCCACAGGAGTGACGAACTGCGCGCCACCTCCCTTTATATTAGGTGCAACTGCACCACTTGACTGCGAGAACTAAAAGCTCAAGCAGCCTTAACCTCCCTATGAAGGCTTCCAAAAAGATGGTATATTGGCTTTCACGGCCAGTGAATTAAAATTCAGCAATTCTTCTAGGTTTGTGCCGTGTCTTGTGTGGGGTTTCGCCTAGGACACCAAGCTGGCTCATCGGCGGCTCTTGGTGTCTCTGCCCGGACCCCCAAAGGAGTGACGAACTGCGCGCCACCTCCCTTTATATTAGGTGCAACTGCGCCACTTGACTGTGAGAACTAAAAGCTCAAGCAGCCTTAACCTCCCTATGAAGGATTCCAAAAAGATGGTATATTGGCTTTCACGGCCAGTGAATTAAAATTCAGCAATTCTTCTAGGTTTGTGCCGTGTCTTGTGTGGGATTTCGCCTAGGACACCAAGCTGGCTCATCGGCGGGCTCTTGGTGTCTCCGCCCGCACCCCCACAGGAGTGACGAACTGCGCGCCACCTCCCTTTATATTAGGTGCAACTGCACCACTTGACAGCGAGAACTAAAAGCTCAAGCAGCCTTAACCTCCCTATGAAGGCTTCCAAAAAAATGGTATATTGGCATTCACGGCCAGTGAATTAAAATTCAGCAATTCTTCTAGGTTTGTGCCGTGTCTTGTGTGGGGTATCGCCTAGGACACCAAGCTGGTTCATCGGCGGGCTCTTGGTGTCTCCGCCCGGACCCCCACAGGAGTGACATACTGCGCGCCCCCTCCCATTATATTATGTGCAACTGCACCACTTGACTGCGAGAACTAAAAGCTCAAGCAGCCTTAACCTCCCTATGAAGGCTTCCAAAAAGATGGTATATTGGTTTTCACGGCCAGTGAAATAAATTCAGCAATTCTTCTAGGTTTGTGCCGTGTCTTGTGAGGGGTTTCGCCTAGGACACCAAGCTGGCTCATCGGCGGGCTCTTGGTGTCTCCGCCCGGACCCCCACAGGAGTGACGAACTGCGCGCCACCTCCCTTTATATTAGGTGCAACTGCACCACTTGACTGCGAGAACTAAAAGCTCAAGCAGCCTTAACCTCCCTATGAAAGCTTCCAAAAAGATGGTATATTGGCTTTCACGGCCAGTGAATTAAAATTCAGCAATTCTTCTAGGTTTGTGCCGTGTCTTGTGTGGGGTTTCGCCTAGGACACCAAGCTGGCTCATCGGCGGGCTCTTGGTGTCTCCGCCCGGACCCCCACAGGAGGGCGAACAGCGCGCCACCTCCCTTTATATTAGGTGCAACTGCACCACTTGACTGCGAGAACTAAAAGCTCAAGCAGCCTTAACCTCCCTATGAAGGCTTCCAAAAAGATGGTATATTGGCTTTCACGGCCAATGAATTAAAATTCAGCAATTCTTCTAGGTTAGTGCCGTGTCTTGTTTGGGGTTTCGCCTAGGACACCAAGCTGGCTCATCGGCGGGCTCTTGGTGTCTCCGCCCGGACCCCCACAGGAGTGACATACTGCGCGCCCCCTCCCATTATATTATGTGCAACTGCACCACTTGACTGCGAGAACTAAAAGCTCAAGCAGCCTTAACCTCCCTATCAAGGCTTCCAAAAAGATGGTATATTGGCTTTCACGGCCAGTGAATTAAAATTCAGCAATTCTTCTAGGTTTGTGCCGTGTCTTGTGTGGGGTTTCGCCTAGGACACCAAGCTGGCTCATCGGCGGGCTCTTGGTGTCTCCGCCCGGCCCCCCACAGGAGGGCGAACAGCGCGCCACCTCCCTTTATATTAGGTGCAACTGCACCACTTGACTGCGAGAACTAAAAGCTCAAGCAGCCTTAACCTCCCTATGAAGGCTTCCAAAAAGATGGTATATTGGCTTTCACGGCCAATGAATTAAAATTCAGCAATTCTTCTAGGTTAGTGCCGTGTCTTGTTTGGGGTTTCGCCTAGGACACCACGCTGGCTCATCGGCGGGCTCTTGGTGTCTCCGCCCGGACCCCCACAGGAGTGACGAACTGCGCGCCACCTCCCTTTATATTAGGTGCAACTGCGCCACTTGACTGCGAGAACTAAAAGCTCAAGCAGCCTTAACCTCCCTATGAAGGCTTCCAAAAAGATGGTATATTGGCTTTCACGGCCAGTGAATAAAAATTCAGCAAGTCTTCTAGGTTTGTGCCGTGTCTTGTGAGGGGTTTCGCCTAGGACACCAAGCTGGCTCATCGGCGGGCTCCTGGTGTCTCCGCCCGGAACCCCACAGGAGTGACGAACTGCGCGCCACCTCCCTTTATATTAGGTGCAACTGCGCCACTTGACTGCGAGAACTAAAAGCTCAAGCAGCCTTAACCTCCCTATGAAGGATTCCAAAAAGATGGTATATTGGCTTTCAAGGCCAGTGAATTAAAATTCAGCAATTCTTCTAGGTTTGTGCCGTGTCTTGTGTGGGGTTTCACCTAGGACACCAAGCTGGCTCATCGGCGGGCTCTCGGTGTCTCCGCCCGGACCCCCACAGGAGTGACGAACTGCGCGCCACCTCCCTTAATATTAGGTGCAACTGCGCCACTTGACTGCGAGAGCTAAAAGCTCAAGCAGCCTTAACCTCCCTATGAAGGATTCCAAAAAGACGGTATATTGGCTTTCACGGCCAGTGAATTAAAATTCAGCAATCCTTCTAGGTTTGTGCCGTGTCATGTGTGGGGTTTCGCCTAGGACACCAAGCTGGCTCATCGGCGGGCTCTTGGTGTCTCCGCTCGGACCCCCACAGGAGTGAGAACTGCGCGCCACCTCCCATTATATTAGGTGCAACTGCACCACTTGACTGCGAGAACTAAAAGCTCAAGCAGCCTTAACCTCCCTATGAAGGCTTCCAAAAAGATGGTATATTGCCTTTCACGGCCAGTGAATTAGAATTCAGCAATTCTTCTAGGTTTGTGCCGTGTCTTGTGTGGGGTTTCGCCTAGGACTCCAAGCTGGCTCATCGGCGGGCTCTTGGAGTCTCCGCCCGGACCCCCACATGAGTGACGAACTGCGCGCCACCTCCCTTTATATTAGGTGCAACTGCACCACTTGACTGCGAGAACTAAAAGCTCAAGCAGCCTTAACCTCCCTATGAAAGCTTCCAAAAAGATGGTATATTGGCTTTCACGGCCAGTGAATTAAAATTCAGCAATTCTTCTAGGTTTGTGCCGTGTCTTGTGTGGGATTTCGCCTAGGACACCAAGCTGGTTCATCGGCGGGCTCTTGGTGTCTCCGCCCGCACCCCCACAGGAGTGACGAACTGTGCGCCACCTCCCTTTATATTAGGTGCAACTGCACCACTTGACTGCGAGAACTAAAAGCTCAAGCAGCCTTAACCTCCCTATGAAGGATTCCAAAAAGACGGTATATTGGCTTTCACGGCCAGTGAATTAAAATTCAGCAATTCTTCTAGGTTTGTGCCGTGTCTTGTGTGGGGTTTCGCCTAGGACACCAAGCTGGCTCATCGGCGGGCTCTTGGTGTCTCCGCCCGGACCCCCACAGGAGTGATGAATGCGCGCCACCTCCCTTTATATTAGGTGCAACTGCACCACTTGACTGCGAGAACTAAAAGCTCAAGCAGCCTTAACCTCCCTATGAAGGCTTCCAAAAAGATGGTATATTGGCTTTCACGGCCAGTGAATTAAAATTCAGCAAGACTTCTAGGTTTGTGCCTTGTCATGTGTGGGGTTTCGCCTAGGACACCAAACTGGCTCATCGGCGGGCTCTTGGTGTCTCCGCCCGGACCCCCGGAGTGACGAACTGCGCGCACCCCCACTTTATATTAGGTGCAACTACGCCATTTGACTGCGAGAACTAAAAGCTCAAGCAGCCTTAACCTCCCTATGAAGGATTCCAAAAAGATGGTACATGGGCATTCACGGCCAGTGAATTAAAATTCAGCAATTCTTCTAGGTTTGTGCCGTGTCTTGTGTGGGGTTTCGCCTAGGACACCAAGCTGGCTCATCGGCGGGCTCTTGGTGTCTCTGCCCGGACCCCCAAAGGAGTGACGAACTGCGCGCCACCTCCCTTTATATTAGGTGCAACTGCGCCACTTGACTGCGAGAACTAAAAGCTCAAGCAGCCTTAACCTCCCTATGAAGGATTCCGAAAAGATGGTACATGGGCTTTCACGGCCAGTGAATTAAAATTCAGCAATTCTTCTAGGTTTGTGCCGTGTCTTGTGTGGGGTTTCGCCTAGGACACCAAGCAGGCTCATCGGCGGGCTCTTGGAGTCTCCGCCCGGACCCCCACATGAGTGACGAACTGCGCGCCACCTCCCTTTATATTAGGTGCAACTGCACCACTTGACAGCGAGAACTAAAAGCTCAAGCAGCCTTAACCTCCCTATGAAGGCTTCCAAAAAGATGGTATATTGGCTTTCACGGCCAGTGAATTAAAATTCAGCAATTCTTCTAGGTTTGTGCCGTGTCTTGTGTGGGGTTTCGCCTAGGACACCAAGCTGGCTCATCGGCGGCTCTTGGTGTCTCTGCCCGGACCCCCAAAGGAGTGACGAACTGAGCGCCACCTCCCTTTATATTAGGTGGAACTGCACCACTTGACTGCGAGAACTAAAAGCTCAAGCAGCCTTAACCTCCCTATGAAGGCTTCCAAAAAGATGGTATATTGGCTTTCACGGCCAGTGAATTAAAATTCAGCAATTCTTCTAGATTTGTGCCGAGTCTTGTGTGGAGTTTCGCCTAGGACACGAAGCTGGCTCATCGGCGGGCTCTTGGTGTCTACGCCCGGAGCCCCACAGGAGTGACGAACTGCGCGCCACCTCCCTTTATATTAGGTGCAGCTGCGCCACTTGACTGCGAGAACTAAAAGCTCAAGCAGCCTTAACCTCCCTATGAAGGATTCCAAAAAGACGGTATATTGGCTTTCACGGCCAGTGAATTAAAATTCAGCAATTCTTCTAGGTTTGTGCCGAGTCTTGTGTGGGGTTTCGCCTAGGACACCAAGCTGGCTCATCGGCGGGCTCTTGGTGTCTCCGCCCGAACCCCCACAGGAGTGACGAACTGCGCGCCACCTCCCTTTATATCAGGTGCAACTGCACCACTTGACTGCGAGAACTAAAAGCTCAAGCAGCCTTAACCTCCCTATGAAGGCTTTCAAAAAAGATGGTATATTGGCTTTCACGGCCAGTGAATTAAAATTCAGCAATTCTTTTAGGTTTGCGCCGTGTCTTGTGTGGGGTTTCGCCTAGGACACCAAGCTGGCTCATCGGCGGGCTCTTGGTGTCTCCGCCCGGACCCCCAAAGGAGTGACGAACTGCGCGCCACCTCCCTTTATATTAGGTGCAACTGCGCCACTTGACTGTGAGAACTAAAAGCTCAAGCAGCCTTAACCTCCCTATGAAGGATTCCAAAAAGATGGTACATGGGCTTTCACGGCCAGTGAATTAAAATTCAGCAATTCTTCTAGGTTTGTGCCGTGTCTTGTGTGGGGTTTAGCCTAGGACATCAAGCTGGCTCATCGGCGGGCTCTTGGAGTCTCCGCCCGGACCCCCACATGAGTGACGAACTGCGCGCCACCTCCCTTTATATTAGGTGCAACTGCACCACTTGACTGCGAGAACTAAAAGCTCAAGCAGCCTTAACCTCCCTATGAAAGCTTCCAAAAAGATGGTATATTGGCTTTCACGGCCAGTGAATTAAAATTCAGCAATTCTTCTAGGTTTGTGCCGTGTCTTGTGTGGGATTTCGCCTAGGACACCAAGCTGGTTCATCGGCGGGCTCTTGGTGTCTCCGCCCGCACCCCCACAGGAGTGACGAACTGTGCGCCACCTCCCTTTATATTAGGTGCAACTGCACCACTTGACTGCGAGAACTAAAAGCTCAAGCAGCCTTAACCTCCCTATGAAGGATTCCAAAAAGACGGTATATTGGCTTTCACGGCCAGTGAATTAAAATTCAGCAATTCTTCTAGGTTTGTGCCGTGTCTTGTGTGGGGTTTCGCCTAGGACACCAAGCTGGCTCATCGGCGGGCTCTTGGTGTCTCCGCCCGGACCCCCACAGGAGTGATGAATGCGCGCCACCTCCCTTTATATTAGGTGCAACTGCACCACTTGACTGCGAGAACTAAAAGCTCAAGCAGCCTTAACCTCCCTATGAAGGCTTCCAAAAAGATGGTATATTGGCTTTCACGGCCAGTGAATTAAAATTCAGCAAGACTTCTAGGTTTGTGCCTTGTCATGTGTGGGCTTTCGCCTAGGACACCAAACTGGCTCATCGGCGGGCTCTTGGTGTCTCCGCCCGGACCCCCGGAGTGACGAACTGCGCGCACCCCCACTTTATATTAGGTGCAACTACGCCATTTGACTGCGAGAACTAAAAGCTCAAGCAGCCTTAACCTCCCTATGAAGGATTCCAAAAAGATGGTACATGGGCTTTCACGGCCAGTGAATTAAAATTCAGCAATTCTTCTAGGTTTGTGCCGTGTCTTGTGTGGGGTTTCGCCTAGGACACCAAGCTGGCTCATCGGCGGGCTCTTGGTGTCTCTGCCCGGACCCCCAAAGGAGTGACGAACTGCGCGCCACCTCCCTTTATATTAGGTGCAACTGCGCCACTTGACTGCGAGAACTAAAAGCTCAAGCAGCCTTAACCTCCCTATGAAGGATTCCAAAAAGATGGTACATGGGCTTTCACGGCCAGTGAATTAAAATTCAGCAATTCTTCTAGGTTTGTGCCGTGTCTTGTGTGGGGTTTCGCCTAGGACACCAAGCTGGCTCATCGGCGGGCTCTTGGAGTCTCCGCCCGGACCCCCACATGAGTGACGAACTGCGCGCCACCTCCCTTTATATTAGGTGCAACTGCACCACTTGACTGCGAGAACTAAAAGCTCAAGCAGCCTTAACCTCCCTATGAAGGCTTCCAAAAAGATGGTATATTGGCTTTCACGGCCAGTGAATTAAAATTCAGCAATTCTTCTAGGTTTGTGGTAAGCCTCCGTGGCTTAGGCGGCAGCACGCCGGCCTCTCGCCGCTGGGCCCGGGTTCAAATCCCGGTCACTCCATGTGAGATCTGTGCTGGACAAAACGGAGGCAGACAGGTTTTTCTCCGGGTACTCCGGTTTTCCCTGTCAAAATTTCATTCCAGCAACACTCTCCACTATCATTTCATTTCATCTGTCATTCATTTAATCATTGCCCCAGAGGAGTGCGTCAGGCCTCGGCAGCCGGCACACTTCATATCCTCGCCGCTAGATGGGGGCTTCATTCATTCCATTCCTGACCCGGTCGGAGACTGGAAGCAGGCTGTGGATTTTCATTTTCTTCTAGGTTTGTGCCGTGTCTTGGGTGGGGTTTCGCCTAGGACACCAAGCTGGCTCATCGGCGGGCTCTTGGTGTCTCCGCCCGGACCCCCACAGGAGTGACGAACTGCGCGCCACCTCCCTTTATATTAGGTGCAACTGCACCACTTGACTGCGAGAACTAAAAGCTCAAGCAGCCTTAACCTCCCTATGAAGGCTTCCAAAAAGATGGTATATTGGCTTTCACGGCCAGTGAATTAAAATTCAGCAATTCTTCTAGGTTTGTGCCGTGTCTTGTGTGGGGTTTCGCCTAGGACACCAAGCTGGCTCATCGGCGGCTCTTGGTGTCTCTGCCCGGACCCCCAAAGGAGTGACGAACTGAGCGCCACCTCCCTTTATATTAGGTGGAACTGCACCACTTGACTGCGAGAACTAAAAGCTCAAGCAGCCTTAACCTCCCTATGAAGGCTTCCAAAAAGATGGTATATTGGCTTTCACGGCCAGTGAATTAAAATTCAGCAATTCTTCTAGATTTGTGCCGAGTCTTGTGTGGTGTTTCGCCTAGGACACCAAGCTGGCTCATCGGCGGGCTCTTGGTGTCTACGCCCGGAGCCCCACAGGAGTGACGAACTGCGCGCCACCTCCCTTTATATTAGGTGCAGCTGCGCCACTTGACTGCGAGAACTAAAAGCTCAAGCAGCCTTAACCTCCCTATGAAGGATTCCAAAAAGACGGTATATTGGCTTTCACGGCCAGTGAATTAAAATTCAGCAATTCTTCTAGGTTTGTGCCGAGTCTTGTGTGGGGTTTCGCCTAGGACACCAAGCTGGCTCATCGGCGGGCTCTTGGTGTCTCCGCCCGAACCCCCACAGGAGTGACGAACTGCGCGCCACCTCCCTTTATATCAGGTGCAACTGCACCACTTGACTGCGAGAACTAAAAGCTCAAGCAGCCTTAACCTCCCTATGAAGGCTTTCAAAAAAGATGGTATATTGGCTTTCACGGCCAGTGAATTAAAATTCAGCAATTCTTTTAGGTTTGCGCCGTGTCTTGTGTGGGGTTTCGCCTAGGACACCAAGCTGGCTCATCGGCGGGCTCTTGGTGTCTCCGCCCGGACCCCCAAAGGAGTGACGAACTGCGCGCCACCTCCCTTTATATTAGGTGCAACTGCGCCACTTGACTGTGAGAACTAAAAGCTCAAGCAGCCTTAACCTCCCTATGAAGGATTCCAAAAAGATGGTACATGGGCTTTCACGGCCAGTGAATTAAAATTCAGCAATTCTTCTAGGTTTGTGCCGTGTCTTGTGTGGGGTTTAGCCTAGGACATCAAGCTGGCTCATCGGCGGGCTCTTGGAGTCTCCGCCCGGACCCCCACATGAGTGACGAACTGCGCGCCACCTCCCTTTATATTAGGTGCAACTGCACCACTTGACTGCGAGAACTAAAAGCTCAAGCAGCCTTAACCTCCCTATGAAAGCTTCCAAAAAGATGGTATATTGGCTTTCACGGCCAGTGAATTAAAATTCAGCAATTCTTCTAGGTTTGTGCCGTGTCTTGTGTGGGATTTCGCCTAGGACACCAAGCTGGTTCATCGGCGGGCTCTTGGTGTCTCCGCCCGCACCCCCACAGGAGTGACGAACTGTGCGCCACCTCCCTTTATATTAGGTGCAACTGCACCACTTGACTGCGAGAACTAAAAGCTCAAGCAGCCTTAACCTCCCTATGAAGGATTCCAAAAAGACGGTATATTGGCTTTCACGGCCAGTGAATTAAAATTCAGCAATTCTTCTAGGTTTGTGCCGTGTCTTGTGTGGGGTTTCGCCTAGGACACCAAGCTGGCTCATCGGCGGGCTCTTGGTGTCTCCGCCCGGACCCCCACAGGAGTGATGAATGCGCGCCACCTCCCTTTATATTAGGTGCAACTGCACCACTTGACTGCGAGAACTAAAAGCTCAAGCAGCCTTAACCTCCCTATGAAGGCTTCCAAAAAGATGGTATATTGGCTTTCACGGCCAGTGAATTAAAATTCAGCAAGACTTCTAGGTTTGTGCCTTGTCATGTGTGGGCTTTCGCCTAGGACACCAAACTGGCTCATCGGCGGGCTCTTGGTGTCTCCGCCCGGACCCCCGGAGTGACGAACTGCGCGCACCCCCACTTTATATTAGGTGCAACTACGCCATTTGACTGCGAGAACTAAAAGCTCAAGCAGCCTTAACCTCCCTATGAAGGATTCCAAAAAGATGGTACATGGGCTTTCACGGCCAGTGAATTAAAATTCAGCAATTCTTCTAGGTTTGTGCCGTGTCTTGTGTGGGGTTTCGCCTAGGACACCAAGCTGGCTCATCGGCGGGCTCTTGGTGTCTCTGCCCGGACCCCCAAAGGAGTGACGAACTGCGCGCCACCTCCCTTTATATTAGGTGCAACTGCGCCACTTGACTGCGAGAACTAAAAGCTCAAGCAGCCTTAACCTCCCTATGAAGGATTCCAAAAAGATGGTACATGGGCTTTCACGGCCAGTGAATTAAAATTCAGCAATTCTTCTAGGTTTGTGCCGTGTCTTGTGTGGGGTTTCGCCTAGGACACCAAGCTGGCTCATCGGCGGGCTCTTGGAGTCTCCGCCCGGACCCCCACATGAGTGACGAACTGCGCGCCACCTCCCTTTATATTAGGTGCAACTGCACCACTTGACTGCGAGAACTAAAAGCTCAAGCAGCCTTAACCTCCCTATGAAGGCTTCCAAAAAGATGGTATATTGGCTTTCACGGCCAGTGAATTAAAATTCAGCAATTCTTCTAGGTTTGTGGTAAGCCTCCGTGGCTTAGGCGGCAGCACGCCGGCCTCTCGCCGCTGGGCCCGGGTTCAAATCCCGGTCACTCCATGTGAGATCTGTGCTGGACAAAACGGAGGCAGACAGGTTTTTCTCCGGGTACTCCGGTTTTCCCTGTCAAAATTTCATTCCAGCAACACTCTCCACTATCATTTCATTTCATCTGTCATTCATTTAATCATTGCCCCAGAGGAGTGCGTCAGGCCTCGGCAGCCGGCACACTTCATATCCTCGCCGCTAGATGGGGGCTTCATTCATTCCATTCCTGACCCGGTCGGAGACTGGAAGCAGGCTGTGGATTTTCATTTTCTTCTAGGTTTGTGCCGTGTCTTGGGTGGGGTTTCGCCTAGGACACCAAGCTGGCTCATCGGCGGGCTCTTGGTGTCTCCGCCCGGACCCCCACAGGAGTGACGAACTGCGCGCCACCTCCCTTTATATTAGGTGCAACTGCACCACTTGACTGCGAGAACTAAAAGCTCAAGCAGCCTTAACCTCCCTATGAAGGCTTCCAAAAAGATGGTATATTGGCTTTCACGGCCAGTGAATTAAAATTCAGCAATTCTTCTAGGTTTGTGCCGTGTCTTGTGTGGGGTTTCGCCTAGGACACCAAGCTGGCTCATCGGCGGGCTCTTGGTGTCTCCGCCCGGACCCCCACAGGAGGGCGAACAGCGCGCCACCTCCCTTTATATTAGGTGCAACTGCACCACTTGACTGCGAGAACTAAAAGCTCAAGCAGCCTTAACCTCCCTATGAAGGCTTCCAAAAAGATGGTATATTGGCTTTCACGGCCAATGAATTAAAATTCAGCAATTCTTCTAGGTTAGTGCCGTGTCTTGTTTGGGGTTTCGCCTAGGACACCAAGCTGGCTCATCGGCGGGCTCTTGGTGTCTCCGCCCGGACCCCCACAGGAGTGACGAATTGCGCGCCACCTCCCTTTATATTAGGTGCAACTGCACCACTTGACTGCGAGAACTAAAAGCTCAAGCAGCCTTAACCTCCCTATGAAGGCTTCCAAAAAGATGGTATATTGGCTTTCACGGCCAGTGAATAAAAATTCAGCAAGTCTTCTAGGTTTGTGCCGTGTCTTGTGAGGGGTTTCGCCTAGGACACCAAGCTGGCTCATCGGCGGGCTCCTGGTGTCTCCGCCCGGAACCCCACAGGAGTGACGAACTGCGCGCCACCTCCCTTTATATTAGGTGCAACTGCGCCACTTGACTGCGAGAACTAAAAGCTCAAGCAGCCTTAACCTCCCTATGAAGGATTCCAAAAAGATGGTATATTGGCTTTCAAGGCCAGTGAATTAAAATTCAGCAATTCTTCTAGGTTTGTGCCGTGTCTTGTGTGGGGTTTCACCTAGGACACCAAGCTGGCTCATCGGCGGGCTCTCGGTGTCTCCGCCCGGACCCCCACAGGAGTGACGAACTGCGCGCCACCTCCCTTAATATTAGGTGCAACTGCGCCACTTGACTGCGAGAGCTAAAAGCTCAAGCAGCCTTAAC
Source organism: Meconema thalassinum (assembly GCA_946902985.2). NCBI lineage: Eukaryota > Metazoa > Arthropoda > Insecta > Orthoptera > Tettigoniidae > Meconema > Meconema thalassinum. The sequence goes on along the minus strand of OX336388.2, from coordinate 1,081,135,623 downwards.
CTCCCTATGAAGGATTCCAAAAAGACGGTATATTGGCTTTCACGGCCAGTGAATTAAAATTCAGCAATCCTTCTAGGTTTGTGCCGTGTCATGTGTGGGGTTTCGCCTAGGACACCAAGCTGGCTCATCGGCGGGCTCTTGGTGTCTCCGCTCGGACCCCCACAGGAGTGAGAACTGCGCGCCACCTCCCATTATATTAGGTGCAACTGCACCACTTGACTGCGAGAACTAAAAGCTCAAGCAGCCTTAACCTCCCTATGAAGGCTTCCAAAAAGATGGTATATTGCCTTTCACGGCCAGTGAATTAGAATTCAGCAATTCTTCTAGGTTTGTGCCGTGTCTTGTGTGGGGTTTCGCCTAGGACTCCAAGCTGGCTCATCGGCGGGCTCTTGGTGTCTCCGCCCGAACCCCCACAGGAGTGACGAACTGCGCGCCACCTCCCTTTATATCAGGTGCAACTGCACCACTTGACTGCGAGAACTAAAAGCTCAAGCAGCCTTAACCTCCCTATGAAGGATTCCGAAAAGATGGTACATGGGCTTTCACGGCCAGTGAATTAAAATTCAGCAATTCTTCTAGGTTTGTGCCGTGTCTTGTGTGGGGTTTCGCCTAGGACACCAAGCTGGCTCATCGGCGGGCTCTTGGAGTCTCCGCCCGGACCCCCACATGAGTGACGAACTGCGCGCCACCTCCCTTTATATTAGGTGCAACTGCACCACTTGACTGCGAGAACTAAAAGCTCAAGCAGCCTTAACCTCCCTATGAAGGCTTCCAAAAAGATGGTATATTGGCTTTCACGGCCAGTGAATTAAAATTCAGCAATTCTTCTAGGTTTGTGCCGTGTCTTGTGTGGGGTTTCGCCTAGGACACCAAGCTGGCTCATCGGCGGCTCTTGGTGTCTCTGCCCGGACCCCCAAAGGAGTGACGAACTGAGCGCCACCTCCCTTTATATTAGGTGGAACTGCACCACTTGACTGCGAGAACTAAAAGCTCAAGCAGCCTTAACCTCCCTATGAAGGCTTCCAAAAAGATGGTATATTGGCTTTCACGGCCAGTGAATTAAAATTCAGCAATTCTTCTAGATTTGTGCCGAGTCTTGTGTGGAGTTTCGCCTAGGACACCAAGCTGGCTCATCGGCGGGCTCTTGGTGTCTACGCCCGGAGCCCCACAGGAGTGACGAACTGCGCGCCACCTCCCTTTATATTAGGTGCAGCTGCGCCACTTGACTGCGAGAACTAAAAGCTCAAGCAGCCTTAACCTCCCTATGAAGGATTCCAAAAAGACGGTATATTGGCTTTCACGGCCAGTGAATTAAAATTCAGCAATTCTTCTAGGTTTGTGCCGAGTCTTGTGTGGGGTTTCGCCTAGGACACCAAGCTGGCTCATCGGCGGGCTCTTGGTGTCTCCGCCCGAACCCCCACATGAGTGACGAACTGCGCGCCACCTCCCTTTATATTAGGTGCAACTGCACCACTTGACTGCGAGAACTAAAAGCTCAAGCAGCCTTAACCTCCCTATGAAGGCTTCCAAAAAGATGGTATATTGGCTTTCACGGCCAGTGAATTAAAATTCAGCAATTCTTCTAGGTTTGTGGTAAGCCTCCGTGGCTTAGGCGGCAGCACGCCGGCCTCTCGCCGCTGGGCCCGGGTTCAAATCCCGGTCACTCCATGTGAGATCTGTGCTGGACAAAACGGAGGCAGACAGGTTTTTCTCCGGGTACTCCGGTTTTCCCTGTCAAAATTTCATTCCAGCAACACTCTCCACTATCATTTCATTTCATCTGTCATTCATTTAATCATTGCCCCAGAGGAGTGCGTCAGGCCTCGGCAGCCGGCACACTTCATATCCTCGCCGCTAGATGGGGGCTTCATTCATTCCATTCCTGACCCGGTCGGAGACTGGAAGCAGGCTGTGGATTTTCATTTTCTTCTAGGTTTGTGCCGTGTCTTGGGTGGGGTTTCGCCTAGGACACCAAGCTGGCTCATCGGCGGGCTCTTGGTGTCTCCGCCCGGACCCCCACAGGAGTGACGAACTGCGCGCCACCTCCCTTTATATTAGGTGCAACTGCACCACTTGACTGCGAGAACTAAAAGCTCAAGCAGCCTTAACCTCCCTATGAAGGCTTCCAAAAAGATGGTATATTGGCTTTCACGGCCAGTGAATTAAAATTCAGCAATTCTTCTAGGTTTGTGCCGTGTCTTGTGTGGGGTTTCGCCTAGGACACCAAGCTGGCTCATCGGCGGCTCTTGGTGTCTCTGCCCGGACCCCCAAAGGAGTGACGAACTGAGCGCCACCTCCCTTTATATTAGGTGGAACTGCACCACTTGACTGCGAGAACTAAAAGCTCAAGCAGCCTTAACCTCCCTATGAAGGCTTCCAAAAAGATGGTATATTGGCTTTCACGGCCAGTGAATTAAAATTCAGCAATTCTTCTAGATTTGTGCCGAGTCTTGTGTGGTGTTTCGCCTAGGACACCAAGCTGGCTCATCGGCGGGCTCTTGGTGTCTACGCCCGGAGCCCCACAGGAGTGACGAACTGCGCGCCACCTCCCTTTATATTAGGTGCAGCTGCGCCACTTGACTGCGAGAACTAAAAGCTCAAGCAGCCTTAACCTCCCTATGAAGGATTCCAAAAAGACGGTATATTGGCTTTCACGGCCAGTGAATTAAAATTCAGCAATTCTTCTAGGTTTGTGCCGAGTCTTGTGTGGGGTTTCGCCTAGGACACCAAGCTGGCTCATCGGCGGGCTCTTGGTGTCTCCGCCCGAACCCCCACAGGAGTGACGAACTGCGCGCCACCTCCCTTTATATCAGGTGCAACTGCACCACTTGACTGCGAGAACTAAAAGCTCAAGCAGCCTTAACCTCCCTATGAAGGCTTTCAAAAAAGATGGTATATTGGCTTTCACGGCCAGTGAATTAAAATTCAGCAATTCTTTTAGGTTTGCGCCGTGTCTTGTGTGGGGTTTCGCCTAGGACACCAAGCTGGCTCATCGGCGGGCTCTTGGTGTCTCCGCCCGGACCCCCAAAGGAGTGACGAACTGCGCGCCACCTCCCTTTATATTAGGTGCAACTGCGCCACTTGACTGTGAGAACTAAAAGCTCAAGCAGCCTTAACCTCCCTATGAAGGATTCCAAAAAGATGGTACATGGGCTTTCACGGCCAGTGAATTAAAATTCAGCAATTCTTCTAGGTTTGTGCCGTGTCTTGTGTGGGGTTTAGCCTAGGACATCAAGCTGGCTCATCGGCGGGCTCTTGGAGTCTCCGCCCGGACCCCCACATGAGTGACGAACTGCGCGCCACCTCCCTTTATATTAGGTGCAACTGCACCACTTGACTGCGAGAACTAAAAGCTCAAGCAGCCTTAACCTCCCTATGAAAGCTTCCAAAAAGATGGTATATTGGCTTTCACGGCCAGTGAATTAAAATTCAGCAATTCTTCTAGGTTTGTGCCGTGTCTTGTGTGGGATTTCGCCTAGGACACCAAGCTGGTTCATCGGCGGGCTCTTGGTGTCTCCGCCCGCACCCCCACAGGAGTGACGAACTGTGCGCCACCTCCCTTTATATTAGGTGCAACTGCACCACTTGACTGCGAGAACTAAAAGCTCAAGCAGCCTTAACCTCCCTATGAAGGATTCCAAAAAGACGGTATATTGGCTTTCACGGCCAGTGAATTAAAATTCAGCAATTCTTCTAGGTTTGTGCCGTGTCTTGTGTGGGGTTTCGCCTAGGACACCAAGCTGGCTCATCGGCGGGCTCTTGGTGTCTCCGCCCGGACCCCCACAGGAGTGATGAATGCGCGCCACCTCCCTTTATATTAGGTGCAACTGCACCACTTGACTGCGAGAACTAAAAGCTCAAGCAGCCTTAACCTCCCTATGAAGGCTTCCAAAAAGATGGTATATTGGCTTTCACGGCCAGTGAATTAAAATTCAGCAAGACTTCTAGGTTTGTGCCTTGTCATGTGTGGGCTTTCGCCTAGGACACCAAACTGGCTCATCGGCGGGCTCTTGGTGTCTCCGCCCGGACCCCCGGAGTGACGAACTGCGCGCACCCCCACTTTATATTAGGTGCAACTACGCCATTTGACTGCGAGAACTAAAAGCTCAAGCAGCCTTAACCTCCCTATGAAGGATTCCAAAAAGATGGTACATGGGCTTTCACGGCCAGTGAATTAAAATTCAGCAATTCTTCTAGGTTTGTGCCGTGTCTTGTGTGGGGTTTCGCCTAGGACACCAAGCTGGCTCATCGGCGGGCTCTTGGTGTCTCTGCCCGGACCCCCAAAGGAGTGACGAACTGCGCGCCACCTCCCTTTATATTAGGTGCAACTGCGCCACTTGACTGCGAGAACTAAAAGCTCAAGCAGCCTTAACCTCCCTATGAAGGATTCCAAAAAGATGGTACATGGGCTTTCACGGCCAGTGAATTAAAATTCAGCAATTCTTCTAGGTTTGTGCCGTGTCTTGTGTGGGGTTTCGCCTAGGACACCAAGCTGGCTCATCGGCGGGCTCTTGGAGTCTCCGCCCGGACCCCCACATGAGTGACGAACTGCGCGCCACCTCCCTTTATATTAGGTGCAACTGCACCACTTGACTGCGAGAACTAAAAGCTCAAGCAGCCTTAACCTCCCTATGAAGGCTTCCAAAAAGATGGTATATTGGCTTTCACGGCCAGTGAATTAAAATTCAGCAATTCTTCTAGGTTTGTGGTAAGCCTCCGTGGCTTAGGCGGCAGCACGCCGGCCTCTCGCCGCTGGGCCCGGGTTCAAATCCCGGTCACTCCATGTGAGATCTGTGCTGGACAAAACGGAGGCAGACAGGTTTTTCTCCGGGTACTCCGGTTTTCCCTGTCAAAATTTCATTCCAGCAACACTCTCCACTATCATTTCATTTCATCTGTCATTCATTTAATCATTGCCCCAGAGGAGTGCGTCAGGCCTCGGCAGCCGGCACACTTCATATCCTCGCCGCTAGATGGGGGCTTCATTCATTCCATTCCTGACCCGGTCGGAGACTGGAAGCAGGCTGTGGATTTTCATTTTCTTCTAGGTTTGTGCCGTGTCTTGGGTGGGGTTTCGCCTAGGACACCAAGCTGGCTCATCGGCGGGCTCTTGGTGTCTCCGCCCGGACCCCCACAGGAGTGACGAACTGCGCGCCACCTCCCTTTATATTAGGTGCAACTGCACCACTTGACTGCGAGAACTAAAAGCTCAAGCAGCCTTAACCTCCCTATGAAGGCTTCCAAAAAGATGGTATATTGGCTTTCACGGCCAGTGAATTAAAATTCAGCAATTCTTCTAGGTTTGTGCCGTGTCTTGTGTGGGGTTTCGCCTAGGACACCAAGCTGGCTCATCGGCGGGCTCTTGGTGTCTCCGCCCGGACCCCCACAGGAGGGCGAACAGCGCGCCACCTCCCTTTATATTAGGTGCAACTGCACCACTTGACTGCGAGAACTAAAAGCTCAAGCAGCCTTAACCTCCCTATGAAGGCTTCCAAAAAGATGGTATATTGGCTTTCACGGCCAATGAATTAAAATTCAGCAATTCTTCTAGGTTAGTGCCGTGTCTTGTTTGGGGTTTCGCCTAGGACACCAAGCTGGCTCATCGGCGGGCTCTTGGTGTCTCCGCCCGGACCCCCACAGGAGTGACGAATTGCGCGCCACCTCCCTTTATATTAGGTGCAACTGCACCACTTGACTGCGAGAACTAAAAGCTCAAGCAGCCTTAACCTCCCTATGAAGGCTTCCAAAAAGATGGTATATTGGCTTTCACGGCCAGTGAATAAAAATTCAGCAAGTCTTCTAGGTTTGTGCCGTGTCTTGTGAGGGGTTTCGCCTAGGACACCAAGCTGGCTCATCGGCGGGCTCCTGGTGTCTCCGCCCGGAACCCCACAGGAGTGACGAACTGCGCGCCACCTCCCTTTATATTAGGTGCAACTGCGCCACTTGACTGCGAGAACTAAAAGCTCAAGCAGCCTTAACCTCCCTATGAAGGATTCCAAAAAGATGGTATATTGGCTTTCAAGGCCAGTGAATTAAAATTCAGCAATTCTTCTAGGTTTGTGCCGTGTCTTGTGTGGGGTTTCACCTAGGACACCAAGCTGGCTCATCGGCGGGCTCTCGGTGTCTCCGCCCGGACCCCCACAGGAGTGACGAACTGCGCGCCACCTCCCTTAATATTAGGTGCAACTGCGCCACTTGACTGCGAGAGCTAAAAGCTCAAGCAGCCTTAACCTCCCTATGAAGGATTCCAAAAAGACGGTATATTGGCTTTCACGGCCAGTGAATTAAAATTCAGCAATCCTTCTAGGTTTGTGCCGTGTCATGTGTGGGGTTTCGCCTAGGACACCAAGCTGGCTCATCGGCGGGCTCTTGGTGTCTCCGCTCGGACCCCCACAGGAGTGAGAACTGCGCGCCACCTCCCATTATATTAGGTGCAACTGCACCACTTGACTGCGAGAACTAAAAGCTCAAGCAGCCTTAACCTCCCTATGAAGGCTTCCAAAAAGATGGTATATTGCCTTTCACGGCCAGTGAATTAGAATTCAGCAATTCTTCTAGGTTTGTGCCGTGTCTTGTGTGGGGTTTCGCCTAGGACTCCAAGCTGGCTCATCGGCGGGCTCTTGGTGTCTCCGCCCGAACCCCCACAGGAGTGACGAACTGCGCGCCACCTCCCTTTATATCAGGTGCAACTGCACCACTTGACTGCGAGAACTAAAAGCTCAAGCAGCCTTAACCTCCCTATGAAGGATTCCGAAAAGATGGTACATGGGCTTTCACGGCCAGTGAATTAAAATTCAGCAATTCTTCTAGGTTTGTGCCGTGTCTTGTGTGGGGTTTCGCCTAGGACACCAAGCTGGCTCATCGGCGGGCTCTTGGAGTCTCCGCCCGGACCCCCACATGAGTGACGAACTGCGCGCCACCTCCCTTTATATTAGGTGCAACTGCACCACTTGACTGCGAGAACTAAAAGCTCAAGCAGCCTTAACCTCCCTATGAAGGCTTCCAAAAAGATGGTATATTGGCTTTCACGGCCAGTGAATTAAAATTCAGCAATTCTTCTAGGTTTGTGCCGTGTCTTGTGTGGGGTTTCGCCTAGGACACCAAGCTGGCTCATCGGCGGCTCTTGGTGTCTCTGCCCGGACCCCCAAAGGAGTGACGAACTGAGCGCCACCTCCCTTTATATTAGGTGGAACTGCACCACTTGACTGCGAGAACTAAAAGCTCAAGCAGCCTTAACCTCCCTATGAAGGCTTCCAAAAAGATGGTATATTGGCTTTCACGGCCAGTGAATTAAAATTCAGCAATTCTTCTAGATTTGTGCCGAGTCTTGTGTGGAGTTTCGCCTAGGACACCAAGCTGGCTCATCGGCGGGCTCTTGGTGTCTACGCCCGGAGCCCCACAGGAGTGACGAACTGCGCGCCACCTCCCTTTATATTAGGTGCAGCTGCGCCACTTGACTGCGAGAACTAAAAGCTCAAGCAGCCTTAACCTCCCTATGAAGGATTCCAAAAAGACGGTATATTGGCTTTCACGGCCAGTGAATTAAAATTCAGCAATTCTTCTAGTTTTGTGCCGAGTCTTGTGTGGGGTTTCGCCTAGGACACCAAGCTGGCTCATCGGCGGGCTCTTGGTGTCTCCGCCCGAACCCCCACAGGAGTGACGAACTGCGCGCCACCTCCCTTTATATCAGGTGCAACTGCACCACTTGACTGCGAGAACTAAAAGCTCAAGCAGCCTTAACCTCCCTATGAAGGCTTCCAAAAAGATGGTATATTGGTTTTCACGGCCAGTGAATTAAAATTCAGCAATTCTTCTAGGTTTGTGCCGTGTCTTGTGAGGGGTTTCGCCTAGGACACCAAGCTGGCTCATCGGCGGGCTCTTGGTGTCTCCGCCCGGACCCCCACAGGAGTGACGAACTGCGCGCCACCTCCCTTTATATTAGGTGCAACTGCACCACTTGACTGCGAGAACTAAAAGCTCAAGCAGCCTTAACCTCCCTATGAAGGCTTCCAAAAAGATGGTATATTGGCTTTCACGGCCAGTGAATTAAAATTCAGCAATTCTTCTAGGTTTGTGCCGTGTCTTGTGTGGGGTTTCGCCTAGGACACCAAGCTGGCTCATCGGCGGGCTCTTGGTGTCTCCGCCCGGACCCCCACAGGAGGGCGAACAGCGCGCCACCTCCCTTTATATTAGGTGCAACTGCACCACTTGACTGCAAGAACTAAAAGCTCAAGCAGCCTTAACCTCCCTATGAAGGCTTCCAAAAATATGGTATATTGGCTTTCACGGCCAATGAATTAAAATTCAGCAATTCTTCTAGGTTAGTGCCGTGTCTTGTTTGGGGTTTCGCCTAGGACACCAAGCTGGCTCATCGGCGGGCTCTTGGCGTCTCCGCCCGGACCCCCACAGGAGTGACATACTGCGCGCCCCCTCCCATTATATTATGTGCAACTGCACCACTTGACTGCGAGAACTAAAAGCTCAAGCAGCCTTAACCTCCCTATGAAGGCTTCCAAAAAGATGGTATATTGGCTTTCACGGCCAGTGAATTAAAATTCAGCAATTCTTCTAGATTTGTGCCGAGTCTTGTGTGGAGTTTCGCCTAGGACACCAAGCTGGCTCATCGGCGGGCTCTTGGTGTCTCCGCCCGGAGCCCCACAGGAGTGACGAACTGCGCGCCACCTCCCTTTATATTAGGTGCAACTGCGCCACTTGACTGCGAGAACTAAAAGCTCAAGCAGCCTTAACCTCCCTATGAAGGCTTCCAAAAAGATGGTATATTGGTTTTCACGGCCAGTGAATTAAAATTCAGCAATTCTTCTAGGTTTGTGCCGTGTCTTGTGTGGGGTATCGCCTAGGACACCAAGCTGGTTCATCGGCGGGCTCTTGGTGTCTCCGCCCGGACCCCCACAGGAGTGACATACTGCGCGCCCCCTCCCATTATATTATGTGCAACTGCACCACTTGACTGCGAGAACTAAAAGCTCAAGCAGCCTTAACCTCCCTATGAAGGCTTCCAAAAAGATGGTATATTGGTTTTCACGGCCAGTGAATTAAAATTCAGCAATTCTTCTAGGTTTGTGCCGTGTCTTGTGAGGGGTTTCGCCTAGGACACCAAGCTGGCTCATCGGCGGGCTCTTGGTGTCTCCGCCCGGACCCCCACAGGAGTGACGAACTGCGCGCCACCTCCCTTTATATTAGGTGCAACTGCACCACTTGACTGCGAGAACTAAAAGCTCAAGCAGCCTTAACCTCCCTATGAAGGCTTCCAAAAAGATGGTATATTGGCTTTCACGGCCAGTGAATTAAAATTCAGCAATTCTTCTAGGTTTGTGCCGTGTCTTGTGTGGGGTTTCGCCTAGGACACCAAGCTGGCTCATCGGCGGGCTCTTGGTGTCTCCGCCCGGACCCCCACAGGAGGGCGAACAGCGCGCCACCTCCCTTTATATTAGGTGCAACTGCACCACTTGACTGCGAGAACTAAAAGCTCAAGCAGCCTTAACCTCCCTATGAAGGCTTCCAAAAAGATGGTATATTGGCTTTCACGGCCAATGAATTAAAATTCAGCAATTCTTCTAGGTTAGTGCCGTGTCTTGTTTGGGGTTTCGCCTAGGACACCAAGCTGGCTCATCGGCGGGCTCTTGGTGTCTCCGCCCGGACCCCCACAGGAGTGACATACTGCGCGCCCCCTCCCATTATATTATGTGCAACTGCACCACTTGACTGCGAGAACTAAAAGCTCAAGCAGCCTTAACCTCCCTATCAAGGCTTCCAAAAAGATGGTATATTGGCTTTCACGGCCAGTGAATTAAAATTCAGCAATTCTTCTAGGTTTGTGCCGTGTCTTGTGTGGGGTTTCGCCTAGGACACCAAGCTGGCTCATCGGCGGGCTCTTGGTGTCTCCGCCCGGACCCCCACAGGAGGGCGAACAGCGCGCCACCTCCCTTTATATTAGGTGCAACTGCACCACTTGACTGCGAGAACTAAAAGCTCAAGCAGCCTTAACCTCCCTATGAAGGCTTCCAAAAAGATGGTATATTGGCTTTCACGGCCAATGAATTAAAATTCAGCAATTCTTCTAGGTTAGTGCCGTGTCTTGTTTGGGGTTTCGCCTAGGACACCACGCTGGCTCATCGGCGGGCTCTTGGTGTCTCCGCCCGGACCCCCACAGGAGTGACGAATTGCGCGCCACCTCCCTTTATATTAGGTGCAACTGCACCACTTGACTGCGAGAACTAAAAGCTCAAGCAGCCTTAACCTCCCTATGAAGGCTTCCAAAAAGATGGTATATTGGCTTTCACGGCCAGTGAATAAAAATTCAGCAAGTCTTCTAGGTTTGTGCCGTGTCTTGTGAGGGGTTTCGCCTAGGACACCAAGCTGGCTCATCGGCGGGCTCCTGGTGTCTCCGCCCGGAACCCCACAGGAGTGACGAACTGCGCGCCACCTCCCTTTATATTAGGTGCAACTGCGCCACTTGACTGCGAGAACTAAAAGCTCAAGCAGCCTTAACCTCCCTATGAAGGATTCCAAAAAGATGGTATATTGGCTTTCAAGGCCAGTGAATTAAAATTCAGCAATTCTTCTAGGTTTGTGCCGTGTCTTGTGTGGGGTTTCACCTAGGACACCAAGCTGGCTCATCGGCGGGCTCTCGGTGTCTCCGCCCGGACCCCCACAGGAGTGACGAACTGCGCGCCACCTCCCTTAATATTAGGTGCAACTGCGCCACTTGACTGCGAGAGCTAAAAGCTCAAGCAGCCTTAACCTCCCTATGAAGGATTCCAAAAAGACGGTATATTGGCTTTCACGGCCAGTGAATTAAAATTCAGCAATCCTTCTAGGTTTGTGCCGTGTCATGTGTGGGGTTTCGCCTAGGACACCAAGCTGGCTCATCGGCGGGCTCTTGGTGTCTCCGCTCGGACCCCCACAGGAGTGAGAACTGCGCGCCACCTCCCATTATATTAGGTGCAACTGCACCACTTGACTGCGAGAACTAAAAGCTCAAGCAGCCTTAACCTCCCTATGAAGGCTTCCAAAAAGATGGTATATTGCCTTTCACGGCCAGTGAATTAGAATTCAGCAATTCTTCTAGGTTTGTGCCGTGTCTTGTGTGGGGTTTCGCCTAGGACTCCAAGCTGGCTCATCGGCGGGCTCTTGGAGTCTCCGCCCGGACCCCCACATGAGTGACGAACTGCGCGCCACCTCCCTTTATATTAGGTGCAACTGCACCACTTGACTGCGAGAACTAAAAGCTCAAGCAGCCTTAACCTCCCTATGAAAGCTTCCAAAAAGATGGTATATTGGCTTTCACGGCCAGTGAATTAAAATTCAGCAATTCTTCTAGGTTTGTGCCGTGTCTTGTGTGGGATTTCGCCTAGGACACCAAGCTGGTTCATCGGCGGGCTCTTGGTGTCTCCGCCCGCACCCCCACAGGAGTGACGAACTGTGCGCCACCTCCCTTTATATTAGGTGCAACTGCACCACTTGACTGCGAGAACTAAAAGCTCAAGCAGCCTTAACCTCCCTATGAAGGATTCCAAAAAGACGGTATATTGGCTTTCACGGCCAGTGAATTAAAATTCAGCAATTCTTCTAGGTTTGTGCCGTGTCTTGTGTGGGGTTTCGCCTAGGACACCAAGCTGGCTCATCGGCGGGCTCTTGGTGTCTCCGCCCGGACCCCCACAGGAGTGATGAATGCGCGCCACCTCCCTTTATATTAGGTGCAACTGCACCACTTGACTGCGAGAACTAAAAGCTCAAGCAGCCTTAACCTCCCTATGAAGGCTTCCAAAAAGATGGTATATTGGCTTTCACGGCCAGTGAATTAAAATTCAGCAAGACTTCTAGGTTTGTGCCTTGTCATGTGTGGGGTTTCGCCTAGGACACCAAACTGGCTCATCGGCGGGCTCTTGGTGTCTCCGCCCGGACCCCCGGAGTGACGAACTGCGCGCACCCCCACTTTATATTAGGTGCAACTACGCCATTTGACTGCGAGAACTAAAAGCTCAAGCAGCCTTAACCTCCCTATGAAGGATTCCAAAAAGATGGTACATGGGCATTCACGGCCAGTGAATTAAAATTCAGCAATTCTTCTAGGTTTGTGCCGTGTCTTGTGTGGGGTTTCGCCTAGGACACCAAGCTGGCTCATCGGCGGGCTCTTGGTGTCTCTGCCCGGACCCCCAAAGGAGTGACGAACTGCGCGCCACCTCCCTTTATATTAGGTGCAACTGCGCCACTTGACTGCGAGAACTAAAAGCTCAAGCAGCCTTAACCTCCCTATGAAGGATTCCGAAAAGATGGTACATGGGCTTTCACGGCCAGTGAATTAAAATTCAGCAATTCTTCTAGGTTTGTGCCGTGTCTTGTGTGGGGTTTCGCCTAGGACACCAAGCTGGCTCATCGGCGGGCTCTTGGAGTCTCCGCCCGGACCCCCACATGAGTGACGAACTGCGCGCCACCTCCCTTTATATTAGGTGCAACTGCACCACTTGACTGCGAGAACTAAAAGCTCAAGCAGCCTTAACCTCCCTATGAAGGCTTCCAAAAAGATGGTATATTGGCTTTCACGGCCAGTGAATTAAAATTGAGCAATTCTTCTAGGTTTGTGCCGTGTCTTGTGTGGGGTTTCGCCTAGGACACCAAGCTGGCTCATCGGCGGCTCTTGGTGTCTCTGCCCGGACCCCCAAAGGAGTGACGAACTGAGCGCCACCTCCCTTTATATTAGGTGGAACTGCACCACTTGACTGCGAGAACTAAAAGCTCAAGCAGCCTTAACCTCCCTATGAAGGCTTCCAAAAAGATGGTATATTGGCTTTCACGGCCAGTGAATTAAAATTCAGCAATTCTTCTAGATTTGTGCCGAGTCTTGTGTGGAGTTTCGCCTAGGACACCAAGCTGGCTCATCGGCGGGCTCTTGGTGTCTACGCCCGGAGCCCCACAGGAGTGACGAACTGCGCGCCACCTCCCTTTATATTAGGTGCAGCTGCGCCACTTGACTGCGAGAACTAAAAGCTCAAGCAGCCTTAACCTCCCTATGAAGGATTCCAAAAAGACGGTATATTGGCTTTCACGGCCAGTGAATTAAAATTCAGCAATTCTTCTAGGTTTGTGCCGAGTCTTGTGTGGGGTTTCGCCTAGGACACCAAGCTGGCTCATCGGCGGGCTCTTGGTGTCTCCGCCCGAACCCCCACAGGAGTGACGAACTGCGCGCCACCTCCCTTTATATCAGGTGCAACTGCACCACTTGACTGCGAGAACTAAAAGCTCAAGCAGCCTTAACCTCCCTATGAAGGCTTTCAAAAAAGATGGTATATTGGCTTTCACGGCCAGTGAATTAAAATTCAGCAATTCTTTTAGGTTTGCGCCGTGTCTTGTGTGGGGTTTCGCCTAGGACACCAAGCTGGCTCATCGGCGGGCTCTTGGTGTCTCCGCCCGGACCCCCAAAGGAGTGACGAACTGCGCGCCACCTCCCTTTATATTAGGTGCAACTGCGCCACTTGACTGTGAGAACTAAAAGCTCAAGCAGCCTTAACCTCCCTATGAAGGATTCCAAAAAGATGGTACATGGGCTTTCACGGCCAGTGAATTAAAATTCAGCAATTCTTCTAGGTTTGTGCCGTGTCTTGTGTGGGGTTTAGCCTAGGACATCAAGCTGGCTCATCGGCGGGCTCTTGGAGTCTCCGCCCGGACCCCCACATGAGTGACGAACTGCGCGCCACCTCCCTTTATATTAGGTGCAACTGCACCACTTGACTGCGAGAACTAAAAGCTCAAGCAGCCTTAACCTCCCTATGAAAGCTTCCAAAAAGATGGTATATTGGCTTTCACGGCCAGTGAATTAAAATTCAGCAATTCTTCTAGGTTTGTGCCGTGTCTTGTGTGGGATTTCGCCTAGGACACCAAGCTGGTTCATCGGCGGGCTCTTGGTGTCTCCGCCCGCACCCCCACAGGAGTGACGAACTGTGCGCCACCTCCCTTTATATTAGGTGCAACTGCACCACTTGACTGCGAGAACTAAAAGCTCAAGCAGCCTTAACCTCCCTATGAAGGCTTCCAAAAAGATGGTATATTGGCTTTCACGGCCAATGAATTAAAATTCAGCAATTCTTCTAGGTTAGTGCCGTGTCTTGTTTGGGGTTTCGCCTAGGACACCAAGCTGGCTCATCGGCGGGCTCTTGGTGTCTCCGCCCGGACCCCCACAGGAGTGACATACTGCGCGCCCCCTCCCATTATATTATGTGCAACTGCACCACTTGACTGCGAGAACTAAAAGCTCAAGCAGCCTTAACCTCCCTATCAAGGCTTCCAAAAAGATGGTATATTGGCTTTCACGGCCAGTGAATTAAAATTCAGCAATTCTTCTAGGTTTGTGCCGTGTCTTGTGTGGGGTTTCGCCTAGGACACCAAGCTGGCTCATCGGCGGGCTCTTGGTGTCTCCGCCCGGACCCCCACAGGAGGGCGAACAGCGCGCCACCTCCCTTTATATTAGGTGCAACTGCACCACTTGACTGCGAGAACTAAAAGCTCAAGCAGCCTTAACCTCCCTATGAAGGCTTCCAAAAAGATGGTATATTGGCTTTCACGGCCAATGAATTAAAATTCAGCAATTCTTCTAGGTTAGTGCCGTGTCTTGTTTGGGGTTTCGCCTAGGACACCACGCTGGCTCATCGGCGGGCTCTTGGTGTCTCCGCCCGGACCCCCACAGGAGTGACGAATTGCGCGCCACCTCCCTTTATATTAGGTGCAACTGCACCACTTGACTGCGAGAACTAAAAGCTCAAGCAGCCTTAACCTCCCTATGAAGGCTTCCAAAAAGATGGTATATTGGCTTTCACGGCCAGTGAATAAAAATTCAGCAAGTCTTCTAGGTTTGTGCCGTGTCTTGTGAGGGGTTTCGCCTAGGACACCAAGCTGGCTCATCGGCGGGCTCCTGGTGTCTCCGCCCGGAACCCCACAGGAGTGACGAACTGCGCGCCACCTCCCTTTATATTAGGTGCAACTGCGCCACTTGACTGCGAGAACTAAAAGCTCAAGCAGCCTTAACCTCCCTATGAAGGATTCCAAAAAGATGGTATATTGGCTTTCAAGGCCAGTGAATTAAAATTCAGCAATTCTTCTAGGTTTGTGCCGTGTCTTGTGTGGGGTTTCACCTAGGACACCAAGCTGGCTCATCGGCGGGCTCTCGGTGTCTCCGCCCGGACCCCCACAGGAGTGACGAACTGCGCGCCACCTCCCTTAATATTAGGTGCAACTGCGCCACTTGACTGCGAGAGCTAAAAGCTCAAGCAGCCTTAACCTCCCTATGAAGGATTCCAAAAAGACGGTATATTGGCTTTCACGGCCAGTGAATTAAAATTCAGCAATCCTTCTAGGTTTGTGCCGTGTCATGTGTGGGGTTTCGCCTAGGACACCAAGCTGGCTCATCGGCGGGCTCTTGGTGTCTCCGCTCGGACCCCCACAGGAGTGAGAACTGCGCGCCACCTCCCATTATATTAGGTGCAACTGCACCACTTGACTGCGAGAACTAAAAGCTCAAGCAGCCTTAACCTCCCTATGAAGGCTTCCAAAAAGATGGTATATTGCCTTTCACGGCCAGTGAATTAGAATTCAGCAATTCTTCTAGGTTTGTGCCGTGTCTTGTGTGGGGTTTCGCCTAGGACTCCAAGCTGGCTCATCGGCGGGCTCTTGGAGTCTCCGCCCGGACCCCCACATGAGTGACGAACTGCGCGCCACCTCCCTTTATATTAGGTGCAACTGCACCACTTGACTGCGAGAACTAAAAGCTCAAGCAGCCTTAACCTCCCTATGAAAGCTTCCAAAAAGATGGTATATTGGCTTTCACGGCCAGTGAATTAAAATTCAGCAATTCTTCTAGGTTTGTGCCGTGTCTTGTGTGGGATTTCGCCTAGGACACCAAGCTGGTTCATCGGCGGGCTCTTGGTGTCTCCGCCCGCACCCCCACAGGAGTGACGAACTGTGCGCCACCTCCCTTTATATTAGGTGCAACTGCACCACTTGACTGCGAGAACTAAAAGCTCAAGCAGCCTTAACCTCCCTATGAAGGATTCCAAAAAGACGGTATATTGGCTTTCACGGCCAGTGAATTAAAATTCAGCAATTCTTCTAGGTTTGTGCCGTGTCTTGTGTGGGGTTTCGCCTAGGACACCAAGCTGGCTCATCGGCGGGCTCTTGGTGTCTCCGCCCGGACCCCCACAGGAGTGATGAATGCGCGCCACCTCCCTTTATATTAGGTGCAACTGCACCACTTGACTGCGAGAACTAAAAGCTCAAGCAGCCTTAACCTCCCTATGAAGGCTTCCAAAAAGATGGTATATTGGCTTTCACGGCCAGTGAATTAAAATTCAGCAAGACTTCTAGGTTTGTGCCTTGTCATGTGTGGGGTTTCGCCTAGGACACCAAACTGGCTCATCGGCGGGCTCTTGGTGTCTCCGCCCGGACCCCCGGAGTGACGAACTGCGCGCACCCCCACTTTATATTAGGTGCAACTACGCCATTTGACTGCGAGAACTAAAAGCTCAAGCAGCCTTAACCTCCCTATGAAGGATTCCAAAAAGATGGTACATGGGCATTCACGGCCAGTGAATTAAAATTCAGCAATTCTTCTAGGTTTGTGCCGTGTCTTGTGTGGGGTTTCGCCTAGGACACCAAGCTGGCTCATCGGCGGGCTCTTGGTGTCTCTGCCCGGACCCCCAAAGGAGTGACGAACTGCGCGCCACCTCCCTTTATATTAGGTGCAACTGCGCCACTTGACTGCGAGAACTAAAAGCTCAAGCAGCCTTAACCTCCCTATGAAGGATTCCGAAAAGATGGTACATGGGCTTTCACGGCCAGTGAATTAAAATTCAGCAATTCTTCTAGGTTTGTGCCGTGTCTTGTGTGGGGTTTCGCCTAGGACACCAAGCTGGCTCATCGGCGGGCTCTTGGAGTCTCCGCCCGGACCCCCACATGAGTGACGAACTGCGCGCCACCTCCCTTTATATTAGGTGCAACTGCACCACTTGACTGCGAGAACTAAAAGCTCAAGCAGCCTTAACCTCCCTATGAAGGCTTCCAAAAAGATGGTATATTGGCTTTCACGGCCAGTGAATTAAAATTCAGCAATTCTTCTAGGTTTGTGCCGTGTCTTGTGTGGGGTTTCGCCTAGGACACCAAGCTGGCTCATCGGCGGCTCTTGGTGTCTCTGCCCGGACCCCCAAAGGAGTGACGAACTGAGCGCCACCTCCCTTTATATTAGGTGGAACTGCACCACTTGACTGCGAGAACTAAAAGCTCAAGCAGCCTTAACCTCCCTATGAAGGCTTCCAAAAAGATGGTATATTGGCTTTCACGGCCAGTGAATTAAAATTCAGCAATTCTTCTAGATTTGTGCCGAGTCTTGTGTGGAGTTTCGCCTAGGACACCAAGCTGGCTCATCTGCGGGCTCTTGGTGTCTACGCCCGGAGCCCCACAGGAGTGACGAACTGCGCGCCACCTCCCTTTATATTAGGTGCAGCTGCGCCACTTGACTGCGAGAACTAAAAGCTCAAGCAGCCTTAACCTCCCTATGAAGGATTCCAAAAAGACGGTATATTGGCTTTCACGGCCAGTGAATTAAAATTCAGCAATTCTTCTAGGTTTGTGCCGAGTCTTGTGTGGGGTTTCGCCTAGGACACCAAGCTGGCTCATCGGCGGGCTCTTGGTGTCTCCGCCCGAACCCCCACAGGAGTGACGAACTGCGCGCCACCTCCCTTTATATCAGGTGCAACTGCACCACTTGACTGCGAGAACTAAAAGCTCAAGCAGCCTTAACCTCCCTATGAAGGCTTTCAAAAAAGATGGTATATTGGCTTTCACGGCCAGTGAATTAAAATTCAGCAATTCTTTTAGGTTTGCGCCGTGTCTTGTGTGGGGTTTCGCCTAGGACACCAAGCTGGCTCATCGGCGGGCTCTTGGTGTCTCCGCCCGGACCCCCAAAGGAGTGACGAACTGCGCGCCACCTCCCTTTATATTAGGTGCAACTGCGCCACTTGACTGTGAGAACTAAAAGCTCAAGCAGCCTTAACCTCCCTATGAAGGATTCCAAAAAGATGGTACATGGGCTTTCACGGCCAGTGAATTAAAATTCAGCAATTCTTCTAGGTTTGTGCCGTGTCTTGTGTGGGGTTTAGCCTAGGACATCAAGCTGGCTCATCGGCGGGCTCTTGGAGTCTCCGCCCGGACCCCCACATGAGTGACGAACTGCGCGCCACCTCCCTTTATATTAGGTGCAACTGCACCACTTGACTGCGAGAACTAAAAGCTCAAGCAGCCTTAACCTCCCTATGAAAGCTTCCAAAAAGATGGTATATTGGCTTTCACGGCCAGTGAATTAAAATTCAGCAATTCTTCTAGGTTTGTGCCGTGTCTTGTGTGGGATTTCGCCTAGGACACCAAGCTGGTTCATCGGCGGGCTCTTGGTGTCTCCGCCCGCACCCCCACAGGAGTGACGAACTGTGCGCCACCTCCCTTTATATTAGGTGCAACTGCACCACTTGACTGCGAGAACTAAAAGCTCAAGCAGCCTTAACCTCCCTATGAAGGATTCCAAAAAGACGGTATATTGGCTTTCACGGCCAGTGAATTAAAATTCAGCAATTCTTCTAGGTTTGTGCCGTGTCTTGTGTGGGGTTTCGCCTAGGACACCAAGCTGGCTCATCGGCGGGCTCTTGGTGTCTCCGCCCGGACCCCCACAGGAGTGATGAATGCGCGCCACCTCCCTTTATATTAGGTGCAACTGCACCACTTGACTGCGAGAACTAAAAGCTCAAGCAGCCTTAACCTCCCTATGAAGGCTTCCAAAAAGATGGTATATTGGCTTTCACGGCCAGTGAATTAAAATTCAGCAAGACTTCTAGGTTTGTGCCTTGTCATGTGTGGGCTTTCGCCTAGGACACCAAACTGGCTCATCGGCGAGCTCTTGGTGTCTCCGCCCGGACCCCCGGAGTGACGAACTGCGCGCACCCCCACTTTATATTAGGTGCAACTACGCCATTTGACTGCGAGAACTAAAAGCTCAAGCAGCCTTAACCTCCCTATGAAGGATTCCAAAAAGATGGTACATGGGCTTTCACGGCCAGTGAATTAAAATTCAGCAATTCTTCTAGGTTTGTGCCGTGTCTTGTGTGGGGTTTCGCCTAGGACACCAAGCTGGCTCATCGGCGGGCTCTTGGTGTCTCTGCCCGGACCCCCAAAGGAGTGACGAACTGCGCGCCACCTCCCTTTATATTAGGTGCAACTGCGCCACTTGACTGCGAGAACTAAAAGCTCAAGCAGCCTTAACCTCCCTATGAAGGATTCCAAAAAGATGGTACATGGGCTTTCACGGCCAGTGAATTAAAATTCAGCAATTCTTCTAGGTTTGTGCCGTGTCTTGTGTGGGGTTTCGCCTAGGACACCAAGCTGGCTCATCGGCGGGCTCTTGGAGTCTCCGCCCGGACCCCCACATGAGTGACGAACTGCGCGCCACCTCCCTTTATATTAGGTGCAACTGCACCACTTGACTGCGAGAACTAAAAGCTCAAGCAGCCTTAACCTCCCTATGAAGGCTTCCAAAAAGATGGTATATTGGCTTTCACGGCCAGTGAATTAAAATTCAGCAATTCTTCTAGGTTTGTGGTAAGCCTCCGTGGCTTAGGCGGCAGCACGCCGGCCTCTCGCCGCTGGGCCCGGGTTCAAATCCCGGTCACTCCATGTGAGATCTGTGCTGGACAAAACGGAGGCAGACAGGTTTTTCTCCGGGTACTCCGGTTTTCCCTGTCAAAATTTCATTCCAGCAACACTCTCCACTATCATTTCATTTCATCTGTCATTCATTTAATCATTGCCCCAGAGGAGTGCGTCAGGCCTCGGCAGCCGGCACACTTCATATCCTCGCCGCTAGATGGGGGCTTCATTCATTCCATTCCTGACCCGGTCGGAGACTGGAAGCAGGCTGTGGATTTTCATTTTCTTCTAGGTTTGTGCCGTGTCTTGGGTGGGGTTTCGCCTGGGACACCAAGCTGGCTCATCGGCGGGCTCTTGGTGTCTCCGCCCGGACCCCCACAGGAGTGACGAACTGCGCGCCACCTCCCTTTATATTAGGTGCAACTGCACCACTTGACTGCGAGAACTAAAAGCTCAAGCAGCCTTAACCTCCCTATGAAGGCTTCCAAAAAGATGGTATATTGGCTTTCACGGCCAGTGAATTAAAATTCAGCAATTCTTCTAGGTTTGTGCCGTGTCTTGTGTGGGGTTTCGCCTAGGACACCAAGCTGGCTCATCGGCGGGCTCTTGGTGTCTCCGCCCGGACCCCCACAGGAGGGCGAACAGCGCGCCACCTCCCTTTATATTAGGTGCAACTGCACCACTTGACTGCGAGAACTAAAAGCTCAAGCAGCCTTAACCTCCCTATGAAGGCTTCCAAAAAGATGGTATATTGGCTTTCACGGCCAATGAATTAAAATTCAGCAATTCTTCTAGGTTAGTGCCGTGTCTTGTTTGGGGTTTCGCCTAGGACACCAAGCTGGCTCATCGGCGGGCTCTTGGTGTCTCCGCCCGGACCCCCACAGGAGTGACGAATTGCGCGCCACCTCCCTTTATATTAGGTGCAACTGCACCACTTGACTGCGAGAACTAAAAGCTCAAGCAGCCTTAACCTCCCTATGAAGGCTTCCAAAAAGATGGTATATTGGCTTTCACGGCCAGTGAATAAAAATTCAGCAAGTCTTCTAGGTTTGTGCCGTGTCTTGTGAGGGGTTTCGCCTAGGACACCAAGCTGGCTCATCGGCGGGCTCCTGGTGTCTCCGCCCGGAACCCCACAGGAGTGACGAACTGCGCGCCACCTCCCTTTATATTAGGTGCAACTGCGCCACTTGACTGCGAGAACTAAAAGCTCAAGCAGCCTTAACCTCCCTATGAAGGATTCCAAAAAGATGGTATATTGGCTTTCAAGGCCAGTGAATTAAAATTCAGCAATTCTTCTAGGTTTGTGCCGTGTCTTGTGTGGGGTTTCACCTAGGACACCAAGCTGGCTCATCGGCGGGCTCTCGGTGTCTCCGCCCGGACCCCCACAGGAGTGACGAACTGCGCGCCACCTCCCTTAATATTAGGTGCAACTGCGCCACTTGACTGCGAGAGCTAAAAGCTCAAGCAGCCTTAACCTCCCTATGAAGGATTCCAAAAAGACGGTATATTGGCTTTCACGGCCAGTGAATTAAAATTCAGCAATCCTTCTAGGTTTGTGCCGTGTCATGTGTGGGGTTTCGCCTAGGACACCAAGCTGGCTCATCGGCGGGCTCTTGGTGTCTCCGCTCGGACCCCCACAGGAGTGAGAACTGCGCGCCACCTCCCATTATATTAGGTGCAACTGCACCACTTGACTGCGAGAACTAAAAGCTCAAGCAGCCTTAACCTCCCTATGAAGGCTTCCAAAAAGATGGTATATTGCCTTTCACGGCCAGTGAATTAGAATTCAGCAATTCTTCTAGGTTTGTGCCGTGTCTTGTGTGGGGTTTCGCCTAGGACTCCAAGCTGGCTCATCGGCGGGCTCTTGGTGTCTCCGCCCGAACCCCCACAGGAGTGACGAACTGCGCGCCACCTCCCTTTATATCAGGTGCAACTGCACCACTTGACTGCGAGAACTAAAAGCTCAAGCAGCCTTAACCTCCCTATGAAGGCTCTCAAAAAAGATGGTATATTGGCTTTCACGGCCAGTGAACTAAAATTCAGCAATTTTTTTAGGTTTGCGCCGTGTCTTGTGTGGGGTTTCGCCTAGGACACCAAGCTGGCTCATCGGCGGGCTCTTGGTGTCTCCGCCCGGACCCCCACAGGAGTGACGAACTGCGCGCCACCTCCCTTTATATTAGGTGCAACTGCACCACTTGACTGCGAGAACTAAAAGCTCAAGCAGCCTTAACCTCCCTATGAAGGCTTCCAAAAAGATGGTATATTGGCTTTCACGGCCAGTGAATTAAAATTCAGCAATTCTTCTAGGTTTGTGCCGTGTCTTGTGTGGGGTTTCGCCTAGGACACCATGCTGGCTCATCGGCGGCTCTTGGTGTCTCTGCCCGGACCCCCAAAGGAGTGACGAACTGCGCGCCACCTCCCTTTATATTAGGTGCAACTGCGCCACTTGACTGTGAGAACTAAAAGCTCAAGCAGCCTTAACCTCCCTATGAAGGATTCCAAAAAGATGGTATATTGGCTTTCACGGCCAGTGAATTAAAATTCAGCAATTCTTCTAGGTTTGTGCCGTGTCTTGTGTGGGATTTCGCCTAGGACACCAAGCTGGCTCATCGGCGGGCTCTTGGTGTCTCCGCCCGCACTCCCACAGGAGTGACGAACTGCGCGCCACCTCCCTTTATATTAGGTGCAACTGCACCACTTGACAGCGAGAACTAAAAGCTCAAGCAGCCTTAACCTCCCTATGAAGGCTTCCAAAAAGATGGTATATTGGCATTCACGGCCAGTGAATTAAAATTCAGCAATTCTTCTAGGTTTGTGCCGTGTCTTGTGTGGGGTATCGCCTAGGACACCAAGCTGGTTCATCGGCGGGCTCTTGGTGTCTCCGCCCGGACCCCCACAGGAGTGACATACTGCGCGCCCCCTCCCATTATATTATGTGCAACTGCACCACTTGACTGCGAGAACTAAAAGCTCAAGCAGCCTTAACCTCCCTATGAAGGCTTCCAAAAAGATGGTATATTGGTTTTCACGGCCAGTGAATTAAAATTCAGCAATTCTTCTAGGTTTGTGCCGTGTCTTGTGAGGGGTTTCGCCTAGGACACCAAGCTGGCTCATCGGCGGGCTCTTGGTGTCTCCGCCCGGACCCCCACAGGAGTGACGAACTGCGCGCCACCTCCCTTTATATTAGGTGCAACTGCACCACTTGACTGCGAGAACTAAAAGCTCAAGCAGCCTTAACCTCCCTATGAAGGCTTCCAAAAAGATGGTATATTGGCTTTCACGGCCAGTGAATTAAAATTCAGCAATTCTTCTAGGTTTGTGCCGTGTCTTGTGTGGGGTTTCGCCTAGGACACCAAGCTGGCTCATCGGCGGGCTCTTGGTGTCTCCGCCCGGACCCCCACAGGAGGGCGAACAGCGCGCCACCTCCCTTTATATTAGGTGCAACTGCACCACTTGACTGCGAGAACTAAAAGCTCAAGCAGCCTTAACCTCCCTATGAAGGCTTCCAAAAATATGGTATATTGGCTTTCACGGCCAATGAATTAAAATTCAGCAATTCTTCTAGGTTAGTGCCGTGTCTTGTTTGGGGTTTCGCCTAGGACACCAAGCTGGCTCATCGGCGGGCTCTTGGCGTCTCCGCCCGGACCCCCACAGGAGTGACATACTGCGCGCCCCCTCCCATTATATTATGTGCAACTGCACCACTTGACTGCGAGAACTAAAAGCTCAAGCAGCCTTAACCTCCCTATGAAGGCTTCCAAAAAGATGGTATATTGGCTTTCACGGCCAGTGAATTAAAATTCAGCAATTCTTCTAGATTTGTGCCGAGTCTTGTGTGGAGTTTCGCCTAGGACACCAAGCTGGCTCATCGGCGGGCTCTTGGTGTCTCCGCCCGGAGCCCCACAGGAGTGACGAACTGCGCGCCACCTCCCTTTATATTAGGTGCAACTGCGCCACTTGACTGCGAGAACTAAAAGCTCAAGCAGCCTTAACCTCCCTATGAAGGATTCCAAAAAGATGGTACATGGGCTTTCACGGCCAGTGAATTAAAATTCAGCAATTCTTCTAGGTTTGTGCCGTGTCTTGTGTGGGGTTTCGCCTAGGACACCAAGCTGGCTCATCGGCGGGCTCTTGGAGTCTCCGCCCGGACCCCCACATGAGTGACGAACTGCGCGCCACCTCCCTTTATATTAGGTGCAACTGCACCACTTGACAGCGAGAACTAAAAGCTCAAGCAGCCTTAACCTCCCTATGAAGGCTTCCAAAAAGATGGTATATTGGCTTTCACGGCCAGTGAATTAAAATTCAGCAATTCTTCTAGGTTTGTGGTAAGCCTCCGTGGCTTAGGCGGCAGCACGCCGGCCTCTCGCCGCTGGGCCCGGGTTCAAATCCCGGTCACTCCATGTGAGATCTGTGCTGGACAAAACGGAGGCAGACAGGTTTTTCTCCGGGTACTCCGGTTTTCCCTGTCAAAATTTCATTCCAGCAACACTCTCCACTATCATTTCATTTCATCTGTCATTCATTTAATCATTGCCCCAGAGGAGTGCGTCAGGCCTCGGCAGCCGGCACAGTTCATATCCTCGCCGCTAGATGGGGGCTTCATTCATTCCATTCCTGACCCGGTCGGAGACTGGAAGCAGGCTGTGGATTTTCATTTTCTTCTAGGTTTGTGCCGTGTCTTGGGTGGGGTTTCGCCTAGGACACCAAGCTGGCTCATCGGCGGGCTCTTGGTGTCTCCGCCCGGACCCCCACAGGAGTGACGAACTGCGCGCCACCTCCCTTTATATTAGGTGCAACTGCACCACTTGACTGCGAGAACTAAAAGCTCAAGCAGCCTTAACCTCCCTATGAAGGCTTCCAAAAAGATGGTATATTGGCTTTCACGGCCAGTGAATTAAAATTCAGCAATTCTTCTAGGTTTGTGCCGTGTCTTGTGTGGGGTTTCGCCTAGGACACCAATCTGGCTCATCGGCGGGCTCTTGGTGTCTCCGCCCGGACCCCCACAGGAGGGCGAACAGCGCGCCACCTCCCTTTATATTAGGTGCAACTGCACCACTTGACTGCGAGAACTAAAAGCTCAAGCAGCCTTAACCTCCCTATGAAGGCTTCCAAAAAGATGGTATATTGGCTTTCACGGCCAATGAATTAAAATTCAGCAATTCTTCTAGGTTAGTGCCGTGTCTTGTTTGGGGTTTCGCCTAGGACACCAAGCTGGCTCATCGGCGGGCTCTTGGTGTCTCCGCCCGGACCCCCACAGGAGTGACGAATTGCGCGCCACCTCCCTTTATATTAGGTGCAACTGCACCACTTGACTGCGAGAACTAAAAGCTCAAGCAGCCTTAACCTCCCTATGAAGGCTTCCAAAAAGATGGTATATTGGCTTTCACGGCCAGTGAATAAAAATTCAGCAAGTCTTCTAGGTTTGTGCCGTGTCTTGTGAGGGGTTTCGCCTAGGACACCAAGCTGGCTCATCGGCGGGCTCCTGGTGTCTCCGCCCGGAACCCCACAGGAGTGACGAACTGCGCGCCACCTCCCTTTATATTAGGTGCAACTGCGCCACTTGACTGCGAGAACTAAAAGCTCAAGCAGCCTTAACCTCCCTATGAAGGATTCCAAAAAGATGGTATATTGGCTTTCAAGGCCAGTGAATTAAAATTCAGCAATTCTTCTAGGTTTGTGCCGTGTCTTGTGTGGGGTTTCACCTAGGACACCAAGCTGGCTCATCGGCGGGCTCTCGGTGTCTCCGCCCGGACCCCCACAGGAGTGACGAACTGCGCGCCACCTCCCTTAATATTAGGTGCAACTGCGCCACTTGACTGCGAGAGCTAAAAGCTCAAGCAGCCTTAACCTCCCTATGAAGGATTCCAAAAAGACGGTATATTGGCTTTCACGGCCAGTGAATTAAAATTCAGCAATCCTTCTAGGTTTGTGCCGTGTCATGTGTGGGGTTTCGCCTAGGACTCCAAGCTGGCTCATCGGCGGGCTCTTGGTGTCTCCGCCCGAACCCCCACAGGAGTGACGAACTGCGCGCCACCTCCCTTTATATCAGGTGCAACTGCACCACTTGACTGCGAGAACTAAAAGCTCAAGCAGCCTTAACCTCCCTATGAAGGCTTCCAAAAAGATGGTATATTGGCTTTCACGGCCAGTGAATTAAAATTCAGCAATTCTTCTAGGTTTGTGCCGTGTCTTGTGTGGGGTTTCGCCTAGGACACCAAGCTGGCTCATCGGCGGCTCTTGGTGTCTCTGCCCGGACCCCCAAAGGAGTGACGAACTGCGCGCCACCTCCCTTTATATTAGGTGCAACTGCGCCACTTGACTGTGAGAACTAAAAGCTCAAGCAGCCTTAACCTCCCTATGAAGGATTCCAAAAAGATGGTATATTGGCTTTCACGGCCAGTGAATTAAAATTCAGCAATTCTTCTAGGTTTGTGCCGTGTCTTGTGTGGGATTTCGCCTAGGACACCAAGCTGGCTCATCGGCGGGCTCTTGGTGTCTCCGCCCGCACCCCCACAGGAGTGACGAACTACGCGCCACCTCCCTTTATATTAGGTGCAACTGCACCACTTGACAGCGAGAACTAAAAGCTCAAGCAGCCTTAACCTCCCTATGAAGGCTTCCAAAAAGATGGTATATTGGCATTCACGGCCAGAGAATTAAAATTCAGCAATTCTTCTAGGTTTGTGCCGTGTCTTGTGTGGGGTATCGCCTAGGACACCAAGCTGGTTCATCGGCGGGCTCTTGGTGTCTCCGCCCGGACCCCCACAGGAGTGACATACTGCGCGCCCCCTCCCATTATATTATGTGCAACTGCACCACTTGACTGCGAGAACTAAAAGCTCAAGCAGCCTTAACCTCCCTATGAAGGCTTCCAAAAAGATGGTATATTGGCTTTCACGGCCAGTGAATTAAAATTCAGCAATTCTTCTAGATTTGTGCCGAGTCTTGTGTGGAGTTTCGCCTAGGACACCAAGCTGGCTCATCGGCGGGCTCTTGGTGTCTCCGCCCGGAGCCCCACAGGAGTGACGAACTGCGCGCCACCTCCCTTTATATTAGGTGCAACTGCGCCACTTGACTGCGAGAACTAAAAGCTCAAGCAGCCTTAACCTCCCTATGAAGGATTCCAAAAAGACGGTATATTGGCTTTCACGGCCAGTGAATTAAAATTCAGCAATTCTTCTAGGTTTGTGCCGAGTCTTGTGTCGGGTTTCGCCTAGGACACCAAGCTGGCTCATCGGCGGGCTCTTGGTGTCTCCGCCCGAACCCCCACAGGAGTGACGAACTGCGCGCCACCTCCCTTTATATCAGGTGCAACTGCACCACTTGACTGCGAGAACTAAAAGCTCAAGCAGCCTTAACCTCCCTATGAAGGCTTTCAAAAAAGATCGTATATTGGCTTTCACGGCCAGTGAATTAAAATTCAGCAATTCTTTTAGGTTTGCGCCGTGTCTTGTGGGGGGTTTCGCCTAGGACACCAAGCTGGCTCATCGGCGGGCTCTTGGTGTCTCCGCCCGGACCCCCAAAGGAGTGACGAACTGCGCGCCACCTCCCTTTATATTAGGTGCAACTGCGCCACTTGACTGTGAGAACTAAAAGCTCAAGCAGCCTTAACCTCCCTATGAAGGATTCCAAAAAGATGGTACATGGGCTTTCACGGCCAGTGAATTAAAATTCAGCAATTCTTCTAGGTTTGTGCCGTGTCTTGTGTGGGGTTTAGCCTAGGACACCAAGCTGGCTCATCGGCGGGCTCTTGGAGTCTCCACCCGGACCCCCACATGAGTGACGAACTGCGCGCCACCTCCCTTTATATTAGGTGCAACTGCACCACTTGACTGCGAGAACTAAAAGCTCAAGCAGCCTTAACCTCCCTATGAAAGCTTCCAAAAAGATGGTATATTGGCTTTCACGGCCAGTGAATTAAAATTCAGCAATTCTTCTAGGTTTGTGCCGTGTCTTGTGTGGGATTTCGCCTAGGACACCAAGCTGGTTCATCGGCGGGCTCTTGGTGTCTCCACCCGCACCCCCACAGGAGTGACGAACTGTGCGCCACCTCCCTTTATATTAGGTGCAACTGCACCACTTGACTGCGAGAACTAAAAGCTCAAGCAGCCTTAACCTCCCTATGAAGGATTCCAAAAAGACGGTATATTGGCTTTCACGGCCAGTGAATTAAAATTCAGCAATTCTTCTAGGTTTGTGCCGTGTCTTGTGTGGGGTTTCGCCTAGGACACCAAGCTGGCTCATCGGCGGGCTCTTGGTGTCTCCGCCCGGACCCACACAGGAGTGATGAATGCGCGCCACCTCCCTTTATATTAGGTGCAACTGCACCACTTGACTGCGAGAACTAAAAGCTCAAGCAGCCTTAACCTCCCTATGAAGGCTTCCAAAAAGATGGTATATTGGCTTTCACGGCCAGTGAATTAAAATTCAGCAAGACTTCTAGGTTTGTGCCTTGTCATGTGTGGGGTTTCGCCTAGGACACCAAACTGGCTCATCGGCGGGCTCTTGGTGTCTCCGCCCGGACCCCCGCAGGAGTGACGAACTGCGCGCACCCCCACTTTATATTAGGTGCAACTACGCCATTTGACTGCGAGAACTAAAAGCTCAAGCAGCCTTAACCTCCCTATGAAGGATTCCAAAAAGATGGTACATGGGCTTTCACGGCCAGTGAATTAAAATTCAGCAATTCTTCTAGGTTTGTGCCGTGTCTTGTGTGGGGTTTCGCCTAGGACACCAAGCTGGCTCATCGGCGGGCTTTTGGTGTCTCTGCCCGGACCCCCAAAGGAGTGACGATCTGCGCGCCACCTCCCTTTATATTAGGTGCAACTGCGCCACTTGACTGCGAGAACTAAAAGCTCAAGCAGCCTTAACCTCCCTATGAAGGATTCCAAAAAGATGGTACATGGGCTTTCACGGCCAGTGAATTAAAATTCAGCAATTCTTCTAGGTTTGTGCCGTGTCTTGTGTGGGGTTTCGCCTAGGACACCAAGCTGGCTTATCGGCGGGCTCTTGGAGTCTCCGCCCGGAACCCCACAGGAGTGACGAACTGCGCGCCACCTCCCTTTATATTAGGTGCAACTGCGCCACTTGACTGCGAGAACTAAAAGCTCAAGCAGCCTTAACCTCCCTATGAAGGATTCCAAAAAGATGGTATATTGGCTTTCAAGGCCAGTGAATTAAAATTCAGCAATTCTTCTAGGTTTGTGCCGTGTCTTGTGTGGGGTTTCGCCTAGGACACCAAGCTGGCTCATCGGCGGGCTCTTGGTGTCTCCGCCCGGACCCCCACAGGAGGGCGAACAGCGCGCCACCTCCCTTTATATTAGGTGCAACTGCACCACTTGACTGCAAGAACTAAAAGCTCAAGCAGCCTTAACCTCCCTATGAAGGCTTCCAAAAAGATGGTATATTGGCTTTCACGGCCAATGAATTAAAATTCAGCAATTCTTCTAGGTTAGTGCCGTGTCTTGTTTGGGGTTTCGCCTAGGACACCAAGCTGGCTCATCGGCGGGCTCTTGGTGTCTCCGCCCGGACCCCCACAGGAGTGACGAACTGCGCGCCACCTCCCTTTATATTAGGTGCAACTGCACCACTTGACTGCGAGAACTAAAAGCTCAAGCAGCCTTAACCTCCCTATGAAGGCTTCCAAAAAGAT
Organism: Meconema thalassinum; assembly: GCA_946902985.2. Classification (NCBI taxonomy): domain Eukaryota; kingdom Metazoa; phylum Arthropoda; class Insecta; order Orthoptera; family Tettigoniidae; genus Meconema; species Meconema thalassinum. The sequence goes on along the minus strand of OX336388.2, from coordinate 1,081,106,270 downwards.
GGTATATTGGCTTTCACGGCCAGTGAATAAAAATTCAGCAAGTCTTCTAGGTTTGTGCCGTGTCTTGTGAGGGGTTTCGCCTAGGACACCAAGCTGGCTCATCGGCGGGCTCCTGGTGTCTCCGCCCGGAACCCCACAGGAGTGACGAACTGCGCGCCACCTCCCTTTATATTAGGTGCAACTGCGCCACTTGACTGCGAGAACTAAAAGCTCAAGCAGCCTTAATTTCCCTATGAAGGATTCCAAAAAGATGGTATATTGGCTTTCAAGGCCAGTGAATTAAAATTCAGCAATTCTTCTAGGTTTGTGCCGTGTCTTGTGTGGGGTTTCACCTAGGACACCAAGCTGGCTCATCGGCGGGCTCTCGGTGTCTCCGCCCGGACCCCCACAGGAGTGACGAACTGCGCGCCAACTCCCTTAATATTAGGTGCAACTGCGCCACTTGACTGCGAGAGCTAAAAGCTCAAGCAGCCTTAACCTCCCTATGAAGGATTCCAAAAAGACGGTATATTGGCTTTCACGGCCAGTGAATTAAAATTCAGCAATCCTTCTAGGTTTGTGCCGTGTCATGTGTGGGGTTTCGCCTAGGACACCAAGCTGGCTCATCGGCGGGCTCTTGGTGTCTCCGCTCGGACCCCCACAGGAGTGAGAACTGCGCGCCACCTCCCATTATATTAGGTGCAACTGCACCACTTGACTGCGAGAACTAAAAGCTCAAGCAGCCTTAACCTCCCTATGAAGGCTTCCAAAAAGATGGTATATTGCCTTTCACGGCCAGTGAATTAGAATTCAGCAATTCTTCTAGGTTTGTGCCGTGTCTTGTGTGGGGTTTCGCCTAGGACTCCAAGCTGGCTCATCGGCGGGCTCTTGGTGTCTCCGCCCGAACCCCCACAGGAGTGACGAACTGCGCGCCACCTCCCTTTATATCAGGTGCAACTGCACCACTTGACTGCGAGAACTAAAAGCTCAAGCAGCCTTAACCTCCCTATGAAGGCTCTCAAAAAAGATGGTATATTGGCTTTCACGGCCAGTGAATTAAAATTCAGCAATTTTTTTAGGTTTGCGCCGTGTCTTGTGTGGGGTTTCGCCTAGGACACCAAGCTGGCTCATCGGCGGGCTCTTGGTGTCTCCGCCCGGACCCCCACAGGAGTGACGAACTGCGCGCCACCTCCCTTTATATTAGGTGCAACTGCACCTCTTGACTGCGAGAACTAAAAGCTCAAGCAGCCTTAACCTCCCTATGAAGGCTTCCAAAAAGATGGTATATTGGCTTTCACGGCCAGTGAATTAAAATTCAGCAATTCTTCTAGGTTTGTGCCGTGTCTTGTGTGGGGTTTCGCCTAGGACACCAAGCTGGCTCATCGGCGGCTCTTGGTGTCTCTGCCCGGACCCCCAAAGGAGTGACGAACTGCGCGCCACCTCCCTTTATATTAGGTGCAACTGCGCCACTTGACTGTGAGAACTAAAAGCTCAAGCAGCCTTAACCTCCCTATGAAGGATTCCAAAAAGATGGTATATTGGCTTTCACGGCCAGTGAATTAAAATTCAGCAATTCTTCTAGGTTTGTGCCGTGTCTTGTGTGGGATTTCGCCTAGGACACCAAGCTGGCTCATCGGCGGGCTCTTGGTGTCTCCGCCCGCACCCCCACAGGAGTGACGAACTGCGCGCCACCTCCCTTTATATTAGGTGCAACTGCACCACTTGACAGCGAGAACTAAAAGCTCAAGCAGCCTTAACCTCCCTATGAAGGCTTCCAAAAAGATGGTATATTGGCATTCACGGCCAGTGAATTAAAATTCAGCAATTCTTCTAGGTTTGTGCCGTGTCTTGTGTGGGGTATCGCCTAGGACACCAAGCTGGTTCATCGGCGGGCTCTTGGTGTCTCCGCCCGGACCCCCACAGGAGTGACATACTGCGCGCCCCCTCCCATTATATTATGTGCAACTGCACCACTTGACTGCGAGAACTAAAAGCTCAAGCAGCCTTAACCTCCCTATGAAGGCTTCCAAAAAGATGGTATATTGGCTTTCACGGCCAGTGAATTAAAATTCAGCAATTCTTCTAGATTTGTGCCGAGTCTTGTGTGGAGTTTCGCCTAGGACACCAAGCTGGCTCATCGGCGGGCTCTTGGTGTCTCCGCCCGGAGCCCCACAGGAGTGACGAACTGCGCGCCGCCTCCCTTTATATTAGGTGCAACTGCGCCACTTGACTGCGAGAACTAAAAGCTCAAGCAGCCTTAACCTCCCTATGAAGGATTCCAAAAAGACGGTATATTGGCTTTCACGGCCAGTGAATTAAAATTCAGCAATTCTTCTAGGTTTGTGCCGAGTCTTGTGTGGGGTTTCGCCTAGGACACCAAGCTGGCTCATCGGCGGGCTCTTGGTGTCTCCGCCCGCACCCCCACAGGAGTGACGAACTGCGCGCCACCTCCCTTTATATCAGGTGCAACTGCACCACTTGACTGCGAGAACTAAAAGCTCAAGCAGCCTTAACCTCCCTATGAAGGCTTTCAAAAAAGATGGTATATTGGCTTTCACGGCCAGTGAATTAAAATTCAGCAATTCTTTTAGGTTTGCGCCGTGTCTTGTGTGGGGTTTCGCCTAGGACACCAAGCTGGCTCATCGGCGGGCTCTTGGTGTCTCCGCCCGGACCCCCAAAGGAGTGACGAACTGCGCGCCACCTCCCTTTATATTAGGTGCAACTGCGCCACTTGACTGTGAGAACTAAAAGCTCAAGCAGCCTTAACCTCCCTATGAAGGATTCCAAAAAGATGGTACATGGGCTTTCACGGCCAGTGAATTAAAATTCAGCAATTCTTCTAGGTTTGTGCCGTGTCTTGTGTGGGGTTTAGCCTAGGACACCAAGCTGGCTCATCGGCGGGCTCTTGGAGTCTCCGCCCGGACCCCCACATGAGTGACGAACTGCGCGCCACCTCCCTTTATATTAGGTGCAACTGCACCACTTGACTGCGAGAACTAAAAGCTCAAGCAGCCTTAACCTCCCTATGAAAGCTTCCAAAAAGATGGTATATTGGCTTTCACGGCCAGTGAATTAAAATTCAGCAATTCTTCTAGGTTTGTGCCGTGTCTTGTGTGGGATTTCGCCTAGGACACCAAGCTGGTTCATCGGCGGGCTCTTGGTGTCTCCGCCCGCACCCCCACAGGAGTGACGAACTGTGCGCCACCTCCCTTTATATTAGGTGCAACTGCACCACTTGACTGCGAGAACTAAAAGCTCAAGCAGCCTTAACCTCCCTATGAAGGATTCCAAAAAGACGGTATATTGGCTTTCACGGCCAGTGAATTAGAATTCAGCAATTCTTCTAGGTTTGTGCCGTGTCTTGTGTGGGGTTTCGCCTAGGACTCCAAGCTGGCTCATCGGCGGGCTCTTGGTGTCTCCGCCCGAACCCCCACAGGAGTGACGAACTGCGCGCCACCTCCCTTTATATCAGGTGCAACTGCACCACTTGACTGCGAGAACTAAAAGCTCAAGCAGCCTTAACCTCCCTATGAAGGATTCCAAAAAGATGGTATATTGGCTTTCACGGCCAGTGAATTAAAATTCAGCAATTCTTCTAGGTTTGTGCCGTGTCTTGTGTGGGGTTTCGCCTAGGACACCAAGCTGGCTCATCGGCGGCTCTTGGTGTCTCTGCCCGGACCCCCAAAGGAGTGACGAACTGCGCGCCACCTCCCTTTATATTAGGTGCAACTGCGCCACTTGACTGTGAGAACTAAAAGCTCAAGCAGCCTTAACCTCCCTATGAAGGATTCCAAAAAGATGGTATATTGGCTTTCACGGCCAGTGAATTAAAATTCAGCAATTCTTCTAGGTTTGTGCCGTGTCTTGTGTGGGATTTCGCCTAGGACACCAAGCTGGCTCATCGGCGGGCTCTTGGTGTCTCCGCCCGCACCCCCACAGGAGTGACGAACTGCGCGCCACCTCCCTTTATATTAGGTGCAACTGCACCACTTGACAGCGAGAACTAAAAGCTCAAGCAGCCTTAACCTCCCTATGAAGGCTTCCAAAAAGATGGTATATTGGCATTCACGGCCAGTGAATTAAAATTCAGCAATTCTTCTAGGTTTGTGCCGTGTCTTGTGTGGGGTATCGCCTAGGACACCAAGCTGGTTCATCGGCGGGCTCTTGGTGTCTCCGCCCGGACCCCCACAGGAGTGACATACTGCGCGCCCCCTCCCATTATATTATGTGCAACTGCACCACTTGACTGCGAGAACTAAAAGCTCAAGCAGCCTTAACCTCCCTATGAAGGCTTCCAAAAAGATGGTATATTGGCTTTCACGGCCAGTGAATTAAAATTCAGCAATTCTTCTAGATTTGTGCCGAGTCTTGTGCGGAGTTTCGCCTAGGACACCAAGCTGGCTCATCGGCGGGCTCTTGGTGTCTCCGCCCGGAGCCCCACAGGAGTGACGAACTGCGCGCCACCTCCCTTTATATTAGGTGCAACTGCGCCACTTGACTGCGAGAACTAAAAGCTCAAGCAGCCTTAACCTCCCTATGAAGGATTCCAAAAAGACGGTATATTGGCTTTCACGGCCAGTGAATTAAAATTCAGCAATTCTTCTAGGTTTGTGCCGAGTCTTGTGTCGGGTTTCGCCTAGGACACCAAGCTGGCTCATCGGCGGGCTCTTGGTGTCTCCGCCCGAACCCCCACAGGAGTGACGAACTGCGCGCCACCTCCCTTTATATCAGGTGCAACTGCACCACTTGACTGCGAGAACTAAAAGCTCAAGCAGCCTTAACCTCCCTATGAAGGCTTTCAAAAAAGATGGTATATTGGCTTTCAAGGCCAGTGAATTAAAATTCAGCAATTCTTTTAGGTTTGCGCCGTGTCTTGTGTGGGGTTTCGCCTAGGACACCAAGCTGGCTCATCGGCGGGCTCTTGGTGTCTCCGCCCGGACCCCCAAAGGAGTGACGAACTGCGCGCCACCTCCCTTTATATTAGGTGCAACTGCGCCACTTGACTGTGAGAACTAAAAGCTCAAGCAGCCTTAACCTCCCTATGAAGGATTCCAAAAAGATGGTACATGGGCTTTCACGGCCAGTGAATTAAAATTCAGCAATTCTTCTAGGTTTGTGCCGTGTCTTGTGTGGGGTTTAGCCTAGGACACCAAGCTGGCTCATCGGCGGGCTCTTGGAGTCTCCGCCCGGACCCCCACATGAGTGACTAACTGCGCGCCACCTCCCTTTATATTAGGTGCAACTGCACCACTTGACTGCGAGAACTAAAAGCTCAAGCAGCCTTAACCTCCCTATGAAAGCTTCCAAAAAGATGGTATATTGGCTTTCACGGCCAGTGAATTAAAATTCAGCAATTCTTCTAGGTTTGTGCCGTGTCTTGTGTGGGATTTCGCCTAGGACACCAAGCTGGTTCATCGGCGGGCTCTTGGTGTCTCCGCCCGCACCCCCACAGGAGTGACGAACTGTGCGCCACCTCCCTTTATATTAGGTGCAACTGCACCACTTGACTGCGAGAACTAAAAGCTCAAGCAGCCTTAACCTCCCTATGAAGGATTCCAAAAAGACGGTAAATTGGCTTTCACGGCCAGTGAATTAAAATTCAGCAATTCTTCTAGGTTTGTGCCGTGTCTTGTGTGGGGTTTCGCCTAGGACACCAAGCTGGCTCATCGGCGGGCTCTTGGTGTCTCCGCCCGGACCCCCACAGGAGTGATGAATGCGCGCCACCTCCCTTTATATTAGGTGCAACTGCACCACTTGACTGCGAGAACTAAAAGCTCAAGCAGCCTTAACCTCCCTATGAAGGCTTCCAAAAAGATGGTATATTGGCTTTCACGGCCAGTGAATTAAAATTCAGCAAGACTTCTAGGTTTGTGCCTTGTCATGTGTGGGGTTTCGCCTAGGACACCAAACTGGCTCATCGGCGGGCTCTTGGTGTCTCCGCCCGGACCCCCGCAGGAGTGACGAACTGCGCGCACCCCCACTTTATATTAGGTGCAACTACGCCATTTGACTGCGACAACTAAAAGCTCAAGCAGCCTTAACCTCCCTATGAAGGATTCCAAAAAGATGGTACATGGGCTTTCACGGCCAGTGAATTAAAATTCAGCAATTCTTCTAGGTTTGTGCCGTGTCTTGTGTGGGGTTTCGCCTAGGACACCAAGCTGGCTCATCGGCGGGCTCTTGGTGTCTCTGCCCGGACCCCCAAAGGAGTGACGAACTGCGCGCCACCTCCCTTTATATTATCTGCAACTGCGCCACTTGACTGCGAGAACTAAAAGCTCAAGCAGCCTTAACCTCCCTATGAAGGATTCCAAAAAGATGGTACATGGGCTTTCACGGCCAGTGAATTAAAATTCAGCAATTCTTCTAGGTTTGTGCCGTGTCTTGTGTGGGGTTTCGCCTAGGACACCAAGCTGGCTTATCGGCGGGCTCTTGGAGTCTCCGCCCGGAACCCCACAGGAGTGACGAACTGCGCGCCACCTCCCTTTATATTAGGTGCAACTGCGCCACTTGACTGCGAGAACTAAAAGCTCAAGCAGCCTTAACCTCCCTATGAAGGATTCCAAAAAGATGGTATATTGGCTTTCAAGGCCAGTGAATTAAAATTCAGCAATTCTTCTAGGTTTGTGCCGTGTCTTGTGTGGGGTTTCGCCTAGGACACCAAGCTGGCTCATCGGCGGGCTCTTGGTGTCTCCGCCCGGACCCCCACAGGAGGACGAACAGCGCGCCACCTCCCTTTATATTAGGTGCAACTGCACCACTTGACTGCAAGAACTAAAAGCTCAAGCAGCCTTAACCTCCCTATGAAGGCTTCCAAAAAGATGGTATATTGGCTTTCACGACCAATGAATTAAAATTCAGCAATTCTTCTAGGTTAGTGCCGTGTCTTGTTTGGGGTTTCGCCTAGGACACCAAGCTGGCTCATCGGCGGGCTCTTGGTGTCTCCGCCCGGACCCCCACAGGAGTGACGAACTGCGCGCCACCTCCCTTTATATTAGGTGCAACTGCACCACTTGACTGCGAGAACTAAAAGCTCAAGCAGCCTTAACCTCCCTATGAAGGCTTCCAAAAAGATGGTATATTGGCTTTCACGGCCAGTGAATAAAAATTCAGCAAGTCTTCTAGGTTTGTGCCGTGTCTTGTGAGGGGTTTCGCCTAGGACACCAAGCTGGCTCATCGGCGGGCTCCTGGTCTCTCCGCCCGGAACCCCACAGGAGTGACGAACTGCGCGCCACCTCCCTTTATATTAGGTGCAACTGCGCCACTTGACTGCGAGAACTAAAAGCTCAAGCAGCCTTAATTTCCCTATGAAGGATTCCAAAAAGATGGTATATTGGCTTTCAAGGCCAGTGAATTAAAATTCAGCAATTCTTCTAGGTTTGTGCCGTGTCTTGTGTGGGGTTTCACCTAGGACACCAAGCTGGCTCATCGGCGGGCTCTCGGTGTCTCCGCCCGGACCCCCACAGGAGTGACGAACTGCGCGCCAACTCCCTTAATATTAGGTGCAACTGCGCCACTTGACTGCGAGAGCTAAAAGCTCAAGCAGCCTTAACCTCCCTATGAAGGATTCCAAAAAGACGGTATATTGGCTTTCACGGCCAGTGAATTAAAATTCAGCAATCCTTCTAGGTTTGTGCCGTGTCATGTGTGGGGTTTCGCCTAGGACACCAAGCTGGCTCATCGGCGGGCTCTTGGTGTCTCCGCTCGGACCCCCACAGGAGTGAGAACTGCGCGCCACCTCCCATTATATTAGGTGCAACTGCATCACTTGACTGCGAGAACTAAAAGCTCAAGCAGCCTTAACCTCCCTATGAAGGCTTCCAAAAAGATGGTATATTGCCTTTCACGGCCAGTGAATTAGAATTCAGCAATTCTTCTAGGTTTGTGCCGTGTCTTGTGTGGGGTTTCGCCTAGGACTCCAAGCTGGCTCATCGGCGGGCTCTTGGTGTCTCCGCCCGAACCCCCACAGGAGTGACGAACTGCGCGCCACCTCCCTTTATATCAGGTGCAACTGCACCACTTGACTGCGAGAACTAAAAGCTCAAGCAGCCTTAACCTCCCTATGAAGGCTCTCAAAAAAGATGGTATATTGGCTTTCACGGCCAGTGAATTAAAATTCAGCAATTTTTTTAGGTTTGCGCCGTGTCTTGTGTGGGGTTTCGCCTAGGACACCAAGCTGGCTCATCGGCGGGCTCTTGGTGTCTCCGCCCGGACCCCCACAGGAGTGACGAACTGCGCGCCACCTCCCTTTATATTAGGTGCAACTGCACCACTTGACTGCGAGAACTAAAAGCTCAAGCAGCCTTAACCTCCCTATGAAGGCTTCCAAAAAGATGGTATATTGGCTTTCACGGCCAGTGAATTAAAAGTCAGCAATTCTTCTAGGTTTGTGCCGTGTCTTGTGTGGGGTTTCGCCTAGGACACCAAGCTGGCTCATCGGCGGGTCTTGGTGTCTCTGCCCGGACCCCCAAAGGAGTGACGAACTGCGCGCCACCTCCCTTTATATTAGGTGCAACTGCGCCACTTGACTGTGAGAACTAAAAGCTCAAGCAGCCTTAACCTCCCTATGAAGGATTCCAAAAAGATGGTATATTGGCTTTCACGGCCAGTGAATTAAAATTCAGCAATTCTTCTAGGTTTGTGCCGTGTCTTGTGTGGGATTTCGCCTAGGACACCAAGCTGGCTCATCGGCGGGCTCTTGGTGTCTCCGCCCGCACCCCCACAGGAGTGACGAACTGCGCGCCACCTCCCTTTATATTAGGTGCAACTGCACCACTTGACAGCGAGAACTAAAAGCTCAAGCAGCCTTAACCTCCCTATGAAGGCTTCCAAAAAGATGGTATATTGGCATTCACGGCCAATGAATTAAAATTCAGCAATTCTTCTAGGTTTGTGCCGTGTCTTGTGTGGGGTATCGCCTAGGACACCAAGCTGGTTCATCGGCGGGCTCTTGGTGTCTCCGCCCGGACCCCCACAGGAGTGACATACTGCGCGCCCCCTCCCATTATATTATGTGCAACTGCACCACTTGACTGCGAGAACTAAAAGCTCAAGCAGCCTTAACCTCCCTATGAAGGCTTCCAAAAAGATGGTATATTGGCTTTCACGGCCAGTGAATTAAAATTCAGCAATTCTTCTAGATTTGTGCCGAGTCTTGTGTGGAGTTTCGCCTAGGACACCAAGCTGGCTCATCGGCGGGCTCTTGGTGTCTCCGCCCGGAGCCCCACAGGAGTGACGAACTGCGCGCCACCTCCCTTTATATTAGGTGCAACTGCGCCACTTGACTGCGAGAACTAAAAGCTCAAGCAGCCTTAACCTCCCTATGAAGGATTCCAAAAAGACGGTATATTGGCTTTCACGGCCAGTGAATTAAAATTCAGCAATTCTTCTAGGTTTGTGCCGAGTCTTGTGTGGGGTTTCGCCTAGGACACCAAGCTGGCTCATCGGCGGGCTCTTGGTGTCTCCGCCCGAACCCCCACAGGAGTGACGAACTGCGCGCCACCTCCCTTTATATCAGGTGCAACTGCACCACTTGACTGCGAGAACTAAAAGCTCAAGCAGCCTTTACCTCCCTATGAAGGCTTTCAAAAAAGATGGTATATTGGCTTTCACGGCCAGTGAATTAAAATTCAGCAATTCTTTTAGGTTTGCGCCGTGTCTTGTGTGGGGTTTCGCCTAGGACACCAAGCTGGCTCATCGGCGGGGTCTTGGTGTCTCCGCCCGGACCCCCAAAGGAGTGACGAACTGCGCGCCACCTCCCTTTATATTAGGTGCAACTGCGCCACTTGACTGTGAGAACTAAAAGCTCAAGCAGCCTTAACCTCCCTATGAAGGATTCCAAAAAGATGGTACATGGGCTTTCACGGCCAGTGAATTAAAATTCAGCAATTCTTCTAGGTTTGTGCCGTGTCTTGTGTGGGGTTTAGCCTAGGACACCAAGCTGGCTCATCGGCGGGCTCTTGGAGTCTCCGCCCGGACCCCCACATGAGTGACGAACTGCGCGCCACCTCCCTTTATATTAGGTGCAACTGCACCACTTGACTGCGAGAACTAAAAGCTCAAGCAGCCTTAACCTCCCTATGAAAGCTTCCAAAAAGATGGTATATTGGCTTTCACGGCCAGTGAATTAAAATTCAGCAATTCTTCTAGGTTTGTGCCGTGTCTTGTGTGGGATTTCGCCTAGGACACCAAGCTGGTTCATCGGCGGGCTCTTGGTGTCTCCGCCCGCACCCCCACAGGAGTGACGAACTGTGCGCCACCTCCCTTTATATTAGGTGCAACTGCACCACTTGACTGCGAGAACTAAAAGCTCAAGCAGCCTTAACCTCCCTATGAAGGAATCCAAAAAGACGGTATATTGGCTTTCACGGCCAGTGAATTAAAATTCAGCAATTCTTCTAGGTTTGTGCCGTGTCTTGTGTGGGGTTTCGCCTAGGACACCAAGCTGGCTCATCGGCGGGCTCTTGGTGTCTCCGCCCGGACCCCCACAGGAGTGAAGAATGCGCGCCACCTCCCTTTATATTAGGTGCAACTGCACCACTTGACTGCGAGAACTAAAAGCTCAAGCAGCCTTAACCTCCCTATGAAGGCTTCCAAAAAGATGGTATATTGGCTTTCACGGCCAGTGAATTAAAATTCAGCAAGACTTCTAGGTTTGTGCCTTGTCATGTGTGGGGTTTCGCCTAGGACAAAAACTGGCTCATCGGCGGGCTCTTGGTGTCTCCGCCCGGACCCCCGCAGGAGTGACGAACTGCGCGCACCCCCACTTTATATTAGGTGCAACTACGCCATTTGACTGCGAGAACTAAAAGCTCAAGCAGCCTTAACGTCCCTATGAAGGATTCCAAAAAGATGGTACATGGGCTTTCACGGCCAGTGAATTAAAATTCAGCAATTCTTCTAGGTTTGTGCCGTGTCTTGTGTGGGGTTTCGCCTAGGACACCAAGCTGGCTCATCGGCGGGCTCTTGGTGTCTCTGCCCGGACCCCCAAAGGAGTGACGAACTGCGCGCCACCTCCCTTTATATTAGGTGCAACTGCGCCACTTGACTGCGAGAACTAAAAGCTCAAGCAGCCTTAACCTCCCTATGAAGGATTCCAAAAAGATGGTACATGGGCTTTCAGGGCCAGTGAATTAAAATTCAGCAATTCTTCTAGGTTTGTGCCGTGTCTTGTGTGGGGTTTCGCCTAGGACACCAAGCTGGCTCATCGGCGGGCTCTTGGAGTCTCCGCCCGGAACCCCACAGGAGTGACGAACTGCGCGCCACCTCCCTTTATATTAGGTGCAACTGCGCCACTTGACTGCGAGAACTAAAAGCTCAAGCAGCCTTAACCTCCCTATGAAGGATTCCAAAAAGATGGTATATTGGCTTTCAAGGCCAGTGAATTAAAATTCAGCAATTCTTCTAGGTTTGTGCCGTGTCTTGTGTGGGGTTTCACCTAGGACACCAAGCTGGCTCATCGGCGGGCTCTCGGTGTCTCCGCCCGGACCCCCACAGGAGTGACGAACTGCGCGCCACCTCCCTTAATATTAGGTGCAACTGCGCCACTTGACTGCGAGAGCTAAAAGCTCAAGCAGCCTTAACCTCCCTATGAAGGATTCCAAAAAGACGGTATATTGGCTTTCACGGCCAGTGAATTAAAATTCAGCAATCCTTCTAGGTTTGTGCCGTGTCAAGTGTGGGGTTTCGCCTAGGACACCAAGCTGGCTCATCGGCGGGCTCTTGGTGTCTCCGCTCGGACCCCCACAGGAGTGAGAACTGCGCGCCACCTCCCATTATATTAGGTGCAACTGCACCACTTGACTGCGAGAACTAAAAGCTCAAGCAGCCTTAACCTCCCTATGAAGGCTTCCAAAAAGATGGTATATTGCCTTTCACGGCCAGTGAATTAGAATTCAGCAATTCTTCTAGGTTTGTGCCGTGTCTTGTGTGGGATTTCGCCTAGGACACCAAGCTGGCTCATCGGCGGGCTCTTGGTGTCTCCGCCCGCACCCCCACAGGAGTGACGAACTGCGCGCCACCTCCCTTTATATTAGGTGCAACTGCACCACTTGACAGCGAGAACTAAAAGCTCAAGCAGCCTTAACCTCCCTATGAAGGCTTCCAAAAAGATGGTATATTGGCATTCACGGCCAGTGAATTAAAATTCAGCAATTCTTCTAGGTTTGTGCCGTGTCTTGTGTGGGGTATCGCCTAGGACACCAAGCTGGTTCATCGGCGGGCTCTTGGTGTCTCCGCCCGGACCCCCACAGGAGTGACATACTGCGCGCCCCCTCCCATTATATTATGTGCAACTGCACCACTTGACTGCGAGAACTAAAAGCTCAAGCAGCCTTAACCTCCCTATGAAGGCTTCCAAAAAGATGGTATATTGGCTTTCACGGCCAGTGAATTAAAATTCAGCAATTCTTCTAGATTTGTGCCGAGTCTTGTGTGGAGTTTCGCCTAGGACACCAAGCTGGCTCATCGGCGGGCTCTTGGTGTCTCCGCCCGGAGCCCCACAGGAGTGACGAACTGCGCGCCACCTCCCTTTATATTAGGTGCAACTGCGCCACTTGACTGCGAGAACTAAAAGCTCAAGCAGCCTTAACCTCCCTATGAAGGATTCCAAAAAGACGGTATATTGGCTTTCACGGCCAGTGAATTAAAATTCAGCAATTCTTCTAGGTTTGTGCCGAGTCTTGTGTCGGGTTTCGCCTAGGACACCAAGCTGGCTCATCGGCGGGCTCTTGGTGTCTCCGCCCGAACCCCCACAGGAGTGACGAACTGCGCGCCACCTCCCTTTATATCAGGTGCAACTGCACCACTTGACTGCGAGAACTAAAAGCTCAAGCAGCCTTAACCTCCCTATGAAGGCTTTCAAAAAAGATGGTATATTGGCTTTCACGGCCAGTGAATTAAAATTCAGCAATTCTTTTAGGTTTGCGCCGTGTCTTGTGTGGGGTTTCGCCTAGGACACCAAGCTGGCTCATCGGCGGGCTCTTGGTGTCTCCGCCCGGACCCCCAAAGGAGTGACGAACTGCGCGCCACCTCCCTTTATATTAGGTGCAACTGCGCCACTTGACTGTGAGAACTAAAAGCTCAAGCAGCCTTAACCTCCCTATGAAGGATTCCAAAAAGATGGTACATGGGCTTTCACGGCCAGTGAATTAAAATTCAGCAATTCTTCTAGGTTTGTGCCGTGTCTTGTGTGGGGTTTAGCCTAGGACACCAAGCTGGCTCATCGGCGGGCTCTTGGAGTCTCCGCCCGGACCCCCACATGAGTGACGAACTGCGCGCCACCTCCCTTTATATTAGGTGCAACTGCACCACTTGACTGCGAGAACTAAAAGCTCAAGCAGCCTTAACCTCCCTATGAAAGCTTCCAAAAAGATGGTATATTGGCTTTCACGGCCAGTGAATTAAAATTCAGCAATTCTTCTAGGTTTGTGCCGTGTCTTGTGTGGGATTTCGCCTAGGACACCAAGCTGGTTCATCGGCGGGCTCTTGGTGTCTCCGCCCGCACCCCCACAGGAGTGACGAACTGTGCGCCACCTCCCTTTATATTAGGTGCAACTGCACCACTTGACTGCGAGAACTAAAAGCTCAAGCAGCCTTAACCTCCCTATGAAGGATTCCAAAAAGACGGTAAATTGGCTTTCACGGCCAGTGAATTAAAATTCAGCAATTCTTCTAGGTTTGTGCCGTGTCTTGTGTGGGGTTTCGCCTAGGACACCAAGCTGGCTCATCGGCGGGCTCTTGGTGTCTCCGCCCGGACCCCCACAGGAGTGATGAATGCGCGCCACCTCCCTTTATATTAGGTGCAACTGCACCACTTGACTGCGAGAACTAAAAGCTCAAGCAGCCTTAACCTCCCTATGAAGGCTTCCAAAAAGATGGTATATTGGCTTTCACGGCCAGTGAATTAAAATTCAGCAAGACTTCTAGGTTTGTGCCTTGTCATGTGTGGGGTTTCGCCTAGGACACCAAACTGGCTCATCGGCGGGCTCTTGGCGTCTCCGCCCGGACCCCCGCAGGAGTGACGAACTGCGCGCACCCCCACTTTATATTAGGTGCAACTACGCCATTTGACTGCGACAACTAAAAGCTCAAGCAGCCTTAACCTCCCTATGAAGGATTCCAAAAAGATGGTACATGGGCTTTCACGGCCAGTGAATTAAAATTCAGCAATTCTTCTAGGTTTGTGCCGTGTCTTGTGTGGGGTTTCGCCTAGGACACCAAGCTGGCTCATCGGCGGGCTCTTGGTGTCTCTGCCCGGACCCCCAAAGGAGTGACGAACTGCGCGCCACCTCCCTTTATATTATCTGCAACTGCGCCACTTGACTGCGAGAACTAAAAGCTCAAGCAGCCTTAACCTCCCTATGAAGGATTCCAAAAAGATGGTACATGGGCTTTCACGGCCAGTGAATTAAAATTCAGCAATTCTTCTAGGTTTGTGCCGTGTCTTGTGTGGGGTTTCGCCTAGGACACCAAGCTGGCTTATCGGCGGGCTCTTGGAGTCTCCGCCCGGAACCCCACAGGAGTGACGAACTGCGCGCCACCTCCCTTTATATTAGGTGCAACTGCGCCACTTGACTGCGAGAACTAAAAGCTCAAGCAGCCTTAACCTCCCTATGAAGGATTCCAAAAAGATGGTATATTGGCTTTCAAGGCCAGTGAATTAAAATTCAGCAATTCTTCTAGGTTTGTGCCGTGTCTTGTGTGGGGTTTCGCCTAGGACACCAAGCTGGCTCATCGGCGGGCTCTTGGTGTCTCCGCCCGGACCCCCACAGGAGGGCGAACAGCGCGCCACCTCCCTTTATATTAGGTGCAACTGCACCACTTGACTGCAAGAACTAAAAGCTCAAGCAGCCTTAACCTCCCTATGAAGGCTTCCAAAAAGATGGTATATTGGCTTTCACGGCCAATGAATTAAAATTCAGCAATTCTTCTAGGTTAGTGCCGTGTCTTGTTTGGGGTTTCGCCTAGGACACCAAGCTGGCTCATCGGCGGGCTCTTGGTGTCTCCGCCCGGACCCCCACAGGAGTGACGAACTGCGCGCCACCTCCCTTTATATTAGGTGCAACTGCACCACTTGACTGCGAGAACTAAAAGCTCAAGCAGCCTTAACCTCCCTATGAAGGCTTCCAAAAAGATGGTATATTGGCTTTCACGGCCAGTGAATAAAAATTCAGCAAGTCTTCTAGGTTTGTGCCGTGTCTTGTGAGGGGTTTCGCCTAGGACACCAAGCTGGCTCATCGGCGGGCTCCTGGTGTCTCCGCCCGGAACCCCACAGGAGTGACGAACTGCGCGCCACCTCCCTTTATATTAGGTGCAACTGCGCCACTTGACTGCGAGAACTAAAAGCTCAAGCAGCCTTAATTTCCCTATGAAGGATTCCAAAAAGATGGTATATTGGCTTTCAAGGCCAGTGAATTAAAATTCAGCAATTCTTCTAGGTTTGTGCCGTGTCTTGTGTGGGGTTTCACCTAGGACACCAAGCTGGCTCATCGGCGGGCTCTCGGTGTCTCCGCCCGGACCCCCACAGGAGTGACGAACTGCGCGCCAACTCCCTTAATATTAGGTGCAACTGCGCCACTTGACTGCGAGAGCTAAAAGCTCAAGCAGCCTTAACCTCCCTATGAAGGATTCCAAAAAGACGGTATATTGGCTTTCACGGCCAGTGAATTAAAATTCAGCAATCCTTCTAGGTTTGTGCCGTGTCATGTGTGGGGTTTCGCCTAGGACACCAAGCTGGCTCATCGGCGGGCTCTTGGTGTCTCCGCTCGGACCCCCACAGGAGTGAGAACTGCGCGCCACCTCCCATTATATTAGGTGCAACTGCATCACTTGACTGCGAGAACTAAAAGCTCAAGCAGCCTTAACCTCCCTATGAAGGCTTCCAAAAAGATGGTATATTGCCTTTCACGGCCAGTGAATTAGAATTCAGCAATTCTTCTAGGTTTGTGCCGTGTCTTGTGTGGGGTTTCGCCTAGGACTCCAAGCTGGCTCATCGGCGGGCTCTTGGTGTCTCCGCCCGAACCCCCACAGGAGTGACGAACTGCGCGCCACCTCCCTTTATATCAGGTGCAACTGCACCACTTGACTGCGAGAACTAAAAGCTCAAGCAGCCTTAACCTCCCTATGAAGGCTCTCAAAAAAGATGGTATATTGGCTTTCACGGCCAGTGAATTAAAATTCAGCAATTTTTTTAGGTTTGCGCCGTGTCTTGTGTGGGGTTTCGCCTAGGACACCAAGCTGGCTCATCGGCGGGCTCTTGGTGTCTCCGCCCGGACCCCCACAGGAGTGACGAACTGCGCGCCACCTCCCTTTATATTAGGTGCAACTGCACCACTTGACTGCGAGAACTAAAAGCTCAAGCAGCCTTAACCTCCCTATGAAGGCTTCCAAAAAGATGGTATATTGGCTTTCACGGCCAGTGAATTAAAAGTCAGCAATTCTTCTAGGTTTGTGCCGTGTCTTGTGTGGGGTTTCGCCTAGGACACCAAGCTGGCTCATCGGCGGGTCTTGGTGTCTCTGCCCGGACCCCCAAAGGAGTGACGAACTGCGCGCCACCTCCCTTTATATTAGGTGCAACTGCGCCACTTGACTGTGAGAACTAAAAGCTCAAGCAGCCTTAACCTCCCTATGAAGGATTCCAAAAAGATGGTATATTGGCTTTCACGGCCAGTGAATTAAAATTCAGCAATTCTTCTAGGTTTGTGCCGTGTCTTGTGTGGGATTTCGCCTAGGACACCAAGCTGGCTCATCGGCGGGCTCTTGGTGTCTCCGCCCGCACCCCCACAGGAGTGACGAACTGCGCGCCACCTCCCTTTATATTAGGTGCAACTGCACCACTTGACAGCGAGAACTAAAAGCTCAAGCAGCCTTAACCTCCCTATGAAGGCTTCCAAAAAGATGGTATATTGGCATTCACGGCCAGTGAATTAAAATTCAGCAATTCTTCTAGGTTTGTGCCGTGTCTTGTGTGGGGTATCGCCTAGGACACCAAGCTGGTTCATCGGCGGGCTCTTGGTGTCTCCGCCCGGACCCCCACAGGAGTGACATACTGCGCGCCCCCTCCCATTATATTATGTGCAACTGCACCACTTGACTGCGAGAACTAAAAGCTCAAGCAGCCTTAACCTCCCTATGAAGGCTTCCAAAAAGATGGTATATTGGCTTTCACGGCCAGTGAATTAAAATTCAGCAATTCTTCTAGATTTGTGCCGAGTCTTGTGTGGAGTTTCGCCTAGGACACCAAGCTGGCTCATCGGCGGGCTCTTGGTGTCTCCGCCCGGAGCCCCACAGGAGTGACGAACTGCGCGCCACCTCCCTTTATATTAGGTGCAACTGCGCCACTTGACTGCGAGAACTAAAAGCTCAAGCAGCCTTAACCTCCCTATGAAGGATTCCAAAAAGACGGTATATTGGCTTTCACGGCCAGTGAATTAAAATTCAGCAATTCTTCTAGGTTTGTGCCGAGTCTTGTGTGGGGTTTCGCCTAGGACACCAAGCTGGCTCATCGGCGGGCTCTTGGTGTCTCCGCCCGAACCCCCACAGGAGTGACGAACTGCGCGCCACCTCCCTTTATATCAGGTGCAACTGCACCACTTGACTGCGAGAACTAAAAGCTCAAGCAGCCTTTACCTCCCTATGAAGGCTTTCAAAAAAGATGGTATATTGGCTTTCACGGCCAGTGAATTAAAATTCAGCAATTCTTTTAGGTTTGCGCCGTGTCTTGTGTGGGGTTTCGCCTAGGACACCAAGCTGGCTCATCGGCGGGCTCTTGGTGTCTCCGCCCGGACCCCCAAAGGAGTGACGAACTGCGCGCCACCTCCCTTTATATTAGGTGCAACTGCGCCACTTGACTGTGAGAACTAAAAGCTCAAGCAGCCTTAACCTCCCTATGAAGGATTCCAAAAAGATGGTACATGGGCTTTCACGGCCAGTGAATTAAAATTCAGCAATTCTTCTAGGTTTGTGCCGTGTCTTGTGTGGGGTTTAGCCTAGGACACCAAGCTGGCTCATCGGCGGGCTCTTGGAGTCTCCGCCCGGACCCCCACATGAGTGACGAACTGCGCGCCACCTCCCTTTATATTAGGTGCAACTGCACCACTTGACTGCGAGAACTAAAAGCTCAAGCAGCCTTAACCTCCCTATGAAAGCTTCCAAAAAGATGGTATATTGGCTTTCACGGCCAGTGAATTAAAATTCAGCAATTCTTCTAGGTTTGTGCCGTGTCTTGTGTGGGATTTCGCCTAGGACACCAAGCTGGTTCATCGGCGGGCTCTTGGTGTCTCCGCCCGCACCCCCACAGGAGTGACGAACTGTGCGCCACCTCCCTTTATATTAGG
Organism: Meconema thalassinum; assembly: GCA_946902985.2. Lineage (NCBI taxonomy): Eukaryota > Metazoa > Arthropoda > Insecta > Orthoptera > Tettigoniidae > Meconema > Meconema thalassinum. The sequence continues at coordinate 1,081,087,956 of OX336388.2, read as the reverse complement.
TGCAACTGCACCACTTGACTGCGAGAACTAAAAGCTCAAGCAGCCTTAACCTCCCTATGAAGGATTCCAAAAAGACGGTATATTGGCTTTCACGGCCAGTGAATTAAAATTCAGCAATTCTTCTAGGTTTGTGCCGTGTCTTGTGTGGGGTTTCGCCTAGGACACCAAGCTGGCTCATCGGCGGGCTCTTGGTGTCTCCGCCCGGACCCCCACAGGAGTGAAGAATGCGCGCCACCTCCCTTTATATTAGGTGCAACTGCACCACTTGACTGCGAGAACTAAAAGCTCAAGCAGCCTTAACCTCCCTATGAAGGCTTCCAAAAAGATGGTATATTGGCTTTCACGGCCAGTGAATTAAAATTCAGCAAGACTTCTAGGTTTGTGCCTTGTCATGTGTGGGGTTTCGCCTAGGACAAAAACTGGCTCATCGGCGGGCTCTTGGTGTCTCCGCCCGGACCCCCGCAGGAGTGACGAACTGCGCGCACCCCCACTTTATATTAGGTGCAACTACGCCATTTGACTGCGAGAACTAAAAGCTCAAGCAGCCTTAACGTCCCTATGAAGGATTCCAAAAAGATGGTACATGGGCTTTCACGGCCAGTGAATTAAAATTCAGCAATTCTTCTAGGTTTGTGCCGTGTCTTGTGTGGGGTTTCGCCTAGGACACCAAGCTGGCTCATCGGCGGGCTCTTGGTGTCTCTGCCCGGACCCCCAAAGGAGTGACGAACTGCGCGCCACCTCCCTTTATATTAGGTGCAACTGCGCCACTTGACTGCGAGAACTAAAAGCTCAAGCAGCCTTAACCTCCCTATGAAGGATTCCAAAAAGATGGTACATGGGCTTTCACGGCCAGTGAATTAAAATTCAGCAATTCTTCTAGGTTTGTGCCGTGTCTTGTGTGGGGTTTCGCCTAGGACACCAAGCTGGCTCATCGGCGGGCTCTTGGAGTCTCCGCCCGGAACCCCACAGGAGTGACGAACTGCGCGCCACCTCCCTTTATATTAGGTGCAACTGCGCCACTTGACTGCGAGAACTAAAAGCTCAAGCAGCCTTAACCTCCCTATGAAGGATTCCAAAAAGATGGTATATTGGCTTTCAAGGCCAGTGAATTAAAATTCAGCAATTCTTCTAGGTTTGTGCCGTGTCTTGTGTGGGGTTTCACCTAGGACACCAAGCTGGCTCATCGGCGGGCTCTCGGTGTCTCCGCCCGGACCCCCACAGGAGTGACGAACTGCGCGCCACCTCCCTTAATATTAGGTGCAACTGCGCCACTTGACTGCGAGAGCTAAAAGCTCAAGCAGCCTTAACCTCCCTATGAAGGATTCCAAAAAGACGGTATATTGGCTTTCACGGCCAGTGAATTAAAATTCAGCAATCCTTCTAGGTTTGTGCCGTGTCAAGTGTGGGGTTTCGCCTAGGACACCAAGCTGGCTCATCGGCGGGCTCTTGGTGTCTCCGCTCGGACCCCCACAGGAGTGAGAACTGCGCGCCACCTCCCATTATATTAGGTGCAACTGCACCACTTGACTGCGAGAACTAAAAGCTCAAGCAGCCTTAACCTCCCTATGAAGGCTTCCAAAAAGATGGTATATTGCCTTTCACGGCCAGTGAATTAGAATTCAGCAATTCTTCTAGATTTGTGCCGTGTCTTGTGTGGGATTTCGCCTAGGACACCAAGCTGGCTCATCGGCGGGCTCTTGGTGTCTCCGCCCGCACCCCCACAGGAGTGACGAACTGCGCGCCACCTCCCTTTATATTAGGTGCAACTGCACCACTTGACAGCGAGAACTAAAAGCTCAAGCAGCCTTAACCTCCCTATGAAGGCTTCCAAAAAGATGGTATATTGGCATTCACGGCCAGTGAATTAAAATTCAGCAATTCTTCTAGGTTTGTGCCGTGTCTTGTGTGGGGTATCGCCTAGGACACCAAGCTGGTTCATCGGCGGGCTCTTGGTGTCTCCGCCCGGACCCCCACAGGAGTGACATACTGCGCGCCCCCTCCCATTATATTATGTGCAACTGCACCACTTGACTGCGAGAACTAAAAGCTCAAGCAGCCTTAACCTCCCTATGAAGGCTTCCAAAAAGATGGTATATTGGCTTTCACGGCCAGTGAATTAAAATTCAGCAATTCTTCTAGATTTGTGCCGAGTCTTGTGTGGAGTTTCGCCTAGGACACCAAGCTGGCTCATCGGCGGGCTCTTGGTGTCTCCGCCCGGAGCCCCACAGGAGTGACGAACTGCGCGCCACCTCCCTTTATATTAGGTGCAACTGCGCCACTTGACTGCGAGAACTAAAAGCTCAAGCAGCCTTAACCTCCCTATGAAGGATTCCAAAAAGACGGTATATTGGCTTTCACGGCCAGTGAATTAAAATTCAGCAATTCTTCTAGGTTTGTGCCGAGTCTTGTGTCGGGTTTCGCCTAGGACACCAAGCTGGCTCATCGGCGGGCTCTTGGTGTCTCCGCCCGAACCCCCACAGGAGTGACGAACTGCGCGCCACCTCCCTTTATATCAGGTGCAACTGCACCACTTGACTGCGAGAACTAAAAGCTCAAGCAGCCTTAACCTCCCTATGAAGGCTTTCAAAAAAGATGGTATATTGGCTTTCACGGCCAGTGAATTAAAATTCAGCAATTCTTTTAGGTTTGCGCCGTGTCTTGTGTGGGGTTTCGCCTAGGACACCAAGCTGGCTCATCGGCGGGCTCTTGGTGTCTCCGCCCGGACCCCCAAAGGAGTGACGAACTGCGCGCCACCTCCCTTTATATTAGGTGCAACTGCGCCACTTGACTGTGAGAACTAAAAGCTCAAGCAGCCTTAACCTCCCTATGAAGGATTCCAAAAAGATGGTACATGGGCTTTCACGGCCAGTGAATTAAAATTCAGCAATTCTTCTAGGTTTGTGCCGTGTCTTGTGTGGGGTTTAGCCTAGGACACCAAGCTGGCTCATCGGCGGGCTCTTGGAGTCTCCGCCCGGACCCCCACATGAGTGACGAACTGCGCGCCACCTCCCTTTATATTAGGTGCAACTGCACCACTTGACTGCGAGAACTAAAAGCTCAAGCAGCCTTAACCTCCCTATGAAAGCTTCCAAAAAGATGGTATATTGGCTTTCACGGCCAGTGAATTAAAATTCAGCAATTCTTCTAGGTTTGTGCCGTGTCTTGTGTGAGATTTCGCCTAGGACACCAAGCTGGTTCATCGGCGGGCTCTTGGTGTCTCCGCCCGCACCCCCACAGGAGTGACGAACTGTGCGCCACCTCCCTTTATATTAGGTGCAACTGCACCACTTGACTGCGAGAACTAAAAGCTCAAGCAGCCTTAACCTCCCTATGAAGGATTCCAAAAAGACGGTAAATTGGCTTTCACGGCCAGTGAATTAAAATTCAGCAATTCTTCTAGGTTTGTGCCGTGTCTTGTGTGGGGTTTCGCCTAGGACACCAAGCTGGCTCATCGGCGGGCTCTTGGTGTCTCCGCCCGGACCCCCACAGGAGTGATGAATGCGCGCCACCTCCCTTTATATTAGGTGCAACTGCACCACTTGACTGCGAGAACTAAAAGCTCAAGCAGCCTTAACCTCCCTATGAAGGCTTCCAAAAAGATGGTATATTGGCTTTCACGGCCAGTGAATTAAAATTCAGCAAGACTTCTAGGTTTGTGCCTTGTCATGTGTGGGGTTTCGCCTAGGACACCAAACTGGCTCATCGGCGGGCTCTTGGTGTCTCCGCCCGGACCCCCGCAGGAGTGACGAACTGCGCGCACCCCCACTTTATATTAGGTGCAACTACGCCATTTGACTGCGACAACTAAAAGCTCAAGCAGCCTTAACCTCCCTATGAAGGATTCCAAAAAGATGGTACATGGGCTTTCACGGCCAGTGAATTAAAATTCAGCAATTCTTCTAGGTTTGTGCCGTGTCTTGTGTGGGGTTTCGCCTAGGACACCAAGCTGGCTCATCGGCGGGCTCTTGGTGTCTCTGCCCGGACCCCCAAAGGAGTGACGAACTGCGCGCCACCTCCCTTTATATTAGGTGCAACTGCGCCACTTGACTGCGAGAACTAAAAGCTCAGGCAGCCTTAACCTCCCTATGAAGGATTCCAAAAAGATGGTACATGGGCTTTCACGGCCAGTGAATTAAAATTCAGCAATTCTTCTAGGTTTGTGCCGTGTCTTGTGTGGGGTTTCGCCTAGGACACCAAGCTGGCTTATCGGCGGGCTCTTGGAGTCTCAGCCCGGAACCCCACAGGAGTGACGAACTGCGCGCCACCTCCCTTTATATTAGGTGCAACTGCGCCACTTGACTGCGAGAACTAAAAGCTCAAGCAGCCTTAACCTCCCTATGAAGGATTCCAAAAAGATGGTATATTGGCTTTCAAGGCCAGTGAATTAAAATTCAGCAATTCTTCTAGGTTTGTGCCGTGTCTTGTGTGGGGTTTCGCCTAGGACACCAAGCTGGTTCATCGGCGGGCTCTTGGTGTCTCCGCCCGGACCCCCACAGGAGTGACATACTGCGCGCCCCCTCCCATTATATTATGTGCAACTGCACCACTTGACTGCGAGAACTAAAAGCTCAAGCAGCCTTAACCTCCCTATGAAGGCTTCCAAAAAGATGGTATATTGGCTTTCACGGCCAGTGAATTAAAATTCAGCAATTCTTCTAGATTTGTGCCGAGTCTTGTGTGGAGTTTCGCCTAGGACACCAAGCTGGCTCATCGGCGGGCTCTTGGTGTCTCCGCCCGGAGCCCCACAGGAGTGACGAACTGCGCGCCACCTCCCTTTATATTAGGTGCAACTGCGCCACTTGACTGCGAGAACTAAAAGCTCAAGCAGCCTTAACCTCCCTATGAAGGATTCCAAAAAGACGGTATATTGGCTTTCACGGCCAGTGAATTAAAATTCAGCAATTCTTCTAGGTTTGTGCCGAGTCTTGTGTCGGGTTTCGCCTAGGACACCAAGCTGGCTCATCGGCGGGCTCTTGGTGTCTCCGCCCGAACCCCCACAGGAGTGACGAACTGCGCGCCACCTCCCTTTATATCAGGTGCAACTGCACCACTTGACTGCGAGAACTAAAAGCTCAAGCAGCCTTAACCTCCCTATGAAGGCTTTCAAAAAAGATGGTACATGGGCTTTCACGGCCAGTGAATTAAAATTCAGCAATTCTTCTAGGTTTGTGCCGTGTCTTGTGTGGGGTTTCGCCTAGGACACCAAGCTGGCTCATCGGCGGGCTCTTGGTGTCTCCGCCCGGAACCCCACAGGAGTGACGAACTGCGCGCCACCTCCCTTTTTATTAGGTGCAACTGCGCCACTTGACTGCGAGAACTAAAAGCTCAAGCAGCCTTAATTTCCCTATGAAGGATTCCAAAAAGATGGTATATTGGCTTTCAAGGCCAGTGAATTAAAATTCAGCAATTCTTCTAGGTTTGTGCCGTGTCTTGTGTGGGGTTTCACCTAGGACACCAAGCTGGCTCATCGGCGGGCTCTCGGTGTCTCCGCCCGGACCCCCACAGGAGTGACGAACTGCGCGCCAACTCCCTTAATATTAGGTGCAACTGCGCCACTTGACTGCGAGAGCTAAAAGCTCAAGCAGCCTTAACCTCCCTATGAAGGATTCCAAAAAGACGGTATATTGGCTTTCACGGCCAGTGAATTAAAATTCAGCAATCCTTCTAGGTTTGTGCCGTGTCATGTGTGGGGTTTCGCCTAGGACACCAAGCTGGCTCATCGGCGGGCTCTTGGTGTCTCCGCTCGGACCCCCACAGGAGTGAGAACTGCGCGCCACCTCCCATTATATTAGGTGCAACTGCATCACTTGACTGCGAGAACTAAAAGCTCAAGCAGCCTTAACCTCCCTATGAAGGCTTCCAAAAAGATGGTATATTGCCTTTCACGGCCAGTGAATTAGAATTCAGCAATTCTTCTAGGTTTGTGCCGTGTCTTGTGTGGGGTTTCGCCTAGGACTCCAAGCTGGCTCATCGGCGGGCTCTTGGTGTCTCCGCCCGAACCCCCACAGGAGTGACGAACTGCGCGCCACCTCCCTTTATATCAGGTGCAACTGCACCACTTGACTGCGAGAACTAAAAGCTCAAGCAGCCTTAACCTCCCTATGAAGGCTCTCAAAAAAGATGGTATATTGGCTTTCACGGCCAGTGAATTAAAATTCAGCAATTTTTTTAGGTTTGCGCCGTGTCTTGTGTGGGGTTTCGCCTAGGACACCAAGCTGGCTCATCGGCGGGCTCTTGGTGTCTCCGCCCGGACCCCCACAGGAGTGACGAACTGCGCGCCACCTCCCTTTATATTAGGTGCAACTGCACCACTTGACTGCGAGAACTAAAAGCTCAAGCAGCCTTAACCTCCCTATGAAGGCTTCCAAAAAGATGGTATATTGGCTTTCACGGCCAGTGAATTAAAATTCAGCAATTCTTCTAGGTTTGTGCCGTGTCTTGTGTGGGGTTTCGCCTAGGACACCAAGCTGGCTCATCGGCGGCTCTTGGTGTCTCTGCCCGGACCCCCAAAGGAGTGACGAACTGCGCGCCACCTCCCTTTATATTAGGTGCAACTGCGCCACTTGACTGTGAGAACTAAAAGCTCAAGCAGCCTTAACCTCCCTATGAAGGATTCCAAAAAGATGGTATATCGGCTTTCACGGCCAGTGAATTAAAATTCAGCAATTCTTCTAGGTTTGTGCCGTGTCTTGTGTGGGATTTCGCCTAGGACACCAAGCTGGCTCATCGGCGGGCTCTTGGTGTCTCCGCCCGCACCCCCACAGGAGTGACGAACTGCGCGCCACCTCCCTTTATATTAGGTGCAACTGCACCACTTGACAGCGAGAACTAAAAGCTCAAGCAGCCTTAACCTCCCTATGAAGGCTTCCAAAAAGATGGTATATTGGCATTCACGGCCAGTGAATTAAAATTCAGCAATTCTTCTAGGTTTGTGCCGTGTCTTGTGTGGGGTATCGCCTAGGACACCAAGCTGGTTCATCGGCGGGCTCTTGGTGTCTCCGCCCGGACCCCCACAGGAGTGACATACTGCGCGCCCCCTCCCATTATATTATGTGCAACTGCACCACTTGACTGCGAGAACTAAAAGCTCAAGCAGCCTTAACCTCCCTATGAAGGCTTCCAAAAAGATGGTATATTGGCTTTCACGGCCAGTGAATTAAAATTCAGCAATTCTTCTAGATTTGTGCCGAGTCTTGTGTGGAGTTTCGCCTAGGACACCAAGCTGGCTCATCGGCGGGCTCTTGGTGTCTCCGCCCGGAGCCCCACAGGAGTGACGAACTGCGCGCCACCTCCCTTTATATTAGGTGCAACTGCGCCACTTGACTGCGAGAACTAAAAGCTCAAGCAGCCTTAACCTCCCTATGAAGGATTCCAAAAAGACGGTATATTGGCTTTCACGGCCAGTGAATTAAAATTCAGCAATTCTTCTAGGTTTGTGCCGAGTCTTGTGTGGGGTTTCGCCTAGGACACCAAGCTGGCTCATCGGCGGGCTCTTGGTGTCTCCGCCCGAACCCCCACAGGAGTGACGAACTGCGCGCCACCTCCCTTTATATCAGGTGCAACTGCACCACTTGACTGCGAGAACTAAAAGCTCAAGCAGCCTTTACCTCCCTATGAAGGCTTTCAAAAAAGATGGTATATTGGCTTTCACGGCCAGTGAATTAAAATTCAGCAATTCTTTTAGGTTTGCGCCGTGTCTTGTGTGGGGTTTCGCCTAGGACACCAAGCTGGCTCATCGGCGGGCTCTTGGTGTCTCCGCCCGGACCCCCAAAGGAGTGACGAACTGCGCGCCACCTCCCTTTATATTAGGTGCAACTGCGCCACTTGACTGTGAGAACTAAAAGCTCAAGCAGCCTTAACCTCCCTATGAAGGATTCCAAAAAGATGGTACATGGGCTTTCACGGCCAGTGAATTAAAATTCAGCAATTCTTCTAGGTTTGTGCCGTGTCTTGTGTGGGGTTTAGCCTAGGACACCAAGCTGGCTCATCGGCGGGCTCTTGGAGTCTCCGCCCGGACCCCCACATGAGTGACGAACTGCGCGCCACCTCCCTTTATATTAGGTGCAACTGCACCACTTGACTGCGAGAACTAAAAGCTCAAGCAGCCTTAACCTCCCTATGAAAGCTTCCAAAAAGATGGTATATTGGCTTTCACGGCCAGTGAATTAAAATTCAGCAATTCTTCTAGGTTTGTGCCGTGTCTTGTGTGGGATTTCGCCTAGGACACCAAGCTGGTTCATCGGCGGGCTCTTGGTGTCTCCGCCCGCACCCCCACAGGAGTGACGAACTGTGCGCCACCTCCCTTTATATTAGGTGCAACTGCACCACTTGACTGCGAGAACTAAAAGCTCAAGCAGCCTTAACCTCCCTATGAAGGATTCCAAAAAGACGGTATATTGGCTTTCACGGCCAGTGAATTAAAATTCAGCAATTCTTCTAGGTTTGTGCCGTGTCTTGTGTGGGGTTTCGCCTAGGACACCAAGCTGGCTCATCGGCGGGCTCTTGGTGTCTCCGCCCGGACCCCCACAGGAGTGAAGAATGCGCGCCACCTCCCTTTATATTAGGTGCAACTGCACCACTTGACTGCGAGAACTAAAAGCTCAAGCAGCCTTAACCTCCCTATGAAGGCTTCCAAAAAGATGGTATATTGGCTTTCACGGCCAGTGAATTAAAATTCAGCAAGACTTCTAGGTTTGTGCCTTGTCATGTGTGGGGTTTCGCCTAGGACAAAAACTGGCTCATCGGCGGGCTCTTGGTGTCTCCGCCCGGACCCCCGCAGGAGTGACGAACTGCGCGCACCCCCACTTTATATTAGGTGCAACTACGCCATTTGACTGCGAGAACTAAAAGCTCAAGCAGCCTTAACGTCCCTATGAAGGATTCCAAAAAGATGGTACATGGGCTTTCACGGCCAGTGAATTAAAATTCAGCAATTCTTCTAGGTTTGTGCCGTGTCTTGTGTGGGGTTTCGCCTAGGACACCAAGCTGGCTCATCGGCGGGCTCTTGGTGTCTCTGCCCGGACCCCCAAAGGAGTGACGAACTGCGCGCCACCTCCCTTTATATTAGGTGCAACTGCGCCACTTGACTGCGAGAACTAAAAGCTCAAGCAGCCTTAACCTCCCTATGAAGGATTCCAAAAAGATGGTACATGGGCTTTCACGGCCAGTGAATTAAAATTCAGCAATTCTTCTAGGTTTGTGCCGTGTCTTGTGTGGGGTTTCGCCTAGGACACCAAGCTGGCTCATCGGCGGGCTCTTGGAGTCTCCGCCCGGAACCCCACAGGAGTGACGAACTGCGCGCCACCTCCCTTTATATTAGGTGCAACTGCGCCACTTGACTGCGAGAACTAAAAGCTCAAGCAGCCTTAACCTCCCTATGAAGGATTCCAAAAAGATGGTATATTGGCTTTCAAGGCCAGTGAATTAAAATTCGGCAATTCTTCTAGGTTTGTGCCGTGTCTTGTGTGGGGTTTCACCTAGGACACCAAGCTGGCTCATCGGCGGGCTCTCGGTGTCTCCGCCCGGACCCCCACAGGAGTGACGAACTGCGCGCCACCTCCCTTAATATTAGGTGCAACTGCGCCACTTGACTGCGAGAGCTAAAAGCTCAAGCAGCCTTAACCTCCCTATGAAGGATTCCAAAAAGACGGTATATTGGCTTTCACGGCCAGTGAATTAAAATTCAGCAATCCTTCTAGGTTTGTGCCGTGTCAAGTGTGGGGCTTCGCCTAGGACACCAAGCTGGCTCATCGGCGGGCTCTTGGTGTCTCCGCTCGGACCCCCACAGGAGTGAGAACTGCGCGCCACCTCCCATTATATTAGGTGCAACTGCACCACTTGACTGCGAGAACTAAAAGCTCAAGCAGCCTTAACCTCCCTATGAAGGCTTCCAAAAAGATGGTATATTGCCTTTCACGGCCAGTGAATTAAAATTCAGCAATTTTTTTAGGTTTGCGCCGTGTCTTGTGTGGGGTTTCGCCTAGGACACCAAGCTGGCTCATCGGCGGGCTCTTGGTGTCTCCGCCCGGACCCCCACAGGAGTGACGAACTGCGCGCCACCTCCCTTTATATTAGGTGCAACTGCACCACTTGACTGCGAGAACTAAAAGCTCAAGCAGCCTTAACCTCCCTATGAAGGCTTCCAAAAAGATGGTATATTGGCTTTCACGGCCAGTGAATTAAAATTCAGCAATTCTTCTAGGTTTGTGTCGTGTCTTGTGTGGGGTTTCGCCTAGGACACCAAGCTGGCTCATCGGCGGCTCTTGGTGTCTCTGCCCGGACCCCCAAAGGAGTGACGAACTGCGCGCCACCTCCCTTTATATTAGGTGCAACTGCGCCACTTGACTGTGAGAACTAAAAGCTCAAGCAGCCTTAACCTCCCTATGAAGGATTCCAAAAAGATGGTATATTGGCTTTCACGGCCAGTGAATTAAAATTCAGCAATTCTTCTAGGTTTGTGCCGTGTCTTGTGTGGGATTTCGCCTAGGACACCAAGCTGGCTCATCGGCGGGCTCTTGGTGTCTCCGCCCGCACCCCCACAGGAGTGACGAACTGCGCGCCACCTCCCTTTATATTAGGTGCAACTGCACCACTTGACAGCGAGAACTAAAAGCTCAAGCAGCCTTAACCTCCCTATGAAGGCTTCCAAAAAGATGGTATATTGGCATTCACGGCCAGTGAATTAAAATTCAGCAATTCTTCTAGGTTTGTGCCGTGTCTTCTGTGGGGTATCGCCTAGGACACCAAGCCGGTTCATCGGCGGGCTCTTGGTGTCTCCGCCCGGACCCCCACAGGAGTGACATACTGCGCGCCCCCTCCCATTATATTATGTGCAACTGCACCACTTGACTGCGAGAACTAAAAGCTCAAGCAGCCTTAACCTCCCTATGAAGGCTTCCAAAAAGATGGTATATTGGCTTTCACGGCCAGTGAATTAAAATTCAGCAATTCTTCTTGATTTGTGCCGAGTCTTGTGTGGAGTTTCGCCTAGGACACCAAGCTGGCTCATCGGCGGGCTCTTGGTGTCTCCGCCCGGAGCCCCACAGGAGTGACGAACTGCGCGCCACCTCCCTTTATATCAGGTGCAACTGCACCACTTGACTGCGAGAAGTAAAAGCTCAAGCAGCCTTAACCTCCCTATGAAGGCTTTCAAAAAAGATGGTATATTGGCTTTCACGGCCAGTGAATTAAAATTCAGCAATTCTTTTAGGTTTGCGCCGTGTCTTGTGTGGGGTTTCGCCTAGGACACCAAGCTGGCTCATCGGCGGGCTCTTGGTGTCTCCGCCCGGACCCCCAAAGGAGTCACGAACTGCGCGCCACCTCCCTTTATATTAGGTGCAACTGCGCCACTTGACTGTGAGAACTAAAAGCTCAAGCAGCCTTAACCTCCCTATGAAGGATTCCAAAAAGATGGTACATGGGCTTTCACGGCCAGTGAATTAAAATTCAGCAATTCTTCTAGGTTTGTGCCGTGTCTTGTGTGGGGTTTAGCCTAGGACACCAAGCTGGCTCATCGGCGGGCTCTTGGAGTCTCCGCCCGGACCCCCACATGAGTGACGAACTGCGCGCCACCTCCCTTTATATTAGGTGCAACTGCACCACTTGACTGCGAGAACTAAAAGCTCAAGCAGCCTTAACCTCCCTATGAAAGCTTCCAAAAAGATGGTATATTGGCTTTCACGGCCAGTGAATTAAAATTCAGCAATTCTTCTAGGTTTGTGCCGTGTCTTGTGTGGGATTTCGCCTAGGACACCAAGCTGGTTCATCGGCGGGCTCTTGGTGTCTCCGCCCGCACCCCCACAGGAGTGACGAACTGTGCGCCACCCCCCTTTATATTAGGTGCAACTGCACCACTTGACTGCGAGAACTAAAAGCTCAAGCAGCCTTAACCTCCCTATGAAGGATTCCAAAAAGACGGTATATTGGCTTTCACGGCCAGTGAATTAAAATTCAGCAATTCTTCTAGGTTTGTGCCGTGTCTTGTGTGGGGTTTCGCCTAGGACACCAAGCTGGCTCATCGGCGGGCTCTTGGTGTCTCCGCCCGGACCCCCACAGGAGTGATGAATGCGCGCCACCTCCCTTTATATTAGGTGCAACTGCACCACTTGACTGCGAGAACTAAAAGCTCAAGCAGCCTTAACCTCCCTATGAAGGCTTCCAAAAAGATGGTATATTGGCTTTCACGGCCAGTGAATTAAAATTCAGCAATTCTTCCAGGTTTGTGCCGTGTCTTGGGTGGGGTTTCGCCTAGGACACCAAGCTGGCTCATCGCCGGGCTCTTGGTGTCTCCGCCCGGACCCCCACAGGAGTGACGAACTGTGCGCCACCTCCCTTTATATTAGGTGCAACTGCACCACTTGACTGCGAGAACTAAAAGCTCAAGCAGCCTTAATCTCCCTATGAAGGCTTCCAAAAAGATGGTATATTGGCTTTCACGGCCAGTGAATTAAAATTCAGCAATTCTTCTAGGTGTGTGCCGTGTCTTGTGTGGGGTTTCGCCTAGGACACCAAGCTGGCTCATCGGCGGGCTCTTGGTGTCTCTGCCCGGACCCCCAAAGGAGTGACGAACTGCGCGCCACCTCCCTTTATATTAGGTGCAACTGCGCCACTTGACTGCGAGAACTAAAAGCTCAAGCAGCCTTAACCTCCCTATGAAGGATTCCAAAAAGATGGTACATGGGCTTTCACGGCCAGTGAATTAAAATTCAGCAATTCTTCTAGGTTTGTGCCGTGTCTTGTGTGGGGTTTCGCCTAGGACACCAAGCTGGCTCATCGGCGGGCTCTTGGAGTCTCCGCCCGGACCCCCACATGAGTGACGAACTGCGCGCCACCTCCCTTTATATTAGGTGCAACTGCACCACTTGACTGCGAGAACTAAAAGCTCAAGCAGCCTTAACCTCCCTATGAAGGCTTCCAATAAGATGGTATATTGGCTTTCACGGCCAGTGAATTAAAATTCAGCAATTCTTCTAGGTTTGTGGTAAGCCTCCGTGGCTTAGGCGGCAGCACGCCGGCCTCTCGCCGCTGGGCCCGGGTTCAAATCCCGGTCACTCCATGTGAGATCTGTGCTGGACAAAACGGAGGCAGACAGGTTTTTCTCCGGGTACTCCGGTTTTCCCTGTCAAAATTTCATTCCAGCAACACTCTCCACTATCATTTCATCTGTCATTCATTTAATCATTGCCCCAGAGGAGTGCGTCAGGCCTCGGCAGCCGGCACAGTTCATATCCTCGCCGCTAGATGGGGGCTTCATTCATTCCATTCCTGACCCGGTCGGAGACTGGAAGCAGGCTGTGGATTTTCATTTTCTTCTAGGTTTGTGCCATGTCTTGGGTGGGGTTTCGCCTAGGACACCAAGCTGGCTCATCGGCGGGCTCTTGGTGTCTCCGCCCGGACCCCCACAGGAGTGACGAACTGCGCGCCAACTCCCTTTATATTAGGTGCAACTGCACCACTTGACTGCGAGAACTAAAAGCTCAAGCAGCCTTAACCTCCCTATGAAGGCTTCCAAAAAGATGGTATATTGGCTTTCACGGCCAGTGAATTAAAATTCAGCAATTCTTCTAGGTTTGTGCCGTGTCTTGTGTGGGGTTTCGCCTAGGACACCAAGCTGGCTCATCGGCGGGCTCTTGGTGTCTCCGCCCGGACCCCCACAGGAGGGCGAACTGCGCGCCACCTCCCTTTATATTAGGTGCAACTGCACCACTTGACTGCGAGAACTAAAAGCTCAAGCAGCCTTAACCTCCCTATGAAGGCTTCCAAAAAGATGGTATATTGGCTTTCACGGCCAATGAATTAAAATTCAGCAATTCTTCTAGGTTAGTGCCGTGTCTTGTTTGGGGTTTCGCCTAGGACACCAAGCTGGCTCATCGGCGGGCTCTTGGTGTCTCCGCCCGGACCCCCACAGGAGTGACGAACTGCGCGCCACCTCCCTTTATATTAGGTGCAACTGCACCACTTGACTGCGAGAACTAAAAGCTCAAGCAGCCTTAACCTCCCTATGAAGGCTTCCAAAAAGATGGTATATTGGCTTTCACGGCCAGTGAATTAAAATTCAGCAATTCTTCCAGGTTTGTGCCGTGTCTTGTGTGGGGTTTCGCCTAGGACACCAAGCTGGCTCATCGGCTGGCTCTTGGTGTATCCGCCCGGACCCCCACAGGAGTGACGAACTGCGCGCCGCCTTCCTTTATATTAGGTGCAACTGCACCACTTGACTGCGAGAACTAAAAGCTCAAGCAGCCTTAACCTCCCTATGAAGGCTTCCAAAAAGATGGTATATTGGCTTTCACGGCCAGTGAATTAAAATTCAGCAATTCTTCCAGGTTTGGGCCGTGTCTTGTGTGGGGTTTCGGCTAGGACACCAAGCTGGCTCATCGGCGGGCTCTTGGTGTCTCCGCCCGAACCCCACAGGAGTGACGAACTGCGCGCCACCTCCCTTTATATTAGGTGCAACTGCGCCACTTGACTGCGAGAACAAAAAGCTCAAGCAGCCTTAACCTCCCTATGAAGGATTCCAAAAAGACGGTATATTGCCTTTCACGGCCAGTGAATTAGAATTCAGCAATTCTTCTAGGTTTGTGCCGTGTCTTGTGTGGGGTTTCGCCTAGGACTCCAAGCTGGCTCATCGGCGGGCTCTTGGTGTCTCCGCCCGAACCCCCACAGGAGTGACGAACTGCGCGCCACCTCCCTTTATATCAGGTGCAACTGCACCACTTGACTGCGAGAACTAAAAGCTCAAGCAGCCTTAACCTCCCTATGAAGGCTTTCAAAAAAGATGGTATATTGGCTTTCACGGCCAGTGAATTAAAATTCAGCAATTCTTTTAGGTTTGCGCCGTGTCTTGTGTGGGGTTTCGCCTAGGACACCAAGCTGGCTCATCGGCGGCTCTTGGTGTCTCTGCCCGGACCCCCAAAGGAGTGACGAACTGCGCGCCACCTCCCTTTATATTAGGTGCAACTGCGCCACTTGACTGTGAGAACTAAAAGCTCAAGCAGCCTTAACCTCCCTATGAAGGATTCCAAAAAGATGGTATATTGGCTTTCACGGCCAGTGAATTAAAATTTAAGCAATTCTTCTAGGTTTGTGCCGTGTCTTGTGTGGGATTTCGCCTAGGACACCAAGCTGGCTCATCGGCGGGCTCTTGGTGTCTCCGCCCGCACCCCCACAGGAGTGACGAACTGCGCGCCACCTCCCTTTATATTAGGTGCAACTGCACCACTTGACAGCGAGAACTAAAAGCTCAAGCAGCCTTAACCTCCCTATGAAGGCTTCCAAAAAGATGGTATATTGGCATTCACGGCCAGTGAATTAAAATTCAGCAATTCTTCTAGGTTTGTGCCGTGTCTTGTGTGGGGTTTCGCCTAGGACACCAAGCTGGTTCATCGGCGGGCTCTTGGTGTCTCCGCCCGGACCCCCACAGGAGTGACATACTGCGCGCCCCCTCCCTTTATATTATGTGCAACTGCACCACTTGACTGCGAGAACTAAAAGCTCAAGCAGCCTTAACCTCCCTATGAAGGCTTCCAAAAAGATGGTATATTGGCTTTCACGGCCAGTGAATTAAAATTCAGCAATTCTTCTAGGTTTGTGCCGTGTCTTGTGAGGGGTTTCGCCTAGGACACCAAGCTGGCTCATCGGCGGGCTCTTGGTGTCTCCGCCCGGAGCCCCACAGGAGTGACGAACTGCGCGCCACCTCCCTTTATATTAGGTGCAACTGCGCCACTTGACTGCGAGAACTAAAAGCTCAAGCAGCCTTAACCTCCCTATGAAGGATTCCAAAAAGACGGTATATTGGCTTTCACGGCCAGTGAATTAAAATTCAGTAATTCTTCTAGGTTTGTGCCGAGTCTTGTGTGGGGTTTCGCCTAGGACACCAAGCTGGCTCATCGGCGGGCTCTTGGTGTCTCCGCCCGAACCCCCACAGGAGTGACGAACTGCGCGCCACCTCCCTTTATATCAGGTGCAACTGCACCACTTGACTGCGAGAACTAAAAGCTCAAGCAGCCTTAACCTCCCTATGAAGGCTTTCAAAAAAGATGGTATATTGGCTTTCACGGCCAGTGAATTAAAATTCAGCAATTCTTTTAGGTTTGCGCCGTGTCTTGTGTGGGGTTTCGCCTAGGACACCAAGCTGGCTCATCGGCGGGCTCTTGGTGTCTCCGCTCGGACCCCCACAGGAGTGAGAACTGCGCGCCACCTCCCATTATATTAGGTGCAACTGCACCACTTGACTGCGAGAACTAAAAGCTCAAGCAGCCTTAACCTCCCTATGAAGGCTTCCAAAAAGATGGTATATTGGCTTTCACGGCCAGTGAATTAAAATTCAGCAATTCTTCCAGGTTTGGGCCGTGTCTTGTGTGGGGTTTCGGCTAGGACACCAAGCTGGCTCATCGGCGGGCTCTTGGTGTCTCCGCCCGAACCCCACAGGAGTGACGAACTGCGCGCCACCTCCCTTTATATTAGGTGCAACTGCGCCACTTGACTGCGAGAACAAAAAGCTCAAGCAGCCTTAACCTCCCTATGAAGGATTCCAAAAAGACGGTATATTGCCTTTCACGGCCAGTGAATTAGAATTCAGCAATTCTTCTAGGTTTGTGCCGTATCTTGTGTGGGGTTTCGCCTAGGACTCCAAGCTGGCTCATCTGCGGGCTCTTGGTGTCTCCGCCCGAACCCCCACAGGAGTGACGAACTGCGCGCCACCTCCCTTTATATCAGGTGCAACTGCACCACTTGACTGCGAGAACTAAAAGCTCAAGCAGCCTTAACCTCCCTATGAAGGCTTTCAAAAAAGATGGTATATTGGCTTTCACGGCCAGTGAATTAAAATTCAGCAATTCTTTTAGGTTTGCGCCGTGTCTTGTGTGGGGTTTCGCCTAGGACACCAAGCTGGCTCATCGGCGGCTCTTGGTGTCTCTGCCCGGACCCCCAAAGGAGTGACGAACTGCGCGCCACCTCCCTTTATATTAGGTGCAACTGCGCCACTTGACTGTGAGAACTAAAAGCTCAAGCAGCCTTAACCTCCCTATGAAGGATTCCAAAAAGATGGTATATTGGCCTTCACGGCCAGTGAATTAAAATTCAGCAATTCTTCTAGGTTTGTGCCGTGTCTTGTGTGGGATTTCGCCTAGGACACCAAGCTGGCTCATCGGCGGGCTCTTGGTGTCTCCGCCCGCACCCCCACAGGAGTGACGAACTGCGCGCCACCTCCCTTTATATTAGGTGCAACTGCACCACTTGACAGCGAGAACTAAAAGCTCAAGCAGCCTTAACCTCCCTATGAAGGCTTCCAAAAAGATGGTATATTGGCATTCACGGCCAGTGAATTAAAATTCAGCAATTCTTCTAGGTTTGTGCCGTGTCTTGTGTGGGGTTTCGCCTAGGACACCAAGCTGGTTCATCGGCGGGCTCTTGGTGTCTCCGCCCGGACCCCCACAGGAGTGACATACTGCGCGCCCCCTCCCTTTATATTATGTGCAACTGCACCACTTGACTGCGAGAACTAAAAGCTCAAGCAGCCTTAACCTCCCTATGAAGGCTTCCAAAAAGATGGTATATTGGCTTTCACGGCCAGTGAATTAAAATTCAGCAATTCTTCTAGGTTTGTGCCGTGTCTTGTGAGGGGTTTCGCCTAGGACACCAAGCTGGCTCATCGGCGGGCTCTTGGTGTCTCCGCCCGGAGCCCCACAGGAGTGACGAACTGCGCGCCACCTCCCTTTATATTAGGTGCAACTGCGCCACTTGACTGCGAGAACTAAAAGCTCAAGCA
Source organism: Meconema thalassinum (assembly GCA_946902985.2). Taxonomy (NCBI): domain Eukaryota; kingdom Metazoa; phylum Arthropoda; class Insecta; order Orthoptera; family Tettigoniidae; genus Meconema; species Meconema thalassinum. The sequence continues at coordinate 1,081,070,192 of OX336388.2, read as the reverse complement.
GCCTTAACCTCCCTATGAAGGATTCCAAAAAGACGGTATATTGGCTTTCACGGCCAGTGAATTAAAATTCAGTAATTCTTCTAGGTTTGTGCCGAGTCTTGTGTGGGGTTTCGCCTAGGACACCAAGCTGGCTCATCGGCGGGCTCTTGGTGTCTCCGCCCGAACCCCCACAGGAGTGACGAACTGCGCGCCACCTCCCTTTATATCAGGTGCAACTGCACCACTTGACTGCGAGAACTAAAAGCTCAAGCAGCCTTAACCTCCCTATGAAGGCTTTCAAAAAAGATGGTATATTGGCTTTCACGGCCAGTGAATTAAAATTCAGCAATTCTTTTAGGTTTGCGCCGTGTCTTGTGTGGGGTTTCGCCTAGGACACCAACCTGGCTCATCGGCGGGCTCTTGGTGTCTCCGCCCGGACCCCCACAGGAGTGACGAACTGCGCGCCACCTCCCTTTATATTAGGTGCAACTGCACCACTTGACTGCGAGATCTAAAAGCTCAAGCAGCCTTAACCTCCCTATGAAGGCTTCCAAAAAGATGGTATATTGGCTTTCACGGCCAGTGAATTAAAATTCAGCAATTCTTCTAGGTTTGTGCCGTGTCTTGTGTGAGGTTTCGCCTAGGACACCAAGCTGGCTCATCGGCGGGCTCTTGGTGTCTCTGCCCGGACCCCCAAAGGAGTGACGAACTGCGCGCCACCTCCCTTTATATTAGGTGCAACTGCGCCACTTGACTGTGAGAACTAAAAGCTCAAGCAGCCTTAACCTCCCTATGAAGGATTCCAAAAAGATGGTACATGGGCTTTCACGGCCAGTGAATTAAAATTCAGCAATTCTTCTAGGTTTGTGCCGTGTCTTGTGTGGGGTTTAGCCTAGGACACCAAGCTGGCTCATCGGCGGGCTCTTGGAGTCTCCGCCCGGACCCCCACATGAGTGACGAACTGCGCGCCACCTCCCTTTATATTAGGTGCAACTGCACCACTTGACTGCGAGAACTAAAAGCTCAAGCAGCCTTAACCTCCCTATGAAAGCTTCCAAAAAGATGGTATATTGGCTTTCACGACCAGTGAATTAAAATTCAGCAATTCTTCTAGGTTTGTGCCGTGTCTTGTGTGGGATTTCGCCTAGGACACCAAGCTGGTTCATCGGCGGGCTCTTGGTGTCTCCGCCCGCACCCCCACAGGAGTGACGAACTGTGCGCCACCTCCCTTTATATTAGGTGCAACTGCACCACTTGACTGCGAGAACTAAAAGCTCAAGCAGCCTTAACCTCCCTATGAAGGATTCCAAAAAGACGGTATATTGGCTTTCACGGCCAGTGAATTAAAATTCAGCAATTCTTCTAGGTTTGTGCCGTGTCTTGTGTGGGGTTTCACCTAGGACACCAAGCTGGCTCATCGGCGGGCTCTTGGTGTCTCCGCCCGGACCCCCACAGGAGTGATGAATGCGCGCCACCTCCCTTTATATTAGGTGCAACTGCACCACTTGACTGCGAGAACTAAAAGCTCAAGCAGCCTTAACCTCCCTATGAAGGCTTCCAAAAAGATGGTATATTGGCTTTCACGGCCAGTGAATTAAAATTCAGCAATTCTTCTAGGTTTGTGCCGTGTCTTGTGAGGGGTTTCGCTTAGGACACCAAGCTGGCTCATCGGCGGGCTCTTGTTGTCTCCGCCCGGACCCCCACAGGAGTGACGAACTAAGCGCCACCTCCCTTTTAGGTGGAACTGCACCACTTGACTGCGAGAACTAAAAGCTCAAGCAGCCTTAACCTCCCTATGAAGGCTTCCAAAAAGATGGTATATTGGCTTTCACGGCCAGTGAATTAAAATTCAGCAATTCTTCTAGATTTGTGCCGTGTCTTGTGTGGAGTTTCGCCTAGGACACCAAGCTGGCTCATCGGCGGGCTCTTGGTGTCACCGCCCGGACCCCCACAGGAGTGACGAACTGCGCGCCACCTCCCTTTATATTAGGTGCAACTGCACCACTTGACTGCGAGATCTAAAAGCTCAAGCAGCCTTAACCTCCCTATGAAGGCTTCCAAAAAGATGGTATATTGGCTTTCACGGCCAGTGAATTAAAATTCAGCAATTCTTCTAGGTTTGTGCCGTGTCTTGTGTGAGGTTTCGCCTAGGACACCAAGCTGGCTCATCGGCGGGCTCTTTGTGTCTCTGCCCGGACCCCCAAAGGAGTGACGAACTGCGCGCCACCTCCCTTTATATTAGGTGCAACTGCGCCACTTGACTGTGAGAACTAAAAGCTCAAGCAGCCTTAACCTCCCTATGAAGGATTCCAAAAAGATGGTACATGGGCTTTCACGGCCAGTGAATTAAAATTCAGCAATTCTTCTAGGTTTGTGCCGTGTCTTGTGTGGGGTTTAGCCTAGGACACCAAACTGGCTCATCGGCGGGCTCTTGGAGTCTCCGCCCGGACCCACACATGAGTGACGATCTGCGCGCCACCTCCCTTTATATTAGGTGCAACTGCACCACTTGACTGCGAGAACTAAAAGCTCAAGCAGCCTGAACCTCCCTATGAAAGCTTCCAAAAAGATGGTATATTGGCTTTCACGACCAGTGAATTAAAATTCAGCAATTCTTCTAGGTTTGTGCCGTGTCTTGTGTGGGATTTCGCCTAGGACACCAAGCTGGTTCATCGGCGGGCTCTTGGTGTCTCCGCCCGCACCCCCACAGGAGTGACGAACTGTGCGCCACCTCCCTTTATATTAGGTGCAACTGCACCACTTGACTGCGAGAACTAAAAGCTCAAGCAGCCTTAACCTCCCTATGAAGGATTCCAAAAAGACGGTATATTGGCTTTCACGGCCAGTGAATTAAAATTCAGCAATTCTTCTAGGTTTGTGCCGTGTCTTGTGTGGGGTTTCACCTAGGACACCAAGCTGGCTCATCGGCGGGCTCTTGGTGTGTCCGCCCGGACCCCCACAGGAGTGATGAATGCGCGCCACCTCCCTTTATATTAGGTGCAACTGCACCACTTGACTGCGAGAACTAAAAGCTCAAGCAGCCTTAACCTCCCTATGAAGGCTTCCAAAAAGATGGTATATTGGCTTTCACGGCCAGTGAATTAAAATTCAGCAATTCTTCTAGGTTTGTGCCGTGTCTTGTGAGGGGTTTCGCTTAGGACACCAAGCTGGCTCATCGGCGGGCTCTTGTTGTCTCCGCCCGGACCCCCACAGGAGTGACGAACTAAGCGCCACCTCCCTTTTAGGTGGAACTGCACCACTTGACTGCGAGAACTAAAAGCTCAAGCAGCCTTAACCTCCCTATGAAGGCTTCCAAAAAGATGGTATATTGGCTTTCACGGCCAGTGAATTAAAATTCAGCAATTCTTCTAGATTTGTGCCGTGTCTTGTGTGGAGTTTCGCCTAGGACACCAAGCTGGCTCATCGGCGGGCTCTTGGTGTCACCGCCCGGACCCCCACAGGAGTGACGAACTGCGCGCCACCTCCCTTTATATCAGGTGCAACTGCACCACTTGACTGCGAGAACTAAAAGTTCAAGCAGCCTTAACCTCCCTATGAAGGCTTCCAAAAAGATGGTATATTGGCTTTCACGGCCAGTGAATTAAAATTCAGCAATTCTTTTAGGTTTGTGCCGTGTCTTGTGTGGGGTTTCGCCTAGGACACCAAGCTGGCTCATCGGCGGGCTCTTGGTGTCTCCGCCCGGGCCCCCACAGGAGTGACGAACTGCGCGCCACCTCCCTTTATATTAGGTGCAACTGCACCACTTGACTGCGAGAACTAAAAGCTCAAGCAGCCTTAACCTCCCTATGAAGGCTTCCAAAAAGATGGTATATTGGCTTTCACGGCCAGTGAATTAAAATTCAGCAATTCTTCCAGGTTTGTGCCGTGTCTTGGGTGGGGTTTCGCCTAGGACACCAAGCTGGCTCATCGCCGGGCTCTTGGTGTCTCCGCCCGGACCCCCACAGGAGTGACGAACTGTGCGCCACCTCCCTTTATATTAGGTGCAACTGCACCACTTGACTGCGAGAACTAAAAGCTCAAGCAGCCTTAATCTCCCTATGAAGGCTTCCAAAAAGATGGTATATTGGCTTTCACGGCCAGTGAATTAAAATTCAGCAATTCTTCTAGTTTTGTGCCGTGTCTTGTGTGGGGGTTTCGCCTAGGACACCAAGCTGGCTCATCGGCGGGCTCTTGGTGTCTCCGCCCGGACCCCCACACGAGTGACGAACTGCGCGCCACCTCCCTTTATATTAGGTGCAACTGCACCACTTGACTGCGAGAACTAAAAGCTCAAGCAGCCTTAACCTCCCTATGAAGGCTTCCAAAAAGATGGTTAATTGGCTTTCACGGCCAGTGAATTAAAATTCAGCAAGTCTTCTAGGTTTGTGCCGTGTCTTGTGTGGGGTTTCGCCTAGGACACCAAGCTGGCTCATCGGCGGGCTCTTGGTGTCTCTGCCCGGAACCCAAAGGAGTGACGAACTGCGCGCCACCTCCCTTTATATTAGGTGCAACTGCGCCACTTGACTGCGAGAACTAAAAGCTCAAGCAGCCTTAACCTCCCTATGAAGGATTCCAAAAGACGGTATATTGGCTTTCACGGCCAGTGAATTAAAATTCAGCAATTCTTCTAGGTTTGTGCCCTGACATGTGTGGGGTTTCGCCTAGGACACCAATCTGGCTCATCGGCGGGCTCTTGGTGTCTCCGCCCGGACCCCCACAGGAGTGAAGAACTGCGCGCCACCTCCCTTTATATTAGGTGCAACTGCACCACTTGACTGCGAGAACTAAAAGCTCAAGCAGCTTTAAACTGCCTATGAAGGCTTCCAAAAAATGGTATATTGGCTTTCACGGCCAGTGAATTAAAATTCAGCAATTCTGCCAGGTTTGTGCCGTGTCTTGTGTGGGGTTTCGCATAGGACACCAAGCTGGCTCATATGCGGGCTCTTGGTGTCTCCGCCCGGACCCCCACAGGAGTGACGAACTGCGCGCCGCCTTCCTTTATATTAGGTGCAACTGCACCACTTGACTGCGAGAACTAAAAGCTCAAGCAGCCTTAACCTCCCTATGAAGGCTTCCTAAAAGATGGTATATTGGCTTTCACGGCCAGTGAATTAAAATTCAGCAATTCTTCTAGGTTTGTGCCGTGTCTGGTGTGGGGTTTCGCCAAGGACACCAAGCTGGCTCATCGGCGGGCTCTTGGTGTTTCCGCCCGGACCCCCACAGGAGTGACGAACTGTGCGCCACCTCCCTTTATATTAGGTGCAACTGCACCACTTGACTGCGAGAACTAAAGGCTCAAGCAGCCTTAACCTCCCTATGAAGGCTTCCAAAAATATGGTATATTGGCTTTCACGGCCAGTGAATTAAAATTCAGCAATTCTTCTAGGTTTGTGCCGTGTCTTGTGTGGGGTTTCGCCTAGGACACCAAGCTGGCTCATCGGCGGACTCTTGGTGTCTCCGCCCGCACCCCCACAGGAGTGACGAACTGCGCGCCACCTCCCTTTATATTAGGTTCAACTGCACCACTTGACTGCGAGAACTAAAAGCTCAAGCAGCCTTAACCTCCCTATGAAGGCTTCCAAAAAGATGGTATATTGGCTTTCACGGCCAGTGAATTAAAATTCAGCAATTCTTCTAGGTTTGTGCCGTGTCTTGTGTGGGGTTTCGCCTAGGACACCAAGCTGGCTCATCGGCGGGCTCTTGGTGTCTCCGCCCAGACCCTCACAGGAGTGACGAACAGCGCGCCACCTCCCTTTATATTAGGTGCAACTGAACCACTTGACTGCGAGAACTAAAAGATCAAGCAGCCTTAACCTCCCTATGAAGGCTTCCAAAAAGATGGTATATTGGCTTTCACGGCCAGTGAATTAAAATTCAGCAAGACTTCTAGGTTTGTGCCTTGTCATGTGTGGGGTTTCGCCTAGGACACCAAACTGGCTCATCGGCGGGCTCTTGGTGTCTCCGCCCGGACCCCCGCAGGAGTGACGAACTGCGCGCACCCCCACTTTATATTAGGTGCAACTACGCCATTTGACTGCGAGAACTAAAAGCTCAAGCAGCCTTAACCTCCCTATGAAGGATTCCAAAAAGATGGTACATGGGCTTTCACGGCCAGTGAATTAAAATTCAGCAATTCTTCTAGGTTTGTGCCGTGTCTTGTGTGGGGTTTCGCCTAGGACACCAAGCTGGCTCATCGGCGGGCTCTTGGTGTCTCTGCCCGGACCCCAAAGGAGTGACGAACTGCGCGCCACCTCCCTTTATATTAGGTGCAACTGCGCCACTTGACTGCGAGAACTAAAAGCTCAAGCAGCCTTAACCTCCCTATGAAGGATTCCAAAAAGATGGTACATGGGCTTTCACGGCCAGTGAATTAAAATTCAGCAATTCTTCTAGGTTTGTGCCGTGTCTTGTGTGGGGTTTCGCCTAGGACACCAAGCTGGCTAATCGGCGGGCTCTTGGAGTCTCCGCCCGGACCCCCACATGAGTGACGAACTGCGCGCCACCTCCCTTTATATTAGGTGCAACTGCACCACTTGACTGCGAGAACTAAAAGCTCAAGCAGCCTTAACCTCCCTATGAAGGCTTCCAAAAAGATGGTATATTGGCTTTCACGGCCAGTGAATTAAAATTCAGCAATTCTTCTAGGTTTGTGGTAAGCCTCCGTGGCTTAGGCGGCAGCACGCCGGCCTCTCGCCGCTGGGCCCGTGGTTCAAATCCCGGTCACTCCATGTGAGATCTGTGCTGGACAAAACGGAGGCAGACAGGTTTTTCTCCGGGTACTCCGGTTTTCCCTGTCAAAATTTCATTCCAGCAACACTCTCCACTAGCATTCCATTTCATCTGTCATTCATTTAATCATTGCCCCAGAGGAGTGCGTCAGGCCTCGGCAGCCGGCACAGTTCATATCCTCGCCGCTAGATGGGGGCTTCATTCATTCCATTCCTGACCCGGTCGGAGACTGGAAGCAGGCTGTGGATTTTCATTTTCTTCTAGGTTTGTGTCGTGTCTTGGGTGGGGTTTCGCCTAGGACACCAAGCTGGCTCATCGGCGGGCTCTTGGTGTCTCCGCCCGGACCCCCACAGGAGTGACGAACTGTGCGCCACCTCCCTTTATATTAGGTGCAACTGCACCACTTGACTGCGAGAACTAAAAGCTCAAGCAGCTTTAATCTCCCTATGAAGGCTTCCAAAAAGATGGTATATTGGCTTTCACGGCCAGTGAATTAAAATTCAGCAATTCTTCTAGTTTTGTGCCGTGTCTTGTGTGGGGGTTTCGCCTAGGACACCAAGCTGGCTCATCGGCGGGCTCTTGGTGTCTCCGCCCGGACCCCCACAGGAGTGACGAACTGCGCGCCACCTCCCTTTATATTAGGTGCAACTGCACATCTTGACTGCGAGAACTAAAAGCTCAAGCAGCCTTAACCTCCCTATTAAGGCTTCCAAAAAGATGGTATATTGGCTTTCACGGCCAGTGAATTAAAATTCAGCAATTCTTCTAGGTTTGTGCCGTGTCTTGTGTGGGGTTTCACCTACGACACCAAGCTGGCTCATCGGCGGGCTCTTGGTGTCTCCTCCCGGACCCCCACAGGAGTGACGAACCGCGCGCCACCACCCTTTATATTAGGTGCAACTGCACCACTTGAGTGCGAGAACTAAAAGCTCATGCAGCCTTAACCTCCCTATGAAGGTTTCCAAAAAGTTGGTATATTGGCTTTCACGGCCAGTGAATTAAAATTCAGCAATTCTTCTAGGTTTGTGCCGTGTCTTGTGTGGGGTTTCGCCAAGGACACCAAGCTGGTTCATCGGCGGGCTCTTGGTGTCTCCGCCCGGACCCCCACAGGAGTGACGAACTGCGCGCCACCTCCCTTTATATTAGGTGCAACTGCACCACTTGACTGCGAGAACTAAAATCTCAAGCAGCCTTAACCTCCCTATGAAGGCTTCCAAAAAGATGGTATATTGGCTTTCACGGCCAGTGAATTAAAATTCTTTCTTGGTGAGGTGTGCATTAACCAACTGAAGAGCCCAATTGCACACCGGGGCGAAACACTGTCATTTTGTTGAGTTATGCCGGAACATTTAGCACAATTTGTGTTTAAATATATAATCTTGTGACCGTAAGCCATGGTACCTCCATTTTTATGTGCAATCCAAACTACAGGATGTGATAGGCCTATTTCACTCCGAAAATCTCACATGCATAGACTGGGAAGTTCTGGTCACAGACTTGGTGCTCGCCATTTCTGACAAACCTCCTCGTACATCTCACAAAAATCCCATGACCTAGCTAGGAGCCCTTCAAGTCAAAGGCTACAATCCTTCCCGCTTAGCCATGAAGCTGGGCCCACCTTTCCCAATGTCAGATGCTAATAAATAGTCGGCTGGCTGTGTGGCTCGCCTGCTGTTCCCAATGTTGCAGGATTGAATCCTGGCACAGCATTTGAGGGTGCGCAAATGCGAGGGAGCCGTGTCAGTAGATTTACTGAAGAGTTAAAAGATACCCTTCGGGACAGTTTTCCAGCACCCTGGCGTCTCCGAAAGCCGCAGTTGTTGAAAGGGACATAAAACCAATAACATGCATCATCATCATCAAAGTCCCACTCCAGTCAACCGGGTGTGGTTACCAATAACATTATTGTTATTAATTAGTCATCAGGCCGGAGGCTGGTTTATTGTTTATAGCCTATTCCTCCACTCCTTTCAGCCATCTATCTCTTGGTCTTCCCCTTGGTCGTTTCTTCTGCATCTGCATCTCATGTATCCTCTTGGGAATCCTCTTCTCATCCATTCTCTTTAACTGTCCATACCACCTCAGTCTTGACGTCTCAATCCTACCTTGCAAGGGCTCCTCTTTCACCATATCCCTGACCTTTTCATTCCTCAACCTGTCTCTTCTTGTTACTCCGATCCTACTTCGCAGGAACTTCATTTCACCTGCCTGTATTCTGCTTATGTCTCTTTTCTTCATTGTCCACGTTTCTGAAGCATAGGTCAGTATCGGGATATAGTAGCTTCTGTATAACACTTCCTTGCTTTTTTGTGGGACATCTTTATTCCACACTAAGCTCCTAATGCTTCTCAGAAATGCTTCTGCCTGTCTGCCACGTTCCGTAATCTCTTTGTCATTTCTCCCATTTTCCTCCACTAGACTTCCCAAGTACTTGAGACTTTCCACCTTCTTCAGCTGTCCACCTCCAAGTGTTATCCCACTCACTGGTCTGTCCTTTTTCCTGGTCGTTAACAGGATCTCACATTTACTGATGTTGAACTTCCATCCGTACTCTCCCACTGTTTCTTCCCAAGCCTTCAGTTGCTCCTGAATTTCCTCCTCCTTGTTTCCCCAGACCATGAGATCATCTGCAAACACCATTGCTTTCATCTTATCTTCTCCTAGCTTTCTTGCAATCCGTGTCATTACCTCGTCCATAACCACAATAAAGAGAAGGGGTGACAGCGCACTACCCTGTTTCAGGCCACTCATTTGTCTGAACCAGTCTGTTCTTTCCCCTCCAACTTTCACACAACTCACACTTCCACAATACATTCCCCATAATTTCAATAAAGTTAACGGTCTAGCAGGCAAAGATTGGTTGTATGGGTTCTTGAAGAGAGATACTGCATAAACGTTGAGACAACCTGAAAAAAAAAAGCCTAAATTGGATTGCCTCCTTTAATGCTGACGAAATGAAGATATTTCATTCTAATTTCTAAAACTGCAGAATTTTAGTATCATTGCATTGTTATGCTATTGTAAAAAGCATCGAAATATTCTAATATTAATGCACAATGCAAGTTTCAGCCAATTCACATTGTATTATTATGGATTTCCAACATTCATCCCATGTGCACAATTCCCCAACCCATGGGCATGATTACCCTGCAGGGTGGGTAATCGTGCGCAAATGCATATTTGCGAGACTTTGAATATGTTTTTTCATGACAAATGTAAGATGATGATTTACGCTAATTCCATTCAAATTATGTCATTAAGGATAGTCAACACTCCGAACTGAAAGGGTTGCAATTCTGGCTGTATAACATTCATTTTAAACATAACACATGGCATACATAGCCTAAGGAAACGACTTTAGGCTCAAATGTCTAAAAGATAAAGTATATAGCAACACATTGAACATATTATTGTAATGCCAGTAGATTCGGATAACAAACGTGTGGATAAAAGTCGTGTGGATGCGGGTCGGATGCGGTGCGGGTGCTGATAACAGCCGTGCGGATGCGGGGCGGATAACGTTTTGCTTATCCGCGCAGGGCTCTATTTATAAGCTCAATTGCAATGAGTGCAAGGCCACATACGTGGGACAATCAGGAAGAAGCTTCCGTATTCGTTATAATGAGCATGTTTCTGCCATTAAACACAGAAAATTTTCAGCAATGGTGTCACACATGGAGGAATCCGGTCATAAATTTACAACCATAGACAAGGACATGAACATCTTACATTACGTCAATAAGGGCAATTTGATGAACGTCTTGGAGGCAATTCATATACACTGAAGAAAATGGAAATTGCAATACCATGAAGGCATTGGTCGTTTGTGTTGATTTTCAAGATATGGAACGATGCAATGTAGGTATGTAAACGATCAAAGTTTCAGACCCATTGGATTGTTGCTACAGGTCTCCCCACGTGACTGGTCGCGGAGGAATCAACTCCAGTATACAGACTTTGGTGTAGCGTAGTTGACTTGCAGTCTGTGCAGTGAAGTGTTCCCCGTCAAACATGCTTCGACGACAGAGAAGAGCACGCTATCAACAACTGTCGCCGTTTGAGAGGGCTCGGATAATTGGGCTGTGTGAGGCTGGATTATCGCTAAGGACTGTTGCTGCACATGTTGGCCGACAGGCATCTACGGTACAACGTGTATGGCAGCAGTGGTCAAATGAAGGTACCCACACTCGTAGACCTGGCACAGGCCCAGCGCGACAGACAACTGTGAGAGAGGATTGCCGCATCATTCGGATGGCCCGGATGGAACCCCATGCAACAGCAGCGCAAATTCGAGCAGCTGTGGCACCCCACGTTACACAACAAACAGTTGGTAATCGCCTGCGTGCAGTTGGCTTAAGATCCCGTGTTCCTGCAGAAGGTGTTCCATTGACCCCACAACAGCGACGTGTAAGGCTGGCCTGGTGTTGAGAACGATCGACATGGGTCGATGAATGGCATAGGGTTGTCTTTAGTGATGAATCGCGCTTCTGTCTTGCCCGCAGTGATCGCCGGAATCGTGTGCGCCGACGTACCGGGGAGAGGGGCCGCCCAGACCTTATTGTCAAGAGGCACACAGGGCCAACACCAAGCATTACGGTCTGGGGAGCTCTTGGCTTTAATGTGAAATCACAATTAGTGCTTGTTGAGGGCACTATGACTGCTCGACAGTACGTTGATAGGGTACTCAATCCAGTGGTTGTCCCTATGATGGCGAACATTGCCAATGGGATGTTTCAGCAGGACAATGCCCGGGTTCACACTGCACGCATCTCCAGAGACATCACAACCTTAGAATGGCCCGCCAGATCCCCGGACCTCAGTCCTATTGAGCATGTGTGGGACATGATGGGTCGACAACTGGCCAACCGTCCTCAGCCACCCACAACTCTGGAACAACTGACCCATGCAGTGCAGCAAGTATGGGCCACAATTCCTCAGGAAGCGATCCAGGGCCTTATTGACTCCATGCCGCGGAATTCATCAATGTATTGCAGCTCGTGGTGGGCACATCCTGTATTGATTGTTGTCCAAACTTGTGGTCAGAAGGACCTGAAAGTGTAATCATCGAATCACAACCAAACACTCGTCCTGCATGTTCAATTGCAGCAATGTAGCACCACTCTTCCTGGGTGTTGCAATTTCCATTTTCTTCAGTGTAAATACATCCCAGAGATCAAATTATTCTAATAATTTAAACAACATCATTTTCGTGACAAACATATTATTCGATACGATAGCAGATCATGTTCTAAACGATAAAACACATAGACCGCCATAGACCTTAAACCCAAATCAGTTTTTATTCCCTAAGCCTCACCCCCCCCCCACCCCCCCCCCCCACCCCCCCGTCCTCAACCACTTATCCAAACCGCTTTACACTGCTCCCCACTGCCCCTCTCCTCGCCGAGCGGGCTGCTTACTTGTAACACCTGCCAGGCACACGAGCCCAGTAGTAGCAGGCGGCTCTCAGAGCGAAGCTTGACGTCCACATGATCTCACAAAGCTGTCTTCATTTGACATCGGTAAGTAACCATTTCAAAAACTTGAGCGATAAATACTTCACAATTTCTACTAAGTTGTTTTATAAGTACAAAGCATTGCCCTAAATCCACCGTTTGTCTTCTTCAGGGTCAAGAGTAACAATTTCAACAAAGACCAGATGCTAAGTTCTATTTGTTTTTTCGTAAGATTTTCAAATCCACTTTTATATTTTGATTTTTTCCCGTAGTTGTTTAACTGTTCTTTATATTCCGTTAACCTCAGTTCTAAATATGATCAATCATTTCAGATACCGTGTGACAGAAGAGTTTTCAATTTATCAAAGACAGGTTGCCAAATGCCATATTTGTAACAAAGAATATGATCAAAATGTTCAGCAATCGCCGTTCAACCTCGTCTTCAGCCACATCAGTTGAAGTGTATTAGGAATTTTTAATACAAGACATGCCACAAAAGATTTCCAACAATATAATAATTATAGACATCGAACTGTCAATAAATGTCTGTCATCATAAGTGTCAAATGACGTTCTTCATAATAACATAAAACAGAACAAGTGCAACATGTGTACCTGAAATTTCTGAACCATGCATGCTATTTCTTAGATTTTAGACAATGTTTTAGTGTTTTTAACCATTTATTGTGTAATGTGTATTTCCATGCCATTGTCGAGATTTTCGATGTTGTTTGTTCTAGATGTATTCTAAATATAAGATTGTGGGCTGAGGAAGGGTCCGAAAGTGGGACTTGAAACATGTACCCCTGAAATGTGACAAAAAATTAAAGTATTGAATAGGCGGAAAGATTGAAAATTCTTATTCTTCATATTACTTGAAAGCAAAGATTTAGTCTTAGAATATATTTTTCATCTCAACTTAAAAATAATCCCCTTTAGCTCACCTGAAAACCCTAGGCCTAAACCTACTGATAATAATAATAATAATAGTGTTATTTGTTTTACGTCCCTTTTAACTACTGCGGCTTTTAGAGACTCTGGGGTGCCGGAAGTTTGCCCCAAAGGGGGATCTATAATGTGCCACTAAATCTACTGACACGGCTCCCTCGCATTTGCGCACCCTCAAATTCCGGATGACTGCTCCAAGATTCAATCCTGCAACAGCAAGCGAGAACGTTACCTCTGAGCCACGCAGCCAGCATAGACATACGGCAGTCAAAGAGACAGATCTACATAATAACAGCACACTGTAAATGTTTATTGGTTCTGAAACGTTAACGTAAACTTTACATTATCGTGCACTAGTGTTCGTCACGCATGTGCTCTAAAGATTGTCAGCTATGACAACTATTGGACACGATGATCAAACGACAATTTAATTAATGCAGGGTGCTTCAGAACTACATTAAGTTATAAGTATATTGACACTGTTAGTTAGGTCTTACAAGGAGATATGACAATGTCCCAGTTTTCGTCACAAATGACGAGCATTGGTAAAGTGCATGTTTTTAAATCCAGTGTTCGTCACCAGCATTTCTAACCAAACTAGGAATGTGAGCACGAAATAGCAAATCGCATATATTACAGAAACAATTACCAACTATATCACACACTTGTAACATTTAAAAATGTCGGAACATAACACGTATGCACATAATTAACTCGCTTGCCTGCTTAGCACATGTGAGAAGCAATATGCCGCGTCAAGACAGCTCAACTCACATGAGATGTTTGACACTGGGAATCACCTATTACATCGCACGCATGATTTCGCAAAGTTGCTCCTTATCGGCAACGAAGGTATGACGAATCTCGTAAGACTTCGTGCGTTGAGAAAGACCCGTTGACATGCTTAGTTTCTATACTTATAAACGAGAGTGACGACGACTGGCTCAGTGGCGAAAACCGGTACAGTTACCTTAAATGAAATTTAAAATTTGAAAATTAGAATGAAAATAAAAATAATATTTTTAAAAGAAAAAAAAATAATATAATGAACATAAGGAGCCAGGAGGTGTCTGAAAATCAATAAATCCAATTTTCATATATTTTGTGACAGTGGAGCCTCAATCAGAGTTAGAGGAAATACCTAGATAAAAGTGAGATCCATTACTAAGACTTACCTTGTTGAGGTTTAAATTAGAATCACTCATTCTGTCTGGAACTACAACAGCAGCTGCAATACAAATCAACTGAAATATTGCTCCAAAGTACAACCCACATCGCAGTATGGAATCAACAAAGTCTTCACTCATTTTGTCCGTTGTGAATTCCTGAAAGAGAGAAAAGAGTTTTAGGCTATTATCAACTTGTAGAGCTCGATTCAGCCCTATGCATTCGAGTATGTAAAATATGTCTACGGATAGATTCCATCTACTTTAGATTCCGATATGGTCCATATTGACAAAAGATTATAACACAATATGGTAAAATGTATTCCCGTCAATCAATACATAATATTATCATCATCTTAAACAGCTCCAGTCATCCGGGAGCTGTGTACGAGTTCTCTCCATTTCCTTCTATCCATGAATAGTTGGTCTTTATGAATGCTCTCCCAATCCAGCCCTTTGTCTGCCAAATCACCCTTAATCTGGTCTATCCATTTTCTTTTAGGTCTTCCAACACATCTTCTTCCTTTGATGTTCAGATTGAAGTATGCCTTTGCCTTTTGTTCATCTTTCATCCATTGGATATGTCCATACCACTTCAGATGAGACCTCTGGAAGGTCTCCATTACAGTGGTGTTAATACCTGCTTCTGCACAATTTATTTCATTTCTTACTTTATCCTTTCTTGTCCTCTGAAGCATAGTACGCACAAACTTCATTTCGGATGCCTGAAGTCTACTGTTATCACTTTTAGAAAGGGTACATGTTTCAATTGCGTAACTCAGTATGGGTATGTAGTATGATAGATAGATAGATAGATTTTTATTAATTCCATTTGATCAAATACATGCATTCAATACATTTTTGATATAGGACACGTCAGAATTTACATGCATAAAATAAAAGAACTAACAGGTATATATTACTAAGATTAAAACTATTTATAACTTATTATAATAGCAAATCTTAATAGATACAATCTTATTGCACAACTATTTACACCTCACTCTATTATCATAATATGAAAACTTAATTCTATAAATACAACAACATACAGCTAGGTATTAAAATTAAATTAAAAAAGTAAAATATAGTTATAGATTCCATCACTCCTATACGCTAAAATATTCAACTACTGAGTAAAAACAATGGCACTGCAGATAAGCTTTCAACATTCTATCAAAGGTTTTTATTTTTGGGGCCAGTTTTATATACTGGGGTAGTTTATTGTATAATTTAACTCCAGTGTGAAAAGTTCCTTTTTGATATATGCTTGTGTGTGTGTGTGAAATATGAATGTTTTGATTTTGTCTTGTGTTATGCCTATGAACATCATTGTTTGTTTTAAGAAAAACATCTTTATTCATTAAATTCTTTTTAAAAAACATAATACTTTCAAAGATATATATGCAGGGCAGTGGGAGAATGTTTAAATCTTTAAACAGAGGTCTACATGATTCTCTAGAGTGTACATTTGCCATAATTCTAATCGCTCTCTTTTGTATCCTAAACGTGCTTAGTACATCTGGCGACATACCCCAAAATATGATCCCATATCTTAAGTATGAATGGAAATAAGCAAAATAAGTATTTCTTAATGTGTGCATGCTAGTGCAGGTTTTCAAAATACGTAACGCAAAGCACATCGAGTTCAGTTTAGTATTCAGATATTGTATATGTTTATTCCATTTCAAGTCTTGTTGTATCCATAGTCCTAAAAACTTTGTTTCTGATTTATTTTCTATTTGATGACCATTTAATGTTATATTGGGCATCGCAGGATTCCTATTCTGTATAGTGTGGAAATTTAGACATACTGTCTTTTTATAGTTTATTATGAGGCGATTATCTTGTGACCATTTGGTTAACTCTCCTGTAACGGAGTCAGCAGACTGCTGTATGACCTGTTTAGTTTCACCTTTTATTACGAGTGTTGTATCGTCCGCAAACAAAATTTCCTTATGTGAATGAACGTTCTGTGTTATATCATTGATATATAGAAGAAAGAGTAGTGGGCCCAAAACCGATCCCTGGGGTACTCCAAATTCAATAATTCCCTCATTGGACAATGTTTTAAATAATATATGTTTACACCGTATAGGTACTGTACTTGGTTATCCCACAGTAGTATTCTGACTTGGTCGTAGAAGATTGCTGCGTTATTGGTTCTGTTGGTTATCTCACATTTACTGCTATTGTGTGATACTTTGATAAGAGGTATCTTTGAGAATGGACGATAGCATTGAGGAGAATAAGTGGCTGAAGAAGGGAGCAACATTGCCCCAAAACATGACCCATGAATGTGAGTTTTAATATAGTTAAATATAATTTTATGTATTGATTGACGGTAATACATTTTACCATATCGTGTTATAATTCACGGATAGTGCCACTGATCCATGGCACTACCCAACAAGAGAAAAGGAAATTATTCATAATCCAGAATGAATAATTGTCAAATGCCTACTACAGTTTAATATCTAATTAATTTCAAATTACTTAGTAGTTTCAACATTCCGTCTGTAGAGTATGATTATTGATTACATCGTCTTCACATTGATATATTGTGCCTGGATGACTATGAAGCACATCCGTGTGCTAAAATGGAGCTGAAGAAAAAGAAAAACATTCCTAACTAGTAAAAAAAGAGGGGTTACTTTTCCCATAACTGGTGCAAGTTGAATTCTTTAGCCTATTGATGGAGTGTCACATTACAGTGGGAAGTAACTTATTAGTTTTTCGAGGAGAATTGAGTCCTGGTCCTCCCTTTTCTTTTATTTTAAGAGTTCCATTATCTATTGGAAAATTTGAAACAAAATACACCTAACCAAGTTGTAGTTCAGTGGATGTGTTTGACTACCAATCTAAAACAGGTCTACTAGCAAAGTGAAGTCCTAGTATCATGAGATGGATTCTGTTGTATCACTCCCAAAGAAGGAAATATGGTAGTGGCTTGTTGATGTCGTAAAGGCATTGGCTATAGTTCTGGTGAGGAAGGAAGATTGTAGGTTTACGTGACTGTTAATCTTGTGACATATATAATTTTCCAAAGAAAATATGTATTGTCCGTTGAGCCATTATATATTTAAACACAAATTGTGCTAAATGTTCCGGCATAACTCAACAAAATGACAGTGTTTCGCCCCGGTGTGCAATTGGGCTCTTCAGTTGGTTAATGCACACCTCACCAAGACACTGTCTAGTACACACTGGGATGGCCATTGCAAGACGTATTTGATACATGTGTATCCACGTCACGAGCAAAGCCAGTGCACTATGGGAGTCAAAACTCCACTCCAAAGCAATTATAACCTTACCTTGGCATTGAATATATAATTTTCCAAAGAAAAATATGTATTGTCCGTTGAGCCATTATATATTTAAACACAAATTGTGCTAAATGTTCCGGCATAACTCAACGGACAATACATATTTTTCTTTGGAAAATTATATATTCAATACCAAGGTAAGGTTATAATTGCTTTGGAGTGGAGTTTCGACTCCCATAGTGCACTGGCTTTGCTCGTGACGTGGATACACATGTATCAAATACGTCTTGCAATGGCCTTCCCAGTGTGTACTAGACAGTGTCTTGGTGAGGTGTGCATTAACCAACTGAAGAGCCCAATTGCACACCGGGGCGAAACACTGTCATTTTGTTGAGTTATGCCGGAACATTTAGCACAATTTGTGTTTAAATATATAATCTTGTGACCGTAAGCCATGGTACCTCCATTTTTATGTGCTATCCAAACTACAGGATGTGATAGGCCTATTTCACTCCGAAAATCTCACATGCATAGACTGGGAAGTTCTGGTCACAGACTTGGTGCTCGCCATTTCTGACAAACCTCCTCGTACATCTCACAAAAATCCCATGACCTAGCTAGGAGCCCTTCAAGTCAAAGGCTACAATCCTTCCCGCTTAGCCATGAAGCTGGGCCCACCTTTCCCAATGTCAGATGCTAATAAATAGTCGGCTGGCTGCGTGGCTCGCCTGCTGTTCCCAATGTTGCAGGATTGAATCCTGGCACAGCATTTGAGGGTGCGCAAATGCGAGGGAGCCGTGTCAGTAGATTTACTGAAGAGTTAAAAGATACCCTTCGGGACAATTTTCCAGCACCCTGGCGTCTCCGAAAGCCGCAGTTGTTGAAAGGGACATAAAACCAATAACATGCATCATCATCATCATCAAAGTCCCACTCCAGTCAACCGGGTGTGGTTACCAATAACATTATTGTTATTAATTAGTCATCAGGCCGGAGGCTGGTTTATTGTTTATAGCCTATGTATTAAATTATCTCTTTCCTTGTGGGTGTTTTCTTAATTTAAGTTAGATACCTTGTATAGCCAATCAAACAAAGAATGAACTCTCGGTTTTCCTTGTTTACTTCTTGAGCCCAGACCAAACCTTGAATGAATAGGCCCAAAGTAACCTCATAATTAGGGCCCGGATTTTTCGGTCATGTTAGCCTCTGTGTTAGGTTTTTGTACACTTAAAAAATAGGCTAGGTCTTTTTAAGTTTTCTTCATGAATTATTAATATCAACACCAACAATTTTCTGTTTTTCTTATTTTAGACCACAAGCCTTTGATTTAGGTTTTTATAAGCTGAAAATAGGTTTTTATGAATAAATGGTAACACCAATCATTTCAGCAACATTTATTTCTAGCCTAATTTCACAAAAGTAGCCTACACCTTATCAATAACCATCAGAAAACACACGGAATATATTTTACTATCTTTTTCTTTGTATTTGTTAACGTAGTAGATAACTGGTAACAGTTCAGGAGTGTTGAACCTTCTACGAAACTACTTAAATTAGCTGAAATACCTTTTGTAATGATGAATGAAATTAAAATCCACAGCCTGCTTCCATTCTCCGACCGGGTCAGGAATGGGATGAATGAAGCCCCCATCTAGCGGCAAGGATATGAACTGTGCCGGCTGACGAGGCCTGACGCACTCCTCTGGGGCAATGATGAAATGAATGACAGATGAAATGAAATGATAGTGGAGTGTGGTGCTGGAATGAAATGTTGACAGGGAAAACCGGAGTACCCGGAGAAAAACCTGTCTGCCTCCGTTTTGTCCAGCACAGATCTCATATGGAGTGACCAGGATTTGAACCACGGACCCAGCGGTGAGAGGCCGGCGTGCTGCCGCCTAAGCCACAGAAGCTTCTTGTAATGATGAATACGGTAAGTTAATAATTGTGGAAATGCTATGGTAAGTTAATAGATATTTTCTCCTCCGCTGTCTAACCGGCCACCCCCTTTTCTGATCACGACTTATACTGTATAGTGAAATTCCAGTTGTGTCTGCCATAATAGTGTGAATTATGGGACAAATACAATACTGCCAACCCTGTGCACAAGGTATGCCTAGACCAATAATTGCTAGGTAGCACAATTAATGCTTTTTCACATAATTACAAGGTGTATTTTGTATCCCATATGTAGGTAACAGTAATGTGACATCAGTGTGTGCGAATCGATAACAGTTGAAGAGACCTGATGCGCCAAACAAACATGGCAATTGTCGTTGAATGACCAAGAAACAAAAGCATATATTTACGTAATTTAGCACACATTTCCAGTGCAGTAATGGACAGAAATTTCAATGGGTATATGGAAATCATGAAAATGGCATATAGGCTATTATCCAAGTGCAAGTATAGAATCCATACTCCTGAACAATTAGCACTAAATGCAAGTCCAAATAAGTTAATTGTCGTGCGTGAACGATTTCCTACTATCTTTCTGTTTTTCTTATTTTAGTAAGATTTATTTAAATGCAGCCTACCGGTACATTAATGTTTCAGTCATAAAGTGCTCCCGCTGATTTTAAAAATGAAGACAGTGATTTAGGACATTTTAAGTAGCAACCCCTCATTTAGGTTTTATTATGTCCTATGAAATTCATATAACTTATTTAGCCCCAGGAGGTGTGAAACATATATACCCTGAAATTGGTTCATTAAACTTAAATGGCAAGGAAAAAAATAGGTTAAAACCTACGAATCTGGATCCTACTCATAATACATACTAGATGCTGCAATAAAGGTTCTTGTGGGACTTGGCCACAACATTTACCATGAGTGTGCTCATTCATTGTCCAAGGAACAACTACAGTATGCATAGCTTCTATTAGTCTAGCTAGATGATTTACAAAACTTTAGCCTACTGGTCCTCTTAACTAATGATTGCCCATGTATATTTAAGTACAAGTATGTTATTCCTTTCGATACAGTCTCATAAAAAAATGGATTCATTTCCCTGTGTAGCCTAATAATGGAGAGGTGATAATTTGTATTGCAGTTCATTTACCTCTGTGATGCTATAAAGCATCCAGGGTTAAAAAAAACTACAGGTCTTATGGGCTTTTACTTCTATTGTTGCCACCCATATTCTTCAAAACTGTACCCAAGTTAGTATTATAATGAAGTCCTATGAAAAAGCGTTTGTCTCCTTATGAAACATGTATTGGTTGTGCATTACGACACTGAAGAAGACGTAAAATCATTTTGATATCTTTCAGTTTATCATTTAAAGTCTTACAATAGTGGGCTTACATAAAGGAACAGCCGAGCGGGAATGTCAGTTCGCGCCACAACTCAGAGAGGAGCGACGAGTGAGGGTACAGCAGTGGGCATAAAAGAACATGGAAATTATTTGTCAGGTCCAAGTGCTTTGGAAAGTGCATAGTTTTACAAATACCTTAAATTGTGCTTCATAGTGTAAGTTTTACTTTTCGTTGTGTATATGTTTACATAGTTTATTTTAAAATTATTTTTAAAAGGTATTTAATTTATACTATTATTTGTCGGTGATGTGCTTTTCATACAAATAGGACATTTGGCTTTCTTTACGTTACGTTGAAAGAATATCTATTGACTGTTGCGATCAAAATGTCATCAGTAAATTAATGGTACTCGAGGTACGATATTTATAGCCAGCTGGTCCAGTTGTCAGTCACGCATCAAACTGTTAATGGTATTCTGTGTTACAGCCATGCAGTATTTGTCTTCATTGTGAAATGTTTCGGGAAACTAATTACCGGTACCTCAGCGCTCTGACCCCTGCTGATAAGGAACATTGCGATGTAAGCTGGGTATTCGCTCGGGTTCTGGACACACATGTAATTATTTGTTCTTGTATTATTTGTTGTCTCATTAGGGGGCCTCATTAAACCCGGGTATAGGTTTAATTTGCCTGATAATCTGTGTTATTGGTAGTGGTTAGTGGTATACGTAACTTATTTGTAATTCAGATGAGTATTGGGAATGGGGGGCTATGGCCTTAAGTTCGGAACCATCCTGGCATTCGCCTGGAGTAGAAGTGGCGAAACCACTTCCAGGAGTGCTGAAGTGGGAAACGAAGAGCCACTACACCACGAATTGGTATTATTTTATTATTATTATTATTATTATCTAACTTATTTCAGTCACTAAAACAGTTGCACTAGGCGAAGTATAATTTTATGTCGTCACTGTACTTCACAACGAGTGTCTGGCAGACGTGTGAGAGGAGATACGGCAAATGCGGAGTGCGGCTAGCCCATAAGGCCTGTAGTCTTTTCTTAACACTGGACTCTCTATAGGCCTATAGAGGAAAATGAAGCTTAAAGGAATTGATCAAGTAGGCAGATGTCCGTTTGGCTGAATGTGTAATGATGCAATGGCAGATATTGTTCAGTATAGAAGGGATGTATAGAAACTTCTCCATGGCTATGTTTTCTCAGGTGAGTATCAAATCACAGTATTTGCAGGCAGTATTTATTTATTATTTATCGTATGGCTTTTAGTGCCGGGAGTGTCTGAGGACATGTTTGGCTCGCCAGAGTCTGTAGCTGCTTCCAGCGGACACCCAGAGGGTGAGCTACAAGTATCATTACTTTCACGGCCAACAAATGAGCGTCAACACACATACGTCATAGGTGACGTCATGGAGGTCACTAAAATCCCACTAAAAGCAGGGACTCGCTAACTATAGCCTACTACAGCCGGAACTTTTACATGCCATAAATCTATGACATGGGACCGCCGGCTTTACTTCCCCTCCGAAGGAAGGCATACTGAAGGATTTTTAACGCTCTTAAAAAATCCGACGACTTCTGCCGGGTTTGAACCCGCTATCTTGGGCACAGCAGTTCAGCATGCTACCAACTACGCCACCGAAGCCGCAGGCAGTGTGTACCGGTAATAAAACGCCTCACCTTATGTTGGCTAGATGTCATATCCTCACCATTGTATTTAAATGTGTGCCCGTTAATTTTACACACACCGTACTGAGAAAGACAAAGGTACCGAAGTGCTTAAACAGAATAAAAACAAATTTTCGCCTATATTTCAAGTGGTCACTTCACCAACTAACAATTAATCTGTCTTTTATGTGGTACGCCGTTGCCATGGTAGCCTCTATGTGTGGGTTGTTGACTATTTATATATCTTCTGTTTACTTGTTTTACCTCGCTTTATGTAACCTGTGAACATGCTGAACGCAGTATTCAGCGAAACGTCAGGACGACAAAATGTCCTTGGAACACGACCTATAAGCCCGCGAAACGGAGATTCCTAATTAATCTGTCTACTTATCGAACAAACATCTGTCCACCTATATTGTTCTGTGCTGTCCACATACATAACTACACACTCACTCACCGTGAATTACTCCGGAAAATTAAGATTTCTGTGCAACTCTATTAAATAGCACTACAGATATGAAATGAAGGACTAATCCAGTGTAATGTTTTCCATTGAATTCTTCAAATATCACAACTTAAGGACAATCTCTCAAGCAAGGAATATGTCAAAAGACTACGCAACAGCGGTCCTGGACATATTTTTGCACACATTTGACGTTTATTACTTTTGTTTACTTTGACCACTGAACAGCAAACACATGAACAAAACGAACACAACCAACGCATAACTGCTGCCAACACTTACGAAACATAATACTCACTGTGACGTCTTGGATATGCACGATGCCAGCCGTCATCATGATGATGTACTAAATGGTCTTTCTTTTTTCTTCTTTTAAGGGGGGGGGGGGGGGGGGGGTTAAGTGGGCAGAGCGTATAGCTCTTTACCCAATAACTAGGTTCGGAGCGTAATTAAGGTTTGATGGACCTTCTACAAATTAAAGGAATGAGCATAACGAATAGAATAAGAAGTGATATCACTGGCCTAGTACGCCTGGTCCGCCGCAGCGCAGCGCTGGCTCCGATCTGTGATGTAAGTTAGCATTGGCGCTTACGAGACTTAAAACCTTGCGACCTGTTTTACATGTTAAAACACCGCAAGATATCCTCATAGGCGCTAATAAGTTTGACATCCCCTCTTACTTTACTGTGCCCAATAATAATTTAGTAAGTCGTCTCTTGTAACAGTTCAGTTTCGACAATAAGCAAAGACAAAGAGCAAGTTCAAAATGCAATTAGTTTTGCCAGCTATCGGTAAATTTTAAAAAAGAACGGAACAATTGACCTCGCTATCAGAAAGGATTTCTTCACATTGTTACACATTTTACATTCCCTCAACAGACTTGCAACACAGACAAAAAAAAAGCCGTACGAACGCAACTTTCAACTTTACCGTAGATTACTATAAAATTCAATAATAACCATTAATTTCAGTCCACAAACACCAAAATCAGTAAACTACCATCATTTCAGAAGAACTTAACATTAAACAGACATAGAAGGCATAGTCATGACCCCTTCATAGAGTAGGCTATTGCCTAAAACTGATCACGCCTCCTTCAGCATTACGGTACATATATGTTTTTTAACTCATTGTCTTTTTATTCTCATCCCTTTCTTCACAGAAGTAGTCTTTAATGGCATCAAGAGCATTTTTATTTACACCATACTGGACAGATACTTAGGCAAATTAGGATTATATGTGGAACAGAATAGTCTTTCAATCGCCAGTTGGTTCTTGGGAGAAGTAATACTTCCTTCCCTTCTATCACAAATTTGTCAAATTTAACAATTAAATCTTCTGAAAAGTGAGTAACACAGATGTAGGACTTTTCAGTATGTTCCCTATCCTTCCCTGATATGGCCCCTTTGCACTTTATAAAACGTTCCTAATCTTTAGGAGGTTTGAAAAACCGTCTGACCTCTTTACAGTCCCCATAGCTAGATCTGCATCCTGGTACAAAAGAGCAAGGCATCTTCACTAATCACATTAAGCACTCATGAAAATGTAAGGGCTAAACTGCTGTTTACTTACATTAAATAACAATAAAATTAACACACGAAGATAACGTCAACACACGACAAGAAATTAAATTCCATTTCGGTCAATGCTTCCTACAATAGCATTTCAGGTATTAATACTATGAAGTAATAGTGTAAGCACTTGTATATCAATAAACGTTTGCACAGAACACCACCAAAACACTCCGACCAATTAAATACTTAATAAATCGCACATAAACACACAAACATTAGTGGAAATCAACAATCTCAAATCGACTGTAGCGCTGCGTAGCGGCGAGTGCCAACCCGATCCGTATTCATTACATGCTATTGAGGGAGAAGAGATCACACTTTATATTCTATTCGTTATGGAATGAGGTTAACAAAGAACGAATTAAGGGAAATGAAACCAAGGAGACGGGGGAACTATTCTTGTAATTCTTCGGGAGTGATGAACCAAGATCCTATTCTGTTACTTACCTAATGTATGATTTTCATACCTTATTTGATATTCTGGGAGTCATTATCAATTGGAATTACTGTCCATTATCAATACTGCTCAGGAAATAAGTACTAAAATCACGTAAATATGTGAAGTAAGTAGTTATTTATTGTTCATTGAACGACGGCAAACGACGGCAATTGTCATGGCTTGTCGTTGCTCAACTGCTACTGAAGCTTAGAGCATAAATACAATAGAGGGCGCATTTGCCACACTGCGCCTGTACTGTGGCGTGAAACCAACATCTCGATCAGCTGACTGAAGGGTAATGGCTCAAGACCGACTACAATTGGCTAATGGCGAATGCTAAGCAACGTCAAGGTACAAAAGGAGCTCCATATTGGATAATTCTATTATAACTATCCGCAGTTCCCTTCAGTCAGCTGATCGAGATGTTGGTTTCAACAATGTGACGTCATCAGCCATCTATTGAATTTATGGTCTAAGTACTGAAGGATGCGCATTGGGCGTGTTCAATTGTTAACGAGACGTCATTTCACTGTTGCCAATGCATGGTACACAAAATACACGACACAGGTCATGTGTAGCGAGCTAAGAGAGAGTAGAGAAGTTAATTGAGCGAAGCGAGAAACTATTGGCTTACGAATCGGGAGCGTATATAGTTAATCCAGCGAAGCGAAAGACTATTGGCTTACGAAGCGGAGCTACCGAGCTAGATACTACTGGCATTTATGTCCGCTACTAATTTAGGAACTGTCTTGCCGAAAATTACTGCAAGTACCACAAGCAAGCGGCTTCGGTGGCGTAGTCGGTAGCATGCTGAGCTTCTATGCCCAATATAGCGGGTTCAAACCCGCCCGAAGCCGTCGGATTTTTTAAGATCGTTAAAAATCCCTCAGTATGCCTTCCTTCGGAGGGGAAGTAAAGCCGGCGGTCCCATGTCATAGATTTATGGCATGTTAAAGAACCTTCCACTAATTGCACCTGTGTGAAGCTAAATTGGATAGGTTAAGAATGTAAACAACGCTCTTAGGTTTCTACGTTCGTTGCCAAGAGCCAACTGCGGTGGTGTCTAGTAGCTAAGTCCTGAACTTGGACTAGTAGCCGTTGACGTTGGCGCTTGGCGGAAAAAGTAGGAACTATTTGAAAAATTCTAAGTTGCAGTACTTAAATTAGAAAACAGATAACACACACTAATACAGTCATCACAATTAACACCGGTTATCAGACAGATTCTACACACACCCAAAGTACACGGGGCTACATGACCGCGTTGTCGCAGCCCCTAAACTTAAGAACCAACCAACCAGTACCACAGTTAAGTTTGTCGCTTAACAGTCTTCTTTAGTGATGTATTAAGAAGTTGTCGCTACTGCTAAGTCAGTAGGTCTCGTGGTTCTTACTTCTGATGAGTAGTATCTGCTTTCTATGAATGAGAACTCGTTGGTTAGTTTTGTAGATGTATTTATTAATCTTTGACAATCCAATATATACAAGTTAACACCAGACAGTCAACCTGTTCGGTCGCTGCTGTAACTGGAAGAGTAAGTGTGCTCCTCAGCGCAGGGCTTTTATACAGTTCCTTCACAAGGGGGGGGGGGGGGAACAATGTGCGTCATACAGAATATGGACTCACCCTTCACAAGGGGGAGGACAATGTGCGTCATACAGCATATGGACTCATGGTTCCTATAACAGGAATTCTATGAAGTGAACACTCGTAAGCAGTGTGTCATTTCCTTGGTTCCGAGAATAAGAATTCTCTGAATTGAATACAAACGAACACTCATATGCAGTGTGTCATTTCCTTGGTTCCGAGAATAAGAATTCTCTGAATAGGGGCTTTTATACAAATCCTCCCTTCACAAGGGAGAGAGCCATGTGTGTCATTGATTCATGGTTCCGATAACAGGAATTCCATGAAGTGCACACTCATAGATAGTGGGGTGAACATGTCGAGATATACAGAATGACAGATACACATCTGCAGTAATAATACTCATAAGTCTTAGTTTAGAATGGGGTCTGGAGTTCGACCCTAGACGGAATACATAACTGCTCCACCCTTTGTTGATCGTTATCGTCCTTGGTAACAATTTTCTTAAATCTATTTTTTACAGATTTAATACATTGATTTATCCTTGTTCTATATATTAACAGGATAACACAGAAAATAAGTATTATAATACTTGTATTCACAGATACAAAAGTCTTCATTTTAGTATTGTATTCTTGAATGGGTTTTAAATCTAACTTCATTCCTTTCACATCGAGGTGGGATGAATGGAAATTTATTTCGGTCTTAACGTATGGATCACTTGGAGTTGTCAGGAGTGGAAACAGGTGCACATAATTTGTAGGTTGCTGTTGCAAAGTTATGGCCATACTTGTAATAGGGCAAGACTCATTTGAGTAGATAACATATGATCCTGCTAATTTTATAGTTCTCTGAGATTCTGGGCAGATTTGCAAGATTATTTGAGGATTTTTACTAGAAAAAAGGCTATGCTTCTTATTTAGTGGTTGAAATAGTTGTACCTCGTTTTTGACAGTGGCAAATTGACATCTGGTAGTGTCCGTTAAATTACATGAAGTTATTCTAGTATTAAAGAGTATACATGCGTAATATTGAGTAATTTTTATACAAGGTGCGTTAGACCATCTTAAGGTAGGTCCTTGCAAGTAATATTTTTCCGGAGGGATTAATATTAGATTATTGCTAGGTACAGGAGAAATTTTATACAATGTATAAGTTTTAGCATCAGTGATTGGCATATATAATATTACAACCATTTTTTCGTTCATCATGAGAACTTGCGTTTTTGACAGTTTAAGGTTCTCAAATTGATGATACTGGTCAGTATGAATTATAGTTTTTGTTGCGTAGATTAGTTGTAAATGTTTTACAACATTTGTTAAATCCTTTTGGGAGAACATCTTGATATTTGTCATTTCATTAAATGACAAGCTAATAGTATCTTGCATCACTTGTATGATTTTATCTAATTTGTTCGTACACAAGAGCACATATTGTTGATGTTCCAGAAGGTTAATCTTGAAGTCGTCTTCTTGTAAAATACCTTTAATTACCTTCATATTATAGTTTACATGGTTCATTTCATTATAGAACTTTTGAGCAATGGAGTTACTGAATGATACTAATTTATTAATATGTTTAATTTCTTTGGCGTTACTTTGTTTTAATGCTTTTAATTGTTCCTGTAGATTGTCTAGATCATCTTGGTCTAGATTTCCTGATATGAATTTAATTATACTACCTAAACCATTTATAAGACCTCTCTTACTTCTAGGTGTAGCAGGCAGCAACTTATTTAATTCCTTTTTTTTCTTTAATTGATTCTCTTAATTCTGATATTAGATAAGGAAAAGTATTATTGCTTCGTGATACGAGACTCGAGATAGTGTCTTGGATATTATTATAAGATTCTTTTAAACTCGTTAAATTGAAATGAAACATGAACCGGTGATAATCGTTAATTATTAAGGCTGGTCCTAATGAGTCGGCATAGAATCCTTGTGTCTGGATGGGCTGTGTGATGATGGTGCCATATCCAGGGAGGAATCTGGAATAAGAAATTTTCTTTTTGGTTTAATGTCCCGAAAATTCCTTACATGAGTTTTACCGTTTCTCATTTTACAGTATACCATGTTTTCTTCAATTTTGGTAATGATACCTTCGTTGTACAGGTTTTTTGATTTCTTGTTTCTAGTGAGTGGATCTAATACGTAGACAGTTTCATTAATTTGGTAATTATGATTGAAAGTGTCGGTGTTTGGTTTAGTATGACTCTCCTTTACAATTTTCAACTGATTTCCTTGTCTTTCAATGTATTCATTGATTTTGGGACATGGCGAGAAGACGTGGTCTAAAGCTTTATAGTATGGCCCATATAGAACGTTGAAAGGAGGTTGTTTAGTAGTGGAATGGATTGAAGAATTGTAATTCGTGATTATGCTGGTCACGAGCTCTGAGAGCGGAGTGAACTTATCGTGATCTCTGGAGATACGAAGTTTCTCTAGAAGGGTCGAATTCAGTCTTTCTACTGGAGAATTAGATGAAGAATTCAAAGGGGTAGTAGCGTGATATTCGATGTTCGTGGCTTTACAATATTCTTTTATGACATTGTTTTCGAACTCTCCTCCTTGGTCATGTGTGATTTTCCTTGGGAATCCATGGTGGGAAAAGTAAACTTGTAATTGGCTTAGTGTGGCCAGACCTGTACCATTTGGTAAAATGTAGGCTTGTCCATACTTTGAGAAAATGTCAATTATAGTTAATATGCGACTTTGCTCGAAGTGAAACGTGTCGATGTGAATTTGAGAGAAAGGGTGATCGGCGGTGATGGGACCTTGGTTCGATACCTCGTTAGGGTGTCTCTCGTATTTGTTTCTTTGACAGAGGTTACATTGATTGATGATTGTCCTAATTTGTTCTCTTAAATGAGGCCAGTAGTATTTGGTCTTAAGATGTTCGTAAGTTTCTACTATACCATTGTGGTTTTCAGAATGATAGTGTGAAATCAGCTGTCTCTGAGTTTCGGGCCTCTCAATGTCTTCCAAGAATTTGGATGACCTGATAATGATTAGTTCAGAAGTAAATAGCTTCTGGCATCCCCTGATGAATGGGATCTCGAGAGTGATATCGTCAAAATAAGTAGCGTACTTGTTTGAAGTTACTATTATTTTGAGGAGGTGATTTGCTAAATCTTCCTGAAGAGTCTTCTTTGTGACAATCATTATGTGTCTAGTACATTTTTAAACAGGTTTTGTTTAAGTACCTTGGGATAATTACCATATTTTACAATAATCTGATTGCGGTTTTGGTTTAAGTTCCGTTCAGATATTTTCAATGTGAATATGGGGTCTGCCTGATTTGAGTGGACAGTTTCATTATCCATATCATTTTGGTTGGTGTCATCTCCGGGGATGGCAATGATTGAAGCTGCTTCATCAGCCATGTTAATCTCTACTCTAGAGAGTGCGTCTGCGACATAGTTCGTTTTGTCTTTGACGTAATCAGACTCTCCTGGTTTTGTGTGGGGATATTCTTGAATGTTACCGTATGTAATGGAATTTATTTCCATTGGCTCAACTAAAATTGGTTCCTTAAACTCGTGTTTTAGTTGTCTCTCTGTGGGCTGTATGGCTTGGTGAGTTTTGGCATCTAAGAGATACATTTCACCATATTTAAAATTCAGAACATACTCTTCTTCTTTTTCGATATTGACGGGAATCGCAGTGTTAGCTGTATCTACCGTGGGTTGAAAATGATTCACTTGATTATGTGAAGAATGAAAGTGAAACGGTATGTCTGTGCTGTTGAGAGTGACTAGGTTCGAGGCGTAGTCAATCTTTGCGTCTAATTGAGCGAAATCTGCGCTACCTAAATTATTTAAGTCTTCGATTTTGATGGCTGGGCCAAGCGAAAATCCTGAGACTGTTCCTCTGTATCGTACTCATATTCATAGTACTGAGTGTCGTACTCTTTCGGGTAGTTTTGTATGTTGTACTCATCTACATATTCTAGTGATTGCTGTATGGGACCTATAGCTTCCTGTTCGATGTCTTCTGAAAGTTCTAAGTGAGCGTTCAGATTACCTCTAATGGTTGAAACACCGGACATCGGCTGTGGAAATCTTTGCTGGTTAGTGGGTGTGAAACGTCGGCCAATATTATTGGGAGTTGGGTAAGGACGATTCATAGAGTTTGGTGGCTTGAAAGGCTGAGTGTTCGGAGCTTGAGTGTGTCCGAAAATTGGTTGTGGTTTATCTTTAAATTTTTCATAAGTACTGTTGGCTTCTAAGTCAAGAATGCTACATGCTTCACCTTTTAGTTTTGACTTTATGACGTTAAATAGGAAGTCATTTATTAATACTGAGTTTGTAGCTGACGCTATTCTCTTATGAGCGTTTAGAAACGATTCTGTTCTTGCTAAGAAATAGTCAAGACTGCAAGAATTAGTGCCGTTAAATTCAGGCAAAAGCTGTATCTGAGCATATTCGAATTTTGAAAGTAACTCGGTTTCAGGCATCTTGTTTGAATTTATAAAGACGGTTTTCAAAATTGTTTATAATAAATATTTAAATTGTTAGATTAAATTTTGTAATAGTGGTTACTTTTAAAAGTTAATTACTTACTTATAAGTGTTAATATTAATCAAAATATATGTGAAAGAGCCCCGGTTAGGTTTTCACAATAAAGGAAATAACTTATTATTATTATTATTATTAATGATCAAAATATATGTGAAAGAGCCCCGGTTAGGTTTTCACAATAAAGGAAATAACTTATTATTATTATTGATCAAAATATATGTGAAAGAGCCCCGGTTAGGTTTTCACAATAAAGGAAATAACTTATTATTATTAATAATCAAAATATATGTGAAAGAGCCCCGGTTAGGTTTTCACAATAAAAGAAATAACTTATTATTATTATTATTATTATTATTATTATTATTATTATTATTATTAATCAAAATATATGTGAAAGAGCCCCGGTTAGGTTTTCACAATAAAGGAAATAAGTTATTATTATTATTAATCTAAAATTAATGATATGTGGATATCTCGTTTAGATTCTCCACAATATGAACTAGTAAAATGATAAAATTAATTATATGTCTTCTGAAATGAGGATGATGATTGATGATGATAATAAATATTTAATTATTTTATTAATTCCTCTAATAGTGACAAGCGAAAGACCAGTATGGGCTGCACTAACTCACTTTTGTTAGGAAATGATTTAACTTTATTATTATTTTTTTGTTTTAATTGTTTAGTTACAATATTAATTCAAAAGTAAATAAAGAGTGTAAGGTCTGCTAATTAGAGCCCACTAAATTATTTCCTCTTGAAAGTACAAATATTTATTATTATGTATTTATTATTTGTTTTAAGTTTATAAATTTTAATTCAAATCGAAATGACAAGGCGAACTCTACTAGTTAAAGTTTACTGTAATTTGTTTCCGTTTGAAAGGGAAAGAATGTATTATTTAGGTTTTATTATTATTATTGTTGTTGCTCTCCCAATTTGTTACTTGAAATATTGAACCATGCTTTACTAAAAATTCTCTAGTTCACAAATAAGGTATTATTTGGAGTTTGACTTACAGACAAGAAAAGATGATCAGTGCTGGCTGCATCCTCTTGGAACTGCGGAGTCGGTTGGTTCTCTTGTGTCGTCGTGTGGTCGGAAAGCGCTTCTGGAGCGTTGTCGGCACGTACGGCGATGGCGGTCGATTGTTGCGAAAGGCGTTTTCTTGGAGCGTGAGCTTCTTGGAACGTTTGTCGGCGAACTTCCTTCCTTCCGTTAAGTTAGCAAAGTTGGTTGTGGACGTAAGGCGTCTCTCTTGGTACGTTGTCAGTTCCACTTCTAACTTGCTTCCTTCAAGCTGGCGAAGTCGTTTGTGGACGAAAGGCCTCCCTGAGGTTGTCAGTACCACTCCTGGCTTGCTGGCTGATTCATAGAAACGATGACTGCATCTAGTGCAGGGCTTTTATACAGTTCCTTCACAAGGGGGGGGGGGGGGGGGAACAATGTGCGTCATACAGAATATGGACTCATCCTTCACAAGGGGGAGGACAATGTGCGTCATACAGCATATGGACTCATGGTTCCTATAACAGGAATTCTATGAAGTGAACACTCGTAAGCAGTGTGTCATTTCCTTGGTTCCGAGAATAAGAATTCTCTGAATTGGATACAAACGAACACTCATATGCAGTGTGTCATTTCCTTGGTTCCGAGAATAAGAATTATCTGAATAGGGGCTTTTATACAAATCCTCCCTTCACAAGGGAGAGAGCCATGTGTGTCATTGATTCATGGTTCCGATAACAGGAATTCCATGAAGTGCACACTCATAGATAGTGGGGTGAACATGTCGAGATATACAGAATGACAGATACACATCTGCAGTAATAATAATCATAAGTCTTAGTTTAGAATGGGGTCTGGAGTTCGACCCTAGACGGAATACATAACTCCACAAGCAAGGGGGTCTGGGGCGTAAGCCCCCGGTTAGGTTTGTTTTTGTATGTAAAATATTAATAAGATAGAATTTATGTCCGCTACTAGGTTAGGTACTGCCTGGCCGAAAATTACTGCTAGTACCACAAGCAAGGGGGTCTGGGGCGTAAGCCCCAGGTTAGGTTTGTTTTTGCATGTAAAACATTAATAACATAGAATTAGGGTTTTGCCTTTCGAATACGAGTATCAGCAATCGCAACACCAAAGAATAAGGATATCGTATGGGAAAATTTTCCGCCAAATGGCGTAACTGTTCTATGTGGGACTCAATTGATTTGCCTTCCGTTGGAATTCTATACACATCGAATTTGAAGAATGACGAGTTGAAAATACAGTAAATTTTCATTTTAAATAGTTTGTAACAGTCAATTGTGTGTTTTTTGTTAAATTTTATTTGAAATAAAGATCAAAATGATTCCACATAGTACCTGTGCGCTATCTGTTGCAGCTAGTTCAGGATGTCCCTATAGAAACAGAAATAAGCGAGCGCGCTCACATCGCTCACTCCACTCAAAACAAACAACACACGGCCGTGTTTACCGTATACGTGGGGTTGGCAATATCTTATTTGTCAAATAAGCCACGCCTGCAATGGACGACACAACTGAAATTTCCTTATATAAGTCGTGTTATTAATTGGGGAAGGTGGGTAGGTTATAGACAGCGGAGGAGACAACATCTATTACCACATCATTCCTACAATTATTATTCATCATTACACAAGGTATTTCGACTAATTTAACTAGTTTTCTACTTAGTTCATCACTCCCGAATTGTTACCCTATTCTTCACGTCAATTGACCCACAATGACGACTTCCTAAAACGTAAACACAACCGGGTCGCACATAAAGGTACGAAATTCAAAAAGTAAGGTTACACGCATCAATTAATGTTAGGAGAGAGGTAATTGATTGATTGATTGATTTTATTTTCACGGCTACACTTAGAGCTTAAGAGCTCCTTTACAGTAGCGCCCTACATAAAATATGGTTAGGGCTTATACAAATAAAACATTTCACTTACATTCACAGTATAAATAATAATAGTCTAACAATCTTAGACCATAAATTCAATAGATGGCTGATGACGTCACATTGTTAAAACCAATATCTCGATCAGCTGACTGAAGGGAACTGCGGATTGTGCTAATAGAATTATCCAATATGGAGCTCCTTTTGTATTCCTTGACGTTGCTTAGCATTCGCCATTAGCCAATTGTATTCGGTCTTGAGCCATTACCCTTCAGTCAGCTGATCGAGATGTTGGTTTCACATCACAGTACAGGCGCAGTGTGGCAATGCGCCCTCTATTGTATTTATGCTCTAAGCTAACAATAGTAACAAAAAGACAGTAATAATACAACAATAATAAAATAATAATAATAATGATGATAATGAAAATATTATTTACAAAAGAGAGCATACAGACACAGTATCAGCCCGAAAAGCAAACATCATATACTGTACAAGAAAAGCTATTAAATTAGACAGGTTGTCAGCTATTGTCCTGATGTTATAATTGAACGTAAAAAAAGTATGTTAACATAATGCAGTAATCAAATGTGAGAGGTATACTGCTCCAAGAAGGAGGATGAAAGATGTCTTTTGAAAGCTGCAGTGCTTGCAATGTTGACGAACTTATATAAATCGAAGGTGTTGAAGAGGCGTGAGGCGGTGCAAACAAAAGATTTAATGAACTTCATGGTTCGGTGTATAGGAATATGGAGTGTTAATTTTGTGTATCTATTTTCTCGATTATGAACAGAATGCATTGGTGTAAAGGCATTGTAGAGATATAACGGGGTCTTGGTATGTAATATTTTATGTGTCAGAATGGCAACTGATAGCTGCCTGCGCTCGTGGAGTTTCAGCGGTTGGGTCTGTAAGAAGCGTTTCAATGGTTAAGGGAAGTTGAAAGCCGTAAGTGAATAAGGTGTGAAAAAATGAAGGTCGGTGAGAATCATAAAGGGAACATTGAAATACTATGTGATTGACGGTACCTAAAAACTTCCCACAATCGCACATAGGTGAAGGTCGGAAACGGAGGCGGGCTAAATGAACAGGGGATAAAGCATGATTAAAACGGAGGCGAAGAATGGTTGTGATATGACGACGAGTATATTGTCCGGTAGAGAACCAGGGCTTGAAAGGAGGTATGGGCTGCAATCGATGATAAAAGGTTGCTTTGGAGCGGGAATAGGAATGCCACCATTGTTGCCATTCTTGACGTAAGTGAGTGTGAATATCAGGGAGCAGGTCAGCGTACGGTATCGCTAAATCATATGTATCGCCATGTCCTTGGGCAGCATTTTTAGCCATAGTATCAACCAGTTCATTACCAGGAATGTGAGAGTGACTAGGGAGCCATAAAAAAATTAACATCAAAATCAAGATTAGCAAGGTCGAAAGTTAATAGGAGAATTTGCATAAGGTACCAATTATCTGTGTTGGAGATATTCGAAAGAGCTCTGAGCACGCTAAGTGAATCGGTACAAATCAGAGACTGGCGAATGTGATGTTGTTTAATATAAAGCAAAGCCTGTCGGATGGCAAAGGCTTCAGCCGTAAAGATGGAAAGCGAAGAAGATATACAATATTGTAGTGAAAGATCTAGTTGAGGAGAATAAACGGCTGCACCAACACGAAAGGGGTTGAAAAATTTGGACCCATCAGTAAAAAAGACAATGTGATGAGGGTGCGTAGATAAGAAAGTGAGTACTAAGGAATTAGTAATACGAGGATTGTGACGGAGATCGGTAAGGGGAGAGTTGGCTAAATGCAAGTAAGAATTCGGGGAATAATAAAGAATAGGGTAAGGGACCGTATAACAGAGAGGTTTCCGTGTTTGAAGAATGGAGGAACGAGAGGGTTGCAGAAAACGATAAGCAACTAAGAGGGATGGGAGGAAAGTCCGAAAACGAGGAAAAGTTTGCGTATAGGTATGTAATAATTGCAATTTAGGTATAAGTGGAAATTGGGTAATAGCCATCTTACCGAGAAGATACTTAAGCGATAAATACTGACGCCTTAAGACGAGGGGAAATTCAGCAGTTTTAATTAAAAGCGCACCAGTGGGAGTGGAGCGAAGAGCGCCTGTAATAATACGTAAGGCAGTATAAAGCAAGGTGTCCAAACCTTTACGGCGGGTGGGTGACATTAAATCGAAAAAAAATGACATCTATAGTCGAGAGCCTCCCGAATGAAATTTCGATAGAGAAGTAATAGGATAAAAGGATCAGCGCCCCAATTACGGCGGGTGAGGGAACGAAGAAGATTAAATTTGCGTTGGATAGTAACAGAAAGCTTTTGAAGATGTTGTGTCCACAGGAGTAGATCATCAATAGTTACTCCAAGATAGGTCATAGAACGTCTCAGGGAGATATGCCCAGATCGAAAGTGAATAGGAGTTCGGTCATAAAGACGGCGGGGAGTAAAAATGAGAGCAGCACTCTTAGAAGGGGCAGTTGTTAATCCGGATTGGTGCAACCAATCATGACTGAGATTTAAGGCCGTAGTCATGTTCCGGCGGCATTCAGATAGCTGGGGGTGAGAGCAATAGAGAAGAATATAATCCGCAAATTGCAGAATACGTACGTGAGGATTCACTATCGTCTCAAGTTCATGGGTGTAAACATTGTATAAAAGACCACTTAATATGTCACCTTGAGGTAAGCCGAGAGATGTATAGCGATCATTGAGCTCAAGGGTAGAGGAGTGAACGGATAACCTTCGATTGGTAAGAAGGTTATGGATAATAGAGATAAAAACGAGAGGAAATTGTAAACGGCCCAGAATCTGTAATAAAAGAGAAATGTTGACATTATCATAAGCGCCTTGTACATCTAAAAACACTGCAAGAAGATGATGTTTTCGATATCGGTTGAGAAGAACATCCGTTAAAAAATATATTGATGGCGTCTATGGTGCCTTTCTTTT
This sequence comes from Meconema thalassinum, assembly GCA_946902985.2. Classification (NCBI taxonomy): domain Eukaryota; kingdom Metazoa; phylum Arthropoda; class Insecta; order Orthoptera; family Tettigoniidae; genus Meconema; species Meconema thalassinum. The sequence goes on along the minus strand of OX336388.2, from coordinate 1,081,033,252 downwards.
TTGTAAAGCATATAGATTCACGGGGAGAAGAGTATAGTATTCTAAGACCTACATAAGGCGCTGTAAAATGATTCTTTGAAAGGTTTTGCGAAGACAAGAACCAAGCCTAATGCCCCGATAATTATGAGGATCCAGGGGATGTTTACCGGGTTTAAGGAGGGGTACGATTCGAAAAGCATTCCACTCAGGCGGAGTAAGGCCCGCTTGAAGAATAGAGTTATAAAAGTTTACTAATGCTATTTGGGCCGAAAGTGGTAAGGAAGTCAACATATTATAGGTAATAAAGTCAAGTCCCGGTTGGGTAGATTTGCGATGATGAAGTGCTTTAGTAAATTCGGAAAGAGTTATGGGACGAAGTAAACACGAACATTTGGTACCAGTGGGAATTGGAGGCAAGGAGAGCAGTGGGGGAACAAAATCCGGCGTAAGTTGATAATAAAAAGAACGAACAACATCATCAGATATGGAAGATGGGGAATTGGGAGAAGAATTATGAGACAAAAATTTAATTGCAGTCCAAATACGAGAAATAGGAGTGGATCCATTTATAGAAGTTGTGAAGCGTTGCCAAGCGGCCCGACGTTTCATATTAAAAGTTCTTTGAAGTTGAGTTGTAATTTTTTTTATAATTTTGATAAGTAAAGGGGGTATTAAACTGTCGATATAATTTAAAAACGTGTTTGCGACGTTAAATTAATAAGGCACATTCATTATCCCACCAAGAAATATGAGAAGAAGGGGAAGCAAGGGGGCGGCGAACTGTTAAGGGATGATAAATATCTAAATAAGCACCGATCGAAGATAAAAGATGAGTATAAGCAGTAGATGAGGTCTCATGAGGTGAGGGAGAGGTATGTTGAATATAATCAGCAAACAAGGATGGATCAAAGTGGCGAAGCAAACGAGTGGGCGGCGAAAGAAGAGAAGGAAGTATGGAAGGACGGACAAGAGAGTAGGACATAAGAATAGGATAATGGTCACTTTGATGGAGATCAGGAATAGTTTGCCAATGAAGACGGTGTGCTATATTAATGGTGGCGAAAGCAAGATCAACGGCACTTTTTGCCTGGGTCGGTCCTGTGAGTCTGGTGGGGGAACCATCATTCAAAAGGTGAAGATGGAGTTTGGTAAACGCCGATTAAATATGACGACCCTTGAGAGTGTTTTTTTCACAACCCCAGACAGAATGGTGAGCATTATAATCACCGGTAAGAATGTGGGATCCCAAGCTACTGTGGTATTGTAAAAAAGAAAACCATTGACGAAAATTGCCTTTGATAGCTGGGGGACAGTAAAAATTCGTGACATAGAAGGCATCTAAGCGTATAGTTAAGGAATACGTGCGGGGAATAGTAAAGTGGTTGGGGACAAGTGTGTACGGAATATGATATTTAATCAAAGTCATGACTCCCCCATAGGGAGTGCCATCACTGCGTTCAATGTGGTAATTCGGGAGATAAAAGGTGAAATGTGACGGTAACCAAGTTTCCTGAATTAATATGATATCAGGATTGAATTCCTGGACAAGTAGAATAAGTTAATGCTTTTTGTGGAGCAGGCTCCGACAATTCCATTGAAAGAGACGCATCTAATGGAGAGGGATAGGGCTCGGAAGGGATCGGGGATTTAACGGGGAAAACATGCGATTGTGGGGGTAAAAAGGTTAGAAAGTTGAAAAATATTTTTTTCAGTAACATTTGCCATTGAGCGTTGGTACCTAATATCGCGAGTAATTGAGTATAATCAGCATACAATTCTGTGGGCATACCGGCAGGCGGTAGCGGATCGGACGAAGTAGGAGGGATGGTGGTGGTGAAAGGGGGTTCAATGAAGACGGTCCAGCAAGGGACCGAGAAGCAGAGTTGGTGGGAGGATGTAAAATCGCCTGATAGGCCTGATGGTCATACCCCGGAGGGTTGGGTAATTTGGGAGAACGTGACAGAACAGTAGTGAATTTCCGTTTTTTAGTGATCCCCTCTGTTGGTAGAGAATTCGGAAGAGCTTGGGAAGATACAAACGGAGTATTAGTTTCCGCTAATGAAGGGAACTGCTGTGGAGTATACAGGGGATTGACTGTGAGCGGTTGATGTTTGGTGACTTCCTCATAAGTTTGATTAGTGAGACACATTTGGTGTTTGATTGCTATTTGTTGTTGATGGAAGTCACATCTAGCAGAACCACAAGGATGATTCTGCAGACAATGGGCACAATAGGAGAGCACACTAGTGCAATCAACCGTTAAAAGGGACTGAGCGCATTTGCGGCATCTTGGCGATTTCGCTCGACAATTGAGGCCAACATGACCGTAACGTTGACATCTTTGACATATAATGGGTAGAAATACAAATATTTCTACTTCGAGGTAAACATTAAAAAGGGAAACAGATCTAGGCAAATTTTGAGAAGCAAAGGTGATTTTGACAGTCCCCGTGGGAACGTATTCAGTGTGGCCATCTCTGGTCACTCTCCTAGTCATACGTTGCAGTTTGGCAATGGGTATCGGAGTATCAATGAATTTCATAATATCTTCAAGAGAGAGATCTAAATCCACTCCACGGACACCCCCTACTCTCTGAATACTGGAAGAGGGTATGAAAGCTTTAAGATTGCGTTCTGTCAGAATAGAATGCAATATGAAATCATTTGCATGGGTAGCTGAATTAAATTTAATTTGTACTCGATTACGACCTTTGCGTTGAATAGAGGTGATACCAGTAATTTTGCGATCATAAAAGGTACGGCCAAGACTCATGGGATATAAGTTTCCCAACCTCTTTTGATCAGCAGACTCGACATGTACAATATACGGTCCCATATGATTAGGAGTGTAAACAGCAGAAATATCAGGACAAATGAAGATGTCGGATCTGGGACGATCCGATGGAGCAATTGGAGAAGAAGGAGAATTTTCGGTATCCATTTGAGGTTGAAAAGGTGCCATAAGAGGGACAATATCCGTGGTAAATTGTTGGAGTTCAGAATCAGGGGGTCGAGCATGCAACCCACCGTCACTAGAAGACGCCATTACAGCATGCACTATAGAGCATCCAGCGTTTAGAAAAGACTGTGGCGCCTTATGGCGACAGTGTTGCTAACTCTAGGCAGCGGTAGCGCTGACGTCATACGTTATCTTCACCCACTTCGAGTACTGCGCTTTCATAAGTTAGCGAGACAACCACAACCCCAGCAGCTACCTGAAATAGAACACGCCCAGGAAGGAGCAGTTTTGCAGGTGTTAACGGATTGGACCAGTATTAAGGATACTGTATGCGAAGAGAACCAATAACGACATTCATTTCATTGTGATATGACGCATTACTGATTGGCAGATGTCGAGAGCACAACCCTTCCTTCCTTCTTGGATATATGCAGACGATGTTAACAATTGTTATGTCAGCAATACTGTTGATCATCACCTCTTTAGTTATTAGTTAGGCTGTAATTTAGTTTCTTTCAATTTTATTCTTGTTGTTTTGTTTAGATTAATATTTGTAATATTGTAGTGAGTTAGCCGTGCGGTTAGGGGCACGCAGCGGTGAGCTTGCATTCTGGAGTTAGTGGGTTGGAACCCAACTGTCGGCAGCCATGATTCGATCGAACAGAAAATAAAACAGACCCACAACAGTAACACCAATGACGGATATTGCTTCACAACTTATGTTGTCGGCGGAACTGAGCACGCGCTCCACTCCGGGCGAGCATGCAGCACAGGACGAGGCTCTTCTTTCCAGCGTGCTAACCTCGAAAATTTTTAAATTACTAAGACGTAATATAAGTGATACTTGTACGCAATAACAAAGGTAATCAGTTGGCAGATACTTGTAGGAAGCTATTATGACGAAAAATATATATGTTCAGAGTTCCTTCATGATAAAAGGTGACACAACAAAACCAGTGTAGGGGGGATTTCCGTTAAAAGTAAAAGCCCATGGACCCACAGTCTTTTCTAAACGCTGGATGCTCTATAGATTACCGGGGAAGACAACAAAAGATTGACACTAAAGATAATGTTCACACAAGAAGGAAGAAAGAAATAGGTAGACTAAGGTACACTCCGAACACACGCGGCACGGAACACCGGGAGCACTAGCACACCACGTCCACACGCACGGAGAATCCCAACTCGAAATACTAAATCGTCTTGTGTCTGCAAATAATCATCTACAGACGTTGTGCCAACATACACATTTTAGTTGTGGACCTGGTCCGAAGGTACAGTAGAATTGCTAATTGTTGCTGAAAACCAGTAGTTTCTGACTCTAGCTATTACGTTTTGATTGTTGATTTTATAGATTATGGCACACTAAAAAAATATACCATATAGTATACGTAACAAAAAGTAATAAACTTAAAAATGCTTTTATCAAGGTTTCTGAATGTTGTTATACAATTAGGCCAAACAGTTACCGTACTGAAAACACTTATTTAAAACTGTGTTCAAAATGTTTAGAGGGTTTTAATGTTTGCAGAAATTATTAGTACACTGCTCTGACACAATGGAGACCTCTTCAATTATTATAGACCAATCTCGGTCCCTGCCACGCGTAAATTAAACAGACATATTTATTAAGCGCAAAGAGACTATTTATTGAGTAGGTACGTCTTGAACTCGACAATACTGCCGTACTGACGGCCTTGGTTTGTTGAAGATACGTTACAACTTACATCCTATTCCAATAGCATGTTTCTCTTAATGTTGCACCCTTATCTAGCCTGGATTAACCGTTATTTTGTTCTCCGTTTCTTACGGGGGATATTTTCTAGTAGTGTAAAGAGAGGGGAGTTCTCCACGAGTGTGTGGCCTCGTCAAGTAGCGTGCGTCCTGCTGAGCGCTGTTGCCGCGGAGATTCAAGCGAAAGAATGCACGGCTCTACGCTCGCAGCGGCTCGCAGTTCGCAGTATACACACAACCTTCACCCTGAACACAAGGCGCTCCGAATTTATATGTACTCGTATGTACGAGATGGAGGGTCTATCGTAGGAATATCCATGCTTCCAACGAAGTTCGCGTATTCATACAATTATTGTGATATGAGGCAGAGAGCCTATAAATATAAGTTGTCACACAAAAGCTATTTGTGAACGTGTTAATAATGTTATTGATTTTACGTCCCTTTTAACTACTGTGGTTTTTAGAGACGCCATATTTGTGAACGTAGAAGTCAATCCATGTGAGGCTGTGCATTATTATTATTATTTTACACGACGTAAATTATACCGCATGTCATTCTGTGTAACATTGGTTGTGGACTCTTTATAATAAGGTAAAATAATGGGGTCGTTTATCGGGGACCACCATGTGGTGTAGTGGCTAGCATACTTACCTGTCACTCATCAGGTTTGGATTTGAATCCAGGCTGTCAGAAATTTCGATCTGGTTTGAGGGTTAGAACGGGTTACACTATGCCTGACAAGGTAAAACTGAGACGAAATGGGTTTCCTCGGCTCAATTACAAATACACACACAATATTGCATACAACACAACAACAAATGTTATCGGGCAAATATTTTTTCTTTCCTTCTCTCTCTATAAATAAATAAATATACTATATAATATATATATGTCTGATTAACGAGAATTTGTATTGGGTAATTTGTCTATCACTTTAGAATGGTAACTAGCGTTATCCATTATTATAATATATAGTATACCGTTACTTATTTTTGACCTCGTAGTTCCGCCCCTTAAAACAACAATAACTAACTAGCAGTATACCGTATTATTATACATATATATACGAGGTGCTGATGACCACGGTGTCCAAGCCCTCAATTGAAAACAACATGTATCGCATCAACCCATATTACCACTGTTAGTAGTGTGCCCGATACCCCAGCCTCGAATTGGGCGGCCTGGCTCATTACCTCAACCCGTGACAAGAGCACAGTACAACGATGACAAAAGTGAACAAAGATCCTGAACGATATAAATAAATTCGGTTTTAAAAATGCTCCGGACGGACGAGATTCTAACAATCCCAGGGCGTGAAATAGGATAGGGTTCATGGGTATTACTAACACGAAGTTATTTTGTCAATAGTTCAGGCCTCAGTATGAAGATTAAATGAAAGTTGCCTTAAAAGAAACATCCTGCATTTATTCTCAATGCACAATGTACAAGAATAAAAATAAAGCGATAATGCCTACCCTAGGGGTAGAGATTCTCGAAAATTAAGGCTTGAAGTGCAATGAAGTTGAAGAAAAATTACAACATGTGAAAAATCAAAATATCATGGGGTCAAAACCTCTACGTGTTTCGACACAATGAACTTACGGAAATCCCAAACTGTTCCCTAAATTGGATTTTACATTTAACCACAGTTATATCTCAGCCATCTCTTATTATACTGTCCATTCATTTACATTTTATACAGGGGCGGCTGGCTCTGACGGGCCAGTGGGCCAGGGCCCTCCTTACCATTGACCTACATTAGTAATTCATTTTTAAATCCTTAACGCTCGAAATACTGGCTGATTTGTGCGCTCCTCACTATGAAAATGCCCCAGCATGTTTGAATAACGCGCCACATATCTTGTCACGGAGTTCGCCTTGCTGCGGGCTACTCGGGGCCCAGGCCTTGGTGGGCCCAAGACTCAATTCAACTACAAACAAGGACAGGTCTATTGCGCGTGCGCGCAAACGCTGTTCTAACGTCGGCTATGGGCCCAGAGTTTGCGAGCCCACGGTTACAAGGACGAATAACAATTGGAGCAGTTGTATGGGCTGTGGAGAGAACGTTGGATTGCTGAACTGCTACGTTCAACTCAAACTTACAACATCTATGGCCATACCCTGCCCCTTACCACCCCTTCTTCCGATGCGGATTGAAATGATTCGCAAGACGGCCACTAGATGGCAAACAGGGCACCACCCTGGTGTCATTACAGTAGTTCCAAGGTTACGTAAAACGAGAACTAATGGAAGAATATATCTCCCCATTCTCAAATCTCAATTACTTAATGTTTGGTTACAACAATGGCAGGATTATACACGCACGAAAGCCAGGTTATATTATAGAATTCCACCCACCATCCATAGACACCCATGGTTTTATAATGGATCTTACACTCGACATCATATTATTACGATTATCCGTTTACGTTTTCATCATGCATTAACTCCGGTATATATGGCCCGCTGTAAGCTTCGTCCTTCGGATCTCTGCGACTATTCTATGGCAATCGGTACTATTAATCATTTAATTTAATTTAATTTTTTCAATGCCTTATTTATGACACTCACCGTGCCCCCTTTCTATACACGTTACGTTCGTTAGGTTTCCCCCTCCCTCTCAATATTTCTGTTCTCCTTCATTCTCCAATTCCTCCTGTTATTCATGCCTTCCTTAGATTTCTGCAAGAATGCTCCCTTAAGTTTTAAATTCCATGCCCTTAAGTGTGACGATATCATGTTTGTGTTAAAGTAGTAAGCCACTGAGGTACGTCGCTTGGTGTGAAGATTAGAACCTTTCTGTGTCCTTGTAGGCCTATGTATGTGTTACATTTTTCCAGTAATTTTTCGTTCAAATATTAGATACTCTTCACGGGTAATAGTATTTTTCGGGCTGTAACTGGGTTCAGTGCACGAGTGCTATGCCCATTATCTAACCTACAAAAAAAAGGAAGAATACTTCAAATGGTGCAGTGACAAAATCATTCATACCTAGTGTCAAGGACAGGTTAAAAAGAAACTTCCCATTAACTAGCAATGTAAATACTTTCTTAATAGGAAATGTTAAGATAAATTCGTATTTCTTTCGTTTCAAAATAAAAGACAGCCCATTGTGGGCGTGTGGCAATGAAGAACGAACAGTTTATCATTTGTTATTTACATGCGTGAAACTGGAAAAAGAAAGACAGTTGTTTAAGGACAATATGGTAAATAAACATTGAAAATGGACGTTCGAAAAAATTAAGCTAATGAAGCATTATATATTATAATATAATTTTATATTTTAATTTAATAGATTTAGAAAAAATGTCAAGCAGTTGAACAGATTCTTAATATTGGTGTAGCTCATAAAACAATAAGTTAATAGATATAGACAGTTCCTAGAACAATATATCACCAAACGAATAGCCATATAACAATAATGAATAATACATAGGTAAATGTATGTTATTAAAATTGTAAACATTTTGTAAACATAGCATCTGGTATTACTTTAATTGTAATGGAACATGCTGTTAAAAATAAATAAATAAGATTACGTAAGGAGGTCTCTTCTGGAATTCTGTGACAAGTGTTACCAAATAAATAATTTTGTTTTTTACCTAGGCCTAGAGTTTTTGACAAATGTCTTAGTGATAGGCTATTATACAGTTCGAATTAAATAGCGATTTAGAGGGTCATTTTAATTATATTAAATGTACAACATAACATTTTCCCTAATGAGACAAAATTTAATGGATATTGGCAAACACCTAGCGTGCTAGCGAGTAATTTTTACTGTGCATGATAATTTATTGTGTGTGCCCTCCCAAGCACTAAGACCACCAGCCGCCGCTGATTTTATATACAAAATCTTAACACTGGTTTGTCTCAGATAACAATTTTCACAATAAATTCAAACTTTCCACACCCAGTTACACGTGGCGCATTTTACATTAGTGAATTGGATCAAATTTTATCTTTCATACTAGTTGTTTAAGAACTATATTTAACTCTTTCTTTCCTCAGTTAACATTGAATTTCTATGACACTTACGTAGTACTATTTCTTAACACATGACGTTTTTCACACAGATATTTCATTGATTATGGTTTCATTTCAATTCACACAGATATTTCAGTACAAAATTGACATTATATGATTTTACTTTCTGGATCATTAAACCTATTTAATCACCATTCAACCTTTATTACTATATTCCAATTTCAACATTGGATCAAACCTTATCATTGGTAGGACCGCATAGATCTAACCGTTATAATTCAACACTTCATTTATTTCAATATTCATTATTTTCTATACTTCAATTATTATTATTATTATTATTCCACGACTTTCTTAATCATACATTATCCACGCTCTTTTACCTTGTACTAGTTGCGGTGTTAATTACGTTTATATATTACCCAACTCAAATCTGCAAGTTTAACAAGTGTAATGTGTAACCTAATCTCAGTAGATGGTTTATTCTGATGTGTTAAAACTTCGTGTCAAATATCATCCTGTAATTCCTTCCTAAACATATTTTCCTATATTATATCGTCAAATTAAATATAACGAAAATCTACTCTTATTAAGGTGCGACATCCATAAATTGTGATTATTATATTCCACTCCCCACTTCCTTTGTGTACTTAATAAAATTTTGATATGGTTTCCAAATGCCAAAGACTACAGGTTCTAAGCCTCATTTTAAGGTGGATATCTCAGTACCTTCGTCCTTTGATCCATATTACCATAGATCGCCCATCTCCAGGTGTTGATTTCTCGCCTTCCTGTGTCCAACTTCCCCTCTGGTTTCTGGCACGTCATGTGGCCTCCATGGTCTCCGAACGGATCCATCTGGTCCTTCCTTGCTGTCATCCATCTCAGGAAACCCCTATGATCTCCATTCTAACCAGCCATAGTGTCCTCAATCGAATTTACGTTAGATAGTCCACACTGCTCGGTGCTGATGACCATAATGTCCATCCTAATCATAATTTTATTCTTGAATCAAAGCACTGTCCCATATGTCCACATGTTAACGATATTGTCCGTTTCTTGACACTTTGATTGGTACACTCTTGGTGGTAATTCTCCGTGGCTAAGTATCATCAATACACTCTACAGATCGCCTGTATAAGCGGTCGGCTGTTGGTCAGAGTTTATTCACCTCCTTCACCTTGAGTCGTTACATACGAACAAGTCCAGAAATAGACAGTGGCATGCTCTCCGCGTTGCATTCACTCCCCCGTGTGACAACTCATAACAAATGTGAATTGGATCAAATTTGATTTACTCTTAGTATATCTTTCATACTCGTTGTTTAAGAACTATATTTAACTCTTTCTTTCCTCAGTTAACATCCTTCTCGAGGCTCAGCCTACGTCATATTGGTGACAGTAGTAAGTACTACACCTCGATTACAGAAATATAAAGAAAAATTACCTTATTGTCTGGAACCTTTGAAATCACCTACAATGGAACTGCTACGACTTCTTCATCCTCCTCCTCCTCCCCCTCCCTTCATCGTCTTCTACTTCGTCACCCGTGTCAGAGACAGAATCACTGTTCCTGAGATTGAAACCTAACATTTGTGGGTTACAGAGACTCCTTGTTTCTTTCAATTAATGTATTTATTTTATTTTTTATCTGGTTGCCAGCCATGGCCACGATTGGTACACCACCTCAGAGAATCTTATGAGATGTGCCTTGAGATCCTTTGCTGGTGGGTAGCCAGGTGGCCTTGGCTGATATTGGAAAGGTTCCTTGACATGGCAGAAGGTAACCATGGAGATTTTGTTTATGTAGTTGCTGCCAGGATAAATGGAGGCTGGTTTTAAGTAAAATGTGATGCTCTCTGGTCCGGAAATTGAAACTTTTATGAAGAAATAAATAGGTTGTCTGAAAAAAAAGTGTGGAGGAGAATAATAATAATTGTTGTTAATGCTGCACAACAGATGCAGGTAGTGGAAGCTTGCTTTTTATAAATAAAAAATAGTGGATTTTGTGAAGTAACCTGTTCTTGGTGAAATATTTTTTTTTAAAGCAAGTATATTGCCCCACTACCTGAGGTGACTAGCTCAAAGTATTATATTAATTACAAGATTAATTATGAGTTCCTGAATGTTGTTGTCCCTTGCCAGGTCTCTGTGAAAATCTTCTTCCTGCAGTTTTCTACGTGTGCCAGACGCGTCTCCCAGTCCTTGATTGTAACTCTATCAAGGGCTTCATATGTTAATCGTTCCACGTCCGCAAGTCGAAAAGTGTTGTTTTATTTAGCCACTTTGCCCTTCACTTTAGCCCATATCATCTCGATCGGATTATATTGACAATGTTATGGGGGCAAACGGTAACTTGGTGGCCTAATTCCAACGCGATCTGATCTAATTCATACTTTTTCACCTGTTTTGAATGACACAACACGGGCTAATAACTCTGCATTTGTTTCTGTTGGATCGTACGGTATGGAATGTTGTGTTTCTGCAGCCACTGGTGTATGTCTGAATTACGAGAATTTGTATAGGGTAATTTGTCTATCACTTTAGAATGGTAACTAGCGTTATTCATTATTATAATAGATCCCTCCTCCAAGTAATTCAGAAAGTGATGAAGAAACCACTTTCTGAATGAGTCAGCATTCATTTCTGAATGATAATCTGAATCTCTGCTTTGAGTACGGGAACGAAAAACCCACTTACTGTCGCGTATGAACCCCGTTTTCGCCGACCCTACATGACATATTATTAGCCTGCTACCTTTTCCTACAGGTACTCGAAGGCTCCCTTTCCCAGACGAATCTTGCCATATATCCTCCCTTGAGCGATTCTGGTTAACCAATGTTTCATCCAGATAAAAGAAAGGTCTGTTATCACCAGAAGTCCTTAGAATATGCACAGTATGCAAACATTAGTCGTGCAGCAACAATGTCGCTTCGTTCTAAAATGAATTTTCTGCGGTCATTGGTTCGCTTGTATTTGAAACCGAGGGATTTCAGCAGCGTGTGCATGGAAGATACAGAGCCTGTATAATTAATTTTCTCCTTCTTTAAGCACACCAACGTTTTAGGCGTCGGAAATTCACCTTGATCATGCAAATCGAATATTTTTCGACGTAAAACACATTTGTCAAAGTCGTCCAAATTTGTTGCACGTTTCGGAACTATGCGATGTTTGCCCGGTGATCTAAACACGGACACATTCCCTATTTCAGCATTATTTCTACTTTCAGAAAGAATATTGGGCATGGTATGTGCACTTACACCGCAGGCTTGAGCTGTCAGCTCCCGGCTCTGTGAGAAATTAGTGTTATCACTTACCTCTGTATTCGAAAGCTTCTTGAAAAAGCTGTACACACTGAACATTATATTTCTTGCCTTACTGTGTAAATCTTTACGAGTACTACCCCTGTCACCTGCTCGACTACCACTCGGCTTGCTAAGGGACATTGATAGCAATGTAAAACTTCAGCTCACAGCACGTCTTAAAGCTCCACTACTGTACACTGAATTGATATTGCAATACTGTCACTCTATAAATACTGTAGTTCGTATTTCCCCTAGAACTCTTCATTATCTTCCCCAGTGAACCTAAATATTTCAACACCTACATCATTCTCTCTGTAATTATTCCTTCAGTTCAAGGCCAGGTGTTATCTCCCGAAAGGCCGGTCGTATCGCCACCGGGTTTGGACAGTCAGCTTAAAATTTTTAGCTTTGTAACTGAACCCTTATTAATCTGTCGATTTCATGATTTTATTATTATTATTACTGATGCCCAGGCAGTACATGTTGAAATTGACAAAGGGAAGGCAAGGTAGTGTGTTGCAATGATTACAACAGAAGCAGCTTGGTAGTTATTCCTGAAGACGACCGGTTAAGCCGAGTTCAAGGACAAATTCTGTACCAACGCGCACCTAAATTGGAATCATTATGGGAGTGTCATGAGTAAAGTTTCAACCGATCCAGGATTGAATTAGCCAATCAGAAGAGACGACGCCAAAGCCACGCGGTGAAGTGCGTACCCTGGAAAAAGGCGCGGAAATGCATATCTAAAGAACCGCCGATCCGAATCAATTCCGCACAAGTGCATTGAGACGTTTGGATCAAATGAAGAAGATTGATACTAGTCCCAAGTTTGTGAGGTGAAAACTCCAGATTATTTTTACAAATTCTCCCCACCCTACCTCATTCTGTCAGTTTCCAATAAATTGATCGGTGATGAGCTGTTTAGGACACAACTTTATTGAGCTCTGGTGATCAACGTTCACGTTAGTCTGCGTCACGATTTTTCAAGCTCAAATGAGCATACTTCACTAACATTTCACTTTGTGCTCATGGGAGCAGAGGTCACGTTTAGCAGTGGAGATCTCTAGGCGAGATAAGTGCTGCACGATAGACATGTTTAAGACTTGTTTTCAAGCCAGTTGCGATGAGTTTGAAGTGTGTAATTTTATGTAAATTTTTGTATTATATTTTTGAGTGATATTTGTTCGTGTGTTAAGCAAAGGCTTAAGATAGGGCAAGTCTACAATCAGTAATCGCATAGGACATTATTGTGAAAGTAGTAGCTCACAGCGATTATAGCTAGGCATATTTATTAACATTGAACATTTCTGTCCAAGAAACTACGCCAAGATGTCTGATGTATGGTCGTGTGAAGGAATGATGTGCATCGCCTCTACAACTACGTCGACGATGGAGGGCTAGATTTCCCGTAGGGAAATGCACCGGGACGGTGGTTAGGTTCTGCAAGCGGAAACGGTGATGTACAAACATTGATTTACTCAATATGTAGTTAGATAAGGCGCGGGAACGTTGTAAATAGTTCATTCATTGTTTTCTTGTGTTTAGATTTTTTGTGTGACGACACTATTATCTTTAAATGTACGTTGGCACGTGGCCAAAGTTGTTTGTATCTTTTTTTCCTTGGAGTCATATTTAGTGTACACGGCATGTGTATTTGATTTTATCCATGCGAATGCGAAACTCGTTACATTCGATAAGTGGTGCTTTATTAAAGTTCATTTTTTTTATAGGAAAAGTTTTTTTTTATTGTAAGATGTTTTATGAACAGGTTTTTAGTCATACTAGGGTTGCCGAGCGCAACAAATTAAGATGTAACTGTAGAACACCTTAGTTCTAATTTTCTAGCTTTTCTTGAGTCCTTTTCAGGTTCTTTAGTCACGGACTAGATTGGGAGCGCAAGCTGGTGGAAAATATTTTATGTCATTTATTTCAGGTTTCTGTCAAACCCATACGTGTGATTCTGTGTGTGTTCTGTGTCAGGTGTGTATATTGATTCTTCGTGATGAGGGGTAGGATGTGCTACCGCCCTCATATATTCTGTTGTTGTATTTTTGATGGAAAGGCAGAGCGCTCTTGGAGGCTACTGTACCTTGTCCAGTGCTGATTCTTGGATTTCCTAGGGGAAATGCTGAGATATTTTATTCTGACACATCACACGTATTTTATGTGCTTTGGGAGCAGGCTTCTTTGAGACTCGAACCCATGCCACGGCAGATCGAGGTTATTGACACGTGGGTTGACAGATGTGCAGATTTCCACTTAGCGCCCGTCTAGGTCTGGTGACTCATCTGTTAGGCAGTTCAGCTGACCGACTGACCCCTATAAGCTATCATTAGCAAACCTGTTCTTTTGTGATGGTCATTGGTCCATAATTAATTGGGGAGTTCGCCATGTCTGTTACGAATTATCGCATATCGTATGAATGGAATATTGTTTTGATGATGTAAATGTTGGCTTTGAGCCTAGTGATTTTCTATGACTCATTTCATGTTCATTTGTCTGTTGTGACACCTGGTAGTGTAGTTGTATTTACTTGTAAAAATGGCAAGCGGTCATATGTGTTTTCTTTTGTTGGTCACGTGTTAATTTACTAGTGTTGATTTTGAAAAGTCCTAATTTTAGGCGTTAATGTTTTTGCTACGGCAGTTCTTGATTCTAATTTCATGCGGAAATTATTTGTTGTTTTATTTATTGTAGGAAGTGTCGGATTAATTTAAGTAGTGTATAGTTGGTTCCCCGCGTCTGTCTAGCTCTAGACAATGCAGATTCGTCCTCTGAAGGTTTACCGGATGGTGACGAATCTCGCATTTATTTGTACTCATCGTTAAGCATGTAGAACAGCCGCACACGTACACAATGTCATTGAAGTATTTGGGACATTTGGTCCAGTTTACAATCTCTCCTGAGATTAGGCCTAGTTATGGCAAGTAATTAATTCAAGCGGGAGTCATTTGGGAGATCTTGTTGTTGATTTTTATTTGTAAATAGTTGATCTGTTATTAAATTCATTTGTTTTAACCCTGGTATTCACTTCTTCCTGCATGTTATTTTGTTATGTGTTACCCTGCATGTTATAGAAGCGCTCTAACAACAACTTACGAAATGGACTGTTACACCCCCAGAAACTGAGTCTCATAAGCTTCTTTGAAAGGGTTCATATAACGAAGTGTCATCTAAATAATTGAAGAATTAATTATTTTCGTGCGCGCAGAGAAATAACGATTTCGTACGGCACAGCGAGCCTTGCGAGTTGAGTTAAATAGGCAACGCCGCGCTATGCTATTGGCTGGCGCGGGTGAGTGGGTGAGTCTGGCTCCTCCCTCATGTTCACAGTTGTTTTGGGTCTGGTATAGGGTTGTTTATTTTAACTAGGTGTGTCTCGATTGCTTCCTTTATGTCGAGGGTTCTCCCTTACGGTTCGAGATGTATGAAATTTAAGTCCTTTTCTATGCTGGCGAACCTGTGTCCTGCATCGTACATATGTTCGCATACGGCCGAATGGGAATTAGTCTTGTATTTTATCTCATTTCTGTGTTCATTGTATCGTGTGTCCATTCTTTTGCAGACAGGCAGACAGAATCTTGACAAGTTGTGCAAGTTTACAATAAACTTCTGTTACTAAATAAGTGTACATATTGTAAAAGAAAAAATAACAACACATATATGCAGGCATAGATTTAATAGCCTGAGTGTAAGGGATCTGATGATGATTGCTTGATGATCGAAACTGGTTATCTAAGTGAATTCATAATCTTATGTATTTTCATTTCATGGTTAGGGCATAACACCTAATACAATTGGGTACAATCGTGTTGACCGATTGAAAAGCATAATTTTCGTTAGCACCAACTAGATAAAAACAAAATCCGACAGCTTTTCTGACCCCTTGTAACCGGCTTGTGCCTCCTTGTGACTTAAACTGAGTGATCTAGTCGGCTATGGGAGGTGTTCTTTGAAGCAGTTCTCCTTTTGTGCACCCATCTCTCAACGAATAGCACACATGAGGAAAGCAACACTCCCAGAACGACCCAGAAAATGATGGGTGTAATGCGGCGCGTATCGATGGTTACAGGTGGTCTAGGTTGAGATGGCGGAGTCGAGTACCACTTCTTGCGGAGACGATTCAGTAGGCCGGACTCCCGCATTTTCTTCAGGCTGAAAGCAATTCAAGATTCACCCTGCGTAAGCTTGTAACGTATCTTTTTATGGTAGTAATAGTAGGGGTCATATCAGTGTTAGATACACAAGGAAAACTTTATTTAACCATACTATTTTCACCCCCGTGTGGGTGCGGGATAGAATACACCCACGGTATGCCCTGCCTGTCGTAGGAGGCGACTAATAGGGCCGACATGGCCGAATAACTTGCCAGTTTTGATTTGTTCAGACCCCCTGTGGATGGGGAGGGCAGAATTCATCCACGGTATCCCCTGCCTGTCGTAAAAGGCGACTTAGAGGGGGCCTTATAAAGGTCGATTTTGGTTTTCTGGTCCCAGCTCTGGTTTGACCAATAGAAACAAACATGCATGCTGTTAGGGGAAGGGCCACCAGCTTGGCCATCTGGCCAGAAAGCCTAGACGGTATGCCCCATCCCGTCAGGTGGGTGCGCCATGTACCCTACAGTAGTATCCGCCTTACAACGAAGGTCCCTGCATGGCCGAATACTGGAGCCGCATAAATCCTGTGCATGCCGAGGGGGAAGTGCCTGTTCGAGGCACTGGGACCCCAGGCAATATCTGCTATGCCAGGTAGGTATTGCCTTGACTGGGTGGCGCCCACAGTGATAGCCCCCGTTCGGAGTGGGCAGTATTCGGGGAGGATTTCGTCCGGGATGCGTACTAAACGATCACCGACACATGTACAGGGTGGCACCCTTAAAAAGCCGTCTCTGGAGTGTAGACCGAATCCCAAGGTGTAGACTATACGCCTTGGGATGAGGCATTTAATAAGAAGTTCCCCGTTGACAGGTCTCCTCGCTACCTGGTAGCTACCAGGACAGACGGGGGAGATTTTAAACAGGTAAAATCGATCCTATTTTCAGAGAAAATCGAGGGGAAATATCGCGACCTTAACGGGATTTCTAAGCTCCGGAACGGGCAGCTCCTGCTGCATACCGTTGACCGGCAGCAAACCGAAGCGTTTCTGGAATGCACGCATTTCGGCGAAATTCCCGTTAAGGTTGAGAAGCACGATACGCTGAATGAGGTCCGTGGAGTTATATTCCATCGCGACCTCATTTTAAACAGCGACGCGTGATCTGGGGAAGCGAGGCGTCACCAGGATTAGGCGCATCACCCGGAAAATTGGAAATGATAGCGTCGATACTGGCGCTTTCATTCTCCATTTTGAGGGTGATGTAGTGCCTAAGCAGGTGAAGGTCACGTCGTACCATTGCGACGTTAGACCGTACATCCCTCCACCTATGCGCTGCTACAATTGCCAGAAATTCGGTCATGTTTCTGCCAGGTGCACTGCCAAGGCGGTGTGTAGAGAGTGTGGCAAGGGGACACATGACGGTGTGGGGTGTACGCCTCCCCCGACGTGTCCTAACTGCCAAGGAAGTCACTCTCCGCGGTCGAAGCAGTGCCCTGAGTTCTGCAAGGAAGCAAAGATCCAAGAAATCAGAACATTGGATCGGCTTTCATATCACGACGCTCGAAAGAGGTACCGTGATATGACTGCACCCGAATTTCCGGTATCTTTCGCGGCTAAGGTGACGCCACCTATCACCCCTGCCACTTTCGTTCCCCGTACTGTACCCTCGACGACGAACTACTCTGAGATCGTAAAGTCTCCCCTCGCTGTCCAAGCGAGACCTGTCAGCCCGAAGAAGGTTACACAACCTTCTTCGGCCATTGTGAAAAAGGCGCCGGTTATACCATCTAAACCGGCGCAATCGGAGAAGAAGTCATCTTCCTCTCCGAAACGGTCGGAGAAGAAGTCTTCCCCTGCCAACGAGGCAAAGAAGACTTCTGCGACCGGGGCTGGATCGTCATCCAGCCCACCTGATAAGACAAAGATAGTGGAGAAGAGGGGGACGGAGCGGCGCCGTCTCTCTCGATCTCCGGCTGATGGGATGGCTCCTTCATCTGCTGGGCCTTCCGCTCCCTCGACCATCAAGGGAGTGATGCCCGCAGAAGCCAAACGCATTAGAGTGGAGGAACTCCCCTATAGGAAAAATAAGTCACCGGTGGAGAAGAGAGGGGCGGTTGAGCGCCGTTTCTCTTCCTCTCCTGCATACAAGGCAGCTCAGCCATCTGCTGGCCATTCCGCTCCTACCATCACCAAAGGAGCGGTGCCAGTTGGAGCGGCCTTGTTTTGCAAGGACCTGACGTCTGTGGGGAAGGGACCACCTACTTCCCCGAATAGACGTCTGCGTCGGTCTAGAAAGAAGCATGCTCGGGGCGTGTCGGGGACAAGTACCCAGTCTTCGGACAGGGAGAAAGTCCCTAGACACCGCTCTCGCTCTTCCCCAAGAGCGAGACTCGTGAGGTCCGACGACGACCGCGCGCAACCCAAGAGGGCGCCCGCTCCATTTTCTTCTTCTTCGGAAGGAGATGTGGAGATTGAGGTGTGCTCTCCTGCCCCATCATCTCCAACTAGAGATGGGGAAGGGTGGCAAACGGTCAAGCATAAGTAGAAGACCCACTTCTACTTAAGTCCACACCATGGCACTATTACAATGGAACTGTAATAGCTATTCTGTTCATCTCGCTGAGTTATGACAATTAATATCTTCGTTTTCGGCAACCATTGCCTGTCTTCAGGAATCCAGGTTTCGTCCTGGACATGAAACAACAATGCGTCACTTCAAACTCTTCTCTAGAGACCGGGTGGACGGAGCTGTGGCCGCTGGTGGCGTCTGCACTCTCGTCCACTCTAGCCTCTTTAGTGAAGAGGTGCCGTTGCGTACTCAGCTAGAGGCAGTTGCAGTTCGTACTTCGTTGCCAGTGATGGCAACAGTATGTAACGTGTACATCCCGCCTGATTCTCAGCCGGATTACGACCAGCTGGTGGAACTAGTCTCTCAGCTCCCCCCTCCTTTCCTCCTTCTGGGAGATGTTAATGCCCACAACACCATCTGGGGCTCCGCTACCACTAGCGGTAAAGGGAGAGATTTTGAGAGGCTGATCAGGCGGCTGGACCTGTGTCTGTTGAACACAGGGGAACCTACGCACTTCTCTATTGCACACGGTACTTATTCAAGTATCGATATCACCCTGTGCAGTCGTGCGCTGGTTCCCCTGCTACAGTGGGGTGTACACGATGACCTTTGTAATAGTGACCATTTTCCAATTATCGTAACTCTTCCGAACCAGAGAGCCATCGAGTTACCAAGTCGATGGCTTCTCCGTCGGGCTGATTGGCCAACTTTCACGGCACGTGCGGTGTTTGCCGAAGATAACTTTGAGAGTGTCGACGATCATACCATTCACATAACGAATGGTATTTTGGCTGCTGCTGAGGAAACAATACCTTCCTCGTCCGGCAACTCACGCCGGAAGCTTGTCCCTTGGTGGACAGCCGAGATTGCAGCAGCCATTAAAGATCGTCGACGTGCTTTCAAATGCTATCGGAGGCAAAACACTATGGCCAACCTTATCACCTTCAGAAGGATGCGTGCTAGAGCCCGATATCTGATTCGGGAGAGTAAGAAAACGACGTGGGAAAAGTATGTGTCGTCCATGACGGCGCATACTCCTTCATCTCAAGTGTGGACTAAGCTTCGTCGGATCTCCGGACTCCCGACATCACTGTCGATACCCGGAGTGTCCATCAATGGAGACATCATCACGGACCATCTCGCCATTGCCAACAGCATTGGCTCGCACTTCTCCGATGTATCCTGCTCCGGGAGTTACGATCCTACATTTCTGACTCTGAAGCGGGAGGCAGAGACTCACCCCTTGTCCTTTGCCACTGCTGCTTCGGAGTCCTATAATGTACCATTCTCTGAATGGGAACTGCGCAGTGCGCTTGCACTGTGCAGGGATACGGCTCCTGGACCGGATAACATACATAATCAAATGTTAAAACATCTGTGCGAATCCAGTATAAAAAAAACTGTTGATCCTCTTCAATCGTATATGGATTGAAGGGGAGTTTCCATCTCAATGGCGAGAGGGGATCGTGATACCGATTCCTAAGGCTGGAAAGGATCCCAAGTTTGTAAGCAGCTATAGGCCCATTTGTTTGACAAATGGCCTATGTAAGCTGCTCGAAAAGATGGTGAACCGTCGACTGGTGTGGTTCTTGGAGGATAAAGGTCTCCTGTCTGAGTACCAATGTGGATTTCGCTCTCATAGGTCCACCACTGACCATCTGGTGCGACTTGAGAGCGCCATACAGGAGGCTTTATTCCGAAAGCAGCACCTAGTCACGGTTTTCTTTGACCTCGAGAAAGCCTACGACACCACATGGCACTACGGGATCCTTTCCACCCTTCACAAGTGGGGACTCCGTGGTAACTTACCGACTTTCATTGCGAATTTCATGTCCGTCCGACTCTTCCGTGTAAGGGTCGGTAGGACATTATCGCAATACTATACCCAAGAAAATGGTGTTCCTCAGGGTTCAGTGCTGAGTGTCACCTTGTTCGCGATTGCCATTAATGGCATTGTTGCCGCCGCCGGGTCCGCGGTAGTTCCATCGCTGTATGTAGACGATTTAGCTCTGCATTACAGCTCTGGAAGTATGGCAGTCGTGGAACGGCAATTGCAGCTAGCCCTCAACCGGGTCGACAGGTGGGCTCACGACCGGGGTTTTCGTTTTTCAGCAGCGAAAACCTCCGTCGTCCATTTTTGTCGGCTACGGAGGCTACATTTACACCCTGAACTACATCTCAGGGATGCTGCGTTGCCGTTGGTTGACACTTATCGCTTCCTGGGGCTCCATTTTGACAGCAAGTTAACGTGGCAGCACTATATACGGCAATTGAAAATGCCATGTCTCAGGAAACTGAACATGCTCAGGTTTCTTAGTGGCACTACGTGGGGGGGGGGGGGGGGGGGCTGACCGTGCGGTGCTGCTACGGTTCTACCAAGCCCTCGTCCTGCCCCGGCTAGACTATGGTTCTGTGGCATACGGTTCAGCAAGGCCGGCAACCTTGAAAATGCTGGACAGTATCCACCATAGTGGCGTTAGGCTGGCTACCGGTGCCTTCCGGACCAGCCCGATACCCAGCCTACTCGCCGAATCGGGTGTTCCACCTTTAAATTATAGACGCCAACATATGCTTTTAGCATATGCTGCCAATGTGCGTCAAATGCCGCGACACCCGACCTATCAAGCTCTCTTCGGTACCCAAAACCACCAGGGGTACGCCGACCGGCGTCGTGCCACTCGGCCGGTTGGTATTAGACTTGATAGCTCGTGTACTGAAATAGGAGTGGCTGTAGGTCCCTGTATGATCCGGACATCTAGCAAGGTGCCTCCGTGGCAAGTCCCGCGTCAGGAAATTCGGTTAGATCTTCACCAAGGTCCTAAGGTGAACACGGATGCGTCCGTTTACCGGAGGCAGTTCCACAGCATAGTTCACCAATTTCCGGACGCTGGCATTCTATACACGGATGGTTCGAAGGTGAACGAGAAAGTGGGTTGTGCTTACGTTATTGATGGTGCAAATACCAAGATCTCTTTGCCTGAGGCCTGTAGTGTGTTTACTGCGGAGCTCGTTGCCATCTATGAAGCTCTGCAGTTTGCACTACAGGATGCACGAATCCACTTTCTCGTGTGTACCGACTCTTTGAGTTCGTTGCAGTCAATTGCTACATGTTTCCCGCAACACCCCCTAGTGCAGCGAATCCACGACCTACTAGCCGGGCTGTGCCACGCTGACCCTCGAATCACCTTTCTGTGGCTTCCAAGCCACATGGGAATTGCGGGAAATGAGTTAGCAGATCAAGCTGCAAAAGAGGCGGTATCACTACCACCTTGACCAATGGAGGTACCCGCTAGAGATATTCGCTCTCAGTTACGCCTACAAGTTCTGGCTTTTTGGGAGAGTCAGTGGCTAGCTGACCCACTGCCCAGTAAAATGAGAGCGATCAAGGGAACTACTCGCGTGTGGCGGAGCTCCTTCCGGGCCCGGAGAGAGTCCGTCATTTTGTGTAGGCTAAGGATAGGTCATACAA
This sequence comes from Meconema thalassinum, assembly GCA_946902985.2. Lineage (NCBI taxonomy): Eukaryota > Metazoa > Arthropoda > Insecta > Orthoptera > Tettigoniidae > Meconema > Meconema thalassinum. The sequence continues at coordinate 1,081,011,158 of OX336388.2, read as the reverse complement.
GATCCACCCACTCGTACCTAATGAGAAGGGAAGACCCCCCACTTTGTACCTGTGGAGCCGTATTCACCGTGGCCCACATTTTTACCGAGTGTGTGGATCTTGCTGACTTACGAAGAAACCTTGGTTTGCAGACGACACTCAAACTTATATTAGCCGATGACGCGGTGGCTGCTGATCGCGTTATCCGCTTTATAAGTGAGAGTGGGTTAGGGCCAGCAATCTAAATTTTCCAGTGAACATTGACTCAACGACTTGTTCGTTTTTGAATGATAATGTTTTTGTTTTTTCCGTAATTTATGTTTATTTTTATGATTTTGTTTTTTATTTAATTTCTTTTTGTTTTTGTTTTATTAATTTTTGGTCTTTTTAAATTTAGATGTCAACCTCAAAATTTTAAAATCAATTCAAAATTTGTATTCTTTAATCTGTGTTAAGAGGGGCAGATGACCTCGCAGTTCCGCCCCCTTAAAACAACAATAACTAACTATACTATTTTCAGAAACTCGTTTCATATCTTTTTCCAACAAGAAGAAAAAAGGAAACAACACATCAAGTAGCTCTCTTAACTTATTTTCAAGCAAGAAGACTCTAACCATTCTTCTAATCAACATCACATCTTTTTCAAACAAAAATACACCTACATAATGAGCCCTTATAATTGTGTCCAATAATAACGTTTCATGTTTATTAATATGTTGGAAATACTAAATACATGAGAAGATGGATATTGGAGTAAAATTTATGTAGCAAGCAAACTGGGCTTGGCAGGAAGGGCTACGTGCTATGAGGAAGCCAACGGCAATTTCACAATCAATGCTATTATTCTCCTTCTGAGAAGGCAGGTGCAACGCTGGTGGATACATGACGCGCAACCAAGCCAGGACGCGACAGGGAGTGAGTGAGAAAATGATAGTTTTCCGAGTGAGAAGAGAAGAGTACTGACGTCAAATAAGGGCGGGATCTGAAAAGTCGCTACTACGACGCTATCGTGACCTGCGAATGAGAAACGAGGACGCTATAGCGTGGCATCAGGGTGATTCGCGCGCAAATTCTGTTATTAAAGATCTAGCGATCAAATTTCGTGCACGACGGCAGATTCGCGACCTGTGATAAAATAAAAGCTTTTTGAGGGGTCACACATAATTATAGGCCCATTATTAAAAATACTGAGGAGCAAATACTCCCTCCACGGGAACTTTGACACTTTCTGTATATAAACTGTGTCTGAACTCGAAGCGTGCCACAAGTGTAGGGCAAGTCTACTATTCTGCATAGAACTCTATGAGGAAATGAAATACTCATAAAGCAGATAGCTAACAGTTTTAAAACTTTTATTTAATTGTGTTTTCAAGCGGCAAGATGACGACCATGGAACAAAGGCAACAAGTTTCATCCTCCATCATCGTGAGTGTTATGGGCTAATACGGCCTATGATGGGAGATGACGAGGCGGGAAGTCTCTGGAAAGGTACTATAAGTGATGAGTACTAACAATTGAATTATTTGATTTTGTACAAAGGGGTCGCGAGCGATATGAGGAACGTTGTACAGATTTTTATTTTGTTGTGGTTTAATTTAAATTAAGGGCTTGATTCTGTTACTGACATGCGTGTAGTATTTTTTGACATTGTGTGACAATTGTGTTGTACAGTAATTTTGTAATGTATATATTGTGTTAATGGGTACGTAAATTGTATAGCGAAATGACCGCATACGGTTAACGTACAAGTAAAAGCTATATTCATGAATAAGAAACGCAGGAACGGCAGTGATAAATGGACTTAATTAATATTAATGTAAAACTAGACTGGGGGTGATTTAGTGTGTTTGTTGCTTTGATAACTCAGGCTAATTCTGATTCTTGTAATTATTTCTATATTGTAATTTGGACAAATTTTGTGTCATGTTATCTGAGAGTGTGCTGGGTTCTAATGCTGCGACGAGATCATCGATGTGTGTCACGTGTACTTGGTATTATTGGTGTGATTGCGGAGAAGGCTAGGCCTATCTCGACAGCAGCGCTATTCCCGGAAATTTAGTACCCAAGGGGCTAAGATTGACCAGAGGATGTTGTTCTTGAAAATCCCAGAGAAGATATTTTGAGATATTTGTGCTATGAATGTTATTGCGCGTTTTACAGGTTGCCGTGTAGGCAAGGTCGCTGTACTCTGGCGAGGGGCAGAATCTATATTTAGCGTGACACACATTTACTACGAGAGGGGAGTTGAACCAGCCACGGTCTCAGGTGGTGAGATAACAGATCTAGCTGTCTGCAGCCCTGTTGTTGATACGTAATGTTTGCTTTAAAGCCTGTTGTTTAAGGTTATTTTATTTGAATTAATTTGGGAGTTGCCATGCCGTCGATCAGAAGATTCTTATCATATCTACGGCTTATTTATTCATGTGTTTTAACAACGATTTATGGGCGTGATTAATTTGTTTTGTTGTTATTGGCTTATATTCCTAGGCCACTGTATACATGGTCGATATAAATTGGCAATCGGCCAAGCTTGTTCATGTCACGTAATGCATTCCTATTGTTTTGTGGTAAAATACGCTGATTCCGCAGCCCTTGTTTAAAAATACTCACGTATATTTGGTTGTGTTAATTTAAGGTTAGAGTGTTCAGTATTGTATTAAATTATGGAAATTTGTTCCTTTATTTCCGCTACTCGCCATCGCAGTACGGAATTCATAACCTAACCTACTGTTTGGTCGGAAATCAACGCCCGTCACAGTGTTCATTACCAGAGTTAGTCTTAACACGCGAGCCGTTCATATATATTAAATTCCTGTATTTGTTATTTTGGGATCATGTGTGACCCGTAACTGGTGTTACCTTTGATTAAGTGACATTGTAGTCACAACACTTGTTTGACAGCTGCCATGCCATGTCACCATGGTACGCCAGGCTAGTCAGTGTCAGTATGTTCACGTTGCGTGTGAACCAATTTAAGGGTGGATTATATATATATTTGTGTTTGATTCAGTTATTAAATTTCAGTTGTTAGTAAATCCTGTTGTTTTTCATATCTTTTAAATATTAAGTATACCCTATGAATCCTAGAAATTATTTGAAGCACTAAATCTCTATTACACGTTCACAATAACCGATGATGACCCCGAACTACGAGTCTTGTTATTATGCTTTATTTTCTAAGGGTACATAAGAGATACTTTGTCTTTCGAACGTGGGGAATTTTGTGTTTTAGAGTAAATTATATCACCGGGATGTGATATATACGTTGGAAAAGACCAGTGTTTTTGTCTTTCTAGTGTGTGATTGCTGGCAATCTTAGTACTTGGACGAGATTGGCAAACAGTAAAAAGCAGTTTAAAGGGCTAAGCTACTGAATGAAATTCTGTACTCAAAAATATAGATCACCGGGATGTGATAAGTTTATTAACGTAAATGAGGCGAGGATGTTACCGCCAATTGTTTGAAAATATAAAGTCATGGAGTTTGCAGTAAAGTTAATTTGGAACAAGTTAAGTGTTTGAACTTTGATTAAAATTAGAACGAACTGTTCCAGGCGCCCTACAAATTTAAATTAGCTTTGTGTATAAAAGCCAAACTGAAAGAATTATTTTGACAGGAAGGTTAGACCTTGAAAACTATTCAATATTGAATTAATTGGTTAAATTTGTAATTGAAGTAAGGCTAGGAAAATTATAACTGAATCAAAAGGGTTAAAAATTAAAAGGAATAATAAGTAAATCATACTCAGTGATGCTATAGTTTGTGGGAGTAATTTGAAGTAAATGAACTGAGTACCGTATATAACGGGTTAATGTGTATATATTTATATATGTGAGCGCACGTATCCCGGGCTCCGCCCTTATGTCATTTCCCTGTGTCTCAAATATTATTGTTGTGTTGGCATCTTTGGGAGAAATCCGTGAAGTGATTGAACTAGCAACCGCACGTACGCGGGAACAACTTAGTGAGACGAGGAAGGACATAACTAATGAAATGCAGACACAGTTAGCTGCTAGCAATGATAAACAATCGGCATAGATGCAGACACAGATAGCTGCTAGCAATGATAAACAATCGGCAGGGATGCAGACACAGTTAGCTGCTAGCAATGATAAACAATCGGCAGGGATGCAGACACAGTTAGCTGCTATAAATAAACAATCAGTAGAAATGCAGACACAGTTAGCGGTAAGTAGTGAAGAAATGCGGACACGGTTAGCGTCAAATAGCGAAGAAATACAGACGCAGTTAAACACAAAACTAACTGATGTTAACGAACGTATAAATCAGAAAATCGCAACACAGAACACTCTGGTTAGTAAACAATTACAGAGTCTGGCAGCATAACTTCCTTTTTTTAAACGTAATAAAACCCATTGTATGAATTAGAAAACTATTATATTTTTTATAATGTAGGTGCATACATAACGGTTTGTTTTACTTGGTTTTGAAGATAGAATCAGGTAGGTGACGTCCCCCATTCTCCATACAGTGAGTAAACCGCTTTCAGGCGTTTGTCATGACTCTTGCCAGCACATCAGGCGTTGTGTTGGCAATTTCTTCCTGGATGTCGGTATTCCAATCTTGTAGGGTCCTTGGGCGGTTCACATAAAAACGGGATTTCAAAAACCCATTGAAAAGAAAACCACGAGGGGACAAATCGGGAGAGCGGGCCGGCCACTTCAAATCGCCTCTAAGTGAGATGAGGTGCTCCGGGAAGTGTTACTTCAGTATAGCCATCGATGCTCTTGAAGAGTGTGTCGTTGCACCGTCTTGTTGGAACCAAATGTCCCGTAAGTCCAACTCATCCAGCCGTGGGAAGAGATATCCGGTAGCTTGCTTACATACCGGTCCGAATTCACAGTAACTGTGACTGCAATTTCCTCAAAGAATTAGGGACCAATAATTCCAGATGTGATCGGTGCACACCACACTGTGACTTTTGGTGAATGCAGAGGCATTTAGTGCAGTTCTCGAGGATTGGTGGCAGCCCAGTAGCGCATGTATTGTTTGTTAACAGATCCACACAAATGAATATGGGCTTCATCACTAAATAAAAATAGCGTCCTCAGGAGCGACTTCGAGAAGAACCTCACACGCGTTCCGCTGGCAATTGAAGTCATGTTCAGAAAGTTCATGCGCACTCGCCATATATTACGGATGGAAATGAAGATCAGCATAAAGAATTCTCCTCAAGGACCGATCGGAAAGTCGAAGGGCAGCCGCATGTTTGCGTGCAGAACGCCGTGGTGATTGCAATACTGAAGCTCGTACTGCCTCAATGTTCCCAAGTGATCGAATAGGCCGAGGGACTCCAGTTCTTCGTCCTGTCACACTTCCAGTTCGTCTGAACGTAGTGACCCACGTAACAATTGATTTCCGGTCCGGGACAGGGGCCAACGGGGCTAAATTTAAGCGCCTCCGAAAGGCGCGCAGGGTTGCGATCACAGAACATCCGCACGAAAAGTAGGCCTCAACGCAAAAGCACACTTCTCCCTGTTCCAACGCATGATGGCGATTGAACTGTGTCGGGACAAAACTTTGTAGTTCCACCTCACGAACGAGATCACTAGCGCTCGGCTACGACATCAACCAACTTAATGGCGCGAATAAAAAAAATGAAGTTAAGCTGCCGGACCCTGTACATAGGCAGTCCGAGAAAAACAATGAAATGTTAAACGCCCAAGACGAAAGGAACACTCAAAATTTATCTGCGCTGACGGTAGAAATCAAAAAGCACACAAAATAACAATTAGCAAAGGATGTTAGCACTAACAATACCAAACAATTAGGAATAATACAAAGCATCGAAGATTCGTTTAAAGAGAAAATAGAAGGGATGGGCCAGACTATTATGGCAAAACTAGGACAAATCGAGCAAGCATGTTTGACCAACTCGTCAGAGAATAACGAGGCACACAAAAACTTGGAGGAAAGATTTGAGAAGGTCGAACGAGGAACACAGGATATGCAAGATCAAATAGCTATAGTAGATAACAATATCACTGGCTTGGTGAAATAATTCAACAAGCTAGAAATTCAATCAGATGAGAGGTGGAAAGAATTAGAAATCGACCAAGAGGAGATAAAATTAAAGCTAGAGCAGAACGATACTAACATGGGAATACGTATGGATAAAATTGGAGAAAATCAGGACGCTAGTCAAAGAGATATAGAAAAACATTTTGATAAAATGAAAGATGTCATCAGAAGGGATTGGTCTAAAATGAGAGCAGATTCAAAGGAAGAAAGGCACAACATAAACAAGAGATTAGGGGAGAATAACGAGAGGATCCCTAACTTGGGAGGAAAACATGAAACTGAGATTTCAAATCCAAGAGGACCGTATGATAAAATCTGAACTTAGAACTAATGAATAAGGTACCATGTTGGCAACATTTAGGGAGAAAGTAGGGGAAGAGAACACAGAGAGAGAACACACGAGAGACAGCCGCGAGGTAGGACAAAGTCCAAGGACGGTGGACCCACCTCCGTTCCAAAATTATGAGGGCCGTAACTCGACACCTCAAAACACACAACTTCCTATGCAAGTTATAGAAGTCATCCGTGGGAATGAGTTTAAACCAAATAAATGTTTAGCCGAGAGCGGAGGTACACCTAAAGCATTCCTGAGAGAACTGACAGAATATGTTACGGACCAGAATGTTAGCTCAACGCGACAGTTAAGAATGGTTGAACATTTTTAGCGGGCTCAGCACTTACCTGGTATCTTGGATTTAAGAACACATTTGAATCGATAGAAGGATTCAAGAAGGCCTTCCTAAGCCAATATTGGAGCGTTTCATACCAACAAAGCTTGCGAATAGACTTATACTCGCGCAAGTACCATTCCACGCATCAGACGAAACATGCAGACTTTTTCGCTACTCAGCTCGTCAAATTGCAAGATCTTGATAATACGCCTAATGAAATGGAGTTAATAACCACTATAGGAAAACAGATGCCTATTAGCGTTCAAAAATTCTTGGTGGCGGCAAATATTACGACCGTGGTCCAGGCAGAAGAGGTATTGAGAAGGATAGATGAAACCACTAATTACATCAACCCGAGAGAGAAGAGACAGATAGATTTAGTTAACACAGCCGAGGTAGTCAAGACACTGAACAATAACACGAGGTCACAAGCTACAAATAATGGGGGTAACCAAAGAAGGCAGAACACAGAGGAATATGAGCCGAGATATGAAGACAGGGGCAACAATCATTACTCTCAGGAAGAAACTAACCGCCACCAGAACACAAACAATCAGCAGTGGCGAGATAACAGGAGATACCAAACATCATTTAATAGGAATAATAATAATAACGCAGCTTAAAATCAGGGGTGGCGTGGAAGACACTATATTCAACAATACTGGCCCAGGGATAATAGGCGATACAATCAGCAACATAACACACTAGATAACCAGCGGTTTAACGAGCAATCGGATCCAAGGGAGGACCGAAGAAATTGGAACGAGAGACACGCTGAGTCACAACAGTACCTGGAGGAACTACATAACATGGAGGGAAACAATAATAATAATTGGGAACAAGCGATGGAACACAGAACAAATCTGGACACCCACACTAACGGGGCGGAAAGTACACTAATGCAACAGGAAAGACAGAACGGGAGGCACCAAGACCAGGCTGAGGGTCGAGGCGCGAAAATAAAAGTTTGATAGAGGGAAGAGGAGACAGCCTGAGAAGCGAATGGTGTGATGATCACGATGGTTGGGTGACAGCGCAAGTTACAGAGTGATTGCAATGCCTGAAGATTGTTTGGAAGAAATAGTGAGGCCACAAAACGAACCGTTAAAGCAATTACCAATAATATATGCTAGGATTGGTGGATTGAAGGTCAAGTGCTTAGTCGATACAGGAAGTTCGGTCAGCTTGGTATCTGAGGCCTTGATCAAAGAAATAGGGAGGAATCATAAAGTTCCAATGATACCGGTTCCGCAAATTCAAGTACGGGGTATAATTCCTGAACGAACCGTTACTTGTAAACAGCAGGTATATCTCGAATTAGAAATTCTGGAACACACTTTCGCTCAGACTTTCATAGTTATGACGAAGATGAACTTCAATATCATTTTAGGGGCAAACTTCATATGCGAGTATCAGGCCGTCATTGATCTACACAGAAACACCATAAGCTTCAAAAACATTGAGGGGATGACGAACATAGAACTGCACAAGGACGAAATAACATCTGGCAAGGAGGCGCATACCTGGATGTTAGAAGCAATTACTGAAGAGGGGAGCGAGATCACGCCGCAGGCTATTTTGAACGAGACGAGTAAGGAAGTAATGGAGGCGAATGGCAGTGACGTCACTACAGCTATGATGAAACGCAGGATATCTGGGCATTGTTGGCTGAAGAGCACGACAGCAATAGTGAATTTGAGGAGCTACAGCAGGAGCGGCTTAAGGAAGTCAGACTAGGGGTTACGGAAATGAAGCAACTTGAAGAAATTTTAAGAAAACACCAACAGGTTTTTGATACAGTACCGGGCAAGATTCTCAACTTTAAAAATTCTATGCAAGTGGATGATTGGTCAACATTCAGAAGTAGGTTGTACCCGATACCGGAAAAACACCACTCACAGGTTAAAGAAATAATTGACGGAATGATACAAGCAGGCGTAATAAAAAAGATTTTCACACCTTTTTTAATGCAATTTTGGCTGTTATCAAATCAAATGGGTCTATACGACTATGTCTCGACGTAAGAATGCTCAACCTTCGATTGTTGCCTGAATACGATAAAGCGCCCATAATTAGAGATGTCCTGAAGGGATTTAAAGGAAAAAGCATCTATACTAGTGTGGACTTAACAAGTTCCTTCCACCACATCGAATTGGACGAGAAGTCGCAATTGTTAATAGGCTTCTTGTTCGATAATCAGACCTACACATTCGGAAGAATGCCATTCGGGGTTAAAACTGCTGGCTGTGCCCTAATTCGAGCATTAGACCGAAACCTTACTGAGGAGGTTAAGGAGATGACGATTAGGTACATAGATGATATTCTATTGGCTTCCGACAACGTCAAAGAACACATGGAAAACTTACATAAACTGTTAGAAAATTTACGCACCACACATTTCAAGATAAACCTAAAGAAATCCCACTTCTCTAGGGATGGCATTCTATATCTAGGCCATATTATCGATCAGGATGGGGTCAGACCAAATGCTGCCAAAATTGAAGCAATCAAAAATTTTCCCACTCCTACAAGAATAAAACATGTCCGAGCCTCTTCCTAGGTGTAAGGGGATTTTCAAAGAAAACTGTCCCGGGTACACAGAAACTGTAGCCCCTATGCAAGATTTGCTAACGAAAAATAACAAGTGATCGTGGAATGACGAATTCAACCAGTCTTTCCAAGCTACCGTACTAAATTATTGTTACAAAATTGTATCAAACTGGGATACCCAGATTTCGGCGTAAAGTTTGTAATTCAGGCAGACGCTTCGATTATTGGGATCGGAGCAATGTTATATCAGGAAGATCCAAGCAGCCTACAGAAACGATCTTATCATGCCCTTGTAAGTCGTAAGTTACGGATACACGAACGGAATTACAGTGTTACAGAGTTGGGCTCCTAGCTAGCAATGGTGGAGGAAAATTGTATTTGGGTATCCAATTATTATCAGGACAGATCATAAGGCCCTCACTTTTCTGTTTAAAACTAACATGGTTAGTGAACGTATCAGCAGATGGTCGATCTACATTCAACAAATCGATATAGAAATTGAACACTGCCCAGGAAAACTAAACATCATCCCAGACGCTCTCAGTAGAAGCCCGGAAGAAGACGTTGAAGAAGGGGCATTGGTACAACACATAGAATTGACACCTAAGGATCACGAGTTCTTGGATGAATTAAAGGAATTAAAGAAAGAGTAAGAAGGTGAGCCCTGGATGCTGCAAATTATCAAGTATTTTAAAGGAGAACTTCAGCCTGGAACTGCAGCTTATCGTGAGGCCCGAAGCAAAGAAGGAAAATATCAATATGTAAACAACCTGTTACACAAATTCGTTAATGAGGAGCATATTAAAATGCTCATCATGTTACCTGCTTCATTGCAACGTGGTTTGACCTGGCACGTGCATGAAAGCCTAGGTCACATTGGGATAGATAAATCAGAAGCTACCATAGCCGAAACTTTCACGTGGCCACGCATGCGCACTACCATATGCGAAGTTGTTAAGGCGTGTGACGCATACCAACGCGCTAAGCCTAACAACTATTTAATGAAAGAATACCCAAAACCGATATTACCCCCCAGAAACCATTGGAAATAGTGGTGATTGACATTGGTCCAATTACAAAGAGAAGAAGAGGATGCAGGCACTTACTTGTATGTTTGGATGTATTTTCCAAGTTCGTGGTTCTGTGCCCAATTCAGAAAACTAACACTAAACAGATCTTAAGTAGAATAATAAACGAGGTGATACCAACTCTCGGTAAGCCTGAGTTTATTTTATCGGATCATGGCGCATATTTGACAAGTGCCCAGTTTAAGAAACGAATGGCAGATTTGGATATAAAACATGTTCTCTCATCAATAAGACACCCCCAAGGAAATTCTAGCGAACGCGTAATTCGTGACATTTCTAAGTTCTTCCGCGTATTTATTCCCAAGGAACTCTACAAATGGGTAGACAGAGTAAATGACATTGAAATATGTATGAATTCCACACGTCATGAGTCTACAGGGCAGATTCCCATGGTTTTACACCACAACCAGTTTCCAGAGAGATCTAGGAACACTATTGTAACGTGTCCTAACGACCCAGTACCTACATACGATCTACGGATCCAGAACACCATTGTGCATATGAGAAGGCAGGACGACCGAAGATTAAGAAGAGTACGTGGAAAGAAGTTTCATCGGGAGTTGATCGAAGGGGAAATGGTCTTGGTTAAGAAGCCGCCGATATCTGATCCAACGAACAAGATATTAAACAAATTTTGCGATGGATATGTGAGACCGTTCAGCATCGTGAGGAATTTAGGTAACAACGCCTACAGAGTCCGAGAGGTGAGCACTAGAATCATGGCATTCTATAACATTTAAAATCTAAAATTGTATCATCAGAGAGAGCCATACGAGCCGAGAAATAATGTTATTGCAGCAAATTAAATATTCACATGATAACATACAACAAAATGTACGGGGGTACACTAGTAGCGAGTGTGCTGGATTGAGAGTCTAGACGTATTTACAATTTCAGGCGGAAGTATGCCAGTGAGCAATGTTCTTGTTTTGAAAGAATGAGAGGGGAAGAGTAGCGAGGCGAGAGGCCTGAGGGCACGAGCGTACAGGAATTTCCTTGTGAGTTTGGAGCGAGACGGCTCCTGAAACAGAAAGAGGCGGACAGTAATTTATATTTTAGGGTGCCCAGCAACCACCATTTGAGCCAAATGAGTTATGGTAGTGAAATCGACTTCATACTGAGTCGATTTTTTCGACTATTGGTTATTGTGTCCAATAATAATGTTTCATATTTATTAAAATGTTGGAAATACTAAATACACGAGATGCTGGATATTGGAGTAAAATGTATGTAGCAAGCAAACTGGGCTTGGCAGGAAGGGCTATGTGCTATGAGGAAGCCAACGGCAATTTCACAATCAGCGCTATTTTTCTTCTTCTGAGAAGGCAGGTGAAACGCTGGTGGATACATGACGCGCAACCAAGCCAGGACGCTTTGTCAACGACAGGGAGTGACTGAGGAAATGATAGTTTTCCGAGTGAGAAGAGAAGAGTACTGACGTCAAATAAGGGCGGGATCTGAAAAGTCGCTACTCCGACGTTATCGTGACCTGCGATTGAGAAACGAGGACGCTATAGCGTGGCATCAGGGTGATTCGCGCGCCAATTCTGTTTAAAAGATCTAGCGATCAAATTTCGTACACGACGGCAGATTCGCGACCTGTGATAAAATACAAGCTTATTGAGGGGTCACACATAATTATAGGCCCATTATTAAAAATATTGAGGAGCAAATACACCCTCCACGGGAACTTTGACACTTTCTGTATATAAACTGTGTCTGAACTCGAAGCATGCCCATTCCTAATTATTCTTTTGACAGTCAATTTAAGACGTCTTCATGACGGTCTAAGTATTCTTATAGTTGTGTGTTCGGCAACTAAGCTGTTAATTTCAAAATAGTGAGGTAGCAAATAGCCACAAGTGTAGGGCAAGTCTACGATTCTGCATAGAACTCTATGAGGAAATAAAATACTCATAAAGCTGATAGGTAACAGTTTTAAAACTTTTATTTAATTGTGTTTCCAAGCGGCAAGATGATGACCATGGAACAAAGGCAACAAGTTTCATCCTCCATCACCATGAGTGTTATGGGCTAATAAGGCCTATGATGGGAGATGACGAGGCGGGAAGTCTCTGGAAAGCTACTATAAGTGATGAGTACTAACAATTGAATTACTTGATTTTGTACGAAGAGGTCGCGTGGGATATGAGGAACTTTGTATAGATTTTTATTTTGTTGTGGTTTAATATAAATTTAGGATTTGATTCTGTTACTGACATGCGTGTAGTAATTTTTTGACATTGCGTGACAATTGTATTGTACAGTAATTTTGTAATTTAAATATTGTGTTAATGGGTACGTAAATTGTATAGCGAAATGACCGCATACGATTAACGTACAAGTAAAAGCTATATTCATGAATAAGAAACGCAGGAACGGCAGTGATAAATGGACTTAATTAATATTAATGTAAAACTAGAAAAAAGGAAGGAAGCTTGTAGTTTAACGTGACCGTTAATCGGTAGATCATGAGCCACGGGACCTCCTTTTTACGTGGAATCCGAACCACAGGACATGGCATTTCACTTCGAAAATCTCACATGCATTGACCGGGAATCGAACCCGGACCGCCTTGGTGGGAGGCATACAGCTAGACCGCTGATCCACCACGCCCCCTGTAAAACTAGACTGGGGGGATTTAGTGTGTTTGTTGCTTTGATAAGTCAGGCTAATTCTGATTCTGGTAATTATTTCTATAATGTCATTTGGACACATTTTGTGTCATGTTATCTGAGAGTGTGCTGGGTTCTAATGCTGCGACGAGTTGATCGAAGTGTGTCACATGTACTTGGCATTATTGGTGTGATTGCGGAGAAGGCTAGGCCTATCTCGATAGCAGCGCTATTCCCGGAAATTTAGTACCCAAGGGGCTAAGATTGACCAGGGGATGTTTTTCTTGAAAATCCCAGTGAGGATGTTTTGAGATATTTGTGCTATGAGTGTTATTGCGCGTTTTACAGGTTGCCGTGTAGGCAAGGTCGCTGTACTCTGGCGAGGGCCAGAATCTATATTTAGAGTGGCACACATTTACTACGAGAGGGGAGTTGAACCAGCCACGGTCTCAGGTGGTGAGATGACAGATCTAGAAGTCTGCAGCCCTGTTGTTGACACGTAATATTTGCTTTAAAGCCTGTTGTTTAAGGTTATTTTATTTGAATTAATTTGGGAGTTGCCATGCCGTCGATCTGAAGATTCTTATCATGTCTACGGCTTATTTATTCGTGTGTTTTAACGGCGACTTTTGGGCGTGATTAATTTGTTTTGCTGTTGTTGGCTTATATTCCTAGGCCACCTTATTCATGGTCGATATAAATTGGCAACCGGCCAAGATTGTTCATGTCACGTAATGCATTCCTATTGTTTTGTGGTATAAGACGTTGATTCCGCAGCCCTTGTTTAAAAATACACACGTGTATTTGGTTGTGCTAATTTAAGGTTAGAGTGTTCAGTATTGTATTTAATTATGGAAATTTGTTCCCATATTTCCGCTACTCGCCATCGCAGTACGGAGTTCATAACCTAACCTACTGTTTGGTCGGAAATCAACGCCCGTCACAGTGCTCATTACCAGAGTTAGTCTTAACACGCGAGCCGTTCATATATATTAAATTCCTGTATTTGTTATTTTGTTATTTTGGGATCATGTGTGACCCGTAACTGGTGTTACCTTTGATTAAGTGACATTGTAGTCACAACACATGTTTGGCAGCTGCCATGCCATGTCACCATGGTATGCCAGGCTAGTCAGTGTCAGTATGTTCACTTGCGTGTGAACCAATTTAAGGGTGCATTATATATATATATTTGTGTTTGATTCAGTTATTAAATTTCAGTTGCTAGTATATCCTGTTGTTTTTCATGTCTTTTAAATATTAAGTATACCTTATGAATCCTAGAAATGATTTGAAGCACTACATCTCTATTACACATTCACAATAACCGATGATGACCCCGAACTACGAGTCTTGTTATTATGCTTTATTTTCTAAGGGTACACTAATAGAAATATAACATAATCATTAAAAGGAATATCGAATCACACCAATTCTCTTCCTCTTATCTTTTTCTAACAATCCTCTCCTTCATATAAAGAAAAACACAACGCCATCATAAAAGGAATATATAACCTACTCAATGGGCACAGCCCCCTGCTACCTCATTGCTAGGTCACCACAGAGAATCCAGGAAGCACAAAGCACTAGACTCCCTGTAGTGCCCCAGCAGGAGGTGGCCATTTCCTAACCTAAAAAAAAACTCCAAAGGAACCGTTACAAGCTACAAACACTTGTATATTTCATTTGTCTAGCTGTACGGAGAAACGTTTTACTCGAAATGAACGAAGACCTAAGTTCTCTCTGCCCGTGGAATAGCCAACATGTAAATTCTCAGTACGATTGGCAGCAGCATGAAGGGCTTTCCGTGAGGGAGCACGTCATGTCGGAACCATTGGTCATGGACCACTTCGTGGTGTAGTGGCTAGCGTTCTTGGCTGTCGCCCAGGAGGTCCGGGTTTGATTTTAATTCTAGTGTGAGGGCTGGAACGGAGTACACTCAGCCCCGTGAGGCAAAACTGATAAGAGGAGGGTTCAATTCTCAACGCAGCCACCCTGGAAGTGGTTTTCCGTGTTTTATCACCTCTACTCCAGGCAAATGCTGGGATGGTTCCTAACTTAGAGCCACGGCCGCCTCTTTCCCAATCCTATCCCCAATTTACCAATACACACTCTAGTACAGCTATTACAAAATCACTGCCTAACATACAAATTCCACACATACACGGGCAGTACGAGATTTGCGAGGCCCTTTCTTCCGGGGGTCAATACCATCTAGGAATAAAAATAAGTGAAATAAACTGAGTGAATTGTAATTTTAAAATAAGGTACAGTATTACTATTTCTAAAACTAAAACTTAAAGTAACAAAAAATGCTAAAAATGAACTCTTCTGCTCTTTTTCTGACAAGTTTTTTTTATTAATTCTTTATAGTTCAAACTAGATGCCAATTCATTTTCTATCGACAGGATTGCGAGTGCTAATAGACTGTCTTGGGTCATGGCGTTTCTGAGATCGGTTGCAGCCGCAACTATTCTAAGTGCAATACTTGTATTTGGATAAATTTCACTCAGATTGTTCCCCACAACGTACTTCAAAGCCATTACAATTCCACTTTCTAAATTTTATTTCCTTCTACCTCGATCATTACATGTGAGAATATTTCTACTGTGAAAATGAAAATCCACAGCCTGTTTCCAGTCTCCGACCGGGTCTGGAATGGAATGAATGAAGCCCCCATCTAGCGGCGAGGATATGAACTGTGCCGGCTGCCGAGGCCTGACGCACTCCTCTGGGGCAATGATTAAATGAATGACAGATGAAATGAAATGATAGTGGAGAGTGTTGCTGGAATGAAATTTTTGACAGGGAAAACCGGAGTACCCGGAGAAAAACCTGCCTGCCTCCGTTTTGTCCAGCACAGATCTCACATGGAGTGACCGGGATTTGAACCACGGACCCAGCGGTGAGAGGCCGGCGAGCTGCCGCCTAAGCCACGGAGGCTTGCGAACAGATAGATTTCTACTGTAATTCTTCAAAAAGATCCATACCTTCTAGGCAATGTTGGTATCCTACGGAAAGATGAACTTCAAGATCTTTGTAGCCTAGGTACCGTCTCGTGGCTCTCTGGCCTTCATCTTACCGTGCCTCCCTGCGGGGCCCTGTGCAGCCGCACATTTCGCATCTATATGACCACGATGTCGCAGCCCCTAAAATAAGTAACAACCGCCACCATTGGTCGTACTTCCATTATACTGGTACTACCGCTACTCCTAAATTTGCGGCCTTATGAAACAATTCCTCACTGCCTCGAATAAGAATCTTGACAGGCATCTTTCCTCAACTGACAGATGCAAAAAATCGAAGATGGCGTCTTTATTGGGCCCCAAGTAAGGATGCTCAATGGAACCCAAGGTTGCACAGAACTGCTCACTGAGGAATGACAAATGGTATGGTCGAATTTAAAGGAAGTAGTTAGTAAATTTCTTGGAAACCAGAGGGATCCTAACTTCAAAACTTTAGTCTCAAACATGTTTGAGAATTTCCAAGTCATGGGATACCCTAAGCCTCTCAAGATATGTAGGCCTATGTTGCTCTCCCATTTAGATGTTTTAAAGGACAATATGGGAGTGTCCCAAATGCGACATAGAGAGTGATTCCACCAGAAAATTTGGGATTTTCAGAGGTGTTACCAGGGACTGTAGAAAAAGCACGTATGTTGGGAATTTACTTGGTCAATGATCCGGAAAGTGAAAATATTTGCCTTAATAATCAATACATAACTTGTGAAATCCACAGATAAAATATATTGCTTTTGAAATGTATTTGCTTGGTTCTACAATCCACCAAGCAAATTTACGTGGATTTTGTGTGTAAGAAAATGTATAGAACCAAAAGAAAAATCTTATAGGTGCAACTAAAAGCTAAAATCCAAATTTTGTCCTGTTCTGTAGTAATAGAAAATATTGACGCAACTATTCCACCTGTCTAAAGCAATTAGATCCAACATTAGCCGGCCCCGTGGTGATGGGGTAGCGCGCCTGCCTCACACCCGAAGGCCCCGGGTTCGATTCCCGACTTCGTCAGGGATTTTAGAAACTGGCGTGAGGGCTGGAATGGGGTGCACTCAGCTTCGTGAGGACAATTAAGTAGCTGTCTGACAGTGAGTCAGTGCCCCGATCAAGAAAACCAAGATTAACGGCCGAGGTGACCCGATGCGCTGATCACGTGTCACCCCAATATCTGCAGGCCAATTGGCCCTTCATGGGCTGTAGTGCCAGGGGTTATTTAGATCCAACATAAATGGTTGAGGGATTTCAACTCCCGAGCCAATCTGGTCGACGGTCGACGCTGAACCATATTAGGACGGGTCAAGGGCGGTGTGGTTACACCCTGAAAACGTGGGGTTTCCGTTTGTCTGCTGACTGCGACTGCGGAGTGAAGGAGCCCATTTGACGGTGATCTGAGGACTCTACACCAACTGACTCCGAGTGCTCTGGACTGGTTGTCAAATTTGGATATTTCCATTTGATTATAGATATAAATATTTTTTGTCTGCTTGTAAAACCATGCAATATAATAATAATAATAATAATAATAATAATAATAATAATAATAATAATAATAATAATAATAATAATAAACTCAAGACACTGACGGACACCAGCGACAGATTCGGAATTCTCATACTTGCAGTACAAGAAACACGATTCCGTGATTGTGATCACGTCGACTCTAGTGGATACCGTATCTATAAGGGAAAACCAGCAACTAAGCTAAGAAATAGTAATTTACATGTGTTCGGAACAGCATTCCTTGTGCACAACAGTATCCAGAACTCAGTGATGGACTTCACATCACCTTCGAATCGTCTCTCTCTACTCACAGTTAAATGCGCCAATAAGGCCTATACATTGATAAACTCACATGCTCCAGTTAACAATGATCCTGACAAAAACAAAGTTGAGAAGTTCTGGTCTCAACTTGAACGGACACTTACTAAGATTCCTCAACACCACATTAAGATCCTCCTCGGAGATTTCAATGCGCAAATTGGCAGAGAACGGGAACACAGACATATCATTGGGAATTTCTCGGCACACAAACAGACGAATGCGAATGGGCTTCGTTTAATTAACATATGTGGAATGGCCAACCTACAACTAATGTCCACACATTTCAAGAAACCACCACGAAAAATGACTACATGGAAATCTCCCATAAACCACATCGGGGAGTATCAAATAGATCATGTAGCAATAACCAGACAATTCTCTCCAGAAATCATGAACGTGAGGGTACGCAAAGGTTACGTAGAGTCCGACCATCATTTCTCGCAGATCAAAGTCCGCTTCATACCCAATCGTAAAAAGCGTCCAAATTCCAAACTCCCACGCATAGATCCGGAATACCTGAAAGAACACGCACAGGAGTTTACACAATCATTACAGACTAACACGGAAACATGGGATGAACTTCTCAAGGCCATCCAAGAATCAACAAGAAAACTCGGCAAACCACCAAGGAAACGAAAACACAGATGGTGGAGCATAGACTGTGATAAAGCCCTAGAGTCCCGAATCCGAGCCTGGAAGACATGGAATAGCAACCGAACACCAGAACATTGGCAGAACTTTTTAGAAACGCAGAAGCAAACATCCAAAACAATCAGACGAGTTAAACGCATGTACCACCTCAAACGATTGGAGGAAATCGATAATGACTTTAAGAGGAACAACACACGAAATTTCCACAGGACATTTAGGGAAGAACTGACGAACTACAAGCCGCCCAGTCTTTGTTTTCGCCGCCCTGATGGCACACTTGAGACAAACACAAAGGCCAATTGTGATATCCTGAAACAGTTCTTCGAGGAGCTTCACAATTGTAAACCACCTGCAGAGAATCTCCAACTCCACTTTAATGCCCCAAACCAGGACTCAGTACCACCAACATATGATGAGATATAAAACATCATATTACATCTCAAAAACAACAAGGCACCAGGAGAAGACGGTGTAATCGCCGAAGTGCTCAAGATTGGAGGTGAACTCTTGTCTGAAAGACTACAAAACATCATTGCTAATATATGGGAGAGTGACACCATACCGGTTGATTGGAAAACTGCTTTGATTCACCCACTACACAAAAAGGGCGACAAGACAGATCCGAATAATTACCGAGGCATTTAACTCCTGCCAATCGCCTACAAGGTACTCTCACGTGCCCTCCTCACCAGATTGGAGCAACAGACAGAGCACATGATCGGTGAATATCAGGCGGGATTTCGACCGCGTCGATCGTGTGCAGAACAGATCTGGAACCTCATGATGGTACTCCAACATCGCCAGTCGAATCGCACAGTTGTCAACTTCGTAGATTTTAAGAAAGCATATGATTCAATCGACCGCGCAACTCTGTTTAATATACTTCGTGAATATGGTGTGGACAACAAAACAACTACATTAATCCAACAGACCTTGACAGATACAACTTCTAAAGTTAAATTTATGGGTGAAGTGTCCGAACCTTTTCACATTAGAACAGGCGTAAGACAGGGTGATGGGTTGTCCCCACTCCTATTCAACCTGGTACTAGATAAGATCATCAGAACATGGGAGAAAGAAATACCTGGAATAAGTATGGGAACAAAAGAACAACGAATCAACATAAAATGCTTCGCCTTTGCTGACGACCTAGCAATAATTACCCGGACTCCAGAAGAAGCCAGACATGCCATCGAGAAGCTTCATGAGATATCAATCAGAACCGGCCTCCATATCTCTTACGAGAAAACACAGTACATGGATTCCAAGAGCACAAACCTGGCATCAATTACAACCAAATATGGCGACATCACACAAGTTAAAGCACTTCAAGTACCTAGGTGAAATTATCGGGAACACTGGTAACGAAAGAATGGCTAACAAAACACGTGCAGAAAAATTACGCAAAGCTTACACAATCACTTGGAATATTTACAACAAGAAATCACTTTCCACTAAAACCAAACTCCATCACTACCACACAGTCATCCTCCCAGAGGCACTCTATGCGATTGAGACGTCATCGTTAACCATCAACATCAAATACATTGAGAAGATAGAACGACAAATACTGAGAAAAATCTTTGGACCAAAGCTTCAGGACGGTATCTGGCTGAGGAAAAGCTCAGACGAACTGTATTCACGGACTGAACGATTCGCCTCACTCGCACGTAAAAGTCGCATGAAATTCTACGGACATATAGCTCGAATGGACAACTCCCGACTGACCAAGAAAATCTTCCTCATAGTCAATGGAAACCGACAAACCAAAGTACGCTGGCTAGCAGACACCCAAAAGGACCTCACTGAAATCAATATTGATTCACTGACAACGACGCGGACTGCATATAGACAAAAAGTAAATTCGTATAAGTTTCCACCCAAGATCCCTACGGGACAGAATTTGAAACTTAAAGCTGCATGGACACAAGAAAGAAGACAGGCACATAGCGAAAGGATGAGGAAGTTTTGGGAAGATAAGAAGAACAAGAAGACCAATGTTAACTAATGGTTCTACGTGCTCCTTAGAGGGCCAAACGCATTATATATAATAATAATAATAATAATAATAATGCAATTAGTCAATTCATTACATGTTACGAACTACATAAGCAATATAGAAATAGATGGAAACGAATTAAAATAAGATGTGAAGAAATGGGTAGCATTTGAATGTCTAGCAGAATGATAAAATATTATTGTTCTTGATGATGATAATTGCTGTTTTCAGAGGCGAAACATCGAGGGCAACTGCCCCCAATCTTGGTGTTAAATACTTGAGTAGTAAATCACTTGGTTCTCTAATCGCATTGACCAAGCGAAACAGTTTTATTAGAATTGTCCAGTATTATCACGTCAATACGGACCCGTACCAAAAATGATTCGATTCATGTAATTCATTTATCTAGTTTCAAGCTCACAGAAAACTATAATCCGGTCAACATTTGTGGAATATCACGTTAACCCGTTAGAAATTTGTAAACATACTCGAAACATTAACTTTTTTCCATACTGCCAGATTAATAAGACGAACGAGTATCGGAGGAGGGGGTTATGGTCGCACCATCTCCTTTATTTTACACTCCAACCACAGAAAGTTAACTGTTAGGTCCCAAGGACAATACCTTTTTCTAAATGCGTGGTGCCATTCTACCTTGTATCACCATGGAAGAGCATGTTACTGCAGAAACAACTATACAATCGACAAAGAACGACCAGTCTTTGGCCTTGAATCCTGTGGGAGTTGCCACAATACGTAGCATGTGATCTCTTCCTCCTTTCCTCCACTGTCAAAACGAGCACTCGCACACACAATAGAACAATAACAGAACTCCAATTCAGTAACAAGACTCCTAAATATCGATTACCCTAATGGTCGTAGCCTATACAACCCAAAATACAATCCCATGTCATCCGTCTACGAACCGTTACCGGACACAGCCGAGATGGAGTCTTCTGCAACGAGCCTGAAACCTTACCTCACGTTCTCGGTGCGTGTCCATGGGGTGATGTTTTCACGATATCTTCAAATTCGATTAATGATGGCAACAGCTCTTAGTGATCAAAAGCTTGAGTTTGCCGAATGAGACTGCAGCTCATACTGATACTTGGAAGTGAATGCTGCACAACCGAAAGAGGGGAACATTGAGAAGAACCTACGAACAGCTACTTTCAATCAAAATATAAAATAAATGAAACCAACAGTGTTGGACTGATGATTGGTGACTATCCAAATTTTAAAAAATCCTAACAAAATATTTAGCTACTAGCGGACCCGTGCGAGAACTCTCGCATGATGGGCTGTGTGCGCCTAATGTGTTCAGACTACCCGCCTGACCCTAGTGCTATGCGGGCTGTACGCGACACTGTTATGCAGGGGCTATCGTCTTGTTTATTTGTTTAAAAGCACTTCATAAACAAATACTTTTCAAGAAATGCAAGATATTTCCTGCAGTATTGAGACGATTTGGAAGATTTTGGTACAAACCAAAACTTCTAACTCCCTCTGGTTTAGGAGCTTGAGTTTTGTGAAACATACACCTTAGCGTATTATATAATAAGATATTGTCTTTAAGGGTCTCTCTGCAAATTGTAGGGAATCATATGTACGGAACATTTTGAATTTGGTACCTGTGATATTCATACAGAGTAATATCTATTGTTGGTGTCTTTAAGTAATCTTAAATCATTGCTGTTTTTTTTTCAAGCACATGGGGTTGTTGACCGACATGTCCTAAGCTCCTAGAATCAGTTAGCAACAATAAGACACTATATGGGGCATGGGGATCAGAAAGAGCGTAGTGCTAGCCAAACAAGCCTTATAAATCCTGACTAGAAGATAAAAAAAATGCATATACAAAAATGACTCAACAGTCATCTGCTGTATGTGGTAGTAGTTATATACTGTAGTTCATGCGTGGTGAATAGCGGCCACACTATTTTGTTTAGAGTACGGTAGGGATTATTTACAGCACAGTAGGTGTCGCTGTCTGTAGTTTGTATAGATCCTAGGGTGTATTATGTACATTTATTGAAAAGGCAGGTACTAGGGTTAGGGTATGCTATTATGCTATGCAATTAGCGCTTCAAAGGAGAACAAGCCGAGGTTGCAATGTATATTTCATCCTACGGTCGAGGCAAAGTATGTCATTGGTTCATAAAGAGTTGAGTGACACAAAATTCAGTTATCAAGACACATGCCCATGAAGATCAAATAATGTGGTCCACAGACGGAAGATAGTGTCAAGTCTATCTCAGGAGCAAAAACAAGTCGACTGCTCGACATTCAGGGGATGACTTGTTGGGGGCATTTGGAGTTCGTTTAAAGGCCTACATGCAAACTGTAAGATATCATTTCCATTGTGCCCAGCTACACAAAGTACATGGGGACTGTGTCTGAGATTCCCTATGCTTCTAGAATGAGTTAGCAACAACAAGGCAATATATTGAGCACGAAGAACAGAGAGAGCGTAGCACTGACCAAATAAGCCCTAAAAAAGAAGTGACCTCCTGACTAGAAGATTCACTGATATCCAGGTCATGAGGCTCTTTGCAAAATTATTTGTTGAAAACTACGGGTGTGAACCTTTGAAAGTAAGGTAAAATGACAGAGAGACTGGGCGCATTTTAAATGCGGAGTTACTTTATTGGTCACTTGGTTCAGCTGACACGATGGAGGTTGACGGGAAGACACCAGAAAGTTTGTCTTATAGGGGGTCAGGAAGGCTAGCTGTCCTCGACACGCTCTCTCTAGGCCATCCACGTTTGATGCCAGGAAACTTGACTTAGGCTACATGTCGATCTGCAATCTAACCACTATGCTTAGGTGGCAATATCTACACACACACACTATTTTAACTTCTGGGAAGTATTTGGATGTGGTAGTGGTTTTGTAACAGAATATGTTTAAATGTGTAGTTTGATACTTGAAACAAGAAGGTGCAATTTTCTCAATTTCGATTTTTGCTGTGCTTGTTGGGCTTTGAAGCTGTCCGACTGAAATTGGCGTGGCGTGTTCGCAATAGGAAATATTGAAAGTGGTTTCTATAAAATTAATATGATGTGCTGTCTCACTAGAAGTCGAAGAGGCGTCGATGTGGGAGCCCTTTGACCAGAGCCACACTCAGCTGATCATGCACGTTCTCCAATGTCACTTGGTTCAGCTGACACGGTGGAGGTTGACGGGAAGACACCAGAAAGTTGGTCTTGTAGGGGGTCAGGAAGGCTAGCTGTCCTCGACATGCCCTCTCTAAGCCATCCACGTTTGATGCCGGGAAACTTGACTCAGATAACCAGTTTCGTCTTTCCAAAGGTCCATTCTGAAACAAAAAGATCAACGAAAATAAAAGCGTGGTAGGCAGTATTGTCTTAGCTCTACATGATGATTCTGGTATCGGTATAACATGTCGTTTTACATTGTTTGATCTGCTTTGATTGTAGTAGGATCTTCTATTGGTTGTCTATCATCTGATTCGTACCATTTGACTAGTTTTGTACGACTTGATCGTAGTGGATCAACGCTTCTCTTAATGAGATGGCATCCTATAACTGTATTTTGTATGAGACAGGTCCCATTATTCTTGTACTCTTCTAGACAACCAAACATGGTTCCTTCCATAAAACGTTCATCCTCGTTGAAGGAGCGTACATTCTATGGTAACCTATTGTTGTTGTTGTTGTTCTTCTTCTCCTCTTCATCCATTGAATATGGGTGTATTTGATTAAAGATTGTTCTCAACTTCCGTCCCATTAGAAGATTTGCAGGAGCATTTCCTCTCCTAGTATGAATCGTCGTATATTGTCAAAATAACGTTCTGTGCACTTGTATTCCAGGGTCACCTTACTTCAGCTTGACTTGTATTTTATTCGCAAACTGTATCATCAAGCAGTGTAGCTCAACAACCATGACTAGCATTGTGTTTGACGCATCTGCAAAAACATCGAGCGATTTATCTCGCAATGTCATTCTAGTGGATCGACCTTTAGTACAAGATGATTTGTACTCCATCATTCTTAGATTAAGAATACATATCTTCGTTTTCATCACTGATATTGCCGAGTTGTATCGTCAAGTCAAGGTTCTTGTTGGTGACAGGAAGTTACTGCGGATTATCTGGAGAGAATAATGTATTTATTGTCATTACTTGTATGCATTTATTTAATTTTATACCGACAGCAGTGGTTACGCTGACTAAAGCCCAGCGTTAGGTCATGGGGTCAAGCTTTCTGCTGACTCGATAGACGCATGGGTTCGAGCCCCACCGTCGGCCGTCCATGAAATGGTTTTCCGGGGTTTCCCATTTTCAACACCAGGCAAATGCCGGGACGGTGCCATCTAACAGGCCACGGCCACTTCCTTCTACATCCTTGCCCAGTTGTATTCATCTGCATCCATTCCATCTCTCATCTCGACACGCAGGTCGCCCACGGGCGCCAACTAGAAAGACCTGCACTCGGCCTCGCAGGAGGCCACACGACAAAAACAAGTAGTTCCGTGAAGAACTATACAGCCTATTTTCATATATCCTGCTCATGTTAATTGCCTCTATCAACATACAAAATTTCAGTTTAATTGCTGTAACAGATTCGTAGATATTATTATTATTATTGAATATCCATCACAGTAAATGGAACCCTATTACACAAAGTACATTAGGGTTGTAGTTTGTTACAATTTTTTTTTTAAAAATTAATTACACTATAAATTATGAGATTAATTTGAAAAATTACAAGAATAAAAGTTAAAAACTGCTTATAAAAACGGAAAGAGTGTGGAGTAGCATGCAGTTACAGTATATCTACAACACTTTCGAGAGTTACTACGCATATGTCGGCTTGTTGCCATTATTGAGTATACTTAAATTGCAGGCACTGCAGAGATCATAGAAGATTCGTAGATATTGGGAACCGTCTAAATATTTCAGATGGTCGCCAGGTTGGATTTTTATTTTTGTACTATTATATTAATATTATTGTGTACGTGTGGTATTCAAACTTCAATCGCATGATTAGAACAAAAGAAGTAAAAAAGAGATTTTAAAATTACGCACAGCAGCCATCTTGTGATTATGCAAACAATTGAAATAAATTAGATGCCAGTGGATCAACATTTGTGTAAGCATTTAACGTGCAACGTTTCACGGCACTCGGTTAGTTAATTCGCGAGAAACGTCCATTTAAATATTTATACTTCGCGTCGCCCCCATGTTGGATTCGTGCTCACCAGGTTACTGAAAGTCCTATAGGTGAACATATGTTCATAATCTCTATGAACACAAAAATTTCAGTTTGGTTGCTGTAAAAGATTCATAGATATTGAGAACCGTCTAAATATTTCGGAAGCTCGCCATTTAGGATTGTTATATGTATAGGCCATAGAGTTATGTACCATTCAAGGACACTTATTGCCTAGTTTCATTATTCAAACTTTCACTTCGATCGCATGATTACGACACAAGAAATAAAAACTTAATTTTAAAATTTCGCACAGCCGCCATCTTGAGGTTATGTAAACAATTGAATTAAATTAGATGGCAGTTGGGTAGATTATTGGCTGAGGAATAACCTAACCACCAAGGGAAGATGATAAAGAAAAGGAGGTGGGTTTCGGACTGGAGAAAAAGGATAGAAAGATAGGAGGAGAGTCCCACAAAAGTTGTAAATTTAACCTTAAATACACTCAAGGGCGGTTGCCACCGCAAATCCGCTCTCTGATACCTAAAATGGGTAAGGACCTGGTCGAAGCTAACGGGAACCGCAGCTAGGACTTGGGCGGTTTGCAAGAGAATGGCTTTAGCGTATTCCCTCTCAAGCATGCATATGCGTACTATGGGGAAGGGTGATGGTCTGGCAAGAGTAACAGACTTATTGTAGATCTGTTCACAGGAATTCTTTTTTGACCAAGTAATTCGAAGAGTACCAATAATTTGCATCGATTTTGATATTTCCAGTTTTCGAAGTTGTGGAGTTCCTAAAAAGCGACCAAGTGCTTCCAAGAAGGATTGTGATAAAAAAATTATACCTTGGGGAGTAATTTTGGTAAGTGAACCAATAGTTCCATTTGGAAATGGCTAAGCTTTTACTCAGCAAGGAGCCGGCTAAAAGTTTAGACAAAGAGAAACACTTATCTTTTGGAAAACCAACCATAAGTTTTCGGAGAGGATCTCCACAAGCAGGTAGCTGGCGTAGCGAGCTGTACTTGCCTTACTGGCCAGTTAGAATTAGCTATTAAAGCTAAGAGAAACTTTAACGAGATTACCACTAAGAGTTCTTGCTCAAATGCAATGAGTGGTGAAAGCCCTATCAATAGATTTAATGGCATTGAGTAGGAAGAGCCAAGGAAGACAGGATCTTGCCTAACAGTTGTATTAGAGAAATGATGAGTCGAAAAGGAAAGTTTGAATTTATTTAACAATGCAAAAAAGTCTAATAAATTTGACAAGTATATTGTTTCAATTTTTAGTAACAATTTGGGGTCGCAGACCTTCTAACATTTACAGTTTGCTCCAGGCAATTAGCAATTTATTAGGTTTCAAACCTTTATAAAATCTTAGCAAGGATTTAAAATAGCGAAGATAAAAATTCAAAATTTAAAGACAATTAAGGTGATTAAAGTTTAACAATAAAATAGAGTACAAGGTGTGTACTATAAGAAATTTCTGAGAAAACATTCTAGAGAAAGTAACCACTTCGAAAATAACAATAAGAAAAACATGAAGAATAAGATAGAAGTTCCTATAACTTCTTATATTTGTGCAGAATTACTTTTATTACAATTATACAAAAGAGGGCAGGTCACTTACTGTGAAACCTGATGAGAAAGTCAAAAGGAAGGTTCTAGACTTCCTATGTTTAATTAGGAATCACGAGACTAATGGGGCAAGTTTCCCTTTCGTGAAACCTAGAAATAACTCACTCCTGAGTTGAAAGAATTGTATTCCCTGATTATAAGGGAGAAACAATGTAAGCTTGAACCGTGTATGAAACACGTGGTTATGCAGAAATTAATTAATGAGATATAAGCAAAGGTGGGAGGGCACGTCTTTAGAGTGACACCTCATTGCAATAGACCTTAAAGTAACAATTTTATTAACATGGTTTGTTAGTAGAAGGTTTAGGAAAGATCAATTGGGATTTAGGATAAATGTTCATGGCTTTATTTATGGTAATCGGACGATCGCGACGCGGTAGAAATGTTGAACAAGCACTAGTTCTCACTATAGTTTGTTGAATGGATGAAAAGTTCACTGTAGTAACACGAAAGTTTATGGGAAAGAAAGTTATTGCAATGATGAAAAATAACTGATTGCACTAGGTAGGCGAGAGTCTATTGCTTGAGAAAGTTGTGAATTACAATTAAATGCGCCATAGAACATTCCAACGGTGGAAGAAAATTTAGCTATTGCAGTAATTTATAAGGAAGATTCCTCATTTTAAATAGTATTCCCACAAGTGAGTGAAAACTACCTGACGGCAAGACTTGTAGATAGAATACAGAATCTGGAAGGTTCCAGAACAATCCTAATAGAGGAATGGGGCCAAAGATAATCCAGCGGTGGAACGAGCTTAATATTTTATGGACAACGGGTATTAGATAATATCCCACGTTGTGAGAAGATCTCTCATTTAAATAGCTTAAGAAAAGCTACTTTCTATTAAGGTTGGCTTAGACAGACAAAAGCCCAACATGGCAAATCCCGCGAAGAATGATTACCGCCCCAAATAAGTAATCTCACGCTGTCTATAAAATGATCAATAAAAGCATGTAGATAATAAAACTGATGAAGATGAGGTTAAAACCTTAAGTCTGTACTTATCTTGGTTGCATGTCGAAGGTGAAGTTCCCTTTGACGAATACTTAATGTGCCAACATGGCGTAGAATGTAGAGAGTGCCTCTTGGTTTGAGGAGACTGGCTCTAGTTGAGCCTTGACTGACCGAGTCAACTGCCGACTTACAAGTGAGACCCACTCAGCGAAGCGCGGAGGGTCCAAGGAAGGGAAAAGAGTGGAGGTAGGAGACAAAAGGAGAGCATATAAGCATGGCCAATATTGTAAACTTAAATTCTCTTGAGGAAATGATCTTCAAAGAGTTGATAGCAGGCGATACTAGCACAGCCTGGTGGGTGAAAGAGTAGACGAAGTTCTCTTCATCACGAAGATAATAGCTGGCGATGGCAACGAGATCTGGTGGCCAGATGGAAAAGGAAGACCTCTTGCACCAGGAAGAATTGAGGAGCTTCAGAGATTCGCTGCTAGATGACGCTAGGTGGGTCATGGAAGATATATATCTAGAACGGACTCACAAAGAACATAAGAAACATGACCAACAAAGAGAAAATAGAAGATCACTGTTGGTGTTTGATAAAGAGGAAGGAATGAACATGCAAAAGCATTAAAATTTATATTCTCTCGTACCGTGTATTCCAAGAATACACCAGCAGTACATTACAATCTGCAAAATCTTTTACTGTACCACATTTCACTGCGCTCAGAGAATTAACTCACGAGAAAAGTCTATTAAAATATTTCAAATTCGCTTGGTCGCCATGTTCGTTTTGTACTTTACAGGTTTATGAATTATACATAGGTAAACTTGTATTAGTACCCTTTATCACCGTACAAAATTGCAGGGTGATATCTGTAATAGTTTCGGAGATATAGAATGTCATTGAAATATTTCGCACAGCCGCCATTTTGAGGCTATGTAAACAATTGAACTAAATTAGACTCCAGTGCATTGCAATGTGTATAAACATTTGCTGTACCAAGTTTCATTACGTTTGGATAGTTAAATCGCGAGAAAAGTCTATTTAAAAGTCTCAACTTCGCTTGGGCGCCATGTTGGTTTTGTAGTCACCAGGTTTATGAAAGTCTCATAGGTGAACTTCTAGTAGTGCCCTTTAATACCGTACACAATTTCAGGGCGATATCGGTAATAGTTTCGGAGATATTGAATGCTAGTGAAATAATTCGCACAGCCGCCATGTTGGATTGGTGAGACGTAACAAAATTTGAAGGGCACGGTCGAGGTCGCCGGGAATAGTGCTATGAACTTACCGAGTTTCACTGAAATCGCTCCTGCCGTTTATATTTTATTAGGGGGGGGGCACACACACACCTCACACACACACACAAACACACACGCACACACACACGGACAAAAGGTGATCTCATAAGCCTATTTTTTCAAAATTGAAAATAGGCTAATAAATTAATGCAACCAATGGCAATTTATTTTATTTTCAGCACGAGTCAGGCAAGGGCCGTGGACCTATTGAAAGGAACCGTCCCGGCATTTGCCTGGTGGTGCAAATGGGAAACCACGAAAACCATATACAGGACGGCCGAGGTGGGACTCGAACCCACGCTCTCCCGATGACAACGAGGCGCGAAGTAGCGAGGTAGCGCGTTAGCGGTATTTATTTATTTATTTGAGTCAATGATTGGAAAGGAGGCAGCCGTTGTCTTCAGTTAGGTACTGCACCCGAAATTTCGATAATTTAGGATGAAAATGATGTTATTATCCGAGCCCATGATAAAATTTAACATTAGAATATAAATCTTGGAAGTTGGCTCAAGGCGAGTTTTGTTAGTGAGCGCAGGCAATGGGAGAACCTATCACGTGATCAGAGACGTCTAGATTATTCTCGGTCATTGAAAAGTGCCTAGCAACTAGGAAATTGCGCGAAATATTACCAATTTATTGTTAGAAAATATATCATTGGATATATGCTCACAGCCAATGAGAGGAGGTTTTATGAAGCAGACATGGATTTTTTTACCTAGTTAATGTGATTAACTATGCCATTTAAGCCCGAAGTAACGTTTTTACTCCATTGAAAACTTAAAGAAAATTAAAAGAAGATATTGTTACTACTTTGAATGACGCAAATCGGAAGCTTTTCACCGTAATAGGAAGTATTACAAGTGAGCGCCCTTTATAGCGCAGCATTAATTATGGCGCAATTTTCAGACGAGCTGGAGGGGAGATGGCAGTAGGAAATTCATTCCCGTAGACAACCTTAAGTGCGAGGTTTTTCGAGACCATTGGCAACGGTACTACCGGCCACCATATAGAGACATCCCCGCTTCAAATTTAGGTGAAGTTGAGCGGTGGACAGTTCATTAAATTATAGACAAGAGTTTTACTTAGTCTAATTAAAAGTGTTACTAGTTTATTTATCAAGTGATAGAGTATAACTGTAGAGAGATTTAGAAAAATCGAGCGACAATTATTCGAGCTATTTGAGACTTTGTGGTGTTTGACAAAGTTGCTCAACTCATAGAAGGAAAAGCATTTTTGTGTGGTGACACTTCAATCGAGACGAGACCACATAGCAGCTCAAAGTGAGTAAAGTGATATTACATAAACATTGTGAGTGTATTGTATATGAACACTATAATGACTTTGAACATTTATGAAGAAGAAATAGTTAATGACTTTTAAGAATGTAAGTGATGACGTATTAAACCATTTCACGTCAGGGATATATCGATACAGAGTAGTGATTACAACAATGGAACAACGTTAGAGCAACAATGACAAGATCTATAACATCTAGAGAAACAGAATGTCGAGACAACAGGATGCGTTAAGTACAATTCCATCCAGTACATTTTAATGTATTTCCATGTACATTCATTCTCGACCATGGGCATATACAATCTTTCATTGACCAACCAAATGAACATTACCATCTACAATAGCGAACCGACGTTCAACTTTCGAGTTTGTTCCGTAACGATGAGGCTATACAGAATATATTGCTCTATAATAATGGAAGAACTTCTAGAGATGTCGGCGTTTGAAGAAGTTTTGACGGAGTGCAGAAGAGATTAGCCCTATGATAGTTCGAGATCTAATTCCAGTCCGGAGGACGCTGTTCGATACCAGATGGAAACGAGTATGTCGAGAAGGAATCCTTTCCATTCTCGAGGAAGCAGACCGTGTCCAAAGGAGGGGACTGGATTTGTTTTGAACCAATCATACCTGGATGACGAGGACGATCCAGTTGGGTATTTTCTAATGCCCGACAATGAACTTCAATTGCTACAAGATGAAGGTAGATGTTTTCCGTAATTATTCTTGTTTGAGTGTGTCACGGGTATTTCGGAACAACATTTCTATACATGTTTGTCATGTATTCTACTTCGATGTTTAGTAAATTTTTATTCTTCGAATCTGTATAAGATGGAAGTCAGCTCATCATCTGTACCGTTTTAAATATTTCAAGATTCAGTTTATGAACTGAAGTCAGTTTTTTGAGAAACTTAATTCCTTTGGGAATATATTTGGAGAAGTCAGTATTCTTCGATTTCGATTTTTATTCGAGACTTCAGACTTTTAGTCTAGAACATTCATTAAATTCATTTTATTTTAAATGAACTTGGGTGTTCTTTTTGTAAGAAGAAATATATATTTAGGAGAAGAAATATCATGATTATTTGAAATAATCCGATGATCTAAGCAAGTTATATTCGTCGTGAATTTTATGTGAAAGTGAATAGACATGAACATTCTTTTTGTAGAGTGATGCTATATTCAGTCAACGAGAAACTTATATTTATCTCGAGGAAGACTTTTCTCTTCATTAAATATTTGATAGATAAATCATTCGATCTTAGGAAAGTATAGTTAAGACTTTTTCCAGTCATGATCGATCCTTATTGAGCGACAAGATAACACAGCATATTATCTAAGCACATCTGTAACGCCACGTTATTTGTCAACGTGATTTTACAACCGTGTTATTTTTAGTAACGACTAGCAAGAGATACATGTATTTTTATTAAATATTTGGAGACATGTTGTCTTATGTCTGAGTAATTTTGTTTAGTAAACCATAATTGATCTAGTAATACCATCGTTTAGAGATAACTAATGTAATTGTAGAACAGGCATCGCTGTTCATTAATGTGTTGTGCTGTTGAGGCAACAATAAGATTCAAAGCTAATAGAGAGCTATACGAGTACAGTAAAATCATTGTTAAAGCAAGAGTGTTAATGACTTGTGTGTTTTATAGATGAGTTATGGAGATTTTTGCCATAAGTAAGTTGTTTGTTTTACGAAGGAGTTTTCCGTATTTAGTGTCATTATATACTGAGGATGTATAAAAGCAGAATAAAATTGTTGTATTTGAAGAAAGTCAGTGGAGACTTTATTTGCAATTAGATCAGCGGCCTAGATGGCGTTTTAGTTGGTGGAACTCCATTAAGAAAGGATATAATGTTCCTGTGCTCTGAATTTATTATTAACTTTTATTAAACTGAACTAGAAGCAACGATGTACTTATCTTAAGTGATTGGACGTTGAGTAACCGATTTCGACTTTTAACCATGAAATGACAAATGTGGTCAAGCATTTTGAGAAAGGAAACATAGTTATTATACTATGAAGAGATGCGTTGCGATGGAAGCTAACGCGGTCATATCGCTCAAATTTTAATCTTGGGAGCGATGGGCGTTTGTATATATTGTAAATACTTTATTTTGTTTATATGAAAGGTTTTTAATATTTAATATTCATTATTATAGTTAAATGTTTTCAGTTTAGGTAGTAGTTGAAAGGGAGCGAATGTTTTTGGAATGTGTGTTTTTAATTGTTAATTTAGAGTGAATGATAGCGTCGGTGGTCATGAACATCGATCGCGATTGTAAGAATGATTGTTTAAAGTGTGAATGAGTTTCAGACAGGATTAGTCGAGTTATTTCAGCTTTTGTAAGTCGTTGTATGGTAAAACGCGAGAGCTAGTTTACCGTTCATTTGAAAGCATTGAGTGCCAGTGGAGGCTGCCACTGCTGAGACCACGCAATCCCGCTTGGGCGAGGAGCGTGCAGCGAACAAATGAATGGCAATCGGCAATGTAACATCTGTGATACAGAGGCCAGTTTAGAAGGCTCTGACATAACAGTTCAGCTATTAGTAGGCATGCGCCACAAATATGTTTCGTATTTTATTGGAACGCACGCTTTCAAGGTGCAGTAATGTAAATTGTTTTGATCCATTTTTAATACTAGGAGACGGCCGAGCGCCGTGTAAATTCATCAGTTTAATCTGTATAATGGTAGGGAAGTTTTGTGTGTGTGTGACAGTGGCGTACATTTAGATCTAGATATAGGGTGTTCTGTAGTTTAGTAGAGTTATTTAGTATTTATTAATAAGTTTATATTTTTCTACGTGTGTGTTCGATGTTCATTTATTTCTATAAAGAGACATGTTATGGAACAGCATAAATTAGATAGGATGTTTCTTTTTCCATCCGTCATAGCCCCGAGAGAAAAGCAGGTAGGTGTTGCACACTTGCGTATAAAAGATAGTCAGTTATATCCATAACATGTTTCCAGCTTGCTGTGTATAATCTTGGAGAATTCTCTGGCGGAATTGTGAGACAGTCTTTAGCCGGGATGATCACATTTCAAAAATCCAACTTCATTTCGGATGACCAGGGACCACCTCCTTGATTTTTACGGGTGCAATAGAAGTTTTGACTGCCCAACGTCTAGGCGTCGAAATGCTTGTGGAAGAGCATTCGATGGACCTACTATGTGGCGATCCCGAGGTTCTCGAAAGCTATTTTTTTAGACCTTTTGTGGGGAGAACTGGAGTTTTGGTTAGAATTATTGCTCTCGAATACAGATTTAATTGTATAGAAAACCTGAGATAGGTAGAAATGGGTTAGAATTCTACGAAAATGACCTATGATCTGAATTGCTTGCCACGGTGGGTGAGTGGTTATAGTGTCGGACTACCAACCCCAAGATTGCAGGTTCGCCCCTGGCCATGGTAAGTGATTTTTGAAGGCGACAAAAATCACGATACTCATGTCATACGTTGTTGGCATGTTAAAGAACCCATTTGAATTCAGTAGGCCGTGTTCAATGGCAAAATTAATCTCGGGATTTTCCGCCAACACAAAGTTCCTCCATTCTCTACTTGAAAGCGCTGTAGTAGTGTCAAGGAGTTTAGATATCTAACCTCCTTGACTTTCATAGCGTTCAAAGGAACGACGAAATTCGACATGCAAGCTACCTTCTGGGTGTCAATTAACAAAGCTTGTACCAGGCAACCGAGGCCATACGATATTATTAATATTATTATTATTATTATCTGAATTCATTTCATTTCAGACCGGCTCATGGATTTTGATAGCCATGTTAAGTATAAAATTAACCTTTTAGCGTTGGCAAATTTAAATGTTAGTGCGATAGTATAGAAATTTTGGACACGAACTTGACGCAATGAAACGATACGTTTATTAATAATAAGAGTGTATATACTGTGTTAATTTTAAGATTTTAGATAGACATTAAGAACACCCAATTACATGGTGAAATTGTTGTTCCAAATGTTGTTGTCATGCTCTGTGTTGGTGTATCCCGTAGCGATTATTAATTGTATATCTTCTGCAATGGTATCGATGGGGAAGGAAGAGGTTCAGCAGATGTTGAAAGAGATGCAGCTATGCTTGCAAAAGAATTTGCTGGAGAGTATGAGTGTAAACTTGACAAAGCAACTTGAAACTGTCCAAGGTAATCTACAGGAAAATTTGCAGTCCAATTTGACAAACCAACTTGAAACTGTTCAAGGTAATATTCAGGAAGAGTTAAGAAAGGAAGCCAGAGAAAAATTAAAGGTGAATTTTCTGGCTATTGATCGTAAATTTAAGGAAACAAAGCAGGACTTGGAACAGATTAAGAAAGATAGGAAAGAGGACATAGACAGAGTTGTTGTAAAGGTAGTTGAAAATATTGTTGAAAATATTACAGGTCGAGTTACTGAAAGTGTCAAGGACAGTGTTAAGGAGGAAATACAGGGTATACAATCAATCATCCCTGGAAGGTTTACAGACTAGTGCCTCTGAGAACAAAGATAATACGTCGCGATTGCAGGAGAGTTCCAAGGAGATCCAGACAAAAGTCACACTGTCCAGGGTGATGTAAGTGCTGTTCAGGGCGAAGTTAACCATGTTAAGTCTAAGATTGATACTGTTCAGGGCAATGTTAAATCTATTCAGGAAAAGGTTGACAATATCCAAGCGGATGTTAACAATGTTCAATCCGATGTAAGTGGTGTACAGTCAGACGTTAATAGATTACAGGCAGAGGTGAATAATGTATTCATTGACATAGATAAGGTAAACATGAATGTTAACGGTATACAGTCCAAGTTAAATCATATCGAGTCCAACAACGTAGTTTTCCAAAATGACGTTAGGATAGAATTAGAAGTGTCAAAAACACAATGTAAGGAAAACATAAACGCAGTTTAGTCACAGCTAGGTGATCTGAAGAATAATGTAGATTCTTTGCGGTCCCAAGTCATAGACCATAACAAAATTTAAAGGAAGATATTGAACTTGATATTAGTGAGATGTTGAAAGCTCATGTTATAGTTTGGAAGGAAGAGTGGAATAAGTCCAGTAAAGAGCATATCAAAGAGATTCAGGATAACATTGAAAAGAAATTCGCTAGTAATCAGTTAGAATTGAGTAAGGAAGTCACGAGTGTGCGGACTGATTTGAATAAGCGTTTAGATCAGCTCCAGCAGACACAGGTTGACAATAAGGATCAATTATCGCAGGAAAGTAAGGCTTTAAAAGATCAGATTAGCAAGGTAGTCACTGATGTGAATAGCTTAAATAAATTTCAAGTGGAAAAGTCTACCGCATTGGAGGAATACATCACTAGGAAATTCCAAAGCTTAAACCTAGGCGATACTACAGTTTTTGAATCTTACAAGAAATATCTCAAGAAAGAAGTAGGACAGCAGTTAAAGGATATAATTAGCGACTTGGAAGAGAAAGAGAAAGAAGACGTAGATGAATTGGAAAGCCATCATAGAAGAGATAGCATAGGACAAGAGGAGATAGATGTCAGAACAGAAGCAAGGGTACTTCGTTCTATAGAGAGGCCCGATTTCAAAATTCTAGAAGCAGAAAGAGATACGAGGGGTCCTAGGAATATCAGCCAAAATACTCAGCCTAGGAACATCACTATTATCCGTAACTTTGAGAATAAACCTCGTCAGTTTAACAACCAAGATGTATTCACTCCTATAGAATTTATCAGAAATCTGAAAGATTATTTCATCGAAGCTCAAGTTTCTAGAGATAGGGAGAAGAAAGTCGTGGAACACTACCTTGCTCAAGGCCCCTTAGAATGGTTTCGCGCGTTCAGGTACACGTTTGTGGACTTCGAGGAAATTGCAGAGGCCTTAATAAAGCGGTTCTGGAGTATCGAGGCACAACATAGTTTGAGAGCCGAAGTATACTCGAGAGAGTACTCGAGTACTTTGCCGACCCGCTACGCAGACTTCTCCACGAGGAAATTATCACAACTTGGGTTTATTCAGACCCTATTATCCACGGGAGAACTGATCGAAGCTATTTCGAGACAGCTTACAGTTGAGGTCAGGAGACTGATTATCTCGTCGCAGATCAAAGATTTGGCTAGCTTGGACGAGCTACTGCGCACACTTGATTATACCAGTCCAATGCTTACTGTAGTGTCCAGAAACAACGGACACGACCAAAGGGACATTAATACCATTTATATTGACCAAACTCAGCAGACAGAGAGTCCCAAAGAACGTGACAAGACTAGTATAGGTCCGGAAAGAAACAACTATTTCCGAGACAGGAGACCGAACCGAGGTATCAAAGGTTGCGAGGAGGAAGGCCCTATCAACAGCAACAGGGCAGGAATAATGACAATACGCGTAAGAATGGTTATTACCATAATAACTATAACTATCGCTACAACAATAATAACAATAAGAATAATGGTTATAACAAGAATGATAGAAATAACCAGGGCTATAATCGAAATAGAGATTACAGAGAAAAGCCGTTCACGAAAGAACAATATGATTATTTATTTATCGTATGATGATACAGAGTTAAAATAAAAGTTCATACACTACATATAAAGTTATATATACAGTTATATACATAGTCATAAACACAAGTTCTTGGTTTAAACTTCTAAGTCCAGGCCATCAATCCACTGAAGTGCCTCAGAAGATGCATGATGAATGTCACCTACTGATCCTTGGAACGCTCGTTGCGGACATTCACCAACAATATGTCCGATGGTTTGCAGGGTAGCTCCACAATCGCAGTTAGCAGAAGTAACCCAACCCCATTTGTGAAGCAGGAATCCACATTTGTCTTGTCCTGTACGGATCCGGTTAATAATTCTCCATTGGCGTCTGGGGAGTTTGAAACCTTCTACCCGGTTGGAAGGGTTTTCAATCAGATGTGCATTGAATACTGATGATTCATCCCACATAGTTTTCCATGCTTCTGAGATGTTAAATGAAGAGTCTTCAAGAAGTACTGCAGAGCGCCAAGGTGGTTTTCTTGACTTCAACCGTTGATTGTCTGCTTTTGCTACATCAGTATGTATGGGTAGCTGGGGGTTCTTCTGAATGGCTTTCCAGATCTTCAGGAGAGCCTCTGATCTTCGAAGAGCTGGAGGTTGGATGTTACTTAGAACAGGTAACCATATAGTGGGTGTGCTACGTATACAGCCCGTAATCAGTCGCATTGTCTGGTTAAGTTGTACATCTATCTTCTTGGAGTGGACACTGTTTAGCCAAGATGGGCAGCAGTATTCAGCAACGGAGTATGACAGTGCCAGAGCAGTTGATCGTAAAGTTTGAGCGCTGGAACCCCAGGAGGTACCAACAAGCTTCTGAATGATGCTATCACGGGTCTTCACCTTTGCGGCCACGGTCGTGAGATGTTGTTTGAAGGTCAAGGACCTATCAAGTGTTATCCCAAGGTACTTAGGCATGCTGCAGAACTGCAAAGTTTGTCCTCTGAATTTAACTTCTGGTTTGTAATTAGAGAACCTATTGCGTAAGTGAAATGCGGATACAACCGTTTTCTGATAATTTAGGCGTAGGCACCATTTCTTGAAATATGTGTCAAGGACTTCCAAGTCGGCAGTTAGTGTATTTTCAGCATCGGTGAAGTTGGAGTTCTGAGTTACCAAACAGATGTCATCAGCATATATGAATTTCCTTGAAGAAGTTTCTTGCAGGTCGTATATGTACAAGCTGAAAAGGAGAGGAGCTAGGACAGATCCTTGGGGTAATCCATCATTTAATTTGAAGAACTTGCTTCTATCATTGCCAGAGTAAACCTGGAAAAGTCTATTGCACAGCATGTTGTTAATTAGGTTTGTGAGTTTGAGACACGGAATGATGCTCACAAATTTCAGAAGGAGGCCTTCTCGCCGTACTGTATCATAAGCGGCAGATAGATCCAAGAAAGCAGCAAGGCTTACAAATTTCTTCTCGTACCCATTTTCAATATGAGTTGTTAATGCAAACACATGATCATTACAGCTTCTGCCAGGCCTGCATCCAGCTTGTTCTATGGGGATGTGGTTGTTAATAGTATCAAAAATTCTGTTGTAGATGAGTCGCTCAAGTAGTTTGTAAGTGACACTTAGTAGAGCTATGGGGCGATAACTTTCGACTTTTGTCGGATCTTTGTTCGGTTTGAGGATCGCTAATATTTTTGTTTTCTTGAATAATACAGGGAGATTTCCAGCATTAAGGATATCTGAAAAGAAGTTAGTAAGCCATTTAATTGTAGCTGGTCCACATTGAGCGAGGAATTCAGGATAGATTCCGTCGAATCCAGCTGCTTTCCCAAGTTTCATGTTTGTGATGGCGACTCTGACTTCCTCTACAGTGAATAGAGTGGAAAGTTTTGAAGAATTCTGGGCTGCTCTTTTCTTGATTTTCAGCTGAGATTTGATTTCCCTTCTTGTCTGCTTTTCTTTTGGGCTCATGGAATTTGAGATTAGATGATTGGCAAAGTCATTTAGCTTAATGGCAGTTTTCGATCTAATTGGTGTTGAAGGGAAAGAGTTTTTGATGAATTTAAGACAGGATGAACAAAACGGAAGCGGAGGGGAGAAAGACCCGAGTGTCGATCCCAAGCCAGCAACAAGCCAGCAGGGAACGAATAATGGAAATGGTTCACATAGACGACACGGAGGAACTCCCATCGTTAAGAGGAATTAGGAGCAGGAAAGAAGAAAATGCTTTACCACAACACCAGAAGGAGATGAAGAGGAAAGAAAGGTTGAATGACCTATAATAGGAGCCAAAAAACACGACTAAGGACTAGAAGAAGGACGCCGATGGATTAGAAGAAAGACCAGTATCGCATTGAGAATGCCTTTGGTAACAACTGTTACGAACTGTTCGACGAAAAAAACAATATTATACTTAGAAAGTACAAAGTGAAAAATTTGGGAAATATTTAAGGAAAGTAGGCTAAATTATGATCCAAAATTTCAGTTATGTGACATATCTAAGGTCATGAAATAAGGTGATTAAAAACAATTTTGGAACTGTTTTTAACCTTAGATATAGGGGAATGCACCCGAAATTTTGATAATTTAGGATGAAAATGATGTTATTATCCGAGGCCATGATAAAATTTAACATTAGAATATAAATCTTGGAAGTTGGCTCAAGACGAGGTTTGTTAGTGAGCGCAGGCAATGGGAGAAACCCATCACGTGATCAGAGACGTCTAGATTATTCTCGGTCATTGAAAAGTGCCTAGCAACTAGGAAATTGCGCGAAATATTACCAATTTATTGTTAGAAAAGATATCATTGGATATATGCCCACAGCCAATGAGAGGAGGCTTTATGAAGCAGACATGGATTTTTTACCTAGTTAATGTGATTAACTATGCCATTTAAACCCTAAGTAACGTTTTTAATCCATTGAAAACTTAAAGAAAATTAAAAGAAGATATTGTTACTACTTTGAATGACGCAAATCGGGAGCTTTTCACCGTAATAAGAAGTATTACAAGTGAGCGCCCTTTATAGCGCGGCATTAATTTTGGCGCAATTTTCAGACGAGCTGGAGGGGAGATGGGAGTCAAGAGCGTTCTTCTCTCGACAGACTTGGTAGCGATAAGACATATTGTCCGGAGGAAATTCATTCCCGTAGACAACCTTAAGTGCGAGGTTCTTCGAGACCATAGGCAACGGTACTATCGGCCACCATATAGAGACATCCCCGCTTCAAATTTAGGTGAAGTTGAGCGGTGGACAGTTCATTAAATTATAGACAAGTGTTTTACTTAGTCTAATTAAAAGTGTTACTAGTTTACTTATCAAGTGATAGAGTATAACTGTAGAGAGATTTAGAAAATTGAGCGACAATTATTCGAGATATTTGAGACTTTGTGGTATTTGACAAAGTTTCTCAACTCATAGAAGGAAAAGCATTTTTGTGTGGTGAGACTTCAAACTAGACGAGACCACATAGCCGCTCAAAGTGAGTAAAGTGCTATTACATAAACATTGTGAGTGTAGTGTATATGAACACTATAATGACTTCGAACATTTATGAAGAAGAAATAGTTAATGACTTTCAAGAATGTCAGTGATGACGTATTAAACCATTTCACGTCAAGGATATATCGATACAGAGTAGTGATTACAACAATGGAACAACGTTAGAGCAACAATGACAAGATCTATAACATCTAGAGAAACAGAATGTCGAGACAACAGGATGCGTTAAGTACAATTCCATCCAGGACATTTTAATGTATTTCCATGAACATTCATTCTCGACCATGGGCATATACAATCTTTCATTGACCAACCAAATGAACATTACCATCTACAATAGCAAACCGACGTTCAACTTTCGAGTTTGTTCCGTAACGATGAGGCTATACAGAATATATTGCTCTATAATAATGGAAGAACTTCTAGAGATGTCGGCGTTTGAAGAAGTTTTGACGGAGTGCAGAAGAGATTAGCCCTATGATAGTTCGAGATCTAATTCCAGTCCGGAGGACGCTGTTCGATACCAGATGGAAACGAGTATGCCGAGAAGGAATCCTTTCCATTCTCGAGGAAGCAGACCGTGTCCAAAGGAGGGGACTAGATTTGTTTTGAACCAATCATACCTGGATGACGAGGACGATCCAGTTGGGTATTTTCTAATGCCCGACAATGAACTTCAATTGCTACAAGATGAAGGTAGATGTTTTCCGTAATTATTCTTGTTTGAGTGTGTCAAGGGCATTTCGGAACAACATTTCTATACATTTTTGTCATGTACTCTACTTCGATGTTTAGTAAATTTGTATTCTTCGAATCTGTATAAGATGAAAGTCAGTTCATCATCTATACCTTTTTAAATATTTTAAGATTCAGTTTATGAACTGAAGTCAGTTGTTTGTGAAACTTAATTCCTTTGGGAATATATTTGGAGAAGTCAGTATTCTTCGATTTCGATTTTTATTCGAGACTTCAGACTTTTAGTCTAGAACATTCATTAAATTCATTTTATTTTAAATGAACTTGGGTGTTCTTTTTGTAAGAAGAAATATATATATTTAGGAGAGGAAATATCATGATTATTTGAAATTCACCTGAGAATGATATACAGTGTGGTCCACCAGCCCCTTATTTTTTTTGGAGGAAGGCAATCCAACTAACGCGTATATCACAGTCATCCTAAAAACATTAGTACCTGATCTTTACGTCCATTGTACAAATTTACCGTTGAGTACATCCTCGCGAATATAGTAGAAATCAATAGTCGCTGTGTTCTTTCAATGACCTCAAATATAATGCATGATTGAAACGATCAGAGCTCCGAGTAACACCTTCTTACGTTTGGACAGGAAGTGTCTACGAATAGATTCAATACGTGCCAGCAATACACCATGGTTCTCGGTAGCTATGGTGGCTAAATCAAGAATTGCTAGAGTATCGTCAACGAAGTCGCATTGTAGTAGGTTCGAACCTTGAACTAGTACATTTTTTAAAAAATGTCGTTTATTGTGGATGTATTATGGACGCATATCTAGCTGTTCGCAAGCCTCCGTGGCTTAGGCGGCAGTACGCCGGCCTCTCACACCTGGGTCCGTGGTTCAAATCCCGGTCACTCCTTGTGTGATCTGTGCTGGACAAAACGGAGGCAGACAGGTTTTTCTCCGGGTATTCCGGTTTTCCCTGTCAAAATTTCATTCCAGCAGCACTCTCCACTATCATTTCATTTCATCTCCAATTCATTTAATCATTGCCCCAGAGGAGTGCGTCAGGCATCGGCAGCCGGCTCAGTTCATATCCTCGCCGCTAGATGGGGGCTTCATTCATTCCATTCCTGACCCGGTCGGAGACTGGAAGCAGGCTGTGGATTTTCATTTTCATCTATCTGTTCCAACGAGTGATTTTTTATTTGGTTCTCAAAAGGACCGTACTTATCCGAAGGTACGCAGCCATATTGGACGACGACATAATGATCTGTAGAACGAAAACAAGGTATCCTGTATATTCAAGGTAGCAAGTGTTCGAAATTTTGACCACCTTTGTTTAAAGGAAATCTCCGACTCACTCAGACGACCCACATAACAAATAGATTTGTTATGTGGGTAGGCTCACGAATAAGTATATCAGATCGAAACTATAATTTCTTTCAACGGCGTCTGTGCGAAAATCGCTTGCTATATACTTACAGTAATAGCAAGGTTTGAAGGGGCGGAATTTCGAGGTCATCTGCCCCAAACATATAGTAAATACAGATAATTATAACATTATTGGTTTTACGTCCCTTTTAACTGCTCTGGCTTTTAGATACGCCGGGGTGCCGGAATTTTGCTCCGAAGGGGATCTTCAACTTGCCAGTAAATCAACTTACACGGCTCCCTCGCATTTGTGGACCCTCAAATGCCAGCTGACTGCGCCAGGATACGAACCTGCAACCTTGGGCACAGCAAGCGAGAACGTTGCCGCTGAGCCTCACAGCAAGGCAGTAATTACAGAACGTGTGATATTATTATTCTGGGATAAATATTGAACTATTAAAATTCTAATTATCACGAATAGAGTCGTCTTCGTTGCGTAGTGGTCAGCGTGATTAGCTGCCACCCCGGACGTCCTGGGTTCAATTCTTGACTCTGCCACGAAATTTGAAAAGTGATAGGAGGACTGGGACGGGGTCTACTCAGCCTCGGGTGGTCCAAATGAATAGAGGGGGTTCAATTCCCACCTCAGCCGTCCTCAAAGTGGTTTTCCGTGGTTTCCCACTTCGCCTTCGGGCAAATGCCGGGATGTTACCAACCGTACGGCCACGGCCGCCTCCTTCCCTCTTCCTTGCCTATCTCTCCCGATCTTCCCCTCCCTTCCCATCCCTCAAGAGGACCCTGTTCGCTTTGCAGGTGAGGCCGTCTGGGCGAGGTGCTGATACCACCTCCACAGTTGTATCCCCCAGACGAGAAGTTTCAAGCTCCAGGACACTGTCCGTAGAGGCGGTAATGATGGGATCCCTCGCTGAGTCCGTGGTAAAACCCAACCTGGAGAGTAAAATCCACTAAAAAAATAATAATTATAACGAATAGTATCCATCCATGGTTTTGAACAGTATTTAGGGAAAATAACCATTTAAATGAGACAAGAGAATGACTATCCCTATCGTCTTCGTAGATAATGTGAACAAAACCAATTTGAAATCTTGCTGTACGAGGTAGGGAGGGTATAGTAAAATAGGTGTAAAAATGTTTAAAAATCTGCCGTTGGATAGTCTTGAACCCGGGATCTTCGAAAGAGCGAGGGGGCGCAATAACACT
This sequence comes from Meconema thalassinum, assembly GCA_946902985.2. Classification (NCBI taxonomy): domain Eukaryota; kingdom Metazoa; phylum Arthropoda; class Insecta; order Orthoptera; family Tettigoniidae; genus Meconema; species Meconema thalassinum. The sequence goes on along the minus strand of OX336388.2, from coordinate 1,080,967,100 downwards.
TGCACACATTTCCAACACACTCTGGAGGTTTTTTTTGCGCTTCTTATTAACGTGTATGGTAACACATTCAAATATTACAGTTAGATCTTAAATATTGATTGGAATGCATTCATTCAGTACCTGGCATGTTTTCTAACTTACTTAAACCAAGTTTCGCGACCGCTTTGCGTTAATAAGGCGAATTAACTGCAAATAATGCCCTCAAACGACAACCCTTCGGTTTTATTTCATACAACTTAGCGTACAAAATGCTAGCGTGTGATACACTTCGGTCATACAAGCAGGTGTAGTCTACTGACGAAGAGAACAGAATCATACAGGATTTTTTACCAGGATCACAGCAGCTTCCTTGCCAGCGAGTGTCATGTGATACGGGCCTAAAGATATGCTAAGACTGTTTGTTATAATTTAATAACAAAACAAGATGTTCGGTAAAGAACGTATAGCCTACTTTCTCCTAAATGCATGGGTATTGTTATAACTCTTTGACATTTTCAAGGAGTATAATTGAATGTTGGTTGTAGTAGCTTCTTGAAATACAACGTGCTATACGGATATTATACAAGAATATGAGGTGCCCTTTGCTAGTGCTACCTCTGTACAAAATTTCATTCAATTCGGTTTCGTGTTTGAATTGATATGGGAAATCGATTTGCACACATACATGGCCTCTATCTGCAAACTATTGGGCTGATGACGTTGTAGTTCAGTCAAAAGATGCTTCCCACAAAAAGGTATGTTGTTGAAACATTTGGTAGAGATCAAATGATTAGGTTGGTCTTAATTTGATTTAAGCTTTTAACATTTGGGTGGCCGTCATTCCGTTTCCATCAAGATGGCGGCGATATAAAACATGACACTGAGGTGGCCTTTGCTAGTGCTATCTCTGTACCAAACTTCGTTCCATTCGGTTTCACCGTGGTTGAAAATATAGGGGGAATCGATTTGCACACATACATGGCCGCCATCCGCACATTATTGGCCTGATGACCTTGTAGTTTGGTCAAAAGATTCTCAATACATAAAGGTATGTTGTTGCAAAATTGGTAGAGATCATATTACTAGGTTGGTCGTAATTTGATTCAAGCTTTTAACATTAGGGTGGCCGTCATTAGGTTTCCGTCAAGATGGCGGCGATATAAAACATGGCACTGGAGTGCCCTTTGCTAGTGCTACCTCTGTACCAAATTTCGTTGAATTCGGTTTCACCGTGTTTGAATTGATAGGGGGAATCAATTTGCACACATACATGGCCGCCATCTGCAAACTAATGAGCTGACGACCTTATAGTTTAGGCAAACGACGCTCGCCACATAAGTATATGTTGTTGCAAAATTTGGTAGAGATCGGATGATTCGGTTAGTCGTAATTTGAATTAAGCTTTGAACATTTGGGTGGCCACCATTACGTTTCCGTCAAGATGGTGGCGATATAAAACATGACACTGAGGTGTTCTGCGCTAGTGCTACCTCTGTAAAAATATTCATTAAATTCAGTTTCACCGTGTTTGAATTGATATGGGGAAACTATTTGTACTCATACATGGCCGCTATCTGCAAACTATTGGCCTGATGACCTTTTAATTCAGTCAAAAGATGCTTCCCACAAAAAGGTATGTTGTTGCAAAATTTGGTACAGATCAGATTATTAGGTTGGTCGTAATTTATTCAAGCTTTTAACAATTAGGAGGCCGCCATTACGTTTTCGTCAAGATGGTGGCGATATAAAACATGACACTGAGGTGTCCTTTGCTAGTGCTACCTCTGTACCAAATATCGTTCAATTCGGTTTCACCGTGTTTGAATTGATAGGGGGAATCGATTGGCACACATACATGGCTGTCATCTGCAAACTATTGGGCTGATTACCTTGTAGTTTAGTCAAAAGACGCTCGCTATATAAATATATGTTGTTGCAAAATTTGGTAGAGATCGGATGAATAGATTATTCGTAATTTGAGTTAAGCTTTGAACATTTGGGTGGCCGCCATTATGTTTCTGTCAAGATGGTGGCGATAAAAAACATTACACTGAGGTGCCCTTTGCTGGTTCTACCCCTGTACCAAATTTCGTTCAATTAGGTTTCACCGTGTTCGAATTGATAGTGGTGGGGGGGGAGACATTCAGAGTACACACACTCACACACACACACACAGACAGACACACTAGTTTTGGCCCTGTGTAGATCTCATAAGTCTACTTTCATTTTTTGCAAAAATTGAAAGTAGGCTAATAATAACATGGGAAATTCTAAAGAATACATATACTTCGATGCAAGCACTGGCGATCAGAATATCCTTCGATATGTTGTTGTTTAGTTTCATTTGAGGGGCTAGAACATCGCGGTCATTTAGCCCCGTTTACTTGGGTATGTGTGTGTGTGTAGAATTTGTCTGATAACCTGAGTTATTGCGAGCTTGTAATGATGTGTGTATTTGCAATTAAGTATTGGGAAGGAGGCGTGGCCTTAAGATAGAATCCGTCCCGGAATTTGGCCTGAGTAGAAGTGAGAAACCACGGAAAACCACTTCCAGGGTGGCTGAGGTGGGAAATGAACCCACCTCTTCACAGATTTGCTTCACGAGTCTGAGTGTACCCATTTTCAGCCCTCAGACAGGTATTACATTTCTTGGCAGAGCTGGGAATCGAACCTGGACCTCCGGAGCGACACTTCGATATGTTATGTTAATATTCATGCCAGTTTTTAATTTTCTGCCATTACAGGTCACGTGGCATAACGTACCAATTCGATCGTATTCTCTTTATAAATCAGCAAAACGCAACGTACTCTTCACAAAAATACGTCGTAAAGCAATAAATGTGGCAATGTAGATACATCCCTACTAAAATGGAATGTGGGCTTTCGTTCAAAAATATGCCTACCACTGCAATCGAAGCAGCCATCTACTCGCTCGAACCACCACGTACGGTCAGGCTTTAACGCTCTCAGCCACCAACACATGGCAGATACTGCCCGCTAAACGTGCTGTAGTTACTGTGACCGTCCCACCTCAAACGTTTAAGTCCATGTTAAAGTCTTAAATCATGGTTTATGGTGTTGATTTAACTTTCTTCTATTACAGATCACGTGGCGTAAGCTATTAATTCCATCGTATTACGTGTATGTGTGTTATTTCAAGGAGCAATAAGTCATATGTTAGTAGAATGGGCCGTAGTAATTGGCGGGGAAAAGTTTACGGTCGGTTTTTCTTTGCTAGACCCATGACCCAATTTCATTGCTGTCACGTAATCAGAGCGCAGAGCAATATCGACCATCGGGAGAAATGCAAAGTTAGTTGGGTTTCATAAAACTAAATAATAAGGGGCTGGTGGACCACACTGTATACACATTAAAGAATATTTAGCGCCATATGCGAGTAGTTATATGTGTTAGAATGCACATCTCCATGGCAGAAGGCTATTACAAAGCATGTGTGAAGAACGAAAGAAGATCCGTTAAATTATTTGTAATTAGACACAGCTATTACGATTAATATCGATACGTGACGTCATAGAGGAGGGGGGTAACATGCGTCTTTCTCAAACGAGCAAGCATGGAGAATGACAACTCTGTGTTCTGACAGCGTGCAGTAACAATATCTACACATGGTGAAGTGAAAAAGAAAATTACGGGAGTTATAAAGCGTGCGAGTGTACCGCAGTGTGTGAACAAGATCTCATAGCATTCAGTATGCGATAGAAACGTGTATAATGGGAGTCAGACATTATATCAAACGTACAATATGTCTATATCTGTGGTCGTGCATTCTCTGTCACTAGCGGGTGGCGCGGAAAGATATGTTCATGCTCCCAGCGGCCATTCCGTGTGAATTGTATCGAAACACAGGAGTGTTTAAAACTTCATGGGACCACAGCCCAAAGTTAACCAAACATTTGAAGTGTGTAATACTTCTCAAAACGGCGTATTCTCAAGCAAAGCTTCGGAGGGAACGAATATAATGAGTTCTGTATCTGATGGGAATGCTGCATTAATGAAGCGCTAGGGAGAGCACCGTACAACCACGTTCATTTGCTATGAAATTTACAAACGAATTCCGTACTGCAATGGATCGCGCGGACATTTGTGAATATAGCCCCGTTTATTCTCGTTATGGAACTATTCTATGGTTGTACAAGTTCACTTTCACAATGTAACGGGCTGATAAACTGTTTCCGGTTGGGCCATATATATTCTAACGCGTGCGGGAAATTATCGCCAGGCCATGTTGGGACATTTCGACCGGTGAGATGTTGTTCGAGCCTGAGAAGACCGAGGGTTCGGGCAGTGGTGATCGAGTTGGAGTCTTCCATGCCATGTGTTAGTCTGGAGACTACCATGGCCAACGATATCCTTTTCTTACCCTCTTCTAGAATCGACGAAAAGGTACTGGAGCTTCAGTTCGTTGCTGTAGTGTAGCTAGGGCAGTTGAAACAACCACAAATTTCTATATTTTGATTTTTGTAGCTTAAGTGGTTGAGTAGAGGACACAGGTTCGATGTCTATTTCTGAGCTAACCTTCTATTAAACCAGGATTTTGACTTAGTTAAATGAGTGCACCCTTTTAGTAATTTTGGATTGATAAATTTAAATTTCAATAATCTTTTATAGTATTTAAAGTGATATGCATATTCTCATTGATAAATTTAAATTTCAGTAATCTTTTATAGTATTTAAAGTGATATGCATATTCTCATTGTCGTGAAAACCGTAAGGGGAATATCTCCAGATTTTTGTGTACGAATATTTTAGAAACATATTTTTCCAGCAGTGTTGAGAACTCTGACTGATTTTTCTATTTCTAGTGCACGTTTCTTTAGCACTTACGTTTGAATTAACTTATTCTCAGAGGAGAATCTTTACTTGTCTAATTAGGATCTCATCGATATTAGGAAGTTTTCGGATCCAGTTATTCTGAAAGCCACTTTGATTATTTTTGATTATTTTTCTCAATTATTAACATATTTAACTTGCCTTGAGCATGATTTTCGAGACGGAATTTCCTAATGAATCAATAGTCGCTTAACCTCTGTAGTTAAACTAGATTCATGGTGTAGGAATTATCCATCGACATTTTCAGGTTCAGTGAATTCAGCGAATATATTGCTTTGAGGAAGGATCAATCCTAATATTTATATAACCTCATTTTGAGTGGTTTTGATAATTATAATATTTTTCTCTTATGGAGTTAACACTGGATGAAATTTATATTATTGACATTGGTGCAATAGTTTTCTATATTAAGAAGGTATTTGAAAAACATCCAAGTTTGCGAAGAAATCCCAAGGAAGACTTACTATAAGTCATACGTATTAGTGACGATGAATATTGTAACACATTAATGTAAGGCAAGTTTCTAAATTATGTGGGATATTTCTGGAATCCACAATAATTTCAATAACGTACTACAGAGTTAAATTCGTTTTTTAAGCACGAGTATAGGCATTTCTAATAAACAGCTGATTTGTGTAACAGTGGATTAAAGCAGTAAGACACCAATTATGGGTGCATATAAGTATTTAAGGTATCAGGCATGTATTGTGAATAATGCCCATGATAATAAGCATTTTGGATATTGTGCTTTGCGAAGCAATTTTTCTTGTCGAAGATTGAGCCATGTGTGCCAATCAAGAATAGACTGAAAGAAGTCTCACCCCCAGATGGGTGTTGTATGTAACCTAGTGTGGTTATTATAATATGTCCTAGGTGACATAATCGCTGTTAATATATTTGAAGTAAGACCTGCGTAAAGGTTATTATTTTCTCTAAGCACTATTTTTGACACAATTGAGTGGATATTCAGTCCAATATTTCCAGTAAATTATGATATACTATGCCATAGCATATATGTATAACAAATATGATCAAGGCTGTGTGATTGCCCCTACATTGTTTTCTCTGTACGTTGCCACTCTCATGCAGTTAGTCAAAGATGCTCTTCCTACAGGCATACAGATAACATACAGGATGGATGGGAAGATCTTTAATTTGAGCCGTCTAAAGGCAAGGACTCGAACATCTCCTGCTGCATTGGTTGAGTTACAGTACGCTGATGATAATGCAGTAGTAGCTCACTGAGAGGACGAACTTAGGAAAATCCTGAATGCTTTTTCTTCAGCATACAAAAAGATTGGGCTGAAACTTAACACCAGTAAATCCCAAGTCCTCTACCAACCAGCCCCTGGACAAGGACAAAGAAACATCAATGTCACCATCGATGGAGCGAAGCTTCAAGAAGTTAACACCTTTCCTTATCTTGGCAGCACCCTGTCATCAAGTGCAAATATAGATTCCAAAATCCAACACAGGATTAACCGTGCTGGGGCATCCTTTGCAAGATTAAAGTCTAGAGTTTTTGACAACCATGATATCAATGCTGCAACGAAGATCCTTGTGTACAACTCAGTTGTAGTTCCCACCTTACTTTATGGATCTGAATCCTGGACATGCTACAGACGTCATTTTAAAAAGCTGGAGCAATATCACCAGCGATGTTTGAGGAGAATTCTTCGTGTGACATGGCAAGACAAACGCACAAACACCAGCATTCTCGAAGAAGCACAGACTACCAGTGTTGAAGCCATGCTTTTAAAACGTCAGCTGCGATGGACACGACACGTAATCCGCATGCCCAATAATCGCATTCCCAAGCAAGTGTTTTGCTCTGAACTGAGGGCAAGCGCTGTGTGGGAGGTCCGAGGAAGCGATTCAAAGACGTACTAAAGGCTAATATGCAATTGTGCCATATTTATATCAACAACTGGAAGACTTTAGCTCTTGATCGCTCATCCTGTAGATCAATTGTTCATCGTGGTGCGTTACTTTTTGAAGAAAATCGCCGACGTATGATAGAAGATCGGAGGCAGTGCAGAAAGAACAGAGTGTTCATTAGAAGACAGGGAAACCTGGACCTGATACTACCTGTCATCACTGCGGAAAACTGTGTGTCTCCCGAAATGGGCTTTTTAGTCACCTCCGGACTCATCGATGAAGAGTCATTCGGCATTGGAAGGCCAACCTACTCGAGACGAGTGTTTGCTATCATCATCATGATCAATAACTACTTAATGCCGAATCAATGATAACCATTTTGCTTAACTTAATCGTTCGGCAGAATAACACTGGAATAATAAGAAATAAAACGATTAAATGAATTTAAACAGAAGTGAATGTCGTGATAACAGGTCAGTGCAGAGAATAATCGAAATGTTTCTAAAATTATGTATAAATTATATATTCTATAAATATGCCATAATAATTTCATCGTTGATTAATATGATACAGTCATGGCGATATTTAAGCTTAAAATTACTCCAATAGTTGCATATGCATTGGAAAATATATGGGAACACCTGGCAAAGAATGACCAGATGAAAATGGAAAGAGTGAATGCAGTATACTTTAAAAAGTTACTCAATCTTTCGAAGTACACATTCTCTCGCCTTGTGTATGTATTGGCCAAAGAGCAATTTTATATCGAAGATTTAAGAAATCAATGGATGCTGCCCGCCACTGGAGCTTATGATGTTTTACTGAGTGAACTTCGTGACAAGAGGAAATATATTTGGAGTGACTTCTACTGTACAGATGCCATGACGACTTGTGAGTGGATGAACTCAAATTATCAACTGTGTCATATGCTGACACGAATGGCAGTGCATGGTTTTCACTATGAAGTTTGCACAGAAAAGAAGTATCATCAGCCAAACTTAAACTGCGTGTGTATTTTATGTAAGAGATCATGTGAGAGATATCATGTATTAACATGCAGTGAACGTCAGATGTCTCTTACAAAATTTTGTGCCGAATGAGCATGTATGGTATTCCTATTATTATGGCCATTGGCTGAAATAAAATTTATTATTATAATACTATTTGAAATGTGATTCAAGATTATTCACATTTATCGTGATATTTAGCAAGGTGAATTAAGTGAATCGAAGTGAATCCAACATTTTTTATTCTGTCTATGGGATCGAAATTTATTATAAATTTACTGTTGAAGAAACTGAAGGTCAGTTTCAATTATGGATAATCCATTTTGGAATTAATTCATATATCCCATGTCTGGAAGGCAATCCAGGATATTTATTCTAAAATTTTGATTGGTCGTTTTAATGACAATTTTAATATTTTCTTGTCATGTTTATTCTATCAAAAAACTTATTTTTCAATTGATTTTAATTATTGCGGGATGCTTTATAGAGGTGATGGAAGATCGTATTAAGAAGGCCATCGCTAGGTATTTTATGGTATACCACACCTTTGAGATTTTTCTTCTTCTAGAAGGACTCTCGTGTTTTGAGATAGTTTCTTTCTTTGAGCCTTGGTCATTCTTAATACAACCTGTTAGGAATTCCAGTGACGCTATTATCCCTTTATTTGTTGGTAGAACTTGGGGGTTTTTCTAGCCGGGGATTTTCAGGTTCTACGATCCAACTGTCATCGAGGGATTTCAACAGGTATTGGTAGGTAATACGGGTACAGTACCATCCTGGCATTTTCCTGAAGTACAAGGGGCACACCACAGCAAACCACCTCAAGGATAACCGAACCGCTGTGTCTTTAGCTCTTTCATCAACAATAATAACAAATGAAAAACAAAATGTTCAGTAAAGCACATGTAGCCTAATTTTTCTTAAACATATGGGTATAGTTATAGCTCTTCGTCCTCATCAAGGAATATAATTAAATGCTCCTGTGATGAACGTTAAGAGTTGTACCCTATATAAAACTCCTCGTTTACGAAGTTTCGTTGTGATTTGGCCTTTGCATCCAGAGGAATTAATTAGAACATTAGAAAAGTATCTTCTATTTTGCGCCTTCTACAGAGAAAACCTTTTATGTAAGATTACAATATTTGCTGTGTTTTGTCATTGTAACTGATAAATAGTGGATTGCCGATATTAATATCTTCTATACAGTATTTGTTTGACAATTTGAAAACGATTGGAATAAAGTACAGGGATAGGAGGGTGCTCTATAATCTATACAGAAACCAGACAGCAGTTATTCGAGCGGAAGGGCATGAGAGAGAAGCTGGTATTCAGAAAGGTATAAGGCAAGTCTGCAACTTATCACCCATACTTTTCAATCTCTTCAATGAACAAGCAATGAAGGAAATTGAAGTAAAATTCAAAGTGGGAGTAAAGGTCCAAGGAGAAATAATTTCAACTCTGAGATTTGCTGATGACATCGTCATCTTAGCCGACAGGCCAGAGGATTTGAATGAGTTTTTAAATGGTATGGATTCTGTCTTCGGGAAAGAATTCATGATGAAAATTAATAAATGTAAAACAAAAACAAGATGTTCAGTAAAGAACATATAGCCTACTTTCTCCTAAATGCATGCGTATAGTTACAACTCTTTGTCCTTTTCAAGGAGTATAATTGAATGTTGTTTGCAGTAGCTTGTTAAAATACAACGTGCTATACGGATGTTATACGTTGATTGATTGAATCCTCACCTGAATTATATACACACACACAAACTAATACAGCCCTCACAATAACACAGGTTATCAGATAATATTCAAAACTCACCCAAGTACACGGGGCTAAATGACCATGATGTCCATGCATCTGAAATGAAACAATAACAACAGGAGCTTCTTACCCAAATCCTTCCTCGTATAAAAGTACACACACTAGTAAGCCTACAGACATCACAGTGACACAGGTTAACAGACAACTTCTACACACACCCAAGTATACGGGGTTAAAAGATCATGATGCCGCAAAATCCCTAAAGAATCAACCACAAAATCGACGAAAACAATAGACTCTACCGTGATCAAGGACAACGCATTTTAATCGATGTAGTCGGGTGTTGTAATGTGTGGTGTTATAAGTATATATATAATATTTTCAATCGCAAATACACACTATATATGCTTAAGGCGACACTCCGGAGATAAAAGTCGATATTTTGTTCAATTTGGTGAATTTTTTTAATGACTGAAATTGAAAGGATAGGGTTTCTTCTTTCTTGTCACAAAGTTATTCCGTTGAATTCAAACAATTTGTCACCTTAATAATGCTTTGTTTGTCAGTCGGCACACAGCAGAAATGGGTGTGGCATCTGCTGAACTACTTGGTTAGATTATTTATGATGTCATTGTCATGTTTTCATTCAATCAAATCAATAAAATATCCCTGTTCTTTGCAATTACGCATCCCGGGGATGGGCCAACAGCCGCCCCCCACCCCTCTCCTCCCCCTCCCGCATATATTTCTACAGAATCGAGCTGTAAGATCTACCATGTTTCTGAATAAATTTATAAAGCCTGCAAAGGACTAATATTTCAGTACTTGACTCTACTGTCATTGAGCAACATTGTATGCTTGTATTGGTATTCCTGATGTCACTACAATAATGGCGATAACTATAGTTTTGTTATTCTTGTATGTTTCTTCTTTCTTGTGAGTTCTGTGGCGGTAGCCAGTCTGTTTACTTTTGTGAAGTTCGCGCGCAAGTAACCTCTTGAAGTTGTGTATCAAGATACTAGACAAGCTTCCAGAATTACCAATATTCGTACAGAAGCTGCTAAGAAACAAAGGTAGGAAAAACATACGGTACTGGTGACTTCTAGGTAATGGATCAGGAAGATAAACTCACTTGAACTTTGCTTTAATTTTCCCGCCAATAGTAATGTTAAATTTAAATCCTATTTTTCTCCCATAATATTCTGCCAAATGTAACAAAATGTGTATAGTATATGTATCACAGCTGTATTAGGAAATCTGCGTATGGAATTCTTGATTGCAGAATTCTTCCCAGTAGTAGGGATGTAAAAGTGCAAAATTTTTGACCAAAAAAATACACAAATTTAGTACTTGTATTTGTATAAATTATTTACAGAAAAATCGATACGTAGTGTTTTGTAAAGAAGTATTATCTACCTAATTCCAAATTTCCATTAACAAGTCATTTGAAATCTATGAAAAAAAAAAATGGAATTAAAAATTCCAAAAATAAAAAATAAAATCAAATATTTTGGAAAAACTATTAATTGTATATGAAACAAATGTTTGTGATACCTCTACTTTTGTTTGGGTGACATTCCCACAAGGTTTCGTGAAAATCCATGCATTAGGTAGGAAGATAACGTCACTTGAACTTTGCTTTAATTTTCCCGCCAATTGTAATTTTACATTTAAAACCCATTTTTCTCCCACAATATTCTGCCAAATGTAACAAAATTTGTATGGTATATGTATCACAGCTATATTAGGAAACCTGCGTATGGAATTCTTGATTGCAGAATTTTTCCCAGTAGTAGGGATTTAAAAGTCCAAACTTTTTGAACAAAAAAATTACACAAATTTAGTACTATAATATCTCATTACATAAATTATTTACAGAAAAATCGCTACGTAGTGTTTTTTAAAGAAGTATTATCTACCTAATTCCAAATTTCCATTAACATGACATTTGAAATCTATGAAAAAAATGGAATTAAAAATTCCAAAAATAAAAAAAATAAAAATATTTTGGAAAAACTGTTACTTGTATATGAAACAAATGTTTGTGATATCTCTACTTTTGTTTGGGTGACATTCCCACAAAGTTTCGTGAAAATCCATGCATTAGGTAAAAATATCTGTTTATCTCAGGAGTGTCGCCTTAACATGATAACGTGTGAGTAGTTATAAATCAATAAAAAAACAAGTAAAAATAATTGAATCAGTCGGGATTTGAACCTGGGACCTCCAAGTTACGAGTCAGAGACGCTACCATTACGCTAAATACCATCAATGCTAACATTGCGTTAATACCAGCTCTAGTATAACTGCCTGGATTTTGTTTTTGTTTTGCAATGAACGATTTCATTAGCGATTTCTGCAGTTATTATAAACCATTTGATACTAAATATGTATAAGTTTGTTCAGTACTTTCCTAAAAGGATATAAACTTACAAAGTTACGGAAATATATGGATTTACGAGCAAAAATAGCCGCCATTTTGACAACGGGACGGCACGGAAAAGCACGATACGGCACGATCAACCTGAACTACTAGTCACTACTGCGGAATAATATTCTATTTTAAAATGCTAATATCCTACCGGTCACCTCCTTGAGGACAGTTTAAACCTCCCTATGTACGATAGAAAGAGAGTTGGGTGAAGACCAGTTTGGCTTCAGGAGAAACGTAGGTACAAGGGAAGCTATACTAAGTCTTAGGCTGATTTTGGAAGCTAGAATAAGGAAGGATAAGAGAACGTTGATGGCATTTGTAGACTTAGAAAAGGCGTTTGATAACGTTAATTGGAGTAAGTTGCTTGATATTTTGAAGACGATTGGAATAAAGTACAGCCATAGGAGGGTGCTCTACAATCTATACAGAAACCAGACAGCAGTTATTCGAACCGAAGGACATGCGAGAGAAGCTGGTATTCAGAAAGGTGTAAGGCAAGGCTGCAAGTTATCACCAATACTTTTCAAAGCACGAGGAGGTATGTGATCGAGCTTTTAAAACATAGAATGAGGCTGTTTTTAAGGGAACGGATTTAAATGAATTTGTTAGCAGACAGTTTAAGAAATTAATCTTGGAATTACATGAAACAGAAATCAAAGGCAGTGGCTGGTCTCTGATGGGTGTAGATGATTTGCGGGTTGGAATAAACAAGTATGACCTACTAAGAGGAAGTACATACCTACGTCTCTCTGAAGAAATTAGCGCTAGGAAAGCATATATGAACGTTAAAAATAATGATGACAGGTACTTATTCTATGCAATGCTGTCAAAATTTGTTGAAAAGATCGCTGATTGTGTTTACAGTTACAGAGGTTTGGAAGATAAATATGAATTTTTGGATATTAAATTCCCCATGGCTATTCATTCTATTAAATTTTTGAAAAGAAGAATAATATTTCTGTAAACGTTTTTTGCACTGGGCACACCTGTTGGAAAGAGTAGTATCGTACTGGATTCGTTTCATGCAGAGTCGAGCATGAATTCGAACGCTAATTCGAAACTGTATTACGAGTACCCGACATATTGCCAACGAATTAGCCTACGAGGAAACACTGTTTTAGTGTTGTTCACTGTTAGTATTTATGTAGGTGGGGCCAATTTTTGTGTGTTCAAAACTGTGCTGGACTAATATCCAATCTCACAGATAGTAGCCTACGTGCTGGACATATTCCTAACCCGAATATTGAGAAGAGCATATCTTCATCCAGAGGATTTATTTTAGCTCTAATGTTGGAAAATATGGCAAGCAATGTTCGTCAGTGTACTGCGCTAATATCAGTTGAATGCTAGCAAAGTTGTCGTGTACAGTTATACTTGTAACACAGACTTATTTCGGAACGGTAAATGACCGGGTGACAATAGTCAACTACAGCAGTTCTAGATTACGTGTTTTTTTTATGGCACAAGCCATAGTGTTAATGGATACCGCACAGGAATTCATCGTAGTGAATCGTCGGGATGAACTTTTGAATAATACTGCCATGAACCGAAACGTCATTATGGAGTTTTAAATCATATTTGGTGGTGCGATGGAGGCCGATGTTTGGAACTTTTGATCGTGACGAGGAACCGATGGAGACATGTGTGTTACCGCACACTTGTGTTCGAGCAGGCAGCATGGCGAGGACGTGGCGTGCTACAGCCATTGGATTCATCGTTGCGGACCATTATCAAGGGAAGTGAACAACATCTTTACTATCTAGTAATTAGTACACGTGGTTTGTAGACTGTAGACTATTTCATTCAACCATTTTAGGAATCATCGTTTGATGCCAGCATTTATTTTTGAATTATGCAAGAGCATAATGACTGGAGCCTTCTTATGGATTTCTAGGCTATATTTGTGTGTTTCAAGAAGACTAGCATATCCACGGTACGGTTTATCGTTGGATGGTGACATACTTTCAAGGCATCCACGCTTCTATAGTTAGCTAGTAATTTTTCATTGATTTTCTGGGTGTACAGTCTTGTACATAATATTTTTTCTTTGTCGCATTTTTGATCGAAGGCTATCTTTGTTGGATAGTTGCTTGCGATGATAATTGCGTTAATTAATGATTCTTGGGAGTTGATCTTAGCAGTGGCGTACCAAGGGTACTTGGCGCCCGGGGCCAACTAGATGGTAGTCGCCCCGTAACATTAGAAGTTTCAAGGATCAATAAGTTTAATTTAAACATAGTTTAATATTCATAAATATGTATTTTAATTAGTAGTACCGGTATGCTACTTTAACACATTATAAAGAGAAAAATATGAATAAAATAAAACTGTAATTATTGAAAGGTTGGTTTGTTTGAAAAATAATAGAAAATAAAAATAGAGAGAAAAGAAGTTTCAGAGCCATAACAAAAATTTAAAAATGTGCCTTCCTACCCTTGATGGATGGATAATAGAGTTGAAGTCTATAGTAGCAGCCACATCACGTTCAATTGATAAAATTGCTAAATTATTTACGGTAGTCTTTCTTGCGTCATTGTGGATCTTAAGAAATGTTTAATAAGCATCAGCTTACTAAAAGATTGTTCACAAGATGCCACAGACACTGGAATCGTTAAAAGTAGTTTGAAAGCGATGATCAAGTTACTGTATGCCTCTAACCCCAAACAAGACCTAAATATAACAAAATATCTTTGGGTTTCAAGTCGATCATTTCATTATTTTTCGTTGATCTTCGTAATAAAACTATGACATCTTTAGTATCTTCAAAGAGATCTTCTACGTTCAAATCTTCAGGGTACTTCTCTGCAAGTTCGAAACATTTCCTCTTGAGAGTGTTCAAAACGTTTTCATTTGGGGTATCGTTATGAATGTATCCATCTAAATAACAGGGGAAGCCAAAACTTTCATCCAATTCCTTGATATTGGCGAACCGTTCACTTAACTCACGAATAAGTTTATCTAAGATATCTAGTGTGCTCCGCTTTACTTCAAGATCATTTTCCGCTTCACTCTGTCTTCGTTCCGTGGGTTCTCCCCATTCCTCACACTTCTTAGTAGCTTTTGGTATAACATGAACTGGAACGGTTTCTCTCCACATATTAAGCTGATCTTGGAAAGCTTGTAGACTAGTTATTACATAAGTGAACGAAATGCCTTCGATTTGAAAAAAATTCTGTGTTCGGTCAAATTTTGGAAGTACCTCAGCCCAGAAAAATAGCATAGTTGCAAAGTCAAATCTTTCTATTTCATATTAACAGCGATACACTCTGTCTAGTATCGACGGTTTCAGTTGCAGTTTCTCTCAATTTTTCTAGAGCATGAAGCACTCCATCTAACTGAGGTGATAAGGCGTTCACGGCTTCTGCTTTAGAACTCCATCTTGTATCTGAGTAGCCCTTGACCAATAAGCTGACATGCTCCTTGAGGACACTCCATCTGTGAGTCGAACTAGAGAAAAATGCATACACTTGTTGAACTGTTCCAAAAATTTGCACTTGATTCCAAGAGTTGGATTGAGAGATTTGAATCATACCATCAAGATCATCGTGTTTAGCCAATTTATTAGCTACTGTAATATTTGATTAATTAATATCAAGGCTTACGTTGATACTGTCAAATTCACTTTCTTTCTGAGTTTCATTGTTTTCAGACTTCAGTGATCCTTTTATGAAAGCTGTCATAAACGATTTCGAACTATCGAGTGCTTTGGTACGTTCAGAGGCGGTTCTAGCCCTGGGCCGGGGGGCCCGGCCCCCCCCAGTTTTAGTGAAATAATTATTTTTAAATTCCTTGGTTACTAAATAAATTGATAATTTACAGATATAATTTATCTGATATAAAACAAACTAATGCATTTAATTAAGTTAATTTTTCTTTCAATTTCAAGATTTATTTATTTGATTATATATAATTTAAACAAACAATTGAAATCGTGTATAAATATAATATTTTTTAAATTCGTAGTGCATACACCAAGAGTATTAAACTCTTTTCCCAACTTTATGACAGGCAAGTTCAGAAGTTTCCAATGTCGACAAACCTCCATGCGATACAAGTGCATCGATATCTCCCCAACTCTGTGACAAAAATGTGAGTGCAACTGTTTCTAATATAGACGAACCAGTATCATTTTATATCAGTGCATCGATCTATGATGGTCCATGCCAACCACGCAAATCAGTTTATAAACAAACGTTACTATACATTAAGAACAGAAGTTTTAACAGTAAATGGTTTGATAGGTATACATTTATCGAATACTCTGAGATTAAAGATGCTGTTTTCTATGTCGTCATTTCGCTCAATCTGATTCAAGCAATGCTGAACATGTTTTCACTAAATCTGGATTTTGCAATTGGAAAAGAATATGAGAAAAACGTGCAAAGCATGCTGATAGTGAATGTCATAAATCTTCAATAGTAAAGTGAAACAGTTTTCTGGAAAGTGAACGTAGCGGCACAGTGATTTTGAAGCTAAGCGTGAAACCTCTGGTTATATTGCGTAACCGCTCAGCTGTGGCAACAATGGCCCGAGTCGCATTACTTTTTGCTCGGCAAGACATTGGACTTAGAGGCCATCGCCAAACAGTTTCAGATGATGATAGTGTTAATAATAAAGGGAATTTTGATGAAATTTTAAATGTAATTAAACTAGAAAGTGAAAGCACAAGGGAGAATGTAAACAGTCTACCAAAGAATGCAACTTACCCATCTAATGATTCTCAAAATGAATTTCTTGATATCTCAGCTAATATAATAGTTATTTTTTATTTATTATTTAGCGCATGATGCTTCATGACAATCGTTTGAATTAATATAGTGAATGTCATAAATCTTCAATAGTAAAGTGAAACAGTTTTCTGGAAAGTGAACGTAGCGGCACAGTGATTTTGAAGCTAAGCGTGAAACCTCTGGTTATATTGCGTAATAGTTGAACATATTGGAGGAGAGACGAAGAAATATAACAATGGTTATGTTTCCTTAATCCTGGATGAAGCTAGAGTTGTTAGTAAAGTGGAACAGATGTCAGTATGTGTCAGATATGTAGGACAAAATTCTATAGAAGAGCGTTTCATTGGTTTAATACATTTGTCTCGAGCAAATGCAGAAAGTATAGCTAATTCAGCTTTAGAGTATCTTGTTTCAGTGGATTTCGATCCATGTAAGTGCATTGGACAAGCATATGATGGAGCCGCTGTTATGTCAGGGAAGATAAACGGTGTGCAACGTTTATTGCGACAAAAGGTCAATAACCCGTGTGTTTACGTGCATTGTTATGCACATCACTTAAATTTAGATTTGGTGGACGTTTCAAAGCCAGTTTGAAGACGTGGTAGGGGACATCTTTTATTTACTGGTAGCAATTTATGCTTTTCAGTCTGTATCTACTGAAAGACACCAAAAGTTTGTTGAGATACAGATTGATCTTCATCCAGGAGAACGTGTTTTAGAGATACCTATTCAAAGTGACACGCGATGGGTATGTAAATATAGAGGAGTAATGTATTTTCAGAAACGTTTTGCTTCAGTTAAAGCAGCTCTAGAGTATTTTTCAAAGTCAGCTAACAAGAAAGAGGGAGCAGAAGCAAAAGGTTTGTGGAAACAGCTTCGTAAAGTGAAGGTGATGTTTGTGTTACAAATCTTTTCTGATATTCTCGAGCTTGCCAATGGAGCCTCTATGTTCTTACAACAAAAACATGTGGACTTTGTAGGGGCACATAGATTGATCTATGGTCTTGTAAAATCGTTGCAAGAAAAACGAAATGATGGTTATTTTAAGGAACTATGGGCGGTTACATGTTACTCTGTTCAGTCGTTAGGCGTGAAAGTTTATAAACAATCTAGAGTCTCAAGTATTCCAAAGAACTTTTCAGACTACGTTTAATTAATGCCAGTCTCTGCGGAGAAAGAAGAGGAAAATGTCACATTATCAGAGACATATAAAATAAATCTTTTTGAAATATTAGACAACATGGTAGAAGAGTTACTGCGTAGATTTACTGAAAATGATTTTGTGTGCAATGCAATGGATGCCTGTAACCCAAGAGGTGAAACCTTTTTAAATTTTGAATATATATATTCTCACGTTCTGTGAAAAGTATAAACTAATCTTCACAGACCGTAAGGTGCTACAGACTGAAATCAGTTTAGCTAAGAATGTATTTAGAGGCAAATATCCAAACACTTCCTCATTCTTTTTTTCTGAACTTCTGGAAATGGAAGTTGCTTTTCCACAGCTACTATTATTTTTCAAGTTGATGCTGACTCTTCCTGTGTCATCTACTTCTGCTGAGCGCAGTTTCTCTGTCGTGAAACGAATAAAATCCTATTTAAGAGAAACAATGGCAACAAAGAGGCTTTCCAATCTCGCTATTCTTTCAATTGAAAGAGAATTAAGTGGACAATTACTTTACGATCCCTCTGATATAGTGAACCAGTTTGCCCAGAGTGGAAACAGAAGAATAAATTTATGTGACAGTGAAATATGCTATTTTTTTACCAATGTTAGTTTTTAGCCTACTTTTCTCATTTTGCAAAAATGAGGAAAAAGTAGACTAATGAGATCGATCCGGGGAAATATATGGGCCCCCCCAGATTTCAGTTTTCTAGAACCGCCACTGGGTACGTTGCTGTTTCAGTTGCCTATTTTGAGCCCCACTTAACTTGTGTCGTTTCATAATGGAAACTGAAATACAATGAAACAAATTACCTTTTACTCTTATCAATTATGATTCTTGGTGTTGATCAATAATGATTCTAGGTTAAATTGCTTCAGCCAATAGCAAACGAAATAGAGAGGAACCCAAACACTGTAATTTTTTTCCAGTTTTAAATTGTTTTAGAGAATTTAACCTAATATTTTTGCTAGTGCTAATTGCACTTACCTGTTTCCTAGTTGTGCATGAACAGGAATTACTCGTACTTTTCAACTAAACGTGTAAACACACTATATTCACAATTCATTGATACACAACGACTGCGAAATAAACGCAACTCAACTCCACAAACGAATAAAGTAAACTAAGGGTTAAGGTTAAGGAATACACTTCATGACTAGCAAACTAGCAATCGTCAATTCTGTTGTGACTTGATGCCCCTGCCCCGCGCCGGCCGGCACCGTCATCAACCACGCATCCCCTCTCCATCACTGCTCTGATTCCGGCTCAGGTGCTCTTTTCACCCGTACATCACAATCATTTCCTGTGGGCTCGGCGCCCACGAACTATAGTATTTCGTGTTGTCCATAAATAGTTTAAAACGGAACGTTTATTTAATTTCTAAATAATATCACTGCGTTATTTAACAAATTAATAAAGAAAATTTGACCATTGAAACCGTATATTTTTCCTAAAAATAAATAAATAATAATAATAAAAAAAAACTTAAACTAAAAAAAATATTTTTCGATTATGGATTTAGGCGCCCCCCTACCTTTACGGCGCCCGGGGCGACCGCCCCGTTTGCACCCCCTTTGGTACGCCACTGGATTTTAGTAATATTCAAGGAGTTTAGATACTTAATCGTTACCTAATGAGTTTGATTTCTCACACGGTTAGGATTTCTATAATAATAATAATAATAATAATAATAATAATAATAATAATAATTGACGATTGTAATACTTTCGATAATACATGATTAAATCATGTTGAATTATTATTAGGATTTTGAAGATCTGTTGGGATCGTAAACTTGGAATTTAATTATCTTTGACTTGTTGAGATATTTCATAATAATAATAATAATAATAATAATAATAATAATAATAATAATAACATTATTGGGTGATAGTGAACCATTCTATGGTGTTCACATAATCGAATTTTGGATCAGATTATAGACAAGAGGTAATGAGGTCGTAATGAATAATGCAATTTGGATTTCTCTAAGGAGATGATGATAATACTTTCGAAAAGGAAAGTAGCG
Organism: Meconema thalassinum; assembly: GCA_946902985.2. Lineage (NCBI taxonomy): Eukaryota > Metazoa > Arthropoda > Insecta > Orthoptera > Tettigoniidae > Meconema > Meconema thalassinum. The sequence goes on along the minus strand of OX336388.2, from coordinate 1,080,947,258 downwards.
GTGTAGAGCAGTTGTGTCAAATAGGGGAGTGTTTGTAAGATGACTATTGGAAGGCAAAATAATTCTTAATGACAATTAAATGATTTATCTGGCATGGTAGTTGAGTTGAATTGGGAAGACATGCGTGTACTTATACTAAGAACAAAGTTCCAACTGGTTCCGCCTCGTCAATACTGTTTATTAAAATGTCGTGATACAATCACCTGTCTTTTAACACATCACATGGTACATGTTTCAACGTCTAACACGTATTGACGTCTTCATCAGCCTAAATAATTGTGCAGCACTTAAAACATTCCCTTTGTCTACTGGGTGTAGTTAAAAACTGACATAAAAACACACATGGACGGAGACAGTGCTGTACTTTTCAGTACAGCACTGTCTCCGTCCGACTCAGCACGGCCCTGTTACCTCATTGCCGCATTACATCTTGGGAATGGTCACCCCTTGCTTGGGCTTTTGGAAGCCAACATTAGATATAAGCCAAGAAAGACTGCCAAGCCCGGCTGTGGATTTTTATTAAGTTTTTAACATAAGAAAATATTTTAACAACTTTTAATATGTTACAGTGATCCATGTGTGTTTTTATGTCAGTTTTTAACTACACCCAGTAGACAAAGGGAATGTTTTAAGTGCTGCACAATTATTTAGGCTGATGAAGACGTCAATACGTGTTAGACGTTGAAACATGTACCATGTGATGTGTTAAAAGACAGGTGATTGTATCACGACATTTTAATAAACAGTATTGACGAGGCGGAACCAGTTGGAACTTTGTTCTTAGTATATTTCAGTCAGTACGGAAAAAATGTGCGACTCTCAGAGTCAAAAAGATGCGTGTACTTATCCCACAGTATTTATTCTAATACATTAATTGTAGCAATGAGGCTCAATGGAATTTAGAAATATGAAATAGTAATTATGATTAAATGGTGTTGTATGTGAAATGATGTTAATGATTTTGGAGGATGAATCCTCGTATTACGTTTCTCAAAAAGAAGGGTTTAGCCAGTGTAGCAACCCCACGCCTTCAACCAGATAATGTCATCAGTAGAATTCCGTATTCTACTTATTTTTGCTCTCACCTTACAAATATTCTACGGAATGATTTTGATATTGCAGAACGATCAACATTTTTTGAAACTTTCGATATTATGATGAGATATAAAATGTGAAGCCTATTTAATGCTTAGTGATATGGGGCATTTAGGAAATACTGACCTCTCTTGCAGATGAATTTGCTAGTCGTTATAACTGATCCATAATTCATATAAAATTTGATAATTGCATGATAATAGCGAGTTACACCCCAAATTTAAATAAGTGAATAAATTTATTTCTTTAAGAAATTATATTAAATGAACATGGTTGTTGGATTGATTAATAAATTCCAGGTGTGAAAATTTACGATTGTGAGATAACTGATTAATCATCAGATAAATGGAAGAATAGATTGTTCATAGCCAATAGTTTTGATGGCTTGTTAAATAACAGAGATAACTATTTATTCATGACTTTTTACATGATTGATTATGAAACTAAAAATAACTTGGAGAATATTTTGGAAATATAATGCTGTTGTGACTTGTAAATAATTTTCGAATTGATGTCAGACTGGACTATTAATTGTCTGCACATCATTAATGTTTTAATGGTGTTTAGAATAACACATGCTACAATGATAAACTATAAATTTCACTAAATTTTGGAAGAATACTAGAATAATTGTCGTTATTTAAAATTTTGATTTTTGAATTTAATTATTGCTGTTAATCGAATAGGGCATATTTAGAACAGGGTTCAAGGGGGAGCGATAGGGTGTTTTTATTTCAGGAGTGTGTTTAGCGATCTCCCTGTGGAAAGAAAGACTGTATTAGGGTAGGATGGTCGATTGAATAAATTGACCTGATGCATTTTATCTTATAGAAAACTGGGTTCATTCATGATTTCTTGAAACTTAACTCCTTTCTATCCTTGCTGTAGTGTGCATCGGGATAATAGCTAAGCTTTTTGTATTAAATTTCATTTTTGGTTGTTTGCTCATATTTTACCCCGAGATGTTTTTGATTCTTGTGCTCTGCTGTTATTTAGATGTGCGCTTATGTGGACGTGGGACATCCCTAAAACCGTCACAGTACCTAGATGCTAACAATCTGCATTTTTTGGGCCATATCCTTACCACTTCCCTACGGTGGATATTGTTGGGTCTCTCCAGACACTGTTCATATTAAGGAAATCAGCCAAAATGATCCACATGGCTACTTTTTCGAGGTGGATATCGACAACCCATCAGAACTCCACGACCTACAGAACGATATGCCGTTTCTTGCTGAAAGAAGAAAACCCCGCAAGTCGTCTGTTGTGGAGAAACTGGTATTACATCTTGGAAGCCGCGAAAGCTATATTGTCCATTACATGGCTTTAAAACAGGCAATAGAACATGGCCTGGTGGTAAAGAAGGTGCATCGGGTGTTAAGATTAGCTCAATGCCGTTGGTTAAAGAGTTATGTGGACTTCAACACTGAACTCAGAAAACAAGCTAAGAAAGACTTTGAAAAGGATTTGTACAAGCTTTTTAATAATGCTATGTTTGGAAAGACCATGGAAAACGTTCGTAATCTCTTAGGCATTCGTCTCGTAACAACAGCGAAACAGCTTGAGGAACTTATGTTAAAACCTAACTTTGTTGATAGAAAGATATTCGGACCTAATATTGTGGCTGTAGCGTACATCTAGCAAAACGTTCACAATATTTAGATAAACCAGTGTACATCGGTATGTCTGTTCTGGATGTATCAGTATCAGTATCACTATGACGTTTTGCTTCCGTTCTATGGCAGCGAAATGTTGAAATTAATGTACCAAGACTCCTACGCATATCAACATTTGTTAACGACTGATGATGTTTACCAGGACATGACGAGCGCTAACTTGAATGGGTATTTGGACACAATCGATTACCAACCCGATCACCCTCTGTATTCAACCAAGAACAAGATGGTTTTGGGTAAATTTAAAGACCAAGCTTGTGGACAGCTCTTTCAAAAATTTAAAGGGCTTCGACCGAAGATGTATGCTTCGGACATAAACAAAAAAATTGTAAAAAAATAAAGGAAGTTACACGAAGCGTAGTTTAAAAACGCATTAGTCTCCGGGACTTTGAACTATGTCTCTTCGAAGGCTGAATGTTACGAGTGACGATGAACGTTTTCAGGTCCAGGTTGCACCACGTAACTACCGACCGCTTGCTAAAGATTGCCCTGAGTCAAGATGATGACAAATGAGTGATCAAGTATGATAATGTAAGCAAGTTTGCTCTCGGCCATTATGCATCTACTCATTTGTAAAAGAAACACACACACATACATACTATGCATTGAACAGCAGTGCATCTACTCATTTGTAACATGTTTAAAATAAACACACATACATACTATGCATTGGACAATAGTGCATAGATCTAAAACCTCTCCCCTCACAAGAAAAGTGAGGTGACTTTTTTGTTTGTTACAAGCAAACGTAAAGACAAGTTACAAACCTACATGCATAGCGTTTAGAAGAGAAAGTGTGCCGACTCCCGAGTTTGCCGTATCTTTAGTATGGGTAGTTGCTGCGCCCGCCGGTAGACTGCGCAGCGGTTGGTTGTGGCTGGCTGGAGACACTTTCTAAGCGCTCGCGAGTTTGAAAACATGGAAAGGCTGCCGTGTTTAGTCCTTATTTCTTGGTGTTGAAAAGTGTATGCGATCAAGAAGCGATAGTGAAATAATGCATACGTTATGACACTGGTGTGTTTAGTATTTGTAAGCCTTTACACTTATTTCTTTACGTTTGTGCTGTCGAGTGAATTATAACCTGGTAAGATTCGTCAAACAAAACTGTGTAAGTGTTGTTTTGTTCCCGGGTGCCGATCTGGATACGACAAGTCATCTGCAACAGGTAGGCACTTTTTTAGACCTCCAAAAGCCGAAGATGATTTATTTAAATGGGCTAAGGCCATTCCGAGGAAAGACATTAAATTGTCTAGTAAGTCATATGCAGGCTATGTGACAAACATTGCTCCGATAATTTCCTTATAAAAACGGACACTTTCATTATAGAAGGAAAGGCAGTCGAAATGGCGAGAATGAGATGGAGTTTGAAGCCTGGTGCACTCCCACACTATCTAGCCGGGTATATTGTCAAGCAACTAAGGAAAGGGATCAGCTGTGTGAAGTGTGCAACAACCCTTCAAAGTGAAAAGGCCATCGGACACAACAGCTGCAACTTTCACTAATATAAAGGACTTTGGCACAATAAATGCCCTTACTTACCTAACTCAACCGTCTGACAGTGTCTTCAACATTCTTTTACAGGTCGAAGTAGTCGTTGAAATGGAATTATCTTCCCTTTCAAATTTGTGGGTTGATATATTTTATGAGTGTTAGGACAGCATTGATGAGATTGTTTTAGGGCCGTGATTTTTTGATGGTGTATGGAACATAAACTGGACCTTATTGGAAAACTCGTTTTTCATTTCATGAAGTGCGCTTTTTCTTTCGTACGAAAGAAATTAGGAAAGAGCAGTCAACTTCTAAGTCTGGAAAATCATCGCGTAAGCTGTCCAAAGCTTCGGACAACTGAGAGCTATAAGTTATATGGGTGAGTTTGTCATTATACTGTATTATATTATATTTACTTTATTTGTGCAGTAGTGAATGGTCTGTAGTTTTACGATTTTCACACATTCAGTTACATTTTGACCCCCGTCAGAATGTTTTATTTCCTTATTATATGAACCTATGACGCAATCTGATGTTTCATAATTAACACAACGGACGTTAGCGTTGTATATACTCAGTGCGGAGAATTTTATATTTGAATCATCTTGTCTAATACAACGTAGTGTAAGCTGATAACATTCAATTACTGAAAAGTAACATTCAACTGCTTGTATTGATACCGTCCTCACTCAGCGCTAGCCGACGCTAGAGCCACCTAGCGGCTGGACCATACAAACTCCACAAGTCGCGTCACTTGTATAATGTGGGTTTTAGCACACCTAACGTGTTAGATTGCTAGGTTTGAGGCAAATTGTCATTACTACCCGCTGTACGGGTACTAATTGCATACCGTATTGTCTTAATGCGAGCTGCCGCAAGAAGCACTGCATAAAGATGTTATACAAAGAGAAATCATCGCAAATCTAGAACATACTTTCAGAGAACATAAGATGATGCACAAAAGAAAAGCATAAACAAGAGTGTTAGTGGTTTGCATGGAAGAAAGAAAAACAAAGAGAACCCAAAGTGGGTGAAATTACTAGACAAGTAAATGTATATTCCGAAGGAACATACCAGTCCCCAGTAGGCCCATCCGAAAGAAGAAGAAGAAGAAGAAGAAGAAGAAGAAGAAGAAAGAAACATACAACTCTAAACAGTGTTATTAACAACATTTATATATCGTGAGTCTTCAAAAAAAAGTCACCTCACATTTCTGGTTAGGAGAGAGGTATTACATCTGAGTACTACTGTTCAATGCATAGCAAGTATGTATTTGTGTTTTTTGAACATGTTACAACACCGATGTTAAAATATGTCTAGGAGCAGGATGTGGATTGTTTTCTAAATAGTTGTCTGGATTAAAAAACAGATCTCTAAAAACTCAAAACAATAATGTCGATTATTCAGGTCCGTATTGACTAACTATAACTTTGAAAGAATAATGTATTTTCCGCCTTCAATACTGTTTATTTCTATTACTTACAGGGACTAGTTTCGGGGGTAAATACTCCCCCTTCCTCAGCCTGTCCAACAAAACTACACAATGGAAAAACTTTCCATGTACAAGTTCATACAAAATACATGAAGAACAAAGAATAAAGAAATATTATTTGCAGTCCCGCTCGACGCTCCAAAGAAGATACTTTTATTGCATCACTAAGGCCTAGGTAGGGTAACCAGATCCAGTACAGTGAAATAGAGGACAACACAGGAAAAATTTGAGGACATTAAGGGAAAAAAGAGGACAAATCTAAAAGTAATAAAACCATACGATAAAAATGAACTTCAAAATGTATTAATTACATTAGTAAACTTAGAACATTGGCACTGAAAATGTATATTATTCTGAAATTAAAAACATGAAATTACACTTAATTTGTAGACTATTTATATTTATCTGAGGATGATATTCCTGCCAACAGTTTAGGTCTGTCCAACAGATATTTATGGAAGTCCTGACAAGAGTGTTCCTTAAAATTGTACTGTACCATTAATAGACCTTTCACAGATTCTATTTGCAATCTATTTCTTTCATCTGTCCATTGAGATGAAATCAATGAGAAAACCCTCTCCACATTAGCATTGTGACCTGGGATACAAAAGAAATATTCTGCAATTTTAAGAAGCTCTGAGAAGCATTCAATATTTTCACTATCATTGAAATATTTTGCCCATTTTTGACTAGAAGTTAATTTAAGATATTCGCTGTTATTTGAAAACTTCTCTGTAAATTTACTCAGATTACAAAACTGATCAAAACATTTTGCATCATCAATGTGAATACCTTTCCCTTGTAAATACATAATACTTTTTTCAACATCAGTGTATTCCATCTTCTTTAAAGTTAAACTCATCCACAAGAAACAACTGAAATCATCAAAATATGTTACCCATTTTGTCAAATATTCCAAAGATACTTTATATAACATCAATGCTTCATTCATAAATAAATTTGCTTCCTTATCATACCCCTCTTTTCGAACATTTTCTACTACATCTTTCACCTTCAATGAAATGAAAGAACCTTCATATCCAACACATTCATGATTTCTAGCACAGAACTCTCTTCTTTCTCTATTATCAAAATCTTTGAGTGAAATATTGACATTAGAGAATGCAGGTGCCACAAATAAGCTTCACTCAAATTATTTCCAAAAAAATTAATGAGAAGTATTGGAGGATTTGGCACTGACAAGAAGTAAGACTTCAAGGGAAGAAACATTTCCAATAATCTCTCAACAGCAGGGAACAGAGATAGCCATCTTGTCTTGCTGTGGGAGAGTAATTGTTTGTAATTGGTATCAACAAATTCACAATATGACTTCAACTGTTCAGTTCTTACAGTGTAAATTGAGAAATAATTATACAACTTAACAATAAGACAATCTATGTCCACAGATAAAACATCAGTTCCATGTTGTATTGTATTATTCAATATATGAGCTGGGCAACCTATACCTACCATATTCCTAATGACAACATCCTTTAAGTTAGTAAATACATTCTTGCCTTCTCTACGATTTAAACCACCAAAGTTAGTGTTCGTGTTGTCACCAGCAAAGGCCACACATTTCTCTACAAGACCTAAACTAGACAAGGTATCTTTAATATACCCTGCAATATATTCAGCCTTCTCATTAGGAGTTGTCTTTAGTTCTACAACCTTAGTTTTAATACCACCCTGCTTATAATCGAAATATTGAATGAGAATAGGAAACAGTTTCAGACTTCCATGATTACTTCCATCCGTACACACTCCATAACAAGATATACCTTTCATACATTCTACTGTAACATCAACAGCATGTGGGCCTATTACTCTGTTTATTATACTTTCAGTTTTGGTTCTAGCTGAAGAAATTCTTTTGGCCACTTCCGAATCATAATAAATTGTCTGGTTCAATTTGGGTGTGCAGTCCATTGATCTGTAGGAGGAATGATGACGAACGGTATGGAATGCTAATGCTCCTTCCGCAGCTAAAACGCGATTCGTTAATGCTGTAGTTGATGTGGAAAAAAGCTTGTCTATAGTTTGGGAACTGCCACAGCCTTGTAAACTTTTTTTTGTGTTTATTTGAAGAAATGTGACTATCCAGATCTTGAGAACCTACGAAATTAAATGAGATTTTTTTTTTATAAATAACGCTCTTTTAAGATTTGCAATTTAATAACTTGTCCGTTGCACACGGTAAAATGTTTCTTAAAATTTATTTTACAACTAATTTTATAAAAAATTGACGAAAGCAAGCTGTGTTGTTCACGGTAAAATTATTTTATAAAATTCGTGGATGTATCAGGATCGTCATCTACCGATAAACTTCTGAACCAAGAATCAGCTGTTCATCACACATTGGTTTGAGAGTATGGCTCCAACAAACAAAGCAAAAATTGCAGCTTTAGCTACAATTATATGTCGTACAGTGGTAAAAAGGAAGAAAAGAAATGCTAGGAAGTCCTGTACTCGGGAATGGATAAAAAGAAGAGAAGAGTAGAGGAATGCTGCCCTTGGTCAAAAATGAGTTGAGAAAATGAGAAGATCAGAATTCATATAGGAATTTCTAAGAATGGAGGAAAGCAGTTTAAAAACTCCTAGATCTTGTTGGTCCCAAAATTATTCGACAGGACACTAACACTAGGCAAGCCATTTCTCCTAAAATGAGACTGCACGTGAGTTCGAAGCCCGTTTATCTTCGCCTTCACATCAGCCTGGCTTGTGTTCGGTCGAATTTGTGAAGCATATTCGGCGATTGAGATTTCTGCCTCCCTTCTTGCATTTCTATAGGGGTATATGGGCGTTTTAACCTCATACAAACACTGATATTTCTGGTACTCGTCCAGTAAAACACTAACAGCTTCCTTAGTTCAGCCGGAGCCTGCCATTTTCGAAGTGTTTGTTTACAAGCGAGCTTCAAAATCTTCTCACCTCGTGGCGCCAGCATCATCTCCATATCAGATTCCCTGATTGGTTCGTTTCGTAAAATTAATTTAACGGAATAAAACGTCCTATTTTATGGAAAGTTTTATCAAAGGTTTTATAAAACATGAATTTGACCGTGAGCAACAGAAATTTTATAAAATTAAATTATTGTACAATAAATTTGAAGGAAAATTTCACCGTGAGCAACGGGCATAAACAATAAATTATAGAACTTACCATGATTTGCTACCGAGACGAAAGTTGCAGTTGGGCAAATTTTACATTCTGCCTCAAAATCATTACGTCCAAGCTTGAAAGTAGGATATTTGGTTTTCAAAGCATCTGGAAACTTGCACTTTCTTTTAGGCATCTTGAATGCGAGCAAATTTCAAACTGGCAAACACACAACAACACCACAAGACTGCCATTCAACGGAGCACCAACACAGAAACACATTCCCAAACCCTGCGTAGACCGGAAACAATTATTGTAGCGCTGCACATCGGTGAAAAATTAAACTATTGGCATGGCGCCAATATAAACTGCGAAAAACTAGAACATACATACATACCGGTACATTCATACGATAATATAGTAAATTAATAAAAAGGAGGACATTTAGACAATTTTAAAAATTGTTCGCGGACAGAGGACAGAGACGTAAATTGGAGGACATGTCCGCGAAAAATAGGACGTCTGGTCACCCTAGGCCTAGGCGCCTTATTGCATCACTAAGGCCTAGGCGCCTTAGTGATGCAATAAAAGTATCTTCTTTGGAGCGTCGAGCGGGACTGTAAATAATATTTCTTTATTCTTTGTTCTTCATGTATTTTGTATGAACTTGTACATGGAAAGTTTTTCCATTGTGTAGTTTTGTTGGACAGGCTGAGGAAGGGGGAGTATTTACCCCCGAAACTAGTCCCTGTAAGTAATAGAAATAAACAGTATTGAAGGCGGAAAATACATTATTCTTTCAAAGTTAAACTCAAAACAATCCAATTCATACCAATTTCATTTATAAATAGTGTGTCGCGATGCATTCCAGGTATACCGTCCGTAGTACGTACACTTGTGACATCTTGAAATTGTTTTATGCACAGCGCATAGTAAAAAAAAATTAAGCCAGAAACATGTCTGTAACTCGCATCTTGACTTAAATCGACTAAATCAATCCGTTTAAACTACATAGTTGTACGTTCTATACTTTCTATACAGCTCCCAAGCATGCTTTCATAGAGCTACAAACATATTTCCATGTGAATTAGCACTTGCACATCTCTTATATAAAAACAAGTGTCCTGACTGACTGACTGACTCATCATCGCCCAGCCAAAACTGTTAAAGTTAGAAACATGAAATTTTGGGGATATGTTCGTTGTAAGTCAAAAACGCCCACTAAGGAAGGATTTTTGGATACTCAGGTTCTAAAGGGGTGTTAAGGGGGTACACCTGCATTTGATTGAATAACAATATCTCCGGCTTGGTTTCATTCAGAGATGTGATACTCGGCATATAAACTCACCATTAAAAATAAGAAGACATGTGTCTGAGGGTTTTTCGATGTGGTGTATATTTTGAGGTGAAAGGGGTGAAAAGTGGGGGTTGAAGGTTTCCTAACCGAGCGTGTATCTCTTAAAAGACATAGGCGAGGAGTTTGGAACTCAGCGGAAAAAAATCAGCATAAAAAATAACAAAATAGGTGTTTGACCGTTTTTTCATAAATCCAATATAAGGGGCCCATGGGGAGGGGTGAAAATATGGGGAGGGGGGAGGAAACGTAATATGTCTGAGTGTAAAGTTATACATGGCCTATGTTGTAGACAATAACACATTACATCTTTTTTGTCTCTTGCTATTTCATCATACGACGAATACTTAGGGAGTTATTAATGATTTTGTACTTTTTGGCCGGAATTTTCTAAGTCCCAGGAATGGCATAAAAATCGATTCGAATAAAATTTCGAAAAATAGTTTTTTTTAATACTTTTATTATATTTTTCACGTCTTTTAGTGTCCGGAACCAATATGATATTTTGATGTTTTTTTTCGTCCCATGCATTTTTGGTTTCAGGTGATAGAATTATTTTCCACTAGGACCGATGCTTATCTCTTATATAAAAACAAGTGTCCTGACTGACTGACTGACTCATCATCGCCCAGCCAAAACTGTTAAGTTAGAAACATGAAATTTTGGGGATATGTTCGTTGTAAGTCAAAAACGCCCACTAAGGAAGGATTTTTGGATACTCAGGTTCTAAAGGGGTGTTAAGGGGGTACACCTGCATTTGATTGAATAACAATATCTCCGGCTTGGTTTCATTCAGAGATGTGATACTCGGCATATAAACTCACCATTAAAAATAAGAAGACATGTGTCTGAGGGTTTTTCGATGTGGTGTATATTTTGAGGTGAAAGGGGTGAAAAGTGGGGGTTGAAGGTTTCCTAACCGAGCGTGTATCTCTTAAAAGACATAGGCGAGGAGTTTGGAACTCAGCGGAAAAAAATCAGCATAAAAAATAACAAAATAGGTGTTTGACCGTTTTTTCATAAATCCAATATAAGGGGCCCATGGGGAGGGGTGAAAATATGGGGAGGGGGGAGGAAACGTAATATGTCTGAGTGTAAAGTTATACATGGCCTATGTTGTAGACAATAACACATTACATCTTTTTTGTCTCTTGCTATTTCATCATACGACGAATACTTAGGGAGTTATTAATGATTTTGTACTTTTTGGCCGGAATTTTCTAAGTCCCAGGAATGGCATAAAAATCGATTCGAATAAAATTTCGAAAAATAGTTTTTTTTAATACTTTTATTATATTTTTCACGTCTTTTAGTGTCCGGAACCAATATGATATTTTGATGTTTTTTTTCGTCCCATGCATTTTTGGTTTCAGGTGATAGAATTATTTTCCACTAGGACCGATGCTTATCTATTATATAAAACTAAGTGTCCTGACTGACTGACTGACTCATCATCGCCCAGCCAGAACTATTAAAGCTAGAAACATGAAATTTTGGGAATATGTTCGTTGTAAGTCGAAAACGTCCACTAAGGAAGGGTTTTTGGATATTCAGTTTCTAAAGGGGTATTAAGGGGGTACACCTGCATTTCATTGAATAACAATATGACACGACTATGACGCGAGCGAAGCCGCGGGTACCTGCTAGTCATTAATAAAACCATGTCAGCATTTATATAAAAAATGAACTTAGTTTATTAGGATTGCTCGCTTGCTGCAAAACCACAAGTCCCTATAATAGAACTTAGTTTATTAGCATTGGTTGCTTCCTGCAAAAACACAATTTCCTATATTACCGTAGCATTGATCGCTTGACTTCAAAAACACAAGCCTCAAATGTACATGTCCCTATGATAGAACACAGAAGAAGTACAAATCACCAAGAATCGAACCCGGGACCTCTCAACCAACATGCACAGCTCCCAAGCATGCTTTCATAGAGCACAAAAATATTTCCATGTGAATTAGCACTTGCACAACATTAATTTTAAAAAAGTTGGACGTCGCCATCTTGTTCCCTGGCACCAGGCGCCATTTTTGGTCCCTAGCACAAGTCGCCATGTTTGGTCCTTAGTACCAGCCGCCATTTCGGTTCCTAGCACCAGCCGCCATTTTGTGTAGTGCTGCCATTTTGTGGAAAATACCAGCTACCATCTTGGAACATGTCACGTGGTGCCCGCCATCTTGTGGAAAATACCAACAGCCATCTTGGAACATGTCACGTGGTGCCGCCACCCTATTCAAAATACCAAATGCCATCTTGGAAAATGTCACGTAGTGCCGCCATCTTGGAAAAACAACATGGCGCCTGTTATGGGAGCCGCCATCTTGGAACATGTCACGTTGTGCCGCCATCTTGGAAAAAACACATGGCGCCGGTCACGAGGTGCCGCCATCTTGGAAGATGGTGGCGGTCACGTGGGGGAGGGGTGGGGTGTGGCATGGGGGTGGGGGCGGGGCCAGGATGTGGGGCATGGGGGTTGGGGAGTGGAGGTGGGGGTGGGAGGCGGATCCTGCGGATTTGCAGTTGCGGTTCCTATTTACGGCGAATTACAACAAATGTTAGGAAAACTGAAGGAGACCTAATCCTGGGATAAACAAACTTAAACTACCATGCAATCTTGAAAATAAACTGCTAGCATGCCCTCCAAAGTACTATACACCGTTCCTGCACAGTGGACAATCTGTCAAAAGAGATTATTTTCAAAAATTTAACACTCATAATGTAAAAAATACAGTAAAATAGCCACACAAAAGTACATTTTTGTCACCGTTTGCACTGCATAGTAGCGACGAGCCAGAACCAACCTTTCTGTGCTACTGACAGGGAAACAAGGAGAGCTACATCAAACCAGTCGAAAGACTCAATACTCAACAACAACATATTCATGATGGCTGCTGCTTGCTACATGTGATAGTGTTATGACTGATGCAAGCGAGGTAATCTGTTTCTCCTCTTTTAGTAAGTGTCGTGTAAATTAGGCAATTCGATCCTGAGTGACATTCAGTGTGATGTTCCTATGAATAATAGTAGCGATGTCCTTTGTATGGTCTCATCTCTCACTAATTTCGCGTTAATTGTGCTACTATATGGTGAATTATTTTGGAGTTTAAATACACACATCAAAAAAGTATTATATCACCTGTGTATCCCATAAACACATTCCTCCTGGACCTACGTTGACATGATGCGCAAAACATGGTCCTTTGAACTGTCAGAAACTGTAAACAAACTAGTCTATAGCACCATCTATCGAAAGCATGCCCATTTCGTTGAATGTAGTGTGCCCGCTGGCCGAAGGTTTCGGGGAGTCATCGGTTTCAAATGACCCTTCCGCGACCCTCTTCCAGCTAACACACAAGCGTTGGGAACGACACATTCATAGGCTGGTTTCGCACAAGGTCTGCTCTCGGGGGTATCGGGAATTGATGAGGTTCGATTCTTAACCAGCTCAGAGGAATGCATCGACATAAAAACTTACCAAGAAAGTGAGGTCAGTCTTATGTTAAAACCATGAATAAATTTTGTTCAGAACAAATCCCTATCCTAGCTTGAGAGTTGCAAAACGGCTAGTCCGATTCTAAATCTGCCCTGAAAGAAAGAAAAGGGTCCTACACAAAATCTAAGTTACTCTCCCATGGTCCTAATACAAAAGTTAAACGATAACAAACAAGCTGAGTATGGTACGTAAGATCAACCTTAAGCTATTACATCGAAAATGACTACGGGAGGATCAGACATCAAAAGAATTTACTGCAAAGCAAGACATTTACTTGTTTACAAATACTAGAAATCATTTACATTTAATACCAAAGGGGAAAATTATTCCAAGCCGTGATGGTGCCATCTCCAACATTTATCTTTAAATTTAATTGTTTATATAGTCCTAACTAACATTAATTAATAAACGAGATGCGTTTATTACAAAGAAAAGAGAAACTAAAATGAGCACAATATTACTGAATAAAACAAAAATAACTAATACAACAGAAATCTGTACAATAAATAAGCACTCCTATTTTTGTGAAATTGGCACTGCCTGCCTGCCTGCCCGATTCGTCAATCTTTGCAACAAATGGTCATTGTCTCCACATGTGTAAAGGAAAAATAAGAATAATAGAAAGCCTGCAAATGCGATAATAATTAACCGATTATATTGACTCACATTGCTGCCAATCTGATGTGTGTGCTTCAGTTTTCACAACTTCAATTGGTCGTTGACTGACTAATGGTGTCAAAGTGTATCAAAATGTATAAAAAATAAATCACAATCAGTAAAGTCTAATATTGGTCCTTCAAAATATTTTATTGTTAGCGTTCATTTATTATTAAGGCTCAAGGGGGAATTATAAGACTTGTTTGATTCATAAACAGTCATCACAATTAACCCCGGTTATTAGACAGATTCTACACACACCCAAAGTACACGGGGCTACATGACCCCGTAGTCGCAGCCCCTAAACTTAAGAACCAACCAACCAGATTCATAAACATCCTATCTTTTGATTATTAATGTTGTTACACAATTATTTATGCCTCACAGTGTATTTGTTCAGATTTATGGACCTTTAATTGCGTTTAGTGTAGTCAGGTATGATCTGTAAATCCATCTAATGTTTAATAACTCCACAATATTCCACTCAGGAATATTTTTAATATTAGACACCTTGTGTCTCCACCATTACTTTTTATTAGACATCCTGTGTCTCACCTATAACACGGATTCATTAATCCTTATACCTTCGGTCTGACACGACCCCTATAGTTCATTGTCGCCGGAATAAATTACCATAAACATGTAAGATGGGCGTTCTATTACTAACAGAACTCATCACTACATCCGTAAACCCTTCAAATTACAATTAGTATGGATTCCTGAATTATAAACATTTTTAAACACAAATTACAAAGTCTAATGTCTCTACCATAAATTCTTGAGACATTTAAAGAAATGTGTGTAGAAACACAGCTGATGATGCTCTAATATAGCATAAAGTATTCTGATACAAAACAAACGTGTGACATTTAGTATTTTATATGTGGCCTCTTCCCTTAAATAAAGTCGAACCTGCGATCTCTCGCTTCGAAGTACAGTTCATTTTACATTGTCATTCTAGCTTGTCGTAAAGAAAATAAAGATTTACTTCAGATGTTCATTTGTCAAGCACGTGGATAACGGGTTCCGTGTTTTGATTATATAATGTTAGGAATCTCACTGCCTTCTAAATTATATTATGCACTGCCTGAGATTCGAATGGTTGTGCCACGAGTGGATCACTCGCGCACATGTTGACGTTGGCCTTCATTTGCCAACCTGCTGGGAACTCGTTTATTGTGTCTCTGGCCTGACAAGCAACAGACTACTTTCTCTATTCTTAAAATGATACGAAAATGGACATTATAAATCTGCCTTCCTGGCGTTAAAGAAATTGATAACAAAACTGATTCTTTCCACACGTGAGCTTATACTAAAACTACCTCTATTGTGCACTTAGTGAAACCATTCTAATAACTAATCTACCGTTCTAACCCATTAAATACAGCTACTGAAACACCTTCTGACTTACAGGGTGCAGCGTCAAGACTCCGAGACCCACCATGAGGTGTTTTAGCGGTCTCCGTAATGGTCTTAAATCATCTTCTTTCGTTTCAGCGATCTTCCATCGTTAGCTCCCCTCGCATATGGTTTAGTAACCCATATTCAGCTCCAAAGCGTGGTCGTTCTTATCCATGTGGTGTAGGTGGTTGATTGGTTGGTTTCATTTTATGAGTAGGGGTAGGGTTTTCACAGATTTTAAATTTTATACTGGCGTTAAGAAACTCACTGATTATTCTACTTGTGCGGTATAATAAATTGCCCATTCACTCCCCACTGAGATTACCATTGCTTCTGCAATGCTCACTCGCAATACTTTTGCACGTGGTCAAAGTAATTATGTACAGTTTTAACACAAAATAAAGTTTAGCACTTCCATAAAAAATAACATAGTTTCTCATTAACACAGTTCGAAATATTTACACGTTATTACGATTTCACATAGCATGCTAGTACATTTCGGCATGCGGCCTAATAGTTCACTCGCCATATTTTCACAGTTTGACAAAATCGAGTCAAATATTACAATGGTTACGCAGCATTTAGCGTTTCAAATAAATTCCTCTGCTTATTTAACAGGGTTGGTTATTAATTTCCAAAGTATTTTTGGATTTCTCCGTTTCACTGGCGTCTTCTATTACTCGTAACTGGTATCACGTGTTCGAATCCAACTAGTCACCGACATGACTGTCCTTCACGGACGCTCGACTAGAAGTGTGTCTCAACCAGCGTGACGTTAGCTCCATGCCACGCAAAATTACAGTTTCGCCTTTCTGCGATATGCAAAGTAATTTAAATATGCTTAATGACTTCAAATGAATTCTTGACCATTTTCAGGGTGTACAAAAGGTATAAATGTTGATGATAATTGAATTTTGTTCGAAATTCTTCCCGCTTCGTTGAAAGAACCTACACTTCCTGTAGGGTGTATTCAGTGCTCTTTAGTGTTACAGCAACTTCTCCCAATGATCTTGTGATCGATTCCCAACGTGAACATGTGTCATCGGGCGCATACGTCTCCATGTCGAACAAGTAAAAATTGTAGAAATCAATTTTTATTTCGATCCATTCAATCTTGAAAATACAACTTTAAATTTGCAGCATTGAAAATTCCAATTCTTTCACCAGTTTGAAGATCACTTACAGCATAGCTACCGTTGTTGTATACCGTTGTTATTCGGTGTGGACCGTAAAATAAAGAAACGAACTTGTGGTACACCCGTTCAAGGGGATTAGAGATTCCAGGTCTCCTCAAGAATTTGATTGGTGTAATAAAATTGGTGTTATTGAATTCGATCTTTATGGCTCCTCAAATACACTATGTTAGAGTATGGTGTTTGGCCAGTGTTCGGCATGACATTGAAATTAGATGTCAGACCATAATTCGGCATTGTGTTCATGTTTGGTGTCACAAACTGAGGTGATGTTCGGAAAGGATTATAGTTTACATTTCCGATTGTAACGTTCGGCTTCTCTTCACTTGTCGTGATATTTGTAGATTTTACTTCCTCTCTGTTAGGTTTCAATAAACGATTCATACGCTCCTCAAGTTCCATTTCACTGGAGCAAAGTTCTCTTCACAGATGAATGCCGAAGATGTCTCCTACCAGATGACCGTCGACAACGTGTGTGTAGGGAACCTGATAATGCTGCACGCCAGAGGCATTCGGTAAATCAAGTACAGCAAGGTGGCGGATCAATGATATTCTGAGCGCGTATCATGTGGGGGTTTCGGACGCCATTGTTTGCCATCCAGGGCACGCTGAAGGCTCCACAATATAGGGATAACACCTCCAAGCCATCGTTGAACTGTTAGTATTATTATTATTTATTTTCCTTAAATCCAACAGAAGTTTGGGAGGCCTAGTGAAAAAGGGCAAGCCCCACACACATATTACATGTTTCACTGGCACAACTTACATCTACATTTGGCTTGCAATATTTACATGTTTTACAAAGATATTTGCATTATTTACATATTTAGGATATTAACATAGTTCACTCACTCTATCAAGCACGCACTTTCATCACTTCAATCCCTCCATACATTCATTATTCATTCATTCATTCGTCAAGACAATCAATCACTCATACAGAAGTTTATTTACACAATGTACCTTTTTATGTACGGCCTCAATTTCCGAAGTGGCAAGATCTTGGCATCCCCTTGTAGCGCGTTCCATAACCGCGCAGAGCGGCCGTAGAAACCTGTTAGGTAAGCATTGCTACGAGCGAAGGGCGGTAAGAGAGTTACATCTCGTACTCTCCGAAATGAGCGCTATGCCATGACAGTCGGCGATAGGGGTCGATATTAATGATACCTGTGAGGGATATTTTGAGAAAAATCAGATCAGTTTGTTTGGCTGTTGCCTCTATAGATGGAAATTGTGACAAAGGGGAAGGGGAATAACGAGCTATTAGCCTCTCTGCGCGGCGCTGTAGGCCTACACGCTGCAGCTTTTTCATGTTTTCCGCTGTAGTGAGATGCGAAGCAGGTAAGCCGTACCGTACGTTAATATCGGACGGACCATGCATAGGTAGGCCGTTCTTAATGCTCTAGGCTTACAACCTCTCATGTTTCTGTACAAGAAACCCAGAACTTTGGTGGCCTTACACCTTGCCTCTTCACATTGAATGTTCCAATTCAGGGTGTCAGAGATTGTTACCCCTAATAACTTTAAGTTCGTGCACTGTGGGATGACACTGTTCATAATTTTTTATTAATCTTCAGTGTTTTTTTTGACCTAGTTATTCTTATGTATTTACATTTTTTACATTTGTATTTAAATTATTCACGGAACACCACAGCGATACGTTGTGCAGTTCTGATTTAAGAGAGAGGCAATCATCTTCACTCTTAATGCACCTGTATAGCACGGTGTCATCTGCATATAGTGACATTGATGAGGTGACACAGCCAAGAAGATCGAGCACATATATAGTGAAGAGAAGAGGTCCAACCACAGAACCCTGAATCACTCCAGAAATAACTTGAACAGCCTGTGATCGAGCTCCTCCGTACACCACACACTGCGTTCGACCCTCTAGGAATGACCTCACCAATGCCAGTAAGCTACCCCGTATGTTAAGCCGCTGTAGCTTTAACAAAAGTCTTTCATGAGGCACTTGATCGAAGACCTTAGCCCAGTCCAGTGTGATACAGTCAACTTGTTTCACTTCTGGCTGATTCAAGTGGAACTGAAACTCATCAATGACTTTTGTCAATTGCGTAGTGCAAGAACGACCCGGAAGAAAACTGTGCTGATTTGTGTCGAGCAGATTGTTCTCCCGCAAGAATTCCAGCACACTGTTTACTACTAGCCGCTCCATACATTCACAGATTATAGATGTTAGACACACCGGTCTGTAATTTGCAACATTTTCTCTGTCACCTTGCTTATAGATTAGCACCACATTGGCACATTTCCACTCACACGGCACAGAACCTTGGTTGATTGATAGGTTGAATAATGCACACAAAGAGGGCGCTAATGCTTCCACACACTGCAGCAGGATCCGCCCGGGAAACCATCTGGGCCGGTCGCCGCATGTAGTCGAATCTTCCGCAGGCTCTGAATCACCTCAGATGTTGTGAAGTACAGGCTGGAGAGAGGGAGGGATGGGAGTGATGACCTTGGTAGATGCAGGTTCACGGTCGTATCCGGCTTAGAAACGTTCTGCTTGAAACTGTCACTGAAGGCTGTTGCGATGTCTTGGGGTGCACTGAGGAATGCACAGTGAAACGAGGCTGGCGCTGTGCTGCCACGTTTTCTGGACAAGAATTTCCACATCTCACTGGTGTTGCTTATTTTGTGAATATAATTGTCATATGTTTCGCGAATTAATTTCTTTGTTTGGTTCCTAATGTTCTTGTATTTTTCCCACATGATGTCAGTTGAGCAACTCTTCCATTTCTTGTATAAAATGTTTCTTTTCCTAATCATTTTGATACTTCCTTCGTTACCCACGGAGATTTTTTCTTCCCACTAATGGTTATTTTCGGTATAACCATATCCACACATTCAAAGAAGAATTTTCGCCAGTCATGCCAAACTGAGTTGATGTCACTGGTGTCCTGAATACATGGGATGGGAAGGTGTTTGAGGAATAAAGATGATAACAATTTCCAGTATGCATTTTTGTAATTGTATACTGTCTTGCTGCGTGGTTTATTGTAATGCAATGTGGTAAAGATGGCAGCATGATCAATGAAACCGGGGATGACTTCAGCTTTCTGTGCGGATGAAGGAAGGCTTGTGAGGAATAGGTCTATTGTGGAGCGTGTAGTTTGTGTGATGCGAGTTGCTTCGGTTTTTAATTGGTCAAGGAATAAGTCGTAGAATGTGGTAAGGAACTCCTTAGCTATGGGATCTTTGGGAGTGGGAGGAGAATTTTGCCAGTCTATTTCTAAATTAAAATCACCTCTTATGTAAATGGCCTTGTGTTTATGCTGGATGTATTGTACACGACAGAGGGACTCCAAATGTTCATCATTGATGTGCCGAGTTGAATTTGGAGCTCGGTATACAGAGCCTATAAGAAATGTATTGTTCGCACACGTGAATTACACCCACACAGCCTCAGCATCAGTTTCAAGCTCCCGTTGGCAAACGGGCCAGTCAGGTTTCATGGCTATGAGTACCCCTCCTCCTGATGTCCAGGTCCGGTCATTGCGGAACATGGTGTACGTTTCCGGAAATAATTCTGGGTCGTTAGTGGATTCCTTCAGCAATGTCTCCCCTGAACGCACAATTGATGGATTGAGTGCTGTGAGACAAGAACGCAGGACCCGTTGTTTGGAGGGACACGTTACACTTCGGGCATTGAAGGAAAAAACGGACAATGCCTTGACGTCCTTGGGCGTAACGTCACTATCTACACTATTTACACTCTGTGACGACGTATTAAAATGAGTTAGAGAACAGGGGTAAAGAACAGTTCCAACACAGCCATGGTTGTTTCCCAGAGGCGATTATTTTGTGTTTTGAAGCACTGATTTTTGCGCAAGTTCTGTGCGCTTGAGAGAGGCAAAATGTACATGTCACAAATAACTGATTCACTCGACCCTTCGAATCACAAATTATACACACCTGATTCGGTCCTGGGTTCATCTCCACATCTCCACTGAGAGCCACAGACAACACCACGAGATGTAATAATGTAGCGGGCGGTCTGGCAACCCCACGCATCCCTGGGCTTCCGGCAAGCATTCAAGTTTATGGACGACAAATCCCGAGTCCATCGTCAAAGATTTTATATATTATGCCCGTATTGCACGATTGGATTGGCCTGCAGGTTTCTCCATTATAAATCCAATTGAACATGCTTGGGATAAATTGAAAAGAGCTGTGCGAGCACGTCCTGACCAACCACGAAATCTACGGGAGTTACGCAGAATTACCATTGAAGAATGGGATAAATTAGACCAGCAGTGGTTAAATGACCTCGTGGGCAGCATGCTACGTAGGGTGCAGGCTTGCTTTCATGCAACCCTTGATTGAATGAGGTTGCTACACCATGGGTTTTCCTCAAGAAACGTGTTTTAGGTTCTATTGGACTACCGTAGAAGAGAAGTGATTTGTTGGGTTGTGTTTGTCAATGTATCGGAAGATAGATTACTTTATCAATACCAATTCACCATAGAATAGAATACCATAGGACGTTCGTTTAGTGGGTGATGCAAAACTTATTTTGACGTGATCGTCATGAATATATGGCAGGGGTATTCTTTTAACTTTTTTATACAAAGCCCATATACGGTTCTAATTTAATGCTAATTTGAGATATTGTACCTATAAAATTCTACCGGTGTATAGAGTTATTTGTTTGTATATTTTGTAATTTCAAGATGGCCGCTGCCGCTATATTCAGTGTGACATTCCTATGAAGAGGCTAAAGGTAGCGATGTCTTTTGTATGGTACTCCTCCGTCACTAAATTTCGCTATAATATCGTGAGTGAAATATATTCAAGTCTTAGGAATACCTCCAGCCGCCATAATGAACGTAAAGTACCGTATGTAGTTGATGTTAGTTTGACATTGTCATAGGAATATACTTATACATTTCTACATTATTGATAATTTTCTATGAACTATTAATTATCATATTCTATATTTGCAAAATGGCCGCCGCGCGCTGCATCAGTGTGTTATTCTTATGGATTATATCAGCAAGGTCCATATAAATAGTATTTCATTCTTATTAAGTTTAGTTTTAATTACTCAATTACATTCTGAGTGATTTAATTACATTTTAAAACTAAGCCCAGCCGCCATCTAGAAAATTTAGAGTAGCTGTTCTTTTGCTTTGGGTATACAACACACCATATAGGTTTCTACCGTATCACTAATTTTCATTGTTGTAGTTCTAAACTTTAGAGAGTTATTTTTTAAAATTATAAAATGTCAGGATGGTCACTGCCCACTATGTTTTTAGTGCGATAAATAAATCACTAACGCTACTGACACCTATAAAATAATACTTTTCTTCTACCAAGTTTCACCTTAATTGTACAATAACATACTGAGTTAGTAATGTGTATATATTAATAGTACGCTTAGCGGCCATCTTGAATCTATAGCCACTGATAGTTTGCTTTGGACATACCCAGTGAAGGTTATATTTTATTCCTAAATTCCGTCATTCAAAAGTTATTCATTTATTTTGAAATTTCAAATTGGCCACTGTGCGCTGTATTCAGTGTGATAATATTTTGACTAACACAAGTGAGAGCTTTGATATGATATTCGCCTCTCGGCAATAATCGTCTAAATTTCGTAATTTCATTGTGAGTTCTCGGGTTTAATGTTCTAATAGTTCGCGTAGCCGTCATCTTGAATGTATGGAGAGTCTGTTCTTTCGACTTGAACATACAAAGCCATATATACGGTGCTACCTTGTCACTAATTTTGGTTACTGTAGCTGTGTTAAGAGTTATTTAACTTTATATAAGTATAATTTCAAGATGACGGCTGCGCGCAATATAGTCATCACGTTGGTAACAAACAGTTCTCATATAAAACTATCTGGATGCCAAGTGTTGTGAACATTGATTCATTGGATCATAAGTTATGGATTATAATGTTTACATGATTTGCACGGCCGCCATATTGAAATTGTTTGGCTGATAACCTTGTAGTTTAGGCAGAGGAAGGTTTCTACATGAAGGTAATTTTTTCCAAAATTTGGTAGAGATCCGATGGTTAGTTAGTCATAATTTGATTTAAGCTTTGAACATTTGGGTGGCCACCAATTTGTTTTCGTTAAGATACCGAGTGGCTACCATATAAAACATGACCCTGAGGTGCCCTTTGCTAGAGCTACCTCTGTATCAAATTTGGTTCAATTCGGTTTAGTCGTGTAAGAATTGATCTGATAGATTTTCATTTTCACTTCCAATTTTTACAAAAATCGAGAGCAGGCTAATAATTCTATTTAGAAAATCGAAAGTAGGATGAGAAACTTAAGACGAGCCCAATAAATGAGAGAGTGTTGTAAATGTAAAAAAAAAGTAATATTAAACCATTTTACGGCCGCAAGAGCCATATGAAAAGTAATAAATTGAGAGCTTCTTGGAAATAATTCAATATTTCGCTTGGCAAACACATGCACCTAAGGTTAAAAGGAGTTACCTGGAGAATGTCCGCGTCTGCCGTTCCCTTGCGACCTCCCAGGATGTAGGAACCTGAGGCTGCGAGCTCACTCAGACTGCTGAAGGGCGCCATGTTGGTGGACACGGCCAGGCGAGACATTACTGTGGCTGAGAATATGTTAAACACCAGTAAACCTGCGCAGTACGCCAACCAGAGAGCGAGGCGACCTGCTGCGGACTGTGGCATGGACTCCCATGAGGTGCCTAAACAAATAACGTTCTTTGTTTGTAATGGTATAACAATAATAGGCAGGCTTCAGAGGGCTACTCTTAGAGATAAGAGCGGGTAACTAAACTTTGAAAATAAAGACATAATAAGCATGCCTAACCCCAGTTCGCGGGTATCAAGCAAACTTTGGGACAAATCACACGTTGTAGCAGACAAAAACAATATTGTTATCCCAGGATACGTACAGTGTCTTAAATGTAAACATATACTGGAGTAGAAGTCCAAAATTAGGAAGTTTCAAATATCATCTGATATTTGCAAGATGGAATCCTCAACATTACTCCATTGATAATTCTAAAATTTTATTATCATAGTTTTCGTTGTGTGAACATTAGGTTTGTGTCACTGCATGTGCGCGAGTCCTACACGGCTACAAGAATGCTTTTGTTGAATATTGTTACATCCCCAGCCCTTAAAAGGCTGTAACGCCCTAAAACACCCATAAAGCCAGCCATAAGGGATATGAGGGACAGATCACAGACAGCGCAAATATTGCACCCAACTATTGCCTCTCGGTATCAACACTGTCGCTGCAAGTTTGCAACACTACCGCAAACAAATAGAAACAACAAACAAATACTGCTGACCACGGTCGACCTAGATGAACCTTCAAATAAGGAAAGGACCCACGCGCCGGGGACAGTGCAGTTCAGGACAGTCTGGCGGCGGAGAGAGTGCAACGGCCACCCCCAACATGGACGATGGCTAGACTACAAGATTTCCAGACCTGACTTCCAATGGTGAGTGTGCCAGCGTTTCCCTTTTTCCTCCTCTGCCCCTTTAACAAGACTTTCCCCCCTTGCTTAATTACATTAAACCCTAAATTACAACTAAGGAATCTCTCTTTAATTCAGGGGCCGATAACCTAGATGTTAGGCCCCTTAAAACAACAATTATCATCATCATCATCATCATCATCATCATCATCATCATCATCATCTCTCTTTAATTGCCCAACTATCACAATCCCGGCTCACCTCTCTACAATTACACTGCAGCCCGCTAACTCAGCGCGTAACCAGCGTTCTCTGCAAGATCGCCCATCAGCTGAGCGAATGGCTCGTGCACCGACCTGTAGTAAATGTCCATCCTTAAGCCCATACCCGTTCCATCTACACTCACTCCCTAATCTCACACGTCTCATCCCGTTCTGCATCGCTCGGTCCCTCACTGGCAAATCCCCAAACATGCCAATCACATAAACATGGCTCAACACGATCTCGATTACCTCTCGCTCACATAGAAAAACCCATACACCAGTTAATATACCAATCTACCCAATATTTCTCTCCCCTTAAGACGTTAACAAGTGGTGGATGCGCCGGGGTTGAACCGACCATAGTCCGGTTCAACTCACATCCCGAGTACCTCTTGCAATGTGATAATTCCTCCCAGTCTAAACAAATGGTAGAGACGCCGTGCCCGATCCACAGAACTATAACTCTCGCTCACATACAACAACAGATTATCGCCTACATATATTCACACATTACTCTTCAAATACAATCAAACATTATTGATCACATACAATCACATACTATTGCTTACATACAGCCATACATTATTTCGGAGGCTCCGAACTCGAACTCCCGAGACGAACACCTCTTGCTCTCACACCATAATTCACACTCAAGCACACATATTATTCAAACGTAGTCACACATCATTATCCACACACAGTCACACATTATCGCTCTCACAACGTCAAGAACATTATTATTAATACACAGTCACACATTATCATCCACGCACATTCACACATTACTGCCCTCACACAATCACGCATGATTGTTAATACGCAGTAATACATTATAATCATCACATAGTCAAACATTATTGCTATACAGAGTCACACATCATAATTCATACACAGACACACACATAATTCACATTATGGGCTAGGATTTTTACACACAGCCCAGTAAGCAAACGAGTAGACGCGATTCGATTCTCACCTCAAATATCCGGAAAAAGCATTTCCACGACTATCCCACTCCTATTCCAGGTGAACGAAGGCATTCCCCCCATACTTAACGTTACAACCTCCCATTTCATCCCTTACTTCTATTATAATCCACATTGCTCCATTTTATAGGGATAAGTAACTAACACATGTAATTTCTTCCAGGAGTGTATTTGCATATGTATTTTTGTACCACACCCAATCATTGGAGAATATTTCCATTGACCGACTGAAGAGCAGTAACGACAATTTGTGTAGACAATAAGAATAACTTCAAATCTCTCCCACTCGTAGAATTACAAGGTACACAATAACACAGGTTATCAGACAGAGAGCACGCACACACACACACACACACTCACTCACTCTGAGACAGTCACCACAATAACACAGGTTATCAGACCGAGTAGTCAACATAGCTTAGGAAACAAACTGCGTAAACACACACCCAACTGCACGGGTATACATAACCACAATGTCGCAAAGTCCTACATTAATTCAACTACCTACAATTATAGGCTACATACATCATGTTTAACCACCTAGAAATGTCAATCAATTGTTTGTTCAGAAACAGAAGAGAGATCATATTACTATGCTACCACCCTGATAGCGATTGCACGTCCACAAGTGACCTTGCAAAATCGGTTACACGCACATTTAAATACGTACAAGGCCGAACCGGCCATCGCGGAAGCATACTCCTCCCCCCTCCCATCGCCAGGCTAACTTGTAAACATCTCACGTCAGCACAACATTCTCGCCCGGCACGTTCAAGACGACAAGTTTGTATCTTGGCGCAGTCAGCTGGCAATTGAATAAACAAATGCGACGGAGCAATATCAGTCCATTTACCGGCCATTCAAGATCCCCTATTAAAAAACTCCCGTCTCCAGTATCCACAGTGTAGGCAAACAGACGCAAACCCCAGGCAGCAACACCAATTGCTAGACTCACAACTTCACACCAAAACTACACACGGCTCCACACAACCCTCAAACATCCCCCATCACTAGACATATCCCCTACATCGCCCCCTCCCCCCTAGACACCAGACAATTAATACAGGGATACTCGCTCATTGAAGATAGAAATGTCCCAAACCCAAAGAACCAACTAACTTACCAACAAACCAACTAACTAATACTAGTTAGATAGATAGATTTTATTAATTCCATTTGATCAAATACATGTATACAATACATTCTTGATATAGGACACGTCAGAATTTACATCTATAAAATAAAACTAAGCCTCCGAGGCTTAGGCGGCAGCACGCCGGCCTCTCACCGCTGGGTCAGTGGTTCAAATCCCGGTCACTCAATGTGAGATCTGTGCTGGACAAACCGGAGGCAGACAGGTTTTTCTCCGGGTACTCCGGTTTTCCCTGTCAAAATTTCATTCCAGCAACACTCTCCACTATCATTTCATTCCATCTCTCTTTCATTTAATCATTGCCCCAGAGGAGTGCGTCAGGCCTCGGCAGCCGGCACAGTTCATATCCTCGCCGCTAGACGGGGCTTCATTCATTCCATTCCTGACCCGGTCGGAGACTGGAAGCAGGCTGTGGATTTTCATTTCAAAATAAAACTAGTAATAGGTATATAATACTAATACTATAACTATTTATAACTTATTATAATAACAGATCGTAAGAGATAAAATCTTATTGGACAACTATTTACACCTTATTCTATTATCATAATATGAAAACTTAATTCTATAAATATAACAACTTACAGCTAGGCAGTCTATTACAATTAAAATAGAAAAGTAAAATATAATTATAGATTTCATCGCTCCTATACACTAAGATATTCAACTACGGAATAAAAACAATGGCACTGCAGATAAGCTTTCAACATTCTATCAAAGGTTTTTATTTTTGGGGCAAGTTTTATATACTGGGGTAGTTTATTGTATAATTTAACTCCTGTGTGAAAAGTTCCTTTTTGATATATGCTTGTGTGTGTGGGTGAAATATGAATGTTTTGATTTTGTCTTGTGTTATGCCTATGAACATCATTGTTTCCCGTGGCTCATAATCTCAAGATTAACGGTCACGTTAAACTACAAGCTTCCTTCCTTCCTTTCCATCATTGTTTGTTTTAAGAAAAACATCCTTAGTCATTAAATTCTTTTTAAAAACATAATACTTTCAAAGATATATACGCAGGGCAGTGGGAGAATGTTTAAATATTTAAACAGAGGTATACATGATTCTCTAGTGTTTACATTTGCCATAATTCTAATCGCCCTCTTTTGTATCCTAAACGTGCTTAGTACATCTGGCGACATACTCCAAAATATGACCCCATATCTTAAGTATGAATGGAAATAAGCAAAATAAGTATTTATTAATGTGTGCATGCTAGTGCAGGTTTTCAAAATACGTAACGAAAAGCACATCGAGTTCAGTTTAGTATTCAGATATTGTATATGTTTATTCCATTTCAAGTCATGTTGTATCCACAATCCTAAAAACTTTGTTTCTGATTTATTTTCTCTTTGATGACCATTTAATGTTATATTGGGCTTCGCAGGATTCCTATTATGTATAGTGTGGAAATTTAGACATACTGATTTTTTATAGTTTATTATGAGGCGATTATCTTGTGACCATTTGGTTAATTCTCCTGTAACGGAGTCAGCAGACTGCTGTATGACCTGTTTAGTTTCACATTTTATTACGAGTGTTGTATCATCCGCAAACAAACTTTCCTTATGTGAATGAACGTTCTGTGTTTTATCATTGATATATAGAAGAAAGAGTAGTGGGCCCAAAACCGATCCCTGGGGTGCTCCAAATTTAAAAATTCCCTCATTGGAAAATGTTTCATTAAGTAATTTGGTTCCATCAACCTCGTGTCTCAAGCTTACTATTTGTTTACGCCTTGTTAAGTAAGACTCTATCCATTTATTAGCTAGACCTCTAATAGCATATTGATTTAGTTTTGTAAGGAGGATTTTATGGTCAACAACATCAAATGCTTAGATAAATCCAAGAATAGGCCAGTTACATGTTCCTTATTGTCAAATAATTTCAGTATACTATTAATACATTCATAAATTGCTGTCTGTGTAGATTTTTCCGTTCTGAATCCATGTTGTGAGTTTATAATATTTTATTTTTTTCTATGAAACTTATCAGTCTCTTATACATGATTTTTTCCACAATTTTTGCAATACCAGTTGGTAAGGTATTAGGACGATAGTAATCTAATTCATCTTTTGAACCGTTTTTGTGCACCGTAATTACTTTTGATAACTTCAAAATATCCGGGTAAGTTCCTGAGAGGATTGAACTGTTTATTAAGTGTGTAAGTGGATTTATTATATTTTCTGCACATTTATTTAAAATTACATCAGGGATGCCATCAATGCCAGCACAGAATTTATATTTTAGCTCTGTTATAACTATTCTTACCTCTTCACTTGTGACATGATTTATAAATAAAGAATCACTACATATTTATTTTATTATTAGAACTTAGTGTATTTATTTACCTGTGATTTATTTAATAATTTTTGTGGAATTTCCAGAAAATAGTCATTAAAAGTGTTTGCTATTTCATCTGTACTATTAATCACTTTATTGTTTCTGGACAGTGTAATGTTCCTTTGTATTTTAGCAGATTTTCCAGTTTCTTTCTTTATCAAGGACCACATAGCCCTGTTTTTATTAGATGATTGGGAAATAAAATTATCATTATGCATTTTATTTGCTAGTGTTATTACCTTATTTAATATGCTAGTGTATTTTTTGTAGTATAAATTGAATTCAGGTGTTGTGTGGTATTGTTTATATAATTTGTGTAGAAATTTCTTTCTTTGACATGAATTTATAATCCCTGTTGTTATCCAATTGCTAGTTTTGTAATTTTGAACAGTTCTTTGTCTAAAGGGGAATGCTGTTTCAAAATAGTGTTTTAGGGTACTGTTAAATGCATTAAATTTATCATTTATATTTTCTAGTTTATACATTTCTGACCATGTTTCCTTATTAAATAAGTCATTGAAATATGTAACATTTGTTTCAGTGAATGACCTGCACTTTGATTTTACTCCATTATCATTATTATTGATCGTTTCGGGTACTTCAAAACTCAGTATTTTTCCATGGTGGTCACTAAAACCCGGACAATAGACTTCTATTGAATGGTGATATTTATTTGTATTTGAAAAAATGAACAGGAGTGGTTTTACTAAATTGTGTTATTCTTGTTGGGGTATTTACTGTAGGTTTCAGTCCATAGGAAATTAGTAACTGTGTTAATAATTCACAATTTCTATCAAATTTTAAGAAATCCACATTTACATCCCCACAAATTATTATATCGAAATTTACATTGTTCATGTTATAGAGTAACAATTCTAATTTATCTATAAATAAAGAAAACTTTCCTGGCGTAGAACGGTATACGCATACACTTATTAACTTAAACTGCTGTATTTTTACGGCAGAGAATTCAAAATCCTGTTCCAAAATTAGATAATCATCAGCTGTTAACTGTTCATGATCTAAATTATTTCTTAAGAAGATACAAGTACCACCATGGCTAATATTAGATCTAGAGTATTTACTAGCCTGTATAAACCCAGGGAATTGAATTAATTCGAGTTGTTCCTCTTTCAGCGAATGTTCTGAAATACATAGTGCTGAGATGTCTTTAAGTTCATTTTTAAGCATTAGATTTATGTAATCAATTTTATTATAGAGAGACTGAACATTCTGGTGGTACATTTTAAATTTGTTACTTTTGCAAGCTTGTGTTGGTGTTTTATTTACATTATTATTATTATTATTATTATTATTATTATTATTATTATCACAATTGTTATTATTATTGTTGCTAGACAAATCCGAAATACCATTGTTGCACTCTTAAATTTGACATCGAAAGATCTGAATGCCAAACCTCACGTTTGACTTCTTTTACAAGTTTCCCTGCTTCCACTCTAAAGATATTACTGTTGAACTATTCTTACCAGTTGAATTTACAATTTTGCAGATTTCATCATTAAGATACTCTTTTCGTAACCTATTTAAGTGTAGGCCATGTCGAGTGTGGAACTTCCTGTCTAATTTACTTACATCTATAATTTGGATATTTGGAAAACTCTTAAACATTTTACGATTTTTTCCATTTGTAGCCTCTATTTCTACATTTACACATGATTTGGGAATTAAATCGTATCTCTGCGGAATGTTTACAATAATGACATTTGTGTTCTGCATGGATGGCAATGTACCCTTTAAATCTTTGATTACCTTTTTACTCTCATTTCTATAGACGTCGTTTGCTCCAGCGATGATTACTGCATAGTCCTTTGAAGTGAGGGTCGCACACTCTTCTACCATTCCGTTCGTGACCGCTGCAATATGTGCTCCTGGCTTTACTGTCGAAGTGACCTCCATTTCTCCGCTCCTCTCCAATATGGTTGCTGCTACATCTCGCCCGTGGCTATCCGCAAATATCCACATCTTCCTGGATTTTCTCTATCACTTTCTTCTTTTCTTCTTGAAGAAAGTCATCATTTTCTTCGACGAGCTCTCCAAATGAATTTGACACGGGAATTTCAGTTACATGTACTGGCCTAAGCTTATTCAATCTTACACTGCCAGCAACCACTGTCGACCAAGTTTCCTTGCTTTCCTCTCTGTTTCTTTTAATTTATTCAACTCTTCCATTAACTTAGCAATATCTTCCTTTAGCAGCTCTATAATTTCATCTTTTGAGGACAGTTCGTTTCTCAGGTTATGACATTCGCATGACGGTACAGGTAGGCCTACATTATGCAACCATTCTGATTGCAAGGCTCAGCTCTTTTGGGTTGGGAAAGTGGTGCTTTCTGAGAGTGCTGTTTGCATCTCTGTGTGGCATGGCAGGTGGCCTTGCCAATGAAGTTTCTTTTATATGTTCCTTTTTTATGCTATTTTGTTTTTATATAAATTTGACTATTTTTTGTTAGGAGTCTATACTGAACGATTTTGTATTAAGAGTATCTGTCCGTTTTATCTTTGGAGATTGTAGGAAGCCATGTTAGTATTTTTGAGATGGTTAGATGAGTAAAAGAAATATGTTAGGTTTGGATTATAAAAGTGGATTGCTTATAGATAAAGAAAAAGCTGTATAGTGAGAATTATTAATGAATTAAATAAATACCTGTGTTCCTATGGTGAGGTGCAGGTTCCTTTATGTTTTAATTGATGGTGATCTGAGTAATTAACGGTTAGTAGAGGACTGTCCATCACATATATCAGGTATATGTACTATATGTCTGCCCTGTTGTTAAAATAAAATATCCCTTGTGAGTATAATCAAACACTACCCCGATAAGGAGAGAACGTACGGTCACAATTGGCAACCCAACGTCGGGCACGAACAAGGGAAAGTAGAAAAAGAAATGGAGGAGGATATGATTCGGGATATGTTACAAATGCTACTATGTAAATTCACCGGTATGGAAGAGTCTTTAAGGACAGAAATAGGATCAGTAAGAGAGTCAGTAAACCAGAAAATAGAGTCAGTGAAAGAGAGTATGAGTAAGGAGATAGGAGAAGTTTGGCAGCAAGGAGAGTCTATGAAAGTGCAAATAGAATCTATAGGTAATCAGGTAGAATCTGTAAAGCTGTACGTAACGAAGCAGTAAAGGAGCAGGCTGAAGCAACCAATGCTAAGATTGAGGAGTTAAGCAAAGAAGTACAAGAACATAAAACTGTTTTGAGAGAAGGAATAGCGAAAAATAAGGATAGCGTGGACAGCCTTAAGGAGGAACAGGTGACATTGATGGAGAGGAATGAGAAGCTCAAGGAAGAGAGAAAACGAGATGAAGAAGAACAAGGTTATATGGAGGAAGTGAATGAGCTATGTGCGATTAAGGAGCAGGAAAATTATCCGAGATGTGGGGGGCGTGAGAATGCAGGTGATATGGAAGAAACTGAAGGAGAGGAGGCAGGTGAAAGAAAGGAAAAGGTACAAGAGAAAGGAGAAGCGGATAACGGAGAAGGTGAAATGGAAGAAACTGAAGAGAAAGGAGAAACGGATAAGGGAGAAGGTGAAACAGAAGAGCGTGAGAAAGCAAAATATATGGGAGAAATTGAACAAAAGAAAGGAGATTTAGATGAGGTTGGTAATGAAGACAGTAGAAATCAAGAAAAAGAGGCTAAAGATGAGGATGAAAGTGCAAGAGTGAGCCATGGAGAAGACAACATCCTAGAAGAAGATAAGGCGAAGAAGAAACAGTGGAAAACAAAGTGGAAGAAGAGAAAGGAACTGTTGAGTAAGACAAGACAGACGAGGAAGAGGTGGAACATGTGGAAAGGAAGAAGAGAGAAGTGGTTGAGAATGAAGACAAAGAGGACCAGGAGAATAGATAAAAGAATGAGTTGGAAAGCAAAGAGAAGGAGTAGGAAGAAGATGAGATATCAGGTAAAGGAAGATAAGAGAGAGAAGGATCATACCAAAGGAAGAAGAAGAAGAAATGAAAATATGATACTGAATCAGAGGAGACAGACCAAGAGATGAAAAAGAAAGAAAAATATGATACTGAATCAGAGGAGACAGACCAAAGGAAGAAGAAAACGAGAGGTTTGGAATACAGGAAACGGGGAGGCATCGTAGAAGACGATGAGGAGTAAGGCGTGGGAGACGCAAGAATTACAGATGACGAAGCAGGCGTGGAGGCAGGAGGAGAAAATGTATTATTTTCATTTGTGTATTTTAATGTATGTGATCCTCACGTGCTTCTCACGTGAGAATTACATAGAGGGGCGATTGCAACCATTCTGATTGCAAGGCTCAGCTCTTTTGGGTTGGGAAAGTGGTGCTTTCTGAGAGTGCTGTTTGCATCTCTGTGTGGCATGGCAGGTGGCCTTGCCAATGAAGTTTCTTTTATATGTTCCTTTTTATGCTATTTTGTTTTTATATATATCTTTGACTATTTTTTGTTAGGAGTCTATACTGAAAGATTTTGTATTAGAGTATCTGTCCGTTTTATCTTTGGAGATTGTAGGAAGCCATGTTAGTATTTTTTGAGATGGTTAGATGAGAAAAATAAATATGTTAGGTTTGGATTATAAAAGTGGATTGCTTATAGATAAAGAAAAAAGCTGTATAGTGAGAATTATTAATGAATTAAATGATTACATGTGTTCCTATGGTGAGGTGCAGGTTCTTTTATGTTTTAATTGATGGTGATCTGAGTAATTAACGGTTAGTAGAGGAATATCCATCACATATATCAGGTATATATACTATATGTCTGCCCTGTTGTTAAAATAAAATATCTCTTGTGAGTATAATCAACCACTACCCCGATAAGGAGAGAACGTACGGTCACAATTACGACATTCGGTTTCACTTTTCTCCTCACTCAATTTTACCTGAGATCTTGTGATTATTTTATTTGCATTTTTTACTTTTATTTTGCACGACGAGCATAAATCCGTAACGGTTACACTACCTGACGAGACACTAACACTGTTAACTGACGACATACTAGTTAGCCTAGATGTTTATACCAAATTACACTAAATTTATTTTAATTATTACTACCTAAATGAGTTAATCTAATTATCTACCAATAAAGAAGAATGTGAAATACGTATATCTTCCAATCGGGTGAAATCTCGTAAAAGCACCACTGCTCTACTTGGTTCAATCAGTGATTGAAGAAGTCACCGAATCTTTGGATACACGTTCCCACAACTTAGTTTAAGTTTATTAAATTATCAATAAGAATTTCTAAATACTATAAATATTCCATATTTCACTTGACCTAAGGAAAGTAACTTTATAGATTTTACACCTCTGTTATAATATTTTACCACTTTTGTCAAATATTTACACTAGCTGCTATTTCACTACACTACACTTTCACTTTCAATAAGAATTTCTAAATACTTATCAATATTCCATATTTCACTTGACCTAAGGAAGGTAACTTTATAGATTTTATACCTCTGTTATAATATATTACCACTTTTATCAAATATTTTCACTAGCTGCTATTTCACTACACTTTCACTGTGACGCCATCTTGCCGCAGACCCATCCCGAGGTTTCACAAGTAGTAATCGGCACGAAGATAAATACAGGGTCTTTCATATAAAGTAAGAACGCCAAGCGGCGGGTTTGTTATCCGCTAGTGTGGTGGCCTTGACCGAGCTTGTGGTGAGCCGTGGCCCCCTGCTCTAAGCGTGTGTACAATCCTCTATGAAATATTACCTTATAAAAGTTGCTGGAAGTGTCGTCCTTCCTGGGTTATACAGGCATTGTATCTGGTAACCACATTTTGGCTGACGCGAGTGAGTCATGCCACAGTATTTTTTCTGATATTTTATTTTGTGTTTTTTATTGAGCACTGAACCAGTAGTGTCCAAGTTATTTACAATTACGTGAATCTGTGCTAGTGAAGGTGGCACTTCATCAAGAAATTGCTGAACAAATGCATCACGTACCCGCCGAGCCGAATCGTAATTAAAATAAATTTTACATACAAAAATACGATGTTACAATGATAACTGTCTCAACATGTTCAGACTGGCGACTGATAACACCTGCACGCTTATTGCAAGGTCAAGTTCGTACTATGCGCGCGCTTTCAATACTAGAGCAGGGGGCCGTGGCGCGTCATAAGCTCGGTCAAGCCGGCTTCAGCAGCGAATGACAAAACCGCCGCTCGCCGTTCTTACTTTATATGAAAGACCCTGTATTTCAATTACTGACCCACCCACGCAGAACGCGCAAACACATTAACACCCCCACCCCTGCCCCCCTATTCCGAAACCCCTTCGACTAACCGAATTTCTCACGCAACAAATACTTACCACCTTGCTTACAAACACGGGAATATCACAGACACTGTTAATTCTAGCAACTTAAAATCGGGAGCCAAAGGAAGTTCTATTGAAATACCCTGCTATGGCCATTCGCTTGCAATTCATATAATAACATAAAGTTTTCGGAGACCATTTTTGGACTCCCAAGCTCAAAATTAGCTTTGATCGTCCTTCGAGGACAATTTTTATATTTTGCCTATTCTAGCACCCTGCTATGGCCATTCGCTTGCAATTCATATATAACAAAATAAAGTGTTAGGAGACCATTTTTGGACTCCCAAGCTCAAAATATGCTTTGGTCATCCTTCGAGGACAATTTTTATATTTTGCCTATTCTAGCACGTATTTTGAAAAGCTTTCCCCAAGAGTACATCCTTATGAGAGGTACGGAGGAGAGTTACATCAATGATTGGTATCATGCCTCTGACGGATCTCAGCACCAATTCTTACGTTGATCCACTTAGGCGTTCTTGAGTTATAAGAGAACAAACTTGCCCACAAACAGACAGACAGACAGATAAACATTGAGTTTTATTACCAGACAGGAATAACCATGACCACCACAGAAATGTAATTATGAACACTGCAAAGCACAATTCTCGATATACTGTATACAATCACAAGCACACAGGAACGGACATGTACACACGTAGCAAGTAATTGTAAACGAGAAGCAACAATTAAAACTAGATCTCAACAATGGCGTTTATACAAGGCACTATTACTTTTCTTATATTATTATTATTATTATTATTACTATTAATAATAATAATAATAACAATACTGTTATTATTATCATGAATATTATCGTTATCCATTGTCTACACATCGATACACAATAAAAAAAGAGATGGTTGGTTGGGGCTGCGACAACGCGGTCATGTAGCCCCGTGTACTTTGGGTGTGTGTAGAATCTGTCTGATAACTGGTGTTAATTGTGATGACTGTATTAGTGTGTGTTATCTGTTTTTTAATTTAAGTACTGCAACTTAGAATTTTTCAAATAGTTCCTACTTTATGCCGCCAAGCGCCACCGTCAACGAATACTAGGCCAAGTTCAGAACTTAGCTACTAGACGGCACCGCAGTCGGCTCTTGGCAACGAACGTAGAAACCTAAGAGCGTTGTTTACATTCTTAAACTATCCAATTTAGCTTCACACAGGTGCAATTAGTGGAAGGTTCTTTAACATGCCATAAATCTATGACATGGGACCGCCGGCTTTACTTCCCCTCCGAAGGAAGGCATACTGAGGAATTTTTAACGCTCTTAAAAATCCGACGGCTTCGGCCGGGTTTGAACCCGCTATCTTGGGCATAGAAGCTCATCATGCTACCGACTACGCCACCGAAGCCGCCTAAAATAAGAGAGAAAGATAAGAATTACGACGAATATATATGAGGTACGGTATAAATATTATAGGAATATAGTGAAGATGATGAAGAATAATAAGAAGAGACACCCACTCAAACAAGCACGTATTATCTATTACACAACACATATAACACGAAGAGATGAGAGAGAGAAGGGTAAATACAAATACACCGTGTACGCGCGCCAGACACCATACATAAGCTTCCCAAACAGCAGAAACAGAAGGAACACGCGAGCACTATAGACCGCACAACAACAGAAATCAACAAGAACAATATCACAGACGAAACGCAATGTCACTCATACTTAACAACGCCACCAAAATACATCATACCGACCTCCGAAGGTCACAAAACAGTTCTATAATCACACAATAGCCTCACAACAAAGGAATACACATTATTAGGCAACAGGTTTTACGGAATCTTAACGCTCGCAACACAGTTCACTCACAACTAAACAGATTATCAAACAAATTCTACACACGATTGAGCACATAGAAGATATTTGAGTACATTCACAAGATCAGTGCGATCACTCCCACGCAGTCAGGAAAGCAATGGCAAACTACCTCACTACTCATCTTGAACAAGACACACACACCCTTTGTTACCAATCAAACAGACCTCACGAGTGACGACCATAATGATTAATTAACTCACAATTTTAAACGAGCTAAGCAAGTTACCGTACCACAAACACAAACTTTAATAGGAAGACACTATTGCCAACAACTTCCCCTTTTATGAACTCGTTTTCCCCATGTCAGCCCCCACCCACCATTATTGACTCATCACTTAGCCCTTAAGCGTAGATACATGTATTTTTACAACTCTATAGATTTAAGCACTATCATTTCTTTTTATCACTATCACTGTCATTATGGTCGCCGTACAACTATCGACTCTAACTTCATTTGACCACACCAGAGCTCCTGAAGATTCATCACCCTCGATGCCCAACTACAAGCACACCCCTGTGGAAACAGGAAACTTTTGCCCCTACGGGACATACAGTATAGTCCAACCCCATTTAGCGCATTTTTATTTTTTGTCCACATTCCCCACACTAGGAATAACATACGGTACTACAATTGAAGACTATATTTAGATTGTACATAGCACATCAACATTAAATTACATTTAAATTACACCCACTACATTAAAATTAAGGAACCATACCATTCAGCAATGAACGTAAATATCATAACTATTAAGGTCACAGGATAACCCACTTTATCTTAGATTTAACGTAAGCTACTAGCACTAGAGTATTAACCAATCCTCCAACGCCCAAGCCCTTAATTATCTCCATTACCCCATATTTTAGGTATTAACTCATCATCCAGCCACTCACAATAATTGTAACAATGTAAATAACATAAGTGGCTAACCATGTTTTTTCAGTACCGGTAATGCAAATGAATTATTTAACCATGTACACAAGCATATACAGTTACAAACTAACAGGGTGGGCGGGAAGTAACTAGGTATTTTTAAATGGCTGTTAAGTGTTTAATATTGATGGAATAATATTGGAAATAGCGGAAACATACAAAGCATTAAATAGGTTAGTGATTTTTCATGCCGTGTAGTACCGACGATGGCCGCGAGAGGCGGTACACTCTACAATAACAAAGATGGCCGATCGCCTGACAGTAAGAAAACGAGCACAGATTGCTTCGCGCTATGAGGTGTGGAATTCGATCGTTCTTTGTCAATCGGCACAATTGCCATTACTGGGTGGGACAGGATCCTGGAGTTACGGTGGAGAAGATGCAGTCTCGTCCAAAAGTGACCGTGTGGTGTGGAATAACGGCTACAAAATTGTAACCGGTTAAAAGGGGAACTAAAGAAAATCAAATGTGTTATCAATTTTTGTAGTGGTTACTCGAGTTACAAACTACTCAAACTGCAGTTTGTACCCTGCTACTCGGGATGATGGAAGGGAGCCCTAATCTCAGAGG
The DNA here is from genome assembly GCA_946902985.2 of Meconema thalassinum. Classification (NCBI taxonomy): domain Eukaryota; kingdom Metazoa; phylum Arthropoda; class Insecta; order Orthoptera; family Tettigoniidae; genus Meconema; species Meconema thalassinum. The sequence continues at coordinate 1,080,908,431 of OX336388.2, read as the reverse complement.
TCCGGAAGAGGAAACAGGTTTCCTAGGGATAGTCGCTAACGAAAAGAGATGTTCACTTTAACTCACAATCATATATTCCATAACAGTAAACAATACAAATAAATGAACCTTAAACTACGTCGCACCCATTTACATTTAATAAGGTGTTAAATTGATATTCATAAGTTTGTAAGTTACATATTGGGACGATGCCTGGAACAATAGCTACGAAGACTCGACGATAAAAGAAAATGATTACTACTTAAGCAAGGCGCAAAACTTAACCTAACCTGAAAGAAAAACACACTCACACTGCCGGCACATACACTCACCATACCACTCAACTAAAATGAATGAAACAGAAATTAACAAATGGAAAACCCAACAAGCTGGAATGATACCCCCCTCCCCCCAAATGCAAATAATTTCAAGGAACACTAAAGACGAACAAGAGCTAGACGGTCCACGCGTCTGAGTAGAGGAATAACAGAAACAGTCGACAGGGGTAAAGGTTTACCTTCATAATAAAATGACAAACTTGCCATCATAGAATTTCCCCACAAAGCATAAAGAAAATACATTCACAAAACACAATAGTAAGAAGAATCGCCCTGGCAAGTACAAATAAAAGGAAAAGCACGAAGCTTCTTGCCAGTGGTCAAACAAACCTACTTCACACTTTCTAGGTCTTACAAACTTGACGCCTAGGACAAACATACAACAAAATAGGTCTTACAAACTTGACGCCTATGAATTACTTAACCTCAAAACACATGCTAACAAATATATAGGTCTTATAAACTTGACGCCTATCACATACTTACTCAACAGCAAATCCCCCCCTGAAGGCTAATTAAACAACCTAGATCCAATGATCCACCAAATTACTTGTTTGGACCTCGAAAGACACAAACAAAATACCATGCCGACAATAACTAATAATCCAGAACACATCACGCAAACACGCCGACCTCGCACCGAAATTTAGCGACAACAAACCCCACAATTTACCAAATCAATCCCCATCCAAATGAATCGAGAACCATGTTTACTTAGTAATTCAACCTAAATGCTTATCTCCTAAATCAAACCAAAAATATAACTGGTGTTCTTCATAGTATTAACTTTGCACGTGGTCAGATCTAAAGCGTCACCAACGGACGCGGCTTTTAAAACAAGTTTTGACCTGCACGAGGCAGACAAAATATTTACGTAAATTAAACCAACATGGACTTGAAATGCAACGGCGGGCGATAAATATAACTAACAGAAAGCAAGGTATTACAAATGATACATAGGATTAACACATTGAAAATACAGCCCGCGTTACTACGCAATTTAACTAAGTCAACTTTACATTCTGACCACGCACACCAAACGGAATTAAAATAAAATGAAACAAGTTTACAAAGAATGAAATTTAAATGTTCATCAGTCCCGTGGACGATCCACTTAAGATACAATTTCCTGTTCACATGGCAGAGTCCTCGGGAGAACCCGAGTCCGCCTGGTCGGCGTCTCCCGTAGAAATTTTGACATCCACCTACCTCAGTTGCTGGCGATAAAGGACACAGTCCTTCATGCCTAACTCACAGAGCTAGGATCCTCCATATTGGCCAATCCAGGCCTTCCACTACAAATTGTCACAGATTAAAACAATGGCCATATGCCAATGGAAGTTTGGAGTCCTCTTAAGTTGGTACCTTGGAGTTATAACAGTTGCTACAGCACACTAGCGCCCAATATTTCTAATCACAACCAGCACCTTGGAAATTTCCACGATGACATGGCCTATAGGGTGCCGCAAAAGTTCGGTCACTATTGCAACATGTTGTAGAATTGGAGTAATCACACAGAAAGTCACATTTGGGGGAAATGGGAAGTTGTTGGATCTTAATTTCAGCTGTTTCCAGGGGGTTTATTTTAGGATAGCCCCCAATTTGCCAGGTTTGATTGTACCAACGGTACAAAAATGTCATTGGCCCATATCTCCTGCGTGACACAATTAAAAATTAACGGAGAACGCTTACCTTCAAATGCTTCAGTATAACGTTTGCCCCAGGATATCTGGATGGGATAATACCACTGACATTATCTTCATGCGCACCACCTCACTTTGTAAATGTGCAGAAATGGTAGGATGAGGAGTTTCCAGGACGTTGGCTGGGGAGACGTTCATCTCAATAATGGCCTGCAAAAAGTCCAGACCTGAAGCCCTGTGACTTTTTTTTATGGGACTGGACAAAAGAGGAGGTGTACCGGACGAAACGTCACACATTGGACGAATTGAAAGCACGGATTCGGGATGTTCTTTCTTACCAACTCCCACACAACTTCCTCCAGAAAGCTGTGTATTCCATCCCAGGCCGTTTGAGGAGATTGGTCGATGCCACAGGTGCCTACATCAAATTGTAATGGATTTGTATGGTATGCAATCATATTCCCATATTACAGTGTACATACTGTATAAATTTCAAATATAAAACTCAGCAAACATAAAAGTTATAGGCCTATGTCAATTTCAATACCTAGTTACTTCACGCCCACCCTGTATATATAAGGCTTACTACTAGACAGACCACCTACTCTACCTACAAAATTGAAAAATATTAGGAATTCAGCCCCCTAAAGGCGCATGTACGTCAAACTCATCATTACCAATGCTAACACCATCATTATGATTATTATTATTTACCACTATTAACGCTTGCCACGGTGGGTGAGTGGTTAACGTGTCGGACTACCAACCCCCCCCCCAAACTTGCAGGTTCGTTCCTGGCCCTGGTAAGTGATTTTTGAAAGGCGACAAAAACACGATACGCATACCATACGTTGTTGGCATATTAAAGAACCCATTTTAATTCAGTAGGCCGTGTTCATAATGGCAAAATTAATCTCGGGATTTTCCGCCAACACAAAGTTCCTCCATTCACTACTAGAAAGCGCTATAGTGTCAAGGAGCTTAGATATCTAACCTCCTTGACTTTAGTTAGTTAGTTATTGTTGTTTTAAGGGGCGGAACTACGAGGTCATGGCGTTCAAAGGAACGACGAAATTCGACATGAAAGCTGCCCTCTGGGTGCAATTAACAAAGCTTGCACCCGGCACCCGAGGCCATAACGAATATCGTACCTTTATCTACCCAAATTCCACACTAAGGGAAGAGAAAGGGATGAGAAATATAACGTAGAATAAATGAATGATTATCACAACATATTACACTAAACTATCATATATCAGCTGACACTATACTTTTTACACAAACAGAAAACACATAAGCGAAGAAGGAAATAGAGACAGAAATATAATGAATAATGAAGAATAATGAATAATGAAGGATAAAGAATTACAATACTACATCTGTACTATCATCTATCAATTTTCACTATTTTTATCAACACGAACAATACACAAGCGAGCAGTAAGAGATGAATATATAATGAAGAAAAATGAATAAGAGAGAAATGCGAATCTACGAGACAAAAATTATGAAGAAATATGAAATGCAAATCAACGCAAACATTTATTGAAATTATATTTATATTAAGTGACCTTGTACATCTAGGGGGGGGGGGGCTGAGAATTTAAAAACTGCTGACTGGCTGATTAACATTGCCGACTATACGTTAAAAAAAACTGAGCAACGGGAGGGAAAGGGAGAGAGAGAGAGAGGGGGGGGGGGGGGGCAACGGTACACAAGACAAATATACTTAATTAATGGCTTTCATTTAAAATGTATTTTATTAGTTCCAGAATTTTGATTCGCAGGAAAATTTTATAAATGAACAAAATAAGTGTTTAAATATTACAAGAATTAAAAAAATCTAGTTATTCTTTCTAAAACCCTACTCTACGATGTTTTAACAAGGACTTCTCCTCCACTATCTCCGTAATTTCAATGTCGTCGACGTTATCTTTCGTTGAAAACAACATCATGAGGGAGTTTTTTCTATCAGCGGGTATCTTGAAAATTATGTGGAATGGCTCCAACAAAGAAATTAGTTTTGCGAGATTGTCTTGCACGCTTGTAGTAAATACATCCACATCCTTTCTTTAGAATGTAAGAAAATAAATTTCTGCTGTCGTTTCAGCATTCGCGTCGTACTTCTTTGCAAGTCGCCGGATCCTGTGGTGCTTTAAGAAGTCTTCCTCCGCATTTACAGTACTAGCATACTTTTCGCAAATGAAGATGCGTTCATCTTGCCGTCGTCGTTGATACCTTCAAAATACTTCAAAGCGCTCTGAATCAGCTGCATCGCGTCTACTATATTCAGCTCCTCCGCTTCTAAAAGCTCGGTTACGCTCTTAATTTTAAACATGATGTTTTTGGTAAAGTACATGCCGCAGATAAAATCAAAGTAGAAGCTTTTTGTGCAAGCCTGACGCATAAGTTCGGGTTTTACTGTCAAATTAAGATTCGAATGAGGTTTTCATTGTTTCCAATGCTGTGACTATCTCTTCATAAGACGTAGAAACAGGTCTCATCGATTCGGCGCACGCAGTTCACCTTGTTTTTGACAAATTCTTAAGTTGAAGTGAATTTTCAATTTTATCCAGCTCTTTCTGCAAACTTAAATGTTGTTTCGTGCTACCCGAAAAAATAACGTACAATAACGTGTCAAAAAACTCTCGGATAAGTGCGCTAGCATTACAAGCTGTCTCTACGAAAATGTTTAACCTGTGAGCTTGGCATGGAACGTACGGAACGTATATGTTGCACTTCTCTGATAGCTTTTTCTGAGTGCCGTTGTATATGCCAGACATGTTACTAGCAAAGTCGTACTATTAAAACGCTAGTTTATCGAGTGGAAGAAAAAGTTCTTCTGAATTTAAAATTAAAAATATTTTTTCAGCCAACTCCTCTCCAGACTTATTTTTGTTAAAACAGCGTCTATTTTTAAAAGACGCTCCACAGGAACGAGCTCTTCATCTTTTTCGACGGCGTATCGGATATTTAACGCGAGGAGGTCTTTATGTGACATATCGGGAGTAGTATCTGCTATAACGGAGAACATACCAGCGTTCTTGATCTCTTCTGCAATTATTTCACTAGTTTTCCCTCCAAGAAGACGGATGAATTCATTTTGAGAGTCCTTGCTCATATGCGTAACCTTGTGCTTCAGCGTATTCACTTCTTCCAACCACCTATTCATGACCGGACTATGCCGTGAAAGTAACTTTACAATTTGCGTAAAGTTTCCATTATCTTGCGTGATTCCATCCTCATGACCTCAGAAAGCCAAACCTTGCCGACAACGGGTTCTTGCAGTGTCAATAAGTATCTGGATAACTTCTTTGTGGAACTCCTTTTCTTGTTCTTCCTCAATTCTGATCGTCCGTAAATGTTTATCAAGGAGAAAGTCTACGTGGCCTTTTCCATTGACGAAGTGGCAATAATCTGCCATAGCTGCTTGATGAACTTCTGAAGTGAAGTGTTCTTGTAATTTGCCCTTCATCATCTTTCCGCGACTTTTCAATTTGTGCCACTGACGTACTCCCGCGTGCGACCATTCTTCACTTGCGGACGCCCTTCCTCGTCCGTTTGGAAATAAGCCACAGGCAAAACAAAACATTGCGTCTTTTTCAATGCTGTACTTCAACATGGGAAAATCCGTATACCAGGCCGGATTAAATCGATGCTGTTTATTTTCTGGTATGTCTGGATTTGCTGGAAATACACTAAGTTTTGGCTGGAAGGCCCCAAGCGAAGTCAGGTACAGTCGTTCGTTTGCCGTGATAATTCTTTTCCGTTTTGCAGGATCGCGATTAACAGGTAAATCTCCCGCTTGAATGTGTACTGCGTCCACACGCATGTTATTTTCCTCCTCTCTTGCTCGTTGAAGCAACTGACCGCTTTCATCGTGGATTCTAGATAAGCAGTCTTATCATTTCTACCATACAAAGTTTTGTGTTCGGAATAGCGTCTTCTTTTATTGTTTTCAAAATACCTTCAACTCTTTTGAAATGCGTTATAAACTCACTAACTTGGCCAGAAAAAACAATCCACGAAAATTCTCTACTACGCGGTGTAGTACCGTCACCACTACAACCGGCATCCGATGAAGTACCAGCTGCTCGTAACTTGCGAACGTCGGATGTGTTGGGGGATATTGGTGGTTCAATGGTTAGCGATGAGCAACGGTGGTCAATGGCTCAACGGTAGACGATGGCTCAACGGTAAACGATGGCTCAACGGTAGATTTTGATTTTAATTGTGCCTTAGCTACCCGATGGGCATTAAGTTCAACCCTTTGAAGACGTCGAGCGTCGCAGGGGTGCTTTCCCGGATATTCGTTCCATCGACAAAGTTACTATTTGTCTCCTCCACCCCACCCCGGTTTTCTTGTCACTGGGTTTTAAAACACTCTGTAAGTTTTATTTAAATAAAAATGATGGTTTAAGAGAACAACTCCCCCCCACAAAGGTAGACTTTTATGGATGTATCGGGCATTTTTTCTTGATAACACCATTAAACATAAACATGGCTGAAGAAATGCATGTAATTATTATATTATTATTACGTACGTTTCATGGGTACGCGATGCTCCGTGAAAATGTTCCGTGCCGGCGAAAACTCACGTCCCACTGCTACTGTATTTGCACCTAGTTTTCACTGTAAAAGTTGCTGGTTCAGGAACGACTGCTTTCTCTCATTCTCGGTGACCACTGCACTGACCTTAGTGAGCACTCCACCCCTTGAGGAGCCTAGGAACCACAAACCTGTCAATTTTGTCACAATAGCGCGGATATGTGAGGACGCGCCGAGACAAGCGGTAGCAGATCATAACATTCCTCCAACAACATCACAATGAGTTGGCTTGACCTCAAGTTATCAATGCGCTCACCAACACCTTTTGTCTAGCCACATGGTACAGATGCTGGTCTCGCTTCGCTGTGAAGCTGAGTCGCTCTGCATAACGAACGCGGGATATTACTCCCACCCAGGAACGTGCCGATGAGTTCGTCCCTTGTCCTTGGTCCCATATTGCTTATCTGTCATTCATTCTTCAGTTTCCATACACAGAATCGAAATGGAAAGTGGCAGCCGGTGCACCGAGGTCTGGAAGTGGAACTTTTAAAATGGCTGCACGAAATTATTGCTGCGGTAAAAATGCCGACTGTCAGTATATATATATTTTAAAGAAATAGGACCAAATCGTATATGGCCATGCCCCGTTTTGCTTTTTTAAATGCTGTTTTGGGAAATGTTACGACTTCTTCAGGATTTGCCGACTGCCGACTGATGTCGTATTTGCCGACTGAGAAAATACCTGAGGGGGGTGAGACACCCCCCACTCGAACCGCCCCTGGTGACACTCCTATAAACTAACTATGGTATATCACAAAATACACACGGAAACGAGAAGGTCTTGGGACAAAGAAAAACACTGATCTATTATTATTATTTTATATACCTAGTTTCACCCATACCACACATTAGTATGTAAGAATAAGGAGATATAGATCACAACGCAGACATTCATTAATATTATTAATATTAATATTATTAATATTATCGATTGATCACAACATTTGCCACGGAAAGACAGAGGGAGAATACAAGGACACAAAGGAGTATATTTATTATTATTATCATTGATCCATCATCATGCTAATCATGCTCTACTCCATTACAGGTGGACAACGATCGCCAAGGTAAAATCCACCCAAACATGCACAGAAACTAACACTACTCTCTGATTGCAGGAATAACAAAAATGGCACACCCTTTTTCCCCCATAATAGCACGTGACGATCAGATGACATAGGAAGAAGACGAAGACGACGCCAAGGGAACGGAACACAGAAGACAACAGCGCGTAACCAGCTGAATCTGCATGATCCCCCACGCGTGCCATCAGCTGAGAGAATGGCCCGTGAACTGACATGTAGGAAATGTCCATCCTTAGCCCATACCCGTTTCATCTACACTCACTCCCCCCCTCACGGCCCCATCTCACACGTCTCATCCCGTTCTGCATCCCTCGGTCCTTCGCGGGCAACTCCCCAAACACGCCAAGCGAGTAATCCACCCAGGGAACCCCGAGGGGGTTGAACAATATGCTGCAGTAGATGTGAAGCTGTGGAGGGACAAGGTTTCATCAAACTCATCTAGGAGTCAATTAATGGCTGAGGTGGTACTCGTACCCACCTCTTCATATTTTTTCCCTTACGAGGCTGAGTGTGTCCCGTTTCAGCCCTCAGACCAGAATTGCATTTCTTGGCAGAGCGGGGAATCGAACCCGAACCTCCGAGGTGACAGCCAAGAATGCTAGCCGCTACACCAGGACGTGGGCAGGTGGAAAAGAGAATCATTAAGTATCCTGAACGAAATAAAAAAACATACTGACAACTTTCCATCAAGTTTCGGGGATACGCAATTATCGGCTTTCTTCCTCTTCTCTCGGCCAGGAATCGAAACCACAATCTACTGATAATGCAGCGAAAATTCTACCTTTGTGTTAAGTTGAGCCACTGACTCATTTATTTGACAATGCTATTTTAGGGTGCCATGGTTACCGTGTTGGCCCTGCGGCGTAGTTGTGCTCGTTAAATCGTGCACCACGGCCTCGAGGGCAGCTACAGCAAGTTCGGAGGTCGTAAGTTTGAATCTTGAGTGTGTTTATTCACGGATATTTTTCAGACAAATGCCGGGATAGGACCTTGGTTAGTTATTGTTGTTTTAAGGGGCGGAACTACGTGGTCATCTGCCCCAGGGATAGTACCTTACTTCAAATCGTGGGTCATCACACTACATCACACTACTACAGTCATCACATAAATACAGGTTATCTGATAGGTTTAACACACACACGACTACACGGGGATGATATCCAGGATGTCCCAAGCCCGTAAAATGAATTGACAATAACAAGAATAACTTACCTTGTTGGCAGAACGCACTGAGATTGTTGAAGATCACTACCACCGGTGACGCGACATTCTCTGAAGGTCTCAACCGGTTTATGAGCAGCTGTGCTACTGAAGAGACAGTCACTGTGCCGCAGAGGGCGGTCAGGATGATCCAGGGTGAGATGAAGAGCAATGTGGCTACCGAGAACATCTCACAGTCCTCTCGGAAATACACTTGGTAGCTGCGGAGTGCAAACAAGTTCTATTAGAAGCACTCCTTGATCTTATAACTGTGTCGGTCGAACATCAATTCCCCTCGATTATCCTTAATTCCACTCGGTCCTCCAAGGGACCCAAAAGTGATTTCCTCAACTCCGCTCAGGCTTTGGCAAGGGGTCAGCAAAGGGGTTATCCCCAATGACGTAAACAAATGTCATAACCAGGCTTCGGATAATTATGCACTTAAAAATGCCAAAATATGCATGCAAATATGCACTAAAAAGTGTCTAAATAAGCACTAAAATATGCATTAAAAATAAACATATATCTGATAACAATTAGGGGGTTATATTACAAGAAATTAATGTTACATATTAAATATCGCTAAAATAAAGAAAATTACTTACAATACTACAATAGATTGCTCCAGTTTGTCAATAAAATTTACAAGACTTGATTACACTTAATCACTGCATGATGTAATAGGTTTTCAAACACAAACTTGCGCCTATTTTCACTTAAAATGAATTTGTATTCAGAAAACACTCTCTCCACATCACATGCCACAATTGGAGCATACTCCAACTTGGCGAAATCAGAGACCTCTAGTATCGATGCACTGTCAATTTTGTCTTTGCCTTGGATAACACCACAAATGCTTTTAAGTTTGAGGAGACCGGAATTTTTCAGCACTACACTCTGCAATTTTTTCGAGAAAACTTGATTAGTTAGGTTCTTTAGGGATCGATCGACTTCTTCAACAATTCCAATGCTAACGTGAAGAGGCAGTCCTTTTTCTTGCAATTTCTTGATGGCTGAAGGTATGCAACGCAAATTGGAACGAATGAATATAAGTTGCTCACGAACACCATCTTTGCTCAAGACTTCTTGAGCTTCTTTAATAGAAAAAGCTTCTTCAGAATCGAGGTCTTCAACTACCTGTTTTACTACCTCGAAATAATTGGCATAATAAACAGCAGCTTCGCGCCACGTTCCCCATCTTGTATGAACTGGTGAAGGCGGGAGCGGCACATCATGAACTATATCAACAAATTTTTCTTTGCGACGTGGAGCCTTCAGGAACACTCTTTTCACTGTGGAGATCAACGTGTTTACTTCAGGAAAGGAAGCCCGGACTGCTTCAGCGACTCGATGAAGTCCATGTGCTACACATGTGACGTGTATCATCTTGGGATATAATATCCCAAGACCTCCCATGGCTTTACACATGTAAGGTGCGGCACCCGTTGTACCCGATACCTAGTTGAGGCTATCGGCTACGCCAGCTGACATTAAGCCGTAGTTGAGATTTATGGGAAAAGTTGTAAAGATAGCGCTCACATCGAGTCGAGAGGAATGTTAGGAAATGACGTAGAAGGCCAAGGATCAAGAAGGCACTACCAGTCAAGCAGATGGAATTATGGGATAATATTAAAGTTCAACTAAGATCTATATGGAACATAGTATTATATCATCTCAAAAGAGAAGAAATGTCAAGCATTATATATGATAATAACTTGAAGAAAGACAGGTAATCCCTTAAGTTATTGTATAACCTAATAGCCGAGATGATGGTGGTCGAGATTATACTTGTGACGCACGACCGCAGAAAGTGGGGGAGCATCACGTGACAGCGCCAGGTAGGAGCTGTTCAATGCAGTTTAGAGACAGCAGTCGAGTTCAGTCGTCAGGGCTGAGTGGTACACATGCGCAGAGCGTACGGCAAAGCTGAGCGGTGCACAGCACTTGTTACGTAAACTGAAGGCGACAGTATTGCTTCACCAGGCAGAGAGCAGGAAGTAGGTCAGTGAGCCAAGGCGAGCAACGCACGGTAGACGGCGAGGACCGGTTAGGAGGCAAGCTGTGCGGGCCGTGGAAGCAGGAGAAAGGCCGGGGTCAGAACAGCATTATAATACGAGATTGAGAACTTTATTTCGAGCTGCATTTTGTAACGCAGAACAGTATAGCAAAGCGGCATGGCGAGGCCGGCTTTAAGCGTAGATCATTCTGGAACAGTGCAGTAGATCCGAGCGGGCTGTTTCCGACTTTTATACGCAGGCAATATTAAAGAAGCTGAACTTCATTTCAACATTCAGTTACAACATTGAGTTGGGACTTGTATTCAGTAATAGAATTGTGCAGGCAGATAGTTATAATATACTGCAATAGTGAACTTCAAATAAACTTAGATATTCAAATGACATTACGACGATGCATTTCATAACGGAACATGTAGAGCGACCATGGGGTCAAGCTAACATTAACGCTTTTAAGCAACCGAACTGTTAAAATTATATGCACTTATGAACATTGGCACGTGCATTAATAGAATTTCTTTTCATGAATTATCATAAAATATCGAGTACGAACACAGCTACAGGGTGTTTCAAAAACTTATACACTCTCATAAATAAAATTTATTTTCTGCAAGTGAGACTTAACCGCTGTGGAGATTGAACTTTTAACAAGCGAACCGAACATTGTATGGGACAGTGGCGTAACTTAGAAGAGGAATATGGGGTACGCCGCTTTCATGAACTTTTACGTAAGAATTTGGACAGTATCCGCTATGGATAACATGCAGTTCATCATGTCGGAGTAAACGAAGACAGAGACGCGATGGCACCACAGAGCGATGGATTCGATTCCTGAAGAAGAGGAGGTCTAACAGCTGATTCACTTGGGATATGAAGGCAATCGTTATTGCGTGGGTGATACGATATTCACGTCGACCTTTCGAGAAATTTATTCACACGAGGATAATCGACGATCTTTGAAATATATTAACAGCTGATATGAGAAGGTACTGTATGAGTTATGACTTTCTGATATGATGTTTTCGTGAACACTGGGCATACATGTATATATTTTTCTAGTAGGAGTTATACGATTATTTAGACATGGCTTCAACATTATTTGCTCCAAATTTTGCTAGAATATGGCGTTACCATATGATATGGCAGGCACCATTATACGAAGTTCTCACCATTGGTTGGCTTTATTAAGCAGATGTTTGGTCTTTTAGACATTTTCCAGTAAGGATAGTTTTCTTGGATAGTTATTTTTTTGTGGCGAGTATTTCGAACTCGTGATCTGCAATTGGATTATTTAAATTACTTCGTCAGTTCATTGCTTACTAGCGAGTGTGTATTATTCATCAGTAGGGATTTTTTCCATTGGATTGTTTGGAGATATTAAGATGTTATTCACTCAAGTGAATGAATATCTCTTTTATGTGACAACTAGAGACTTGTTGATTCCAATCTGGTACATTCACTCATCAGACGACGAGATGGGGCCTTTCGCTTTAGGCGATTGCGTGGTGGTACACATCTTTACCCATCGTTCAGGGCATTATCATGTTAGACGACGGGGCAAGGCCTTTCGTATTTATACGATTGTGTGGTGGATACTCATCTTACTTGCCATTGAGGAACTCATTTTTATCATCCGAGTGTACTTGAGATTGTAAGAGGATCAAACAAGAAACTACTAGTCACATATCAGTCGAATTTTGTTAAATAAATTAAAAATAAATGTCAGCAGGGTGACATTTTGTAATTCTTGTTTGCCAATCCAATATTTTGTTGCTATACTCTTTTGAGAGTACTTTCAGTTAACAGCTGATACAGCTGATGCTTTAGATAAATTTTATGATTGAATTTAATACCTTTGAGAAGGATTTAAAGTAATTGAATCTTGTAAGATGAATCCTTAATGATCAGATTTATTTTAAGTCAGATCAGTATTGCATATTTCGATGTAGAGATTATAGCACATTGGTGTTTTTCTGTGAAGTGAATTATGAGAATTTTAAGAGAATTTATGCTATTTGAAAGCAGATCTTGAATTTGATTTCGATTACTAAGGTAATATTTTTCCTAATTGTTTAAGAAGTTGTCTAGATGTGATCAGATTAATTACAGTTATTGGAGGTTGTGTGCGTTGATAATTTGAAGCCAGTTATGTTTTTGTAGATCATGCAACGTGGTTGAGTGAAGTTTGTGATAGGCATTTTGTGGAAGTTGCCAAGTGGAAGTTGCAATATTGCTAATGTATTTTGAAGCAGACATGAGGTTGTCGAACCCAGTCTAGCATAATTTTTGAGATTCATGCTTTGCGCTGAATATTTATGGAGTTTTGTGGAGTAATTGTGGTATTCAAATGTGATATTTGATAAAGTGAGAATATATAATGTAGTTGTGGATAGTGAGATCCAACGTGAATTTGTGAAGGCAATAATATTTTTTGGCATGATAATTGAATACCAGATATAACTTGGAAGTGATAAAACTGTAAGACAACGTTCTATAAACCATATTAAACAATTTGTTAGGAAATTAAACAAATAAATAATGTTGATAATACAAGATTTTCTGATAATAATAATTAATGAAATAATAATCTGAAATTTAAGCATATTAATGATCTGACCTAATGAAATAAAAATCAGAATGACTAGATGAAATAATAAAAATCTAAATAACCAGATGAATAAAATTCAAATAAATTGATAAATTAAATTTTGGAATAAATCAATGAATTAAATAAATGGATGAATTAAAGATTGAATAAATAAGCTGATTTAAATAAATTAATAGATGATTGAATAGATGATGAATAACTGAATTAGAAGGTGATAATTAAATAAAGAAGCTGATGATTAATAAATTTGAATGGATTTAAATAAATTTAATTGAGAAATGATTTGAAGAATTGCAACTTGAGTTGATGAATTAAACAATTTATATTGATGATTTAAGATGATTTAATCTGAAGGAGATGATGAAAGGAGAGTGTGTGAATAATTAGAGAGGATAAGGAATTAATGATTATAATATTAATTTAAATGATTTGATGATAATGAATTAATTATTCTGACATGAATATATTGAATTTTGAGATGAGAACTAATGTGAGAAATATTTAATTTTGATGATGATGATTATAACCAATGAGTAGTGGATTTTCTGTGATTCACAAACAAGCAATTATTAATGACAGTGTAAATAGTGTAAATTACTTATTCGATGTTTAGGAGCATTTTACTAACATATTCAGCATTTGAATAATGCCATGCAAGCCATAAATTATGTGATATTTAAAATATGTGATTATAATATGTGTGTTTAGACAGATTAATTATATTTTTTACATCCACATTCATGATGTTAATTTAAAGAGAAGTTAGGTCTCAGTTATCACGAATGTCAGTGACGCAAAGACATAGTGCTACGGTGATCCTGAGAACCCAAGAGAACTTTAGAAATTTTTCCTATTTTATGTGGATTAAATACATTTTGAGTAGAATAGAGATGGTTCGATTTTCTGGACAATGACAATTTAACGTTGGCATTCGACCATGCTCTCAGGTAGGATGAGTGTTTAATATGTCTGTCTGACTATCAAAGTTGAATAAATTTGTTTTTATCTTAGTTGTGACCTGATGATGATGTGATTTTCCTGTTTCTTTCCTTGTCTTAATTAAGGCTTAATCAGGAAGGATGTGGTTTGCTAGGGATTCAGTTGATGGCGCCCATTTATATTTGTATTTTTTAAAATTAAATTTAAACCCGTAACGACCCTGGATATACTTTATCTCGTGTTACCCTCTGCTTTTGAGATATTTCAACTGAATTTCCGACACATTCCTTATTTGACTAGGTGTTCATTTAACTCTGCTCTGTCCTGGAAATCCAGGAATGCGATGTAATAGCAGATGGGTCATCGCATCCCCAGGACGAACGGGTACAGAGAGAGAGGGAGAATTGGCTTTACCCATCTGTGGGGCTTCGATTTTGTTTATTCTATGGAATCACATCAGATTTAGATTACGGAGAGATTGATCTCAATTTCATTTAATAGTGTTATAAAATTTATTAAACTTAGTCAGACAATATACTTGTATGCCCATTCCAGTGATCATGTTAATCATATTAGTGTTATATCATGTTTAGTTATAAGTCATTTTTCTTATACCCAAGTGAATGCAGGAATTGACACATTGTGATGTGTTGTTATCTAACGTCTCTGAATAAAACGTTTATTGAAAGATATAATTATGTTACCGGAAGATTTAGCTAAGGTGTTAGGAGAGTTACAGAATGGCATGTCTAGTATTGCAGTAACTATTTCTAAAATGGAAACAGAAGTTAAAGAGCAGATAAATGAGTCAGAAGCTAGGCTAGAAGCTAGATGTAAAGAAAATGTGGAAGCTTTACAGACTAGTAATAGGGAAGATTTGAAATTACTACAGACTAGTAATGAAGAAAATTTAAAATTATTACAGACTAGTAATGAAGATAATTTAAAGTCATTAGAGACTAGGTTACAGTCCAGTAGTAGGGATGAATTAAAATTATTACAGGCTAGCAATGAAAGCAATTTGAAAGCAAATGAAGCTAACTTGAAGGATAGTTTTAAATTGTTAGAAACTAGATTACAAGCTCGTAGTGAAGAAAATAACACAGAGTTGAAAAACAATTTAACTAGTTTGGAGAATAGATTAACGTTAAAGAATGATGAAATATTTAAGGCTTTACAATTAGATATAAAAGCAGTAGAAATGAAAGGAGAGGAAAATGTGAAAATGTTAAGAAAGAATATTATTGATTTAGAAATTAGAGAAGAAGAAAACATTCTTAATTTAAGAACAGACGTTATGTCTATTCAGAAAGGCATTAAATCGGATGTATCGAAGTTGAGATTCGACATTGATGGTTTAGTGGCAGATGTAGGCAAAATACAAGAGTGGTCAGAGTTGGGCAGTATCGAAAATACATGTATTTAAAATACGTATTTTCGATACTTTTGTATTTTGTATTTTGTATCGAAAATACATTTTTGAACATGTATTTTGTATCTGTATCGAAAATACTTTTCATGAGTATTTTGTATTTTCAAAATACATAAAATACAATCAAAATACAATCACTGCATTAGGTAATTTTCAGTTTTATCTTCCATTATTTTCGCTTTTAATAATTTAAGTCAATTGGTAGACATTAAGTTTTAGATCAATACAACTCTTCCAGCAATAAAGCGACCTAGTAAGACCATGTGCAATGCTATTTATTTAGGATGCATTTAGAACAAAATCTCCGAAGGATGTCTCCCGATGTTCTGTTATCAGTGTGTTTGATCTTGGAAACCTTTCCACAAGCAGTAGCCTCAAGCTACGTAGTATGAAATTCCCAAACGCATGAGGTTGTCTGAACCTGTTAACTAGTATTGTTCGAAAATTCCTGGAAGTGCTCACATAAGGGCTGTACAAAATGCGGCAATTGTCTCCCGTAAGAGTAGTGTAAGAGTTGTATAAAACTTTGAATTGACAAATAAGTTGCTGTTCTTTCATTTGACGAGCTTGTATCACATCGTGATCATTTTGTCCCGTGTACTTATGTGTGTATGTATATATATATATATCATTCATAACCGTGTTATTGTGGGTCAATGTTGTAGTAGTACCGTAGTGGGTTTATATTTAATTTGGGGAAGGAGACGGCAGTGGCCTTAAGTTAGGAACCATCCCGGCATTTTCCTGAAGTATAAGAGGAAAACCACTTCCGCTCTTCGCAGGTTTGCTAGCCACTGCACCACGAGCCAGACGAAAATAAATATGATGGTTGTTGTTAATAAATCTTGATCATCAGCCCGATGTATTTGGGTGTGTGTTAAATATGTCTGATAACCTGTGTTTGTGTGATTTTTGTAGTAGTATGCATGGCTGTATTTATTATGGTCTAGGATTGAGCAGATGCCCTGTCAGTGCCAGAAAAAGAAACTTGGATCTCTGTATTTGTCTTGAATACAGTAGTTGCATACGTTAAGGATGGAAGGAAGAAGGAAGATTGTAGTTTTACGTGACCGTTAATCTCGAGATCATGAGCCACGGGACCTCCTTTTTACATGGAATCCGAATCACTGAATATGGCATTTCACAAGCATTGACTGGGAATTGAACCCACTCCGCCGTGGTGAGAGGCCAACAGCTTGACCGCTGCTCCACCACACCCTCTACGATAAGGATGGATGACGATGTATGTCTACCCCTTACTTTTACCTATTTAACGGGATCGGGGATGAGATGCGATGAAACGCTATGTGGCGGATGTATTTACGACCGGATGCCCTTCCTGACACCAACATGAGAGGAGTTAATGAGAGATCTAGATGAATGAAGCTGGGCAAGGATGTGGAAGGAAGCTGCCGTGGCCTGTCAGAAGGATCGTCCCAACATTTGCCTAGAATTGAAAGTGGGGAAACCACGGTAAACCATTTCCAAGATGGCCGACGGTGGGGTTCAAACCCACGTCTACCAAGTCCACATGGAGCATGACCACATTGCCTAGCGCTGTGCGTTAGCGGGTGACCGCTGCCGGTAGTGATAAGATGACCATAATAATACGGTAATAATAACTATAATGCGTATGATTCCTGTTTCAACTGGGACGGAAATGAGATAATATATATTTTCGCGTCCTTATGGTGGATAGTTTATACAGTCGGATGTCATTCCTCTCGCCAACCTCATTTTTTTTAGCGTATGGCTTTTAGTGCCGGGAGTGTCCGAGGACATGTTCGGCTCGCCAGTTTTTGTAGCTACTTCGAGACGGACACCCAATGGGTGAGTTACAAGTACCGTTGGGGAGGAAAGTGGGAATGTACAAGGACGAGGAGTTGAGTTGGAAGGTAGCGGCTGTGGCCTATAGTTAGGGACCAACCCCGGCAATTGCCTGGAAGGAAGATGGGAAACCACAGAAGACCATCTTCAAGGTTGCCGGCGGGGTATTCGAACCTCCTCGCCTCCCGGATGTGAGCGACTGCCAGCAGTCATGCCGAAACGACCTCGGCTAACTCACCCGGTGCCAACCTCATGAGAGGAGTTAATGAGAGATGATATGAATGAAGGTGAATGAAAATAAGCACGGATTTGGAAGGGAGCGGCCGTGGCACATTCGAAGGTGCCGTCGCAGCATTTGTCTGTAGTTGAAAATGGGAAACCACGGAAAACTATTTCACGGACGGCCGGCGGTGAGGTTCGACCCACGTCTACCGAGACCACAGACATCTGGGCACCAGCTGCCGTTGTTGGTTGGTTGTTAATAATTATAAATGACCCAACTTCGTTCATTAATTATGTTTTTTATTCTTTTGTGGCATACCGGTACGGTATTACTTACAAAGGATAATTTATAACGGAATGTACAAATTAAACATGTTGAGTCAATTGACTGTAGTGTCCCGTGGTGCTGATTTCTTACATCACCATTTTAGGATATCAGAGAGTAGTCTGAATGAAATGCCTCACTGTTTGCCTGACAGCGCTATAAAGAAAATATGAACAGACGGACATATAACTAGGGCATACACCTTTTTTTTTAAACATCTCAACTAAGAAACAGTTCTAAATAGTAGGAAATATTATTTTATGGATCCTCAAGCAGTCTTACCATCAATAATTATTTTATTATGTTCATTTTTAAGTATAACTCGTATACAATTTTAATACCCATTGATTTAAAAAAAATGAAAATAATTTTACAATATTTACATAGTGAATTCAGAATAAACAAGAAGTTCCGTGAAGAACTATACATCCTACTTTTCATGCCAATGATTATTCTACAGAATATGAACCTATCTAGAATAATGACGAAATTAAGTTGCTAATATCGAAATTTCCAATTAGTTCGAAATACTGTATACCTGGCATAATGTATCCTAATAGAGCACTACAGTTGGCAGCCCTGATGACTGAATATATTCTTAGTTCCGTCTCTTAAGGTACTAAATACAAAATTTGGTTGAAGTCCAATGAATAGCATGGACGTTACATGCAGTTAAACATTGGATCTAACAGCGCGCGTAAAATCATGTTGGCAACAATGTCATGCATGTATTGGTCAGAAATAATCTGAAATAATATGATCTATTGTTGTGCCAATTTTGAATGAAATCCATTAGTTAGTATAGAAGTTACATGCATTTTAAAATTGGACCTATCAGCAGGCTTAGAATCATGTTGGCAGCACTGACGTATATTAGTTACTCCAAATTCGTCTAGAATGCCAGGTACTATACGTGTGCAACGTTTAGAGCTATTGGCTTGCATACTTTCTGATATATTGATATTAGGGTAACAAAAATAGGGACAGCACATATTAACAGTTGGCAGCCCTGGTTGCTCCTTAGAATACGCATAGTCATATCTGTTATGGTACACATAGCACATACGAAATTTGGTTGAAATCCAAATGATAGTATGGATGTTACATGTATTTAAAGTTGGACCTGTCAGCAGGCTTAGAATCATGTTGGTAGCACTGACGTATATAAGTTACTCCAAATTAATATAGAATGTCAGGTACTATATGTGTGCATAGTTTAAAGCTGTCGGCTTGCATACTTTCTGATATATTGGTATTTGGATAAAATAAATTAGGAGCATTTATTAACAGTTGGCAGCCCTGGTAGGTCTTAAGAATACGCTCAGTCATATCTGGTTATGTACACATACAACATACGAAATTTGGTTGAATTCCACTTGATAGTGTAGAAGTTATATGCATTTAAAAATTGGACCTATCAGGAGGCTTATAATCAGTTTGGCAACACTGCCATGTTTGGCCTCCTGGAAATTAAACTGAAATATTATGATCTGTACGTGTGCCAATTTTGAAATAGCTCCCATTCATACTTTCCAAGATATCCAACATGGAGCTCAAATTTCAATTGCGATATTTTAGCAGTTGGTAGCACTGACATCATTTTAAAATATGGCCGTGAGATATTCAGGTATAGATCTTTACTCCTACCAAATTTTGTTTCGATTGCTGCAGCCGTTTAGGAGTTGATAGGGGGGGACACACACACAGCCAGTCAGACAGACAGAAGGACAGACAGACAGACAGACAGACAGACAGACAGACATTTGCCCGATCTCATAAGTCTACTTTTTCCTCATTTTTGCAAAATGTGAAAAGTAGGCTAAAAATAATTGATATTAACTTGCAAAAGGGACTGTATTGAAATAATTTCAGTATTATCCTGTGATAGTCTCCTGATATTTCTTCTTGCTGACAAGGGCTGAATTGATGTGTGTTTTTCTTTTTTTATTTCTTTTTTAACGACATTTCTCTTATGTTTGGCGGGTTCCAAATGTTCAGCCACAGAAAACTTTCCAGAAACTCCCTACATTTCCTTCACAAATTTTACAATAAAGGACACTATCGTCGGTAGAATATAATTCATTCCCAAATGTTTTCAAAAAATTTCGCAACTTAACAACGACGTTAGCTTTTATTGGAGTCATACCTCCGTGCTTGCTGTGGTTGACAGTAAGCAGCTTGGTATTTCACTGAAGGTTGGAATTAAGGAATTTGAGATAATAGGTCCAGGTAATATTTGTGGAAATCCCTGGTCATTCATAAGCTGAACCCCTATTGTGAACTGGTGATAAATGAATGGAACGAAGGTATTTCAGTTGTTGGAGAATCCGGTTTTTCCTTACTGGCAATGCAGACTACTAGTTATCAGAATATACAAATACTCGGGGTGATTTAAGGGAGGTGAAAGCAACTTTATCATTAACAAGGAAATGTTCAGGTTTGACTAACCAACCAAGAAACTCTTGGAGTCCGAATAGAAATATACGACTGAACATGAAGTAACAAAAAGCGCTTCAAAACAATAGGAAATTAAAATATACACTATTCTCCAGCATAGATATGCACTTAAACAGGCAAAGGAGAAGAATATGATGCATTGTGCCAAAATAACCAAAATATGCATAAATATGCAAAAATATGATTTTGCATGATCTTCCGGGCCTTAGTTATTAAGCTGCACACCTATTATCTTGGCACGAGAGCTATTTATCCGACTACTTCGTGGTGCAGTGGCTATTATTCTTGGCTGTCACTCCTGAGGTCGGTTTCGATTCACGAATCTGTCAAGAAATATAATTCTGGTCTGAGGCAACTCAATTATCCTGCAAGTGGTTTCCCACTTCTACTTCAGGCAAATGCCGGGATGGTACCTAAATTAAGAGCATGGCCGCCTCCTTCCCAATCCTTATCTGAAATACAAATAGGCTACACACACTAATATAGCCATCACAATAACACAATTCATCAGACAAATTCCACACACGCCCAAGTACACGGGGCGACATGAACACAATATCGCAACGACAACTAGCTCTTTATCCGAACTGGTGCACAGTATTCAGTGACAGATTATACGAAGTCAACAGCTGAACAACAGAGAATATTGGTGTTGGACCCTAAGTGGAACGACAAAGCTTCCACAAAATGTCATTCTACGTCTTGCGGTTGTCAGCAGTCTTTGTTAGATAATCTTTGAATGATAGCGTTTTCTCAATAGTTTCATCCTGTTTAAACAGTACACATATACACTATATATATATAAGTTCGACGTGTTGCGTAGTGGCTAGCACTCTTGGCTGTCACCACAGAGGCCCGGGCTCGATTGCCGACTCTGGCAAGGAATTTATTTCTGGTTTGAGGGCTGGAACGGGATAAACTCAGCCTCGAAGGCAAAACTGAGAAGAGGTGTGTTCGAATCCCATCTCAGCCGTCCTGGAAGGGCAGATGTGGGCATCACCATGCTGCAAAACTACCAATATCTTTGTTAGCATCAACTGTGGCAGTTGTATAGCCAAGATTGACCAATGCGAGGGTGGGGTTATAGTTTCAAAATATTGTGTGGTGCTCATCATTATACCATTATAAGGATTGGTTGGTTCTTAAGTTTAGGGGCTGCGACAACGCGGTCATGTAGCCCCGTGTACTTTGGGTGTGTGTAGAATCTGTCTGATAACCGGTGTAAATTGTGATGGCTGTATTAGTGTGTGTATCTGTTTTTTAATTCATGTGGACTGCAACTTCGATTTTTTCAGATAGTTCCTACTTTTGCCGCCAAACGCCACCGTCAACGACTACAAGGCCTAGTTCAGAACTTAGCTACTAGACGCCACCGCAACGAACGTAGAAACCTAAGAGCGTTGTTTACATTCGTAACCTATACAATTTAGCTTCACACAGGTGTAATTAGTGGAAGGTTCTTTAACATGCCATAAATCTATGACATGGGACCGCCGGCTTAACTTCCACTCCGAAGGAAGGCATACTGAGGGATTTTTAATGCTCTTAAAAATCCGATGGCTTCGGCCGGATTTGAACCCGCTATCTTGGTCATAGAAGCTCAGCATGCTACCAACTACGTCATCGAGGCCGCATCTCCACGAGGTAGCTTAGGTCATACGATAATAATAATAATAATATCAAGGATGATACAGCACAACTAAACACCAAATATGGAACGATAAACCGTGTTAATAAATTTAAATATCTTGGGGAATGGATCCAGCAAAATGGCCTTGACAAGGAAGCCATAGAAGCAAGAAGCAAGAAAATGGAAGTCGCTTTTCAAACCACCCGCAACTTATATAACAAAAAGTGCTTTTCTATGAACACAAAAATTCGTCACTACAACACTGTCATCAAACCAGTACCGCTATATGCATCTGAATGCCTTATCCTACCCGAGAAATATTTACTCGCGAAGTTAGAGAAAAAGAAAGAATGATCCTACACATCATACTTGGCCCGGACTACAAAAATGGCATCTACATCAGAAAATCGAGGCAAGAAATTTACTCGAGGATAGAGAAGATCACAGATACAATGCGAAAACGCAGAGTTTGCTTTTACGGTCATATACGACTGATGATCGACTCCCGATTGACGAAACGTATCTTCAGTATATTCGACTCAAAACCAAAAACGACAATGCCAAGGTATGTTAACGTCCAGAAAGATCTGAAAGAAATGGGGATACGAGCAGAAGATGCACAAGACCGAAACCTTTATAGAGCAGCCATCAAGACGTTTGGGACTTACCGGGACGAAAAAACGGACAACTGGTGCGAAATGGACAGAAGAACGTCGTGCTAAACACAGTGAGCTCATGAAGACAATGTGGATCAAGCGAAAAGTGAACAAATACCAGAATGTAAGATGAGGCTTATCGTGGTCCCTAGTTGGCCGATTAGGGAAATTGAGTGAATGAATAATAACAATTCCTATACCGTATATATTTCCCATGTTGTGGGTTCGAGGACAAAGTGAGGTAAATTTCTATGTGGCAGTGGTTTTCACGGCTGGATGATCCTCCTGACGCCATCCTCAACACAGAGCTGGATGGGAAACGAAATGACAACAGGGCAACAGCGACCAAGGCCCATCAGGAAGTACCATTTCATGGAGGCTGACGGTGGGATTTGAATCCTTTGGCCTTGCACGTTAATGCACGCACCCGTCTTGATCACCGATAATAATAATAATAACAATAATAATAATAATAATATTAATAATAATAATAATAATAATATTTTGAAAAGTTTGAATGGAAGAGAAGCATATTTTACTAAGTATTTTGTATTTTGAAATGTATTTTAAAATACTATTTTGTATTTTGTATTTTCAGGAATTTTATAACTGTATTTTGTATTTTGTATCTAAAATACTTTTTTGTGAGTATTTTGTATTTTGTATCGAAAATACATTTTGTGAGTATTTTGCCCAACTCTGAGAGTGGTCTACTGAAGTATCTTTCGAAACTAAAATCAAAGGTCTAGAAATGAGTCTAGGTAATGAAATCAAAGGTTTAAAGTCAGTAATTGGGACCGTTAAAGAGGAAGTCTTAGGGGAGGTCAATTCTAACTTGAAATCCTTAGAAAACCAATTGCATATAGACATTAGGAAAATTGATGATGATATAGAGCAAAAGGTTAATGAAAACTTAGCTTTATTCAAAAATAGAGTCGGTGCAATGGTGGAAGAACGGTATAATGAGGTCGATGCCGAAGCAAAAGAAAAACGTGCAGGGTTGGACGAGAAATTAATCGCAGGTATGGCGAACTTGGAAGCGAGATTTACTGAGAATAAGAAAGCGATGAAGATAGATTCAACTCAATTTAGGACAGATGTTGATCAGTTAAAGGAACAAGTCGCGTCAGTAAAGACTACATGCGAAGACAAGATAGACAAATTGAAGAACGATTTAGAAGAGAGTAACAGAACGCAGAATGTTACGTCGTTAGATGATTTGGAGACTAAGGTCAAGACCGTAGAAAAACGAACAGAAGATATGATGACTAAAATAGGATCCATAATAGATAGTTTCACAAGTCAAAATGTTACAACGGGGGAAGTATCGACAAATCAGACACCGATAGACCTCAGTATGAACAATCAAGAGGTTAGCGTGGGAAAAGACCGTCAAACGCAACAGAATGTAACATTCGATAGGGCTAGTTCAACCCCTCAGGATAATCCGAATTCGAATAGCAGTACGTTTGGTACGAGTGAACGATACTCAGGTCCAGTGACCATCATCAGAAATCTGGATGATAAGCCAAGGAAGTTTTCAGGGAACACAGGAGTCACACCAGTCGAATTTCTGAGAGATATTCGCGATTACATGGCGGAACATAGAGTAGCCAAGGAAAGAGAACTAAGGATAGTCGAACGCGCCTTAGACGGGCCAGCGCTAACTTGGTTTCGCACATTCAGGAGCAATTTTGCGAATATGGAACAATTTGCCATAGCATTCTTAAGGAGATTTTGGAGTGCAGAGGATCAGCTGAACGTAAGAGCAGAAATGTATTCGAAGCGTTACTCTACGTCACTTCCAACGCATTATGCTAATTACTTTACTTCGCAATTGGCTAAGTTACAGTTTTTGATTCCTCCATTGCCAGAAGAAGAGCTTTTGCAAGCTATAGCAAGACAGTTGCCAATTGAGGTACAACGATCACTCATAGCATCGGGAGCGAACACACTTGAGCACTATGACGATATCTTACGACGATTAGATTATACAAGCGCTCAAATTACACTCAGAACTGCAAGGAACGATAATCGAAACACGCAAGAGGTGAATGCGGTAGTTGTCGATAACGCAGCACAGACGGATAGAAGAGATTCCTGGGGAAACAGAAGGAACGAAGGGAATAGAGGTAATATTCACAACGTTCGCGGGAATGATCGATATCGAGGACCATACGAGAGGCCATACGATCAGGACGCAAGAAACAGTAGATACAGGAACTATGATCAGAATTCCAGATACCAAAATAGGAATAGATACAATAATAGATATCGAGGTCGATACAACTGGAACCAAGGTCAGCAGTCTAATCAGAACGATAGGCAGGATAGTAGAAGAAATGATCCAAATGAAAGACAAGACAATCGAGAATATGGGAGATCAAGGCAAGAAAGTAGACAGCCTAGTGCACCACCCGAAGAGATAACTAGAGATATAAATCGAGCAAGCACGAGTGGTGAAGGAAGAAATAGACGACAAAGTAATGCAGAATCAGAATACTAATCATTGGGAATCAATCATCATTGTTGAGAGATAGCATGTCAAAAAAGAGGATCTAATTTAAGGAGATATAGTACATCGAGGGAATGGATACTAACGAAGTTGTGGGGACTTTTAATGCAGCTAGCATTAGAAAGTATCATTATGCTGAATAAGAGGATTGTAGAGCTATCGTGTACATATGTTATGTATAGAACGCATGAGAGTATTTTTTTTCTCAAGCCTGATAAAAAAAGGAGATGTACGGGAGAGATGTACCCGATACCTAGTTGAGGCTATCGGCTACGCCAGCTGACATTAAGCTGTAGTTGAGATTTATGGGAAAAGTTGTAAAGATAGCGTTCACATCGAGTCGAGAGGAATGTTAGGAAATGACGTAGAAGGCCAAGGATCAAGAAGGCACTACCAGTCAAGCAGATGGAATTATGGGAGAATATTAAAGTTCAACTAAGATCTATATGGAACATAGTATTATATCATCTCAAAAGAGAAGAAATGTCAAGCATTATATATGATAATAACTTGAAGAAAGACAGATAATCCCTTAAGTTATTGTATAACCTAATAGCCGAGATGATGGTGGTCGAGATTATACTTGTGACGCACGACCGCAGAAAGCGGGGGAGCATCACGTGACAGCGCCAGGTAGGAGCTGGTCAATGCAGTTTAGAGACAGCAGTCGAGTTCAGTCGTCAGGGCTGAGTGGTACACATGCGCAGAGCGTACGGCAAAGCTGAGCGGTGCACAGCACTTGTTACGTAAAGTGAAGGCGACAGTATTGCTTCACCAGGCAGAGAGCAGGAAGTAGGTCAGTGAGCCAAGGCGAGCAACGCACGGTAGACGGCGAGGACCGGTTAGGAGGCAAGCTGTGCGGGCCGTGGAAGCAGGGGAATGGCCGGGGTCAGAACAGCATTATAATACGAGATTGAGAACTTTATTTCGAGCTGCATTTTGTAACGCAGAACAGTATAGCAAAGCGGCATGGCGAGGCCGGCTTTAAGCGTAGATCATTCTGGAACAGTGCAGTAGATCCGAGCGGGCTGTTTCCGACTTTTATACGCAGGCAATATTAAAGAAGCTGAACTTCATTTCAACATTCAGTTACAACATTGAGTTGGGACTTGTATTCAATAATAGAATTGTGCAGGCAGATAGTTATAATATACTGCAATAGTGAACTTCAAATAAACTTAGATATTCAAATGACATTACGACTATGCATTTCATAACGGAACATGTAGAGCGACCATGGGGTCAAGCTAACATTAACGCTTTTAAGCAACCGAACTGTTAAAATTATATGCACTTATGAACATTGGCACGTGCATTAATAGATTTTCTTTTCATGAATTATCATAAAATATCGAGTACGAACACAGCTACAGGGTGTTTCAAAAACTTATACACTCTCATAAATAAAATTTATTTTCTGTAAGTGAGACTTAACCGCTGTGGAGATTGAACTTTTAACAAGCGAACCGAACATTGTATGGGACAGTGGCGTAACTTAGAAGAGGAATATGGGGTACGCCGCTTTCATGAACTTTTACGTAAGAATTTGGACAGTATCCGCTATGGATAACATGCAGCTCATCATGTCGGAGTAAACGAAGACAGAGACGCGATGGCACCTCAGAGCGATGGATTCGATTCCTGAAGAAGAGGAGGTCTAACAGCTGATTCACTTGGGATATGAAGGCAATCGTTATTGCGTGGGTGATACGATATTCACGTCGATCTTTCGAGAAATTTATTACACACGAGGATAATCGACGATCTTTGAAATATATTAACAGCTGATATGAGAAGGTACTGTAAGAGTTATGACTTTCTGATATGATGTTTTCGTGAACACTGGGCATACATGTATATATTTTTCTAGTAGGAGTTATACGATTATTTAGACATGTCTTAAACATTATTTGCTCCAAATTTTGCTAGAATATGGCGTTACCATATGATATGGCAGGCACCATTATACGAAGTTCTCACCATTGGTTGGCTTTATTAAGCAGATGTTTGGTCTTTTAGACATTTTCCAGTAAGGATAGTTTTCTTGGATAGTTATTTTTTTTTGTGGCGAGTATTTCGAACTCGTGATCTGCAATTGGATTATTTAAATTACTTCGTCAGTTCATTGCATACTAGCGAGTGTGTATTATTCATCAGTAGGGATTTTTTCCATTGGATTGTTTGGAGATATTAAGATGTTATTCACTCAAGTGAATGAATATCGCTTTTATGTGACAACTAGAGACTTGTTGATTCCAATCTGGTACATTCACTCATCAGACGACGAGATGGGTCCTTTCGCTTTAGGCGATTGCGTAGTGGTACACATCTTTACCCATCGTTCAGGGCATTATCATGTTAGACGACGGGGCAAGGCCTTTCGTATTTATACGATTGTGTGGTGGATACTCATCTTACTTGCCATTGAGGAACTCATTTTTATCATCCGAGTGTACTTGAGATTGTAAGAGGATCAAACAAGAAACTACTAGTCACATATCAGTCGAATTTTGTTAAATAAATTAAAAATAAATGTCAGCAGGGTTACATTTTGTAATTCTTGTTTGCCAATCCAACATTTTGTTGCTATACTCTTTGAGAGTACTTTCAGTTAACAGCTGATACAGCTGATGCTTTTGATAAATTTTATGATTGAATTTAATACCTTTGAGAAGGATTTAAGGTAATTGAATCTTGTAAGATGAATCATTAATGGTCAGATTTATTTTAAGGCAGATCAGTATTGCATATTTCGATGTAGAGATTATAGCACATTGGTGCTTTTCTGTGAAGTGAATTATGAGAATTTTAAGAGAATTTATGCTATTTGAAAGCAGATCTTGAATTTGATTTCGATTACTAAGGTAATATTTTTCCTAATTGTTTAAGAAGTTGTCTAGATGTGATCAGATTAATTACAGTTATTGGAGGTTGTGTGCGTTGATAATTTGAAGCCAGTTATGTTTTTATAGATCATGCAACGTGGTTAAGTGAAGTTTGTGATAGGCATTTTGTGGAAGTTGCCAAGTGGAAGTTGCAATATTGCTAATGTATTTTGAAGCAGACATGAGGTTGTCGAACCCAGTCTAGCATAATTTTTGAGATTCATGCTTTGCGCTGAATATTTATGGAGTTTTGTGGAATAATTGTGGTATTCAAATGTGATATTTGATAAAGTGAGAATATATAATGTAGTTGTGGATAGTGAGATCCAACGTGAATTTGTGAAGGCAATAATAATTTTGGCATGATAATTGAATACGAGATATAACTTGGAAGTGATAAAACTGTAAGACAACGTTCTATAAACCATATTAAACAATTTGTTAGGAAATTAAACAAATAAATAATGTTGATAATACAAGATTTTCTGATAATAATAATTAATGAAATAATAATCTGAAATTTAAGCATATTAATGATCTGACCTAATGAAATAAAAATCAGAATGACTAGATGAAATAATAAAAATCTAAATAACCAGATGAATAAAATTCAAATAAATTGATAAATTAAATTTTGGAATAAATCAATGAATTAAATAAATGGATGAATTAAA
This sequence comes from Meconema thalassinum, assembly GCA_946902985.2. Classification (NCBI taxonomy): domain Eukaryota; kingdom Metazoa; phylum Arthropoda; class Insecta; order Orthoptera; family Tettigoniidae; genus Meconema; species Meconema thalassinum. The sequence goes on along the minus strand of OX336388.2, from coordinate 1,080,879,393 downwards.
GATTGAATAAATAAGCTGATTTAAATAAATTAATAGATGATTGAATAGATGATGAATAACTGAATTAGAAGGTGATAATTAAATAAAGAAGCTGATGATTTATAAATTTGAATGGATTTAAATAAATTTAATTGAGAAATGATTTGAAGAATTGCAACTTGAGTTGATGAATTAAACAATTTATATTGATGATTTAAGATGATATTAATCTGAAGGAGATGATGAAAGGAGAGTGTGTGAATAATTAGAGAGGATAAAGAATTGATGATTATAATATTAATTTAAATGATTTGATGATAATGAATTAATTATTCTGACATGAATATATTGAATTTTGAGATGAGAACTAATGTGAGAAATATTTAATTTTGATGATGATGATGATTATAACCAATGAGTAGTGGATTTTCTGTGATTCACAAACAAGCAATTATTAATGACAGTGTAAATAGTGTAAATTACTTATTCGATGTTTAGGAGCATTTTACTGACATATTCAGCATTTGAATAATGCCATGCAAGCCATAAATTATGTGATATTTAAAATATGTGATTATAATATGTGTGTTTAGACAGATTAATTATATTTTTTACATCCACATTCATGATGTTAATTTAAAGAGAAGTTAGGTCTCAGTTATCACGAATGTCAGTGACGCAAAGACATAGTGCTACGGTGATCCTGAGAACCCAAGAGAACTTTAGAAATTTTTCCTATTTTATGTGGATTAAATACATTTTGAGTAGAATAGAGATGGTTCGATTTTCTGGACAATGACAATTTAACGTTGGCATTCGACCATGCTCTCAGGTAGGATGAGTGTTTAATATGTCTGTCTGACTATCAAAGTTGAATAAATTTGTTTTTATCTTAGTTGTGACCTGATGATGATGTGATTTTCCTGTTTCTTTCCTTGTCTTAATTAAGGCTTAATCAGGAAGGATGTGGTTTGCTAGGGATTCAGTTGATGGCGCCCATTTATATTTGTATTTTTTTTAAATTAAATTTAAACCCGTAACGACCCTGGATATACTTTATCTCGTGTTACCCTCTGCTTTTGAGATATTTCAACTGAATTTCCGACACATTCCTTATTTGACTAGGTGTTCATTTAACTCCGCTCTGTCCTGGAAATCCAGGAATGCGATGTAATAGCAGATGGGTCATCGCATCCCCAGGACGAACGGGTACACCGTGCAGGCCACGAAAACATGATCGTAAAGAATGCCCGATGGCCACAAACAAGAAAGTGCATCATTGAAAAATGCAGCAACTGTTGAGTGATTCACCTTAGGCAACACAGCCATAGTTAGTAGATATGATTTGTCTCTCTCTTCTTCTTCTCCTAAAATTCCAAACACGAAGTTAGCTACATATCTTTGATCTACGTCCGTTGTTTCGTCTAGTGAGACCCAAATATATTTTCCATGAGCTTTTTCCCTTAGTTTAGCTAACGTTACATTGTAAAGCTCAGGAACGTAATTCTTCCTAATTGTTGATTCGTCTGGGACTGGTTGTTTCGTATACTCCTGCAGAAACTGAACTACGTTCTTATTGTTTAGTTTAGCCAACGGTATATTTGCCGAGAGAAATGCTTTACACAGATCTTCATTAAATTTACTACGTGTTGGTCCAGGTTTAACTAAAGCAGTGGTTACAAGAACCTCGTGTTTTTGTTTCAGGTTAACGTCTTTCAATTTATTGTGTTTCGTTGTTTTAAGATGTTGTTGAATTTGATACTTTTTAGATGCGTTTACGACTGTGCTACATTATTTGCAAAACAATACACTTCCGTCAGTTGAAAAGTCTTGAAACTCTCGTACATACCCTTTCATTACCTCATTAACAGTTCTCTTCTCCTTAGGCATCTTAAATACAGTAGCTATTTAACGTGCTATGAGCCACAGCCTGTTTAAACTTAACCAAAGTAACACTGACAAGGTAACTATTTAAGGGATGAGGAAAAGATAACCTGCTTTACGGGAAATACCAAGAATCAGTCCCTACCTAATTGCATTGTAGGTAGACAAAGCTATGGCCGGATGGAGGGCTCGTGTTGCTAAATTTAAACAGGATGCAAACCCAGCACTACTCAACATTCCTGTTACCTGAAATACATGTCAAATATTCCAAAAGTGTCCTGCAGAAGCTGATGTCTACACTCAAGATTAAGAATGTTCTTGAAATATGCACTAACAGGAGAAATCCCCTAAATATGCACTGTTAAGTTAAAACTGTCCCAAATATGCAATTGCATATGCAATATGCAAAATGCATAATTATCCGAAGCCTGGTCATAACCCTCCTGCTCGCATACCAAGGGCCGGGTCAAACCGTGACCACCGATAACAAGGTCATAGCGCTGAGCTATGACGTCACGGCCCGACGATCCACTCTTCACCGTCACCCGATCTCACAAGACCATTTCACCTCGTTACACAAACGTACTACCGTACTATTCTGTAAAATCTCGAACAACTATTAATTGAACGAGTAAACTGTACAGCATTTACAACTGTCTGAAACCTTAACGTTCATAGAGATCATTCGCTCAGCCTCACTGTAGAGACATATTATAATACCGGGATCTCTAGTATTAACTTACGAAGAGAATAATTCGAACTAGAACAGGTCTCTTGAAATACAGCCATTTATTTATTTTATCAAAAGAGGAATTAAAAAATAATTATTCTTCACGGCCTGATATATCGGTCGTTCGGCAGTCGGAGGTAAACTTAAAAACAATAAAGTTTTTTCTTTTTCGTTTTTGTGTATTTTTAATGGCTCGTGACATACTATAGACTATATTTAAATTAGTGCGTTCCTTGTGCTATTGGTGTTATTAGTGCTAACCACTATAGGCCTACGTCCTGGGTTCGATTCCCGGCTCTGCCACGAAATTTGAAAAGTGGTACGAGGACTGGAACGGGGTCTACTCAGCCTCGGGTGGCCCAAATGAGTAGAGGGGGTTCGATTCCCCCTCAGCCATCCTCGAAGTGGTTTTCCGTGGTTTCCCACTTCGTCTTCGGGCAATGCCGGGATGGTACCTTCTTCAAGGCCACGGCCGCCTCCTTCCCTCTTCCTTGCCTATCCATCCTAACCATCCATTACCTTCCCTCATGAGGCCCCTGTTCGCTTTGAAGGTGAGGCCGCCTGGGCGAGGTGCCAATCCCACCTCACCAGTTGTATCCCTTCCGATTCGATGTTCCCAGCTCTAGGACACTGCCCGTAGAGGCGGTAGTGGTGAGTTCCTCGCTGAGTCCGTGGGTTCCACCAACCTGGAGGGTAAACGACTAAAAAAAAAAAAAAGAAGTATATTCCTAATGCTGTAGATAATAAATGACAATTATTCATTGAAACATGTTAATATTTATTAGTTACAAGTAAGAAAAAACACTTTGAATAATGAATAAAACTTGGACAATATATACATGTACTTTTCATTGGCTAGGACTTTTCTTAGAAAGTATTTTTTGGTTTTAATTTTGTTGTAAAAATCTTCACAATCTAATCCAATGTTAATTTTACAAATCATCATGCCTTTAACTGTAGATTCCTTCATCAAACCTCTATTATCAGTCCATGCGTTGTTCATCAAAGAAAATACTCTCTCAACCGGTGCTGATGTGGTGGCTCAGCGGTCTGGCTGTATGCCTCTCACCAAGGCGGTCCGGGTTCGATTCCCGGTCAATGCATGTGAGATTTTCGAAGTGAAATGCCATGTCCTGTGGTTCGGATTCCACGTAAAAAGGAGATCCCGTGGCTCATGATCTCGAGATTGACGGTCACGTTAAACTACAAGCTTCCTTCCCAGGTAAGCAGAAGGCATACTCAACAATCTTGATCAGATTGGGGGCTGCTATGCGATTCTCGTTGAAGTGACCAAACAGCCTTAGCCATTTTTCTTCGCTTGAAATAATCACGTCTCTGGTAGTCTCTTCTTGCTTCCACTGTTCCCAATTTGACTGCAAATACTCCTTAGCAAGCACAACTTCGTCAAACAGCTGATCATTGTTTATTTTCATATTTTCATCAAGAAGACTGCTATTGATGATTTCAGCAGAAGTTTCGGCTTTTTCCCAATCAATAGCATCTGTTTTCGTCAGATTGACCCGTGAAAACTGTTCAGCGTTTCCAAAGCTGTTCTCCCAGAGTTCTAAGTATGCAATGCATCTGTCATAAAAGCCATCACATTCTTCTTTCACACTGTTACGTACTTTCTCATCTAGACTCCTGTAGATGTTCTTTGCACCCGTAGGAATAAAGTTTTAGGCCTTTCTTTCTGTCAGGTTTCTTTTGAGAGCTTTGTGAGCTTCAGAAACCTCAAAAGCTGTCGTGTTATTTTTTCCCATTACCAGGATGGCCTTGTTAAATAGTGCAAGCTGTCCGTGGACAAACCACAAGTAGAGCTCGCCCTTTGAATCAGTAAATAAGTTTTTTTAAATTTTTGATGGGTATATTTCTTGGTCTAAAAAAACTCTTTCAGACCTTCAGACATCTGTAGAATTTTTTCCAGTGCCGGCATCATTGATAGAAACCGAGTGTTTCCGTGTTGAATTAGTTTACGGTACTCTATCTCTGCATATTCACAAAATGATTTTAGTTTAGTTACACGGACTGTGTATATGTGGAAGTATTTATAAATCTTCACCACTAAGGCCTCAATATCGATTGGGAGACATCTACTGCAGTTTGCACACAGTTGTGCACAATGAGTGCTCCACATCCGATTCCATTGATTTCCCGTCCTAGGCTATTCTTAAGTCGATGGAAAACATTGTTTTTCCCTGCTCTTTTCACACCACCGAAGTTAGTGTAGCAGTTATCGCCACAAAAGCCAACCACTTTGTTGTTCAAATCGTTTTGCAACAGGACAGAGCATAAGTGATTTGTAAGAATTTCAGATGTTTCACCCTCCGCAGATTTGAAATCTAACAGCATTACTTGCACACCTGAATTAGGATTAAAGTAGCGCACAACAATTGGCACAAGTTTTATATCTTTTATGTTTGATGCATACATACTTACAGATACGTAGTTTGACTTGGTCAAGTCTTTTTTAAGCTCTTCCTGAGCTAATGGAGCTCTGACATTTAAAACTATTGCTTCACACTTAGTTTTTCCGAGTGAGAATTTAGGTTCAAAAAACTTAGAAATTAGTTTTGATGACCAAGAATTGGAATTGAAACTTAAGCTATGGTTTGCTGTGTGGTAAGCAAAGGTCGCCTCTTTTGCTGCTAAATCTAAGTTTTTGTCATTAGAACTCGCAGTCTTAAACAAACTGGTCAGTTTTGATGAGCTAGCAGCACATGCTAAACTCTTTTTGTGTTTACTCGATTGCAAATGATCTTTTATATCAGATCGACCACCATGAGCAACCGAAAACTCAGAATTACAATGTGAACATTTAACTCTATCGTCTTGATCTTGATTACCAGTACATACTGTACCTTCTTCAAAAAAAGGGAATTCATTCTGTAAATCATCGGTAAATGTACACGACCGTTTTGGCATTTTAACAGAGAAAGAATAAACTTTTAACTTAAAACATAAATAAAACAGCGCTAGCTCGCTAACACAACACGCACCGCTGACAAGGACTGACAACTGACTGAGTTTCATCTTCATCTCTATCGCAAGCCTAGTGCCGACGTGGGCGAGTCCAATGTTATTGCACGAGGGGGTGTACTGTGCAGCGAGTACCCAGTACTAGACTCGCCCGGAGAGACTATCCCATCGCGTATAGTCACGGTTGGCTAAACTAGACGATACGACGACAATATTATTTACTAGAAAACCATCACTCTTCCATAGTTTTACTTTTCATACAGTGCAGAATTAAATGACAATATTATGATTATCCTTAATAATCCTACACAATTAATTACTTTAGACTTTATTGGTCATCTAAAAAATCGAATTTATTTTTTTCCGGGACGTGAAGGAAACCGGCCGGGACACCGGGACGTTGTCTGAAAACCGGGACTGTCCCGGTCAAACCGGGACGTCTGGCAAGCCTACCTATACAACATGTAGTAACTCTTCAAGGTAATATTTAAAAAAATCGTGAAAAAAAATATGTTAAAAATTTGGAAACTGAGGAGGAGCCTGGAGAAAAATAAAAACTTATGCTTATTTCTTTTTTGTCCAACTCCATTTGATTAATAGCATCAGCTACAAGGATGTGGCACATAATTTCTATTCTAATTAGTAACTAAATAAATCTTCCATGAGTGGAAAGGCGATAGCTAATAGAGAAGGCTGATGATATAACAGACCTCACATCATTAGCAGGAGAAGGCTTGAACTGCATTAAGGACATTTGTAAATTAATAAATCTAGGCCTAGGACGTCTCGAATTTCCTATTTACTATATGGCACTGGATTGAACAAGATGGGTAGATAATATTACTCGCTCAATAGCTCGTTCTACATAGGCCTATCATGAAACAAAACCTGTACATTGGAGTTTAATGAGTGGTTGTGAATTAATTTTACTAACAACAGTACTGTAATTGTAGATATAGCCATTTAATCTTTACTCAGTCGACATCCTTAACGCAGTGCAAAAAGCCAGGGTTAAAATATTCAAAATTCATGCTGATGAAGCAATTTTCTTTTGAGATGAAGTGAATGGAGATTGTACTCCACATTTCTTGATACAGATATTTAGTTTGAGTGTCATTTGTATTTTTAAACAAAATTTTCTTCTAGAACATGCACCAGCAGACCAACTTCAGCAGTAGGCTATACATATTCTGAGAAAATTTCAGTAAAAAAAACAAGATGTTCAGTAAAGAACATATAGCCTACTTTCTCCTGAATGCACGGGTATTGTTATAACTCTTTGTCCTTTTCAAGGAGTATGATTGAATGTTGCTTGTAGTAGCTTGTTGAAATACAACGTGCTATAGGGATATTAAAAATGAATATGAGGTGCCCTTTGCTAGTGCTATCTCTGTACCAAATTTCGTCCAATTTGGTTTCACCGTGTTTGAATTGATAGGGGAAATCGATTTGCACACATACTTGGCCACCATCTGCAAACTATTGGGCTGATGTTCTTGCAGTTTGGTCAGAATATGTTTCCAACATAAGGATATGGTGTTGCAAAATTTGGTAGAGACTAGATTATTAGGTTGGTCGTAATTACATTTTAGCTTTTAACATTTGGGTGGCCGCGATTACGTTTCCGTCAAGATAGCGGTGATATAAAACATGACACTGAGGTGCCCTTTGCTAGTGCTACCTCTGTACCAAATTTCGTTCATTCAGTTCCACCGTGTTCGAATTAATAGGGGGAATCAATTTTGACATAAAGATGGCCGCCATCTGCAAACTATTAGGCTAATTACCTATTAGATTGGTCAAACGATGCTCCCTCCATAAAGGTATGTTGTTGCAAAGTTTGGTAGAGATCGGATGGTTATGTTAGTCGTAATTTGATTTAAGCTTTAAACATTTGTGTGGCCGCCATTACGTTTCTGTCAATATGGCGGCGATATTAATCATGACACTGAGATGCCCTTTGCTAGTGCTATCTCTGTACCAAATTTCGTTCCATACGGTTTCACCGTGTTTGAATTAATAGGGGGAATCGATTCTGACACAAAGATGGCCGCCATCCGCAAACTATTAGGCGAATGACCTATTAGATTGGTCAAAGGATGTTTCCTCTATAAGGGTATGTTGTTGCAAAATTTGGTAGGGATCGGATGATTAGGTTAATCGTAATTTGATTTAAGCTTTGAACATTCGTGTGGCCGCCATTACGTTTCAGTCAAGATGGCGGCGATATAAAACATGACACTGAGGTGCCCTTTGCTAGTGCTACCTCTGTACCAAATTACGTTCCATTCGGTTCCACCGTGTTCGAATTAATAGGGGGAATCAATGTTGACATAAAGATGGCCGCCATCCGCAAACTATTAGGCGAATGACCTAATAGATTGGTCAAATGATGCTCCCTCCATAAAGGTATGTAGTTGCAAAATTTGGTAGAGATCGGATGATTAGGTTAATCGTAATTTGATTTAAGCTTTGAACATTCGTGTGGCCGCCATTACGTTTCCGTCAAGATGACGGCGATATAAAACATGACACTGAGGTGCCTTTTGTTAGTACTACCTCTGTACCAAATTTCGTTCCATTCGGTTGCACCGTGTTCGAATTAATAGGGGGAATCGATTTTCACACAAAGATGGCCGTTATCCGCAAACTATTACGCTGATGACCTATTAGTTTGGTCAAAGGATGCTCCCCCCATAAAGGTATGTTGTTGCAAAATGTGGTAGCGATCAGATGATTAGGTTAGCCGTAATTTGATTTAAGCTTTGAACATTTGTGTGGCCGCCATTACGTTTCCGTCAAGATGGCGGCGATATAAAACATGACACTGAGGTGCCTCTTGTTAGTACTACCTCTGTACCAAATTTCGTTCCATTCGGTTGCACCGTGTTCGAATTAATAGGGGGAATCGATTTTCACACAAAGATGGCCGCCATCCGCAAACTATTACGCTGATGACCTATTAGTTTGTTCAAAGGATGCTCCCCCCATAAAGGTATGTTGTTGCAAAATTTGGTAGAGATCGGATGATTAGGTTAGTCGTAATTTGATTTAAGCTTTGAACATTTGTGTGGCCGCCATTACGTTTCCGTCAAGATGGCGGTGATATAAAACATGACACTGAGGTGCCTTTTGTTAGTACTACCTCTGTACCAAATTTCGTTCCATTCGGTTTCACCGTGTTCGAATTAATAGGGGGAATCGATTTTCACACAAAGATGGCCGCCATCCGCAAACTATTACGCTGATGACCTATTGGTTTGGTCAAAGGATGCTCCCCCCATAAAGGTATGTTGTTGCAAAATTTGGTAGAGATCGGATGATTAGGTTAGTCGTAATTTGATTTAAGCTTTGAACATTTGTGTGGCCGCCATTACGTTTCCGTCTAGTTGGCGGCGATATAAAACATGACACTGAGGTGTCCTTTGCTAGTGCTACCTTTGTACCAAATTTCGTTCAATTCGCATTCACCGTGTTCGAATTGATAGGGGGGGGGGGGGACAGACATTCAGAGTACACACACTCACACACACACACACAGACACACACACACACAGACAGACTCACACACACACATACACACACACACACAGAGACTCACACACACACATACACACACAGACAGACACACTTTTTTCGCCCTGTGTTGATCTCATAAGTCTACTTTCATTTTTTGCAAAAATCGAAAGTAGGCTAATATGATAGGAATTTGTCATTAGGTAACTTAATGCAATATAGAAGTAATGTTATGAAATGTAGATATTAATATACCTACTGAAGAGGAGCAGTATACCATTTACTGTTACTAAGGAGGTACACATTAAAACATATTCATCTAACAGAAGGCTGAACCATATTTGCTTAACAAATAGGGGGATTGGCAAGGAACTGACAGACATGATACAAGGAATGTGCATGGATTGCTATAGTAGTGTGAAGACTAGAGTCGGGACATCGGAATTGTTTAAAATTGACACTGGACTGAAGCAAGGAAGTGTGTTGTCACCCTTATTGTTTTTAATGGTGATGGGTGACATCATGAAGGCAGCAATAAAATACTATAGTAGGGCAAAGATGAAGGTAATGTTGTTTGCAGACGATGTTGTGATCTGGGGCGAGGATGAGATGGAGGTACAAGAACAGTTAGACGTAATAAATGAAAAGATTGAGCAATGGGCATTGAAGATTAATGTGGAGAAGAGGAAAACAGTGGTGATGAGTAGAGGTAAGAAAGAAGGAAAAGGAGTAATCAAAGTAGGAGATAAGGAATTGGAAGTGGTGAAACACTTCAAATAAGCTTACTTGGGAAGTGAACTGACTGAAGATGGAAGACTAGATTTGGAAATCAGCAGAAGAATACAACTCGGGAGTGCTTTCTACCAACAGGTACGGGGACTAGTATGGAACAAGGATATACCAATTAAGGCTAAAGAAGTTATGTACAAAGCATACTATGTTCCTAAAATCACAAATGCAGCAGAAACTTGGACAATGACTAAGAGGGATGAGATCAGAGTACAGGCAGCTGAGATGAGATTCCTGAGAAGTATGGTCCAGAAAATGAGGAGAGACAGATTGAGAAATGAAGATATACGGAAAGAACTGGGAGTACAGAAACTAAATGAAAAAGTGGAGCAAAACAGATTGAGATGGTTTGGACATGTCAAACGGATGAATGAAGTAAGGCTACAAGACGAGCACTGGAACGATGGATAACAGGGAAGATAGGACGAGAAGACCAAGAATGCGTTGGATGGACTCGGTGAAGTATAGCATTAAAAAACGGAACCTGGATCGGAACACCGTGTCGGAAGAAGAATGGTGGAACGACAGAACAAAGTGGAGAGGAACCGTATACTGTATAATTAAATATCTGGTTGCTTTACTCGAGTTCTGTATGTATGGGACATTAGGCTGTGCAGTATAATATCACAATACTGGAACAAAAAACAGCATAATAAGTTCTGACGATTAAAACCTGAAGTCAATACTAATTTGTACTTTTTATTGTAGCGGTTTCGGCCACTTTGTGGCCTTCCTCAGCGCAAATACTGTAATCTAATTACCCTAATCTAGCTTGAGCTCTAGCTTTATTGCTCGTGGGTGTTAGAAGATTGATGTGCCATTATTTGCATATTTTAGCTTGTTAATCTCAAACCTCAACCACCTTGTTTATTTTGTTACCGGAACTGAACTGGCCTATTTTTTTAAAACATCGAGCAATAAAAACAATAATGCCACCAACCAATTAGTTCACATGCTTAATATTTTAAATTAATTTAATTCATTTAACACACATTCGTGAATAAAATGGCAGGCCTACTTGTACAGGGTCTTTTCTTTAGGTCGCTCCGCAGCACCACTCAGAGCACGGCACGGCTGGCGCAATGACACTCCGTCTCTAGCCGTATAATGCAGTGGTTATCGCTACCGTACAGTATTAGATCATCTTAGCCGTCATGACGGGAATATATCTCTCAGCAAATGAGTCACCCGGCCGGGCTATCGCCTTCCGTGCATGTTCCCCTGATATTCGGAGCAACCTAAAAAATACCCTGTATCTTAGTAATTATTTGTCTATTATTTGGTATAAGTTAAGAATAGTGATGGGTGTCTGGTTGCCTGAAATCCCAAAATAATTACAGGTTATAAAAACTGTATACCGGTATAATACAGTTTTTTTTAGGTCGCTCCGCAGCACCACTCAGAGCACGTGCGGCTGGCGCAATGACACTCCGTTCCTAGCCGTATAATGCAATGCTTATCGCTACCGTACTGTAATAGATCATCTTAGCCGTCATGACGGGAATATGTCTCTCAGCAAATGAGTCACCCGGCCGGGCTATCGCCTTCCGTGCATGTTCCCCTGATACTCGTAGCAACCTAAAAAGAAGACCCTGTACAATCATTTCCCAAATGCTATACTATATTTTAGATCGGTGTATTGCTCTAGTTTATGTTGTAAAATTAAAAGTTTTACGGCAGTTTACATGATTTTCGAGTGCGACGAAAAGTATTGTGACTGCCGTACACTTCACGCAAGCCAGCAAATATCAACACATATTCCTTGATTTCCATCGTGATATACCTTACAACTTCGTACTATACCTCCACACGAATCTTTTACTGGTAATCATACTTTAATCCTACTAATAAATAAGTCTACGGTACCATAGGCTACATTTACTGCTGGAACCAGGCTAATATGGTTTTTTTTGAGTGTAGTATAGATCTCGATACCTTACACTACAAAATTCCCCTAGACAAAAAATGGCGACACAAAAGTTTAAACGATGCATACATGTCAAATTCTATGCCTTAATAAAACGTAACATACAAACACAAACTTAACCTTTGGCTTACACCTCAGACCCCGTGCTTGTATCAGAAGCAGTAATTTTCGGCCTGACAGTCGTCTAACCTAGAAGCGATCAATGGTTTCGCCCAGACAGTCGTGTAACCAAGTAGCGACCAATGGTTTCGCCCAGACAGTTGTCTAACCAAGTAGCGAACAATGGTTTCGCCCAGACCGTCGTCTAACCAAGTAGCGACCAATGTCTTCGTGTCACAATGGCTTTAAAAGAGCAGAGTGTAACTTTTTAATTGAATTGAACAAAACGTAATTCATGAACATACGTAACTCACCACCAATCTTCGCACTTGAACACATGAGAATGCATCCGTATGCAATGACGCACTGTTTGAAACCTCATGCAGCCGAGTAATATGGCAGTAATTCTATCTAGGTTCGCACGTCAACTATGGTGCCATTGACTACCCAAAATATACTCCTAGATACGTACATATTACGGTATATACTTGAAACTTGTATTTTTGTTTATTTAGTTGGATCGTTTAGTTGACCCTTGAAGACATTCATATTTAGTTTACAAGGTCGCCCGCCAGTTTGCTGTTATGTAGGTATGTTTCTAAGCATTGACAACAATTTTACACTCGGTCACCATGTGCGTTTTACCTGTCTCTATGTTTCGGTATGCAAACGACCCTTGGATGGTGTATTTGTTAATGCCATGTTAATGTTATGGTGTGGAGTGTTGGTCTTTCTGTGGTTCGTGCTGTGACTGTAGTTGTGTGTAATATTGTTTTACCATCCTGGACGTGGCATGATCATCCGTAAGGGGGTGACTGGGGCTTGTCCCTGAGGTAGGCATGCCATCCCTAGCGGTCTGTGACTGGGAATTTTGGTCTGTTATAGTAAACATTTGTAATTTGTAAATCGCACCAGAAGCACCCTCTTCCCCCAGAGAGCGTCCTCCATTAGTATGTCTTTCATAATGAGGATGTGTTATGTCTGCGGTTTCGTATGTTTGTCCTGTCAGGTTTGTAGACTCCCTGTTGTAGTCTAGTGTTAGTATTGTATTATAGATTCAAGTCGTGATTGCGATCACTATCAGTCGATGGAGTGTGGGTATCTTGAGGCTTCGTTGGTTCGTTGTTTGATATGTCTGTAGAGCTCATCTTGCGTAATGAGTGGTATGTCGTTGTGCGGTGGATCGTGTAAGAATTTGTTTAAGTCATCCATTATTTTTGGTTGTGTGGTAATTTTCATAGATGGTTGTTGGGTGTGAATTGTTCTTGTAGCGTTGATGCTAGTAATTCTACTTTTTCATGGTTATCGGTTATAGGGCTGTCAAATCTGGTCCATGCAATTGGAAACGTGTCCACAAAGTTGGTATATTAATTTGCTGAAAGGAGAGGGTGGTGATTCATGCTGACTAAACCTAATTTTGAGCGATTTAGCTGATAAATCGAATTACATCCACAAGGACAATATTATATGTAGGCCTACCGTACCAGTAACTTATAAGTAAAGGGACAAACCCTTGCAGGGGATGAAATTACCCGTGTATTTATGTAAAGCTCCCACATTTGTGAGAGTGCTCACTAGATTTTTCCATCTAGTGTGTTCAATCAGAATGTCCATTATAATACCATTTAAGTTAATGTGATAATTGTACAACAGTACAGAAGACTCAAAGTATTATGAAGGCCAATTTTAGGAAACAAGGATTAAAGTCGTAAGACTCCTTGTACTAACAAGGACGACAGTGAAGTTAACTCGAGTAGCACACTGGCCTGGTGCATGTCTTCAAAATTGATACCTTTATACAACGATATAACAATACAGTTCCAGTACGCCTACCTCAAACCAGAATTCAATTCCATGGCAGAACTGGAAATCAAACACAGACCTCCACGGAGGTAGCCAACAATGCTAACCACTGTTCCATGAGGCATACCAATGATGACAGTTCAGTTACCGTACGGTATCGATACTGTGCATATCAGTTATCTTTGTGAATCCTATTGACAAGAACTATTAGAAACATAAGATGGTGCTTTTTAAGAATAGCCAGTAATCACAAGCCTAGGGACCATATTAATAATCTTCACATTCACTACTCGACAACCAAAATGCAAAATGTCTGTATAGCTCCTTTTACGAGCGACTTGGCTCAATGATATTCTTTTGATTTGCAGACTTGCCATTAGACTAGCAACAAGGCTAGCGGTACTTTATATGCACACAATATATTCTTATGATGCTAGTTCTGAATGACATTAAGTTACTTTGCTAGTGATGAAAGTGGAGGTATTGTTAAAATATTTTGTTGTTACCAAGTGGATAAAATATTTGTACACTTCATGTCATATATTTAAATCCTATTTTATTGCAGTCTATAATATGCAAATATTTAATTAAAATGTAAAAAATAGAGCTATCTGATGTTAAGGTTTGCCATTCTAGACCAACTTCTCCTATTGTGGCCTAGCCTATAGCCCTATTCCTTTTAGATATCAAATTGAAGTTTGTTCTTAGTGACGCCAAGTTCATTCACATACCGTAGCCTATTCTGTAGGTTAATAAAAGAATGATTTTCTTCTTCTCAGAGTAAATTAGCCTTTGTTTTTCATGTTTAAGTTAAGTGTAAATTATTCCTATGTTCATCAGGGCAACCCAATTCTCATTTGTCGGTACACAATAAAAATTGTAAATTGCTTTTCAATACAGCACAGTATTTGATATTTAGAAACAATAGCCTAATCATGACAAATGGCCTAATTTTGAGCCCACAAATGGTAAAATAATTGATAATTCATAAGCCTACGGGTACAATTGATTATATAAACCAAACATAACTGAATTTGCATTTACAGCTGGAGAAAGACATAATATTAGGCTAGGCCTACTGCAATAAATTACAGCTTACAGGAAGGGAATGTTAATGAGCACATTTTTCATTATTCTCTTCCAGTATAATAATAATAATAATAATAATAATAATAATAATAATAATAATAATAATAATAATAATAATAATAATAGGTGATATTTTTCTCCCTGTGATATCAGTTGATAGTATGTTGCATTTAATGGCATAATACCTCATTAGGCTCAAAATGTCAGAATTATTCTTGGATTAGAAAGGACAGTCTAGGGAAACATAATAAAAATAAATAAAAGAGCAAATTCCTGTGAGGAGCTTTATTTAATATCTAAAAAATCAGTACTCACCAACAAGTAATAAGGTTATGTTCTGCTTTACTAGTCCATAATTTGGCAGACAAACATAAAGAAATAAAAAGCCGAATATCTCCACTAGTCTTTCATGTTTCATAATTGTGGACAGTTTTTTGTTAAGTGAAAACACAAATTTATTTAT
Source organism: Meconema thalassinum (assembly GCA_946902985.2). Taxonomy (NCBI): domain Eukaryota; kingdom Metazoa; phylum Arthropoda; class Insecta; order Orthoptera; family Tettigoniidae; genus Meconema; species Meconema thalassinum. The sequence goes on along the minus strand of OX336388.2, from coordinate 1,080,864,138 downwards.
CACAAAGCACTGAATTGTAAACCTTACCACTGAAAAGCATTATTCACATTCGTTTGGGAAGGAAAACACTGACGCTTTCTTGTAGTTCCAAACACAACAACTATGCGGTATTATCTCACAACTACTACATCGAATGCTCCACTATAATGGTACGGTACTGTGATGACGCAAATATGACAATTAAACCAAAAATCACCACACGAGAAATGTTGAACAAGTATTAAGACTCCAAGAAGACTCCACTCAAGTCTAATGGCTGGCGATCTGAAGCTGTAGCGACGCAGCGTGACGTCACTAGAATTTCGTCACAGAGTGAGTTGGCCTTGTTATCGGTGGTCACGTTCAAACACCTTCTGCAGCGCAAGACATTGTTGTGCCATTGGTCAACCGCTCTGATGTCAAGTCCACTCATTCGTTAAATCAGATATAAAGTGTTTGGCACATTATAACTTATAGGGCAGAAAATACAAGCGATTTAAAATTAATCATAATATTCTTTTAAATAAGTCTGCCAAGCTTTCTAATTTTTTCTACAAATTTTATGCATTGTTTTAACATGTGTATAATTAAATGCTTGTATGTTTTTTAACCTAGTCAGATATTAAAAAATAAAATTTAGATAATAATAGGTGTATCATTTATACCTAAAATAATACTTTCGATATCAGCTGCGAATGCTAAAAATACTGTTTTCCAGCCTAGAACGGAATAATCAGCTGCATTCCCACACAGCAAATTAGTTATGAATTCTAACTCTTATAGAACTAGGCTTGTTTACCGTAACAGCTATTCGGATTTAAGATATCGTCTGCACTCCACTTTTTCTATGCAATCTTCTCGTCTGTTCTTATCAGTTTACAAGTGATAAGAAATTGTTATATGCGGTTTAGACTAAGTAACAACAAAAAGTTAAACAATTCTACTCTATGTTTTGAAATTAGCTGTTCCACTTATTTTAGTAAACATAAAAATGTAAACACTGCAGCAGTGGTTATTGTACTGCTACAATATAACTGACCACGGTATGTTATTTTGAGAAGTTATACTTGATTTGTTATTATTACAAGTTATATTAGTTATGTTAGAAGCATTGATTATAATCAATGGTAGAAGTGAGCATGGAAGACTTGTGTCCTAAGAATGCATAAGGATAAAGAGACCGCGACCGAGCGACTACCTGGGGTGTCGAGTGGAATTGAGGTAACCCTGGCTACCTGACTCGTACCCGAGAGGAATTGAAGCCCGCCCACTGTATCACTCCAGCGTACAACAAAACAAACCGCTCCTTACTTGACATTTAATAAACTCATAAGGAAAATGAAATTTAAATGCTTTTCAGTCAGTCAACACGAATGTACCCACATTGTAATGGGTGTAATTCCCTAAACCTTAAAAACAAAAATTCATAATGCGCTAGAATGACTAGTTTCGATTGTCAAGCGAACATCATCGGACCCTTTACACTCAGGCTATTAATCTATGTCTATGAATATGTGGGTTAAGATCTCGTACATACAGGCACGTATTTACGGAGAGGTAGGGGGTGGGAGGTGGGCAAACTGGGCAAATGCCCAGGGCGGCAAAATATCTGGAAGACTGTACAAAACCACTTGGACATCACCTCAAGTTTCTAAAATTAAAATCCCTCCTCTCCACACACAAGGGAAGGGAATATTCATAGTCGCACATTGGCAATGCCGAATCACAAAAAAAAAAAAAAAAAAAGAATAATCGTCTTAGTCATCTTGGTGTTCTTGAAAGTGAAATATTGTACTAATTATGAAAGCCTGAACTTGTTTGCAAATGACAAGGCAAGAAGGATGCCCCTTGTTATTTAAATACTGTAATTTGTTTTGGCTACCGGTATTGGTTGTGTATGATATCGGTTCACACTTAATGTTAATTCGTTGTATGAAGTTTTTTCTATTTATAAATTAACTACCAACCCGCCCCGGTTTCGCCTGGGAACAGTTATGAATGCAAGGTGATATGCTACTTTTAACCGAGGTTTTATAAGATTTCCTTGTATACGGCATTAGTCGTTTTCCCTCCAGCAGTGAACACGAAAAGATTTCAGTTTGATGTAACACGCGATAGAGCCACGTAAAGCTGTCCATGAGAAAAACATTCTCCACTGAGATCAACTCCAGTCCGGCTAAGTGTCCAACCCTGTGCTTTGTTTATAGTCATGCCAAAGCAGACTCTTACTGCGAATTGTACTCGTTTGAAATTATAAGGCAGATCTGAAGGAACCATAGGGATTCTGGGTACTAAGACCGTTTCTCCTGTACCACAGCTAGTTAAGATAGTTGCTTCAATGAAATTGTTTTTCAAAGTTTTCACTACCAATCGCGTCCCATTGCATAACTTTGGTGGGTGTCAATTACGTAGCAACATAATAGGCATTCCCACCTTTAAAATTAGCTTGTGCGGTGGCAAGCCAGAAGGAAGTAAAGAATTTAGGAATTCTGTAGGGTAATGAACAGCTTCTTCACTATCGACTACTGCGTCTACTGAGTAACCTTCTTGAGCCTGGACAATGAATTTGGAGAACACCAAGTTATTAATTTTCACAACTTGTTCGTTTGTCGGCGATAATATTGCTTTTTCTCTAAACCATGAATGAGACTTGTTAGATAGGTCATGGATTTGAGGATAAACGCTTTCAATAAATTCTTGAATGCTGCTTACTAAAACACAGAGATCGTGATTGAGGATAATTTTCCCGTCAATGACCGGTAAATCTCCATTTCCGACTCTAAGTAACAAATTAGCAGACAGGCTCTTATCTTCTGAAGATAAGAGTACTCTCATGTTAGTTTTGGGTGCCAATTTTGTTATATCCGGCCAGATGTAAGATATTTTTAATGAAGCGTTCACTTCGTCGGCTCTCGTTCCTCTTGTAACAACAGGTAAGATTTGACGAAAATCTCTGGCGAACAAAACTGTACAGCCACCCATAGGTGTGTTCCGATTCCTTAGATCACGCAAGGTCCTGTCTACAGCATCAAAGGACGTTTTGTGCGACACTGTAGCCTCATCCCATACAACTAAATAACAATTTTGGATTATACTGGCAGTGTTACTTTGTTTTGAAATATTACATACGCTTCCATCATTACTGCTGACTTTCAAAGGAAGTTTAAATGTTGCATGTGCTGTTCTTCCCTCTTCCAAAAGAGTGTCTGCAGTTCCAGATGATGCGACGGCAAGAGCAATATTACCACCAGACTTCACTTTGGCGAGCAACACATTAATCAAGAACGTTTTGCCTGTGCCTCCAGGGGCATCGAGAAAAATATCTTACCTTCCTTCTTAGTGATGCTACATATGATGGTGTCATAAGCTTGTTTCTGATTGTGGTTCAGACGGCGTATTTCTTGAGCAACGGTTTGAAGGAGCCGAGGACGAAGTCTTTCTTTCTCTTGTGACAATCGAGAAATTATTTGTTGCTTTGTGTCATTGTTACGTGAAAAGCGCTTTTTTTCGATGTCAATGAACTACGACCTATATCCGTTTTACATCTCGGCATGATGGCTTAAAATCACTGACTGGACTATTAATTATAGCGAATTCTTGTCAGACGTAATTAAGAATGGCGAGGTGCATGAAACACAGATCCCTCTTCCGTCCAATCTTAAATTGACTGTGTATTTTTCGGAACGAAAAGTTCACAGGCGAAATGAAGAAAAGCCGAGTTGCACTTTCAGGGGAATGGCGAGGTGCATGAAACACAAACCCCCCTTCCATCCAATCTTAACTTAACAGTGTATTTTGCGGAACGGAAAGTTCACAGGCCAAATGAAGAGTTGCACTTCCAGAGAATGGCGAGGTGCATGAAATACATATCTCCCTTCAGTCCTATCTTAACTTGACTGTGTTCTTTTTGCGGAACGAAATGAAGAAAAGCCGAGTTGCACTTCCAGGGAATGACTAGGTGCATGAAACACAAATCCCCCCTCCGTCCAATCTTAACTTGACTGTGTATTTTGCGGAACGGAAAGTTCACAGGCGAAATGAAGAAAAACCGAGTTGCAGTTCCAGGGAAACTCCAAACACAACCACCCTTCTCTGAAGTCTTAACTCAACAAGACTCGACGGTTTGCTGGTGGCTGTATCTGGGGTAATAGGTTCGCCCGCTAGTTAGGCTGTAACAGGGGTGATCGACTCGCCCTTAGCTAGCTCGTAAACTGTCGCCTCAGTATTTGAATGGACATGGTTGGAAGAAATGAAAACGTAGACACACTTACAGTGGGCGATGTATTGAATATTGTATGCTCTCGCGGACTTTTTTGTAGAACTTTTCATGCTGAACAATTCTTACACTCATAGTATTTAGATATTTTTAACGGTTTGCCCAGCGTAAGCTTACAAAGCGCTCGGACGCCAGTTATTTTTTTCGACTTTTTCACTGAAATCGTTACTGCTCGTCTTCCTTTGATCACAAATAAATTATTTTTCTTCAGAAATCATCCTAGAGATATCCTTTACAGAATGGTGAAAACCGCATCAAAATCCATCCAGAGGTTCTCGAGATTTCCCGGGGACTTTGTTTTATACTAAGTAGAGATATAGGCTACACATTTCAAGAATGGGGCAGTAAAGTTTTTATTTTTGTCCAAGGGCACCAAGAGACTTACTGTAAGTCAGTAAATAGGGGCCTGTATACATATAACTTATACACTATTTTAGTTACTGTACAGTACGTAAGTTCATGGTAAACTTGCGTATTCTGTCGTGTTTCTTAGTGTGATGCGTTGTTTTGTTTTGATAATGTATGTCTACCCCTAATTAATCCCGTTTCCAACTGGGTCAAGGATGAGATGCGATGAAATTCTATGTGGCAATAGGATTTTTACGGCCGGATGCCTTTCCTCGCGCCAACCTCATGAGAACAGTTAATGAGAGATGAAATGAGAGGGGAGGAAGGGAGGAGGGCAAATGCCCAAGGCGGCAAAATATCTGGAAGACTGTGCAACACCAAAAATGAAACTGGGCAAGTTCAATTTTAAGTAGTTCCAACTTTGGCTACCAGATGCCACTGTCAATGACACCCAGCGGCGAACGTTGGAACTTGATAGAGCGTTTCTAACCAAATAACCTACACATTTAGCTGCACACTACCAATTATTATTGTAGTGGTAGGTTCCTTTTCATTCTATAAATCTATCACATGGGTCCACCGGCTTTACTTCCCCTCCGAAGGAAGGCATACTGAAGGATTTTAACGCTCTTAAAAATCCGACGACTTCGGCCGGGTTTGAACCCGCGATCTTGGGCATAGCAGTTCAGCATGCTACCGACTACGCCACCGAAGATAATACTCAAGTGTATTTGTTTAGTGTGATTATCTGTAATGGTAATCAGAAGGAAAAAATATCGCCCCACTCGGAGTCCAGTCAGCCATTGCTATGTGGGGCCCGTGTGAAAATATTCGTCGAAAATTCCGCATGGAAATAGAATGTGTGCCATCATAATTAACACCGGTTATCTACACACACCCAAAGTACACGGGGCTACATGACCGCGTTGTCGCAGCCCATAAACTGAGGAACCAACCAACCAGAAATAGAATGTGTGGAACATTATCCTAGTAAAACTACCAACATGAACAAGATCAACTTAGACTATCAATGGTGGTACACTGTGTAATTCTACCATTTGATCCGTGACGATAGACCGTAATTTTATTCATATAACACTTCTTTAAGACAAAACTCTTTAAATCTGTTTAATTCCTGAACATTCTAGGCTTATTCAGCTTTTGTACGCGGCATTTTGTCCTCTTCCTGGTGTAGCGGCTAGCATTATTGGCTGTCGCCTCGGAGGCCCGGGTTTGAATCCCGGCTCTCCCATAGATTTAACTCAGGTCTGAGGGCTGGAACATGGTACACTCCTCATTGTGATGCAAAACTGAGAAAAGTTGAGTTCGATTCCCACCTCAGTTGTTTCCCTTGGTTTCCCACTTCTAGTCCAGGCAAAAGCCGGGATGGTTTCTAACTCAGGGCCATGGCCGCCTCCTTCCCAAACTTACTTGACTTACAAATACACTAATACAGACATCACCTTAACACAGGTTATCAGACCACACACAAAGTAAAAGGGATATTTTCTTGTCTAAAGGCTGTTCTTGGAACTTGGGTAATCAGCTAATCGATGTTTATAAGAACATATCGATACTGTAGTGAAAAGAGCAGAAAAGTAAAAAACATATTGATTACTCTTTGAAGAAGGTTGTGATCGCCGATTAGGTTGTTGTTGCTTTTTTAGGGGTTGCGACATCGTAGTCATATAGCCCAGTGTATTTGTGTGTGTGTGTGTGGAATTTGTGTGATAACCTGTATTATTGTGTTGGCTGTAATAGTGTGTGTATTGATACATTGGAGAATGGGTGGCCGTGGTCTAAGTTAGGAACCATTCTAACACTTGCCTGGACTAGAAGTGGTGAAATCATGGAAAACTCTTTCTAGGATGGCTGAGGTGGGAAACGAACTCTCCTTTTCTCAGCTTTGCTTCACGAGGCAGAGTGTACTCCGTTTCAGTTCTCACATCACAATTAAAATTTCTTGGCAGAGTCAGGACTTGGAACTCAACCTCCGATGTGACAGCCCGACGATTAGGGAAACTGCCTATCCGACGTTTTAGCGCCGAGCTATCATCACCGTAGCCAAACCGTAGCTCAACTGCCATGATTACGAAAACGTAGGGGTGCCGATATTTTGCTTTGGAGGGGTTGGTGATTTCATTGTTAAAAGGTCATCTGCCCCACTGTCATCATTATCTTGTTGACATATCTACCTATACGAATTTTTCGAACTTACTGTAAGCACCCCCTATTGCAACGTACTGTGCTGGATCACACTGTATCACGCTGGATCATGCTGGATCACGCTGAATCACACTGGATCACGCTGGATCACGCTGGATCACCGCAACCTTGGACATATCATATCAAGAGCCGAAAAGGAACGAGAAAATGAGTTGCCTAAGATGTTTGGGATATCCCAACAGACGAGATAGAATTGACTGATATTCCGTTGGTTCCTCAGTTAAGGGACTGCGACAACGTGGTCATGTAGCCCCGTATACTTTGGGTATGTGTAGAATCTGATAACCGGTGTTAATTGTGATGGCTGTATTAGTGTGTGTTACATGTAATTCAGGTAAGGACTCCAGACGATCAATTTCAAGTAGTTCCTACTTTTGCTACCAAATGCTACCGTCAACGACACCTAGCTGTGAACTTGGTTACTAGATGCCACCGCAACCAGCACCTGGCGACGAACATTGGAACTAATAGGGCGTTAATCAAATCTAACCTACAAATTTAGCTTCAGATAATTGTAGTTTGTGGAAACTTCTTTTACATGCCATAAATCTATGACATGGGCCAGCCGGCTTTACTTCCCCTCCGAAGGAAGGTATACTGAGGGATATTAACATTGCATTTTTGGTCCTGGTCAACAAAAATCAGTTAACCGACAGCGGCAACTATGCTCGCTAAGGCGTAGCGCTAAGCTAATTCCGGACTCGGTAGACGTGGGTTCGAACCCCACTGTCGGCTCATTGCACTTTATATGAATTAATTAATTCAATAGTCTACCTCTCAATAGGTGGCACGTGAGCTACATCTGTCGGGAACAAGTACAGGGTGTTAGTAAAGTCACCGGACTCAATATTTCGGATTTTCTTTTTCAAATTTAGTTATCACACACAATACAGTAGTTCCGCATACCTTCAAGTGAAGAACAATACTTTTTAAACTCCGGTGGAAGTATTCTTGATGTGCTCAGAGTACCGATAATAAATGTTCAGATATAACACTAAGTCGTTTCCCCCACATTGCGTTCCCACAGTTCCAGTTCACAAGAGATGCCGAAAGTGACCACCATTTTCTTGCACGCACAATATTTTCACGTTTACACATGTTTTGCGGTACTTTTTTTCAAAGTTGCTGATGTTGGTTGGTTAATTGGTTGGTTCTTAAGTTTAGGGGCTGCGACAACGCGGTCATGTAGCCCCGTGTACTTTGGGTGTGCGTAGAATCTGTCTGATGACCGGTGTTAATCGTGATGACTGTATTAGTGTGTGTTATCTGTTTTTTAATTTAAGTACTGCAACTTAGAATTTTTCAAATAGTTCCTACTTTTGCCACCAAGTGCCACCGTCAACGACTACTAGGCCAAGTTCATAACTTAGCTACTAGACGCCACTGCAGTCGGCTCTTGGCAACGAACGTAGAAACCTAAGAGCGTTGTTTACATTCTTAACCTATCCAATTTAGCTTCACACAGGTGCAATTAGTGGAAGGTTCTTTAACATGCCATAAATCTATGACATGGGACCGCCGGCTTTACTTCCCCTCCGAAGGAAGGCATACTGAGGGATTTTTAACGCTCTTAAAAATCCGACGGCTTCGGCCGGGTTTGAACCCGCTATCTTGGTTGCTGATGTTATTCCTCCAATATATTGAGAAATTGCTTCTTTGAGTTAACGTATTATCTCTGTATAGGCTACTCATTCTTTTAGATATCCCCATAGAATATTATTTTGTAGAGGTTAAATGTGGCGAACGAAGAGGCCATACATTTGTTGAGATTACTCGACTTCCGGGCGGAAAAAAATGCAACATAGCGTTGGTCGCGATGGATACAATCTTGTTGGAACCAGCAACAGCGGTCATCCTCTTGCACTGTCCCACTTTCAGCGCTTTGTGTGAGAACCCAATTGATGCTCCAAGTTCTTGTGACAAACATCTTACAGATTTCCGTGGAGATCTCTCAATGCGCTGCCGAACAACGCGAGAGAATTAATTAATTAATTAATTAATTTAGGTCTTCCACATTGTTCTCTATCACCCACGAAGTCTGTGTCACGAAACCTGCGTACAAGATCACACCATGAAGATTTACCTGGTAAGGATTCATCAGGAAATCTACGAGTATGTCTCCCTTTTTCCACCCATCTCTCATAACTTTTGCATTCAAAATAAGCCTCCAATGAAGCAACCCGTTGTGCGCGCGGAAAATGCATTGCCGCCCGCTTGACCTTGTAAGACTCACTCTGTGCAAGGCAACGGCCGCACTGTTCAGACATTACTACAACTGGTTCTACAGTACAATGTCTGATAACGTCTCACAGCAAAGCTTGCTGAATTATTCCGTCAGATACGTTAGCTATGATTTTTCAAAGTCAGAGTCGGTGACTTTACGAATATCCTGTATTATTGATGGTCCGCCATAATGAATACCCCATTACAAAAAATCTATCATTGAGGGCAACCTCTTAAAATAGCGTCATGCGTGTTAAGGCTCAAGGCCATGGTTATCTCCGGACTAGGTGAGCGTGGGTTTGAACTATACCGTCGGCCGTCCTTGAAATTGTTTTCCGTGGTTTCCCCCATTTTCAACTCCAGGCAAATTGTGAGGTTTAAAGCCATTTTTCAGTGTTGCCTAAGTAAACAAAAGTTTAGTGCTTTTCAGTCGATCAACACGAATGTACCCAAATAGAGCTGGGTTATGCCCTGATCCTGAAATAAATTACATGAGATTAATAAATACACTAGCCCTATTTGGGTACATTCGTGTTGACCGACTGAAAAGCACCAAACTTCTGTCTCCAGGCAAATGCTGGGACGGTACCTTCTAGTAGGCCATGGCCACTTCCTTTCATCTCCTTGGCAAGTTAATTGTCGATTACTACTTACATGTCAAGTATGCTTGAATATGCTCAAGTCTCATTAACTCCTCTCATGGGATTAAGGTCAGGAAGGACCTCAAGTTGATAAATCCATCTGACGCTTAGAATCACATCTCACCTCAAATGCGACCCCGTAGAAATGGGAATCATAGAGGGCAGAATGCGTACACATTAACCTTAAAAATGGTAAATAAATATATCCGTATTGATTGATAGAATTGATGGATTGGAACTCCATCTCCGCAGAGAGCTTGGCTCCATGGCCTAGCGCTGCGCGTTAGCGAGCGTAGCTACCGCAATCGGCAGAGGCTATTCATTGATTACGTAATTTATAAAGGAATCGTATTACTTACTAATATTTTCTCTGAACTTGTAGTTTTGAGAGGATTTAGTAATGTTACCTGTTGCGGACAACGACAGCTGTGAAGTCGACTATGTTCATGCGCGCAGTGGTCATGGTTATGCCCCCGACTACCACGTCTATCTCTCCTCTCTGTAGCATCCCCATGAGCCCTGTCCACTGGCCCAGTGCGTTGCTCTGTCCCCAGCTGGACACAGGCTCCTTCTCGTACACGTACACACTGCTGTAATCATAAGGAATTCATCCTATGTCACGGATTTTTGCTTTAAACGATATCCGCGAAATATTTCAGCAAACATCTATACTAATATAATAAAGCTGAAGAGTTTGTTTGTGTGTTTAAACGTGCTAATCTCTGGAACTACCAGTCGGATTCGAAAAAGTATTTTTGTATATGATAGACAGATTCAAGAGGAATAGTTTAGGCTATGTAGCTTTATGATACACCTCTCAGGTAACCTTAAAGATTGATTTTTGTTCAGTAAGTCGGAAGAACAAGCGCTGCTGAACAGCTTCAATAATACCAAGGTCTATTGTTGCCTGGTAATGCGGGCTGCAACACGTCGCCCCTACCAGTGTTCTGGTGCAGAATTGCAAGCTGGTTATAAATTGCAGTCACGGGGAGTAATTAGTGCAAAAATATTTCTTAGGCCCCTTAAAACAGTTATCATCATGACAATAGTATGCCTCTGTATAAGGGCGAGGTGTTGGTGCAGTATACTGAGGTTATCAGCTGCAATAAGCGTTGGTGCTTTCCGATCCTCATCCTTGAGCGCTAGACTACAGTTCTGTAGTAGTATTCTTTATCATTCATGAAACAAATAAATCCACCGGGCGAAGCCGGGATCTACTGATAGTATGTTATAAGAACGATATATTTACACCGTATTATGTCATTTGTTTCAATACTGAAACCGAGCAATGTCGCAAAATAAAGTTAGTTTACGAAGTGTGTTATTTTCACCCTAAAGTGCTAAATATCAACGAAATGCTGGTTAGTAATTAATTGAAATAGTTCCACTACCTATCCTTTGATAGAAAATAAGAAATGTTAAATGGACCTATAGTGGAAATGTTTCATGTGATACGGTATAACGAAGTCCCTCCTCGAGTTTGATTGGTTGAAGTTCTGAAATGATGGAAATAATGTTCTGCTTTTACTTTCGGGACAACATACAGTAAGGTTGGTCCCTCAGTTTAGGGGCTGCGACAACGCGGTCATGCAGCTCCGTAACATACAGTAAGTTTTACGAGTTAGTGAGATAAGGACTACAGTATGGTAGTCATGTTGAAGTATCTTAAATGTTAGGTTAGGTATTAAACACAGAACGTATAATTAATTTTAAGATTTAGTTAAAAAAAAGACTCGCAGTTCATGGGTTCCACCATAAGGTCTGCTCACGAAAGACATTTCATGACCCGGATGAGAGGTGTATATGTGAGCTGTGTAGGAACGAATGCGGCAGGTACCATATCACGACATGTCCCAACAGAACTTTATCAATAGTGGCTTATAGTAAGGACTAGAAGCGAACCATAGTATCTAGTAAGTGTACATATCTGTAACATGTAATATGGCCAACTGGCTGCAATAAATGCTATTATTATTAAAAAAAATCATCGACATCCGTGCACCGTACAAATACAGTACCTAACGTAGTTATTAAGTACCGTACACTTTTTTTTATTTAACGCTGTGGATATCAGTAGCGGTCCGTGCTTAAATACTCAGGGTAGGCTAATAATGTGTTGTTTGCTTTAGGGGCTGCAACATCATGGTCTTATAGCCCCATGTGGTGTATTCTTTGGAATACGGTACACGTTTAGTTAGAGTTAGCAATTGCTCCTCTTTGCTTTCTTTCATTGGTTCTTTCTTTCTCTTTTCGCAGACACCAACTGTGATCCCTTTGTATTTCTTTTTTCCTTCGATCAGGCATTTATTATGTTCTTAAGTTGCTTATTCCGTGAAAACTTCACTGGCTCAACATGAGGCAACCTGTCGAAGCTCTTGAATCCAGCAGTTTCAAGAATGGTTCCGTACCACTCAAGCAGATGTCGTTGCTGTCGTCACCTATCATCCCCGTAAAGATTTATTTGATGTACTCCATTGTCATAGTGTTGAATATTTGATTTTTTCCTATGTTTCCTACCCTGCACAATCTTCTTTTGTTCACCCCCACCACACCCCCCGTTCGTTAATGCTCTCCGTGGCTCGATTCGCTTGCTCACTACACGTCTCGTCGCCTTAGCGAAAGGTTTAGTCTCCACAGGAGGCAATCTCCATGAGGTAATTTCAAATCGTCGCCATTTTCTAAAATCTGTGCAACGGCTGCAAGGAGTCGTCAACCTTCATCTGCTATGGAAAGTTAAGTACAAATCTTCAGTGATTTTAACCACATTTTAATGGTTTTAATCTGTCTGAACGCTTTTAATGGAATTTTATAGACAGTGTGGGGAATTCCGCAATATTGCGTAATAACGGTCTTCTTGGGATTTCCTCTGTCATGCTCTAGCTAACTAGGCAACTTCTTGTATGTGGTAAAGGGGATACTTTCCTTGCAACGTGGGATTTTGCTAAAACTCATAGCTGTCTATAAACTTAACCTTTTCCACCGTGGGATTCCTACCGCCCTATTCAACCGCCATTACATCTCTGGAAGTTTCCATGCTCATAAATTCTAACTTGTGAAACTGTACTCAATCACGTCTAATTATTGCTAAATTCCAATTTTCAAAGTGAACTGAATCAACTGCAACATGGAACCTCTATAACGCCTAAACTCTGTCAAGGCACCGCTCCGAGCTTCTCCATAATCTGCAACAAACATTTTTTTTTCTACAAACTTGTCAGTGCTTCAAAAGTGTGTGTGCGAACTTCAACCGCGTCACGTTCGTTAGAGCAATAACATTGGCCAGAACTATAAATCCCTATTTCCTGTCCTCCAAATACCTTTTACTAACAAATTTAGGTAATTTAACTATTTGGTTCTATTTCTATGAGGCTTGGCTCAAAGTTATTCACTCTCACTTAGTAATCTCTGCTTAAATATATTGTGGTTGTAGCCCACATTTTAATAAGCATCTCCCTGCAGTGCCCAGGAAGCTTTAATTTTCCTGCTAAGCTCAGGAATTACAGCGTTTTCGCTTATTATAAAGGTATTTTTGAAATATTTATATATTTCTATCGAAATATCTACTTGTAAAGAGTCTTTATAATTGTCCGTTTATATTGTTATTGTTTATATGCTTGTTAGAAAACCCTTGGAAAGGTTCTTAGCACTACTAGAGGTCTGAGACTTCCAATTTGTTCATAAAAGAAACCTTCATTCTTTAACTAAAATAGATCTGAGATCTAAATTGTCAATACTGTTTAACTTTTGTTAAATCTTTTTGTTAAATAAATTCTTTATTATTTTGTTTCTCTACTTCTATTGCTCGAAGGAGATGCTAGACAGGACCTTTCCTTCCCTATTTTTAGCCTACTTTTCACATTTTGCAAAAATGAGGAAAAAGTAGACTTATGAGATCGGGCAAATGTGTGTCTGTCTGTCTTTCTGTCCTTCTGTCTGTCTGGCTGTGTGTGTGTCCCCCCCCCCCTATCAACTCCTAAACGGCTGGAGCAATCGAAACAAAATTTGGTAGGAGTAAAGATCTATACCTGAATATCTCACGGCCATATTTGAAAATGATGTCAGTGCTACCAACTGCTAAAAAATCGCAGTTGAAATTTGAGCTCCATGTTGGATATCTTGGAAGGTATGAATGAGATCTATTTCAAAATTGGCACACGTATAGATAATAATATTGTAGTTTAATTTCCAGGAGGCCATGCATGGCAGTGTTGCCAAAATGATTATAAGCCTGCTCATAGGTCCAATTTTTAAATGCATATAACTTCTACACTATCAATTGGAATTCAACCAAATTTCGTATGTTGTATGTGTACATAACCAGATATGACTGAGCGTATTCATAAGACCCACGAGGGCTGCCAACTGTTAATAAATGCTCTTAATTTATTTTATCCAAATACCAATATATCAGAAAGTATGCAAGCCGACAGCTTTAAACTATGCACACGTATAGTACCTGACATTCTATATTAATTAGGAGTAACTTATATACGTCAGTGCTACCAACATGATTCTAAGCCTGCTGAGAGGTCCAAATTTAAATACATGTAACTTCCATACTATCATTTGTATTTCAACCAAATTTCGTATGTGCTATGTGTACCATAACAGATATGACTATGCGTATTCTTAAGAGCAACCAGGGCAGCCAACTGTTAATATGTGCTGTCTCTATTTTTGTTACCCTAATATCAATATATCAGAAAGTATGCAAGCCAATAGCTCTAAACTTTGCACACGTATACTACCTGGCATTCTAGATGAATTTGGAGTAACTAATATACTTCAGTGCTGCCAACATGATTCTAAGCCTGCTGATAGGTCCAATTTTAAAATGCATGTAACTTCTCTACTAACTAATGGATTTCATTCAAAATTGGCACAACAATAGATCATATTATTTCAGATTATATCTGACCATTAAATGCATGACATTGTTGCCAACATGATATTACGCGCGCTGTTAAATCCAATGTTTAACTGCATGTAACGTCCATGCTATTCATTGGACTTCAATCAAATTTTGTATCCTGTATCTTAAGAGATTGAACTAAGAATATATTAAGTCACCAGGGCTGCCAAATGTAGTGCACTATTAGGCTACATTATGCCAGGTATACAGTATTTCGAACTAATTAGAAATTTCGATATTAGCAACTTAATTTCGTCATTATTCTAGATGGATCCATATAGTTTAATCATTGGCATGAATCTTAAATTTTAAGAAAAGTAGGCTCTTTAGTTCGTCACGGAACTTCTTGTTTCTTTCTAATTGGTTTACTTTCAAGAAAATAAAGAAAAGCCGTTTATGCTTAGATTTTTTCAAAATCAATCACTTGTTGCGTTTAGAGCAAAATTTCTGCTAACATCACTTCAAAAGTTTCTTTTAGCCATCATAGCTAATTCTAGTAAATTATTAGGGCAAGGATAGCTCGCTCAACCAGCTTCCTACCTGAAGGGACTTTTGCCCTGTCCTGTATTTTAATTTCTAGAATTTTGGGATTGTTCGAGTTAGGTTTGAATTTTTCATCCTTTCTAAACTGTTAGCCGGCGCGCTGCTGGGCGAGAGTCCAGCATTTTTTCTAAGTGCAACGATTGGTGCTTTACAAGAAAGATCTTCTATCAAAATTAATAATAATAATAACCTCACGAAAGATTCTAGCTTTATCCCTAACCACTCTGGGGGCATTCGGCTTCTTTGTCGGGATCTTGCTGTGGCTGGTAATAAATATATCCAATCTAACTCAAATTCTGCTAATAGTTCTAAATGCTTTCTAAATTCTTACCCTTTTGAAGGGAAAGTACAAAAGTCATATACCTGGCATCTCTCTGTTCGCCAGCGCACCACGTTCCCCCATAGTACGCAAAATCGTGCTTGGAAGGGAGAGAGCACTCAGCGAAAGCCTGCTGGTAGCCGTAGCTCGCGCTGCTCACTCGGTCAACTCATTCACGGGCCCTTGCCCTCTTGCCTTGATCCCACTAGACTCAACTAACTTAATGCTTTCTTATTATTACATTTACTATTTATTATTGACTTGGATTCGTTCCTTTGTGCCGAAAGAACTTTTCCACTCCTAAATCTTTCCTTATTCCGTTTCCAATCATCTTCCCTTAGGTAGTGTTTAAACTCAGTATTAACCTACCACCATGTACTTAGGTGTGTGTGTGTGGGGAAATTTGTGTGATAATCTGTGTTATTGTGATGGTTGTACTAGTATGTGCTAACAATAATGCAAATATCGTATGTTATATCCCAATCATTCTTACGTGCGCACCACTTGCAATGGGCGTTCCCTAAAAAAAAATCAATATTTAACTTGACTTATAATAAAATAATATAAATAGGATCATCAGACCAACCATTTGAAGTATTTAATTAAATTGCTAATGTCTGAACACGAAGCATAAAGGCAGATTGTAGATCAGTGATCGACAACCGCCTGCATTTGATGCAGATGAAAACAACACGTGAATCACTTTATGAAGTATAAATTTGAACCTTAAAATGCTATACGATATGCACGAAATGCAAGAGGTTGCCAACCTCTGACATGGATGACTCTTTAAAGCACTATACATGGGTTGGTTTTTTAGTATGTATTAATTAATTTTCACGTACCTTGATTTATAAATTAAATCAATGTTTTTCAAGTTCATCTAGAAGCAGTCGTTCGATTGAAACTGTGGCTAATGCTGTAAGTCTATTCTGTCCCATGGTATTTCATAAATATGACTTCACTCTCTTCAAGCACGAAAAACTTATTTCAACACTACCTCAAGTAGCCGGTAACGGGAACTTGATTGTTGACATTATTGACTAGTAATAGAACGAGGGATGGGGGATACTTTTGAAGGCTCGTTGGCAGTCGGCAATTATCGCAACCGATCGGCAAGCAAGGCTCCGACACAACTGGCCTAGCCAAGCGTTATGCGCATGCGTCGAGTACGGTAGCGAACTATGATGCCCGCCTGATGTTCATCTTCGAGGGCCAAGCACTCTGAATGAAGTGGCAAGGCACGCTCTAACTTAGCCTGTCCAGCGAGTCTTCTTGCGCGTGCGTCATTTGAGTCGTGTTCAGTGCATTGCGCTCAATTTAAAAGGCGGCTTTCACTAAGCGACTTACTTGAGACCGGGCAATTTGAACGGCTGGGAGCCAAAATACCGTTTGAAACACCATGAATAATGTAAAATGTCCCGTAAAATATTTATAAGGAGAGAATATTAAATATAATTTACGTTGCCTACGTTGCCTACCCTGCCTACTCTGAGGAGCCGCTACAGATATTTGATTTCACCACTTTGAACATTTCATTTCACCGCTTTGAAGCTTTTTATATTACCGTAAATCAGGGTCCCTTGGAGTCGTAGTTAGCTGTTTTACCGTCCCCAAAAATGTATTCGAAACAAAGTCAATCAATGAATAATCAATATGATAATGAGAGTAGTATCATAGAAATGATATACAGTTAAAACACTTGTAAATTTCAACTAATTTACTGTTGGTTTGATTTATCGTTGCTGAAGATGTTCCGCGGGCGCTTTTGGCGTAAGCAAAGGTGTCGAAACACGGAATTTATTCTATGGCTTGTAAGAGGTCACTTACAACACACATGAGAGAGAAGTTTTGTAAAAGTTCCTGTGATAGGGAAGAACGAAGATATTTTTGGATTCGACGTCATGATGAAATTAACACTTGGCTGAAATGTTGGGGCAGGCGTCCACAGAAACACGATTAACTACGATTACTGATGTAGGAAATTATTATTTAAACATAAAATCACGAGAATACAGCTGTATTTTATGTAAGTTCCCTGTTATTTAAGTAATATTACCTATAATGTGGCTGCATCTACAGAGATTGTCACATTCGTGCTGGAGTATGAGGCTTAAGAAAAAAAAACACTTAAAAACTGGCTCTCTCAAGACACCACCCCGGGCAATAGTCCCATGATGGCCCATGCATAAATAATCTCTGCATAATTATTTTATTTTCAGTCGGTCAGCATTACAACGGGAGTCGAAGTACACTCATTGGTAAATAAAATAAAGCATCTACAATGAGTTGTTGGAAGTGAATAAAACTTTACGTGTGTTATTGCTAGAAGTGATATAGTGTACATGTGATTACAGTACAGTACTGTAAGCGAGGGGAAGGAGAGCGTTAGTTAGGTAAACGGTAAACACCTAAGACTGGTCTAGTAACCAGTTTGGTTCACTCCAACAAGGATACAATATGAGATAATGTTGGGACGGGATGCATACAATCACCGCATGGTATTCTGTGGTACAGTACGTTGTATCACAAATGTTGGAATTAGGCCAACTTGTAGGACAAAATAATCCTTTACAAGTATTCATTTAAAACTATCTTTAGTCTATTGCTAAAATTTTATTAATTATCCTGACATTGAATTATTAATTAAATGATACTATTTGTCCACAATTTACCCCTTTGATGAGTTCGTTATTCGTCTAAATTTCATTAAAATTAAAAAGGTTGAAGGGGGCAAGCACCAAAACCAAAAACATTTCTGGTAGTCATCATATAGTGTTCCAACTATCCGGGAAAATTAAAAACTACTTGGAAGCAATTTTTCACCTGGCTCGTTTTATCCTGTTATCGGCGATGTTTCATAGCACACATTATACAAAGATATGAATTTGAAACAAATGTCGTTAGGCCCATTCCCATTATATATTTCCATTCTTCAATTGATAGTGACTCGAAGTTCTGATTTGGTAATTTCTACTGTTTCTAAAATCCAAACACCACTGCCGGTGTCGATATATTCCATTTGGCTCCCTTAGATCCACTTCAGCCGGTTTGTGCGCCGATTACGACCTGGGGCACTGCCATCGTAATGTCCAGGCCGTCAGGCAGCGGCCATTACCACGTGATCAGCTGATCGACAGAGTCGGAGATGTAACGGCCATTTGCTTAAATGTGTCTCGTTTGTTGTGTGCTGTATATACATTTTAATTAGTGTCCGAGTGAAAAGCAGTACGTAAGAACGCTACTACTTACTGTGCCCAACTGGTCACGGCAGAATGGCATCGAACTCAGGTCCTATCTGAGAAGACCAGGCACATGACTCTAACTAGAATCGAACCATTGATCTCTGAGGAGGAACAGTTTTAGGGAACCCGAAGAGCAATGTGTTAAATAATGAGATATAATAATGTAGCATGATTTCACGGCCTATATGTGAATATCATAGCAGTTTTAAGGTAAAGATTTGCAAGCAAATGCAAGCAAATATACGTTTTCGAAGCCTACAGGAACGAGAGCAGGCCAGTTGACGTTTTGCTAATTGCAGTTGGAAAATGGGTGGAGACCTAAGGCTCCAAGGGACCTACTTTCGTCTGGAGCGAGGAGACAGCTCAAAATTAATGACCCGGGTATTCACCGCTTGACAACGATGGAACCTAGGGTAGGGATGAATGCCCACGGAAATTAATTAATTACAGCCAAATGGAGCATTAAAATGGAATAAAAAGTACACCCAGGTGAATATATTCAAGGAGAGATAATTTAGGAATGATTTTACACCTAAATTATAGCCTATATCTCTAAATGAACGCATTACTACCGAGCCTACGCTCGAGAGGAGTGATTTGGTGACCAGTCAACGGGGAATCACCATTGTGGCGTCCTGACGCGCTGGACTAAGGCAATTAATTGTAATTAATTGGCCGAAGCGATCGCCGGCACGCGAACGGTTATGAAACCTCCACACCTAAATAAACAAGGTGTATATGTCATTTCGGCTGAAAAGGTATTATTTCAAGGAAGGAGTCGCAGCCACATGTCCGGTGGACTAGTTTTTACGAGAAACCTTTATAAGGAAGGAGCAGTGCAGACCAAGGGAGTTGTCTTGTTGTCTTCAGTCTGTATACACGTAACTAATACGCGGCCAGTAAGAGCGCGAAATGTTAAAGTATCAACGCCCAGCCGTTGAAGAACAATGAAACAAGTCGTACAGCTTCATAAGTAATCATGAAGTGCGTCGAAAGTAATTTAATACAGATATTTATCTATTATCTGACGCAAATATAAATTCGCCACAGCGAAAAAGGAACTTATAATGTTTTTGAACATTACATATACCGGGAGGTATTGTCAGAATTGTATATGACATTATCATCAGGATCACTACATTGATGGGAGCTTGTGAAACATCGCCACTTAATCTTGACAGTGAGCTGAACGATATTGCAGGTGACGAGGATCGAACGTCCGTAAACGCTGTTAAACTTTCACGTAGACCAGCGGTTGGCGTAATCGCATCGCATCTCTGAGATCAGGCGTAGGAAGAGTCCGAGTAAGGATCAACCTGTGAAATCGTGAATAAGTGTACATAAATTGTGTAATAGTGATTTAAAAGTGTTCATGTGTACAGTGATTAATATGCATTGTGTAAATGTGAAAGAGGCCACTGATAAGAGTATGTTTATCATGTGGGAAATATGGGAAATTAAGTGTTGTGAAAAAGATAACATGATGGCTTAAATCAAGCGTCATGGTAGGCCTGAAGCTGAAAGGCTGGTACCATCCAGCGAAAAATAAAAAGTGAGTACCAATTTACAATGTTGTTATAACTAAATAGTTCACCATATAACGATTTATCACTTTGAGACTAAGATGTCACAGTCACTTATTGAACGAGTTTTCACCACTCGTCTTGAATAAAGTATGGCTTGGAAGGTGATTTGTTTAGGGCCATTCAGGCCGAAAATAGTGATGGATGTAACGATAACGTTAAATGAATAATAATAATAATAATAATAATCTGGGGTCGGCAACAGTAAAGTAATAGGCATTTTTGGCCTAAATAATGTTCAAAATGTGTCATGTCTAATATAAAGATACTGTATTTTGGTAAACAGTAAGAAAGTAACGTGGAATATGACGAGATACGAGAGTTTTTCAGTGTCAATGATGTGTTGAATGAATATTTGATATGGTCAATCCTTAGGATTAAATTTGAGGACCATTAAAGTAAAGCAAGCCAGTAAATTTATACATTGTTATTAGGAGCTATTTAAAGCTTTGGCTTGAGTGTTATTACAGAGAGAACGCGGGTGCCTTAATAATTGAGACATCTATGTGAAGTATTGTTGAAGCCGCATAAGCGTGCAGAAATAACGTAGAATCCAGTGATTTACGTAAATAAATATTGCGGGGACCAATCTAATATAGCTTGCGCGTTAGGTGAGAAGTTGGCTAATCTACGAGTAGTATCGCCCTTGTGCATACTCTATTATTCGCAGCGAATTGGACAGAGCCTGTCTGTATCCAACGCTTGCATGAACTATGGCCACGAGTGATGTCCGTCAAGACTCCGTGAGCATGTGTGTAAATGATCTACCCTGAGAGGTAAGAATCATATTCGTCGTTCAGGAAACGCAGATTTCCTTATAATTGTGACAGCTGCCGGTGAGAATCCTGTGTTCTCATTTTGAGAAAAGCCACTAGTAGTCACCATAGAACGGCAAGGCTATCACAGGAATCCATCCCCAGCCATGAATGTTGATAAGGAGCCAGTTGAGCCCGATACACTCTAATGATAGGTGTTAAATAATTAAATGACTCAATTACTTAGGAACAACACTTAGCGTATCCCTGCTGTAATGCAATTGTGAACAAACTTGACCTTGACAGCAGATGAGAGAAGGTGTCCCACTGAGTCGAACGGCCATTTGTGCAGCTTGCCGGAACGAATTCTATTGCCTGCTGGGGAAGGGGAATGTCGGTCCGCTAGTCCTTTAAATTATGGTCACAGTAGGACACTGAAGAATCTCGGTATTTCAATATGCAATTAAGATATGAATGTAATGATGATGCCAAGTGAATTAAATGATGTGTTCCAACTCACATACGTTCTTGAATCAAAGAATTCGGATAATATTTGGCACAGTTATTCTCTGAAGAGGAACACTGAACCAAATAAAATGTTAGGCATCCTTTTAGAATGCATTTTGCCAGTTCACGCTAATTTATGCAGACGGGTTTGTGATTTCTAAGAACATGACACGTTTGTAACGATAATAAGCCCGACAAGACCCAGAAAATCGTTGTATGGTGAAACTATAAATAATTCTATCCATGTTTATTTTGGAAGGGAAGTGTACCACTTTTTAAGCGTTTCATTTTGATGGAAAGAGGGAAGATGATTCACACGACACAACAAATAATTGTTAATTAAAGCAGAAAATAATGAATTTATGCTAATCAAAGTAGATGCCATAAGAAACGGAGTGAGGTTTTATTAATGTCATTTTGATGTAATATGTGATTTTGTGTTATGATACTCCAGTTAAATAAAATTGTGTCACATGATGAGCACTATGGAAACCCATGGAAGTCTGAAAGTATCAATGATAGGATGCTAGAAATAGATTTGAGCGCAGTATTGCCATATTGAAGAAGAGACTCACAAAATGACCCTATTTTTATTTGTGGGAGTTAAATATAATTTGTCCCTTATTTGTATTTGTTGTATAGCCATGATTTTATACCAGTCAATGTTTTATTTTAGGAATATGTTGTGTATTTCATGTAGAGTAGTTACCTGGTAGACTCAAATCCTGAGCATGTGGTCGTATGGTGGGCAGGAACGCCCCATACCTCGAAAGACCGTGAGTTAGCTGGGATACGAACACATGTTCCACATGATGACAGTTGGGTACATGGTGAATATGTATCTGTACTAGGATTGAGTCACAGGTACTGCTAAAAGTCGGCCAAGATATTAATGGTAGAAGCAAGTACAGCATCGAAATTAGGATATAATAGGAAAAGGCCGCGTCCCATTCGTTAATAAGCCATCTCGTCAAATAAATGTTGATAATCCTCCATAAAACATGCTTAAATGTAAATGTAACTTGTCACAGCATACTTGACATACCAATCCCACTTCATTATCATGTCGCCCAGTTGTGTGTGGCAAAGCATGGGATACCCACCATATATTTATCATGGTCCAAGCAACGTGGGGCGGTATTAATTCATTATGGAACCGCCTGCATCAGTGCAAAATGAGCGATCTTGGCATTGCGCAATCTGGCCATGGAAAACATAGCATGTCCCACCCATCTAATTTATCATGGCGCCCAGGACCTGGATGGCTTATGGGATTCAGTAAACCCCATAATAATAGCATGGTTTTCAGGGAGAAAACCATAAGAATAGTATTTTTCCTCAAACTCTGTTTGAGCGATTGTGAGTCTTTCTAGATGATACTCAGACGTCAGACACTGTTGTCAGACGGGTACGTGGGTCTATACCCATTCCATAGGTGGTTTTTGGCACTTTGTAATATGTTGTTGTTGTTGTCGCGGGATCGGAATCCTTTTCTTTCTAATAGAACGCGCCAGCATATTCAGCTGCGGCCTACCTGAATCTCAAATTAAGAAATACAGGATGGCTGGAACGGAAGACGTACTCAGGTGTATCGCTGAGTTAAGGGAACATTTTGATAATTCTAATGCTATGAGTAAGGAAGAATCTAAAGCATTTAAAGATGAAATAGCAGACAGATTGGCTACAATAAATGTACAATTGGAGGCTAATCAAACCGAAATAAACACTAGATTAGAGGCTAATCAAGCTACTGTAAACACGCAGTTAGAGTTAAACCTAATAGAGGTTAATAAGAAAATGGACGATGTTAGTCTGTCCAGCGTGAGGTAACTAAGAATATTGTTAGCGTGGTCTCAGAAATGCAAGCTGATAACGATAAACGCTTTGAGTCTATAGAATTAAAACTAGAGAATAATCTGCAAGCGTGCAGAGAGTCACAGCGTGAGATTAACGATAGTTTAAGCAGTATGTCCATGGAGCTTAAAGACATTCAGAGTCAGAATGAAGCTAATACTAAACGTCAACTAGAGCAATTTAATACGTTCACTCAGACCGTGGATCAAAGGCTCGAAGATAGCGACGTAAAATGGAATACGCGAATGGCAGGTTACGCCAAGGCGGTAGACGAAGCCTTAAGAAAACAGGATCAGAATATCCTTGACCAATGCAAGGAAATCCAGGAAATAAAAACTTCTGATCAAGAGAATAAGGAGATAATGTCAAATATGAAGAGGCAGGTCGGGAAGGGGAAGAAAGAGTTGGAACAAACTCAGAGCGACCTAGCAGTTATTCATAAAAGACAGGATAAGGACCAGGGAGAAATCACGAAAATAAGGACTGAAATCTCTCATATGCAGGGTCACATTCAAAAGGAAGTTACAGGCTTACGAGAAGAATTAGAACTTCGAGAAGGCTTGAAGAATGAAGCCAGCGATAAGACTCTTGCCGAAGTAAGAGAAAGTCTAGCGGGGGAATTACCCACCTGAAGGAAAACCTTAAGGATGATAAGGAAAAGGTATTTTCTATGGCAGAAAGAAACCGAGATCGCCTAGAGAAAATAGAACGAGAGGTATTAGCTCGTTTGGAAAGGGCAGAAAATAGGCACAGCCAAATAGAGACTAGAATGATCGCGCAGGAGGAATCCATGTTGCGGAATCCTAGGTCTAGCGAAGGAAGTATAGACGAGAATAGGAGAAATAAGTGGGCAGAGATAGAAATACAGCCCTCTCCAAAGAATGCAGCCATGCCAAGTGACAGCCCGTATACCACACCTGGTATGCCAATTGCCATGTCAACACCGCATGAAAATGCTGTTCAGAATCAAATAGTCACTGTTGTAAGGGCTAATGATGAGAAACCAAAGAAATACTCTGGGAGTAATTCTAACATGACACCCAAGTACTGGCTTAAAGAAGTTTCCGAGTACTTGAATGACGCGAAAGTACCGCCAGAGCGGAGGCTGAGAGCGATTGAAAAACTAACTGAGGGCGAGTGTGCCTTATGGTTTAGGAGTTTTCGGTAAACGTTCGACACCGTTGACGAATTTTGCCAGGCATTTTTAAGCAGGTACTGGAACGCAAGCATACAACAGAACCTCAGATTGGACTTGTATTCCAGGCGTTATAGTACTAGTAATCCGACGAAGTACGGAGAATTCTTTGTGAGTCAATTGTGCCGTTTTCGTGAACTTGATGAAGGGATTAGTGAGTCAGATTTGTGCATAGCGATAGCCAAGCAGCTACCGTACGAAGTACAACGTCTATTAATCTCAGCGAACGCTAAAACTGCGATCGATATGGAGGAGGTGCTGAGACAACTCGATCTCACCACAGTGCAGCACCCAAGGCAAAGTCGGAACATGGAACAAGTCAACATGACGACTACACCGACTGAACCGACTAAGGTGCAGACAAAAAGCAAATCTACGAGCACCGAAACGGAAAAATCCGACTGGCAACGCGAAGGACGCGAAAACCAAAATTGGAGGCCAGCATATCGAGGAGGATCGAACCGTGGAAACCGAGGAAGGAAAAACTGGAATCAGCGTGGTACGAGAGACCAGCAGCCTGATAACAGAAGGAATTACGGCCGAAATGGGAACAACCAAGGATGGAGATCCCAAGAGCAGAGTCGTGGGTTCGATGAAGAGGCGGAAGAACGCTATCACGCATCTTTAAGATACATGGAAGAGCGCGGAGATGACCCGAGACAATCGCGAGTTCATTGGGATGAAGCGATTAGGAATAGAAGGTCACCCGACATCTATAAAAATGATGACGGTGCCAAGAGTCTGGAACTTCAGCAGTATGAAGACAGACAGAAGAACTCCACAAAGAATGGAGCAATTGAAAAAAAAAACACCAAAATTAAATGACCAAAGAGAGATAAGTACAGGATGGAATACAGTGAATGTTGTTAACTGGATTGCCAAACCTGAGGAGCTTATCGAAGACCTAGATGAAGGGACGGTCAATGTGAGAAGGGAACTACCCATTATTATTGTAAACATTGCAGGCATGAAGATAAGAAGTCTCATTGATACAGGTTCAACAGTGTGCTTGATAACCCAGGCATTATATAATGAAATCCAAAGTAAAATTCACGTATTGAAAATACCCATTTCAAGCGTGAAAATAAAAGGTGTGATACCAGATAAAGTTATGATATGCAAATACCAAGTATTTTTAGATTTGCAGATAGGGAATTCTACATTCTCACAGAGCTTCCTACTTGTGAATAAGCTGCCGTATAACCTTATTGTTGGCATGGATTTCATAAGAGAATATAAAGTTATTATAGATCTCTCGCAAGACATTGTGATGTTTCGCGCAAACGAGGGAAAGGAAGAGTTAGAACTCTCATTAAAGCACAATGAAACGAGACCAGAAGAGTACGTATGGCATACATACGGAGATATGACTGGGGATGCAGTATTGACAACAGAAGACATCGAGGAAGAGTTGGCAACACTGGCCGCAGACATTGAAAAGGACCTCGAACCAAAATTTGAAGAATGCCTGGAAGAGAAGATTGAGGAAGCTAAATTTGGTCCAGAATATAAGCAAATGTTAAGGGAACTGCTGTTTGAGTATAAAGGAGTCTTCGATTCGAGACCTGGCCGGATCAAGAATTTCCAGTATGCGTACCAAGTCAGCGATTGGACACCATTCAAACAGAAGCCGTATCCTGTGGCCGAGAAACAGTATTTAAAGGTCAAAGAAGCAATACAGGAAATGCTAGAGGCAGGCGTCATTGTGAAGACAGCCACACCTTATGTCAGCCCACTGGTAGTTGTACCTAAACAGGACGGAAGTGTGAGGATATGCCTGGACCTACGAAATTTGAATTCCAAGGTCATACCGGAATTTGACCATGTGCCGCCCACTAAGGAGGTACTCAGGAGGTTCAAAGGAAAGACTGTGTTCTCAAATCTTGACCTGACGGCAAGTTTTCACCATCTTGCTCTGGAGGAGAAAACAAGCTTGTTGACTGGGTTTTTATTTGCCAGCACACGTATTCTTACGTGCGTCTCCCGTTTGGATTGAAAACAGCAGGTTCAGCGTTGATACGAGCGCTAGATCGGAACCTGTCTGAAGAAGTAAAAGCTGCAACCATATGTTACGTAGATGATATACTGGAGCGTGGCGCTCTATGGAAGTGAAACTTGGACTATTGGTGCAGCAGAAAAGAGGAGAATTGAAGCATTTGAAATGTGGTGTTACAGGAGAATGATGAAGATCAGATGGGTAGATAGGGTTACAAACAAAGAGGTATTAAGACGAGTGGGAGAGGAGAGATATTCCTGGCGACTGCTAATGAAGAGAAGAGATAGGTTGGTAGGACGCATACTAAGACACCCAGGAATAGCAAGCTTAGTTATGGAAGGAAGGGTCGAGGACAAAAACTGTAGGGGTAGACCAAGGTTAGAATATGTTAAACAGATTGCCTCCGATGTAGGGTGTCGGAGCTATGTAGAGATGAAACGATCAGCTCAGGACAGGGAGGCATGGAGAGCTGCATCAAACCAGTCAAAAGACTGAAGACTCAAACAACAACAACATACTACTGACATCTGAAACAGTCGAAGAACACGTCAGAGATCTACGCAAGCTGTTATATGACCTAAGTCAGGCTAACTTTAAGGTCAATATAAAGAAGTCTAACTTTGGTCAGAGAGAAGTTAAATTTCTAGGCCACGTGATAGATGCACAAGGAGTCAGACCTAATCCGGGAAAATTGGAAGTCATTAAACATTTCCCGAGACCAACGAAGGTAAAGAACGTCAGGCAATATCTAGGCGTTATTGGATTCTTTTCGAACCATTGCCCAAAGTATACCGAGACCGTAGCACCACTCCAAGACTTACTCAAGAAAGGAGGAAGATGGCGCTGGACGGAAAAATGCGAGGAGGCCTTCGTGAAGTCTAAACAGATGCTGTTAGATTATGTAAAATTGGGATATCCTGACTACACTCAGAAATTTATTATCTAGACTGACGCATCATTCATAGGTATTGGAGCAATGTTATATCAGGAAAATGTGGACAGGCCAGAGGAGAAAACTTACATTGCATTCATAAGTAGAAGGTTGAAACCTAATGAGAAGAATTATACGGTCACGGAGATCGAATTACTCGCGATACTGTATGCCCTACAGTATTGGCGAAAACTAGTCTACGGCTTTAGAATTATATTAAGAACAGACCATAAAGCCCTAACGTTCCTGTTGAAAACTGACTTGTCGAGTCAAAGACTGACAAGGTGGTCGCTGTACATACAGCAATTTCAAGTGGAAATCGAGTATTGCCCGGGGAAGGACAATATCATACCTGACTTGCTAAGCAGATACCCGACAGCTGATGAAGAAGAAGTTCTAGCTATCGAGATAGAAGATAGAGATCAGAAGACCTTTGATGATCTGAGGAACATCACCGTTTTTCAACGTGAAGATCCCTGGATACGGTTGATGATTAATTACTTCGAGGGAAACCTGGATAGAGGAACCCCGATGTATGTGGAAGCCGAAGCACTATCAACGGAGTATCTATGGTTTAACCAGATGTTGCATAAATGGAGCGACTCAGACCACACCAGACCCAGGATCGTTGTAACACCAGCACTGCAGAGAAGGCTAGTATGGTTAGCACACCGAGCTTTTGGTCCCCCCGGTGTAGATAAGTCTGTTGCCCTGCTTAAAGAAGCATTTATTTGGTCAAAACTTCGAGATACAGTCAGGAATACAATCAGGACTTGTGATATTTGCCAACGAGTAAAGCCTAACTCGTATTTAATGAGGCAAAAACCTATACAACTCTTACCAGAGAAGCCATGTCAGCTTCTGGCACTGGACAACTTTGGGCCGCTTCCTAGAGCTAGAAGAGGAAATAGACACATTCTAGTTGCACGAGACGTGTTTTCGAAAATTGTAGTCCTGTGTCCAATTCAGAAAACCAGTACAAAACAGGTACTTAAGAGGCTGAAGGAAAGAATCATTCCTATATTAGGGCAGCCAGAGAACATCTTATCTGATCATGGGAGCTGTTTTACCAGCGTTGAATTTCGCAGAGAGTTGGAAAATCTGGGTATAAGACAGATTTTGTCCACAGTTCGACACCCGGAGTCAAATTCTTCCGAAAGAGTAATGAGGGAACTGCAAAAGTACATGAAGATATACTGCTCTACTCAGAATTGGAAATGGATTGACGTACTTGAGATTATTGAATATTGTATCAACAATACCGTGCACGAAACGACAGGAGAGGTGCCAGTGAGCCTACATCTCGATAGAAGACCAGAGAGGCCATGGAATAATGTCATTCGGACACCCATCGATGCACAACCTGGACGTGAGTTGAGGATCCAGAGAACATTCGAGTATCTCAAGAAACAAGCAGACAGACGGCAGCGGAGAAACAGGAGGAAACGCTACCATAGACCATTACTCGTGGGGGAATACGTCTTATTGAAAAAACCCGATGGTTCAGATCCAGAGAGCAGGAAATATAAAATAATTTCAGCATGCTTACCACGGACCCTACCTGATTATAAGGGACTTGCAAAATAATGCATACCGAATTAAAGACGAAGCAACAGGTAGAGAGGTTGTTGTAAACGCCGCTAATTTGAAGTTGTATAGTCCACCAGAGGATTATGATACGAGGGAAGAGCAAGCAATGCACACCCAAGTGGACGGGGAGTCATTACGTATGCACGGAAAGATTCTTGAGAAAAGCTTGCAGGCCCAGGAAGAAACGGAGCGAAGCGACCAGCTCGCAGACCCAAGGGATACGAGGGGAGAATGCAGCTGTCAACTGAAGGAACTTTATGACCAGTTGAGGGAGGCCGCTACGGAGCTAGAGGAAATGAATGAACAACTGAGAAGGCAGAACAAGAGTATGAGACGGCAGACAGAGTGGAATGGGGAACGAGACAGCCCATTGCCGAGAGCACTGACCGCTTTAAGTAAATACTGCATGGAGTCAATGCCATCTGAAAGGCCCGAAAAATTCACGTGTGAAATAAATTTTCCGTGCTTAGCAGGGGAAAGATGTGCCCAACTGGTCACGGCAGAATGGCATCGAACTCAGGTCCTATCTGAGAAGACCAGGCACATGACTCTAACTAGAATCGAACCATTGATCTCTGAGGAGGAACAGTTTTAGGGAACACGAAGAGCAATGTGTTAAATAATGAGATATAATAATGTAGCATGATTTCACGGCCTATATGTGAATATCATAGCAGTTTTAAGGTAAAGATTTGCAAGCAAATGCAAGCAAATATACGTTTTCGAAGCCTACAGGAACGAGAGCAGGCCAGTTGACGTTTTGCTAATTGCAGTTGGAAAATGGGTGGAGACCTAAGGCGCCAAGGGACCTACTTTCGTCTGGAGCGAGGAGACAGCTCAAAATTAATGACCCGGGTATTCACCGCTTGACAACGATGGAACCTAGGGTAGGGATGAATGCCCAAGGAAATTAATTAATTACAGCCAAATAGAGCATTAAAATGGAATAAAAAGTACACCCAGGTGAATATATTCAAGGAGAGATAATTTAGGAATGATTTTACACCTAAATTATAGCCTATATCTCTAAATGAACGCATTACTACCGAGCCTACGCTCGAGAGGAGTGATTTTGTGACCAGTCAACGGGTAATCACCATTGTGGCGTCCTGACGCGCTGGACTAAAGGCAATTAATTGTAATTAATTGGCCGAAGCGATCGCCGGCACGCGAACGGTTATGAAACCTCCACACCTAAATAAACAAGGTGTATATGTCATTTAGGCTGAAAAGGTATTATTTCAAGGAAGGAGTCGCAGCCACATGTCCGGTGGACTAGTTTTTACGAGAAACCTTTATAAGGAAGGAGCAGTGCAGACCAAGGGAGTTGTCTTGTTGTCTTCAGTCTGTATACACGTAACTAATACGCGGCCAGTAAGAGCGCGAAATGTTAAAGTATCAACGCCCAGCCGTTGAAGAACAATGAAACAAGTCGCACAGCTTCATAAGTAATCATGAAGTGCGTCGAAAGTAATTTAATACAGATATTTATCTATTATCTGACGCAAATATAAATTCGCCACAGCGAAAAAGGAACTTATAATGTTTTTGAACATTACATATACCGGGAGGTATTGTCA
Organism: Meconema thalassinum; assembly: GCA_946902985.2. Lineage (NCBI taxonomy): Eukaryota > Metazoa > Arthropoda > Insecta > Orthoptera > Tettigoniidae > Meconema > Meconema thalassinum. The sequence goes on along the minus strand of OX336388.2, from coordinate 1,080,833,435 downwards.
GAATTGTATATGACATTATCATCAGGATCACTACAATGATGGGAGCTTGGGAAACATCGCCACTTAATCTTGACAGTGAGCTGAACGATATTGCAGGTGACGAGGATCGAACGTCCGTAAACGCTGTTAAACTTTCACGTAGACCAGCGGTTGGCGTAATCGCATCGCATCTCTGAGATCAGGCGTAGGAAGAGTCCGAGTAAGGATCAACCTGTGAAATAGTGTATAAGTGTACATAAATTGTGTAATAGTGATTTAAAAGTGTTCATGTGTACAGTGATTAATATGCATTGTGTAAATGTGAAAGAGGCCACTGATAAGAGTATGTTTATCATGTGGGAAATGTGTGAAATTAAGTGTTGTGAAAAAGATAACATGATGGCTTAAATCAAGCGTCATGGTAGGCCTGAAGCTGAAAGGCTGGTACCATCCAGCGAAAAATAAAAAGTGAGTACCAATTTACAATGTTGTTATAACTAAATAGTTTACCATATAACGATTTATCACTTTGAGACTAAGATGTCACAGTCACTTATTGAACGAGTTTTCACTACTCGTCTTGAATAAAGTATGGCTTGGAAGGTGATTTGTTTAGGACCATTCAGGCCGAAAATAGTGATGGATGTAACGATAACGTTAAATGAATAATAATAATAATAATAATAATCTGGGGTCGGCAACAGTAAAGTAATAGGCATTTTTGGCCTAAATAATGTTCAAAATGTGTCATGTCTAATATAAAGATACTGTATTTTGGTAAACAGTAAGAAAGTAACGTGGAATATGACGAGATACGAGAGTTTTTCAGTGTCAATGATGTGTTGAATGAATATTTGATATGGTCAATCCTTAGGATTATATTTGAGGACCATTAAAGTAAAGTAAGCCAGTAAATTTATACATTGTTATTAGGAGCTATTTAAAGCTTTGGCTTGAGTGTTATTACAGAGAGAACGCGGGTGCCTTAATAATTGAGTCATCTATGTGAAGTATTGTTGAAGCCGCATAAGCGTGCAGAAATAACGTAGAATCCAGTGATTTACGTAAATAAATATTGCGGGGACCAATCTAATATAGCTTGCGCGTTAGGTGAGAAGTTGGCTAATCTACGAGTAGTATCGCCCTTGTGCATACTCTATTATTCGCAGCGAATTGGACAGAGCCTGTCTGTATCCAACGCTTGCATGAACTATGGCCACGAGTGATGTCCGTCAAGACTCCGTGAGCATGTGTGTAAATGATCTACCCTGAGAGGTAAGAATCATATTCGTCGTTCAGGAAACGCAGATTTCCTTATAATTGTGACAGCTGCCGGTGAGAATCCTGTGTTCTCATTTTGAGAAAAGCCACTAGTAGTCACCATAGAACGGCAAGGCTATCACAGGAATCCATCCCCAGCCATGAATGTTGATAAGGAGCCAGTTGAGCCCGATACACTCTAATGATAGGTGTTAAATAATTAAATGACTCAATTACTTAGGAACAACACTTAGCGTATCCCTGCTGTAATGCAATTGTGAACAAACTTGACCTTGACAGCAGATGAGAGAAGGTGTCCCACTGAGTCGAACGGCCATTTGTGCAGCTTGTCGGAACGAATTTTATTGCCTGCTGGGGAAGGGGAACGTCGGTCCGCTAGTCCTTTAAATTATGGTCACAGTAGGACACTGAAGAATCTCGGTATTTCAATATGCAATTAAGATATGAATGTAATGATGATGCCAAGTGAATTAAATGATGTGTTCCAACTCACATACGTTCTTGAATCAAAGAATTCGGATAATATTTGGCACAGTTATTCTCTGAAGAGGAACACTGAACCAAATAAAATGTTAGGCATCCTTTTAGAATGCATTTTGCCAGTTCACGCTAATTTATGCAGACGGGTATGTGATTTCTAAGAACATGACACGTTTGTAACGATAATAAGCCCGACAAGACCCAGAAAATCGTTGTATGGTGAAACTATAAATAATTCTATCCATGTTTATTTTGGAAGGGAAGTGTACCACTTTTTAAGCGTTTCATTTTGATGGAAAGAGGGAAGGGATACGAACAACAAATAATTGTTAATTAAAGCAGAAAATAATGAATTTATGCTAATCAAAGTAGATGCCATAAGAAACGGAATGAGGTTTTATTAATGTCATTTTGATGTAATATGTGATTTTGTGTTATGATACTCCAGTTAAATAAAATTGTGTCACATGATGAGCACTTTGGAAACCCATGGAAGTCTGAAAGTATCAATGATAGGTTGCTAGAAATAGATTTGAGCGCAGTATTGCCATATTGAAGAAGAGACTCACAAAATGACCCTATTTTTATTTGTGGGAGTTAAATATAATTTGTCCCTTATTTGTATTTGTTGTATAGCCATGATTTTATACCAGTCAATGTTTTATTTTAGGAATATGTTGTGTATTTCATGTAGAGTAGTTACCTGGTAGACTCAAATCCTGAGCATGTGGTCGTATGGTGGGCAGGAACGCCCCATACCTCGAAAGACCGTGAGTTAGCTGGGATACGAACACATGTTCCACATGATGACAGTGGGGTACATTACGTCATCCAGAATGAGGATTATTCCGTTTGTTTCCTGAAGCAAATGTTCATTCTGTAGGTAGGTTATTAGCCTATAGGCCTATCTATAAAACGTTTGAGTTGCAGGCATGTTGCATGTTGTGGTTCAGTTAGAACCTTTGCATCGCTTATTTTCGACTAATGCAGGCTTTTTGGATGGTAATACAATATTCTATTTGTTCATTGTAACAATTATTCCTGCCAGGTCCCTGCCATGCCGAAAAGTTGTTGTGTTACCGGTTGCGAAAGCAACTAGTATGATGGAGATGATTAGGTTATCTGCCTTGTTTTTCCTTCCCCGCCGACGAAAATTTAAGAAAGCAATGGAAACTTAATATTCCTAGAAAAGATTTGCGCATTACAGGGAACACAATAATGGTCTGTGCATTGATTACAGTTAAAGATAGGTTACATTGTGCAGCATGAGCCACGAGTAGGTAGTTTAGAATGTGATCTGTTGAATAGCCTAGAATTTATGTTGACATGTAGGCCTATAGTAGATAGATAGGCTACATTAGTTATTAATTTTTCTGTCCTGTAGCTTACTCCATAAGAGGTTAAACTCTAGTGCTGGTATCACAACAGTAGCTCAATACTGACTCAAATTATGACACTTAGATTAGGATATTCGGTAAAACTTTTGGAGAGGTATTCCTTTGTATAAAATTTTAAGTAAAACTTTTTTTTAACTACTGAAATTAACGATTAACATTTTTCTGGTGGTCAAGTAGTACCGCAGTGAATTGGTACATACAAATTTATGCGAAGAAGTGGGTCTTGAACCTTATTTCTTGACAGGAGGCCAAGGGAGACATAGTGTTTTTATACTTAATTATGTTTATTCGAAGAATATCCTGTTTTGTGAACGTCATTCATTTCTGTGAGAAGAAATGAAGTTGGACAACAGTGATAGCATTAGTTTTTTTTGTGGAATCCTCAGTAAAGTGATATTGACCTTTTGAAATTTAACCATTTTTCTGACAGGTCAAGGGGGATAACGGTTATATTGTACAATATATATTTATTTGAAGAAGATCCTCATTAAAGTAACAGTGGCTTTTGGCCCCAATTACTTTGGTTAGTGCATAAATATACAAAAATTCAAAAGTATATTTTTATATCTGGATTTTGCTGGAATTGTTTAGAGAGGAGGAATCATTTTCATAACTTTGATTTACTGACTGTCAAGAATGGCAGATTTCTTACTTTGCCTTTTTTCTCATGCAAGTCCAGAAGTGAATAGCTAGTATTTTTGTAATGTTATTCTGTTTTACTGGTGAGTAAGGATACTGGCAGTTTTAGTGCGTGAGATCCAGAGTTACCTTCTCTGTTGATTTATTTCTGATAAACAAGGTCTAGAAATGAATATTTCTGTTGCTACCGTATATAATGATTTTTGGGGGCAGAGTGTTCAAGAAGACAGTAAGAGGTGGTGGGGGCCGGTTATCTAAAAGAAAGGAAAATAAAATACAGAATTAGAGATGCACATAATTTGGTATCTTATCCTTGCAAGAGAGATTCTGTAGTTTTATCGAATGTTATAACTTAAGCTCAGTTCGAGGGTTTTTCTGGCAGTAGGCACAGAAAAGTGTACCTGTCTATGTAATATTTTTGTGGGTACATAGATTTATTTTATTAACAAACTGTTCCTGCAAATTGTTTTGTGTATTGAAATATTCGAATATTTCCTTCCTTCAATCCCGAGTTTAGCCATATGCGATTTATCGACGTTGTGGTACATATTGAGTAACTGTTTCAATACCTCTTTTTATTGATATAACATTTACAGGATATCAAAATGCTGCAATTTTGCCCTGTCTGTGTGCGTCAACGTCCTAGTAAGTTCACTGACGATGTGCCATTTTGTTCACTCGCAAAATGCCCGCTACAACGGCAGGATTCGAACTAGCGGAGCGATAATTAGGCCTATTTAGTGGTAACTTATCTAACTGCCAATTTTCCTATAAATATGAATTTATATTCGCTTTGGAGTGACTGCGAGTGAAAGGAGCCGTCTGACTTGCTGCGGCGGCTGTACCGGCCCTAAGCGTGACGTCACTACAGGAACCTTGCGGCCTGGACATTACGATGGCAGTGCCTGGGGACGAAGTTCCCAAGTGGGAAGACAAATAGGCATAATTCGTAGGTTGATTTGATGTGTTTGGATGAGTATCGGTTCCCGCTGTTGCATAAGACAGGAAATGGGAGATATGTACACAAATCAGGATTTCCCGTTAAAATTGGGAAGGTTGGCAACTATACTTACACATTCATCAGCCATTTGCTCCGAGCAAATTGGCACTATAAACATTTGATATGAACTATATATTTTTCGAAATAATTAACGGCGTTTCCACGAAAGAAAATAACACACTTCGTGCTACAAATTAGTCTGCAGAATAACCTGTTCAGTTTAGCATAGAAGTACTTTTCAAACTATATACGCCTGTAGGGGAGACTCAGCTAAATCCGAAATATGAAGTGATTAATGGTAAACAACATAAATCAATGGAAAGGGTTTCCAAAAAATAAAATAAAAAATATAGAATTTAAATTTGTGACATAATTGAAATGAAAAATCCACAGCCTGCTTCCAGTCTCCGACCGGGTCAGGAATGGAATGAATGAGGCCCCCATCTAGCGGCGAGGATATGAACTGTGCCAGCTGCCGAGGCCTGACCCACTCCTTTGGGGCAATGATTAAATGAACAAGCCAGACCAATAATCATAGGACAGAGAAAAGGCGAGAGCAGGATATGGGCAGCAGAGCCAAACGCATGGTTGTATGTGGTAAGACTGGAACCAAATACAACCAAGGAAGACATCTGTGAATATCTTAAGGAAAATGGCATTGATGGCAAGGTGTTCTGTGATATAGTCAGCGAGAGGCCAACCAGCTCAGCTTTTAAAATAGGATACCCATACAAAGACCCAGAAAGAGTGCATGATAGTTCTTTCTGGCCTGCCCGTGTAACATGCCGACATTTTCGGAAACCCTGAACATTTCGTAGCTCTCAGCAATGACCGGGTTAGTGCCATGACGTGGAATGTAGAAGGGCTGAGAGGTGCACTAAATCTAATGTCAAGTAACATACTCGAGGAATTTGGCATATGTGTTCTAACAGAAACATTCAACAGGGAGGACTCGGTAATAAATGTCCAAGGCTTCTACAACTATCACGTGTACGCCAACCAACTCAAAGAAAGGGGACGACCATCAGGAGGGGTATCAGCACTTGTCAAACCTCAACTAACTCCATGCAAACAACTGATGAAAGATGAAAACCTGTTGATTTTACGAACGAAAATTCTAATGATCATGGCGGTATACTTCAGCCCTGAGAGCACTGCAGTAGACATAGTTGATACGCTTGGAAATGCGTTGAATGTGATAGAGGAAGAAAAAAAGGTGCTAATCGCTGGTGACCTAAACTGTCCAGTAGATAAACAGAGCGGGAAAACTGAAGAAGTTATGGATTACCTGAGGCACAGTGGATTCGTGCTACTAAACAAGAAACAGGAATGGACATATGTAGGACCAAATGGTGGCAGCACAATAGATCTAATGCTTTCAAGGGGTCTCATAACATCGGGTTCAACAAAGCTGGTCCTCAAAGAAGGCGCCGTTTTAAGAAAGCACTTACCACTGAGCACAGATATCATCATGAAGAAAGAAGAAGCAACTGATCCAAGAAAAGGAGTCAAAATCAGAAAGAACATAGACATAAACAAAGTGAAAGCAAAGACGAGCCAGATCGATCAGGCGAAGAAAATGATAGATGAAGGAGAAATAGACTACGAAGCACGGTGGATAGAGAGAAGCGGCCCCTTTAAGGCTGGGGACAAGAAAGTCAAAACCTTGGTTCGACAAACAATGTTATGAGGCAAGGAGAAGCACCTTAGAAAAACTGAACAGAGCAAGAGAAAGAAGGAACATGGAAAACCTGGAAGAGTACCGGCAACAGAGAGTTCAATACAAGGAGCTCGTGAAGAGAAACAGGAAGTTCCGTGACGAACTAAAGAGCCTACTTTTCTTAAAGTTTAAGATTCATGCCATTGATTAATCTATATGGATCAATCTAGAATAATGACGAAATTAGGTTGGTAATATCGAAATTTCTAATTAGTTCGAAATACTGTATACCTGGCATAATGTAGCCTCTTAGAGAACTACAGTTGGCAGCCCTGTTGACTGAATATATTCTTAGTTCCATCTCTTAGGATACAGAATACAAAATTTGGTTGAAGTCCAATGGATAGCATGGACGTTATATGCAGTTAAACATTGGATCTAACAGCGCGCGAAAAATCATGCTGGCAACAATGACTTACATGTATTTGTCAGAAATAATCTGAAATAATATGATCTATTGTTGTCTCAATTTTGAATGAAATCCATTAGTTAGTATAGAAGTTACAATCATTTTAAAATTGGACCTATCAGCAGGCTTAGAATCATGTCGGCAGCACTGGCGTAGGCCTATATTGAAAATGAAAATCCACAGCCTGCTTCCAGTCTCCGACCGGGTCAGGAATGGAATGAATGAAGCCCCTTTCTAGCGGCGAGGATATGAACTGTGCCGGCTGCCGAGGTCTGACGCACTCCTCTGGGGCAATGATTAAATGAATGATAGATGAAATGAAATGATAGTGGAGAGTGTTGCTGGAATGAAATTTTGACAGGGAAAACCGGAGTACCCGGAGAAAAACCTGTCTGCCTCCGTTCTGTCCAGCACAGATCTCACATGGAGTGACCGGGATTTGAACCACGGACTCAGCGGTGAGAGGCCGGCGTGCTGCCGCCTAAGCCACGGAGAGGCCTATATTAGTTACTCCAAATTTATCTAGAAAGCCAGGTAGTATACGTGTGCAAAGTTTAGAGCTATTGGCTTGCATACTTTCTGATATATTGATATTAGGGTAACAAAAATAGAGACAGTATTTATTAATAGTTGGCAGTCCTGGTTACTCTGAAGAATCGGCTTAGTCATATCTGTTATAGTACACATAGCACACACGAAATTTGGTTGACATCCAAATGATAGTATAGAAGTTATATGTATTTAAAGTTGGACCTCTCAGAAGGCCTAGAATCTTGTTGGTAGCACTGAGGTACATAAGTTACTCCAAATTAATATACAATGTCAGGTACTCTACGTGTGCATAGTTTCAAGCTGTCGGCTTGCATACTTTCTGATATATGGGTATTTGGTTTAAAAAAATGGAGAGCATTTATGAACAGTTGGCAGCCCTGGTGGGTCTTATGAATACGCTCAGTCATATCTGGTTATATACACATACAACATACGAAATTTAGTTGAATTCCAATTGATAGTGTAGAAGTTATATGCATTTAAAAATTGGACCTATGAGTAGGCTTATAATCATTTTGGCAACACTGCCATGTATGGCCTCCTGGAAATTAAACTACAATATTATTATCTATACGTGTGCCAATTTTGAAATAGATCTCATTCATACCTTCCAAGATATCCAACATGGAGCTCAAATTTCAATTGCGATTTTTTAGCAGTTGGTAGCACTGACATCATTTTCAAATATGGCCGTGAGATATTCAGGTATAGATCTTTACTCCTACCAAATTTTGTTTCGATTGCTCCAGCCGTTTAGGAGTTGATAGGGGGGGGGGGGTGACACACACACAGCCAGCCAGCCAGACAGACAGACAGACAGACAGACATACAGAAGGACAGACAGACAGACACACATTTGCCGGATCTCATAAGTCTACTTTTTCCTCAATTTTGCAAAATGTGAAAAGTAGGCTAAAAAATCCAGTACATAGATGAACAACAGAAAAGGGCCATAGAAGAAGCTGAGTTGGACCCATACAAGGCTCTACGAACGAAAATGAGCAAAATACACTCTAATATCGACATGGAAGCATGGAAACTACATATATAAAGGGAGGTGGCGCGCAGTTCGTCACTCCTGTGGGGGTCCGGGCGGGGACACCAAGAGCCCGCCGATGAGCCTAGCTTGGTGTCCTAGGCGAAACCCCACACAAGACACGGCACAAACCTAGAAGAATTGCTGAGTTTTAATTCACCGGCCGTGAAAGCCAATATACCATCTTTATGGAAACTACACTTCAACAAAATAATTGCTTCAAGAGACACAAGACCAACTCCCAGGTACCCAGAATACACAGAACCATCAGAGGTGATAACGGAAAACGAAATCGTCCAGGCCATCAACGAAGGAAGAAGCAATAGAACACCAGGTCCAGATGGTATCAGGAATGAGCATCTAAAAGAGACGGTGAGGGAAATGCTACCGGTTTGGAGTGCTCTACTGAACAAATGTCTTGAAACTGGAAGGGTCCCAACAGACTGGAGGAAAGCAACAATCCGAATGCTGTACAAGGGGAAAGGAGATGACGATGACCCGATTGCTTACAGAGGGATTGCGATGGAACAAACAGGTTTGAAATTCCTGACGAGGATCCTAACAAAGAGAGTGATGAACAAACTGGACCCATTGTTACCAGAGGAGCAATTTGGGTTCAGACGGAAAAGATCGACAACGATTGCACGGGAGAATCTACTGACTCACATTCATCATGCCCTAGAAAAGCCAAGAGGTAAATTACTTGTGGCATTCATTAACTACTCCAAGGCATTCGATTGGGTAAACAGGCGGCTACTCATAGATAAGCTGGAGAAACTAATCGGAACATCTGTCACAATAGTCATATCGAACCTGTTGGCTGAGAACTACATACAGGTGGATGATGGCATCGGGTTGTCATATTGGATGACACAGACAGTAGGAGTCCTCCAAGGTGACCCACTCTGCCCTATATTATTCAACGCTTTCACCTCCGATGTAGGGGCAGAGATAAAGGAAAGACAGACACAGAAATGTACATGTATGCCGATGACATGGCAATCGCGGCTGAGGACATAATAGAAATACAACGTGCAATGAACCTACTAGCGGACTGGGCAAAGAGGAACGAAATGAAAATTAATGAGGAGAAGACTGAACTAATAATATTCAGGAAAGGAGGTAAACTAAGGGAGGCAGAGTACATAACGTGCAATGGCGTTCGCCTTCGCAGAACTAACAGCTTTAGATACCTAGGTGTGACCTTGAAGTTCACATGTAGCAGCTTCAGGATCCACATAAGAACTAGAATGTTTGCAGCTCTGAAAGCAATGAATGACATCGATAACATCGCGCAAATTGCAATAGAGTCAGTCAGAGTAAGCTCTTGCTGCTCTTTGTTTTTCTATATTAATTTATTTAATTTCCCTTCCCGCAGACACCAACAGCGAACCCATACATTCTATTTTCCCCGTGCACTTGCTTATGGCTTGTATAAGTTTGTTCTAGAGGTGCATCCTCTAGGAACCAACCTGGCAGCGTCTTACCGCTACCCTCTGAAGCTCTTCAATCGCCTCAGGTCAAGATGACTTCCTCAACAATCCACCAGGAGTCGTGTTCGTCGCCAGCTAACTACTCCATGAAAAAGCCTTACTTGTACAAGAAATTTTGGTTTTGTAATGTTCTTTATGATGGTATAAACTCTTTTGTTTCCTTCCCCTACCCCCTCGCCCGCCTACCTCTGTCGTGCGAGGTATCGCTCGTTCACACTTATCATAGTTCGGCCGTCGAGTACAGAGCAAAGCCCTCCCACGGGCCTTTCTCCTGTCATCTTGAGACTTTTTAAACCAGACGCCATGTCTGCATTTTAAACCAACCGTCACCAGGAACCATCGCCTGTTCTACATGAAAAGAAAGCTAAGTACAAAACTTCAATGTTTTTAAACATATTTTAATGGCTTTTAAAGAGCTAAATGCTTTTTAATTTAAATTTATAGACAGTGCGTGGAATTGATAACTATTGGGCAATAACCGTCTTCGAGGTATTTTTCTTGTCATGCTCTAGCTATCTAAGCTGACTTTATAACATGAAATTTAGTACTTCATGTACAAACTAAATGGGAATACTTTCTCACACCGAGGGAATCATGTTAATTAACCGCTGTCTATAAAACTTAGCTTTCAACCGCGGGACCTCTCTTTCCCCATTTAACTGTCATCATTTCTGGAACTTTCTACGTAAACCAATCTTTCTAATAGTCAAGAAACCTAGTATTTCCTACACCAAATAAGGGAATACGCTACCCCACTGAGGGATTACTACTGCATCAATTAACTGTTGCTACAATTCTGGAACTATGATGTGCATCTTGAAACTTGTACAACGCAAGTAACATGTTAAAATTCAACTAAGTGATCTCCATAACTGCAATAACTTTTCGCTTCATAAACTTTCTGTGCTGCAATAGTGAACTTTTCCAATCTATCAATAAACTTCAGTGCAAAACAGTGCCCGTTCAACTATCGACCGCGCCGCGTTCGGTTGAGAGAAAATGAATCTGGCCAGGACTTTATCCTAAAGTTCCAATTTCCCTTTTCCCAAATACCTTTTACTAACCAGAATTAAATTAAACTATTGGGTTCTTTTCTTCTACGAGGCTTAGCCCAAAGAGGCTCCCTCCCATCTTGTCGGATTTCTCAAAAATTCACTCTGTATAAATATAAGAAGTAGTAGAAACTTCTCTTTAATTTTCTTTTCTTATCCTGCTAGCTCAGGAATTGTCAACATTCTAAGTATAAATGTATCTAATCTTTTCTCTTCAGGCTTCGTTATTACGATCTGTACATTTTGCATGTCTCACTTAGTAACTTTAAAATAGCGGTAATTTCCGCTTGTAACTTTTTCTTCTTGTCCTGTTACATTCAGGAATCTATTCGATTGCAATAAGGGCATTCTAAAGTGCTTGAATCATACCCATTAAACTTTCAAAGTTAAAATTGTTTATAATTGTTGTTACAAACGTTAACATTCTTAATCGTAAGCACCCTTTTTAAAATCTTCGAAAGATTTTAGTGCTTTAACAAGTTCGAAACTTGTACACTATTGTTTGTGATTTGTAAACTTCTTATTACTAGGTCTAAGACCTTGGCATTTTATAACCAACTAAATTGTTATTCTCAACTCAAACTAACATCAAAACCCAAGTATTGTTATTTAGTTTACCGTTTACAATTTGTTAAATACATTATTTGTTTTCCTTTGTTCTTTATCTTTCCCGTAAGAATCACCATTAGGCAGGACCTTCTCTTCCCTGATTCTTGCTCTAAGCATAAGCCCTCTTTACTAAAACGTATAATTCTTCAAACAATAAAGTCTTTACTACTTGTTGCATTTAAACTAAAACTTCAAGTAAAACATTTTTAAAGTTTCTCTTGGTTTTTATAGCCAATTCTAACAAGCCATTGAGGCAAGTATAGCTAGCTCCGCAAGCTTCCTACTTGTAGAGATTTTCTCTCTGACTTATGGTTTGTTCTCAAAATTTAAGTTTTGTTTGAGTAAGGTTTGAGGTGTTCCTCTGTTCTAAACTTTCATTCGGCATCCTGCTGGGCAAAAGCTTAGTTTTTCTTAAGTGCAACAATTGGTATTCGTGTAAGATTTTTGCAAAAAACAATAACAACATCGCTAAAATCATTAAAACCACTTTTTATTTTCACTCTCTGGGAGCATTCGATTGGTTTGCCAGAGATCCAACAGTGCCCAGAAATAAAAAAAATATCACGGCAAATTCAAATCTTTCCAGCATTTTCGAATGCATAATAAAATTTAACCCTTCTGAAGGGAAAGTTATTACATCCTTTCCTTTTAGCTTATTTTGTCTTGCCAGACTACCACCCGTCCCTATAATACTAGAATAGCGGCTCGAGAGGGAAAGTGCACTTCCCAAGCGTTTGCAAGCTACTTCTATTCAAGCTGCGCTCTCCGCTTGCCTTCTGCGAGTCCCCACTAAAGTTAGACATTTCATACGGTTTGCACGGCTAAGTTCTTTTTTATATATAAATTTACTTAAATTTTTGTTGTGGATTTTCATCCTATCTAATGTACCCGCATCGTTTACACGTCCGTGACATAGTGACGTCATTATTAAGACGAAGAGACGTTAGTCTATATTGGCAATCGAGCGGCTGATTTTTGAATAGCACGCTTGGAGACTTCGAGTGTTGAGGGAGGTATGAGACGTAGGGGCTTATGACAAGGGACTGTGACTTGCACACTGACCTACGTAACAGAATGAAGTTTTCTAGAATTTCCTCTAGAAGATGGATTTGAACTTTAAAAAGTAGCACAGTTTTCTGGCTATCAAATTTGAAGAAAATGGAGCTATCAAGCAAGGAAATCCGTTCAGCAGGAGCTGAGATACGGAATGGAAGGTTTCTAGAAGTTTCACCGCTGTGAGCATAAAAGGAGCAAGGAAATCAAGGAGGACATGTACTTCAACCGAGCAACTGCTCTTGTGAACATCACCGCTATACCGTGAACGAGTTGTTACGCCATCATTTTGATCGTCGAAGGAACTTAGTCGCTGGATGAGCTGTCCACGGACTTAGTCTCTGTTCAGTGAATGAACACTTGTATATTTCGCATGTCTTAGAATATTAGACGACATTCTGGTCAAGTTATTCTACCGGTTAGTGATGGTGATTTTTCGAAATACCATTCACATAAGTTCAGCCTACAAAAACATAATGTTTCTTGTGGTGAAACCGAATATTAGGCATTCTACTAAAACCAGATGGACATTGCATTTATCGTTCATTTCACGCTACTAACAGGTGTTCCTGGAATACTAAGGCGAATGAAACCGCTATATTCTAATGTGGAACTTGTTATTATGTCGAACTTGAAGGAAGTAAACGAACAGTACAAGTCTTTACAACATTTCAACATGTCGAATTTTACTAAGTACAACGGGATTGTTTGTGAACGCGTTGAGATAATCGTCGACATGCGCTGTTAAAACTATACGAGGATTGGTGTGATATGGAAGGGAACGAGGCTTATATGGAATCGCAGATGACCATGGGAGGACGCTATGGCAATAGTGAACGCCGAAGGACACGGATTACCATCACATCAAGCATGAGGTAAGCCAACTCTACATGTATTATTCACTAGCTTATGTAGTATTTGAGAATTCCTTTTTATACTTTCACAATAAGAAATCAACACCATCATCATTATGAGAACGTCATTTATATTTGTTCAGGATGACAAACGGAGCAATATTGAAGTCCGACAATTTATTATACTATTTTGCTACGCTGTCAGGACAACAGTCATATTCATGTCTTTCGACATGGAATATCTTAATTTATTTTTCAAGGAATAGTAATTATTTTTTCAATAGCTCTTGGTAGAGGCTCGAAACAACTTGGATTATTTAAATAATTTATTTTATTATTTAATAATAATAAATCACTGTGGAATAAATAAATTCATAATAATAATCAAAGAAGGAATACACCATTAAATTATAAATAATTTATTTTGGAAAGTGATAGCACCAATTCGTAAATTAATTTAATTTGTTAATGAAAATGAAAATCCACAGCCTGCTTCCAGTCTCCGACTGGGTCAGGAATGGAATGAATGAAGCCCCCATCTAGCGGCGAGGATATGAACTGTGCCGGCTGCCGAGGCCTGACGCACTCCTCTGGGGCAATGATTAAATGAATGACAGATGAAATGAAATGATAGTGGAGAGTGTTGCTGGAATGAAATTTTGACAGGGAAAACCGGAGTACCCGGAGAAAAACCTGTCTGCCTCCGTTTTGTCCAGCACAGATCTCACATGGAGTGACCGGGATTTGAACCACGGACCCAGCGGTGAGAGGCCGGAGTGCTGCCGCCTAAGCCACGGAGGCTTCCAATTTGTTAATAGTGATTAAAATTACTGAATTAATAATCAGGAAGTGAGAGTGTTATAAATAATTTGTGATGAGGATTTAAACAATGATTTAATTATTTATGGAAAAATAGGGCAATAATAATAATTCTGATGTTGTAGAAAGTAACAATGCCTAATTAATATTTTGTCAGGGAAAATAATAATAATTTCATGGAACGATTTAAATATTTAGAACAGTAATGAATTTAATATAATAACTTTTGTTTTATTTTCGGAATAGAAGTTTGTATTTATTAACAGGTTTAAATTAGTTTGTAAATGAAGTGGAATAGCAAGGATTTGAGTTTAGGAGATTTTCCTAAAGCACTAAAAATAGTTAATGAAGGGAAAATAAGGTGGCAGGTATTAAAATGTATAAACTAGGGTGAGATTATGTAAAATGGAGGCAAGGAGAAGTTGACCAGGAATAACTACATCTTTTCATTGGAAAAATTAAATTGGAGAACACACAGTAAATTGGTAAGACAGAATATTACAAAACATAAAAAATTATTAATAATAAAGTATTGTGAAAAAAAAATTGAAGTCAAATATAGTGATTTTTGTGATAAAAAATTCTGTGATTAACATTTTTTTGATTTTGAGATATTAGAAAATTATCTGAGTGTGAGAAAAGTGTTTGTTGGAAAAGTATTTAATCAATTGATACTAGATCACAACAATTTATATTGTTAATAATAATTGATGCTAATTTATATAGCAAATTTTGAGATGAATAAATTAAAAAATTGTTTATGTGAGACAAATGGAAATGAGAGAAAAGATTTATTTTTCATATCATTATAAAGATGACAAATTTATAAACATTTTTGTTCTTTGAAACAAACATTTCACAAGACACAACAATATTAACATTCGACTTTATGTTAGCCGAAATTGATATTATGTTGATGCAAAACTTCAATGAATTCAGTGAAATAATTTTTCCAAAATTTTGTTTTGGAAAACATCATGGACTAATCAAAGTGAAAATTTTCAAAATAACATTCAACGTTTACTTGAACAATCTCAAACAAATCTTCGTGAAAGTGAATCTGCAAATGTAAATAGAAGGGATCACTGGAACTCTTAATCAAATCGTGGTCACCTGAGTGTAAATATTAGATTCTTTGATACCAGAATGGACTATCAATTTTCTGGGTATCAATTCAGCGAAGTTTAGAGGTGATTATTTATTTATAGGAGATGTTGATTTTTATATGTGATTTTGTTTGTGTTTTTGAGGCTTTTTTACCAGTAATTTTCAAATATTAATTATAAATAAATTGAGATTTTTATGAAGTGTGCTATTTTCAAATAATTTCTCTCCCTACCTTACTTGTGAATTACCGATATCAGGGATGCCAATTTTATACCTAGTATTCGCCAAGATAGACCCTGAGATAGATTTTCTCGTGCTGAACTGATTTCGGTAATTTGCAAAATGTGGTCTTTGGATCTCGGTCCAATCGGGCACACTACCAATACTTGTCTCTATGCCGAAACCTATATCCTTTTCTCTCTCATCATCTTCCCTTAGGTAGTGTTAATCCTCAGCAAAAACCTACCAAAAGTTGGTCCCAGAAACCCGGGAGAATCCATTTGTCAATATCTTGCAAAATACTAATATCTGTTTTGAATTTTTCAGCTATAACTTTACTGTGCAAAGCTGGTGAAAGGGAAAGAAGTTGCTCCTGTCTCCTTCGGTGTCTCCCCCTTTCAACTTGTTCGCTGCTGCCAGTCTGACAGCTTTTCCAAAACGCTACAGTTTCGTAAGTTATTCATTGATTTACTCATTTCATCATGCCTTCCACAGACAAAGAGAAGGAAAGTAAGGATGACAAGCTTACTTCCAAACGAGCGTCTTATAAAGGGCAAATTTCCCGATTAAAAAAATACATCAAAGACCTTGATCCTTCAGAAGCTCAATTTGATTTATTAAAACATCGTGTAAAAGATTATTCACGATCTTTCGAAAACGACTGCACTATCCAAACAGAAATCGAAAATTGTATGTTCAATTAAACAGACGATCGAGTAGAAGTAGAAAACCGATACTATGAACGCATAGGCTCTGCTTTTAAAATAATTCGCCAACTTGAGGAGGCCCAGAAAAATAATGTTTCTGTTCCTAGCCCCCTCCTCGAACAACAAACCTCGTCTCGCGAGGGCACTCATAAACTGAAACCAATGCTTCCCAAAATAAATTTGCCTCACTTCTCAGGAGACGAAGCTACTTGGGATTCTCTTTACGAACTATTCTGCTCCCTTGTCCATGACAATGAAGACGTTCACGTCATTCATAAATTTCTTTATTTAAGATCTATTCTCCGTGATCAAGCCCTGCAGTTAATTGAAGCACTCCCATTAAGTGCCAAAGACTACCCCATTGCCTTTAATTTATTTAGGAAAGATACGGTAATTTACGTTTAGGTATTCAACGCCATATGAAGGCTCTATTTAACTTACCTTCGTCACAGCATAATGACGTCACTAGCCTGCGTACCCTTATCGATACGACACAACTTCATGTAAAAGCATTATCCCAAATAGATCAACCCACTGACCATTGAGATACTTTCCTAATACATTTAGTGGTTTCTAAAGTTGATACTGCTACCCTCAAAGCTTGGGAAATTGAACTTTCTAACAATGATGATTATTCTTACGACCATTTAGTCACCTTTATAAATGCTAGATGGCAACTTTTAACCACTTTAGCTAACCAAAGTAAACCCGCCCCTCCTAATTCTCAATTTGAATCTATGTCTCTTAAATCTAAAAGCGAATATGCAGCGTCTAGTACCCAAAAACCTGGGTCTAGCTCTTCTAAATCCAAGTCATACGCCACTGGTTACCAAACTAGGTCTAGTGAACGCCGTATTGCAAGTTCTCTTGCTTTAAATACTCAAAGTGAACCCCGTAAAAGCCTTAACGAACCATTAAGGTGCATATTTTGCCAAGATTCGCACGCTTTATACTGTACTTATGTAAATCCTTTAAAGAACTGTCAATTGACGACAAAAGGAAATTAGTTTCTCACAATAAATATTGATTCAACTGCCTTTTACCTAAGCATTCTGCTTCTAATTTCAAGTCCTCCAGACGCTGTTTCCATTGCGAAAAAGCGCATCACTCCTTATTGCATCATCATGATCAATCGAGGTCATCAGTGCCTGCATCTTCTAACTTTACACAGAGCAGCTCCGAACAAACGAGTGCGTCTTCCTGCATTTCTAATGCCAAGACCCCTCGCAGTGCGCTAGTCTTGTTGTCCACTTTCCAATTTGAAATCCAGGATAAATCTGGCAACTGGGTTCGTGCCCGAGGTCTCCTCGACTCAGCGGCGACCCACAATTTCGTTTCTAACTCCTTAATTAAAAAACTGAGTCTTCCAGTAAACCCTACTTCTATTAATGTATCCGGCATTAACAGCTTAAAAACACAAGCTTTGCAATCCTCAAAATTAAAACTCAGAGATATTTGCCAAAGAAACACTAATCTCCAACTGACTTGCCTCATTCTTAACAGCGTTGGTGAAGACACCCCTAGCCACTCTGTAGATACCTCAGGTTTAAATATTCCTTCTTACTTAAAGCTTGCCGACCCTCTGTTCAATGTACAAGGTCCCATTGACGTCATCTTAAATGCCGAAGTTTTTTTTGGCAAAGTTTAAGCTTTCTCGATTCGGCACCAGGATACGGCCCAACAAGACCAAGCAGCAGCAAGCGACTCCCGACCAAGAAGGACAGAAGGTGGAGGTGAAGAATGTGGTCCAGGTCCCCCTGCCGTCAGAGGGCAGCACGGAACTCAAGAAGTATGAGGAAGAGAAGGATATGAAGGACACCGTAGAGGTGGTAGAGGAAGTGTGGGAGGCGGACGATACTGACGGTGAGGAAGTGGAAGGAAGTACTATGAAATCTGCGGCGCGGAAGAACAGAAGAAGAAGGAAGCAGCCAAGATTGAAGCAGGAGAAGCACCTACAGGAGACGGGCTCCGGAGAGGTCGGAATGAAAAGACTTAATGACGATGATTCTGCCGTTCTTTCTGACTATGATGTGCGATTTGTTTCTGTATGTGATTTTTGCCTTAGTGTTTGCTTTTTTGTATTCCTTTTTCATTTATGTATTTTTTGTTTAAAAATCAATTTCTAACCTACAGTTAGAAACTGGTTTTCAAGGGGGCGTATATTGTAACCGAACAATGGTTCACCCTTAGGTGTGGTTGGTGGTATTTTAGTTTGTTTTGTTTTATCGGGTTGCCAGTCATGGCCACGGTTGGTAGGCCGCCATGGAAAATCTTGTCTGCTGTGCCTTGAGACTCTTTGCTGGTGGGTAGCCAAGTGGTGTGACTAGGTGGCCTTGGCTGATAGCATGATGTATTCCTTGACTTGGTTTTGGTTGCCATGGTGATGGGTTGTTGAGAGAGTAGGTTTGAGGCAAGATGGAGGCTGCCATATGAGGAATTAGGCATAGTTGGTTTGTGAATGGAAATGTTATATTGATTGATGCCAGGGAAAAACGGTAGCTGTGCTTTTTAAAAAAAGTTATGTGGGAATTGGTCTCTCTGGTCTAGAGATGCAGGTAGTGGAATCCTGCTTATGGTGTTAGACAATGCATTTTTCCAGGCAATGGATATGTAGTGGGGAAGGAACATGGATGCTGCCATGTCATGAATGTGTTGTTGATTTTTCTGGTTTGATGATGCCAGGCAAGAGGAATAGAGGCCTGCTCATATGTGAATAGTGATTATTATTAATAAATGTGTTTTTTTAGGAAGTGGTGTCCTGTGTCTTCATGTGGATTCTTTTAAAAGCAAGTATATTGCCCCACTATCCTGAGGTGGCTAGCTCAGTATTATATTTATTACAACCTCAGGTTTAAATATTCCTTCTTACTTAAAGCTTGCCGACCCTCTGGTCATTGTAAAGGTCCCATTGACGTCATCTAAAATGCCGATGTTTTTTTTTTGGCAAAGTTTGCGTTCTCAAAAGCGATTCCTAGCTCGCGGTGTTTGTGCTCGCGATTCTAATTTTGGTTGGATTATTACTGGTCGAATCCAACATCCCAGTCCTCAAATTAAGTCGCAATGTCATTTTGTTAGTGCTTACTTGAGCTCAGTTTCTGAAAAAGAGAACACTCAATTTTCCAATCTCAGTGCATTTCAAAACAGCTCGCCGAAACAATGTCTTAACGTCAATTACGTCACCGCTGTAAGCTACTTTATGTCTTTTGCTCCATTTTCGCACAAAATGACAATCCAAGCCTTAAGCCGTTTTTTTTATTGTCTTGTATCATTTCTCGTAGCCGGCAATTGTTTAAATTTTGCATCGAAAACCATCTTTGCTTTGCGTCAAATCATGGCTATCAGTCACCATCACTTCGCTGTGAGCTGTATTTCAATTCTTTCGCTGTTTAGTAGGAGGGCCACGGCCGCCTCCTTCCTTCTTCCTCACGCGCGGATGCAGTATTTGAAACCGTTTGACAACCTGGGTTCTCTAGCTTCGAGAATGATGATATATAGGCCTAATTTCTTTCTCAGCTTCCCGGCTTTTCTCCGCCGATCAGGAGAATTAAGCTTTTTTCTGTTGACAACGGTTGGGTTTTGTAATTCTCAAAATTATGTTAAACTGATTAATTGCTCTGTTTACTCTGTATTTAAATGGGTTTTTCATTTCCAGGCCAAGTATGACCACGTGCGCCCTTTAAAGTTCCGCTTCCATCAATGCTTGGTCGTATTTATTCAGTTTGTTTACCTTCAACCGCTTGTGTTGCAATCTTGTTTATTTACGGACTCACGTAATGGCCAGTCACTATCTATTGTCTCAACATATGACAAAGGTCATCGTGTGTTCACCTTATCTGAAATTAGGCTACCTGCCAACTACTGCAAAGCAGTAGCCAAACCGGTTTGCTCCCGTAATTCGGCGAGTTCCTTCCTTCCTTGTTATTATAAACTGGTTCAGATCGTTGACCTGTCTAGCTATTTATATCTGTTATCTCGCTATACTATGTGTGTCAAGGTTTTGTTTACTTATTCCGTTCTCTTACTTATACGCGTAACCTATTGTGAGGTTTGAAGCCATTTTTCAGTGTTGCCTAAGTAAAGTGTATTTATTAATCTTATGTAATTTATTTCAGGATCAGGGCATAACCCAGATCTATTTGGGTACATTCGTGTTGACCGACTGAAAAGCACCAAACTTTTGTTCACGTAACCTATGTTTGCTTCGGCTGTTGTTTCATAACATCTTTAGGTATCTTTACCGCTCGTATGTATTGCACCCTGCGAAACTACTGTGTACGCTTGTTGTTTTTTTTGTTAAACAAACTTATATTTTCTCGTCGTTACCTTTGATGAGTCTTCGCATTTATTCTTGTTGCGTCACGCTTTTTGTTGATTTAATTATTCTTCTAATTAATCCCTCTTGTGTGCCTTATAATCTAAGGCCATTGTTTATTACTGCTAAATTATTGGTACCTATGGCGTTCTTGCCTTTACTCAAATAGTTTCTTTACTTATTTAGTATATTATTAGCCTTAACCAATGTACTTGTTCCTATACTTTTGTTTACATTTGTTAATTCTCTATTCGCTTCTTGTTGTGATTCTTATTGAAGCCGTACTTCTCGTAGCTTCTAGCTATCTCCTGATTGAGGGTGGTGTTAATTCTCGCCCGTTGACCCCGCTTTCTAATGACCCTGATGATTTCCTTCCTTTAACACCTGGTCATTTCCTTATAGGCAATTCTCCTTTTCCCCCTCCCCCTCTAGTGTGGATCCCTGGCGGGGTGGTGGAGTTTTCCCGGGAGGGAATGGAGGAGTCAGGGCGGTGAAGATCTTGACAACCAATGGGTATATTATAAGACCCCTTTCTCTCAGTGCTAATCTTCTTTTCAATCTTTAACATCGTGTTTTTGCTCTCTGCTGGTGTCTGGCACCGCCCCCCAGTATGGTGTATTTCTCGAAATACACGGTCAGTTAGAGTTAGCTCTTGCTGCTCTTTGTTTTTCTATATTAAACTATTTATTTAATTTCCCTTCCCGCAGACACCAACAGCGAACCTTTACATTCTATTTTCCCCGTGCACTTGCTTATGGTTTGTGTAAGTTTGCTCTAAAGGTGCATCCTCTACCGAACAAACCTGGCAGCGTCTTACCGCCACCCTCTGAAGCTCTTCAATCGCCTCAGTTCAAGAGGACTTCCTCAACAATCCACCAGGAGTCGTGTTCGTCGCCAGCTAACTACTCCATGAAAAGCCTTACTTATACAACACAATTTTGGTTTTGTAATGTTCTTTATGCTTGTATTAACTCATTTGTTTCCTTCCCCTAAACCCTCGCCCGCATACCTCTGTCGTGTGAGGTATCGCTCGTTCTCACTTATCATAGTTTGGCCGTCGAGTACAGTGCAAAGCCCTCCCACGGGCCAGTATCGTGTCCTCTTGAGACTTTTTAAACCAGACGCCATGTCTGAATTTTAAACCAACCGTCACCAGGAACCATCGCCTGTTCTACATGAAAAGAAAGCTAATTACAAAACTTCAATGTTTTTAAACATATTTTAATGGCTTTTAAAGAGCTAAATGCTTTTTAATTTAAATTTATAGACAGTGCGTGGAATTGATAACTATTGGGCAATAACCGTCTTCGAGGGATTTTTCTTGTCATGCTCTAGCTATCTAAGCTGACTTTATGACATGAAATTTAGTACTTCATGTACAAACTAAATGAGAATACTTTCTCACACCGAGGAAATCATGTTAATTAACCGCTGTCTATAAAACTTAGCTTTCAACCGCGGGACCTCTCTTTCCCCATTTAACTGTCATCATTTCTGGAACTTTCTACGTAAACCAATCTTTCTAATAGTCAAGATACCTAGTATTTCCTACACCAAATAAGGGATTACGCTACCCAACCGAGGGATTATTACTGCATCAATTAACTGTTGCCACAATTCTGGAACTATGATGTGCATCTTAAAACTTGTACAACGCAAGTAACATGTTAAAATTCAACTAAGTGATCTCCATAGCTGCAATAACTTTTCGCTTCATAAACTTTCTGTGCTGCAATAGTGAACTTTTCCAATCCATCAATAGACGTCAGTGCAAAACAGTGCCCGTTCAACTATCAACCGTGCCGCGTTCGGTTGAGAGAAAAATAATCTGGCCAGGACTTTATCCTGAAGTTCCAATTTCCCTTTTCCCAAATACCTTTTACTAACCAGAATTAAATTAAACTATTGGGTTCTTTTCTTCTACGAGGATTAGCCGAAAGAGGCTCCCTCCCATCTTGTCGGATTTCTCAAATATTCACTCTGTATAAATATAAGAAGTTGTAGAAACTTCTCTTTAATTTTCTTTTCTTATCCTGCCAGCTCAGGAATTGTCAACTTTCTAAGTATAAATGTATCTAATCATTTCTCTTCAGGCTTCGTTATTACGATCTGTACATTTTGCACGTCTCACTTAGTAACTTTAAAATAGCGGTAATTTCCGCTTGTAACTTTTTCTTCTTGTCCTGTTACATTCAGGAATCTAATATATTTGTTTATAGCCTTTTCGATTGCAATAAGGGCATTCTAAATGTGCTTGAATCATACCCATTAAACTTTCAAAGTTAAAATTGTTTATAATTGTTGTTACAAACGTTAACATTCTTAATCGTAGGCACCCTTTTTAAAATCTTCGAATGATTTTAGTGCTTTAACAAGTTCGAAACTTGTACACTATTGTTTGTGATTTGTAAACTTCTTATTACTAGGTCTAAGACCTTGGCATTTTATAACCAACTAAATTGTTATTCTTAACTCAAACTAAGATCAAAACCCAAGTATTGTTATTTAGTTTACCGTTTGCAATTTGTTAAATAAATTATTTGTTTTCCTTTGTCCTTTATCTTTCCCGTCAGAATCACCATTAAGCAGGACCTTCTCTTCCCTGATTCTTGCTCTAAGCTTAAGCCCTCTTTACTATAACGTATAATTCCTCAAACAATGAAGTCTTTACTACTTGTTGCATTTAAACTAAAACTTCAAGTAACAACATTTTTAAAGTTTCTCTTGGTTTTTATAGCCAATTCTAACAAGCCATTGAGGCAAGTATAGCTAGCTACGCAAGCTTCCTACTTGTAGAGATTTTCTCTCTGACTTATGGTTTGTTCTCAAAATTTAAGTTTTGTTTGAGTAAGGTTTGAGGTGTTCCTCTGTTCTAAACTTTTATTCGGCATCTTGCTGGGTAAAAGCATAGTTTTCCTTAAGTGCAAAGATTCGTGTAAGACTTTCGCAAAAAACAATAACAACATCGCTAAAATCCTTAAAACCACTTTTTATTTTCACTCTCTGGGAGCATTCGATTGGTGTGCCAGAGATCCTACAGTGCCCAGAAATAAAAAAAAATATCACTGCAAATTCAAATCTTTCCAGCATTTTCAAATGCATAATTAAATCTAACCCTTCTGAAGGGAAAGTTATTACATCCTTTCTTTTTAGCTTATTTTGTCTTGCCAGACTACCACCCGTCCCTATAATACTAGAATAGCGGCTCGAGAGGGAAAGTGCACTTCCCAAGCGTTTGCAAGCTACTTCTATTCAGGCTGCGCTCTCCGCTTGCCTTCTGCGAGTCCCCACTAAAGTTAGACATTTCATACGGTTTGCACGGCTAAGTTCTTTTTTAGCCTATTTTCAATTTTGAAAAAATAGGCTTATGAGATCACCTTTTGTCCGTGTGTGTGTGCGTGTGTGTGTGTGTGTGTGTGATTCGTGTGTGTGTCCCCCCCTAATAAAATCTAAACGGCAGGAGCGATTTCAATGAAACTCGGAAAGTTCATAGCACTATTCCCGGCGACCTCGACCGTGTCCTTCAAATTTTGTTACGACTCACCAATCCAACATGGCGGCTGTGCGAAATATTTCACCAGCATTCAATATCTCCGAAACTATTACCGATATTACCCTGACATTTTCTATGGTGATAGAGGGAACTACTATAAGTTCACTTATGTGTCTTTTGAAAACCTGGTAACTACAAAACCAACATGGCGGCCAAGCGAATTTGCGACTTTTAAATAGACGTTTCTCGCGATTTGACCAACCAAACGCAATGAAACTTGGTACAGTATATGTTTATATACATTGTAATGCACCGACATCTAACTTCGTTCAATTGTTTACATAATCACAAGATGGCGGATGTGCGAAATATTTCACCGGCATTCTATATCTCTGAAACTATTAGCGGTATCTCCCTAAAATTTTGTACGGAGATAAAGAGCACTACTGGAAGTCCATCTATAAGATTTTCAAAAACCGGTTAACTACAAAACGAACATGGCGGCCAAGCGAATTTGAACAATTTAAATAGACCTTTCTCGCGATTTAATGTTCCAAGCGCACCGAAACCTGGTACAGGAAATATTTAAAACTTACACATTATAATCCACTGGTATCTAATTTAGTCAATTGTTTACATAACCTCAAGATGGCGGCAGTGCGAATTTTAAAATTAAGGTTTTATTTCTTGTGATGTAGTCATGCGATCGAAGTGAAAGTTTGAATAATGAACCTACGAAATAATGTTCCTTTAATGGTACATGACTCTATGGCCTATACATTTAACAATCCAACATGGCGACCATCCGAAATATTTAGACGATACTGAATATCTACGAATCTATTTTAGCAATCAAACTGCATTTTTTAATGTTCATAGGGGCTATGAACTTAAGTTCACCTATAGGACTTTAAATAACCTGGTGATCACAAATCCAACATGGTGGTGACGCGAATTATAAATATTCACATGGACGTTTCTCGCAATTTAACCATCCGCGTGCAGTGAAAATTGGTACAGTAAATCTTTATCCGAATGTTAATCCACTGGCATCTAATTTATTTCAATTGTTTCCATAACCTCAAGATGGCAGCTGTGAAAAATTTTTAAATCTCCTTGTTTTTTCTTGTGTCCTAATATGCGATTGAAGTTTGAATACTACACGTTCACAATAATCTGCATGTAACAGTACAGAACTCTAGGACTTACATATATAAAATCCAACATGGCGACCTTCCGAAATATTTAGCCGGTTCTCAATATCGACGAATCAATTACAGCAATGAAACTGAAATTGTGTATGTTGATAGTGGCAATTAACATAAGTAGGATATATGAAAATAGGCTGTATAGTTCTTCACGGAACTACTTGTTATATATACATTTACTTACATTTTTGGGGTGGATTCTCATCCTATCTACCAATACTTGTCTCTATGCCGAAACCTATCTCTTTTTCTCTCTCTTATCATCTTCCCTTAGGTAGTGTCAATCCTCAGCAAAAACCTACCACATGGTGCTTTTTCGAGTTACAGTGCTACTAGTGTTAACCTATGGACTCGAAGTCATAGGCGAATTCCTGAGTGCAAAGCAAGTAGAAGACCTGGAAAAGATTAAATCCAGATACCTGAAGCTAGTCCTGAGTGTATCAAAAACTACGAGATCCCGACTCGTATATGAGCTCGCGAGGGAGATTTTCCTGATCGAGGACCTGAGATGCAACCTTATTCTACCAGGAGGAGCAGCATATGATAATCTGTTGCAGGGGCGGTGCGTCGTTAAGGGCCGAACGGGCCCTGCCCACCCTGGGCCGTCAGGCCGTACTGCACGAAAATTGTTTTATTAATGTGTTATAAAATTAGTTTAAATTAGAGATATTCTACTTAAAATAAGTGGTTTTCTCTTCTAGAATCCCTAGAAAGAATTCAGTATACATAACTCATCTCTAGCTTAAGTTCCTGACTGTCTCTTACGGTGTATTGTAATAGCGAGGGCAGCTGCACAGAACATTCCAAGTTAAGTAGCCTATAATGGGTAATGGGCCGGGTGACCAAACAGTGGACATAGCACTGTCTTGCACGCGAATTCGTGTGGGCTATGAAAGGCTTTTCCTGTCTTCTCAAGGGCCTGGAGATTTGGCCCATAACATTGCTCTAGAATGAAATAAAAGATATCTCTATTTCTGTCTGCTTCTGTCTCTGTTTGAAACCGGCTTAAGGGGATCGGTTTACCCCATGGCATGCACAGGTAGGCCACTAATAGCCATTGTTCACAGCCTGTTGAAACACAAACAACCAAGTGATCGAAAAATTTGCTTCGTCCAAGCACAGGAGAGGAGAATATCTATACAAATAAGGAGCCAGGTGAGTACAGTTATTAATATTTGTTTCAAATGTTGTGTTGTGTGCAATTATGATAATGGGAATATTGGCAACAATAAATTGCATATATAACACAATGTTTAAAATAAAATAACCAACAATAATATCATCTGGTCCACCCTAAAATTTTAGTCAGGAGCCGCCCTTGATCTGTTGCATAAGCTAAGGGAAAATAGGAGGGACATTTGGGAGGACTTCTATTCAACGGAGGCCATGACGGATCGGGAATGGATGGAAACGTGCTACCTACTGAGTCATATAGTCACGAGACTGGCTGTCCACGGGTTCCACTTCAAGATGTGTAAAAACTAAGTTTTCCATGAACCGAACACAAACTGTGTGTGCAGGTTATGTGACCAGATATATGAAAGATATCACATCCAGAAGTGCTCCTCGAGGTCAGGTTCGATTAGTGAGTTTATCAAGGACTAATACTTATTTGGAGCTCATTGGTCGTCACGTTGTTATACCGGTATGTTATATTTTTCTGTATTGTGATCCTCTATGCGCATTGTGCACAATAAAGTTTATTATTAAATGAATGACAGATGAAATGAAATGATAGTGGAGAGTGTTGCTGGAATGAAATTTTGACAGGGAAAACCGGAGTACCCGGAGAAAACCCTGTCTGCCTCCATTTTGTCCAGCACAGATCTCACATGGAGTGACCGGGATTTGAACCACGGACCCAGCGGTGAGAAGCTGGCGTGCTGCCGCCTAAGCCACGGAGGTTTCTTGTGACATAATTCTAGTTATTAAAATTTCTTCAGGCATGGGTTTTCTACTCTAAATCATCTAATACATAGGCGGCTTTGGTGGCCTAGTCGGTAGCATGCTGAGCTTCTATGCCCAAGATCGCGGGTTCAAATCTGATCGAAGCCGTCGATTTTTTTAGGAGCGTTAAAAATCCCTCAGTAGAATATACCTTCCTTCGGAGGGGAAGTAAAGCCGGCGGTCCCATGTCATAGACTTATGGCTTCAAAAAGAACCTTCCTCTAACTACACTTGTGGAAGCTAAAATTTGTTGGTTAGTTTGATAACGCCAAGACCTTCTATTACTACCGGACCTGACACTGGTGGCAGGACAGAGGAAACATGGCTGACGATTGTGGTGTACATGATTTGATTATATGTTGTGTGGATTTGTTTACGATGTGATAGCGGCGTGAATAATTTCGCTTAGCAATCGTCTCCCTTGATTATTTGTGCTTATTGATTATTGCTTAATGATATTGCTCGTTCGTGTAAGTAAATGTCATAATAAACGAGATAGCGGTGCCTTCTGTTATCCTTGCGATACCATCAATTCTACTGCCAAACAGTGGGTAAGTTGATCAATTTATTATTCTGTTTATGGTTTATAAATTATTAGTAATGGTAATTCATTATGAGCAAGCATAGTAATAATGAACGTATTCCATTTTTAGGTCTGAGAAAATCTGAAAATTGATTACGCGAGAACATAACCTACTTTTTAAATTGGCTGCAGTGTCCACTCATCCAGTTATACGCCTGCTAGTTCAAGGATATCAATCTCATCACGTAGCCTACTTGGTGTGGATTCCTGTTTTCATAAACTATCAGTAGGCTTACCCGTGCATATATAAAATTGTGGTGATAGGCCTCGAAACTGTTGTTATAAAGATAAGCCATTTGTGCCTATTTTCTAATTTCCCATAGGGAGAATTCAACCCACACCAAACTGCACGGGGCTGATGACCAGGAAGTCCCAAGCCCATAAAATGAATTAACAGCAGATAAAATCACGTCATGATGTTAGGATAAATGGACAAGAACTTTCATCGTGATTCTTTTCCTCCGACAGCTAATTCATCAGTTTGTGTCAAACATTTTGTCCCTGAACTTGTTATTGTTATTATTGTGCAGATGGCTCAGTTGTAACTCTACCTAGGAAAAGAACAAAACTACACATCAAATAAGTCTTCGTTGTATCGAGTGCACTTGGTACAGTGTCATTTAATATTATCAATGGGACTAGCCTACATGTTTATGGATTCACATGGAAGTTATTTCTTGTATGTAGAGTAGGCCTAATTATCTTCTTGTATTAGATGTGCATAAAATATGCCTTTTTGTCTATTGTTACCAGTATATTTTGTATCCATTCATTCGGCAGTGCACTATTTAATTATTTGAATATGACTACCGTAGTGTTTAAGTATTTACATGGAGGTACATTTTTGTATGTAGTGTTGATTTATATTCTCGAATGTTCATCAAATAGGCCTTCATTGTCTACTGGTATATTTTGTACTTTACATAGTGCCATTTAATCTCATGAATAGGAATGAATGAATAGCACTAGGCTACTTGTTTATGGATTTACAGGAGGCAGTCGTGACCTTATGATAGGAATTACCTAAGCATTTATCTTCAGTATGTGTGGGAACCCATGGTAAACCACTTGCTGGGTGGCTAAGGGGAGAATCGAACCATACATTTCCCAGTTTACCTCACTACGCTGATTTTACCCCATTCTTACCCTCTTACCCTCAGACTAGAATTAGATTTCTTGACAGTCAGGAATCGAACATGGGCCCCGAGAAGTGACAACGAAGAACTGCACCACCTGGATGGTCACATTTATTTTTAAGAATAATATGTACTAAAAAGAAATTGAAATTCCTACAGGAACAGTTACAACGTTCCCTGTCCACTCAGCCAAGATATTCTGCAGATACTCTCCTGTGAGCCTCAACATTTATTTTCCTTCCGGATGGAACTCCGGTATTATCTTGCTTCAACTCCCAGGGCATCTCCCCATCCCTATCCCTTATACAGCTACACAAACTACTACAGTCATCACATAATCGGAGGAATTCAATCCACACTCAACTGCACGGGGCTGATGACCAAGATGTCCCAAGCCCATAAAATGAATTAACAGCAGACAAAATCACGATGCTGACACACGCCATGCGTTTGATGTCCGACCACCATATACGGCGTCCATCTTGGATTGCAGTGTCAGGTGCGGTAGTATAGAAGGTTCTGATAACGCTATATTAGTTCCAACGTTCGCTGCCAGGTGCTGACTGCGATGACATCTAGTAGCTAAGTTCACAGCTAGGTGTAGCATTTGGTAGCAAAAGTAGGAACTACTTGAGAAATTGATTGTCTGCAGTCCTTCTACCTGAATCACAGATAACACACACTAATACAGCCATCACAATATTATCACCGGTTATTCTACACACGACCAAAGTACACGGGGCTACATGACCGCGTTGTCGCAGCCCCTAAACTAAGGAACCAACCAACCAACCATCTAATACTTAAAATAACACTTTCTAAAATTTGAATTTAGTGATTTTTAGGGATTTTTGATTGATTCTAGTGGTACTTGTCTAAATCCGCAATATGATAAGTCTAATAATATGCTTCATTACTACTGAAATAAGTGAGATTTTATAAATATTTTACAAACATGTAACACAGGTTTTCACGATCTTACCACCAGGTGGTAGCATTTGTCATTTAGAAATTCATAGCCAGGGAAATTAAACAGTTGACTCAACTCAACTTGTGAGACGAACTCGCCTTGTACTAGGGCATATATGCATAAAAAGTATATTTCAAGTACTCCAGAATTAGCCGTACCGCGGAATTACTGAAGTCTCCCCTACAGAAGTTCCGTGCTCTATCATTAATTCATTCATTCCATTCGCAATAAATCGTGTTGAATATTGAAATCATATTACCTGAAATTAAGAGTAGCTTCCAGTTCCCGCCATAGTTCAGGGAAGTATCCGTCAGCAAGGAAAGGCTGCCACGAAGATATAATCACTTCCGGTGGGTCCTATCAACACACAGATATAACTAGATTACTACAGTTGTTTTTACTCGAACTCCTAAGGAGTGCCGGAAGAGGGTCACTGGCTCGGGTGCGCCCTAGAAATTCCGACGTTAAATATCGAGTTTTGGTCTCATTTGCATCGCAGTCCACATACCTTACGTTCAAGTCCATTTGTTGCTTTTGAGTGATCTTAGATTCATCAAAGCCTATCACTAAATGGTCGCAAGAACTCACCTGATCCGTCAAAAGCTGCTGGAAATATGGCGTTATACCGTAAAGATTCATGTACGCCATTTTAGCGTGGCTAAAAACTCATCGTTGCTGCAATAGAACTTAGGAAACATTTTGCAAAACATTTCACATCTCTTTCAGCCGACCTTAAAAATGTATGAGTCATTACGGCTTTTAGGCACTATCTTATTTCTGCATTTTCTATAACGGCAAATTTATTTATCACGCTTGTCGCCGTTTGAGTCGTGAAACTTTCCTTTGAAATCTGAGCTGCTAGCAGTTGATGAGTTGTTGTTGCTACAGCTTCCGTACAGCGCTCCTCTGCCTGGATTTGAATCTAATTTGGGGATGAAATGATTTTTAGATTAATATTTTTTTCTATTAAGTGATTAATATTTAAAAATTATCATTACCATATAATTTGACTTGATTAAGGGGTTTGACAATGGGGGATCTGAATTAATATTCGCATAATGGCTTATAGGGATTTATTATTTCGTGATTTGACTTAGCTATTGACCGTCACAACTTCGATCGTTAGTTCACTGCAGTTTGGGATGATGTTCGCTTATTATGCTAGATGGAGCATAGCTACTTATCATCCCCGCTCGCCATGGTGTGGATGGTTTAATAGTCGTTTACAGCGGCAGCTTCAGCTTGGTAATAAAAATATAAAAATGAAAAATGATCTGAATCTGTTAAGTTTTTAAATTAATACTTTAGGAAGTAAGTAAGACCTCTAGTAGGTTGGTTTTTGAAGTATGAAAGAAGAATAGACCTATAGTAGGTGTCTGATTAAAAATAATAGTTGTTTTGAATAAGCCTCGATTTAATTTGGGGATTAGGATTGTTAGTAGGGCTTACAAGACAAGTCCAGAGGAACGATGTTGACCATGGCCTTTTCCTTTTGTCGGTGTATTTGGCCTTGCGAGTGACTAGTTACTGCCCTCAAACCCATAATATTATACTAAGCGAATAGGTCTTCTTGCAAGGAGACCAGTGGGCTGCGCGGGCGTCTTTTGGTAGACTACTGAAGACGGCCCCTTTTTAATTGCAGCTGTTGCAGCCATTCATCTCGAAACGAACACCGCCCTATTGTCTTCACAGAAACTGAAAACAAAACACTGAAGTGGCTAATATAGTTTATCGCAAAAGAAAGTGACGGAAATTAATGTGCCAATTTTGGTAAATAAACAATGGTTTGCGTGCAAAGCACAAACAAGAGCTACTCCGAAGAGGTTATGTCCGTAAGATGCAAGAACGTTGCACGTTAAAGCATTGTTTGAATACAAAACCACAACAAAAGCATTCACTCATAATAAAGAACAAGTAAGTTTCAACGGCGTCGCCTCCGTAGCGTAGCGGTCAGCATGGTTAGCTACCGCCCCGGAGGTCCTGGGTTCGATTCCCGGCTCTGCCACGAAATTTGAAAAGTGGTATGAGGACTGGAACGGGGTCTACTCAGCCTCGGGTGTTCCAAATGAGTAGAGGGGGTTCGATTCCCACCTCAGCCATCCTCGAAGTGGTTTTCCGTGGTTTCCCACTTCGTCTTCGGGCAAATGCCGGGATGTTACCTTCTTCAAGGCCACGGCCGCCTCCTTCCCTCTTCCTTGCCTATCCATCCTGACCATCCAATACCTTCCCTCATGAGGCCCCTGTTCGCTTTGCAGGTGAGGCCGCCCGGGCGAGGTGCCAATCACACCTCACCAGTTGTATCCACTCCGATTAGATGTTCCCTGCTCTAGGACACTGCCCGTAGAGGCGGTAGTGGTGAGTTCCCTCGCTGAGTCCGTGGGTTCCACCAACCTGGAGGGTAAACGACTAAGAAAAGAAAAAGAAAAAAGTTTCAACGGCTTGATAGGACTAAACAAGCCAAGATTAGTCAATGTTTCTAACTCAGTTTAGTGTTTTACGTACACATATACATTTGTTTCTTGAACAGACAGACGTCCTGCGGTTGGCGGTTTTACTACACCATCAAAATGGCACACCACGGAGACCATTGTAAACATGAAAAAAAATTAAAAAATAAAAAAAAAAAAATTGAAAACTTACCTTTGAAAAAGCGAGCGCTACCTTCTCATCACACTGTT
Source organism: Meconema thalassinum (assembly GCA_946902985.2). NCBI lineage: Eukaryota > Metazoa > Arthropoda > Insecta > Orthoptera > Tettigoniidae > Meconema > Meconema thalassinum. The sequence goes on along the minus strand of OX336388.2, from coordinate 1,080,800,702 downwards.
GTTCCAATAAAATGAACACTACGCTTTTCTTCTGTGCGAGGAGCAGACCACAGAACAATCATGGGGCGCACACAACCCATTCGTATATGCGCGAGTTCTCGCACGGGTCTGCTAGTTTATATACAGTGTGGTCCACCAGCCCTTTCTTTTTTTTGGAGGAAGGCAATCCAACTAACGCGTATGTCATAGTCATCCTAAAAAAACATTAGTACCTGATCCTTTACGTCCATTGTACAACTTTACCGTTGAGTACATCCTCGCGAATAGAGCAGAAATCAATAGTGGCAGTGTTCTTTCAATGACCTCAAATGTAATGCATGATTGAAACGATCAGAGCTCCGAATAACACCTTCTTACGTTTGGACAGGAAGTGTCTACGAATAGATTCAATTACTGCTATACACCATGATTCTCGGTAGCTATGGTGGCTAAATCAAGGATTGCTAGAATAGCGTCAACGAAGTCGCATTGTAGTAGGTTCGAAACTTGAACTAGTACATTATTATTATTATTATTATTTTGCTTAATGTAGTTTATTGTGGATGTATTATGGACGCATATCTATCTGTTCCAACGAGTGATTTTTTATTTGGTCCTCAAAAGGACCGTACTTATCCGATGGAAGGCAGCCAGATTGGACGACGACTTATGATCTGTAGAACGAAAGCAAGGTATCCTGTATATTCAAGGTAGCAAGTGTTCGAAATTTTGACCACCTTTGTTTAAAGGAAAACTCCGACTCACTCAGATGACCCACATAACAAATAGATTTGTTATGTGGGTAGGCTCACGAATAAATACATCAGACCTAAACTATAATTTCTTTCAACGGCGTATGTGCTAAAAGCGCTTGCTATGCACTTACAGTAATAGTTAGTGTTGTTTTAAGGGGCGGAACTACGAGGTCATCTGCCCCAAACATACAGTAAATACAGATAACTATAACATTATTGGTTTTTCGTCCCTTTTAACTGCTCTGGCTGTTAGATACGCCGGGGTGCCGGAATTTTGCTCCGAAGGGGATCTTTAACGTGCCGGTAAATCTACTGACACGGCTCCCTCGCATTTGCGCACCCTCAAATGCCAGCTGTCTGCGCCAGGATACGAACCTGCAACCTTGGGCACAGCAAGCGAAAACGTTACCGCTAAGCCTCACAGCAAGACAGCAATTACAGAACGTGTCATATTATTATTCTGGGATAAATATTGAACTATTAAAATTCTAATTATCACGAAGAGAGTCGCCTCCGTTGAGTAGTGGTCAGCGTGATTAGCTGCCACCCCGGACGTCCTGGGTTAGATTCCCGGCTGTGTCAGGAAATTTGAAAAGTGGTATGAGGACTGGGAGGGGGTCTACTCAGCCTAGGGTGGTCCAAATGAGTAGAGGGGGGTTCGATTCCCACCTCAGCCATCCTCAAAGTGGTTTTCCGTGGTTCCCCACTTCGCCTTCGGGCAATTGCCGGGATGTTAACTTCCGTACGGCCACGGCCACCTCCTTCCCTCCTCCTTGCCTATCCCTCCCGATCTTCCCCTCCCTTCCCATCCCTCAAGAGGACCCTGTTCGCTTTGCAGGTGAGGCCGCATGGGCGAGGTGCTGATCCCATCGCGCCAGTTGTATCCCCCAGACGAGATGTTTCAAGCTCCAGGACACTGCTCGTAGAGGCGGTAATGATGGGATCCCTCGCTGAGTCCGTGGGAAAACCTAACCTGGAGGGTAAAATCGACTTAAAAAAATAATTATAACGAATAGTATCCATCCATGGTTTTGAACAGTATTTAGGGAAAATAACCATTTAAATGAGACAATAAAACAACTTCCCCTATCGTCTTCGTAGATAATGTGAACAAAATCAAGTCGAAATCTTGCTGTACGAGGTAGGAAGGGTATAATAAAATGGTTAAAAAGAATTTAAAATATCTGCCGTTGGATAGTTTTGAACCCGGGATCTTTGAAAGAGCGAGCGGGAGCAATAACACTTGCACACATTTCCAACACACTCTGGAAATTGTTGTTGCGCTACTTATTAACGCGTATGATAAAATATTCAATTATTACAGTTAGATCTTAAATATTGATTGGAATGCACTCATTCAGTACCTGGCATGTTTTCAAATTTACTTAATGCAAATTTCGCGACCGCTTTGTGTTAATAAGGAGAATGAACTGCAAATAATGCCCTCAAACGACAGCCCTTCGGTTTTATTTCATACAACTAAGCGTACAAAATGCTAGCGTGTCATACAAGCAGGTCATACAAGCAGGTGTACTGACGAAGAGAACAGTATCATACAGGATTTTGTACCAGTGATCACAGCAGCTCCCTTGCCAGCGAGTGTCGTGTGATACGGGCCGAAAGATATGCTAAGACAGTAGGGGGATGAGGAGAATTCTGCCCCCTCCCCTCCCCCCCCACTACTCCCAATTCAAGCCGGTAACTCCCGAACCCGTGGTCGGAGATTCATGATTGAGGTGTCGTAGGACTCGAGCTGACGGGGGCTTTGCTATGGAACGCTCGTTATAGTTTTGATTTTTTTTTGAAAATTTTAGTTTTTGAAAATAGACGATAGTTAAAAAACCAAACATGATAGAACGTTGGGCAATAGCTTCAACGAACTATCTTTATGTCCTTTATTTTTCATAATAAAACTTTTTAATTTTTTATGTATAAAAAAGTGTAATTTTGAAATTCTTATATTTTGGAAACTAGGAATTCTACATAAAAGCTTGTTCTACCCCAAAATAAATTTCCAGTCTCTAGGATAAAAACTTGTAGTAGTGGGGTAAGGAGAGTTCTCCTGCATGTCGCGTGCGTGCTTGATTACGTATGGCTATTTTGGAAAAAGTTGGTGGTGGGGGAGGTCTAGGGTCGAGTGAGGTGTCGTTTAGATGGTATTTTTTTCGCTCTATTTGATGGTGAGGTTATTTTTTAAAATGGGTGTATGTATGACAGACTGGCGGCCAGAACGGAAAGAATATCTTCTTGAGGCATGGCTAGTCGGCTAACAGAATGGAATGTCAGTCAAGCTGACAACACTGCTGTCATATGATAGCTGGTGGAACCATGAGGCAACTCTGTAAAAAGGTGATAACGGCTAGCCAGGTGAGCCGAGCAGTAGCAGCAGGCAGGGGCCCCGCAGAAAGGAAAGGGGGTGAGAGGGGAAAGGGTGAACACAAAGAGAGAACAGGAAATCACGTGACCACTGCAGAGCCTGCCAAGAGCGGTGAGGGACGAGGCCAGAGGACCGCGGGGAGGTGAGGGGTTGGGTAAGAGAGTATTGAGCATGTCACTGAATATTGTGCGTCATTCCTATTAAACGTTACTGTGTGAACATAGGCTGTATCTTATCTGTATAAAATAATTGCATTCGTGTGCTTAACCCCAGTTGGTTACTATATTGGATACATTTTATATTTACAGGCAAGTGCTGGATTAACACTGTTTAGTTTATTTTTATGCTAATGAATGTTTAAATTATTATTGGTTTACCATTTGATTGATGAATTGTTTTTTATTTTGTTTGTTTTAGATAATCTGCATACATGTTTCGGGAGACAGAAACCTGATTCCACTCGAACCTAGGAGAAGAAAAACGCAGGGCTTTTTACAAAGCAAGGTAAGATTTTTTTAAATGATATATATAAAACCTGTTTTTTTATATTTTATTTAATCTATTTTTGTTTATGAAAGATGCTATTTGGAAATAGATATACTCATGGTGGTTTATTTTATTTCTTTTTTAGAGTGTGATTTTGACAACTACTGTTGAGAACGTGTGTGTTTGGGACCATTGTAGGAAAGTCTACGGCTGAAAACATGGGTGCGATTGTTATTTTTATAAAAATCATGTCTTTTGCCACTGCTACCGATACATTAACTTGGGAGCCCCTTGAGTCCTGTTTCAAGTCACGTGTCTGCTCTGGCCGCGTGGTCAATGTTAGTGAGAGTTTAATCCCAAAAGACTTTGTCGAATCTTGTTTTGAAATTTTTAAAGAACAAATTTGTGCAGCGCAAAGGTTGCACACGGCTTTAAAGGTCAATACACAACTCTTGTGCGATTTCATATATAAAAACAAGGACGGTGAGCATAAATAACCATTTTATATTGGCAGTAAAATGCAAGAGCTTTTGATAGCCGATAATCTGAACGAGTGGTATCAATGCCATGTGGTCAGTGCCTTGCTATCAAAATTTGATAAACTGCAACAAGGACCGAGTGGTCTAGCATTAGACAATATTTATCATGTACAAATCAACATTTGTCATTTCAAAGCGTTGAATACTGGGTCTAGCTATATTAAAACACCACCAGCAATAGCTTCGAAAGAGGCTGTGGTGAATATTGAAAATTTTGATGATGAAAGTTTTCTGTGGGCTGTGGCTGCGTATTTGCAGCCAGCTCAAGACCGTCATGTTAACAGACCCGCAAAGTACAAGCCCAAGTTTGATGAATTAAAACAAACATTAAATTTAACTCGTGTGTCGCTCCCTATGGACTTAACCGAGATCCATAGGTTTGAACAAGACAACCAGAACTTTTAGTTCATGGTGTATGGCCTTGAAGGTGATGAGATTGTGGGTCCTCTTTATGCCACAAAAGAACCGAAACGACACCACATTCATCTTTTATATCTGTCTTACGGAGAGGTGAATCGCTATTGCTTTATTAAAAGCCTAAGTAGATTGCTAAGCAGTCAAATGTCCAAACAACATAATAAAAAGCATATTTGTGACCGTTACTTGCAATATTTGGAAACCCTACGCTTTTGGAACGTCATAGGGTAGGTTGCGTTTCTCAGGAAGCGGTGAGACTGATATTGCCACAAGGGAACAAGGCTATGTTAAAGTTTAAGGACATTCATAAGCGTGGCACTGTTCCCTATGTGGTGTATGCCGATTTCGAAGCATTCACTACACCCATGGCGGGATGTGAACCAGATCCCACCATTGGCTCAACCACCGCCATTAAAAAACATGAACCTTTTGCCATAGGATTTAATGTGGTGTGTGCCTATGACCCCACACAATCCGTTTACAAATACCGTGAGGGGCCAGATTGCACCAGATGGTTCTTGGATGAACTTGTAAAGTTGGCCGTCCATGTACAGGGATTACTGGACCACCCAGTACCCATGAACCTATCTCCAGAACAGCAGCAGCAGTATGAGCATGCCACGACATGTCATATTTGCGAAAAGCCACTGATCAGTGCTGAAGACACCGTTCGTGATCACTCGCACTTTACAGGAGAGTTTCGTGGAGCTGCGCATGGTAAAGGCAATTTGAACTTTTCAGCTCCTCGTTTCATCAGAGTCTTTTTCCACAATCTGGCGAATTATGACATTCAGTTTTTGATTTGTGAATTGGGTCATGTCAACAAGGGCTCGTTTACCATTATTCCCCAAAACCATGAGCGTTTTACAGCCCTGACATGGCGGTTGAGCAACTTTAGCATTCGAGTTTTGGATTCCTTTAAGTTTATGGCTTCCTCGCTAGACAGTCTTTGGATGAAGAGGAATTAAAAATACCAGAATGCATTTTAATGATCCTAAGGAATTTCAATTGTGCATTCGGAAGGTATATTCCCGTATGATTTCTGCAACAGCTGGGACGTGTTAAAGCAAACAAAACTCCCACCACAAGACAAATTTTACTCAAAACTAACACACAGTACCGTTTCCGATGAAGACTATGCACATGCATGTCAAGTTTGGCGAGTGTTTGACATTAAGACGCTAAGTGAATATGCTATGCATTACCTAAAACTGGATGTATTGCTGCTCACCGATGTGTTTGAAAAATTCCGTGACTTGTGTCAAGACATTTACGGTCTTGACCCGGCTCGCTATTATAAAAGTCCTGGGCTCTCGTTTGATGCAGCTTTGAAATACACTCAAGTGGAATTGGATTTACTCACTGATGTAGACATGGTTCTATTTTTTGAAAAGGGCATTCGCGGTGGCTTTGTGTCGCTTAACCAGCGCCATGCCGAAGCGAACAATGTCTACATGCCTGATTATTCACCAGACAAACCAGAATCGTACTTAATGTACTATGACGTGAATAACTTTTACGGCTACGCCATGAGTCAGCCTTTGCCCTATGGAAAGTTTGCTTGGCTGACAGAGAAACAAGTGTCAGAATTTGATGTAAACATGGCTAGCCAAGAAACAGGCCGTGGATATGTCTTAGAAGTGGATATTGAATACCCCCCATCCTTCTATGATCAACATGCTGATTTCCCATTCTGTCTTGAGCAAATGGTTCCCCCCGACAGTAAAGTGAAAATTGAAAAACTCATGGACACACTTTACAACAAAAATCGGTATGTGCTGCATATACATATGTTGGTGCAATGTCTAGCCCAAGGCTTGGTGTTGAAGAAAATCCATGGGGGTATTCCTTTGCCCAAAAACCATGGCTCAAGCCATACATGCAACTCAACACAGAGCATCGACAAATGGCAACACAGCAGTTTTTTTTTAAAATTTATGAACAACTGCATCTATGGCAAGTCCATGGAGAATGTCCGCAAATACCGCGACATTAAATTGGTGAATGTCTGGGAGGGGCAGTGCGGTGCCCAGCGGTACATTGCCAAGCTAAATTTCAAATCGATCAAAATTATCGATGAGGATTTGGCCACTATTGAAATGAGTAGGACAAGCGTGACCATGGATAAGCCCATTTACTTGGGCCAAGTCATTTTAGACTTTTCTAAATCGGTCATGTATCGATTCCACTACGAGTTTGCCAAACGCCATTTTGAGGACGTCTCTCTTTTGTATATGGACACGGACTCATTCATTTACCACATTCGCCACTGCAACCCCTATGACGTCATGAGGCAGCATAGTAACTGGTTCGACACCTCTTCCTATAGCGCTGACAACGTGTTTCAGCTGCCTATAAAAACAAGAAGGAAATGGACGTTTAAAAAGATAAATGCGGTTGTTCCATTATGACGGAATTCGTAGGTTTGGCCTCGAAAATGTATGCTTATCGCACACTAGACTGTAAGGAAGCCAAAAGAGCAAAAGGTGTAGGTAGGGCAGTGGTAAAATGGCTACGTGTAGACGATTACGTAGCGGTTTTACGCACTGGCAAAGCTATGTCCCATACACAGTGCAGGATACAATCCAGCAACCATCATTTGTATCTTGTGGAACAGAGAAAACGCACCCTCGCCTCCATGGATAACAAACGTGTGTGGGCTGATGACTTGCTCACCAGCTTGCCCTGGGGTTATGACAGCAAGGAAGAGGAGATGTGATTTTTGTTTGTTCGTTTAGGAAAATGGCGTTTTTGTAACTTGTAGATATAGTATTTTGTAAATATTTTTTTTTCATTTTAAATAGTAGATTTTGTAAATAGTGACAACCCACTTGGACCTTTTGCTCTTTTAAAAGTTCTATGCAACCTTATTTTAATTTTAAATTTAACAGAGTTGGGAATTGGAAAATGGTATATAGTTTGATTCTTTTAAAGCTGTACAAAGTTGTAGTTTTTTTTTGTAAATATGAAATAAGTAATATTTTTTTAGTAACTTTATTTTTATTTTTTGTAATGTAAATCGTAAATGGTAAACATTAAAAAAAGTTTTTTTTGGGATGAGTGTGCATGTCGAGAATGTGCTTTTGAGGATAACTAAAGTGATTGTGTTTGTTCCCAAAGACAGGTATGAATGTATGAGTAGAGAGAAAGCTAGTGTGTATGTATGACCAGAGCAAACACGGTGAGGTAGGGTAAGTGGGGAGGGGGGTAATTTCCACTTATATAGTCATTTTGTTTTGAAATAGTATTTTTTGTTTAAAATGTAGCGGTCAATAGACATTATTTTTGTGAAACAGTCTTAACTGCACTAGTCGCATACCTCTACGTTTCTCCAAACACACATAAACTCACTGCATCATCATGATGGTCAAGCACTCGCATTAACTCATTGACAAATCTCAACTTTCGACATACACCAAATGGAAAAATGTGAAAACAGCAAAATGGAAAATCCTTGTTTCGATAACACCAAAATAAAAAAAATCCAGTCATTTTAAAAACTGGAAATGGCCATGTGTGAAATATAAAAATTCAAAAACTTCAAACGGACATTTTTAAAAGTGTCATCAACAAAATGGAAAATCCATATCATTGAAAACACAAAACTTGAAACAGACATTTTTAAAATCTGTAAATTGCAAATTGGCAAATGACAATGTGTGAAAATGTGAAAATGAAAAATCAGCCCATCAACATTATGATTTTTTAAAATTAAAAAAAAACATCGTGCTCCGGTAAACCTTTGTTTTTATTTCATAACCATAGGGATTGACAAAAGAAAAAATAGAATACAAACACATCCCAATACCTTAATCCTCAATTCCTTAATGTTCGTGTCTACGCATCACCAACTTTCCTATCATAGCACTCATCACAATCAGGGCTGCCATCCTTTCACCCACTGAGGCATCACAGGGTGTGAAACGTTGTTTAGCTTTTTTCAATAACAATTTATCTGCCACATGACTTAAACCAGGATGACTATAGCGATAAGATAGGTCATGTTCTTTGCATGCTTGGTCCAAAAGATTAATGGGTACATCACCACGCTGCAAACGTTTTTCAAGATGAGTTCCAGGGCCACAAAATCGATAACCTGGAAGAAGGATTTCGAAAGGTAAGTATTGAATCACTTTGTCAATGACGCCATTGCCAGTACAGGTCTGGCATATCCTTTTCCATCGATGGTGAAAATGTTTGGTCTTCCTCCTCCTCTGTGGACGATGTTTGTGTTTGTTGTTGTTGTTGCTTTTTCTCGCCATGACACCCCTGGAATGATTCAACAAAGTCTTTACTCGGACTTTTATGACCGTGATACAGTTTCATTAACTGACAAGTCGCACACTGACGCATAGAGGGTATTTTTGCCATGGCCACTTGCTTATGGTGATCATAATCCATACAGGGTTGCAATTCACTCAACACAGTGTCTTGAGTCCATGATTTTGGTACATGTTGCCAGATTTCTTTCACCGCGTTGGCGGCCACATAATAAATGAACGACTTGGGCAGCGCCAAGAGTTCCTCTTTGGTAAAACTGTCTACTTTCTTTTTGCACAGAAATAACTTGCCGATGGCTTTGTCCGTAGCATTGCCTTTCTCCATGGTATCACGTGCTGTAGATGTTTACAAGTTGCTTGTAGATATCTCACAGGCGTCATTCACAGGTAAATCTTGAGTTATAATTTTATTGAACAACTGCCAACAGGCATGGGTGGTTAACCAATGAAAGAGATGCCACGCATGCGCTAGGGCTGTATGGGTAATGTTGCCACAGGAACAAGTATCCATCAGCGTTTGCAGGGGGGAGGGGGGCAGCCCAGGTCCATGAAGTCGATACATTGACAGTAAGACGCCAAAAATGGTTGTAACCATTCACGTTTTTCATTACCATGGGCCGAGGACAAGTGGGATTTCAGACCACGTCCAAATATTTATAAGAAATGGATCCTTGATTCCAGGCTAGTTGCCTATGATTTTCAATCCACTGGGTTTGTTTGTGGTCTTTTTCACACAGCACATCGAAAGCATGGGGCGGTTTAAATAGCAAATGCGTAGCTTTCGATATCCAAAAAGTGGTACAATCGATAATGGCCACTTGTTTAAATATGCATTTGTTGTCACCAATTTTAAACCCTTGGCAATCCACAATGAATGTGCGCAACATGTTGCCGCTTGCCTGGACCAAGTTCAACTGACGACTGACTGACAATCAATGACTAAAGTGTGATTATGACATGGACTTACCTGCCATGCAAGTTTGAAATAAAATGAGGTTAGGGTAGGACAGGGGGACATGAAAAAAATAACAATTTAAGAATTACATCATTTTATTATCATAACACGTCTTACAGGCTTTTGTCATTTCGGGATAAGGACGATACCAACTGATACAACAATATAGTCTCTTGTGTTTGTAACGTCCATAACACCGATGATGTCCCAATGTCTCTAAACTAGGTGTTTTTGATGGTGAGCTGCTCACCGAAGCACCATGGACACCATACAGCCCACACGTATCGTAACTTTTTTTTTCATCACTCAGAGGCACGAGTGAGGGATAGCTTGAATGACAGGGTATATTTCCCACCTCCATTCTGCACAGGTAGGGGCAGGCAGGTGACCAGCGCTGATGTTCCTGCATGGGTTCATCGCTCTCTTGCCATTGGTCTATGATGATGGGACAAAAGGCACATTTCACTTCATCTCTTGTTTTTAAATAATAGAATCCAGCAGCCGCTAAGGCTTGAGGGTTTATGAAAGGCACTGGTCATGTTGCAAAAGTCTTGAAACGTTGTTCCTCAGAGTTTAAATTCATGGAAGTGACTTCTCTTGATGCTTTAAAGCAAGACATGACTGAGTGGCTTGACGTGTGTTGACCTGTTATTTATACACTCGTCATTTGGTTGGACAGTGGATAATAGTTGACTTGTTTGTGATGAATAATCAAACAGTAGGCCGTCGTATTGGCTGGTACATTGTCATGCGTTTCAAAATCTAGTCAAAAATGTCAATATTGGATGGCTTGACAGACTCTTCCAGGTAAGAACAGTCAAAGACAATCAGTGGTGCCCTTGCCTTAAGCGCTTGGGGTAGCAGCATGGGGCCGTTGTCTTTTTGATAATACCACCATCGAAATTTAGAAAAAAGTCGTACAGGGAGCCAAACTTATTTTTTGAAAAATCCAAATTCAGTCCTTCATAGGGAAACACAGCTCCGTTGAGGAAAAGACGTGCATTTCTCAATTGTAGGTGATCAAATTGCGTGGCATCTTTGGTTAGTTGATACTTACGATTTGTTTGAAAATCCACGATCATGTAGAGAGGTTTCTCTGTATAGCGAGCTGTTTTTACAGAACAACTGTGTGTGTAGGTAGTGGGCAAAAGCTTCTAAATTCCATGGGTAGAGGCATATCTCTCTTTACCATCTTGAGTATGTCCAGTTTTTTGCTATCGTCAAGGGTCACATAGGGCACTCTCCATAGCAAGCGTTGTAGTCGAATTTTTGAATCTATGGGGGGCATTGTCGGCTCCCTTGAGTGCATTATTATCACTCCTGTCTCTCACCAGATAAAGCACTTGGCTTGCGTTGATCACAATGCGCTGGTGGTCTTCGGCAAAGCCTAAAATCAGTTTAAGAGGTAAATATCCAGTAAAGGTCCCATCGGTGTGTACCATCCAGTCATTGGTCGAGTCAGGGCACTAACCTGCCATGCAAAGTGTTTTACCTTCTTCCTCACTATAAGAGGAGTATAGTTTCATGACACTGGAAATGCCCACATTTCAAGTGCTATCCACCACGACATCGTTAATGACATAACGTACTTCAGAAAACAGAAAGGCCAAACCATGGTTGGCCAACTTGTGGTGGGTGTAGAGCCATCGGCTTTGGTGAGCCGACCTTCAATCTGAATGACACTTTCATGTGGTAGGGTGTAAATATCTTGGTTGTTGATAACAAATTGAATTTCATCATTGTTCTTGAGTCCAGATGTTTGAGCTTGATAGGAATGGAGATCAATTCTTACCACCCCTGGTTGCTCCACGATGCGGTTCGCTACCTCTAGAATAGAATTCATCATGAGTGTTGTCGTGGTAACCCATATGCTGTAAAATCTGCTTGTCCTTAGATGTTAACGTGTATTCACGTGGCAAGCAACTAACACCATTCCTAGACGGTGTTGTTGCTTTATACACAAACTTCATAGTGGCTTTAGCACCAACTTGTAAGTCACTGGTGTGGTAGAATCTAGATCAACGAGTTGTTGATCTCTATTGATCAGTCTTAATGTTATATTACTAATACCATCGACAGCCACAGAATGAAAAAGCACCACTGGAGGGTTTTCACGATTAATATACCCATTGGGCGATTTTACAATAAAGTCATAAAGCGAATGCGATGGTTCTTGATTAGTGTACACTTGGCTAATAATATTACACGTTACCGACACATGATGGTCCTCAATGAATTTCACTTCATGGTCCGATTCATGTTTCTTGTTGGGCTCCAACACGCGTGGTTTAAATCCTAGTAATGGACCAATGGAATCAGGGTGTGTTTTAAAGTCAATGTTGAATGTGGAGAAAATACTGCAGCAATGAGTGTTGGTATTTCCTACAAGTTCAAACTTGCGTATTCCATCGAGAAATGACTTTAAACCATATTCATTGATCAACACCACATTAATGTGTTCATAAATATCATTGATCGTGTATCCACCAGAGTTCAGGGTGAGCACAGAATCATTATAGTAAAACTTGTTGTTCACATTTTCACGTATGTTGTATATTCGATTGTACGTTTTAAGAGAAACAAGTCCCAAACCGTAAGGTCTTTCACTCAATTCGATAGGCGGGTAGAAGTCTAGGCTGACTTCGGGTCCACGTCCATGCAGTGTAAACGTCTTACTTTCTGCCGACATACTGTTGACGTTTTTTCATATGCTGAGTCTTATATAAAAAATTAAACACAATCGTCCACACTGTTGGCTGTTAAACATTTGCTCACGTTTCACATTATAATATATCTTGATCCTCTTTCCAAAATAGGTCACTAGTTCCATGGGCGGAGGCAAATTCCCAAAACTGTCAAAGTACCATAAGGTGGATCCCTCTTTGACATAAGCTACATAATGCGTTCCTGGTCCTCGGTGATCATCCAAATTGACAACAGCACATTCCTCTTTCCAGGGTTGTGTGGGTAATTGGTTTCGCATAAACACACCTCGAAAATGAGAAAAATTTAGTTGTTTAGCATAGCTTTCCACTTGTTGATGCGTCAGGGCATGTCTTGCTATGGCTGAGGTTATTTTTTTGTGTTAATATTTCGAAATGGTGAAATCCCAAATCCTTGTTGATAAAAGGCTGGCTTTAAATTGGAATTTCTAGCCCCCATAGCAATCGCTTCCATTGTTTCATTGTGTCGCTGACTTTCTTTTAGTCGTTGCTTGCTTTTGTGGCTTTAAAGGTTTTCGCCACCACACTGGCACCACCCAAAAGTGAACCCAGAGCAGCCAGACTTGCAAATAATGCTGGTAAAAATCCGGCTCGTTTGTTGACGGGAATCACTCGCCCTTGTTTTGAACCCTGTCGCTGACGTTTTTGAATAACATGTCTCTGTCCTGCTCGAAGAGCTTTCCTTATGGTCAATACATTATTTTTTCTTTTTTTTTCTTTCGCAAGGGCTTGTCCATGAATGTCTTAAGCCCAGGCTTTGCCAAGGACAGGGTCTTATTTTTAGTCCCTTTAGTCTTTCTCACGACATACCGTTGTTTCACCATCATGATAATGACCAACAACCTCTCACAAGGAAGTTTAAGCCACAACTAACGTCAGATTGTTATATCATGGCTGTATATTCCAATTTCACATAAAGTGGGAAATCGTTTATGGTTTTTCCCGTTTGCTTTTCATCCAATGTCAACATAAGATGAAAGGATAATTCGTCACCTGCATTGACCATTTCGTGGTTATGGACCAACATCCTATGACCATTTATCTTTATTTGTAAATGGTTCTAATCGGGTATCGCGTATTTCATGTGAATGGTTCCATCATAGTGTATTCGATAGAGGTTTAAACCAGAAGCAAGCACATAGGTCAGGCGCTGATCATGGATTATCGGTAAATGGTTTCTGTCATTCACATGTTTTTCATTTGTCAGATACACTAAAAATACAGATGGGATAAATTTATAAAGCCTTTTCATTTCATAGGTCACGTAACGCTTGGTACAGACATCGTCTTCGTCTTGTGGGTCTTCCACGTGAATAATACGATGGTGATTAGCGCTATAGCCATTCACTGTAAACTGAGGCACTTTATCATAAAACTCATACACTTTGTTATCCACATACTTTTTGTAGTAATGTGTGTAGACACTTGAGGATGTTCCATATGGGTTAACCGCTTTCCCTTAAAGTCATAATCTCCCTGTTTTGTGCGTTGCACTACAGACCTATCCACATAGTGTTTATTAGCAGGATCTGTTTCTTGTTTAGGATCATGTATGGGGACAGACCTAGCTTTGGCCATTAACGCACGTCCAAAGACATCCATCGTCAACCTGTGGTACAAGTCTACAGTTTTCTCTGACAAGGCTCGGTGCCATGTATATAGACAGCCTGCTAGCCTGGCTATGCCTTAGTTGAAATGAAGATTATTAAGCAGCAAGAGTAATTCCCCGTGTGGGACATAGTTTCCCATCTCTGTCCCACATCACGTGAACAACGCCATGGTTCACTGTTTCCATCTTCCATTCGCTACATCATTGAGGGTCCTTCTGGCTGTGGAAAGACCAATTGTTTTGCTAACACTCATCACAGCGCCCAATGATCTGCGTTTTCAAAATATTTATATTTTTGCAAAATCTCTCTACCAACCCCTCTACGTGTTTCTGGATCAAGTTTTTTTTCAACAAAGATGGCGGCGCGTGCCTGCATCAAGGGAAGTGTGCTCCGTGTGATTTTAGTATTTTTAATGGTAAAATGTGCAGTGACTGTGGCAAGACGTGTTCATTCTGTGACCGTTAATGGTGAACAGGATCTGAAGAATCAACCCCGTATGGAAAAACTTCTGGTGAGTGACAAATGCACAATACATTCCTGGACATGGTGTGGCAGTGAAGGTTTGGGGCTGGCCACCATTAGCCGGCCACGCCGAGCGGGAGGGGAAGGTGTCGCAAGGCTACCTGCTACCGGGTTCTCGCTCTGCTGTCTAGCGCTTGCTCTACGCGGCGACATAGAACTCAACCCTGGACCTTTGCAATGCGCAATATGTGAAAAAATCGGCCGAAAAAATCAATTATATATTCAGTGCAGTAATTGTAACATGTCGAGTCACAGGACGTGTGCTAAAATCAGTACCTCTGAGTTCCGGTGCATTAAAAAAGGCACGCGAACGTGGACATGTTGGCAATGTGCTATGCCGCCGTTTACCGACTCGTTGTGCAACAATACCAGTGATATTCCCAGTGACTCTGTAAATAGTGTAAATAACCTGAATAGTTCACTTGTAAATAAACACTTATCACTGTTCGCCTTCAATGCTCGCAGCATCACGCGGCCGGGACGGAAACAAAACATTCATGCTACAGTGACCGCCCTAGATCCAAGTATTGTGTGTTGCAGTGAAACGTGGCTCTCTGGGGTGGTAGGTGATCGGGAGGTGTTACCAGACACATACCAGCTGTTCCGGAAGGACCGACCACGGACTTCAGGGGGCGGGGTTCTCATTGCTGTGAAACATGAGTACAATGCAACTCGCGTCCATCAGCTGGAAACTGACGCTGAGGCCGTGTGGGTTGAGGTTCAATGCATTAACGGTAAATATCTGATCGGATCAGTCTATCGCTCTCCGAAATCGTCCCAGCTGATGAATGATGAGCTGATTCTCTCCCTCAAACGGGTGAAAAACCTTCAACAAAATTATGACGCTGTCTACATTGTTGGTGATTTCAACCTACAAATCACATGGAATAGAAATGCCGCTCCTATCCCAAATAATCCTATATCCAACAACTTCCTTACAGCATTCTATGATCTATTCCTCCATCAACTCATATTTGAAGCTACCCGTATCACTGAGACCTCCCGTTCAACCCTCGATCTCTTCCTAACAAACTCTCCATCCTCAATTCAGTCTCTACAAGTCATCCCTGGATTTTGTGATCACCAAGCCCTCCTAGCTATATTTACCCACAAAAAGAACAGTCCAAAATTACAAACCAGAACAGTTTACAATTACTCCCGTACCAACTGGAAACTCCTTTCTGACATCTTACTTGACAGATTACCGGTCATTACACCTTCAGTCACCAACAGTGTAGATATAGATGGTACCTGGCATACTTGGAAGGAAATCTTTTTTCAGTGCGTCGATGAAGTGATCCCTAAGGTTACAATTAAAAATAAGAAAAAAACACCTTGGATCTCAAAGGACATAATATCCAAAATAAGAAAGAGAAATCAGCTCTATAACAAGTGGAAACAGTGTCCAAGTGACAGCAGGTGGGAAAAGTATAGGCTGGCTAGAAATAGTACCAAATCTGCAATTCGTGAAGCCTACAGTACGTATATGGACAAATTAAGCTTTAATCCCAAGCCAAATGTGGACATTCATTCGGAGCAAAAGTGGCAACACCGCACCACAGAGCTTTAAACATAACGGACTTTCTATTTCCAACCCACTAGACATAGCCAACTCATTCAACTGTAAATTCCAAAGTAACTTCTCTCCACCTGACACCAGTGAAGGAATGTTCCTACCAAGGACATCATCCCCTCTCTTTCCCCTAGCCAGTCTATATTTCACACAACAGGAAGTTCGAGACAGCTTACGGAGAACTAGACCCCATGCCGCGACAGGACCAGACTTAATCCCTGCTCGGATCCTTCATTACTGTGCAGATGCCCTAGCACCCTCATTGTGCGCACTTTTCAACCAGTCCATTAACACCGGGACTCTACCACAAGAGTGGAAACATGCGAACGTGGTCCCTGTGTTCAAAGATGGTGACAAGGAAGACATGGACAACTACCGCCCGATTTCTCTGACGTCTGGTATCTGTAAATGTATGGAGCGCCTGGTTGCTAAGAACATACTGGAATTCCTGAGTGAGCGAGGCCTGTTAAATCCAACCCAACATGGCTTCGTTCCGGGGAGATCTTGTACAACTCTTTTGACAAAAGTGATTGATGACTGGCAGAACTCTTTGGATCAGACTAACGTCTCCCAAGTGGACTGTGTGGCCCTGGACTTAAGCAAAGCTTTTGATCAGGTACCTCATCAAAGACTCTTGTTAAAGCTTGGCAAATATGGCATCGGAGGAAAACTGATTACATGGTTGACGTCATTCCTGGTAGGTCGAACGCAGTGTGTCGTGTTTGGCGGGGCCAAGTCACCGAACATAGTGGTAACTTCGGGAGTATCACAGGGTTCGGTGATTGGGCCTTTGTTGTACATGGTTTTTACCCTCGACCTTCCAAGCTGTGTGACGTCCACGATGGCGCAGTATGCAGACGACTCAATAATTTACAGAGCCATAAAAATAATGATGACGTCAAAGCACTACAGGAAGATCTGGACAGTGTGGCACTGTGGTGTGATGTAAATAAGATGACCTTGAATGTAAACAAGTGTAAATATATTCGGCTAAGTAGGGCCAGACAGCCTATTGCACATAGCCTGAGCGGCAAAGTTCTTCCCATGTGCAGTTCACTGCGAATGCTGGGAATACACATTTCCAGCAATTTGAAGTGGAATGTACACGTTGAAGAATCTAGGTGTAAGGCATTTAGAATTCTAGGATTTGCAAGACGTAATCTTCTGGGATTCAGAAGCCGTGCACTCCGAGCGGTGTATCTCTCCACGATACAGCCCATTCTTCTGTACGGACTTCCTGCCTGGCATCCCACTACCGAGGAAAACATGAGGAAGTTAAGTGCAGTCCAACGTCGAGCAGAGCGACTCATTTACAATCAGGGTAACAAAGTTTTGACAAAACCATTAACATCCATCAATGACATATGTAGCCAAATAGATCTCACCTTTCTCCGAAAATCTCTAGCTGGCACCATTATACTGTACCCATTTCACCGCCTTCAGCTGTCATATCGTTCAGTCCGTAGAGCACAGGGTGTCACACTTGTTCCTCCATTCGCTAGGACAACAGATTATCAATCTGGATTCTACAATCGCTCTGCTCGACTTTGGAATGACCTGCCTCGTGAAATAAAAGACCTTCCTCCACGACAATTTTGCCGCAAAGTGAAGGCTCTAAAGGGACTAAAACCCCATGTAAATTGAATTACATACATATAATGTACTTTGTGAGTGATTGGGATTGGGCGCGTGCGTGTATATATGTATGTATGTATGTGTGTGTGAGCGTGTATATGTGTGTGTGCATGCCTGTGTCTTCCCTTTTATTTATTAATTGTATGATATAGACGTCATGTACAGCAGATTATGTGTATATAGCAAATGTAAAGGTGTAAATTGTATAATGTAACATTTGAGATTTGTTTAGATTTAATGAACGGAGATGGAGACACTGATGTGTATGTGGGGCTTGCCCTTTCTCTATCTGCCGTCCATAAATTGTAGGCACAATTTTTGGTAAATAAATAATAATAATAATAATAATAATAATAAGTCATGTCTGGATTACAAAAAGAGAATATGGGTTATTTCACATTTTCATCGCAAGAAAATGTTATTTCATCGGATGAGGTAAAGCCTGATTCATGATTTTCGATGATGTATCCACTGAACGTCAAGGCATCATTCAAAGCTATTTCAGTATGGGTCGAGACAAACATATCGATTGCTTCTATCTTGAACAAACGTAATCTAAAATGTCCAAACAGTTGATTCGTGACAATGCCAATGTCATTGTTTTATTTCGTCAGGACGAGAGGAACAGTCGTCACATTTATAATAAACATGAGAATCCGGATATGACCTTTCAAATGTTTACTGAATTGTGTGCCAAGTGCTGGAACATTCAACGTCATGCCTGTTTGGTCATTGACAAACAAAGTGAATTCAACCATGGACGATATCGCTTAGGGTTTGATCATTTTATTGCTATTTGAGGCACTGACTCATTCCCTGTTAATTTATTTGACGAGAAACCATGGCGTTAGCACAGAGTCAATTGAAAAACCATATTATTAGAGCAAAAATACTATTCGCCAAAAGTTTCGTCAATTGAAACGATCAGTGCAGATCATGCTTTGTTTATTCAACAACATTTAGCACCTCCGCTAAAAGCCATGTTAAAACCCTCTTTCAAGCCATCTGAAACGCTACCCACCGTTTTAAAAGCCAGTCAGACGCTGCACGAGGACCCTGAGGAAGAGGAAGAGGAACAGGAAGATTTAACTAGTGTTAGCGAAGTTGAGGATGACGAGGAACAAGTGTTTACACCTCAAAAAAGGCATCACCCCTTGCAGAGTTAAAAAAAAAAAAAATCCTTGGTCATGGTTGAAACACCTTGCCCTTCCAGATCGTCTCCGTTTTCACAACTCTTGGCCACCCCTCAACATAAAGCTCAACTGAAAAACATTTTAATAAAATATTATGGATTAACACTAGAACCCTATTTCACCGATCTATTTATTGGAAACTCAGATACCACGTATGGTGTTCGCTATGAGGATGATTGTTTTAAAATTGGTGATTCATCGATAAAATTTGCTCGTACTAAAGCTGTCATTAAGAACATCAACTATAAATTAACACCAGGACTGTTAAAGCTGCTCATCTCTCGAACACCCTGTTCCCAAGATTATACACCAGAAGATCTTTGCAAATATAAATCCATTTATTGGACACCCATGCCCACAAAAGACAGTATGATCCCACTCAACAAGTGAATGCCAATATATCTCAAAAATATAAAACCATCATTGCAAAAATGTTTCCCACCAGTCAAAGTGGTCGTCGTAAAGTGTCCGCTTCGGGAGTGACATTTAAACCATTAAAACCCCTTGTGGATGTAACCTACTGGCACAATCCAAATAAGCTCGTCCAGCGGCTACAGTTGTTGCATGCTTCACGTCAAGCCGGCCATACCTGTCACGATTGGGAAATTCAAGAAATTGAACAAGAACTTCGAAATGCCAAAATTATTATTTAAGCCCTCACCCATTAAAATGGGTATTGCTTACGAGTTGCATCGCCCAGCTAGGCGTCACTATCCGCGACTCAAGGTGATTTCACGAGGTGTGGATGAACTTTGGCAGGCTGACTTGTTTGAAATGATACCCTTTGCTGGCGTTAACGACGGTGTACGCTATATGTTGACCGTCATTGATGTGTATTCCAAAATGGCCTTTGTTGAACCCATGCGTCGCAAGTCTGGTCAACTAGTTACCAAGGCCTTTCAACATATTATTCAACACTCCAAACGTCAACCTCATTTGCTACAAACCGACCAGGGGAAATAATTTTTCAACAAGGATTTCTCCATTTTTCTCAAATCTAAGGATATTCGCCATTACACCACGTACAGCAATCTCAAAGCCAGCGTGGTCGAGCGGTTTAACCGAACATTGAAAACCCATATGTGGAAGGCGCTTACCGCTCAGGGCAGTTATCGCTGGTTGGACATGTTACCTGAGCTAGTGTCACGTTACAATGACACCAAATGTAGAACCATTGAGACCAAGCCACGCCTCGTGACCAAAAATATTCAGCGACTGGATAAACTGTTTAACCCAATAAAAACAGCAGATCCTAAACGTCACCGACTGAAAATTGGGTATTTTGTTCTTGTGAGCAAATTTAAGTCTGCCTTCAATAAGGGCTACACGCCTCAGTGGGGGACTGAACTATTTCGAATTCGTCAAGTCAACTTGGACAGTCCAGTCACCTATTTACTCCAAGACCTCAACCATCAACCCATAAAAGGTAGATTTTATCTCCATGAACTTCGAAAAACAGCATTTCCAAAACATTATCTTGTGGAAAAATTGTTGAAACAAATAGGAAATAAACTATACGTCAAATGGTTAGGATTTAACTCTACGTTCAATTCTTGGATCAATAAATTACATCTTGTGTGAACCTGTGCACTTTTGTTAAAATTATTTATTTATTTATTGAAATATGTTGTACAAGAGCTCTGTGTATGGCGCTCCGCGCTTCGTGCATGTCCATATATGTTTGTATTTCTCTCTCCACATCTGTGACTCACTCCTTCACTCCATGTTGACATACAACTCGTTCAGCTATTGGCTGTCATGGGTTCTCCACTCCTCCCCTCACCTCCCCAGCCCTCTGGCCCTTCCCCCACGTCCCTCACCGCTTTGCAGTGGTCACGTGATTTCCTGTTGTGTAGAGGTTTCCGTACTTTCCCCTCACCCACTCTGCGGAGCCCTGCCAACCGCTGTCTGCTAGCCTGGCTGGCCATTATCACTTTTTACAGAGTTGTCAGACGGTTGCAACCTGTTATCACCTCACAGCAACGTTGTCAGCTCTCACCCACATTCCATTCTTTTAGCTGGCTAGCCAGGCACCAAGCAGGTCTCTCGAGCAGATATTCTGTTTTTCTTTCTTGGCTGCCAATGAGACATAGAAAACAAGTTCTGTTGTTAACAACTATAAAAAGCCTTGCTTTTTATTCGTCTCATAGCATTATGAATTTTGTCTGGTTACTGGTCAGTGTTTACTAACATGTTTTAAAGATCGCCATGAGGGATTTTCGAAATATTCGCCTTCATTCGTTCGTCATAAAAGAAAATATCAAAAAGCGACCCCTCGTTTCGCCATACATCGCCCCGTTGAAATAGCCATTTCCAGTATTCACCATGCTCAGTCATAGCCTCGTTAGAACAGACGCCCAGCGCTACCGGCTCTCTGTCTACAAACACTCGTTTATTTAAAATAAAAAATAAAAAATTAAAATGCATAGTTCTTGTCCTAGAGACTTGACATTTATTTTCCTGGTAGAGGGGGTAGAGGCCTTTCATTTATGTAAAACAAACTTATTTGTAAACTTGTTAGTTTCCAAAATAAAAAAAAATTAAGTGTTTTAAAAAAATCTCGGAAAATAAAAAAAGTTTTACTATAAAAATAAGGTCATAGAGTCCATTCGTTTCAACTATGGCACAACGTTCTATCAGGTTTAGTTTTCAAACTATCGCCTACTTTCAAAACAAAAATTTTCAAAAAAGAATTTGAAAAATATAACGATTCGTTCATAGGAAAGAGGAAGTCAGCCCGAGTCCAACGACACCTCATTTGTTAAAATCCGACCATCCGTTCGCCAATTATCATCAATGTTCACGAGAAAGTAGGCTATCATTTTTTCTCCTCCCACACCCTTGAAACTGGCTGCCCACCTAGAGGGCATACCCACCTTTCATTAACGTCAAACAAACTTTTTCCAAAATTCACCGTTTCAAAAATAGCGCCAATACAAAAAACAAGATTAAAAAAAAACCAACACATTCTTAGCAAAGAGGACGTCACTCTGTTCCTAAACAACACATCGTTCTAGACTTACACGCTCATTAAATATCACCAAAATGTTAAAAACCCACGTTTACCTCAAATTGCGTTTTCCAAATTTCACCCATTTAAAAAAATAACCTCACCAACAAATAGAGCGGAAAAAATACCATCGAAACGACACCTCACCCGACCCTAGTCCTCCCCCATCACCAACTTTTTCCAAAATAGTCATACGTATTCAAGCACGCACGCGACATGTTGGAGAACTCTCCTTACCCCACTACTACAAGTTTTTACCCTAGAGACTGGAACTTTATTTTGGGGGTAGAGGGGGTAGGGAACTTTCATTTATGTCAAACAAACCTTTATGTAGAATTCCTAGTATCCAAAATATAAGAACTTCAAGGTTACACTTAAAAAAAAAAAAGTTTTATTACAAAAATAAAGGACATAAAGATAGTTCGTTTAAGCTATTGCCCAACGTTCTATCATGTTTGGTTTTTTAAGTATCGTCTATTTTCAAAAACAAATATTCTCATTTTTTTTTTTCAAAAATATAACGAGTGTCCATAGCAAAGCTCCCGTCAGCTCGAGTCCAACGACACCTCATTCGTGAATCTCGGACCACGGGTTCGGGAGTTATCGACTCGCATTGGGAGTAGTGGTGGTGGTGGCGGTGGTGGGGGGGTGGGGAAGAATTCTCCTCATCCCCCTACTTAAGATTTTTTGTTAAAATTTAATAACAAAACAAGATGTTCGGTAAAGAACGTATAGCCTACATTCTTCTAAATGCATGGGTATTGTTATAACGCTTTGTACTTTTCAAGGAGTATAATTGAATGTTGGTTGAAGTAGCTTCTTGAAATACAACGTGCTATACGGATATTATACATGAATATGATGTGCCCTTTGCTAGGGCTACCTCTGTAAAAAGTTTCATTCAATTCGGTTTCACCGTGTTTGAATTGATATGGGGAATCGATTTGCACACATACATGGCCACTATCTGCAAACTATTTGGTTGATCACCTTGTAGTTCAGTCAAAAGATGGTTCCCACAAAAAGGTATATTGTTGAAAAATTTGGTAGAGATCAAATGATTAGGTTGGTCGTAATTTGATTTTAGCTTGTAACATTTGGGTGGCTGCCATTCCGTTTCCGTAAGGATGGCGGCGATATTAACATTCGGTTTCACCGAGTTTGAAAAGATAGGCGGAATCGATTTGCACACATACATGGCCGCCATCCGCTCATTATTGGCCTGATGACCTTGTAGTGTGGTCAAAAGATTCTCCATACATAAGCTTTTAACATTAGGATGGCCGCCATTACGTTTTCGTCAAGATATATAACATGACACAGGAGTGCCCTTTGCTAGTGCTACCTCTGTACCAAATTTCGTTCAATTCGGTTTCACCGTGTTTGGATTGATAGGGGGAATCAATTTGCACACATGAATGGCCCTCATCTGCAAACTAATGGGCTGATGACCTTGTAGTTCAGTCAAACGACGCTCGCCATATAGGTATATGTTGTTGCAAAATTTGGTAGAGATCGGATGATTAGTTTAGTCAGAATTTGTTTTAAGCTTTGAACATTTGGGTGGCCACCATTACGTTTCCGTCAAGATGGTGGCGATATAAAACATGACACTGAGATATTCTACGCTAGTGCTACCTCTGTACCAAATTTCGTTCAATTTGGTTTCACCGTGTTTGAATTGATGTGGGGAATCGATTTGTGCACATAAATGCCGCCATATGCAAACTGTTGGGCTGATGATCTTGTAGTTTGGTCAAAGTATGCTTCCCACATAAAGGTATGTTGTCGCATAATTTGGTAGAGATCAGATTATTATGTTGGTCGTAATTTATTTAAGCTTTTAACGATTAGGAGGCCGCCATTACGTTTTCGTCAAGATAGCGGCGATATAAAACATGACACTGAGGTGTCCTTTGCTAGTGCTACCTCTGTAGCAAATATCGTTAAATTCGGTTTCACCGTGTTAGAATTGATAGGGGGAATGGATTTGCACACATACATGGCCGCCATCTGTAAACTATTGGGCTGATTACCTTGTAGATTAGTCAAAAGACGCTCGCCATATAAATATATGTTGTTGCAAAATTTGGTAGAGATCGGATGATTAGGTTATTCGTAATTTGATTTAAGCTTTGAACATTTGGGTGGCCGCCATTACGTGTCCGTCAAGATGGCGGCGATATAAAACATGACACTGAGGTGCCCTTTGCTAGTTCTACCTGTGTACCAAATTTCGTTCAATTCGGTTTCACCGTGTTCGAATTGATAGGGGGGGCGGTGGGGGGGGGGGGAGGGGGGCAGACATTCAGAGTACACACACTCACACACAGACAGACACACAATTTTTTGCCCTGTGTAGATCTCATAAGTCTTCTTTCATTTTTTGCAAAAATCGAAAGTATGCTAATTATACCATGGGAATTTCTAAGGAATACGTATTCTTCGAGCAAGCACTGGCGATCAGAATATCCTTCGATTTGTTGTTGTTTTGTTTCATTTGAAGGGCTAGAACTTCGCGGTCATTTAGCCCCGTTTACTTGGGTGTTTGTGTAGAATTTATCTGATAACTTGCGTTATTGCGGGCTTGTAATGATGTATTTGCAATTAAGGATAGGGAAGGAGGCGGCCGTGGCCATAAGATAGAATACGTCCTGGAATTTGGCCGGAGTAGAAGTGGGGAGCCACGGAAAACCATTTCCAGGGTGGCTGAGGTGGGAATCGAACCCACTTCTTCTCATATTTGCTTCACGAGGCTACGTGTACCCAATTTCTTGGCAGAGCTGGGAATCGAACCTGGACCTCCGGAGCGACACTTCGATATGTTATGTTAATATTGATGCCAGTTTTTTAATTTTCTGCCATTACAGGTCACGTGGCATAACATGCCAATTTGATCGTATCTCTTTATAAATCAGCAAAATTCAACCTACTCTTCACAAAAATACGTCGTAAGGCAATAAATGTGGCAATGTAGTTACATCCCGACTAAAATGGAATGCGGGCTTTCGTTCAAAAGAGTATGCCTACTACTGGATTCGAAGCAGCATTCTACCCGCTCGCGCCCACCATGTACGGTTAGGCTTTAACCCTCTCAGCCACAAACCCATGACAGATCCCGCACGCTAAACGTGCTGTAGTTACAGTAGCCGTCCCACCTCAAACGTTTAAGTCCATCTCAAAGTCTTCAATCACGGTTTATGGTATTGATTTAACTTTCTACTATTACAGATCACGTAGCGTAAGCTATTAATTCGATCGTATTACGTGTATATGTGTTATTTCAAGGAGCAGTAAGTCATATGTTAGTAGAATGGGACATAGTATTTGGCGGGGAAAAGTTTAAGGTCGGTTTTTCATTGCTAGACCCATGTCCCAATTACATTGCTGTCAAACAGTCAGAGCGCAGAGCAATATCGACCATCGGGGGAAATGCGATGTTAGTTGGGTTTCATAAAACTAAATAATAAGGGGCGGGTGGACCACACAGTATAACTCGCTAACTTGTAGATTTCACAAAACTCAAGCTCAAACCAGAGGGAGTTAAAAGGTGCTGTTTGTACCAAAATCTTCTAAACAGTCTCAACAGTACAGGAAAAATCTTGTATTTCTTGAAAGGTACACGGAAATATATGTATTCGTTATTAAAAAGGTTAATAAAACAGAAAAAAAAGACGATAGCCCCTGAGAGACCTGTGTTGCGCTGAGCCCGCATAACAGTGTATATACAGTGTGGTCCACCCGCCCCTTATTATTTAGTTTTATGAAACCCAACTAACATCGCATTTCTCCCGATGGTCGATATTGCTCTGCGCTCTGACTGTGTGACATCAATGTAATTGGGTCATGGGTCTAGCAAAGATAAACAGACCTTAAACTTTTCCCCGCCAAATACTACGGCCCATTCTACTAACATGTGACCTACTGCTCCTTGAAATAACACACATACACGTAATACGATCGAATTAATAGCTTACGCCACGTGATCTGTAATAGTAAAAGGTTAAATCAACACCATAAACCGTGAATGAAGACTTTGACGTGGACTTAATAGTTTGAGGTGGGACGGCTACAGTAATTACAGCACGTTTAGCGTGCCGTATCTCCCATGTGTTGGTGGCTGATAGGTTTAAGGCCTGACCGTACGTGGTGGGCGCGAGCGGGTGGAATGTTGCTTCGAATCCACTAGTAGGCATACTTTTTTGAACGAAAGCCCACATTCCATTTTAGTCGGGATGTAACTACATTGCCATATTTATTGTTTTAAGACGTATTTTTGTGATGAGTACGTTGAATTTTGATGATTTATAAAGAAAATACGATCGAAATGGTACGATATGCCACGTGACCTGTAATGACAGAAAATTAAAAAACTGGCATGAATATAAACATAACATATCGAAGTGTTGCTCCGGAGGTCCGGGTTCGATTCCCAGCTCTGCCAAAAAATGTAATACTTGTCTGAGGGCTGAAATTGGGTGTAGCCTCGTGAAGCAAATATGAGAAGAAGTGGGTTTGATTCCCACCTCAGCCACCCTGGAAATGGTTTTCCGTGGTTTTCCACTCCTACTCCGGCCAAATTCCGGGACGGATTCTATCTTAAGGCCACGGCCGCCTCCTTCCCAATCCTTAATTGCAAATACACACATCATTACAAGCCCGCAATAACTCAGGTTATCAGACAAATTCTACACACACACCCAAGTAAACGGGGCTATGTGACCGCGTTGTTCTAGCCCCTCAAATGAAACAAAACATTTTTTCGATATCGTTCTACCCTCCAGGGATGGCTTTTCCCACGGACTAAGCGAGGGATCCCACCTCTACTGCCACTGAGGGCAGTGTCCTGGAGCTTGAGACTCTGAGTCAGGGATACAACTGGGGTGTGTGACCTGCACTACCAGCACTACGCCCAGGCGGCCTCACCTGCAAAGCGAACAGGGGGTCTGATGAAGGGATGGGAAGAGTGGGACGGTTAGGCAAGGAAGTGGGAAGGAGGCGGCCGTTGCCTAATAGTAGGAACCATCCCGGCATTTGCCCGAAGACGAAGTGGGAAACCACGGAAAACCACTTCGAGGATGGCTGAGGTGGTAATCGAACTCCCTCTACTCATTTGGGCCACCCGAGGCTGAGTAGATCCCGTTCCAGTCCTCACACCACTTTTCACATTTCATGGCAGAGCCGGGAATCGAACCCAGGACCTGACCTGCTGACCGCTACGCTACGGAGGCGACCAAACAACAACATATCGAAGGATATTCTGATCGCCAGTGCTTGCATTGAAGTATACGTATTCCTTGCAAAAAATGAAAGTAGACTTATGAGATCTACACAGGGCCAAAAATTGTGTGTCTGTCTGTATGTGTGTGACTGTCTCTGTGTGTGTGTGTGTGTGTGTGAGTGTGTATACTCTGAATGTCTGTCCCCTCTATCAATTCGAACACGGTGAAACCGAATTGAATGAAATTTGGTACAGAGGTAGCACTAGAGTAGAACACCTCAGTGTCATGTTTCATATCACCACCATCTTGACGGAAACGTAATGGTGGCCACCCAAATGTTCAAAGCTTAAATCAAATTACTACTAACTTAATCATCCGATCTCTACCTAATTTTGCAACAACATATAGCCTACTTGTATGGCGAGCGTCTTTTGACTGAACTACAAGGTCATCAGCCCATTAGTTTGCAGATGACGGCCATGTATGTGTGCAAATCGATTCCCCCTATCAATTCAAACATGGTGAAACTGAATTGAACGAAATTTGGTACAGAGGTAGCACTAGCAAAGGGCACTCCAGTGTCATGTTTTATATCGCCGCCATCTTGACGAAAACGTAATGGCGGCCATCCTAATGTTAAAACATGAATCAAATTACGACCAACCTAATAATCTGATCTCTACCAAATTTTGTAACAACATACCTTTATGTATAGAGAATCTTATGACCACACTACAAGGTCATCAGGCCAATAATGTGCGGATAGCGGCCATGTATGTGTGCAAATCGATTCCCCCTATCTTTTCAAACACGGTGAAACCGAATGGAACGAAGTTTGGTACAGAGGTAGCACTAGCAAAGGCCATCTCAGTGCCATGTTTTATATCGCCGCCTTCTTGTCGGAAACGGAATGGCGGCCACCCAAATGTTAAAAGCTTAAATCAAATTAAGACCAACCTAATCATTTGATCTCTACCAAATTTTTCAACTACATACCTTTTTGTGGGAACCATCTTTTGACTGAACTACAACGTCATCAGCCCAATAGTTTGCAGATAGCAGCCATGTATGTGTGCAAATCGATTCCCCACATCAATTCAAACACGGTGAAACCGAATTGAATGCAATTTTTTTTACAGAGGTAGCACTAGCAAAGGGCACATCATATTCATGTATAATATCCGCATAGTACGTTGTATTTCAAGAAGCTACTACAACCAACATTCAATTATACTCCTTGAAAAGGACAAAGAGTTATAACAATACCCATGCATTTAGGACAAAGTAGGCAATACGTTCTTTACCGAACATCTTGTTTTGTTATTAAATTTTAACAAAAAGTCATAGCATATCTACAGCCTCCGTGGCTTAGGCGGCAGCACGCCGGCCTCTCACCGCTGGGTCCGTGGTTCCAATCCCGGTCACTCCATGTGAGATCTGTGCTGGACAAAACGGAGGCAGACAGGTTTTTCTCCGGGTACTCCGGTTTTCCCTGTCAACATTTCATTCCAGCAACACTCTCCACTATCATTTCATTTCCTCTGTCATTCATTTGATCATTGCCCCAGAGGAGTGCGTCAGGCCTCGGCAGCCGGCACAGTTCATATCCTCGCCGCTAGATGGGGGCTTCATTCATTCCATTCCTGACCCGGTCGGAGACTGGAAGCAGGCTGTGGATTTTTTTTCATAGCATATCTATAGGCCCGTATCACACGACATTCGCTGGCAAGGAAGCTGCTGTGATCGCTGGTACTAAATCCTGTATGATTCTGTTCTCTTCGTCAGTACACCTGCTTGTATGACCGAAGTCCACGCACACGCTAGCATTTTGGACGCTAAATTGTATGAAATAAAACCAAAGGGCTGTCGTTTGACGGCATTATTTGCAGTTCTGTCGCCTTATTAACGTAAAGCGGTCGCGAAACTTGCTTTAAGTAAATTAGAAAACATGCCAGGTACTGAATGAATGCATTCCAATCAATATTTAAGATCCAACTGTAATAATAGATTATTTTACCATACGCGTTAATAAGAAGCGCAATAAAAACCTCCAGAATGTGTTGGAAATGTGTGCGTGTTATTGCGTCCGCTCGCTCTTTCGAAGATCCCGGCTTCAAGACTATCCAACGGCAGATTTTTTAAATTCTTTTTAACTATTTTATTATACCCTTCCTACCTCGTACAGCAAGATTTCAACTTAGTTTTGTTCACTTTATCTACGAAGACGATAGGGAAAGTTATTTATTTGCCTCGTTTAAATGGCTATTTTCCCTAAATACTGTTCAAAACCATGGATGGATACGATTCGTTATAATTATTATTTTTTTAGTCGATTTTACCCTCCAGGTTAGGTTTTCCCACGGACTCAGCGAGGGATCCCATCATTACCGCCTCTACGGGCAGTGACCTGGAGCTTGAAACGTCTCATCTGGGGGATACAACTAGGGAGGTGGGATCAGCACCTCGCCCAGGCAACCTGCAAAGCGAACAGGGTCCTCTTGAGGGAAGGGAAGGGAGGGGCGGATCGGGAGGGATAGGCAAGGAAGAGGGAAGGAGGCGGCCTGGCCGTACGGTAGGTAACATCCCGGCATTTGCCCGAAGGCGAAGTGGGAAACCACGGAAAACCACTTAGAGGATGGCTGACGTGGGAATCGAACCCCCTCTACTCATTTGGACCACCCGAGGCTGAGTAGACCCCGTCCCAATCTTCATACCACTTTTCAAATTTCGTGGCAGAGCCGGGAATCGAACCCAGGACGTCCGGGGTGGCAGCTAATCACGCTGACTACTACGCAACGGAGGCGACTCTATTCGTGATAATGAGAATTTTAATAGTTCAATATTTATAATAATATGATACGTTCTGTAATTACTGCCTTGCTGCGATGCTCAGCGGTAACGTTCTCGCTTGCTGTGCCCAAGGTTGCAGGTTCGTAACCTGGCGCAGTCAGCTGGCATTCGAGGGTGCGCAAATGCGAGGGAGTCGTGTCGGTAGATTTACTGGCACGTTGAAGATCCCCTTCGGAGCAAACTTCCGGCACCCCGGCGTATCTAAAAGCCAGAGCAGTTAAAAGGGACGTAAAACCAATAATGTTATAATTATCTGTATTTACTGCATGTTTGGGGCAGATGACCTCGTAGTTCCTCCCCTTAAAACCTCACTAACTAGTTATTATTGTAAGTGTATAGCAAGCGCTTTTTGCACAGACGCCATTGAAAGAAATTATAGTTTGGGTGTGATGTATTTATTCGTGAGCCTACCCACATAACAAATCTATTTGTTATGAGGGTCGTCTGAGTGAGTCGGAGTTTTCCTTTAATAAACAAACGTGGTCAAAATTTCGAACACTTGTTACGTTGAATATACAGGATACCTTGCTTTCGTTCTACAGATCATTATGTCGTCGTCCAATCTGGCTGCGTACAATCGGATAAGTACGGTACTTTTGAGGACCAAATAAAAAATCACTCGTTGGAACAGATAGGTATGCGTCCATAATACATCCACAATAAACGACATTAATCAGAAAAAAGTACTAGTTCAAGGTTCGAACCTACTACAATGCGACTTCGTTGACGCTACTTTAGCAATTCTTGATTTAGCCACCATAAATACCGAGAACCATGGCGTATTGCTGGCACTAATTGAATCTATTCGTAGACACTTCCTGTCCAAACGTAAGAAGGTGTTATTCGGAGCTCTGATCGTTTCAATCATGCATTATATTTGAGGTCATTGAAAGAACACTGCCACTATTGATTTCTACTATATTCGCGAGGATGTACTCAACGGTAAAGTTGTACAATGGACGTAAAGGAGCAGGTACTAAAGTTTTTAGGATGACTGTGATATACGCGTTAGTTGGGTTGCCTTCCTCCAAAAAATAAGGGGCTGGTGGACCACACTGTATTGTGCCCGTTTAGACCGGAGTCCGCACGACCACATATGCATTTTACCAATAATCAGTCAGCACGAGAGTCAAAATATCCCGGAGCGCCAGATGGGTTAAAGCAAATCGCAAAAACGACATCAAATTAAAAAAATGCTTTACTGATTTTTGGCTCAATGCAACAATAAGGATAGAAGGAGATTTAATTGGGAGTAACACATCTGGTAAAATTATCTCAGTTTATTTTAAAGTTAAAATCTGACTGCAAAGATGCTCAAAGCAGCATCATCCACGTGTGGCGATCCACACTCTTATTTACACACAATATACAGAAATCTTCCAAACACATTTGACAATCTTTCTGGAAACACAAGTCCGATTAATAGTCCTGTGGACTGTGTTCCAAAATTATTAATATTTAATTCCAGTTCAAAATTAATTGTCTATACTGGAAATAACGTAGATCACTGTTTGACTATTTACATGATATTAACACTCGTAGAATAAATGTTTATAGAATTTTTAAACTTTCTCTTGTTTTCCAGTTTCAAAAATATATCGTCGAAAATATTATCATCATAGAGGCAACACAAATTATTAACACATATTAATAACATCTGAAAAGTATTTGACCTTGAGCATAGCATCGAAGAACTGTGCGAAGCACAACAACAATTAATCGTTCTTCTGACATTAAACATTCGAGAAGTGACTCGATTATGAACTTCAAGTTCCAAACAAAATACATGATTTCTGAATCATCAACTTGATCAATAAATGGTTGAACCATTCAACTATTCAATTATCCACTTGGGAACAATATTATAAAAATATTTATATTTATGGCCATTTCTAGTAACTTTTACAACTTGCAATTCTTCGACAGAATGCGGAAATAAGAATTGTAGCTTTATAATGAATTCATTTAGTTCATGGCACTTGGATTGAAAATATCCTTCAAATTATTCGTGGTTAAAGAATTATTTTTAATTGGCAGTGGCCCATTCTATTATTTGTGTAAGAACACAATATTACAACAACAACAACGGCAAAGGTCTTCCTCTGAAGAAGAATAAACTACTATCATGACAAATCCGGGTTCTAGCAAAATCAAAGTCTAAATGGAATTCGTAAACAAGGTTGAAATAAGAACTGATGGTTTCAAAGAAATAACCTCCGGGTTATTCATACGACGAAATGTGTGGCTCCAATACTCCTACTATAAACCTGAGCCATCGAACCTGCTATTTGATTGATGCTCGAAAAAACCTTCATTCCTGCGACTTAACATGCGCACCTGGGAATGGCATTTCAACTACTCCACACACATAAATTATCTTCCCAAAATTTATACAATAAATCAAGCCTCTGCTTGTTATCAACACTGGAAGATTAATAAACTGACAAGTTTATTTTATTTTACCCTTCAGTTCAACCCGTGAATTTACCATACTTATGAAAAGCTTTATTTCACTTTCGAGTGTATTTACGTCATGATTTTATATAAATACAAAAATATCCTATTTGATACAATTATCAATTGCTTCCCGTTTCATGCCTCTCCGTGTTATATGAAAAATATACTTTGCTCAATGCAAATATCAACTGTTCAACCAGAACTGAAATGTTGGTTGAATGCGGGCTTGCGCTAACCACTCTCCTTCGGAAAATCTCCTGTTCCAAACTAGAAATGATTAAACTACTTCATAGGCTCTTTCTCAATACATATGATTATTAGGAAATATAATATCCAAGAATTATTTAGAAAAATTATAAAAATTATTATTATTATTATTATTAGTGGATTATTATTATTATTTGTATTATTTCAAATATGTTTAATTATCATCTCATTATGTGAGAATCCACATGTTCGAATCTTCGAATATGGAAAAAAAATATCCATTCCTCAACAAAAATAAATTTAACTTTTACAGTTACATCGGGGTTTTCCGTGGTTTCCTTAAAATATGAAAAATTCAAATAAATCTTCGAAATGCTCGGTCATCGATCCTAAACTATTCTGAGTGCTGAAAATACTCAGAATAACTCTAACAAGTCTTGCGTAAATCATTGCAAGCTTTAAATACGACGAAAAAAATGTGTTGGTCATCTGCAGAAAAATAGTTTGTTCCAATTAGCTAGTCATAATATAATTCAAATGTGGCTTACATTTCTTGATGGTCTTGAAGCGTAGTAAATCTGGTCTGTACCAGATTTATCCATAGACATGCCCTATCGGACAAGCACGTATAATCCTTGTATCGGCCGCCATTGTAGACCCACAAATCGTCTAGTCAGACATAGTGGTAGTATCTTTTGACGTTTGAATAAACTGTGGCTCCATTTTAATATGGGCTTCTATCAAAGCCATAACAGTTTGTTTAAATAGGGTCAGATCTAAGTGATCTCTTCTTAAATATGTCAGTTGTAACATAACTCACTGTAATCTCATCAGTACAAGAAAAACATTGACAGTCTAAGCAATTAACGGCTGTTCTGAAGATCGTTCCCTGGGCATGGTTTATATATCACCATCTGCCATGCGCTAGACAACTTGCAGTTTCCCTTGCGTAGACTAATGAACGCCACCGTTATAGACTAGTCTTCAGTGTACTGACAGATCGAAGTGGTTAACTAGTTACAAATAATGAAAAATTGACTTGAAATGGATTTAAACATCCAAGTATTAAGTTACTACTGGACTGTGACAAAATACTATTTTCTAGACAAAGTCTAGCATATGTCCTTTTGGAAATATAAATATTTCCACCAATGTCTGTAGAAAAACAATCACCTCAGTGATTCTCCTCACCAGAAACTTACTAAGTTTCAACTTCTGCGTAGATACGGCAACCATGTGCCTTGGCTCATCGTAGACGCAACTTGCTTGCCAAGTGCTTGTGTTAGAATGAGCTAACCATGCCTGCTCCAGCTGGCTTTTATTCAAAACGGTCAGGGTCACGCGTCATCACCTGATATCTAGAAATCCTCATATCTCTTGAATCCCTGGTCCGATTTACTTGATACTAATTGCGTTCTCTTTCATTTGGCCGTGCCAGTAATCTGATCCCAGTCTCAAGTCTCTACTCCATAGTTAACTATTTAATCAATAAACAAGATGTTCAGTAAAGAACATATAGCCTACTTTCTCCTAAATGCATGAGTATTGTTATAACTCTTTGTCCTTTTCAAGGAGTATGATTGAATGTTGGTTGTAGTAGCTTGTTGAAATACAACGTGCTATAGGGATATTAAACATGAATATGAGGTGCCCTTTGCTAGTGCTACCTCTGTACCAAATTTCGTTCCATTCGGTTTCACCGTGTTCGAATTGATAAGGGGAATCGATTTTCACACAAAGATGGCCGCCATCCGCAAAATATTAGGCTGATGACCTATTAGTTTGGTCAAAGGATGCTCCCTCCATAAAGGTATGTTGTTGCTAAATTTGCTAGAGATCGGATGATTAGGCTAATCGTAATTTGATTTAAGCTTTGAACATTTGTGTGGCCGCCATTACGTTTCCGTCAAGATGGCGGCGATATAAAACATGACACTGAGGTGCCCTTTGCTAGTGCTACCTCTGTACCAAATTTCGTTCATTCGGTTCCACCGTGTTCGAATTAATAGGGGGAATCAATTTTGACATAAAGATGGCCGCCATCCGCAAACTATTAGGCTAATGGCCTATTAGATTGGTCAAAGGATGCTCCCTTCCAAGGCTGACCGGGTTCGATTCCCGGTCAATGCATGTGAGATTTTCCACGTGAAATGCCATATCCTGTGGTTCGGATTCCACGTAAAAAGGAGGCCCCGTGGCTCATGATCGCGAGATTAACAGTCACGTTAAATCACATGCTTGCTCCCTCCATAAATGTATGTTGTTGCAAAGTTTGGTAGAGATCGGATGGTTATGTTAGTCGTAATTTGATTTAAGCTTTAAACATTTGTGTGGCCGCCATTACGTTTCTGTCAATATGGCGGTGATATAAATCATGACACTGAGATGCCCTTTGCTAGTGCTATCTCTGTATCAAATTTCGTTCCATTCGGTTTCACCGTGTATGAATTAATAGGGGGAATCGATTTTGACACAAAGACGGCCGCCATCCGCAAACTATTAGGCGAATGACCCATTAGATTGGTCAAAGGATGTTCCCTCCATAATGGTATGCAGTTGCAAAATTTGGTAGAGATCGGATGATTAGGTTAATCGTAATTTGATTTAAGCTTTGAACATTCGTGTGGCCGCCATTACGTTTCAGTCAAGATGGCGGCGATATAAAACATGACACTAAGGTGCCCTTTGCTTGTGCTACCTCTGTACATAAATTTCGTTCCATTCGGTTCCACCGTGTTCGAATTAATAGGGGGAATCAATTTTGACATAAAGATGGCCGCCACCCGCAAACTATTAGGCTAATAACCGATTAGATTGGTCAAAGGATGCTCCCTCCATAAAGGAATGCTGTTGCAAAGTTTGGTAGAGATCGGATGGTTATGTAAGTCGTAATTTAACTTAAGCTTTGAACATTTGTGTGGCCGCCATTACGTTTCTGTCAATATGGCGGCGATATAAAACATGACACTGAGATGCCCTTTGCTAGTGCTACCTCTGTACCCAATTTCGTTCCATTCGGTTTCACCGTGTTTGAATTAATAGGAGGAATTGATTTTCACACAAAGATGGCCGCCATCCGCAAACTATAAGGCTAATGACCTAGTCATTTGGTCAAAACATGCTTCCTCTATAAAGGTATGTTGTTGCAAAATTTGGTAGAGATCGGATGATTAGGTTAATCGTAATTTGATTTAAGCTTTGAACATTTGTGTGGCCGCCATTCCGTTTCCGTCAAGATGGCGGCGATATAAAACATTACACTGAGGTGCCTTTTGTTAGTACTACCTCTGTACCAAATTTCGTTCCATTCGGTTTCACCGTGTTTGAATTAATAGGGGGAATTGATTTTCACACAAAGATGGCCGCCATCCGCAAACTATTAGGCTAGTGACCAAGTCATTTGGTCAGGAAATGCTTCCTCTATAAAGGTATGTTGTTGCAAAATTTGGTCGAGATCGGATGATTAGGTCAATCGTAATTTGATTTAAGCTTTGAACATTTGTGTTGCCGCCATTACGTTTCCGTCAAGATGGCGGCGATATAAAACATGACACTGAGGTGCATTTTGTTAGTACTACCTCTGTACCAAATTTCGTTCCATTCGGTTGCACCGTGTTCGAATTAATAGGGGGAATCGATTTTCACACAAAGATGGCCGCCATCCGCAAACTGTTAAGCTGATGACCTATTAGTTTGGTCAAAGGATGCTCCCCACATAAAGGTATGTTGTTGCAAAATTTGGTAGAGATCGGATGATTAGGTTAGTCGTAATTTGATTTAAGCTTTGAACATTTGTGTGGCCGCCATTACGTTTCCGTCAAGATGGCGGCGATATAAAACATGGCACTGAGGTGCCTTTTGTTAGTACTACCTCTGTACCAAATTTCGTTCCATTCGGTTGCACCGTGTTCGAATTAATAGGGGGAATCGATTTTCACACAAAGATGGCCGCCATCCGCAAACTATTACGTTGATGGCCTATTGGTTTGGTCAAAGGATGCTCCCCCCAAAAAGGTATGTTGTTGCAAAATTCGGTAGAGATCGGATGATTAGGTTAGTCGTAATTTGATTTAAGCTTTGAACATTTGAGTGGCCGCCATTACGTTTCCGTCAAGATGGCGGCGATATAAAACATGACACTGAGGTGTCCTTTGCTAGTGCTACCTTTGTACCAAATTTCGTTCAATTCGCATTCACCGTGTTCGAATTGATAGGGGGGACAGACATTCAGAGTACACACACTCACACACACACAGACACACACACACACACACACAGACTCACACACACACATACACACACACACACACAGACTCACACACACACATACACACACACAGACAGACACACTTTTTTCGCCCTGTGTTGATCTCATAAGTCTACTTTCATTTTTTGCAAAAATCGAAAGTAGGCTAATAGCCTCCACCTCTGCTATTACTCGCTACGTCACTTGACATCCAACTATCGGTAAAATTCTTCTAAATGCTTCTCGAAGCAATGTAGCGCGATATTCAAATATCTGAACTTTCAAAAGCGGCTACAGCCTTTCCCTTGATATCTAGGTGTCTGAATCTTGGAATACCCATTCCTAGAGTTGGGCACATCCACCCCACACCTAGCAAAAAATAAAAATTGAAAAATTTTTATTTTTCCTATCTACACATTAAATCATCTGGTTCTTGAATAATAGATCTTCAAATTCGATGCATTATAAGTTCCCACGATGTTACCAGTTCGTGTATTGGCTACTTCATAGCTTCCATTATTGTTTACTTCCACAATACGATAGGGTCCAGCGTAAAGGCTTGCAAATATCGAGTACACTCGATTTTGCACGTCAGAGGGTGTAGGTCTTTTCACTAAAACACGAGTTCCTACGCGCAAGGGTCTGCGAAAACGCTTTCCTCTCACTCTGCGCTCTCTCTTCTCAGCTTGACTCCTTAACTTGTCTAAAGCTAGAGTTTCCCTCATCTGACGACTTGGTTCAATCTCAGGTGGAATAGAGATGATTCGATCCCATAATCGTGTTGGTTTAATTCCATGATGAAGCAACATAGGAATCTGTCCAGTACTCTCATGAATAGTAGAGTTGATGGATTCGGATGCTAAAGAAAGAACATCCATCCATTTCCAATGCTCATTTGGACAATAGAGGCGGCAAAATTTTGCTATCTCAGCCATCACGCGTTCCGCTGGATTGCTCTCTGGATGTCTAATAGAACAAAACAATTGTCTAATCCCAAGATTATTCATGATGGTTCGAAATTCCAAAGATGTAAATTGAGGTCCACGATCTGATAAAAGGAATTCCGGTTTGCCTGCTTCCGGAATTACGCTGTCTCTAATTCTCTTCGCACAATACTTTGCGTTTGCCTTCTGAATTGGATGTAACATGGTGTATTTGCTGAAAACATCCATAGTCACCAAAATATATCGGTTACCTCTTTTAGACTTTGGGAGAGGACCATATAAATCAGTCGCGAAGATTTCGCAAGGCTTAGAAGGAATAATAGGCCTTGGTAATTCTCTCAATAATCTAGAATTATGTTTACTCCTTTGGCATAAGTCGCATTCTCGAATAGTGTTTCTGACAGTTTGTCGCATTCGCTCCCACGAAAATTTCTCTTGAATCATGTTGACTGTCTTATCTACTCCAGCATGACCTGCGATTCTATGTGCCATCCAAATAATGGGTTTTTGCAATCGTGGAGGTATCACTACTCTCAGCTTCGTATGGTTGGGATCTGCAAACTTGTAGATTAAACCATCTAACATCATAAAATCTCTTGAAATTCTTTCAGTTTCCACAAAATCATCATCATTGGGATCCATGTTTCCCTGTAGAAAACGAAAAATGTTTCTAAGACGTCGGTCTCTCCTCTGGGATAAATGCAATAACCTTAACCTTCTCAAGGTATCTTCATCCTCCTGCGTTAGGTTAACTTGAAAAACCTTAGATGTAGACTCCACTGCTCTACTCAACAAATCAGCTCCAACGTTCAACTTTCCAGGAGTGTGTTCAATAACTAGGTTGAATTGCTGAATAAAAAGTGACCATCTAGTTATTCTATCACTGGCAAAGTTTGTTCTCAAAATGAACTCCAATGCGTGGTGATCAGTCCTCACAATGATTGAATGTCCAATTAACATTTTCTTCCACGACTCCAATGCGAATATTACAGCAAGTGCTTCTAACTCTGTGGTGTAATAATTTCTCTCTGATGGACGACGTTTCCTGCTAATGAACGCCAGGTAATGTCTCTTGTGGTCTTCATCTTCTTGAAGTAGAATAGCTCCAATACCTACGGTGGATGCATCAGATTCTATGATGAAATTCTTGGTAAAGTCAGGATACTCCAATTTCACACTGTTTACCAATAACCTCTTGGCATCTTGAAATGATTGTTCACAATCTTTATCCCATTTCCATTTATTTCCTTTCTTTAACAATCCCTGCAATGGCGCAACTGTCTTTGTGAAGTTCGGACAATGCCCTGCAAAGAATTGGCATGTCCCGAGAAAACTGCGGACATTCTTCACTCTAGTAGGTCTAGGGAAATTTGCAATTGCCTGTATCTTCGTCTCATTGGGACGGTATCCTTCTCCATCCAAAATGTGACCCAAAAATTTTATTTCCTTTCGAAAGAACTGACATTTTCGAATGTTTACTTTGAAGTTCGATTTTCTCAAATCTGCGAATAACATTTGAAGATGTAACAAATGTTCCTCCTTAGTCTCAGATGCAATTAAGATATCATCAATATAACGAATTGCTATCTCTTTTACTTCAGGACTCAAATTTTGTTCCAGTGCTCTGATCAAAACGGATCCAGATGTTTTGACTCCAAATGGTAAACGGCGGAATACATATGTCTGCTGGTCAAACATAAATCCTGTAAACTTCTTAGAATCTTCACTAAGCCTAATATGATGGTAGGACGAAGTGAGATCAATATTAGAGAACCAGACCTTGCCTTGGAATTTCCTTAACAGTTCCCTAATGATTGGTGGTCTGTCATACTCTGGCAGTAATCTTGAATTCAAATTTCGCGCGTCTAAACATAGTCTCAGACTTCCATCTTGCTTAGATACTACTGCTAATGGATTGACATAAGATGTAGTGTACTTTTCAATCACATTGTTGTTTTCCATCTCCTTGATAAGCACTTTTACTCTTTCTCGATGCTTTTCTGCTACTGGATACAATTTAGCATGAAAAGGCGCATCATCATTTACACGAATACGATATTCAAAATCCTTAATTTCACCAGGCTTAATATCAAAAATATCGTGATACTCTTCCAAAATCTTCCCTAGCTCTGGGGACTCCTTCTCAGTGTAGACTTCTCTTCCTTCAGCTTCATGAAAAATCAGAGACCATTGAGCATCTCCCTCGATGTCTTCCTCTTCTTTTCCCTCGAAGTTAATCTCTTCGGTATTCTTGAATTTGATCGTCTCTGTCTTCATATCTATCACTGCTTGATATTTCTGAATGAAATCTGCTCCCAATATCATGTCAAAAGCCATGTCCTTCATTACAACAAATACATGTCGGAAATCATGTCCTCCAATCGTAATACATAAGTATAATTGTGTTTTACACAGAGATATTTTATTGGGTATTATTCCTTGGATCTTAATTCCTGATACTGGAATCTCCTCTAAATTCTCCTTGAGCTTCCACAGAATATAAAGCTTCTCACTCACCAGACAAAGCATAGCCCCAGTATCGATCAAAGTATCGACAGGCATACCGAATACTTCGCATGATATGATTGGCATTTTAATTCTGGTACCCATTTCTTTTCGTTCGTCATTCTGTTGAATTAAATCATCATCCTCTGCTTGCCATTTAATAATTCTGGAAGTGAAAGTATTCAAAATTCTATCTTCTACTGTGAATTCGAAGTTTTTTTTTTCATTACCATTCCCCCGGGATTGTTGTGTTCCCGATGGACCTGGTTCGTTGGGCCTCTGCTCCAAAAATTGCAAGTTATCTTGGTGTCTTGCTTAAAAATTTTTCCTCGTCTCCTTGTTAAACTCTTCATTGGACTGACGAGTATCTACATTCCCTCTGTTATTATAGTTGTTTCTACCATAATATCTTCTTTCCTGGTACCTTCCTTGACTATCTCGTGGTCTTCTCCATCGAGTATTGTATCGATTACCACCATCCGGTCTCGCATATGGTTTGTAACTGTATCTGTTACTGTACTGGTTCCATCCTCTCTTATTGGAATCTTCCCTCGGCGATTTCTCTTCTCGCTCCTCTCGAATCTCTCGAGGTGTCTGAGAATAACTATCAGCCATAACAGCATACACAGCGTTGTTATTCTTTACTCCCTTCTGATGAAAGAATTGAGCGTTTGTATGATCCAGCTTCTGTAATACTTCATCAAATTGTTCCATATTATAGATATCAGCAGCGATCAAAGTCCTCTGGACGTCTGCTGGAAATTGACGTATCAATGCAGTAATCAACTCGTTATCTGGCATCGGCGGATCTAAATGTTGGAGTTTAGACAGCTGTCCAGAAAAGTACGTAGAGTATCGAGTAGGTTGTGACGTCGAGAATCTCTTCGAATATAACTCTGCTCTGACTTGCTGTTGGGTTTCCGGGGACCAAAACTTCTTCAATAGCCCACGAGAAAACTCCTCAAAAGTGGTTAGAGTGGATCTAAATGCTCTGAACCACAGAAGTGCAGGACCTTCCAAGAACTTCCCTATCACTCGGATCTGTCTTTCTTTAGGGATCTTAGAATCTTTCAGGTAATCACCTGCTTCTCTCAAAAATTCCACGGGTGTCACAGAATCTCGCCCTGAAAATTTAGAAGGCTTATCTTCTATATTCTTAAATACAGTTATGGGGTTGGATTGAAATACTGTCCTGACCTCATCCTGTCTATCAGTCTCTCTAGCTGCTCCTAGATTTATCTGTATCTGTTCCTTTCCCCTTACATTTGGCATTTTCAAAAGATGATCAGACTGTTTCTCATCCTTGATTTGAGTTTTCATAGCCTCAAGTTCCTTCTGGTTTTCTTCTGCCATCTTCTTAATTGCTTCAGTTTCTTTACAATTGTCCTTAACATCAATGGATATCTGGTTCATAACAGCCTCATGACTTTTCAATGACCCTGTCATATCTGATATGTCCTTCTGAGTTGCTTGGATATCTTTGGCAATTACTTCAATATGGGATGACAAAGATTCCCTAATCTCCTTGATTCCTTCTTGGTTCTCCAGCTTGAGTGTGTCTTTAATTTCATTGACAACTGTGGTCTTGATTTCAGTTTGCAATTCACTAATCACACCTTCTCTTATTTCTCCCATGACAAGTTCCTTGAATTGTTCCGTTAAACGTTGAACAACTAGAATTCCCATCTCGTTACTCTCCTTCTTCACTCTGACTTCCAGGTTGACCATGTCTTCACCAACTTTCCTAAGACCATGTTCTATCCTATCAGCTAAGCTTTGGGATCGAAGATCGGCATCGCGAAATTTATCGTCCATTAAACTAGCGTTAGTAGCTAATGAAGTTTCGAGCTCATGTGTTTTATCGCATAATTTATTCATTTTACTTTCAAGTGTCATTTTCAAAATTTCAGAATTCTCTTTAAATTTACTTTCCATTGAATTAAATTTACTGTTTAAATTTTCTTTCAAATTACTTTTTAAAGAATCAGAATTTTCTTTAAGTTTATTTTCTAAAGAATCAGAATTTTCTTTAAGTTTATTTTCTAAAGAATCAGAATTTTCTTTAAGTTTTTCATCTAAACTTTCTTTCAAGTTATCTTTTAACCTACTTTCTAAAGAATCAGAATTTTCTTTAAGTTTCTTTTCCAAAGCCTCAGTATTTTCTTTCATAATGGCTGCTACACGCAGTCCAGCCTCTTTTGAACTCTCCTCCAAACTCCTCATCATCCTCATCATTTCTTCCATAATTTTCAATTATTATTCAACACTTAGGGGTATACAACAGTGGCAAACACAAGCTTATAACTAGAACAAGAAATATGAATAGCTAATTGGAACACTATAATAAAATGAGATTTGTCCTAATGTCGACGTGATGGAAAAACAAAATTCTTTACTTTTACGGATTACATTTACCACAATATCACAAGAAAAATATGCAAGTTCTCAAATATCCTCCACCTGGATTCTAATAATGTGTATATCCAGTCATCGAACGTTTACTACTGAATTTACTTGACGCCCTAATGGTTAAGCCATTATCAAAAATAATTAAACCCATTCTAATTATTAACCAAGTTAAATTTTTAATTTTCCCCACTAATTGGGTTTCCTACTAATTCATTCATCCAAACCAGACATCTCTCAACTCCCAAAATATTTCTATAAAAATTATCACAATTTCAAATCGGCATGCGATTGACCATGTCTAAATCGGGACCCACGTTCGAAGCCATTACTCTCTCTATCTTATTTTATGTGCCCGTTTAGACCGGAGTCCGCACGACCACATATGCATTTTACCAATAATCAGTCAGCACGAGAGTCAAAATATCCCGGAGCGCCAGATGGGTTAAAGCAAATCGCAAAAACGACATCAAATTAAAAAAATGCTTTACTGATTTTTGGCTCAATGCAACAATAAGGATAGAAGGAGATTTAATTGGGAGTAACACATCTGGTAAAATTATCTCAGTTTATTTTAAAGTTAAAATCTGACTGCAAAGATGCTCAAAGCAGCATCATCCACGTGTGGCGATCCACACTCTTATTTACACACAATATACAGAAATCTTCCAAACACATTTGACGATCTTTCTGGAAACACAAGTCCGATTAATAGTCCTGTGGACTGTGTTCCAAAATTATTAATATTTAATTCCAGTTCAAAATTAATTGTCTATACTGGAAATAACGTAGATCACTGTTTGACTATTTACATGATATTAACACTCGTAGAATAAATGTTTATAGAATTTTTAAACTTTCTCTTGTTTTCCAGTTTCAAAAATATATCGTCGAAAATATTATCATCATAGAGGCAACACAAATTATTAACACATATTAATAACATCTGAAAAGTATTTGACCTTGAGCATAGCATCGAAGAACTGTGCGAAGCACAACAACAATTAATCGTTCTTCTGACATTAAACATTCGAGAAGTGACTCGATTATGAACTTCAAGTTCCAAACAAAATACATGATTTCTGAAAAATCAACTTGATCAATAAATGGTTGAACCATTCAACTATTCAATTATCCACTTGGGAACAATATTATAAAAATATTTATATTTATGGCCATTTCTAGTAACTTTTACAACTTGCAATTCTTCGACAGAATGCGGAAATAAGAATTGTAGCTTTATAATGAATTCATTTAGTTCATGGCACTTGGATTGAAAATATCCTTCAAATTATTCGTGGTTAAAGAATTATTTTTAATTGGCAGTGACCCATTCTATTATTTGTGTAAGAACACAATATTGTTTTAGATCCCTTATTTGGGGGGTGGATCTAAAAGGGAGAGTTGCTGTACTAATTTAGGAGTTTGTGCCTAAAGAAGGGTAGCTCCCCTTGACAGGGCAAGCTGACCAGTGTAGTGTGTTGTGGTGTGCTAGGAACTAGGGGGCGCTCCTATAAAGACTGTAAATGTGGTTTAAGGGATGTAGCCTTAGCACGCGGGTCGATGTACCAGTCGCCCAGCCGGCTACTTATTATATAATCACCTTGCTAGTGTCAGCGGTTCGGCACGCGCTTCACTTGAGCCCGCGAGCCGCTGTGAGGAATACAAGGACGTCTGAGTTGGCGTTATTACTACGGTGTGTCACGTCTGATTGTGACGGGAGTAAGGAAGGACGTTGGGACGTGAAGAAGAGTGTAGATCAGTAATGCAAGTGTAAGAGACTGACCAAGTGTTTATTGGTCAGCAATGAGTAACTGTTAGTCCCTTTTAAGGGATCTTGTGATGTTATAATGTGAGTACAAACTGTGGGTGTTAGGTTACAAAAGTAGGATTCTGAACACTGACTGACTGACTCAC
Organism: Meconema thalassinum; assembly: GCA_946902985.2. Classification (NCBI taxonomy): domain Eukaryota; kingdom Metazoa; phylum Arthropoda; class Insecta; order Orthoptera; family Tettigoniidae; genus Meconema; species Meconema thalassinum. The sequence continues at coordinate 1,080,755,894 of OX336388.2, read as the reverse complement.
CTCGGTTGACACTGTCGTTAGCCTCCGGCTGTCTCGTCGAAGCACTGGTGATGGAGAGATCCTCGTGACCCACTTAAGGCACCTTTTATACCTTTAGCCTCTGTTCTGTCAGCGCGTTGTGGCATAGTTGAACCAGTTTGTAGTATGTCGCTGTGTGTCATAATTACGCAAGGGTTGAGCTGCTTTATGGAGTAGCCAGCTGCCCTTATAGTATTGATGGATATTGGGTAGGCTTTTAAAGGGTTGCCTTTTATGAGATTTAGACAGATGATGGGGGGGATGATCTCTAAGGGGTGCATACCCCTTGGGTATTGTACAAGCCTCTTCCTCCATTTGGTCGCGTCCTCGCGACCGGGAAGGGCACTTGGGGTTGGGATGTTGTCGTAGTAGTTTTTGAATCCCCCTCGTCTCTTCTGGTGGTGGCGTCGTAAGCGTCGTCGTATGGAACGGGTGTCGTCGTGCAGAAGTGTAGGTGTGCGGTCAGCCCGTGTTCAGAGGGGAGGGTTATGGGGTGTACATAGATATATATGTATATAAATTTTACATTGCATGGTGAAATGTGCATTAACATTGTTGAATAAAGAAAATAATTGCTATTGAGGCACAATCGCCATTGCCGTTGTCGGCATAAAAAAGAAAAAAAACATGGTTATACATGGTTACATAGTTGTGCAGGGAGGAAAAACCCAGGGCCGAACGGATGATTGCGTCGTCCGCCCTATCTTGGGGAAAAAGTGCTCCCTGCAATAAAGAAGATAGGAGAGAATAGAAAAAAAATGGGTGTTCCAGGGTATAATTTAAAGGAAATATTCAAAAGTATTTATTTGTGTGGGAAAAACGGAACACCCTGACAAATGGGGAAGTTAGAAGAGAGAAAAATGAAAGAAAACAATTCACAGACATTGGTTACGTGTTACCTTAGCAAACGAAACAAAACAAAACAAAAATATAGACATCGTGTACACGTGAACTTGATAAACAGACAAAAATATATATAGAGTTTAATGTATCATGTTGCGATGCTGACATTTAGGAATTTCAATTGGAATAATTGCCCGTGGGCGCATGAATATGTATGTAGTTTACTCTTTAAAATTATGAACTACAATGACCTTATGTCTACTTAAGCGCGCTAAACCCTTATAATTCTAGTTTTTGTTTGGATCCTCGCGTGCACGCTACCTGTTTGTACGTACGCTTGCCGTATCACGGCTAATCCTATACGGCCACCTCTTGGCACGGTTGAGTGGTCGTACCGCTTGCAGTGTATTCTTAATACCTAGGCTGTGAAGCATCCTCTGTGGGTGAATGCTTGCACACTTGGCCATGAGGGTCGCCGCCACATGTCGGTTGCGCCCTCATCGCCGTAAGCTGCGTCGCATTTTGACGCTTCAAGTGTTTTTGTTTTATGCAGATCTGCCAGCAAGCTTGATGCCCCACAGGCATCATTCCCGCTGTGCATATTATTGACGTGTAGCTGTAAAAAAAAATGTAGTGAGTGTGTAAGTGAGAATGAATGTTAAATGGAGGTTAGTATGCACAGGTATAATACTACAATAAGGGGGCATTAAATAGCATGTTGCTGCTATCTGGCAGCAAAATCATAATTACACGCGTCATATTCTAGGTGACAATGCCTGCAAAAAAAAATGGAGAGGTTAACAAAACATTGAAATTCCCTATTCCATATGCCGCTTCCTGTGGCAGCGTTGCCACAGTCTGAAGCCCCTTTTTACCTGTGAAAAGAATGGCATGGTTATTATTACTCGATATATGGCCGGGCTTACCCTATATGGTGCCGTGACGTTATTTCCTAATGTGTTGTAGTATTGGGCTTACCCTGGCAACGAATTTGGGCCGCCAGGCGCCGAAATTTTACCTCAATATATGTATTAAAAAAAATTGTCTTAAATGTAAGACCATGCTACATTATAATAACTTATCATGAGTTATCGGACTTACCCTGATGACGGATTTGTGGGTCATCAGGCGCCGAACGGCGTTCTCTTATACTACTTATTCTACTTATGGTATATATAAAAAAAAACTACATCTAAGCCGAGAGGGTTGCCTTAATCTATTGCCGAAAGATGCTGTGCTGAATTGCAACAGTGTTCATTAAATTTGCTTAATCCTAGGTTGCGTGTCAAATGCAACCGTCTATAACTAAATTTGGCCTAGGACGATCGCCTGGGGCAATTAAATCCCCAGATCACCACCCGCACGAGCCCCAGAAACACCGGTTGTCTCTAGGGTCGCTAGATTCCGTCCCCTTAAGTCTAGTGTCGACGTCTATTACTAGGATTAATCTATCCGCGGGCGGCTTACGGTGCCCCTAAGCTAACCGTTTCGCCCGCTGTAACTTTCGTGTTCATAACCGGGTGCTGTTCCTATTCGACGTAGGTGAGCCGCCCACTTGGCTCCTGTGAGGGGCGCGCAATGCCCCATCTCTTAATGCCCTGTGACTGCCCGATGCGTCGTCATTTATGTGGGCATTGGACAGTGTGGTCCAATGGCATAATATCCTCTCCGCCTTAATCGGCCGTCGCAATCTGCTTTCGCAGTGATATTTGCCTCTATGGGCCGCCGTAGTATGCATTTCCGCATTGATATATAAATTTGCCTCTATGGGCCGCCGTAGTATGCATTTTCGCATTGATATACAAATTTGCCTCTATGGGCCGCCGTAGTATGCATTTTCGCATTGATATATAAAGTTGCCTCTATGGGCCGCCGTAGTATGCATTTTCGCATTGATATATAAAGTTGCCTCTATGGGCCGCCGTAGTGTGTTTTGCTCCAACGCACAGGAGTTTTGCTTCCCGCCATGGAAGTCTTACTTACGTAAATTTAACTAACAGTCTAGTCATAATATGGTCGTCTCTAGGGATAGCTCCCGAGGCCGACGCGGAGTGAGCTATTTCTCCCGCCATTCTCAGAAAGTCTCCCTGCAGGTCTTGGCTTCGACGACCGTGGCTCAAAGTGGGTTTAGCATCCCTTCCTCCCAGGGGCGGTTTATGCGCACCTAGGATTCCAGAGCTTGCCCGACCAGGCCGCGAATGCTTTGACCTTACGTGGTTCGTCTATTTGGTCTAGTCGTCAGTAATTTGATGAGCCGACTGGGGTAAGGGTCCACATCGCCTTCCCCAGCTCTGCTCCTAGTGTTGTGCTTTTGACCTTTGGCTAACGCCGGTATCATCAGCCAGGGTGTTTCAGATTCCCTTTTTTTTTTTTTTTTTTTTTTTAATATAGGTGTAACCTGTGTAAAAAGTGTCAAATGTAAAATACTTCCAGTGTGGTGGGCTGGTAAAACCTCTACATACGTAGACTACTTTAGGCTACCTGTGCTATATCAGCTTCTCCAGCGATAATGCTCTTTTTTAACCTTGATGGAGGTGTTAGTAGGGTCTGTGGCGTCAGGTACCCTGTTATTGTGATCTGGGGGTAGTTATCTGTAGAGTGGGTTAAAGCAGGGTAGGAGGAGGTTGCGCACTTCCGAATTCCGCGTTAGTGGCGGCCTGGAACCGGTTTTTGTGCTGGGATGCTCCTACAGTGAGTGGAACGGGGCAGGTAATTCCCGGGGTTGCAAAAAATAAAATAAAAATCCATGCCGGTCTGATATCAATATCCCCTGGTGAATGGATGGGATATACATGCATGCGTCTGGATATGAGGCGTTTGCACTCATGTATGGATAGGTGTAGGTTGAGGCATAATACTAATATATTTCCCTCTCATGCGGGATGATTTAAATTTAAAAAAAAATGGTTAGTATTTATTACTTATGGCCTCATCTCTCATATGGAGATGTGCATTACGCTTAGTTGGTGTTGGCCGATGCACCCCTCTCATTCAGGTGATAGCGGTGGGGCTCAGGGCGTAGCATGCCCTTTCTGTAAACACATGAAGTTTACCAACCCTTATGTATACTTTGTAGTGTAGTGTAGCTGTTTATGGTCGTGTAGATGTGTTTGCGTTGTTTATGTCAGGCTTGAGAAGGTTATGGGAAGGGAGTAGAGTGGGACGCTGTTAGCATGTTCTCTTGTCATCCTCCCTTGGTCCATGTTGGTTTTCTATCCGCGCTTTGGGATAGCGAAGCTTCACGACCTACTCTGGTCCGTTATAGGGCTAAGTCCTAGTCGCCTGGAATGATTTGTTTCGGGACTAGGGTCGCAAAAAGAAGTTGTTAAGGGGAGGTCCCGTTTCCTCAAAGTCCCTATGTTCGCCCCTGATTGGTGAGCGCGTTTGTGTGTGTGTGTGTGACTACGCTCCGCTACACCACGCGGACGCCTGGTCTGCTGTAGGGCTAAATCCTACTGTGTATATTGTGTATGGGTAGGAAGCGCCCGTGGCCTGCCAACGTCTGTACGAACGTGCTACTCTGGGCCTGCGACAAGTTTTGGTCTGTGACGTCTGCTTGTTGATAAATGCTTTCGCAGTGTTGAAAAATGTATAGTGTTATGATTGTTCTGCATTTGTTTATTCATGGTCACTGCCACTACACAATCGCGTTTTGTCATCGACAGTGTTGCAAAGTGGCTAAGTCTGCAAGTCATCAGTTTGTGTGTGTAACTTCAGGCCGGGATTTTATGTAGGTTAACCACTGTTGCGTGTTTTTCTGCACGTATGCCAGTGTGGTCATTGTGTTAAATTCCTGGCGGCCCGATGTGGTAATCCGCCCTGCTACTATTGCCGTTGTGTGGCCATTATTCCGTAAGACCGTTGTCTTACGAAATTTATATGTCTCTGTCTGAAAAGTCCATTTTCCCTGTCAAGTGTATTTCTGGAATTTTATGCCTGTCATTTGGCCGCAGGAATGTAGTATTATCTGTCTTAAGCCGTTATATGGGCCAATTTTGGTGTGATTGGAAGGCCGTCTGCTTGTTTTTCCCTGGCGTGCAATTTTCTCTGGGGTTCGAACCCGTGTTCTATGTAATTCTCTGTGTTATATGTCTGCGTTGTTCATGTTCTGCGGGCATTCTGTCTGTATTTTGTTTGTGTTTCTCGTACCGAAAATACCGTTGTTTAGTTAGTTTTCGGTACGAGGTTTTTGTGTGTGGACATGGGTTCGAAGCCGGTTGTCTGTAAAGATTTGGTGGCCATTTCTGTGCCGCCTACACTATGGCAAATGGGCTGTGTGTTTTTCTATGCGCAACCCCTAGTATACCTTCCTGCGAGGAGTTTGCTTATTTTTGCCCTCTCCTCGTAGTGTAAATTTTGAAGATATAGGGTTCTTAGGTTGGCTATGAATGATTCCGTGCAGTGTGCTTTGGGAACTGTCGTCTGTAAGGCTCGCAGTTTATCACTGAGGTCTGCTTTACTGCTGAGTATGAGGGTGTCGGGTTGCAATGTCTTGCGCGCTCGCTTGTTTATTTGTTCCGATAACGCTGTGTATCCGAACATGTGTTCTTAATCAGCCTGCTTTTCTGTTAGTGCTCTTCGCATTATAAAAAGGCAAGAGGGGAATTTTGTGGTTTAACGTGACCATTTCTGGAGATCGTGTGCCACGGGATTTCCGTTTTACTTGGAATCCAAACCACAGGCCATGGCATTTCACTTCGGAAATCTCATATGCATTGGCCGTCTGCAAAAGAACCTTCCATTGACTACACTTGTGTCCCCGAGTGTTGTGTTATGTATACCTATGTATAAAATATATATATAGTTTATTTGGCCATTTTTCTTTCTTGGGCTAAATGTGTAAAACAAAAAAAAATTATTTATGCCCCGCTCTGCATTAAGAGAGCACATTGAAAGAAAATAATAGTAGGTGGCGTTAGTCTCTAAAAATTATGTCGTGAGCACTATGTTTTTGAAAAAAAATGGTGATTGGGACCTGAGTGTAGTATTTACCATTGTGGTAACGTGAGTACTACCGTAATCTGGTTACGTCTCAGGGGAATCTACCGACACTGTCTAGTACACCTTAGGAAGGCCATTGCCAGACGTAACTGATACCCTTGTATCCACGTCACGAGCAAAGCCAGTGCACTGTGGGAGTCAAACCTGCCTATCAAAGTAATTGTAACTCACCAAAATGACAGTGTCTCATCCCGGTGTGCAATTGGGCTTTTTAGTTGGTTAAAGCACACCTCCCAAAATTTTTTTTTTTTGAAACTAGTTTGAGATTCTTAATTCTTGCCATGCTTACGGTTTTCGCCCGCAACAAGAGAATCTGTCAAACTGTGGAACCATAACGTAGAACGTCTAGTCATTTCTACTTAGAAAGACTCACTTAAGCTTTATGCTGTGATTTTATGCCTAAGTTGTGTTCAAAATATCTCTTTCCGGCCTTAAGCCTGATGGGCTTTCACTTGGCTTAGTGATGGCCTAATAGAAAGATGCCATGGTTCCCCAAAAAAAAACACAGAAGGATTTAAAATTACTCACTTCTAATTTGGCCATGTTGCCCTGTATATACATAAAATACGAGAAAGAAAAAAAAATGCGCAGTTTATGTTTACTATGTAATTGTCGGTCTATTTTCTGATATCTCCCGCGTGAAAGAACTTGTGTGGCCATTTATGATGGGGGAAGTGATGTTATTTTATTTCTTTGGCCTTGGTGGAAGTCGTTATCGTCTTTCGAGCTTCAGTGCTCAGAAAGGTGAAGGGTTTTGCCCTGTTACGATATTATAGGCCTCTGAAATCCATTGAGGTGTTTCTTTGCTGTTTTCCGGCGGAATTTCTAGCAAAGTAAGCCTTGCCCTACTTCCACCGTAGCGCGTGTTTCTAGGTCTAAGTGTACCTGTATTTAAGGGCGTTATTGCGCTTGGCGCTATCTTAGCAGATTTTGCGGGAGTGTATGTATGTTTGACTGCGAGGTTTTGTGGGGTGGGTAATAATACCTTTCCTAATCCCCGTGTATTGTATGGTAATGCCTGTTTAATCTGTATGTGCGTGTACCGTGCATCCTGAGGGACTAATGCCGGTGTTCGCCTTTGTTCTGGCAAATTTGCCCTTTGAACTGGCGGTAAAGGTCGCTTAATGGCTTGTGTCCGGCCTAGCAATGTGGTGGCGTGTAGTCTGACCGTTTTTCGGCCTGTGGCCACGGCCGACTCCTGCCAATGTGTTAGCCTATCTGTGTACGTGTATGTAGGCTTTATGTACTGTAGGGCGGGCTCTATGTCGTCACCCCATGACGTGGTTATGTCCCTTTGTCGTATTATGTGTGATTGAAGGTCCTGGCTTCAACTCCCTCTCGTTCATCCGGTCCGAGGGGATTGTTCTAGGCTCTTCCCCTCGGCTTGGCAAAATTGCCTTCCGATCCGGAGCTGGAGGACGTGTGTCTGTGTAGGATGTATTCTTTAGTATGTTGGAGCCTAACCTGACCGTCTTCTTGACTGTGGCCACGGCGAACTCCTTCCATTCTGTCCACTAATTCGTCTATTTTGTCATTAGTGTCGTCTTTCCGGGTTTTGAAGTGCAGATCCACGGCTTTTTCCGTAGCCTTTTCCGTGATCTTTCTCCCCTCCTCTATGGTCTTTATGTTATTCAACATATGTTGGACCGTGAGGTTGTTCATGATGCATAGCTTTTCTACTATGGCTGGTCTGAGGCCCTGCATCAACAGCTTGACTTTCTGTTTATTTGTCATTGCTGCATTGTACTTTTCGCACATTATCAATTTAACATTGATGTATGCCTGGGCGCTCTCTTTGGGTCCCTGTGACCTCTGTCTAATCTGGTCATAGAGATCGTCATCGTCTGGTATAAGCTGGAACTCATCCTTCAACATTACCGCGGTTTCCTCCCATGTGGCAGCCTCTAGTGCGTCCTCATGGAGCTCATACCACGTCATGGCCGCCTTTGTGAGGTAGGCAGGAAGGAGCCGTTTTCTAACTTCCTCGCTCCAACCATTGATCCGGGCCGTTCTATTGAAGGCCTTGAGGTATTCCTCGGGATCCTGGCCTTCCCCCGTGAACTTTGTGGGGTGGATCATGGGGTACTCAGTGTGTCTATTCATGTCGTTCTCGGCTGTGTCCCGTTGACTGTGTGTCGAGGTGTTTGGGCTGTTTGGAGGGGAATTAGCCTCGCTTCCCGTGTAGGACACCTGTGTTACGTTACCAGGTGGCTCGTCACCTGATATGCTTGTGCTGACGGCCGGTGTGTTGTCGTACTGTGTGGATTCGACTATGTGTACGGTTCTGTCTAAATCCTGTTTTACTGTCTCCAAAATAGTGTGGATGTCCAGAACCGCTTCTGTCGTGTGACTATTGGCTTTAATAGTGTCTGTTTCTAATAGCTCTGAAATGCGCTCGAGCAGGTCACTGGCTTTCTGCTCTGTGATCTGCAATTGCTGCAACAATAGGGGATGGAGTGTTGGCAGGCAATCTACCTCACTATCGCTGGATACCGGCGACTCGTGTGTGTATTCACTGGCCTGGGACCGTGTAAAATGTATAACCTGTGCTGCAGCGGCAGGGTGTTGAGCACGGATCTGTGCTGTGTGGGATTCAAGGTCCCTGAGAAGTTGTACTGCAGTCTGGTCAGTTATTAAGTCACTGTTCTTAATCTTTAGCTTCGGCAGGAGTGGAGTTGTACTAGCCGACAAATGGTGTGCAAAGTCTCTTAATGTAGTTCTAAATGTGGACATTTAATAATTAAAAAAAAATGTGTGACGCAATATGAGGTTAAAAATAAAAAAAATTCTCTATTTGCTTGGCTTTTTTGCGGTACGGAAGGGGTCGCTTTTCCTACGAGGGCTCGTTGATTGAGTCCCGTTCTACTGTGCGTAGGATGGCGCCTCCACCAGTGTTTTAGATCCCTTATTTGGGGGGTGGATCTAAAAGGGAGAGTTGCTGTACTAATTTAGGAGTTTGTGCCTAAAGAAGGGTAGCTCCCCTTGACAGGGCAAGCTGACCAGTGTAGTGTGTTGTGGTGTGCTAGGAACTAGGGGGCGCTCCTATAAAGACTGTAAATGTGGTTTAAGGGATGTAGCCTTAGCACGCGGGTCGATGTACCAGTCGCCCAGCCGGCTACTTATTATATAATCACCTTGCTAGTGTCAGCGGTTCGGCACGCGCTTCACTTGAGCCCGCGAGCCGCTGTGAGGAATACAAGGACGTCTGAGTTGGCGTTATTACTACGGTGTGTCACGTCTGATTGTGACGGGAGTAAGGAAGGACGTTGGGACGTGAAGAAGAGTGTAGATCAGTAATGCAAGTGTAAGAGACTGACCAAGTGTTTATTGGTCAGCAATGAGTAACTGTTAGTCCCTTTTAAGGGATCTTGTGATGTTATAATGTGAGTACAAACTGTGGGTGTTAGGTTACAAAAGTAGGATTCTGAACACTGACTGACTGACTCACCTCGGTTGACACTGTCGTTAGCCTCCGGCTGTCTCGTCGAAGCACTGGTGATGGAGAGATCCTCGTGACCCACTTAAGGCACCTTTTATACCTTTAGCCTCTGTTCTGTCAGCGCGTTGTGGCATAGTTGAACCAGTTTGTAGTATGTCGCTGTGTGTCATAATTACGCAAGGGTTGAGCTGCTTTATGGAGTAGCCAGCTGCCCTTATAGTATTGATGGATATTGGGTAGGCTTTTAAAGGGTTGCCTTTTATGAGATTTAGACAGATGATGGGGGGGATGATCTCTAAGGGGTGCATACCCCTTGGGTATTGTACAATATTACAACAACAACAACGGCAAAGGTCTTCCTCTGAAGAAGAATAAACTACTATCATGACAAATCCGGGTTCTAGCAAAATCAAAGTCTAAATGGAATTCGTAAACAAGGTTGAAATAAGAACTGATGGTTTCAAAGAAATAACCTCCGGGTTATTCATACGACGAAATGTGTGGCTCCAATACTCCTACTATAAACCTGGGCCATCGAACCTGCTATTTGATTGATGCTCGAAAAAACCTTCATTCCTGCGACTTAACATGCGCACCTGGGAATGGCATTTCAACTACTCCACACACATAAATTATCTTCCCAAAATTTATACAATAAATCAAGCCTCTGCTTGTTATCAACACTGGAAGATTAATAAACTGACAAGTTTATTTTATTTTACCCTTCAGTTCAACCCGTGAATTTACCATACTTATGAAAAGCTTTATTTCACTTTCGAGTGTATTTACGTCATGATTTTATATAAATACAAAAATATCCTATTTGATACAATTATCAATTGCTTCCCGTTTCATGCCTCTCCGTGTTATATGAAAAATATACTTTGCTCAATGCAAATAACTGTTCAACCAGAACTGAAATGTTGGTTGAATGCGGGCTTGCGCTAACCACTCTCCTTCGGAAAATCTCCTGTTCCAAACTAGAAATGATTAAACTACTTCATAGGCTCTTTCTCAATACATATGATTATTAGGAAATATAATATCCAAGAATTATTTAGAAAAATTATAAAAATTATTATTATTATTATTATTAGTGGATTATTATTATTATTTGTATTATTTCAAATATGTTTAATTATCATCTCATTATGTGAGAATCCACATGTTCGAATCTTCGAATATGGAAAAAAAATATCCATTCCTCAACAAAAATAAATTTAACTTTTACAGTTACATCGGGGTTTTCCGTGGTTTCCTTAAAATATGAAAAATTCAAATAAATCTTCGAAATGCTCGGTCATCGATCCTAAACTATTCTGAGTGCTGAAAATACTCAGAATAACTCTAACAAGTCTTGCGTAAATCATTGCAAGCTTTAAATACGACGAAAAAAATGTGTTGGTCATCTGCAGAAAAATAGTTTGTTCCAATTAGCTAGGCATAATATAATTCAAATGTGGCTTACATTTCTTGATGGTCTTGAAGCGTAGTAAATCTGGTCTGTACCAGATTTATCCATAGACATGCCCTATCGGACAAGCACGTATAATCCTTGTATCGGCCGCCATTGTAGACCCACAAATCGTCTAGTCAGACATAGTGGTAGTATCTTTTGACGTTTGAATAAACTGTGGCTCCATTTTAATATGGGCTTCTATCAAAGCCATAACAGTTTGTTTAAATAGGGTCAGATCTAAGTGATCTCTTCTTAAATATGTCAGTTGTAACATAACTCACTGTAATCTCATCAGTACAAGAAAAACATTGACAGTCTAAGCAATTAACGGCTGTTCTGAAGATCGTTCCCTGGGCATGGTTTATATATCACCATCTGCCATGCGCTAGACAACTTGCAGTTTCCCTTGCGTAGACTAATGAACGCCACCGTTATAGACTAGTCTTCAGTGTACTGACAGATCGAAGTGGTTAACTAGTTACAAATAATGAAAAACTGACTTGAAATGGATTTAAACATCCAAGTATTAAGTTACTACTGGACTGTGACAAAATACTATTTTCTAGACAAAGTCTAGCATATGTCCTTTTGGAAATATAAATATTTCCACCAATGACTGTAGAAAAACAATCACCTCAGTGATTCTCCTCACCAGAAACTTACTAAGTTTCAACTCGAAGCGCAGCACTTTTCGTGACTATCACGACTTGAAAAGAACTTCTGCGTAGATACGGCAACCATGTGCCTTGGCTCAGCGTAGACGCAACTTGCTTGCCAAGTGCTTGTGTTAGAATGAGCTAACCATGCCTGCTCCAGCTGGCTTTTATTCAAAACGGTCAGGGTCACGCGTCATCACCTGATATCTAGAAATCCTCATATCTCTTGAATCCCTGGTCCGATTTACTTGATACTAATTGCGTTCTCTTTCATTTGGCCGTGCCAGTAATCTGATCCCAGTCTCAAGTCTCTACTCCATAGTTAACTATTTAATCAATAAATAGCCTCCACCTCTGCTATTACTCGCTACGTCACTTGACATCCAACTATCGGTAAAATTCTTCTAAATGCTTCTCGAAGCAATGTAGCGCGATATTCAAATATCTGAACTTTCAAAAGCGGCTACAGCCTTTCCCTTGATATCTAGGTGTCTGAATCTTGGAATACCCATTCCTAGAGTTGGGCACAGTATATACATACACACATACACAAACACACACACACACACACACACACACACACACACACGGCGTTTACAAGTAACGGATCGTAACGAATGAACATTCAAAAGAAAGAGAATTAACCACAGCGTTTACGAATTGCTCTCTGATTTCATAAATATCAACAATTTGTTTAAAAAGTTCGTTTCAACAGATAAACAAAATGATAGTCTGTGCCAGAACCGTATCGCGTCAAACCCGCATACCAATAGAGCTGGGTGGGTGGTTTCTACTAGAATTCGTAATTTATTGGCAACCACTCCTACTGCACTCTTCCGACTACCATTATACAGCTCGTTTGCACCGTGCGCCGTCGCGTGAAAAGTGAATGCGCGCGGTGGTTTTGCCCTGATCGAACAATATGCTATTTAGTACGGTGCAATTAGTCCTAAAAACGGCCGAACCTCAACATCCAAAGTAAAAGTTTCCCTCCAAGACCAAATTGTTCTATACAGTCCACATGTTGTTCGGTAAAAAGTCTCACCATTTTGAGCGTCGGGTTGGGGGGGGGGGCAGAAGTTGGTAAATTAGTAGTTTTGAAGTTGGTAAATTAGTAGTTTTATCAGTTTTTCTTAAATATTTCGAAAAATATGCGGTTTAGCTCAAAATGTGTCATTTAAAAAAATAATCAACATTAAATTGCGAACAAACAAGGTTCCATGCATAATCTTCCTAAAGTGAACGGTTCCAGAGTTACGGAGGGTGCGAAAGAAGAAATTTTTCGTATTTTGTTAGATTTTTCGGAAAAATGAAATTATAACTACTATGTAAACAGAAATAACTATTTTTTTAAATTAAAAAGTAATATTGTACAATCGTATTGTAGTCCAAAAAAGGCTGAGGTACCACAAAGGGGTAGAAGCGTAAAACTACTGGGAACAAAAACCGGTTTAGTACAAGCGCGGCCGCCAGTACAAAGCCGTGCGTAAGGGGCCGGTCGACCACCTCCACCCAGCACCGGCCGCCGGCCCCTCCCACGCACATACTATCTCATCTACTCTCTTTCCCTCATTCGTATTGGGAGACCCGTTGAATGCGTTTGTTATTTCTAGTGAAGTTCTGCTGTCACTTTTTTATTGTTCGTCTTTAGAATACTGTGCCAACTATGTGGTTATACTGTGACAGATCTTGGATCTGCACAGACACTCCTCATCATTAATCATTATATTAATTTAATCATCTCATTTTGATATCAAGCAATCACAGTATTACTTATTGTCGTCCGCGCCATTACCTCATATATGATGTTAATTATAAGTAAAAGGGATATGTATATTTTTAGATGATGTGAATTAGTCGGAAAGTGCCAAGTTAGGGATTACAGAAAAGCAGCCAGGCTATTGACTGATGGGCTTGGGCTCATTACGAAGCAGGTATCGCTACTGTGTATGAGATGAAGGTTATTGATATAATTTTATTCCTTTGTATGGGATTCCCTCGGATTGTCTATGCGGCAGAAGGATTACCTGAAGGTTGGATCCGCTGTAATTTGACTGCTCTCGACATAAATGAAGGCATAAAGTAGCGACACGGACTACTGTCGAAGTAATGCGATATAAAGATTGGAAATCAAGAGTGATCTAAATGGTGGTGACACGCTGTATGCAAACTTTTTGGTTCAATAAAAATTACGCCGTAAGGGAAAGTGCAAGCCAACATAGCTCTTCGTACGAAACTTCTAGTCTTCAACGACCCCAAAGCTGACCCGAGTGCAGTGGCTGACGGTGGAAAGCATTTCCTTCTTGCGATGTTTAGAGCCAAGAATACTGAAGATCAAGATTGTTTTCGCTACCGGTGTTACTTGCAGGCTATTGCAAAGCAGCCTATACAATCATTGTTCAAGTTGGCTGCACTTCCCCCCACTTCGGCAGCTTCCAGGCAGCATTCATTTAGAACCTACCACCAGGTGCAGCAGTGGCTTAATGAGAGGAAGAATCCGCTCAAGTGGGGGTGGAAGATGATAGGCGAACACCCGAGACCAATAAATTACTACAGCACGTCCAGCAGCTCCCCAGGAATTACTTTCCCTCATAACGTGCGCTTGCAAAGACGAATGCGTCAGTAATTGCGATTGCGGAAGGAGTGGTCTAAACTGTTCGAGCATATGCGGTAATTGCTCAGGCCTAGGATGTGATAACAGGGACACGAACATCATAGACGAAGATCTAGAACAGGAAAATGCTTTGTTTGAAGAGGACTGAATACTGACTACTTTACATTCATTTAAGGTCGCATTTGACATTCTACATTTTTATTAGTTTTAATAGTTCAGAGTGGGTTTCTCCGTACCACAGGTTTATATGGCTTAGGCCTTTGGAAACCTCGTTTCCCTTAAAAAGTAGCGCCCCTTGAGAAGGTGGTGAGGTTGACGTTCCTTCAAGGGCTTATCACTAACATACCGCCGGCCATTATGGGGTTTGAAGCCATTTTTCAGTGTTGCCTTGGTAAACAAAAGTTTGGGAATGTACCCAAAATAGTTCAATTACATGAGATGGTAGGTATTTATTAATATCATTTAATTTCTTCCAGGATTTGGGTATTACCCAACTCTTTAGGGTACATTCGCGTTGACCGACTGAAAAGCACCAACTTTTGTTTTGTATACCACCGGTCAATAAAATCGGTATTTGCTTTTATAAAACACAATCCTGTATAAACAAATTTAGTTTCCTTAGTGATTATGTCATATTCTTTAAAAAAAAAAGTAGAAAAAGTCCACTTTTACACCCTCCGTAACTCTCGAACCGTTCACTTTGGCAAGATTATGCATAGGACCTTTTTTGTTCTCAATTTAATGTGAGTTATTTTTGTATATGACACATTTTGCGCTAAACCGCATATTTTTCGAAATATTTAAGAAAAATTGATAAAATCTACTAATTTAACAACTTCTGCCCCCCCCCCTCCCCCCCCCCCTACCCCTCCCCCAAACCCGACGCTCAAAATGGTGAGACTTTTTACCGGACAACGTGTGGACTGTATAGAACAATTTGGAGCTGAAGGGAAACTTTTACTTTGGATGTTGAGGTTTGGGTCTAATTGCATCGTACTACTGTATATTACTCATTATAAAATCTTCCACATGGCTTGGACTTGTCTGGTGGTTAGACAAGATGGTCCATAAGGAGAAGTTTTTCAGTTGGTCAACACGAGTGTGCGGAATGATTTCCTTGTTCCTGAAATAAATACATGAATTATTTATAGACTACAATTAATAGATTACACTTCTCACATTTGTGTGAGAAGTATTTCATGTAATTTATTTCAGGCACTAGGAAATCTCCCCGCCCAATCTAATTGAGTACATTCGTGTTGGCCGACTGAAAAGCATCTTAGGCAACACTTAAAGCGGCTTCTAATATTTCAATATACATGATGTCACCAACAGGGTTCTTTAAATATGTTAACAATACTATATATTGTGCCGTGAACTTCCCACCAATAAAACAAACCGGACGTAATAAGCATCCTTGGTGCTGGCTCAGAGGAACCATCTGACCTCACCTCTGGAGGGTCTGGTGGTAACATACCTTCAATGGTTTAGTGCAGCCGTCTTCACCTGCCTTCTTTGTGACGTAGGAGTAGCTTTTCGCGTTCAGTGCTTTCCTTGTGAGGAGCACGGTTGCCAGCCAGTCTGTTCGAGTATACACAGTTACACGCCACCTCATTAAAGTTAATATTATTTCTAACAAAAATGTCAACACAAGGGGCATCTGACTCCTATCATTTTCTTCTCTGTGAGGGAAGAACTATTCGTGTTTGTCGAGTATGGAGGAATGGCGAAATGTTTAGTGTGTTTTAAGATACTTCAACATGTGAAAAAATTCAATCTTCAGCGTCATTATTGATTATTGATTATTATTATTATTATTATTATTATTATTATTATTATTATTATTATTCTGTATGTGTGTTTGGAAGGTGAATTTTCAACAAATATTGACTTGTATATTATTTGTCATGAAACCAATGGGCATTGCACATATGTACTGCCTGTGTTTACTAGCATAACAGCATTCATTCTTCAATTAAAGCAAATTTTCATTTAAGTAATAAATATATATTACTAGCAGGTACCCGCGGCTTCGCCCGCGATCAAGACAATGGGGACGATGCATTATTGCTGATAATTGGTCTATTCTATTACAGCAATCGCGGCTATAGGTGTGTCCATTCTAATTCTGAATATTCTGATACATACAGTATATTGATATGATCAGCAAAGTGGGAATTTAATCGAGTTGTGAACGTCTGCAGGGTTCGATGTTACATTATGTTAACACATTTTAAAATTACGTTTATGGTTTTGCCATCTTCTGCTGAGACATAACGATTTTGTTGTCCGGATGCTCGCGAGCACGCCACATACAGTTGGCCATGGGGAAAAATGGTTTTGTCTAAATGTACACGTGCTACTGTTAAGTGTGTGTCATTGCACTTTGTTAAAGAAATTGCGAATATTGTTTGAAGAGGAAACTGAACTCTTGCACACTGGAATGGCAAATCTATCGGAATATGGGGAATTAAAAGTATTCTTATTTAAGCTATTCTGGATGTAATTTGGCCATACCAATTGATGATTTGAACGTAAACATATCCCTATTAATAGACCTATAGTTAAATATCGCTCACCTTGGCCGCTGATGTACATTATGCAGTCTCTTCCAGTGTTACATCCCAGGGATTGAAATTCTCCAACGACACTTTTGCCCCACATGCCTCTCTAAGTAATTAAAATTCCTGATTGTTGTTGTTGTTTGAGTCTTCAGTTTTTAACTGGTTTGATGCATCCCTCCATGTATCCCTCTCCTGAGCTAATCGTTTCATTTCTACATAGCTACCACACCCTACATCCGAGGCAATCAGTTTAACCCTGGTTTACCCCTACAGTTCTAGTCCGCGACCCTCCCATCCATAACTACTGTCGACCAAACTATTAAGTGTACTCGAGTTTGAAGTTTGTTTGTGAAGTCACCGATAGACCTATATAAAATCCAATAACATCATCATTTTCGTCGTTCTATTTTACGTTAGTTCATGTAGGTTTGGAATTTTTAATTTATATTTTAATATTTTTTATCACAGTTGGAACACAAGAAGTGCCCGTTTTTTAAGCGTTTTTCAACCATGGGTCACATTTAAGAATTATTATCTCACAAACCCGTCATCAGATCGAATCCAAATTTTAACACAATATACACTGGAACGTTGTATAACAGGTTTATTAATTTTAAAATTTTGTGTGTCCAAGAAACAAAGTTGTTATTATTTTTGTAGGGTAACTTTTCCTCGGCTCGGGATGGTTTGAAAATGTAGTTCTTGGTCGCGTTGTAATCCTTATACATCAAAACGGTATGCTGTATGATTGTGAAATACGTAAATTAATTCACTTATTGTATATCGGTTTGTATTTGTACGGAGAATTAAGACATGGTTCACCAGTTAGCCGCTCCGGTGAAAGCAGTACATCATTGCCAAGATGGGCTACATCACGCGTCATGGCGCGTCTCGCTCGGAAGTGATGGGCTCCATATCAGCAACGCTGTATAGCATTTCCCGGAGCGGCTAGCTGGTGAACCATGTCTTAATTCTCCGTACAAATACAATCCGATATAAAATAAATGAATTAATTTACCTATTTCACAGACATACAGCATAACTTTTTGATGTATAAGGATTACAACGCAACCAAGAACTACATTTTCCAACGACCCTGAGCCGAGAAAGAGTTACCTTACAAAAATGATAACAACATTCGTTCTTGAACACACAAAATTTTGAAATTAATAAACCAGTTATACAACATTCCAATGTATATTGTGTTAAAATTTGGATTCGATCTGATGACGGGTTTGTGAGATAATAATTCTTAAATGTGACGCATGGTTGAAACACGCTTAAAAAGGGGCACTTTTTGTGTTTCAACTGCGATAAAAAATAATAAAATATAAATTAAAAATTCCAAACCTACATGAACTAATGTAAAATCGAACGACGAAAATGATGATGTCATTGGATTTTATGAAGGTCTATTGGTTACTTCACAAACAACCTTCAAACTTGAGTGCACATAATATTTTGGTCGACAGTAAGCTTGCTATTCCTGGGTGTCATAATATGTGTCCTACCTTCCTATCTCTTCTCTTCATTAGCAGTCGCCAGAAACATCTCTCCTCTCCCACTCGTCTTAATACCTCTTCATTTGTTACCCTATCTACCCATCTGATCATCATTCTCCTGTATCACCACATTTCAAAAGCTTCAATTCTCCTCTTTTCTGCTGCACCATTAGTCCATTAGTACAACTCAGCAACTTTTCTAGGTTTAAGCCGTGCCTTGTGCGGGGATTCAATGGCCGTGAAAGACAAAATAACAAATTTATTGAAATAAGTTTGCCCAATTCCTCAGTAAGAGTAATTAAGAAACAATAAAAATTAACGTGACAGCCGGTAGAATACGACACATTCGACTGTGAATATACGTTGCAGATCATGGTTAAAAACGAAAAAGAGCAGATCAAAATTGGCAAACAAAAATATTCAGTTAAGAAATAACAAATTTATTAAGAAAATGAAAGCATACCGTGCAAAATAGAAAGTATCTTAACATTGTAAATTCGAGTAAACTTTTGAAAGCTCGCTTACAACAACCAGCTGAAAGAATATAAAAGTAGACCCAAAATCACGATCGTATCCGAGCCCCAAAAGCCACCTCTATATATAAAATATATCTCATTTTACGCGTATCAATGCGAGGAGCAACGTTCGTGGTTAGAAGTGGGAACCAAACCCAGCGTTTTAAGGCCCTAAAACGAACGGTTTTCGAGATATTGCCAGAAAACTATCCCCGGTCTGCGAAATTTCAGCGGTTGCCATAGTAACGTTGATCTGTTTCTTAGAGGGAACACAGTTATTTGGGAATATCTCCGAAACCGTTCATTTTAGGAACTTAAAAAGTGTGTTTCGGGGTCCCTACAGGACCTCCAAGTATTGTTTCTCGTATCTGGCGGCTTAAAATGAGCTAAATCCGAACATTTTACCGACTGTCCTTGCTCAGTGCCAAAGGGCCGAAAAAAGTCACTTACAAATTGAATTAAAAAAAAAAATTCTTATTGGGCCTCTACATACTCGGATCAACCAACATGCAAAATTTCAGCTTTCTAGGTCTAGTGGTTTGAGCCCTGCGTCGATGAGTCAATTTTGGATTGTCAATGCCAAAGGGCCGAAAAATGTCACTTACAAATTGAATTTTCAAAAACCGTTTCTTAGTGAGCCTCTACATACTCGGATCAACCAACATGCAAAATTTCAGCTTTCTAGGTCTAGTGGTATGAGCCCTGCGGTGATGAGTCAATTTTGGATTATATATAAGAGATGAGACTTTCCAAGTCGATTTGATCGTAGAAATATGGATTATAGCTCTTTTTGCGCGTATCAATGTGAGGAGCAATGTTCGTGGTAGAAGTGGGAAACGAACCCAGCGTTTTAAGGCCCTAAAACGAACGGTTTTCGTGATATTGCCAGAAAACTATCCCCGGTCTGCGAAATTTCAGCGGTTGCCAGAGTAACGTTGATCTGTTTCTCAGAGGGAACACAGTTATTTGGGAATATCTCCGAAACCGTTCATTTTAGGAACTTAAAAAGTGTGTTTCGGGGTCCCTATAGGACCTCCGAGTATTGTTTCTTGTATCTGGCGGCTTAAAATGAGCTAAATCCGAGCATTTTACCGACTGTCCTTGCTCAGTGCCAAAGGGCCGAAAAAAGTCACTTACAAATTGAATTTTCAAAAACCGTTTCTTATTGGGCCTCTACATACTCGGATCAACCAACATGCATAATTTCAGCTTTCTAGGTCTAGTGGTTTGAGCCCTGCGTCGATGAGTCAATCTTGGATTGTCAATGCCAAAGGGCCGAAAAAAGTCACTTACAAATTGAATTTTCAAAAACCGTTTCTTAGTGAGCCTCTACATACTCGGATCAACCAACATGCAACATTTCAGCTTTCTAGGTCTAGTGGTATGAGCCCTGCGGTGATGAGTCAATTTTGGATTATATATAAGAGATGAGACTTTCCAAGTCGTTTGATCGTAGAAATATGGATTATAGCTCTTTTTGCGCGTATCAATGTGAGGAGCAATGTTCGTGGTAGAAGTGGGGAACGAACCCAGCGTTTTAAGGCCCAAAAACGAACGGTTTTCGTGATATTGCCAGAAAACTATCCCCGGTCTGCGAAATTTCAGCGGTTGCCATAGTAATGTTGATCTGTTTCTCAGAGGGAACACAGTTATTTGAGAATATCTCCGAAACCGTTCATTTTAGGAACTTAAAAAGTGTGTTTCGGGGTCCCTACAGGACCTCCGAGTATTGTTTCTCGTATCTGGCGGCTTTAAATGAGCTAAATCCGAACATTTTACCGACTGTCCTTGCTCAGTGTCAAAAGGCCGAAAAAAGTCACTTACAAATTGAATTTTCAAAAAACGTTTCTTATTGGGCCTCTACATACTCGGATCAACCAACATGCAAAATTTCAGCTTTCTAGGTCTAGTGGTTTGAGCCCTGCGTCGATGAGTCAATTTTGGATTGTCAATGCCAAAGGGCCGAAAAAAGTCACTTACAAATTGAATTTTCAAAAACCGTTTCTTAGTGAGCCTCTACGTACTCGGATCAACCAACATGCAAGATTTCAGCTTTCTAGGTCTAGTGGTTTGAGCCCTGCGGTGATGAGTCAATTTTGGATTATATATAAGAGATGAGACTTTCCAAGTCGATTTGATCGTAGAAATATGGATTATAGCTCTTTTTGCGCGTATCAATGTGAGGAGCAATGTTCGTGGTAGAAGTGGGAACCGAACCCAGCGTTTTAAGGCCCTAAAACGAACGGTTTTCGAGATATTGCCAGAAAACTATCCCCGGTCTGCGAAATTTCAGCGGTTGCCATAGTAACGTTGATCTGTTTCTCAGAGGGAACACAGTTATTTGGGAATATCTCCGAAACCGTTCATTTTAGGAACTTAAAAAGTGTGTTTCGGGGTCCCTACAGGACCTCCGAGTATTGTTTCTCGTATCTGGCGGCTTAAAATGAGCTAAATCCGAACATTTTACCGACTGTCATTGCTCAGTGCCAAAGGGCCGAAAAAAGTCACTTACAAATTGAATTTTCAAAAACCGTTTCTTATTGGGCCTCTACATACTCGGATCAACCAACATGCAAAATTTCAGCTTTCTAGGTCTAGTGGTTTGAGCCCTGCGTCGATGAGTCAATTTTGGATTGTCAATGCCAAAGGGCCGAAAAAAGTCACTTACAAATGGAATTTTCAAAAACCATTTCTTAGTGAGCCTCTACATACTCGGATCAACCAACATGCAAAATTTCAGCTTTCTAGGTCTAGTGGTTTGAGCCCTGCGGTGATGAGTCAATTTTGGATTATATATAAGAGATTTATTTATTACTTACATATTTAACGCCCACATTGGAGCACTTAAATCAATGTATTTTAGTAAATTTCTTCTTTTTCTCCTCCCAGAACTTTCTCATCCTCTCCGACCTGGAAGCCCTTTGTGTGTCCGATACAGTATATTGTTTCCGTTATTAGTTTGAGACTTATGCTTTTGTTCTTCGAAATCCACTTCTCTGTCTTTGATTTGTTGCCGAGTTATACCCAATTCTTCCAAATCATCCTGAACTTCTTTGAACCAATTATTATTGAGTTTATTTTTCAAAAAGTAATCAAATAGTTGTTTCAATATCCTGGTTTCTGGCAGTCTTGATATGTGACAGAAAAAGGAAATTCTTATTTTACGTATTGTAGTTATTATTGATTCACATTCACGATAGACGATGTTGTTAGGCAACAATCTCCACTGTCCATCAACTTGTTTTTTTTTTTGGTTAAGAATTGTTCTAATAATTCTTCTGCCAGTTTTCTGTAATTTGTCTGTTGTAGATTTTACATTCAATTTAAATCAAGTTTCACTAGCATAAGTTGCTTCTGGTTTAACTATGGAATTATAGTGTTTCAGCTTAGCGTTTATCGAAAGAGATTTCTTTTTATAGGTTGGCCAGGTAAGTCTTTGTGCTTGTTTAAATTTAGTTGTTCTGTATTCTTATTAATAAGTAATAAATATTTAAACCCTATAGGTTAACAGAGAAGAATATACCTTTTATAATGTGCAAGTATTACTATAAAGAATACTACGCACGTCTAGTTGAGTGAAGTTCCCCACTACTAGACGTGTTTGACCTCCCTTCCACCGCCCCTACATTCCTCTTTTCACGTTCCGTTGGAGAAACGGAGCACGGATTCTCCGGCCGGTGACGTCCAGAGCAATGTGCTTGCAGGAGACTAGTTTTGAGGTTCGTATCGAAACTCCTGTCTCAAACTTCCTGAATTCAATCCCTCTGTCAAAAGATAACATCATTCTGGTCAGACAAAGAACACTCAGCAGCCTGATCTCTTCGAATTTGTCAAACCTTAATGAGTTCAGGTTCAGAACTTTAAACTCGATGCTCTTTTCCACAACAGTCCCTGCCTACTAACACACAGTTTGAAGGATGTGGAGATGAAGCTGACAGACCTAGAAGCAGGGCCGAATTTCTAAATAGGTTAAGTAGGCTGCAGCCTAGAGCACCAAATTTTCAGGGGCGGCAGTTTGGCAATTTATTCAAAAGTTAAAATGAAGTTTTTCAGACGTTAATAATATTTTCCGTATGAATTCAAGAATACATGTTACTTAAAAATATGTTTCAGCAGTTTTCCCTGCCTTAGAAGAGTTAAGAACTCTCTGCGAACTAGTATTTCTGAAATACATTACTCACTTTCATTACTTTGTATTGAGGCAAATACAACAAAAACACTTTCATATGAGGACATTAATAGCGAGTTTGCTATTAATAAATCTCGTAAGAAAGCTATGTAAATTTGAACATCAAGCTGGAGTGGGGTGGGGTGAGTTGTTTTACAGAAGTTTGTATATTTTTCAACATATAAACCAGTAATTAACTACATTTTATGTAGTTGCATAAAAATATGTGAAAAATAGTGAACACTGATATCGAAGAACAAATTAATTGATTAAGTTCGAAATCCATTTCATTTTTAACGAATCTTAAAAGAAGTAAAAAAATAACAAGTCGATAACTAATTTCATAATATAATTTATTATGTAAACCATTAAAATTGTAGTTTTATCAAAACTAAATGAACTTTATGTTAAAAAAAAGATGAAAACGCCAATGAACTCTATTCTTTTGTTGTATAAAACGAATGTATCAAGCAAATATGAACTATTGAGGGGGCGGCAAATGGACTTAAGCCTATAGGCAGCATACTCTTAAATCCGGCCCTGCCTAGAAGGCGATGCTGTGATGTATGGCTAAACATCTATGCCCAAAGAACGAGATAGATGTGGTTTCAGAATGTACATTTCACAGAGCCAAGCGGAGCCTAGGGTGTGAGCCGAGCCACATCAGGCGAGAAAGTGCAGCATGCAGACAGCTACGAGGTGGATAAGTATCCATTCTCAGACTCCAGTCACGTGCATTGGAGCATACTCTCTGCTGTCCCAAATTAGATCTAGGACGACCTACAGGGGCGTATATAAGGGAGTGGAGGGGGGCGGGGGCTCGCCCCCCCCCCACCAAATTTTTGTCACATATATTATTTGTTTATGCATTAAGACATTAAATACTAATATACTCGTACTTATCATGTACTATTCTTACTAAGCGAGGTATGGCAACGCTGCAAAGCAAGGCGACGGTAGAGCGATGTAAACAGTGTGACAATCAGTGTGCTCTGATCTTATGTGTAACAACATAACCTCTTTTAACTCTCCAGTGCCTTCGCTCTTATGAACGTACCAAGAGCAGCAACAAGTGCCCTTGAAGCGCGTGACAACATTTTTGCCCTAACTTTTATACCCTTATCAAACTTTTGGCAAATTTGCCTCCCTCTGTAGCTACCGGTACTGTCGAACGGAGTATGAGTTGGTTGAAAACATACTTAAGAAATTCTACTTCTGAAAACAGACTCAACGGTCTAGTATTGTTATCTATTCACCGATACATACATCTCACTGACGATGAAGTTATACACCGATTCGGTAATGCTTCAAGAAACCTTCACTTTATAATAGTGTAAGTAGTAAATAAAAACAGTAACATTAATTCTTTTCATGTAAACACTATCAAGTGAGCAAGATGATTGAATTAATAAAAAGTAACATAAAATAGTCAGTTGGGTTTGACGTTAACCAAACATAAAACTTCACAACAAATTGGTTGAAAAAGTGATGTCAGATAGCCTTCAAATTCATCATTTTGCGCCAAATTATACAAACGTTCCCCGGGGAGAACCCCGGACCCCCTATTTTTGGGGCCTATACCATGCCCCGTAACCCTCGGTTGGGCACCCCCCGAAATACAACTCTATATACGCCCCTGGATGGCCAACACCCCAAGAAGTCTTCAATCGTCAGCTGTACCATGGCAGCGTCAACAGTGACGCCAGGGAACATTAGTAGCTGCATCAATAAAGTCAGGAGTGTTTTCGAAATACTATTCCCAAAATGGAGGAACTGAAGAGGAAACCCAAAGAGAAAAGCGTGAGTCTGTCTTGCTACAGGGAAGGAAGTCTTTGTGTCTGATCCATAAGCAACAAACTAAGAAATATTTTCACAAACATCCCAGCGGTTTGCCAGTCAAATACGTTTTCCAGTGTTATGCTCTGGAAAAGGACTTATCGGAAGTTTAAAGCGTTGGAAATAAAAAGGATATAATGGCGATGAATGTGGTGGCCGATTGACTACATGCCGAAGGAGGCACTAGATTCGAGTCTACACAAGAATAAGAGAGGAGATAGCCTAACCCAATATGACTTGGCAGCGGGCAATTGAAGAAGAGTGGTGTTGCTTTATTGAATTCCTATGTCCCCCACAAGGAGTTAAGGGAAATAACGCAACTACCGCACCCGGGATCAAACTCGGAGCTCCCTTTTTCTTCTGCAGGCCCATTTGCAAAAAATGGGGCTTCTGCTGACTGTGGATCGCCTCCCCTCTTCCAGATCACTTTATCAATTCCTTGTTCACTTACAGCCTCGATGGTCATAACTCACCTCCTTGCTGCAGGCTCATGGGAAACACCTGGCCTTAGCTCTGGAGGGTCTGGTGGTAATACCTGCTTGGTGCTGGCTCTGAGCACTACACCCTGCAGGTCGGAACAACGTGTACACAGCATGACCTCTGACATGGGAATTACCAATCCTCTAGATCAGTGGTTCCCCCCAACCTTTGTAAGCTGACGCCCCCCTTTTTAGATACAGGAGTTCATTGCGCCCCCTCCCCCCCCCCCCTAGCCCCTCTCTCCCCCTTCCCCACCACTCATCACTTCTATAACCTCTTCGATTGACGAGGAGGATATAGACCTAACCTATTAACACTACAGTTCATAATGTAATAGGCCTATCTATTACATACTAACTTCATTTTAGCACAATACAAATAACACACTTTTACAACAAATCCTTAAATTAGTCAACAAATGTCAGTGAGAGGGTTGACACTGTTTTCTCTTGGTAGGATTCGGTATGTTTGGTTTGATATTTGACAGAGCACAGCGGAGATCACTTGCAACATCAAGACGACAGCGCTGCTTTGTTTCTATGACACTCAGCGTTGAAAATCCTGACTCGCATAAATATGTCTTTGAAAATGTAAGTTCAAACTGTTCAAAGCTTCAAATAAATCACAAAGATATGCCAACGAGACGATAAAATTGGCATAATTTTGCTCCTTACAACACAGCAAATTCTTTATTTCACCTCCAACCTCGCGGCTCCGCAGAGGTTTGTGCCGACAGTTGGCAATTACCAGTGCTTTTGAATGATTGACTTGGTGCAACAATCACTTGGAGAGATTCGAAAAATGTTTATTTTACAAAATTGTAATATTCGAGTTAAAAAACTTAATTCGGAAATCAGTTCACGCCCCCCTTGATAAAGCCCCACGCCGCGTCCCCCAGGTTGGTAACCCCTGCTCTAGATATAGTCTGGTGGTAACATACCTGCTTGGTGCTGGCTCTGAGCACTACACCCTGCAGGTCAGAACGACGTGTCCACAGCATGGCCTCTGACATGGGAATGACCAGTCCTCTGGGTACAGTGGCTATCCAGGGAGCAGTGGGGTGACGGGAGGGAGCCAGGTTGTAGATCTCGAACAGCTGATGGTCAGCCTGCAGAGCAAACACCTGGCAGTCTAGTGGTAGATACAACCTTCTGGTGAGCACCTCAGCCTCAGAGATAACAGTGACGGGTATGATGACACAACTCCAGGACGAGCCCGACTCAAAGATCTGTAACAACATCACACTTCATGATAGATGCATGTATCTTGAGATTAGTTGTACGCAATTGACGATCCATTGCAAAGTATGCTTATTGCTATTTCTCTAGTCTAATTAAATCGGACGGGACTTTCTGTGAATTTTATATGGTACGGACTTCTCTTTTAATTGGATGCCAACACTGGCGTATAGTTAGCTTTGAAGCCATTTTTCAGTGTTGCCTGGTTGACAACTGATATTGTAACTTTTCAGTCGGTCAACGCAATAATACAATCCCAATTAGTGAAAAATAAGAAAAAAAAAAGAACAAAGAAAAGAACACACAAAATAACTAAAAAATGACATGTTATTAAAAAGTATTTGCTACAGATTACCAGCCTCTTGTTGACCTCCGGGAAGACCGTCAAGAATACTGGCCTCTACAACACGAGCAGCAATAATTTCGGAGATATTGAGTTCCGGAGAAATATATCGCGCAGCCGTCGTGCTGGATTGGTGCAACGTATTAAAATTTGAAAGGCACTGTCTAGGTTTGACGGGATGGTACTAAGTTCGTACCGGGTCTCATTGCAATCGCTCCAGCCGTTTAGATTTTATTAGGAGGTACACACATACACAAACACTCGGACAAAATATGATCTCATAAGCTGGTATTTTATACGATGAAAATAGGCTAGATAGAAATAGAATTCATGTAGTAAATCACGGGTATGGAGCCAAAATCTAAATTAAATATCGCAAAAACGTAACTTTCTGTACTGCTTGCCAAAGTTATATAATACTCTTCTATAAAATTTAAAAGAATTTAAACAAATCAAGCAAACCTGAATGTTCTTATTAAAATTTTTCTTAGAGAGAAAAAAAAACAAAAAAAACTGAGGCACTACGTTACCGTTATTCGACCGGAGGCGTTATATGCATCAGAATGCCTGGCGATGAATAAGAAAGGCCTGGCAGAACAACTCGAAACCAAAGAGAGGAAGATTCTGAGCAAGATCTTGGGCCCGGTCAAGGAACGAGGAGAGTATAGAAGACGACACAACGATGAACTTGATCTACATGTGGAGAAAATAACGGACGCCATTCGCAAAACGAGACTCTCCTTTTATGGCCATTTAACACGAATGAACTCCGGAAGATTGTCCAATCGAATCTGTGCCTACAGTAGTACTTTGTGGGAAAGAAAACCAAAGTGATCTGGTTTACAGAGGTGGAAAAAGACCTACAAGAACTGAGGATATCACATGAGGACATATTGGAACGTGACTCTTTGAAGAAGAAACTTGGGGAAATACAGAGTTTTCAGCCAAAACCTATATTGAAAACCTGCAAGAAGTGGATCGAAGAACGACAGGAATCCCACAGAAGAAGAATGCGCGAATACTGGGCCAATGTGAAAAAACGAGGGAAAAGGCAGTTGAAATAACGTGGTCCATAGAAGACCGAAACGATTATAAAAAATAACAAGAAGTTCCGTGACGAACTAAAGAGCCTACTTTTCTTAAAATTTAAGATTCATGCCAATGATTAATCTAAATGGATCTATCTAGAATAATGACGAAATTAAGTTGGTAATATAGAAATTTCTAATTAGTTCGAAATACTGTATATCTGGCATAATGTAGCCTAACAGAGAACTACAGTTGGCAGCCCTGGTGAATGAGTATATTCTTAGTTCCATCTCTTAAGGTACAGAATACAACATTTGGTTGAAGTCCAATGGATAGCATGGACGTTCCATGCAGTTAAACATTGGATTTAACAGCGCGCGTAAAATCATGTTGGCATCAATGTCATACATGTATTGGTCAGAAATAATCTGAAAAAATATGATCTATTGTTGTGTCAATTTAGAATGAAATCCATTAGTTAGTAGAGAAGTTACATGCATTTTAAAATTGGACCTATCAGCAGGCTTAGAATCATGTTGGCAGCACTGGCGTAGGCCTATATTAGTTACTCCAAATTACTCAACATCTAACTTAAAAATAAAATCAAAGTAAAATAAAATCACTCGACAGTCAACTCCAAAGGACTAAATTCTCCCTAGAAGCATTATCCAGTAACGTCTCAAGGGAGTAAAAAATTTTTAAAATCAAATCAAATATAGCAAACCTAACTAACATCTTAGCCAATCACAAATGAAGTGAAAGGAGCCCATTAGGGCACCAGACTTCAACCATTTTCTATCGCACTTAGCGATAATTGGACTGAAAGAGAGTACTACTACTAATCTAGAATGCCAGGTACTATACGTGCGCAAAGTTTAGAGCTATCGGCTTGCATACTTTCTGATATATTGATATTAGGGTAACAAAAATAGAGACAGTATTTATTAACAGTTGGCAGCCCTGGTTGCTCCTAAATATACACATAGTCATATCTGTTATGGTACACATAACACACACGAAATTTGGTTGAAATCCAAATGATAGTATAGAAGTTACGTGTATTTAAAGTTGGACCTCTCAGCAGGCTTAGGATTATGTTGGTAGCACTGACGGATATAAGTTACTCCAAATCAATATAGAATGTCAGGTACTATGCGTGTGCATAGTTTAAAGCTGTCTGCTTGCATACTTTCTGATATATTGGTATTTGGATAAAAACAATAGGGAGTGCATTTATTAACAGTTGGCAGCCTCGGTGGCTCTCAAGAATATGCTCATTCATATCTGTGTATGTATACATAGTATATACGAAATTTGGTTGAATTCCAGTTGATAGTGTAGAAGTTATACGCATTTAAAAATTGGACCTATCAGCAAGCGTATAATCATTTTGGCAACACTGCCATGTATGGCCTCCTGGAAATTAAACTGCAATATTATTATCTATACGTGTGCCAATTTTGAAATAGCTCCCAAACATACCTTCCAAGATATCCAACATGGAGATAAATTTCACTTGCGATTTTTCAGCAGTTGGTAGCACTGACACATTTTCAAATATGGCCGTGAGATATACAGGTATAGATCATTACTCCTACCAAATTTTGTTTCGATTGCTCCAGCCGTTTAGGAGTTGATAGGGACACACACACACACACACCCACAGCCAGACAGACAGACAGACAGACAGACAGACAGACAGACAGAAGGACAGACAGACATACAGACAGACACACATTTGCCCGATCACATAAGTCTACTTTTCCCTCATTTTTAGCCTACTTTTCACATTTTGCAAAAATGAGGAAAAAGTAGACTTATGAGTCGGGCAAATGTGTGTCTGTCTGTCTGTCCTTCTGTCTGTCTGTCTGGCTGTGTGTGTGTGTCTCCCCCCTAACAACTCCTAAACGGCTGCAGCAATCGAAACAAAATTTGGTAGGAGTAAAGACCTATACCTGGATATCTCACGGCCATGTTTGAAAATGATATCAGTGCTACCAACTGCTGAAAAATCGCAATTGAAATTTGAGCTCCGTGTTGGATATCTTGGAAGAAATGAATGGGAGCTATTTCAAAATTGGCTATTTCAAAATTGGCACACGTATAGATAATAATATTGCAGTTTAATTTCCAGGAGGCCATACATGGCAGTGTTGCCAAAATGATTATAAGCCTTCTGATAGGTCCAAATTTTAAATGCATATAACTTCTACAATATCAGTTGGATTTCAACCAAATTTCGTATGTGCTATGTGTACATAAAAAGACATGACTGAGCGTATTCTTAAGAGCCACCAGGGCTGCCAACTGTTAATAAATGCTCCCAATTTGTTTTAATCCAAATATCCATATATCAGAAAGTATGCAAGCCGACAGTTTTAAACTATGCACACGTTTAGTACCTGACATTCTATATTAATTTGGAGTAACTTATATACGTCAGTTCTACCAACATGATTCTAAGCCTGCTGAGACCTCCAAATTTAAATACATGTAACTTCTATACTAACTAATGGATTTCATTCAAAATTGGCACAACAATAGATCATATTATTTCAGATTATATCTGACCAATTCATGCATGGCATTGTTGCCAACATGATTTTACGCGCGCTGTTAGATCCAATGTTTAACTGCATGTAACGTCCATGCTATCCATTGGACTTCAACCAAATTTTGTATTCTGTACCCTAAGAAATGGATCTAAGAATATATTCAGTCACCAGGGCTGCCAACTGTAGTGCTTTATTAGCTACATTATGCCAGGTATACAGTATTTCGAACTAATTAGAAATTTCGATATTACCAACTTAATTTCGTCATTATTGTAGATAGATCCATATAGATTAATCATTGGCATGAATCTTAAATTTTAAGAAAAGTAGGCTCTTTAGTTCGTCACGGAACGTCTTGTTGCAAAATGTGAAAAGTAGGCTAAAAATATTGTAATTGGCTTTACGACCCTTTTAATCGGTGGGTTGCACGAGCTGTGTGGGTTGCCTACTTTTACTCCTGTGAATCTAATGCCATATATGCGCCGTACTCAGAAACAGCCTGTCCTCCATTTTGTTGAAAAGGCCAGTTGTAAACAATAGGGAGGTACTTGCATTTTGGGTGATAAAACGTAGAAAGAAGTCCTTTTCATCGTTGAATTCGAGATGGTATGCTGTGCAATTGTTGCTCGTCACACGAGGACCGTCAAGGATAGAGCTGATCACAAGGAGGGTGTACGTTTCTTCAGCATACCGTCAGTGATAAAGAACCAATGCGACTCACGCCGAGTACTGTGGCTTTCTCGCATAAATCGGTAAGATCTGAGAGATCGTGGTCATCAGCCCCATGTATTAGGGTGTATGTTGAATTTGTCTGATAAAATGTCTCTCTGTGGTAACTGCAGTAATGTGCAGTTAGATTCCCTCCTCAGCATTCCTGGAAGTGGTTTTCCGTGGTTTCCCCACTTCTACTCGAGGAAAATACTGGGATGATTCCTAACTTAAGGCCACGCCCACCTCCTTCCAGATCCTATTCCCAATTTACAATTACAGTCACTAATACAGCCACCACAATAACACAGGTTATCACACAAATTCCACACGCATTCACCCAAATGACCATGATGTCACAGCCCTTAAAAGCAATGACTACAACAGCAAAGAAGCGAGAAAGCGCTACGCTCCAGCTTTTAAACTTGCCTCCGAGGGATGTTGACCAACCCAGCTCAAGGTCAAACATATTGACCTAGGTATGACTCGTGTGGTATTTTTGAGGCAGTAGTAGGGCGGAACGCGAGGTGACCTGTTTTGGTATTGCAGGGCGGTCGACGGGAACACGAGTTCTTTTTACTTATCGGGATGCTATGAGTGAAAATATTGTTCTATAGTGTGTGTTAACTGGCCTGAAGACCAATCGACCGCACGAGGGCCATAATAAAATTGGTAACAGTTCAGAAGTGGTGAACATTCTATAAAACTACTTAAATTAGCCGAAATGCCTTTTTTAATGGATAATAATATTGTAGAAATGCTGTGGTAATAGATGTTTTCTCCTCTGTTGTCTATAACCCACCCACCATCTCCTTTTTAGATCTCGACTTATACTGTATAGTAAAATTCCAGTTGTGTCCGCCATAATACACGTGAATTATGGGACAAATACAATATTGCCAACCCCGCGCATACGGTGCTACTCATCAATAATCTTTATCCGAATCAATGATTTTTGCCGCGTTAGCTAGTACACTGACTTAGGAAATGTCATGGGATAATCACCTAATAGCATGTGGGGCCTCTGGCAGCTCAACATATCGCAGAACATCAAAGTCCCTTCCAGAACAGCCAGGAGGCCCATTCCATACCAGGAACATGCACCCCAGACCATAACAGTGACACCACTTCCCTGGACCACACCTTCGAGGCAGGCGGGATCCATCGATTCATGTGGTCTGCGCCACATATGGTGCCTCCCATCGGCATGGTGCAATTGAAATCATGATTCGTCCGACCATATCACGTTACGTCATTGTTCCAGTGTCCATCCCTGGTGATTGGCGACAAATGCGCGTCGTTGTGTCGATGACATTGGGTTAACAGTGGCACCCGAGTGCGGCGCTGGCCTCCATACCCCATGGAACCCATGTTCCTACGGATAGTCCATTGAGAGACGCATCTAGCACGGCCTGTGTTGAATTGAGCCGTGATTTGTTGCACAGTTGCCCTTCTGTCACTATTGGCAATCCTTCTCAGATGTCGTCAGTCACGGTCATCGAGGGTAGCTGGACGGCCAGTGACCCCCCACATTCAACCATTCACCATACACTATGAACATGGTTGACTGCGTGAAGCCGAATTCCCATTCCTCTGCCGAAATCGCACTTCACATCCGTCGGGCACCGACCACCATACCTCGTTCGTACGGTGTCAGCTCAATATATAAGGTGCTTTCAAAAAGTAACGAGCCGGAGGCTGTAATGCTCAAACCGGTGACGACATCGGCCTATCGTGGCGTGTATAACGAGGCGTGGTTCCGACCAGAGCGTGGAAGCTCACAGTCCGTCGCTAGAGGGCACGCTTGCACGTCACGTGACGATACAAAGCGAGCAGCAGAATGCATCAATCGTCCAACGCTGCCAGTCGCATTGCGAACAGTGACATGGAGGCGTCAAACGAAGAGCAAAGAGGTGTTGTTCGGTTTCCGACAGCGAAAGGAGTAGGGGGAACGGACATTCATCGCCGAATGTCTCAAGTGTACGGCGAATACTGCATGCCCCTTGCAAGGGTCAAGGCGTGGCACAAGCGCTTCAGGGAAGGACGGGTGTCGTTAGCCGATGATGCCCGGTCTGGGGCCCCCTCCTGCATTCCCGATGACAACATCCAGCTGGTTGATGCACTCATTACCCAGGACCGCCGGTTGACAGTGAACGCCATAGCCGCCGTGGTCGGATTGATCGTCGGAAGTGTGCACACCATCATGAAGGAACGACTGCACATGCGCAAAGTGTGTGCCCAATGGGTGCCCCACAGTCTTCAACCACACCAGGAAGCATGTCGAATGGCCTACTGTCTTGGTCTTGGTTGGACGATTGATGCATGATGCTGCTCACTTTGTATCGTCACGTGACGTGCACGCGTGCCCTCTAGCGACGGGCTGTGACCTTCCACGCTCTGGTCGGAACCACACCTCGTTATACACGCCACGATTAGCCGACGTCGTCATCGGTTTACACATTAAAGCCTCCGGCTCGTTACTATTTGAACGCACCTTATATAATCTCAAGCAGTGAACAAAAATCCAACCTTTTGGTCGGATGTTTGAGGGGTGGAGTTTGGTTTGACAAATACTTCTCCACAAAATGCATTTTTATCACTAAACTTGATGCTTCTACCAGTGGCGGCTGGTAAAAATTATCTTGGTGGTGCCAGCAAATTCAAAATTTGCAATCAAATCGATCAAACCTTTCAAGTAAGTCATAGACAATGCATATTTTATGCTATAGGCCTAAGTTTCAGAATCACAGTATTTAACTGTGTAATTGTACATGACCCGAAATACAACTTGGACACAATTTCAGCTGCCACCGTGAAATAAACAGGTAAAATAAAATGAACAAGATGCCCTACCGTTAAGACTAACTTACATATGGATATAACCTAAACTTGGGAAGGATATCAGCTACACCCGACATAATTTAACAGAAAAATAATTTAACGAAGCTCCTATTAAACACTTGCAATGCTACCAGAAAAGTTAACAAACCCGAGACTTTGTATCTGCGTTCTGGTAGGCGTAACTGTGTCGCCAACTTAAACCAACGAAACAAAGCAAAACTTATTGCAAAAAGTCCGGATTGTTACATTATAAATAGAGAAATAAGTATTCCTGCCACCAATATGAGTGTGAAAAGTCACTAAATGTCTAACAAGAAAGAACTAAAAGCGTATTGTATATATTTAATATTCGCCAGATATAGTGACAAAGCATTAAATTGGGAACCCTGGAGCTGCGTCCTCTGCATTGTGCTGCCATATGATGGTTGAAATATAAATAAATCACTTCAAGCGATTCTAGCTTGCGCTTGCATGATGCACTCGGGTGAATGCACCACGCTGCTGTTAGCTCTACTTGGGGTAATCTGTGGTCCAACAAAACACAATACAACACATGCAAAGCCAAGCCAAACTAGCCTTTAATGGTGTCAAGTCTTATTATCGGAGGTGGAGCCCGTGTGGCCTGGCTCACTCATTCAGGAATGCGCTGCCAGTTCATGCGCTCGTTCGAATGAATGCCCAATAAGATATGCTTGCCATTTGCTTAAGTTTAAATGTAATATAAACTGTTATTGAGAGGGCACATTGGTGGGGCCATGGCACACCGGCACTACCTCACGGGTTGCCCCTGGCTCCTACGCTTCTCATCGCACGTATTTACTCCGGCTTTTACAACAATATGGCGGACGCTTTGTTTCTCGGGAGAGGCAATAGATGGCGCTCGCATCGGCCCGCTCCACCCCCGACTCGTGCAACCCACCTATTACTGCGGCTGTTAGAGACAGCGGGGTGCCGAAATGTTGCCCCGAATGGGATCTTTAAGGTGCCAGTAAATATACTGACACAGCTCCCTCGCATTCGTGCACTCTCCAATGACAACTGGCTGCATCAGGATTCGATCCTGCAACCTTGGACACCGCAGACGAGAACGTTACCGCTGCTCCACGCCACCAGTCGAAAAACATATTTTAGCGTGGTAGTTTATACTATATATTGTAACCACTGAGCTCTATACATTGTAACCGATTGTCACTGCAAGGGTTCATTATACACACGGACATATTATATTTTATATTCTTATTCATTTTTCTTCAGTAAATATAGCCTACGTGATATTCCACCAAGATTTTCAATTATACGTATACTAGCAACCCGACCCGGCGTCGCCCGGGAACAGTTATGAATGCATACGTGACAAGCGCCTTTTTTTTTCCAATGTCAATGCACAACGACCAATATTCGTGTTGCGTCTCGGCATGATGGGTTAAAATCACTGACTGGACTATTAATTATATTATCATGGAGATGCATGTGTAACAAATTCTTGTCAGACGTAATGTAAGAATGGCGAGGTACATGAGCCACAAATCCCCCTTCCGTCCAATCTAAACTTGACTGTGGATTTTGCGGAACGAAAAGTTCACAGGCGAAATGAAGAAAACCCGAGTTGCACTTCCAGGGAAACTACAAACACAACCACCCTTCTCAGAAGTCTTAACTCAACACGACTCAACGGTTTGCTGCTGGCTGTATCTGGGGCAATAGGTTCGCCCGCTGGCTAGGCTGTAACAGGGCTGATAGACTCGCCCTTAGCTAGCTCGTAAACTGTCGCCTCAGTAGTTGAATGGACATGGTTGGAAGAAATTAAAACGTTAAAACACTTATAGTGGGCGATGTATTGAAGATAGACATATGCTCTCGCGGACTTTTTTGTAGAACTTTTCATGCTGAATAATTCTTACACTCATAGTATTTACAGGGCGTGTCAAGTATCAAGTGAAGGAACTCCGGTAGTTGACCGTTTCTGCCGCTAGGTGGTACTAGCGTAACTAGGCCTCCGCTTGCCTGTCTGGCTCGCCTCTACTTAGTATAAAACTAAGTCCCCGATTCTTGGATGTCACGGGTAATCTCGAGAACCACTGGATGGATTTTGGTGCGGCTTTCACCATTCTGTAAAGGTAATCTCGAGGAAGATATATGTAGAAAATAATTTATTTATGATCAAAGGGAGCCAAGCAGTAACGATTTCAGATTTCAGTGAAAAGGTCGAAAATAGGACCTGGCGTCCGTGCATTTTTAGCCTACTTTCGATTTTTGCAAAAAATGAAAGTAGACTTATGAGATCAACACAGGGCGAAAAAAAGTGTGTCTGTCTGTGTGTGTGTATGTGTGTGTGTGTGTGAGTCTGTGTGTGTGTGTGTGTCTGTGTGTCTGTGTGTGTGTGTGTGAGTGTGTGTACTCTGAATGTCTGTCCCCCCCTATCAATTCGAACACGGTGAATGCGAATTGAACGAAATTTGGTACAAAGGTAGCACTAGCAAAGGACACCTCAGTGTCATGTTTTATATCGCCGCCATCTTTACTAAAACTGAATGGCGGCCACTCAAACGTTCAAAACGTAAAATCAAATAACGACTAACCAAATCATCCGATCTCTACCAAATTTGGTAACAACATACCTTCGTATAGGATGCGTCTTGTGACCAAACTACAAGGTCGTCCGCCATACCATTTCAGGATGGCGGCCGTGCGAATTATGCAAACTTTATAATCCATATCATGGGACCCACCAGTTCCGATTATTGAGCCGAGAATCGTTTTAACTGTTCTAAAGGAAGAGGCACGTTCGAAATTAAAAGTTTATTTTGTAATACTATAGTGCAGACGTGATTTTAAAAAGCTGAGCTGATTTAGTAATAACACAAGATGGCAGCGGATATCTTGTGCCTGACTTATATTTCACTAATTTGAGTATTGCATGCAATATAGCGTACTGATATAAAATAAATAAATTTTGTATGAAATGCTTTATATATAAATAATATACTCCAGTGATGAAATCGTTTAGTATAAATCACTATTTGCTAACAAGTTCTATGTAAGTCATTTTATATAGAACGATATTCGTTGACACAATTAGCTCAGTGGTAGAGCGTTAGCCTATCGCTCAAATGCCTATGGTTCAAACCCGATCAGAGCTAGTTTTTTTGCTTGAAATTTTATATGTTTATTGTTTTGTAATGACTCAGATGTTTTAAAATTAAGCGTTATATTGTGCATATTATGGTGTAAAATATATATTTAATTAAAACATAATTCGCCAGCAGATTTACTCGAGACATCTAGCTGCCAAAAAGGTAACTGCACGCCGACCAGATTTTATTGAAAAGTTTCTTCTTCTGGCCGCTAGAATGCACTCGCTCTGTTAGGATTATATTGTTAGATATTTCACCACTAGATATCACGACTAGTCTACGTGGGGCTCCATTGATTACTATACCATTTGCATTCTATGCGCATCGAATTTGAAGAATGACAAGATGATACTACGATACATTTTTACTTTCTATTTTAAAGGGTTTGTAACAGCCTATTGTGCGTTATTTGAAAATGTTAATTGAAGTAAAGAACAAAACGATTTCACATAGTATCTGAACTCTACCGTTGGTGCTAGTTCAGGATATTAATTAATACTTCTATTTCAGCCAAATAGCAATCGAAAATATCCACATAGTTGGTATACACACGTCTCTGTAGGGTCATGGAAAGATTTGTTAATTCAATTAGGGTTGTGAAAGTCATACGCAGCCAGACGTGTAAAGACATGCCTCAACTCAAAGTTGGATGTTGCCCGCGTCAGGCCGATTATGTAATAATAATAATAATAATAATAATAATAATAATAATAATAATAATAATAATAATGCTATTGGTTTTACGTCCCTTTTAACTACTGTTGCTTTTAGAGACGCCGGGGTGCCAGAATTTTGTCCCGAAGGGGATCTTTAACGTGCCAGTAAATCTACTAACACGGCTCCCTCGCATTTGTGCACCCTCAAATGCCAGCTGACTGCGCCAGGATACGAACCTAAAACATACGGTCCAGCAAGCGAGAACGTTACCGCTGAGCCACGCCGCCAGTCCGGTCGATTATGTCTCCAGATCCATAACATTCTTTAGATACTTCTTATCTTTCTTTCTTCAATGATGGTAGCAGTTTTTATCTAGGTTGTGGCGTTTGGTAGAGGTAAATCGTTTCTAAGGTCTTCAACAAAGAATAGTTCTATTATACTCTTTGATAATAACAACGAGTTATAACTATACTCATACATTTAGGAGAAAGTAGGCTATATGTTCTTTACTGAACATCTTGTTTAAACTTACGCTGGGCAAACCGTTAAAAATATCAATATATTATGAGTGTAAGAATTGTTCAGCATGAAAAATTCTCCAAAAAAGTCCGCGAGAGCATATCTCTATCTTCGATACTTTGCCCAATATAAGTGTTTTTAGTTTGGACGGAACGGGGATTTATGTCTCATGCACCTCGCCATTCTTAAATTACGTCTGACAGGAATTCCTTGCCCATTCATAACTGTTCCCGGGCGAAGCCGGGGCGGGTTGCTAGTTGTTTATTAAAAGAAGTATTGCACTAAATACTAAGCAAGTTGTGAATAACAAAAACAAATCGTCAAGGGAATACGAACATATTAAAATAATATACAGAACACACTAAAATACATTTCTAAGAAGAGCAGAGCTTACCTCTAAACAGAAGAGACCTTCATTATTTTTCTCGCTGATTTTGAAGACGATCTGGATCTCAGTTCCCTGAACATTTCTTTCGCCCGGAAAATAAATCGGCATTTAATGTAATGAAACACTATTCTAGGGAAATATAGTAACAGGTGATCCTCTGAGCAGCACACATTTCGAAACACAGGAAGTTCACAGATCATATCCACACAATCTGAAAATATATCGCCCCACAACGCGCCTTCTTGCTCCAACTCTTCCTCCACTACTGCATCCACGCGTTTCATCACGTGAAAGAAAGATAAGGACGGGTATTTAAGAAATCTAGATTTACTTCCACCATAGTCTCTCAGCTTGGAGAGGATACATACATCTCTAGCAGCATTGAATGTTTTAGAATCACTTTCCTATGACCTAATGCAGGAAGTACATTTCACAAGCTTCTTTGCTGCTGTGTGAATCAGGTAATCACACAAATAATAAATAACGTTATCGCCTGCTCTCTCAGAACTGTCATCATTAACTGACAGGTTTATGGGATCAAGTTCGGGTTCAATGTCTTTCCACCTATTATGAAAGAATCCACTTTAATAATCATGTCATCACTAAAATGTGTCACACACGCGGTCACTCAAAGTTAATTGTCGGTCAGCTCGTGGAATTTTTCTGTTCCATTCTTCCAAACAGTTTGACGTGGTCTAAACAAGTTCCGACCATCTCCTTTCTTATACCCAGACTTACAAGCAGGCACAAAGCAGCATGGCATAATGATAACAGAAGTTTAAAACAAGCATAGAAATAAAACGTAAGTACAATTTGCGTGCGGTAATGTATCACTGCTTGACTGCCGTCCCGTCATGTGCTTTAGACCATATGCTCGGCGCGGCGCCTGCTGTTGAAATTTAGAACTACTTCATCTTAACCATTGACTCATACGGAAGTTCCACCACTTAATACTTTACACGCCCTGGTATTTAGATATTTTTAACGGTTTGCCCATCGTAAGCTTACAAAGCGCTCGGACGCCAGGTTCTTTTTTCGACTTTTCCACTGAAATCGTTACTGCTCGGCTTCCTTTGATCATAAATAAATTATTTTCTACAGAAATCATCCTAGAGATATCCTTTACAGAATGGTGAAAACCGCATCAAAATCCATCCGGTGGTTCTCGAGTTTACCCGTAACATCCAAGAATCGGGGACTTTGTTTTATATGCCACATCCAAGGTTTAACTGATAACATTGTAATAACATAACGAAAGAACGGATTTCGGTGTAAATAGCCTACATATTGTTATGTCCTGGTGTCGGTTCAAGGCGGAACCGTACCGGACATTCAACCTCAGTTCAACCTGGTCAGCAACAACCAGGTTATAATAAGCTGTGGACTCACGTGTGAGGGGTCAGTCAGGCACTGCAGAGGCGGAAGTCTGAGAGTGAGAGGGTTTTTTGGCTGCCGATCGTGAGATAAGGCAAGTTGGGTCGAATGCTCGTTGACCAAGGGGCAAGGAGCTGAGCCGGTGCTTGAGAGCACCAGCTGAGAAAACAGGTGAGAACCAATATTTCTATTTCCTTTCAGGATTGAATTATCAGTTCAATCCTTGTATCCATGTGGTGGAATAAACTGGGAGTTAATTTTTCAATCTTTTTCATTGGGGAGCATTCTCTGAATCCTGAATCTCCTCCCACTCGCATTTCCTTGTGTAATAGGGGTGTGCTGTGATCGCTATCAGAAGCTATCGGAAGGACACGATAACGATCATCCTAGAGATATCCTTTACAGAAAGGTGAAAACCGCATCAAAATCCATCCGGTGGTTCTCGAGTTTACTTGATCTTGAAGAACCCCTAATCGGCCTATGGCTTACGTCCGTGCCATCAGGTGGGGACACAACAATATATATTCACGAAGCTAAACTTAGTTATTATATTTACGAATCATGACATGTGGAATTGAAAAGCGGAGTATTTATTTTCCATATTTTTCCATATTTGGTAGTTTAGCACACATGATCCATATTCTTAGTCATTTAAAAAATATTCCATATTTCTGCTAGAAAGTATTACATTCTAGTAAATTAGCAGCCCTGTCAATAATGGAGAAACAATATAAAGATCTATATTTAGAAATTTAAATCGTGGTACAGGTAAAGTTTCAGATCTGCCTTTAGAGACAATAGGAGAAGATTCACTTTCCAGCACTTAAAATAACATTTTGTAATCCATTGTTTTGGTAACAGAGAATAAAATATTGAGTATTCTTTAAAGAACATATTGATATTATAATGAAAAGTGCAACATTATGTTTCAAGTAGATCTACTATGTTTAGCTTCTTTAAATTTGAATATAAAAATAGTTTTTTTTTTGTAATTTTAAGTCCATATATAATGCCATATTTCAATAAAAATATCTAAATATATATGTACACATTTAATTAATTATTAGGTATATATAAATCCGTTCCATGAACATAACGAATATGTGATCATGTGATAGTTTTGGACCGGTATGGACCAACAAGTAAGTAATGATACTTTTACAGTACGCCGGTAACTATGTGGACAATGCTGCAATACGTCTGAATTACCCCTGTACAGGGAAGTAATCGTGAGACTACTGTTGGTCCTCTAGGAATAGTGCATATACATCCCCTTTTACTATTGTTGCATTATCAGCTACGTTTTTGTGCTCTACAGTCACTTTCAACTAGGTTTACAGT
Organism: Meconema thalassinum; assembly: GCA_946902985.2. Classification (NCBI taxonomy): domain Eukaryota; kingdom Metazoa; phylum Arthropoda; class Insecta; order Orthoptera; family Tettigoniidae; genus Meconema; species Meconema thalassinum. The sequence goes on along the minus strand of OX336388.2, from coordinate 1,080,714,672 downwards.
AGCCTATGTTATATTGCACTTAAGTAACATCACAGGCAAGGGGAACTATGTTGTAAGCTCAATTAGAGGCGAAGTGAATTTATTATTCGAAATATCTGTCTGTTAGGTAGTCAGCCCGAAGGCTGGTTGTATCCTCAAAAAGCACCGCCGTTAGGTTATGTGGGTAGATACCCACAAAGACCCAAGGCAGTGCTATATTGAGGCGTGCTAGGCAAGATGAGGAGTGAGGTAGTTTGCCATTGCTTTCCTCACTGAGTCAAAACAGCAGTACTAACCCTATGGGTAGAAGCTTTCACAGCATCTACAGGCACTGACTGTGCCCTGAATGTCATTACTAAGCACCACCCATACCCCAGTAGCTTCCATATAATCACAGCCATGAGTGAGACTGAGACAGCGGTGAAAAGCCACATTTTACTCTAGCCTGTGCCAACAGACAAATGCAAATGTACTGCATTCATCAAGAGATTGCAAACAGGCCACCTTCGAAATATATTGGCACGTATCTTTCTATCTAATATATAAAAACAACTCCCGGGCAACGCCGGGTACAAAAGCTAGTTACTTATAAATACAAAAGCATTAAGCACCCGAAAAAGAAATACAGTATACTGTATGTATTTTAATATCTACAATGTTGCAAGACTGAGAAATGTCGATCCCATTTACAAACAGTCTCCCTCCACCAACTATGACACTATTGCTCTGATACACTCAGAAATATTTTTTGCAAAAAATTAAAGTAGACTTATGAGATCAACACAAGGCCAAAAATTGTGTGACTGTGTGTGTGTGTGTGTACTCTGAATGTCTGTCCTCCTCTATCAATTCGAACACGGTGAAACCGAATTGAACGAAATTTGGTACAGAGGTAGCACTGGCAAAGGACACCTCAGTGTCATGTTCTATATAGCCGCCATCTTTACTGTACCCATGTGAAGAATAATACGTAGTCATACTTCCGGTTTGCTCAGCTTTGTCAGGGGTGGTGCATTCATTCCCACTATATGAGCTACAGGTCAACACTTCAAATAAACTCAAAAATCACAATGTAACACAACTATTTATTTAATAAAGAAAATTTGACATACAAACTCAAAATACAACATTTAAACTCAAAATACAACTTTCACAAAATAAATCCTAGATGGGTATTGCTCCTTCCATCTCATATGTTTCACTTCCATAGAGAAGTTAAAAAAATCTTTATTCATTTGAGCTCTCTAGGGCTCTTTACTGCTTTTATAAACTTATTCACTTTTAATGACATAATGTAATCACTTTAATTTGAGTCACTGGAATGTATAACTTACAATTACTTACAGTGGCAATAATAATAATTCTCATTAATTCTGGGATCATATGAAAATTCAAAACATTATCTCTCTTATCTCTTATGGTACTGCTTTTATGTTTGGGAATTCCGTGTTCACCCGAGTTCACAAGATACTGAAAAGGTTTCAAATTAAGCAAACTCCTAGGTTGCTTAAGACTTTCGTTACGCTTAAGTACTATCATTTCAGAGCATGTCACACCTTGAGAATATATAATATGGGTATTACAACAATTACTTCTTCATGATATCTGAACGTACACACAACATTACTATGAATGTTAATTAGGTCATGGGGACACTGTCTGTCTTCATTTTAAACTCCTGGCGAGTGCAACGACTCCCGGTTTGTTGACATAGTACGCCTCGCTTCCCCCAAGCTATTAATTGTTTACTGACCTATCCTCGGTCTCATAAAACTAATTTATGACCTGCCAGAACGACCGTCTGACTTGTACTGGAGTTTCTTTCATAACAGCTCCTTTTTCTTCACTAGTGTCGTGTTGAAAAAGGATGAAAACTTTAACATTTAAATCTATCAATCTCTAGTTATTTATGCGGCTTTTATATCGTCCGGTAATTCAATCACAGGAGGTAATTATTAATATGTGATTATCAACTCTGGACGGTTTGGAGTGCGACAATACATGTTACCAATAGGGGCTCACACTTATCCATTCTTAACACCTCGTGTCTACAACTAGGGCTTATTGCGTGGTCAATATACGACGATAGAGTTATTTCAGTGGGAATTTAACTTCCACTTTGGTCACCAACCCTTCCTTTGACAACAATGCGGTTATTACAGTGGGAATACACCGTCCACATTGGTCACCACCCAACCTTCACTCGGACCCAAAGCATGCTCCTATACTACAATATTTCTAGAGAGGGAATCACTCATGTTCTCTAGTTTTCGCCATAGCTCCCTTAGGCTATTCATCAAAATCTCTTTGATAATTGACTTCTTCAAAACCCATTCCAACTCCAATCAATATTTAAAAAAATCCTGGTTATGACGTTAATCTCTACAATGTGCTTAAATAGCATACGCAACTCTATTCCTGTAAAGTTTCCAGTAGCTTTTTCATTTACCATGAACTTATTCATTCCTTTCCTGAGCTGATTTTTGCAGTGTTATTAAATGACTCATTGATTATCATTTATAAATTCATAATGCAGTTTAACAAGAACACTACTGGCTCTAAACTTGTTACTTTAGTATCTGAAGAGATTTTACTCTTAAAATAACAACATTTCATTTTCTTAATCAATACACAATCACATTGAATATTATATTTTATTTCTCTTTTCACTTATTTAATTGCTGTGTTCAGATTCATTCCTAACATATCTTAATTACTCCCATTTTCACTCTCAATTTTATCCCTGTGTGGCATCTCTAATATTTCAAATTAAACACGAAATCCCCAAACCTTAATTCATATTATAAGCTTTGTACTCACATCATCTTCCGGACATCTCCGGGGTTCCAATGCATGTTGACCCTTTCGCCCACTATATGGTTTAATTCCCCATCATAGCGGCCATAATACACGTTTCACTTAACCCTTCTTCGCACATCTTACACATTTTGTTTACACTTATAACCCCTCTCCGAGGGTTTTCTAACATGATTAATACACTTGTAACACTAAATGACACTAAAATGTACTAAATTTTATAAACAAAAATATGTTTTACAGTCATTAATAACTATTTTACACTCAAGCCTAATATATGCTTGTTTCATCACTTGCGATTTTTTTCACGCGTTTCAGAATCTTGGGCCTTCCCAAGAAATGTAGGTACTCGCGACGTCTGTCGGGTTTCTAACATCTACTTGATCTGATGTGAAAGTATCTGGTTCTTCCTACCCATTACTGGTTACTCCGATATTCTCTATTACTGTCTCTGCTAGTACTCTATCGGCCCTCGTCCTATAGTAGCGGCACGATAATGTCTATCTGTAGCGATCAGTCTGTATTTGCCTAGTGTCTCCCTAGACACGCTTCCTAGAGACGCTGTTCTCTGATTTAACTAACGCTCTGTAGTGACTGTTTTCCACTCGTTTCTGCGTTCGGAAATGTCCTAATACAACACTATATTAGTATTCTTTTCCCTATAACGCACTGAAGTATTCACTTACTTCTCTGATTTCACGGACTTGATTCGTACTATACTTCCGAATTTTATCACTCCTAGATTCTGATTTTTCAAGCACGGAACAATTCAGAATCCCTATGTTTCGCTTAGACTTAAACTTGGTCTTAATATACTTTCCGATACTGTTTTAACACACCCGGTGTTTGCTCGACTTTTCGATACTGGCGAAGTAATCTACCACCTTGTCCGATGTTCAAGGAACTGATGTACAATTTCGCAGTATAACTTTTACCAAAGTCCACGTGACTTGATACTTTCAGCTAAAGTCTGGCAACCCACTATGGTTTCCTGGACTAGTTAAGTCTTAACGCAGCTGGACCAATCTCTGGTCTGATGAACGTGGTGACACCTCTTCACAGAGTGTTCTAAAGATTGTAAAGATACTACGCCTCTCCTCACAGAGGTTATCTGACGACTCTATAACGATGATACGTCGTTCCTCTATAGAGAAACTCTCAAGACTGTATGATTTCTGCTGGCCGGTCTGGCTATTTATTCATTTCTGAAATAAATAGGGTGGGGTCCATCGTTTTGCAAACTACTTTCCAAACTAGGTGTCGTACGATCATGAAAAAATTATTCGTAGACTCCTCATGGCTTCAATGTTCCAAAAATATCTTAGTTTCCAAAAACCGATCACAGGATTAATTAATATTAATCTCCAGGTAAATTTATCTTGCGTGGGCGAGATCAACTGTCCTAAATTCCCCCACCAGGGTCTTACGCCCCTCTTCAATGTCGTCATGCTGAGTTAGCATTATTTTCCTGTGATATTATTAAAAGATTTTATATCGGCCAAAATTATAATTCCCAATATCAACCATATTGGCTATCTCAGATGTTAATAATTTTGCGTTTCTCTCCAAATTGGCGTTTATTGCACCATATTATTGGCTACCTCACTGCTGACATGGCACACATCTTGTTTACAGGGACTTCCCCGGCCTACATATCCGTATAAAAATATCCCCTGCTCGTTGCGCCACCTTGTACTAATGCCCGATAAGCCTCCAGTCACGTACGCCTTAGTGACGAATACACGGCTTGCAAGTAATAAATTCTGATAACGCAACGTATTGCTTGTGCGACATCTGACAATCTTCCTTCTTGCGTAACCATAGATTTAGCCATGTAGAAAGAGTCTCTAAATATCACACATTTTCTACTAAAATATTACGGGTTCGATCTCCTTGTACCAGCCCAACATGGGTACATTACTAAAACTTAATGGCGGGCACTCAAATGGTCAAAACTTAATAATGCATTACGACCAAACTAATCATCGGATCTTTACCAAATTTGATAACAGCACACCTTCGTATGGGACGCGGCTTGTGCCCAAACTACAAGGTCATCAACCGTACCATTTCAGGATGGCGGCGGTGTGAATTATGCAATCTCTATAATCCATAACATGGGACCCACCAGTTCCGATTATCGAACCAAGAATCGTTTAATCTGTTCTAAACGACGTGGCCCGTTTGAAATTAAAAGTTTATATTGTAATATTGTAGTCTAGAAGTGACTCTAAAAAAGCTGAGTCTTCTCGGTTATCTGACAAGATGGCAGCTGATCTCTCGTTCTGACCTACATTTTACTAATTTCAGTATGTTGCATGCAATATAGCTTAGTGATAAAATTATATGAACTTTATATGAAATGAACTCGGTTTGAAATATACTCCAGTAAAAAAAAATCGTTTAGTCCAAGTCATTCTTTGCTAAAACATTGTATCTAAATTGGTTCCCAACGCTTTATTTGTGTGTGCATGATTGGCTGCGAGGTTAGGGCTTTGGTCTTTCATCAGGCTAGCTGGGGTTCAAATCCTATCAGAGTTGATTTTTTTGCTTGATTTTTTATATTTATTGTTTCATGAGTATTGAGACGTTATGAAATAAAGCATTATATGGTACATATTGCAATGGAAAATGTTTCATTAAAACAACATTCTCCACCGGAGTGACATCTAATAATAATTAGTTGAACTACAGTATGTAGGAGCTAACAACAGCCTTCTAGATGCGAGCTGCGCTCTATATCGGCCAGTTAGTGAACCCATGCCTACAGTGTAATTGATAAGTTTCTTATTGTTGCCCATAGAGCACACATATCCCCAAGATTAGGCGCGATTACCACGGCCAACGAGAATGACTGGCCCTGGTGCGTTTTCGTGACGTCAGCAATGTAGTTCTGTTGCACCACTTCCTGTAGGGCTATGTATGATGGGAACATAAAACGTATTACTGTTAAATAAACCGTATTGTCTACAAGATGCTGAAAATCACAGAATTAGAATATCGCACTTAACCCGAAAACACGCTGTACAAAATAATTCTTCGTGTTTGAAAACACACGGAATATCTAAACTGCGTCCATTTTATGAAGATTGATATAAAATATTGCATTTCTGCTGTTTATGAATTGCTCTCGACTTTTAAACGTACAAGCACCATTAAGCAGTACATTGCCTACGTCACAGAAGGGTTTGGTGTACGCGCAATGGCTTGTCTTTCTCGTTAGCCGTGCGCGAATACAAATTAGCTGTGTAATAGGTATATTAAATTATGTTTGTTCCAGTGATACGTTTAGAGCAACGAAGTTTCAATTATTGTAAGTAGTCGGTGTTAATATACTGAATACCTACGTTGTTTGGAGTGTTTTCTGAATAAATTGCAAAAAGCTGGGGTAAATTATAAACTATGGTTTGAACGCCACCCCTCAAATCCAGTGTGCCAATTTTCACTTAGAATTGGAAGAAATTAGGAGGTGGTAAAGACAAAGAGTTATAACTATACCCATACATTTAGGAGAAAGTAGACTATATGTTCTTTCCTGAACATCTTGTTGTATATTGGAGTACTAACTTTTTACTAACATCTCAGCAGAGTACTCGTAGGTCATTTCTGCTTATTAGTTTAAAATTCCAGCTTGGGACTTATTTCGTATTAATATTCTATTTCATTACTAAATTTCGTGATTATAGCTCTAGGATACCGAAAGTTACTAATTCATTTATAAATTTCAAGATGTCCGCTGTGCTCTATATGTAGTGTGGCAAACGTTTTACTAACGCAAGAGAGAGCCCGTATATTATACTCACCTCATTGCAAGATTCGGTTTAATTGCCGTATTTCATTCTGAGTTGTCGATTTTAATGTTTAAATAGTTCGACAGCCGCCATCTTGAAAGTATGGTGAGTCTGTTATTTTGTCTTGGCCATACAAAGACATATACACTGCCCTACCTTGTTACTAAGTTTTGTGACTATAGCTCTTAAGCGTTGAGAGTTATTTATTCTTATAATTTATTAATTCACGATGGCGGATCCGCGTAACATAAGAGTGTCATGCAGTTTCCCGATGAAAACAGAAGTTTCTTGTATAGAACTATATGAATTCCAAATACTGTGAACATTGATTCATTGAATCATAAGTGATGGATTATAATGCTTGCATGATTCGCACGGCCGCCATCTTGAAATTGTTTTGCTGATGACCTTGTAGTTTGGGTGCCAGACACTTTCTATACGAAGGTATATTATTCCAAAATCTGGTAGAGATCCGATGATTAGTTCAGTTGTAATATGATTTAAGCTTTGAACATTATATGGCAGCCATTTCGTTTTGGTTAAGATGGTGGCGATATAAAACACACTACTAAGATGTCCTTTGTTAGTGCTATCTCTGTACAAAATGTGGGTCAATTCGTGTTCGTCGTGTTCGAATTGATACAGACACATACACTTTTGGCTCGTGTAGATCTCATAAGTCTACTTCCATTTTTTACAAAAATCGAAAGTAGGCTGAAGCAGTGTTATTTGTGTGAATGACTGAGTGGTAAATTAAGTCAGTAGAGGATACGATTATAATAGAAAATAATAAGAAATAATAATAATAAAAGCCACACTTTTATGTCAGTAGATTGTGTCATCGCGAAGAGAATTTATATAACAGTTGGAAGAATAATGCACTCCGTGATTACTGGAATTTGTTGTTTTATGGGCGTGTTATTTAACGAATGTGGAGGTGATAAATCAAATCAGTGAACAAGTGTTTCAGTCCACACAAAATACATCATGTTGGATATGCAGCTGTAAATCAACCTGTTGGGGAAATAAATGGGGGTTGTTTCTCCCGGTGACGTGAAGAATACTGCATGGTGAGCTGACGATCGAGAACAGAAATGGCAGACATGATATAAGGTAGAGTCTGCTCATGTCTGTAATTGATGTAAATGAAGTCCGTTACACTGGTGGTAGAAGGAAAAGGAAGATTGTAGTTTTACGTGACCGTGAATATTGTGATTATGAGACACGGAACCTCCTTTTTACGTGGAATCCGAACCACAGGACATGGCATTTCACTTCGAAATACTCACATGCATAGGCCGGGAATCGAACCCAGTCCACCTTGGTGAGAGGCCAACTGCTTGACCGCTGCGCCACTATGCCCCCTTGGTGGTAGAAGAGACTATTCTAAGCTTCCTAGGTAAAAAAAATGTCCTATCTTTAAATTGAAAATTAAACATTAAAAAGTCAATGTTTGTAGGTTTTTCAGAAACCCTTCAAGCAGAAGTGGAGAAACAGACTGGGGGAAATGAGACGGAGTGAGGTGGGACGACGCGCGGAGGGGAAGTTGTTGCGTAATCGGAGCATTGACCTTACCGGTTGAGGGGTGGTATCAGCTGTTATGAGGAAAGCGGTACTCGTCTCGTAAGAACATGCGTATTGTTGTTGTTGTTGTTGTTGTTGTTGAAATCACACGCAATGGCTTGATACGTTAGGACCGGTAGTATTGTGTAGCCTACTTTGTAAGTGTGGAAGTAATTGATTGATATTCATATAAAGGATAAATAATGCCAATAAATCAGCCCTGATGTGTCATTGGCGTCCGGCACGTTAAAGAGATACAGTGGGTCAAAATTCCGACATTCAGTCGTCTGTTCAGAAGTAGCATTTTAGACTGAAGTAAAATACTTGATATTGTTTTGTTTGAGAGGCTTGGCGATTTTGGCCATTTAGTCCCATGTAGTTTGGGTGGAATTTGTCTGATAACCTGTGTTTTTGTAGTTTCTGTAGTAATGTGGGTATTTGTAATTCAGGTGAGGATTGGGAAGAAGGCGGCCGTGGCCTTAAGTTAGGAACTATCCTGGCATTTGCCTGGGGGTAGAAGTAGGAAACCATGGAAAACTACTTACAAGATTTATTACTAGTACGGTACCACATGTAGCCTACATAATAATAATAATAATAATAATAATAATAATAATAATAATAATAATAATAATAATAATAATAATAAAATAATAATAATAACACTAAATCAAATATAATGAGTTGGTCGGCCCTATCAAAAGGCAATGGCATGTAGAACGGGTAAATACCATACTTATCATTGTCTCAATGACGGGCGTGATCCCAAGTTCCTTGCTCTAAGGCCTTAAAGAAATGGATCTGGATACTCAACTGTACAAACTAATGCAGAAGTTCTCTCAACAACCCGAATCGTCTGGAAGTTCATGGGTAGCGATTTCGACTCTCCAGCTTAGAAGTGAGTGTTTCAGTAACTACACTTTGATTCCCTGAAGCCCGCCCGTATAGTTATGTTGTGATTCACCAGCAATGTGTTATATGTACTGTATAAAACAATAATAATAATTTAATCATAGCGAGGCTGTGTAGCTCAGGTAGTAGAGTGCTATCCTTCTGGAGGGTTCGATCTAGGCTCAGTCATGTAATAAATTAAGGCGAACAAATACGACAGCCCTATGCCGATGGATGTAATGGCACGTACGGTACATAAAATTCTGTGAACACAACATTCCGATATCTCGACAACCCCGATAAAATAAAATTAGTGTGTCTAAAAACCTATTATTATTATTATTATTATTACATATTATTATTGTTACTAGTATTAAACAAATTATAAGAGATTACATGAAAATGAAAATCCACTGCCTGCTTGCAGTCTCCGACCGGGTCAGGAATGGAATGAATGAAGCCCCCATCTAGCGGCGAGGATATGGACTGTGCCGGCTGCCGAGGCCTGACGCACTCCTCTGGGGCAATGATTAAATGAATGACAGATGAAATGAAATAATAGTGGAGAGTGTTGCTGGAATGACATTTTGACAGGGAAAACCGGAGTACCCGTAGAAAAACCTGTCTGCCTCCGTTTTGCCCAGCACAGATCTCACATGGAGTGACCGGGATTTGAACTACGGACCCAGCGGTGAGAGGCCGGCGTGCTGCCGCCTAAGCCACGGAGGCTCCAAGAGATTACATATTTAATGAAAAATGAAAATCTACAGCCTGCTTCCAGTCTCCGACCGGGTCAGGAATGGAATGAATGAGGCCCCCATCTAGCGGCGAGGAAATGGACTATGCCGGCTGCCGAGGCCTGACGCACTCCTCTGGGGCAATGATTAAATGAATGACAGATGAAATGAAATGATAGTGGAGAGTGTTGCTGGAATGAAATTTTGACAGGGAAAACCGGAGTAGCCGGAGAAAAACCTGTCTGCCTCCGTTTTGTCCAGCACAGATCTCACATGGAGTGACCGGGATTTGAACCACGGACCCAGCGGTGAGAGGCCGGCCTGCTGCCGCCGAAGCCACGGAGGCTTTACATTGCATATTTTATGAATGTTATTTACTTTTAAGTAGGGTTCCAATTGTTTAGGACGTTTAGTAAATAAGTGTTTTTGGTAACAATGATGATGGAAGAGACTTGCAAGCTTGTTGTGATAGTTGTTGTTAATTCTTTTAAGGGGCTTGGGACATTTGTTTATCAGCCCCGTGTAATTGGGCGAGTGTTGATTTGTCTGATAAACTGCGTTTCTGTGGTGACTGTAGTAGTATGCGTAGCTGCAGCTATTAGGGTCGTGGATGAGGTTGGTGCCCCGGGACTCCAAGTGCGATACTATCCCGGCATGTTCTTGGAAAGCGCTCGGATCGGATCGAACCCGGCGACGTAAAGCCAGCGTAGCGTAGCTGGCTTTACGCGCGTGACTTTTAGCCTGTCAGCCCGGGGGCTTTTAGAGCTATATCAAATGCGGTAGTGGTCTTACTGTATTTGTTTGGGGACTGAGGGTAATTACCGAGGTGTAATAATTGGCCAGGATATGACCTAATGCTCGAGGCGTGGTGAAATACAGAAGGTGAAAAGTGAAACGTTAATATGCTAAGAGAAGCAGGTTGAAATGAGAGAGGGACTCTAAGTCAAAGAGCTGTAGTAGCTATATGGTAGTGAAATTTATTCAATTAAAATGTTGGGCCGCTTGTAGCGGGACCCTGTGGCTCGGTAATTACCTAACCTATTGATTAGAGGGTTGGTGTTGGTAGCACTTAATTTATAGAGGCTGCCTGCCTGTTTCTTAATTCTTGATTTGAGTAGTGGTAGTTCATATTCATCATGTAGTTGGGCATGGAGCGCCTGATATCGTGCGAAGCGCTTTATTCTGAACAACCTGCAATTTATTGAGATGTGTGGGGGCTGCGTAGCCCCACAAAGGACTGGCATATTCTATAACTGGCCGTACAATGGTACTGTAAGCCAGGAGCTTGTTTGCTGGATCCAGGTAGCTCTGGGACCCCATGAGAGGCCAGAGCTTCGCTAGAAAGGCTTTCGCCATGTTTGCACGCTGTTTGACTTCCTTAGCGAATGTAAGGCCCTTGTCTAGCGTGACTCCCAAGTATTTAGTTTCTGACTGCCATCTGATGACTTCACCGAGAAAGGTGAGATCCAGGACAACCGTGCATTTACGTTTTTTAGTAAACAGAGTGGCAGAACATTTATTGACGTTAACTTTAGTGCGCCATTTCTTGAACCAGGGTTCAAGTTTATTTAGTGCGCCTTGTAGGTATTCTTCAACTTTACATCCTCTCCAGGAAGTGGTGGAGATCGCGGTATCATCCGCGTACAGATGGAAGTTAGCGTTCTTCGCTTTCGGGATGTCAGAGACATATAGATTGAATAAAGCGGGAGAAATAACACTGCCCTGAGGTACACCTGCTTTGATCTTCCTAGACTGGGCGTCCTCCACTTGGATGTAAAATTTCCCTTTCCTAAGATAGGAATTTATTACCTTAAGTAAATGGTCTGGGAGTCCTTTGTGCTTCAGTTTGTATAGCAATCCGCTGTGCCATACCTTATCGAAAGCACGACTGATATCCAGAAAACAAACTCCTGTCATTCGGTTTTCGTTAAAAGCGCGCGTGATAATCTCAGTAAGTCTGAGTAATTGCTGAACTGTGGAATGACCCTGCCTGAAGCCGGGCTGCTCATCGTTGATTGTGTTGTCGATAAAGACTTTAAGCCTGGATAGTAATGTCATTTCGAAAAGTTTCGAAATGATGGAGAGGAGACTAATGGGCCTATAATTTTGGGGGAATTTGCAATCGGTCTGAGGTTTGCCTATCTTTATGACCTTGGCAACTTTCCAGGCTGCGGGGAAGTAACCAAATCTATATATTGCATTAAAAAGTTTAGTGAGGCTAGTGAGGACGTTTTTGGGAATATTTTTAATAAAGGAAGCCGCTACCCCATCCGGCCCTGGGGCCTTCCGGTTCTTCAGCTTTTTAATGAGCTTTAGCAGTTCGGTGGGTGAGACAAGTTTAAAGCCCGGCGGAAGCTCTCCCTGGAAGCCACCACGAATGTCGCGATAGACCTCGTCTATGAAGTCTTCATCGCAAGGATCGTCGTTTGGCTCGCAGGTTTATTTTTGAAAGTGTCCGCCAGGGCGTTAGCCTTGTCTTCATTGGTGAAGACTATTCCACGTGAAAAGCGCGTGGAAGAATCCAGGGAAAATCCAAACTCAGGATAGCCACTGTAGGTGTGAGATCGGACCTCCAATCACCGGACTTGCTGCGATCGTGGTGCACGATTAAACGCGCATACACCGCGGGGTAGGAACGAAAGCAGCCGTGGTCTTATGAAGGTACATTTCAACTTTGGCCTCTTGGGATGCCACGGGAAATCATCTTGTGGCTGCCGATGGTGGGAAGTAAGGAAGCTTGTAGTTTTACATGACCGTAAATATCGTGATCATTAGCTACTGGACCTCCTTTATAGCCTATGTGGAATCTGAACCACAGGACATGGCATTTCACTTTGAAAATCTCACATGCATTGACCAGGAATCGAACCCGGTCTACCTTGGTGAGAGTCAAATGGCTTCACCGCTGCGCCACCGCGCCCCTTGCCGATGGTGGGACTCGATGCTAAGCATACAACTATGGAATGCTTTTAATGCAATATGGACTTTAAGAGGTTTTCTAGCACCAGTAGGGTTTCGAAAATCTGCATGCATGTTTTATATTTTATAGTGTATTTATTACAGTCGTCATTACTTGCATATCAGCCGGTAATAGTAAGCTGTATCAACACTAGCACCACATGTAGATAATAATAATAATAATAATAATAATAATAATAATAATAATAATAATAATAATAATAATAATACAATAGCCACAAATCTCCAGAAACTTTACAACACTTTCTCGGCGTCCGCAAACAGGCAACCAAAATTATCAGGAAAACTAAACGTAATTTTATAACTAAGCAACTTCAGTCAATCGAGGATGACTTCAGGAATCACAACAGTCGAGATTTTTATAAAACCTTCGGGAACAGAATTAAAGGTTACACACCGCAAAATTTGACTTTCAAGAAACAAGACGGAAGTCTCGCACTCACTAACCAAGAAAACTGTGAAGAACTAGCACGTTATTTTTCTGACCTCCTCAATTGTCCTGAACCACCTGAGCGATTTATACACACAGTTTCAGAACACATACGACCCGAAGCCAAACCGCCAACACAAGAAGAGATCCATCACCACATCAAAAAACTCAAGAACGGAAAGACATCAGGAGAAGACGGAATCAACGCAGAACTATTGAAACATCTAGGACCACGATCACTACAGGAAATCACACAGATCATTCAGGACATTTGGCGAAGTGAAAAACTACCGGACGAATGGAAATGCGCACTCATCCACCCACTCCACAAGAAAGGAGATAAATCTGATGTGAATAACTACAGATGAATTTCCCTCTTACCCATCGCTTATAAAATCCTCTCCGCCTGTCTTTTACAACGCACGCAAGAACAACTCGAGCCACTCATCGGCGAATATCAGGCTGGCTTCAGACCAAACAGATCAGCCGTTGAACAAATCTTCAATCTGAAATCCACCTTGAAACTTCGAGCCACACGAAATCTCCCAACCATCTGTACATTTGTCGACTTTCAGAAGGCTTATGACTCCATTAATCAAACATCTCTTTTTAATGTACTCGAAGAAAACCATCTCGATCCGAAGACGAGACGACTCATCCAACAAACCTTAACCGACACAATTTCCAAGGTCAAATTCATTGGAGAGATCTCCCAACCTTTTCCCATTAAAACTGGTGTTCGTCAGGGTGATGGACTTTCTCCATTGCTGTCCAACATCGTTCTCGATAAGGTCATCAAAGAATGGGAAAAAGAATTAAAAAGTCGCAACATATGGAAACCTGTCGTGTTAGAAAGACAGAAGGATAATATCAATGTTACATGCTTAGCTTTTGCTGATGATTTGGCAATCCTCTCCGGAGATGAACGAACAGCAATTCACCAGATTGAAGTCCTCAAAGAATGTGCTGGGAAAGTAGGGTTGAAAATCTCCTTCACAAAAACTGAATTCATGGCTACAAAACACATTGAAACCCAAACTTTGGTAACAAAATACGGTTCAATCAAAAAGGTTAATCATTTCAAATACTTAGGTGAAATTATTGAACCTACAGGCACAGAAAGAATAGCACAAAGAACTCGTGAACTCAAAATGCGGAAAGCATATGGGAAAACCGCAAACATCTATAACAAAAAATGCATGAGCATTAACACTAAAATTCGACATTACGCGACGGTCATCAAACCCGAAACACTCTACGCCAGTGAGACCTTAAACCTCAATTATAAAGGGGATCTTGAAAACATCAAGAAAGCTGAACGGAAAATCATCCGAAAAATTCTTGGCCCAAGACTTACAGATGAAGGATATCGTTTACAATCGCACAAGATCACAGAAAAATATTCAAATATTGAAACCGATTTCCGTAAACGACGCTTGAAATTTTATGGACACATTATGAGGCTAGATGACAACCGATTAACAAAGAAAATATTGATGTACTCACAAAAATTAAAGACGACAACGGTTTGGATTAAACAAGTCCAAACTGATCTCAATAACGCCAACATCACACCCACAGATATCGAAGACCGCAAAACTTTCAGACATAAGATCTACACTTGGGAAGCTGCATCAGAAGATAAGCCCAGCAGACCTAGGGGAAAATGGACTGACGAACGTCGAGCTAAACATAGCGACATGATGAAAGAATTCTGGAAGAACAAGAGAAATAACAGCAACAGATCATAACTTGCTTTATGTGATCCTGTATGGGTCGAAACATACTAAATAAATAAATAAATAATAATAATAATAATAATAATAATAATAATAATAATAATAATAATAATAATAATAATAATAATAATAATAATAATAAAATAATAATAATAATAATAATATATGCACACTGTGAAAAAATACATCCTAGCAACACAACAAAAAGGAAGCACGAAAGGGTCCAAAGGGTGTAAAGAAATACTTATCATTGACTCAATGGTTTGTAACCGGGCCTTTGCCAATAACAGAAATTTATTCACGGCATATATTGACTACAAGAAGGCCTATGATTCCGTGCCCCATGATTGGTTGATCCATATTTTGTCAGTGTATAAGATTGATCCTTAGATTATATATTTCCTGGAACACGCCATGGCAACGTGGCGTACAGTAATGTGCCTTAGTACTACAAATGGCAGTATTGCAAACAGTATGATCCCAATACTCAAGGGAATATTCCAAGGAGACTCCTTGAGCCCATTATGGTTGTGTCTTGCGATGAACCCACTATCAAACCAACTTAATTCATCAAAATATGGCTTCAGTATTGACCCCGTCAGAGGAGCTGTCAGGGTTGCCAACAACCGAAATGACTTCCCAGTCACCTCGCCTGTCGAACACATATGCCGAAGAGGATTGGATGCACTTCTTATAGGTCCAATGCACGAGAAACGTGATCACCGGGGGGGATCAGGGTAGACATGGTGTAAGTCATAGACGACCCAAGAAGTACATCACAGAAACACTTAAACTAAGGAATAAGAACATCCAGACTTAAGTAAACTCGTGATTGTTTTATTTAAAAGTCAACAAACCCCTATCCTAGTTCGGAGGGTTTGTCTCGGCTAATCCGCAAGCTAATAAAAAGAGGTTCAAAATCCACACTGAATGAAGTAAAAAAACAACTCTCGAAAGATCTAACACACAAATGAAAACAACAACAACAAAGCTTGGGTAGTGGTACGGAAAAGTGAACCTTACACTATCAGAAATGGGTTACTAAAAGCAGAATCTAAACTTAACAAAGCAACAAAACAAGCTAAAGATATGGTGGTACCACTCCCGTCTTTACAATTACATTTATGTTCGACCCTGACTATTATATGTCAGAAAACTGTACTATAATGAGGCTCATTATAATACTATTTTTCATTATGAAACAGTTTCTCCCACCAATCAGAGCTCAAGAAACAGTTGTTTGACCAATTAGATAATTAGATGCGCTGAGTTCCACGGCCTTCTAATTTAAATTTCACTGCCTGGCCTAGTGTCATAGTATGGTAATCGAGGAAGCTATGGTCAAATACAAGGCATTCTCTGCGTGTCATGCGCTCTGTTCAGTACATAAAACTGGCGAAATCTTGACAGATATTTATGAATATTTATGTTCGAACATAAAATAGTTATAATAATTATAGTCGAACATAAACAGTCGTATGCAACTCGCCTATAATGGTAATTATGACACTCGTATGGAAATTATAAAACTCGCATACGCTCGTTTTATAAACATATTCGTGTCTTAATTATTGCCATGTACTATTAATGAATTTAGCTAAGTCCTGACAGTATTACAAACATATACGGCGAATGACATCCGTAATCAAAACATTACATCAAAAGCTACACGACAACCAGCACAAAAAAAAAACACATTAAATTCACTCCTAGGACTAGAATGTGTTCATCAACACTACAGGTACATGATGATAACATAGCATTCATGAGTAAATAAATAAAACACAGTATCATTATCTTATTAAACCCTGCCTGCACATTCTGGAATACTCTTTGTATCCAAAAGTCATCTGGCAATGTGTTCATTACGTTGGCAACTGCGTGGTAAAAACCACGACTTAGGTTACATGAGCGTCGCGCGCCACCATATGCGAACTACTGGTTGGTACGCTGCTCAGTCGTCTCAAGAATCGTGTATTCTGTCTAGTGTCATCTCCGAATGGAAATGGAAACATCTTCATGGCATCAGTCAGCTGGCACAATATTGGGAAATCAAGTTTAAGTTCCAAACAATTAATTAATTAATAATTCATTTATAATAATTATGCTTCATGATTATTAGAAGTGTAGATTAGGTTTATCGATAGTTTATGACTATTGACTGATGAATCCAAGACACCTTGGCTGAACAAAGTGAAGTCTTCATTAAGACCAATCACTTGCAAGCATCGACTCTATAGTCGGAATAATAACACGAGTTGACAAACTCGGATACAACAATAACAACTGTCAGAGGCACACAGCTCTTCTGATTCAGTCTCGGGCTATTCCCGGAAAATACCTGGTCGCAGATCCAAATCTGTACGACAGTGCTCTACAGGCACTCAAATATGACAAGAATAGCCTCTAAACAGGGTGTCGGCATGGTCAATAACAAGAGAATAACATCTTACTTCATACACACAACAAAAAAAGTTTTGCATCACCTCGGTTCCCAGATCTCCGGCATATAGACGTTGACTGTGTATATTGTATCCAAGATACAGTCCCTTTGACTGTTCATAGATGTCACTAAAACTGCTCAAAGATGTAAACAACCATGCATGAGCAGGGCCTATTAGACGGAGGGGGTACGACAGCCGATCAGTTCCAGTCATTCCACCAGGACGAAGGTACGCTGCTCATGTTGTCTGTAGTTCTACCATGCCTAGAAGGTCAATACCGCAGTTCGATCGCGTCCGCATTGTTACTTTGTGTCAAGAAGGGCTCTCAACAAGGGAAGTTTCCAGGCGTCTCAGAGTGAACCAAAGCGATGTTGTTCGGACATGGAGGAGGTACAGAGATACAGGAACTGTCGATGACAGGCCTCGCTCAGGCCGCCCAAGGGCTACTACTGTAGTGGATGACCGCTACTTACGGATTGCCGCTCGGAGGAACCCTGACAGCAATGCCACCATGTTGAATAATGCGTTTCGTTCAGCCACAGGACGTCGTGTTTCAACTCAAACTGTGCGCAATAGGCTGCATGATGCGCAACTTCACTCCCGACGTCCATGGCGAGGTCCAGCTTTGCAACCCCGACACCATGCAGCGCGGTACAGATGGGCCCAACAACATGCTGAATGGACCCCACAGAATTGGCATCACGTTCTCTTCACCGATGAGTGTCGCATATGCCTTCAACCAGACAATCGTCGGAGACGTGTTTGGAGGCACCCTGGTCAGGCTGAACGTCTTAGACACACTGTCCAGCGAATGCAGCAAGGCGGTGGTTCCCTGATGTTTTGGGGTGGCATTATGTGGGGCCGACGTACGCCACTGGTGGTCATGGAAGGCTCCGAAACGGCTTTACGATACCTGAATGACATCCTCCGACCCATAGTGCACCCATATCGGCAGAATATTGGAGAGGCATTTGTCTTCATGGACGACAATTCTCGACCTCATCGTGCACATCTTGTGAATGCGTTCCTTCAAGATAACGACATCGCTCGACTACAGTGGCCAGCATGTTCGCCAGACATGGACCCTATCGAACATGCCTGGGATATGTTGAAAAGGGCTGTTTATGGACGTCTTGACCCACCAACCACTCTGAGAGATTTACGCCGAATTGTCGTTGAGGAGTGGGACAATTTGGACCAACAGTGTCTTGATGAACTTGTGGATAGTATGCCACGACGAATACAGGCATGCATCAATGCAAGAGGACGTGCTACTGGGTATTAGAGGTAGTGGTGTGTACTGCAATCTGGACCACAAATGCTGAAAGTCTAGCTGTATGATGGTACAACATGCAATGTGTGGGTCTCATGAGCAATAAAACGAGCTGAAATGTTGTTTGTGTTGATCTCTATTCCCTTTGTATTTAAAGGTTCCGGAACTCTTGGAACCGAGGTGATGCAAAACTTTTTTTGATGTGTGTATAATAACATTCTCAGAAATAGTGTCCAAATGATATCGCTTCACAACGGCGATCATAACTTATAATGGGTTCGTCCTACATGACGTAAGCAAAACATGTGATTTCCTCAACATGGGTACTGGCCTTGACCTAGAGTATGATGCAATCTCAAACGGTAATATTTCAATGCCGAAGCATCTGTCAAAAGTAGTTCAAGTTAGTCTCACAGTACAGCGTGGTGCTTCATGGGTAACAATAACCTGTTCTGACTGGCGTTTGCAACACGCTAACTCTGCTGTGTTAGGCAGCTTGTAATCACTTGAATGCAGGCAGCAATTCGCTAAATAAAGTCCTGATGTGAACTGTGCTGATACAATCTTAAACATATAATAAATAACATAGTTGTACCACGTTAAGATACGGCGTACAATGATGTGTCATGTGTGGCATTCCAAACAGTATTAACAGATATGTTCTCTCATGGAGTGCGTTGATTTCAAAGACATGCCACTTGGCTATTTATATTTTTCATGATCGAAACTTCTCGTGTTCCACACTCGACACATATAAATGAAAATACTAGCGACAATCTCACTTCTGCTGAGATGTACAAAATGATACGTGAGGTACCAGGGTTCGATGCTATGTTAGCACGGTTGACTAGAATCCCTGTACGTTCTATCTACAGAACAAATGTGGCTTCATAGCTTCACATATACTGATGCAACGAAAATTATACATAACAGTGAGGACATCTATCGATCATTCAACGATACGAGCATCTTAAAGAGCAGTGGCGTGACAACAAAGTTACAAAAGAGGGGTCACGGCCTAAAGTTAAAATAAGGAATGGCTGTCCATCCTTCCTGCAATTAACCCATGCTAAGGGTTGACCAAAAATAGCTCAAAAACCATGGTCGTGTTTAGCAAGCAGTAGGAATATCACGTTCTACTGACAGTTAACAGAGTGCACCAAACGGTGTCTAACTCACACTGAATAATAATGACAATAAGATGAGTGCTAGCTATAAAATTCCTACCTAGGCTGGTCATCAAGGAGTTCTGTTAAATAATCTAAACTAAATCTACCACAGCAAAGACCCGTACAATAGAGAGATACAGACTCACAGTACTATAGCCTCACCGCATTCTCACAAGAACTGAGGTGTATTAGGCATCTGGACGATTCACAGGGTAGCTCCAAAGCTAGGCTCCTCATGTCAAGTCTTTTCTGGTCCAGACTTCTACTGCGGCCTCGTGGTCGTTTCACGTCCAGTATCTCCTCCATGCGGTCGGTCTTTGGGCTGATGGGCATCACGTCTCCATGTCCCGCGTGGTTGAATGGTCCCTCTGGCATGATGAGCCTCTTCTTGAATATCTCCTTCACGTCATGAGTGTCTACTCCATATTACTCATGGTGGAATATTGTAGAATATCGCTGCACATGTGGTCATAGTCGTAGTTACACATTTTTAATAATATCTTCCACACGGGGGTGAGCACAGAATATAATCTAAGCGTCGAAGCAATTATGTAAATTCTTTCACAGGCTTTACACTCTAATATGGCAGATTCAATGCAAAAATGGCCTTCACTGGCTCTATTACACGCATGTGGTATTATCTCACTGATTCTATAACTGGTGAAAATCACACTGTATCCTTGCAATCTGACGTATGAAAATTCTCGCGCTACACGCGGCGATGAAACATTGCACTGTGATATGTTTCTAATACACATTTAACATCGGATAATTAATATTTCAAGTCTCACATGGACTTTGGCTACAAGTGTGTTCCTCGTGGTGACTATGGCGTTCCACGAGATTATAGAATCACAAAAAAAATATTCACTGTTTCACTCAAATTACTCACTTGGTCGAAATAACGTGACCAGTATTATTACATCTGCATTTCAGCACAATACACGGAGCTTAAAGCGAAGGATGTTCTAAGATTATTTCACTTCTTCGCCTCGTGGGCGGACTATTACATTGTCTCAAGGGACGGACTTGTACACACATCCACTTTGGACAGTTCCAAACTCAGGTGTGTCGAGCCTAGCTTCGCCTGCAGGGTCCAAGCTTATAGTAGAGTCGTTGAGAGTCTAATGACTTCCTCTCCGCTTATCTGCGGGGTAAATTACCTTTACCAAAATGATAGCATAAACATCACAATGTTTAATTAATACTGCATGACGATGTGGTTAGTTCTGGGGCTTTTAAAATCAAAATGTGGGATAATAGTTCCTCATAAAAATCTCTAGGATGAATGTCCAAAGTCAAGACAACATCCTTTCTTGTGACAAGCCATGTGCTGGTTCCAGGGTGCGTTCAATGATGAAGCATGACTCGTACATTAACATTCCAAAGAAATATCACCGAGCAATGAGCTCAGGCGGGCTCAGTATCAGAAAGAACTCCAGGGAGCTTGCAAAGCTCCTCCTGTATATGGATGACCTAAAGCTATATGCTGCCACCAGAGCACAGCTAGAGTTTCTATTGCAGATAGTGGAAACCTTTTCACAGGATGTGAAAATGGAATTCGGGCAGGAGAAATGTTAAACGCTGAACGTTATGAAAGGCAAGCTGCAGGAAGGTGTATATGAAACAGCTCAGGGCCAGCAGATTGCAACAAGGCTCACTAACGAGACCTAAAAGTATCCGGGAATGAAGCAAGACAGCCAGACACATAGAACACTCACTAGTGAAACAAGATCTGACGAAGGAATTTGTCAGTAGAATTAAGCTTGTTTCTAACACCAGCCTCAACAGTAACAACTTGGTTGGGGCAATCAACGCTTATGCTGTCCCTATCCTTAGTTACTCGTTTGGGGTCATCAAGTGGAGTAAAACTGACATTTCAAGTTTAGAACAGAAAATTAGAACATCACTGACCAAATCACAAAAACACCATCCCAGGACATCTATGGAACGAGTCATGTTACCGAGACATATGGGTGGGAGAGGAATTGTTGATATAAACAGCCAAGTAGCTCGACAGATCTATGAGCTAAGACAATACTTCTGTTCTGTAACGAAACATTCGATGCTACACAAGGCTGTCACAGAAGCAAATGATTCAACTCCACTATTCTTAAGTCAGCAAGAGACTCAAAATCAGGTGCGCAGTGATTTGGATAGATTCAATGCCTGGTTGTCCAAGCCACTACACGGAAGACATCCCAATGAAGTAATCCAAACTCACGTCGACAAGCTAGCGTCGAACTATTGGTTGATTTCTGGGCAGATGTTTCCTGAAACAGAAGGCTTTATGATGGCTATTCAGGACCAGGTTGTCCCCACGATGAACTACCAAAAGTTCATTCTCAAGGTTGCATCTGTGCAAGATGACCATTGCAGATACGGTTGACCAACATCTGAGACTGTCCAGCATATTATATCAGGTTGCCGCCATTTTGCAGGGATAGAATATAGGAAGAGACATGATTTTGTTGCCAAGATAGTACATCAAGAACTGGCTCTACAACTTCAACTGCTGAGCCAAGAGAAAGTGCCATACTATAAATATGCTCCTGAAAGTGTACTGGAAAATGACAGCTTTACGTTGTACTGGGATCGTACTGTATTGACAGACCAGTCAGCTGTGCACAACAAACCTAATTTGGTTCTTGTTGACAAATGCATGAAGCACACCACCTTCATAGATGTGGTGCTCCCAAACAGTGGCAACATGCTAACAAAGCATGTTGAAAAGCTGCCAAAATACACAGAGCTTTCAGAACTGATAAGGAAGCAATGGCACATGGCACAAGTCTGGACAGTTCCTATTATCATCTCCAGCACTGGCGTGATTCCCAACAAGTTAAAGGAATCGCTCACAGAGTTGAAATTAGACCCAGTCCTTTTCAAACTGATGCAGAAAACAGTCATACTATCTGCGTGTCGCGTAGTAAGGCTGTTCTTGGGCAATCAGGCCTGAAGGAGTGAGGGGAAAGTATAAAGCTACTACTCAATGCAGTCACCAAGAATTTGCTCCTTATGATATATACGGTATCTGGGATTGTAAATGTTTTCTTTCCAGCAAATATGCTGAGAATGTGTAAGCGCATGCGCAAAATAAACAATAATAATAATAATAATAATAATAAAAGATCTAGTCGTAGAGAGCTATCCTTCTTGAAGATTCGATCTAGGTTCTGTCTAAAATAAATGAAGGAGATGAAATACGACAGCCTTATGTCGATGCATTTAATGGCACGTATAAGAAAATAATCATGTGAACTCAAAATTCAGTCAACTCGACATCCTCGAAAAACATAAAAGTAGTGAGTGCGTTTAAAACATTATTATTATTATTATTAGTTTTCCCCGGTGGGTGAGTGGTTATCGTGTCGGTCTACCAACCCCAAGCTTGCAGGTTTGCTCCTGGCCATGGTGAGTGATTTCTGAAAGCCGAAAAAAATCACGACACGCATGTCATACGTTCTTGGCATGTTAAAGAACCCATTTGAATTCAGTAGGCCGTGTTCATAATGGCAAAATTAAGCTCGGGCTTTTCCGCCAACACAAAACGTTCCTCCATTCTCTACTAGAAAGCGCTTATAAGTTGCATTGTCTGGGAAAGTAAAGAAGTGTAATTCAGGATCTTCCCATTTATTACGGTTGTAATTTATGTTAGATCATTAAGGCCCTTTGGCACTTTTAGTCTTATGATGGAAATTGTAGAAATGTTTCAGAATAGTTTTGATGTAGTCTATCTCAACTTTTTCACCACTTGGAACGCCACGTGCATGCAGGCAGAACATTTCGCAGAGCTACCATAGGCTACTGTATAATACGCAATGTACACAGTGATTAGACTTCATTGTTAAAATACAAACTTGTGTAAAGAAGACTCGTAACTAAGGATACGGTTGTGTGTTTGTTTCATTGGATAGTTTTCCCGGCTCCTTCTCCACCCCTGTGCATGGGCGATGCGCAGGATGAGACCAATGAGGATGAACATCAACTGGAGCCGGAGGAACAACAGGTGAAGTCCATCCCTCATGGACAAAAAAGACGTAGAGTTTAACCCTGATAACCCACAAGTCGAAAGTTCTATGCATGCACCCCCATCGACTACCATACCAGTTGAATCTATTTTAAAACCAACTACCTATGATACAAATCCGGGTATACTCGCTGGACAAAGCACTACCATAGAAAGGATCACGGATACAGCAAGTCAAGTATTGGACAGTGCCAAGGAAGCGTTAGTTTCAACAAAACAAAGGCAAGATCAAGCGATAGATAGAATGGAGAATCAAGTTTTGCAAGCTTGCGACACTATCCGCAACGAAATAAGAGGCGTATTTGTTAATTCCAAGGTAGAAATCGAAAAGCAAACAGAACATTTAATAACCGTGGCAAAAAATATCGCGGCAGGGAATTGGGATTTGCCGGCATCACGTTCTGTAAATGAGCAGTTAATCAGTGAAAACAAATCTAAAACTTCAGGTATAAGTGAACAAATTGCGATGGTGGGACAAGAATTACAATCTCCTGCCAACAGCGAACAATTACAAGAGTCTCCGGCACAACTCGCAACGCCATACTTGGAAGAAGGAAAGGAGATGGTTACAGATGCAATGGAGGAGCGTAGTGAAGAGGCACAGGCGGCTAAGGAAGGTTTAGAAGAAGGAAAGGAGATGGTTACAGACACGACAGTAGAGCTGAGTGATGATGATGATGATGATGATGGTGATACTGACGATGGCTAGTGTGACGTAATAACTTGAAGAAATGCGCCTTATTGCATTGAGTGAAATTAAGAAATTAAAATAGGCATATTAAACATCCTATTAGTACGATTTCCACAATGTGATGTGCCATAAACCGAACCAAAGGACTTTTCTGTTTGCATTAGGATGACTAGAGAAGTCCAGATTAGTGCTTGCTGTTTTTGTCGCTTGATTAAAGGTCTTGGGACGTCGATGTTATTAGCTCCGTGTACTTCAGTGAGTGTGGAATTTGTTCTAGCGTACGTATTTTGAACTAGGGCTTTACATAGATATACAAACTATGATCAATAAATGTGGTGAATAATTAATTTCATGATTTATTTCCAGAGAAAGGTGATACATGGACATGTATGCAGGAATACAGCTTATTGCCCTTCAAAATAATCGCTTCCCATGGTTATGCAATTCTAATACCACGTGCAGAGGTCTCACATAGTCTGTGCATGGGATGCCGTTGGGTTCAACGTTCACATTGCGTTGGATGTCGGAGATGTCCGAAAATTGTAGTCCTTTTAAGTGTTTCTTCGAGCGAGGGAAGAGGGAATAATCGACAGTGGCCAGATCTTGTGAATATGGGTACTGATGGAGCCAGTACCGCACCAGCAACTGCTGCACACTTATGATTATGGGGTTATGCGTTATCGTGCAGCAGACATCACGATCCATTTTCAGTTTGCAGGTGGAGCACATGTTTTATCCTCTTCAGGAGGCGATCCAATGTCGTGCCTTCTGGCAAGTATTTTTTATAAATGATCCCTCCAGCATCAAAAAAAAAAGGTAATCAGCATTGTCTTGATGCACGATTACTCGCAATTAATCTTTCTGGGTTTCAGTGAACCTGGGTTACGTTACTGCATACTTTGCCTCTTCGATTCTGGGTCGTACTTCAGACACAATGACTTACTGCCTGTAACGATCAGTTCAGGAAAGGTCGTAATCCCCTCCGCACGCCTCGATACTATCTTCTTTCTGACCTGGATACAAGTCGCGAGGCACTAATCACGCACCCAGTTTACTCTTACCCAACTTTTCGGTTACAATTGCATAAGGAATTCCAAACGATACTACTGTGGCCTCCATCAATATTTAAACCGTCAATCGACGATCGTCGGCCAAGAGGTGGCGAATTTTCTCGATGTTTTCATCGGTGCACGACGTCACAGTCCTCCCTGGCCATTGCACATCTTTCGCGCTATCCCGAACCTCAAGGCAGCACTTGTACCACTTTTTCGATAAAACACTATTTCCATACACACGGTGCAGCATGTGGTAACATTCGCTTGTTCTTTTCTCAAGTTTGAAACATAATTTCACGTTTGTACGTAACTCTATTACACCCAGAATAGCATCGCTTGTACACACAAACTGAACGTCGGGATAACATCATGGCTTTGCGACCGATCACCATCAACCAGTGGTTCTTACCACAAAGTACGCCAGCAAGACATATATCGTATTCATTGATCACAGGTTGTATGTAAATGATATGAAAATAGTTTCCTAATTGTAATACTGTCTGCACGGGTTCCATATGAACCGAACGCACTAGTCCCAGACATACGAATATATTTTATCAAGGGTCAATTAAGTAATATATTGTGAATATAATTTATGTCTCACTCTGTGTTTTATATAATTTTATCATTTAGTATTAAGTTGTTTACAGTAATTAGCAAGGATTCAACGTCAGTGTTAGTTTGTACATATTAGATTTCATGGCTGAGGTTCTGCAGCGCACGAAGACTCTCAGAATTGCCCAATTATTGAGCAGCATACATCTATTTAGTGAGCAGGAAACTCCAGTGATATTTCGGTAGCTTGACCGAGATGTAGGTCAGCCTCATTGTATATTTTAACGTGGCGTCATTGGACTAAAATCTGACTGGTTTGATCTTTGAGGAGTGTAGGAATATCACGTGATTCTTGAACTAAGATATAAGACTGGGATCTGATGAGTTACTCAGATTTTTGATTTACGAATGTAGCCCGCGGCTATGACAGATTGAGCTCTGATTTTTTAGCACCGAGTTTAGCGTTGGCGCTGCTCGTAAGAACTGAAGTTTTTGTAATTTATTACGCGCAGTTGTAACGTTGTTACATATTTCAACTGCACTGTCTCGTCAAGAAAAGTATTTGTTTTATTCAGTCGAGTCGCGATTAGGAAAGTAGATCGGTATGTCAGAGTGCTTGTCTTTCAGCCAGGTCCACCAGGAATCGGTAAAACCCAGAACGCTATTGTTCTTCATACAACTTTCACGCCGGAAACTGATTACGGCAAGTTTGAATGAAGTAGGCAACCCACGCGTGAAACAGAGAGATTATATTAAGAGTAGTAATTCAGTCAAGACAAATTCTCTCGGGATAATCTACCCCAGAATCGGTAGTTCTAAGAATGGTCCAGCTCGGCATCGAGAAGGAGATCATCAGCTACGTAAGTTGTACATCCAGCGTCCAGCCTATATCTTCAGTTTCCGGGTCACTTGTCACAGCCATTTCTTTGGAGTGATTAGAGAGCATTAGAGAGCCCTGTTAAGACAGGAATTCTTGCTTGATGTGTTTTCGTGTAGAATATATTTAGGTATACTCCGCATGTAGCTAGATACTCTCAGATTATTAATGTTGTGTACGATATTTATCGAATGTGCTTAACACCCCAAGACCCAAATGATTCACCTATTGGCCGCCTCATGGGAGATAAGTCAGAAGGTTTATGAGGAGAAGTGACAATTGGCTGCCCAACGTGAGAACAGTTAAAAGTTGGCATTGCATAGATAAGACGTGTTTTCATCAGGAGCAAATTCAGAAGCTAATTCCGTGTGTATACAGTGCCAGTGTAAACTTTATTGTAGTATATGCGAATTGAATAAAGTGTCCACTCATCATATAAGTGTTAGTAAAGGTTTCCTCGCACGATTAAATATAAAATAGTATATTTTCAATGTTTTGACTCTGGACAAGTGCCGCCATATTAGAAATCGTTATAGCAAAAATCAAGTGTTTACAAAGTGCATATTTTAACAGCAAACCATTGTGAACGCACTATAGCAAAAAGAACATACAACCGTCATCTCTGGCACATGACAGTGTCTCATACTCGTCAAAAACCAGCTATCTGTCACAAGTGTAATAAGGAGTTCATAGCGAATCATTCCGGGCTGAAACCATTTAGTTGCAATTACGTGGGAACCAAGAAAAAAAAATGTCTGTTAACAAACGGCGACAAAGCAGAAGATCAGTGAGATTTCAACACACTGATTCATCCGACACAGATGGTGGACAAACGAGTTGAAGGTGACGTAAAGAAGATAACGAAAAAGGAATAAAAGAAATGTTCACAGCCATAATGACCGAATTGAAAGACATTAAGAAGACAAATGAGGAATTCAAAAAAGAAACACGGGAAGAAATACAGTCCATAAAAGACGAGGTAGAAAATAGGGAGCAACAAATGGAAGCTAAGCGCGGAAAGTTAGAAACAAAAATAAATAACATCGAAAACAAGGCACGGGAACACCTTCTAATGATAGAAGAAAAAGTGAAATTCCTGACAGAATAAGAAGAATACAGGACATGCAGAGATAGGAAAAATAATATCATCCTAAAGGACAATATGTTGGGGCAAATAGAAGGCAAAGTCTGAATAGTGGAAAAAGCAAGAGAGATAATAATAAATCTTGTCAAAGATGCAGAAATTGTTAACATCCGCCACATAGGGCAGGATAAGAACAAAAGAGGAATAGTGAGAATAACCTGCAAAAGTTTCAAAGACAAAATGGAAATTCTAAAACAGAAGTCCACTCTAAGGGGAAGAGACACTTACATAGATAACAACTTAACTGTGAAAGAGAGGGAAATACAAGCAGGACTAAGACAAATAGCAAGAGAGAAAAGGGAGAAAGGGAACACGGGGGTAAGAGTAGGCTACCAAACAATTCTACTAAATGGACAGTGGAAAGATTGGAAAGATGCGCTAGCAAAAAACTAGAACGACCACGCCACAGCCCAACGGAAACCAGAGAACAACCCCCAGATGTACGAACCGATCTAATCCTGGCAGCACTAAACGTACGGTCTCTAGGAAACGATGAAAAGGAAATAGAACTACCGGTACTAAATGCAATCAAGAATATCAGAATTGACATTCTGGCAATGAGCGAAGTGAGACACTTAGGGGAAGAGATAATTGAAAAGGAAAATGGGGACATCTTTAGCTGCATCGGAGAAACTAAAGGGCAGAAGGGCGTGGGATTCTTAATCAATAAACATCTAAAAAAGGACATAATAAAGATACAAGGAATATCAGAAAGGATTGCCCTAATATCCATAAAGATTGACAATAAAGTAATGCCAATAATACAAACATATGCCCCCACGGAAGCTAGTACAGAGGAAGAAAGTGACAACTTTTATAACTTACTAGATGATACAATAAAAAATCACAAATCAGGCAGGCTAGTTATTATGGGAGACCTAAACAGCAAGATAGGGCAAAAGGAATCAGAGGAGGAGGTACCTATGGGACCATATAGCTACGGACGCAGAAATGCAAGATGAGAAAAACTAATATAATTCGCCCACGGACAAAGATTGAAAATAGTCAACACTTTCTTTAAGAAAAGTCAATCTAGTAGATGGACATGGATAGCTCCCAATGGAATGACAAACAAGTAGTTCCGTGAAGAACTATACAGCCTATTTCATATAGCCTACTTATGTTAATTGCCACTATCAACATACAAAATTTCAGTTTTATTGCTGTAATAGATTCGTAGATATTGAGAACCGACTAAATATTTCGGATGGTCGCCATGTTAGATTTTATGATTTGTATGTCATAGAGTTATGTACTGTAACATGAAGGTTATTGTGTACGTGTAGCATTCAAATTCAATCGCATGATTAGGACACAAGAAGTACTAAGGAGATTTTAAAAGTTAGCACAGCTGCCATCTTGTGGTTATGGAAAAAATTGAAATAAATTAAA
The DNA here is from genome assembly GCA_946902985.2 of Meconema thalassinum. Lineage (NCBI taxonomy): Eukaryota > Metazoa > Arthropoda > Insecta > Orthoptera > Tettigoniidae > Meconema > Meconema thalassinum. The sequence goes on along the minus strand of OX336388.2, from coordinate 1,080,685,116 downwards.
TGCCAGTGGATTAACATTCGTATAAGGATTTACTGTACCAAGTTTCACTGCACTCGGATGGTTAAATTGCGAGAAACGTCCATGTGAATATTTATACTTCGCGTCGCCGCCATGTTGGATTTGTGATCACCAGGTTATTTAAAGTCCTATAGGTGAACTTAAGTTCATAGCCCCTATGAACATAAAAGATGCAATTTGATTGCTATAATAGATTCGTAGATATTCAGAGCCGTCTAAATATTTTGGATGGTTTCCATGTTGGATTGTTAAATGTATAGGCCATAGAGTCAAGTACCATTAAAGGAAAATTATTGCGTAGGTTCATTAATCAAACTTTCACTTCGATCGCATGATTACGACAGAAGAAATAAAAACTTAATTTTAAAATTCGCACAGCCGCCATCTTGAGGTTATGTAAACAATTGAACTAAATTAGATACCAGTGCATTACAATGTGTATTAACATTTCCTGTACCAGATTTCATTGCGTTTGGAACATTAAATCGCAAGAAAGGTCTATTTAAAATTTTCAAATTCGCTTGGCCGCCATGTTCGTTTTGTAGTTAACCGGTTTTTGAAAGTCTCATAGATGAACTTCCGGTAGTGCCCTTTATCTCCGCACAAAATTTCAGGGTGATACCGCTAATAGTTTCAGAGATATAGAATGCCGGTGAAATATTTCGCACATCCGCCATCTTGTGGTTATGTAAACAATTGAACGAAGTTGGATGTCGGTTTATTATAATGTGTATAAACATATACTGTACCAAGTGTTATTGCGTTTGGTTGGTTAAATCGCGAGAAACGTCTATTTAAAAGTCACAAATTCGCGTGGCCGCCATGTTGGTTTTGTAGTTACCAGTTTTTCAAAAGTCACTTACGTGAAATTCTAGTAGTTCCCTTTATCACCGTAAAAATTTCAGGGTGATATCGGGAATAGTTTCGGAGATATTGAATGCTTGTGAAATATTTCGCACAGCCGCCATTTTGGATTGGTGAGACGTAACAAAATGTGAAGGGCACGGTCGGGGTCGTCCGGAATAGTGCTATGAACTTACCGAGTTTCATTGAAATCGCTCCAGCCGTTTAGAATTTATTAGGGGGGACACACTCACACCTCACACACACACACACACACACACGCACACACACACGGACAAAAGGTGATCTCATAAGCCTATTTTTTCAAAATTGAAAATAGGCTATAAATGAAATAGATTTTATTCTGGTGGACCAAATGGAAGGAATAGTGGATATACAAGTAGTAAACGGCCTACAATTCGACACAGATCATCGGATGTTAAGACTAACTCTGAACTTCCAGAAGAAAAGTCGCCATTTCATCAAACAAATGGGAGCTACTCCAGCGTTACTAGACAAGGAACGATACAGATCGGAACTGAAGAGGTACAACTGCAAAGAGCTCAAACCGAAGGAGGACGACACTCAGAAACTATACAAATAGCCTACACAATATCATGCATCAATGAAGCAGTAAAGATATCACAAGAAACAAGACCACAGGGAAAAAGAAGGAACAAGCTGGAAATATCAACAATACATGATAGAACAAAGGAAAAAACTGAAGGCAGTTAAAGACACAAACCCGCAACAAAAAAAGGAATACGAAGAATTGAACAGGAACACTAAGAGAGAAATACGGAGAGACTTGCGAGAATATAAGTACCACCAAATCAAAGAAGTGATGGAAAACTCAAAATCTATAAAGAAAATAAGAAAACGGACCAGGGAAGGCACGCACTGGATGTTGGGAGTCAAAGGCAGCACAGATCACAAACTAACCTCAAGAGAACAGATCTCAAAGGAAGCTACCTAATTCTATAGCCAGTTATACTCCAGTACGTCACAGAACACACTACCCCTCATGAACCAACTCACAAGGCCCACAGAGGACATCCCAAACATCCTTCCAAGTGAAGTAAGGACGGCTATACAAAGCTTGAAAAAGGATAAATGTCCTGGCGAAGATAATATATACAACGAATACCATATCTTCGGAGAGGAAGAATTAATACCAACAATCACGGAACTATTCAATCAGATCATCGCAAAGGAAGAGATACCAGAAGATTGGGGGAAAATGTCTGATTATATTGTTACACAAAAAAGAAACCCGGGACAATATAAACAACTATCGACCAATTAGCCTGTCCGCAAGCCTATACAAACTATTCATGAAGATAATAAGTAAAAGGCTTGAGAAAACACTTGACGACAACCAACCAACAGAACAAGCAGGATTCAGGTCCAATTACAGCACCATCGACCACCTCCAAACCATATGCCAACTAACAGAAAAGGTACAGGAATACAACCAGCAAATCTACATCGCCTTCATCGATTATAATAAAGCCTTTGACTCAGTAGAGCACAAAGATGTGCTGCAGGCCTTAAAACAACAAGGTATCCCCATCAAATACATAAGGTTATTAGGTAAAATATACCAAACAGCTCAGCAAAAGTCAGAACAAAAAGAGACGGAGAATGGTTCCAAATCAGAAGAGGTGTGAAACAAGGGGACCCTCTATTACCAATATTATTTACAAGTGTGCTGGAACATCAATTCAGAAAAATGAAATGGAAGCACAATCACGGAATAAATATCGATGGCCAGAAACTGACACATCTAAGATTTGCGGACGACATAACTCTAATAGCAAGGTCAGCAAAATCACTAGAAGAAATGATCAATGAACTGGGCAAAATAAGTAGAGAAGTAGGCCTCACAATGAACCCCACAAAAACAAAAATAATGACAAATGGAACACAAGATCCAATCCAAGTCCATCAATCACCACTAGAGTATGTGCAACAGTATGTGTACCTAGGACAAAGCATCTCCCTGAACAAAGACAGAGAGAGTGAAATCAAACGCCGTAGAGGACTGGCGTGGAACAAATTTTGGTCGCTTAAGTTCTTACTCACAGAAAGAGACTAAAAGTAAGCACAAAAGCAGAAATCCTAGACGAATGTGTTATGTCAACACTACTTTATGGTTGTCAAACATGGTCCTTGACAGAAAAACTGAAAAAGCAGCTACAGGTAAGATCCTAAACGTTTCTCTAAGAGACAGAAAAGGAACGAGGAACTAAGAAGAAGGACAAACATACGCGACGTGGTAGAAAGGGCAGAAAGCCTAAAATGGAAATGGGGAGGACACGTATCTCGCATGGATCACCAGAAATGGACGCATCGCACCACAACGTGGGACCCGAGAGAAGGACGAAGAAACGTGGGATGCCAAGAATCCAGATGGTCAGACTACTTTACAGCTAAAGCGGGAAACCAATGGTCGAGAGTGGCAAGAGACAGGAAAGCATGGAGACAGCTGGAGCCAAACAGGAATCAACACGCACCAAACAGGACAGAAAGACAATAACAGTGCAACAAGACAAAAGCTCCCAAGAATGCTCACCTTCGGAGCCTAATCACGAGCACGTCCCTGTGCAAACAGAAGGCCTTTGCCCTTACGGGATGTCTATAGGCTAATTTTATTTATTTATTTATTTTATATATTTATTTATTTATTTATTTATTTATCTATACCTGGTTGGCAGCCCTGGTGACTGAATATACAGTATCGTTAGTTCCATCTCTTAAGGTACAGATACAAAATTTGGTTGAAGTCCAATGGATAGCATGGACGTTACATGCAGTTAGACATTGGATCTATCAGCGCGTAAAATCATTTTGGCAACAATATCATGCATGTGTTCAGAAATCATCTGAAATATTATGATCTTTTTTGTGCCAATTTTGGTTGAAATCCATTTGTTAGTATAGAAGTTACATGTATTTTAAAATTGGACCTATCATCAGGCTTAGAGTCATGTTGGCAGCACTGACGTATATCAGTTTCTCCAAATTAATCTAGAATGTCAGGTAGCCTACTATACGTGTGCAAATTTTAAAGCTGTTGGCTTACATACTTTCTGATATATTAATATTAGGGTAAAAAATAGTGACAGCATTTATTAACAGTTAGCAGCTCTTGTAACTCTTAAGAATAAGCATAGTCATAATATCTTATTATAATGTTATTGGTTTTACGTCCCTTTTAACTACACTGGCTTTTAGAGACGCCGGGGTGCCGGAATTTTGCCCCGAAGGGGATCTTTAACGTGCCAGTAAATGTACTGACACGGCTCCCTCGCATTTGCGCACCCTCAAATGCCAGCTGACTGCGCCAGGTTTCGAACCTGCAACCTTGGGCTCAGTAAGCGAGAACGTTACCCCTGAGCCACGCAGCCAGACAGTCATAATATCTGTTATGGTACACATGGCACATATGAAATTTGGTTGAAATTGAATTGATAGTATAGAAGTTACATGTATTTAAAAATTGGTCCTATCAGCAGGCTTAGAATCATGTTGGTAGCACTGAGGTACATTAAGTTACTCCAAATTAATCTAGAATGTCAGGTACTATACGTGTGCATAGTTTAAAGCCTTTCGGCCTGCATACATTCTGATATATTGGTATTTGGATAAGGAGATAGAGAGAGAGCATTTATTAACAGTTGGCAGCCCTGGTGGCTTTTAAGTATACACTCAGTCATATCTGTTTATGTACACATAGTACATACGAAATTTGGTTGAAATCCAATTGATAGTATAGAAGTTATAATCATTTAAAAATAGGACCTATCAGCAGGCTTAGAATCATTTTGGCCACACTGCCATGCATGGCCTCCTGGAAATTAAATTGAAATATTATTATCTATATGTGTGCCAAATTTGGAATAGATCCCATGCATACCTTCCAAGATATCCAACATGGAGCAAAATTTCAATTGCGGTTTTTCAGCAGTTGGTAGCACTGACATAATTTTCAAATATGGGCTTGAGATGTTTAGGTATAGATCTTTACTCATACCACATTTGGATTCGATTGCTGCAGCCGTTTAGGAGTTGTTGGGGGGAGAGGGGGGGGGGGGACAAACACAGACAGACAGACAGACAGACAGACGGAAGGACAGACAGACAGACATTTGCCCGGATCGATCTCATAAGTCTACATTTTCCCTTTTTTTGCAAACTGTGAAATGTAGGCTAAAAACGTTACAATACCAACAATATTATCATTCATTACTGGGAACGACTCCATAATACAAATAGCCCAGTTCACTGCCGACTATAGCTTGCCACGGTGGGGGAGTGGTTAATGTGTCGGACTACTAAGCCCAAGCTTGCAGGTTCGCTCCTTGCCGTGGTAAGTGATTTTTGAAAGTCGGCAAAACTACGATACGCATGTCATACGATGTTGGCATGTCGAATAACCCATTTGAATTCAGTAGGCCGTGTTCATAGTGGCAAAATTAATCTCGGGAGTTTCCACCAACACAAAGTTCCTCATTTCTCTACTAGAAAGCGCGATAGTGTTCAAGAAGCTTAGATATCTAACCCCTTTGACTTTCATAGTGCTTCAAGGAACATCGAAATTCGACATGCGAGCTACCCTCTGGGTGTCAAATGACAAATCTTGCACCCGGCACCCGAGGCCATACACTATTATTATTACCGCCGACTATTGGCCGTGCCCTAGCGAAACAAGCCGAAACAAGCGATGGCACGTGGTCATAATGCAACCCAAATCAAAGGTTTAAAAGAAAATTGTAGTGAGATACAGTTCACAAGTTATTTAACTACTTTTCACATATTGCAAAAAGTGATGAAAAAGTAAACTTTTTGCACAGTTTCTTCAGAGTTCAGCAAACCACTGTCTCTTGAAGGAGAGAGGTCTCTTATACTAGTACCAGCGTGGTATTCGCTGTCATATCCACCAACGACCATCTGGTACGACTAGAGAGCTCCTTCCGAGGGAAATTTATCCGAAGAAAGCACCCAGTCACGGTTTTTCTTTGATCTGGAAATCACCTATGACACCAGATTGTCATAAGATTCATTACATAGGATGTCACCCTGTTCGCGATGAGTGCCGCCGCTGTGTGTTGACAATTAAGCTCTACATTACAGCTCTGGAACTATGGCAGTCGTGGAATGGCAATCTGTCAACGGAGTCAATTGATTAGCTCGGGACCAAGATTTCCGTCCTTCGGCAGCGAAAACCATTTCCGTCAACTTCAAAAGCTTCTTCTACACTATGAAATGCAAATGACGAATATAATGAATTAATTAAATTGGTACAAGAAAAGTATCAAAATGTAAAAGCGCTCTTTGAAACACTGTGGAACAGGAACGTGGTTTTACAGAGATACAAAGCTGTAACTCGTGTGCTAGTGTCAATTTCATCTGTAATGTGTTCGATAATTACCACACTAATAAAGTTCGCAAATTCGAGAAGGGATTAAAAACTTCAAGACCATTAATCCAAGTTTTTAAAGAAAACTGGGCCGATAACCTTGATGTTAGGCCCCTTAAAACAACAATTATCATCATCATCATTTCAAAGAAAACTGAAACAAATGAAATAATACAGGGAAGTGATCATGACGTGTAGGTATACTGTAAACACAAAATGACAGACTTGTTACTGATTGCATGGGAGGGAAGGTCGTAACTGTAAACACATGTGTGCAGTTGGAATAAAATATAATCTTGAAATGTTGATTCGTCCTCTGTTGACAGTACGCGAAAAATTGAATTCGCTAAACTGACCCCTAGTAATAATGTATCAACGGACATCTTCAAAGGGATGGACGTAGCAGATGATGAAGAAATAATCCAATATAATCTATCGTCAGACGTGTCAATGGTTATTGAAAGTGATCAAATTAACAATGGACGGTTGGAGAACAATGATGGTTCTAAAACAGTTCATACTCGTATCTTTGTGTCTTCGCACAATCTAAGAACAGAATTAAACCGCATTCTTGACATAGTAGAAACCTATCCGAATACAGTAAATATTGTCCTTAAAAAGACAGTGAGTAAAATCAAGAATATAAGTACCCTTACAACCAACCAATCATTCTATGTTGCGATATAATCACTTTATAACTGGCGGTAGGAATATTTTTTCATATCCTTTAATCTATTGATTAATCATCAAGTTGTCGTTCTTTGGTGCAAAAATATTCATTAAATCATATTTGCTGAAAACAATTATGATTTATTAAGAGTCTGTTACAATCTCTCTATAAAAGTGATGGGCATCCACTCGCTGAGTAACTTTCCTCAACACTTTCATAGTGAATGGTAAACGCTCATGCGAACTCTGGTGTCAATTCATTGAAACGCAAACCACATGTCTTCATATCAGTATTTAAATGACGATATGCTTTTATATGAAACATTGTAACTAGTCGGCAAAGCCGGTATTATGTTTCTGTACAATGGCTATTCAGATATTATCCCACATTGCGGTAATGCAGTGATCAATGTAATATATATCGATGATTTTATACGGGAACAGGGCTAGCCTTTCATAGACCACAATAGGAATTCAATTTACTGTCAAGTAGGCGTATTAGGAGTGTCAAAAATGACGCACTCAAGATACACATATCAGCTGGCGAAGGAAACTTTCCTCATCGAAGATCTCAGGACAAGCATACTCCTACCTAACACGTGCGCCTCACAGAACCTGCTAGCAACACTGAATAGGAAAAGAGAGGAAATTCATCCGACATTCTACAGCACAGGAGCCATGGTAGACCGTGCGTGGACAAAGGAAAACGTCGAAATCAGACACGTCATCACTAGGTTGGCAGTCCATGGATTCCACCACCTGATATGCAAGAACACAAACTTCCACGAACCAAATATAGACTGTGAATGTAGGCTGTGTGAAACGGCATGTGATCGTTATCACATCGAAATATGCACGAAAAGGACAAAGTCATTAACTGAATATGCAAACATGTAAAATTTCAATTTCATCTTGGCTATTTGGCCGCAATAAAGATATATTATAACTAATTTAAAACTCAATTCCACGCAGGAACATTATCGAAAAAAGCAAAATATTAAAGGATCATAAAAAATACTTCCATATATTATTACCGGCACGTGAAAATGAGTACTTGTCTTGTACTCTAAATGTCTGTGGTTGTAATGGCTGCGTGGATAACATCTTGGTCTGTGAATCATGTGGTCTCAGGTTCGAACCCCAGTCCCGGCAATTATATTTGCTACCAGATTATCGATTTAAACGTTGTATATCATAACATTATGCGTAATTTTAACAGAATCTACGATTTATTTAATTACAATAGTTTGCACCAAGCAGGAGTTGGGAAATTTGATTTTATTGAACATTATTTCTAGTAGTCTATAGATAGGCTAGAGACTATGGTTTCATTCCTCCTCTTAATTTACAGTATAATATGTGATGTTTGTTCAAACAAGTGTGACAGTAGCATATCTCCAATTCAATCTAAACCAGCATGAAAACGGAGCGTAAATTAACATTTTAAGAATGTCCAAGCTGTGTAGTATACGAGTAGGATAACATGTCAGATGACTTCACATACATTTCATCTCAAGTTCATAGTAGGTTAACATGTCAGATGTTACACATCATATGCGACTACTGTAAGGCTCGTATTTTTTTTTGTTTGTTATTTAGTTCCCGAAAATTTAACTAGTGTCGTCTATTTGCCGTGTTAAAAAAAACTCACTTGCATAAAACCCAATTTTTTTAAGATTTTCGAGGGAAACCGTGGGGAAATCATCAAAAGACAGACTGCAAGCTTCCGGACTTACAACTGTGCAGGAGTCATACCTACTAAAACCCCACAAACCCTATACTTGGCTTAAGGCCAGCCCGGAACTGCCTGTTCAGCCTTACTTTAGGGTGGAGCCACTGTTACGACCAGAGATCTCAGTCAATTTCATTTTACTTGATGATAATGAAATTACTCATCATCATCCTCACTGTCTTCAGCAACCAATCTTCTCGGTTCCTCCTTTCTTTTGTTTTAGCAGCTCAGAGATGTAGGCACCAATCTGTGCTCAACTCTCTCTCTCTGCTGCTGAGCATTTTATCCACCACATTGGTGTAATGACTCCTACTTTTGTCTCGAGAAGTCTTCGAGGATTTCTCCACCTCAAGCATGCAAAGAACGTGTGCTGAACATCATCCCATTGATCACCACAATATCGACACCGTGAACTCGGTGATATTCCCAATCGATGGAGGTATGCTTCATAATAGACTGGTTCACTTTTCTCTATAATTGTCATTTTAACAATTCTAGCGGCATTTTGGGAAATGTTTGGCCAAATGTGTTTTTTCTACTAATTCAGACCTGCTGAACACGAATTTCGATGTTGGCACTTCCAAATTTTTCCCGGAAGCTCAGAATTCAAGATGGCGTCCAAGATGGCGGACGTTTTCTTACTTGTCCGATATTTTCACTCCCGGGACCGATCATTCTGATCTAAATGCTTTTTCCAGGGTTATTTTTGTTGTAGACTGTTAGAAACAATTATATGACCGTTTTTAATATTAAATTACTCCATAAAACAAATTATCCTAGGAGGAAAATGCATATTGTCTGTGTGTTTTGTTGTTGTAATATTTTGTTGTTCATTGATAATACTGTAGTGACTTCTTTTAAATACGTTCAAAGATGCTCAAATACGAGTCTAAGGGGCCGTGAGTCGTGAGCGCAAGAGTCACGCCACCTGACTGCGCGACCACTTCCCCTGAGAGCGCGCGCCTGTCTAGACCAGTTTGAGTGTGGCGTCTCTGCGCTGTTTTCTGTGTGTTGTGGGCATCTTGTCGCAGTTTAGAAAATTGATAAATTGTTTTTGTTTGGTGCAATAACTGTTCTTCAATATTTATTTAGTGGAATTGTGTCTGAAAGTGGTATCGGTAAGAGTTTATAAGCTCTGTATGACGAAATTTACAGTTTTGCTATAGACAGTTTTTTGGAGTTGCCAAGTAACGACGTCTCATTTTCCTATCACAGAGAATGTTACTCTGATTTTACAAACAAAACGAATATAGAGCGTTTGAAAAAAAACGAGACACAAAGAGGAGGTTAATCAAAATGCCTCCACCACAAAAGACTCTCATGACAAGCACGATAAAAAAGGCACTGGTAATAGAGTCAAAACAGATTGGAAGAAGTGTATATTTTGTCAGGATGATTCGTAAAAGGAACCCGTGTGGCAAGTGCAGACTAAAACCATGCAGGCAACTATAAACGAACTAACGTCTATTGATTATAACCTTAATTTGAGGTTATCGGGCATAAAAGATTTAACTGTGTACGAGGCCAGATACCACTCTGTCTGCCTGTGAAAATGTCAAAAAAATACAGATGAAATTGCGTTCCCAGTTAGGTGGGGGGCAAAATGACGTTGAGCTGGTTATTTCCGGAGGCTTTAAAGATGGAAGGAAGGTTTTCTCTAACCAGAAAACAACACCGATTTCCTCCCTCGAAACTTCTCACGAGGAAGCAGACACAAGAATTGTTCTGCACGCAGTGGCAAGTTCTGCAAAGGAAATTGTCGTATCTGCTAGAGACACAGATGTCTTTCTGTTGCTCCTCTATCACTTCGATAAAATACCTGCAAATGAAGTATGGTTAATGAGTGGAAGTTCAAGAAAGAGAGTTTTTGTACCTGTTCATGGTGTACATAGCAAATTGCACGAAGGACTAGTGGCGAGTATACTGGCCTTTCATGCAATCACCGGGAGTCATGTCACATCATACCTAGCGTCCATGACAAAACCAGCAGCTTTTAAAGTTTTTCGGAAGCACTACACCCTGTTGTCCTCGCTTGGCATCGTACCTCTTAGTGAAGCGGTTGTATCTTCCGCAGAAATGTTTGTGACAAAATTGTACAAGGTTTGTATTTCTAGTAAATTCACTTAACCTTGCCTACGTCGACTTGGCTCGTACATTTCAATTCGTTTTCTTTTCTTCTTCAGGTAGCTGACTCAATAGTTTCGACTGACGTTGCGCATCATGCCTTGTTTAGTTAGGAAAAAAAAAAAACCAGAATCTCTTCCGCCGACCAGCGCACTACCAAAGTCACTACCAAACTTCAGTGTGGGAGAACGCTCACCTACCTGACCCCATCGTGTCACCAATCACAGACTGCGGATGGAAGGAAGAAACAGACGGCTACATCCCCATTCTCACCACGCTTGAACCCATTCCAAAGGCTGCTATCGATATTGTTCTTTGCGGTTGCAAAAAAGATTGTTCTACAACGCTTTGTAAATGCCGCGAGGCTAAGTTAATTTGTACCTCAATGTGTTTCTGTTTCGGGTCTTGTACAAATTGAAAAAAGATGTTGAGGATGATGACTAATGTAATTTTCAAAAGTCTAGTATAATTACTATAAATATGCCATTTGTCATTGCCTTCGGGAAGCGCAGTATACTTATTCTTGCGACAGATATACTATTTTATTGCATTTAACCACAAAGTAATAAATAGCCCCAACAATCTTGTTTCACTCATTAAATGCCAAACTAAAAGCCAAAACAGACATATCGCCAAAAATATACAATACATAGAAAAACAAGAAGTTCCGTGAAGAACTATACAGCCTACTTTTCATGCCAATGATTATTCTACAGAATATGAACCTATCTAGAATAATGACGAAATTAAGTTGCTAATATCGAAATTTCCAATTAGTTCGAAATACTGTATACCTGGCATAATGTATCCTAATAGAGCACTACAGTTGGCAGCCCTGATGACTGAATATATTCTTAGTTCCGTCTCTTACGGTACTAAATACAAAATTTGGTTGAAGTCCACTGGATAGCATAGACGTTACATGCAGTTAAACATTGGATCTAACAGCGCGCGTAAAATCATGTTGGCAACAATGTCATGCATGTATTGGTCAGAAATAGTCTGAAATAATATGATCTATTGTTGTGCCAATTTTGAATGAAATCCATTAGTTAGTATAGAAGTTACATGCATTTTGAAATTGGACCTATCAGCAGGCTTGGAATCATGTTGGCAGCACTGACGTATATTAGTTACTCCAAATTCGTCTAGAATGCCAGGTACTATACGTGTGCAAAGTTTAGAGCTATTGGCTTGCATACTTTCTGATATATTGATATTAGGGTAACAAAAATAGGGACAGCACATATTAACAGTTGGCAGCCTTGGTTGCTCCTTAGAATACGCATAGTCATATCTGTTATGGTACACATAGCACATACGAAATTTGGTTGAAATCCAAATGATAGTATGGAAGTTACATGTATTTAAAGTTGGACCTGTCAGTAGGCTTAGAATAATGTTGGTAGCACTGACGTATATAAGTTACTCCAAATTAATATAGAATGTCAGGTACTATACGTGTGCATAGTTTAAAGCTGTCGGCTTGCATACTTTCTGATATATTGGTATTTGGATAAAATAAATTAGGAGCATTTATTAACAGTTGGCAGCCCTGGTAGGTCTTAAGAATACGCTCAGTCATATCTGGTTATGTACACATACAACATACGAAATTTGGTTGAATTCCGCTTGATAGTGTAGAAGTTATATGCATTTAAAAATTGGACCTATCAGGAGGCTTATAATCATTTTGGCAACACTGCCATGTTTGGCCTCCTGGAAATTGAACTGTAATATTATGGTCTGTACGTGTGCCAATTTTGAAGTAGCTCCCATTCATACTTTCCAAGATATCCAACATGGAGCTCAAATTTCAATTGCGATTTTTTAGCAGTTGGTAGCACTGACATCATTTTCAAATATGGCCGTGAGATATTCAGGTATAGATCTTTACTCCTACCAAATTTTGTTTCGATTGCTGCAGCCGTTTAGGAGTTGATAGGGGGACACACACACACAGCCAGACAGACAGACAGAAGGACAGACAGACAGACAGACAGACAGACAGACAGACACACATTTGCCCGATCTCATAAGTCTACTTTTTCCTCATTTTTGCAAAATGTGAAAAGTAGGCTAATAATGTCTATGCAATATCAAATCAAGACATGAACTTTGCCAATTGCAAGGTCAATCCACTCAAAATAATATCATGTCATCTCAGTATTTTAGGTAGATTTCATTAGAAAGCTAACTATTGCAATGGGTACCATGTTTCGACTTCCGGAAAATTTCGACATATCTTCGCGTTTCACATCCCCCAGACCCCAAAACCACCGTCAGTACAAAAGTTTATATATAATTTATGTATATATATATATCAGTTTCTTGTGGACACGATACCTGCCGCAATTTTGCACCAATCACTTTGATTTTTTTACATAATATGTATCCTTATAAAATCTCGGTCGAGTTCGTTAATGGGCAAAATCGGTCGAAGGGGGTAAAAATGGGGGGCTTTTTTTTTTCGAAAAAGTTGAATATCACTATAACTCTCTTAATATGTGAAATATCGAATCCCTTCAAAGTTCATATTATGTGTCGGATAAGTGCCAAAAATGTATGTTTAAACATTTTTTTGATAGCACCAACCATTGGCCAATGGGGTGGAAAAAAGTGGTTTTTTTCGGGAAACATTAATCATATCTCTCTTAATAGGCACAATATCAAAACCGTACAAAATGGACGATATTACCCTAATAATTACCTAAAATTTTTGTCTGAAAGAATTTTTGATTTAACCCACCATTATGCCAAGGGATGAGAAAAATGATTTCGGAATTAGAAGAAAATGCCAAGAGTCATCAGAGGTTACCAAGACAACGCTTCCAAATTGATGAGGGATGCGCTATCAGAGGTTGCCATGACAACGAGATCACATTCTGTTTTCCATCTGGCTATGTGGGAAGCGGCTTCGGTGACGTAGCCTAGCTGGTAGCATGCTGAACTTCTATGCCCAAGGTCGCGGATTCAAAGCCGGCCGAAGTCGTCGGATTTTCAAAGAGCGCTGAAAATCCCTCAGTATGCTTTCCTTCTGAGGGGAAGTCAAACGTTCGTTGCAAGTTACTGGTTGCGGTGGCATCTAGTAGCCAAGTTCACAGCTAGGTGTCGTTGACGGTATATTTGGTACCAACATTAGGAACTACTGCTTGAAATTGACCGTCTGCAGTCCTTACCTGAATTACAGACTAATACAGCCATCACAATTAACACCGTTTATCAGACAGATTCTACACACACCCAAAGTACACGGGGTTACATGACCGCGTTGTCGCAGCCCTAAACTGAGGAATCAACCAACATCTCTGCGGGAGATAAAATGTGACGTGAAGAAGTAACAGACTGTTAGATAGTTACACATCAGTTCCAAACCTTGCATAAGGACGGTGAGACCACAAGTATAACAAGTAGTTCCGTTAAGAACTATACAGCCTAATTTCATATATCCTACTAATGTTAATTGCCTCTATCAACATACTAAATTTCAGTTTGATTGCTGTAATAGATTCGTAGATATTGAGAACCGTCTAAATATTTCGGATGGTCGCCATGTTGGACTTTTATATATGTAGGGCTTAGAGTTATGTACTGTTACATGAAGATTATTGTGTACGTATAGTACTCAAACTTCAATCACATGATTAGGACACAAGAAGTAAAAATGAGATTTTAAAATTTCGCACAGCTGCCATCTTGTGGTTATGGAAACAATTGAAATAAATTAGATGCCAGTGGATTAACATTTGTATAAGGATTTACTGTACCAAGTTTCACTGCACTCGGATTGTTAAATTGCGAGAAACGACCATGTGAATATGTACACTTCGCATCGCCGCCATGTTGGATTTGTGATCACCAGGTTATTGAAAGTCCTATAGGTGAACTTATGTTCATATCCCCTATGAACATTAAAAAAAACAGTTTGATTGCTGTAGTAGATTCGTAGATATTGAGAACCGTCTAAATATTCCGGATGGTCGCCATGCTGGATTGTTACATGTATAGGCCATAGAGTCATGTACCTTTAAAGGAAAATTATTGCGTAGGTTCATTATTCAAACTTTCACATCGATCGCATGATTACGACACAAGAAATAAAAACTTAATTTAAAAAATTCACACAGCCGCCATCTTGAGGTTATGTAAACAATTGAACTAAATTAGATACCAGTGCATTACAATGTGTATAAACATTTGCTGTACCAAGTTTCATTGCGTTTGGATAATTAAATCGCGAGAAAAGTCTATTTAAACCTTTCAACTTCGCTTGGCTGCTACAGTATGTTCGTTTTGTAGTTATCCGGTTTTTTAAGGACTCGTAGATGAACTTCCAGTAGTGCCCTTTATCTTCGTGCAAAATTTCAGGGTGATACCGGTAATAGTTTCAGAGATATAGAATGCCAGTGAAATACTTCGCACAGCCGCCATATTGAGGTTATGTAAACAATTGAACGAAGTTAGATGTCGGTGCATTACAATGTATATAAACATATACTGTATCAAGTTTCATTGCGTTTGGTCGGTTAAATCGCGAGAAACGTCTATTTAAAAGTCGCAAATTCGTTTGGCTGCCATGTTGGTTTTGTAGTTACCAGTTTTCAAAGGTCACATAAGTGAACTTCTAGTAGTTCCCTTAATCACTATACGAAATTCTATGGTGATATCGGTAATAGTTTCGGAGATATTGAATGCTGGTTAAATATTTCGCACAGCCGCCATGTTGGATTGGTGAGACGTACCAAAATTTGAAGGGTATGGTCGTGGTCGCCCGGAACAGTGCTTCGAACTCACCAAGTTTCATTGAAATCGCTCCAGCCGTTTAGATTTTATTAGGGGGACACACACACACGCACACACACACACACACGAATCACACACACACAGACACACGGACAAAATGTGATCTCATAAGCCTATTTTTTTCATAAATGAAAATAGGCTAAAAATGGACCCCAAATGACAAGAAGGTTACCGTCCCCCTAACACAATAAAATGTTAAAAATATGCATAGTAAGACGAAAGAAAAGTTAATTGAGCTCCAATTACATTGTAAAATACTTTCTCGCAATAAAAGAGGTCTGATTTTTCTACGAAAACCTGCATATTTTGCCTATTATAGCTTATCCCCTAGTTTGCTCGGTGAAGTCTACCTCCGCCATCCGGCGTGCCGAGAGGATTTTTTTAAGTTCTAAAACGGTCAACTAGTTGCTTTAACACTCTGTAACAATTAGAATAGTATTCTTATACAAAAACAACCAGATTGACAGTCTTAAAATGTAAAGAGTCGGCCCCGAGTCGTGAAGTTGAGAAAATGGCTACCATCTTGGACACCATCTTGAATTCTGAGCTTCCAGCCAATGCTAAATAATTGCTTGCCCAATCTGTTACATACTATCGCATTCTACTACACAAATAACCCTAAAAACGGCCTTTAGATGAAGAAAATCGGCCTCGGGAGTGGAAATATCGTACTGGTAAGTAAACGTCCACCATATTGGGCGCCTTCTTGAATTCTGAGCTTCCGGTCGAAATTCGGGAGTGCCAACATCGAAATTCGTGTTCAGCAGGTCCGAATTAGTATTAAAAACACATTTGGCAAAATGTTACCCAAACTGCCGCTAGAATTGCAACCGGTCGAAAAGTGGACCAGTCTATAATAACCATGACCAAAGAGAAACATGGTAACCTCATCATGTTCCCTCGACAACAATGGCTTTAGCTGCTTGATGAGCGTAGCGGTCCACCTGCCACGATGCTCACGTTCCCATTCTTCCTGCCATTCATGAAGATATCTAACTCTCTCCTCCCTCTTCACGCGTATCGTAGAGAGTTCTTCTTTGCGCAAGTATATACGGCGCTTTTCCTTGGCCAGGATGTAAATGGGTATCACCCCAGCTATCACCAGCACTGCCGGTCCAGGCACTGTACAATAGGCAGAAGTTATTCTGAGGGCAGCTCTTCTGTGAACAGAGGTTATCCGCTTCCTATGCATCTCAGAGCCAAGAACTACGGACCAGATCTCTGCACCATACAGAATAACTGATTCCGCCACTCTCACCAGCAATTTCCTCTTCAAGGGTGAAGCCATGAGTCGCGACAAGTTGTTTACAATCCTTGCAGCCCTATCAGCAATCTTACTGGTCTGATTCCAGAATCTTAACTTGCTGTTAATCATAACACCCAAGTATCGAACAGCTGGAGCGGTTTCTAACACTTGATTATCTACTAGCATTGGTACAACTCGCGGAACTATCTTCTTAGTAGCAAGGACTAGTTCAGTTTTATGAACTGCTAGTTGGTGACCACGTTAGTTCATCCAGGTGGAAACTCTCCGCATTACCTGATTAAGTTTAAGCTGCAGACCCTCCATAATGACCACAACAAGATCATCAGCATATCCCACCAAAGAAATGTCCTCTGGCATCTCCATGCGTGAAATGCTGTCATAATTTACGTTCCATAAATCAGGACCTAACACGGAGCCTTGGGCCGCCCTTGTGACATTTGACTCCTTCATCTCTATCATACTGTATCCAACGATTTACAAAGATAATTCTTCAGTACAGACGCCAGGTAGCGAACAATGTTAAATGTTGTTTCAAGTGAAGCTATTATGCCAATCAATCGGGAGGAATTGAAGGCATTTTTCACATTCTGAGTAATCAGTAAGCACATTTTCCTAGAGAAATGGTTTCCATGCTCAGTGGACCTGATAGCCATCACCGCTTCTTCAATGGCGCTGATGGTGGACTTACCCTTAACAAAACCGCATTGTTTGGGGGACAGACCTCCAGCAACAACAATCGCTGCCTGGAGCCTTCCTTTGATCATCATCTCAAACAGTTTGCTAGCCATGTCCAACATGCATAGAGGTCCCTGACTTGAAGCAGTAGTGGGATCTCCTTTGCCTTGAGGCATGAGCACAAGCCTGGCCACTTTCCACGGGTCGCAATGACTCCCTGTAGTAAACAACAATATACATGTTCAACAAAACATCTGGTTCCTCATCAGATAACTCCTTTAGCACTTCAGCAGGAATTCCATCCGGCTCTGGTGCCTTTTCATTCTGAGAAGTTCGTGATGTAGTTTGTAATTTCTCTCTAGTGAATAGTGGAATATCATCATACATTACCTGGATGTGATCAGGAACTCTCTCTGGTTGGTTAGGAAATAGCTCATCAATAAAAGCCGCCATAGCAGCAGTAGACACCATAATGCCACCGAGCTTCTTATTGACAACTTTGTAGCCCAAACCCCATGGGCCCCGGTCTACATCGTTAATAAGCTCGTTCCATTTTGTGCCTTACTTTGAGCAATGACCCAAAGCCCAAAGCATTTTACTGTATCCCAATGATTTTAAAACATTCTACCGACATTTAAAATCCACTTTACACAAAAAAGTAAATAATAAACAATCCACAGAGGATTTTTTGAGAGGGGCTTTAATGTATATATATGTAAACTTGATACTTCCAGGATGTAAAGAGACAGGCAATCCTAGGGCCCGTGCTCGCTCTGCACGACCTTGACACTATACGACCAATTGCAGTATTGCACCTCATGTATGAAAACGCTTCCCTCAGAGTAGCTCCTTTAGTTTTAGAAAAATATTTATGACACAGAGACTTATGTCCGGTGAATAAGGTGGATTTTACAGGACACCAAAATACCACCCAGCGTCTTATTGACAACTTTGTAGCCCATCTTGTAAACCCTTAATACTAACAATTTCCTCACAGGAGCAGCGTTGTGACGGTGGACATTGTCGGGTAAGACAACGAGCAGACGTGTTTGAAGATGGAACGACGAAAATGTTCCAGAAATCTGCCATATCGATCATTATCCATGCTCGCTTCGACTTCGAAAACATCATTTTAGGGCATACCGGTTTTACATCACAAATTAACGGCCTCGCAATAGTTCGTTTGCAGGACCTGCAGTAGCGACACTGTCATCTATCAACAAAGAATTAAACAAAGACAATAATATTTTGATGTTACTTGTCGTCTTTTCGTTATTCTGCTACTTATCTCCTAACTCAAGTTCACATAATTTCTACGCCGACAGTAGGTGCGTTGCAAAGCCCCACCACATTCCTTGTAAAAGTGCTGCCAACTGCAATAGTTCCTACGAAAAGTGACGCCAGTGTTGCCAATACCGTCGCATGTGGCTGGTAGTCTGGTAATCAGAACGATTGAAATCAATTAAGACAGCATAAACTTTAAAAGAAGAATTGGGCAAGCATGGAAGAAATTCTGGTCCTTGAAATTCATTTTAGGAGATAAATCTCAGAAACTAAGTCTGAAAACACAAGTTCTAGAGAAATGTGTAATCCCAGTAATGCTGTATGGATGTCAAACATGGTCACTAACTTCGCAGCAGAGAAAAACGCTCCAGATAGTCCAACGCAGGATGGAACGAAAAATCCTCAATATCACGCTGAAATACAGAATACGGAACGAGGAGATACGCAGAAGAACCAGTATTAAAGACGTCATCAACACAGCGGACAGACTAAAATGGAAATGGGGAGGCCACGTAGCGAGGATGGAGCATAGAAGGTGGACGCACAGACTAACGATGTGGGACCCCAGAACCGGCAGGAGAAACGTAGGAAGACAGAGGACACGCTGGGCTGACACATTCAAGAAATTTGCCGGACCACAATGGACAAGACGAGCAAGAGACAGACAAGAGTGGAAGACCCTAGAGAGGATCCTTTTCAAAACATAACATATGCGAGGAAAGGAAAGGAGCAACTCAGTGCAACATAGTGAACCCTTAAATAGGCTACAATAGCGATAATGTATTGAGGACAGTTAAAACTCTACAAAAATAAAGTGAACGTGCTAGAAACATTAACAATTTTACAAATATTAGATATAAGAACAAGAATACAGAACATAGACAATACTGTAACTAGGTTAGGAATAGATATATCAATAGCTATAAGAACAATTCAAGAACAGAGACTAACTAGCCAATAGGTGCCTCACTACTCTTTAGGACTGCTCACCTAATGAGTGTAATGGAGCAAAATCCCTGCCTAGGCAGCAGGCCATTGCCCTTAGGGGATTAAAGGGCTGTATTTATTATTATTATTATAAACTTCAAAATACTGCACATTTAATTAGTGGAGTGCGTACAGTTTGAGATGAAATTATTTTGCTCGCCGCTTGATTATAGGTGCTAGGTTGTTAATTTTGAAATTAAAAGGGAAGCAGTTAAAATTATTTCATTTTTTGTTCCGTCACATAGCCAGAATAATATACAGTAAATGAAAAAAGTGAAAAATAGATATACATTTTCAATTGAAGTAATATTAGGTTTCTTTGCAACGCTCTGGTGCAGAGTCATACTCCCCATGTCTTCTCTCAGAGATAGAGGGTGTGTAATGAAACTTCTGACAAGCTGTGGAACAGGAATAATAATCATCTTTGCGTACCTTTAAAAGAATATGGCGTATTTTGTCTGCCGGCAGGGCCAAGAGAACTGCTATACTTGGATGGCTTTGGAATCTGTAGAAGCTGACGAAAGACACATTACGCTGCGTCGACATCATATCCGGCTGACTGATCTTCAAGTCATTGTCTGAAATAAATAAATACATAATTAAATAAATAAATAAGTGACGAAATGAATGAATGAATGAATATATATATACAGTGCATAAATAAATAAATGAATACATGTACAAATGAATGAATGAATGAATGAATAAATGAATGAATGAATGAAAAAACAAATAGGTAGATGGATAAATAAACAAATAAATAAATGTGTAAATGAATGAGTGATTGAATAAATGAATGAATATAAATATATATTTAACCCGCGAGGACTGGCGCATTTTATCCCGTGGCTTAAATAATGCTTTATATTTTCGTTTTGGTCAGCCCTTATTTCCTGTCGCCTACAGTACCTTCCTTCCTAGCCTTGAACTTCACCCTGCAAAGGGAATATGTCAGATTTACCCATGGCGTCAGTCCTCGCGTGACAATTTACGGCTTACGTTAAACGGGACAATATTGAAAAAAAGGGGGAGGGGAGACATCCACCTATTTTGGTGCAGTACAATCACATAGCTAATGTTCTTGTTGATCCATGTTTAAGGTCTAGGGACACCTTGGTCATCAGTTCCTTTGTTCAAAGAGATTGAGATGATTGCTTTGCCGCCACAATCAGGCCAATTATACTGTTACGTAAATTACTGTAATTTTTCTGCATGTTAAATTTGAAAAATATAAATAATCCTCATTTTGTATTGGGAATAGTTCATAGGAATACACCAGGTGTAAAATTACTTCATTAAAATCCGTAAGGCTACTACAAAGAGGGAGTGACACACCATGGGTCAAAATGACCCGGCGCCATACCTCGTGTTATATTTTTTCAAGCCAGTTCTCAAGGGTTACATAATGAAAGAATGAATAAATAATTACATAAATAAGTTTTATTTAGCGTATGGCTTTTAGTGCAGGGAGTGTCCGAGGACATCTTCGACTCGCCAGAGGCTGTAGCTGCTTCAAGAGGACACCCGTGGGGTGAGCTACAAGTTCAGTTCAATTTCAAGTTGTTCCAAATTTCGCTACCAGATGTCACTGCTACCTAGTGGTGAACGTTGGAACTTTGATAGTGTGTTTAAACGAAATATAACCTAGAAATTTAGCTTCGCACAAGTGTAGTTAGTGGAAGGATCTTTTACATGTCATAAATCTATAAATAAATACAAATAAATAGATAGACAGATAGATAGATAAATGAATGATTGATTGATTGATTGAATGAATGCATGAATGAATGAATGAATGAATGAATAAATAAATACATACAAATAATTAACGAACTAATGTCTGATATCACTTTATTTATTTCGATTGAAATAGTCTTGGACCCTCAATTACTCAGTGGTTGGATTTTATTGTTGTTTTATTTATACTAGATTTTCTTAACCATCGTTGACACGATTTGTTCTGTAGGTAGATATAAACAAAAAGTAGTTTGTTCATTAACCTGACAAGCAAACCTTCTGTTTGGGGCAGACAAGAATTGTATTTTTTCTTCTTTAGTCAGGTTTAGGATGTCAAAATATGTGCTCTTACAAATTTTAGCAACAGGAGGGCAATTAGTGTGGGAGATATATGGGAATGAATAAGGGGGAAGTTATGAGTTCTTGTAGGCTTGTGAGTCGTTTGTACGGGAAACAACAATTTTAACAAGAAGTTCCGTGTGAAATAAATAGCCTACTTTTCTTAAAATTTAAGATTCGTGCCAATGATTAATCTATATGGATCAATCTAGAATAATGACGAAATTAGGTGGGTAATATCGAAATTTCTAATTAGTTCGAAATATCGTATACCTGGCATAATGTAGCCTCTTAGAGAACTACAGTTGGCAGCCCTGGTGACTGAATATATTCTTAGTTCCATCTCTTAAAGTACAGAATACAAAATTTGGTTGAAGTCCAATGGATAGCATGAACGTTACATGCAGTTAGACATTGGATCCAACAGCGCGCGTAATATCATGTTGGCAACAATGACATACATGTATTTGTCAGAAATAATCTGAAATAATATGATCTATTGTTGTCTCAATTTTGAATGAAATCCATTAGTTAGTATAGAAGTTACAATCATTTTAAAATTGGACCTATCAGCAGGCTTAGAATCATGTAGGCAGCACTGGCGTAGGCCTATATTAGTTACTCCAAATTTATCTAGAATGCCAGGTACTATACGTGTGCAAAGTTTAGAGCTATTGGCTTGCATACTTTCTGATATATTGATATTATGGTAACAAAAATAGAGACAGTATTTATTAACAGTTGGCAGCCCTGGTTACTCTTAAGAATCGGCATAGTCATATCTGTTATAGTACACATAGCACACACGAAATTTGGTTGAAATCCAAATGATAGTATATAAGTTATATGTATTTAAAGTTGGACTTCTTAGCAGGCCTAGAATCATGTTGGTAGCACTGAGGTATATAAGTTACTCCAAATTAATATAGAATGTCACGTACTATACGTGTGCATAGTTTCAAGCTGTCAGCTTGCATACTTTCAGATATATGGGTATTTGGTTTAAACAAATTGAGAGCATTTATTAACAGTTGGCAGCCCTGGTGGCTCTTAAGAATACGTCCAGTCATATCTGTTTATGTACACATAGCACATACGAAATTTGGTTGAAATCCAATTGATAGTATAGATGTTATATGCATTTAAAATTTGGACCTACCAGCAGGCTTAGAATCATTTTGGCAACACTGCCATGAATGGCCTCCTGGAAATTAAACTGCAATATTATTATCTATACGTGTGCCAATTTCGAAAAAGCTCCCATTCATACCTTCCAAGATATCCAACATGTAGCTCAAATTTCAATTGCGATTTTTCAGCAGTTGGTAGCACGGACATCATTTTCAAATATGGCCGTGAGATACTCAGGTATAGATATTTACTCCTACCAAATTTTGTTTCGATTGCTGAAGCCGTTTAGGAGTTGATAGGGACACACACACACACACAGCCAGACAGACACATAGACAGAAGGACAGACAGACAGACAGACACACATTTGCCCGATCTCATAAGTCTACTTTTTCCTAATTTTTGCAAAATGTGAAAAGTAGGCTAAAATAGGATTAGTCTGGAACAAACAGACTGCAGTACTGTAATGGTAGTCTATAAAAAAGTGCCTAAAACATAACTTTTCTGTACACCAACCACATCCAATTATTGCTACTGCATCACATTTATTACACTGTCCTCTCAAATTCTTGAAACAAAAATCTGTATTATTACGAAAGTGGTGTGGGTTTCTTGCAGTTAATACAGCTAACACCCATCCGTACTGGTGGGCTTGCTCAAAGCGCGGAGAAAGGAACTGCTGGAATGCTAGCGACTGTAGTTTCTGCATGTTATCCCGCTGCTGCAAGGTAGCAGGTGACTCGTCGAAGTCAGCGTTGTGTGAGATCTCGCGTATCGTGTACAACATTCTAAAGAAGTATCGATCTAGGGGCTAAAGTTCATAGGTTGTGTTGGCTGGTATTATTTTTACTGTTAATTTGTCGGGATCATGATTACATCTTCCAGAATTTTTCTTACATTTGCAGTGTCATTGTGGACACCGTATGAGTCTAAAAGGAGCAGGTTTCTTGCACTTGAAAATGGTAGGAAGGAGTCTTTTAAAAACGTAGTGAACAACTACCTTGTCATTTTTCCTGACGAACTCCATTGCACAATTATATTGTCTGGCTTGAACATTTTTTCTTGAACTTTGTCACTTATGCCAGTTGGTTCGTATAAATTCACAAACAATTTTGGCATTAGCTTCCCCGACGAAGTCGCTATCGGCATGACTGTACGAATGCGTGGTTGCTCCTTTCGATTGCACTGCTCCCTTTATGCCACATGCACCTTTACACTCTAAAGTTCTCCCCAAGGGCATTTCTTTATTAAAACCACTCTCATCGGCATTGTAAACTTGGTCATTGGTATATGACTCCATGATTACTTTGCAGTCATCTCTAAAAGCCTGTATTATCTGTTCTTGATGGACTGTATCTCGAACTTGTCGTGTTATTACAAATGATGTTATTTTACGGCCTACTATATTATAGCGCTTTTTAAAACGATGCAGCCTTGAACTTGTATTCGTCAATTTGCAACTCGCGAGCCTTGAGCGTCGCAGATTTTTGTAAATCACGTTCTATCACAATTTGATTCACTGCTCGCCACTTTCGGAATTCTTCAAATGTGTACTTATTAACTGTCTTCATTTTGTCAGTAAAATTCTGCTCCTGTTCAATAAATTCCTTCATTTTGTACAATTGTCGCTCTCTCGTTCACCAAAAAAATTTATTTTTTATTGATGTATAGACCCCATAGACTGTCCATCAAGAACAGATAATACAGGCTTTTAGAGATGACTGCAAAGTAATCATGGAGTCATATACCAATGACCAAGTTTACAATGCCGATGCTGGCGCTCCTAGCGGCAACTCGCTCAGAACATCCATGTGGTGAGTGTGTGTACTGGCTTGTGCGGGATAATCAAGTGTGATAGTGAAGGAAGCAATTTAAAGCTGAAATGTCGTCGTCCATAGAGGTTCACGTGGGCTTTCAGAAGATTCGTTGGGATACGTCGTTTTTTAGAGCTTCTACGCTAAAGAAAGGCAAACAGCTCAATGAATGTAATCACATATTTCAGGTGAAGGAACGATTGGGAGAAGAAATATCCAGCTTCTGTTTCAGAGAAACGAGCATTAATCAACCGCCT
This sequence comes from Meconema thalassinum, assembly GCA_946902985.2. Taxonomy (NCBI): domain Eukaryota; kingdom Metazoa; phylum Arthropoda; class Insecta; order Orthoptera; family Tettigoniidae; genus Meconema; species Meconema thalassinum. The sequence continues at coordinate 1,080,660,014 of OX336388.2, read as the reverse complement.
TATGCTGTTAAACTTAAGGTAATATTTACCTTTCTTTTTGGTCCACAAATCATATGTATATTTAGATTATTAATTTTAATCATAACTTTATTATATATATTTCCCTTATCCATTGCCGTTGCAAATTATTTTTTAATTAATTAACGCTAGTCTTTTTTTTAATATTTAACAGATCGATTGCAATAGGAACACTCAGTCAGCCGAGTGTGAATGCAAAGCAGGCCTTTCCAAATGCTGCAAGCACATTGCTGCGCTTTGCATTTAGGATAGATTAAATAAGCGGACAGTTTGTAGCGTGTCGGAAAGTGTGGGATTAGAAACATTCACCAAAACTGAACTATACGAGAAAATTAAACTGTGCTTTTACAAGAATTTTGAAGGCCGAGTGTGAAGGTGAATCCATAATTATCTCCACTTCTATTGTTGAATGAAGCTATCGTGGATGATGCTGTAGAACAGAGCGAAACAAGACTTTTACTTCAGTGTATTCAGCAATTAGACCATCAAAACGTTAATAAACTGTTTAGATGCTATGGAATAAATTACTTGCCAAGTGGCAAGAAATCACTAGTGCCAAAAAATTATGAGTCCATGTTGCCGAGTGACGTCCTGAATTTTTATTTTGACAACTCATGTATATTACACCCAGGTACAGGCATCATTGTATATTTTGAACCTCAACTTCTGTGACTTGTTTGTATATTCTCCAAAGAAAAGACGTGTGAAAGTGAGTGTCTCCAGAAATGAAGAATTCATTTCAAATATTATTCCCACAGTAGAGATGTTTTATTTCGAGCATTACCTCCCGCTAATTTTCAAGCGTTATACATAGTGTTACATTGTTACCATTCTCATGCTGGGTTTTACCACTATTCAGACATTTGAAACATTATATAATTTCTACTCGAGTTAGAAATATAAAAGACAGTGAATTAGATTGGTGTAATCATGTACAATTCAATAATTATATAATCATGTCTAAGTTAAGGACCAGCCTAAAATTTATCAGTCGTCTAATTTAATGATAGGAGGACTGACATTCACTAAGACACTTATGAGATGAACAATCTTGTCTAAATGAGGTACCAAATCCATAGTAACTCGGTTACTTAATATTTTATAAACCTTCATATGGCTGTGATTATATGGAAGCTACTGAGGTATGGGTGGTGCTTAGTAATGGCATTCAGGGCACAGTCAGTGCCTGTGAATGCTGTGAAAGGTTCTACTCATAGGGTTAGGACTACTGTTCTGACTCAGTGAGGAAAGCAATGGCAAACTACCTCACTCCTCTTCTTGCCTAGAACGCCTCAATATAGCGCTGCCTTGGGTGTTTGTGGGTATCTACTCACATAACGTAACGGCGGTGCTTTTTGAGGATCCAACCAGCCTTCGGGCTGACTACCTAACAGACAGACAGACATTCTATGTATGGCTCTTTCAACATGAATTCTGACAGATGCTATATCATATGTTGATTCTACTTCCTCTGCTGAAAACTGTGGATTAAATGCAAATGGTGGCATTACTATTACTACGTTCTTATTTTCAATGCACGTTTTTATCTGTGGGAACCCTTTATCACACATAACAAGATCTCCTGCTTGAATATGATTTAGTACACCGGAATGGTCGGTAATGTAGCTGTCAGTCATTCTTCCACCATAACATTTAGAAAGAAAAGAAATATAACTTGATGGAGTAATTGCAACCAGAAATTTTACAGTGAATGCATTTTTGTAATGAGAGAACATTAAAATTCTTTAACGAACACTTCGTGGTCTTTCACAGTATACTTCAGTTCAACCTATAATGCACGTGCATATTTCAAAATGACGTTTAAAGGAATTTGGCATAGTGGCCAGAAAATCCATTCCTTAGTTTTCTCAAAAAGATGGTAGAGTGTAAATTTAAAGGCAGCAGAAGCCGTAGTCCTGTGACAGTTAAACATAACGCCGAGTGCAGCAAAACTAATACCCAATTTTTCACTTCATGAACAGTAGAAGTAACATATTTTCCTTGTCAAGAGTACAATTATGATGAACAGAAGGTAACAACGATAACAGGATACGAAACACTGCCAGCTTTACACCCGCTATTTCAACAAGATTATGTTCGCTTTCTTTCACTGACCGGTATCCACAAAAATAATGCTTCTTATCCACAAGGTCCATATTAACACTACAGTCTTGTTTTAATCAAGTGTCAGTCATTGTTTGTTTGTTTGTTTGTTTGCGCACGGGGCATTGGCAGATTTGTCTGGACTTCTGCTTCGCAATTATTTCTCAAGGAAGAAAACAATATGTTCACCTCCGTCTTGTCACTATATACGGTCACAATATTCGTCTGTGTGCTCGCGTCATTTTCATGCCTCATTTTTCGCCTCTTGTACGCAGTTACTCTACTGCCCTCTCGTTGCTGGTGCTGATCCGATAAATGTGGCTTCACGTAGAGCCTCGGTATGTAACCGGGACTGTCAGAATCTCTTGTCGGTGTTCCGTTTATAAAATGCCGACTACAAACACGTGAATTATTTGTAGGATGCCATGGTTTACCATAACTCGTGTCCAGTTTTAAAGCCACAGTCCAAGCGTTCCTTCTATGAATGTGCTGTTTATTGTTTGGGAATGTCAAGAACTTCGTCCAAGGCAGACAATTTCTGTAGGAGTAGTTACATCCAACCACAGAACAATTTGTTTTACTCTTTGTAGAACTTTCTTCCATCTCGAACTTTAATTCGCAATTCAACAAACGCAGCCTGGTAATCACGTTGCTTCACTTCACTGACAAGCGCCACATGGACTATTCGAACGACTTGCCGCCAGAGCGCAGCAACATCCATGCGCACGAGGTCTATAATTAGTATTTGTACCATGACCTTGTACGGTGATTAAACTGTTCCTTATGTTTTTTTCTGGAAGCAGCCAATAATTCAAGACGTTCACCTTTTCCAGTTTTACAAACAGCTACTACACCACACTGAACAGCCAACTATGTTCCATCCGTCTTCGCGCTGCTTACCTAGTGCCTGTGTATAGAATGCAGCACGTGCTTCCCACTATGACAATAATAATAATAATAATAATAATAATAATAATAATAATAATAATAATGTTATCGGTTTTAAGACAATTTCAATGGTAGCGCTGCACACCGTGAGAACATGTGTATAAAAAAATTGAGTAATGAAATTAGCCAAAGTACCTGTAGTAAAGGTATCTGGAGATGATAAATTAATAGATGTTCACTCGTCCGCTGTCATAGACCCACCCAGCCATCCCAAATAGCAACACTACTTATATAGTTGAAATGAAGTCTCTAGAAGACATCTTTCTCACGAAGTCAGGAATGCCAACCCCACGCATTTGATACTATCTCGCACCGGGTATACAAAGAAACAAAAGAGCGTCGATAATGTAATATACTATTGCGCCAAATCCAACTCGTCAGTCGTACTTTAACCATGGATTGTGTGGCATGTGAAATTACTTCATAAATTCTATCTTATTAATGTTTTACATACAAAAACAAACCTAACCTGGGGCTTACGCCCCAGACCCCCTTGCTTGTGGTACTAGCAGTAATTTTCGGCCAGGCAGTACCTAACCTAGTAGTGGACATAAATTCTATCTTATTAATGTTTTACATACAAAAACAAACCTAACCTGGGGCTTACGCCCCAGACCCCCTTGCTTGTGATACTAGCAGTAATTTTCGGCCAGGCAGTACTTTACGTGTGAAATGGTGAATGGTGAATTTTGTATGCGACATGTTGGTAACGTAGTCACATTTCCGTCTGTCGAGTGTCCAAGATGGCGTCCGTAGTGAAACGAACACTATAAAAATTCTTTATTTTCGTAAAAAAAACATTATTGAGGTGCGGCAGTTGTAGATGAGATTGTGAAACGACTCCCAACAACTCCAAGAAAGGTATGTAAATCATAAATCCTATATTTTCAATAATATACCTCGTTAAAAGTTACGAAAAGGCATGTTCTCACGGCGTGCAGAATTACCATTTCAACTACCGAAGCTTTTAGAGGCGCAAGGGTGATGGAATTTTGCTCCGAAGGGGATCTTTAACGTGCCAGTAATCTACTGACACCGCTCCTTCAACTTTGCGCACCCGCAAATGCCAATGACTATGCCAGGATTCGATCCTGCAACCTTGGGAACAGCAGGCGGGTACGCTACCGCTACACCACGGAGCCAGTCCTTCCCGCTATAGCCTACTAGTTTGCAACCCAAGAAACACATTTCTACTTTTACACCGTATTTTAAATTTTGTAACGAATATTCCTGTTGCAAAAAATCTGCACACAGGCATAGTTTGTTAAGCTGAATACGATAGTATGAAATACGTTGACATTTCTCATACTATAGTATTCAGCTTTACAAACTATGCATTTACACACATTTTTACAACAGGAGCATTCATGATACAATGTAAAACATAATGTGAAATTTAAAATGTGCGCCCTGGGTGGCGAGGTAGTATAGAGCGAAGTACTGTACGTGCTCCATTCGACGCGCAGGCACTATAAAGGTACAACAAACAAAAGAACCCTCGGCTACTTTGGTTCGCGCAGCTCACATCGGCTCGTCCCGATCTCCCCCGACAATCTCTACTTAGTATAAAACAGAGTCCCCGATTCTTGGATGTCACAGGTAATCTCGAGAACCACTGGATGGATTTTGATGCGGTTTTCACCATTCTGTAAAGTATTTCTCGAGGAAACTTTCTGTAGAAAATAACTTATTTATGATCAAAGGAAGCCAAGCAGTAACGATTTCAGTGAAAAGGTCGGGAAAAGAACTTGGCGTCCGTGCGCTTCTTACGCTTACGCTGGGCAAACCGTTAAAAATATCAGTATACTATGAGCGTAAGAATTGTTCAGCATGAAAAGTTCTACAGAAAAGTCCGTGAGAGCATATCTCTATCTTCAATACATCGCCCACTATAAGTGTTTTTAGACTGGATAGAAGTGGTCTTTGTGTTCTATGCACCTCACCATTCTTAAATTACGTCTGACAAGAATCCGTTGCACATGCTATCTCCATGATAATATAATTAATAGCCCAGTCAGTGATTTTCACCCATCATGCCGAGACGTAAAACGGATATACAATGGGTCGTAGTTCATTGACATAGAAATAAAAAAAGCGCTTATCACGTAAAGCATTCGTAACTGTTCCCGGGCGCGGCTGGCTGTCAATCGCCATCACATACCATATCGTAAGTACCTGCAGCCAGCTGTTCGATTGAGGTTATTCCTTCATTAATGCTGCAAACGCAATGCAATTAAAAGAACGAGAGTAAATGTAAAGTGACCGAAAGTATTAAGCGCGGAGTTAAATGAAAATACAGTATTTATGATTTCCTAGTTGTAAACTATGTTTTAAAGAAATATACTGTTCCAAAAAGCATACACACACAGAGGCTATAATATCAACAACACGAAATAATGCATCAGGTGTAGAAAACTGCAGACGACCCTTGGCCATAGACGTTTTCCCTTCCGCTATTATACGCTTCACGAATGACTTTGAAACACCCGTTGCTTTACTTGTTGAAGCCACAAAATTATAATTGAGTTTATGAACGGTTTTCTGTTCTTGTAGGTGAGCAGTTACGTTATATACTATTTCTCTACATTGTCCCCTTAATGGTCGTCCAGATTTGCTACCATACTTCGAAGTAGAAGCCATAACGAAACTCAAATGATACTATTACTAGAATAGCATGGTACGCAACACTATATACATAAACACATTTACAAATAAAGTACACGCTATACGACAAGGGATTATAGGACTACAATATAAAACTGAGAAAATAATAAGAGTGCGAAAATGGATTGGCCTCGAAGCTCTTGTCAGCGTATCTCCGCAGTGTGTTCGGTAAGGCAGCCAGACAGCATGTGACCCCCTCTCCCGCTCCTCTGTGACGTCACACATCAACTCAGAGTGAATGCACGGGGAAGTGAGCTTTGCGCAGGTTCTTTTGATCGTTGCCACCTTATTGACGTCCGAAACGGGGGAGGAGCTTACGGTCAGCTGTTTGCAATATGGCGGCGAGATAGTGACGAGAAGTAAGCAAGACAGTGATAGGATGTGCGTTTGTTATGGCTTCTAATTTATGATGGTAAAATACTACATATTTTCTTTCATTGATAGAAATATTTTTAATCAATTTAAATGCAGTGCTTAATTACTACCAGTTAAAAATATTACCCACCTGTAGATAGTTAATTAACTGTCTGCTGTTACATATATGAAGCCTGTACTTAGGAGCCTAGTGGTATCGATGTTTTTTTAAAATTAATTTCACAATATATATCTCTCACATAACACAAAGGACGACTCCCTGATAATAAATTGAATCCAGCAACCCTGAATTTGCATGAATGTTTTGGGTTCAAAGAAGCGTTACTTGGGATGCTCAAATCATACTTCAATATTGCTAATATTCACCTACATACTTGCTGTTCAAAGGCAAGAATATAAATTTATTAATCTCTTGCCACAGGCAAGTTAAAATGGAGGCATCCTCTTTATCAATATATTTAATTAAATATTTAAAATACAGACATTTAACAAAGCTGGAGTCTCCATTTGAACTTGTCATAAGCAAACGGAACTGATCAAAAACTACACTTTAAGCCAAATCAAATTCACTCCTCAGCTCGACATAAACCATAATACCAATTAAAATCTATACAAAACATACTCTCCTTACTGTTGTACAACTTTCAAACCAACTATTCGCACTCAAAACTGAAAAACCCTGAAATGGGAACTAATTAAATTTAGAATAGCCTAGGCCGATCAGGTCTCCTGCTACATTACCGCATATGTATTCTTAACATCACTATAACTTCTAAATTACGACTAAGTGACCTATCTGCCTGAGTAGTATGGGTGTTACCGGCCTGCCTGGGATGATGGGTCACCAAACTGGTACTTAAAACTAAGATTTTACACATTAATTAACTAAATTCAACAGTAAGGAGATCATAGACAAAAACACAATTTAAGCCAAATCATACTTCATATTGCAAATATTGAGCTACATACTTGCTGTTCAAAGGCAAGAATATAAATTCTCTGGCAAATTAAGACTAGGAACAGCATTTTTCTTAAGTTTTCTAACCATTCGACTATTGTCAATCGGGAGAACACTTAAAATAAGTTTACGAAGAGTGGATTACATTCGGTTCTATGTACGGCACGGAAGTATTAGGCTACACGTTTATCAGTATTTTTGATGTAGCTAAATCCTTGTGAATACAAATTAGAGACAATAACTATCAATAATCAACAGTACCGGTGCTTACGCTGTGGAAAGAAGTCGTCTTCACAAAAATGCAGACAGCACACTGTCATGTAACGTGTAACACGTTTTCCAATTGACAGCGCCGAAGTCCATCTTTCTCTCTGAACTTTTTGTACAGGAAAGTAGTGAAGAGATTTCGTGCCCATTTTATACGATTTGCAACCGTATACAGAGCAGTACCTCCTCGAATTTGACAAATTCCTTTCTGTTTCCATCACGACATCAATGCTTCACCATGAAAATAAACCCCACCAGTCAAAATGTTACAGCTTCAACATTCTACCGCGTGGCTGCGCCATCCAACTTTTCTGACGTCAATAGACAAGCACCGCAAGAACGGACAGAACGTTGGCTGTTCAGTATGCTGTAGTATCTCTTTGTTGAATTGTGTGCTACCTACCACAGTGTCGGGCACTATGAATATATTAAATATTGCAAAAGCGGTTGTTAACAGATTGGAAGGGGAAGGCTGTGAAACTTCTAGTGTTTCAGAAGCAGAAAGGGAAATTGCCAATGAAGTGTATGATTTGTTAAAGCATTATGTGTCAGAAAACGCGGTTAGAGAAATAACTCGAGATATTGACTTTACTGAACCGCAGCAAGATGACGATGAAGAGGGTGAATTAAATGCAGAATTATCGACGAGATCTTCTGACGAAGGCGCATCAAGTAGTTCACAGTAATCAGAGTCGCTGTATGCTCCATCTCCACCGAAAAAACGCAGATACATTTCTACAGCAGTAAAGGAAAAAGTTGTGAATTATTGGCTACTTCCGGGAACACCCAAACACCACAGTAAAAAGTTTAATCACCGATCTTGGTCATCAATGAAAAATAAGTTTATATGGTTAACGAATGAACGACAATTGTACAAAATGAAGGAATTTATTGAACAGGAGCAGAATTTTACTAACAAAATGAAGACAGTTAATAAGTGCACATTTGAAGAATTCCGAAAGTGGCGAGCAGTGAATCAAATTGTGATAGAACGTGATTTACAAAAATCTGCGACGTTCAAGGCTCGCGAGTTGCAAATTGACGAATACAAGTTCAAGGCTGCATCGTTTTAAAAAGCGCTATAATATAGTAGGCCGTAAAATAACATCATTTGTAACAACACGGCAAGTTCGAGTTACAGTCCATCAAGAACAGATAATACAGGCTTTTAGAGATGACTGCAAAGTAATCATGGAATCATATACCAATGACCAAGTTTACAATGCCGATGAGAGTGGTTTTAATAAAGAAATGCCCTTGGGGAGTACTTTAGAGTGTAATAAAGGTGCATGTGGCATAAAGGGAGCAGTGCAATTGAAAGGAGCAACCACACATTCGTACAGTCATGCCGATAGCGTCTTCATCGGGGAAGCTAATGCCAAAATTATTTGTGATTTTATACCAACCAACTGACATAAGTGACAAAGTTCAAGAAAAAATGTTCAAGCCAGACAATATAATTGTGCAATGGAGTTCGTCAGGAAAAATGACAAGGCAGTTGTTCACTACGTTTTTAAAAGACTCCTTCCTACCATTTTCAAGTGGAAGAAACCTGCTCCTTTTAGACTCATACGGTGTCCACAATGACACTGCAAATGTAAGAAAAATTCTGGAAGATGTAATCATGATCCCGACAAATTAACAGTAAAAATAATACCAGCCAACACAACCCATGAACTTTAGCCCCTAGATCGATACTTCATTAGAATGTTGTACACGATACGCGAGATCTCACACAACGCTGACTTCGACGAGTCACCTGCTACCTTGCAGCAGCGGGATAACATCCAGAAACTACAGTCGCTAGCATTCCAGCAGTTCCATTCTCCGCGCTTTGAGCAAGCCCACCAGTACGGATGGGTGTTAGCTGGATTAACTGCAAGAAACCCACACCACTTTCGTAATACTACAGATTTTTGTTTCAAGAATTTGAGAGGACAGTGTAATAAATGTGATGCAGTAGCAATAATTGGATGTGGTTGGTGTACAGAAAAGTTATGTTTTAGTCACTTTTTTTTATAGACTACCATTACAGTACTGCAGTCTGTTTGTTCCAGACTAATCTTATTTTTAAAATTGTTGTTTTCCATACAAACGACTCACAAGAGTACAAGAACTCATAACTTCCCCTTGTTTATTCCTATATATCTCCCACACTAATTGCCCTCCTGTTGCTAAAATTTGTGAGAGCACATATTTTGACATCCTAAACCTGACTAAAGAAGAAAAAAAAATACAATTCTTGCCTGCCCCAAACAGAAGGTTTGCTTGTCAGCGCTCGTGAGGCTCGCGACTGCAGGTGGCAATGAGTTCTGCCAACACCAGGCCACACAGCAAGACTTGTGACGTCACGGCACTAGGCTAACCGTGAAAGCGGCAGCTGCCGGGAGACAGGGCTACATTACTATGGGGAGATTATTATCGTGTTGGAAGCTAATTTACAGTGTTGCCTTAGTAATCGAAATTTTACGACTGTTAACCGACTGAAAAACATTAACATTTCGAAAAAGTGCAGATTAAACAACACCACTTTTTAGCGACAAATTTTAACGTCCGACAAGGTTTCATGTATGACATAACATGTTTTCCACGGGATGGTTTCGTTTCAGTTACACTGAAATCCACTGGAATTCTTCGACTTTGTTACGGAAATACACACAGAAGCCCCATTTCATTGCAGATGGGAAAATTATCCCTTAACGGAACACTGCGCGTAATAAGTAGCCTACCAGACATGGAGAGAAGATGAATTATTATGATTATTCGCGCGGTACTTATGACAACTAAACTTATTTTAATGAACGGGAAGGGGGGAGGGATTGAGGAACAATGCATTTTCTGCATTAAGCTATTTACTAATAAAATACACGAAAAAATTACAGTAATAAAACTACCCCAATAGTACACATGGTAATTTTCAATACCGAATAATTACTCTTTCTGTACCGGGTGAGTTAGCCGTGGTCGTTACGGCGTGGCTGTTGGCAGTCGCTCACATCCGGGAGGCGAGGAGGTTCGAATCCCTCCGCCGGCAACCTTGAAGATGGCCTTCCGTGGTTTCCCATCTTCCTTCCAGGCAAATGCCGGGGTTGGTCCCTTACTATAGGCCACAGCTGCTATCTTCCAATTCCTCGTCCTTACAATCACACTTTCCTCCCCCCAGACAACACTCCACGCGCGACGGTACTTTTAGCTCACCCCATGGGTGTCCGTACAGAAGCAGCTACAAACCCTGGCTTGCCGAAAATGTCCTCGGACACTCCCGGTACTAAAATCCATACGCTAAAAAATAAAAAATAAACTCTTTCTGTACAATCACTGTGTGATAATTTGGCAGGCTCTTTACAACATACATGGAAATTTTATATACTTACTTTTATATGCGAGGGGATATTGGTCTCACTAAAATGATTACAAATTTGCATGGTATTTCTCCGCGAAATCCAGTCATTTTAACAGAATTATCCCGAGATAAGGTAACTTTTAAATCTGGTCACTACAGCAAATAAACACTGTTCACCATCCAAAAACGTCCCGATTAACTTGAGGTTAGCGACATATTTTCTTCCAAACGTCAGCAATTTTAAGATAATCAAATTTATAATTGAGTGATGTGTAGGATAATCACAAAGTTACCTACAACACGTCGCTAATTGAATAAGAGATCTGGATATTATTCCAAGCCTTATAACAATTGTGTATCAACAATATTGATGTTCATGAACAGTACTTCTCATGGAACTCAGTGGGCTAGAATACCAAGTAGATACACCACAATGTTGAAACTGATCATGTAAAACTACCTTATTATTGTTGGTATATGACCAGGGTGTCTACCAGTACATGTTAATAAAATTCCTGACTATTCTATGATATTTCCTTGTATTAGACAAGCCCCTAAGAAACATTGCTGGAGTGTTTAGTACAGCAATACTTTCCCTTTAAGCCCATGTAATTTATAGCAATGGTTTTAACTCCATGTAGGATTAGCTTGCATGGAAAACTTACAGGTATTATTTCCGCATTCGATGGAGGATTTAATTTCGTCAGGAAGGGAATGTCTCATGACATGACTTACCTTGAAGTTCTGTTTCTTGCACCACCACGAGGAGATGTTCAATTTGCCAGTACGTTTGTAGTATTCCAACCAACTGATGTGTTGAATCATTGGAAACTGAGTAATCTACATTCACAACAAACAGACTCATACAAAATAAGGCGAGTTTCATTTTCCACTTCTTCTTCTTCTTCTCCTCCTTCAAGCGAAACTTTCTGACGAGGTTTATACAATGAAGCTAGAAAACCATATTACACATTTGTTAACTACACAGATACAGAGAGTTTGAAATTCAGTTTTAGAGAAAACTTTGTGTCATATTTCTGGTGATGGATTATGATTGATTTTGATAGCAAAACAATACGTATCCTTTTCAATAAGTATCGCCTCTTCTTATTGACTCCTGCTAAGAATAGAAATGCCTTCCGCACAAACGAAAATGTGTACGAACAGTTTTACACGAGAAATAGTGGATATTAAGATATATATTCCGAAACACACCAAGTCAGATTTTGTATACTTCTCCCCATCACCAGATTTACAATCATCATGTTACTCCCTACAAGGATACATTTGGTTTTATCCAAGTTTTAGATATAATATAGATATAAATATAACTAATGGGCCCGTGCGAAGCTTACACACTTTCTTACAAGGGCGATGAAACGTGAGCAGGAATCTAAAAAAAATATGTTTGTATAAACTACACGCATTTGTTGGTTTGGAAAAGATGAAAGCTAGTTTATAAAGGTGTTTTCCAAAGTACCGTAACCAAGTTAGTATGCTTACCTCTATATTATGTATTTACTGTGCCGGCGGGCCAACACTACAATTGCTAGTGTGTAGCCTGGTTAATTTTGTCAGCTATTTGGTTAGAAACGCTCTATCCAGTTCCAACGTTCGCCGATAGGTGTCAGTGACAGTGGCATCTGGTAGTCAAAGTTAGAACTACCTGAAATTTGAACTTGCTGGGAGCCTACGGGCGTTCAACTAAAATAACCTGCAATGGCCATTGGCTGCAATTCATATATATATATATATATATATATATATATATATATATATATAAATAAGTATTTTCAAGTAATCAACATATTGTAAACACATATCGAATGGTATGGTACATGATTATTGACATCTTACACGTAATTTGTCAGTGTTGCCTTCGCAATCTACTAAAATAATTCCATGCTAGCTGACGTCTTACAAGTAATTTGTCAGTGCTGCCTTCGCAATCGAATAAAATAATTCCATGCTTTACTGACGTCTTACACGTAATTTGTCAGTGTTGCCTTCGCAATCTACTACAATAATTCCATGCATTACTGACATCTTACACGTAAATTGCCAGTGTTGCCTTCGCAATCGAATAAAATAATTCCATGCTTTACTGACATCTTACACGTAAATTGCCAGTGTTGCCTTCGCAATCTACTAAAATAATTCCATGCTAGCTGACGTCTTACAAGTAATTTGTCAGTGCTGCCTTCGCAATCGAATAAAATAATTCCATGCTTTACTGACGTCTTACACGTAATTTGTCAGTGTTGCCTTCGCAATCTCCTAAAATAATTCCATGCTTTACTGACATCTTACAAGTAATTTGTTAGTGTTGCCTTCGCAATCTACTACAATAATTCCATGCATTACTGACATCTTACACGTAAATTGCCAGTGTTGCCTTCGCAATCGAATAAAATAATTCATTTTCAGTCGGTCAACACGTTACTGAGCCTAATTAAATTGAGCGGGGATTAACACTTATCTCTCACATCATCTAATCTGAAAAAGATATATGTAATAACTACAATACGCTATATAGATTTGTACAAATCCCACCAAACTCCGTTGCACCACAGCCTATGAAGAGCCTTGGCCTACCAAGCGACGGCTGCCCAGTCTGACCTGCAGATTGCGGGGTGACGCGTGGTCAGCGCGTTGGGTCCCTTGGCCGTTTTCCTGACCGAGGCGCTGCCTCATTGTCAGACAGCTACTCAATTGTCCCCACGAGGATGAGTGCGCCCTGTTCCAGTCCTCACGTCAGTTTTGTAAAATACCCAATGGAGCCGGTAACAGAACCTGGGGCCATATACTTTTATATACTTCTTGGAAATAAGGAGAGCGGGTTAACTGGATGATATATTTTGTTCGCTAGGGGAACATCATCAGTTTTGATCACTTAAGGCTATTTTGTTTTAGACTTGGGTGGATATGAATATTACACCGCGGAGCAGTGATGAACAGAGGATGCTACCGACAGGTTTTTCCAGCAATCAGATAAGTGTTCCACATTAGTATTTAGGTAACTGTACCAAAGTGTTTGCACGTTTTAACAACATTACTAACAGTACGGTATTTATAAAAGCGCATTAGCTAGACATAAGAGCAGTGGTGTGTTACTGGCACTAACATAGGGGTATGTCCAGTAATCAGACAGGAGGATCACTTGATTATTAGTCTCTATATTGGTATCAAGGTGTTTGCATGTCCTAACAACATAACTAGTACTAAGAACGCAAACGCATATTTACAGGAGTAGCACAAATTAACGGAACTTAAGTGATAATTTGACACGTTATAGAATATTATATAACTGGATAATTGTATATCTTGTTGTATATATATGTTATATACCCATCCGATAATCCGAAAATTCCTTAAGTGAACTGGAACTGACGATTTTGGCCTGACGAACGAAACATGAAATCAAATTACCTCCTACCCTATTTTTGAGAAGGGCGTAAAAGTAAATAATTAATCCATGTAATATTTCCAGGTTGGTAGATGTGAGTAAATAAGTGTTTTCCCCCATCAAATTTAATTGGGCACGTTAACGTGTTGACCAACTGAAAATCAATGCATCAGCAACCAATTAAGTAAGATCGCAATAGTTTGAGATCATCCATACTGTTCCGATTATCTGATAACAATTCACACAGCTTCCTGAAAAGTTTTGAAATTCGACTTAGTGCTGTTTCGATTCCACATCCTCGTAGCAGATCGGACTCGAAGCACGAGTTTAGGAGATACACTGTTGTGCCCTGTTTGAACCATTACTAATGTGTTGTCATAGTCTGCTCGCTCTTTGTAATGCCATTGAGGGTGATATGTAGGTTAAAGCTGTCAACATCTGAAACGCTGCTCAGTATGTGTGCGAAAATATAATCAGGCTTGTACAGTGATGGAGTGTTTATTGTTCGCCTCTTCAGGTGAATAGAATTCCCAATTATGTTTGTATTTGAGTCCTGAACTAACACGACCAATAAGCACTTCATGCAATATTCTCAAAAGACAAAGCATACGCTCTTAATCCTGTCATCAAGTGTATGAGAACTCTTCTTCAAAGCTTCACATCTAATTTCATTAATATTTGTTGCAGAAATTATTTTAATTACGGGGGGTTATCAGAAACTTAGGTTAACAAGGCCGATATTCTTGCAGTTTCATCTGTTATGTTTATTTATTTATTTATTTATTTATTTATTTATTTATTTATTTATTTATTTATTTATTTATTTATCGCATGGCTTTTAGTGCCGGGAGTGTCCGAGGACATGTTCGGCTCGCCTGAGTCTGTAGCTGCTTCCAGCGGACACCCTTAGGGTGAGCTACAAGTTTAGTTCAATTTCAAGTAGTTCCAACTTTCGCCACCAGATATCAATGATACCTAGAGGTGAACGTTGGAACTTTGATAGAGCGTTTTGACGAAATCTAACCTAACAAATTTAGCTTCACACAAGTTTAGTCTGTGGAAGGATCTTTTAATGCCATAAATCTATGACATGGGACCGCCGGCTTTACTTCCCCTCCGAAGGAAGGCATATTGAAGAATTTTTAACGCTCTTAAAAATCCGACGACTTCGGTCGGGTTTGAACCCTCTATCTTGGGCACAGCAGTGCAGCATGCTACCAACTACGCCACCGAAGAGAAATTAGTATTGTGGATAATTCGAATACATACAGTTGGTAACAGTGCAGAGTATCAGCCACGCAACACCTACAGCGCTAGTTGTAGGCAAGTTGGCAAATTGGTCTCGCGAAGAGATCCGCTAAGTTATTCGATTTCTGTGGGCGAAACATGTAACCGTGGCCAGGGCGTCTTATTCCTTCATAACAACGCACAACTTCATACAGTCCAGTAGCCTACACCACCACGATGTTGTAGCGGTTTCGCTGGGGCATCATTGACCACCCTCCCTACAGCTCAGGATCGCGTTATCTGCTTTATAAGTGAGAGTGGGTTAGGGCCAGCAATCTAAAATTTCCAGTGAACATTGACTCAACGACTTGTTCGTTTTTGAATGATTTTTTTTGTTTCTCCGTAATTTATTTTTGTGTTATTAATTTTAGGTCTTTTCAAATTTAGGAGTCCACCTCTAAATTTTAAATTCAATTCCAAATGTGTATTCTTTAATCTGTGTTAAGAGGGGCAGATGACCTCGTAGTTCTGCCCCTTAAAACAACAAAAACTAACTCCCTACAGCTCGGACCTCGCACCTAGCGACTTTCACCTGTTACCTCACTTGAAGGCGCACCTAGGAAGTCGACGATTTCCTTCAGACGAGGAGATGAAACACATAGCGACAAAGTGGCTGAAAACGCAACGACAGGATTTTTACCATGAGGGAGTATTCAAACTCATCCCATGAAGCGACTATGTCGTATAATAACCTAATCTATATCCGGCTCCGTGGCTAAATGGTTAGCGCGCTAGGCTTTGGCCCGAAGTGCACCGGGTTCGATTCCCGGCCGAGCCATCAGGAATTTTACTCTCCTGGGGTTAATTCCCGTGGCTCGGGTACTGGGTGTATGTGACGTCTTCATCATCACTTCATCCTCATTACGACGAGCAGGTCGCCCACGGGCGTCAACTAGAAAGACCTGCACTCGGCTTCTCCGGAGACCACACGATCATCATCACCTAATGTATGTACTGTATCCTTCTCATGAAAGATAATATATGGTCACATTTTACTAGCTCTGTCGGATCGGGGAGTGTAAACACATAATTATATTCAGGATTTGAGCAAAAACGTAAACTATCTAAAATTACAATACCGCACTTCTATTCACACACAAAAACAAGTAGTTCCGTGAAGAACTATACAGCCTATTTTCATATATCCTGCTCATGTTAATTTCTTCTAACAACATACAAAATTTCAGTTTAATTGCTGTAACAGATTCGTAGATATTGAGAATCGTCTAAATATTTCAGATTGTCGCCAGGTTGGATTTTTATTTTTGTACTATTACATTAAGATTATTGTGTACGTGTGGTATTCAAACTTCAATCGCATGATTAGAATACAAGAAGTAAAAACGAGATTTTAAAATTACGCACAGCAGCCATCTTGTGATTATGCAAACAATTGAAATAAATTAGACGCCAGTGGATCAACATTTGTATAAGGATTTAACGTGCAACGTTTCACAGCACTCGGATAGTTAATTCGCGAGAATCGTCCATTTAAATATTTATACTTCGCGTCGCCGCCATGTTGGATTTGTGCTCACCAGGTTAATGAAAGTCCTATAGGTGAACATATGTTCATAGTCTCTATGAACATAAAAAAAATCAGTTTGGTTGCTGTAAAAGATTCATAGATATTGAGAACCGTCTAAATATTTCGGAAGCTCGCCATTTAGGATTGTTATACGTATAAGCCATAGAATTATGGACCATTCAAGGACAATTATTGCCTAGGTTCATTATTCAAACTTTCACTTCGATCGCATGATTACGACACAAGAAATAAAAACTTAATTTAAAAATTTCGCACAGCCGCCATATTGAGGTTATGTAAACAATTGATTTAAATTAGATGGCAGTGCATTACAATCTGCAAAATCATTTACTGTACCACATTTCACTGCGCTCAGGGAGTTAAATCACGAGAAAAGTCTATTAAAATATTTCAAATTCGCTTGGTGGCCATGATCGTTTTTTACTCTACAAGTTTATGAAGTATACATAGATAAAATTGTACCAGTACCCTTTATCACCGTACAAAATTGCAGGGTAATATCTGTAATAGTTTCGGAGATATAGAATGTCAGTGAAATATTTCGCACAGCCGCCATTTTGAGGTTATGTAAACAATTGAACTAAATTAGACTCCAGTGCATTACTATGTGTATAAACACTTGCTGTACCTAGTTTCATTACGTTTGGATGGTTAAATCGTGAGAAAAGTCTATTTAAAAGTCTCAACTTCGCTTGGTCGCCATGTTCGTTTTCTACTTTACAAGTTTATGAAATATACATAGGTAAACTTCTATCAGTATCCTTTATCACCGTACTAAATTACAGGGTGATATCTGTAATAGTTTCGGAGATATAGAATGTCAGTGAAATATTTCGCACAGCCGCCATTTTGAAGTTATGTAAACAATTGAACTAAATTCGACTCCAGTGCATTACAATGTGTATAAACATTTGCTGTACCAAGTTTCATTACGTGTGGATAGTTAAATCGCGAGAAAAGTCTATTTAAAAGTCTCAACTTCGCTTGACCGCCATGTTGGTTTTGTAGTCACCAGGTTTTTGAAAGTCTCATAGATGAACTTCTAGTAGTACCCTTTATCACCGTACACAATATCAGGGCGATATCGGTAATAGTTTCGGAGATATTGAATGCTAGTGAAATATTTCGCACAGCCGCCATTTTGCATTGGTGAGACGTAACAAAATTTGAAGGGCACTTTTCTCGCGATTTAACCACCCAAACGTAATGAAACATAGTACAGCAAATGTTTATACACATTGTAATGCACTGGCTCTAATTTAGTTCAATTGTTTACATAATCTCAAAATGGCGGCTGTGCGAAATATTTCACTGGCATTCAATATCTCCGAAACTATTTATGATATCGCCCTGAAATACTGTACGGTGATAAAAGACACTACTACAAGTTTATCTATGTACCTTCAAAAACCTGTAAAGTACAAAATGAACATGGCGGCCAAGCGAAGTTGAAACATTTTAATAGACTTTTCTCGTGACTTAACCATCTGAGCGCAGTGAAATGTGGTACAGTAAATGATTATACATATTGTATTGCACTGATCTAATCTAGTTCAATTGTTTACATAACCTCAAGATGGGGGCTGTGCAAAATTTAAAAATTGAAAATGAAAATCCACAGCCTGCTTCCAGTCTCCGACCGGGTCAGGAATGGAATGAATGAAGCCCCTATCTAGCGGCGAGGATATGAACTGTGCCGGCTGCCGAGGCCTGACGCACTCCTCTGGGGCAATGATTAAATGAATGATAGATGAAATGAAATGATAGTGGAGAGTGTTGCTGGAATGAAATGTTGACAGGGAAAACCGGAGTACCCGGAGAAAAACCTGTCTGCCTCCGTTCTGTCCAGCACAGATCTCACATGGAGTGACCGGGATTTGAACCACGGACTCAGCGGTGAGAGGCCGGCGTGCTGCCGCCTAAGCCACGGAGGCTTCGCAAAATTTAAAAATTAAGTGTCGTAATCATGCGATCGAAGTGAAAGTTTGAATAAAGAAGCTTCGCAATAATTTTCCTTTAATGGTCTCTATGGCCTATACATATAACAATCCAAAATGGCGATCATTCGAAATATTTTGACGGTTCTCAATATCTACAAATCTTTTACAGCAATCAAACTGATTTTTAATGTTCATAGAGGCTATGAACATACAGTTCACCTATATGACTTTCAGTAACCTGGTGAGCACAAATCCAACATGGCGGTGACGCGAACTATAAATATTTAAATGGACGTTTCTCGCGATTTAACCATCCGAGTGCAGTGAAACTTTGTACGTTAAATGCTTATACAAATGTTAATTCACTGGCATCTAATTTATTTCATTTGTTTTCATAACCACAAGATGGCAGGTGCGAAATTTTAAAATCTTGTTTTTTACTTCTTGTGTCCTAATCATGCGATTGAAGTATGAATACCACAAGTACACAATAATCTTCATGTAATAGTACATAAATAAAAATCCAACCTGGCGACCATCTGAAATATTTAGACGGTTCTCAATATCTACGAATCTATCACAACAATCAAACTGAAATGTTGTATTTTAATAGAGGCAATTGACATAAGTAGGATGTATGAAAATGGGCTGTATAGTTCTTCACGGAACTACTTGTTTAAAACTCTAAATCATAATGCCTTTAATCCTACTGTTCATCAATAGACATAAGCTTAGATTCATTCACAGATCCTATAAAATTATATCTCACTTGTCTAAAATTATCTCCAATTGTCTTCAATTAAGTTCTATTTGTCACAATTTAAATTTTCATTCTCTGATGTTAAAATCAGTTTTAAATCTCATCTCTTCTACAATTTTTATATTTTACTAAGCTAGTACCATTTTATAACCATGCACCATTCTTTAGATCAAATTTCTACTATTACCAAATATTCTGCAAGCCTCCGTGGCTTAGACGGCAGCACGCCGGCCTCTCACCGCTGGGTCCGTGGTTCAAATCCCGGTCACTCCATGTGAGATCTGTGCTGGACAAAGCGGAGGCAGACTGGTTTTTCTCCGGGTACTCCGGGTTTCCCTGTCAAAATTTCATTCCAGCAACACTCTCCCCTATCATTTCATGTCATCTGTCATTCATTTAATCATTGCCCCAGAGGAGTGCGTCAGGCCTCGGCAGCCGGCACAGTTCATATCCTCGCCGCTAGATGGGGGCTTCATTCATTCCATTCCTGACCTGGTCGGAGACTGGAAGCAGGCTGTGGATTTTCATTTTTCACCAAATATTCTAAATTTAGGGTCACCCGTTCCACATTATTTTACAGGGACCGACATTCATATTACATTTTCCTTGTTTTATGGATCTAAACCCAGACCTAATTCTAATGAGCTGTTATGATTAACAATGTTTCAAATTTTCTTTCTTTTAAATTCGAGAGAAATGCATACTACAGTAAGTATTTCAAGCCTCCCCTGCTTGTTTACAATGTCTCTCTCGAGACCCAACCTTAAGATCAGGGCTAAATTATGGCATGCCAGTGGCTTCACCCTACACAAGATGGCACTCCTGTCTTCCTGCTGGGGAGGATTTTTTACCGAGTCTGTCTGCTCTTAAAAATTAATTCCCTTCTACCGGGCTTTCCTCAACACT
The DNA here is from genome assembly GCA_946902985.2 of Meconema thalassinum. Classification (NCBI taxonomy): domain Eukaryota; kingdom Metazoa; phylum Arthropoda; class Insecta; order Orthoptera; family Tettigoniidae; genus Meconema; species Meconema thalassinum. The sequence goes on along the minus strand of OX336388.2, from coordinate 1,080,639,490 downwards.
GACCGTATCTAATTTTTATGTGGGGTACATTCTTTACCATTCGTTAACATATTTACTCGCGTATTGATGGGGTCGAGATATTTAGGGATTCGATAATCCTATCTTTACATATATTCTGAATTGCTTTGTCAATAAATTTATTTTTATTAGCCTATTTTCATTAATGAAAAAAAAAAGTTTATGCTATCACATTTTGTCCGTGTGTGAGTATGTGTATGCGTATGTCTTCCCCCTAATAACTTCTAAACGGCTAGAGCGATTTCAATTAAACTCGGTGAGGTCATAGCATCACTTTGCCGACCCCGACCGTGCCCTTCAAATTTTATTACGTCTCACTAATCCAACATGGCAGCTGTGCGAAATATTTCACCGGCATTCTATATCTCCGAAACTATTACTAATATCACCTTGAAATTTTGTACGGTAATAAAAGACACTACTAGAAATTCATCTATGAGACCTTCAAAAACCTGTTAACTACTAAACGAACATGGCGACCAAGCGAAATTGAAACTTTTAAATAGACTTTTCTCGCGATTTAACCATTTAAACGCAATTATACTTGGTACAGCAAATGTTTATACACATTGTACTGCATTTGCATCTAATTTAGTTAAATAGTTTACATAACCTCAAGATGGGAGCTGTGCGAAATATTAAAATTAAGTTTTCATTTCTTGTGTAATAATCATGCGATCGAGGTGAACGTTTGAGCTCTCAGTCTAGTTTTATCTACACTTATTATTTACAAATCCAAGCAATTTTCATACATACTGTATTTCTTACAATTAATGTGGTTCCATTCAAGAGCCCATAGGAAACGTTCAGATATCTATGACTATGACTCAAACTTTTTGAGAAAGAATAATTGGAGGAATCCACTTAATTACAAGGAATTCAAGAATTCTGTAGGAAACTGAAGTAGCTGACTTTCATCTTCAGTATAAATACTGGAATTACGATAATATATTAAATTAGATAAAACATAAATTACTAAAGCAGCATATTTAGACATTTGAGGAAAATATCGTCCCCTTAGGATTTGTATGTCAAGAGCTATGTTTAAAATTAATGTTATACAGCCAGAATTGCAACCCTTTCCTGTTTGGAGTGTTGATTATGCTTAATGACGTAATTTGAATGAGATTAGCTTAAATCATCATCTTACATTTGTCACGAAAGAAAGCATAACGAAAAAAAAAAAGAAAGATATGTCATAAACATTCGGGTCCTAATAATGATATTAAACAAGTTCGGATTGTAATCTGAAAAATATCCGCAAATTTTCTCCAAACATTATCCGCAGCTTATCCGCAAACCGCACAGCCATGCAAACTATATCCGCATGGCGAAAACTTTTGCGGATATCCGCGGGTATCAGCATCCGCACAGGGCATTAACTATAGGCTAGTGTCCTGCATCACAGCCCCTAAATATTAAATGGCAAATAATGATTCCATTGCCATAATCAACAGCGTGTTATTTAGTTATTGTTGCTTTAAGGGTAGGAACAGCGAGGTCATCTGCCACTTATCAACAACGTGGTTAGATTCATTGTTGGGTACTCAAAACAAATAATCAGTAAACAATTGACTTATACAATGAAGATCATCAAGACCAGCATATTCACCGACCAGAGACTCCCATACTCAAGTTGGTTGTTGAGGGGAATGCGATGAGACTGATCGCCAATAATAAAATCCTTAAAATTATCCCTGTCAGCACCAATTTAATAATACTTTGTAAACGCAGCTTTCTTCATTTTGATATAAACAGTACGAAACTGCTCTAAATAACAAATTTCCATCACCTTTTATCAGTGGTGTACGCAGGATTTATTTATGGGGGATGGGGGTGTCATTCATAGTTGTGTATATTGTTTTAGATCCCTTATTTGGGGGTGGTAGGATCTAAAACGGAGAGTTATTGTGTTGATTTAGAGAAAGGTGTCTAAAAGGGGGTAGCTTCCCGCAGTCGGGCAAGCTGACCAGTGTAGAGTGTTGTTTAGTGTTAGGGGGCTCCTATAAATAATGTAGGAGTGTTTTAGGGGATGGAACTCAATGCAAGGGTCACTGTGCTGGTCGCCCAGCTGTCTGGTTAGATAATCGACTTGTACGTGTCAGCTGTATGGCGCGGGCCTCTCCTAGCAGGCAGGCCGGTAGGGAATACGATGTTGCTTACACTAGCAAGTATCTGGCTACCACAAGTCACGTCTAATAGTGACGGAGAGTTCAGGAAGGGAATTAGGGCGTAAAGAAGCGTGTAAACAGTAATGCAGGTGTAAGAAACTGACCAAGTGTTTATTGGTCAGTAATAATGTATATGTGAGTCCCTTTTAAGGGATGTAGTGATGTTACAATGTAAAAGTACAATTTGTGGGTAAAGGTTACAAATATTGGAGATCTGAATACGTCTGACTCACCTCTGATGATACCAGCGTAGCCTCCGGCCGTAACGTTGAAGCACTGATAATTGAGAGATCCCTTGACCTGATTAAGACGCCTTCTTATACTCTTCGGCGCTATGCTGTCAGCATTGTGATGGCATAGCTGCCCCAGTTAATAATGTGTCGCTGTGTGTAATAATTGTGCAAGGATTGAGCTGCTTTCTAGAGTGGCAAGCTGTCCTTGTGGTGTTGATGGATGTTGGTCTGGCTTTCCAAGGGTTGCCAGTTAGGAGAATTAGACAGATGATGGGGGGATGGTCTCCAAGGGGTGCATACCCCTGGGGTACTGTACAAGCGTCTTCCTCCATTTGTTCGCGTCCTCGCTAACGGGAACGGAACTGGAGGTTGGGATGTTGATGGAGTTGTTCTTGAAGCCCCCTCGTATCTCCTGGTGGTGTCTTCCTCGTCGTCGTCGTATAGAATGGGTGATGTCGTGTCGAAGTGTAGGTGTGAGATCAGCCCGTGTTCAGAGGGGAGGGTTATGGGATGTACAGAGATATATATATAACATTGACATTGACATTGTAAAAATGGAAATTGACATTGAGAAAAAAAAATTGACATTGAGAAAAAATTGACATTGAGACAAAATTGCCATTGCCATTGTTGGCATATTGCGAGTTTCAAAAAGAAGGAAAAAAACATGGTTTCGATATTTATACGTTACATAGTTGTGCAGGGAGGAAAACCCCAGCTAGACGAGGAATTGTGTCGTCTGGCTTTATTTTGGGGAAAAAGTGCTCCCTGCTAAGAGAAAGATAGAAGAGAATAGAAAAAATGGGTGTTCCAGGGTATAATTTAAGGGATATAATCAAAGTGCATTTATTGGTTTGGGATAAAACGGAACACCCTGACAAATGGGGAAGTTAGAAGAAAGAAAAATGAAAGAAAACAAATCATGGACATTATTTACGTTGGTGGTCTTGATAATGATAACAGATATGACCCGATAATAATAATAATAGTCATTACATTTGTAATATACCTGACGATTTATAAGTGAACATAGTAAACATAGTAATAATGATGAACATAGAAAAAATAATGGTTGCCATGTTGGTACCCCGTATGTATAGGTATGTTGGCCACCTTTGTGGAACCTTTCAATTGTATGATATGGCGAGAAAATACAAAATAATTTACAATTTACAATTATCACTATCATATATACCTTGTAGAGCTCTGTTACATGGCCAGTTATTGTATACCTCTTATACTTAGTGCGCACCTTACCATCATGCCTCGACTACCGTTCTCTAATCGGCCGTTCCTGGTGCGGTTTAGTGGCTAGTCCACTATTCTCTCCTTGTACTTATCATATAACCTCGTGGTTTTCCGTCGTGGGTCGGAATTCCACCTTAGGGTCGAAGGTTCGGCACTTACAAACTCTGTGTCGCCCTTCGAGCCTGAAGTAACGCTTCATTTGCGTATGCTGAATGTGTTTGCGTTCAGCGATGTTCATCATCCTACGTATGCTGTCCACCGCTGACCGCTGACGTTGTCACCTTTAAGGGTGCAACTAAAATTGATGAGTAGTGTATTTGTGTATTTGTGTGTGACATAGATGAAGGTAAGTGTATTTTGGTGTGGGTAATATATTTACCCCAGACATATTCACGCTCCTGGTTATCTGTAAATCAAAAAATATATCCATATAAAAATGTTCATCTCTTCGTAGCTCCGTGGTCTTCCTGTGTGGGTGAAAGTGGATTAATCATGAATAGGACAGCGCAATACATTGCAATGCATTACATGTATATATAGAACCTTCAATGGTAGCGCTTAATTTGTAAAACTAAGTGTGGCGCCACTGAAGTCTAACTTACTGTAGGTTATCCTATGTTAACCTATCTTAGCCTAATGTTGTCGGGCTTACCTTGGTAACGGATTTTTAGTCACCAAGTGCCGAGATATTCTACTGTAATCTATATATATATAATAAAAAAAATTTGCCTTAAATGTAGGCTTATGCTATCTTACAACGAATTATCATGACTTATCATGAGTTGTCGGACTTACCCTGATGCCGGGTTTGTGGGTCATCAGGCGCCGAACGGCGTTATCTTACCACTACTTATCTTACTAATTAATAAAATTAATTAAATGTAAACTATGCTGTATGTACATGCCGAGTGAACCTTACCCTAAAGCCAAAATGTGCTGTGCTATTATTAGCAACAGCGGTTAGTAAATTTGCTTACATCTAAGTGACCTTAAAATGGCACTATGACTTAAGTACTAAAATTTAGATGGAGGCTGTCCGTTTGATTTCTCTCGCGGTGGTTCCCTTGTAGTACATTGTCGGGACCGGAACCCAACAATGTCTCGTAGTCCCCTCCGTTTTAATCCTATTGTCGACATCTATTCTAGGTCTTACTACTAGTACTAACCTAGTCACAGGCGGCTTACGGTGCCCCTGAGCAAACCGTTTCGCCCGCTGTACTTATCAGTTCTTTACCGTTGCCATTGCGTATGTAGTCGTAGTTGGGCCGCCCACGTAACCCTTACGAGGCGCTCGCAATGCCCCTCTCTTAATGCCCATTGGTTGCCCGCTGCGTCGCCATTTATGTGGGCATTGGACATTGTCGTCCAATGGCATAATATTATCTTCGCCTTCATCGGCAATCGCAGTCTGCTTTTCGCAGTAATATTCGCCTTTATCGGCCGCCGTAGTATGCTTTTCGCATTAATATATCATTTCGCCTCTATCGGCCGCAGTAATATGTATTTCGCAGTAACATTTCACTCCTACGCACAGGAGCCTTGCTTCCCGCTATGGAAGCCGTACCTACTTAAATTTAACTAGAAGTCTAGTCATAATGGGGTCGTCTCTAGGGATAGTTCTCGAGTCCGGCGCTGAGTGAGCTATTTCTCCCGCCATTCTCAGAAAGTCTCCCTGCAGGTCTTGGCTTCGACGACCGTGGCACAGAGTGGGTGTAGCATCCCTTCCTCCCAGGGGCAGTTGAGGTGCACCTAGGATTCCAGAGCTTGCCCGGCCAGGCCGCGAGTGCCTTAACCTTACGTGGTTCGTCTGTTTAGTCTAGTCGTTAAGTGAACTAGGGTAGGCTTAACATCGCCTTACCCGCTCTCAAAGTGTGGTGCCTCTGGCGTTTGGCTTATGCCGCTATCACCAATCAGAGTGTATCAGATTCCTTTTTATGAAGAAAAAAAAAATATAGGCGTAACCTGTGTAAATAATGTATTTTTTTATGTAAAAATGTAAAATTTTCCAAGTGTTGTGGGGTTATAGATCTTCTAAGTACGTAGACTACTTCTGGTCTACTATTGCTATGTCAGCTTTCCAGCGATAATGCTCTTTTTACCTTAATGGAGGTGTTAGTAGGGTCTGTAATGTCAGGTACCCTGTTATTAGGATCTGGGGGTAGTTATTTGTAGAGTGGGCTGAAAGCATGGTAGGAAGAGGGTATGCATCTTTGGGCTCAAATAAATGGTGGCCTTGAGCCGGTAATGCTACTAGGATTGTTCCTATAATGAGTGGACTGGGGAGGTAATTCCCTGTTCATGTATCTGTATGGGCCAATTTCGGTGTGGTTGGAAGCCTGGACGATTGCCTTCCTTGGTGTCTAATGTTTACTGGGATTGGAACCCGTGATCTTGTGTCATTCTCTGTGTACTATGTCTGCGTTGTTCATGTTTTGTGCGCTCCTTGTATGTATTCTGATTGTGTTCTCCGTACCAAAAATACCGTTGGATAGTTAGTTTTTGGTACGAGCGTGGTGTGTGATCATGGGTTCGGACCCGGTTGCCTGTAAAGACTTGTCACGACGGTATTTGTGCCGTCCATATTATGGCACGTTCCCCGTGTATGTGCACTGCGCAAATGAAAGTACGCATACCTGTGAGGAGTTTGCGTATTTTTGAACTCTCCTCGTAGTGTAATTTTGGAAGTTATAGGGTCCTTGGATCTGCCGTGAATGAACGCGTCTTTCCTGTCCACTTGGAGCAGGCTTAGTTCGTCTGTGTGCGTGAAGGTCAGCCAGCCATGCGCGCCTTATCGCTGACAGTGTAGAATTACAATGTCGTGGGCTTTCATTTGTTGCTTGCTTACTCTCATGTTTCTGGCACGCGTATGTGGGAACCTGCTTGCTCTCTGTGTAATTGTGAGTAGTGCTTCTCGCACTGTAAAAAACAGAAGGAAACTTGTAGTTTAACGTGCCCGTTGATCTGTAGATCATGAGCCCCGGGACTTCCGTTTTACGTGGAATCCAAACCACAGGCCATGGCATTTCACTTCGGAAATCTCACATGCCTTGGCCGCACTGTAAAAGAACCTCTAACTAACTACATTTGTGTCCCCAAATTTTGTGTTGACTTGTAACGTGGGTCAAGTATATTCCTATCCATCGTTCAAAATGTCGTTATACACGAGTGTGTCTGGGCCGCTAGTCGCGTGTTTGGTGACTATGTGCCGGAGGTGATTTTATTGTTTTTCACTTATGACCATCTGATAGTGGAACTGTCCCAATCTGTGTTAGCTTCCTATTTTTCTATTCTAGAACTGGATAGCTACCCGACCTTATATTCCTGGTATTCAGAAGGTTGCGGGTTTTGAGACCGTCTTTTACCCAGAGTAATTGTTTCTGGCACTATTCAGCTGTGTCTCCGGGACAGTTCTGGTGAGTGTTAGGATCGTATCCCGGTTCGGTCAGTGAGGTTTGAAGGCTATCTCTTGGCCTTCCTTCCACGTCTGCCATCGGGATCATTTCCTTTTCTTTTAGTAGTGTTTTACTGTCATGTGGCAATGTAAACTGATTGTGTTATTTCCAGAAATATGCAGGGTTTCCCAAAGTCTGGGATTTTCATCCTACGGTGTGATAGCGTTTTAGCTTGCGTGTTGTTGTGGAAGTGAGAGAGAAGTCATATTACAGGCAGTGTAACGTGTCACGTATGCAATATATATGCAATGTATATAGTTCAACTTGGCCAATTTTTTTCTTCATCGGGCCTAATGACTGAGGCAGAGAAGAGAAAAAAAAATGAGCTATGCCCCGCTCCGTATTAAGAGAGCACTTTGAAAAGGTATAAAAAAAATATACTGTATCTCGCCTGCATCCTGCTTTATGGTGATTAAAGCGGGTTGCCCGACGGCGATAGGCTGTCACAATTATGTCGTAAACACTATGAAAAAAATGCTTAAAAATGGTAAGTAGGTCCTGATCGTACTATCCACCTAGTAGGTGACGTTAGCACTATAGTAATCTAGTTCCGTCTCAGGGAAACCTACCGACACTGTCTAGTACACATTGGGAAGGCCATTGCAAGACGTATTTGATACATTTGCATCACGTCACGAGCAAGGCCAGTGCACTGTGGGAGTCGAACCTCCCTTCCAAAGCAATTGTAACTCACCAAAATGACAGTGTCTCGCCCCGGTGTGCAATTGGGCTTTTCAGTTGGTTAAAGCACACCTCACCAAATTTTTGAAAACTAGTTTGCGATTCTTAATTCTTGTTACAATAAGGGTTCTCATCCGTCACAAGGGAATCTATCAAACTGTTGGACCGGAACATAGAACATTTAGTCATTTCCTCCTGGAAAGACCCGCTTAAGCTCTGTGCTGTGTTTTATTGCTTAAGCTGTGTTCGGAATATCTCTTTCCGGCCTTAAGCCGCGTAGCTCACCTGATGGGCTTCTACTTGGCTTTGGATATTAGCACTTTACGTTATCCAAGTTATAATATGGACCCTATGTTTAGTAACCATTGATGGCCTGAGAAAAAAAATGCTAGGTGCCCAAAATAAATCAAGAAGGATTTAGAATTATATACTTTTGGTTTAGCCATGTTGCACTGCATATACGTGGAAGAAAAAAAAATGTGCCGTTTACGTTAGTGAGTCTGTATGTATTTATTGGCGTATTTCCCCCGTGTAAAGGAACTTATGTGTGTCCCTGGTGGAAGTCGTTACTCCGGTCCGCGCGTCCTTGCTCGGAAAGGTGAAGGGTTCTGCCCTGTTATGAGATTATAGGCCCCTGAAATCCACTGAGGCGCTTCTTTGCCATTTTTCGGGGGATTTTGTAGGAAAGTAAGCCTGGGCCTACTTCCACCGTAGCGCGTGTCTGTAGGTTTGAGTGTGCCTGTTTGCGAGGGCCTAAATGCGCTCTGCGCTATCCTAGTAGAGTTTACGGGGGTGTGTGTGCTTTTGCCTGAGTGGTTTTGTGGAGTAGGTAATAACACCTTTCCTGTACCCCGTGTATTGTGTGTGAGTGCGTGGTCACAATGTGCAGGCGTGTATCGTGCATCCTGAGGGACTGACTGCAACACCCTTTTATGCATTCGCACCTGGGGTACTAATGCCGGTGTTCGCCTTCGTTCTGGCGAACTTGCCCTTTGAACTGGCGGTATAGGCCGCTTAATTGCCTGTCTCCGGCCTGGCAATGTGGTGGCGTGTAGCCTGACCGCTTTCTGGCCCGTGGCCACGGCAGACTCCTGCCATTGTGTTAGCCTATCTGTGTGGGTGTATGTAGGCTGTATGTACTGTAGGGCGGGCTCTACGTCGTCAGCCCATGACGTGGTTACGTCCCGTTGTGTCCCTGTCATATAATGTGTTTCTGAGAGTCCTGGCTTCAACTCCCTCTCGTCCCTTTGTTCCGAGGGGGTTGTTCTAGGCTCTGCCCCTCGGTTTGGCAAAATTGCCTTCCGATCCGGAGCTGAAGGACATGTGTTTGTGTAATTTTGTGCTTGTAGCCTATTGGAGCCTAACCTGGCCGTCTTCTGGACTGTGGCCACGGTGAATTCCTTCCCATGTGTGGCAGTACATGGCGAGAGGGACATCCTCGCAAATTGTCGAGTCAGCGTATCCACGCTTATGTCCTCTCTCGGCTGGGCTGGTGGCCCTACCATGAACTCAAGAATGGCCTTATTGGCTTGGAGCTCACGATATTCGTCCCAAATTTGGGTGTACTGCCTATTGAGGCATATGGCCTGTTTGCAAATGACTGTATTAATGTTTCTGTGTCCTATACAGTTCTGTAGCCGCCAATTGGAGAAACGCTCGTTGGCGAATTAACTCCCTGTACTGGGTGTGTAAAATCGTGTAGTGCACCCTCATTCTCTCGAGGGTTGCATTATCTATTACGGGACCATGTGTGGTGATTAATTGTTCGTATATTTTGTTTCTTTGGACATGGATCCTATTGAGGTGTTCATGTATGTTCCTCAAGTGCTTATGTGCGCATCTTAATCGCGCTGTCCTACCCTCTGACGGAGTGTATGGCTGTTTGCCCTGTATTGCCCCGATTTTTGTTTGGAGTGCCCGTATTTGCGTTTGCCGGCTTTGTATGTGTCTCTGGCATCTGGACAATAATGCTAATAGTATTGGCGTACCCCTACTGCCTGTATGGCTTGCAATCTCTGCATGAGGTGCCATTCTGACTGAAGTGTATGTGAATAAAATTAAAATAAAAAATCTGTGCGTGTTTGACAGTGTATTTTCGTATCTCTTTGATTCTGTCTGGGGCTGGGGGGTTGGTTTACTAAGAATTTCCCCTATGTAGCTAGTTTGGAGCAAAAATTGTGTTTCTTGTCTGGGAATTTTTTTTTCACTATTTGCTTGGCTGCGTGCGGTTAGGACCGTTTTTACTACGAGGGCTCGTTGGTTGAGTCCTGTTCTACTGTGCGTAGTACGGCGCCTCCACCATCTGTTTTAGATCCCTTATTTGGGGGTGGTAGGATCTAACACGGAGAGTTATTGTGTTGATTTAGAGAAAGGTGTCTAAAAGGGGGTAGCTTCCCGCAGTCGGGCAAGCTGACCAGTGTAGAGTGTTGTTTAGTGTTAGGGGGCTCCTATAAATAATGTAGGAGTGTTTTAGGGGATGGAACTCAATGCAAGGGTCACTGTGCTGGTCGCCCAGCTGTCTGGTTAGATAATCGACTTGTACGTGTCAGCTGTATGGCGCGGGCCGCTCCTAGCAGGCAGGCCGGTAGGGAATACGATGTTGCTTACACTAGCAAGTATCTGGCTACCACAAGTCACGTCTAATAGTGACGGAGAGTTCAGGAAGGGAATTAGGGCGTAAAGAAGCGTGTAAACAGTAATGCAGGTGTAAGAAACTGACCAAGTGTTTATTGGTCAGTAATAATGTATATGTGAGTCCCTTTTAAGGGATGTAGTGATGTTACAATGTAAAAGTACAATTTGTGGGTAAAGGTTACAAATATTGGAGATCTGAATACGTCTGACTCACCTCTGATGATACCAGCGTAGCCTCCGGCCGTAACGTTGAAGCACTGATAATTGAGAGATCCCTTGACCTGATTAAGACGCCGTCTTATACTCTTCGGCGCTATGCTGTCAGCATTGTGATGGCATAGCTGCCCCAGTTAATAATGTGTCGCTGTGTGTAATAATTGTGCAAGGATTGAGCTGCTTTCTAGAGTGGCAAGCTGTCCTTGTGGTGTTGATGGATGTTGGTCTGGCTTTCCAAGGGTTGCCAGTTAGGAGAATTAGACAGATGATGGGGGGATGGTCTCCAAGGGGTGCATACCCCTGGGGTACTGTACAATATTATTAAAATGATATTTCGATTTGTATTCATAAAAAAATCAATAATTAAATAAACATTCTCTTTCCATGAAAAACATTTTAATTATATTTTCCAGCACGAATCACAACAGTTAAAATACTATTGACAATATGCAAAATTAATTTAAAATTATGGAAAACAATAATTAATAAACCGAAACGATGTATTGGTATCAACATGTCCATACGTGACTGCTTATTATATTAATATTAGGCCTATGTGTGAGAAAAATAAAGTTTCGTTGTCCATGTTCTTACTGCCAGTACTATTGACTCTCAAAATCTGCCTATCTAGATGGCTTTATCTGCTTAATAAATGCTGGGACGGTACCTTCTGACAGGCCACGGCCGCTTCCTTCCACATCCTTGCCCAGTTCCATTCTTCTTCATCCATTCCATCTCTCATCCCGACGCGCAGGTCGCCCACGGGCGTCGACTAGAAAGACCTGCACTCGGCCTCTCAGGAGGCCACACGACAAAAAAATCTGCTTAATGTAATGGTTTAAAAAAATAATAGGTAAACAACAACAACAAGAATCCCCACAGTTGTAGTGACAAATGTACTAGATTTCAAAATAAGAATATAACCGGGAGAGCGCCAGCTCATAAGCCGAAAGCTTATAAACAAATAAACAAATAATATGGGGTAGAGCAGAGTAGTGGAGTAAGGCCGATTCTGCCCCACTCCAGAACCCTCCTTGCCCCACTACTAAGCCTCAGTCATGTAATATTTGTCAATATTTCTCGAACGCATGGTCCGATTTTGACAAATGAGGTGTCATTGGACTCGAGCTCACGTCCTCTTTCCTATGGACCACTCGTTATATTTTTTTTTGGAAAATTTTTGTTTTCGAAAGTAGGTGATAGTTTGAAAACCAAACATGATATAACGTTGTGCCGTGGCTCAAACGAATGGTCTATATGACCTTTATTTTCTATAATGAAACTTTTTTACCTTTTACGTTTTTTTGAAAACACTCGAATTTTGAAAATCCTATATTTTGCAAACTAGGAAGTTTATAAAAATAACTTGTTTGACATAAATGAAAGGTCCCTACCCCGTCTACCCCGAAAATAAATTTCAAGTCTCTAGGATAAAAACCTGACAGTAGTGGGATGAGGGGGAAGCTGTCCACTAACTTATTCAACCCTCCTCGTATTTGCCCCGAACATGATATCTCGCTAATCAATCATGGGATTTGAACATACAGGGTGTCCTAGCACTCGTAGTGATGCCCCCTACTTTCCTATAGGCTCTTTATTTAATTAAAAGACCAAAACTAAAAGGTCATGCGCTTTTAATATCTCGCGAACCAATCATGCTAGAGGCGTGTACGACGGGTCCAAGGACTCGGGGTGACGTCCTCTTTGCGATGGACCAATCGTTATATTAAAAAAAAATTGGAAACTCGTTTTTGAGGTAAACACGTGTTTTTTGTGGTTTTTGCCGATATCTCACGAACCAATAACGCTAGAGACGTGTACGAGGTGTCCTAGGACTCGAGCTAACGCCCCCTGTTTGAAAATATGTTTGAAATTTTGACAAATGGCCTAACGCCATACATGTTGAAAACATATTTTTTCTTTACTTGTTTAAAATGTTCATGAAGCGTGGTGGTGGAGAGAGACGATACTGCTGGGTGTGTGTGTTTCAACGAACTTGTCGCTAACCATGGTGGCTGTGCTCAATAGAACAATCGATATTTCGGCGGGTCGGTTAATGACAGAGCGAGAGTGCGTTTTTTTGATAGTTTACCCCCCGAAGGGGATCTTTAACATGTATACGGTGATGAGAACTTGGTTCTATGTTGGTTGAAGCGAGTACAGAAAACAAACTTGCCAAGGAGCAGACGAGCAGGAGCTCATTTGAGCTTATTGGAAGGCGCTGATCAGACTTGACAACAGGTGCAATGGAAAATGTCAAAGACACTTGAAGGTGAAATAATCTGACCCTCGTGGTGGCAGGGAAGAGCGAAATGCATGCATACACGTGTGAGATGACATGTACGCCAAACCAGTTACATCCTGTTTGCTTCGTACGTGACAAAATGCAAGTTCATGTGAAATTTGATCTGCGACAGGCGTTCACCTCGGGCGTTGGCTGTCCACGTGCACGATAACTGTTAACAAGTTACATCCTGTTTTGCTTCGTACGTCACAAAATGCAAGTTGACGTGTAATATGATCCAACACACGTGTTCACTTTGGACGTTAGCTGTCCACATGCCTGATAACAGAAAGTTCAAAGCGTGGGAAAATGATTATACATGCAACGTAACATATATAAAGACATGTCGTTATCATTTCCACTCTCACTTAGGTAACTACCATTGAACACACTGCATTGCGTGAAACCCTTGGTCTTGTTTAACAGTTTTGGTGTTGGTGGAAAATACTTAACCTTGTTGTGAGGTAGGTGTTTATTCATTCATTTATATATTTATTGATTTATATATATATTTACATGCAATTATTTATTGATTGTTAAAGTTATAATTATATGTTTATTTATTTGTTTGCAGATAACGTGTATAGCCTACCTGTTGTGTGTCTGTGGGAAAGAGATTGAAAAAGAGAGAAAGATAGACAGCTAGAAAAGGAAACCATTTCCACACTAGCCCACGAGACGGGAATAAAGCAAAGCATTACACGTCAAGGTGAGATTTGTTCTTATTATATATATATAACTTGTTTGATTTTGTTTTGTTTATGAAATGCATAAACTATATGGAATGGATATACTTATGGTGGTTTATTTTATTTCTTTTTAGAATGTTGGAAAACGCTTGACCTCTGTTGATAACCAGGAACGTGTGTGTTTGGGGTCATTGTCCAGCAGTCTACAGCTGAAAACTCAGGTGAGAGTGTTCTTTAAAAATAATGTCTTTTACTGCTGTGGATACGTTAACCTGGGAACCCCTAAACACCTGTTTCAAATCGCGTGTGTGCTCTGGTCGTGTAGTCAATGTTAGAAATAGTTTGATTCCCAAAGAATTTTTAGAATCTTGTTTTGAAATTGTTAAAATTGAAATTTGTACAGCGCAAAGGTTGCATACGGCTTTAAAGGTGAATACAGAATTAGTTTGCGAATTCATATATAAAAAAGGACGTAGAGCATAGAGAGACATTTTATATTTGCAGTAAAATGCAAGAGCTATTCATAGCCCATAATTTGGAACAGTGGTATGAAAACCCACGTGGTGAATGCCTTGCTATCAAAATTTGATAAACTGCAACAAGGACCCAGCGGTCCAGCGTTAAACAAAATTCATCATCTACAAATCAACATTTGTCATTTCAATCCGTTGAATGCTGGGTCTAGCTATATTAAAACACCACCAGCAATAGCTTCGAAAAAGGCTGTGGTGAATATAAAGAATTATGACAATGAATGTTTTCCGTGGGCTGTGGCTGCGTATTTGCAGCCAGCTCAAGATCGACATGTTAACAGACCAGCAAAGTACAAGGCCAAGTTTGAAGAATTAAAACAAACTTTAAATTTAACTCGAGTATCGTTCCCTATGGACTTAACCGGGATCCATAGGTTTGAACAAGACAACCATGACTTTTCGTTCATGGTGTATGGCCTTAATGGTGATGAGATTGTGGGTCCTCTTTATGCCACAAAAGAACCAAAACGACACCACATTCATCTTTTATATTTATCTGTAGGAGAGGTGAATCACTATTGCCTGATTAAAAGCTTGAGTAGATTGCTAAGCAGTCAAGCATCCAAAGACCAACATAAGAAACATATTTGTGACCGTTGCTTGCAATATTTTAAAGCCCCTACGCTTTTGAAACGTCATAGGGTAGATTGTGTTTCTCAGGAAGCGGTGAGACTGATATTGCCTCAAGGGGACAAGGCTGTGTTAAAGTTTAAGGACATTCATAAGCGTGACACTGTTCCCTATGTGGTATACGCAGATTTTGAAGCTCCCACCACACCCATGGCGGAATGTGAACCAGATACCACCATCAGCTCAACCTCACCTATTCAAAAACATGAACACTTTGCCATAGGATTTAATGTGGTGTGTGTCTATAACCCCACACAATCCGTTTACAAATACCGTGAGGGGCCAGATTGTGCCAAATGGTTCTTGGATGAACTTGTCAAGTTGGCTCATGATGTACAGGAATTACTGGACCACCCAGTAGCCATGAGCCTATCTCCAGAACAGCAGCAGAAGTATGAGCATTCCATGACATGCCATATTTGTGAAAGGCCTATTTTAGGTGGAGAGGAAAAAGTCGGAGTCCACTCGCACTTTACGGGGGAGTTTCGTGGAGCTGCGCATAGTAAATGCAACTTGAACTTTCCAGCTCCTCGTTTCATTAGTGTCTTTTTCCACAATCTGGCGAATTATGACATTCAGTTTTTGATTCGTGAATTGGGTCATGTCAACAAGGGCTCGTTTACCATTATCCCCGAAAACCATGAGCGTTTTACGGCCCTGACATGGTGGTTGGGCGACTTTAGCATTCGATTTTTGGATTCCTTTAAGTTTATGGCATCCTCGCTAGGCAGCCTTGTGAATGGCTTGAATGAGGAGGAATTAAAAATACTAGAATGCATTTTAATGATCCTGAGCAATTTCAATTGTGCATTCGGAAAGGTATATTACCATATGATTTCTGCAACAGCTGGGACGTGTTAAAGCAAAGAAAACTCCCACCACAAGAGAAATTTTACTCGAAACTAACACGCAGTACCGTTTCCGATCAAGACTATGCACATGCATGTCAAGTTTGGCGAGTGTTTGGCATGAACACGCTAAGTGAATATGCTATGCATTACCTAAAACTTGATGTATTGCTGCTCACTGATGTGTTTGAAAAATTTCGTGAGTTGTGTCAGCACATTTATGGTCTTGACCCGGCTCACTATTATACGAGTCCTGGGCTCTCGTTCGATGCCGCTTTGAAATACACTCAAGTGGAATTGAATTTACTCACTGATGTAGACATGGTTCTATTTTTTGAAAAGGGCATTCGTGGCGGCTTTGTGTCGCTTAACCAACGCCATGCCGTAGCGAACAATGTCTACATGCCTGATTATTCACCAGACAAACCAGAATCGTACTTAAAGTACTATGACGTAAATAATTTGTATGGTTACGCCATGAGTCAGCCTTTGCCCTATGGGAAGTTTGCTTGGCTGACAGACAAACAAATGTCAGAATTTGATGAGAACATGGCTAGCCAAGAAACAGGCCGTGGATATGTGCTAGAAGTGGATATTGAATATCCCTCATCCTTGTATGATGAACATGCCGATTTCCCATTCTGCCTTGAGCAAATGGTTCCCCCTGACGGTAAAGTGAAAATTGTAAAACTCATTGGCACACTTTACAACAAAAATCGGTATGTGCTACATATCCAAATGTTGGTGCAATGCCTCGCCCAAGGCTTGGTGTTGAAGAAAATCCACAGGGGTATTTCTTTTGCTCAAAAAGCATGGCTTGAGCCATACATGCGACTCAACACAGAGCACCGACAAATGGCAACACAGCAGTTTGATATTTTTTTTAAATTAATGAACAACTGCATCTATGGCAAGTCCATGGAGAATGTCCGCAAATACCGTGACATTAAATTGGTAAATGTCTGGGAGGGGCGGTAGGGTGCCCGGCGGTACATTGCCAAGCCAAATTTTAAATCGATCAACATATCGATGAGGATTTAGCCACTATTGAAATGAGTAAGACCAGCGTGACCATGGATAAACCCTTTTACTTGGGTCAAGTCATTTTAGACTTTTCTAAATCGGTCATGTATCGATTCCACTATGAGTTTGCCAAACGCCATTTTGAGGACGTCTCTCTTTTGTATATGGACACGGACTCATTCATTTACCACATTCGCTACTGCAACCCCTATGACGTCATGAGGCAGCATATTGACTGGTTCGACACCTCTTGCTATAGCGCTGACAACGTGTTTCAGCTGCCCATAAAAACAAGAAGGAAATGGGTGTTTTAAAAGATGAATGCGGTGATTCCATTATGACGGAATTCGTAGGTTTGGCTTCAAAAATATATGCTTACCGCATACTCGACTGTAAGGAAGCCAAAAGAGCAAAAGGTGTAGGTAGGGCAGTGGTAAAATCGCTACGTATAGACGATTACTTAGCGGTTTTACGCACTGGCAAAGCTATGTCTCATACACAGTGCAGGATACAATCCAGCAACCATCATTTGTACCTTGTGGAACAGAGGAAACGCACCCTCGCCTACATGGATAACAAGCGTGTGTGGGCTGATGACATGTTCACCAGCCTGCCCTGGGGTTATGATCGCAAGGAGGAGGAGGTGTGATTTCACTGTTTAATCGTTTATGGGACATAGCTTTATGTAAATTGTAGATTTAGTATTTTGTAAATATTGTTTTTTTTGTTATTGTAAATAGTAGATTTTGTAAATAGTGGCAACCCACTTCGACCTTTTGCTCTTAAAAAAAAGTTCTATGCAACCTTATTTAAAAAAAAAATTGACTGGTAAATAGTTTGATTCTTTTAAAGCTGTACAAAGTTGTAGTTTTTTTGTAAATATTTAATGAGTAATAGTATTTTTAGTAACTTTAATAACTAGTATTTAATTATTTTTGTAATGTAAATGATAAACTAAAAAGTTCTTTTGAGATGAGTGTGCATGTCGAGAATGTGCTTTTGGGAATAAATAAAGTGCTTGTGTATGTTCCCAAAGACAGGTGTGAATGTATGAGTAGAGAGAGAAAGCTGGTGTGTATGGTTGACCAGAGCAAACACGGTGAGGTAGAGTGGGTGGGGAGGGGGTATACTCATTTTGTTTTCAATGGTTTTGTATTCTTTGAAATGTAGCAGACAATAGACATTATTTTTGTAAAAACAGTCTTACCTGCAGTAGTCGTAGACCTCGACGTTTCTCCAAACACCCATAAACACATTGCAGCATCGCCATGGTCAAGCACTTGCATCAACATCATTGTCAAATCTCAACTTTCGACATAAACCAAATGGAAAAATGTGAAAAAAGCAAAATGGAAAATCCATGTTTCCATATCACCAAATAAAAAAAAACAAAAAAAACAAAAAAACGCAAAACTTAAAACGGACATTTTTAAAAACTGGAAATGGCCATATGTGAAATTTGAAAATTCAAAAAACTTCAAACGGATATTGTTTAAAAAGTGTCATCAGCAAAATGGAAAAATCCATATCATCAAAAACCCAAAAGTTAAAACGAATGTTTTCAAAAACTGTAAATTGCTAATTGACACAATGGCAATGTGTGAAATGTGAAAATGAGAAATCTGCCATCAACATCATGATTTTTAAAAATAATAAAAACAAAAAACATCGTTTTCTGGCAAACCTTTTTTTTTTATTTCATAACCATAAGGGGATTGACAAATGAAAAATAGAATACAAACACATCCCAATTCCTCACTCCTCCATTCCTGAATGTTTATGTCCATGCATCATCAACTTTCCTTTCATAGCACTCATGACAATTAGGGCTGCCATTCTTTCACCCACTGAGGCATCACTGGATGTGAAATGTTGTTTAGCTTTCTTCAATAACAATTTATCTGCCACATGTCTTAAACCAGGATGACTATGGCGATAAGAAAGGTCATGTTCCTTGCATGCTTGATCCAAAAGATTAATGGGTACATCACCACGTTGTAAAGGTTTTTCGAGACGAGTTTCAGGGCCGCAAAAACGATAACCTGGAAGATGGATTTCGAAAGGTAAGTATTGAATCACTTTGTCAATGACGCCATTGCCAGTACAGGTCTGGCATATCCTTTTCCATTGATGGTAAAAAGGTTTGGTCTTCCTCCTCCTCTGTGGACGATGTTTGTGTTTGTTGTTGTTGTTGTTGTTGTTGCTTTTTCTCGCCATGACACTCGTGGAATGATTCAACAAAGTCTTTACATGGACTTTTATGACCGTGATACAGTTTTACTAGCTGGCAAGTCGCGCACTGACGCATAGACGGTATTTTTGCCATGGCCACTTGCTTATGGTGATCGTAATCCGTACAGGGTTGCAATTCACTCAACACAGGGTCTTGAGTCCATGATTTTGGAACATGTTGCCAGATATCTTTCACCGCGTTGGCGGCCACAACGACTTGGGGAGCGCAAAGAGTTCCTATTTGGTAAAACTGTCTAGTTTCTTTTTGCACACAAAGAACTAGCCGATGGCTTTGTCCGTAGCATTGCCTTCTCCATGGTATCACGTGCTGTAGATGTTTACACGTCGCTTGTAGATATCTCACTGGGGTCATTCACAGGTAAATCTTGAGTTATAATTTTGTTCAACAACTCCCAGCAGGCATGGGTGGTTAACCAATGAAAGAGATGCCACGCATGCGATAGGGCTGTATGGGTAATGTTGCCACAGGAACAAGTATCCATGAGCGTTTTCAGGGAGGGGCAGCCCAATTCCATGAGGTCGATACATTGGCAGTAAGACGCCAAAAATTGTTGCAACCATTGACGTTTTTCATTACCTTTCACAAATATGACATTGGCCGAGGACAAGTGTGCTTTCATGACCACGTCCAAATATTTATAGGAAATGGTTCCCTGATTCCAGTCTAGTTGCCTATGATTTTCAATCCACTGGGTTTGTTTACTGTCTTTTTCACACAACAAATCAAAAGCATGGGGTGGTTTAAATAGCAAATGCGTAGCTTTCGATATCCAAAACGTGGTAGAATCGATAATGGCCTCTTGTTTAAATATAAATTTTTTGTCACCAATTTTAAACCCTTGGCAAGCCGCAATGAGTGTGCGCAACATGTTGACGCTTGCCTGGACCGAGTTCAACTGACGACTGACTGACGATCGACCACTAAAGTGTGATTATGACATGGACTTACCTGCCATGCTAGTTTGAAAAAAAATGAGGTTAGGGTAGGACATTAGGACATGAAAAATAAGAATTTAAGAATTACATTATTTTATTATCATAACACGTCTTACAGTCTTCTGTCATTTTGGGATAAGGACGATACCAACTGATAGAACAATATAGTCTCTTGTGTTTGTAACGTCCATAACACCGATGATGTCCCAATGTCTCTAAACTAGGCGTTTTTATGGTGAGCTGCTCAACGAAGCACCATGGACACCATACGGTCCACATGTATCGTAACTTGTTTTTTGTTCATCACCAGAGACACAAGTGAGGGATAGCTTGAATGACAGGGTATATTTCCCACATCCATTCTGCACAAGTAGGGGCTTGTGGGTGACCAGCGCTGATGTTCCTGCATGGGTTCATCGCCCTCCTGCCATTGGTCTATGATGATGGGACAAAAGACACATTTCACTTCATCTCTTGTTTTTAAATAGTAGAATCCAGCGGCCGCCAAGGCTTGAGGGTTTATGAAAGGCACCAGCCACGTGGCAAAAGTCTTGAAACGTTGTTCCTCAGAGTTTAAATTCATGGATGTGACGTCTCTTGAGGCTTTAAAGCAAGATATGACTGAGCGGCTTGACGTGGGTTGACCTGTTATTTATACACTGGTCACTTGGTTGGACAGTGGATAATAGTTGACTTGTTTGTGATGAATAATCAAACAGTAGGCCGTCGATTTGGCTGGTACATTGTCATGCGTTTCAAAATCTAGTCGAATGTCAATATTGGATGGCTTGACAGACTCTTCCAGGTAAGCACAGTCAAAGACAATCAGTGGCGCCCTTGCCTTAAACGCTTGGGGTAGCAGCATGGGGCCGTTCTCTTTTTGATAATACGACCATCGAAATTTTGAAAACAAGTCGTACAGGGGGCCAAACTTATTTTTTGAAAAATCCAAATCCAGTCCTTCATAGGAAAACACAGCTCCGTTGAGGAAAATACGTGCATTTCTCAATTGCAGGTGATCAAATTGCGTGGCATCTTTGGTTTGTTGATACAGACCAACTGTGTGTGTTGGTGGTGGGCAATAGCGGATACTCATGGAGTGCCCAGCTTCTAAATTCCATGGGTAGAGGCATATCTCTCTTTACCATTTTGAGTATGTCCAGTTTTTTGCTATCGTCAAGAGTCACATGGGGCACTCTCCATAGCAAGCGTTGTAGTTGAATTCTTGAATCTATGGGGGCATTGTCGGCTCCCTTGAGTGCATTATTATCACTCCTGTCTCTCACTAGATAAAGCACTTGCCTTGCGTTGACCACAATGCGTTGGTCATATTCGGCAAAGCCTAAAATCAATTTAAGAGGTAAATATCCAGTAAAGGTCCCATCGGTGCGTACCATCCAGTCATTGGTCGAGTCAGTACACCAACCTGCCATGCAAAGTGTTTTACCTTCTTCCTCACTATAAGAGGGGTATAGTTTCATGACACTGGAAATGCCCATATTTCGAGTGCTATCCACCACGATATCGTTAATCACGTAACGTACTTCAGAAAACAGAAAGGCCAAACCATGGTTGGCCCACTTGGATGTGGTGGGTGTAGAGCCATCGGCTTTCGTGAGCCGACCTTCAATCTGAATGCCACTTTCATGTGGTAGGGTGTAAATATCTTGGTTGTTGACAACAAATTGAATTTCATCATTGTTATTGAGTCCAGGTGTTTGAGCTTGATAGGAATGGAGATCAATTCTTACCACTCCTGGTTGCTCCACGATGCGGTTCGCTACCTCTAGGATAGAATTCATCATGGGGGTTGACGTGGTAACCCCAATGCTGTATAATCTGCTTGTCTTGAAATGTCAACGTGTATTCACGTGGCAAACAACTAACACCATTCCTAGACGGTGTTGTTACTTTATACACAAACTTCATTGTGGCTTTAGCACCAACTTGTAAGTCACTGGTGTGGTAGAATCTAGATCAATGAGTTGTTGATCTCTATTGATCAGTCTTAATGTTATATTACTAATACTATCGACAGCCACAGAATGAAAAAGCACCACTGGAGGGTTTTCACGAATAATATACCCATTGGGCAATGTCACAATAAAGTCATAAAGCGAATGCGATGGTTCTTGATTGGTGTACACTTGGCTAATAATATTACATGTCACCGACACATGATGGTCCTCAATGAATTTCACTTCATGGTCCGAATCATGTTTTTTTGTTGGGCTCCAACACACGTGGTTTAAATCCTAGTAATGGGCCAATGGAATCGGGGCGTGTTTTAAAGTCAATGTTGAATGTGGAGAAAATACTGCAGCGATGAGTGTTGGTATTTCCTACAAGTTCAAACTTGCGCGTTCCATTGAGAAATGACTTTAATCCATATTGATTTATCAACACCACATAAATGTGTTCATACATATCATCGATCGTGCATCCACCAGAGTTCAGGGTGAGCACAGAATCATCATAGTAAAACTTGTTGTTCACATTTTCTCGTATGTTGTATATTCGATTGTACGTTTCAAGAGAAACAAGTCCTAAACCATAGGGTTTTTCACTCAATTCGATAGGCGGGTAAAAGTCTAGGCTGACTTCAGGTCCACGTCCATGCAGTGTAAACGTTTTACTTTCTGCCGACATACTGGTGACGTTTTTGCTTATGCTGCGTCTTATATAAAAAAATTAAACACAAACTTCCACACTGTTGGCTGTTAAACGTTTGCTCACGTTTCACATTATAATATATCTTGATCCTGTTTCCAAAATAGGTCACTAGTTCCATGGGCGGGGGGGGGGAGTACCATACCATGGATCCCTCTTTGACATAAGCTACATAATGCGTTCCTGGTCCTCGGTGATCATCCAAATTGACAACAGCACATTCCTGTTTCCAGGGTCGTGGGGGTAATTGGTTTCGCATAAACACACCTCGAAAATGAGAAAACTTTAGTTGTTTATCATAGCTTTCCAATTGTTGATGCGTCAGGGCATGTCTCGCTATGGCTGAGGTTATTTTTTTTTAAATATTTCGAAATGGTGAAATCCCAAATCCTTGTTGATAAAAGGCTGGCTTTAAATTGGCATTTCTAGACCCATAGCAATCGCTTCCATCGTTTCATTGTGTCGCTGACTTTCTTTGAGTTGTTGCTTGCCCTGCTGCGCTGCTTTAATGGTTTTCGCCACTGCACTGGCATCGCCCAAAAGTGAACCCAGAGCAGCCAAACCAGCAAATAATGCAGGTAAAAATCCGGCTCGTTTGTGGACGGGAATCACTCGCCCTTGTTTTGAACCCTGTCGCCGACGTTTTGGAATAACATGTCTCTGTGCTGCTCGAACAGCTTTCCTTATGTTCAATACATTATTTTTTCTTTTTTTCCTTTCGCAACGGCTTGTCCACGAATGTCTTAAGCCCAGGCTTTGCCAATGACAAAGTCCTTTTTTTAGTCATTCTCACCACATACCTTTGTTTCTCCATGATGATAATGACCAACAACCTTTCACAAGAAAGTTTAAATCACAACTAACGTCAGATGGTTATTTCATGGCTGTATATTCCAATTCCACATAAAGTGGGAAATCGTTTATGTTTTTTCCCGTTTGCTTTTCATCCCATGTCAACATGAGATGAAAGGATAATTCGTCACCTGCATTGACCATTTCTTGGTTATGAACCAACATCCTAAGACCGTTTATCTGTATTTGTAAATGGTTCTCAACAGGTATGGCATATTTGATGTGAATGGTTCCATCATAGTGTAATCGATAGTGGCTTAATCCTGAAGCAAGCACATAGGTCAAGTGCTGGTCGAGGACTAGCGGTATATGGTTTCTCTCATTCACAGGTTTTTCATTTGTCAGATACACTAAAAATACAGATGGGATAAATTTATAAAGCCTTTTCATTTCATAGGTCACGTAACGCTTGGTACAGACATCGTCTTCGTCTTGCGGGTCTTCCACGTGAATAATCCGATGGTGATTAGCGCTATAGCCATTCACCGTAAGCTGGGGCACTTTGTCATAAAACTCATACACTTTGTAATCCACATACTTTTTCGGTAACGTCTGTAGACACTTGAGGATGTTTTACATGGGTTAACCGCTTTCCCTTAAAGTCATAATCTCCCTGTTTTGTGCGTGGCACTACTGACCTATCCACATAGTGTTTATTAGCAGGATCTGTTTCTTGTTTAGGATCATGTATGGGGACAGACCTAGCTTTGGCCATCAACGCACGTACAAAGACATCCATCGTCAACCGGTAGTACCAGTCTACTGTTTCTATGACAAGGCTCGGTGTCCTGTATATAGACAGCCTGCTAGCCTGGCTAAGCCTTAGTTGAAATGAAGATTATTAAGCAGCAAGAGTCATTCCCCGTGGGGGACATGGTTTCCCATCTCTGTCCCACATCACGTGAACAACGCCATGGTTCACTGTTTCCATCTTCCATTCGCTGCATCATTGTGGAAAGACCAATATTTTGCTAACGCTCATTACGGCGCCCAATGGTCTGCGTTTTCAAAATATTTATATTTTTTCAAAATCTCTCTACCAACCCCTCTGCGTGTTTCTGGATCAAGCCATGTCTGGATTACAAAAAGAGATTATGGGTTATTTCACATTTTCCATGCAAGGAAATGTGATTTCACCGAATGAGGTAAAGCCAGAATCACTCATGATTTTCGATGATGTATCCACTGAACGACAAGGCATTATTCAAAGCTATTTCAGCATGGGTCGTCACAAACATATCGATTGGTTCTATCTTGGACAAACGTATTCTAAAATGTCCAAACAGTTGATTCGTGACAATGCCAATGTCATTGTTTTATTTCGCCAGGACGAGAGGAACAGTCGTCACATTTATAATAAACATGTGAATCCGGATATGACCTTTCAAATGTTTACTGAATTGTGTGCCAAGTGCTGGAACACTCAACGTCATGCCTGACGGTATCGCTTAGGGTTTGATCATTTTATTGCTATTTAAGGCCCTGTCTAATTCCCCGTCAAGTCATTTGCCAAGACACCATGGCGTTAGCAGAGAGTCAATTGAAAAATCATATTATTAGAGCAAAAAATACTATTCGCCAAAAGTTTCGTCAATTGAAACAATCACGTGCAAATCATGCTTTGATTATTCAACAACATTTAGCACCTTAACTAAAAGCCATGTTGAAACCCTCTTTCAAGCCATCTGAAACGCTATCCACCGTTTCACAAGCCACTCAGACGCTGCACGAGGACCCTGAGGAAGAGGAAGAGGAACAGGAACAGGAAGATTTGACTAGTGACCCATTAAAATGGATATTGCTCACGAGTTGCATCGCCCAGCTAGGCGTCACTATCCACGACTCAAGGTGATTTCACGAGGTGTGGATGAACTTTGGCAGGCTGACTTGGTTGAAATAATACCCTATGCTGGCGTTAACCACGGCTTACACTTTATGTTGACCGTCATTGATGTCTATTCCAAAATGGCCTTTGTTGAACCTGTGCGTCGCAAGTCTGGTTCACTAGTTACCAAGGCCTTTGAACATATTATTCAACACTCCAAACGTCAACCTCAGCTGCTACAAACTGACCAGGGGAAAGAATTTTTCAACAAGGATTTCTCCAGTTTCCTCAAATCTAAGGATATTCACCATTACACCACGTACAGCAATCTCAAAGCCAGTGTGGT
The DNA here is from genome assembly GCA_946902985.2 of Meconema thalassinum. Taxonomy (NCBI): domain Eukaryota; kingdom Metazoa; phylum Arthropoda; class Insecta; order Orthoptera; family Tettigoniidae; genus Meconema; species Meconema thalassinum. Next base: position 1,080,613,948 of record OX336388.2, on the reverse strand, counting down.
CGAGGGGTTCAACCGAACATTGAAAACCCATATGTGGAGAGCGTTTACCGCTCAGGGCACGTATCGCTGGTTGGACATGTTACCAGAGCTAGTATCACGTTACAATGACACCAAACATAGAACGATTGGGACCAAGCCACGCCTCGTGACTAAAATTATTCAGCGATTGGATAAACTGTTTAACCCCATAAAACAGCCGATCCTAAACGTCACCGACTGAAAATTGGGGATTTTTTTCGTGTGAGCAAATTTAAGTCTGCCTTCAATAAGGGCTACACGCCTCAGTGGGGGACTGAACTATTTCGAATTCGTCATGTCAACTTGGACACTCCAGTCACCTATTTACTCGAGGACCTCAACCATCAACCCATAAAAGGTAGATTTTTATCTCCATGAACTTCAGAAAACAGCATTTCCTAAGCGTGTGTACAGGAAATCCATCCTCCTTTCCTTCCTGGCGGCGAATAAGTCAATTACCTTCTCATTAAAATCGACTAATTTATGAGTCATCTCCTTCTCGATGGACAACATAGCGAGAGCAGACAGTCTATCTTCATGCATTGTACTCCTCAGGAATGTCTTAATCCGCTTTGAAGTGAAAAAACATCTTTCTGCTTCAGAAGTAGTCATGGGGACAGTAATAATTAATTTCAAAAGTTTCATCACTTCTCCGAAAGGTTCCTTGAGATTGTTCTCTATCAAAAAAGCAAGGAAATCAGTTGCATCTTTCATTTCTTTAAAATCACTTCTTGAATAAATCACCCGCAGTTCGGTTTTCAGTTTATTTTTATCAAGAAAAGGATAGGATTCTATAACATACGTAAGATTCTCCTGTGGAAAATTATTTTGGAAGGATGGGAATAATTGGTGGTCAAAGAAGGTGGAGGCCAGTAAGTGGTTGGAGAAGTTGAATCTCTCTTTGCTGTGATTTATGATCACGTCACACACCTCCTTCGCCGCAATGTTCCTCGAGTAATAACTATTTTCGCATCTTTTCCCTCTGTTGTCTTCTACATTTTCCTCCACAACGATACTGCCAACATTGTCCCTTACTTTCAAAATTGCAGTTTCGAAGGAGCTTACTGCACTTCGCACTGATACAGGGTTAGCAGAACGCTTTTGTAATTGGTTGTATAGAATGTCCACCCGAGACATTACACTGTAAAATAACTCTAACCAAAAAGTAAACGTTGGATGTTGTATTTTCAGACGCAGTCCATGTGCTTGGTTCATAGTAGCTGTGTGTATGCTCGTGTCTTTGATTTTCTCCAAGCATTCCAGTATTGCATCCTTATGCTCACGCAATGTAAGAACACATCTTGATTTAAAGTTCCATCTCGTAGCTGAGCCCTGCGGAACTCTTCTGCCCACAACCTCATCAAGAATACCCACTATCTGAGGCGAATAAAAAAAAATTGCTGGAATCTCTCCAATGGTGGCAAAGAACAAACGCACTTCTTTGTTGTGCCTAGCAGCCTGAGCCAGAATTAAATTCAATTGATGGGCGTAACAATGCACAAAGTAAGCAAATGGGTAGTCTTGTCTTACAATTGTTTGTACTCCGGAGTGTCGGCCACTCATAACATTGGCACCATCATAACTTTGGGAGACTACTTTTTCTTTGTGCTCTCCAACTACGTGAGTGAGGACCCCTTTTATTCAATCGGCTAATGAGCAGGCGTCGTTTCCTGCTGGGTTTAAGAAAGTCCAGAACCTTTCAACAGGCTTCCCATTAGCTAATGCATATCGAAGTACAATGACTAACTGACAATTTGAAGATACATCAGATGTTTCATCTGCTATCAGGGAGACGAAGTCGACAGTAGCTACTTCAGCTAAAATATTCTCGCGACACACATGCAACATACATTCCAGAATGTCATTTTGAATGTCCTTCGACGTACCCTTGAAGACTGTAGCACTGTTGAAATTACCCCTAACGACGCTATCCAATGCCGAAGTAAAATTAATGAGTCCTCTGAATACGCCTGGATGGTTTAAATCGAAGTGTTTCGTCATGACCACTCAAAGCAAGTTCAAATTCACCACAGAATTTGACGCAGTCAATGATCTTCGAGAGCACGTACCTATATTTTCTGACACTATCATTATGCCTCTCAATATTCCTTCTGAAAGCGCTACTTAGCTGCTGCCTAATATCTGTTTTCCCCAGAACTGAAAGATCTAACCATGCACTCTTATGTGTAATAGATGCTTCGTTCTTATTGAACTTTTGTGTTAAATGGCTGAGATCTGATACCCCTGATTTTGTCCAATTCGTGTCCTTACCCTTAGCAAAAAGCAAGTACGGGAAACAGAAAAGCCTATTAATGGTATCGCAACCACATAGCCAAGTATTCCTCTCGTAAATCGGTGGCTTAAATGTTCTACAAAAATCCTTACCTCTACAGTTTGCTTCTGAATAATGTTCAGGGAGGGAAGTGGCCTGCCAAGCTGCTTTATTTTGCACTTTTCTTCTATACAAAGTGTTGTAAAGGTATTCTCTAGAAGAAACCGAACGGTATTCATTTTCACACTGATGAATACATGACACACGCATCAAGACACTGCAACACACCGTGATAACGAACGTCAGATACAATAGAGCACTTCGATAAACACTGACTTGGGAAGATATTCGCTAAGGAACGGTACTGTTCCGGAGGTGGTTGTACTGACGGGTCAGAAATAACCACTGCTTCAAGAACGTGTTAGGCAGACTGTTATTTATGTTCTTATCTTGACGTATTTTGCCGTTATGAGCACTTCTAAATAATTAAAAGTTTACATTAATTACATAAACATAGGCCACGTACGCCTATTGTTGTTATACAAATCGTAGTTACCAAAATATTCTGGTTCATTGCGGTTAATTATATCTAAAACGCAAAATCGTGAAATTAAAATCTCTTCAAAACGTGCCATAGCAGGCAAATTTTAAACCGCACGCTTAGAGACAATACATCGGTCAGGGCTGCATCGGCTAAATTCGGGGTGGTTCGAGGCAGATCGTGTCTAGCGCCGGCTTGACCTGGTCCTTTCACCAGCGATAGTTTAGCTTTGTTCTCGGCTTACCCCCCTTTGCCTCACACGACCCCGTGCCCATCGCTCCCTCCTTACGTCCCACCGCCGCGCGCCAGCGATCCAGAAATTGAACCTTTCACGCGCCAGCGATCCAGAAATTGAACCTTTTCGCTATTTCCGGAGAGCAACCGAGTGTTGATGTCTAAATTATCCCCCCGAGTGCAAATTTACATATGTAATTAAAGAAATACGCAATTGATTAACCATTTTACTAAGAGTTATATATTTCTAGGGGGTTCACTGAACCACTGAACATATAGAACGCACCACCATTGAATTGTACACAGCAAAAAAAGTGGGCTCCTTCTGAGTAAGAGACTTCAGTAACGGTAGTGTAAAACATAACAGGTGATAGATGGCGCAATATAAGGTTTCAGATAAACAAATATCTTTGGGTGGGGTTTAAACCCTAAACTCCCCTTGTCGGTACACTACTGCCTGTTATAGGAACCATCATTTGGGTTTCCATAACAGTAAATCGTCCAGGGAAGCAGAGAATCACTTTGCCAGCTCCTGGAATGAGTAGAGTCACTTCGCCAGCCACCATAATGGAGGCAGTTTTAGATTGATATGTCCAGTGCGTGTCAAAAAACACAGGGAAGCCCACTCTTAAGGCAGCATTCTTGGCTGTCGCCCCGGAGATCCGGGTTCGATTCCCGGCTCTGCAAGGAAATTTTAGTTCTGGCCTGAGGACTGGAACGGGGTGCAATTAGCCTCGAGAGGTAAAACTGAGGAGAGGTGGGTTCGATTCCAACCTCAACCATCTTGGATGTGGTTTTCCGTGGTTTCCCAATCCCTAACTTAAAGTCACGGCCGCCTCTTTCCCAATCACCAGCTTAATTGCAAGTACACACATTAATACAGCCATCACAGTAGTTGACCAAAGTAGACTCTAAATCATGCCCTTATAATTATGGTCATTTCAAGGCCATCTACTTTCCCTCTCTGTCTAACACGCGCCCTGAATAGGTCTGAACACAGATTACCTACTACTACAGATAGCCGACAGCCATGCAAATATTTGGCACCTAAGACTTCAGCGCTGTCTGGTGTTGGTGTATTCTTTGAATACACGGTACGAGAGAATAAAGTCTATTGCTCTTTGCATGTTCATTTCTTCCTTCCTCTTTGCCAAACACCAACAGTGATCATCTGTTTTCTCCTTGTTGGGCATATCTCTTATGTCTTCATAAGTATGTTTCAGATATATAACTTCTGTGACCCACCTAGCGTCACCTCGCAGCGAATCTCTGAAGCTCCTCAATTCTTCCTGGTGCTAGAGGACTTACTTATCCATTTGGCTACCAGATCCTGTTACCATCGTCAGCTATTTTCTCTTGGAGCAAGAGGACTACGTCCACTTCTTTACTCACCATGCTGCGCTAGTATCAACTGTTATCAACTCTTAGAAGACCAGCTCAGCAAGAGAAGATAAATTTTTTGTATTTAAGTTGGTAATGCTTATATGTTCTCCTTTTGTCTCCTACCCCCCACTCTTTCCTCCCTTCTTGGTCCCTTCGTGCTCCGTTGAGCTGCTCTCACTTCTTAGTCTGCAGTTGACTCGTTAAGTCAAAGCTCCGCTCGAGCTTGCCTCCTCAAACCAAGAGGCTCACACTCTTCTACGCCATGTTGGCATAGTAGTAGGAAACTTCAACTTCAACATGAAATCAAGATAAGTACAATTTTAAAGGTTTTAACCTCATCTTCATCATTTTAGCTACATGCTTTTATAGATTATTTTATAGACAGCGTGAGATTACTTGTGGGGCGGTAATCATTCTTCGCGAGATTTGCCATGTTGAGCTTTTGCTTGTATAAGCCAACTTTACTAAAAAAGAGCTTTTCTTAAGCTATTTAAAAGAGAAACCCTCTCGCTACGTGGGATATTATTTAGTACCCGCTGTCTATAAATATAAAGCTATTTCCTCCGTTGGATTTTCTCAACCCCATTTTCTGCTAAGGTTGTTCTGGAACCTTCGAGATCTTGTTCTCTATCTACGAGTCTTGCCGTCACGTATTGTTCACGCACTTGTGAAAATGCTAGTTAAAATGGGGAATCTTCCTTATAAATTTTTGCAATAGCTAATTTTCTTCCACCGCTGGAACCTCTGGAACATTCTAAGGCGCATTTAATTGTAAATCACAACTTTTTCAAGAAATAGACTCTCACCTATAGTGCAATCAATTATTTCCCTAATTGCAATAACTTTTTTTCTCATAAACTTCAGTGTTTCTATAGTGAACTTTGCATCCATCTTCATAAACTATAGTGATAAACAGTGCTTGCTCCGCGTTTCTACCGCGTCGCGATCGTCCGGTTATATTAAATACGGCCATGAACATTGATCCTATATCCCAATGATCTTTCCTCAACCTTCTACTAACAACCATTATTAATAAAATTGAAACTTTTCTATAAGGTGTCACCCACGAGGTGCCCTTCCAACTTTGTTAGTTTAACATTAATTAGATTCTGCATAATTGCTTGTGTGATACAAGTTTTAAACTCACGTTGTTCCTTTCCCATAATCAGGGAAAACAATTCTCTAAACTCTTGAGCGAGTCATGTTTAGGTTTCACGAAATGGAAACTGTCCCATTTGGCGAGTGATTCCTGCTCAACTTGGGAAGTCCAGAACTTTCCCTTTCAATTTCTTCAGGTTTCACAGTAAGTGACCTGCCCTCTTTGTATAATTCTCATATATTAATTCTGTATAAATATAAGAAGTTGTAGGAACTTCTATCTTATTTTTCATGTTGTTATTATTTTTATTTTCAAAGTTGTCACTTTCTCTAGAACATTCTCTCCTGAATTTCTTAAGGTGCACTTTTGTACTCCAATTCACGTTCAAGCTTTAATTATTTCATTGCTCATTTGTTTAAATCTTATAAAGATTTTAAAAACATGTAAGGTTTGAAACCTTGTAAATTGTCAATTGCCTGGAGCAACCGTTTAATGTTGAGAGGTCTGCGACCCTATTTGTTAAAGAGTTCAAATGAACTATGTTTATTAAAATTATATTGCATAATTGTTAATTTCCTCAAACTTCTTCTAATTGTAAATAAATTAAATATTTGTTTTTGGATTCATCATTTCTCTGATACTACAGTTAGGCAGGATCCTGGCTTTCCTAGCCCTTCCTAGGTTTATGCCCTCGTTCATGCTTAATAAAGCTTTTACTATCTGTCTGGCCAGACCATCACCCTTCCCTATAGTACTTTTATTCGTGCTTGGGAGGAAAGACACTAAAGCCTCTCTCTGGCAAACTGCCCAAGTCTTAGCTGCAGTTCCCGTTGGCCTCGACCAAGCTCGTACCTATTTTAGATATCAGGAGGTTAAGTTTCTGTGGCAATCGCCTTTAAGTGTGTTTAAAGTGAAACTTATTATTTTTGTGGGACTCTCCTCCTATTTTTCTATCCTTCTTTTCCAATCCAAACTCTACTTCCTTCTCTTAATCATCTTCCCTTGGTGGGTGGGTTATTCCTCAGCCAATAAACTACCCAAAATTTGGTCCCAGAAACCCGGGAGAGCCCATTTTCTCTTTTTTCTTTTTAAAAAAGTGTCATTTGACAATACTTTGCATATTTCTAATATTTGTGTTGAATATTTCAGCTATAACCACATCGTGCAAAGCCTGTGAACGGGAAAGAGGCCGCTCCTGTCTCCTGTGGTGTGTCCTGTTCTTTATACCAATTTGCTGCTGCCAGCTTGACAGCATCTCCAAGGTTCTACAGTTTCGTGAGTTGTATTTCAATTTATTCTCTTTATCATGGCTCCTACTGAAAAAGATGAAACTCTCATTGCTAGACGTTCTTCTTATAAAGGGCAACTCACTAGATTCCGAAATTTTATCAACAAGTTAAATCCCGCCGAGTGTGATTTAGACATCTTGACACATCGCCTTAAGTTGTATGAACGGTCTTATGATTATTATGACCAAATTCAAACCGAGATTGAATCCGCTTGCCCAGAACTCCAAACGGATCGGGACGAGGTCGAACCCTTGTACTTTGAAGGAATTGCAAAGGCCCACCAATTGATTCGCAATATCTCAGAACCGGACACTAGGGTCATCAATCCGTTCCAGTTCGCACCCGCTTCAGTTCACAAGAACAAACCGAAACCGTTACTTCCCAAGATAAGCCTACCGCACTTCTCAGGCAAGGAAGGTGAATGGTATTCTTTTTACGAACTTTACTGCTCCCTAATTCATGAAAATGCTGAGATCCCAGACATACATAAATTTTACTTCCTCCGTACGTCTTTGGAATGTGAAGCCTTAGCCTTAGTGGAGTCACTGCCTTTAAGCGCAGACAACTACCACATCGCCTTTAATCTCCTTAAAGAGAGATATGGCAATTTACGTTTGAGTGTAGCTCGTCACATACGCTGTCTTTTCAACTTACCAGCCGTCAAACCTAATGACGTCACATCTTTAAGAGACCTCTTAGATTCTATGCAGTTAAATGTCAGAGCGTTATACCAACTAAAACAGCCTGTCCAAACATGGGACACCATACTTATTCACCTAGCTACATCAAGATTCGATTTTTCGACACTGAAGGCCTGGGAGATCGAACTCGCCTGCAACAAGGAACATTCGTTCGAACACCTTATCTCGTTTCTCAACAGCCGATGTCAAGTTCTTACAGCACTCGCATTTCAGTGCGAAAAGGTCGAAACGAATCCTCAGTGTCAAATTTTTGAAAAAAAACTTGCTTCTTCAAAGGGACATCAGCCCCCATTTGTCGAAAACAAACAAACCCGTTCTTCTTTCAATCATTCAAGAGAAGATATCAGGCCGCTTAACAAATCGTTAAAATGATCGCTCTGTAAAAAGCTTCACACATTGTATTCGTGCAAATCCTTTAAAGAATTGTCTGTCGAAGATCGAAGAAAGTTTGTCTTCAACAGCAAACATTGTTTCAATTGCTTGTCACCTAAGCATTCTTCTTCGAACTGTACGTCATCAAATCTCTGTTTCCATTGTAAAAAACCGCATCATTCTTTATTGCACGTTCATGATAAATCGAGGTCATCAGCACCCGCCTCTTCAAGCTCCATGCAGAGCAGCTCCGAACAAACTAATGCTTTTTCCTGCATTTCTAATGCCGAAACTTCTTACAGTGCGCAAACCCTTTTGACCACTGTACAATTCGAAATCCAAGATAAATTTGGAAATTGGTTTAGAACCCGTGGTCTTCTCGATTCCGCTTCAACGCACAACTTTGTTTCGCAATCGTTGATTAAAAAACTAGGTCTTTCGTCATCGCCTACTTCTATCAGTGTGACCGGCATTGACAATTTGAAAACTCAAGTTTTGCAGTCTTCAAAATTGAAAATCAGAGACGTTTGCCAAAGAAACACCAATCTTAATTTAAACTGTCTCATTCTTACCAGTATTGGCAAGGACACTCCAAGTCACTCTATTAATACCTCCGGATTAAAGATTCCTTCGCACTTAAGGTTAGCCGATCCTCAGTTTAATGCTCAAGGTCCCATTGATGTACTTTTCAGTGCCAATGTTTTTTGGAATTGCATTCGCAAACAAACACGCAAGTTATCTTCAACCGTGGTCGCCAGAGACACCGATTTTGGTTGGGTTATTACTGGTGAAATCAATCATACCAGTGCTCAAACCAAAGCGCAATGTCATTTCGTTACATCTGACATAAATCCTATTTCTGAAAAAGAGAACGCTCATGTTTCAAATCTCAATATTTTTGAAAAACACTTGTCGAAACGATGTCTTATCATGAACAACTACGCTACCTCTGTAAGTTGTTTAAATGGGTTTTCCTTCTTCCCGCACAAAATGGCAATTCAAGTTCGCCTTGCTTTGTGTTATTTCGTTTACCTTCTTATGTCATTTTTTATAGCAGGTAATTGCTTAAACTTTTTCTCGAAAACTATCTTCCCCTTGTGTAAAACCATGGCTATCAGTCACCATCACTTTGCTGTAAGCCATGTCTCACTTCTTTCGTTATTTAGAAGGATGGCCACGGTCGGCTCCTCCCCCCTTCCTCACAATTGGAAGTCGCTTATGAAACCGCTTGAATATCTGAATTCTATGGCATCTAGAATAACTATTCTTATGCATAACCTTCTTCTCAATGTCCCAGCTTGTCTTCTTTGCTCGGAAGAATTAAGCTTCTTTTTGTTGAAAATTGTCGGATTCCGTGATCCTCTCAATTATGCGAAATTGATTTCCTACTCTATTTCATATATATTTAAATTGCTTTTTCACGTCCAAGTTACGATTGACTGCATTCCGTCCAAGCTGAATATCTGCTTTAAGTCACAGCTGATTCAACTAGTGTTTGTGTACTTTGAACTGCTTGTTTTTCAAACTTGTTTGTATACACGCCTGAGGAAGGCCAAGTTGTTGTTTATTTCCTGTACGATTGACACAGTTCAAAGCAAGTTTCTCTTATCTCAACTTTGGCTGATTGCCAACCATTGTCTGGCGAGCCGCTACCGTAATCTCGGAAGCCGCTCACCTAATTCCCAAAATTAACTTGTTCTAGTCAAGGACTCTCTCAGCTATTTATATGTCTTATCTCGTTGTACTATGTGTGTCAAGGCCGCACTTGCTTGTGTCTTTCATTTACTCATGCTCGTATTCTATAACTGCTTCGTTCCTTGTTTCAAAACTTCGTTGCGTATTTCTCACGCGCTTATGTGTTGCAATTTGCTTACATCTTTTGCGATCTTAATGTTCATTGATGAACAAACTTGTTTTTTCTCGTCGTCACATTCGAGGTGTTTTTGCATTTATACTTGTCATGTCACGTTTCTCGCTGACTTAAGTATTTTTCTGAGTAACCCCTTTGATACTTATTGTGACTTAAGGTCATTGCTTATTGCTACTAGGTCGTTACCTATGGCGTTCTTGCTTTCTACTCGTATAGTTTCTTTGTTTATTTGGTATATTCTTGTCCTGAATAGATGTACTTGTTTCTATACGCTTTGTTTAAACTTGTCAATTCTTCTTTCGCATCGTATCGTAATCTTTACTAGTGCTTTATTTTTCTCAGCTTCCAGCTATTTTGTGATTGAAAGTGTCGTTAACTCTCGCCCCTTAACTCCGCTTTCCAATGACCCTGATGACCTACTTCCACTCACCCCTGGTCACTTCCTTATCGGCACTTCTCTGTCTGCCCCTCCTCCTCTTCCCAATTCTTACAGGGATTCCAATCTACCTACCGTTTGGTGTAAACTTGAAGCCCTCCGTAATTCTTTTTGGAAAAGGTGGAACTTGGTATATTTAACTTCCTTGCAAGGGAGACAGAAGTGGTTTCTTTCCAGTCCCGACATTAAAGTGGGAGACTTGGTCTTGGTTAGGGATGTTTCTCCCCCTCTAGTCTGGACTTCCGGTAGAGTGACTAAGTGTTACCCTGGGAGAGATGGGAGAGTCAGGGTGGCCAGAATCTTGACCACAAATGGACCGATCACAAGACCACTGTCTTTGATCGCTCCGCTGCCAATAAATGTGTAACTGTTTATTTGCTCGCTGTTGGTGTTTGTCCCCCCAGTATGGTGTATTCTTTGAATACACGGTACGAGAGAATAAAGTCTATTGCTCTTTGCATGTTCATTTCTTCCTTCCTCTTTGCCAAACACCAACAGTGATCATCTGTTTTCTCCTTGTTGGGCATATCTCTTATGTCTTCATAAGTATGTTTCAGATATATAACTTCTGTGACCCACCTAGCGTCACCTCGCAGCGAATCTCTGAAGCTCCTCAATTCTTCCTGGTGCTAGAGGACTTACTTATCCATTTGGCTACCAGATCCTGTTACCATCGTCAGCTATTTTCTCTTGGAGCAAGAGGACTACGTCCACTTCTTTACTCACCATGCTGCGCTAGTATCAACTGTTATCAACTCTTAGAAGACCAGCTCAGCAAGAGAAGATAATTTTTTTGTATTTAAGTTGGTAATGCTTATATGTTCTCCTTTTGTCTCCTACCCCCCACTCTTTCCTCCCTTCTTGGTCCCTTCGTGCTCCGTTGAGCTGCTCTCACTTCTTAGTCTGCAGTTGACTCGTTAAGTCAAAGCTCCGCTCGAGCTTGCCTCCTCAAACCAAGAGGCTCACACTCTTCTACGCCATGTTGGCATAGTAGTAGGAAACTTCAACTTCAACATGAAATCAAGATAAGTACAATTTTAAAGGTTTTAACCTCATCTTCATCATTTTAGCTACATGCTTTTATAGATTATTTTATAGACAGCGTGAGATTACTTGTGGGGCGGTAATCATTCTTCGCGAGATTTGCCATGTTGAGCTTTTGCTTGTATAAGCCAACTTTACTAAAAAAGAGCTTTTCTTAAGCTATTTAAAAGAGAAACCCTCTCGCTACGTGGGATATTATTTAGTACCCGCTGTCTATAAATATAAAGCTATTTCCTCCGTTGGATTTTCTCAACCCCATTTTCTGCTAAGGTTGTTCTGGAACCTTCGAGATCTTGTTCTCTATCTACGAGTCTTGCCGTCACGTATTGTTCACGCACTTGTGAAAATGCTAGTTAAAATGGGGAATCTTCCTTATAAATTTTTGCAATAGCTAATTTTCTTCCACCGCTGGAACCTCTGGAACATTCTAAGGCGCATTTAATTGTAAATCACAACTTTTTCAAGAAATAGACTCTCACCTATAGTGCAATCAATTATTTCCCTAATTGCAATAACTTTTTTTCTCATAAACTTCAGTGTTTCTATAGTGAACTTTGCATCCATCTTCATAAACTATAGTGATAAACAGTGCTTGCTCCGCGTTTCTACCGCGTCGCGATCGTCCGGTTATATTAAATACGGCCATGAACATTGATCCTATATCCCAATGATCTTTCCTCAACCTTCTACTAACAACCATTATTAATAAAATTGAAACTTTTCTATAAGGTGTCACCCACGAGGTGCCCTTCCAACTTTGTTAGTTTAACATTAATTAGATTCTGCATAATTGCTTGTGTGATACAAGTTTTAAACTCACGTTGTTCCTTTCCCATAATCAGGGAAAACAATTCTCTAAACTCTTGAGCGAGTCATGTTTAGGTTTCACGAAATGGAAACTGTCCCATTTGGCGAGTGATTCCTGCTCAACTTGGGAAGTCCAGAACTTTCCCTTTCAATTTCTTCAGGTTTCACAGTAAGTGACCTGCCCTCTTTGTATAATTCTCATATATTAATTCTGTATAAATATAAGAAGTTGTAGGAACTTCTATCTTATTTTTCATGTTGTTATTATTTTTATTTTCAAAGTTGTCACTTTCTCTAGAACATTCTCTCCTGAATTTCTTAAGGTGCACTTTTGTACTCCAATTCACGTTCAAGCTTTAATTATTTCATTGCTCATTTGTTTAAATCTTATAAAGATTTTAAAAACATGTAAGGTTTGAAACCTTGTAAATTGTCAATTGCCTGGAGCAACCGTTTAATGTTGAGAGGTCTGCGACCCTATTTGTTAAAGAGTTCAAATGAACTATGTTTATTAAAATTATATTGCATAATTGTTAATTTCCTCAAACTTCTTCTAATTGTAAATAAATTAAATATTTGTTTTTGGATTCATCATTTCTCTGATACTACAGTTAGGCAGGATCCTGGCTTTCCTAGCCCTTCCTAGGTTTATGCCCTCGTTCATGCTTAATAAAGCTTTTACTATCTGTCTGGCCAGACCATCACCCTTCCCTATAGTACTTTTATTCGTGCTTGGGAGGAAAGACACTAAAGCCTCTCTCTGGCAAACTGCCCAAGTCTTAGCTGCAGTTCCCGTTGGCCTCGACCAAGCTCGTACCTATTTTAGATATCAGGAGGTTAAGTTTCTGTGGCAATCGCCTTTAAGTGTGTTTAAAGTGAAACTTATTATTTTTGTGGGACTCTCCTCCTATTTTTCTATCCTTCTTTTCCAATCCAAACTCTACTTCCTTCTCTTAATCATCTTCCCTTGGTGGGTGGGTTATTCCTCAGCCAATAAACTACCCAGGTGTTTGACCGCGGTACTAGTTGACGTGTAGCACGGCCGTGCGGGTAGCCTACCCCACACCTTCCCCTCGTTCCGCTAAATATTCTCGTCCTAAATGCTCTGCCCACTTCAATGTTCCGAAAATCACAATCTTCCCAATACTTATAGCACGTTTTTAACTGTGGAGATAATCATATGATCTACAATAAATAAATCTCATTCAAAATACCAATAACAGTTTTTCTTTTAAATAATACGTAAGTGGGAAATTGTGAATTCCAGAACTCTGAAATTAACAGTCACAGCATTTAGGACATGTTAGTTAGTTTTTGTTGTTTTAATGGGCGGAACTACGAGGTCATCTGCCCCTATTTTAGGACATGACCTCATCAATAATTTACATGTTTACATTTCTTTCAGTTGCAATTGGAGCATATTGCATTGGTGACAAGAATTAGGCTCCTAAGAGGCCTGCAGCATATTATTACTCACCTTAAAAAAAGGTCCCTTCCAATTAACCACATTAGGCCAAATTAGGCCTATAACCAATTAGTTATTAGAATAAACTGCAAAGGAAAAGTACTGGGAAGGGAGAATATTGATATCTTAAAATGCTTGATGCTGTTAGCAATAACAGTAAAATGTTAAGAGAGAAAGCTAAGTAAACAGGTGGTGTAACCAGATCACACTAAAATTGTACGTGCACTTAGTGCCAAATTCATTGGGAGACTGAAATTTCAGAAAAATAATTGGATAATACAAAATCTCTATACAGTAGTTCATTTCATATTCCCTTTAAAATATATCCAGTTCACCAATTTTTACAGGATGAAATACAGTAAGTACATCAAAGAAATCATCGCACACTAATACAGTAAATTCTATGACATCCTGTGAAGGAGAAAGGAGAAATAGGACTTTCATTGAAAAACAAGAAAAACACTCAATACTGCTAGAAATCATCATGTTTTATTTAAAAAGTTGTCAACGAAGAAAAATATCAGCGAGAGCCAAGATCACACTTAGCAAAAATACGGAAATCAAATCTGGTCCTCCTAAAAGTACATGTTGAGGCATGTTCCTTTCTTCTTTCTTGCCAAGGCATAACAGTAGGCTATAGCACAGGATAATACTGTAAACCTCTTCCCTCCTCTATGCCATGGCTAACACTGACGAACAGCAAATTCCTACAACACATGCAAGTTTGTATGTTGAAACAGTAAACTTAATGAAATATGTAATGCTTCAAATGGAGAACTTGAATTTGCTGATATGTGTATGGTTGCACCTACTTTAACTACATTTTAAAAGAATCTCTTATTGTAGAATCATTGTGTTGTTGATATTAATTCATTTAGCCCCATGTATTTGGAAGTATGTAGGATTTGTATGATAATCTGTGTTATTGTAGTAACTGTAGTATAGTGTACTGCTCGGGTCTAAGCTGCGTGAACCTGAGAGAAATGTGCATCGCAGTGGTGTTGACGAGTGATGAGGTTCCTTGGTCCGTGCATAGTACAGAACCAAATACATTGGTCGGTGACTCACTCACTCATTCCTAACACCACAGTGGTTTGAGCAACAGCCCTAGTTAGCATTATTGGAATAGAAAGGAATACCAGATATCACGGTGGGCTCTTGACAGATCCTTCTCTTCTCGCCTGACCCTTCCCTGCTCTTTCTCCTCACCCCGCAAGTTCATAGAACATGGAAAATGGACCCGAGCAGTATAGCCTACTTTTTGTAATTCAGATGACGAGTGGAAAGGAGGCAGCCATTGCCTTAAGTTAGGATCAATCCCAGCGTTAGCCTGGAGTGGAAGTGGGGAAACCACGGAAAACCACTTCTTGGATGGCCGAGGTGAGAATTGAACCTACCTCTTCTCAGTTCTGGCTCACGAAGCTGATTGTGAGTCGTTCCAACCCTCAGACTAGAATTAAATTACTTGGAAACTAGCCCAGGACCTCAGGAGTGGCAGCTACCACACCACAAGGTGGTATTATGGTAGCACTGAATGAAAGTAGAACGAGTGATAACATTCTCCATAAGGGGCAGATGACCTCGTAGTTCCACCCCTTGGAAGAACAATAACTCATTACCTATAGGTGTATTTTCCAGAGTTGGAATCTGACAGTTCAGCGCCACTGGGCAAAAACAGCTGACGACTAGATCGCTCGCATGGCTTGTTGCCATGGAAACTATACAGCGCTGCCAATTTCAATTATGCTATTTCACCACATGCTTGTTGCCGATCAGTCGCTTGTTCGGTTGCCTCCAGTGCACACTCACCTTGCTGCGTTTCATAATCTGTTGTTTTTATGAGTTATAATTGTTTGATTTAATTCGTTAATTACTTTTTCGTGTAGGATTTATACTTATTTATACTTTATACTTATAATTCATTAGAGACCGTTATTTATGTATGTAGCAGTGATAGTGTCAGTTCCGAGCATCAGGCGAACCATTAATTCCATTCAGTCGCGCGCAGGAGCGTAGCCTACCTCCTCTGCTCTTGTAATTAGTAAGACTACTGTGATTAGCTACTGTCTTCTAAAGGGTGACTTAATAGTAGGGGTCTTCGGTACTGAAAATTTGGGTTCGGTACGGTTCGGTTCGGTAAA
The DNA here is from genome assembly GCA_946902985.2 of Meconema thalassinum. NCBI lineage: Eukaryota > Metazoa > Arthropoda > Insecta > Orthoptera > Tettigoniidae > Meconema > Meconema thalassinum. Next base: position 1,080,598,276 of record OX336388.2, on the reverse strand, counting down.
AAAAATTGTACTTCGGTTCTCGGTACAAAATCGGTTCGGTACAGCTCGGCTGATTTTAACATGTTAATTTAGAGTAATTTGTAAACCATTAAGAAAAAAGTAACACATGAGTTCTAATGATTATACAGTAAACCAAATACAGAAAAAAATGTACAGCTAATAATCTCATACAATGTTCCATTAACTTTCAAACTTGCCCTTTTAGAGTGGAGTAAGCCAATTGATGCACACATTAAATAGACATTAGGCTCACACTGGAACACTTAAGTCCATAATTTAATTTTATTAATCAAAAGAGTTATTGTGCTCTAGTAGTAGAACTTCACTTATACGATTTCTAGGGGACCAAAGGAAAAAAAAAACACGCATAAATGTGAAAAACGCGTAAATGAAAGTCGGTAAATAAAAACTGCAAAATGTATGTGACAATATGGGTTATACAGGGACTTTGTTTTAAAAGCGACAGGGACCCTCACTCGCGCCGCGAGCCGGTTCTCGCCAAGCACTTTGCCGTATGCGATTCTTGACGCCACGGCTTTAACAGTCCATATTCTTTGGACTAAGGTATATTAGGCCTACTGCTGAAATTGAGTCAATCTTGAGTCGCTCGTCCGCTGTGAACGCAGCAACATATCCGTCGCTTTCGTCTGGTGTTTGTGTGTGCGGTGAGCGGTGTGGTGTGCGATTTGCTATCCATATTTAAGTGTGTTGTTTTCGTCTTTATTTCCTTGTGCTTGGTGACGATTTATGTAAGTACTATACATTCGGAATTCTTCGCCGCAATGTCGGAGAAGAGTGGGGGAGGTCAAATAGGCCTCCCACCGGATAATCCATCGGCGGTTATTATTGATGGTTACGCCAACATTGAATCAATGCATATTGTGGATGAACATGAGAACACTAAAATGTCGGAAGTTCGGGCTATTCCTGTGGTCCAAACCCCTGTACAACCTCGTACTCCTCCTAGTGACTATCGCTACTACTCAAATCATACGGGACCGTATATAGTTTTCGTTCAAGGCGTTGAACCTCAAGCGATTGGACATTTGCATCCAATGGCCTTGGGACGGTTGTTTTATGAACGTAAAATCCCAGGAATTCAAGAAATCCAACGAAAAGGGCGCAATCGGGTTCAAGTTCAATTTAAGTCACTACGAGATGCCAATTCATTTTTGGAACATCCGGTGTTAAAGGATAGAAATATGATGGCCTTTATACCATCGTCAAGCATACAACGAGTGGGACTCATTCGGGGGGTAGATACCTCCCTTACGCAGGAGGAACTAATGCGTTTCATTGACTCTCCTGTACCTATCGTACGTTTACAACGTTTTTTTCGTACTAAAACCGTAGATGGAAAATCGGAAAAAATAGCAACGGGCACGGTGAAAATTTTTTTCGAAACTCAAAACTTGCCTACTCATGTCAGCATCTTCAATGTTCTCTTAGAAGTAAGTTTGTACATTTTTTCACCTCTTCGATGTCAGAAGTGCCAGAGGTACGGGCATGTGCAACTTCACTGTAGGGCTCGGGGACCTAGATGTGGACAATGTGCGCAGGAGCATTTAACGAGTGACTGCAAAGAAGTGATATTCAAGTGCGTTAATTGTCAAGGCAATCATATGGCAGGGGCGGTGCGCTGTGCGGTGCATCAGCAGCAAATAGAGATAAAGAGGCTGATGTGTACTGAAAACAAATCATATAATGAAATTGTGAAGCGCCAGACAAGTACCCCTTTTCACCCTTTAGCACTTCCCCAACAATTCCCCCCTTTGGCAGCATCACCTAGTGGGCAACGTTTTGATCCTCCGCGTAAGCGTAAATTTTCAGAGTTGGTACATCCGGCTCCGAAATTGATTACACCTTTGGGATATGATAGGTCGGCATATTTGCAACTGATAGAAACCCCAAGCGTGGAACGGATATCACCACTTGAGAAGCCCAGCGAACCGGGCACATCCGGTGTCCGGCGACTGGAGCCCGATTCGGGGCCCGATAAAACTGCTCCTACTCAAAAAATCCTAGACGAATTTACAGAACTCATGGAGCTTTTAGGCCACAATGCACAGTGGGCGCACTGTGTTAAAAAGTTATTAGATAAAATACTGCCATTACTTCCACCCCTCGAAAAACCACTACCAAGGGGCACTGGTGCAGTTTGTCAATAGTTTTTTTTTTTTTTGGGTTGATTCGTTTCGTCTCTTTCTTCATCTCATGTCGTTCATAGGTGAAGGATGTGGCTGCTGCAATGGAACTGTCGGAGTGTGGTAAATAAGAAGCATGAATTGCTTCATTTAATATCGACATATCACCCTGAGATCGTTTTTATCCAAGAAACGTGGCTATACCCACATTACCGTTTTCAAATTCCCAATTATACGGTCTTTCGTGAAGATGGTCCGGGATACGGAGGCTTAATAACCCTCTGTAAATCGGATTTACAAATTACTCCGCTGTCTTTGCCGTATCACCTCCCTTTTTGTTATCATCAATTTTTTCGGGTGGGGGATATATATGTTAGTCATATCTATTGCCCACCACGTGTTCAGGGCACGCAACAACAGTGGCACATGTATTTTAAATACGTGTCACAAAGATCTAAGCATGTTATCCTAGGTGATTTTAATGCACACCATGGCCTCTGGGGCAGTGAACGAACAAATGCTAAAGGTAGACATATTGCTCATGCGATTGCCACATTTTCCTTAAATGTGTTAAACGACGGTTCTCCTACGAGATTGACACCCCCGGGCAGTCCAAAAAGTGCGGTAGATTTAACCCTCACTACCCCGGACTTGTCGCATAAATTAGATTGGAGCACGATCGGGGACACGCATCAGAGTGATCACTTCCCTATTTTAATTTTTTATGATCGCACTGGGGTCGCACCATCGATACACCGGGGCACTAAAATAACTCGTTCTTTAAAATACTTTGATTTCGACCTTTTTCAGACATTCATTCAGGATAATCTGGGCCGTATCCCACCCCTCCCACGTCAGAAATACTCTCTTTTGTATCACCTTATTCAACAATATTTGGATTGTTATCACCCGAAGCGTTCCATTCCGTATAGTAGGTTCCAACGCCCTGGGACTATACAGTGGTGGGATGCAGAGTGCGCCTTACTAGTAAAAAGACGGAAGGCGTGTTTACGAAAATATCGGAAACATGGTACACATGACAATTATATCTTGTATAAGCGCGTCACAGCCACGATCCAACGAGTATTTAATGAAAAGAGACGAGACGCATGGAAGAATCACATCAGCTCATTAAATGCCACAACCTCTTTAACTAAGTTATGGTCTACCATCAAAAGTTTGTCCAATACTCGTTATATGGGGCCGTCTACAGGACTTAGCCGGCAGGGTTTTCAAGAATTTTATATAAATCTCCCGCCAGATACAGTTATCAATACGGGCCCGCTTCCGTCTTATACAGCTTCAGATCATTTCCATGTTCTACTGCAACCTATAACGAACGTGGAAGTTCAATCTGCTCTTCGAGGTACGAAATCGACAAGTCCTGGTGTCGATTCCATAACATATCAGATGGTTGCCTATCTTCCAGACAAGGCACTCGAGATACTTATTTCTGTATATAATGAAGTATTACGTTTTGGCACGTTTCCCACAGAGTGGAATATCTTTGAGGTCCTGCCTATCTTAAAAATCTCGAAGGACGCACGTGACCCTCAGAATTATCGTGGGATCAATTTAGGCTCCTGTGTGAGGAAGATATTTCAAAAAGTATTATTGCAACGTTTGCAATGGTGTATGGAATATTACAACTTATTCTCTAAGTATCAATTCGCATTTCGTAAACGTAGCAGTACTGTAGATGCTATTTCGATTTTCTTAACTGATGTGTTATTAGCTAAAGGACGTAAACATCATACTATTGCTGTTTGTCTGGATATTAAGGGGGCGTATGATGCAGTAGATCCCATGATTTTACAACGGAAACTGCAGGAGCTTCATTTCCCCTCTCCATTTCTTTGTATTGTTCACAATTTTTTAACTCATCGGCGTCTCATATTACGTACCCCCGAGGGGAAGCTGGACCACCGTCAGACGTCTCAGGGCTTGCCGCAAGGGGACATACTTAGTGGTTTTCTGTTTTCCATTTATACTCAACAATTAGAAGCGGTGATTTTGCCTTATGCCCGTATCATACAATATGCGGATGATTTTATGATTTATTGTTCCCGTGACACGTTGCATCAATGTCGAACAGATTTATATCTTGCATTAACTCTAGCCCATGAATGGCTAAGTAATCATGGCTTGGAAACATCTCCGGGTAAGAACTCTGCTATAATTATCACGCATCAACGGCGGTACGATCAGAGCCCTATTTTATTTCGACAGGGTACCATAGATGTTGTGCGCAATATCAAATATTTAGGCATTTATATTGATGATAAACTCCGGTGGACACGGCAGGTGCAATATCTTGAAGTTAAAATCGAAAAACGGTTACAGGTCCTTCGAGCTTTGACAAGGCGTCGTTGGGGTGCGGACCCCGCATTATTATTGACAGTGTACAAGAACATTATTCGTTCACAATTAGATTACAGCAGTTTCTTTTACGATCTAATGGCGAACAGTCGCTTGTTAATGTTAGATAGACTACAATATAAAGCCATCCGCATCATTCTAGGGGCTTTGGCCTCCACCCCCACGAGTGCATTGTTGGTGGAAGCCGGTGAGTTACCTTTGTCACATCGACGCACATTTATAGCGGGCAAATATTTGGCCTACAAATTGTCGTTAGTGGCGTCTCCGATTATCTCTAAATTACAACTTCTGATGGAATATTACGCACAAAATCGTTTAGATCGCTCACATAAACCGGCACTGGTCATAGCTTATGAGATTTTACAACCCTTCAGGAAGGATGTGTTACAAACCCGTTTAGCACTTCCATATACAATCCCCTACAAGGTTTTGCATACCCAACCTAAGATTCTGCATAATTCCTTTCCATTGCTATTTCAAATGTTCAAGCATCATCCGAATATCATTTCTCGTGCATTTCGAGATATTCAGGATTTGTATTCCGATTATACGATTTTTTATACGGATGGTTCAAAGATGGTTCGACCGGATCGCGTGGGGTCGGCTTTTTACTCTCCTGATTTACAGGTTAGTCGCACTTATTGCCTCCCCCCTCATCTTACAATCTTTACAGCTGAACTCTTTGCTATACGCCAGGCTTGTCACTATATTCATGCCCATCGTTTACATCACGCGCTAATATGCACGGATTCTTTGAGTGTTGTTAATGCCTTACCTCATTTTCTGCACTCAAATAATTGGTATCTCTACCAAATAGTGCAATATTTCCATACATTCACCCTCACAGGACAAGACGTGGTCATCATGTGGATTCCTGGGCATTGTCATATAGCAGGAAACGAAACAGTCGATCTCTGGGCTAAGAATGCGGCATGCGGTCAGGGAACAGTGTATAATATCGGGATACCGTATCCGGATATAGTACCGCTAATTCATCAGCGAGTCGTTAGTGCTTGGCAAAATGAATGGACCGAGATAGCAAAATGTAAAGCAAAACATTTTTTCTTAATAAAACCATCCGTAACTTCAGCGCCTTGGTTCCGGGTCGGAAAATATTCGCGGCGTCATATTATTACCATCATTCGAATGCGGTTCCAGCACGCTCTTACACCAGTAGCTTTGGAGCGCATGCATCTCAGGGACAATGATAGGTGTGTATGTGGTAGGGCACGAGGTACATTACATCACATATTGTTTCAGTGCGAAACCTTCAATCCGCAGCGGGACATTATGTTGGAGAAATTGAGGCGACTTGCTTATCCCTTGCCGTTAAACATCGCGTCACTTGTACATAGTCCTACAGTTCCATTGGTGGATGCTATTATGTCATATTTGGATCACCTTCCATTTCAATTGTAAAATCTTAGGTGGGCTCCTAGGGGGTCCTTCCCGTTATTCTTTCTGGTGCTCCTGGGTGTGGTTTTCGGTTTTTGGTCACCCATATAAATATACGGATAGATCTTGTTTCCCTGATTTCTCATATTTGGCGTGTGCGATAATTATATAAATTTAGACATCAGTGCTAAAGATCAGCTTCGATAGTGAAGAGGATAATGTGGACATCAGTTGCAATGTGATAAACGAAGTTCAAGAGATTAGTGGTTTTGAACATATGGACCAATTTGCTGCGGCATTTTACTGCGATGGCTACTGTAGACTATTCCCTGCCGGATGTTATTGGGCGAAGAAGCTTCTGTGTCCAGCAACGCAACACAAACAACAACAACAACAACAACAGAGTCAATCGGTGCTGAGGAACTTCAGAACGTAAATGACAACTTCATGAAGAGGTGCCAGCGATGTGTAGCAATGAATGGCGAACATTTTCAGCACCAGCTGTGAACTATAGGCTATAGTCTACTGACTGTGCCGCGCTAGCTACGCATTACGGCAAGTGCCTGGCGGGAGACAGGCTAGCAACGCGGGCGGCGGGCGAGCGAGGGTTCTCGTTAAGAAGTGAAAAACAAGAAATAATAATACGATTGTTTAACTATAATCGGCAATATGTAACAAAACAACTACAAGAGAAATGCACCCAGATACAACAAAACAAAGAAAATTGAGTCACTTTACGAAGTAGTCTGTTATCTTGACTTGTTTTTTGTTGGCCGAGGCCACGGCGTGAACAGTATTTTCAAACCGATATAATTCGGCCATTATTTCCTCAGAAACGTTATGGTGCGTCACAAAATGTTTGATAGTCCATAGAGCATTGACAGCATCATTAAAATCCACTGTATTATTCTGCGGCTCTTCATCGTCATTAATAAAATGCCGTAGTGTAGGCCTAAATTAATGGATATTCATTTGTCTGAAGACGTAAGATTATTAGAACACAGAATCAATCGCGTATTTTTAATGGGTTGACGAGAAGTCCTAAAAAAACACGAATGAAAATTATAAAGGCGGAAATATTTTTTTTTTAATATATCGGCGATCGTAAAACACTTTCGCTCATCTTAACATAAGCTTCAGATGCTGTCTAACTGTGTTTTATGACTGCTTCCTGTTATTATGAAAGGCCAACACAATAATAGCGCTTGCTTATTACGCAAGCTGTTCTTCCTTGTTACGACACTCTGGCAAGCGAGTGTCGCCGTGACCACCGGTGTCGCTCAAGGCCATCGTAACATAATATAGCACGCGGCGCATCCTTCCGATCGGAAGTACAGGCGGTAACAAAAGTTTGCATTCGAACATACGTACTTCCTCAGAACACGCAACGTATAAATGATGCTTTATATTGCAAGGGACTTAAACTATTATCGTATAAGCGTGAAAAACGAATAAATGTAAAACGTATATCGGAGATAAATTAACATGGAAAATATAGGCTTGCCGGGACCAGGAAAAAATCGTATAGAAAACGTATAAATATGAACCGTAAACAAGAAGTTTTACTGTATTTAACTAACTATTGAAGTAAAACATTGATGATAAAGGACAATATTTTGGATGTCTAAAAAAAGGTTTCCTTAAATTACGGTATTTATGTCTCTTGAACCGAACCGAACTTTTTACCGAGTTTTTTATCGTCTCGAACCGAGGTCGGTAATTTCCTTTGTACCGTACCGAAACCGAAAAATCGGTGCACCGTCGACCCCTACTTAATAGTCTACACAATGAGCCTATATTTTGTAATACAATTGTGTGTTACTTGTGACTTGAAACTTATTCTACAGGAAATATTTGTTGTCGTTTCGCTTTGATCATTTTTGCTTTATGATAGTATTCGTAATATTGTTATTGCTATTCATTACCAAAATTTAGGCCTCTCGTCAATTTGATGGGCTAATATTTTATTTTACAGTTTTCACCGAACAGATTTAAGCATTGGTTTGTTTAAGATTTTTGAAAACCATCTGAGTAAGAATGTAATAAATGTAATAACGGTGCTAATGATATTATGAGCATGAGGAAAAGAGCGGGAGGATGGAAGTACGCACGTGCTGGCCAGCACCGCTCTCTGTGACCCATCCAACCAACCCAAAAAGAATCACGACTTATATACGCAAAATTACAGCTGTGGCTGCCATTGTTCACATCAACTATCATTAAAACAGTACTATCAACCTCGCCAACACCTGACCATTCTAACCTTCGTTTCGTCCAATCCAATGGTTTTTGACAATGGTTACAGCCTAACGCGTCCAGATCAATGATTATTTTATCAACAGTGATTTTGTATGCCACTTTTTTTTATCAACAGTGATTTTGTATCCCACATGTTGGCAACAATTTGTGCGCCTCAGTGTGTGCCGCTAGAGTGGACCTTGTTGACAGTTGAATGAGATGCAAGCGCTGTCGGAACATGGCAGCCGTTTTTAAAAGAACAAAATATAGAAACACATATTTACATACTGGGCGCCAGGGAATGTTGTCCGCAGTGCCTACAAGCTGCTGCGAGAGATTACGTCACCAGTTACGTTGGCAGCACGGCTGTCGCTTGTATCATAACAAACGGTAAACTTTATACTCACCCAGCCATTCATAACATACTGTTGCAATCTTCCAATAATCTAACTATATGCACTGACGATTTCGACAGCCCACAGCCCACGCATGTGGCCTTCCCCCTATCAGGGACACCGTGCAGTGAACTAAACTGCTGACGCAACCTCTCGCTTCTGCACATAGCCACTGCGGAGAACTTTTCCTGGCACCCTGTACTTTAGCACATATATATGATGTGCAGTAGTGACCAGGGTTCCTAATTTCAATAGGCCTACGTAATATCGCCCAGAAGATGAAACAAGGAGACAAGGTATGTAATAGTCACATTCATGTCCGATGCAAGTGTATAAGCTGCATTCTACTTTCATTCAGAACTAATACCTAGGTAAAGTAACATGTGGGAATAAATATACTAGCTAGCCTATATCGACCATTACATTGGCATACAATAAACCAATTATATTTGTCTTGTATCTATCTCGCTGTTACAGAAAATCATCGACACTAATTACCAAGAATAATCGGCCCCTTATAGAGAATGTTATCGCTCGTTCTACTTTCATTCAGTGCTACCTTAATTCTGAATGTAAGTGGAACGCGGATTATACACTTGCAGCAGACATGAATGTAACTTTTACATAGCTCGTGTCCTTGTTTCATCTTCTGGGCGATATTACATATTGAAATTAGGAACCCTGGTCACTACCGAACCTCATTATGTGCTAAAGTACGTAAATATGTTTTTCTATTTATTGATATATTAAAAACGGCTGCCATGTTTCAACACCGCTTGCATCTCGTTCAACTGTCGTCAAGGCTCACTAGCGGCACGCACCGAGGCGCACACATTGCTGCCAACATGTGAGATACAAAATCACTGTTGATAAAAAGAACTGGGATACATAATCACTGTTGATCAAAAAGAGAAGTTCATCGGGATGCGTTAAGCTGTAACCATTATCAAAACCAAAGTTGTACGAAAAAATTATACATATTTATTACAGCGGAGCGATATACTGCATAATAATCGCAGAGCATATAACAAAAATAACCCATTTCAGCCGTGGGAAAAAAATCATTGCAGAGAAGTGAAAATATTGCACACACTAGCCTAATTAAAAGCAGTGAACTGAGTGCTGCGCACTAGAGACTAAAATGGCCACTTCTTTGTTTGGCAGTACTGTTATGGTATTGTTTTGAAGATGATTGATTTGAACAATGGCACCCACAGCTGTAATTTTCGCTAGTCTATAGCCTATATGCTCTGATCCTATTTGGGATGGCTGGGTGGGTCACAGACGGCGGAGGAGGAAACATCTATTAAAACATCGCTCCCCGATTTATTTCTCATCGTTTCATAAGGTATTTTGTCTAATTCATCTATTATAGAGAATGTTATCGCTCGTTCTATGTTCATTTAGCGCTACCTTTATTTTAGTAAAACACAGAAGCTATTTATTAATGTAATGGACATCTATGATTGATCCATCCCATAGGACTGCCTCCCTCACCTTTTAATAAATAACTAAAATTTTAATCCTGTGATTAATGTAACTAATCCACATGTGAGTCCACATGGGTCACTAATACCCAAAATTCCTCCAGCTTGATATTTGGGGAGTGGGTGTAGGTGGGAGGTATACCTCACCCCACACAAAAAAGAAAATTGAACCACATATTAGGCCTACACACATCATCCAATAAAAATAACTAGGCCTAGTTTCATTAAGTCAAGGTTTTGGATCAAGAGATCTTACTAAAAGAATACTTAAAACATGGCAGGTGTCAGATTGGCCGAGTAAGTAGGCCTAATTAGACAGTAATTGCACGTTTCGAACTCTTCAAGTCGCTTACAAATTGATTAGGTTATGTTAGTCGCATCGTGGTCATTGTAGGCCTACATGTTACAGCCCACATGCTGTACGATTAATTCAAGTGTACAAAATTAATGAATGAATTAATAAAACAGTGAATTCTACTCCGGGCGGTGAAGGTCACACTTTACCCATCTAGGGCTGAGATGTAGAACTACAGTACTGCCTGTGACAGCGAGACAGAGGTTAACGAGAGGGCGCGCAAGGTAGTCTCAAAGACTATTTTACAAAACAATTAATTTTCTTTTTAAACAGTTAGCCTACAGCTGAGAGCTGACTGTAGGATGATCACAGCATTGCTGACTGTTTCTGAACACACAATAGCGGTATAGTACTCAGAGCGAGGGGCAGAACCAGATACGTCACATTATCAAGCTTTAGCACGCTTCCTTTTCAAGATCGAATTGTTTGTGGAGTTTTCATGTGGACACTGCCGTGAGTATAGAAATGTGGGAACTCTAAACCAAGATATAAACTGGGAGCATAGCGCCCCCAATGGGGGGCTGCAGCAACTCTGGAGGTTGGAGATTTGAGATTTGATTCCCCGCACTGACAGAAGCTGTCCTGAGCGTTGTTTTTCCATACTCCCTCCCAGTGGCGATTACTCCATGTAGGACGTGAGGATCATCACTTTAAATTTAATTTAAATAGTGCCATCAAAGGAACCTGACTAAATAATTACAGAATAGCCTAATTATTGATACATACCTTGAGTCATCAACTGAGAAGCGATGAAAGGAGCGTATCTCCAACCTCTACTTTTGCAGCCAAGAACACACGATTCTGAGTGATGTTTTTCCATAACCTACATACAAAATATACAGAATGAGGTACAGAAACCATGAAATACAAAATCTAACAACAACAAAAATTAAATTAAATTAAAGTCATTAAATCTAATTAAGTACAAGTTTTTCGGGCTTGTAGGCCGTGGTCCAGAAAAACTTGTACTTAATTATGAACGCCGGCCGTGAAAGCCTAAGCTGTTATATCATTAAATCTAGCTTTCTACGACTACGGAAGTCCACAAATAATAATGCATGGCTCTCATAAGAATCATATCGATAATATCAGCACTCTCTTAAGAAATCATTTGAATAATACAAAAAAAAGGAAGATTGTAGTTTTACGTGACCGTGAATCTTGTGATTATGAGCCACGGGACCTCCTTTTTACGTGGAATCCGAACCACTGGACATGGCATTTCACTTCGAAAATCTCACATGCATTGACCGGTAATCGAACCCGGACCGCCTTGGTGAGAGGCATACAGCTAGACCGCTGAGCCACCATGCCCCCTTGAATAATACATAATGCATTATCGGTTCTTACCTCAGAAATGGAAATACCGGTACTGGTTTACAGGTTACATCCAATTGAAAACGCCAAGGTCACGGCACTTCTTTTTCACAGAACATCAAGAAACACATGTATTTAAGGCGATTGATATGGATAATTGTTGCTGTAAGGGGCCTAACATCTAGGTTATCGTCCCCTATTTAAGGCGAAATCAATCGAAAACTCTGGGGAAGAAATATTGCTGTAATGTACAGAAAATGTAAATACACCGCCATGTTTGAACAGAAGTAGTTCGCAGGAAGGCAATGCCGCCAACCGACAAAAATAATGTTTATTTAATGATAAGTGCCGTAATTATCGTCTGTGAGCAAGATAATTGCAAGGAAATGTCAATTAGGAAATATGTGTATATTTATTGACTAAATATGGGGATATGTTTGCAATTTAATTACAACGTGTATCATGCATATGTTGGCACGACGATATACAGCGCACCATACGACTGGCCGCGCTACTACACCGATGGTGCCAAATAATCCCTATCTGGTTGACACCCCCTGGGTCTGAACCAGGTGGATTGGGAGGTGAGAGAGAGGGGAATAGCCTGAAGCGAAGGCGCTCTCTTTTTTTTGGGGAAGGGGAGGAGGGAGGAGGAGGAGGTTTCCGCACCCCACGTGTGACAGCCGACCTTATCTACTGCTGTCTCCGACATGCTATTAGACTACATAATAGAAGAAGAAACAGAACGGGGGTTTGGAAAGGATTACTCTTTGAGACTTCGCGCCTGTCTGATTGAAGTAGCAATTTACCAGGCATAATTGGTGTTTAAGGAACATAGGTTGATGGTAAAGGTTCAAATAAAGAGCCAGGGAAAACCGCATAAGCAGAAAGGAAAGTTTGCCTACCCGTATAACCTGGCGTCTAGGTTAGCCTATAGCACACGCAAGGATGTGGAAGGACATAGGTATGCTATGTAAGTACGGGAGGTGTGTCATGCAACAGTTGCATATTCCGTTGCCTCGCTGAGATTTGTATTTGGTAGGGGAAATCAGTTCTCTTAGTACTGCCTGCTTTTTTCTTTATCGGGAGGGGGGCGATAATGTTTCCCGCACTCTCCGCGTGACAGCTGACCTGATCTACTGCTGTCTCCGACATGCTGTTAGACTACATAGGCTGTGTTTCTATCTCCCAAATTTTTAATAATGGCACCCCGTCGTGTTCGTTAAGCCGCCATTTTGGTGGCCGGCACGGCCTAGGGTGGGGGCTTAACGAAGACGAGTGAATCAAAACTTTCTAAATCTTTTTCGAGCATGGTCGCCAATCAAAACGTCCCTGATTGGCTGAGCACTTATTGGGTCCTTCCCGCCACACAGCCGCAATCAATTGCATCATTAATCCTCAACTTAACATAACCTAAGTTACTTAAATTACAAATATTAATGTTGGTGAAGGGTGGGTGACTTGTGGATTAGATAAGCCATTTTTAGTGTTGCTTTCTATAGATTTGTGGGTGGCATTGTGTTTTTTTTTTGGCAATCTCGTTATCTTGTAGACATTAAGATAAATAGTTCTATTTCGGGGGCCAATCACTCAGTAGCGGTTTATCACAACAGTAACCTACTATTAAGAATAGCTGTACTTTATGAAGATTTTTCTGCACCTTCGCGAAATAGTGGCGGTGGTTTGAGATTATTTTTGACTACCATTATGGGGTTTTAATAGTTTTTCTTAGAGCATTTTTGTTGTCTTGTAGGTATGATTGATTTGACATGTTAGGTCTGCATGTACAGGTTTTTTTTTCTGGTTTTGGGAATAATGCTCAATACTATTAAGTGCAACCGTGCTGACCGACTGAAAGACATTGAATATTTCGTTTACTAAGGCAACACTGAAATATGGGTTCCAACACGATATGGACTTGGAACTTATGCTCGCTTAACAAAATAATGATACATGAACAAGTCATCCTTGTAATCTCTGCAAATAATAAAAGTATTTCCCATCCGATATAGGCCTATTCATGTTGAACGGTAGAAAGTTATCAACCTTTATTAAGGCAACACTGAAAAATGTTCATTTTGATCTAGCCTACTTACTCGGAGTCATCAGCATCAATGTCCCTAGAGGTTCAGTTTTTTAAATTCTCCCTTTCCTATGGTCAAATAACACATGAATGTTCCCTATTTTTTCTTAAGGGGATTCAATGACCTTATGCTGAACTAATTAAGAATAGGGCATGTACCCCAGCCCCTTAAAATATGAAGTTGTCAGGATAAAAAACATGTCCATAGCCATCAGAAACTTGAGAACACTGAGATCAGGAGAATGTTGATCAACCATGGATGGTAGACCAGAAAGTCTTAAAGAGGAGTGTTTCATTTAGAGGCTTGGAACATCATGATCAAGACCCCTGTACTTGGGTGTGTGCTCAATCTGTTTGAAAACCCGTTGACAGATCATGAGTTAATCTGTGGCTGGAATCCACTCATTCCTATGCTAATCTGTGAGCACTGGGCACCATTAGTGTTCTGTAACTACTGTATCAATTTCTGAAAGTTGTGTCATAGGCCTATGCATAGACAAGTCGCTGAGAATGTTCTACTTAGCTGCCTCCTTCACTAGCATTTCCAGGCACCTGGTTAGTTGGTAAAATGAAATTGAAAAATCACTTGAATGGTTCAAGTTGTCCTCGATTGTCCTCGAGGAACAGTGTACATGTAGATGGAAGCAATGTGAGACCAACCACTAGGTAGCTTATGACCCATTAGTTGGGAGGGTTAGGGAATGGGAGATTGGGTCAACATGCCAGCCTATGTTGTATATTTCATTAATGTATGGGATCTAAAAGTATATCATAGGAATATTAAAGCAAGCCATAATATATTACCAGTTGGTCAATTGGATACAACAATTTGATGAAACATTCTGTTAATAATTACGAAGTGTCGTAGGTAACCAGAGAAGCGACACAAGAAAAAACACCTAAGTCTACCAGGCAGTTGTCATCAACTGTATTTCACATAGAGAAGAATAACTAAAATAGTTCCTCATGAAACAAAATTACTGGTCAATGACTTGAAAGACAGTAGTAAGGACTTATATGCTGTCAGTAAAAGTGGAGTTAAGAAAGATGTCTGGAATATTTAAATCAGTAGTTGATAGCCAGGATTTTTAAAATTACCGTAGGTAATTGCACCATAATATGATTAGTAGCCCATGTGCAAGATTTTAAATGGTAGGTTTTTCTGTGAACCAAAAAACAGCTCTTAACATGGATTATGTTCAGGTTAGGCCTACAAGTTATTGGGAGGGAGGTTTATTCTACATACCAGTTGCACATAAAATGATCTTCTGATTAGAGCTCTGTGGGAATGTTTAAACGGATTGATGATACAGGGTTTATCAAGCTACTTTCTATGCATCTTTTAAAAACATTTTAACAATAAGTTACTGTCATCATTGCTAATGCTGTAATCTGTCATGTTTATTTATGCAGCATGAGGAATCGGGAAACATTGGTAGGATTGGTATATTGAGTGGAGATATAGTAGGATAAAATGCAACTGTGTCATGGAAACCTAAGATGTATTTTTATTTCTCAACTTTATTTTCTGTAGACTGCAACACAGCCTACCACCAGGAAAAAAAAAACTTGTTGGTGATGTTTAATGAGAGCAAATCTTGAAACACTGTGATTTAAGTGGTTGGTATCAAAAGTTGTATAGGAAAAATGAAAATGTGAATTCGCGCCTAAGTTTACGAAGCCTTGTCAGACTCAGCTGAAAGTATCTTCGATGCAAATCAAGTCTCAATAGTTAAAACTTTAGGACGACCTTTGACATGAGCACTATAATAGGCCTACATTTAGGATCGACATAGCTTGCAGTAGGTCTTATGCTACTGTATGCACCTGGGCATGTTTAAAAAAACTCAGCCTGAAGGTTAATAAGGTAGAATATTACTATAAATCTATCTCAAGCAAATCCAAGAAGTTACCAGACTGAGAAACTACATATCAATACCGTATAAAAAAAAGGGTGGCGGTGCAAGCTGCACTTTTAATCCTTGCTTCATTAGTTAAACCATAGTATTTGTACATAAATACCGTAAGGACTTCACATTACAAACGGCCACTTAAATTATATGCCTTAGGCATAACCTAGAAATTACATGTGATGAAATTGGTAAATATTTTCAGACAGCAACATCAATACGCAATGGTCAATAATGTAGTGTTATAGTGCACAAAAAGTTATTGTACTGAACATATTTCGAACTGATGATTAAACTGATGGAAACGACAGCCAACTGATTTACATCCAAAGTAGTAGTAGAAACTTTCAGTTGATCAGCAAGAGTATTGATTTGTACTTTTATTTTCACAAATTTTGATGAACAGTGTCACGCTGCAATTTAAATATAAACGTACATACAATTCCTCATAAATAAATGATTTGCACTTTATACTGTCATGAACTGGAATAGATATCTAGCAATTTAATTGATGTAGAAATCTATTCCTCTCGCCGCCATGTTGGTGATTTATTTTGTAAACAAACCAGCGGGCAGCCAATGGCTGTTAATAATTGCCAGCCAGTAACAAGCCAGGATGATGCGGATCATAATTCGCGTTTCACACTCATTGCGTTTTAACTTGAGGTGAAGAATCAGCTGTTCGTTAACGCCACGGGGTGCCATTATTAAAATTTTTGGAGATAGAAACACACCCATAGTAGAACAAACAGAATGGGGTTTGGGTTGGAGTGCCCTTTGAGGCTTAGCGCCTGTCTAATTGCAGTTGAAATTTACCAGGCATCATGATGGATATTAACATAGGTATATTGGAATTGGTAGATTGTAGGGTCAGGGAAAACCCGCATAGGCAGAAAGAAAGATAGCCTACACGTAAAACCTGACAGCTTGGTGATAGCACATGCAAGGATGGGGAAGGACATGAGTAGGTTTGTTAGTACGGGAGGTGTGTTGCAACAGTTACATTGTCAATTTCCTCGCCGAGATTTGTCTTTGTGGAGAATCAGCTTGGTACTGCTGGGACTAGGGAGTCCGCAATGACGAACGTCCTGCACGTTCGGGAACTGCCGGCTCTAGACCAGAAGTGCGACGGCTCGTTGCCGCCCCGAAGGGGCATCATCGAGGTGGATGTGCTTGGAACCTACGACCTAATTTGGTCCTCAGTTCCTCGTCTACGGGTTGGTTAGTTATTGTTACAGCTTTTTAGGTTTACTATAATATGCTTTCGGTCTGATATATATTATTTGCCTACTCTATAAAAAAAACGGCCCTTTTGCAGGTAGGTAGAGAGAAGAGTAGTAGAAAGATGGTGAAAGATCAAGAGTTTGTCTCTTAGTTGGAACTTGTCCTATTTCATACATTATGTTACATACCGTACTTATTCTAATATTTATAATTTACAATTACCGGTACTGCTAATGTTCTGTATTTACAATTTACATGATTTTGGGATCTGCTTGAGGACTGTTCTTCAGCGTCACTGCACTATCAGGGATTTGGGGGTGATTGCGCTGCAGGTCAATGCGCTCATCCGCCACGTGGAGTTCCCTAATTAGGGGATTGTCCATTCCCGTTTGCCAGTCGTTGAACCTTTTGGCTGCTGATACGATTTCTTCATGTAGTGGTCTTACGTCTAGTTTCCTTCTGATTCTTTCGTTTGAGACGTGCCAGGGGGCGTCTGTTATCATCCTTAAGATCTTGTTTTTCTGGACCTGGAGTCTCTCTATGTGGCAGGTTTTAGCTGTTCCCCAGACCGGGGCTGCGTAGAGAATAACGGAGCAAAGCAGCATTTTGTACAATATAAGCTTGTTTGCCAGATTGACTTTGGACGTTCTTGATATGAGTGAATAGATGCTGTGCATGGCTTGCTTGGTTTTTATTACTATTGCGTGCGTTATGTGCGATCTGAACGTGAGGCGGCTGTCGAGGATTATTCCGAGGTATTTGCCCTCCGGTGACCAATCAATGGGTGTGCCGTAGACTTGTATTTTGTTTGTTGTTGCTTCCTTGTGGTTTCAACGTAGGCTGTGGAGTACTGCGACGGTTTTGTTGGCGTTTACTCTGATGCGCAATTTGTCGAACCAGGTTAACAGGTTGTTGATGGCTTCTTGGACTTTGGCTGCTGCTATGTTAGATTTGAATGAGTTGGCCGTAATGACGGTATCATCGGTGAATAGGGCTATGTCCGTTTCAGGAGTTTTTGGGATGTCGTGGGTGTATATTGTGCTCAAATCCAGTTGCCTAGATTTGAGAGCTCAGGCCACAATGCTAAGTCCAGAATTGAAAGTTTGAATAGCGCGCGCCAAACCTTCTAAGAAGGAATTGGAAGTTTTGAGCAGTCAACAAATGGTTAAGTGACATAGGCGAGAGCGTCATAGTCGAGGCTAAATTGACATTAAATATTTCCCGATGGAGTAGAATCTTGAGACTAACATCAGATTACTGGCACGCACAACGGAGGAAGAATGTGCTTTATATCGAGGAAATTGATTGAGCGGAAGCTGAGATATGAGATGTTTTAGTTTCAGTATATTTCACGCATTGACCTCGAGAAGTCCGCTTGAGGAGTATATAAGGCATGCATGCCAGAGTCCTAAATGACATTCCTTCTATCCAATCCCCTATGCTTTCTCTTCTACTATCGTAGATTAACTGCATGTCGGAGGCACCAGTTGTAAGGTCGGGTGCCACGCGGGGGGTGCGGGTAATCTTTCGGCCCTCCCCCCCCCCCCCCAAAAAAAAGCCAAGTATGTTCAGTCCTTCGTAAGCGCTCAGCCGCTAAACACTCTACGTCGCTCCGAACACTGTTATAATCTTCGCGCACATGGTTGCAAAATCTACGTTATTTCCAGCACAGTCGCTGGGACATAGTCAATTCGACAGTACATGATTACTGGTCTTATAAATGTGTTTAACATTATAGTGATCTTCGAACTTTTCAAAAGTTATCACCGAGGGGATAAACTTTGTGGCATTGGTAATTACTTACTGCTACAACGGACATATGAATAGACTTAGTCTATATTTTGATTTCCACTGTCCATTAAAATTTAACTTGGATTATTTCATCCAAACAACTAGAATAACTTAATAACTTTCGACCAACCAAAATAGAGCATTACTGTTCACCTACCAGTCTTGCACAGATCAGTTCATTAGCCGACATAGGGAATACCAGCATGCTTGCATTGTCTGGAGAGTGAGAAACTCTGCCCAGGGAACTGATCTTCAGAACTCGAACATGTGTTGCATAAGATTGTAAGAGTAGTGACAGTATTGAAGGCATTACAGTTGGGTCGAGTTAAAACTGGTAATTTTTCATCATGGATCTTTTCGATCTAATCCCAGTCAAGATTACTTCAGCTGTTGAAGCAGCACATTTTACGAACTATTTTCATCAAGCTATTCAGGCTACAAGTATGAATACCGCTATGTCTGTGTAAGACCATTGCGGGTATAAAATGGAGGCCGATACAAGATTATAAATACGTGTCCTAATGGGGACAAGAAGACTGAAATAATCTGGTTCAGACCAGATTACAAGCATCAAGATCTACAGAAATGTAAGTTACAATTTGCATTATTTTTATGCGTAGTTAGCTGGAATTTCTCAAATTTTCTACTGTCTTACCAACACATATTTTCTTTTCATCGATGTTTTTGCTGTTGCAGATATTTTCATTTTGCAATAGAAGCTTTGATCTGAGCAGTTTTTAAACTCAGAAGTCAATGATTCGAAATTTATGGACGAGCAGAACGAGCATTTATTTAATTTTGACATTTTTCTAATCACGGTCATCAGCCGTCGTAACTGAAAATTTAATAATCAATTTAAGTTGAGGAATGGATATTTATCCATTATTAAGAAATCGAGGATGATATTCCCCGAAGAGTTTAACAACTTTAAATCTATTTGTTGAGGAAATAATAATAATAATATTGATTTAATAATAATTATTATTTTCAATTTTCTGAGATAGTAATAATAGTTGTGATTTCTAATAATCATTATCATGTAGTGTGATTTATACATTTGACATTTAAAAACAATTTTCTAAGATCGGATACTTGTTGATTCCGAAGGTTAGTGGTTAACGCATGCCCACAAACAAATAACATATTAATTATGCATTATGCATTTAAATCTTTGAGAAGACACGGAAAGTAATGATACGGGAAGCTAAAAGCATGTATAAAACGTTTTTTTTTGCTAGAGTTTTATAAAAATAAAATCATTATTGTGCAACGTCTTTAAAACCGTTTGGCTAAGAATAGACACGGTGTGGAGTTCTTCACGTTTTAAAATGATGGTAAAATTATTATTGTAGACTCATTGGCGAAGTTTACTAACTTATAAATCTTCCAGTTGTCATAACAAGCAAAGGCTTGATTATTCTGTATCATTTGGGAAGAAATAATTGTTGTGTGCGCAAAGAGTTAAATATGCCATCCTGATTGTGCAATTAAGTCGCAAGAATGAAGTTGTTGAAATGAAACATCAACCATATTGTAGGTTGGATGTCTTTGAAATTAGTAGAGGAGTTGAATTTAGCCACACTTTCGTCGAGATATAACCAAAGGTTATTTTGTTGAGCCATCATTGTCAATTCACAGTTTACCCACGTGTTCTAGAAGTATTCCTAGTAATTGCTTGCCCGAGAATTGTTATTGTTAAACTTGTACCTTTCATTATGAAAAGACTTTACCGTTGTCTAGATGCTAATTATGATTATGTGATTTTTGACGCATTTAAATCGAATGGACCGATGCTGTAAATTATTTAAAACTGTTACTTCTTAACAACCACTACAAACTGAGAGGATTTCTGTGATCCTGTAAAAATATATAAATGTTTTGCAAATAAATTTAATGATTAACATATTGTAACGTGTTTTTCGAGGGGTTTTATGCAACTGGCATAAGTCAGTAGGAAGCCATTCTATATTTATTTACGCGGCAAATTGTTCAGCCAAGAGAATTTTTCATGGTAATTTATTATTATTATTAATTTATTATAATTATTATTAAGGTATTTTCGGAGCATTTTATAAAAATTATTAGCATTCAGATAGGTTTTCTATGTCTTAGAAAACGCTATCCAGCAAATTATTACGAACGACGATATCATAGAAAATTATCTGATTACGGAATTTTACGGAGTTTTCGTCAGTTAGGGTATATCGAGAGACGTGACTCACTGGGATTTCAAGTACACGCTTAATCTTGTCGAGAAGCATGACGCAATCTTGGGTCGCAAGGTCTAGAAAAGGCGAATTGTTGGAACGGAAAACGACTTCTCCCTCTCGCGCGCCGAGTGTAAAGAAACCAGAGGAGGGGAACTAGCGGTGGGTCAACCAATCAATGAGGACCACGCAAGCTGAAGCCGGCTGAAGAGTGGGGGAGCCAACGTGTGCATATATCGTTCGACGCGCCGTGAAACGAGGACTATCTGTGTAGAACTTGCGGAGTACGGTTGCAAGTGCGTGTCGCTCCGATGTTCAGTGGAGTTGAAGACTAACTTTTGCAAAACTTAACCAGTGCGGTTGTACGAGTGTTTGGGTCCGAGGTACGGACCATAGAATTATCTAAGCTACCAGAATATCATCAAATTCCGACGGAGATGACGACGTCCAGGAGACTGTGGGAAGCTCACAGCATCAGCAAGTACGAGGGAAATGCCTTGGCAATTTCCAATGGTAAGCGCAAATGACGCAGAAATACGCAATCTCTCATTTTCTTTGTTTTACATTTCATATTTCAGTAACTTCATAGCTTGGAAATAAGAGTAAAATCAATTTATCAGACTCCGTTTTCACGTAATTTTCTATCGGTAATATTCAAATCACAACACTCCAATTTAAATTTTGTACTTATTATTATTATTATTAATTTTGCTATACTGGTTTTATATAATAAATTCATTTCTTTTACAATGCAATCTTTCCTTTCAGTAGGTAGCATTAGATATAGACCAATTCCTTCTCCTGATACAATTGTTTGTTGGGTTAATGATCAAATCATACCACGATCTGAGTGAATAGTGTCTTGAAGGTGTTCTGCCAGAGCTAGACGTTGTTAAATACAAATTTAGATTTCAACATTGCATTGAGGTCTTGGCGCCCATTAAAACAACATAGCTTAGGCAAAGGTAAACAGTTACATTTATCACCCAACAGTGTGGGCTAGCCAAACTGTTACATTTGTCGCTACCAACATGGGGCATTAAAAAACGCTACAATATTTGTCATTTTGTCAAATAATTGTAATTTTGATAATAACAAATGGAATTGTTTTATGATAAATTTTCTAAATATTATTTCCAAGTGATAGTTAATTGATTAAATGGTTGAATCCACATTGAATTGAATTTATATTTTGTTGATAATACATTTTGACCATTATACAGGGTGTCTATAAAAGAACTCCGGGGTTTTGAGGCAAAATATTGCAATGAAGTAAAAATGTTATATTAATGTTTAATACATGATTGGAAAGGTTGCATTTTCAAGTTTTTTTTAACAGTTTAATAAAGTTCAATATGAGCCCCGTTAGTGGCACGGCACACATCATAACGGTATTCCACCTCTTCCCATGTCCTGGCCAGCATGTCTGGGGTCCTATTACTCTATCATGCATAAGACCACACCAAACATTCACTTTTGGCGTGTCACGTTCATACCCGTTCACATGAAAAGTCGCTACATCACTAAAAATAACATTAAAAAAATCGTTATTTTCATCGATTTCGTTTAGCATAGAAACAGAAAAGTCTAATCTCTTAATCTTGTCTGCCGGTTTAATGTGGTGTAACAGTTGAATTTTGTAAGCAGTTAAACGAAGTCTTCTATGAACTACCTTATGAACTGTTGATCGTGGTAACCCCAACTCCAGACTGCGTCTTGTCAATGATTTCTTAGGGCTTCGAATGCATGAAACTCGGATTCTGTACTCATTCTCTTGTGACACACGCGGCCTACCCGGCGACTTTTGTTTTAAAACACTTCCTGTTTGTTTGAAAGCACTTAACCATTGGCGAATGGTTTTATCCGTAGGCGGGTCAACACCATAATTACGTCGAAAGTTTCTTTGTACCGTAACAACAGAATTAGTTTATATTAGCCAAATAACGCATTGAGCCTTTTGTTGCGGCGTCGCCATAGTGGCGGCAATCCAGACAGCACTGACCAAGGAGGATGCACTGACTACCGCTACGTTGTTTCAAGGTCAACGCTCCACAACGCTGCCAACTGTTGGTGATAAAATTCCCAATGGGTATGAGTAAAACTTGATGAGCTACTCGTTTCAGAGAAATTAACTACATTTTGCTATCTTCTACAGTTATTAAGATATGAATTTTTAAAACCCCGGAGTTCTTTTATAGAAACCCTGTATTGATGATTGAGTCGAAGGCTCTGAATAGATTT
Organism: Meconema thalassinum; assembly: GCA_946902985.2. Lineage (NCBI taxonomy): Eukaryota > Metazoa > Arthropoda > Insecta > Orthoptera > Tettigoniidae > Meconema > Meconema thalassinum. The sequence goes on along the minus strand of OX336388.2, from coordinate 1,080,575,110 downwards.
TGGATCGAGAACAGATGATTCAATAAATATTTTCTGCTTATCGAAGTTCGTCGAATCCAAATGCTCGAATGTCCATGTAAAAGATATTGTGTTGTGTTTCTTGTTAATAACTTTGTATTTGATCAAATCTTGAGATAACCGAATCCTGAAGTGTTAGTTAATTTGCTATGATATTTTTGAAAAAGTGATTCAGTGACATATTTTTCAACGAGTGATATTATTTTTTCATTTCAATATGTGAATACTCAAATAAATAGGGATCAGGAAGGATAACTAAATTTGCACTGAAAAAACCCTACTACTGTAAATAATTCTTTTGAGCGAAGTCAACAGGACTTTAATTTGACCTTCGTCTAATTGCCAAGTGTTCATGTGTTGGTGGAATTGTAAATTTTGTACATAACGTATGATTCGTCATACATCTATTATGCTATTTTTGGCATACCTTCAATAATTTTTAACGTTTTAAATAAAATGAGATAATTTTACAGGTTGTGTTATTTTCAGAAAATCTCTTTCTATCCTTATTGTTGCATCGAGTCGAAACTCAGTAAAGCAATTTCTTTTGTTGAGTTATTGTAGTCACTTTAACCCATCTGGCGCCCCGGGATATTTTGATTCTCGTGCTGACTGATTTTTGGTGAAATGCATATGTGGTCATCCGGACTTCGGTCTAAACGGGCACATAAAATAAGATAGAAGAGGGAAATGTCTTCGAACTTGGGGCCCGATTTCTATACGGTTGCTTGCATACCGATTTAATTGTGATTTTTCAATGGATATTTTGGGGAATTGGAAGATGTCTGGTATGGATAAATAAATTCATAGGAAACCCAGTTAGTGGGAAACTTATTTCAAATTAAATTTTAAATAGTTAGTGTGTGTTTTGATTGTTGTATAATGGCTTATCCATTAGGGTGTCAAGTAAAATATGTAGTATACGTTCGATAGTCTGGAAATACACAATTTATTAGAATCCAGGTGGAGGATATACCTTGCATTTTTTGATATTGTTGTTTAAATTTAAATTAATAGTGAAGATTTATTTTCCATCACGTCGACATTAGGGCATATCTCATTTTATTTTGAGAATTCCAAGTAGCTACGCATAATTCTTGTTCTAGTTTCAAGTCTTTGTGTCTGCCTACATTTATACCCCTAACTTTGGATAATTGTGATAATTATGGATGAGGTCATGAGGATCTTAACTCGCATGGAGGAGAGCTCCAAAAGTACAGAACTGCAGGTGGCAGAAATTATAGAGAAAACTAATTAAATGGATGCTAAACTTAAAGAAAATTCTGAAACTTTGAGGGAATAATTAAGAGAAAACTTAGATGCCCTAGAAAATAGATTGACCACTTCTTTAAAAGTTAATCTTGAAAACTCGATGGAAAATAAATTTAAGGAAAATTCTAATTCTTTGGAGACTAAATTAACTTCTTTAGAAAACAAATTAAAGGAAAACTCCGATTCAGTAGAAAATAGGTTAAAAGAAAATTCTGATTACATGGTGATTAGATTAACCAATTCTTTGGAAGCTAGATTAGAGGAAAATACAGTAAACTTAAAAGCTAAAATGAGAGAGAATTCAGTTCATTAGGAGCCTCTTTAGAAAATAAACTCAAGGAACATTTAGAAAATAAATTCAAAGAAAATTCTACTTCGTTAGAAAATAAAATCAAAGAAAATTCTACTTCGTTATAAAGTAAAATCAAAGAACATCCCACTTCTTTAGAAAATCAAATGTCTAAACTGTTTGAGAAAACTCATGAACTCGAAACTTCATTAGCTTTGAACACGAGTAAAATGGAGGATAGATTTCACGATGCCGACCAAAAATCTCAGTCATTAGCTGATAGGATCGAGCGAGGTATCTGAAAAGTAGGAGAGGATATGACAAATCTAGAGATTCGTGTCCAAAAAGAGAATAGTGACATGGCAAATAATCATACAACGTTTGACCGAGCAATTCCAGGAACTTGTTGTTGGAGAAATTCAGGAAAGTGTAGTCAAAGAGTTGACAACCGAGATAAAGACGACAGTCATCAGTGAAGTCAAAGATGCACTGATGATGATGATAATTGTTGTTTTAAGGGGCCTAACATCTAGGTTATCGGCCCAAGTCAAAGATGCACTTAAACTGGAGACTCAAGACGGAATCAAAGAGATCAGAGAAACTTTGACGTCACATGTTCAAGTTATTACTAAGGATATCCAGACAGCTCAGAAAGACATTGTGGATATGACAAGTTCGTTAAAGAATCACGAAGAGATTATGAACGAAATTTCTACAGATATAAAAGAGAATTGTAAGGAAACAGAAGGGATCAAGAGAGATACTGAAGAAATCAGGAAAAGATCTGAAGAGAACCAGAGGGAAATTGAGGATATCAAGAGTCAGGTTAAAGACAAAAACCAGGGTGATTATTCGCATAATAAACGCAGTACCGAAGAGTTAAAAAAATGAGTGGGCGAGGAGAATGCTGAACTCAAAGAAACTATCAAAGCACTTAGTAATACATTCTTGGATTACCAAAGGCAAGCAAAGAGTGTTGTTGAACCTCAGAGTAAAGCTACAATTATGAGTAAGGATATGGATATTGAGGTAGGGTGACCAGACGTCCTCTTTTCGCGGACATGTCCTCCAATTTACATCTCTGTCCTCTGTCCGCGAACAATTTTTAAAATTGTCTAAATGTCCTCCTGTTTATTAATTTACTATATTATCGTATGAATGTATGCATGTTTTAGTTTTACGCAGTTTAATTTTTTACTGATGTGCAGCGCTACTATTTTTGTTTCCGGTCTACGCTGGGTTTGGGAATTGTGTTTCTGTGTTTGTGCTCCGTTGAATGGCAGTCTTGCGGCGTGGTTGTGTGTTTGCCAGTTTAAAATTTGATTGCATTCATGATGCCTAAAAGAAAGTGCAAGTTTACAGATGCTTTGAAAACCAAATATCCTGCTTTCAAGCTTGGAAGTAATAATTTTGAGGCAGAATGTAAAATTTGCTCAACTGCAACTTTCGTCTCGGTAGCAAATCGTGGCAAGTTCTATAATATATTGTTTTCGTTAATAAAATACAAATATTAAAACAGCGTTATTTATATAAAATTTGCATTTAATTTCGTAGGTTCTCAAGATTTGGATAGCCACATTTCTTCAAATAAACACAAAAAAGTGTACAATGCTGCGGCAGTTCGCAAACTATAGACACGTTTTTTTCACATCAACTATAGCATTAACGAATCGCGTTTTAGCTGCGGAAGGAGCATTAGCATTCCATACCGTTCGTCATCATTCCTCCTACAAATCAATGGACTGCACACGCAAATTGAACCAGACAATTTATTATGATTCGGAAGTGGCCAAAAGAATTTCTTCAGCTAGGACCAAAACTGAAAGTATAATAAACAGAGTAATAGGCCCACATGCTGTTGATGATACAATAGAATGTATGAAAGGTATATCTTGTTAAGGAGTGCGTATGGATGGAAGTCTGAAAATGTTTCCTATTCTCATTGAATATTTCGATTATGAACTAGGTGGTATTAAAACTAAGGTTGTAGAACTAAAGACAACTCCTAATGAGATGGCTGGATATATTGCAGGGTATATTAAGGATAACTTGTCTAGTTTAGATATTGTAGAGAAATGTGTGGCCTTTGCTGGAACTTAAAGGATGTTGTCAATAGGAATATGGTACGTATAGGTAGCCTAGCTCATATATTGAATAATACAATTCAACATGGAACTGATGTTTTATCTGTGGACATAGATTGTCTTATTGCTAAGTTGTATAATTATTTCTCAATTTACATTGTAAGAACTGAACAGTTGAGTCATAGTGTGAATTTGTTGATACCAATTACAAACAATTACTCTCCCAGATCAAGACAATATGGCTATCTCTGTTCCCCGCTGTTGAGAGATTATTGGAAATGTTTCTTCCCTTGATGTCTTACTTTTTGTCAGTGCCAAATCCTCCAAAACTTCTCATTAATGTTTTTGGAAATAACTTGAGTGAAGCTTATTTGAGGCACCTGCATTCTCTAATGTCAATATTTCACTCAAAGACTTTGATAATAGAGAGAGAAGGGGGTTTTGTGTTAGAAATCGTGAATGTGTTGGAAAGTGTCAAGGTTATGCTTCAAAATAGATATAAAGGTTCTTTCATTACATTGAAGGTGAAAGATGTAGTAGAAAATGTTCGAAAAGAGGGTATGATAAGGAAGCAGATTTATTTATGAATGAAGCATTATTCTTATATAAAGTGTGTTTGAAATATTTGACAAAATGGGTAACATATTTTGATGGTTTCAGTTGTTTCATGTGGATGAGTTTAACTTTTAAAGAAGATGGAATACACTGATGTTGAAAAGAGTATTATGTATATTCAAGGGAAAGGTATTCACATTGATGATGCAAAATGTTTTGGTCAGTTTTGTAATCTGTGTAAATTTACAGAGAAGTTTAAAATATCAGCGAATATCTTAAATTAACTTGTAGTCAGAAATGGTCAAAACACTTCAATGATAGTGAAAATATTGAACGCTACTCAGAGCTTCTTAAAATTGGAGAAGATTTCTTTTGTATCCCAGGTCACAATACTAATGTGGAGAGGGTTTTCTCATTGATTTCATCTCAATGGGCAGATGAAAGAAATAGATTGCAAATAGAATCTGTGAATGGTCTATTAATGGTGCAGTACAATTGTAAGGAATACTCTTGTCAGGACTTCTATGAATATCTGTTGGACAGACCTAAATTGTTGACAGGAATATCATCCTCTGATAAATATAAATAGTCTACATATAAAGTGTAATTTCATGTTTTTAATTCCAGAATACTATACATTTTCAGTGGCAATGTTCTAAGTTTATTAATGTAATTAATACATTTTGAAGTTCATAACAATTTTTATCGTGTCTTATATGGTTTCATTACTTTTAGCTTTGTCCTCTTTTACCCCTCAATGTCCTCAATGTTTTCCTTTGTCGTCCTCTATTTCACATTACTGGATCTGGTCACCCGCTATTGAGGGACTAAACAAAGTAGGAAATCCCCATAAACAGGAAGAGGTTAGGACAATTGGATACCTATCAGTAGAAAGGTGCTAAGTGCCATTTTTTGAAAAAAGCCGCTCGAAGGGCTAACTCCTCAGTGGTTTCGAAGGACCTTCCAAGAGGATCACAAGATGGCACTAGTGGTAAGTCCTGCAGCTCTTTCAGAAGAAAGGTGCAATGTGCCAATCATTTGTTCTCATTTCCCTCCAATATGGGCATCGTTGACAGAATTGTTCAAGGAACTTAGAATACTCAATTATTAGCAGTTCGTACTGGTGGGAACCTGTGTACGGATAGCACAGTTTGTTTCCTGTTGGAAACGCGACTTTGCCGTGCATTAGTCTCGCAAAATCTCGTAAACTACTGCTCTGATTTCATGAGAATTTTACAATTTGTTCTTATTATGGTAGACAGTGTTTAGAAAGTGGTTTGAGCAAAAATCGAATTGGCAGTATTTTTAAATTAATTTACATTAAAAAGCCATGCCAATATTGAATCTAATAACTTGACTGACAGATGGTGACACAGTGCATCCACTTCAAAATCTTCTATGAGCAAAAATAACATCCCGTACCATACCCTTTGATCAATACGTGCAATAAAATAATACGTAACGTAACAGAATCTTACTGTATAATCTAATTGCAGCATATTAAAGTATGTTATAATAATATTACATTTCACGTTAATGTGTTTCGACCAACATATCTAATGTGAGAATGTACTACTAACGGAAAGGATGTAAATATTGTCAAGTTCTCAAGGTAGGTTCGATAGATTTGAGTTACTATGAAAACAATTCCGTGTCGTTTTACAGTGTACATTACATTACTAAAATTCCATGTCGTTTTAGTGCCCATTACAATGCCAAGGAGAGGAAGAGCTGACAGAGGTCGTCGAAGCCAGTTAAATGCGCGGCGAGCTACTTCACGTGCAAACCGCACTGATGACCAAAGAGCGACGGATAATGAAAATAGTCGTATGGGCATGTCTGACTTACGTTCGAGAGCGACTGAAAATGAACGAACAGCGAATAGATTCAGAATGCAATGAGGTCGTGAATATCAAACACAACGCCAGCGAGCACGACACAATGGACATGATTGATTGCGCCGACGCGATGCTCCTATGAACCTGGAAGATCAGTTGACCGAATCAAAAGAGGTGCTCATTCGGCTTGTTTTTCCGAACGTAGCGCAGAACTTCAAAAAACATAATTGGCTGAGCGAACGAGCCATATTGGCAGCGAAAAATAAAGATCCCAACGAGACCATTCAAAATTTCATTCTGGGACAGTTGTTTTCCTTCAAATCGGTTGACACAGTTATCAACCAAGATGAGGTAGTCAGCCATCTCACAGAATTTTTGAATTCGCTGGAATTGCTTGGATTACCACCTCTCAATTTGCAATTGAAAGTAGGCTCAGTCATCATCATGTTGCGTAACATCAATCAACTTCGACTATGCAATGGAACACTACTGGCTGTGGAAAAGCAAATGAACAACGTCATCGATAGAGAAGTTGTTATGATTCCACGCATCCCAATGATTCCTCCGAACGTGCTATTCGATTTTAAACGGTTGCAATTTCCCATGCTTCTGGCCTTCGCAATGACCATCAACAAATCACCAGGTGAGTCGTTGGAAGTTTGTGGAATTAACTTGGAATTTCAGTGTTTCGTGCATGGACAACCGTATGTTACGTGTTTGCGTGTCGGAAAGCCGTCATCTTTGTTTAATTAGCACGTAGCACATTCGTAAAGACTAGTGGACTTTGCACCTTTCACAACTTTTAACATTTCACTCAAACAGAATTCCACAATTTTCATAGTATTAACCTATATCTGCCACTGGATAACAAGGAATACTATATCTGTATGTTATTCAAATTAGAAGAATAAATACTCACAAATAAACTGACTAAACACTTTTTACTATAATACTCAATGTTCATAAAAATGGCACTTAGCACCTTTCTACTGATAGGTATCCAATTATGCAATCCACTCCTATAACCTATTATAAAAACGTAGAAGATAAACCTTCTAAATTCTCTGGAACTGGGAGTATTACACCCGTAGAATTCCTGAGGGAAGTGGGAGATTACCTCAAGGATTCCAAGATTGGCAAAGAAAGGGAAATAAGAGTGATAGGGAAATTTTTGGATGGTCCCGCACTTACGTGGTTTAGGGCTTTTAGATCTACTCTAAACAACTTTGAGGAATTCGCTAGAGGATTATTGAAGAAATTCTGGTCCCCAGAAATTCAACAACAAGTGAGAGCGGAGCTAAACTCCAAAAGATACTCCACTTCTCCACCCACACGTTATTCGACTTATTTCGCAGGGCAACTATCTAAACATCAATATTTAGATCCGCCTATGCCCGACAACGAATTAATTACTGCATTGATCAGGCAATTTCCTGCGGATGTCCAAAGAGCACTTATAGCAGCGGACATTTACAACATGGAACAATTTGATGAAGTTCTACAGAAGTTGGATCACACGAACGCTCAATTCTTTCATCAGAAAACTGGAATAAATGACAACGCGGTATTAGCAGTGATGGCTGATAGATATTCTGAGACACCTAGAGACGATAGAGAAGAGAAAACGCAGAGGGATGACCCAGGACAAGGACAAAGAAGATGGAACCAAAACAACTATCGGTCATATGAGAATAAACCATATACGAGACCTGAAGGTACGAACAATTATAGAAGTCGATGGGGAATACCAAGAGGAAACCAAGGACGATACCAAGAGAGAAGGTACTTTGGGAGAAGTAATGGCTATTACCCAAGAAACGAAAATCCAAGACAATCCAATGAGGAATTCAAACAGGAGACGAGGAAAAACTTGGAGGAACGACACCAAGAGAACAAACAGTTCATGGAACAGCTGAAACAGGGTGAACCTGGTACATCAGGGACACCGCAATTCAAGAACAAAGATGAAAAAAACTTCAAATACGGTATTCAGTAGCAGATAGCCTAATTAAGACTTTCACTTCCAGGAGTATTAAGTCGCAAGTAGAGGATGATGACCTGATACAAAATAATCATGAACGCAAAGAAATGGGAACGAGGATTACACTGCCAATTATAGTGTGCGAAGTATTCGGCAAGCCTGTCGATACTTTAATCGATACTGGTGCAATGTTATGTCTTGTAAGTGAGAAATTATATGCTCTATGGAAACTCACTGAGGATCTCGAAGAAATTACTGTGTCCGGAATTAAGATTCAAGGAATTATTCCAAACAAGACATCCCTATGTAAGACTCAGCTATATTTATGCATTACAATAGGAGGACATGATTTTCGGCATGTGTTTGTGGTAATGAAGGACATGGTATTTGATATGATCCTAGGAGCCGATTTCATCCAGAAGTATCAATCTGTAATTGATATGAGCACTGAGACGGTAAGATTTCAGAATACCGAAGAAATAAACTTCGAGGGAAACGAAGAAGAAGACATCGAGGGAGATGCTCAATGGTCTTTGATATTTCATGAGTCTACTGAACAGGAAGATAGCAAATCGGAGAGATCACCAGAGTTGGAAAATATTCTTGAAGAGTTCAAGGACATATTTTATATTCGACCTGGGGAAATTAAGGATTTCGAATACCAAATTCGAGCTACTGATGACGCACCCTACCATGCAAAATTATATCCTGTAGCTGAAACACATAGAGACAAGGTGAAGATACTTATCAAAGATATGGAAGATAACAATGTCATTGAGAAATTTACAACCTCTTATGTAAATCCTTTGACAGTTGTATCTAAACCAGATGGCAGTCTAAGGTTATGTATAGACGCGCGAAATTTGAATTCAAAATTGTTACCAGAATATGATAGACCACCCATTATTAGGGAATTACTTAGGAAATTCCAAGACAAGATTTGGTTCTCAAATAATGATCTCACTTCGTCCTACCACCATATTAGGCTCAGTGAAGATTCAAAGAAATTTACAGGGTTTATGTTTGACCAACAAACCTACGTATTTCGACGTCTACCATTTGGAGCCAAAACATCTGGATCTGTTTTGATTAGAGCACTTGAACAGAATTTGAGTCCTGAAGTAAAAGAAATAGCTATCCGATATATAGATGATATTCTCATCGCATATGAGAGCATAGAAGAACATCTATTACATCTCCGAATGTTGTTCGAAGATTTAAGGAAGGCAAATTTTAAGGTCAACCTTCGAAAGAGTCAGTTCGTTCAGAAAGAAATTAAATTTTTGGGACACATTGGATGGCGAGGGCTACCGTCCAAATGAGACGAAATTTCAAGCGATTGCAAATTTTCCCAGACCAACTAGAGTAAAACATGTTCGAAGTTTTCTAGGTACATGCCAATTCTTTGCAGGGCATTGTCCTAGTTATACGGAGACAGTGGCGCCTATGCAGGAATTACTGTGAAAAGATAACAAATGGAAATGGAATGAAACTTGTGAACAGTCGTTCCAAGATGCCAAGAGACTGTTGGTTAACAGCATAAAATTAGAATATCCTGACTTCACTAAGAACTTTATAATAGAATCCGATGCGTCCACCGTAGGGATTGGAGCTATTCTTTTTCAAGAAGACGACGATCACAGGAGATATTACCTGGTTTTTATAAGCAAGAAACTTCGTCCATCGGAGAGGAACTAATACACTACCGAGCTAGAAGCACTTGCGGTTATATGTACTGTGGAAACGTGGAAAAAGCTTCTAATAGGACATGGGATTATAGTAAGAACCGATCACCATGCTCTAGAATTCATTCTTAGAATGAACTTTGCTAGCGAAAGAATAACGAGATGGTCACTTTTCATAGCAATTCAACTTGATCATTGAACACACTCCAGGGAAGTTGAACGTTGGTGCTGATTTATTAAGTAAAGCAGTGGAATCTACACCTAAGGTTTTGCAAGTAACTTTAACTCCTGAAGATGAAGAAACCTTAAGGAAGGTAAGACTTCTATCATTATCACAGAGAAGAAATAGACGACTCAGGTACATTTATCGTTTTCTTCAAGGTGACATGGATCCGGCAGATGTTGAAATCGCTGAAACGGAGATAATTTCAAGGGATTTTTAATGCTGGATGGCCTGATCTATAAGTTTGTTGATCCAGACCATACCAAGCTAAGAGTAGTTGTACCTCCACGGATGCAAGTCCCCATCATTTTGATGGCGCATCGCATGTCAGGTCATGCTGGAGTAGACAAAACCATTAATGTAATTCAAGAGAAATTTTCCTGGGAGCTGATGAGACACACTGTCAGGAACACCATCTGGTGTATTCTTGGAATACACGGTAAGAGAGAATATAATTTTTAATGCTCTTTGCATGTTCATTTTTTCCTTTTTATCAAACACCAACAGCGATCTTCTAGTTTCTCTTTGGTGGTCATGTCTCTTATGTTCTTTGTGAGTCTGTTCTAGATATATATCTTCCATTACCCACCTCTAGCAGCGAATCTCAGAAGTTCCTCAATTCTTCCCTGTACAAGAGGACTTACTTATCAATTTGGCCATCAGATCTCTTCGCCATCGCCAGCTATCATGTCTGTGATCAAGAGAACTCCGTCTACCTTTTCACCCACCATGCTGTGCTAGTATCGCCTGCTATCAACTCTTTGAAGACCATTCATCAAGAAGAACTTTTAGTTTTATAAAGTTGTCTATTCTGTTATGTTCTCCTTTTGTCTCCTACCCCCACTTTTTTTTCCTTCCTTGGTCCCTCCGCGCTTCGCTGAGCATGTCTCACTTGTGCGTCGGCAGTTGACTTGGTCAGTCAAGGCTCAACTAGAGCCAGTCTCCTCAAACCAAGAGGCACTCTCCACATTCTACGCCATGTTGGCACATTAAGTATCCGTCAAAGGGAACTTCACCTTCGGCATGCAACAAAGATAAGTACAATCTTCTGGTTTTAACCTCATCTTCATCAGTTTTATTATCTACATGCTTTTATCGATCATTTATAGGCAGTGTGAGATTAATCATTTGTGGCAATAATCATCCTTCGCGGGATTCTCCATGTTGGGCTTTTGTCTAATTAAGCCACTCTTTGTGAAAATCAGCATTTCTTATGCTTATTAAATGAGAGATCTCACAACGTGGGATATTATCAAATACCCACTGTCTATAAAGATTAAGTTCGTTCCACCGCTGGAATAACTTTGGCCCCATTCTTCCATTAGGATCGTTCTGGAACTTTCCAGAATCTGCACTTTATCTACAAGTCAAGCCGTCATGTATCTTTCACTTACTTGTGGGAATGCCATTTCAAACTAAGGCATCTACCTTATAAATTAATGCTCAATAGCTAAATTTTCTTCCACCGTTGGGATTTTTTCTGGCGCATTTAATTGTAATCCACAACTTTCTCAAGTAATAGACTTTCGCCTATCTAGTGCAACCAGTCATTTTTCACAATTGCAATAACTTTCTTTGCCATAAACTATTGCGCTACTACAGTGAACTTTTCATCCATTCAACAGACTATAGTGAAAACTAGTGCTTGTTCAACATTTCTACCGCGTCGCGATCGTCCGATTACCATAAATAAGGCCATGAACATTTATCCTCAATCCCAATTGATCTTTCCTAAACCCTTTACTAACAAACCATAATAATAAATTTATTACTTTAAGTCTTTTCTTCAATGAGGTGTCACTCTATAGAAGTGCCCTCCCCTTTTTCTTATATAACATTAATTAACTTCTGCATAAATACGTGTCTAGCACACGTTTTAAACTTACATTGTTTCTCCCTTCTAATTAGAGAATACAATTCTTTCAACTCATTAGTGAGTTATTTCTAGGTCTCACGAAAGGGAAACTTGCCCTATTTGTCTCGTGATTCCTATTTAACCATAGGAAGTCTAGAACCTTCCTTTTGACTTTCTCTTCAGGTTTCACAGTAAGTGACCTGTCCTATTTTGTAACTATTATAAAAGTAATTCAGCGTAAATATGTAGCTTGCCACGGTGGGTGAGTGGATAGCGTGTCGGTCTACTAACCCCAAGATTGCAGGTTCGCCCCTAACCGTGGTAAGTGATTTTTGAAAGGCGGCAAAAATAAGATACGCATGTCATACGATGTTGGCATGTCAAAGAACCCATTTGAATTCAGTAGGCCGAGTTCATAATGGCAAAATTAATCTCGGGAGTTTCCGCCAACACAAAGTTCCTCATTTCTCTACTAGAAAGCGCTATTGTGTTCAAGGAGATTAGATATCTAACATCTAACCTCCTTGACTTTCATAGTCAAGGAACTACGAAATTCGACATGCAAGCTACCCTCTGGGTGTCAAATAGCAAAGCTTGCACCAGGCACCCGAGGCCATACGATATTATTATAGCGTAAATATAAGAAGTTATAGGAACTTCTCTTCCATTCTACCTGTTTTTTTTGTTATTTTCGAAGTTGTAACTTTTTCCAAGATAGGTACTTGGGAATTTCTGAAAGTATACACATTGAACTCGATTTAATGTTTAAACTTTAATCACTTCATTTGTCTTTTTTAAATCTTACAAAGATTTTAGTACATATATAAGGTTTGAAACCTAAAGAATTGTTAATTGCCTGGAGCAAACTTTAAATGTTAGGAGGTCTGCGACCCCAAATTGTTACTAAAAATTGAAACTATATACTTGTCAAATCTATTAGACTTTTTTGCATTGTTAAATAAATTCAAACTTTCCTTTTCGACTCATCATTTATCTAATACAACGGTTAGGCAAGATCCTGTCTTCCTTGGCTCTTCCTACTCAATGCCATTAAATCTATTGATAGGGCTTTCACCACTCGTTGCATTTGAGCAAGAACTCTTAGTGGTAATCTCGTTAAAGTTTCTCTTAGCTTTAATAGCTAATTCTAACTGGCCAGTAAGGCAAGTACAGCTCGCTACGCCAGCTACCTGCTTGTGGAGATCCTCTCCGAAAACTTATGGTTGGTTTTCCAAAAGATAAGTGTTTCTCTTTGCCTAAACTTTTAGTCGGCTCCTTGCTGGGTAAAAGCTTAGCCATTTCCAAATGCAACTATTGGTTCACTTACCAAAATTACTCCCCAAGGTATAATTTTTTTTATCACTATCCTTCTTGGAAGCACTTGGTCGCTTTTTCAGGAACTCTATAACTTCGAAAACTGGAAATACTAAACCTGATTCAAATTATTGGCATTCTTCGAATTACTTTGCAAAAACGAATTTCTTTGAACAGACATACAATAAATCTGTTCCTCTCTGTCTTGCCAGACCATCACCCTTCCACATAGTAGGCATATGCATGCTTGAGAGGGAATACGCTAAACCCACTCTCTTGCAAACCGCCCAAGTCCTAGCTGCGTTTCCCGTCAGCTTCGACCAGGTCCTTACCCACATTAGGTATCAGAGAGCGGATTTGCGGTGGCAACCGCCTCTGAGTGCATTTAAAGTTAAATTTATATTTTTTGTGGGACTCTCCTCCTATTTCTCCATCCTTTTTCTCCAGTCCGAAACCCACCTCCTTTTCTTTATCATCTTCCCTTGGTGGTTAGGTTATTCCTCAGCCAATAATCTACCCACCATCCAAGAATGCAATTTATGCCAGAGGAGTAAGCATAATTCCAAATTATTAACGGAAGCCCCAAGGCCTATTTTTCCAACAAAGCCTTGTGAAATCATCGCTACCGATATTTATGATCCTATTCTAAAATCTAAGAGAGGAAACCGGTACATCCTTGTAAGAATTGATGTTTTCAGCAAGTACACCATGTTGCACCCTATCCAGAAGGCAAATTCAAGACATTGAGTAAATAGAATCAGGAATAGTGTAATCCCGGAAGCAGGCAAACCGGAATTCCTTTTGTCAGACCATGGATCCCAATTTACATAATTAGAATTCCGGATCGCAATGGATAATTTGGGCATAAAACGGCTACTCTGTTCGATAAGGCATCCAGAGAGCAATCATGCTGAACGTGTAATGGCTGAAATTTTCAAATTTTGTCGCTTGTATTGTCCAAACGTGCATTGGAAATGGATGGATGCAATTCCTTTAGCAGCCGAATCCATAAATTCTACAGTCCATGAGAGTACTGGACAGATTCCCATGTTGCTTAACCATGGAATCAAGCCGACGAGACTATGGGATCGGATAATCTCAATTCCGCCTGAGATCGAACCCAGTCGTCAAAGGAGGGAGATTCTAGCCTTGGACAGTTTGAGAAGCAGAGCTTTGAAGAGACAGCGCAGGATCAGAGGGAAACGCTTTCGCAGACCCTTGCGCGTAGGAACCCTCGGGTTGTTGAGAAGACCAATACCCTCTGATGTTCAAATCCACATCCTAATTTGCGAGTTTATATTCTGGACCCTACCGAATTGAAGAATGTAATAATAACGGTAGTTATAAGATAGCCGACACACGAACTGGTAACATCGTGGGAACTTACAATTCTTCGAGTTTGAAGATTTATTATCCAAGAACCAGGTAGCTTGAAGTGTGAATAGCAAAAATAAAAATCTTTCAATTTTTATTTTTGGCTAAGTGTTGGGTGGATGTGCCCAAATCCTGTTGCCTGGATTTGAGAGCTCAGGCCACAATGCTAAGTCCAGAATTGAAAGTTTGAATAGCGCGCACCAAACCTTCTAAGAAGGAATTGGAAGCTTTGAGCAGTCAACAAATGGTTAAGTGACGTAGGCGAGAGCGTCATAGTCGAGGCTAAATTGACATTAAATATTTCCCGATGGAGTAGAATCTTGAGACTCACGTCAGATTACTGGCACGGACAAGGGAGGAAGAATGTGCTTTATTTCGAGGAAATTGATTGAGCGGAAGCTAAGATATGAGATGTTTTAGTTTCAGCTTATTTCACGCATTGACCTCGAGAAGTCCGCTTGAGGAGTACGGTATATAAGGCAAGCATGCCAGAGCCAAGTATGTTCATTCCTTCGTAAGCACTCAGCCGCTAAACACTCTACGTCGCTCCGAACACTGTTATAATCTTCGCGCACATGGTTGCAAAATCTACGTTATTACCAGCACAGTCGCTGGGACTTAATGATTTCGACAGTACATGGATACTGGTCTTATAAAAGTGTTTAACATTATAGTGATCTTCGAACTTATCAAAAGTTATCACCGCGGTGATAAACTTTGTGGCATTGGTAATTACTTACTGCTACAACGGACATATGAATAGACTTAGTCTATATTTTGATTTCCACTGTCCATTAAAATTTAACTTGGATTATTTCATCCAAACAACTAGAATACGTCTTGGACTTAATAAATTTCGACCAACCAAAATAGTGCATTACTGTTCAGCTACCAGTCTTACAGATCAGTTCATTAGCCGACATAGGAAATACCAGCATGCTTGCATTGTCTGGAGAGTGAGAAGCTCTGCCCAGGGAACTGCTCTTCAGAACTCGAACATGTGTTGCATAAGATTGTAAGAGTAGTGACAGTATTGAAGGCATTACAGTTGGGTCGAGTTAAAACTGGTAATTTTTCATCATGGATCTTTTCGATCTAACCCCAGTCAAGATTACTTCAGCTGTTGAAGCAGCACATTTTACGAACTATTTTCATCAAGCTATTCAGGCTACAAGTATGAATACCGCTATGTCTGTGTAAGACCATTGCGGGTATAAAATGGAGGCCGATACAAGATTATAAATACGTGTCCTAATGGGGACAAGAAGACTGAAATAATCTGGTTCAGACCAGATTACAAGCATCACGATCTACAGGAATGTAAGCTACAATTTGCATTATTTTTATGCGTAGTTAGCTGGAATTTCTCAATTTTTCTATTGTCTTACCAACACATATTTTCTTTTCATCGATGTTTTTGCTGTTGCAAATATTTTCATTTTGCAATAGAAGCTTTGATCTGAGCAGTTTTTAAACTCAGAAGTCAATGATTCGAAATTTATGGACGAGCAGAACGAGCATTTATTTAATTTTGACATTTTTCTAATCACGGTCATCAGCCGTCGTAACTGAAAATTTAATAATAAATTTAAATTGAGGAATGGATATTTATCCATTATTAAGAAGTCGAGGATGATATTCCCCGAACAGTTTAACAACTTTAAATCCATTTGTTGAGGAAATAATAATAATAATAATATTGATTTAATAATAATTATTATTTTCAATTTTCTGAGATAGTAATAATAGTTGTGATTTCTAATAATCATTATCATGTAGTGTGATTTATACATTTGACATTTAAAAACAATTTTCTAAGATCGGATACTTGTTGATTCCGAAGGTTAGTGGTTAACGCATGCCTACAAACAAATAACATATTCATTCAGTGGAAGTATTTCACGCCTGCATTATGTATTTAAATCTCTGAGAAGACACGGAAAGTAATGATACGGGAAGCTAAAAGCATGTATAAAGCAGGTTTCTTTTTGCTAGAGTTTGTATAAAAATAGAATCATTATTGTGCAACGTCTTTCAAAACGTTTGGCTAAGAATAGACCCGGTGTGGAGTTATTCACGTTTTAAAATGATGGTAAAATTATTATTGTAGACTCATTGGCGAAGTTTACTAACTTATAAATCTTCCAGTTGTCATAACAAGCAAAGGCTTGATTATTCTGTATCATTTGGGAAGAAATAATTGTTGTGTGTGCAAAGAGTTAAATATGCCATCCTGATTGTGCAATTAAGTCGCAGGAATGAGGTTGTTGAAATGAAGCATCAACCATATTGTAGGTTGGATGTCTTTGAAATTAGTAGAGGATTTGAATTTAGCCACACTTTCGTCGAGATATAACCAAAGGTTATTTTGTTGAGCCATCATTGTCAATTCACAGTTTACCCACGTGTTCTAGAAGTATTCCTAGTAATTGCTTGCCCGAGAATTGTTATTGTTAAACTTGTACCTTTCATTATGAAAAGACTTTTCCGTTGTCTAGATGCTAATTATGATTATGTGATTTTTGACGCATTTAAATCGAATGGGCCGATGCTGAAAATTATTTAAAACTGTTACTTCTTAACAACCACTAAAAACTGAGTGGATTTTTGTGATCCTTTAAAAATATGTAAACGTTTTGCAAATAAATTTAATGATTAACATATTTGACATTTTGTCAAATAATTGTAATTTTGATCATAACAAATGAAATTGTTTTATGATAAATTTTCTAAATAATATTTCCAAGTGATAGTTAATTGATTAAATGGTTGAATCCATATTGAATTGAATTTATATCCTGTTGATAATACATTTTGACCATTATATTGATGATTGAGTCAAAAGCTCTGAATATATTTTGGATCGAGAACAGATGATTCAATAAATATTTTCTGTTTATCGAAGTTCGTCGAATCCAAATGCTCGAATGTCCATGTAAAAGATATTGTGTTTATTTCTTGTTAATAACTTTGTATTTGATCAAATCTTGAGATAACCGAATCCTGAAGTGTTAGTTAATTTGCTATGATATTTTTGAAAAAGTGTATCAGTGACATATTAGCGGCTTCGGTGGCGTAGTCGGTAGCATGCTGAACTGCTGTGCCCAAGATAGCGGGTTCAAACCCGGCCGAAGTCGTCGGATTTTTTAAGAGCGTTAAAATCCTTCAGTATGCCTTCCTTCGGAGGGGAAGTAAAGCCGGCGGTCCCATGTCATAGATTTATGGCATGTAAAAGATCCTTTCACAGACTAAACTTGTGTAAAGCAAAATTTGTTAGGTTAGATTTCGTCAGAACGCTCTATCAAAGTTCCAACGTTCACCACGAGGTATCATTGATATCTGGTGGCGTCAGTTGGAACTACTTGAAATTGAACGGAACTTGTAGCTCGCCCTTAAGGGTGTCCGCTGGAAGCAGCTACAGACTCAGGCGAGCCAAACATGTCCTCGGACACTCCCGGCACTAAAAGCCATACGATAAATAAATAAATAAGTGACATATTTTTCAACGAGTCATATATTTTTTTCTTTTCAATATGTGAATACTCAAATAAATAGGGATCAGGAAGGATAACTAAATTTGCACTGAAAAAACCCTACTACTGTAAATAATTCTTTTGAGCGAAGTCAACAGGACTTTAATTTGACCTTCGTCTCAATTGCCAAGTGTTCATGTGTTGGTGGAATTGTAAATCTTGTACATAACGTATGATTCGTCATACATCTATTATGCTATTTTGGCATACCTTCAATAATTTTTAACGTTTAAAATAAAATGAGATAATTTTACAGAATCTAAGAAGTGATTATCCGGGCTGTTAGGCCGTGGTCCAGTAGGGCTGTTGTTTCCCGACGTTTCAGCGAAGACTGCGTTCGCCATTATCAAGGGTCTTCTCTTTCCGATGGTCAGAGGTAGACTGTCTACCTGTTTGATAACCGGTGTTAATTGTAATGACTGTATTAGTGTATGTAATCTGTAATTCAAGTAAGGACTGTTGACGATCAATTTCAAGTTTTTCCTACTTATGCTACCAAATGCTACCGTCAACGACGTCTAGCTGTGAACTTGGCTACTAGATGCCACCGCAACCAGCACCTGGCGGCGAAGGTTGGAACTAAATAGAGCATTAATCAAATCCAACCTACACATTTAGCTTCACACAATTGTAGTTAGTGGAAGGTTCTTTTACATGCTGTATGGTATCACTCAGCTCATGCAAAACAGGAGGATATTGCACTCAATGAATCATGCAGAATACATAATTACTGGCTGCTTGAAACCTACACCTGTCTACAAACTACATTCCCTGGCAGGCATAGCCCCTTCTAAAGTACGCTGTTAGGTCATAGCACAAAATGAACGAAAAAAGTCAGTAGAGGACCATGTTCACCGTCTCTTTGGTCACGGACCTCCAAGAAGACAGATCAAATCAAGGAAAAGCTTCCTGCAAACAACAAGAATGCTCACTGCTAAACCTGAAGTTGTTAGGACCCAGCTATGGCAATCCACTACACCACCAGAGTGGGTGAAGTCTAAAGAGAGCCTTCCTGCAGGCCACGACACCAACTGGGAAACGTAGCGATCATTCAATAGACTTGGAGTTATGTTGGGAGATGCAGAGTTAATCTTCATAAATGGGGATATTTACAGGGATCGGAACTCTGCGATTGTGGTGAGAGACAGACAAGATTACACCTGTGTTCCTGTGAGCTGCGTCCATACTCTTACACAACACAAGAGTTAATGGAACGTTGTGATCAAGGAGGATAATATGGTTGTGATAGCGCTATGGGAGTGGCTGGGTGAAGGTTATCTAGTCTCTTCCAGGTGGCAAACATTTTTCTTTTCTTATTAATGTATTGTATGTAACTTAATTGCTTCTGACTCGAATAAATAAATAAATATACCTTGATAGGACATTTCACCCCTAAAACTGATATAACAGAGTATTATTATAGACAAAAAATTGGTCGTACGACTGTGTGACTAGTACTGCCATCTAATGGCTCTAATGGTGAAGTTTGAAGGGAAGCCATATTGTTTATTCTTACCACCTGGAGGAGACTTCACGCACGACCGTGTTACCAGTGCTGCCGTCTACTGGCTCTCCTTAAACTACGTAACATTATACGCTGATTCTTGCACACAGATTACCTTACTACACATGGCCGACAGCCATGCTATAGTTCTTGGCACCTAAGACTTCAGCGCTGTCTGGTGTATGACCGCCGCAAGTTTACTTAAATACTAAGGTTGGGCCAAGTCGGGGAGCGCGCGGCAATTGGCTGGCGGCTGTGACGTAGCTACTATGCCAAGCAGTGCTTGGGAGATAGCGGGTGAAGGGAACAGTAAATGAAATGAGAGATTTTATGAGGTTATTTTAATTATTTATATATTACATGACAATCATACAGCACAAGGAAATTCATACACAATATAATACAATTTCACTAGTACATAGGGTTGCCAGACGTTCCGTTATAACCGGAACAATTCCGTTTTTTCTTGTTTTGTTCCGCGTTCCGTTTTCATCATTAACGGAACGCCAAATATTCCGGTTTCTTTTGGTTAATTTGATAATACAGTATATTCAATTTCGGACCAATTCTCAAATGTCCGGCTTCAGAATTGATTGTAATATCTAGCTTGATTTCTGGTGATACAGGTGCAAGTTTGAAAGAGAAAGTGATTTCTATGTCTGTGTCAGATAGATGGGTAGATGTTATATATTTATTAGGGGCAACAACTTTAAGTTAAGGGATATGTTAGTTCTTGTGAAGTTAATACTCAGCATTTTCCCCTCCATTGTTTATACGGGGAGAGTTTTTCTGTTACGAATATCAAATGGGGAGATGATAGAAACAGAAGCACCATTAGTTTGATAAAACAAGAATTGTTCACATATTACAATTATGACGAATATTGTAGTGAATTTTGTGAGAAGGTTCTTACAAATAAAAATCCTTGCAAAGGGTCGTTCAAATGAAAAGTATTTGTAAGTTGCTGGTGTCAGAGGCCTATATGATACGTCAGCAATATCTAGTTTCAATTTTGTGTATTTGATTCTGTAATGTTTATTTTATAGGTGTGTGTATTATTTGCCGGCCCCGTGGTGTTGGGGTAGCGCGCCTGCCTCTTACCCGGAGGCCCCGGGTTCGATCCCCGGCTCCGTCACGGATTTTAAAACTGACGTGAGGGTTGGAACGGGGTGCACTCACCCTCGTGAGGACACTTGAGTAGCTGTCTGACAGTAAGACAGCGCCCCGATCACGAATACCAAGATTAACGGCCGAGGGGACCCGACGCGCTGATCACGCGTCACCGCAATATCTGCAGGCCAAATGGCTAGGCAGCGGTCGCTTGGTCGGCCTTAGCCCGTCATGGGCTGTATAGTGCCAGAGGTTGGGTTGTTTGTGTGTATTATTTATTACAACATTTAATAACCTCGATTAAAAAAATAAAACATGTTTTGGGACGTTTGTTCCGTTTTTCCATTCTTGAAATCTGGCAATCCTAGTAACTTACATGGCAACACCAAAACAGGGATTCTACAAGGCTGATTTCGCCCATTTCAGGCGTTTGCTTGCAGCCCTTCTTTCAGCCTCTCTGAGAGACTTAAGGGCGTTGAGGAAGCGCATTCTAATAAATGTCCTCGTTCTTACATACAGTCGAATAGCGTTCTCATTAGTGTGCGGGAACTTCTGTTGCAATACTAATACAAGCGCATGCATTATTCGTCGACCCCTTTTCAATTCCTTTCCGTGAAAATTTTGAAAAATTGTTTCAAATTTTTTCACCTCATCAAACCACTCTTCACTTGGTTCAATTAAACCGCCTTTTGAAAGAACCTGTATCCAGTTCATTGTCGACAGTACATTCTGACATATTGAGAGCGGCTTAGATTGAAAGCCTAATTGGAAATGCTTCTTACACTTGAAAGCCACGTATCCAGCTACATACCTAAGGCCTTCAAAAGGCAAGTCCCCATGTGACGAATAGCCTTGGATTTCCTCTCGAAAGGTGAGATTTTCAATGCATAAATCTCGAATTGATTCATCTTCTTCTAGAACTGAGTTACGTTCCATTTCCTCGGACATTCCTTCTAGAAGCTGGTGTGTAAGGAAGCACTCATCATTATCGTCTAGTTTCTTAACAGAACTTGCACTTGAAACAGGAATATTTCCCGCATTCGCACTTATTAATAACAGACGAATTCTGTTCTTAACCTCTACTGGTAATGGGTGGTCATAGAAATGTCCAAGCCCACGTAATTGAGAAAATAAATTTTCCACACAGTCCTGATTCAGCTTCGCTGTCAAGATGAAGCGAAATCCCTGTTTAAGCAAATAATTATAAAGTCCTTTCAGAGATCTTACACTCATGAGAAAGCCTTTCTGAAATGGCAGCATTGTCTTATTACCCACCACCCGCATATTTTCACAGAGGATCTCAAATATATCCAAAACCCGAAGCTGTTGCTCCAAACACACTCCAAAAGCTGCTTTTACTCCAGGATTATCAGGTACGCGAGAGTTAAAAATGTCCAGAGAATCGTTCACTATTTCGAGGAAATCATGGGCCTCATTCATGTCTTGAGAAACAAAACTCAGTGCCCTAGCAGTAGTCTTTGAGAAAAGTTCTGCAGCTAAGCTTACTCGCTGCCTATCACGACCTCGACAGGTTACATGCAGTTGCGTTAACTTAGGTGCAATTTTGAGTTCATTTGAATCTGCCTGAATTATTTGTTCAATGATATTCTTCTGAATTACTTTACCACTCGGCAAGATAATTCCACTGTCCAGGAAGTGATTGCGCAATAATTTCAGAAGATGTGGGAAATCCGCAAATACCCATATGTGTCTATCACAATCCAAAGGATGACTGAAATAAGTCTTGGTGTGAGAAATACCTAACTCCGACCAAAGAGCGAGATTTTTACCACCCATGTCAGACACAATAGCTACAACCTTAATACCTATCTTCTCTAGATTGACGATGATATCTTTAATAAGAACTGCTGACATGGACACATCAAAGTCATAATATACAGGTTGCTTCCATTTAGCACATAAAGATCTTACCATTAGAACCTGTACATTTTTATGTGGGCCTAAAATTTCATCCGTTCCTTGGTCATAACATATGCGGCTATCCACATTCATTTCATCAAATGAAATCACGCAGTATTTCTGCATGTCGGTGAAATTTTCAATCTGTGGTTCCATTAATTTCAACACATCATGTAAAATCCCCCTGTCGCATTTAAAATTACTAGTCCATCTCCTCAAAGTGGACAGTCCCGGCAGAGGAAAATGTAATTTATTTCGCAAATAACTGTAGCCCTTACGAGAAACTGCTCTAAGTGCAATTGCCTTACAAATTGTGTCTGAATCCCAGTTGACAGGTCTACTTAATTTGAGTGATTTTATTTGTGCAGGAGTGAAAAGTTTACCGAGAACTTCCTGCAGCCGCGAGTCTACTTCGCCATGAAGTGATTTTTGTCTTAAACATGACTTCCTCTGTAAGGCTGTAAATTTCTTCCTTAAATTTTGTGCACATTTTCTCTTCGAATTCTGAAGAAAGATTACTTGATTCCTTAAACGCACATTCTCTGCTTTTAGTTCATGAATTTCTTTCTTTAGGAGTACTTTTTCTTCACAGCACTGGAGCCCTTCTGTAGTCGTACTGGCATCTTCAGTAAGCTTCCTGCGCTTTTTAGGAGAAACGCTTTCTATGTGCTCTATTGCCCTTTTCCGTGCGATCCGTGATTTGTTCCTCTCGTCTCTGGGAGATGTGAGCACCTGTCAAAAAACCATTGTATTAGTGTAATATTAGTCTATTATTTGATAAAGCGAATACACTCTTAAATATTTCTTAGTGAATCATAAGCTGTTTAAATAAGTTTATTCAGGTGGAATCAAATTCCAGTCTTCCTAATTAGGTGAAAAAGAAAAGCATGTGCAACTAAATGATGGCCGCTGTTTTCCACATTGTATTGCAAGCCTACAACTAGATGACATAATTGCATTGCACAAAAGAAAAAACCATCACTGGCAATGTCAATATATAGGATGTTACTGAGCCAATGAATTCCGTCATCCTTATTTCGGAATATTCCAGACAGTGGCATAGTTGTGTGTGTGGGGTGGAGGTCAGTTACTAGGTGAAAACAAGATACCCCTCATTACTTTATTTTCAAAAAATTATCTTTGTCGCAAAAATCCCGAAATAGTTAACATATCTTAGGCAATTATAGGAGATTCTCTAGGAACGCACACTCTCTGAACGTTTCACGGGTATAAGCCTATCACATTTGATATTTAAAAATTTCCGACGCAAGTAGGCTAGCCAACTTTTAAAAATTAATAACCAGAAAAAAAGAGATACGTTTTACCCTTGTTTAACCTACTTAAAACACAATCATTGTTTCTAAACTAAAGAATACATCGAACATTTGCTAAGGAGCCTACAAACGAAAAAAATTGGTCCTCATTTATGTTTTGTTGTTGGTCGTGGTGATTGTTTTAAGAAGTGGAACATCGAAGTCATCTCCCCCTATATTTTCTTGCTATTGCCGAATTGGTCTATAAAACCAAAAGTCTAATTAAATAGAGAATTGTGGGTTCATATGACTGCTTATAGCCTAATGCACTTTGTTGTTGTTGCAATCAACAACAACAACAAACAACCTATTATTTTGCTACGCCTCTGATTTCAGAACTCATAGACTAATATGTTTTTACTGGCTTGAGAAATAACGACCTACACTAGACGCTCAGGAGTTAAAGAGATTTGATTGCTCATATTCATGGTTATTCTTACCTGTAAAAGTGGTCGACATCCATCATTCAAATTATCAGGGCTGTTCTGAATGTCCGAGTGGGGCTCTTGAACACTGGCGAAGGGAAGATGAAGAGAAGGCACAGCATCCGTCTTGAGACGTCTTTTTTTCCTCAGTGGCAGGCCCAATAATTCATGCTCTAAATCACGATAGTAATCATCGCTCGTAAAATGGACGGAGCAGACTTTTGCATTGACTATATTCAATTTATCCCCTCGTTTACATTTTGCCAGCCAAGCTTTCACAAGAGTTGTATCTTAGGGGAAACTATGATACACAATATCAATGTTGTCTTTTGTTTTCCTCTAATAGTTCCGGCATTTGGCAATAGCACATTCCATTGTAAGGGAACGTACATGAGTTTATTCCGCTTCAACTAGTGCACAGACGATTGTACACATTGAAGTGAAGTCAGTTTGGAAGTCTTTATGGCATGAATGGGAGGAATATTTTTTTTAGTTAAGAGTTTTTGTCCATAGGAGTTCTTTGTTAATCATCGTCATAAATCATTTATTTTCAACAGGCAAAAGTAGTTGTATCACCATGTAGGCCTACCGACAAAAATAAAAATCAAGCAGTTCATTAAAATGGTAATGTTAATCCAGTTCGCCGATTTTCTAAATAACTGAAGATATTTTAAAATAATCCAAAATTTCTAAGTTAAATAAAACTGTGAAATTATCCCTACATGTAAATCAGTTAACCATCAGTAACTTCAATTTATGAAATAAACTGGTGTGACAATGAACAATTTCAGGGGGGGGGCACGGCGCCTCCTTGTGCCTTCCCCCCCCCCTCCTGCGAACGCCCATGAGGTGATAGGACTGCTTGATATCGGAGAAAACTGTATTCAATTGCGCGGTAAAACGGATGTACCGGTACCTCATTCATAACGAATGCCGCAGTTCAGAGACATCACATTTTCATCGGATTAAATGGAATATAAGTTAGTCTACATGAAAACTTTCACGAGAACAAAACAATGTAAGTTATATACGAGGGTGAGTATCACAAGTACGTCCAACATTGCAAAACATAGTATCGGCAGTTGACGGAGCATCTCGGATGCCGCGCCTCGGCTTCCTGGTTGCAATGAGCTGGCAACGCCCAGCCGTGTTAACTGTTGGGATAGGGCTCACCCGGTCTAGCATCTCTGCCATACCCTTCACTATTGAGATCTGGTCGGTGCTTGGGGCTGGCAACGACCAAACGGACGAGTGCTCCTAGACGGCTGGTGCGCTTCGCTTTCTCAGTCAGTTCACAATACTGTAACTTACCATGAGATTTCCTGAATTATTAAAGAACAGAATTATGAACTTCTATACATATAACAGGAAACATACAGCTTTTAATACTAAAAATATTATCGCGGTATTAATTGTTTTTCATGAATTAATCTGGTCGTTGTGCAACACTGCAACCTTATTACCGGCCGCCACTGAGTGAAGTACATTTAAGGCTGTGCGATCGCCACCGCCGTCAATCGCATGGCAAGAGATGGCAGCACTACTGTATTACCGATAGCAGCCGCTGCATTTGTGTTAGTGACGTGTCACCCTTCAATTATCACCTCCTTCCGCCCCTACTCCCACCGCTTCTCCTCGTCACTCAATGTCTTCTCTCTCTCTCTCTCACTGATAGCGTTGTTTTGCATCTGAAAAACAAACCAGACTTGCTTTCCGAGCCGTATTGCCAATTTGTGGACTACTATTGGATTTTTATTATGGATACTCGAGTTTAGGCCTTAATTACAACCAAACCAACAGACCTATTGAAAAACGAGTTATACCAATATTTTCCTTGTTTAATTCTGCGTTAGACTATATAAGCCAATTATTTTCAAGTTTATTAATTATTTATTTATTTGTGGTTGTATGAAAAATTGTCCGTGTTTTTGACGTCTTTTCTAGGAACCGCTCACTTAAAACTATATACATGGAAAACTACTTGGCTGAGGGTAATACTAATAATAATAATAATAATAATAATAATAATAATAATAATAATAATAATAATAATAATAATAATAATAATAATAATAATAATAATAATAATATCGTATGGCCTCGGGTGCCTGGTGCAAGCTTTGTTAATTGACACCCAGAGGGTAGCTTGCATGTCGAATTTCGTCGTTCCTTTGAACGCTATGAAAGTCAAGGAGGTTAGATATCTAATCTCCTTGACACTACAGCGCTTTCAAGTAGAGAATGGAGGAACTTTGTGTTGGCGGAAAATCCCGAGATTAATTTTGCCATTGAACACGGCCTACTGAATTCAAATGGGTTCTGTAACATGCCAACATCGTATGACATGAGTATCGTGATTTTTGTCGCCTTCAAAAATCACTTACCATGGCCAGGGGCGAACCTGCAATCTTGGGGTTGGTAGTCCGACACTATAACCACTCACCCACCGTGGCAAGCTTGCTGAGGGTAATGCAATTTTTATATGTGATAGGCACAAGTATTGGTAGTGCAAATCTCAAGTTTCAATTTTTTTCAACTACCCGATAAAAAGTTCTTATACTTTTTCTGACGTAACGTTTTCTCAGCCCAGGATAAACGTACAGCAGGAAAATTGGTCTCATTTTGAAGCTCTCATTCGTGATTATCGGAAACTACGACCACTGTAAACGTACAGTGTGATGACGAATTTATGAAGAGTAATATTAATGGGAGGTTTTGTGCGTTGTGTGTAGGTATTCTCCCTCCGTCCAGCCCAATAAAAAAGAATATATTATGATATAGGCCTATTATGATTATATTTTGATAAAGTATGATATGATTCACGGAGTGAGGTTGTGGTTAGGGTTGTGCAGCTGTGAGCTTTCATTCCGGAAATAGTGGGTTCGAACCCCCCTGTCGGTAGCCCGGGTGATGGTTGTCCCTGGTTTCTCATTTTCACACCAGGCAAATGGGCGCTGTACCTTAATAAAGGCCAAGAGTTTAGTGCTTTTCAGTCGGTCAACACGAATGTACCCAAAAGAGATGGGTTATGCCCTAATCCTGAAATAAATTACACGAGATTAATGGGTACATTCGTGTTGACCGACTGAAAAGCACTAAACTCTTGTTTACTAAGGCAACACTGAAAATATGGCTTCAAACACCACAATGTTAATAAAGGCCAAAGCCGCTTCCTTCCCACTGCTAGTCTTTCCTATACCATCGTCGCCATAAGACCTACAGTATCTGTGTCGGTGCGACGTAAGGCAAATTGTAATATGTACATTATTTTGATATATATTGAAGATTACAACTCGCATAATAGGCCAGGCGACAGGTAGTTCAATAAGGAAATAATTAGTGGAAAGCTGGAAATTGCTTTAATCGCTTTATTTGGACCCAGATATTACTCTCCCAAGTTTCTTCCTCGAGCGAAGTCGGTGTTGGCCCTTCTGGCCCTAAGAAGGTACCATTTTTCAATTTCTTTGCAAATATCTCCCAAATCTTCAACTTTATCAACAAAATACCTATTATAAAAAATAATCTAGAGTAAATTTCCTACAACAATTTTCCCTACCTTTTGTCTCTAATGTGAACCGTTACGATGCTACGACCATTCAAAGTGGAGCCCTTTTTGATTCATGCGGAAAAGCTATGGAAATGATATGCCATATCAACGTTTCTACATGTTTTAATATTTGTCAGCATTCCAGATGCACAAGCTGTTAACTTGTTACAAGTATAACAGATTTTCAATGTAAACAGCTGTGGCAAAATACCTACCATTAGTATCATTTTGCAATATTGAGTTTTCGACTACAGAACAGCATGTGGATGCACGGTGTGCGCGGATCTCGCGGGATGATGCGGACTTGAAAAAATTTGTTGGATGGTTATCAACTCAAGAGCCCTTTCCTCGTGGACAACACGTTGTTTCGTTAAGCACAGGAGTTGTCGGGGATGGACAAATCACTTGTCATATGGCCTATGAAATTGGAATAGCAGCACAAAAAGGCATAACCGGCAACAATTTTCACGATGTGAAGTTCCTTAGAAAAAAATGGCGTGATGCCTCTCCGCGCGGTAAATTCGAAAATAACAAGTAGTTCCGTGAAGAACTATACAGCCTATTTTCATATATCCTGCTCATGTTAATTGCCTCTATCAACATACAAAATTTCAGTTTAATTGCTGTAACAGATTCGTAGATATTGAGAACCGTCTAAATATTTCAGATGGTCGCCAGGTTGGATTTTTATTTTTGTACTATTACATTAAGATTATTGTGGTCGTGTGGTATTCAAACTTCAATCGCATGATTAGAACACAAGAAGTAAAAACGAGATTTTAAAATTACGCACAGCAGCCATCTTGTGATTATGCAAACAATTGAAATAAATTAGATGACAGTGGATCTACATTTGAATAAGCATTTAAAGTGAAACGTTTCACGGCACTCGGATAGTTAATTCGCGAGAAACGTCCATTTAAATATTTATACTTCGCGTCGCCGCCATGTTGGATTTGTGCTCACCAGGTTACTCAAAGTCCTATAGGTAAACATATGTTCATAGTCTCTATGAACATTAAAAAAATCTGTTTGTTTGCTGTAAAAGATTCATAGATATTGAGAACCGTCTAAATATTTCGGAAGCTCGCCGTTTAGGATTGTTATATGTATAGGCCATAGAGTTATGTACCATTCAAGGACAATTATTGCCTAGGTTCATTATTCAAACTTTCACTTCAATCGCATGATAACGACACAAGAAATAAAAACATAATTTTAAAATTTCGCACAGCCGCCATCTTGAGGTTATGTAAACAATTGAATTAAATTAGATGGCAGTGCATTACAATCTGCAAAATCATTTACTGTACCACATTTCACTGCGCTCAGAGAGTTAAATCACGAGAAAAGTCTATTAAAATATTTCAAATTCGCTTGTTCGCCATGTTCGTTTTGTACTTTGCAGGTTTATGAAATATACATAGGTAAACTTGTATCAGTACCCTTTATCACCGTACAAGATTGCAGGGTGATATCTGTAATAGTTTCGGAGATATAGAATGTCAGTGAAATATTTCGCACAGCCGCCATTTTGAGGTTATGTAAACAATTGAACTAAATTAGACTCCAGTGCTTTACAATGTGTATAAACAATTGCTGTACCCAGTTTCATTACGTTTGGGTAGTTAAATCGCGAGAAAAGTCTATTTAAAAGTCTCAACTTCGCTTGGCCGCCATGTTGGTTTTGTAGTCACCAGGTTTTTGAAAGTCTCATAGGCGAACTTCTAGTAGTGCCCTTTATCACCGTACACAATTTCAGGGCGATATCGGTAATAGTTTCGGAGATATCGAATGCTAGTGAAATATTTCGCACAG
This sequence comes from Meconema thalassinum, assembly GCA_946902985.2. NCBI lineage: Eukaryota > Metazoa > Arthropoda > Insecta > Orthoptera > Tettigoniidae > Meconema > Meconema thalassinum. Next base: position 1,080,545,452 of record OX336388.2, on the reverse strand, counting down.
CCGCCATGTTGGATTGGTGAGACGTAACAAAATTTGAAGGGCACGGTCGAGGTCGCCGGGAATAGCGCCATGAACTTACCGAGTTTCATTGAAATCGCTCCAGCCGTTTAGATTTTATTAGGGACACACACACACACACCACACACACACACGCACACACACACGGACAAAAGGTGATTTCATAAGCCTATTTTTTCAAAATTGAAAATAGGCTAAAAATCCGCAACACGGATATTCCTGTTGATCCTCTTGTGCTTTTCCAATGCATTTGCCTTGCAAAGAAATCCGATGCAGAATTGAAACAATATTTCCTGTTTGAACTAGCTCCGTATCCGGTTGCGATCTTTGATAAAGCGGGAATGCGTAGACGCAAAAGTCTGTGTTCTATAAATTATTCGATCCTGTTACCGATGAGCCCATATTTGAGGAGCTACATCATGTTCTCGACGGAGGATATCTTCTGCACCGTGTAATTTGGCACCAAACCGATACTTTTGTCGACATTAGTTTCAAATATGCGAGTTACGTTAAAAGATACTTTAAAAACAGTGTCATTATTTTCGATGGGTATCCTGACGACCCGAAGCCTCCGTAGCTTAGGCGACAGCACGCCGGCCTCTCACCACTGGGTCCGTGGTTCAAATTCCGGTCACTCCATGTGAGATCTGTGCTGGACAAAACGGAGGCAGGCAGGTTTTTCTCCGGGTACTCCGGTTTTCCCTGTCAAAAATTTAATTCCAGCAACACTCTCCACTATCATTCCATTTCATCTGTCATTCATTTAATCATTGCCCCAGAGGAGTGCGTCAGGCCTCGGCAGCCGGCACAGTTCATATCCTCGCCGCTAGATGGGGGCTTCATTCATTCCATTCCTGACCCGGTCGGAGACTGGAAGCAGGCTGTGGATTTTTCATCCTGACGACCCAGCAGCTCGCAGTACCAAGTCCGTTGAACGTCTTCGACGATCGCACAAGCATGAAGCTGCTAATGTTTTTTTTTTTTTTTTTTTATGAGTCCATGACGGCACCTATGCCACAAGCAAACTTTCACAAACAAACGAAGATTGATCGACTTGTTGCGCGTCAAATTCGAAAGCGAAGGAATCGAAACCAGACAAGCTCCAGAAGATACCGATGTGCTCATCGTTACCACCCCACTCGAGTTATCTCAGCCCGACAATTCAGTCATTATAGTGGCTGAAGATATAGATATCCTGGTCATCTTGGCGGCTTGTGTGCCACCCTCCACGAAAATGTATTTTATGAAACCCGGCCAAGGTTCAACCAAACAACAACTATTTTGCACAACAAGTTTCAATCTCCCAACATGTGTGCAAGAAAACTTCCTCTTTTTGCATGCGTTTAGTGGGTGCGATATAACGTCTTCGTTTCGCAGGCAGTGCAAAATGAAATTCGTAACACTGCTGAAGAGTAATGAGGAACTGCAGACAGCTGTTAGGGTTTTCCGAGACGTGAACGCAAACCCCGATGAAATTGACAAAGCGGGCCAGTTGGTTTTGGCTGGGCTTTATGACAACAAAACCACGGGAAATACCCTGAATGAGCTGCGGTTCCAACTGTTTGAAAAATCTCTAAGCAAACATCGATTTAATCTCGCAAGCTTACCTCCCACCGAATCAGCGGCACGTGAGCACTCTTTAAGAACATATCATCAAATCCAAACATGGTATGGAAATGATACAAATCCACTGGATTGGGGCTGGAAAAATTCTCAATGTGGTTTGGCTCCCATACCTACGAGGGATCCGGTGCCACAAACGCTTCTAAACACAGTGTCCAGCAAATGTTCGGAAGGATGTAACGCAGCTTGTGGTTGCAGGAAAACGGGCCTCCGATGCTCCAGAATCTGCATGAATTGTATGGGACGGTCATGTACAAATGCTGCCGAGGAAGATGATATGGATGATTGTGACGGAGACATCGATGTTAATCTTGAGCGCCCTGTGACGTCGGCGAAATGTACCGATACAGACGATGTAAGCGATGACGGAGAAATTGAGGCCACAGCTGTTTACATTGAAAATCTGTTATACTTGTAACAAGTTAACAGCTTGTGCACCTGGAATGCTGACAAATATTTTATAATATGTAGAAACTTTGATATGGCATATCATCTCCATAGCTTTTCCGCAATAATCTAAAAGGGCTCCAATTTGAATGGTCGTAGCATCGTAACAGTTCACATTAGAGACAAAAGGTACAGAGCATTTTTGTAGAAAATGTACTCTAGATTATTTTTATACCAGGCATTTTGTTGATAAAGTTGATGGTTTGGGAGATATTAGCAAAAAAAAAAAAAAAAAAGAAAAGGAAAAATGGTACCTTCTTAGGGCCAGAAGGGCCAACGCCGACTTCGCTTGAGGGGAAAAACTTGGGAGAGTAATATCTGGGTCAAAATAAAGCAATTAAAGCAATTTCCAGCTTTCCACTAATTATTTCCTTATTGAGGCTTTTGTTTTTCGACCTGTCGCCTGGCCTATAAAGTTCTATTGATCTTAAACATGATTTATTCTGCGAATATAACTTACAGAATTTTATAAAGTAACTCATAAATAATTTTTAACATTCTGTAAACGAAACACACATATTTTATTATGAGCAAATATTCTCATGAAAACAAATTTTATTATTTCAGATTTTGAAAAATCATTTACATATCATATTGTTCTATAATGAAACATCTTTTTTTAGTAATAATCTGATACAGGTACGAAGTACACCATTTTATACTGACTGTATAACAATATAAAGTATTGACAGTAAGAAAACAAACAATAAAATTTAACAAAAATAAGGACTTAATAATAACAAATTCATTGGAAATTAAATAACAAATAAAATAAATAACAGAGGTTATAAAGATATGTATGTGAGTCGTCCAATTCCAGAACTACGTAAGTCAATTTCATGAAATTTGTGAGAAAGGGCAAAAAACTGTCTTGAGTTATCCGTGCGCGTTTAAATAGAAACAGTTTGTATAATAGTTACAAAATACGATTAGTTTTCATTTTATGTAGGCCTATGTTTTAAAAATACAGTAAAAGCAGTTTTTACGTAATAATAGAAAATATATTGCACTTAAGCAGTTTTGATACAGGATCTAGGACTTAAGTAGTTTTGGATTAGTTTCATTAAGTCAGTAATTATGGTTTCTATGTGAAAGTGAAATTATTGCTATATTTTAAAGTTCTCTAAGAAACTACCCAGTATACAATAAAAGTAACCTTTCAACCTTAAATTTCCATTCACAATATGCTCACAGCTTTTCAAACTAGGCGAAATAGAGTCCATTGGACTGCACAGCAACGTCATTCCATGGGGTCTTCTTCTTCTTCTTCTTCTTCTTCTTCTTCAGATACATTTTGTCGAGCTATGTCTTCGCCACATAGTAGCAAGTCTCGGTAGAAGCCTAGATCCTCTCTGTTGTGCCACTCAGGGCCGAAATGCTTTGACAAAAGCTGTTTCACATCAGTCACTTACATATATATATAAATATAAAAGTGTACCCGTTCCTACGCCACTTTAACATGTTTTCTTGGCGTTGATTACAGTAGCAGTGTTTAGCTATGGACAAGTTCATTGTTAAACGTAAACGCCTGGAGAGTGAAAGTGAGCAGTCGGCTCCTACTCCCGAACCGTCGAATTCAACATAAAGAAGACAAACGAAAGAAAAGAACATACCAGGACAGTTACGTTGTGTATGGATTTACGTTGAATAAGAACGAGGAAAACCCTATCCCTGTGTGTTTAGTTTGTGGCGAAACACGAGGCCATGGTACCTAGCAAACTGAAGTGGCATCTCACAATTAAGCATCCTAGTGGGTCAGGGAAGAGTGTGATGTATTTTTCACGTGTACTAGAAGGGGAGAAAAAAACCAGCTGTGCGAATGGTAAAGAGAATGACCATAAGTGATACTGCTCTTGAAGCCTCGTTTAAAGTAGCAGAACTGATAGGAAAAAAATCACACACACACCTCATACTCTTGGAGAGGAAATCATAGGTCCTGCATGGAAAATTATAGTTTCAACAATACTTGGTGAAGGAGCAGCTAATCAAATTTCGAAATTTCCTCTTTCCAACAACACAATCAGTCGCAGGATATCTGAAATGTTTGCAATATCAACGAACAAGTCGTGGGGAAAATAAAAACTGATAGAGCATTTGCTTTGCAAGTAGATGAGAGTATCGATAGTGGTGACAAACTGCAACTCCTTGGTTTTACCAGATATATTGATGATAAAGATATTAATGAGCCGTTTCTGTTCTGTAGACCGCTGGAGACTACAACCTCAGGCCATGATATTTTTGTTTCTATTAATTCCTTTCTCAATGTCCAAGATCTTTCATGGAAAGACTGGTTGGTTGGTTCTTAAGTTTAGGGGCTGCGACAACGCGGTCATGTAGCCCCGTGTACTTTGGTGTGTGTAGAATCTGTCTGATAACCGGTGTTAATTGTGATGACTGTATTAGTGCGTGTTATCTGTTTTTAATTCAAGTAAGGACTGCAGTCTTTTGAATTTTTCAAATAGTTCCGACTTTTGCTGCCAAACGCCACCGTCAATGACTACTAGTTCAGAACGTAGCTACCAGACGCCACCGCAGTCGGCTCTTGACGACGAACGTAGGAACCTAAGAACGTTAGTCAAATGTTTAACCTATATATAATTTAGCTTCACACAGGTGTAATTAGTGGAAGGTTCTTTGACATGCCATAAATCTATGACATGGGACCGCCGGATTTACTTCCCCTCCGAAGGAAGGCATACTGAGGGATTTTTAACTCTCTTAAAAAATCCGACGACTTCGGCCGGCATGGAAAGACTGTTGTGGTATATGTACAGATGGTGAACAATCTATGTCTGGGAAATTTGAAGGTTTTTACTGCAAGAGCTCAAGATTTTGCTGCAGTGTTTAACGAAGTTGTGAAAATGGTGAACTACATCAAGTCTCGACCTTTAATGTGCAGGATTTTTAAACAGTTATGTCTCGCAACGGATGCACCTCATACCTCTTTGTTACTTCATACAGAGTAAGGTAGTTGTCGCGGGGTCGTGTATTGAAGCAGTTTCTTGAACTTAGAGAACAGGTGAAAACTCTTTTTAAGGATGAAAATCAAGATACATTTTATGAGCTGTTACTAACTGATTCTTGGTGCTTGGAACTGTCGTATCTGGCAGATATTTTTCATAAACTGAATTAACTGAATGTTTCAATGCAGGGTAGACAGGAAACAATAATTTCCTCAACCAATAAAATGAAAGATTTTAAAAGAAAACTTAGTTCTTGGACGTCTGGAGTTCAGAAAGGAGATCTTTCAAACTTTCTTCATCTGGCAGTAGATAACGATCTGGGTAAGCTGAAAGACCGCATTTGTGATCACTTATCAAGATTGCAAGAAGCAATAGATACATACTTTCCATCTATTTCCACTATGAATGTCAACTGGGTTGTCTCACCATTTGATTTCATAGATAGTGCGAAGAAATAGATTTCACTGGTTGCGAACGAGATGAATTTATTGATCTTTGTGCCGATTCCACACTCAAAGGTAAGTCCACCAAGAGTGAGGCGTCGGTGGCTACTTTTGGGCTTCAGCGGAGAGAGTAGTATCCTAACCTAATGAAGAAAGCAATTAACACACTTTCGCCCCTTCCAAAATCCTATCTATGCGAGCAAGCCTTCTCTGCTCTGGTGACAATAAAATCCAAAGCAAGAAATAGACTGAATAACCTTGAGGATGATTTGCGTGTTTCATTGTCAACTGCAAGGCCCGATATCACGTATCTGTGCTCTAAACATGAATCACAAGTTTCACATTAACGATTTATCGAACAACATTTTGATGTATTTTTACTCACTGACTGTAGTAAAGTTGACTGTATTATGTTATGGTGTACGTTACTTATTATAAAATATTTCAATAAATTTACATATGAAACATATTTTTTTTTTATTCAAGGAAGGATGCCCCTAGTGTTTAATGTTATTCCCAAGGGTGCCGTGAACTTCAAAAGGTTGGTAAACTCTGCTCTAGTCTGTGGTCGTGTGGACTGGCATGATGAGTCAGGGCAGGAGGGAGGCGGAAGCTGCGATAGCAAAGGTGTTGAAGGAGAGCGTAAGGCAGGTGCCCGAGCGCGCTCTTGCCCAAGACCTTGTCTTACCGCTGTGTGTGTGCACGCGTGTGTGTATGTGTGTGTGACTGATTCAACCTGCGTTTTGTAGAGTCTGAAAGGTACAATCACCACGGGTATATCGCTGAACCAATTTTCTTTATCGAACTTTTCTACTGCTCAGAATAAGAGCAACATCAAATTAATAAAACTTTGAAGTTAATATAACAATTTTTTCTCACTAAAAATGGTATTCAAATCTGAAGAGGTTAATACAAAATTTGAATTTCGTAATAAGAATTGTTCCTATTGCAGGTGCTACTACAGGGGTTGTTGTACATAAATTTCGGTGTCTTCCGATTATTAGTTTCGTCGTGGAGATTGTACCTTTAACGCTCAAAATAGCCACTTTGAAGCCATGTCCTCAGCAAACGAGCCGTCGTTATTTTCTTCAAAACGCATATAATATCTCACAAAGACCTACATTAGAGATTAAGAGTAAAAATAAAAATAAAAATAAAATTTCAATTTTTGACCGCACAGCCTTAATACACAATATACCACCTATAAAACACGCAAATGAAACTAGGAATAAGACAAAGATCACACACAAGAAATAAAGCACTTGTTTCGCTACGGCTACTGACATTCACTGTGGCTAGCTTGTATCTCCCACCCCACTTGCCATATTACCTACGTCACGGCTTCACGAGACCCAAGAGCGGCTAAGCAGAGGACCACCCACATTGGCACCCCCCTGGTGACCGCCGTACTAGTAGACGTGGAGCACGGCCGTGCGTGTAGTCTACCCCACCCCTACCCCACCCCTACCCATCATTCCGCTAAATTCTCGTCCTAAATGCTCTGTCCACTTCAATGTTCCGAAAATCACAATCTTCCCAATACTTATAGCTAGAGCCCTGCGTGGATAAACAAAACGTTATCCACATCCGCCCCGCATCCGCACGACTGTTATCCGCATCCGCCCCGAATCCGCGCTCCTGTTATCCGCGTCCGCCCCGCATCCGCATGACTTTTATTCGCATCCACTGATATTTCAATATTATGTTTAATTTATTAGATCAAGCATAATGTGCTAAACCAACACATTTAGACATTTGAGGAGAAAGTCGTTCCTGACAATTTGCTTCATTGCAAGGAACTTCAAGTTGGCATTCCAAGGGACTTCAAGTTGGATGACACTCCTGGTTCCTTGACCTCCGATTTAGACAAAAAATTGTCTATACTTTTTTGGCTACTTTCGCACTCATCCTCAGTAAGTTTGATGTGCCCGATTTGTGTCCTGAGTATAAATACACTTTTTTGCAGGTAAAACATCACTATATCGTTCACCCTTTCGTTTCCATTGAAAACGTAACCAAATGTCTGCCATATCGTTGACTTGAGCTTTGTTTCACGTGCTATTGAATATTCACCTTGTTTTATTTTAATAGATAGATTATCTATGTTGGTGAAATGATGTTCATACTCACGGTCGCGGTAACATTCACTACGTGAACTTCTCTTTACGCTTGGAGAAAGGGATTTACATTTGGCCGGAAATTCCAAGTCAGTCATCATCCTTTTGCTTCTGGACCCATCCATGTTCGCGTAGATGATGTCATAGTTGATGTTGCAATATCACAGGCAATGTGCTTCAGTGACAAGTTGGAAAAATCTACAGATAAACCTGGATCCCGATCTTCCAGGATAGCTTAGATGGCGAAGTAGCTGACATGAGGAATGTTAATGATGTCACCACGATGAACTAACAAGCTTATTGACAGCATTATATCTCGTACGTATAGTAATAATGGCAGTGAGAATTGATGATGATGATGATGATGATATGTCAAGACCATCTACTACAAACATACGGTACTTAATAAAAGCAGTTGAAAGCATATGAGTAAAATGATCTTCTCGTGTATAAGTGCAATACGTGCCTGAGTATTTCGTACGTAATAGGATATAGGAGTATTCCTCTTAAGCATGAAGCTGCACATTGGCATATCAAATATGTAATATTAACGTAAGTTTGTATTCTAAAGACTATCCGCAAATTTAATCGAAACATTATCCGCAGCGTATCCGCTATCCGCACAGCCATGCGAACTATATCCGCGTGGCGGGTTTATCCGCGGATATCCGCATCCGCGCAGGGCTTTACTTATAGCACGTTTTTAGGTGTGGAGATAATAATATGATCTACAAGAAATAATTCACATTCAAAATACCAATAACATACATTTAATAAAAATAATATAAATACAAATAATACCAAAGTGAGAAATTGTGAATTCCAGAACTTTAAAATGAACAATCACAGCATTTAACTTAGGACATAACCTAATCAATAATATAGTCTACATGTTTAAATTTCTTTCAGTTGCAATTGGAGCACGTTGCATTGGCTACTACAAGGCCGGCAGCATGTTATTACCTAGCTTAAAAAAAAGGTCCCTTCCAATAAACTACAGTTGGCCCAATTAGGCCTATAACCAATTAGTTATTAGAATAAACTACAAAGGAAAAGTACTGGGAAGGGAGAGTACCGTACTCTTATCTTAAAAAGCTTGATGCTGTTAGCAATAACAGTAAAATTTTAAGAGAGAATGCTAAAAGGAAACAGGTGGTGTAACCAGATAATCACACTAAAATTGTTAGTGTAATTAGTGTCATAGGGGACTGAAATTTCCGAAAAATAATTGGATATTACAAAATTTCTATACAGTAGTTCATTTCATATTCCCTTTAAAATATATCCAGTTCACCAATTTTGAAGGGTGAAACACAGTAAGTACCGGTACATTAAAAAAAAAAATCGCACATTAATACAGTAAATTCTATGACATGCTGTGAAGGGGAAAGGAGAAATAGGACTTTCACTGAAAAACAAGAAAAGCACTCAATACTGCTAGAAATCATCATGTTTTATATAAAAAGTTGCCAACGAAGAAAAAATAACAGCGAGAGCCAAGATTACACTTAGCAAAAATACAGGAAATAACAGCGAGAGCCAAGATCACACTTAGCAAAAATACAGGAAACCCCTTTCAGTCGACGGATTAGCGCCAAACGTTGGCGCGCTCTGTGGGCTTGCTGTTTGAGTTGAGGTCTCTACGAGAGCTGGTGATCAAGTGTGACTCCCAAATACACTGCCTGGCGGGAGGGAGTAATAGCTTCGTCGATGATGTTGAGGAGAAATGGTCGATAGTGACTGATGGTAGACTTGAGGCCAAATAAAACTAACTGAATTTAGGTGGTATTAATAGTGAGGTGCCATTTAGAGAACCAGGTGACCAGTGTATTTAGGTAGGCCGGGAGACGGTTACTGAGGGTTGTGAGATTATTTTGCGAATGATAGCAGAGCTGTATCATCTACAAATTGAAAGAGCTGAGAGAATCGGTTGGGTTGGGGCATGTCATGGACGTAGATTAAATAGAGAAGCGGGGTAATCGGAGAGCCTTGAGGTACTCCTGAAAGGAGAGTGAAGGTGGAGGAGGACGCAGATCAAATTTGTATGAAGGCTTGCCTGTTCAGTAAGAAGTTACTGAGAAGGCGAACAATGGAATTAGGGAGGTGGAGGGACATTAGTTTAAAAATGAGACCACGGTACCATACTAGATCGAAGGCTTTTTCAAGATCTAGTAGGAGCTAGGAGGAGGGCCGCAGGGTAGCCGGAGTTGGTATGGGGAGTGATAAGGCTGACTAATTGAAAGAGTTGAGTTTGTGTAGAAAATTGAGGGCGAAAACCTACTTGAGTGGGGGAGAAACGTTAATAGAATTGAGGGATGTGTAAGGACGATGGGCTAAGATGGCTGTTTTAAGAAACAAGATAATTTTGGCTGTCTTCCAATGGGAAGGGAAGTTACCGGTATGTAGAATTGGTGTGTAAGTGTTGGAGAGCGCTTGCCACAAGGTTCGGATACTCCAAGCTGGTTGCCGAGAGCGCTGGCATAGCCTGATCACAATGGATTGCAAGGCAGTGTCTAGTCTTGTGTGTACACTCTGTGGAAACAAACTCTACCATCTCCCATGCTTGTGTTGGGATTAGAGCACATGTGTAATATTGTTATAATATAGGTTATTCAATTTCAAATAAAAGCACTCAAGTGTTACAGTACATCGATCGTTGTTATTTATAATAAGCTGCTATTTCATCAGTAAGCTATGGCTAGAAAATGTAAGAAGATGAGAGGAGCTTGTTTAATGTGTTGGTAAACCACCCCGTCTGTCCCTGGAGCAGTATTGCGTCGTTTGCCTAGCTGAAATGAAATGTCGTCGATCATAATGGGTTGGTTTTGTGGTGATTTGGGGTCAAAGGTCGGTATGTGGTCAAAACTGGGGGTCAAGAGGGGGAGATGGGGGTCAGTTTGCTCCCAAACGGTCGCATGGGTTTAGTAATTATGTCGGGAATGGGGTGCGTTACTGCAGATGTCAGTAAAGTGGTGGGCAAAGGTGTCAGCTTTGTCTTTGTCGGAGAATAAATAACCGTTGTGCCCTCGGATGGGGTACTGGCATTCCTGATTTTTTGTCCAGTAGGTAGTTTCAACGTTTTCCAGAAGGGGCGAGCTTGGGTTTCCTGTGCTAGACGGGAGCAAGAGTCAATCAACTTCTTTTTCTTTATGGCTTTGATATAGGACCGGGCATCTCTTTGGTTTTGTCGGTTTCTTGACAATAGGTCTGGGTCAAAAGTCCTCAGGTAGGCCCTATAATAGCTACGGGAGAGTTTCAGAAGTTGGATTGCTTTAGCCAGAATAGGTGGCTTGCTCGGGGTAATTTTGGTATTGGGGACATGCAGTCGGTCGGCGGAGGCTATGGTGGTTTCCAGGAGTGTTATTAAATCGAACAGCTGTTCGGTATTCTGTGGGACTGCAGCCTGAGAAAGGGATTCTTCAATATATGTACGATAAGCTTCCCAATTTGTATTTTGAAAATTTGGTCTCATAAATGATGGAGGTGGGGGTGGAGAGGGAACGGGGGAGAGTGAGGGAGGGAAGCTTAAAATAGAAAGAATCATGGTCTTCACCAGCAGGGCCAGTTAAATCAATAGAATAATTCTGGGATATGGTGGAGGAAGCGAAGACTATCTCCGGGGTGCTCTGAAATCGTAGCATGGTATGGGGGGGGGGGGGGGGGGGGGCGAATAGCTATGCGTTTTCCGTGCATGGAAGTGGTGAAGGTTTCAAGTAAATCATCCTCAGCTGTATTGAAACAATTGATGTTAATATCGCCAGCGAACATATAGGCTAGTGGTGGAAAGTGTTGTCCTGAAATTCAAGGTATTCAAAGGGTGGGCGGGAACGTGGGGAACTATATGCTGTGGCGACAATGACAGGGATGGATGGAAAATAAACCATGACTGTTAATATTTCATATATATGAGCAAAACGTTGGTGTTGAAGAAGACGGGATGGAAAAAATTTATGGACTGCAATGGCTACTCCTCCCTGAGCGGCGTTGGGCCGATCAGCACGGTAGAGGGTATATTGGGGAAAGGCAGGTTTCTGATTACTGGTCAGAAAAGTTTCGTTGAGTATGAAGATTGCGGGATTGTAAATTTGAATTTGAAGATCGAGGAAGGGGCGATTTGTTTTCAGGGAGCAGATGTTATGGTAAAGCGCATCAACGGAAGATACTCTATTTCCCACACTAGCCATAATGGTTTAAATATTGGACATTGGCCGGAAGTGAAAATGAATTTTCTGGCCAGAGTTAGTGGCCTGCATATTGATGTCGAACTTGTTACGGGCTGCAAAATGTAAAATTTCCAATACCCGGGGGCGGTCGAAGCGAAACAGGTTTTGTAAGCATATGGCCGTAAAACAAATCGTATCCTCGATGGAGGGGGGTGAAGGAGAAATAGATGATTGATGGGGAGTGACGGGGTCGATGGTACGAACAGGGGCAGTGAATTCTGGTTCAGAAATGTCAGCAGTGGGGCGGTTAGGACAACGTGGGAGAGTAAGCTGGGTGGGTACCCTAGCACTGAGTGCATTTGGGGGGAAGTTGGAGATTGGGGCAATTCCGGGTGGTGTGGGGTTGACCACAGTGGGCACAAACCGGTTGGCGAGTGGGACAATGGGCGGTTGCATGGGAGTTATATACCTGGCCACGGTCACAGCGGAGGGGAGCAGGCGTGTTGGTACGGGAGGGCTCTACCGTGACCACCGATAAGAAGGCCAACTCACTCACTGTCGAATTGCCAGTGACGTCACGCTGCGTGGATACAGCTTCAGATCGCCAGTCATTAGAGTCGAGTGAAGTCTTACTTGTTCAACATTTCTCGTGTGGTGATTTTTGGTTGAATTGTCATATTTGCGTTATCACAGTATCGTACCATTATAGTGGAGTATTCGGCCTATAGTTGCTAGCACTAATAACACCAATAGCACAAGGAACGCACTAATTTAAATATAGCCTACAGTATGTGACGAGCCATTAAAAAATATACAAAAACGAAACAAATTAACAACCTATTTGTTTTTAAGTTTACCTCCGACTGCCGAACGGCCGATATATCAAGCCGCGAAGAAAAATTATATTCTAATTCCTCTTTTGATAAAATAAATAAAAATATATTTCAAGCAGACTTGTTCTACTTATAGTTAGACTTATTCTTTTCGTAAGTTAGTACTAGAGATACCGGTACTATAATATGTTACAAATATGTCTCTTCTCTACAGTGAGGCTGAGCGAATGATGTCTATGAACGTTAAGGTTTCAGACAGTTGTAAATGCTGTACAGTTACTCGTTCAATTAAAAGGTGTTAGAGATTTTACCGAATAGTACGTAAGTTAGTTCGTTTGTGTCATGCGGTGAGACGGTCTTGTGAGTTCGGGTGACTGTGAAGAATGAATTGACGGGCCGTGACGTCATAGCGGACCGCTATGGCCTTCCTCTCGGTGGTCACGGCTCTACTCGGTGGCGCTGCCAGTACAAGTAGGCTCCTTCGGAAAGAAGACGGTTGAAGGTGGAGCGGTCGGGGGTGAGGACGCACACTAGGGAGGTGGGACCACGGTCACTCTTGATGCGCAATACCTTATGAACATTAAGGGTGTTATACTGCAATTCTGAAAGAATGTCAGCGTCTGTGTAGGTGGTGTCCACTCTGCAAATGACTACGGACAGGAGGGGGTCTCGGCGGATTATTTGTGGGAGAATGGTAGACTTGGGGGGAAAGGAGTTCAAGGGAGACGTGTTCTCCTAGATGAGCCAGACCCATCGTGTGGATGAGAGTGGTTCTGGCATCACCTCGGGTTTTGAAGATGATGCCATGGGGTTGGAGAATAAGTTGGAGAATGAAGTAGCTGGAAGAAAAAAGCGGAGAATGGCGGCTACTCGCCGGATTTCAGGACGTGGTTCGGCTAAGTCGGGCAGTTTGTAAGTGCAGGTGGAGTCTTGTTGTTGAGTAGTGGGGGTGGTTGGAGGGGGGATGGTTTGGCTCAGAAGAGGTGGAGGAGAGGGAGGAGTGGTTTGGGGGAGAACAAATGAAGATGGAGTGGGTTGGGGTCTGGATTGGCTTGCAGATTGGAAGTAGTTGGGGATATTTGAAGGGAGATTAAATTGGAAATGAGGAAAGGAGGAAGGAGAAAGAGAAGCCCGTGAGGTAGGGAAATTGTTGGTGGACATTATCAGCGATTGATAAGAGGTGAAGGAAATACTGGAGATGGGCGGGGTGGCAGCAATGGTGTCTTAGGTAAGGGATGGGGTCTGTGGAAAGAGTGACCGTGCAGGAGGTGGGTAAGAGACGGAGTCAACTGGGGGTGGGGTTGGGAGCACTGGTATCGTCGGATAATTACCGCACTCGATTTCGAACGGTGAGTTGATTGTCGGTGCGGTGGTCTTCTTCTTGGAGCGGCTGCGTCGGGTTGTGGCGATGTGGGGTCCGTGTACACTCTCGGAGTCGAACTCTCCGGCAGGGCAGATGTCCACTCCTAGGAGTGGCTCGGCAGGTGTAGCCTCCATGTCGTCTCCCTGGGGTTCCCTGGCTCTCTTCTTCCTGTCTCTTCGCTTCTGGCTGGGGTAGGTGGTATCGCTCCCCTTGGAGCCAGTGGGGCCCGACGGTCCCTGCATGAAATGGTGGTAGTAGTTGTAGTTCTTTTAGTAGTAGAAGTTATTTGGTCAATATGATGTAAATCCTATGTCTATTTCTTGTTTGAAGGTCGTGCAGTACTTTTTAGTGACTTTTAAGTCACTAAATTGTTTTGTTGGTCGTCTGTAGTAAGTCTTCCAGTGATGTAGATCGATAGTTATAATCAGTACGTAATTACGAAGTCAAATGAATTTTAGTGATTTTTAGTTACGGTACCGTACCACTAAATTTTAATATTGATTGCTGGCAACAATTAGCTCGGAAATAATTATTACTTCGGCAAACGTAGGCACAGCCGAATATTCACGAATATTTCCGAAAGAGATGATTGATTGGCAGTTGTTTCATTCCACCACAGCGGGCGTCCCTGCGTTGGCGGGCCCCCTTAGACGGTTTCGCCTTGTCTTCGGGCCAGGGGAGTAAGTTGATTTGGAGAGATAGGATTATTGGGGAGGGGGTAGTTCGAAGTATAATAATGAATGGAGTAGTTATTGGCCATTTTATTGGGGTAGTATTGCGGAGATTGTAATGTGTATCGCTTCGAGAAGGTGATGTTATGGGGTGAATTTAAGGTGGAGAGGATGTGGGAGGGGAGAAGTTGGGAGTGGAGAAGTGAGGAGATTTGGCGAAGGGTGCTGGAATGGAGGGTGGGAGGGGATGTCTGGGTTAATTATAGATAGGTTTATATGGGCTTGAAATGTGCGGGAGTGCTCCCACACGGAAACACGGAAACAACAGCTGCAATCGCCAAAAGTAGACTTTTATAGATTTAAATTCAATTAATGACTTATGTTGATTTACAACTTATATTGCTCTAGATGTTTAGTCTACTTTTCACATTTTGCAACAAGTAGTTACGTGAAGAACTATACAGCCAATTTTCATATATCCTACTTATGTTAATTGCCACTATCAACATACACAATTTCAGTTTGATTGCTGTAATAGATTCGTAGATTTTGAGAACCGACTAAATATTTCGGATGGTCGCCATGTTGGATTTTATATATGTAGGTCCTAGAGTTATGTACTGTTACATGCAGATTATTGTGAACGTGTAGTATTCAAACTTCAATCGCATAATTAGGACACAAGAAAAAACAAGGAGATTTAAAAATTTTCACAGCTGCCATCTTGAGGTTATGGAAACAATTTAAATAAATTAGATGCCAGTGGATTAACATTCGGATAAAGATTTACTGTACCAAGTTTCACTGCACGCGGATGGTTAAATTGCGAGATACGTCCATGTGAATATTTATAATTCGCGTCACCGCCATGTTGGATTTGTGATCACCAGGTTATTTAAAGTCCTATAGGTGAACTTAAGTTCATAGCCCCTATGAACATTAAAAAAATTCCTCTCGGCACGCCGGAAGGCGGAGGTAGATTTCACCGGGCAAACTAGGGGATAGGCTATAATAGGCAAAATATGCAGGTTTTCGTAGGAGGATCAGACCTCATTTATTGCGAGAAAGTATTTTACAATTGGAGATAGTTAACATTTTTTCGTCTTTCTATGCATATTATTAACATTTTACTGTCTTATGGGGATGGTAACCTTCTTGTCATTTGGGGTTCATTTTTATACTTGTGATCACACTGTCCTTATGCAAGGTTTGGAACTAATGTGTAACTATCTAACAGTCTGTTACTTCTTCACGCAAAATTTTATCTCCCGCAGAGATATTGGTTAGTTCCTCAGTTTAGGGGCTGCGACAACGTGGTCATGTAACCCCGTGTACATTGGGTGTGTGTAGAATCTGTCTGATAAACGGTGTTATTTGTGATGACTGTATTAGTCTGTAATTCAGGTAAGGTCTGCAGACGGTCAATTTTAAGTAGTAGTACCTAATTTTGTACCAAATACTAACGTCAACGACACCTAGCTGTGAACTTGGCTGCTAGATGCCACCGCAACCAGCAACTTGCAACGAACGTTGTAACTTCCCCTCCGAAGGAAAGCATGCTGACGCATTTTTAGCGCTCTTAGAAAATCCGGCGACTTTGGCCGGCTTTGAACCAGCGACCTTAGGCATAGAAGTTCAGCATGCTACCAGTTAGCCGCTTCCCTCATAGTCAGATGGAACAAGAAGTTCCGTGACGAACTAAAGAGCCTACTTTTCTTAAAATTAAGATTCATGCCATAGATTAATCTACAGTATATGAACCTATCTAGAATAATGACGAAATTAAGTGGGTAATATCGAAATGTCTTAATTAGTTCGAAATAAGGTATACTAGGCATAATGTAGCCTAATAGAGCAATACAGTTGGCAGCTCAGGTGACTGAATATATTCTTACTTCCATCTCCTAAGGTATGGAATAAAAAATGTGGTTGAAGTTCAAAGGACGTTACATGGATTTAGACATTGGATCTATTAGTACACGTAAAAGCATGTTGGCAACAATGTCATGCGAGTGCTGGTCAGAAATAATCTGAAATATTATATCTTTTTGTGCCAATTTTGGATGAAATCCATTTGTTGGTATAGAAGTTACATGTATTTAAAAATTGGTCCTATCAGCAGGCTTAATATCATGTTGGTAGAACTGACGT
Organism: Meconema thalassinum; assembly: GCA_946902985.2. NCBI lineage: Eukaryota > Metazoa > Arthropoda > Insecta > Orthoptera > Tettigoniidae > Meconema > Meconema thalassinum. The sequence continues at coordinate 1,080,528,660 of OX336388.2, read as the reverse complement.
ATATAAGTTACTCCAAATTAATGTAAAATGTCAGGTAATTTACGTGTGCATAGTTTAAAGCTGTCGGCTTGCATACTTTCTGATATATTTGGATACAAAATAGAGAGCAATTATTAACAGTTGGCAGCCCTGGTGGCTCCTAAGAATACTCAGTCATATCTGTTTATATACACATATTACATTCAAAATTTGGTTGAAATCCAATTGATAGTGTAGAAGTTATATGCATTTAAAAATTGGACTTATCAGAAGGCTTAAAAATATTTTGGCAACGCTGTCATGTAAGGCCACCTGGAAATTAAACTGAAATAGTATTATCTACATGTGTGCCAATTTTAGAATAGCTCCCATGTATACCTTCCAAGATATCCAACATGGAGCTCAAATTTCTAGTGCGTTTTTTTTAGCAGTTTGTAGCACTGGCATCTTTTTCAAATATGGGCTTGAGATATTCCGGTATACAACTTTACTCATACTAAATTTGGTTTCGATTGCTGCAGCCGTTTAGGAGTTGATAGGGGGGGGGGACACACACACACACACACACACACACAGCCAGGCAGACAGAAGGACTGACAGACAGACAGAAGGACAGACACATTTTCCCGGATCGATCTCATAAGTCTACTTTTTCCTCATTTTTGAAAAGTGTGAAAAGTAGGCTAAAAATGAATGTGAACTCGTCAATGGCGTTGTCTTGGCAACCTCTGATAGATGATCCCTTATCAATTTAAAAGCGTTGTTATGGTAACCTCTGATGGCACTTAGCATTTTTTTAAATTCCGAAATCATTTTTCTCATCCCTTGGCGTAATGGTGGGTCATATCAAAAATTCTTTCAGACAAAAGTTTTAGGTAATTATTAGGGGAATATTTTCCATTTTGTAAGGTTTTGATATTGTGCCTATTAACAGAGATATGATTAATGTTTCCCGAGAAACCCACTTTTTTCCACCCCTTTGGTCAATGGTTGGAGCTATCAAAAAACTTATTTGACATAAATTTTTGGCACTTATCCGACACATATTATGAACTTTGAATGGATTCGATATTTCACGTATTAAGAGAGTTATAGCGAAATTTCACTTTTTCGAAAAAAGCCCCCCATTTTCACCCCCTTCGACCGATTTTGCCCATTAACGAACTCGACCGAGATTTTATAGGGATACATATTATGTAAAAAATTCAAAGTGATTGGTACAAAATTACGGCAGTTATCGTGTCCACAAGAAACTGATATATATATATATATATATATATAGATAGATAGATAGATACATATATACATAAATTATATATAAACTTTTGAACTGACGGTGGTTTTGGGGTCTGGGGGATGTGAAACGCGAAGATATGTCGAAATTTTCCGGAAGTCGAAACATGGTACCCATTGCAATAGTTAGCTTTCTAATGAAATCTACCTAAAATGCAGTTTGATTGCTATAATAGATTCGTAGATATTCAGTATCGTCTAAATATTTCGGATGGTCGCCATGTTGGATTGTTAAATGTATAGGCCATAGAGTCAAGTACCATTAAAGGAAAATTATTGCTTAGGTTCATTATTCAAACTTTCACTTCGATCGCATGACTACATCACAAGAAATAAAAACTTAATTTTAAAATTCGCACTGCCGCCATCTTGAGGTTATGTAAACAATTTAACTAAATTAGATACCAGTGGATTACAATGTGTATAAATATTTCCTGTACCAGGTTTCAGTGCGCTTGGAACATAAAATCGCGAGAAAGGTCTATTTAAAATGTTCAAATTCGCTTGGCCGCCATGCTCGTTTTGTAGTTAACCGGTTTTTGAAAATCTTATAGATGGACTTCCAGTATTGCCCTTTATTTCCGTACAAAATTTTAGGGAGATACCGCTAATAGTTTCAGAGATATGGAATGCCGGTGAAATATTTCGCACATCCGCCATCTTGTGATTATGTAAACAATTGAACGAAGTTAGATGTCGGTGCATTACAATGTATATAAACATGTACTGTACCAAGTTTCATTGCGTTTGGTTGGTCAAATCGCGAGAAACGTCTATTTAAAAGTCGGAAATTCGCTTGGCCGCCATGTTGGTTTTGTAGTTACCAGGTTTTCAAAAGTCGCATAAGTGAACTTATAGTAGTTTCCTCTATCACCATAGAAAATGTCAGGATAATATCGGTAATAGTTTCGGAGATATTGGATGCTGGTGAAATATTTCGCACAGCCGCCATGTTGGATTGGTGAGTCGTAACAAAATTTGAAGGGCACGGTCGAGGTCGCCAGGAATAGTGCTATGAACTTTCCGAGTTTCATTGAAATCGCTCCTGCCGTTTAGATTTTATTAGGGGGGGACACACACACGAATCACACACACACACACGCGCACACACACACGGACAAAAGGTGATCTCATAAGCCTATTTTTTCAAAATTGAAAATAGGCTAAAAATGAGGAGAAAGTAGACTTATGCGATTGGGCAAATGTGTGTGTGTGTGTCTGTCTGTCCTTCTGTCTGTCTGTCTGTCTGGCTGTGTGTGTGTCCCCCACCTATCAACTCCTAAACGGCTCCAGCAATCGATACAAAATTTGGTAGGAGTAAAGATGTATACCTGAATATCTCACGGCCATATTTGAAAATAATGTCAGTGCTACCAACTGCTGAAAAATCGCAATTGAAATTTGAGCTGCATGTTGGATATCTTGGAAGGTATGAATGGGAGCTATTTCAAAATTGGCACACGTATAGATAATAATACTGCAGTTTAATTTCCAGGAGGTCATACATGGCAGTGTTGCCAATAATGATTATAAGCATGCTGATAGGTCCAAATTTTAAATGCATATAACTTCTACACTATCAATTGAATTTCAACCAAATTTCGTATGTGCTATGTGTACATAAACAGATATGACTGAGCGTATTCTTAAGAGCCACCAGGGCTGCCAACTGTTAATAAATGCTCTCAATTTATTTTATCCAAATACCCATATATCAGAAAGTATGCAAGCCGACAGCTTTAAACTATGCACACGTATAGTACCTGACATTCTATATTAATTTGGAGTAACTTATATACGTCAGTGCTACCAACATGATTCTAAGCCTGCTGAGAGGTCCAAATTTAAATACATGTAACTTCCATACTATCATTTGTATTTCAACCAAATTTCGTATGTGCTATGTGTACCATAACAGATATGACTATGCGTATTCTTAAGAGCAACCAGGGCAGCCAACTGTTAATATGTGCTGTCTCTATTTTTGTTACCCTAATATCAGTATATCAGAAAGTAAGCAAGCCAATAGCTCTCAACTTTGCACACGTATACTACCTGGCATTCTAGATGAATTTGGAGTAACTAATATACGTCAGTGCTGCCAACATGATTCTAAGCCTGCTGATATGTCCAATTTTAAAATGCATGTAACTTCTATACTAACTAATGGATTTCATTCAAAATTGGTACAACAATAGATCATATTATTTCAGATTATATCTGACCATTAAATGCATGACATTGTTGCCAACATGATATTACGCGCGCTGTTAAATCCAATGTTTAACTGCATGTAACGTCCATGCTATTCATTGGACTTCAACCAAATTTTGTATCCTGTATCTTAAGAGATGGAACTAAGAATATATTAAGTCACCAGGGCTGCCAAGTGTAGTGCACTATCAGGCTACATTATGCCAGGTATACAGTATTTCGAACTAATTAGAAATTTCGATATTAGAAACTTAATTTCGTCATTATTCTAGATGGATCCATATAGTTTAATCATTGGCATGAATCTTAAATTTTAAGAAAAGTAGGCTCTTTAGTTCGTCACGGAACTTCTTGTTTATTAGCCTACTTCCGATTTTTGCAAAAAATGAAAGTAGACTTATGAGATCACTACAGGGCGAAAAAGGTGTGTCTGTCTGTGTGTGTGTATGTGTGTGAGTCTGTGTGTGTGTGTGTGAGTGTGTGTACTCTGAATGTCTGTCCCCCCCCCTATCAATTCGAACACGGTGAGAGCAAATTGAACGAAATTTGGTACAAAGGTAGCACTAGCAAAGGACACCTCAGTGTCATGTTTTATATCGCCGCCATCTTGACGGAAACGTAATGGCGGCCACACAAATGTTCAAAGCTTAAATCAAATTACGACTAACCTAATCATCCGATCTCTACCAAATTTTGCAACAACATACCTTTATGGAGGGAGCATCCTTTGACAAATCTAATAGGTCATTAGCCTAATAGTTTGCGGATGGCGGCCATATTTGTGTCAAAATCGATTACCCCTATTAATTCGAACACGGTGAAACCGAATGGAATGAAATTTGGTACAGAGGTAGCACTAGCAAAGGGCACCCCAGTGTCATGTTTAATATCGCCGCCATCTTGACGGAAACGTAATGGCGGCCACCCAAATGTTCAAAGCTTAAATCAAATTACGACTAACCTAATTATCCGATCTCTACCAATTTTTTGCAACAACATACCTTTATGAAGGGAGCATCCTTTGACAAATCTAATAGGTCATTAGCCTAATAGTTTGCGGATGGCGGCCATCTATGTGTCAAAATCGATTCCCCCTATTAATTCGAACACGGTGAAACCGAATGGAATGAAATTTGGTACAGAGGTAGCACTAGCAAAGGGCACCTCAGTGTCATGTTTTATATCACCGCCATCTTGACGGAAACGTAATGGCGGCCACACAAATGTTCAAAGCTTAAATCAAATTACGACTAACCTAATCATCCGATCTCTACCAAATTTTGCAACAACATACCTTTATGGAGGAAGCATCCTTTGACAAATCTAATAGGTCATTAGCCTAATAGTTTGTGGATGGCGGCCATCTTGGTGTGAAAATCGATTCCCCTATTAATTCGAACACAGTGAAACCGAATGGAACCAAATTTGGTACAGAGGTAGCACTAGAAAAGGCCACCTCAGTGTCATGTTTTATATCACCGCCATCTTGACGGAAACGTAATGGCGGCCACACAAATGTTCAAAGCTTAAATCAAATTACGACTAACCTAATCATCCGATCTCTACCAAATTTTGCAACAACATACCTTTATGGAGGAAGCATCCTTTGACAAATCTAATAGGTCATTAGCCTAATAGTTTGTGGATGGCGGCCATCTTTGTGTGAAAATCGATTCCCCTATTAATTCGAACACGGTGAAACCGAATGGAACGAAATTTGGTACAGAGGTAGCACTAGAAAAGGCCACCTCAGTGTCATGTTTTATATCACCGCCATCTTGACGGAAACGTAATCGCGGCCACCCAAATGTTAAAGGCTAAAATGTAATTACGACCAACCTAATAATCTAGTCTCTACCAAATTTTGCAACAACAAATCTTTATGTGGGAAGCATATTCTTACCAAACTGCTAGATCATCAGCCCAATAATTTGCAGATGGTGGCCAAGTATGTGTGCAAATCGATTCCCCCTATCAATTCAAACACGGCGAAACCGAATTGAACGAAATTTGGTACAGAGGTAGCACTAGCAAAAGGCACCTCAGTGTCATGTTTTATATCGCCGCCATCTTGACGGAAACGGAATTACGGCCACTCAAATGTTAAAAGCTTAAATCAAATTTCGACCATCCTAATAATTTGATCTCTACCGGATTTTGCAACAACATGCCTTTTTGTGGAAAGCATCTTATGACTGACTACAAGGTCATCAGCCCAATAGTTTGCAAATAGCGGCCAAATATGTGTGCAAATCCATTCCCCAGATCAATTCAAACACGGTGAAACCGAATTGAATGATTATTTTTTTTACGGAGGTAGCACTAGCAAGGGGCACCTCATATTCATGTTCAATATCCCTATAGCACGTTGTATTTCAACAAGCTACTACAACCAACATTCAATTATACTCCTTGAAAAGGACAAAGAGTTATAACAATACCCCTGCATTTAGGAGAAAGGAGGCTATATGTTCTTTACTGAACATCTTGTTTTTATTTTTGTTGTGATTGATCGATGATATTTGTAAGTACGTACACAAGTTGGTTGATTGATTGTTATGTAAGGATTATTGGGGGATGGTTGTGTTGATAATTTTTATTTTATTTTTTATTAGCCTACTTTCGATTTTTGCAAAAAATGAAAGTAGACTTATGAGATCAACACAGGGCGAAAAAAGTGTGTGTCTGTCTGTGTGTGTGCATGTGTGTGTGTGAGTCTGTGTGTGTGTGAGAGAGAGTGTGTGTACTCTGAATGTCTGTCCCCCCCCCCCCCTATCAATTCGAACACGGTGAAGGCGAATTGAACGAAATTCGGTGCAAATGTAGCACTAGCAAAGGACACCTCAGTGTCATGTTTTATATCGCCGCCATCTTGACGGAAACGTAATGGCGGCCACACAAATGTTCAAAGCTTAAATCAAATTACGACTAACATAATCATCCGATCTCTACCAAATTTTGCAACAACATACCTTTATGGAGGGAGCAACCTGTGACTAATCTAATAGGACATTAGCATAATAGTTTGCGGATGGCGGCCATCTTTGTGTCAAAATCGATTCCCCCTATTAATTCGAACACGGTGAAACCGAATGGAACGTAATTTGGTACAGAGGTAGCACTAGCAAAGGGCACCTCAGTGTCATGTTTTATATCGCCGCCATCTTGACGGAAACGTAATGGCGGCCTCATAAATGTTCAAAGCCTAAATCAAATTACGATTAACCTAATCATCCGATCTCTACCAAATTTTGCATCAACATACCTTTATGGAGGGAGCATCCTTTGACCAATCTAATGGGTCATCAGCCTCATATTTTGTGGATGGCGGCGATCTTTGTGTGAAAATCGATTCTCCCTATTAATTCGAACACGGTGAAACCGAATGAAACGAAATTTGGTACAGATGTAGCACTAGCAAAGGGCACCTCGGTGTCATGTTTTATATCACCGCCATCTTGACGGAACGTAATCGCGGCCACCCAAATATTAAAAGCTAAAATGTAATTACGACCAACCTCATAATCTAGTCTCTACCAAATTTTGCAACAACATATCTTTATGTGGGAAGCATATTCTGACCAAAGTGCAAGATCATTAGCCCAATTGTTTGCAGATGGTGGCCTAGTATGTGTGCAAATCGATTCCCCCTATCAATTCAAGCACGGTGAAACCGAATTGAACGAAATTTGGTACAGAGGTAGCACTAGAAAAGGGCACCTCATATTCATGTTTAATATCCCTATAGCACGTTGTATTTAAACAAGCTACTACAACCAACATTCAATTATACTCCTTGAAAAGGACAAAGAGTTATAACAATACCCACGCATTTAGGAGAAAGTAGGCTATATGTTCTTTACTGAACATTTTTTATATAATGGAGAATTGGTTGATGACGTATTATTAGATGGGAGTAATTGTTGATGTTTGTGGAGATGAGAAGAGGCGGTGCTGTAGAAGAGAGAGAGAAAGGAGAAAAGGAAAATATATATGAGAAGAGATGATCGTATGAATGCGATAATACATGGTATGTGATGAGATGATGTGATTGAAGTGGAGTGTGAGAGATGAGAGCGAGTATTTTTTAAAAAATAATGAATACAATGGAAGAAATGAATGATGATGTTTGATGAGATGGGAGAGATGAGAAGGAGAGCGGTGCTTTAGAAGATAGAGAAAGAATGGAAAATAAAGAATTGTACCCAGTTAGTTAGTTAGTTATTGTTGTTTTAAGGGGCGGAACAACGAGGTCGAGACTTATATGAGGTGAGATGATCGTAATGACGAATTGATGAGATGAGATGAAGTGAGTAGAAAGCGGATGAAGTTAATGATGACGATTTTGATGACGATAGTGTGAAAATTGCGTGAGAGATATTGATGATGTCGAATAGAACGTGGGTAGTGCGTGGAAGATGGGGTGTATAAATGAAAGATGGAATGGGGTCTTTATCTGTGGCAATTCGGAACAATTCTTCAGAGCTTTTGTTGAACCAGGTTCTAAGGTTGTCGAGCCAGGATTTTTTTCTATAATTATATTATGAAGTGTGGAAACGAATTGAGTAGGGGCTGATGAAGTGAGTGGGAGTTTGTTATTGGTGATGGCGAGTGGTGGGAGAATTGCTTGAGAGATGGAGTGAGTAGTGAGCGGATGAAGAGAATGCGAATTTTGTCTTATGTAGTTGTTTGTAGATGGATTTAATGTGAGAATGGTGAAGGCGGATGGCACTTTGAACCGATGTTGATGTTGTGTTGGTAGGAGATGGGAGCTTAGAAGGAGTCAGATATGACCTCTTTAGTTAGGTGCTCTTCAGTCTGGTGCCGGCAGAAGGCCCTTGAGGGCGTATATGACCAGCTTGGTGCGCAGTGGAGTGCGGAGAGGCCGTGTCAACAGAGGTCTAACTGTAGGATTGTGTTGGGTGCGCACCCTGAGGACGTACCGGCGTTGCAAGATCTCGATGCATGTTGTAAGTGGCGGCAGGGGCATGCGGTCTACGAGGTCTGCGGTTGGATAGGTGAAGGGGATCCGAAAGGGAAGCCAGTTTTTTTAAATTTGATGTCGTTTCATTCCGCTGCATGGCTATTGCCCCTGCGGCGGCGGGCCCCCTTAGACGGTTTCGCCGTCTCTTCGGGCCAAGGGGTTAAGGTGTTTGGGAGAGGTGGAAATTTTCGTGATGGGTAGGTTTAGTTTTGGGATTTGGAAGAAAGTCTGTTAGAATTTTTAGTTGGGGCTTTGCGGGGAAATTTGGAGAAGGGCGCGGCGGAGGGGGGGGGGGGGGGCGCAGTATTGTTTTGAGAAGAGCGAGTTAGATGCACGAATGGGGATGTGGGGGAGAAGGGTGACTGCTTTATTGTATGTAGGTATGATTTTTAGCCTATTTTCAATTTTGAAAAATAGGCTTATGAGATCACCTTTCGTGTGCGCGTGTGTGTGTATGTGTGTGAGGTGTGAGTGTGCGTCCCCCCCAAATAACTTCTAAACGACTGGAGCGATTTCAATGAAACTCGGTAAGTTCAGAGCACTATTCCAGGCGACCCCGATCGTGCCCTTCAAATTTTTCTACGTCTCACCAATCCAACATGGCGGCTGTGCGAAATATTTCACCAGCATTCAATATCTCCGAAACTATTCCCGATATCACCCTGGATTTTTTGCGGTGATAAAGGGAACTACTAGAAGTTCACCTATGTGACTTTTGAAAAACTGATAACTACAAAACCAACATGGCGACCACGCGAATTCGCGACATTTAAATAGACGTTTCTCGCGATTTATCCAACCAAACGCAATAAAACTTGGTACAGTATATATTTATACACATTGTAATCCACCGACATCTAACTTTGTTGAATTGTTTACATAACCACAAGATGGCGGATGTGGGAATTATTTCACCGGCATTCTATATCTCCGAAACTATTAGCGGTATCACCCTGAAATTTTGTACGGAGATAAAGGGCACTACTGGAAGTTCATCTGTAAGACTTTCAAAAAGCGGTTAACTACAAAAGGAACATGGCGGCCAAGCGAATTTGAAAATTTTAAATAGACCTTTCTCGCGATTTCATGTTCCAAACGCAATGAAATCTGGTACAGGAAATGTTTATACACATTGTAATGCACTGGTATCTAATTTAGTTCAATTGTTTACATAAACTCAAGATGGCGGCTGTGCGAATTTTACAATTAAGTTTTTATTTCTTGTGTCGTAATCATGCGATCGAAGTGAAAGTTTGAATAATGAACCTATGCATTAATTTCCCTTTAATGGTACATGACTCTATGGCCTATACATTTAACAATCCAACATGGCGACCATCCGAATTATTTAGACGGCTCTGAATATCTACGAATCTATTATAGCAATCAAACTGAATTTTTATGTTCATAGGGGCTATGAATTTAAGTTCACCTACAGGACATTAAATAACCTGGTGATCACAAATCCAACATGGCGGCGACGCGAACTATAAACATTCACATGGATGTTTCTCGCAATTTAACCATCCGAGGGCAGTGAAACTTGGTACAGTAAATCCTTATACGAATGTTAATCCACTGGCATCTAATTTATTTCAATTGTTTCCATAACCACAAGATGGCAACTGTGTGAAATTTAAAAATCTGGTTTTTACTTCTTGTGTCCTAATCATGCGATTGTAGTTTGAATGCTACACGTACACACTAATGTTCATGTAACAGTACATAACTCTAGGACCTACATATATAAAATCCAAAATGCGACCATTCGAAATATTTAGTCGGTTATCAATATCTACGAATGCATTACAGCAATCAAACTGATATTTTGTATGTTGATAGAGGCAGTTAACATAAGTAGGATATATGAAAATAGGCTGTAGAGTTCTTCACGGAACTACTTGTTAATGTCGGAAATTTCCTAAGAACAAAGAACACACGGAAAACATGGAAACAACTGCTGCATGTGCCAAAGTAGATGAAGGAACTTCTATTGCTAGGGGATTTGCGTGTATTTGGATGTTGAAAGTAAGTAAGTGTGGTGAAGAAAAAAGGGGGGCTGTATTTACGTCCAGATCATACGTTTTTTTAAATGAATGATGTCGATGAGAAGGGAGTAATGAAAGATGTTTGTTGAGGTGAGAAGGAGAGTGGTATGGTAGTAAAGCGAGGGAAAGAGAGAATTGTAGAGCTGGTGGTATGAGGACAGTGGCTAATTAATAGGTTGAGATGGGGGGAGTAGTAAACGGAAGAAGAGAATGAGTAGATGAAGGGTTATGATGTCAACGGTATAAGATTTGCTGGTGGATGTGTGAGAAGATGAACATGATGATGATTTTTTCTTTTTTTATTATTTAATGGAAATGAATGATGTCGAGGAGAAGGGAGTAATGAATGATGTTTGTTGAGATGAGAGGGAGAGTGATATTGTAGAAGTGAGAGTGAAAGAAGGAAAGAAGAAAGAAAGAAAGAAAGAAAGAAAGAAAGAAAGAAAGAAGAAGAAGAAACGTATAGCTGGTGATACGAGGACGGTGGCTAATTAATGAGTTGAGATGGGGGGAGTAGAAAACGGATGAAGTGAATGGGTAGGTGAAAAGTTATGATGTCAACGGTGTGAGATTTGACGGTGAATGTTTGTGAAGATGAAGATGTTGAAGATTTTTTTTTTTTTTTTAGTAGAATTAATTGATTGTGTTTTGAGAAATAGGGCTGTTTGTTGCAATTTCGAAGCCGGCGAAAATGCCTTCAGTTTCCAGTGGAGTGGTGTTCGTTAGCGAAATATGCGGAGACTAGGCTGTTATTCACGTGATGGGAGAAGTGCCCTGAGGCTGTAGATGCCGAGCTTAGTACGTACCGGGGCTCGGAGCGGCTTGTGTAGGAGGGGGCGTACTATGGGGTTGTTGGTAACCTGCGCCCGTTTGAGGTAGCTGCGTTGCAATAGCTCGATGTACGTCGTTAGTGAAGGCAGTGGCATTCTGTCAACGAGGTCTACTGTGCGGTCGGTGAATGGGAGTCTTATCGCAACGCGGACTAGGCGGCTCTCCATTGAGAGAAATGGGCGAAGGGGGCAGTCTAGGAATCCCGCCCACGCAGGATGGCCGTACACCAAAAATGTGCGGATTAGTACTTTGTAAGTGAGGAGAAGTAATTTCTCGTTCAGTCCCCAGGTTGTTCCAGCTAGACGCCGGAGAAGATACGCCCGCTTTCGTGCCACGGGAAGTTAAAGAAGGGGCGGAAGGTGAAGAATTGATCGAATAGGAAGCCGAGGTATCAGATGGTAGGGATGGGGACTAAGCCACGGTGATGGAGGTGGAGATTGAGGTTTACGGGATTGCGGGTTGGGGCGAGAGCTTTCCTGCGTGGGCGGAAAAGGATGGTCTGCGTTTTTTCTGAATTCAGGCGCAGATGCCATTTGCCACACCAGGAGGTGAAGAGATCGAGGTAGGGTTGGACGTGGGTGTTGATGTGTTGTACGGTGGCAAACGGTGCAACTATAGCGGTATCGTCGGCGAAGTGTAATAGTTGCATGGGGGGGGGGAGGGGGGGGGATGTCGGCGACGAATAAGACGTAGAGGAGGGGGGAATGGACGGAGCCCTGTGGAACGCCCTGTTCGAAGGGGATGGGGCGGGAGTAGAGACCATTAATGGTGATGCTTGCGGTGCGGTTCCGGAGGAAGGTGTTTGGAAAGCGGATATAGGTATGGGGGAGGTCGAAGTAATGGAATTTTACGACTAGGGCGTCGTGCCAGACCGTGTCGAACGCCTTCTGGAAGTCGAAGGCGATAAATAAAGGAGAAGCGGGACGGTTGTAGTTTTCCGCTACCATGGCGGAGAGGCGGAGGAGTTGGTCTTGAGTGGAGAAATGGGGTCTGAAGCCACATTGTGAGAGGGGTAGGAGCTGGTGTTGACGGAGATGGGTGTGGATTCGTTTGGTGAGGATTTTCTCGAAGGTTTTCGAGAACACAGCGGTGAGGCAGATGGGACGGTAGGAATCAGGGGAGGAGAGGGGCTTGTCAGGTTTAGGAAAGAGAAGCATCGTGGCATGGTGTCAGAGTGTGGGGTGGAACCCGGTGCGAAGGAGATGGTTGTAGAGATTAGTTAAGGCTGTGAAAAACGATGGGGGTGCCTCCTTGAGATGCCGATATCGAATGGAGTCGGGACCAGGGGCGGTATTGGTCGTGCGGGAGAGGGCTATGGAAATGTCCAGTTCGGTGATGGGGACATCAAGAGGGTGCAGCGAGAAGACGTGTGTGGTTGAGGGCTGGAGGTGGGGGCGTAGAGGCACTGTGGCAATGAATTCGTCCTCGTTGTATGTGAATGTGGGGTCTGGTGCATCGCGGAAGACGCGAGCGAGTCTGTTTGCGTAGACGGCCAGCTTGGCGGGATCATCTGGTGGTGCGATGTTGTTGTAGATGATGGGATACGACATGGGAGTAGATTTACCTGTGAGGCAGTTGAGACGGCGCCAGAACTTGGTAAGTGAGGGAGACACACCATTCTGTCGTGAGCAGGTGTTATGCCAAGTTAGCCTCTTATGGGCCTCGATGTAGGACTTTACATGTCGTAAAGTCTGGCGGTGCTTTTGAAGGAAATAGCTGTCCCTGGTGTGGAGATATGTTGCATGGTAGGAGTGGGAAAGTGCGAGGAGGCGGCGGGCCTTAGGGGGGATGGGAGGTCGGGAAGGGGTGTATGGGGTAAGGGGAATATGGTGTTGTGCCGCCTGTTGTAAGGTGTCTTGGAGTTGCGGGGTGTATGCATCCACCGATGATTGCGAGCTCAGGGGCAGGGTTGTGGTCTGCAATCGCTCGGAAATTTAATTGCGGTAGGCCGGCCAGTTGGCCGCGCAAAAGTTCTGTACCATCCGAGGTGGTGGTGTTGGGGTGTTGCGAGTAGGAACTTCGAACTTCAGAAGAACTGGGGCATGATCACCCCCGATGAGTGGGAGGACGGTGATATGGAGCAGATGGAGTAGAGAGTTATGCGCTATTAGTGCGTCAGGGGTAGTTTGGGAGGAGGGACGTGTGGGCTTAGGGAGGGGAACCAGTGAGGCGTTGATGTTGTTTAGATATATATCTAGACTGCGGAGTTCCCGGGCCGAGCAGTAGTGGAGGTTTAAATCGGCCATTATGAGGAAATGAGGGAAGGTTTCGGCCACGTGAGCTATGAAAAGTTTAGGTAGGGGATGGCGAAGACGGGTGTAAATTGTGGCGAGATGGAGAACTCGGGATGGAAAGTAGACCGTGGCGATAAGGCTTTCCGGAAAATAGAGGGGGGAATTGTGCTGTCTGAAGGGATAGCGTGGGAGGTAAGCTAGTGCGGATCCGCCTCGACCTAGATTGTGAAGGTGGTCAGCTCGAAGGAGAGTGTAGCCTGGGAGGAGCGCACGGTCAACTCCACGGAGGAAGGTCTCGTTGAAGAGAGCGACGTTGATGTTATGAGTGGCGAGGGTATGACTAAAAGGGGTACGACGTGCGTGAAATGAGCTGACATTATGAAATAGTATGGAGATATGCCGTGGAGGTCGTTGTCTTGTTGGTTGCGCTGCCATGTGGGGGTTATACGGCTGTGTCGCGGGGGTGGCGGAAGAAGGTGAAGTGGGCTAACGGCCCCGAGAATGACGGCTGGAAGCATACTCCGAATATCTGCTGAGCCGCCATCTGGAGTTGTGTGAGTATGAGTGGTCGCTGGTAGGGGATGATGTTATGGATGGATGCCACCATGAAGCGGATGAGGTCTTCTATGGAGGGGGAAGGGAACTGTGATTGCACTTGAGGGGTGGGGTGATCTATGGATTTAATGGGTGCAACAGTTTCGGGGCGGTTGGGAATGGGAGCGGGTTTAGATTTACATTTGTGTGAATAAGTGGGGTTTGCCTCGTGACATTGGTGGCAGCGAGGCGGGAGGGCAGTGTTGGGACATTTGTTGGTGGTGTGAGATGGCTGGTAGCAGTGGCGGTCCGTGAAGGGGAGCTGCAGAGCTGCAGCCCCATCAGGGTATTTGAAAATATCAATTTACACTTTGAACGTAACGGGGTAACGGTATAATTATACGGATCTCTGCTGGGCCATTAAATTTTTTAGCAAGTATAGGCTGGCTTGTGAATCCGCTTCCCCCCACGGCTGCTGCATCCTCTGCAGCAGCTTAAGAACTAAAATCGCACTTCCTGAATCCACTTCCCCCATTGCCAAGGCAGGTCATGAAAGCCTCTTTGGGAGCTGCACTCCATGCAGCAACGATACGAAGTGCCAACACATCTTTGGAAACAATCGGGTATACAGTTTACAAACAGCTCAAATATTGTACTGGCAGCGGTTAACTGCTCCTAATTCGCATTTAGAAAATTAGCAACTAATATTCTAATGCAATAAATTATAGATAGAATCATAATACTATCGCAAGGATATGTTTAAATCGCAGCGGCTTTTGCTGTAACATGGTTATGTTTGTAGCACTGAGTAGCAATAGAATCGTAAGTAAAAGCAGGAAGTAGGCGCTCACGGCATCTGTTAGGTTCTGGCAGAACTAAGTCCATCTCCATCCCTTAGCCAGTGAAAGCAAGGAGGGAGGCATTCAACCATTTCCATGACTGGCGCTATTTTCTTCAAGCACTTGTACAATCAGTCTTGCCAACGTGCGAATTATTGATAAAGATTCTAATATAGTATGCTTGCGTGATTTTAACAAATACTTGCATATTATTTCACAGGATATTTCGCCCTATTTTAATGATACCTAGCAATGTTCCTTGTTCTTACAAAACCGATTTATTTCAGACCAGTTTTAGAAAAATTTTCCGTTACTCCAGTGCTCTACACAAGCTGTGGAAGTTACCCCCTTGTCAACAACCGTAGTACGTGCTGTTGGAGTTTATGTACGGCTGTGTGATTAGCTTGTGATTGTGTTTCAAGTAAATAATGAGTAACACTGTGCAATTTTTACTGTCGCTTCAATTTAGTAGTTTGACGCTTCACGAGAAATGTGATGTAAAGGGTAAGGGGAGACCAACACCTGTGTTAAACATCAAACAGTGTTCTAGTAGCAGGTCGAAGCAATACACTAGGAGCTTCAATCCTGACGTGTGTAAGAAATTCGATTGGCTGTGTGGTTGCGAGATAAAGAATGCTTTATTTTGTTTTCCGTGCATTTTGTTCGGTGGAGAATTTAGCTGGACTCAAAAGGGAATGACTGATCTCAGAAAACTGAGCGAAAAAATTCAGAAACACGCATCTTCCGGAACTCATTTAAATAACATGGTAAATTTTGCAGTGTTAGGGAAAGTGGATGTAAAGAAAAGCTTAAGTTCAGCATATCAACAATCGGTTGAGCGTCATAACAATGAAGTAACTAGAAACAGGGAAATATTTTCAAAGTTAATAAACTGTATTAAGTTCTGTGGCTTTAATGAGTTAGCGCTACGCGGACATGATGAGAAGGCCGATTCAGACAACAAAGGCGTGTTTCTAAATTTAGTGCAATACACGAGTGAATTAGATTCCTGTTTTCAGAGTCACTTAGAAAGCTCGACAGCATTCAAAGGATCATCGAAAAGCATACAAAATGACTTGCTTAGTTGCATGCTGCAAGAATGTCGGGAAAGAATCTTAGCTGAAATTGAGGATGTAGATTTCATTTCTCTTCTTGCAGATGAAACTACCGATATCACTGAGAAGTTGCAGTTGGTGATTGTATTGCGATATTGCACTAATGAAGGCAAAGCAGTTGAAAGATTCTGGGGATTTTTTGGAGCCAGCTGGTCAGGATGCAAGTTCAATATATGAATGCATTGTTTCTCAACTACACATAATATTGAAAGACAACAAGGGAAAGTTAATTGCCCAGAGCTACGATGGAGCATCTGTGATGAGTGGCGCAATAAATGGCGTGCAGAAGCGAATCAGGGACGAATACAAGAATGCCTTTTTTTATCCACTGTTACGCCCATCAGCTGAACCTGATTATGGAGAGAGCCGCTAAGCAGAATACAAAAGCTCGAGTAATTTTTGCCAATTTGTCTGCTATCCCAGAATTCTTTTCGAGATCGTCGCACAGGACATCAGTTTTAGATTCATGTGTGTCCAGGAGAATACCGTCTGCGGGAGCAACCAGGTGGAATTTTCGAGCTAGAACGGTGATCACTGTGTTTGAGAAAAAAGAAGCCCTAGAAGAATGTTTCACTGTGCTAGTCGAGTCAGATTGTTCGAGTGATATTACAGTTAACGAAGCTAGTTCTCTTTTTCGGACACTGGATGATCCAGAATTCAATTTCTGGCTCCGTTTCTTTCATTGCATCATGCCTCATGTGTACATTCTGTACCAACAATTACAGAGTCGTCAGATCGATGTAGGGAAAGTGCGTAGCAGCGTTTCGAGTTTTGTTGAAACTGTCCAGAAAGTCCGAGACTCATTCTATTTGGATAATAACGCTGACGAGAGTGGACGTCCTAGAAAGAGACGGAAGATCGGAGGAAGTGAAACGCGTATTGCTGCAAGGGAAGTGTGTGACGTCATCAACAATCAAGTCACATCGCGGTTTCAATTTGTTGACCATTAAGTACTTTCTTCTCTTCTGCAAAACGAAAAATTTGAGATTCATAAGAACTCATTTCCGGAAGGAGACTTACGAGCTACCGTACGTGTCTTTCCGATGCCCGAGCCGGACAAACTAAGGACCGAACTGACTATATTGTATCAAAGAGAAGAATTTCGAAACATTGGTGGTGCTGTAAAACTTTTGAGTTTCCTTCTCACTGGAAACTTAGGTCCGTCATTTACAGAGGTCATTAAACTGTTACGTATCGCTATCACCCTGCCTATGACTACCGCTGAACCAGAACGCTGCTTCTCGTGCCTCAAGAGGATCAAGACGTACCTCAGGAATGCTATGGGACAAGAAAGACTTACTGCACTTGGAATGCAGTCTATTGAGAAGGATCTGATAAACAGCACACCGAATTTTAATAACCTTGTCATCGAAAAATTCGTCACGTACAAGACTCTGTGTCTGGAGCTGATCTACAAATAAGGTAAGTTAATGCATGTGCATGCAGCCCCACCAACTACGTTATAAGTGAGCCGCCACTGACTGGGAGCAGTGGCCACAGCGTGGGGAAGCACGACATTGCTCGGTGGTGAGGTCATTGTAAACCAAACAGCGGTTGCATCGCAAGGCTACTGGGGGGGAGCTTTGGAAGGTTTCACGCGATGGTGGTACCGGTAGAGGTAGACGCCATTTGTCAGAAGCCTGTCCACTTCCGCTTGCGTCACCAGGAGAATGCGAACCATCCACGTTGGACCGTCCGCATTCCTGATGCGGAATGCCTTGCGTGCATCGACCTGCTCCAGGCGAAGTTCTTGCAGGACCTCGGTGAGATCGGGGTCGACGCCCCGAATCACGCACGAGAAGTGCGGGTTACGTTGTGGAGGGGGAAGGGTAGGGGGATTTTGTCTGGCCCGGAGGGGTTCCTCGATCACCTGGGGGCCGAGTTGTTGCACCACGTCTGGGCTATGGAGCACGGCGACAATGGCGTCGTCGTTTGTTTTTACGTAGACACCGTTCGTGGCTGCAGTGGCGGAGAAGTTGGAGTGCCCGAGTATGTGGCGAAGTGCATCTGTGAATTGATACTTCGTGGGGGAGGTGTGACCACGGAACAGGAAGACATGTTTATACGGCGGCTCTGAGGTCTTGGAGGCGTATAAAGGTAGCGAGGAAGGAAGGGATGGTGGTGCAATTGTAGCGGGGGTAAAGTTAGGTACGGGTCCTGTGGCGGGTCGTTGGGTGCAGGGAGAAAAGAAGTGCTAGGTGGCGGGCTACAATGGCACTTGGAGGCAGTTTGAGATGCATCCATGCCTTCATGGACCCATTGACGGGATCGGTGAGTCCCCCTCCCCTCCGTGTCTGAAGTGTCGGACCCTGGGCGTTCCTCGGTGCGGCTGGGAGTTTGACCGACCAGTGGTGGGAGATGCTGATGCTTCCCCAGAGTGGTTGCGGTGGCAGGGTTGGTGGAAGTCGTCGTTTTAGGAACGCACCTTTGGTGCTAGAAGATGAGCGGGTGGGTGGCAACTTGGGGGGAGGAGGGGTGGGTGGAGTGGTCTTGCCCTTGCCTTTGCCCATGGCGAAGGAGAATGTGGGAATTTATGGGGTGGTGTGTGAGGTATGAGGTCGAATGGGGCACGACGTTGCAGTAGCAATAAGGCCTGGCAGTCTGCTAGTATGCGGCCGGAAGTGTGGAATAAGTTATGAGAAGGGAATGGTTAGAAGGCAGGGATGAAAAATGTGATGTATATAGTATAGTGGGCAAAGCCGGTGGCTAAGCGACACAATGTGCGTTCAAAGTAATATGTAAAGGAAGAAAGGAGCGGGTGAAGCCGGTGTCCAAGCGTGGGGATGTATGGTGAATGATATGGTGGATGTGAGTACAGTAGCGGGCGAAGCCGGTGACTAAGCGAAGCAAACGGTGCGATGTATGATATGGAGCTCGGTGCTTGAAAGAGCGGACGAAGCCAGTGACTAAACAAGGAAATGTATGTGATGAATGTAGTGGGTAGAATGTATTGTTACGTGCCACCCCCTAGTGGCACTTACGTTAACTGGATTACGGTGGGTGAAAGCACAAACACAATTGTTTCTTTAAAGAAATATAATTAGCTTTATTGGAAGCCTGAAAGATACACCACACAAATAGCAAATACAAGCAATCAGTACCTCACTCCAGTTTCCTCTTGTAGGGAACTCTTGCCCTTCACTTGTCAACAGACCACAGAAGTTAATCCGTCCTAATGAGTCCGGTGGCCTTGACAGAACTACATGCAACACTACAGTTATTTACGATAGCCGGTCACTCACCACTACACTCTGCTTCGCTGACAGCTGGCTAGGGAAACAGCCCCCGGTGCTTTCGCAATTCACCACACTAACCTCTGCCGCACTGGAAAACACACTCTTTCAAGGCACAGTTCCTCTGTAGGCTTCACACTCCCTCGCTGTCAAGAGAATCAGCTTCACTAGGGTTTCGCAAGTCACGTCGCCAACAACTGTCGCTCAAGGTAAACGCTCGCACTAGCTCGAAAAAACACAGTCCACCCCGCTTGCCAGGTCGCCCTTATATAGCAGGCCGGTGACTCAATAAATGCTTCTAGACCCATCCAGGATTCACGGCTTCTCGAGGTTTCCATCACTGGCTGGGTCACGAATATTCTGGACCATCCCTTTGTCCTAGTAGCCCTGTTGCGTAAGGCGCACGTAATACACTGAGGCAGAGCACAGCCCGGGCAGCTGTGACTCATGCGGCGAGCGATGAAACATACTCCTAGCCGTAACACCACCCCCTTCCTAAAAGGCTGATCGTCCCGATCAATCATTGGTCCGTCTGTGTCCCTCCGTAGGCTGCCAGGCGATCTCGATGCACGATCTTCATCTTCGCCCTCGGGCTCCGCTGGATCCTGTAGAAGACATCGTTGATCCGTTTCACGACTCGGTACGGGCCCTCCCAGGACTTCTGCAGTTTGGGTGACAGGCCTTTCTTCCGTAATGGGCTGAAGAGCCAGACAAAGGTCATACTCGTGGAATCTTCCGGCATCCGTCTGCTGGTCGTATCGGGTCTTCATTCGGTCGGTCTCGATCCGCAGTTTCCTTCTCGCGAACGCGTGCACGTCCTCCAGTTGGTCGACCAGTTCTTGACAATACTGGCTTACCGGGATCGAATCATTCCCAGGTCGGCCGAAGGCAAGATCGACAGGTAGACGGAGTTCCCTCCCAAACATGGCCCGGGCTGGTGTGCACCCGGTGGCTTCATGCACGGCGGCGCGGTAGGCCAGGAGAAATAGTGGAAGATGTTTGTCCCAATCCCTCTGGTGCTCGCTGACGACTATTCGGAGATGGATCTCGATGGTGCGATTGAATCGCTCTACCATCCCGTCGGACTGATGGTGTAGCGGCGTCGTCCTTGTCTTCCGAATCCCAGCAGCTGGCATAGGTTCTGGAACACCTGCGACTCGAAGTTCCTCCCTTGGTCGGAGTGCAGCTCCAGGGATACTCCTTACCGGCTGACGAATTCCTTCACCAGGGTCTCTGCGATCGTCGCGGCTTCTTGGTTAGGGAGCGCATACGCCTCCGGCCATTTGGTGAAGTAGTCGCTGACGACTAATATGTAGCGGTTCCCTGCCTCGTTCAACAGGAATGGCCCAGCAACATCGATGGCTACTCTCTCCATGGGGCCGCCCACGTAGTAGGTCTTCAGTGGATCCCGTCGTCTCCGTCCTGGACCCTTGCTGGCTGCGCAATCGCGGCACCTCGCGCAGCGGTTCTCCACGTCTGTTCGGCATCCGATCCGGTAGAACCTCTCTTTCAGCTTCTCCTGGGTCTTCCTTATCCCTAGGTGTCCACCAGATGATCCTCCATGGACTTCCTTCAGGACTTCCTCCGTCATAGCCTTTGGAACGAAGACTTGTTCCCGAGATGTCTTCCCGTCGGTGCTCTCCCAGGTACGGCAGATGAGGCCATCCCTTGCAATCAACGAGTCCCACTGCGCCCAGTAGGACTTAAACTTTAGGCTGCAAACACTCACAATGTTCCACCCGGGTCTGGCGACACAGGCCCTCTTCCATTCGGCTATCAGTCCCAGGTCATCATCTTCTGCTTGTGCCCGAGTGAAAGATTCGCGGCTCCAGCTCTCATGAAGTTCCACGGTAGTCCTTCGGCACTGTATCCCGGTGTTCTCCTCCCTTCTGGTACAGAAGGTGCAGTTTTCGGGACACGGTCTTCGTGACAGGGCGTCGGCATTAGAATGCAGTTGGTCTTTCTTGTGCTGGATCTCAAAGTTGTACTGTTGAAGCCTCTCTAACCACCGCGCGAGTTGACCCTCGGGCTGTTTGAAGTTCAGGAGCCACCGCAGGGATGCATGGTCGGTCCTGATGAGAAATTCTTGCCCGTACAAGTACTTGTGGAAGTGTTCGATGGTCTTCACGATGGCGAGCAGTTCCTTCCTTGTGACGCAGTAGTTCCTTTCGGGCTTTGACAAGGCTTTGCTGAAGTAGGCCACTACTCTCTCCTCGCCGTCCACTACTTGCGACAGGATTCCCCCTATACCAAAGTCGCTGGCATCGGTATCGACGATGAACCTTGTTCCAGGACTGGGGTAAGCCAGAATAGGTGCGGTGAACAGAGCCTGCTTGAGTTGTTCGAAGGCACTGTGGCATTCTGCTGTCCACGTGAAGAGTTGGTCCTTCTCAGTCAGTCGATGCAGTGGTTTGGCGATGTCGGCGAATCCTCTCACGAAGCGACGGTAATAAGTGCAGGGTCCCAGGAAGCTTCGTAGTTGGGATTTGTCCTTCGGAGCTGGCCACTCCCTCACAGCTGCGGTCTTCTCTGGGTCAGTGCGTACCCCTTCCTCGGAGACGATATTCCCAAGGTACTGGACCTGCTTCTGGAAGAGCTGACACTTCTTGGGGCCCAACTTCAGCTGGGCAGCCCGTAGCTTCATCAAGATCTCCTTCAGGTTGCTGTAGTGCTCCTCGAAGCTTCTCCTCAGAACGATGACGTCGTCTAGATAGACCAGGCAGGTCATCCAGTGTAGTCCCCTCAGAATGGACTCCATTAGCCTTTCGAAAGTCGCAGAGGCGTTGCACAGACCGAATGGCATGACGGTGAACTACCAGAGCCCGCTGCCCACAGAGAACGCAGTTTTCTCGCGGTCCTTAGGGTGGACCTCCACCTGCCAGTAGCCACTCTTCAAATCCAAGGTGGAGAACCATCTTGACCCTGATATGGTGTCCAGGGTGTCGTCGATCCGGGGTAGAGGGTAGCTGTCCTTCTTCGTGACGTCATTCACCCGCCTGTAATCCACGCAGAACCTCGTGGAACCGTCCTTCTTCTTCACTAGCACGACCGGAGAACTCCAAGGACTGTGTGATGGCTCGATCACTCCTTGCTCCTTCATCTCTTCTACCATCCGGTCGACTTCGGCTTGCTTGGCGAGCGGGACACGTCAGAATGGGGCCCTAATCGGTGCGCTGTCCCCAACGTCGATTCTGTGCTGGACCAAGCTTGTCCTGCCATAGTCTTTGCTCCCCACGCAGAAGACATCCTGGAATTCATGTAGCAGGTCCCGAAGTTGGCGTGATTGTTCCTCGTCTAAATGGTCCTGGGATCCTTGGTACAGCTTCTGTAGTTCTTCTGGCAGGGCGCGTCTTCTTCGGTTGTCCGTCTGCAGGTGTCCGTTCGTCGTGTCTGTGATGCGGGCAATCCAGGTAACGGGCTTGCAGGCGCCTAGGTTGGTGTCCCGGTGAACCGTAATGTCGTAGTCGTTCAGGTTGGACAGGCGGACGTACGGCCGAGTCGTCGTGTTGATGAGGGTCTTGGCAATTAGCAAACTTTTGTCTGGATGTCCTCATATTTTGGCTCGATGATAGCCGCCACTCCCTCAGCAGTTCCGTTGATAATTACGGCAGTGCTGACTTCCGTCCTGGTGGGAACGATGACGTCCTCTCTCAGCCTTACTCGTCGTGCGTTGACGGCATCGTGTGCTGGTTGCAAAGCAAGTTCCTCACCTCCGAAGTGCAGAGTGTTGGTATTCAGGTCCAAGACGATGTTGTTCTGGTCCAGGAAGTCCAATCCGATGATCACTTCGTTTGATACATCAGCCACGAGCACTGGATGCTTCACCGCCCGTTGACCAATGACGAACTCCAGAGATGCTTCGCCATGTACCGGTGCGGTCTCTCCAGTCGCGGTTATTAGCTGGAGGTTCCTTTGCGAGGGTTGCACTCTCCACATCGGGATTACGGTGGGATTGACGATGGGCCTCGACGCTCCCGTGTCGATCAGCATGGCCAGCTCACTCCGTTGACGACTCCGTCGACCATCAGGCTGCTATTATCCCTCCGTAACTGCGTCACACGAACTTGGGCTGCCGGGGCTTGACGACTGTCACAACTCAATCTTTTCTCCCCAAGGCTGGCTAATACTCGTTTCCCTGGGCCGCGCGGTTTTCGGACGACTGATTTCCCGTCGGATACCCTCGGCGGCGGCGATCACCGCAGTCCTAGCTCAGGTGGCCTTTCTTACCTCAGGTCCAGCAGGTCGGTAGACCTCTTCCTGGCCGCCTCTCTGGTTGTCTTCCGGCTGTGTCGTTGCTGGTGGTGTCGCGACTATGGAAGAAACGGCTTAGCGCCTCCATTAATTCGTCGGCCAGGGGCTTGGTCTCGTTGGTTTTTACTGGTTCGTCGACGTCCACTTTACGCACCCGCGCGTGCATCCTAGATGCCTGTTTTGCCGTCTCGAACTCAAGTACGTGGCTCAGCGCATCTGCTTCGGTCTTATTGCGCGCGAGTCGCAGCGCCTGTTGAGTGTCCGCGTCCCGTAGCCCATCGGTGAAGGTCTGCGTCGCTATCTGTTCCAGAAAGTCGGCCGGCGCTGTTGGGCAGGCGAGGCTTACGAGGCGTGCGATGTCCATCTCGAACTCCTGCAGGATTTCCGCGTTCTTTTGTACCCAGGTCCGGAGCTGCATCTGGTAGGCCTGCTGAAAATGGCTATCTCCATATCGGGACTCCATATGGGCGATTAGTGAAGCGTAGTCCTGGGATCCAGTCGGGATGGCCTGAAGGACGTTAAGGGCGTCCCCTCTCAGCGCTACAATGAGAGATGTAGCCTTTTCTGTGGTGTTCCAGTTGTTTATGGAACAGGCAGCCTCGAACTGACGTAAATAGGTGCTCCACGGGACCTTTCCGTCGAAGGTTGGGGGCGTCACTCTGCGTCCTGCTCCTGATATTCCCAGTGTACCTGTGGGCGGGCGTCGGCGCAGCTCGGCAACTTCCGCTTGAAGAGCGTTGAATCTCGCTTCCATCCACGTCGGCGGGCGTTGGTTCAGCTCAGCAATTTCCTTTTGTAAAGCGTTGAATTTCTCTTCCACCCCCGTCAGCGGGCGTTGGCGCAGTTCGGCAACTTCCTGTTGTAGAGCGTTGAACTTCTTTTCCACTGCCGTGACTTCCTCACGTAGGCCCTGTTCCAATTTCCTTTGACTTTCCTGTAGTTTCGTCAGCAGACACTCTTCCAGATTTTTCTGGCCATCCAGAAATTTGGTGGTTAGGCCCTCTGCTAGCTTATTCTGACCGTCTTCCATCTTCTTCAGGTCCTCTGCTAACTTCTTCTAGCTGTCCTCTAATTTGGAAGTTAGGTCTTCGGCTGACTTCTTCTGGCCGTCTTCCATCTTCTTCAAGTCCTCCCCTCGCTTATTTTGACCGTCTTCCACCTTCTTCTGGTCGGCCTCCATTTTGATTTCCATGCCACCTAACTTTTCTAGCAATGCTGCCAATTGCGCTTCCATTTTAGATGCTTGTCTTGTAAAGGGCATGCACTCACAGGAAAATTTAAAAAAATGTCCTGCTCGGGTTTTGAAACCAGGACCGTTAGGTGTTGTGCTTGTGTTTGAGTTCGTAATCCGGCTTCTGACACCAGTAGTTACGTGCCACCCCCAAGTGGCACTTACGTTAACTGGATTACGGTGGGTGAAAGCACAAACACAATTGTTTCTTTAAAGAAATATAATTAGCTTTATTGGAAGCCTGAAAGATACACCACACAAATAGCAAATACAAGCAATCAGTACGTCACTCCAGTTTCCTCTTGTAGGGAACTCTTGCCCTTCACTTGTCAACAGACCACAGAAGTTAATCCGTCCTAATGAGTCCGGTGGCCTTGACAGAATTACATGCAACAAGACAGTTATTTACGATAGCCGGTCACTCACCACTACACTCTGCTTCGCTGACAGCTGGCTAGGGAAACAGCCCCTGGTGCTTTCGCAATTCACCACACTAACCTCTGCCGCACTGGAAAACACACGCGTCATGACACAGTTCCTATGTAGGCTTCACACTCCCTCGCTGCCAAGAGAATCAGCTTCACTAGGGTTTCGCAAGTCACGTCGCCAACAACTGTCGCTCAAGGTAAACGCTCGCACTAGCTCGAAAAAACACAGTCCACCCCGCTTGCAAGGTCACCCTTATATAGCAGGCCGGTGACTCAATAAATGCTTCTAGATCCATCCAGGATTCACGGCTTCTCGAGGTTTCCATCACTGGCTGGGTCACGAATATTCTGGACCATCCCTTTGTCCTAGTAGCCCTGTTGCGTAAGGCGCACGTAATACACTGAGGCAGAGCACAGCCCGGGCAGCTGTGACTCATGCGGCGAGCGACGAAACAAACTCACAGCCGTAACAGTATGATAAAGTCAGGAGAGGAATATCTCGAGACGATCAGTGTAGAATAATGTATGTATGAGTGTGTTAATGGAGTACGAATGATGACGTCACGTGGCGGAGGATGATGTAACATTGAAAAGTGCAGCTATGACAGTCGGTGCTCAGTACGATAACCACCACACGCGCTTTCAGCACGAAGGTAGCTATGTACTGTAGGCGCTGTGTATTGGCGATGAGATATGCTGATACTATGAGCCCCGCTCACAGGCAATGCAATATTGCAAGCGCCGTGATGTTGGAGTTGCGAGTTGTGCTATAAATGATAATATGCCTGGCTGTTGTGAAGAATGAAGCGGTGATGAGAGCCTGAGCGAAGAAATGACTACGTTGCAGGCGATGAAAGCTGAGTAATGTTGAAACCAATGAAGCAAGCTGCGAAGATTGTAGCCAGATATTAAGTCGAACACAAAATGTCTGCCAGGCGATAACACGTGGACGAAGTCGCTGCCAAGGCCACGAGGTCAATTCAGGTGATGACGTCAGGCCGGCTTGAAGTGTGTCGCTCGCTATGTACTGGATTTTCTTGAAGTTGTAATGATGAATTATGATGCGATGTTCTTGATGTATATTCGGGCAGAGATTCGTTCCGAATTACCAGTAAGAAGAAGGAAGGAAGCCAGGTTAATATATTCCCCAGAATACACGAAACCCGGTGGTTTTCACTAGTCATCACTACTTTGTTGGGATTTCCCCTTTTTCATGTTTTTCTCAAGTTTTCCTCTTATATACACCAACAGAGACTTCTTTTGTATCCCTGCTCTCTCTATGTGCATTTCTTATTCTTTTCTTAGTCAGATTACAGGAGATTAATTATGTTCCCATCCTCATACTATGTGTGCCAAGCTCTTTCATGCTGCGACATCTAGCGGGGCATTTCTACACTTACTCCAAGTACTAGCGCTCTAATAATGAATTAACTCAGCCTACTACTGCTAAAGCTTTTAGTTCGCTACTACCAATACAGAACTCTTCGGTTCTATACCAGCACTTGAAGACAGGAGAAATTTTTCTGGCCTTTTTTTTGTAAGGTTGCGCATAAGTGTCACCCTCCCCCTCTCTCCATTTTCCCCCTTTTCTGCTCTTCGCTAACTCACTCGATACCGTATTCAAATGTCAGTCATCGCTTGTACAACGAACCTGCTAGAAGGTTACTGCTGCTAGGAGTCTTCTATACATTTTACAATGTTTTAAATATTCAAATTTCTGTCGCCATGACATAGAAACATTTCAACGGCTATCCGCAAGTGTCTTCAGTATCAAAATGACAAGTTAAGTACTGATTCAGTGTTTTTACACCATCATTTTAATGGAGCCTGTGTATATTTAAACCCAGAACATTGTTTTAATTTAAACATTTTATACAAGTTGCATTCACTTTAACGGCTTCCAACGGGAGATATTAGGTAGATTTCATTAGAAAGCTAACTATTGCAGTGGGTACCATGTTTCGACTTCCGGAAATTTCGACATATCTTCGCGTTTCACATCTCCCAGATCCCAAAACCACTGTCAGTTCAAAAGTTTATATATAATTTATGTATGTATTTGTGGACACGAAAACTGCCGTAATTTTGTACCAATCGCTTTGAATTGTTTATATAATATGTATCCCTTTAAATCTCGGTCGAGTTCGTTAATGGCACAATCGGTCGAAGGGGGTGAAAATGAGGGGCTTTTTTTTTTCTTCGAAAAAGAGAAATATCGTTATAATTCTCTTAATATTTGAAATATCGAATCCATTCAAATTTCATACTATGTGTCGGATAAGGTCCAAAAATTTATGTTTGAAATTTTTTTGATAGCAACAACCATTGACCAAAGGGGTGAGAAAAAGTGGGTTTTTCGGGAAACAATAATCATATCTCTCTTAATAGGCACAATATCAAAACCGTACAAAATGGACAGTATTCCCCTAATAATTACCTAAAACCTTTGTCTGAAAGAATTTTTGATATGACTCACCATTACGCCAAGAGATGAGCAAAATGATTTCGGAATTAGAAGAAAATGCAAAGTGCCATCAGAGGTTGCCATGTCAACACTACTGAATTGATGACGGATGAGCCATCAGACGTTGCCATGACAACACCATTGCAAGAGATCACATTCATTCTTCCATCCGACTCTGTGGGAAGCGGCTTCGGAGAGGTAACTGGTAGCATGCTGAACGTCTATGCCCAAGGTCGTGGGTTCAAAGCCGGCCGAAGTCGTCGGATTTTCTAAGAACGCTAAAATTCCCTCAATATGCCTTCCTTTGGAGGGGAAGTTCCAACGTTCGTTGCGAGTAGCTGGTTACGGTGGCATCTAGTAGCCAAGTTCATAGCTGGTGTCGTTGACGGTAGTATTTGGTAGCAAAATTAGGAGCTACTACTTGAAATTGACCATCTGCAGTCCGAACCTGAATTACAGACTAATACAGCCATCACAATTAACACCGTTTATCAGACAGATTCTACACACACCAAAAGTACACGGGGCTACATGACCGCATTGTCGCTGCCCCAAAACTGAGGAACCAACCAAATTCTCTACGGGAGATACAATTTTGCGTGACGAAGTAACAGACCGTTAGATTTTTTTTGATTTTTTGATTTTTATTATTTTAGCGTATGGCTTTTAGTGCCGGGAGTGTCCGAGGACATGTTCGGCTCGCCAGTTTGTAGCTGCTTCTAAGCGGACACCCATGGGGTGATCTGCAAGTACCGTAACGTGTGGAGTATTTTCCGGGGAGGAATGTTCGAAAGTAAGGACGAGGAGTTGGATGGTAGCGGTTTTGGCTTATAGTTAGGGACCAACCCCGGCATTTGCCTGGAGGGAAGATGGGAAACCGCAGAAGACCATCTTCAAGGTTGCCGGCGGGGGGATTCAAACCTCCTCGCCTCCCGGATGTGACTGACTGCCAGCAGCCACGCCGTAACGACCACAGCTAACTCACCCGGTAGACCGTTAGATAGTTACACATCAGTGTCGAAACATTGCATAAAGGACAGTGTGACCACAAGTATAACAAGATGTTCAGTAAAGAACATATAGCCTACTTTCTCCTAAATGCATGGGTATAGTACTCTTTGTCCTTTTCAAGGAGTATAATTGAATGTTGGTTGAAATACAACGTGCTATAGGGATATTAAACATGAATATGAGGTGCCCTTTGCTAGTGCTACCTCTGTAAAAAAAATCATTCAATTCGGTTTCACGGTGTTTGAATTGATCTGGGGAATGGATTTGCACACATACATGGCCGATATTTGCAAAATATTGGGCTGATGACCTTGTAGTCAGTCATAAGATGCTTTCCACAAAAAGGCATGTTGTTGCAAAATCCGGTAGAGATCAAATTATTAGGATGGTTGAAATTTGATTTAAGCTTTTAACATTTGGGTGGCCGTCATTCCGTTTCCGTCAAGATGGCGGCGATATAAAACATGACACTGAGGTGCCTTTTGCTAGTGCTACCTCTGTACCAAATTTCGTTCAATTCGGTTTCACCGTGTTTGAATTGATAGGGGGAATCGATTTGCACACATACTTGGCCACCATCTGCAAACTATTGGGCTGATGATCTAGCAGTTTGGTCAGAATATGCTTCCCACATATAGATTTGTTGTTGCAAAATTTGGTAGAGACTAGATTAATAGGTTGGTCGTAATTACATTTTAGCCTTTAACATTTGGGTGGCCGCGATTACGTTTCCGTCAAGATGGCGGTGATATAAAACATGACACTGAGGTGGCCTTATCTAGTGCTACCTCTGTACCAAATTTCGTTCCATTCGGTTTCACCGTGTTCGAATTAATAGGGGGAATCAATTTTCACACAAAGATGGCCGCCATCCGCAAAATATTAGGCTAATGACCTATTAGTTTGGTCAAAGGATGCTCCTTCCATAATGGTAAGTTGATGCAAAATTTGGTAGAGATCGGATGATTAGGTAAATCGTAATTTGATTTAAGCTTTGAATATTTGTATGGCCGCCATTACGTTTCCGTCAAGATGGCGGTGATATAAAACATGACACTGGGGTGCCCTTTACTAGTACTACCTCTGTACCAAATTTCGTTCCATTCGGTTTCACCGTGTTCGAATTAATAGGGGCAATCGATTTTCACACAAAGATGGCCGCCATCCACAAACTATTAGGCTGATGACCTATTAGTTTGGTCAAAGGATGCTGCCCCCATAAAGGTATGTTGTTGCAAAATTTGGTAGAGATCGGATGATTAGGTTAGTCGTAATTTGATTTAAGCTTTGAACATTTGTGTGGCCGCCATTACGTTTCCGTCAAGATGGCGGCGATATAAAACATGACACTGAGGTGTCCTTTGCTAGTGCTACCTTTGTACCAAATTTCGTTCAATTTGCGCTCACCGTGTTCGAATTGATAGGGGGGGGGGCGGACATTCAGAGTACACACACTCACACACACACTCACACACACACACACAGACTCACACACACACATACACACACAGACAGACACATCCTTTCATTTCACGCCATTTCATTTAATTAGGGGCCGATAACCTCGATGTTAGGCCCCTTAAAACAACAATTATCATCATCATTATCATCATCAGACAGACACACTTTTTAGCCTACTTTCGATTTTTGCAAAAAATGAAAGTAGACTTATGAGATCAACACAGGGCGAACAAGTAGTTCCGTGAAGAACTATACAGCCTATTTTCATATATCCTGCTCATGTTAATTGCCTCTATCAACATACAAAATTTCAGTTTAATTGCTGTAACAGATTCGTAGATATTGAGAACCGTCTAAATATTTCAGATTGTCGCCAGGTTGGATTTTTATTTTTGTACTATTACATTAAGATTATTGTGTACGTGTGGTATTCAAACTTCAATCGCATGATTAGAACACAAGAATTAAAAACGAGATTTTAAAATTACGCACAGCAGCCATCTTGTGATTATGCAAACAATTGAAATAAATTAGATGCCAGTGGATCAACATTTGTATAAGCATTTAACGCGCAACGTTTCACAGCACTCGGATAGTTAATTCGCGAGAATCGTCCATTTAAATATTTATACTTCGCGTCGCCGCCATGTTGGATTTGTGCTCACCAGGTTAATGAAAGTCCTATAAGTGAACATATGTTCATAGTCTCTATGAACATAAACACATTCAGTTTGGTTGCTGTAAAAGATTCATAGATATTGAGAACCGTCTAAATATTTCGGAAGCTCGCCATTTAGGATTGTTATATGTATAGGCCATAGAATTACGTACCATTCAATGACAATTATTGCCTAGGTTCATTATTCAAACATTCACTTCGATCGCATGATTACGACACAAGAAATAAAAATTAATTTTAAAATTTCGCACAGCCGCCATATTGAGGTTATGTAAACAATTGATTTAAATTAGATGGCAGTGCATTACAATCTGCAAAATCATTTACTGTACCACATTTAACTGCGCTCAGAGAGTTAAATCACGAGAAAAGTCGATTAAAATAATTCAAATTCGCTTGGTCGCCATGTTCGTTTTGTACTTTACAGGTTTATGAAATATACATAGGTAAACTTGCATCAGTACCCTTTATCACCGTACAAAATTGCATCATGATATCTGTAATAGTTTCGGAGATATAGAATGCCAGTGAAATATTTCGCACAGCCGCCATTTTGAGGTTATGTAAACAATTGAACTAATTAGACTCCAGTGCATTACTATGTGTATAAACACTTGCTGTACCTAGTTTCATTACGTTTGGATGGTTAAATCGTGAGAAAAGTCTATTTAAAAGTCTCAACTTCGCTTGGTCGCCATGTTCGTTTTCTACTTTACAAGTTTATGAAATATACATAGGTAAACTTGTATCAGTACCCTTTATCACCGTACTAAATTGCAGGGTGATATCTGTAATAGTTTCGGAGATATAGAATGTCAGTGAAATAATTCGCACAGCCGCCATTTTGAAGTTATGTAAACAATTGAACTAAATTAGACTCCAGTGCATTACAATGTGTATAAACATTTGCTGTACCAAGTTTCATTACGTGTGGATAGTTAAATCGCGAGAAAAGTCTATTTAAAAGTCTCAACTTCGCTTGACTGCCATGTTGGTTTTGTAGTCACCAGTTTTTGAAAGTCTCATAGGTGAACGTCTAGTAGTACCCTTGATCACCGTACCCAATTTCAGGGCGATATCGGTAATAGTTTCGGAGATATTGAATGCTAGTGAAATATTTCGCACAGCCGCCATTCTGCATTGGTGAGACGTAACAGAATTTGAAGGGCACGGTCGAGGTCGCCGGGAATAGTGCTATGAACATACCGAGTTTCATTGAAATCGCTCCAACCGTTTAGATTTTATTAGGGGGGGACACACACACGAATCACACACACACACACACACACACACGCACACACACACGGACAAAAGGTGATCTCATAAGCCTATTTTTTCAAAATTGAAAATAGGCTAAAAATTGTGTGTCTGTCTGTGTGTGTGTATGCGTGTGTGTGAGTCTGTGTGTGTGTGTGTGTGTGAGTGTGTATACTCTGAATGTCTGTTCCCCCCCCCCCTATCAATTCGAACACGGTGAGCGCAAATTGAACGAAATTTGGTACAGAGGTAGTTCTAGCATAGGGCACCTCAGTGTCATACTTTATATCGCCGCCATCTTTACCGAAACTGAATGGCGGCCACTCAAACGTTCACAACGTAAACTCAAATTACGGCTAAACTAATCATCTGATCTCTACCAAATTTGGTGACAACACACCTTTATATAGGGCGCGTCTTTCACTCAAACTTCAAGGTCATCGGCCTTGCCATTTCAGGACGGCGGCCGTGTGAATTATGCAACCATTATAATCAATAGCTTTAAGACCCACCAATTCAGATTATCAAGCCTAGGGTGGTTTAAGCTATCCTGAAGGTCGTGATCCGTTATTTATTATAATTTAATATTATAATAGTAGGCCTATTCTGTATGAATGGCTTAAAAGAGCTGAGCCGTATCTGCCACACGACAAGATGGCAGCTGTCCTCATGAGCCTGTCTTATATTTCAGTAGTTTTAGTATGTTGCATGTGATATACACTACTGATACAATAATATAAACTTTGTATGAAATGATCTATAATGAAGATGTACTGCAGTGAAGAAATTGTTTATTTCAAGTCATTATTTGCCAACAGGTTGTATCTAATATATCAGTTAAAATCGCCATGTTGTTAAGGATATTGTACAGCCCCAGGGGGCAGTACCCCCTGAGACCCACCCCCCATCTTTTACCAAAACTACCCCAACTGGCAACTCCATAAGTCCAGGACATATCCATACACGGCAAGCGGCGGCCACCTAGCACAGGAGGTTAGCCAACTACTTGCAACACGTACACAAACATTGACACTAACAACTATCTGGGGCAGCTACAGTGACGTAATGCTGACCACGCAGCACCGGAAAGTATAAGAAGTGGAGTCCTAACTGGAGCCATTATCTGTTATACTCTGTGCGTCGCCAGCGGCCTTCGTCCGACATCCGTTCCAGCCTCATCACCAGGTGAGATTCAGTCGTGTTCAGAATCCTTTAACTCTTGTATACACCTACCCAAACTTGTACACACAAATTGTATTTTATTTGTCTTATACTTCCCAAAAGGGACATACAAAGCTACATTTTACTGACTAATAAATGCTGGTCAGTTAGCTACACACTGCATTACTAATTACACTCCTCTTCACGTCCTTATACCCCTCCTGACCTTCGTCACAATTGCTCGCGACCGCCAAAACCGGTAATTCCTTCGTCAGGCCCCATTGTGCTCCCAGCACGCGACTCGACTACATAACGTCGAGCCGCTGAGTTAGCACGTTTATTGTATCACTCACTCGGCCCAGCTGGCAGGCCAGTATAGTAGCGTGTATTTAGAGATTCATCCCCTGGCAGACACTTGCACTTTGCAGGGAAGCCCCAAAGAGATTGAACACTAAACACCAACACACTACACCAGTAGTTTCCTCCTATTACGGGAAGCTGCTCTCATTTAGGAATAACCTTCCAAATTAGTACAGCGACACAATCGTGTTTGGTCCCAACTACCCCCCAACTAAGGGATCCAAAACATATTGGTGGAGGCGCTACTACCACGCACAATAAGGGTAGGGACTCATACAACGAGCCCCCGTGGTAGAACGACCCGTACCGCACACAGCCAAGCGAAAGTAAAAAATTTTTTTTTGGAAAGAAAGCATTATTTTTCCCCTCACTTTAGCAACACGAGGGAGATTTTTTGTCTACCCACCCACCCCCAACCCCTGAAAAGCAGCAGAAATATAATACATTGCAAAACACACACTGTTCTTTTTATACATACACTTGATTCAGCATGGCCCCTCTATACCGTCTAGCTGTGCTGAGGAGCATTGGGGAATACCAGGAGTTAATTGCCTGGCACAAGGTCTTTGAGACAAGACAGGACTACGTCAGAAGGTATCAGCAGCTACTGCACGCCCAGTATATGCGAATTATAAGGGCACTTGTCCGGCCACTCCGCAGCGCCAGGAATCGAAAGATTCGGGCGAAAATCCCCACATTCCGTACACAAATTATTAAGGCACACTGGCAACTACACTGCCGACACGAATTCATGTTCCAGCAATGGGAAACAATCATCAGGGAACACCAACCGATAGGGACTAATGGCACCAAAGTTGCCGAACAGGCCATATGCCTCAATAGGCAGTACGCCCAAATTTGGGATGAATATAGGGAGCTCCAGGCCAACAAGGCCATTTTTGAGTTCATGGCAGGGCCACCAGCCCAGCCTAGAGAGGATATGGGCATAGACACATTAACGCAGCAATTTGCGAGGATGTCCCTCTCAGACACTTACAAAACACAGGGGAAGGAGTTCGCTGTGGCCACAGTCCAGAAGACGGCCAGGTTAGGCTCCAACACACTACAGGGCCAAGATCGCATGAATACACGTCCCTCAGCTCCGATTCGGGAGGCAATTTTGCCAGACCGAGGGGCAGAACCTACGCCAACCCCTCTCAGAATGGACGAACGAGAGGGAGTTGACGCCAGGGCTATCAGGCACACACCGTAACACGGGGAGAAACCGGGAGGTAACTATGTCATGGGCTGAGGAAGTAGAGCCCGTGCCACAGCACATTGAGCCCACACAAACCTACACACATAGGCAAACACGAAGGAAGGAGTCTACCGTGGCCATAAGCCAGAAATCGGTCAGACTACCCTCCAACACATTACCAGGTCAATCACGAACGAATACACGACCCTTACCGCTAGTTCAGAGGGCAACTTTGCCAGAATGGAGGCGGACACTGACATGCGCATCCCCAGTACAAATGCATAAGAGGGTGTTGCCTTCAGCCCCTCAGGGTGCAAAACGCACGCCTGTGCACACTGACCAGCCACAAACACGCAATACACGGGGCATAAGAAAGGTTTTATTACTTACCCCACGAGGCCAGGCAGTCAGGAAGACACACACCCCTATAAACACTGCTAGGGTAGCGCGGAGTGCAATCAGCCCCCCAGGCACAAGCACACTCAGACCGATATTCAGGCACTACGGTGAAAGTAGGCCCAGACTTACTTAACTATAAACCCCTCCAGAAAGTACATAAACAGTTGAGCCACACCATTATGAACACAGGGGGGGTTCTTTAACATACATACATACAGGAGCATAGATTCGTGCCAAGGTACTCGCTACAACAGCCTACTTAGAGAATTAGCGACCACGGGATTCCCAATAGGAGGCGTACCGAAAATCCTAGGCCTCCACGGGGACCACAGTATACTTTTCTTTGAACCATAGTGCCCACCACCTAAAATACGGGGGAAGCCAATCTCACAGACACAAAACAGGTAACACCACATTTCTACGGCCAAAAGTCATGGCAAAATTTGTATTACCCCGAACATGGGCAATAGATTTCCTAGACATAAATTACAGACAATTACACAAGACAAAGGTCTTGCGGAAGAAATGTCCACACAACATCGGTCGCAAAAACAGGACAGATTAACACATTGGCCCTCCCAGAATGTCAAACAATGTCAACACACGGACACTGGCAAAAGTCACGTTCCATCGGCCGCCATACGTAACGTCAGAGACTTCCCGTATACAAGGACGTATAAACAAACACAATAAAACACTGAGTTGCGAATTCCAGCACATTGCAACACTGGCGTCGACAGACACTCTTGTTATAACGGAAGTGACAATGACACGCGACCATGATGGCACTTTCATACAAAAACAAAAACTATACCAACAATAACATACAGTATACACGGATATTGGCACAGGATTCAGCAGTATTACGATAGGCCTGGCATTTAGCAATGTACAGATACTATAGGCTGGATGTATCTTAGGAACACAGGAGCATGTTTACAAGGACGATAACAGGCTACACGCGCCGCCTGACAATTAGCCACACGACACACGATAAGACTTATCCCATATCGGCCCACGCGCCAACGCATATCCCGCGCGCCAGCATGCTGCAGCGGTAAGCAACCACACACACGCAGCCGCGCTAATTACAGCCACGGACATTTCCTGCCTACACACGCCCCATAATTAAGGGTGGACACAGACAGCGTCCATAAGGGAACAAACCCCCTCCCCAATAACTTCTCTTCTTGTTTTTTTTCTCCCTCTTTTAAAAAACCATCATAGGCGATCAGGACATAACCACTTACACTTACAATCACTTCCTACCTTAACGTTACAGACAAGAGACCAGATTAGGCCGTGACGTCATAGCGTCACCGCACTTACCCATCCCAAGGAGCGAATAGGAAACAGATATTGACCAAGTGAGGATGACAGGAGCAGAGATGGATAGTGCCATCAGAATGGCCAATGTACCACCTACGGGCTACCATTCTACCACCCTTCTCCTTACATAACCCTGTCACTCACAACGCCATCCAACACAGACACACAAACACATAAAAAACAGATAAACTCCATTCAAAAATATACATCGGGGTTAATAGGCTTCATGCGTCTACCCAAAATTCGGGTATGCTACGCCCTGGTCACAAATGCCTACACCCGAGTATTAGGGGTGTGTCGGAAAGAATAGCAAGCGTGATGCACATCTCGATATAAAGAGATGCGGCCACACTGAAACTAACAAATATTTTGCATATTAAGGCTTTCACGGCCCGGATTATTATATAAATAATTCATGCTTTTGGGCTAATGCCGTGTGTATTTTTAATTTAAACCATACGTTTCGGAGAAACCTTGCCTCCTTTTTCAATGGAAATAAACAATGTGGCCAAAGAAAGTATATCAATGAGATTACAAAAAATATAGATAAATTCCTCCGTTCGTCACCAGAGAGCAGCTGCCAGAAATAACTGTATGGACCATGGTGGAACGGCGGACAGAGTAGTAAGTAACAAGACGGTAAAGGGGGCGGTGTGAAAATATAGAAACTCCTCGAAGAATGAGGAGGGGGGGGGGGGGGTTGGGAGGGTTAGATGGATATAAGGAAACATAGACAAAAGGGAATACTAGCTGAACGATACCTAACGTCATACAGTCAACGGCGAAAAAACAGATGGAAACTCCTCCAGTGACGAACAAAGGAGATCAAATCCAGGCTCTGAGCCCTAGAGGGAAAATGTACAATTTTAAATATGTGAAGAACAGAGAGACTGAGAGGAACTATCTCCCTAGATCCTTAATAACTGGTAGCCAAGTGTCACTTAGCTGATAACCAGTGTCTCTGTTAAAATTATTGGGATTTTTACGAATTTCAACTGCCTCCCTTATAATTCTAGACCAGTTGTGCTTAACAAGGGCAAGCGCATGAGCATCCTTGAAACATACATCGTGCCCTGAAGACAGGGCATGTTCAGCTATAGCTGATTTGTCAGGTTGGTTTAGACGGATGTTCCTTTGATGCTCTTTGATGCGAGTGGCAATGGACCGTTTTGTTTGTCCAATGTAGACTTTTCCGCAAGTACATGGGACTTCATACACCCCAGGTTGTAGTATTGGGGACAATTTATCTTTGTTTAATGCTAAACGTTGACCAATTTTCGTCATAGTGCCGAAAACTGTTTTTATCTTGTGCTTGCGGAGAATCTTAGCAACGCGGTCAGTGGTGTTGTGAATATAAGGGAGGTAAGCAGTTCCTCTCACGTCGGAGCTCTGAGAAGAGTTACTTGCCTTACAAACCATGTTTAAGGGTAATGGCTATAATGAATCCACTATATATAGGTCCCTACATCCCAGAAGGAGGGATAGACAACCTTCTCAGAGCTCCGACGTGAGAGGAACTGCTTACCTCCCTTATATTCACAACACCACTGACCGCGTTGCTAAGATTCTCCGCAAGCACAAGATAAAAACAGTTTTCGGCACTATGACGAAAATTGGTCAACGTTTAGCATTAAACAAAGATAAATTGTCCCCAATACTACAACCTGGGGTGTATGAAGTCCCATGTACTTGCGGAAAAGTCTACATTGGACAAACAAAACGGTCCATTGCCACTCGCATCAAAGAGCATCAAAGGAACATCCGTCTAAACCAACCTGACAAATCAGCTATAGCTGAACATGCCCTGTCTTCAGGGCACGATGTATGTTTCAAGGATGCTCATGCGCTTGCCCTTGTTAAGCACAACTGGTCTAGAATTATAAGGGAGGCAGTTGAAATTCGTAAAAATCCCAATAATTTTAACAGAGACACTGGTTATCAGCTAAGTGACACTTGGCTACCAGTTATTAAGGATCTAGGGAGATAGTTCCTCTCAGTCTCTCTGTTCTTCACATATTTAAAATTGTACATTTTCCCTCTAGGGCTCAGAGCCTGGATTTGATCTCCTTTGTTCGTCACTGGAGGAGTTTCCATCTGTTTTTTCGCCGTTGACTGTATGACGTTAGGTATCGTTCAGCTAGTATTCCCTTTTGTCTATGTTTCCTTATATCCATCTAACCCTCCCAACTCCCCCCCCCCTCCTCATTCTTCGAGGAGTTTCTATATTTTCACACCGCCCCCTTTACCTTCTTGTTACTTACTACTCTGTCCGCCGTTCCACCATGGTCCATACAGTTATTTCTGGCAGCTGCTCTCTGGTGACGAACGGAGGAATTTATCTATATTTTTTGTAATCTCATAGATATACTTTCTTTGGCCACATTGTTTATTTCCATTGAAAAAGGAGGCAAGGTTTCTCCGAAACGTATGGTTTAAATTAAAAATACACACGGCATTAGCCCAAAAGCATGAATTATTTATATAACAAATATTTTCTTACTAAATAATCCCGCATGCAAGGGACATAGAACTATCACATCCCAAACGATACTTGATCCTCAAATGAGAGCGAATACGCCTCATATCCATCCCCATGCATGGAATATCCCACCCAAACACCAGGGTTTATTATTATCAACACCTGCATGGCACTTTTGAAAATTTTTGCATACTTGGGAAAAATCTACCCCATCCACTCACTGTAAAAACATCCTAGCAGCATCACCGGCTCCCGGCCACCATTAACATGGAGTCCAACGATGCACGACCCTCTCCTACCATGCTTTAAGCCCATTCAGCAGATAACTCCTCCGGATCCCAATAACAAGGTACCCAACGCCATGGAAACCTACTAACGCCTCCAGGAAATTCCACAAGGCATCAACGCTGGACATCTGACATGGCGAACAGGCCTAAAGTAGACAATGCATTTAGAAGATCCTATAACCCCAGGACACTTAAAAACTTTACATAATTACATGACACACAGAAAATTATTCACAAACCACACTTATATTTTTTTTTGAAAATAAAAGGAATCTGACACCACACTGAATGGTGATAAGATGTGAATGGAGGGAGCGGAAGCTCCACAGAAGGGCAAGGATGGGGCGAGACGCCAACAGATCCTGACCCAGACTAAATAACAAACGGAACTACGTAAGGTCGAAGCATTGATGGCCTGGCGCGGGCAAACGCCAAAACCGGGGGTGCGTCTAGCCTACCCGCTCGGCAGAGGAAAGTTACACCCACTATGCGCCACGGTCGTCGAAGCCAAGACCTGCAGGGGAGACTTTTTAACGGACGGGGGGAGAATTAGCCAGCTCCACGCCGGACTCAGGAGATGAACCTAGGGACGACCACATTAGGACTAGACTCCTAGTTTAGTATGTAAGTTAAGTAGAGCTTCTATGGCGGGAAATTAGTCTTCTACTCGCAGAAGTGAAGAAGAATCTCAGGATTCAGCGGGACCAATCCTAGATTCGCCAAGTCCTCGTCCCGCGTGACGGGGTGAAGACGACCAAACAAATAATAATAAACAAACAATGAATAATATATATGGAATGAATGCGATCATTCGGCCCCGTGCCCACATAAATGGACGACACCGGGTCGCCAGAGCTAAAATGGTCACGCACCGGGCGGCCAGAGATGTAAATGAGGAACGCGGCGAGCTCTCACAGGGGTTTTCGTGGGCAAACCCAATGATAAATATATCAACAAATGGTACATGGAAAATGATGCCAACATAGGCAAGCACAACAGCAATGAACAGCACAGCCGGGCGAGGCGTTTGCTCTTCAGCAGCGCAGTCGCCCAGGACTTTATTAATTACTATTTACTAATTAATATTAATATAATGTCGACAATTAGTATTAAGGGAGGGGAATCTAGAAGGGCCTTCGGGCCTGGTGGTTTTAGAGGCAACTGGTGTTTCTAAAATACACACGGGTGGTGCCCTGAGGAGGTAAAACTGCCTCCGGCGATCGCTCCGATCAAAATTCTAGTGTTTAAGTTAGTGCCATTTTAAAGGTCACTTAGATGTAAGCAAAATTCAATAAGCGCTGTTGCTAAATAATAGCACAGCACATTTCGGCATTAGATTAAGGTTTACTCGGCATGTACATACAGCATATTCTTACATTTAAGTACTAATTAACATAAATTAAGGCAATTTTTTTTAAATTAAGGTAAAGCCGTCCGGCACCTGGTAACTAAATTTCCGTTACCAGGGTAAGTCCGACAACAATACATACAATAAATAGTATTAAGACAGCACGCTCGGCACCTGGTGACTAAAAATCCGATACCAGGGTAAGCCCGACAATACATAGGCTAAGCTAGGTTAATATAGGCTAACCTAGAAGTAAGTTAGAATTCAGTGGCGCCACACTTAGTTTTATAAATTAAGCGCTGCCAAGAAAATGTTTTATATATACATGTAATGTATTGTAATGTATTGTAATGTATTGCTAATAACTAATCCACTTTCCCAAACACAGGAACACCAGGGAGCAACGCATCCACAGATATATAAAACAGAAAAAGAGGTGCCATTAATACATTTCTTGATTTACAGATGACAAGGAGCATGAGCATGCCTATTGTAAATATATTTCCCACACCAGACTACACATACCCTTATCTCTGTTACACAAACACACTGCTCCTCATCGTTCTTCAGTCGCGCCAATAAGGTGACGGCGCCGCGATCAGTGACGTAAGGTGACGTGGGGCACCGAGCGACGCTGACGCAAACACACGTATGGATACGCTTGAATAATAAGCAATATACGGTCGCCAGGGGCGGTGCAGAGGTTGTGAGCACCTACCCTCGCTGCCAAGGTGAATTTTTCCACCCACGGGGAAAATTTGCGAAAGGTAAAGTTAACGGCATGACCACTAACCCACAGCCATAGGTGAGAGGTACCTACAGCTCAGCGAATAGCAAGTGAAGGGAGAATGAGTGGACAGACGAGAGCGCTACAGAAGGCCTAGAGAATGAGACAAGGTACCAGGCTCATGAGCAAAGCGGTCTAGTAGTAAGATTATTATTTTATGTTATATCATGCCTGTAAAACAAAATGTAAATCCAAAGCGTACACAAATATATTAATGCTCAAGTGTACACCTACGCACATAAACTTCCAATATGTCACGCCATTCAACACTGCCATAATGTCAACAATGAATACACTGTTTTGTTTTTTCCTTTCTACTCTACTAACGCCCAAATTTGAGAAGGTGTCCCGTTTCATCCCAAGAACAATAAACCATTATGATATATCTCTTTAACTTATACCCTGGGACACCTGTTTTTCTATTCTCTTCCATCTTTTAAACAATACACTGCAGGGAGCAATTTTTTTCTCCATACAGCGCCGGACGGCACAACCATCCGTCCAGCCATGGTTTTTTTCCTCCCTGGATAATAACAACATATATATACATAACGTCAAGACCATGCATTTTTTTCGTACCTTTATTATTACTATGTCAACTTTCAAAAATGAACTATTCCAAATTTACTATGTATAACATGTATATCCCAAAACCTACCCCTCTGAGCACACGCTGAACTCACATCAACACAACATCGACACACCTACACTAACACGGAAGAAAAGAAGAAGAAGTACAAGGAGCAATCAAGAACAAACCATCACATCGACGCGCCCACTCTACTTCCAGTTCGCGGGGACGCGAACTAATCGATGAGGGGGTCTTGTACAGCCCCGGGGGGCAGTACCCCCTGAGACCCCCATCTTTTACCAAAACTACCCCAACTGGCAACTCCATAAGTCCAGGATATATCCATACACGGCAAGCGGCGGCCACCTAGCTCAGGAGGTTAGCCAACTACTTGCAACACCTACACAAACATTGACACTAACAACTATCTGGGGCAGCTACGGTGACGTAATGCTGACCACGCAACACCGGAAAGTATAAGAAGTGGAGTCCTAACTGGAGCCATTATCTGTTATACTCTGTGCGTCGCCAGCGGCCTTCGTCCGACGTCCGTTCCAGCTTCATCACCAGGTGAGATTCAGTCGTGTTCAGAATCCTTTAACTCTTGTATACACCTACCCAAACTTGTACACACAAATTGTATTTTATTTGTCTAATACTTCCCAAAAGGGACATACAAAGCTACATTTTACTGACCAATAAATACTGGTCAGTAAGCTACACACTGCATTACTAATTACACTCCTCTTCACGTCCTTATACCCCACCTGACCTTCGTCACAATTGCCCGCGACCGCCAAAGCCGGTAATTGCTTCGTCAGGCCCCATTGTGCTCCCAGCACGCGACTCGACTACATAACGTCGAGCCGCTGAGTTAGCACGTTTATTGTATCACTCACTCGGCCCAGCTGGCAGGCCAGTATAGTAGCGTGTATTTAGAGATTCATCCCCTGGCAGACACTTGCACTTTGCAGGGAAGCCCCAAAGAGATTGAACACTAAACACCAACACACTACACCAGTAGTTTCTCCCTATTACGGGAAGCTGCTCTCATTTAGGAATAGCCTTCCAAATTAGTACAGCGACACAATCGTGTTTGGTCCCAACTACCCCCCAACTAAGGGATCCAAAACAATATGGTTAGCTCTGGGCTGGCGTGTTAGTCTGTCACACAGTTGACTGTGGATCGAATACTGCTACAATTAACTTTTTTTTCCTTGAATTCTTTTACAAATGATGTGCAAAAGCTCTTTCCACAGATACTGAATAAAATGTCATTTAGCTCAAAGGGGAGGCTAATATATACACTCGTTTATTAATAAAATCACAGTCCCAGCATTGCACATAAACAGAAGACATTAGGAAAAGGAGAATAGAAGAACTAGATACACGTTGTTATCAACCATAGCCTTCTTAATGTCTCTGTACGGTGCTGTCCTCTTGAGGGTTATGTGGGTAATATTGTTCCAAACATACCGCTGTGTAAATACCTGGCCTCCTGAAGTATGGCAATTTTGTAATACTGGTAGTTCAACTATTAGCCACGATCGCGCTCCGATTAACTTTAAACACTGCCAGCTGGATCGCCTCCCTCCTGGCTACTTTAAACTGCCTGCTCGTTGAACATCCAGAGGCGTACAAGATAAATATTAATTCACTGCTAGGTCTCAACACCAACCTACTGTGATCGGCGCGGATTTTTAAAGGGGAAAGTACCCAAAACGAAAGATTCTTAACTTTGCAGGCTGGCTTAATATAGAGATTAACGGACGTGAATGCATTACAATAAGTTAGTAGTTTTGTTATTCAATCATCATAAAGTATATAATATTGATTTTGACACTTACTGGCTAATTTTCAATATAAAAGAAAAAAGGTGGTTTTAGGGATGAGGACAAAGAGTTATAAATATACCCATACATTTAGGAGAAAGTAGGCTATATGTTCTTTGCTGAACATCTTGTTTTCGCCCTGTAGTGATCTCATAAGTGTACTTTCATTTTTTGCAAAAATCGAAAGTAGGCTAAAAATAGACCCCAAATGACGAGAAGGTTACCGTCCCCATAAGACAATAAAATGTTTAAAATATGCATAAAATGACGAAAAACAAAGTTAATTAAGCTCCTATTATAAAATACTTTCTCGCAATAAATGAGGCCTGATCCTTTTACGAAAACCTGCATATTCTGCCTATTTTCGCCTATCCCCAACTTTGCCCTGAGAAATCTACCTCCGCCTTCCGGCGTGCCGAGAGGAATTTTTTCATTGCTTTACTAAAACTAAAGTAAGCAAGCACGTGAAATCATTATGCTAGTTTTCCATCGCTCAATCTGAATGTCTTATGGGAGACACTTTCTCCACATCGAGGGATTATGCTGATCTTTACAGTAATTTGAAAGCCAAACTTTGACTCTTCGTGGGACTTTTATACTTGTTTTTGGAACTTTACTAAGCTGACATTCATTCCGCCGATGGATTATTTTACTACGGTAGCCCCATTTATCACAACTTACTACTTGTGACACTTCAATCAAGCAAGAAACTATGTATTGTGTTTACAGTCATGTTTGCAAGCTCATCAAAATGTAATTGGCATTAAACTATAACTAATTGCTAAATCTGCAAATCCTACATGAAACTCAATAGTGACATTTCTGTACCGAAAGTTTCCGTGTGCATCGACAAACTAGTTTCTCTGTATTAGCTATCAGTGCCCGGCACCCGAAAAACAAACTCATGAACAGACTCACAACAAACCCCATTTTCCTTCCCCTTCTACCATACTAACATTTTCTAATCTTAGTATAAACAATCTGTTCTTTCTTTTTGTTGTTGTTGTTGTTGTTGTAAATTTGAGGTTACACCACGGTGTCCTCCCCCTCCTTTGTATGTATCCCA
This sequence comes from Meconema thalassinum, assembly GCA_946902985.2. NCBI lineage: Eukaryota > Metazoa > Arthropoda > Insecta > Orthoptera > Tettigoniidae > Meconema > Meconema thalassinum. The sequence continues at coordinate 1,080,483,757 of OX336388.2, read as the reverse complement.
TTAAGTAATTTCTGTGTAAATAATCTATCATGGTGTATGGTGCCACTTTCATTCCCCGTTTTTTAGCCTATTTTCCATTTTGGAAAAATAGGCTTATGAGATCACCTTTTGTCCGTGTGTGTGTGTCCCCCTAATAAAATCTAAACGGCTGGAGCGATTTCAATGAAACTCGGTGAGTTCATAGCACTATTCAGGACGACCGCGACCATGCCCTTCAAATTTTGTTACCTCTCACCAATCCAACATGGCGGCTGTGCGAAATATTTCACCAGCATTCAATATCTCCGAAACTATTCGCGATATCTCCCTGGAATTTTTTATTGTGATAAAGGAAACTACTAGAAGTTCACCTATGTGACTTTAGAAAAACTGGTTACTACAAAACCAACATGGCCGCCACGCGAATTTGCGACTTTTAAATTGACGTTTCTCGCGATTTAACCAACCAAACGCAATAAAACTTGGTACAGTATATGTTTATACACATTGTAATGCACCGACATCTAACTTGGTTCAATTGTTTACATAACCACAAGATGGCGGATGTGCGAAATATTTCACTGGCATTCAATATCTCTGAAACTGTTAGCGGTATCACCCTGAAATTATGTTCGGAGATAAAGGGCACTACTGGATGTTCATCTATAAGACTTTCAAAAACCGGTTAACTACAAAACGAACATGGCGGCCAAGCGAATTTGAAAATTTTAAATAGACCTTTCTCGCGATTTAATGTTCCAAACGCAATGAAATCTGGTACAGCAAATGTTTATACACATTGTAATGCACTGGTATCTAATTTAGTTCAATTGTTTACATAACCTTAAGATGGTGGCTTTGCGAATTGTAAAATTAAGTTTTTTTATATTTTGTGTCGTAATCATGCGATCGAAGTGAAAGTTTGAATAATGAACCTACGCAATAATTTTCCTTTAATGGCATATGACTCTATGGCCTATACATATAACAACCCACATGGCGACCATCCGACATATTTAGATAGATCTCAATATATACGAATCTATTACAGCAATGAAACTGAACTTTTTAATGTTCATAGGGGCTATGAACATAAGTTCACCTATAGGACGTTCAATAACCTGGCGATCACAAATCCAACATGGCGGTAACGCGAAGTATAAATATTCACATGGACGTTTCTCGCAATATAACCATCCGAATGCAGTGACACTTAGTACAGTAAGTTAAATCCTTATTCGAATGATAATCCACTGGCATCTAATTTGTTTCAATTGTTTCCATAACCACAAGATGGCAGCTGTGCGAAATTTTAAAATCTCCTTGTTACTTCTTGCGTCCTAATCATGCGATTGAAGTTTGAATGCTACACGTACACAATAATCTTCATGTAACAATACATACCCCTAGGACCTACATATATAAAATCCAACATGGCGACCATCCGAAATATTTAGTCGGTTCTCAATATCTACGAATCTATTACAGCAATCAAACTAAAATTTTGTATGTAGATAGAGGCAATTAACATAGGCTGTATAGTTCTTCACGGAACTACTTGTTAAAGTAGGTATTAGTCTTTAAAATTGTATTTTTACTCAGGACTTCTGAGCCCAATATCTTAAGATCAATTATTTGCAAGCCATTTATATGCTCTTGCCTATCATTGTCAAGCATTTCTTGCAGATTTCCTCGCACTTTTTCTCTACAAATATCTCCATCAAGGCTATCTGTGTCGTCTCTTCTGCCTGCTGCCCTGAGTGGCAGTTTGAGAATAACAAGTATGTTATACAAACTACATTTTATGGTTATAATCTTTTAGCATATTATAGCTCCAACTTGTATTTGTAGTACGGCATCTTGAATAGGCCACGTCAACCTTCTGCCCTGTTATTATAGTCTTTTATATTGTTTTACACTTAAAGGCCAACCCTTTGGTAGCTGCCAAGCTATTCTCAATCATTTTTTATTCCTGGCAACAATTAGTGAAGCTCCTTGGAACGTTGCCACGTATTCTTTGTTGTGCTCTAAAAATAAAAGCACTTACTTGCACACTTCTTTAAATTAGTCTGTCGTTTCTTTGCACTATTCTCAGAATGGTTTCCTTAGAGTTGCGACTTGTTTTGCCAGCTATCTATAGTAAATTATTTGTCTACACTCTTGGATGTTTCGTTTCGCAAGCACGATTGTGATTTCTTCCTTACTAGTTTTACTATTATTATTTTCTTTTGTTAGTGTTCTAGCCCTTTGAAAGCACAACAAATATAAAATCAACCATTTTTTAAAGCTTAACGTCTTTTAGTGCCAAGGCTAGTATTCGCTACTCCCAACTTTAGGTTATTTTGCTTTAAGCAGTTCTAATCTAACGTTTATGCTGCTGCTGTCAGTAACCCTTAATTTGCTTGTTTGCTACTCGTCTCTACTTAGTATAAAACAAAGTCCCTGATTCTTGGATGTTACGGGTAAGCTCGCTTACCACTGGAGTGATTTTGATGCGGTTTTCACCATTCTGTAAAGGATATCTCGAGGATAAGTTCTGTAGAAATGTATTTATTTATGATCAAAGGAAGCCGAGCGGTAAGGATTTCAGTGGAAAAGTCGAAAAAGAAACCACCCTGGCGTCCGAGCGCTTTGTAAGCATACGCTGGGAAAACCGTTAAAAATCTAATTGCTATGAGTGTAAGAATTGTTCAGCATGAAAAGCTCTACAAAAAAGTCCACGAGAGCATATGTCTATCTTCAATACATCGCCCACTATAAGTGTGTTTGCGTTTTAATTTCTTCCAACCATGTACATTCAACTACTGAGGCGACAGTTTACGAGCTAGCTAAGGGCGAGCCTATCATCCCTGTTACAGCCTAGCTAGCGGGCAAACCTATTGCCCCAGATAGAGCCAGCAGCAAACCGTCGAGTCATGTTGCGTTAAGACTTCTGAGAAGGGCGGTTGTGTTTGGAGTTTCCCTTGAAGTGCAACTCGGGTTTTCTTAATTTCGCCAGTGAAACACAGTCAAGTTAAGATTGGACGGAAGGGGGAATTGAGTTTCTTTCACCTCGAATTCCCTGGAAGTGCAACTCTCATTTCGCCTTGCTCATTTTTTCTTTTTTCATGATTAGAGAATAACCCATCCCAATATTGTAAAAAGTATTAACATATTAATTAGTTACATTGAATTTATTTTGAGTGACACAGTTAGTTGTAAAATTTGCAGGGGGAAAGTGAAACTGTGTGACAATGCTTCAAAACGAAATGACCTTACTTTAACATAAATTTTCTTAAAATTACTTTTTTCAAAATTAAAGCCCCGTTTTCTCAGGAACTACTGGTGGTATCTCCATATTTATTTTGTCATATAATGTATATTGCACACCGATCCTGTGGAGTCAATATTTAATGAAAAAATTACAGGTTCAATGAAAAAAATATTTTAAAAAATCTATTAAAGTTTTCCATATGAATGAGGATCCATACACTGAGGAAGAACCAATAAACAGTCTGTAAAAATAAATGAATTCATATATGTAATAGATGCTGAGAAAAAGGGAGCATTTATATTGTCATTTTATCATTGGCAATATAGGGCTTTACGACTCCCCTTAAAGGCAGAGGGGAAGAAATATTGTGTTTGAATATTTTAAATGAATCTCCATGGCAGTGAACTTTTACTAGGACAACTGGATGTCCTCAGTGAAATGATTGACAGTTGACAGTCGATTATAATATGACAATGTGTGTGTGTTTATCTGTGCCGGTATGTGTTTCTTATAAGAAATCATTTCTACTAGCTAGACCCGCTGCATCTGATGTGGTGATACAATCATTCTTTATTGAATTCCTGGTATTTTTGGAACTTTATGATCTGACAGAAATGTATTTTAAGCAACATGCTATGCGAGAAAGTTGTGATTTATCAACAATATATCAGGCGTACGACAAAACGCCTATTTATGGGCTCTGTATTCAGTTATAGACTTGATGGATTGGAATCCGGGCTAGCAATAAGAAACAAAAACATTTTCTTTAACAAGTAAGATTTCTAAATGTAATAATATTATTGAAATTAATTTTTAATACTTGTTAGTAGCAGCACATCTCCATCACATTTGTAGACGTTTGTTTTAGTCAGATGTCATTGAGCATTATGTAAAGATATTTGCATTTAGGAATACAAAATCCTGTAGTTGTCGAAAATAAATTATGCATTACAGAATCATTTTTGCCTTTCGTAGAAAATTCGTTCGATTGAGGAAAATTTGTATTTCTGTAATCTGCCTAAAACGACAATTTAGTGCGTCCAGTATGAGACAAATTAATTTAAATCTTGAGGATACTTTTATCACATTTTTGAAGGTATTAACTGTAACTTTTGAAGCAAGATAGTTTCTTGTCGGTAGTGAATTGTGTATTTTTTTGTATTAAGTAAATGTCTAATGAAAATATATTGTGAAATTTTAATTCCCCGAAGCTATTAATTATATTGCCAATTAGTATTTCATACGTTCTCCTTCTGTTGAAGATAAATTGATTTGTGGTTGAAAATAAAAACCATAGCTTGGTGTATTTATATAATCGAATTTTGCGTCAAAATAATTACTAATCTTGCTGTTGGTTGCCCCAAACCCAGACCCGCACCACTTTCCTACCAGTTTCTTGGGGGGTATTGGCCCACTAGTTATCAGCAATTTAATGTGCTGGATTTAACCTTTCATAAATTCTATTTTTTGATAATTTATAAGTCGTGGCTTAACATATTTTCATGTGTTTTAATGAAAACAATGGCAATGCGAATAAGACTTTATTTTGCCTGGCTATACATCACTAATACGCCCTTTGTTACAGTTTACTACAAGTAACATTTGGGTAGGATTACAGCAATTAATTTCCACCAGTTGCTATTATTCAACAGATATTCACATTTGTTAATAAATCAACAACATACGTGTATTTATTGCCATAAACAAGTGAGGAGGCTTCGAAGCTAAAACATACAAGTTGTCTTCCCTTCGCTTTTACTCATGTTTTGCTGATTTTACAACAACCGATGCCATAGGCTATAGCAAATGTGGCGTAGGTCACAATTACGTTGTAAATTATAGCATATGTACAGTTTTCTTTGCAACGTAACTACGACGAAGCTGGATCAGAACCTCCAAGGCACTGCCAACTCATTGCCATTGCTTGCTATTTGGTCTATACAATTCTCATTAAATGTCACTCATCAACATTCAAGGGCTAATCTTCTGCAGTAACATTTTGAAATTTAACGTGAACCCGAATAGGCTCTTTGTGATTTTTAGTAATGATATTTCTAATCCATTGATGGTTTTTATAACTTCCGTAGTCTTTTAACACCTCATCCTTCAGTGAATGTAAATTAGACATATTAGTAGGTAAATTATCAGCGTATATTCCAAGGTTGTTTCTCCTCATTTACGCTCTATCAGTCATCACCATCATCACCTGATTCATGAATATAAGCATTTTTTTCAGCTTCACATTTGCTACGTACTATTATTCTTAGGAGAGTCATAACCAGTTAAGTTCTTTTTAAAACTGTCAAGTAAATGGCCATGTTGTTTGCTTGCGTCTTCAACATTCACCCTGCTTCCCATCAACTTATTTAAACAATACCGTGTCCCATAAATATTATTGACTTTCAGTAGTTGGGAAGGAGGTGAAGTGGAGGCGTTCATTTCTGAATCTAACACGACTCGCTCAGTAACAGTATCAATTGCTTGTTGGATTTTTTGTCTCAGAATTCCAACCGCCGCAACATCCAGAGCTGTATGGGAAGCAGTGATGTTCCTGCTTGCATTCGGTATATATTGTTGGGACGTTAAGGAAATTGCTGGAGCAAAAGACACCGTTTTTAAATGGCTATTCTTCAGTCTTGATGACTTATTCCGTATATGTTGTGGGGCTATTAACGGAATGGTTAGAGCATAAGTCACCGTTTCTGAATGGGTTTTGTTCAGTCCTGGTGCCTTATATAATCCTCTTTTAGGGGGGAGCAAATCAGAGGAAAATACCATTAATTCTTGTTTTGAACTGGGTGATGTATTTCGATTAATACCTATTCCTTTCTGACCTTTTTCCACTAAATCGTTTGCATTGTATGCCTGGTCCTGATTTTCTCTTAGAGCATATTGGTGTACACACGTTGTTTGTGTAGGTGTATCTCTACTGTAACGTGTTAAAATCTCTTCGTATCCCGGCGCGAGTGTTGCATACTGGGCCTCCATTATATCTGGTTTCCATCTTGGATTCAAAGGAAGTTGTGAATTCGCTGGAGTTGATGTCCCAGTTATAAGAGTCTTCCTTATGCAGCACCAGTACCATGGTTCTAAGACAAACAAAAGAAATATATTTAAATGAAAATTGTCCATCTCCACTGAGAATACGGGGATGTACACATACAGGGTTGTGACGAACACTCATCAGCACTTGAGTCTCTGTTTAAAAATATACCGTATATCTGAAATACCTTTGACGAATGGCAGAATGGGTATGCCTGAAGATCATAAAGACGGATATTATTTGGACCTGTGTCTCCTTGCCGAGAAAATAATGTCATTTAGGTCTATTCTATTAGAGTACGGTATGCTTCAATATTGCAGAGATGTGTTCTATATATACACACATCAAAAAAAGTTTTGCATCACCTCGGATCCCAGATCTCCGGCATATAGACGTTGACTGTGTATATTGTATCAAAGATACAGTCCCTTTGACTGTTCATAGATGTCACTAAAACTGCTCAAAGATGTAAACAACCATGCATGAGCAGGGCCTATTAGACGGAGGGGGTACGACAGCCGATCAGTTTCAGTCATTCCACCAGGACGAAGGTACGCTGCTCATGTTGTCTGTAGTTCTACCATGCCTAGAAGGTCAATACCGCAGTTCGATCGCGTCCGCATTGTTACTTTGTGTCAAGAAGGGCTCTCAACAAGGGAAGTTTCCAGGCGTCTCAGAGTGAACCAAAGCGATGTTGTTCGGACATGGAGGAGGTACAGAGATACAGGAACTGTCGATGACAGGCCTCGCTCAGGCCGCCCAAGGGCTACTACTGTAGTGGATGACCGCTACTTACGGATTGCCGCTCGGAGGAACCCTGACAGCAATGCCACCATGTTGAATAATGCGTTTCGTTCAGCCACAGGACGTCGTGTTTCAACTCAAACTGTGCGCAATAGGCTGCATGATGCGCAACTTCACTCCCGACGTCCATGGCGAGGTCCAGCTTTGCAACCCCGACACCATGCAGCGCGGTACAGATGGGCCCAACAACATGCTGAATGGACCCCACAGAATTGGCATCACGTTCTCTTCACCGATGAGTGTCGCATATGCCTTCAACCAGACAATCGTCGGAGACGTGTTTGGAGGCACCCTGGTCAGGCTGAACGTCTTAGACACACTGTCCAGCGAGTGCAGCAAGGTGGTGGTTCCCTGATGTTTTGGGGTGGCATTATGTGGGGCCGACGTACGCCACTGGTGGTCATGGAAGGCTCCGAAACGGCTTTACGATACCTGAATGACATCCTCCGACCCATAGTGCACCCATATCGGCAGAATATTGGAGAGGCATTTGTCTTCATGGACGACAATTCTCGACCTCATCGTGCACATCTTGTGAATGCGTTCCTTCAAGATAACGACATCGCTCGACTACAGTGGCCAGCATGTTCGCCAGACATGAACCCTATCGAACATGCCTGGGATATGTTGAAAAGGGCTGTTTATGGACGTCTTGACCCACCAACCACTCTGAGAGATTTACGCCGAATTGTCGTTGAGGAGTGGGACAATTTGGACCAACAGTGTCTTGATGAACTTGTGGATAGTATGCCACGACGAATACAGGCATGCATCAATGCAAGAGCACGTGCTACTGGGTATTAGAGGTAGTGGTGTGTACTGCAATCGGGACCACAAATGCTGAAAGTCTAGCTGTATGATGGTACAACATGCAACGTGTGGGTCTCATGAGCAATAAAACGAGCTGAAATGTTGTTTGTGTTGATCTCTATTCCCTTTGTATTTAAAGGTTCCGGAACTCTTGGAACCGAGGTGATGCAAAACTTTTTTTGATGTGTGTATATATATATATATGAATATGAACACAGATTCAAAGTAAACACGCTTATTGGTGATAGCGCGATTTGTAACTCTACAGTACAGTATTAAGGGATCGTACATCGTGAAAGACATGGCATGATCATACTGTGACGACATGTGATACGACTGGTTCTCTGCATGCCGACTACGTAAGAGAAATAAGTCAGACGTTACGATCTGCTGTGAGATACCAGTGTAATCATAGGCTACGGCAAGGCATATGTGTTGCTCTTTGACTTGAGAATTCTGCCTGTGAAGCAAACGGTGTATGTTGTGATGACATCGGAGTGAAATCACAAGTAACTTCATGCTAGCAATAGGATAGTGTGAACCATCCACCGCATACGCCTTTCTTTTTGTCTCAGTGAAAGTACAGTACGTATCCTCTCCCACTGCATACTCCACTTCCAAAACACGCTTCCATGATGACTAAGGTCGCACACAGAGACATATTATCATGCAGTACGCTTGAAGACATGCACCTTTATTCCTGATTTTCGTTAAAAGTATTTCAGATACATGCTTATTGGAGCAAGCCTGAAGTAGACGCTCATTTGCCACGACCAAACTTTATTGCCTTCTTTATCAACCAAACATATCTTGGCCATACTGTATAGATTGGAGATTCGACTCATTTTCAATGGATACATACAAAGGCAATTTAGGAGACAGTTTGCATGAATAGTTCCACGAGGAACTTCAAACATTACTTTTCTATCCCTTATCAGTGTCAGGGTATGTCATTATCTTGCATCCAAGATAAAATTCACTTATTCTTATGCTATATGAAAAAATATTTATAAATGATCTCTGACGACTACGTTTTAAACACAACAACATACTTCGCAAGTTCTATCAACATTGATTAAACCACCTCACAACGGAACGAGGATGGAATGTTATAGGTTAAAACCTTGCTATGAGATCACAATATTCAAAGTCGTCCAAAACTCACAACTTGCCAATAATTTTGATCGACGTTACAAAATCTATATCTATTGATGCCTCTCACATCAAATACATCTATACAAGTTAGAAAAAATCTGTCTATTCATAGTCATCTTGAAGAATCAATTTGATATTTCTTTAAATAAGACATACGCAATCCGACAGATCAATATTTATTTTATAATATTTCTATAGCAATACTCTCAAAGAACATCATATATCTTTCATTGATATCATCATTTAGTAGGACATCAATATATATGTTTTTTGGGATATTAAGTTATATTAAGTTAATTTGTACAGATCTGCTTTCATTTCATAATTCTATAATTTTCAAGAATGTTCAAAAATTATTTATAGTTAACTACCTGTACCCGGCATGCGTTACAATGCCAATCAAAGAAGATATTGGCGTTGTAACTTTATTGAAGTGCTCTGGTATACACATTTTTAATTTATTTTTGGTTAACTACCTCTAAAGTTTTGTAAAATGGATTTACTAATTCAGAAGCATTCGTGGGAGCATGCACTACAACTCACCAAAGTTTAATCGCAATCGGATGACTGGGATATGTACGCATACGAGATTTTGTTGAAACGATTCACGCGCCGTTACTCATTTATTGAATCTACACGTGCGCTATCTATTGTAATATAGATTTACTAAGTCAGAAACCTTCGCAGGAGTGTACACAACAACTCACTAAAGTTTCATCACAGTCGTATGAATGGTTTATGACCGCATACAGGATTTTTTTTAAACGATTCGCGCGCCACGACTCATTTGTTGAATCTGCTCGTCCGCTACATATTGTAAAATGGATTTATTAAGAAAGAATTATTTTATACACAACAACTCACCAAAGTTTCATTGCAATCGGATGAATGGTAGGCTATATGAACGCATACGGGATTTTATTGAAACGATTCGCGCACCGTCAATCATTTGTTGAATCTACTCGTGCACCGCCAACTGTGAGATGGATTTACTAAGCCATAAACCTTCATGGGAGTGTATACAACAACTCATCAAAGTATCATCGCAATCGGATGAATGGTATATGAACGCACCATCACTCATTATTAGAATCTACTCGTGCGCTACCTATTGTAAAATGGATTTACTAAGATAGACCTTCACGAGAGTGGGAGCAACAATCACCAAAATGTCATCGCAATGGGATGAATGGTAGGCCTATATGAACGCATGTGGGACTTTGTTAAAACGAATTGCGTGCCAACATTCATTTGTTGAAACTACTCGCGCGCTATCTATTGTAAATTGGATTTACTATGTCTATAATCATCCCGGGAGTGTGCACACAATCTCACCAAAATGTTATCTTAATCGGATGAATGGTATATGAACGCATAAAAGACGAACAAACAAACATTCATTATTAGCCTATTTTCAATTTTGAAAGAATAGGCTTATGAGATCACCTTTTGTCCGTGTGTGTGTGCGTGTGTATGTGTGTGTGTGTGTGTGTGAGGAGTGTGTGTGTGTGTGTGTGTCCCTAATAAAATCTAAACGACTGGAGCGATTTCAATGAAACTCGGTAAGTTCATAGCACTATTCCGGGCGACCCCGTCCGTGCCCTTCAAATTTTGTTTCGTCTCACCAATCCTACATGGCGGCTGTGCGAAATATTTCACCAGCATTCAATATCTCCGAAACTATTACCGATATCACCCTGGAATTTTGTATGGTGACAGAGGGAACTACTAGAAGTTCACTTATGTGACCTTTGAAAACCTGGTAACTACAAAACCAACATGGCGGTCAAGCGAATTTGCGACTTTTAAATATACGTTTCTCGCGAGTTAACCAACCAAACGCAATGAAACTTGGTACAGTATATGTTTATATACATTGTAATGCACCGACATCTAACTTCGTTCAATTGTTTATATAACCTCAAGATGGCGGCTGTGCGAAATATTTCACTGGCATTCTATATCTCTGAAACTATTACCGGTATCACCCTGAAATTTTTACGGAGATAAAGGGCGCTACTGGAAGTTCATCTATGAGACTTTCAAAAACCGATTAACTACAAAACGAACATGGCGGCCAAGCGAAGTTGAAAGTTTTAAATAGACTTTCCTCGCGTTTTAAAGATACAAACGCAATGAAACTTGGTACAGAAAATGTTTATATACATTGTAATGCACTGGTATCTAATTTAATTCAATTGTTCACATAACCTCAAGATGGCGGCTATGCGAAATATTAAAATACGTTTTTATTTCTTGTGTCCTAATCATGCGATCAAAGTCAACGTTTGAATAATGAACCTACGCAAAAATCGTCATCTAATAGAACATAACTCTATGGCCTACATATATAAAAAACCAACATGGTGACCATCCGAAATAATGAGATGGTTCTCAATACCTACTAATCTATGACAGCAACCAAACTGAAATTTTATCTGTAGATAAAGGTTATAAACATAAATTCACCTATGGCATTTTCAATTACCTGGTGAGCAGAGACTCAACATGGTGGGGACGCGAAATTTAAATATTCAAATGGACGTTTCTTGCTATTTAACCACCCGAGTGCAGTGAAACGTGGTACGGTAAATGCTTATACAAATTGTAATCCACTGACATCTAATTTATTTCATTTTTTTTCATAACCACAAGATGGCGGCTTTTCGAAATATTGACAATAAGTTTTTCTATTTTGTGTCCTCATCATTCGATTTGAAGTTTGAATAATACACCTACGCAATAATCTTCATGTAATAGTCTACATGTGGTCTACGTACGCGAACATCCGAAATATTTAGACGATTCTCATATCTACGTATCTATTACAAAATCAAACTGAAATTTGGTGTGTTCATAGGGGCAATTAACATCAGTAGGATATATGAAAATAGGCTATTTAGTTCTTCACGGAACTACTTGTTAGTTCTTTTTATCGTCCAGATTCACATCTGATCTCCCCGTTTCTTCATAGATGAAGTCATCAACGTACATTAGTGACAATAGTTACACGACATTTCCTTTCTTTGGAATACATGCTGTGATAAAAGAGAGCAGTGTCCACGAAATCAGAAGATGTTGGATGGGATAGGCCTGGACCGTCCTTGACTGAATTGAGCAACAAGTTTCAAGCAGCCATTGCAATCGTTCTTGCTCTCTTTCGTGGTCCATTTTACCTAAAACATGGTAAAATATAGATTTGAATAAATGGTTCAATAATTGTTAAATGCAAAAGTGGAAAGCATCACCGAAAATAAGGCACAATGAAACTATGTAAATTAACTGTCACTACACTGATCGTAAGGTAACACTGCCTTGGTCTCAGGAACCATTCTGTAGCGACTTGCCACAATGATCACTTTACCACATACTGAATGTCGCTTAAGATGTGAGACCTTGTATTTTCAAAATGACAACATCAAACTGAATTTAAATTTGAATTCAGATTTTTATTTAAAAGTACATACAGTACTTATGCCATACTATTTGTAAGAGTATTAGTTCAGTACTAGCTGCTGTATGTTAACATTGAACAACTCTTGATTAGGAAATATATAATGAGAGATACGATTTGTGACTACTATCATGCGACGACATACGAAGGATCTCACTAAAAGAGAGACACTCTTATTACAGCACTAGAACAACACTACATTTCCTGTGATATTGGATGTTATCGTCCATTTTATACGTGTTGAGACGTTAAACGTAGATACTCGCACATTTAATTAAGATGGGTGGTTGGTTCTTAGTTTAGGGGCTGTGACAACGCAGTCATATATTCCCGTGTACAGTACTTTGGGTGTGTGTAGAATCTGTCTGATGTGATAACCGGTGTTAGTTGTGATGGCTGTATTAGTGTGTGTTATCTGTAATTCAGGTAATGACTGCAAACGATCAATTTCAAGTAGTTCCGACGTTTTCTACCAAATGCTACCGTCAACGACACCTAGCTGTGAACTTGGCAACTAGATGCCACCACAACTGGCACCTGGCGCCGAACGTTGGAACTAATATAGTGTTCACCAAATCTAACTTAGAAATTTAGCTTCACACAAGTATAGTTAGTGGAAGGAAAGCATTTGAAGGATTTTCAACGCTCTTAAAAATCCGACAACTTCGGCCGGGTATGAACCCGTGATCTTGGGCTTAGAAGCTCAGCTACGTCACCGAAGCCACCAACATTTACTTAATAAGAGCTTGGGGAAATTTATTAAATGACAGAAATATAGTAGTATATTGAATTCATTACAAAATTGTGAGTGTTAGTACGGATTGTATATATTTTTACAGTTTTACCGAAGATGTACATTATGGAGTTATTTTTAAATAACCACGCAAGGATGCTGGTAAATTTGCAATTATAAGGAATCTTTTTTAAAATTATCTATAACCCAGCAATAATTGTTTTTATCAACATACTGTACCATACGTAAGAAATATTTCAACAGGAAATGAAAACAATTACAAATACGGTAATGAAGAAATAAACGTTTCTTAAGATAGAAAATTATTACAATAAAGTTACACAGTAACAACAGTCATAAAATAATGAATTATTGCACCAAGCACCTGGTATTATACAACAGTGTTTCCACTAATGATGGAATTAAATAGAAATATTTCCAGTTCATACATTGGTCGTGGAATGTTTGCAGTGCTGGATTAACCATAAGACACAATAGGCAGCCTGGGGCCCCGGGCTCAAAAGGGCCCCCAAGAAATGAAAAAATCCCACCCAAATTTTTTTGGCCATTTTTTGGAAAAAAAAAAGTCAAATAAATTAGGTACCGAAAAAAATGTGGAACTTAGAATTACAGTTCTAATTTTACAGTTTAATTTCTTGGTTTATACTTCGTAAAGTGATGTTCGTAAATTCTCACTGCCCGGGTTTTCCCATAAACCATATCTTCTTATTAAACTTCCAAATCATAAATAACTTAACTATTTTTTGGCACATTCCAAGTCAATCGAAATTTCAACTTTCTGTTCGCTCTATTATTTAAGGATTGGAAGCAATTAACTGATACACCCACGGTCGGGTTCCAAAATTCCCAAAATGTCATGACTATTTGAATTAACTCATAAGTCCCCTCCGCCATACCCTCCACTTTATTAGCCATAGATAAGCTAGGAAAGAGTTTTTCCAAATTCTGGCATTCTGGTCTGTAGAGTAATTTCGGAAACAAGTAACGTGCTCCCGCTTGAGTTCAGACTTCAAATCGACGGTTTTGTGATCGACAATTTTAATTCGTTAGTGTTCGATGATCAGTTTTATCTGTGTATCGGGTTGAATTAAAACCCCAAATCAAAAATGTTTTCACGTACATATTTGAGTGGTGCACAAAAAATGAAAGTTGCCAAAGACAAAAATTACCGAGAATTAGAGAAAGTGCCAAAACTGACTAAATTTTTCCTTCGGAATGACACCTCTTCAAATTCATCGGAAAATCAATGATCAGCCACTGACGATGGATCAAAAGAGCAAAACAAAACGAACACTGGTCACGCAGGAGACCTGGATAATGATCCGGTCATTTCAAGGTCTCAAACATCTAGTTCTTCTTTCGAGGATGAAAATGAAGCTGGACAACCAGGTGCCGAAAATTTGAACCGTTTCACTGATCCAGGACATTGGGGGAAATTAACCAGTGAAGACATACAGTTTTGGGTTACACATGGTCCGTCAAATTGCCAACATTTGACTGGACCGTTTGAATTGGCCAAGCGTCTATATGATAAGGAATCTACGTCATGATATTGCTTCCAAAATTTATTCTTTGCAAAGAAACCGAATGGAGAGAATACAAAACGAGATTTGGCTCATTTATTCACCTGCCAAAGATAAGCTTTGATTATCAATTGAGCCCTTCATGTATTTATGATACATTGACAGTTTTTGAAATTTTATGCTATTTTTATCAAAAACTATTGTAAATTATGTTTTTATTATATTTTTCTGATTTTGGAATTCTAGTTCAAATTTATTCGTTTCCAGACTTCAATAAGTTCTCCCTTATGTGTAACAACGCAGTATTTTTGAGCTCCATATGCACTTCTGGTAACTTGGTCCAAATTATCAGCAACGAGCGTATCACGCAAAGCATATTAAAACGCAACCAAAACTTTAGAATTTTTGACGAGAATAAGATCAATTTTTTTAGAACATTTATGTTGATCAGTTTGCGATTTTCTGAATTTTAGTCAATCGTATTCGTTCCAATTTTTTGTATTATTACATAATTATAAACGCTTTTATTTAACTTCACTTGTGGCAAATCAAACAACAATTTTGATTCTATCTTACCAAAACAAATCGAATTTTGCATAGTTGTGTAACTTGAAATTACAAATAAATTGTTAAAAACTCGCTTTTTTAGTCCAAAAAAATATGCTCATACAAAAAAATCAAAATCTACAACAACAAAAAACTGAAGCGCAAAACAAATTACATAAAAAGTCAAAAGTGAATATTTTTTTTTAATACTGTAAACGTATTCATTAAACTTAAAATGCAACGCAAAAAATAAAATAAAAAACGAACAAATTTAGGTAAATTTATTAAATTCATTGATATTCAATAAATGATTGAAATCGTTATGATCAATAAATGACCGAAAATAGATCGTTTTTCGCGAGGTACGATGCTACTTTTTAATCTCCAGACGAAGGGTTAACATTTCAGTTACGGGTTTTATGTCTTGAATACGGTTTAATTCATTTTTGTTCTCAAATTATAATAATATTTTTTTGTTTTATTTTCAGGCTGAGTCTATTGCTTTTTTGCAAGTTATTTTTGCCGCCAGAAAAATCGAACATACTTGCGCGTGAAGGGTATGATGATTGGAAGAACGTCGGGATTCATTTACAGCAGCATGAGAAGAATTTGAATCATTGGGAGAGTGTGCTAATTTACCTGGAAAAACGGAAACATGAAAATTTGCCTGATCTATTCAGAAATGGACTACTTGAAGACAAAAACTATTGGCGCGATGTTATAAAACGAGAAGTTGCTGTTATCATCACTCGGGCAGAACGAGGATTGTCATTCCGAGGTACGAACGAGCGCATTGGAAAACCGGATAATGGGAATTATTTTGGTATACTTCAACTTCTTGGGCAGATTGATCCAATTTTGCGGGATCATATTGTACGATACGGAAATGCTGGCAAAGGTGTTCCATCGTATTTATCCAAAACGATGGGCAAAAAAGTTAGCTCATATATTTTAGAAGAGGTGTCTCTAGCTCTATATTACAGCCTTTCCGTTGATTCAACTCCCGATGGATCGGATATAGATCAATTGTCATTTGTGCTCCAGTATGTTTCACCAAAAGATCACAAACCAGTTGAAAGGTTTATATCTTTTCTTGAAACAGAAGGTCATACTGGCGATAGTTTGAAAACTCAAATTGTGAACTTCGTCACTGAAGATTGCGGTTTGGATATTCAAGAGGACAGTCCTATGACAACGCACCAAACATGTCTGGAAAGTATCAGGGTCTGCAAGCCAAAATATTAGAAGTGAATAAATATGGGATTTATGTTCCTTGCGGTACACATTCCTTGGATTTAGTTGGACAATCTGCTCTTCAATGCTGTTTTTACGCAGTTGATTATTTTTCGATAATGAAATCATTGTATAACTTATTTTCTGCAAACCCTCGCCGTTGGGGCGTGTTGAAAAATTATATCAAAAACGCAAAAACTTTGAAATCATTGTCAGATACGCGCTGGGAATCACATGCTAATGCAACGAACGCGGTTTATGATTCGTTTCATAAAATTGTCGAGGCTTTAGAAAGCATTGAAGATGACGAGTCGGAAAATAATGACACTCGGCATGTAGCGAGGTGCATCGCAAACAGAATGCAAAAATTCGAATTCGGGTTCATGTTAATTTTGTGGGATTCAATTTTGACTTCTATGCGTGCAACTAGTAAATCATTGCAAGCTGAACAGATCGTCTAACAAACGTGTGCTGCCTTGTATAAAACTTTAGACGAAAAGTTATGCAAGTTTCAAGATAAGTTCGATATTTTCGAGGAAAAAGCTAAGAAATTGTTACCTGATGTATCGTATTCTAAAAAATCGTCGCGTAGATGACAAAAACAACCGAACGACGGAGGCGCTCCTGAAGTCAAATTTTCGCCTCGTCAGAATTTCAGAATAACAGGGTTTCTCGAAATCATCGATACACTCAACGTCGAAATTATAAATGGGCAAAAGTTTATATGGACGTTTCCAAGAAATTTGCAGTTTTGAATATTTTTTCAATGAGAGATGAAGAACTCTGTGAAACGGTAAACAATTTGGTTGGCTTTTATGAGAAAGAATTGGAAGAATTTTCATCTGAACTGAAACATTTTAATTCTTATATAAACAACAGATACACCGCTGCCGAAAAATCTCATAGTCAGTTGTATGAGATTTTAATGAAAGACCAATTGGCAAATGTATTTCCGAATGTAGAAATAGCTCTCCGAATTTTTTAAACTTTAATGATAACGAACTGTACTGCGGAGCGTTCTTTTTCACAGTTGAAACGAATTAAATCGCCTCGAAGAGCTACTATGCTACAAGAACGACTGGACATGTTAAGTCTTCTCTGCATAGAATCAGACGTTTTAAGGAAAATCAACTTCGATGATGTTATTGAAACTTTCTGCGAAACAAAATGCAGAGAAAAGTTTTTCTGAAAATGTACATGTGATCTAAATTCTATTCATTACTCATTGTAAATTTGTAAATAAAATCTCTTTCAAAGTTATGATTGACTTTTTTTTATGAAAGGGAGGGGGGAAAGGGCCTCAAATTAACAATTACCTAGAGCCACTGTGAGTCTTAATCCGGCACTGAATGTTTGACAGCGGTGCTTCATGTAGCGACTGAAATTCTGATAGTTTTGCTATCTTGATGCTTTTCTTTCTCTGTTGCAATTCGATGAAACGTGAGAGAAAAGAGTTATGGTATTTTTCATGTATGTTTTACCACCTGGGATATGTATCATTACCCACATCTGTGAGTATGGTTTCGTTCAGTATGGGTTCCAGGCTGGGTGCTTTCAAAATCCAGTTAGTCTCTTCATGAGGAAAACTTTACAAGGACAATAGAATCTGTAAACTTCGTAGGCTTGCTGTCTTTCTTGCTTCAGTAAGAATCTAATGTAGTAGCTTAGCAAGTAATTTGGCATATTTTTAAGGTTTCAATGAAAGCATGCACCGAGTTTACTTTCATTTATACGTGCCACTTTTACAAGTACCGGTACTTTTGAAATATTGCAACGTTCCTCTCATTACTGAAACTCAACAAAGTATTTGATAACATCGCATTACTATTTTGACTATGCAGCCATCGCTCCAAATAATGATAATGAGCCTTGTACCGTCACATCTGAGATATAGGGTACCTTAGTTGATTAGACAAATAATGGTAAATATAGGATGCTAAGTCAGCCTCGGACTACACCTTGCATTGTGCATATTGCCATCGTAAGTAGTGAAGTGTAGCAGCGCAACTTCGTTTTGTAATATAATGTGGCTGAATTTAAACTTGGGCTTAATATTAGAGGCTGCAGATCTTGTATTAGAACAACAAACTCCTCCATTTTTTTATCTTCACCCTATTTACTCCCAGCTTCTTTTCTGGTCTTAATGTGGATTTATACCTCCAACATATGACACGAGAATCGATGTTACAATGAAGTAGCGTTATTATTTTTACTTCCAGAAACCAGCACGAAGTATTTTATTTGTGACCTGGGGCACTTAGCACCAAACTGGGATAGTGGGTTAAGTCAATTTTCAATTATTCATTTATTTTATTTATTTTCATAGAGAGGATGTACTAGAGGGCAAGGCCCTATAGTAAGACTATACATTGTTACATATAATATATGATGATATATATAATATAAGGAATATAAAATATTATTTAACAAACAAAAACCAAGTTATGAAATATTTTACAATATTCGTTTTACAATGACAGTACCATTCAGTGTTTTATTAAGTTTATAAATTGATTTAAGTATCAGAGTGTAGTTATGAAGAATTGTCTGCAGGCTTTTTTACATTTTAAGACAGGATTTATTGATTTTATATGTGCCTTTATAGCCTGGGTGAATATGCTTTTGGTGCCAATTTACAAGTGTAGACCCTGGGAATTGCAAGGTTCTTGAAATTTCTAGTGTCATACTCATAGTTATGTCATTGTAGAGGAAACTTTATTGTGCATTTATACAAAAGTTCTCCACTTTTATGTTTGAACAGAGAAGCAGATACTTTTATACAGGTTTCTATAAGGGGGATTCCTGAGATTAGAACTAAATCTGCTGAATGGATGTGTAAGGGAAGGGAATAAACTGCTTTAATTGCCCTTTTCTGGAGAGTACTTACTTGATTTAATAATGTGGTAGTGCATCTTCCCCAAATACTGCACTTATATGTTATATGGTTATGTACTAGACTGTAATACTGTGTTTTCAATATATGAGATAGAAGAACATGTTGTAGTTTATATATTGCTCCTATTGCAGGAAGGCGTTTTTGCTTTACTTTGTATATCTGTTCTTGCCAGCTCAGATGTTCATCAAAATTCAGGTCGAGATATTTTATTGATGAGATCCTTTCAATTACTGTAGCCTATTATGTAGTGTTACAGGAATGAAGTGTTGCTAGGTTTAGTGAAATATAATAGTTTGTCTTTTTTGTACTAATACCCATGGACTGAAACAAGGATGTGTACTGGCCCCAACGCTTTTCGCGCTGTACTTGGCTGCAATGCTTTATGATTCACCCACAAACAACCAGGTGTGGAGGTCAAGTATCGTTTTGATGCAGGGCTTTTCAACCTAACTCGTCTCCGCTCCTTGAGGAAAACTCGGGTTACTAAGGTTACTTACATGTTGTATGCAGATAATGCTGCGTCGTCAACTCTCACACCAGAAGAGCTGCAAGAGTCAGTTAATTGTTACAAAAGTGCGTGTGATCGCTTACCATAAATGTCAATAAGACCACTTCTCGTACCTGGGCAGTACCATTTCTGTGAGCTGTACCTGTGAGCAGGATGTGGATAAGAGAATTGGCGCAGCCCATGCAGCATATGGACGATTAGCGCACCGGGTCTTAATGAATAAAGATCTTTCGATGAGTACAAAGCATATGGTGTACAAAGCAGTAGTCAGTAGTACATTGTTGTATGGCTGTGAAACGTGGACCCTATACCGACGTGATCTTAGGAAGCTTGAGCGCTTCCAACTACAAAAACTTCGATCAATCCTGAGGATTAAATGGGAAGACCGCATTGCCAATATTGCTGTTCTGGAAAAGACTCAAATCAATAGCTTAGAATCATCCATAATAGGTCACCAATTTAGATGGATTGGTCATGTCCATCGGATGGATGATGTGAGATTACCTCGTCAAATGCTCTATGGTGAGTATGCTGTGGCACCAGACCTCATGGTGGTCCTAAGAGGTGCAACAAGGACCAATTTAAGCAGACCCTGAAATTGACAGGGCTTGATTCGCAAACCTGGGACATGCTGGCTGAAGACCGCTCAACTTGGCGCCGTACCATCTCGGATACTGTAAAAACGTTTGAAAGGGATCGACGCACACATGAAGAGGCCAAGCGTCAAGCTAGGAAACTTCGAGCAGCCCAACCACGTCCTCCTCCAGCAATACTATGTGACTTGTGTGGACGCTTGTTCCATGCCAGGATTGGACTCTTTAGTCACCGTAAACACATCCACAAACTGGACTGAGGGAAGAAGATTTATACTCGGATTCGAGTTAAAGCCTATGATGACTAGGCATAGGCAGCAATCCATTCAATTTACACCAGTTGTCCAGGACTTTTAAATCATCATTCATTTTTGTTGCTAGTTCTTGTTTGGATTTTGCGCTATATATTAAACTGATATCATAAGCAAATAGTGTTAAGTGGCCCTGTAGCAAACAATTATTGATATCATCCACATAAATTATGAAAAGTAGAGGACCTAAAACTAATCCTTGTGGTACACCACTGATGCTTTTAGCAAGAGAGCTTTTATCGTTGTTTATTTGTACGTACTAATATCTGTTACGTAGATAATTTTTGATCCAACTATGCGCTACTCCTCGGACACTTGCATCATGCAGCTTATACAACAATAAATTATGATCGACAGTGTCAAATGCCTTCTGTAGATCCACAAATATACCTGATTATATATTGCCTTCGTGTAGCGATTTCTCTAAATTTGTGACAATATCAAATAAAGCATCAATTACAGAGAGTCTTGGAAACCATACTGCTGTTTAAAGAAGTAGTTGCATTGAAAGAAAAATTTCACCAGCTTGCTTTTTATTATTTTTTCATTTTTTTTTGACAGATCAGGCAATGTAGTTATAGTTCTATAGTTGTTTGGATCATCTTTGGATCATCTTTGGATCATCTTTGGATCCATTCTTATAAACAGGAACTATTTTACCAATTTTCAAAGGATCTGGTAAGATGCCAGTTTCCAAAGACTTATTGATCAAATCTGAGATAGGTTTGGCTAGTATCTCTTTGCACTTTTTTTTGTACCATGCTGTTTATATCATCATTTGGGGGTATTTTTGGGTTTTAGAGAATCAATAATTTTTATTACTTCTTCCTTTGATGTGGGAGTAAAATTATACAGTCTACCTGCATTGTTTATCATATAAGTAGATGATTTGGGACTGTGTGGGTCTACTGGCCTTAGGTTGGGTCCTATATTTGCAAAGAATTCATTAGTTATTGATTTTGATTCGATCATATCTTTGCCATCAATGATTAGTTTATTACATAATATAGACTCTGGTTTTGTTATTTAGTGCTTCATTTATGACTTGTGATGTTTTTCTTGGATTGTTATAATTATTCTTAAACTTATTGTTAAAGTAATCTCGTTGAAATTCTTTCCGGAGTGTTGTTACTTTATTATTACATATTTATACTCTTCTATGGTGAGTGGATGACACCAAGGTTTTAGTGTCTTTGCATATAGGCCACTTTTTCTGTGAGTTAAGTTAATGAATTCCTCTGTAGCCCAAGGTGGGAAATTACTTTTTTTTTGGTTGTAAGATAGTTTCTGTACATGACAATGCACAGGCATTTTTAACATAATCAGCTAATTCAGAGTACGGTACATATCTACAATATTATCCGCTGAAAACTGAAATGAATTTTATAACATTAAGTGACATACGTTATCATAATAAAGTAGTAGCAATATTATCCCTTATTTTTTGAATGCAAGGTAATTTCAGATGTAATATTAAGATGTTGTGGTCACTGAAATAATTAATTATATTAAGCGGCTTCGGTGGCGTAGTCGGTAGCATGCTGAACTGCTGTGCCCAAGATAGCGGGTTCAAACCCGACCGAAGTCGTCGGATTTTTTAAGAGCGTTAAAAATCCTTCAGTTTGCCTTCCATCGGAGGGGAAGTAAAGCCGGCGGTCCCATGTCATAGATTTATGGCATGTAAAAGATCATTTCACAGACTAAACTTGTGTAAAGCAAAATTTGTCAGGTTAGATTTCGTCAGAACGCTCTATCAAAGTTCCAACGTTCACCACTAGGTATCATTGATGTCTGGTGGCGAAAGTTGGAACTACTTGAAATTGAACGGAACTTGTAGCTCGCCCTTTAGGGTGTCCACTACAGACTCAGGCGAGCCGAACATGTCCTCGGACTCTCCCGGCACTAAAAGCCATACGATAAATAAATAAAAATAAATTTATTATATTAGCCACCTTGGCGTTAGCATTGAAGTTCATAAACAAATGATCAAGAAGGGACTTATTGCTAGGTCTAGTTGGTAGGATGGGATTTATACAAGTATAACCTTTGCTGAGTGTCCTATCCAGGTACTGTACAGTATAATGATCTGTTTTGTTGAGTATATTGAAGTTAAAGTCATAAAGTCACCAAACAAAATGACTTTGTTAGAGTTACATTTAGAAAGGGCAAGTTCCAGATCAGGGAGAAAGTTTGGTGCATTGGTGGTATGTGGATTATAAGCTAAGACAAAATTTATGTGCATATTTTTGTACTTTAAGACTTGAAACAAGAATACTGTGTGTACTGTTAATGGTATGTATTAGTTTGGAACTATAATTTTTATGAGTGTAGAGGCATATACTCCCCCCCCCCCCTAACCTCATTCCTGGTTATGTAGTAGGTCATAATTGTTTAGCAGGTAGTAATTTACCTCTTCATTTGAAATCCAGCTTTCTGTAACTCCTATAACATCAGGGAAACACAATTGACTGATAATTAACTTAAGATAATCACATTTTCCTTCACTTCTTAAGCTGCGGGCATTCAGATATAAGATCCTGAACTGATCCTTATTAGCATCATTATCAAGGTTATAGTCGGATATGGTGTTATTTATAACTTCTTTACATAAATTAAATGGAAAAAACAAAAACCTACAGCTGATTATTAATCAGAATGATTAGGATGAGGAGCACTGAACGACAATTGCACTGATGTCCCTCTCATCTTCAATTTTGGAAGTACGATGGTTCTCACTGATTTTAACGAAGATGTTTCCGTTTCGAATGCAGATGAACTTGACTCCCAAGGGTTTCAGCTGATCAGGCGTTTCTTTGTGGAGTAGCTTCTTCTTGGGGGTTAAGTTTTCATTGACGTAGATACGTCGGGGGTTGGAGATTTGGCCTAGCAGTCCTGTAGAGAGGTTAGAGTGTCCTCTTGCAGCTTTAATAAATTCATCTTTCTTTGTGCAAGAGGTGAATCGCACAGAGATATGGCTTGGTTGTTCACTATTTTATGTAGGGATTCCGTGTGTAGCATCAATGTGATGATCTGGTAGATCTACACCGATGGCAGTTGCTAGTTTTGATACAATGTTGAGAGGTGTTCCTAAGTCATTGTCAGGGATACCGTGAAGCTCTATGTTGTTCAGTCTGGATGTAGGTTTTCCACTTCTATTTCTAGTTTCTGGAGTTGGGTTAACTTGGCTTCAAGTTGGTCAATTTTCCTCAGGGCTTTTTCGTATTCGTCGAATTTGGCTGAACAATAATCCATCGACTTGATTAGGTCATTTTGTTTCTTGTTGAATCCGTCTAATCTGTTGGTTAACACGATAATTTTGGAGTCATGTTCGTGGAGACGTTGGTTAAGTTCTTTAATTGACGCATCAATAGATTTGAACTTGGTGTGGATGTTTTCAGTCTTTTTCATTGTCAAAGTTTAGTCCGTATGCACTTTTTTCAGAGATTATTGTATAGTTTTGAATTGTGAACTTAGTGTCTTAAGTTCAGCTAGAATTTCAGCAGACGTGTGTTTTTCGTTTTCGGGTGATGAGGTTATGTTTACACTCGTAGATTTGTGTTACACTCGCTGCAGATAAACTTTCTCTTGAGTTTCGCATATTTATTATTTTTAATGTTTGAACAGCGTTTATAGGTCCATCCTAGGCATTGCACACACTGAATTGATGCTTCCTTACTAATTGTTTTCGGGTTTTTGCAGGACTTACACTTGATAGCTCCCATCTTCCCGCCAACACTTTGCACTATGATTTATGAGACAGGTGAGATACCATCTCGTTTCAAGAAGAACGTTATCATCCCTATACCGAAGAAAGCAGCAGCTGACAGATGTGAAGATTACCGTACAATCAGCTTGATCACTCATGCTTCAAAGATCCTGACTGGAGTAATTTACAAGAGGATGGAAAGACAAATATAAACAGAAACAGAGTTGGGCCAATACCACTTTGGTTACAGAAGAAATGTAGAAACAAGGGAAGCTGTCTTAGGCTGATATTGGAAGGTAGAATAAAGAAAGATAAGAGAACGTAAATGGCTTATGTAAACTTAGAAAAGGCTTTTGATAACGTTGATTGAAATAAATTCGAATGGAATCAAGTACAGGGATAGGAGGGTGGTCTACAATCTATACAGAAACCAGACAGCAGTTATTCGAGCCGAAGGACACGAGAGAGAAGCTGATTTACGGAAAGGTGTAAGTAGGGCCCCCGAAAGGGGGGCAAATGCATAGGGGCCCGTAAGCAATGGGGGCCCAAAAGATAGTGATTCTTTACATTTTTTGCGAATATATTTCATTTATGTACTAATAAAGGAAGGAAGGAAGGATGAAGGAAAGAAGGAAGGAAGGCCGCTTGTAGTTCAACGTGACCGTTAATCTCGCAATCATGAGCCACTGGACCTCCTTTTTGCGTGGAATCTAAACCACAGGACATGGCATTTCACTTCGCAAATCTCACATGGGTATTTACTGATAGTTCTCTATACAAAATAACATTATTAATTTTGTTATTTTAATATACCCATTAACCAGTACACGTATTGGCAGAAATATGCACCATTATGTACACATAGTGAGTACTGGAGGTATAAATAGCACAGATACTCATTTTAGAATATATATACTTGTGGGCCCAGTGACCTGGTTCCTCACACTTAATTAAAGATGATCTAGACCATTTTAATGGGAATATATGTTGCTATGGCCATGTGTGTGCATATATGAGTGTCTATAAGGCATTGGAATAGTTTTATAAATCACAACCATTAAATTGAAACGAAGTTTATTGACATAGAAATGTGAATTAACATAAAACAGTACAATGGTAGGTACCATTGAGTCAATTTCTTGCTCTCTTGGGCTGCTAAGCACATTCATCCTCGTCTTCGTTTTCATCTTCTTTTTCCCCAATATCTTCTCCAGAGGTCAGAGGATCCTCCTGTTCTTCTTCATCTTCGGAGTCAACTTGAGGGACCCAATTCAGGCAGTTCCCCTGACAATTTTGGCATGCTGATGAACATTTGAGGCTTGCTTTTTTGCAGCCACACTTCACGCTAGCACAGTCTTTCGTGCATCGGCAGAAAATCATTTTCAGGATATCCTCCGGTGAAGCTGCTAACTCACTATGCACTGGGACCAGGCAGTTGTTCTCAATCTTCCATCCATACATCTGAGGAGACAAGTCATTTCCCAGCCACAGCTGAACTTGGTGGAATGTTCGGAGGGAATGCTGTTTTACAGCTCCGTCAGTGGGAGGAAGACAAGATATATCAAACTTGATGGTGGCCACCAATTTCAGGAATGACTTATACCTGTAGGCATTCAGGGAGACCTCTTTCGCTGGAGCCCCATACCACCTCAAGATCCAGGTTTCACCTGCCTTTTGTACTTGGGCGGTGGTGGAGGAGGGGTCTGAAAAGACCGCTGCTGCTTTCTGGACCTCTGGCGACTTCAGATACAACTTCGCAAATGCGACCTTGCTTTTTCGAAATGCGGAAGATGTTGTGTCGCATCCTGTAAAGGCGTGCAAAAACAGCACGTCAGTAGTGTGGTAAGGGGAAAGCTGCCTCACTTCTTTTTGAACCCTCCTCGTATCGGCCCCGAACCTGATATCTCGCTAACCAAACATGGGATTAGAACATACAGGGTGTCCTAACACTCGTAGTGACGCCCCCTACTTTCCTATAACCTCTTTATTTAATTAAAAGACCAAAACTAAAAGGTCATTCGCGAGTAGTGGGGTAGTGTTGGTTTCCTCAAGTCGCGCTCGTGCTTGAATATGTATGCCTATGTTGGCAAAGGGTTAGGAGGTGGGGGAGGAGTAGGGTCGAGTGAGGGGTCGTTTAGATTGTATTTTTTCCGCTCTAGGTGATGGTGAGGATATTTTTTAAAATGGATGGAATTGGGAAACGCCATTTGGGGTAAACATGTTGTTTTTTGACATTTTGGCGATGAATGTTTTTTTTATACGCATGCGTACTTGAGGAGTTTTGTAAAAGGGCGGGCTTTTTAAATGATTATTTATAAATGAGTGTTTTTTTAATATGTATTGAAATAAACCCAAAAAAACTAATAGGTCATCGACTTTTTACTATCTCGCCAACCAATAATCGGATTTAAACCTATGAGGTGTCGTAGGACTCGTGGTGAACTCTCCTTTTCTATGGACGGGGTATATCAACCCCAAAATAAAAACTACCCTTACCCGGGGGGTGAAATAGTACTTATTTATGTGCGCACACGGACGGCTTTTGTCAAAAGGACCTAACTATACGTTTGTTAATATTTTCTGAATCCCTGATGGGAATTTGCCATAGGCAGTATCCTAACCCTGGGTGTGACGCCCCGTTTTTGAATGTATGATTCGTTTTTGTCGAAAGGGCCTAACTACACTTTTGTTCATATCTCGCGAACCAATCATGCTAGGGACTTGTATTAAGGGTCCTAGCACTTGGGGTGTGGTCCCACTTTGCGGGGTGAAACTAGCCCCCAAAATTGAAAAATCCATATCTTGGAAATGAAGAAGCCTAAAATTAGGTGTGATAGCTTAAAAAATAGGGGATGATATGGGCTTTTACCTCGATTGGTCATTTCACCCCTAAATCAGTAAATAGTCATATTATGGGGAAAAAGGTGTTAAACGGGTAAAAATGATAATTGAACCTAAGATCTTTTGATTTTGATGAAAAAATAGCAGGGAGGTGGAAACCACCCCCAAAATTGAAAAAATCCATATCTCGGAAACGATGAACCCTAAAATTAGGTGTGATAGCTTAAAAATAGGGGATGATTAGGGCTTTTACCTCGATTAGTCATTTCACCCCTAAAACAGTAAATAGTCATGTTATGGGAAAAAGGTGTTAAACGGGTAAAAATGATAATTGAACCTAAGATCTTTTGTTTTTGATGAAAAATAGCAGGGGGTGGAAACCACCCCCAAAATTGAAAAGTCAATATCTTGAAAACGAAGAACCCTAAAATTAGGTGTTATAGCTTAAAAATAGCTCATGACATATGCTTTTACATGGATAGGTCATTTCAACCCTAAAACAGTAGATAGTCATGTTATGAGGAAAAAATGTGTTATACACCTAAAAGCATAAGCGTTTTGTGAAACCATGCTTTAATGGACATGTGTATGGAGGATGATTGTTATTATTATTATTATTAGGTAATTATGGATAAATGTGTGTATAGATAACTAACCAGTGGGGAGCGTGATGGCGCAGGTGCTTAGCTGCTCGTCTTTACCCGGACGGATGGGGTTCAAATCCCCGGTGACAGCGGGGGTTGGAATTTTCACCTGAAAAATCACGTGGCGTCAGGAAGGGCATTCGGCCTTAAATCAGCGGCAAAAACCAAAATGAGCCTGGTTGGCTCCGGCGACTCAAAATAATTGGGAAAAGCCGAAGAAAGAAATGTAACTCACCAGTAATAGTAAACATTGGTTTGAGGTGTTGAAGAAGTCAGGATGGCCAACCCTTTGCCATGGTTCACGAATGGACCCCAAAAAGTTTTACCTGTCAAGACTCAGTATACCCTGTTGCAGCCTTTAGAAAAAAAAATTGAACCGGGGCCTCTGTGGTGACAGTGGACTTATATTCATGATGCTTTATAAACAAACATACGCTTGCATACTACCGCTGGGTTGAATCTGCACAGAGACACTGGCTTTGGTTTGCGTAGTGTGCCTTGGTGATAACAGCACAGCGATCTTGTCAGCAAGTTTCATATTACTCGTCTGCTT
This sequence comes from Meconema thalassinum, assembly GCA_946902985.2. NCBI lineage: Eukaryota > Metazoa > Arthropoda > Insecta > Orthoptera > Tettigoniidae > Meconema > Meconema thalassinum. Next base: position 1,080,455,151 of record OX336388.2, on the reverse strand, counting down.
GATAGTGGACGTGCTCTGCACAGTGTTATCATACAGGACATGACTAGATCGTTGTTAGGTTTGACAAAGGCTTAGTGAAGCTTATTGCAACCTTGAAATGAATGTCATGGTATAGTCGGGGTTGGAAGCCAAGACCTTAGGGTTGACAACCAAGTAGGTTAACCACTACACGGTGAGATGGTCAAATAATAATGTAACAGAACATATAGAAACGTTTTCTATAGTTTAAGGAATTGGCTAAGAGCCATACCATGAGAGGTGTAGGTAATGGAAATTGAATCCTTAGCTGATGATTATACTACTTGTAATCTATAGCCATGCCCACGTATAAGCTATTATGTTAGAAAAATAATTGTATGGCTTGTTTTAAACGGAGAATAATTGTGTTTACTGTGAAACACAAATCTGAATTTAAAATTAGTTTATGTCCTATATGATGTTTGAACACTTTTTTTTTAAATTTATACTTTAGACAAACGCTAACATAGTTGTCATTCAGATGCCATGGCCGCCTCTTTTCCAATCCTACACCGTACGCTGAAGTTAAAATGAATAATGATCACGTTACAGACAGCCAGTTTCAAAGCCATGAGAACTAAGTGAACAAAGATTAAAATTCATGAGCCAATGAGGAATTCAACATGCTGTCCATTGGACAAAAGAGAAGCGTTCTACAAACTTAACCACCAAGCTGTCCTATCGACCCTCAATGGTTGGGTCATCGTAAAGATGAAAATTAAATCTAACCTATAACTAAAACTAACTACACTCTTATATACTAGAAGAAGAAATGGAAAACAAAAGGGCAATAGGCCAAATAAAGAACAGAAGGAATAAAAAATGGCCCTCAACCCTCAAGCATTTGGATTGAGGGAGTTGGAAGGAAGGAGAGCCATGAAAGGCAGATAAAAAGTATAATAGGAGAGGCTCTGCCCCAGAGGTAATGGATAAAGAGGAGGAAAACTGGACTCAGCTCAGAAATCCCTTTGGGTCGCAAACTTCCAAACTGATCAGCCGTAAGCCCCTTGAGGGTGTAGCCATATGCAGAGTGCACCGCAAGTGGTGGGGCTATATACACCCTAACTTCTTGAGGGGGCTTGAGCAAAAGACAGGAAATAACATGAAAATAAAAACAAGGCTGCCTCCTCACACTAGTAGGATATCAGAAAAAATAAATAAACAAGGGCCAATGAACTTGCAAAAGGAAGAGACCCCCTAGGCCTCGGATACCCTAATCATGTTGGGCTCGGTAGAGAACAAGAGTTGAGCAAGTGTGGTCGACAGAAAATAAGACAGAGAGGAGCCTAGTTAGTGGAAGCAATGACGGTCTCAGCTGGGATTCCGTGATCGTCAACCTACATGACACTAGATATGACGCCCAGGGGAGGAAATAAAGACCTCTTTTTTTTATATCACTGGCTTTTAAGAACGCTAACACATGGCATGCCTTATAATGCAATACTGGTCCTAGGGTATGCAAAATTGTATTAGAAACTCAGCTAATAATAGTGTGCTTGCCCATGATTATTTTCCCAAGTATAGTACATGGGACTGATAACCATGATTTCCAAGCCCCTAAGTAAGACAAAAACAAGTGATTTTCAATTTCCAATGAGTGCGGTGAGGTGAGGTGAGTTTTCTATACACCAAACTGATGTGGTTTCCCACTTCTACTCCAGGCAAATGCACATTTGATGTTAAGAACAGTGAAATGGTTTGCAACTGCCCAATGCTAGGACCTGATTAGTGGCTTTTAAAAAATGGAATGGAATGGAGTACACTTCCCCCAAAACCAACAAGAGGAGTGTTCGATCCCCCACAACAACCATTCTTAAAGTCAATATAAATGATTATGCACTTCAGCTCATGACGGTCTCCTCTCTCCAATCCTACCCCTTGGTGGTGAAAGGCACACTCTAATACAACAATCATAGTGACAGGTTATCTGTTAAATACCTAACTATCCCCAGATTTACCTTAAATTTTCCTAAAATCCACTACATTTTCCGCAAATTGACCAAATGACACAACATTCCAGCAAAATTCAACAAATGACTACCAGATTTATTGAAATTCCATTGATTTACCAAAGCATGGTTTAAACTACTCAAATTCATATAAAATTAGACGAATATAGACGAAAATTCACTAAAATTTACCAAACTTACCCAAAGTGGGCTACAAACCATGAAATGTATCCATTTTTTTTGTAAATTCACTATATGTACTCGAAAATTCCATAATATTGCCTTTACAAGTATGCTTTTCATGTTGTTGTTTCGTTTACCACACTCCCTGCAGACAAATACCTCAACATGACTTTCTCCTAGACTAGGAGCTCCACATTCGACATGATAGCTGAGTTCCATTTCCCATAAACTTGTCTCTGAGGTGGGTGTCAGGAAAAGGCATTCAGCTGTAAAAACCACACCCTCACATAGACTTTCATAACCTCTTACGTTGAGGTTGTTAACACTAACGACATTGAATGATTGAACGGTTCCCTTTTCACAATTCTTGTTTACTTTCCTCTTGAAGGTTGCTAAAATGCAATTAAATTTAATAAATACCTTAAGATGGTTTCATTTGTTTAATGATATGGTGTTGATGATGGATATATACGTTAAGACTAATTTTTGTTAGGTCTTGACTGGCCTTGCAATTAGAAATTGACAAACCAAACATGGGTTATGTACCAGGGGAACACTATGACCACTATGTTGGTTATTGACCAGTAAGTACAGTTCTAGTAATGAGACAGAAATCCAACACAAACAATGAGCGCGCAATGCGGTGGAGATTGGTACCACGATGTACTGTCGCTTATGTAGCTATGTGGAGTGTACATTACATATGGTTTACTTGAAGGTTTGGAGGTTCCATTAAAGATATTTCTACAATAAACCATTTTCAAATGGTCATTCGTTGGTGTGAAAATATTTATTATATGGTATTTTATGCAAACAATTATGATTTATAAACATTTTATACGTTTACTGTATTCTTATTTAATGTAAGCACTGGAGGCACTATCGACCAAAATACAGCACTATCTGGAATGTATATTGCATACTTGAAGGTTTGGTGATCCCATTAAGGGTATTCCAACAATAAATGATTTTTAAGTTCTCGTTTTATGGCATGATTATTTAATATAAGCTATTTGCTAATAGGATTTGACACTGGAATTATTTAACAAGTAGTTATTTTAATGACCAATATAGTTTAATGTTAACAAGGCTCTATTTGAAATTTTGAATAACATGTTGCATGTTATACATCATATGCAACTACTGTAAGGCTTGTGATTTATTTAATGCCTCTAATCCTATATTAAACACTCAGTTTGCAATACTGATAACTGCAATGTTACTGAAAAAAATTGAAACAAAACAAAAATCAGTATTGAAAAACCAAAAAGTGGTTGAGCATATATATAGTGGGGAAAAGAAAAGTTTTGTAAACACTAATGTCCAACAAGACTAATTAAATCAGTAACTGTCAGGGTGGCCGAGTGGTTAAGGCGTTTGACTTAAGATCAAATTTCCAAATATATAAGGAAGCAAGGGATCGAATCCCTTCCCTGACATAACTATTGCTTGAACATGCAAGAAAACAAGAAATATACACAAACTATGTTTATCAATTTAATCATTTTATTATTATTTTTTTACAAGAAATAGACACACAGAATACAGCTCTTTTTGTTTATCATTTCTTTTAAACATAACACTTGTTGAAAATTATTCTTTAGGGGATGGGGGTGTTGCTACGTTGACCCATCACACAATAATAGCAGCTTTACGAAGTTCATTTTCTATATTTAATAGCTCTTTCTCATAACCAATATGACCAACCTGTTTACAGGCATGCAAGAGCTGTAGACGTTCGACTAATATATTAGGATCGTTCCATTTGCTATTTTTTATGAATGGTTTCAGAAACTCGGGAAGCAGTTCATCATTATCACCATCATTATTATTATCATCATCCTCATCATTATAATCATTTTCATAATGATGATCATTATCATCATTATCATTACCATCATAATTTCCACCTGTGTCCACAGTCTGTTCAATGGTTTGAGTTGCCTTTGATAGTGTTGAAAGCTTCTTTTTAGATGTGCTAGAATGCTTTAACATTGTTATTGTTATGTTATTGTTATGTTATTGTTATGTTATTATTTCCCCACTAACTTTTTGATGGGGTATATTGTCTCTGATAGGGTTGAGGGCTTTTGAGATGTGGGTGCGTGTCTGAATATGGGTTTCACAGGAGGTGTTAAAGGTTTCTCATTAAACAACTCGCTAACAGAATGAGTGCGTTGTAGTGTATTAAACTTGAGGTTAATATTATCTTGAGCAGCACTATCTTTCTCTTGGACTTGGTTTCTTGCTTTGGTTTGGGTTTTCCTTACATTTAAGGTCGATTCACACTATACGTCACGTAACCTTTCCGCTTCCTTTGCGTACCCGTTGCGTTAAAAGTTGTTGTATTTACACAATACAGTACCGTTCGTTGTCACGACGATATGTTTACGGAAGGTATGCGGACACTTATTGACAGAGTGCACTAGGAACCATTTCCAATCCGTGTCTAGAAGGCGCGTTTTTGCGTTCCCTTTGGTTTTAACCTGGGTTAGATTTGGTTACATTTTGCGGTAACCACAAAATTGCCAAAACGAAACAGGTTATAAGAAAAGTTAGCAATTTCAGGACCTAGTGACAGAATGTGGTCCAGAAAAAAATTAGTTCTATGTGGTATTATTTTAGACGAGGAGGAGCGTAGTACAAGAAAGAGGAAACGAAGAAAATGGGTTCATGATATGTTAAAAGAGGGAAATACAGAAAATCATACAGTGCTGGAAAGTACGGATTTCAAATCATATTTGAACTTGAACCACTCAGCACTCAACAAATGAAATCATATGGGCTAATATCAAATTCTGTGTGGTTTTTATGATTTTATATTTCACGATTGCAATTGAGGTTGAAAACACTCACAAAATGCAACTTAGATCGTAAAGATTTACAAAATGCAACGTAGATTGAAAATACCCCCAAAATGGTGTGTAGATGCGGAAAAAAACGCTAAAGGGGATTTTAGATACACGGGAGCCAATTAACAAAAACAGTGCGGGTTCAGGAAAGATGAGACAAGGGCCAGTTATGGCGGGAAAGTGAAATACTCCCTAGGCTTCGGATACCCTAATACCGTAGGGGTCGGAAAAGAACGAGAGTTGACCAAGGGAGGTCGACAGGAAAGAAAGAAGACGGAGAGGAGCCCGGCACAAGTGGAAGCAATGCCGGACACAGCTGAGGTCCCGCGGTCACCAGCCCACGTCCCACTAGATGTGAGCCCCTGGTAGGAAATACTGTTCTCTGGAAGCATTCAGAGCCATTGCGATATTTTTAAAAATAGTTTCGCCCTCTATATATTGTAGGAAACACATATGGTCGACATCATCATTATTTATTCACCATATCAATTCCAATACATCTTTCGTCGCCATATTGCTAACTTTTCTTATAACCTATTTCGTTTTGACGAGTGTAACCGCAAACTGTAACCAAATCTAACCCAGGTTAATGCCAGTGAATAAACACAGAGTGCCAAAACACGCCTTCTAGACACGGAATGGAAATGCTTGCTAGTGCACACTGTCAATAAGTTACCGAATACGTTCCGTAAACATTGCTTCCAAACAATCCTGTCGGGAAACGGAAGGGTCACGGAAGGTGTATGTAACGTGCAGTGTGCATGTACTCATTTAAAATACAGTAAACTTTCATGCACGGTGATGTGATGGAAAGGAAACGGAAACGTTACGTAACGTATAGTGTGAATCGACCTTTAGACTAGTGTGATTATTAAGTTCACATTTATGAATGTTTGAAGAGAGTACGTCCAATTCTTTTGTTTTAAGCATTCCTCGACACTGTTTCGATCGTTGCTTTGAACAGCGCCAAATAACAGTTCCATTTTTATTGCTTCGTTTCACAATATATGAATATCCTTTATAGTATGCATAAGGCTCACCATACCTAGTCACTGATACTTCCATATCAACTGTCAAGCACAAACTAATCTCTAGTAAAGACAACTTGGTAATAACAACAATAGTTTAATGTGGGAGCATATATACATGCAAAAAGTGGGAGCAAAGGAGGGGGGTAAAAAGTGGCAGCAAACGTGGCAGCAAATGTGGGAGAAAAAATAACTGTGAGCAAAAAGTGGGAGCAAATATGGGATCAAATGCGGGAGCAAAGCAAATATAAAAAGTGGGAGCAAATATGCTAACAAATATGTCAACAAATATACCAGCAAAAGAAAATACACAAGTCAAGATAGTTTAAAGTGCAAAGAAAATATGGAAGCAAATATGAGAGCAAAAATGGTGTTTTTCTAAAACAACTAGACATAACAAACTTAGTCATAACCAAACCTAACCTCACCTCACCTAACCTCACCTAACCTCACTTCACCTAACCTAACCTCACCTCACCTAACTTCACCTAACCTAACCTAACCTAACTTCACCTAACCTAACTGAACTTTACCTAACCCAACCCATCATAACTTCACCTAACCTAACTTTACCTAATCTAACTTCACCTAACCTAACTTTCAACTCTCAGATTAAAATTAAATTCTAGGCATAGTTGAGTTGGAACCCAAGACTTCAGGGATAACACACACGTATACTAGCCACTACACCGCAAAATGGGCAAATTATCATGCAACACAACATAAAGTAAAAGTTTCCTGTAGTGTAACTCATTGGCTGACAACCATAGTTTGGGAATTCAAACCCAAGACCTCAGGACTTTTGTTTTGAACATTATCAGAAATATTATTCAATTTACATTTTGCTGCTGCTTATAGTTATAAGAGTTGGCATTAATATGGGAAGCAAAAAAAGTGGGAGCCAATATGGGAGCCAATATGGGAGCAAATATGGGAGCCAATATGGGGGCAAAAGTGGGAGCAAATATGGGAGCAACTGTGGGAGCCAATATGGGAGTCAATATGGAGGCAAATATGGGAGCAAATGTGTGAGCAAATGTGTGAGCTAATCATCTCACCTCGGATATCGCCAGTGAGTACTCATATCCACCGCTAGGTAGCGGAAACATACTTTGTGTGTTGTATGTAACTATCTTACCAAGTTTGACTGTATGCAAAACGTCCTTGTATAAGCTGTGCATATAATTTTCATATACAATTAAGACTAGGTAGGGGGCGTGGTGGCTCAGCGGTCTAGCTGTATGCCTCTCACTAAGGCGGTCCGGGTTCGATTCCCGGTCAATGCATGTGAGATTTTCGAAGTGAAATGCCATGTCCTGTGGTTCGGATTCCACGTAAAAAGGAGGTCCCGTGGCTCATAATCACAAGATTCCCGGTCACGAAAAACTACAATCTTCCTTCCTTCCTTCAAGACTAGGTGTTCAGAACTAACATGTATAGCCTTGTCTAGGGTATATAGAGGATCCTTAGCAAGAAAGACTGACTAACCCAGGTGTGTAAAGCCTTTGCCATATGCAGTAAGCATCTGTTGGCAGAAATGGTTCCTAATAATAACGGACTTAATGAATATGAAACGTGTTTTGAGTGTCGTCTTAAATCCTATTTTATACGTTGTGATACGTGTAAGGATTTAAGACGACACACAAAAGACAACACCCAAATACGTTTGTGTCGTCTTAAATCCTTACACGTATCACAACGTATAAAATAGGATTTAAGACGACACTCAAAACACGTTTCATATTCATTAAGTCCGTTATTATTAGGAATCATTTCTGCCAACAGATGCTTACTGCATATGGCAAGACTTTACACTCCTGGGTTAGTCAGTCTTTCTTGCTAAGGATCCTCTATATACCCTAGACAAGGCTATACATGTTAGTTCTGAACACCTAGTCTTGAAGGAAGGAAGGAAGATTGTAGTTATTCGTGACCGTGAATCTTGTGATTATGAGCCACGGGACCTCCTTTTTACGTGGAATCCGAACCACAGGACATGGCATTTCACTTCGAAAATCTCACATGCATTGACCGGGAATCGAACCCGGACCGCCTTAGTGAGAGGCATACAGCTAGACCACTGAGCCACCACGTCCCCTACCTAGTCTTAATTGTATATGAAAATTATATGCACAGCTTATACAAGGACGTTTTGCATACAGTCAAACTTTGCAAGATAGTTACATACAACACACAAAGTATGCTTCCGCTACCTAGCGGTGGATATGAGTACTCACTGGCGATATCCGAGGTGAGATGATTAGCTCACACATTTGCTCACACATTTGCTCCCATATTTGCCTCCATATTGACTCCCATATTGGCTCCCACAGTTGCTCCCATATTTGCTCCCACTTTTGCCCCCATATTGGCTCCCATATTTGCTCCCATATTGGCTCCCATATTGGCTCCCACTTTTTTTGCTTCCCATATTAATGCCAACTCTTATAACTATAAGCAGCAGCAAAATGTAAATTGAATAATATTTCTGATAATGATCAAAACACAAGTCCTGAGGTCTTGGGTTTGAATTCCCAAACTATGGTTGTCAGCCAATTAGTTACACTACAGGAAACTTTTACTTTATGTTGTGTTGCATGATAATTTGCCCATTTTGCGGTGTAGTGGCTAGTGTACTTGTGTGTTATCCCTGAAGTCTTGGGTTCCAACTCAACTATGCCTAGAATTTAATTTTGATCTGAGAGTTGAAAGTTAGGTTAGGTGAAGTTAGATTAAGTAAAGTTAGGTTAGGTGAAGTTATGATGGGTTAGGTTAGGTAAAGTTCAGTCAAGTTAGGTTAGGTGAAGTTAGGTTAGGTTAGGTTAGGTGAAGTTAGGTGAGGTGAGGTTAGGTTAGGTGAGGTGAGGTTAGGTTAGGTGAGGTTAGGTGAGGTGAGGTTAGGTGAGGTTAGGTTTGGTTATGACTAAGTTTGTTATGTCTAGTTGTTTTAGAAAAACACCATTTTTGCTCTCATTTTTGCTTCCATATTTTCTTTGCACTTTAATCTATCTTGACTTGTGTATTTACTTTTGCTGGTATATTTGTTGACATATTTGTTAGCATATTTGCTCCCACTTTTTATATTTGCTTTGCTCCCACATTTGTTCCCATATTTGCTCCCACTTTTTGCTCACAGTTACTTTTTTCTCCCACATTTGCTGCCACTTTTGCTCCCACTTTTTACCCCCCTCCTTTGCTCCCACTTTTTGCATGTATATATGCTCCCACATTAAACTATTGTTGTTATTACCAAGTTGTCTTTACTAGAGATTAGTTTGTGCTTGACAGTTGATATGGAAGTATCAGTGACTAGGTATGGTGAGCCTTATGCATACTATAAAGGATATTCATATATTGAGAAACGAAGCAAAAAAATGGGACTGTTATTTGGCGCGTATCAAAGCAACGATCGAAACAGTGTCGAGGAATGCTTAAAACAAAAGAATTGGACGTACTTTCTTCAAACAATCATAAATGTAAACTTAATAATCACACTAGTCTAAGGGTAAGGAAAACCAAACCAAAGCAAGAAACCAAGTCCAAGAGAAAGATAGTGCTGCTCAAGATAATATTAACCTCAAGTTTAATACACTACAACGCACTCATGCTGTTAGCGAGTTGTTTAATGAGAAACCTTTAACACCTCCTGTGAAACCCATGTTCAGACACGCACCCACATCTCAAAAGCCCTCAACCCTATCAGAGATAATATACCCCATCAAGAAGTTAGTGGGGAAAGGTAATAGTGGTAATAATAACATAACAATGTTAAAGCATTCTAGCACATCTAAAAAGAAGCTTTCAACACTATCAAAGGCAACTCAAACCATTGAACAGACTGTGGACACAGGTGGAAATTATGATGGTAATGATAATGATGATAATGATCATTATTATGAAAATGATTATAATGATGAGGATGATGATAATCATAATGATGGTGATAATGATGAACTGCTTCCCGAGTTTCTGAAACCATTCATAAAAAATAGCAAATGGAACGATCCTAATATATTAGTCGAACGTCTACAGCTCTTGCATGCCTGTAAACAGGTTGGTCATATTGGTTATGAGAAAGAGCTATTAAATATAGAAAATGAACTTCGTAAAGTTGCTATTATTGTGTGATGGGTCAACGTAGCAACACCCCCATCCCCTAAAGAATAATTTTCAACAAGTGTTATGTTTAAAAGAAATGATAAACAAAAAGAGCTGTATTCTGTGTGTCTATTACTTGTAAAAAAAAAAAAAAATGCTTAAATTGATAAACATAGTTTGTGTATATTTCTTGTTTTCTTGCATGTTCAAGCAATAGTTATGTCAGGGAAGGGATTCGAACCCTTGCTTCCTTATATATTTGGAAATTTGATCTTAAGTCAAACGCCTTAACCACTCGGCCACCCTGACAGTTACTGATTTAATTAGTCTTGTTGGACATTAGTGATAACAAAACTTTTCTTTTCCCCACTATATATATGCTCAACCACTTTTTGGTTTTTCAATGCTGATTTTTGTTTTGTTTCAATTTTTTTCAGTAACATTGCAGTTATCAGTATTGCAAACTGAGTGTTTAATATAGGATTAGAGGCATTAAATAAATCACAAGCCTTACAGTAGTTGCATATGATGTATAACATGCAACATGTTCAAAATTGCAAATAGAGCTGTTCCTTGTTAACATTAAACTCTATTGGTCATTAAAATAACTACTTGTAAAATAATTCCAGTTTCAAATCCTATTAGCAAATAGCTTATATTAAATAATCATGCCATAAAACGAGAACTTAAAAATCATTTATTGTAGAAATACCTTTAATGGGATCACCAAACCTTCAAGTATGCAATATACATTCCAGATAGTGCTGTATTTTGGTCGATAGTGCCTCCAGTGCTTACATTAAATAAGAATACAGTAAACGTATAAAATTTTTATAAATCATAATTGTTTGCATAAAATACCATAAAATAAATATTTTCACTCCAACGAATGACCATTTGAAAATGGTTTATTGTAGAAATATCTTTAATGGAACCTCCAAACCTTCAAGTAAACCATATGTAATGTACATTCCACATAGCTACATAACCGACAGTACATCGTGGTACCAATCTCCACCGCATTGCGCGCTCATTGTTTGTGTTGGATTTCTGTCTCATTACTAGAACTGTACTTACTGGTCAATAACCAACATAGTGGTCAAAGTGTTCCCCTGGTACATAACCCATGTTTGGTTTGTCAATTTCTAATTGCAAGGCCAGTCAAGACCTAACAAAAATTAGTCTTAACGTATATATCCATCATCAATACCATATCATTAAACAAATGAAACCATCTTAAGGTATTTATTAAATTTAATTGCATTTTAGCAACCTTCAAGAGGAAAGTAAACAAGAATTGTGAAAAGGGAACCGTTCAATCATTCAATGTCGTTAGTGTTAACAACCTCAACGTAAGAGGTTATGAAAGTCTATGTGAGGGTGTGGTTTTTACAGCTGAATGCCTTTTCCTGACACCCACCTCAGAGACAAGTTTATGGGAAATGAAACTCAGCTATCATGTCGAATGTGGAGCTCCTAGTCTAGGAGAAAGTCATGTTGAGGTATATGTCTGCAGGGAGTGTGGTAAACGAAACAACAACATTAAAAGCATACTTGTAAAGGCAATATTATGGAATTTTCGAGTACATATAGTGAATTTACAAAAAAAAATGGATACATTTCATGGTTTGTAGCCCACTTTGGGTAAGTTTGGTAAATTTTAGTGAATTTTCATCTATATTCGTCTAATTTTATATGAATTTGAGGTAGTTTAAACCATGCTTAGGTAAATCAATGGAATTTCAATAAATCTGGTAGTCATTTATTGAATTTTGCTCCAATGTTGTGTCATTTGGTCAATTTGCGGAAAATGAAGTGGATTTTAGGAAAATTTAAGGAAAATCTGGGGATAGTTAGGTATTTAACAGATAACCTGTCACTATGATGGTTGTATTAGAGTGTGCCTTTCACCACCAAGGGGTAGGATTGGAGAGAGGAGACCGTAATGAGCTGAAGTGCATAGTCATTTATATTGACTTTAAGAATGGTTGTTGTGGGGAATCGAACACTCCTCTTGTTGGTTTTGGGGGAAGTGTACTCCATTCCATTCCATTTTTTAAAAGCCACTAATCAGGCCCTAGCATTGGGCAGTTGCAAACCATTTCACTATTCTTAACATCAAATGTGCATTTGCCTGGAGTAGAAATGGGAAACCACATCAGTTTGGTGTATAGAAAACTCACCTCACTCACCGCAACTCATTGGAAAATGAAAATCACTTGTTTTAGTCTTACTTAGGGGCTTGGAAATCATGGTTATCAGTCCCATGTACTATACTTGGGAAAATAATCATGGGCAAGCACACTATTATTAGCTGAGTTTCTAATACAATTTTGCATACCCTAGGACCAGTATTGCATTATAAGGCATGCCATGTGTTAGCGTTCTTAAAACCCAGTGATATAAAACAAAAGAGGTCTTTAATTCCACCCCTGGGCGTCATATCTAGTGTCATGTAGGTTGACGATCACGGAGTCCCAGCTGAGACCGTCATTGCTTCCACTAACTTGTGCTAGGCTCCTCTCTGTCTTCTTTCCTGTCGACCACACTTGCTCAACTCTTGTTCTCTACCGACCCCATCATTATTAGGGTATCCGAGGCCTAGGGGGTCTCTTCCTTTTGCAACTTCATTGGCCTCTGTTTATTTATTTTTTCTGATATCCTACTAGTGTGAGGAGGCAGCCTTGTTTTTATTTTCATGTTATTTCCTGTCTTTTGCTCAAGCCCCCTCAAGAAGTTAGGGTGTATATAGCCCCACCACTTGCGGTGCACTCTGCATATGGCTACACCCTCAAGGGGCTTACGGCCGATCAGTTTGGAAGTTGGCGACCCAAAGGGATTTCTGAGCTGAGTCCAGTTTTCCTCCTCTTTATCCATTACCTCTGGGGCAGAGCCTCTCCTATTATACTTTTTATCTGCCTTTCATGGCTCTCCTTCCTTCCAACTCCCTCAATCCAAATGCTTGAGGGTTGAGGGCCATTTTTTATTCCTTCTGTTCTTTATTTGGCCTATTGCCCTTTTGTTTTCCATTTCTTCTTCTAGTATATAAGAGTGTAGTTAGTTTTAGTTATAGGTTAGATTTAACTTTCATCTTTACGATGACCCAACCATTGAGGGTCGATAGGACAGCTTGGTGGTTAAGTTTGTAGAACGCTTCTCTTTTGTCCAATGGACAGCATGTTGAATTCCTCATTGGCTCATGAATTTTAATCTTTGTTCACTTAGTTCTCATGGCTTTGAAACTGGCTGTCTGTAACGTGATCATTATTCATTTTAACTTCAGCGTACGGTGTAGGATTGGAAAAGAGGCGGCCATGGCATCTGAATGACAACTATGTTAGCGTTTGTCTAAAGTATAAATTTAAAAAAAAAGTGTTCAAACATCATATAGGACATAAACTAATTTTAAATTCAGATTTGTGTTTCACAGTAAACACAATTATTCTCCGTTTAAAACAAGCCATACAATTATTTTTCTAACATAATAGCTTATACGTGGGCATGGCTATAGATTACAAGTAGTATAATCATCAGCTAAGGATTCAATTTCCATTACCTACACCTCTCATGGTATGGCTCTTAGCCAATTCCTTAAACTATAGAAAACGTTTCTATATGTTCTGTTACATTATTATTTGACCATCTCACCGTGTAGTGGTTAACCTACTTGGTTGTCAACCCTAAGGTCTTGGCTTCCAACCCCGACTATACCATGACATTCATTTCAAGGTTGCAATAAGCTTCACTAAGCCTTTGTCAAACCTAACAACGATCTAGTCATGTCCTGTATGATAACACTGTGCAGAGCACGTCCACTATCAAGCAGACGAGTAATATGAAACTTGCTGACAAGATCGCTGTGCTGTTATCACCAAGGCACACTACACAAACCAAAGTCAGTGTCTCTGTGCAGATTCAACCCAGCGGTAGTATGCATGCGTATGTTTGTTTAAAAAGTCCATTGTCACCACAGAGGCCCCGGTTCGATTTTTTTTCTAAAGGCTGCAACAGGGTATACTGAGTCTTGACAGGTAAAACTTTTTGGGGTCCATTCGTGAACCATGGCAAAGGGTTGGCCATCCTGACTTCTTCAACACCTCAAACCAATGTTTACTATTACTGGTGAGTTACCTTCCTTTCTTCGGCTTTTCCCAATTATTTTGAGTCGCCGGAGCCTACCAGGCTCATTTTGGTTTTGGCCGGGGATTTAAGGCCGAATGCCCTTCCTGACGCCACGTGATTTTTCAGGTGAAAATTCCAACCCCCGCTGTCACCGGGGATTTGAACCCCAGCCGTCCGGGTAAAGACGAGCAGCTAAGCACCTGCGCCATCACGCTCCCCACTGGTTAGTTATCTATACACACATTTATCCATAATTACCTAATAATAATAATAACAATCATCCTCCATACACATGTCCATTAAAGCATGGTTTCACAAAACGCTTATGCTTTTAGGTGTATAACACATTTTTTCCTCATAACATGACTATTTACTGTTTTAGGGTTGAAATGACCTATCCATGTAAAAGCATATGTCATGAGCTATTTTTTAAGCTATAACACCTAATTTTAGGGTTCTTCGTTTTCAAGATATGGATTTTTCAATTTGGGGGTTGTTTTCACACCCCCTACTATTTTTCTTCAAAAACAAAAGATCTTAGGTTCAATTATCATTTTTTCCCGTTTAACACCTTTTTCCCCATAACATGACTATTTACTGATTTATGGGTGAAATGACCAATCGAGGTAAAAGCCCTAATCATCCCCTATTTTTAAGCCATTACACCTATTTTTAGGGTTCTTCGTTTTCAAGATATTGACTTTTCAATTTTGGGGGTGGTTTACACCCCCCTGCTATTTTTCATCAAAAACAAAAGATCTTAGGTTCAATTACCATTTTTACCCGTTTAACACATTCTTTCCCATAACATGACTATTTACTGTTTTAGGGGTGAAATGACTAATCGAGGTAAAAGCCCTAATCATCCTTTTTTTAAGCTATCACACCTAATTTTAGGGTTCATCGTTTCCGAGATATGGATTTTTTAAATTTTGGGGGTGGTTTCCACCCCTTGCTATTTTCCATCAAAAGCAAATGATCTTAGGTTCAATTATTATTTTTACCCGTTTAACACCTTTTTTCCCCATATTATGACTATTTACTGATTTAGGGGTGAAATGACCAAACGAGGTAAAAGCTCTAATCATCCCCTATTTTTTAAGCTATCACACCTAATTTTAGGGTTCGTCGTTTCCGAGATATGGATTTTTCAATTTTGGGGGTGGTTTCCACTCCCCTGCTATTTTTCATCAAAAACAAAAGATCTTAGATTCATTTATCATTTTTAGGTGTTTAACACGTTTTCCCCCCATTGCATGACTATTTACTTTTTTAGGGGTGAAATGACCAATCGAGGCAAAAGCCTACATCATTTCCTATTTTTTAAGCTATTACACCTAATTTTAGGGTTCTTCGTTTCCGAGATATGTATTTTTCAATTTTGGGGGTGGTTTCCACCCCCTGCTATTTTTCATCAAAAGCAAAAGATCTTAGGTTCAATTATCATATTTAGGTGTTTAACACTTTTTTTTTCCATAACATGACTATTTACTGTTTTAGGGGTGAAATGACCAATCGAGGTAAAAGCCCATATCATCCCCTATTTTTTAAGCTATCGCACCTAATTTTAGGCTTCTTCGTTTCCAAGATATGGATTTTTCAATTTTGGGGGGTAGTTTCACCCCGCAAAGGGGGACGTCACCCCAAGTGCTAGGACCCTTCATACAAGTCC
Source organism: Meconema thalassinum (assembly GCA_946902985.2). Lineage (NCBI taxonomy): Eukaryota > Metazoa > Arthropoda > Insecta > Orthoptera > Tettigoniidae > Meconema > Meconema thalassinum. Next base: position 1,080,439,229 of record OX336388.2, on the reverse strand, counting down.
CTAGCAAGATTGGTTCGCGAGATATGAACAAAAGTGTAGTTAGGCCCTTTCGACAAAAACGAATCGAACATTCAAACAAGTTGTTCAGTAAAGAACATATAGCCTACTTTCTCCTAAATGCATGGGTATTGTTATAACTCTTTGTCCTTTTCAAGGAGTATGATCGAATGTTGGTTGTAGTAGCTTGTTGAAATACAACGTGCTATAGGGATATTAAACATGAATATGAGGTGCCCCTTGCTAGTGCTACCTCTGTACCAAATTTCGTTCAATTCGGTTTCACGTGTTTGAATTGATAGGGGGAATCGATTTGCACACATACTTGGCCACCATCTGCAAACTATTGGGCTGATGTTCTTGCAGTTTGGTCTGAATATGTTTCCCACATAAAGATATGGTGTTGCAAAATTTGGTAGAGACTAGATTATTAGGTTGGTCGTAATTACATTTTAGCTTTTAACATTTGGGTGGCCACGATTACGTTTCCGTCAAGATAGCGGTGATATAAAACATGACACTGAGGTGCCCTTTGCTAGTGCTACCTCTGTACCAAATGTCGTTCCATTCGGTTTCACCGTGTTCGAATTGATAAGGGGAATCGATTTTCACACAAAGATGGCCGCCATCCGCAAAATATCAGGCTGATGACCTATTAGTTTGGTCAAAGGATGCTCCCACCATAAAGGTATGTTGTTGCTAAATTTGCTAGAGATCGGATGATTAGGCGAATCGTAATTTGATTTAAGCTTTGATCATTTGTGTGGCCGCCATTACGTTTCCGTCAAGATGGCGGCGATATAAAACATGACACTGAGGTGCCCTTTGCTAGTGCTACCTCTGTACCAAATTTCGTTCATTCGGTTCCACCGTGTTCGAATTAATACGGGGAATCAATTTTGACATAAAGATGGCCGCCATCCGCAAACTATTAGGCTAATGGCCTATTAGATTGGTCACAGGATGCTCCCTCCATAAAGGTATATTGTTGCAAAGTTTGGTAGAGATCGGATGGTTATGTTAGTCGTAATTTGATTTAAGCTTTAAACATTTGTGTGGCCGCCATTACGTTTCTGTCAAGATGGCGGCGATATAAATCATGACACTGAGATGACCTTTGCTAGTGCTATCTCTGTACCAAATTTCGTTCCATTCTGTTTCACCGTGTTTGAATTAATAGGGGGAATCGATTTTCACACAAAGATGGCCGCCATCCGCAAACTATTAGGCGAATGACCTATTAGATTGGTCAAAGGATGCTCCCTCCATAAAGGTATGTAGTTGTAAAATTTGGTAGAGATCGGATGATTAGGTTAATCGTAATTTGATTTAAGCTTTGAACATTCGTGTGGCCGCCATTACGTTTCAGTCAAGATGGCGGCGATATAAAACATGACACTGAGGTGCCCTTTGCTAGTGCTACCTCTGTACCAAATTTCGTTCCATTCTGTTCCACCGTGTTCGAATTAATAGGGGGAATCAATATTGACATAAAGATGGCCGCCTGCCGCAAACTATTAGGCTAATAACCTATTAGATTGGTCAAAGCATGCTCCCTCCATAAAGGAATGTTGTTGCAAAGTTTGGTAGAGATCGGATGGTTATGTTAGTCGTAATTTAACTTAAACTTTGAACATTTGTGTGGCCGCCATTACGTTTCTGTCAATATGGCGGTGATATGAAACATGACACTGGGATGCCCTTTGCTAGTGCTACCTCTGTACCAAATTGCGTTCCATTCAGTTTCACCGTGTTTGAATTAATAGGGGGAATTGATTTTCACACAAAGATGGCCGCCATCTGCAAACTATTAGGCTAATGACCTAGTCATTTGGTCGAAGGATGCTTCCTCTAAAAAGGTATGTTGTTGCAAAATTTGGTAGAGATCGGATGATTAGGTTAATCGTAATTTGATTTAAGCTTTGAACATTTATGTGGCCGCCATTACGTTTCCGTCAAGATGGCGGCGATATAAAACATGACACCGAGGTGCCTTTTGTTAGTACTACCTCTGTACCCAATTTCGTTCCATTCGGTTGCACCGTGTTTGAATTAATAGGGGGAATCGATTTTCACACAAAGATGGCCGCCATCCGCAAACTATTACGCTGATGACCTATTGGTTTGGACAAAGGATGCTCCCCCTACAAAGGTATGTTGTTGCAAAATTTAGTAGAGATCGGATGATTAGGTTAGTCGTAATTTGATTTAAGCTTTGAACATTTGTGTGGCCGCCATTACGTTTCCGTCAAGATGGCGGCGATATAAGACATGACACTGAGGTGCCTTTTGTTAGTACTACCTCTGTACCAAATTTCGTTCCATTCGGTTGCACCGTGTTCGAATTAATAGGGGGAATCGATTTTCACACAAAGATGGCCGCCATCCGCAAACTATTACGCTTATGGCCTATTGGTTTGGTCAAAGGATGCTCCCCCCATAAAGGTATGTTGTTGCAAAATTTGGTAGAGATCGGATGATTAGGTTAGTCGTAATTTGATTTAAGCTTTGAACATTTGTGTGGCCGCCATTACGTTTCCGTCAAGATGGCGGCGATATAAAATATGACACTGAGGTGTCCTTTGCTAGTGCTACCTTTGTACCAAATTTCGTTCAATTCGCATTCACCGTGTTCGAATTGATAGGGGGGGACAGACATTCAGAGTACACACACTCACACACACACAGACACACACACACAGACACACACACAGACTCACACACACACATACACACACACAGACAGACACACTTTTTTCGCCCTGTGTTGATCTCATAAGTCTACTTTCATTTTTTGCAAAAATCGAAAGTAGGCTAAAAACGGGGCGTCACCACCAGGGTTAGGATACTGCCTATGGCAAAATCCCATCAGGGGTTCAGAAAATATTAACAAACGTATAGTTAGGTCCTTTTGGAGTCGCCTCCGTAGCGTAGCGGTCAGCATAGTTAGCTGCCGCCCCGGAGGTCCTGGGTTCGATTCCCGGCTCTGCCACGAAATTTGAAAAGTGGTCTGAGGACTGGAACGGTGTCTACTCAGCCTCGGGTATTCCAAATGAGTAGAGGGGGTTCGATTCCCACCTCAGCCATCCTCGAAGTGGTTTTCCGTGGTTTCCCACTTCGTCTTCGGGCAAATGCCGGGATGGTACTGTCCCCGTTTACCCGGATAGTAGGCTGTCAGATATCCGCCCCCTCAATCGGATTGCCAACAATCAATCGCACCAGCTCAGCTACATCAATGAAAATGGCACTGACAGATACTACCGAGGTTTGAACACAGAAGTAACCAAGAAAAATTATTGTGGAACACACCAAAATAGACGGGGTTTCATACTTACTTTTACTTACCTCTTATAAATATCTCGGGGATTGGGTTGACAACAGGATCCTTAAAGTATGCTCTCACAATAACCTTCACCATGACATTTAAAAATGAACCAGACCGAAGACGAGAACTCTGAACTGTACAAAAGCTTTATTTTCAAATAAAGAGTATGATTTTCACAACTCAACAAAATAAACGTGGCTATCAGTAGCCTATGTCAATCTGACTACGTCCTCCTAAAGGACTTGCAAATTATCAAACAATATGTTAGCTCCCATGAGCTCAAAATAACGTAACATTTTAAAACACATTTGGATTGGATGAGGAAGTCTGGGTACGACATATATAGAGCATTTGGTTTCTTTTAATAAACATAACACTTTTATTAATAGGCACAAAGCCGGAGTATCGACCTCACCCGCTTATAACCAGATGTCTGGCCGGCTGGTCTACTCTTTAACCTGGCTCACACCTGTCAAATGGGGCGCACTCGTCACGCCACACTTGCGTAAGAATTCAGCTCCTTTTAAAGCTTTAAATGTCTACAAGACAACTCATACATATTGACGCAAATCTTTCAAATGCTTAACTCACATCCCACTGGATTATTTTAACTATCCTTAAACTTGTTAAGTTATCATCCAAATGTTTAAAAAGCATAGTTTAGAGTATAAAACACACTCTTAAATGTTTATAACAAAATCACATAAATTATTTATAACAATTGGAAATTGTTTATAATATTGTCGAAAATAATTACAAAAATTTTAAACACGCCTTTAACATTACTTTCGTTCCACATTATTGTCAAAGATATTTACATTTATTATTTACAATATCAACATTTAAATTATTTAAATTATTAATTTAAGAAATACATTGAACCACATGTTTTATCCGGTTGGTAAATTCATAATCGTGTTTAATATAATCGACCAATGAAGGTTAGTTATACATGTAAATGTCACAATCTGGTTTAATAAAGGTTGTAATAATTTTAATTATTTGTGACGGTAATCTTCATTCAAAATCTTATCTCAAATTCTTTCAAAACTCTTGTTAATTATAACAGTAAATTAAACTTGATTAATTTTCAACGAACTATGACAATACACTCTAGCGGAAAATACTTCGCTTACAAAATAATGCACAAACTGCATTCGAAATAGCCCAAAATTCATCATATATTAATCCATATGGCATTAAAATCTTCCACAGCATTTACAAAACCTCCCCTAACACAATCTTTATCATTATTAATTACTGTGGGAATCTCCTTCATTTATTTAAGGGCATTATACATCAGCGACTTTCAACATGTCCGCTGCACTATCGATTATACATTCATAGTTCCACTTAAAAATTCTTATATCAATAATTGTTTCAAAACTGTTGTCATTTAAACATCGTGGATTTCATTCATGAATCGAAATGAAATAAAAATTTGCCAATCACAAACAAATTTAATAGTGAATACGCTTATATACGCCTGTCTGGTCTATCAAAATTTAAGATTAACATCTTCAAAGAATTGTAGTATAAAAATACTATCATCAAACAAAGTGCGACTAACTGCAAAATAGTCGAATAGAATCCAATTAGACTGGGGAATGCAAACATCATTATATAAATCTCTATATGAGAAAAAACCTAACACAAGTTTCACGAATTTAATGCATTCAATAATTCATAATTAATGTTCATCTTTCACAAAATTGCCTAAGATGCAATGGTCGTTCATGATTGACGATAAATGTCTGTGTTGCAATCAATTCAAATAACGACTAGTATTTCCAAGATCGTCGACAACGTACTGGATTTTAACGCTCTAAAATCATTTAAATGTTCTTCCTTCTTGATGATGACAGAAAATTGGTCAAAGTAATTAAACTGGGGTAGAATTACTTTAATAAAGTGACACGCTGTCTGAATTTAAATCTGCCATAAAAATCATTAACTTACAGTCAAATCGTGACTACAAAAATAAGCAAATTACTGAAAAATCTAAATATCAGTCTCAACTGATTCAAAATCATTTAACTATGCCCATGACATAACGATGTCTTAATAAAACGTCGAAAAATGCATAACTCATCAAGATGTACTGAGAATAGGAATCTCAAACAAGAATATCGGGCAAAAAATACATGAGGACAAAAATATGGGAAAAAAGGTTGCTCAAATATTGCTAAGAAACTCAAATACAATAAACGTTCACGACTACCTTATCTGCCGATTGACGTTCCAGAGGAAAATTCCCCAAAGAAGACTGTTGATGTATCCATTTCACCAAGTTAAAGCTGAGCTCCATCCTCGAAACCAGAAACAGCACCATCGGAGAATCGAACTGCTTCACGAAGACGAACCACATCCTTCCGGCAATAATCTTCTTTGTGAGTCGGGACAACCCTGACCTCTCTTGAAAAATCCCTGAAGTTCCAGTTGAAAGTCGCCATGAAGTTTTTGTATAAATTTCCGAAGAAATATTCATATTCAGAAAGTATGAAATCATTTCTATTGCTGTCTGATAGTATTCAGCCTTTAATCACGAAACATGGGTGTAGATGGTTTGTTCACCACATGTTCGCTTGTATGGAATAGCAATTAGCGAAGTTCCATGCTGCTATCTTACTCCGTTGAAATATGTCCCAATTGCATAAAGTCCTTTAGCCTTCCATATGCTCTTCGGTTGTAGTATTAGAAGAACAAACTGCCTTATTAAATTGCTCCATTATACTGCAGTGTTGTGTCACAAAAGCAATCTCCCTATTTCACTAGCCCTGTCAGCCGTAGCGTAGAGTCTGGCTATACAAAGTGTTTCTCCTGTGGCGAGAAAATCACTTTTGTCAGTCGTCTAAAATTGTCAATAACTTCCAAAATACTTCCTCGAAATTGTTCAGCTTTTCTACAGTCCTTACTGTAGCAATGCACAAGAGAATTAGCTTATAGGCGACCGCTAACTGTTCACAGCTAATCTTGTAGAAGTGTTATAAGGGTCGTTTCAACTTCACCTAGATTTACTTCACAGTAAACCTGCACTGCTTGTAAGTTCGACTCTCGTGTAATGCAGTGGTTTCGCCACGCGTTACAAAGACGACTTTTTCACTACTAATCTCACTCGACGTTTCACTGAAATGACTATTTGAAATCTCACGATTGATTTATAATCTGAGAATGAGAATGAGGCTCCTCTCTTCTGCGCAAGGCCTTTTATGAACTTCATGAGGGGCGTATCTATCCCTTCCATCGCGTGTTACTGCGTCATCGCTAGAAGTTCCAACTTCGTCAATACATGACGGATTTTCAAAATTCAAAAACTGAAAATAAATTTCACCAAAATTCCAGATCAATGCCTCTACTGCAAATGGATTTCCACAATTCTGCATTCCAAAAAGTAATAAAAATACCATAGTTTCAGCAATCTCCGTCTTCCTTCAGACTATCGTTCATTGGTTTAAGTCTCCCCTCCAATAGCATAATTTCTTCCTCAGCAGAATTCCACGTTTCCTGCGACTGCGTCGTACATCTCGGATCCTTCTCGAATAAATGCTGACGTCACTGAGAATCTCAGCTCAAGTAGCCTGCTGGCATAACGTCTGCGTCATCCGTGCTTACGTCATGACTACCCACGTCATAACTATGACAGCCATAACTTTCGCTATAATTTCCAAAATAGCCACCGTGGTCTCTATATAATTCAATTACGGGGGCAGTACCTTCTTCAAGGCCACGGCCACCTCCTTCCCTCTTCCTTGCCTATCCATCCTGACCATCAATTACCTTCCCTCATGAGGCCCCTGTTCGCTTTGCAGGTGAGGCCGCCTGGGCGAGGTGGGAATCACACCTCACCAGTTGTATCCACTCCGATTAGATGTTCCCAGCTCTAGGACACTGCCCTTAGAGGCAGTAGTGGTGAGTTCCCTCGCTGAGTCCGTGGGTTCCACCAACCTGGAGGGTAAACGACTAAGTTAGGTCCTTTTGACAAAAGCCGTCCGTGTGCGCACATAAAAAAATACTATTTCACCCCCCGGGTAAGGGTAGTTTTTATTTTGGGGTGGATATACCCCGTCCATAGAAAAGGAGAGTTCACCACGAGTCCTACGACACCTCATAGGTTTAAATCCGATTATAGGTTAGTGAGATAGTAAAAAGCCGATGACCTATTAGTTTTTTGGGGTTTATTTCAATACATATTAAAAAAACACTCGTTTATAAATAATCATTTAAAAAGCCCGTCCTCTTACAAAACTCCTCAAGTGCGCATGCGTATAAAAAACATTCATCGCCAAAATGTCAAAAAACAACATGTTTACCCCAAATGGCGTTTCCCTATTCCATCCATTTTAAAAAATAACCTCACCATCACCTAGAGCGGAAAAAATACCATCTAAACGACCCCTCACTCGACCCTACTCCTCCCCCACCTCCTAACCCTTTCCCAACATAGGCATACATATTCAAGCACGAGCGCGACTTGAGGAAACCAACACTACCCCACTACTCGCGAATGACCTTTTAGTTTTGGTCTTTTAATTAAATAAAGAGGCTATAGGAAAGTAGGGGGCGTCACTACGAGTGTTAGGACACCTTGTATGTTCTAATCCCATGTTTGGTTAGCGAGATGTCAGGTTCGGGGCCGATACGAGGAGGGTTCAAAAAGAAGTGAGGCAGCTTTCCCCTTACCACACTACTCACGTCCTTGACACTTTGTTGCTGAAGCTCTTGGGACGAGACGATGGAATCCCTTATCTTTCCACGTCCAGGTTTGATGAAAATAATGTCCTTATGCGCATCAGCTTTAGCCATAAAGAGGACTATGAGTTGACATCTTCACCCACAACGCCGACAGCTGCTGTTTCGGAAATTTCCACATCTGTATACACGATCAGAACGTCCGCATCACTTTCTGCTTGAAGGGCTCTGATCCCATTGTCCTCAAGCTTCACCATTAGCATGTTGATGAGCCTGCTTTTGTTGAACTTGTTCGACAGAAAATCTTCTTGTTTGACGTTTATCTCAGTGTCTTCGGTGAAATGGATGTCAGCAGACTTGCTGAGTCGATAGCGCCTTTGCTGCTCTGCTACTTTCTTGCTTGAAGTTGATGAAGAATAGCCATCAAAGACTAAAGTACATCTCCTTCCGTGGCAGTTCTTCGTGATAAAGTTGACGTAGGCATGTAGCTCTCGCAGATTGTCGATACCTTGGCACATATTTGCCAAATTACTTTATGGAGGAGAAGCCCCAAGTCAAATACGATGTATAACTGTGCGACACGTACATCCGTGGTTGTAGTGTTGAATAATTTGTACAGCGCTGAATTAGGTCGATTTCCTCTGAATAGGGCAAATGGGCGGGACTAATTCGTATCCCATGTACAGCTTTAAATATTCATCTGTTTCTTTGCTGATGGATATACATCGGAATAGCAAGAATTGGTCCACAGGAATCTTTTCGTCGTTGATTTTTTATCGATGAGCTCACTGTCGACAAGGAAAGAGCTCGATCTTTTCGAGTCAATTTGATGTTATAAAATGCCGAATTGACCATTTTAGCCATTGCTTGCTTACCAACTGCAACATCATTGTAGCAGGTGATCGTTGTATCTCCAATAACTCCTGTCGCGATAGATATAATGTTTCTGGGAAGGGAGGAAATTTCTCAAACCAATCGGTGAGCTAGGCAATGTCAGCTGTATCCTTGTTTTGGCGGGCTTGTCCCTGGCCGCCGATACGTAGCCAGCGCGTAAGTCTGCGAATGGGTTTTAACATTTGAAGGAAAATATATAAAATACAGTAGTAAAGCTATATATATTATTGAAGGGAATTTAATGTTTTACAACCCTCAGGCCGGCATTCATTTTTTGGGTGCATAGTTGAAGAGTTATCCGGTCAAAAAGAGCAAACAATTTGAGGCAATTTTTTCTCTCCAATTACAGACTTTCAAGAGCGGATAACGCGAAAACTATACAAGATATCGAAACACTTGACTGAATAGAACTGGCAGCAAAGTTAATCAGCTTTGATTTTGTATAGAGTTGTCATTTTGCTAGGACGCATAGTTTCCGAAATTTAAGCGGAAAGCCGAAAAATGGGACCTTCAAACCCCCCTTCCCCCCGGCTCAAAGACTACGGGCGGGGACTTTTGATATGTTCACCTCCTAACTAGTCCAAACAAAGTTACGAAGTCAAAAATTGTGTTTCAAACATTTCCCTCTATACCTTTTTTTGAGCATTCGTTGACTGGACTAATATATGTTTGAAACCTTAAATTAAGATGTAAATAGTTATACATTATGCTTACCTTAAATATGCTGGTACAAGGACTGATTAATATCCACCACTTCACTTGCCACTTCATAACACATGCTCAGCCTACACAGAGATGCGTGTACTCACCGTATGACTGCTTCCTTGATTCTCAATGTTCACCATTTGTGACATATATTTGTGATTGGTGCTCCTGATACGAATAAAAAAGAAAGACTGCTTCCCACCGATAATATCGATAGAGAAGCTCTCACTACAATCGAATTCAACAAGGCAGTCGAAATTATCTCAAATACGAGTTAATATTAGTAGAGAGATGGTGGTTGTTCTAACTCACCGGGTGCTCAAAAAGTAAGTACCCGCGCTGCGCTTACCGATATCTCACGACTCAATAATCTAATATGACCATGTGAGGGGTCAAATGACTTGGCATGACGTCTCCTTTCCCATGGCCCACTCATTTACCCAAAATACCCAAAACGGCAAGTTCATTGACCTGAGGTTTATAAACTAATAATCGGAGAGGGTCACGTGAGGTGTCATAGGACTCAGAATGGCCAACTCTTTTCCATGGCCTATTCATTTACCCAAAATACCAAAAGCGGCATTTCATCGACCTGAGATTTTATAAACTAATGATCGGAGAGGGTCACGTGAGGTGTCAAATGACTCAACATGGCGGCCCCCTTTTCCATGGCCTGTGAGTTTACCCAAAATACACAAAACGGCAAGGTCATCAACCTGAGATTTTATAAACCAATCATTGGAGAGAGTTACGTGAGATGTTACATCACTTTGATTTGATTCCATATTTTAGATTTTGCGAAAAGACCAAACTATTACGTCATGTCTTCTAATTTTTGGTATCTAATTATTAAAGGAATATATCCTATAAGAATTTGTATTTCTTGGAACTACATTCCCTTTACTATGAATTATTTATTTTTAGATTTTAGAATTTAGATTTTAGATTCTAGATTTTCGATTTTGCAAAAAGACCAAACCATAATGTCATGGCTTGAAATTTTCAGTAACTAATTATTATTAAAGAAAGACATATAAGAATTTGTATTACTTGGAATTGATTCCCTTTACTAGATTTTATTTAATTTTTATATTTTATATTTAAAATTTTTAAATTTTAGAATTTTCATTTAACGAAAAGACCAAACGTAAAGGTTTTTGACTCGACATTTTGGTTACTAGATGATTGACTAGGAATGTTGTGAACAAATTCTTAAATTTTATTCATTACTAACATCGGACCAGCAGTTCGAGTACCACAATCTAGCCTATATATTGTTTTTGGTAAGCCGTGCTGTAAGAATTTAAACAAATACATTTTGTTTCAACATGACTGTACCTTTATTGACTTGAGTTTCCGAAACCAATAATTTGATAATGTTATACATTAGCTTGAATGAAAAAGCGCAAACCCTTTTATTGCTAAGGCAAGTTATTTTTTTAAACGTTGTGCTTGATGACGTAACTAGAAATTTAAGTTTCATATTTTTTTTAATGTTATACATTTTTAAGAGCAAGAGTGGGTTTACCCAAAGTTATGTAACATGATACCTGACTGACTGCGACAGGATAGCATGTGCAAGAGATTTAAGATGGCTATTAATGGATTTTTAAATTATTGAATTAATTATTTATTTAATATTTATTACACACAGCGATGTAGGTAGACTGATGATTACACTATACGTTCAGACTAATTTTTTAGGCCTTGCAATAAGAATTTGCTAACTAGACACTAGTTAGTTACCAGGGAACACTTTGGTGACTATGCCTGCTATTGACCAGTGAGTAGGGTTCTAGAAAGCGGCTTGCCATTTAGGTTCATATACAACAGATGCTTATATTAGGCCTATATAGAAACCAAGCGACCATGTTCTTTTTTATTTTTTTTTACAAAAACGAGACATTATACCTGAGACGATTAGGATATTCATGTAGAGCTTACAAAACGATGTTGTGTAATAATAAATGCTAGTCAATGAACGGTGACTGATTACTAACGATTAGAAAGATTTTCTAAAATTATTTTAAGATGCCTTTAACCTTATATCAAACACCCAGTTCACGAGACTGATAACCGCAATGCTGCAAAGTTTTATAAACACTCCAGTCCACAGGACTAATTAAATTTATCACTGTCGGGTTGGCCGAGTGATCTAAGCCGTTTGACTTAAGTTCAAATTTCCATTATAAGAAAGCAAGGGTTCGAACCCCTTACCCAGCATAACTATAACCTGTTGGCGACACTGTTTTATTTTGATACTCAGGACACAAAACTGCTCTTTACAAACATAGCCGAAGACTGTCGATGGTTAACGATTGCATTAGGAGTGGGAGGCGGGGTAACAATTAAGAAAAACAGACAATACAAACGTAATATATATATTTTTTTTTTCTTCTTACAATATCATTCTAATATATACAAATGAGATGGTGTGTGTCTGTCTGTCTGTCTGTCTGTGTGTTACTCAATAACGCAAAAACCACTGGTCCAATTTAAATGAAATTTTGCATGGATATAGCTGATTTACCAGGTTTACATAAAGGATACCTTTGATTTCGATATTTTTCACTATTAAAAAATGGCGACCATTTTAGTGACGTCACTACACCCTTTGGTTTCAAAATGTCATAATTCCATTTCAAATAAAAAGAGAACGCTAAGAAATAGCAAACTTTTGATGACACATAGGAGCTTTAAAATTTAATTTTCTCTCCGAAAAGTCCTTATCACTTTTCGTGTATCTCCAACGGTTAGGGAGTAAAACCCACATTTGTGACGTCACTACACCTTTTGGTTTCAAAATTTCATATTTCCATTTCAAATAAAAAGAGAAATCTAAGAAATAGCAAACATTTGATGGCATACACGAGCTTTAACATTTAATTTTCTATCCGAAAGGTCCTTATCACCTTTCGTGTATCTCCAACAGTTAGCGAGTAAAACCTAAATTTATGCAATAAAACACGGTCAACACCGAGCGGTGTAGTATAGCTCTATTATACTGTATATAAAATGAAAGATTGTCTGTTTTTTTTTCTGAATTTCTACGGAAATTTGAGTTATTTACGCGTTTCCAGCTGTTTTATGATGGATGCGCGCGAAAATATTTTTTTTTGTCTGTCTGTTTGTCTGCGGACAAATTTGTTCCCTTATAACTCGAGAACGGCTGGGTGTATCAACGTAAAATTTGGTACAGATATCCATCAGAGGCACAACACTAAACATTGATGTAACTCTTCTCCGAACCTCTCATAAAAGGGGCCTAACCCCGTAAAATACATGCTGAATTAGGCGTAGAAGGACGAAAGAAAGCTCATTTTCAGCCCTTCAATGTGAGAGACAAAACTCGGGGGCCCTAAAGGGTCCCCGAAAACCACATTTTAAGGCCCTAAAACCAACCGCTTTTGAGATATTCCCAGAAAACTAATTTTATTTAATAAACTAATGAACTAGGGGCGGATGACCTCGTAGTTCCGCCCCTTAAAACAACAATAACTAACTAACTAACTAACTAACTAAACTAATGAACGAATGCAAGCCGGTAACCATGGCAACAGATTCTCAGAGGTCCATCTATTGCTGCAAGATGCAATGCAATTCCATTAATTACATTAGAGTGAAAGTTTGCTAACAGCTTCAAGGTACTCTAGCACACTAGCAGGAGGTGAACGTCATTAGAGCTTATTGGAATGCGCTGATCTGACTTGACAGCAGGTGCAATGGAAAATGACAAAGACGCAGAGGACACTTGAAGGTGAAATAATCTGACAATCGTGGTGGCAGGGGAGTGCGAAATGCATGTATAGACGTGTGAGATGACATGTACGCTAAACAATTACATCCTGCTTTGCTTCGTACGTGACAAAATGCAAGTTCAAGTGAAATTTGACCTGACACAGGTGTTCACCTTGGACGTTATCTGTCCACGTGCATGATAACAGAATGTTCAAAGCGTGGGAATCGCAGAATCAGTAAAAAGTATGATGCAACTTGTGGGAATGATGTCACAACCAATAGATAGGCAAGAGCTGCGAACAGCAGTGGTGGGAGGTGGAGGGGGGGGGGGGGGGGAGAGGGTAATGTAAGAGAGAACACAGGTGGAAAGAGAAAGAAATATATGGAGCTGAGGACTGTACACACAGAGCTATAGGTGGTGTACAAAGTGTGTGAATAAATAAATTTAAAAAAGTGCACAGGTTTACACAACATGTAATCTATTGATCCAAGAATTAAACGTAGAGTTAAATCCTAATCATTTGACGTATAGTTTATTTCCTTTTTGTTTGAACACTTTTTCCACGAGATAATGCTTAGGAAATGCTGTTTTCTGAAGTTGATGGAGATAAAATCTACCTTTTATGGTTTGATGGTTGAGGTCCTCGAGTAAATAGGTGACTAGACTTTCCGAGTTGACTTGACGAATTCGAAATAGTTCAGTCCCCCACTGAGGCGTGTAGCCCTTGTTGAAGGCAGACTTAAATTTGCTCACACGAACAAAATCCCCAATTTTCAGTCGGTGGCGTTTAGGATCGGATGTTTTTATGGGGTTATACAGTTTATCCAATCGCTGAATATTTTTGGTCACGAGACGTGGCTTGGTCTCAACCGTTCTATGTTTGGTGTCATTGTAACGTGATACTAGCTCAGGTAACATGTCCAACCAGCGATACGTGCCCTGAGCGGTAAACGCTTTCCACATATGGGTTTTCAATGTTCGGTTGAACCGCTCGACCACACTGGCTTTGAGATTGCTGTATGTGGTGGGATGGTGAATATCCTTAGATTTGAGAAAACTGGAGAAATCCTTGTTGAAAAATTCGTTCCCCTGGTCAGTTTGTAGCTGCCGAGGTGACGTTTGGAGTGTTGAATAATATGTTCAAAGGCCAGGTAACTAGTGAACCAGACTTGCGACGCACAGGTTCAACAAAGGCCATTTTGGAATAGACATCAATGACGGTCAACATATAGCGTAAACCGACGTTAACGCCAGCATAGTGTATCATTTCAACCAAGTCAGCCTGCCAAAGTTCATCCACACCTCGTGAAATCACCTTGAGTCGTGGATAGTGACGCCTAGCTGGGCGATGCTACTCGTGAGCAATACCCATTTTAATGGGCGAGGGCTTAAAACAATAATTTTGGCATTTCGAAGCTCTAGTACAATTTTTTGAATTTCCCAATCGTGACCGGTATGGCCAGCTTGACGTGAAGCATGCAACAACTGTAGCCGCTGGACGAGCTTATTGGGATTGTGCCAGTAGGTAACATCTACAAGGGGTTTTAATGGTTTAAATGTCACTCCCGAAACGGATGCTTTACGACGACCACTTTGACTGGTGGGAAACATTTTTGCAATGATGGTTTTATATTTTTGGGATATATTGGCATTCACTTGTTGAGCGGGATCATACTGTCTTTTGTGGGCATGGGTGTCCAATAAAATGGATTTATATTTGTCATGATCCTCTGACGTATAATCATGGGAAGAGGGGGTCCGAGAAAAGAGCAGCTTTAACAGTCCTGACGTTAATTTATAGTTGATGTTTTTAATGACAGCTTTAGTACGAGCAAATTTAATGGATGAATCGCCAATTTTAAAACTATCATCCTCATAGCGAAACCATACGTGGTATCTGTGTTTCCAATAAATAGATCGCTGAAATAGGGTTCCAATATTGATCCATAATATTTTATTAAAATGGTTTTCAGTTGAGCTTTATGTTGAGGGGTGGCCAATAGTTGTGAAAACGGAGACGCTCTAGAAGGGCAAGGTGTTTCGACCATGGCCAAGGATTTCTTTTTTCTCAAAAACTCTGCAAGGGGTGCGGCCTTTTTTTGAGGCGTAAACACTTGTTCCTCGTCATCCTCAACCTCGCTAACACTAGTCAAATCTTCCTGTTCCTGTTCTTCTTCCTCATCCTCAGGGTCCTCGTGCAGCGTCTGCGTGGCTTGTGAAACGGTGGGTAGCGTTTCAGATGGCTTGAAAGAGGGTTTCAACATGGCTTTTAGTGGAGGTGCTAAATGTTGTTGAATAAACAAAGCATGATCTGCACGTGATCGTTTCAATTGACGAAACTTTTGGCGAATAGTATTTTTTCCTGTAATAATATGCTTTTTCAATTGACTCTCTGCTAACGCCATGGTGTCTTGACAAATGACTTGAGAGGGAATGAGACAGAGCTTTAAATAGCAATAAAATTATCAAACCCTAAGCGATACCGTCCTTGGTTGAGTTCACTTTGTTTGTCAATCACTAAACAGGCATGACGTTGAGTGTTCCAGCACTTGGCACACAAGTCAGTAAACATTTGAAAGGTCATATCCGGATTCACATGTTCATTATAAATGTGACGACTGTTCCTCTCGTCCTGGCGAAATAAAACAATGGCATTGGCATTGTCACGAATCAACTGTTTAGACATTTTAGAATACGTTTGTCCAAGATAGAAGCAATCGATATGTTTGTGACGACCCATGCTGAAATAGCTTTGAATGATGCCTTGACGTTCAGTGAATACATCATCGAAAATCATGAGTGAATCAGGCTTTACCTCATCCGGTGAAATCACATTTTCTTGCATGGAAAATGAGAAATAACCCATATTCTCTTTTTTGTAATCCAGACATGACTTGATCCAGAAACACGTAGAGGGGTTGGTAGAGAGATTTTGCAGAAATATAAATATTTTGAAAACGCAGACCTTTGGGCGCTGTAATGAGCGTTAGCAAAAGATTGGTCTTTCCACAGCCGGAAGGCCCCACAATGATGCAGCGAATGGAAAATGGAAACAGTGAACCATGGCGTTGTTCACGTGATGTGGGACAGAGATGGGAAACCCTGTCCCCCACGGGGAATGACTCTTGCTGCTTAATAATCTTCATTTCAAATAAGGCTTAGCCAGGCTATCAGGCTGTCTATATACAGGACACCGAGCCTTGTCATAGAAACAGTAGACTCATACTACGGGTTGACGATGGATGTCTTTGGACGTGCGTTAATGACCAAAGCTAGGTCTGTCCCCATACATGATCCTAAACAAGAAACATATCCTGCTAATAAACACTATGTGGATAGGTCTGTAGTGCCACGCACTAAACAGGGAGATTATGACTTTAAGGGAAAGTGGTTAACCCATGTAAAACATCCTCAAGTGTCTACAGACGTTACTACAAAAAAGTATGTGGATAACTAAGTGTATGAGTTTTATGATAAAGTGCCTCAGCTAACAGTAAATGGCTATAGCGCTGATCACCATCGTATTATTCACGTGGGCGACCCACAAGACGAAGACGATGTATGTACCAAGCGTTACCTGACCTATGAAATGAAAAGACTTTATACATTTATCCCATCTGTATTTTTAGTGTATCTGACAAATGAAAAACCTGTGAATGAAATAAACCATTTACCGCTAGTCTGTGATCAGCATCTGACCTCTGTGCTTGCTTCGGGTTTAAGCCAATATCGATTACATTATGATGGAACCATTCACATGAAATACGCGATGCCTGATGAAAACCATTTACAAATACAGATAAATGGTCATAGGATGTTGGTCCATAACCTTGAAATGGTCAATGCAGGTGACGAATTATCCTTTCATCTCATGTTGACATGGGATGAAAAGCAAGCGGGAAAACCCATAAACGATTTCCCACTTTATGTGGAATTGGAATATACAGCCATGAAATAACAATCTGACGCTAGTTGTGACTTAAACTTTCTTGTGAAAGGTTGTTGTTGGTCATTATCATCATGGTGAAACAAAGGTATGTGGTGAGAAAGACTAAAAAAAGCTGTTTGTCCTTGGCAAAGCCTGGGCTTAAGACATTCGTGGACAAGCCCTTGCGAAAGAAAATTATAAAAAATAATGTGTTGACCATAAGAAAAGCCCTTCGGGCAGCACAGAGACGTGTTATTCCAAAACGTAAGCGACAGGGTTCAAACCAAGCGCGAGTGATTCCCGTTCCCAAACGAGCTGGATTTTTACCTGCATTATTTGCCGGTTTGGCGGCTCTGGGTTCACTTTTGGGCGGTGCCAGTGCAGTGGCGAAAACCATTAAAGCAGCGCAGCAGGGCAAGCAACAACTCAAAGAAAGTCAGCGACACAATGAAACAATGGAAGCGATTGCAATGGGGGCTAGAAACGCCAATTTAAAGCCAGCCTTTTATCAACAAGGATTTGGGATTTCACCACTTCGAAATATTTCTCTTGAAACGTACAATCGAATATACAACATACGTGAAAATGTGAACAACAAGTTTTACTATGATAATTCTGTGCTCACCCTGAACTCTGGTGGATACCCGATCGATTATATTTATGAACACATATGTGGTGTTGATCAATGAATATGGTTTAAAGACATTTCTCGATGGATCGCGCAAGTTTGAACTTGTAGGAAATACCAAAACTCATCGCTGCAGTATTTTCTCTACATTCGACATTGACTTTAAAACACCCCCCGATTCCATTGGTCCATTACTAGGATTTAAACCACGTGTGTTGCAGCCCAACAAAAAACATGAATCAGACCATGAAGTGAAATTCATTGAGGACCATCATGTGTCGGTGACGTGTAATATTATTAGCCAAGTGTACACCAATCAAGAACCATCGCATTCGCTATATGACTTTATTGTGACATCGCCCAATGGTTATATTATTCGTGAAAACCCTCCAGTGGTTCTTTTTCATTCTGTGGCTGTTGATAGTATTAGTAATATAACAAAATTCAATTTGTTATCAACAACCAAGATATTTACACCCTACCACATGAAAGTGTCATTCAGATTGAAGGTCGGCTCACCAATGCCGATGGCTCTACACCCACCACATCCAAGTTGGCCAACCATGGTTTGGCCTTACTGTTTTCTGAGGTGGAGTATGTCATTAACGATATCGTGGTGGATAGCACCCGAAATGTGGGTATTTCCAGTGTCATGAAACTATATCCCTCTTACAGTGAGGAAGAAGGTAAAACACTTTGCATGGCGGGTTGGTGCCCTGACTCGACCAATGACTGGATGGTACACACCGATGGGACCTTTACTGGATATTTACCTCTTAAACTGATTGTAGGCTTTGCCGAAGATCACCAGCGCATTGTGGTCAACGCAAGGCAAGTGCTTTATCTGGTGAGAGATAGGAGTGATAATAAGGCACTCATAGATTCCCATAGATTCAAAAATTCAACTACAACGCTTGCTATGGAAAGTGCCCCATGTGATCCTTGACGATAGCAAAAAACTGGACATACTCAAAATGGTAAAGAGAGATATGCCTCTACCCATGGAATTTAGAAGCTGGGCACTCCATGAGTATCCGCTATTGCCCACCACCAACACACACAGTTGGTCTGTAAAAACAGCTCGCTATACAGAGAGACCTCCCTACATCATTGTGGGTTTTCAAACGAATCGCAAGTATCAACAAACCAAAGATGCCACGCAATTTGATCACCTGCAATTGAGAAATGCACGTCTTTTCCTCAACGGAGCATTGTTTCCCTATGAGGTACTGGATTTGGATTTTTCAAAAAATAAGTTTGGCCCCCTGTACGACTTGTTTTCTAAATTTCGATGGTCGTATTATCAAAAAGAGAACGGCCCCATGCTGCTACCCCAAGCGTTTAAGGCAAGGGCGCCACTGATTATCTTTGACTGTGCTTACCTGGAAGAGTCTGTCAAGCCATCCGATATTGACATTCGACTAGATTTTGAAACGCATGACAATGTACCAGCCAATACGACAGCCTACTGTTTGATTATTCATCACAAACAAGTCAACTATTATCCACTGTCCAACTAAGAGACGAGTGTATAAATAACAGGTCAACCCACGTCAAGGCGCTCAGTCATGTCTTGCTTTAAAGCCTCAAGAGAAGTCACATCCATGAATTTAAACTGCGAGGAACAACGTTTCAAGACTTTTGCAACATGGCCATTGCCTTTCATAAACCCTCAAGCCTTGGCGGCCGCTGGATTCTACTATTTAAAAACAACAGATGAAGTGAAATGTGCCTTTTGTCCCATCATCATAGACCAATGGCACGAGAGCGATGAACCTATGCTGGAACATCAGCGCTGGTCACCTGCCTGCCCCTACCTGTGCAGAATTGTGGTGGGAAATATACCCTGTCATTCAAGCTACCCCTCACTTGTGCCTCTGGGTAATGACAAAAAAAAACAAGTTACGATACGTGTGGACCGTATGGTATCCATGGTGCTTCGGTAAGCAGCTCACCGTCAATAACGCCTAGTTTAGAGACATTGGGACATCATCGGTGTTAGGGACGTTACAAACACAAGAGACTACAGTTTTGTATCAGTTGGTATCGTCCGTATCCCAAAATGACAAAATCCTGTAAGACGTGTTATGATAATAAAATGATGTAATTCTTAAATTCTTATTTTTTCATGTCTCCCTGTCCTACCCTAACCTACATTTTTTTCAAACTAGCATGGTAGGTAAGTCCATGTCATGGGTACACTTTAGTGGCCAATGGTCAGTCAGTCGTCAGTTGAACTTGGTCCAGGCAAGCGTCAACATGTTGCGCACACTCATTGTGGATTGCCAAGGGTTTAAAATTGGTGACAACAATTTTATATTTAAACAAGTGGCCATAATCGATTGTACCACGTTTTGGATATCGCAAGCAACGCATTTGGTATTTAAACCGCCTCATGCTTTTGATTTGTTGTGTGAAAAAGACCGTAAACAAACCGAGTGGATTGAAAATCATAGGCAACTAGCCTGGAATCAAGGAAGCATTTCCTATAAATATTTGGATGTGGTCATAAAAGCACACTTGTCTTCGGCCAATGTGGTATTTGTGAAAGGTAATGAAAAACGTCAATGGTTGCAACCATTTTTGGCGTCTTACTGTCAATGTATCGACCTCATGGAGTTGGGCTGCCCATCCCTGCAAACGCTCATGGATACTTTTTCCTGTGGCAACATTACCCATACAGCCCTAACCCATGTGTGGCATCTCATTCATTGGTTAACCACCCATGCCCGTTGGGAGTTGTTAAATAAAATTATAAATCAAGATTTACCTGTGAATGACGCCAGTGAGATTTCTACAAGCAACGTGTAAACATCTACAGCACGTGATAACATGGAGAAAGGCAATGCTACGGAAAAAGCCATTGGCAAGTTCTTTGTGTGCAAAAAGAAACTAGACAGTTTTACCAAAGAGGAGCTCTTGGCGCTGGCCAAGTCGTTCATTTATTATGTAGTCGCCAACGCAGTAAAGGAAATCTGGCAACATGTACCAAAATCATGGACTCAAGAACCTGTGTTGAGTGAATTGCAACCCAGTGCGGATTACGATCACCGTAAGCAAGTGGCCATGGCAAAAATACCCTCTATGCGTCAGTGCGCGACTTGTCAGCTAGTGAAACTGTATCACGGTCATAAAAGTCCGTGTAAAGACTTTGTTGAATCATTCCACGGGTGTCATGGCGAGAAAAAGCAACAACAACAACAAACACAAACATAATCCACAGATGAGGAGGAAGACCAAACCTTTTTGCCATCAATGGAAAAGGATATGCCAGACCTGTACTGACAATGGCGTCATTGACAAAGTGATTGAATACTTACCTTTCGAAATCCATCTTCCAGGTTATCGTTTTTGTGGCCCTGGAACTCATTTTGAAAAACGTTTGCAACGTGGTGGTGTACCCATTAATCTTTTGGATCAAGCATGCAAAGAACATGACCTATCTTATCGCCATAGTCATCCTGGTTTAAGACATGTGGCAGATAAATTGTTATAGAAAAAGCTCAACAACGTTACACATCCTGTGATGCCTCAGTGGGTGAGTGGATGGTAGCCCTGATTGTCATGAGTGCTATGAAAGGAAAATTGATGATGCGTGGACATGAGCATTGAGGAGTGAGGAATTGCAATGTGTTTGTATTCTATTTTTAGCCTATTTTCAATTTTGAAAAAATAGGCTTATGAGATCACCTTTTGTCCGTGTGTGTGTGTGTGCGTGTGTGTGTGATTCGTGTGTGTCCCCCCCCCCCTAATAAAATCTAAACGGCAGGAGCGATTTCAATGAAACTCGGAAAGTTCATAGCACTATTCCGGGCGACCTCGACCGTGCCCTTCAAATTTTGTTACGACTCACCAATCCAACATGGCGGCTGTGCGAAATATTTGACCAGCATTCAATATCTCCGAAACTATTACCGATATTACCCTGACATTTTCTACGGAGATAGAGGGAACTACTATAAGTTCACTTATGTGACTTTTGAAAACCTGGTAACTACAAAACCAACATGGCGGCGAAGCGAATTTGCGACTTTTAAATAGACGTTTCTCGCGATTTGACCAAGCAAACGCAATGAAACTTGGTACAGTATATGTTTATATACATTGTAATGCACCGACATCTAACTTCGTTCAATTGTTTACATAATCACAAGATGGCGGAAGTGCGAAGTATTTCACCGGCATTCTATATCTCTGAAACTATTAGCGGTATCTCCCTAACATTTTGTACGGAGATAAAGGGCACTACTGGAAGTCCATCTATAAGACTTTCAAAAACCGGTTAACTACAAAACGAACATTGCGGCCACGCGAATTTGAAAATTTTTAATAGACCTTTCTCGCGATTTAATATTCCAAGCGCACTGAAACCTGGTAAGAAAATATTTATACACATTGCAATCCACTGGTATCTAATTTAGTTCAATTGTTTACATAACCTCAAGATGGCGTTAGTGCGAATTTTAAAATTAAGTTTTTATTTCTTGTGATGTAGTCATGCGATCGAAGTGAAAGTTTGAATGATGAACCTACGCAATAATTTTCCTTTAATGGTACATGACTCTATGGCCTATACATTTAATAATCCAACATGGCGACCATCCGAAATACTTAGACGATACTGAATATCTACGAATATATTTTAGCAATCAAACTGCATTTTTAATGTTCATAGGGGCTATGAACTTAAGTTCACCTATAGGACTTGAAATAACCTGGTGATCACAAATCCAACATGGCGGCGACGCGAATTATAAATATTCACATGGACGTTTCTCGCAATTTTACCATCCGCGTGCAGTGAAACTTGGTACAGTAAATCCTTATACGAATGTTAATCCACTGGCATCTAATTTATTTCAATTGTTTCCATAACCTCAAGATGGCAGCTGAGAAAAATTTTAAAATCTCCTTGTTACTTCTTGTGTCCTAATTATGCGATTGAAGTTTGAATATTACACGTTCACAATAATCTGCATGCAACAGTACATAACTCTAGGACCTACATATATAAAATCCAACATGGCGACCATCCAAAATATTTAGTCGGTTCTCAATATCTACGAATCTATTACAGTAATCAAACTGAAATTGTGTATGTTGATAGTGGCAATTAACTTAAGTAGGATGTATGAAAATAGGCTGTATAGTTCTTCACGGAACTACTTGTTCTTTTGTCAATCCCTATGGTTATGAAATAAAAACAAAGGTTTACCAGAGCACGATGTTGTTTTATTTTAAAAAATCATGATATTGATGGGTTGATTGTTCATTTTCACATATGATGAATTCACACGTTGCCATTTGTCAATTTGCAATTTACAGTTTCTAAAAATATCTGTTTTAAAATTTACGTTTTTGATGATATGGATTTTTCCATTTTGTTGATGTCACTTTTTAAACAATGTCTGTTTGTAGTTTTTCTGAATTTTCATATTTCACACATGGCCATTTCCAGTTTTTAAAAATGTCCGTTTTAAGTTTTGCGATTTTGGTGATATGGAAACATGGATTTTCCATTATGCTGTTTTCACATTTTTCCATTTGGTGTATGTCGAAAGTTGAGATTTGACAATGATGTTAATGGAAGTGCTTGACCATGTCGATGCTGCAGTGAGTTTATGGGATTGCGGAAACGTCGAGGTCTACGAGTACTGCAGGTAAGACTGTTTTTACAAAAATAATGTCTATTGTCTGCCACATTTCAAAGAAAAAAAAAGCTATTGAAAACAAAATGAGTATATAAGTGACCATTTACCCCCTCCCACCCACCCTACCTCATCGTGTTTGCTCTGGTCGTACATACACACCAGCTTTCTCTCTCTACTCTTACATTCATACCTGTCTTTGGGAACAAACACAACCACTTTATTTATTCCCAAAAGCACATTCTCGACATGCACACTCATCCCAAAGAACTTTTTAGTTCACCATTTATAATTTACATTAAAAAATTAAATACTATTCGTTAAAGTTACTAAGAAAATATTACTCATTAAATATTTACTCAAAGAATAACACTTTTGTACAGCTTTAAAAGAATCAAACTATTTACCAATCAAAAAATTAAATAAATAAGGTTGTATAAAACTTTTTAAAGAGCAAAAGGTCCAAGTGGGTTGCCACTATTTACAAAATCTACTATTTACAATGACAAGAAACAATATTTACAAAATACTAAATCTACAAGTTACAAAAGGCCTAAACGAACAAACAGAAAATTCACACCTCCTCCTCCTTACGATCATAACCCCAGGGCAGGCGGGTGAGCAGGTCATCAGCCCACACCCGTTTGTTATCCATGGAGGCGAGGGTGCGTTTTCTCTGTTCCACAAGATACAAATGATGGTTGCTGGATTGTATCCTGCACTGTGTATGGGACATCGCTTTGCCAGTGCGTAAAACCGCTAAGTAATCGTCTACACGTAGCGATTTTACTACTGCCCTGCCTACACCTTTTGCTCTTTAGGCTTCCTTACAATCGAGTGTGCGATATGCATATATTTTTGAGGCAAAACCTACGAATTCCGTCATGACGGAATCACCGCATTCATCTTTTAAAACACCCATTACCTTCTTGTTCTTTATGGGTAGCTGAAACATGTCAGCGCTATACGAAGAGGTGTCGAACCAGTCGCTATGCTGCCTCATGACGTCATAGGGGTTGCAGTGGCGAATGTGAGTAGTGCTAGGTTGTAGGTTCTACTTCACAGCCTACTTTCCTGGTGACGTCACATACTAACCTGCCATACATTCAGGGGCAAAGCCGATATCTCTCGAACGCATGGTCTGATTTTAACGAATGAGGTGTCGTTGGACTCGAGCTGACGGGGGCCTTTGCTATGGACCACTCATTTCAACCCTAAAATAAAACCTACCTCTACTAGGGGGGTGAAATTGTAATTTGTTAGTAAAAGTTGTTTTCCGTTTGATACATATAAGCATGCCAATGCTAATATGAAATTAAATGTTTTTTGCACATGAACAACATACTATCGGGTCAACGCCATAATGAATTAAATTTTCGTTTTTGTTTTTTAGGCATGCGCACTTGGGGATTTTGTAAGAGGGTGGGATTTTTAAATAATTACTATAAATGAGGTTTTTTAATATTTATTAAGAACCAAAAAAACTAATAGGTCATCTGCCTTTTTAATATCTCGCTAACCAATAATGGGATTTAAACATATGGGATGTCGTAGGACTCGTTGTGAACCCCCCTTTTCTATGGACGGGGTATATGCACCCCAAATAAAAACTACCCATACCCGGGGTGAAATAGTATTTTTTGTATGCATACGAACTTGACGGCTTTTGTAAAAGAGCGGGCTTTTTAAATAATTATTATAAATGAGTGTTTTTAATATTTATTAAGAACCAAAATAACTAATAGGTCATGTGCCTTTTTAGTATCTCGCTAACCAATAATGGGATTTAAACATATGGGGTGTCGTAGGACTCGTGGTGAACCCCCTTTTCTATGGACGGGGTATATGCACCCCAAATAAAAACTACCCTTACCCGGGGGAGAAATAGTATTTTTTTGTATGCATAAGAACTTGACGGCTTTTGTAAAAGAGCGGGCTTTTTAAATAATTATTTATAAATGAGTTTATTTAATATTTATTAAGAAACAAGAAACTAGTAGGTCATCGGCTTTTTAGTATCTCTCTAACCAATAATGCGATTTAAACATATGAGGTGTCGTAGGACTCGTGGTGAACTCCCCTTTTCTGTGGACGGGGTATATCCAACCCAAAATAAAAACTACAATTACCCGGGGGATGAAATAGTAATTTTTTGTTTGCATATGAAGTTGGCGGTTTTGTGTAAGAGAGCGGGCATTTTAAATGATTATTTATAGATGACTGTTTTTTAAATAATTATTTAAATAAACCCAAAAACTAATAGGACATCGGCTAATCAATAATGCGATTTAAACATATGAGGTGTCGTAGGACTTGTGGTGAACTCTCCTTTTCTATGGACAGGGTATATCCACCCCAAAATAAAAATACCGTTACACGGATGATGAAATAGTATTTTTTTTGTTTGCATATGAAGTTGGCGGTTTTTTGTAAGAGAGCGGGCTTTTTAAATGATTATTTATAGATGAGTGTTTTTTAATATTTATTTAAATAAACCCAAAAACTAATAGGTCATCGGCTTTTTACTATCTCGCTAACCAATAATGCGATTTAAACATATGAGGTGTCGTAGGACTTGTGGTGAACTCCCCTTTTCTATGGACGGGGTATGTCCACTCGAAAATAAAAACTACCCTTACCCGGGGGGTAAATAATATTTTTGTATGTGCGTACAATGACGGCTTTTGTCAAAAGGACCTAACTACACTTTTGTTTATATTTTTTGAACCCCTGATGGGATTTTTCCATAGACAGAATCCTAGCCCTTGGGGTGATTCGTTTTTTGACAAAAGGGTCTAACTACACTTTTGTTAATATCTCGCGAACCAGTCATGCCAGGGACTTGTATGAGGGGTCCCAGCACTTGGGGCGAAGTCCCCCTTTTGGAGGTGAAACTACCCCCCAAAATTGAAAAATCAATATCTTGGAAACTAAGAACACTAAAATTAGGTCTGTTAGCTTTAAAAATAGGTGATGATGTAGGCTTTTACCTCGATTGGTCATTTCCCCCTAAAACTGTAAATAGTTATTTTACGAGAAAAAACCTGTTAAACACTTAAAAATGATAAATGAACCTAAGATCTTTTGTTTTTGATGAAAAATAGCAGGTGGGTGGAAACAACCACCAAATTGAAAAATCGATATCTTGGAAACTAAGATAGCTTAAAAAATAGGTCATGACATACGCTTTTACCTGGATAGGTCATTTTACCCCTAAAGCAGTAAATAGTGATTCTACAGGGGGTAAAAAGGTGTTCAACGGGTAAAAATGATAATTGAACCTAAAATCTTTTGATTTTAATGAAAAATAGTAGGGGGTGTAAACAACCCCCAAATTGAAAAAATCGATACTTTGGAAACGAAGAACCCTAAAATTAGGTGTGATAGTTTAAAAGTAGGTGATGACATTCGCTTTTATCTCGATAGATTATTTCACTCTTAAAACAGGGAATAGTAATGTTACAGGGAAAAAGGTATTAAACACCTTAAAGGATAAGCTTTTTGTGAAACTATGCTTTAATGGACATGTGTATGGAGGATTATCAATTTTTATTATAATTATTATTATTATTATCATTAAGTAATTATGGATTAATGTGTGTATAGATAACTATCCAGTGGGGAGCGTGATGGCGCTGGTGCTTAGCTGCTCGTCTTTACCCGGACGGCTGGGGTTGAAATCCCGCTGCCAGCGGGGGTGGAATTTTCACCTGAAAAATCACGTGGCGTCAGGAAGGGCATTCGGCCTTAAATCCCCGACCAAAACCAAAATGAGCCTGGTTGGCTCCGGCGACTCAAAATAATTGGGAAAAGCCAAAGAAAGAAAAGGAAGAAAAAACGTGTTGAAGAAGTCAGGATGGCCAACCCTTTGCTATGGTTCACGAATTTACCCCAAAAGTTTTACCTGTCAAGACTCAGTGTACCCTGTTGCAGCCTTTAGAAAAAAATCGAACCCGGGGCCTCTGTGGTGACAGTGGAGTTATATTAATGATGCTTTTTAAACAAACATACGCTTGCATACTACCGCTGAGTTAAATCTGCACAGAGACACTGGCATTTGTTTGTGTAGTGAGCCTTGGTGATAACAGCACGGCGATCTTGTCAGCAAGTTTCGTATTACGCGTCTGCTTGATAGTGGACGTGCTCTGCACCTTGTTAGGTAAGGGTTGACAAAGGCTTAGTGAACCTTATTGCAACCTTAAAATGAATTTCATGGTATGGTCGGGGTTGGAAGCCAAGACCTTAGGGTTGACAACCAAGTATGTAAACCATTACACTGTGAGATGGTCAAATAATAATATAACAGACCATATAGAAAAGTTTTGTATAGTTTAACGAACTGACTAAGAGCCATACCATGAGAGGAGTAGGTAATGGAAATTGAATCCTTAGCTGATCACTCTACTGCATGTTAACTATAGCAATGCCCGCCTATATGCTATCATGTTAGAAAAAAGAAATTAATGGCTTGTTTTAAACGGAGAATAATTGTGTTTACTGTGAAACACAAATCAATGATGTTTGATCTCTTTTTTATTTATACTTTAGACAAAGGCTAACATAGTTGTAATTCAGAAGCCACGGCCGCCTCCTTTCCAATCCTACACCGTACACTGAAGTTAAAATGAATAATGATCACGTTACAGACACCCAGTTTCAAAGCCATGACAAATAAGTGAACTAAGTATAAAATTCATGAGCCAGTGAGGAATTCAACATGGTGTCCTTTTGACAAAAGAGAAGCATTCTCTAAACTTAACCACCAAGCTGTCGTATCGACCCCCAATGTTTTGGGTCATCGTAAAGATGAAAATTAAATCTAAGCTATAACTAAAACTAACTACACTCTTATATACTAGAAGAAGAAATGGAAAACAAATGGACAATAGGCCAAATAAAGGACAGAAGGAATAAAAAATAGGCCTCAATCCTCAAGAATGTAGATTGGGGGAGTTAGAAGGAAGGAGAGCCATGAAAGGCAGATAGAAAAGTTAAATAGGAGAGGCTCTGCCCCAGAGGTAATGGATAAAGAGGAGGAAAACTTGACTCAGCTGAGAAATCCCTTGGGGTCACCAACTTCCAAACTGATCAGCCGTAAGCCCCTTGAGGGTGTAGCCATATGCAGAGTGCACCACAAGTGGTGGGGCTATATACACCCTACCTTCTTGAGGGGCTTGAGCAAAAGACAGTAAATAACATGAACATAAAAAGAAGGCTGCCTCCTCACACAAATAGGATATCAGAAAAAATAAATAAACAAGGGCCAATTAAGTTGCAAAAGGAAGAGAATTCTTAGGCCTCGGATACCCTAATAATGTCGGGGTCGGTAGAGAACAAGAGTTGAGCAAATGTGGTTGACAGGAAAGAAGACAGAGAGGAGCCTAGCACAAGTTAGTGGAAGCAATGACGGACTCAGCTGGGACTTCGAGATCGTCAACCTACATGACACTAGATATGACTCCCAGGGGTGGAATTAAAGACCTCTTTTGTTTTATATCACTGAGTTTAAGGACGGTAACACTTGCTATGTTTTTATAATGCGATACTGGTCCTGGGGTATGCTAAATTGTATTAGATACTCAGCTAATAATACTGTGCATGACCATTATTATTATTCCTAAGTATAGTACATGGGATTGATAACCATGATTTCCAAGCCCCTAAGTAAGGCAAAAACAAATTATTTTCATTTTCTAATGAGTTGGGGTGAGGTGATGTGAGTTTTTCCTATACACCAAACTGATGTGGTTTCCCACGTCTACTCCAGGCAAATGCACATTTGATGTTAAGAATAGTGAAATGGTTTGCAACTGTCCAATGCTAGGACTTGATTAGTGGCTTTTAAAAATGGAATGGAATGGAATGGAGTACACATCCCCCAAAACCAACAAGAGGAGTGTTCGATCCCCCACAACAGCCATTCATATAGTCAATATAAATGGCTATGCACTTCAGGTCATGACGGTCTCCTCTCTCCAATCCTACCCCTTGGTGTTGAAAGGCACACTCTAATACAACCATAATAGTGACAGGTTATCTGTTAAATACCCAACTATCCCCAGATTTAACTTGAATTTTCCTAAAATCCACTAAATTTTCCGCAAACTGACCAAATGACACAAAATTCCAGCAGAATTCAACAAATGACTACCAGATTTATTGAAATTCCATTGATTTACCTAAGAATGGTTCAAACTACCTCAAATTCATATAAAATTAAACGAATATATATGAAAATTGAGTAAAATTTACCAAATTTACACAAAGTGGGCTACAAACCATGAAATTTATCCTTTTTTTTGTAAATTCACTAGATGTACTCGAAAATTTTATAATATTGCCTTTACATGTATGATTTTTTGTTGTTGTTTCGTTTACCACACTCCCTGCAGACAAATACCTCAACATGACTTTCTCCTAGACTAGGAGCTCCACATTCGACATGATAGCTGAGTTTGCAAATACATTTGCCATTGAAAACAAATGTTTTTAAATATCCGTATTGATGTTAGAATTAAACGTTTAAATTATACGCCAAATCAATACATAAACAAATATATATTTTATATATTAGTTCATGTTTCGACCCACAGTGGGGTCATCCTCAGCCTAAAAAGAAAATCAATTATGAATTGAAAAACTAAAATGGCATATGCGCCTTAAATCTAAATTAAAATGAAAAATTAATGATAATAATTGTAATAAATAAAATATAGTAATAAAATGGATATCCTTACAAAGTAGCATTAATTAAATAAATATAAGATTGGTCTTTTAACAATAATTTTAAAAAAGTAGTTAGAAATAAGAACTATTAATTGTGAGTGTAAGAATGTTAAGCTTAAAATTTTTTTAAATCAAAATATACACAATATAATTTAGAAAATCAGTAAAATAATTCAGCTCGGCGCTTGAGTTAAATAAGTAGAATCCTCTTCAATACGGAGACTATTAACGATTTTTAAAAGGTGCCAACCAGTATTATGATGACATGAAATAACCTCGTTGTATGGGATGTAGAAATTCGGAAATTCGTACAAGAATTTGAGTTGAAATGCCCAATATGGATATGTGGCAATTCTAATAAATGTCCAAATCGTTTAGAAGAGAAACCGGGATTCTTGAAATGGAATTTTAGTGACCAACAGAGTTCACTGTTAAGAAGGTAGAGCCCTATGTGGAATGTAGGATGACATGTAACATGTTATACATGATATGTGTCAACTGTAAGGCTTGTGATTTTTAAGATGCTTTCATCCCTATATTAATCACCCAGTTTACAAAACTCATAACTGTAATGTTACGAATAAATTGAAACAAAACAAAAATCTGCATTGAAAAACCAAAAAGTGGTTGAGCAAATATATATTGGGAAAAAAAGTTTTGTAAACACTGATGTCCAACAAGACTAATTAAATCAGTAACTGTCAGGGTGGCCGAGTGGTTAAGGCGATTGACTTAAGATCAAATTTCCAAATATATAAGGAAGCAAGGGTTTGAACCCCTTCCCTGACATAACTATTGCTTGAACATGCAAGAAAACAAGAAATATACACAAACTATGTTAATTTAATCAAAATAATTTTTACAAGAGATAGACACACAGAATACAGCTCTTTTTGGTTATCATTTCTTTTAAACATAACACTTGTTGAAAATTATTTTTAGGGGAAGGGGGGTGTTGCTACGCTGACCCATCACACAATAATAGCAGCTTTACGAAGTTCATCTTCTATATTTAATAGCTCTTCCTCCTAACCAATATGACCAACCTGTTTACAGGCATGCAAGAGCTGTAGACGTTCGACTAATATATTAGGATCGTTCCATTTGCTATTTTTTATGAATGGTTTCAAAAACTCGGGAAGCAGTTCATCATTATCACCATCATCATGATTATCATCCTCATCATTATAATCATATTCATAATGATGATTATCATCATCGTCATCTTTACCATCATAATTTCCACCTGTGTCCACAGTCTGTTCAATGGTTTGAGTTGCCTTTCATTGTGTTGAAAGCTTCTTTTTAGATATGCTCGAGTGCTTTAACATTGTTATGTTATTATTAACATCATGACCATTCTCTTCACCTTCCCCCACCATCTTCTTTATGGGGTGTGTAGTCTCAGATAGAGTTGAGGGCTTTTGAGATGTGGGTGTGTGTCTCAACATGGGTTTTACAGGAGGTGTTAAAGGTTTCTCATTAAACAACTCCCTAGCAGCATGAGTGCGTTGTACTGTATTAAACTTGAGGTTAATATTATCTTTAGCAGCACTATCTTTTTCTTGGACTTGGTTTTTTGCTTTGGTTTGAGTTTTCCTTACATTTAGACCAGCATGATTATTAAGTTTACAATCATGATTGTTTGAAGAAAGTATGTCCAATTGTTTTGTCTTAAGCATTCCCCGACACTGATTCGATCGATGCTTTGAACAGCGCCAAATAACAGTTCCATTTTTATTGCATCGTTTCACAATATATGCATATCCTTTATAGTATGCATAAGGCTTACCATACCTAGTCACTGTACTTCCATATCAACTGTCAAGCATAAACTAATCTCTAGTAAAGACTAATTGGTAATAACAACAATCGTTTAATGTGGGAGCATATATACATGCAAAAAGTGGGAGCAAAGGTGGGAGTAAAAAAATGTCAGCAAAAGTGGGAGCAAATGTGGGAGCAAAAACTGTAAGCAAAAAGTGGGAGCAAATATGGGATCAAATGAGGGAGCAAAGCAAATATAAAACGTGGGAGCAAATATTCTAACAAATATTTCAACAAATATGCCAGCAAGAGTAAATACACAGATCAAGATAGTTTAAAGTGCAAAGAAAATATGGAAGCAAATATGAGAGCAAAAGTGGTGTTTTTTTAAAAACTAGACATAACAAACTTAGTGATAACCTAACCTCACCTAACCTAACCTAACTTTTCCTAACCTAACTTTATCCAACCTAATCTAACCTAACCTAACTTCACCTAACCTAACCTAACCCAACTTCACCTAACATAACTTCACCTAACCTAACTTCACCTAACCTAACCTTCCAACTCTCAGATCAAGAATTAAATTCTGGGCGTAGTCGATTTGGAACCCAAAACCTCTGGGATAACATCCAAGTATACTAGCCACTACACCGCGAGATGGGCAAATTATCATCAACTCAACACAAAAATAAAAGTTTTCTGTAGTGTAACACATTGGCTGACAACCATAGTTGAGTATTCAAACCCAAGACCTCAGGACTTGTTTTGAACATTATCAGAAATAATATTCCATTTACATATTGCTGCTGCTTATAGTTATAAGAGTTGGTATTAATATGGGGAGCAAAAAAAAGTGGGAGCAAATGTGGGAGCCAATATGGGAGCCAATATGAGAGCCAATATGGGAGCCAAAATGGGAGCAAATATGGGAGCAAATGTGGGAGTCAATATGGGGGCAAAACTGGGAGCGAATATGGGGACAAATGTGGGAGCCAATATGGGAGTCAATATGGGGGGCAAATATGGGAGCAAATGTGTGAACAAATCGGCTCACCGGATATCACCAGTGAGTACTCATATCCACCGCTAGGTAGCGGAATCATACTTTGCGTGTTGTATGTAACTATCTTACAAAGTTTGGCTGCATGCAAAACGTGCTTGTATAAGCTGTGCATATAATTTTAATATACAATTAACACTAAGTGTTCAGAACTAACATGTATAGCCTTGTCTAGGGTATGTAGAGGATCCATAGCAAGAAAGACTGACTAACCCAGGAGTGTAAAGCCTTGCCATATGCAGTAAGCACCTGTTGGCAGAAAATGGTTCCTAATAATAACGGACTTGATGAATATGAAACGTGTTTTGAGTGTCGTCTAAAATCCTATTTTATACGTTGTGATACGTGTAAGGATTTACGACGACACAAACGTCTTTGGTGTGTCGTCTTCTGAGTGTCTAATTGTTGCGCGCTCATTGTTTGTTTGTGTTGCATTTCAGTTCCATTTGCATTTCATTTCTTGAGAATTATACCCACGCCGAAAAATATACAGCAAGCGAGTGGAAACATGTTACGCATCAATACTTTTAGAAGAGCTCTCTCAGGTATTGTATGATGATTTTTTTAGTAATGCATAACTGTTTGTTGACTAGCATTTACTATTACACAACATTATTTTTGGTAAGCTCTACATAAGTATCCTAATTGTCTCTGGTATAATGACATGTTTAACAAACATGGTCACACGGTTTGTCTATAGGTTTAAGCCTCTGTTGCATATGATTTCAAAAAATAATAAACAGCTTTCTACAACTGTACTCACTGGTCAATAACTAACATAGTGTGCTAAAATGTTTCCCTCATAGGTAACTCATGTTTGGTTAGTCAATTCTTATTGCAAGGCCAGTCAAGACCTAAAAATTAGTCTTAACGTATATAACAATCATCAACACCATTATCATTAAACAAATCGAACCATCTTAAGGTATTTATTAAGTTTAATTGCTTTTAACATCTTGCAACCTTAAAGAGGAAAGTATAGGCAGGAATTGTGAAAAGGAAACCGTTCAATCATTCAATGTCGTTAGTGTTAGGAACCTCACCGTAAGAGTTTACGAAAGTCTATGCGAGGGTGTGTTTTTTCAGCTGGATGCCTTTTCCTGACACCCAACTCAGAGACAAGTTTATGGGAGATGAAACTCAGCTATCATGTCGAATGTGGAGCTCCTAGTCTAGGAGTAAGTCATGTTGAGGTATTTGTCTGCAGGGAGTGTGGTAAACGATACAACAACAAAAAAGCATACATGAAAAGGCAATATTATTAAATTTTCGAGTACATCTAGTAAATTTACAAAAAAAATGGATAAATTTCATGGTTTGTAGCCCACTTTGCGTAAGTTTGGTAAATTTTACAGAATTTTCATCTATATTCGGCTAACTTATTATGAATTTGAGGTAGTTTGAACCATTTTTAGGTAAATCAATGGAATTTCAATAAATCTGGTAGTCATTTGTTGAATTTTGCAGGAATTTTGAGACATTTGGTCAGTTTTCGGAAAATTTAGTGGATGTTAGGAAAATTCAAGGTAAATCTGGGGATAGTTAGGTATTTAACAGATAACCTGTCATTATTATGATTGTATTAGTGTGTGCATGGGGTAGGATTGGAGAGAGGAGACCGTCATGACCTGAAGTGCATAGCCATTTATATTGACTTTAAGAATGGCTGTTGTGGGGGATCGAACACTCCTCTTGTTGGTTTTGGGGAAGTGTACTCCATTCCATTCCATTCCATTTTTAAAAGCCACTAATCAAGTCCTAGCATTGGACAGTTGCAAACCATTTCACTATTCTTAACATCAAATGTGCATTTGCCTGGAGTAGACGTGGGAAACCACATCAGTTTGGTGTATAGGAAAAACTCACATCACCTCACCCCAACTCATTAGAAAATGAAAATAATTTGTTTTTGCCTTACTTAGGGGCTTGGAAATCATGGTTATCAATCCCATGTACTATACTTAGGAATAATAATAATGGTCATGCACAGTATTATTAGCTGAGTATCTAATACAATTTAGCATACCCTAGGACCAGTATCGCATTATAAAAACATAGCAAGTGTTACCGTCCTTAAACTCAGTGATATAAAACAAAAGAGGTCTTTAATTCCACCCCTGGGAGTCATATCTAGTGTCATGTAGGTTGACGATCTCGAAGTCCCAGCTGAGTCCGTCATTGCTTCCACTAACTTGTGCTAGGCTCCTCTCTGTCTTCTTTCCTGTCAACCACATTTGCTCAACTCTTGTTCTCTACCGACCCCGACATTATTAGGGTATCCGAGGCCTAAGAATTCTCTTCCTTTTGCAACTTAATTGGCCCTTGTTTATTTATTTTTTCTGATATCCTATTTGTGTGAGGAGGCAGCCTTCTTTTTATGTTCATGTTATTTACTGTCTTTTGCTCAAGCCCCTCAAGAAGGTAGGGTGTATATAGCCCCACCACTTGTGGTGCACTCTGCATATGGCTACACCCTCAAGGGGCTTACGGCTGATCAGTTTGGAAGTTGGTGACCCCAAGGGATTTCTCAGCTGAGTCACGTTTTCCTCCTCTTTATCCATTACCTCTGGGGCAGAGCCTCTCCTATTTTACTTTTCTATCTGCCTTTCATGGCTCTCCTTCCTTCTAACTCCCCCAATCTACATTCTTGAGGATTGAGGCCTATTTTTTATTCCTTCTGTCCTTTATTTGGCCTATTGTCCATTTGTTTTCCATTTCTTCTTCTAGTATATAAGAGTGTAGTTAGTTTTAGTTATAGCTTAGATTTAATTTTCATCTTTACGATGACCCAAAACATTTGGGGTCGATACGACAGCTTGGTGGTTAAGTTTAGAGAATGCTTCTCTTTTGTCAAAAGGACACCATGTTGAATTCCTCACTGGCTCATGAATTTTATACTTAGTTCACTTATTTGTCATGGCTTTGAAACTGGGTGTCTGTAACGTGATCATTATTCATTTTAACTTCAGTGTACGGTGTAGGATTGGAAAGGAGGCGGCCGTGGCTTCTGAATTACAACTATGTTAGCGTTTCTCTAAAGTATAAATAAAAAAAGAGTTCAAACATTATTGATTTGTGTTTCACAGTAAACACAATTATTCTCCGTTTAAAACAAGCCATTAATTTCTTTTTTCTAACATGATAGCTTATAGGCGGGCATTGCTATAGTTTACATGCAGTAGGGTCATCAGCTAAGGATTCATTTTCCATTACTTACACCTCTCATGGTATGGCTCTTAGTCAAATCGTTAAACTATAGAAAACTTTTCTATATGGTCTGTTACATTATTATTTTACCATCTCACAGTGTAGTGGTTAACATACTTGGTTGTCAACTCTAAGGTCTTGGCTTCCACCCCGACTATACCAAGAAATTCATTTTAAGGTTGCAATAAGGTTCACTAAGCCTTTGTCAACCCTTACTTAACAAGGTAGCAGACGAGTAATACGAAACTTGCTGACAAGATCGCAGTGCTGTTATCACCAAAGCTCACTACACAAACAAAAGCCAGTTCTCTGTGCAGATTTAACTCAGCGGTAGTATGAAAGCGTATGTTTGTTTAAAAAGCATCATTAATATAACTCCACTGTCACCACAGAGGCACCGGGTGCGATTTTTTTCTAAAGGCTCCAACAGGGTACACTGAGTCTTGGCAGGTAAAACTTTTGGGGTCAATTCGTGAACCATGGCAAAGGGTTGGCCATCCTGACTTCTTCAACACCTCAAACAAATGTTTACTATTACTGGTTAGTTACCTTTTTTTCTTCTTTTTCTTTCTTTCTTTCTTTGGCTTTTCCCAATTATTTTGAGTCGCCGGAGCCAACCAGGCTCATTTTGATTTTGGTCGGGGATTTAAGGCCGAATGCCCTTCCTGACGCCACGTGATTTTTCAGGTGAAAATTCCACCCCCGCTGGCAGCGGGATTTCAACCCCAGTCGTCCGTGTAAAGACGAGCAGCTAAGCACATGCGCCATCACGCTCCCCACTGGTTAGTTATCTATACACACATTAATCCATAATTACTTAATAATAATAATAATAATAATAATAATAATGATAATCCTCCATACACATGTCCATTAAAGCATGGTTTCACAAAAAGCTTATCCTTTAGATGTTTAATACCTTTTTCCCAGTAACATTACTATTCCCTGTTCTAAGAGTGAAATAATCTATCGAGGTAAAAGCGAATGTCATCACCTATTTTTCAACTATCCCACCTAATTTTATGGTTCTTAGTTTCCAAGGTATCGATTTTTTTCAATTTGGGGGTTGTTTACACCCCCTACTATTTTTCATCAAAATCAAAAGATCATAGGTTCAATTATCATTTTTACCCGTTTAACACCTTTTTTACTCCCTGTAGAATCACTATTTACTGTTTTAGGGGTAAAATGACCTATCCAGGTAAAAGCGTATGTCATGACCTATATTTTAAGCTATCACACCTAATTTTAGGGTTCTTAGTTTCCAAGATATCGATTTTTCAATTTGGTGGTAGTTTCCATCCACCTGCTATTTTTCATCAAAAACAAAAGATCTTAGGTTTATTTATCATTTTTAAGTGTTTAACATGTTTTTTCTCGTAAAATAACTATTTACTGTTTTAGGGGGAAATGACCAATCGAGGTAAAAGCCTATATCATCACCTATTTTTAAAGCTAACACACCTAATTCTAGTGTTCTTAGTTTCCAAGATATTGATTTTTCAATTTTGGGGGGTAGTTTCACATCCAAAAGGGGGACGTCGCCCCAAGTTCTGGGACCCCTCATACAAGTCCCTAGCATGATTGGTTCGCGCGATATTAACAAAAGTGTAGTTAGACCCTTTTGTCAAAAAAGGCTGCCTATGGCAAAATCCCATCAGGGGTACAGAAAATATTAACAAAAGTGTAGTTAGGTCCTTTTGACAAAAGCCGTCATTGTACGCACATACTAAAATATTATTTACCCCCCGGGTAAGGGTAGTTTTTATTTTCGAGTGAACATACCCCGTCCATAGAAAAGGGGAGTTCACCACAAGTCCTACGACACTTCACATGTTTAAATCGCATTATTGGTTAGCGAGATAGTAAAATGCCGATGACCTATTAGTTTTTGGCTTTATTTGAATAAATATTAAAAATACGCTCATCTATAAATACTCTTTT
Source organism: Meconema thalassinum (assembly GCA_946902985.2). NCBI lineage: Eukaryota > Metazoa > Arthropoda > Insecta > Orthoptera > Tettigoniidae > Meconema > Meconema thalassinum. The sequence continues at coordinate 1,080,400,969 of OX336388.2, read as the reverse complement.
AAAAAGCCCGCTCTCACAAAAAAACGCCAACTTCATATGCAAACAAAAAAAATTACTATTTCATCCCCCGGGTAAGGGTAGTTTTTATTTTGGGGTGGATATACCTCGTCCATAGAAAAGGGGAGTTCATCGCGGGTCCTACGACACCTCATATGTTTATATCGCATTATTGGTTAGAGAGATACTAAAAAGCCGATGACCTATTAGTTTTTTGGTTCTTAATAAATATTAAATAAACTCATTTATAAATAATTATTTAAAAAGCCCGCTCTTTTACAAAAGCCGTCAAGTTCGTATGCATACAAAAAAATACTATTTCACCCCCGGGTAAGGGCATTTCTTTTGGGTGCATATACCCCTTCCATAGAAAAGGGGGGGGGGGTTCACCACGAGTCCTACGACACCCCATATGTTTAAATCCAATTATTGGTTAGCGAAATACTAAAAACGCACATGACCTATTAGTCTTTTTGGTTCTTAATAAATATTAAAAACACTCATTTATAATAATTATTTAAAAAGCCCGCTCTTTTACAAAAGCCGTCAAGTTCGTATGCATACAAAAAAACTATTTCACCCCGGGTAGGGGTAGTTTTTATTTGGGGTGCATATACCCCATCCATAGAAAAGGGGGGTTCACCACGAGTCCTACGACACCCCATATGTTTAAATCCCATTATTGGTTAGCGAGATACTAAAAAGGAAGATGACCTATTAGTTTTTTTGGGTTGTTAATAAATAATAAAAAACTCATTTAATATAATTATTTAAAAAGCCCACCCTCTTACAAAATCCCCAAGTGCGCATGAGTAAAAAACAAAAACAAAAATTTAATTCATTATGGCGTTGACCCGATTGTATGTTGTTCATTTGCAAAAAACGTTTAATTTCACATTAGCATTGGCATGCTTATATGTATCAAACGGTAAACAACTTTTACTAACAAATTACAATTTCACCCCCCTAGTAGGGGTAGGTTTTATTTTAGTGTTGAAATGAGTGGTCCATAGCAAAGGCCCCCGTCAGCTCGAGTCCAACGACACCTCATTCGTTAAAATCCGACCATGCGTTCGAGAGATATCGGCTTTTTCCCTGAATGTATGGCAGGTTAGTATGTGACGTCACCAGGAAAGTAGGCTGTGAAGTGGAACCTACAACCTAGCACTACTAATGTGGTAAATGAATGAGTCCGTATCCATATACAAAAGAGAGACGTCCTCAAAATGGCGTTTGGCAAACTCATAGTGGAATCAATACATGACAGATTTAGAAAAGTCTAAAATGACTTGGCCCAAGTAAATGGGTTTATCCATGGTCACGCTGGTCTTACTCATTTCCATTGTAGCCAAATCCTCATCGATAATGTTGATCGATTTGAAATTTGGCTTGGCAATGTACCGCCGGGCACCCCACCGCCCCTCCCCGACTTTCACCAATTTAATGTCACGGTATTTGCGGACATTCTCCATGGACTTGCCATAGATGCAGTTGTTCATTAATAAAAAAAAAAAAAACTGCTCTGTTGCCATTAGTCGGTGCACTGTGTTGAGTTGCATGTATGGCTTGAGTCATGCTTTTTGAGCCAAAGAAATACCCCTGTGGATTTTCTTCAACACCAAGCCTTGGGCAAGGCATTGCACCAACATTTGGATATGTAGGACATACCGATTTTTGTTGTAAAGTGTGGCCATGAGTTTTTCAATTTTCACTTTACTTTCTGGTCTGTCTGGTGAATAATCAGGCATGTAGACATTGTTCGCTTCGGCATGGTGCTGGTTAAGCGACACAAAGCCGCCACGAATGCCTTTTTCAAAAATAGAACCATGTCTACATCAGTGAGTAAATCTAATTCCACTTGAGTGTATTTCAAAGCGGCATCGAACGAGAGCCCAGGACTCGTATAATAGTGAGCCGGGTCAAGACCGTAAATGTGTTGACACAACTCACGGAATTTTTGTAACACATCGGTGAGCAGCAATACATCCAGTTTTAGGTAATGCATAGCATATTCACTTAGCGTCTTAATGCCAAACACTCGCCAAACTTGACATGCATGTGCATAGTCTTCATCGGAAACGGTACTGCGTGTTAGTTTTGAGTAAAATTTCTCTTGTGATGGGAGTTTTCTTTGCTTTAACACGTCCCAGCTGTTGCAGAAATCATACGGGAATATACCTTTCCTAATGCACAATTGAAATTGCTCAGGATCATTAAAATGTATTCTAGTATTTATTAATTCCTCCTCATTCAAGGCATTCGCAAGACTATCTAGCGAGGATGCCATAAACTTAAAGGAATCCAAAAATCGAATGCTAAAGTCGCTCAACATCCATGTCAGGGCTGTAAAACGCTCATGGTTTTGGGGAATAATGGTAAACGAGCCCTTGTTGACATGACCCAATTCACGAATCAAAAACCGAATATCATAATTTGCCAGATTGTGGAAAAAGACACTGATGAAACGAGGAGCTGGAAAGTTCAAATTGCATTTACTATGCGCTGCTCCACGAAACTTCCCCGTGAAGTGCGAGTGATCACGAACGGTGTCTTCAGCACTGATCAGTGGCTTTTTGCAAACATGGCATGTCGTGGCATGCTCATACTGCTGCTGCTGTTCTGGAGATAGGCTCATGGGTACTGGGTGGTCCAGTAATTCCTGTACATCATGAGCCAACTTGACAAGTTCATCCAAGAACCATCTGGCACAATCTGGGCCCTCACGGTATTTGTAAACGGATTGTGTGGGGTCATAGGCACACACCACATTAAATCCTATGGCAAAGGGCTCATGTTTTTGAATGGGTGTCGTTGAGCTGATGGTGGGATCTGGTTCACATCCCGCCATGGGTGTGGTGAGTGCTTCGAAATCTGCATATACCACATAGGGAACAGTGTCACGCTTATGAATGTCCTTAAACTTTAACACAGCCTTGTCCCCTTGTGGCAATATCATTCTCACCGCTTCCTGAGAAACAAAATCTACCCTATGACGTTCCAAAAGCGTAGGGTTTCCAAAATATTGCAAGCAACGGTCGCAAATATGCTTTTTATTATGTTGTTTGGACATTTGACTGCTTAGCAATCTACTTAGGATTTTAATGAGGCAATAGTGATTCACTTCTCCGTAAGACAGATATAAAAGATGAATGTGATGTCGTTTCAGTTCTTTTGTGGCATAAAGAGGACCCACAATCTCATTACCATCAAGGCGATACACCATGAACGAAAAGCCATGATTGTCTTGTTCAAACCTATGGATTTCAGTTAAGTCCATAGGGAACGACACTCGAGTTAAAATTAATTTTTGTTTCAATTCATCAAACTTGGCCTTGTACGTTCCTGGTCTGTTAACATGACGTTGAGCTGGTTGCAAATACGCAGCCACAGCCCACAGAAAACATTCATCATCAAAATTTTCAATATTCACCACAGCCTTTTTCGAAGCTATTGCTGTGGTGTTTTAATATAGCTAGACCCAGCATTCAACGGGTTGAAATTACAAATGTTGATTTGTAGATGATAAATTTTGTCTAACGCTAAACCACTGGGTCCTCGTTGCAGTTTATCAAATTTTGATAGCAAGGCATTCACCACGTGGGTTTCATACAACTGTTCCAAATTATGGGCTATGAATAGCTCTTGCATTTTACTGCAAATATAAAATGTCTCTGTATGTTCCACGTCCTTCTTTTTATATATGAAATCGCACACCAGTTCAGTATTCACCTTTAAAGCCGTATGCAACCGTTGCGCTATACAAATTTCATTTTTAAAAATTTCAAAGCAAGATTCTAAAAAATCTTTGGGAATCAGACTTTTTCTAACATTGACCACACGACCAGAGCACACACGCGATTTGAAACAACTGTTTAAGGGTTCCCAAGTTAACGTATCCGTAGCAGCAAAATACATTATTTTGAAAGAACACTCTCACCTGAGTTTTCAGCTGTAGACTGCTTGACAATGGTTCCACTCTAAAGCCACTTGGTTTTCAGCTGTTGTGGCTAAAGCAGTAGAGTTTTTTTCTCCAAATATCTAAAAAGAAATAAAATAAGCCACCATAAGAATATCAATTCCATATAGTTTATGCATTTCATAAACAAAACACAATCAAACAACAAATCTCACCTTGACTTGTAATACTTTGCTTTATTCCCGTCTCGTGGGCTAGTGTGGTAATGGTTTCCTTTTCTAGCTGTCTGTCTTTCTCTCTTTTTTCAATCTCTTTCCCACAGACACACAACAGGTAGGCTATACACGTTATCTGCAAACAAATAAATAAACATTTATTTATAACTTCAACAATCAATAAATAATTGCTTGTAAATATATATAAATCAATAAATATATAAATGAATATATATATATATAAATAAATACCTACCCCACAACAAGGTTAAGTATTTTCTACCTACACCAAACTGTTAAACAAGACCAAGTGTTTCACGCAACGCAGTGTGTCCAAAGGTAGTCACCTAAGTGAGAGTGGAAATGATAACGACATGTCTTTATATATGTTACTTTGCATGTATAATAATTTTCCCCCACGCTTGAACATTCTGTTATCGTGCACGTGGACACCTAACGTCCAAGGTGAACACCTGTGCCAGGTCAAATTTCACATGAACTTGCATTTTGTCACGTACGAAGCAAAACAGGATGTAACATGTTTAGCGTACATGTCACTCACACGTGTATGCATGCATTTCGCACTCCCCTGCCACCACGATTGTCAGATTATTTCACCTTCAAGTGTCCTCTGCGTCTTTGTCATTTTCCATTGCACCTGCTGTCAAGTCAGATCAGCGCATTCCAATAAGCTCAAATGACATTAACCTCCTGCTAGTCTGCTCCTCTGCAAGTTTGTTTTCTCTACTCGCTTCAACCAACATAGAACCAAGTTCTGTTTGCCCTTCATCTGATCATAGAATTATCATTTGTCATGTATCTCATCATCGTTTACACGTTAAAGATCCCCTTCGGGGGGAAAATATCAGAAAAAACGAACCCTCGCTCTGTCATAAACCGACCCGCCGAAATATCGATTGTTCTATTAAGCATGGTCATTGTGGTTAGCGACAGGTTCGTTGAAACACACCCAGCAGTATCGTCTCTCTCAACAACCACGCTTCATGAACATCATAAACTGGTAAAGAAAAAAAAGGTTTTTCAACATGTATAGCGTTAGGCCCTTTGTGAATTATTTTTTGGAAAAAATATCTACCACATTCGAAAGGGGACGTTAGCCTGAGTCCTATGACACCTCGTACACGTCTCTAGCGTTATTGGTTTGCGAGATAGAGCACAAAGTCTAAAATCACGGTTTTACCTCAAAATGGTTTTTCATTCCCGCTCAACACGAACATCCTCGGCAAGAGGACAACGCGACGAAAGAAATGGCACTTCGTACAAGTCTCTAGGCTTATTGGTTCGTGAGATATCAGCAAATATCACAAAAAAACATTTGTTTACCCCAAAATCGAGTTTCCAAATTTTCTTAAAAAAATATAACGAGTGGTCCATAGCAAAGAGGACGTCAACCCGAGTCCTTGGACCCCTCGTACACGCCTCTAGCATGATTGGTTCGCGAGAAATAACAAAAAAACTAAAATCAGGGTTTTACAAAAAAAAACATGTTTCCAGCATTTAACCTTTTCGACACCTACATTCCCGTAAAGAGCGCAACGAGACGAAAAAAAAACACGAATCCAAGCACGCCCTCCTAGCATGACTCCTTCCATTCCAAGGTCGCCAGGGGCTTACAAATTCCTAAGTGAGACAGAACTCCCATCATCCCACTACTGTCAAGTTTTTGTCCTAGAGACTTGAAATTTATTTTGGGGGTAGAGGGGGTAGAGACCTTTCATTTATGTCAAACTAACTTTTTTGTAAACTTCCTAGTTTCCAAAATATAGGATTTTCAAAATTCGAGTGTTTTCAAAAAACAAAACAAAAAAGTTTTATTATAGAAAATAAAGGTCATAGAGACCTTTCGTTTGAACCATGGCACAACGTTCTACCATGTTCGGTTTTCAAACTATCACCTACTTTCGAAAACAAAAATTTTCAATTTTTTTTTCCAAAAATATAACGAGTGGTCCATAGCAAAGCCCCCATCTGCCCGAGTCCAACGACACGTCATTCGTGCATCTCCGACCACGGGTTCGGGAGTTATCGGCTCGGATTGGGAGTAGTGGTGGGGGTTAGAATTCTCCTTACCCCCTACTTATATTCCTATCCCTATATTATTTTATTATTATTAGTAGTAGTAGTAGTATTATATTATGGCGTACGGCTCTAAAACCAACAGTGTCTGAAATATTCCCAGAAATCTAATTTAATTTAACAAACTAATGAAGGAATGCAAATCGGTAACCATAACATTATCTCAAGGGGTAGCATCCAAATTTCCATCTATTTCTGTAAGAAGCAATGTCACTCCATTTATTACATTTCTGTGAAAGTTTGCAAATGGCTATAAGGTTATCACGGAAGCAACGTAGACTGTATAGTTCATCGATGCAATTAAGGGGGTCAAGGGGTAACCTAGATTTTTTTCAGGCAATTTTCACGTGCGACATATAGTACAGAAGGTCTATTATATCTCCAAACAGCAATATTATTTTCAAAAATTCCTGAATTGAATCAGCATTTTTTGCAGCTTTTAGGAATTCGGGCAATTTGAGGCTAAATAACCTGCATTTTCATGCACCACAAGCCTTTATAATTTATGAAAGGGGTCTTCCTGTGTATGGGGACCTAACACAACGTAGAGGGTCAGTTTTTATGTGACGTGTATTGCGTTTCGTCTACAAGGCTTTCAATTCTATTTCACGCCAGGAAGTACACGTTAGGTGAATTTAGTTTGAGAGCACATTTTAACTAATCTTTTTTTTTTGGTCGACATACGGGTTCATCGTAAGGATGATTTTATTTGATACTGTGTGGTAGATATACCCGTATTTGGATATCTGGGTGATATGTTGTAGACAATAGAATTGTCTGTCTGTCTTTCTGTGTATCTTTATGTACGCCTATAACTCGTGTTCGGATGCTTGGTGCATCGTAAAATTAGGTATGGTAACCATGAGAGTCAATACACCAATCATTTATAAAACTCTTCACCTTACTTTTCATACAGTAGAAGGGTGGATATAGGGAAAAACGTCTCAAAATACATGCTAAAATAGGCGAAATATAAAAATTATCCTAGAAGGACGACCAAAGCATGCGTTGCGCTTCTCAATGTGAGACACAAAATTCGGGAGTCTATAAAGGGTCTCCGAAAACCACATTTTAAGGCCCTTAAATTAACAGTGTGTGTGATATTCCTAGAAAACTAACTTCGTTCTGATAAACTTATGAAGGAACGACAAACCGCTAACCATTGCAACAGTAGCTCAATTGATAATGTCTGGTGTTAAAACCGAAGACCGTTCGAAGAACAGGTACTTCTGCTACTATATATATGTATTGAACCCTTGAGAAGAAGCGTAATGAGACTCTTTTCAGGGAAGTGTTTCGGTCGATACCGTTGTTGTTATAAATATTTGCTTCTTATTGTATCAAGGTAACAAAGGTAAAAATATCACAAAAGAAAGAAAAGTTAAGCGAAGGGTTAACTAAACAAATTTAATATCAGATCAAAATAACAATAAAAAGAAATTAATATCTCCCAAAAACTACACACACAATTAATTAGTTAACAGATATCAAACAAAAATCTCTCTGATGAGATTGTATCAAAAATCAGGCCATCAATGGTCCTGTCACTCCTTCAACCATGTGTGGCGATGTGACGAGCAAACAGACAATGGAATAAGTACTATGTTATACGCAACCCGCGACCATAGGCAACAGCTGACAAGCTTCGGGTCCGTATATGAGAGGTAGACATGGTACTGGGAATACAAACACAACTACACAAAATATTACAAATACCCGACACTCGCTAGCCTTAGTAAACTACAACTGGGATTTCCGGTCGAAATCTTTACCCAGTGTCAAAGACACGAACAAATGCCTAAACACGACTTTATAAAATCAAAACAAGTATGAACGCACGTGACTACGCTCAACTGACATCAAATGATAACCGCCGTCACCTTTTACAAACACACAAACAAGGTGTCAAAAATACAAATCCAACATTAACTGAGAATAATAAATCACACTGCCCAGTGGCAATTATATACAACAAAACAAGTTTATTTTTAACGAGACATGAGAATACCGTCCGTGCGTGAGAATCTAGCCCTTCAAATAATCAAAGTTTCAACTAAACAGGCATCCTAAATTTACTAGGTCAGAACAAGCCAGCCCTTTCCACTCATTAGCGTGCCTTATCTATAGATCTGTGCTCGGTGAGTGTCTCGCCTGCCAAATGTCAACAACCCAATGCGTAAACAAATATCCCAGTGCAGCGACTTAGGCATGCCACCAAGAACGAAGACTTCTTACTGAACTTCAGTAAAATAATGTGTGTGTCAATAAAATGTCTTAGGCTAGCCTAATGCATAGCTCCAAGATCCGAAGAATACCAAGTGTGTCACCAAATACAAATACTTCCATTAATTCACACAGAATTAAAGAACCTAGTCGGGGTCGTAACAGAGTCTCCATAGAGCAACGTCTGACGCCCATTCACTGCAGCAGACAAGGAAGGTCAAGGCCATTTCCTCCGCGCAAAATGCACACCTTTGACACAAACACACTAATTAACACACAACGCATACATCAGGGTTGACAATACCTGAAAAAAAATACATAATAAATTCACTCACACACATCGCACCAGATCATAGACTCGACAAACGCTTCACACACAATTAATTTACTATCCAAACTAGAGAACAGACAGTGCCCCTCAAAATTGATGGCAAAGGAAAACTTAAAGTAATAAATGAACAATAAATCCTGTTTAATCCAAACGCCTACCATAAATATCTATTTTCTCCCATAATTATTTTTAATCAACGTCTCACTTATCACACGATCCATAACTCATGTTCGCAAAAACAAATTATCCCATTCAAGTACACGCTGCACTTGTATTAACATTACACTGAAATATCTACAAATATAAACAACAAATAGTCACGCGTCATCCTACATTTGAATATGAGTGTCGGAACAAACCCTATCAACAGAAATCGAAAAACAACACGAACAAAATCTGAATTAAACTATATACAGTTCCAGGACCAAAATCTAACTACATGATTGAAATAATTCACATTTTAGTTACTTATCCATTACTGCGTCTCACTCAGCGTACGTCACAAGACATGGCCCCAGCAGGATCTCTCTACTCTGCCAAGACCATCTCGACACAAGATTCCATGTACACCATCTCGGTTCTTGACCACGTTGTCGACATCTTGGACTTCTTAAAGATGAAAATGTTCATATAATATAAATGAATGTACACTAAATAACCTGCTAAAATTGCCACATGAGCTACTAGTTTCACTCACAGTCCTGTGCAATTTATATCGTAGACTTTCCGTAATTATTAAAAATGCCTAACTCCACACGCACTAACACACGCAAAATTCATATTACATAACTTTAAACTGTAACAAGGTTAATGTTGATTAGACCCGCGGTCTATCTTGGAAATTTATAAGTTCACTCGACGTAATAAAGTTGCCTCCATTGAGACTCAAACAAAAGTACTTTAAAATCAGATATCGTCAAACAGCAACTTGTCTCCTCTGAGACCTCAAAATAAGTGTATCGTCGGACAGCAACCTGTGTCCTCAGAGACTTCGGAAAAAGTGTAATCAGACTAGCATCGTGGTCTCATTTATAGAAAAATGGCACAAACTCAGGGGTGGGGACTAATACAAATATTTTTAATCGAAGCAGATGAGCTACAGACTCGTGCGTGGTATCAATCATCATTTCTCACGCAGGTTACATCCATGGTCAGCGGATATCAATTCGTTCGGTCAATCAATCAAAACGCAATTCCCGCACTTTCTGATATCATGCATCTTTCGTGCGCTACGAAGGCGCCCCCTCAGTGATTCGTTAGATTCAAGCTACGGACGTTGGGTTACGGTCCAACACCACGCCCTTCCTGACGTCAAACATATCTCCATCTCTACTCATTACAAGTGTTCCTTCTCTGTCCTGACCTGCCTCAACAAAGGGACCAAGCAACGCTCGAAAGTTCATGCACATGAGTTCCTAGAACTGGCTATATATATCATGCTTACACAAACTGCATTCCTCACTGCGGACACTTGCAGCGTCATCCGTCCCTCTTGCCTTCTCCAGCTAAAGGTAGATCTTTTTCCACGGCGAACAATAGCCATAAAAACGTCCTCCTCTGGTTTTTCATCATCATCACTATCATCATCATGGTCTTCATCATTATAATCTTTAACACTGACATTATAATCATCATCATCGTAATCATACCCTGAGTAAATGCGATGAGACATGAATAACTACCGCCGAAATGAAATATATGTGACGAACAGCATGAGTCACTAAGTGGGATCACAAACGAAACATAGAAGTGCTGAATGGTTTTAACAGCATATCTATATTGGAATACATCCATGAACACCAAAGAAATTGACTAGGAAACCTCAACAGAATGGACAGAATGCTTAAAATAAAAATCCTAAATCGTCATATATGTTAACTCTTGCTCTTACCTCTATCCAACTCCCAGTCAAAATCATTATATTGTTTTAATTTTTCCAAACAAATATTTAAAAAGTAGGCTATACGTTTAAACTAAAAATCATATAAAGTCATATATTAACTCCTACACCATCCCCTATTCCACTCTCAATCAAAAATATTGTATTTTTAAAATGTTTCCAAAAATATTAAATTTAGCTATTCACTTGCCTGTTTATTATTTGTCTTCTTTTGTCAACTTTGTTGCTAGCATCTCTTCGATTTATTTTCTTGACATCGTCAAGATCGTGGGCCTTCTTTTGTGTGAGATATCTTATATGTTCTATAATCTAGACATCTTGTACTTTTACACACCTGGGATTGAGATTGCACAAATTCTTCCTTCAGTTTTTATGATTGTTTGAGCCAAACTCTTTGATCCACGATACATTTGTGTCCTTTCATCATTCTTTACTTTTGCCGCAACATTGTCTATTTCTTCTCTTCAGCATCTGTCTTGTTGCTATTTCGTCTCTGAACGCTTTCGGATGTACGTTTGTTATGTCACAGATTTCTACTGCTGTATCTTATACGTCACTTTCGATTGGAGAATCCTTTTTAGTAATCTTACTAATCTTTTTGGGATAATCTGTATCGTTGTTTGACCGGTTTTCTCACGTGGTTACTTGCCTTAAGTCTTCCTGATTTTCTATTATTCTAACTTCATCCCGTATTCTGTTTACGTCATGATTTTTCTTCTGCTTCGTGCTCGAGACGTCGAACTTGTTCCCTTTTGCCCAACCGTCTTCTTTTTTAAAGATTGTCTTGGTTCAATTGCTTTGTTTACCACGTCTCTATTTCTTGTCTGGGACTTATATTCAACGTTATTTCTTCTCTTTATTTCCTTTGGCATAGTTAGAAGTTGTGGAAATTATAAATTATGCTGAAGAGATCGGGGATCTGTCACTATTTCCCTTCGAGAGGCGCTTTTGCGAACGTATTTAATAGTTACGTGTGTTCCCCTTGTTGGGTTTGAACACCTATTTGATTATCAAATCTTCCCACATTTGTATATCAAGCCACTGAAGCGAATTAGCTTTATTACGTTGCATTAAAGAATCAATCTTTACTTACATTTATGTAGGTTCTTCCTCTGGTACTTTCCGTAAGAGCTGTTTCAGAGCTCTTACTCCCGGCCACTCGTATATTCAAAATAACAATACAAGATGGATGCCTTGCTTATAGCTCTGTCATGTGAGTGTTCGTGACTGCCTGCCTTGCTCACCTTCCAATCGCTGCTTGGAACGCCAGTCATGTGGGATCTACTCCATCTAGAACTTTCGCCATCACTATGTAAAGCACGGGTGCTATCTGCCCGGTGTCGGTCTATATGTAATCTTTACCAACTCGACCACACCAGAGGGTCTCGACAACGTCTCTTGGCGTCACGCTATTGGCACCATTAGGCATTTCCAAAACTCTAACCAAACTAGACGGTACAAACCACACCAGGCATACCTCTATAAGTCCATTTACCGATGCCAGGCGTATTCTTCTTTGGAGACGTCATGGGGCGTTACTCGCCTGCTTGACGACAAGCAGAAGCCTGTAGTTTCTACTTTCTGATATTTCCTCGCAACTGTTCCGGTTCTACCCAGTCGCCTACATCGGAGCCACGGACTCCACTTCAACTGATCTAGGATAACCATATAGCTGTCAAGTCCACTTCTTTCTGCACGAATGTGAATTCCAATGTGTGGTTTCAATAATTCTGGCTGGCTAGGTGAAAACAATTATTCGAGCTGAAAGGCTCTACGCTCTTCGTTCTTTGGAATAGCTACACAAATCTTCAAGATATCAACAAAGTATTAGTAACTGTAACACTTATACCATTCATACCGATGGTACAAACCACCACGGCATATCCAGGATATTCTTCATCCTGAAAATAAAATATGAACTTCCTTTTCACCCAAAATGCACTTTCAGGAACTAAAATGTGTCAATTACCCAATTTCTCAATATTGTGCAATACAAATTAGTTACTGTCTTTGTGTGGCACCCTGTACCGCACGTGTGACCTTGCCACGTGCTAATTAGAACGGGTAGTTGCGTCAATACGGCAATCAGCATTATCTAAGCACTAGTGTTCCAATAGCATTTGTTCAAGTTCCAAGATACGAACGTAAGTTCAAAACACTGTGATTTTGCTTATGGCAAAATTTTCGCTATAGGATACTAAAACTTATGGTGGCACGCCTGATTTGGACTCAAGTGAGCGCAGCATCAGCGGCTCGTGGATTGGACTGGACATAATTAGGAAAGCAATCGTCAAATTAAGAACATGTCTGAAAAATCATATGAAAGAACTTAACGTGTGAATAAAGTATGGAGAGGTCATTCGGATTCCTCCCCGATAGGAAAGAAGAAAGGACGATGTAAATTAAAGCAGGACTGATTTTTTTAAACTTAATTTTAATTTCACTACCCGGGAATATTGAATAATGGGGTAAACTATAATTGGTGTTCGCACGTGGTCAACGAGATAATCGTTTAATTGTGAGGTTATTTTCTTTTAAATGTTTGTATTGAATATCTGTGGGAGTTGATGTGGTTACTGATAGCATATAAATTAAAGTGTTGTTTTCTGAAAGTTTGAAATAGATTATCGTTTGTTGTTGCGACGACGTGCAAACACCGTGAAGAACACCAAGTCCCCTTTTATATAATAAATATGAGTAGTGGTTTTGTAACAGTCTGTGACCACCTCCACCTCTCCACCTCACAAGATGATGGCGGCACAATATCTCGTGAACCCATGGCTGGATTTAGCAAATGAAGTGTCGTAGGACTCGGGTTGACGCCCTCTTTCCGATGAACAAGTTATATCCACACCAAATAAAACCTACCCCTACTAGGGGGTTAAATAGTAATTTTTAGTAAACGTTGCTATACATGTACATCATGCATGAGGTGTGATACTAGTATGAATTGAACGTTGTTCTACATGAAAAAGATACGCAGGGTTGGATGCCATTATCAATTAACATTTTTGTTTTTTGTTTTTACGCATGCGCGCTTGTTTTTTTTTGTAAGCGGACGGGTTTTTAAATAATTATTTATGGATGAGTTATTTAAAAAAATTAACCAAAAGATCCAAAACTAATAGGTCATTGGCTTTTTAATATCTTGTGGGCCAATAAGGCTAGGGACTTGTATGTGGTGTCGTAGGACTTGGAGTGATGCCTTGTTTTTGAATTTAGAATGATTTTTTGTCAAAAGGGCCTAACTACACTTTTGTTGATATTTCCTGAACCCATGATGGGATTTTGACCTGCGAGGTATTGATGGACTCAGGATTTTTGAATGTATTTTTTGAAATTTTGACAAGGGGCCTAACGACACTTTTGTTGATAGCTCACAAATCAATAATTGGATATGGCTATTCGACATGTTGTTGAAATTGGGGTGACGTCCTCTTTCCTATGGTCAACACCCCATACTTTGAAATTTTTTGTTTTGGAAAGTACCGTAGGCTATATTTTGAAAACTTATGATGATAGAGCATTGCATCATAGCTGTATTTTAACCACGAACCCAGCAGTGAGAGGTTAGGGTGCTGCTCAATCCGGCCACGGTGGCCATGCCCCGAAAAAATCAAAGGATATTTTGGCGGGACAACTAGACGTGATACGACGGTTCGTTTTCAAATCTTTTGAGTAACGATACTGGTGGTGTGTAGGTGTTTAAACAACAAGCATGTGGCTGGCCACGGTGGCCATGCTTGCAAATGAATTAATCGATATTTCATGAACCATGGATCGCAGAGGCTTATGCGATGGTTCGTTTATGCTTGGTGAAGGCATGACTGCAATGATGGGAAAAAAATGTGAGGATGGCCGCCGAGCCACAAAACATGACATTGACCGGGTGTGGATAGGAAATTGGAAACTTAGAACATTGACATTAATAGTTGGGACATGAGGATAACAAGTAAGAAAAAAAAGAGTAAAACAGAGTGTACTCATATAAAATATTTTTATTTATTTAATTAAAGTACTTTTTACAATAGTTACATACATACAACTTTTTGTTAACCCTAGGTTGTTATAGGTCTAGTTTTTTTTAACCCATAGCTTGTTGTAAATGAGTTTTCCACTGGGTGCATGGTCTGATGTTGTTAAAAACTGGGGAAGCCGCAATGGTTTTAAAGGTGTAAAAACTTGATCCTATTCTTTTACATCATCATTGTCATTATCATCATCATCATCATCATCATCATCATCATTATTATAACTACACACATCAAAAAAAGTTTTGCATCACCTCGGTTCCCAGATCTCCGGCATATAGACGTTGACTGTGTATATTGTATCAAAGATACAGTCCCTTTGACTGTTCATAGATGTCACTAAAACTGCTCAAAGATGTAAACAACCATGCATGAGCAGGGCCTATTAGACGGAGGGGTTACGACAGCCGATCAGTTCCAGTCATTCCACCAGGACGATGGTACGCTGCTCATGTTGTCTGTAGTTCTACCATGCCTAGAAGGTCAATACCGCAGTTCGATCGCGTCCGCATTGTTACTTTGTGTCAAGAAGGGCTCTCAACAAGGGAAGTTTCCAGGCGTCTCAGAGTGAACCAAAGCGATGTTGTTCGGACATGGAGGAGGTACAGAGATACAGGAACTGTCGATGACAGGCCTCGCTCAGGCCGCCCAAGGGCTACTACTGTAGTGGATGACCGCTACTTACGGATTGCCGCTCGGAGGAACCCTGACAGCAATGCCACCATGTTGAATAATGCGTTTCGTTCAGCCACAGGACGTCGTGTTTCAACTCAAACTGTGCGCAATAGGCTGCATGATGCGCAACTTCACTCCCGACGTCCATGGCGAGGTCCAGCTTTGCAACCCCGACACCATGCAGCGCGGTACAGATGGGCCCAACAACATGCTGAATGGACCCCACAGAATTGGCATCACGTTCTCTTCACCGATGAGTGTCGCATATGCCTTCAACCAGACAATCGTCGGAGACGTGTTTGGAGGCACCCTGGTCAGGCTGAACGTCTTAGACACACTGTCCAGCGAGTGCAGCAAGGCGGTGGTTCCCTGATGTTTTGGGGTGGCATTATGTGGGGCCGACGTACGCCACTGGTGGTCATGGAAGGCTCCGAAATGGCTTTACGATACCTGAATGACATCCTCCGACCCATAGTGCACCCATATCGGCAGAATATTGGAGAGGCATTTGTCTTCATGGACGACAATTCTCGACCTCATCGTGCACATCTTGTGAATGCGTTCCTTCAAGATAACGACATCGCTCGACTACAGTGGCCAGCATGTTCGCCAGACATGAACCCTATCGAACATGCCTGGGATATGTTGAAAAGGGCTGTTTATGGACGTCTTGACCCACCAACCACTCTGAGAGATTTACGCCGAATTGTCGTTGAGGAGTGGGACAATTTGGACCAACAGTGTCTTGATGAACTTGTGGATAATATGCCACGACGAATACAGGCATGCATCAATGCAAGAGGACGTGCTACTGGGTATTAGAGGTAGTGGTGTGTACTGCAATCTGGACCACAAATGCTGAAAGTCTAGCTGTATGATGGTACAACATGCAATGTGTGGGTCTCATGAGCAATAAAACGAGCTGAAATGTTGTTTGTGTTGATCTCTATTCCCTTTGTATTTAAAGGTTCCGGAACTCTTGGAACCGAGGTGATGCAAAACTTTTTTTGATGTGTGTATGATTACTATGACTATATACTCCTCTTTGATATTTTCCCATGGACAACTCTTGTAGAGTTTGCGTGGCTTTTGATAGTGTTATTCGCTTTGCAGATGGCTTGAAGGAGGATATAAACATAACTTTTTGAGGAGATGGTAAATGTTTTTTAACAAAGAAGTCACTATGTTGAGTAACACTATTTTTTGTTGGGCATGCTTTTTTTGTCCTTTTGATAATGTTTTGTTAACACCAATGGTGTTTCATTAGGTATACCACATTGATGATTACCCACACTTAAGGCCTCACCATGTTTACTTTTTAGATTACGTAGACATTTTGTTGTTTTTTGTTTTGAGCACTGCCAAAATATAATACCATTCACATTTTCTCGCTTGAGAGTCGCCATGATACAGGTCACGTGGTTTATCTTTATTCGTTATAGCATATTACATTGTAGCAACTGACTTGTATAGTTGATCCGCCTACTACAAAGGATAGAACACTTGTGGTGAAAGAATGATGTTGTGTTGACGTTTTATGTAGGATTATGTTGGTGGCTTAAGATGGTGGCCTATGTTGATGGCTTATGTTGATGGCTTATATTGGTGGCTTATGTTGGTGACTTATGTTGATGACTTATGTTGGTGGCTCATTTTGATGACAGTTTTTTGTTATTATTTAATGTATTGGATTGGCTGAGAATCATTTTTGGAATTGAAACCCTGAACCTTAGAACTTTGGTTTGAACATTACGAGAATATTATTTCATTGTACATGGTACTTCTTATAGTTATAAGAGTAATCATGATAGAGTGGACATGGTTTACCTTGATTGGTTATAGTATATGTAAAAAAACAACAACAAATGTCTAAGGTGAACTAGCTGTGGAATTATTCATAAAGTCATTGAATATGAATCCTTTAAAATACACCTACCTGGATACTCCTTTTGTCGTCCCAGCACTCAGTTTGATCACTACTTGAGGCTGAATAGACCCTGTTCTAATCCTAATAATACTTTTGAAAATTTTGTAGCAGTGCTAGGAATTAAACCCAGAAGCTTTGGGGCTGAAGCTAACCATGCCGACTGCTACACTATGGAGATTAGTCTACGTTACTCTTAATGATTAATAATAATAATAATAATAATAATAATAATGATGATGATGATCATTGTGTCACCTCTGGAGAGGCTGAGTGTAGGTCTTTGTATTTGTGCTTGCGGGAGATCTGCATGTTGTAATGAGGATGAAGTGATGATGAAGATGTGACATACACCCAGTCTTCGAGCCACGAGAATGAATCCCAGGAGATGAAAATTCCTGATGCCTTGGCAACTGCTAGCCAACAGCTGAGGTCTTGGAGCGCGATACAGTTGATGTTTGTAATGAGAAGTTACATGTTTGAAAGTATCATGCTTTGCTTTCATGGTTAAGCACTCACATTAATACCATTTACAAAAAAATGTAAGTTGAAAAATCTTGTTTTGGAAATATCATCTTTCAACATACACAAAATAAAATATGTGTAACCAACAAAATGGAAAATTCATGTTTCCATATCAACAAATTTCAAAGACTTAAAACATGCATTTAAAAATGCAAAGTGGAAATTGACAAATGTGTTAACAACAAAATAGAAAATCCATGTTTCCATATCATGAAATTAAAAAACTTTAAACTAGCATTTTTAATAAGTGGAAATTGGAAAATGACAAATAACAATGTGTGAAATGTGAAAATGAAAAATGAACAAATGACTATCATAATTTTTAAAATTAAAAAGAATCATGCACTGGTAAAACCTTGTTTTTATTTCATAGCCAATAGCGCTTTACAAAAAAATAGAATACAAAGAAATACCAATTCCTCATTCGTTTTTCAATGTTCATGTCCACATACCATTAACTTTCCTTTCATAGAATACATCACAATCAGGACTGCGAACCTCTCTCCCACTGAAGCATCACAGGATGTCAAACGTTGTTTAGTTTTTTCAACAACATTTTATCCGCCACACGTTTTAAAGCAGGATGACTATGGCGATAAGAAAACTCATGTTCTTTGCATGCTTGATCCTAAGGATTAATAGGAACATCACCACGCTGAAAACGTTCTATAAGATGAGTTCCAGGACCACAAAAACGGTAACCAGATAGATGGATTTCAAAAGGTAAGGATTGAATGACTTTGTTAATGAGGCCATTGCCGGACAAGTTTGATATATCCTTTTTCATTGACGGTGAAAAGGTTTGATCTTCCTCCTCCTCCTCCTCTGTGGACGATGTTTGTTGTTGTTGCTTTTTCTCGCCATCACATCTGTGGAATGAAGAAACAAAGTTTTACACTGACTTTTATGACCGTGATACAGTTTAACCAGCTGACAAGTAGCACACTGTCGCATAGAGGGATTTTTGCCATGGCCACTTGCATATGGTGATCGTAATCCGTACATGGTTGCAATTCACTCAGCTCAGGGTCTTGAGTCCATGATTTTCGTACATGTTACCAGATTTGTTTCACAGCGTTGGTTGCCACATAATAAATGAACGACTTGGGGAGCGCTAATAATTCCTCTTTGGTAAAACTGTCTAGTTTCTTTTTGCACACAAAGAATTATCCAATCGCTTTATCAGTAGCATATCCTCACTAGATGATATCACGTTGATGTTTACACGTCGTTTGTAGGAATCTCACTGGTGTCATCCACAGGTAAACCTTGAGCTTTAATTTTATTTAACAACTCCCAGCCGGCATTGGTGGTTAACCAATGAAAGAGATGCCACACCTGGGCCAGGGCTTTATGGGTAATGTTGCCACAGGGACAGCGGTCCATGAGTATTTGCAGCGAGGAGCACCCAAGTCCATCAAACCAATACATTGACAGTAAGGCGCTAGAATGGGTGTAACCATCGGCGTTTTTCATTACCTTTCACAAATACCACATGGGAAGAGGACAAATGGGCTTTCATCACCATGGCCAAGTACTTATATGAAATGGTTCCTTGATTCCAGTTTAGTTGCAAATGATGTTAAATCCATTCAGTTTGTTTACAGTCCTTCTCACACAACAAATCAAAAGCATAGGGTGGTTTAAATATCAAATATAATAGCTTGTGATATCTCAAAGGTGGAACAATCAATCATGGCCACTTATTTAAATATAAATTTGTTATCTCCAATTTTAAACCCTTGACAGTCGACAATCAGTGTGCGCAACATGTTGATGCTTGTTTGGACCAAGTCCAATTGACCACAGGAGTATCGTCCACTAAGGTGTATCCATGGTATTGACTTATATTCCCATTCTAGTTGAAAAAAAAATGTACTCAGTGTATAGACTAGGGTATGACAGGTGACATGAGAAATAATAACAACAACAACCTACTTCCTATTACACCATTTCATTGGCACAACACGTTTTACATGCGTTTGTCATTCTGGGATAGGGACGATACCAACTCACACAACAATACAGTCTTTTGTGTTTATAGCGTCCATGACACCGATTATATCCCAATGTATCTAAACTAGGTGTTTTTAACTGTGAGCTGCTCACCTAAGCACTGTTGACGCCATAAGGCCCGCACGTATCATAACTTTTTTTTATCACTCAGAGGCACTAGTGAGAGGTAGCTTGAATGACAGGGTATATTACCCACCTCCATTTTACACAGGTAGGGGCAGGCTGGTGATCAGCGTTGATGTTCTTGCATGGGCTCATCACTCTCTTCCCACTGGTCTATGGTGATGGAACAAAACACACATTTCACTAATCATCTCTTGTTTTTAAATAATGGAAACCAGCAGCTGCCAAGGCCTGAGGATTCATGAAAGGGACAGGCCACGTCGCAATGGTCTTGAAACGTTGTTCCTCAGATTTTAAATTCATGGACATGACACCTGTTCAGGTTTTAAAGCAATGCATGACTGAGCTGCTTGACGTGGGTTGGCCTGTTATTTATACACTGGTCACATGGTTGGTCAGTGGATAATAGTTGACTTGTTTGTGATGAATAATCAAACAGTAGGCGGTGGTATTGGCTGGTACATTGTCATACGTTTCAAAATCTAATCGAAAGTCAATATTGGATTGCTTGTCAGACTCTTCTAAGTAGGAACAGTCAAAGACAATCAGTGGCGCCCTTGCCTTAAACGCTTGGGGTGACAACATAGAGCAGTTCTCCTTGAGATAATACGACCATCTAAATTTAGAAAACAAGTCGCACAGGGGGCCAAACGTATTCTTTGAAAAATCCAAATCTAGTCCTTCATAGGGAAAAACAGCTCTGTTGAGGAGAAGACGTGCCTTTCTCAATTGCAGGTGATCAAATTGTGTGGCATCTTTGGTTTGTTGATACTTGCGATTCGTTTGAAAACCCACGATAAAGTAGAGAGGTCTCTCTGTATAGCGGGCTGTTTTTACAGACCAACTATGTGTGTTGGTGGTGGGTAATAGGGGGAACTCATGAAGTGCCCAACTTCTAAAATCCATGGGTAAAGGCATATCTCTTCCCACAATCTTGATCATTTCCAGTTTTTTGCTATCGGAAAGACTCACATGGGGTACTTTCCATAGCATTCGTTGTAGTTGAATTTTTGAATCTACGGGTGCATCTACATCTCCCTTGAGTGCATTATTATCACTCCTGTCTCTAACCAGATAAAACACTTGCCTTGGGTTGACCACAATACGCTGGTGATCTTCGGCAAAGCCTAAAATGAGTTTAAGAGGTAAAAATCCAGTAAAGGTGCAATCGGTGTGGACCATCCAGTCATTGGTCGAGTCAAGGGACCAACCTTCCTTGCAAAGTGTTTTACCTTCTTCCTCACTATAAGAGGGATATAGTTTCATGACACTTGAAATACCCACATTTCGAGTGCTATCTACCACAACATCATTAATCACATAGCGCACCTCAGAAAACAGAAAGGCAAAAGCATGGTTGGCTAACTTGGATGTCGTGGGTGTAGGGCCATCAGCTTTGGTGAGCCGACCTTCAATTTGAATGACACTTTCATGTGGTAGGTGTAAATATCTTGGTTGTTGATAACAAATTGAATTTCAACATTGTTATTGAGTCCAGGTGTTTGAGCTTGATAGGAATAGGGATCTATTCTTACCACCCCTCCTTGTTCCTCGATGTGGTTCACCACCTCTAGGATAGAATTCATCATGTAGGTTTACCTGGTAACCCAAATGCTGTAAAATCTGCTTTTTCTTAGGTGTTAACGTGTATTTACGTGGCAAACAACTAACACCATTCCTAGACGGTGTTGTTGCTACATACACCAACTTCATAGTGGCTTTAATTCCAACTTGTAAGTCACTGTGTGGTAGAATCTAGTTGAATGGGTTGTGGTCTCTATTGATCAGTCTTTAAGTTATATTATATGATCAACAGCCACAGAATGAAGGAGCACTACTGGAGGGTTTTCACACATAATATAGCCATTGGGCGATGTCACAATAAAATCATAAAGAGAATTCGATGGCTCTTGGTTGGTGTACTCGTTGCTAATAATATTACACGTCACCGACACGTGACGGTCCGCAATCAATTTCACTTCATAGTCTGAATCCTGTTTTTGTTGGGCTCCAACACTCGCGGTTTAAATCCGAATAAAGGACCAATGAAATCAGGTTGTGTTTTAAAGTCAATCTTAAACGTAGAGAAAATACTGCAGCGATGAGTGTTGGTATTTCCTGTAAGTTCAAACTTGTGTGTTCCATCGAGAAATGACTTTAAACCATATTCGTTGATCAGCACCACATAAATGTGTTCATATCATCTATCGTATATCCACCAGGGTTCAGGGTTAGCACAGAATTATCATAGTAAAACTTGTTGTTCACATTTTCACGTATGTTGTATATTCTATTCTACGTTTCAAGAGAAACAAGTCGCAAACCATAAGGTTTTTCAATCATTTCAATAGGCGGGTAAAAGTCTAGGCTGACTTCAGGTCCACGTCCATGTAGTGTAAACGTCTTTCTTTCTGCCGACATACTGTTGACATTTTTGCTTATGCTGTGTCTTATATAAAACCTACAGTGTGTATAATACAGTGTGATAGTACTACGGTACATGGAGCAGTAGTGGTACCTTGTATAGTATAGGCACTAGCAAGTGTGCCTATATAACCTACAGTGTGTATAATACAGTGTTACAGTACTACAGTACATGGAGCAGTAGTGGTACCTTGTATAGTATAGGCACTAGCAAGTGTGCCTATATAACCTACAGTGTGTATAATACAGTGTTACAGTACTACAGTACATGGAGCAGTAGTAGTATCTTGTATAGTATAGGCACTAGCAAGTGTGCCTGTATAACCTACAGTGTTACAGTATATATATATAGTATGCTCAAGTAGGGAGTGATAGAGGAGTAACACCTCTTTAAGAAACACTGGTCCAGCTGGCCCGGCTGGTAGTACCTTGTTAGGGTCCCTTGCCAAGGTTACGGTGAAATCCTCAACGGGACCTGCAGTGAAAGAGGTGAACTCTGGCACAGTGTGGTTGGCGGAAGGGGCAGCCTATTGCTCAGGTTTAATAGGGCTAACTATTGTCCATAGTTATGATGGGCACATTTTGTCCCAACGGCAAAATGAGCGGAGGAGGAGCCAATCACTCTCATGGCTCCCAACGGTCATAGAGGAGGAAGAGGTCAGGCCAGACGGACTGGCTGTAAAGCCGCACCTCAGTAGTACTTGAGTATGCGGCAGTTCGTTGCAGTCTCTGTGTTCGGTCCTGCATGTCTCATTCTTCGTGAGCCGCAGGATAAGGCTTAGAGATCATAGTGTGTGAGTCTCGTCCTGGTAAGCTGAGATCCACCCTAAACAAATTCACGCCAGTGGCACTTCTTCCGAACGTCAGTTACTTTCAAAGTCCAACGGCGATGGGATATGGACGGTGGGGGCAGGTTATGGGTGTAACTGGAAGCCCCTAGTTCGGACCTGCACGTTGGCAGCAAATGTGTGATGGTCGTCTTCCGGAGACTCTGTGACTACTCAGGAATTCGGACCTGCATATGTGTTTGGGCAGGTCTATTTAGGATCACCGCTGCCCACCCCACATGGGGAAGGCCCTAGAAAAGGTGGGCTAAACATCGGAAGTCACAATCTTGGTCCGGCTGGGCAACCGCACTCAGTAGGTCACCCCTCATGCGGTCGAAACTCAAAAACAGTAAAGAATCACAGATTGATTATTGGATCATGGAACATCAGAACTTTGCTTGATTTGGACGATAACGTTAGACCTGAGAGAAGGTCAGCTCTCGTATCCCATGAGTTATCAAGACTCAACGTTGACATTGCTGCTCTCAGTTAAACTAGGCTGTCTTCTGAAGGCAAGATTACTGAATCTGGAACAGGATATACCATCTTCTGGAAAGGAAATGAGGAGGGTGAATGTCGTATTCATGGTGTGGGCTTCGCTGTGAAGAACAAACTGGTAAATTATCACCAACTTACGCCCATTGCAATTAGCGAAAGGCTCATGACTCTCCGCATACTACTCTCAGGAGGTTCCTTTATGACACTCATCTCTGCCTATGCTCCTACCTTAGATTCTGATGATGAAGTAAAGGCTCAGTTCTATAATCAGCTAAGTGAAATCATCTCCAAGGTACCATATGCAGATAAACTCTTACTCCTCGGTGACTTCAATGCCAGAGTTGGGAAAGATCACAGGCTATGGAATAATGTGATGGGCAAACAGGGACTTGGAAAATGTAATTACAATGGACTGTTGCTTCTTGGTCTTTGTGCAAAACAAAAACTTTTCATTACCAACACGCAGTTCCGGCTACCTAACCGCTTCAAAACCACGTGGATGCATCCTCGTTCCAAACATTGGCACATTCTTGATTATATCATTACCCGGCAATGTGATAAGGACACTCTTATCACCCGAACAGCAAGGAATATAGACGATTGCTGGACAGATCATAAACTTCTTATATGTAAGCTCAGGATATCCATCAGACCTAAACCACCTAGGAACATAAATTTGCCAAGTAAGAAGTTTAATACATCCAAACTTCAGGATGAATCCATGAATAAACATTTTGGAAACAGGATCGTCACCCAGTTATCAGAAAACCCAGTAACAAGTGACATTCAGCAAGAATGGGCCACACTACAGAAGATTATCACACAGTCAGCTGAGGAAACCACTGGTTTTATAGTGCGGAAAAGACAAGACCGGTTTGATGACAACAATTAGGAAATTCTGTCTCTCATCAATGCCAAAAGGAATGCCTATCTTGCCCATCTTCAAGACCAAACTTCCAACACAAAGAGAGATAAACTACTGGAACTCAAGGGTAAATGCCAGATGCAGATAAGGCAGATTAAAATTACTTGGTGGCAACAGAAGGCTCAGGAACAGCAGAGACTATCGGATGCTCGAGACTTGAGGAACTTCTATGCAGTACTCAAGGAAATATATGGACCATCTCGCTCATCATCAGGTACACTGAAAAGCGCTGATAATTCTACTACCTTTACTGATAGTCAAGAAATCTTGGAACGCTGGAAGGAGCACTTCTCCAATCTCCTAAATGGTCCATCAGCAGCTGCTGAAGTCTTCCTTTGTGATGTGCCGCAACAACCTGAACAACTGTGGTTGGCAGTACATCCTAATTATCATCATTTCAGTGCAGCTCTCACCGAATTGAACCCCAGAAAAGCACCTGCCCCAGATAACATCCCTCTGGAACTAATTCAAGCCGGAGGTCGTTCCCTTAAAACAAGGATTTTCACCCTTATCCTCAGAATATGGGAATCAAGAGAGCTAAAGAATGCCACTATCGTCACTATCTTTAAAAAAGGTGATCGCAGTGTTTATGGCAACTACGGTGGTATATCACTGCTATCAATTGTGGGGAAGATTCTTGCAAGAATTCTACTTCACCGCCTCAAGGTTATCTCTGAGAAGAACCTCCCATAGTCACGATGTGGATTTAGAGCTTCCAGAAGCACAATTGACTTGATGTTCTGTGTGAGCTACAAGAAAAATGTAGAGAACAACAGAATCCACTCTTCTTAGTCTTTTATGACTTGGAAAAGGCATTTGATTCGGTTCCAAGACCAGCCATGTGGGCGGTGCTGAAGCGGTTTGGTTGCCCTCAGCGATTTGTAGATCTAATCAAGGCTCTCCATGATGGCATGACAGGTCAGGTTTTCCCATCAGAATAAGATGTCCGATGAATTTCCTATTACCCATGGAATGAAACAAGGATGTGTATTGGCTCCAACGCTTTTCGCGCTGTACTTGGCTGCAATGCTTTATGATTCACCCACAAACATCCCAGGTGTGGAGGTCAAGTATCGTTTTGATGGAGGGCTTTTCAACCTAACTCGTCTCCGCTCCTTGAGGAAAACTCGGTTACTAAGTTTACTAACATGTTGTATGCAGATGATGCTGCGTCGCCAACTCTCACACCAGAAGAGCTGCAAGTGTCAGTTAATTGTTACAAAAGTGCATGTGATCGCTTTGGTCTTACCATAAATGTCAATAAGACTAAAGTCTTGGCACAACCTTCACCAGGCACACCTCTTTCTCAGTTCAATATCTCCATCTCAAATTTGCCATTAGAACAGGTGAGCTGTACCTGTGAGCAGGATATGGATAAGAGAATTGGTGCAGCCCATGCAGCATATGGACGATTAGCGCACCAGGTCCATGAGTACAAAGCTTATGGTGTACAAAGCAGTAGTAATTTCTACATTGTTGTATGGCTGTGAAACGCGGACCCTTTACCGACGTGATCTCAGGAAGCTTGAGCGTTTCCACCTACAAAAACTTCGATCAATCCTGAAGATTAAATGGGAAGACCGCATTACCAATATTGCTGTTCTGGAAAAGGCTCAAATCAACAGCATAGAATCATCCATAATAGGTCACCAATTTAGATGGATTGGTCATGTCCATCGGATGGATGATATGAGATTACCTCGTCAGATGCTCTATGGTGAGTTATGCTATGGCACCAGGCCTCATGGTGGTCCTAAGAGGCGCTACAAGGACCAATTTAAGCAGACCCTGAAATTGACAGGTCTTGATTCACAAACCTGGGACATGCTGGCTGAAGACCGCTCAACTTGGCGACGTACCATCTCGGATACTGTAAAGACGTTTGAAAGGGATCGACGCACACATGAAGAGGCCAAGCGTCAAGCTAGGAAACTTCGAGCAGCCCAACCACGTCCTCCTCCAGCAATACTATGTGACTTGTGTGGTCGCTTGTTCCATGCCAGGATTGGACTCTTTAGTCCCCGTAAACACATCCACAAACTGGACAGAAGGAAGAAGATTTATACTCGGATTGGAGTTAATGCCGATAATGATATAAAACATTTAACACACACGCACACACTCTTGGCTGTACGTTTGCTCACGTTTCACATTATAATATATGTTGGTCCTGTTTCCAAAATAGGTCACTAGTTCCATGGGCGGGGGGAGATTCCCAAAACTGCCAAGTACCATACCGTGGACCACTCTTTCACATAGGCTACATAATGAGTTCCTGGCCCTCGGTCAACATCTTGATTTAGAATTGCACATTCCTGTTTCAATGGTCGTGGGTGGTAATTGGTTCCGCATAAACACACCTCGAAAACGAGAAGGCTTTAGTTGTTTGGCATAGCTTTTGACTTCTTTATGGGTCAGGACATGTCTTGCTATGGTTGTGGTATTTTTTTTTAAATTTGGAGATGGAAAAATTCAAAATCCTTGTTGATAAAAGGCTGGCTTTAAATTGACGTTTCTAGCCCCCATAGCAATGGCTTCCATCGTTTCATGGTGTCGCTGACTTTCTTTCAATTGTTTCTTGCCCTGCTGTACAGCTTTAATGGTTTTAGCCACAGCACTAGCACCGCCCAAAAGTGAACCCAGGGCAGCCAGACCAGCGAATAAAGCAGGTCAAAATCCAGCTCGTTTCTGGACAGTAATCACTCGGCCTTGTTTTGAAACCTGTCGCTGACTTTTTGGAATAACACGTCTCTGTGCTGCTCGAAGGGTTTTCTTTATCGTCAACATATTATTTTTTACTTTTTCATTCGCAGCGGCTTGTCAACCAATGCATTAACCCCATGCTTTGACAATGACAGGGCCTTTTTTTAGTCTTTTTCACCACATATCTTTGTTTCACCGTGATGATGGCCAACAACCTTTCACAAGAAAGTTTAAGTAACAACTAACGTGTCATCGTTATTTCATGGCTGTATATTCAAGTTCTACATGAAGTGGGAAATCTTTTATGGTTTTTCCTGCTTGCTTTTCATTCCATGTGAGCATGAGATGAAATGATAATTCATCACCACATACAGTACATTAACAGTGTGATGGTTATGGACCAACATCCAATGACGGTTTATCTCTACATGTAAATGTTTCTCATCAGGCATGGACTGTTTAATGTGTATGGTTCCATCATAGTGTAATCGATAGTGTCTTAAACCTGAAGAAAGCACATACGTCAAGTGGTCATTGTCTAGTGGTAAATGGTTCCTATCATTCACAAGTGTTTCATTTGTCAGGTACACTAAAATACAGGTGGGACGAATTTATAAAGCCTTTTCATTTGATGAGTCACATAACGTTTGGTGCAGACATCTTCATCTTCTTGTGGGTCTTCCACGTGCATAATGCGGTGATGATTAGCTATATAGCCATCCACAGTAAGCTGAGGCACTTTGTCATATAACTCGTGCACCTTGATATCCACATACTTTTTTGTAGTGACATCTGTAGACACTTGAGGATGTTTCACATGGGTTAACTGCTTTACTTTAAAGTCATAATCTCCTTGTTTAGTGCGTGGCAGTACAGACCTATCCACATAGTGTTTATTAGCAGGATCTGTTTCTTGTTTAGGATCATGTATTGGGAAAGACCTAGCTTTGGACGTGAACGCACGCCAAAGACATCCAACGTTGGTCTACTGTTTCTATTACAAGGCACGGTACCATGTATATATACAGCTTGCTAACCTCTATAACCATTAGTTAATATGACGATTATTAAGCAGCAAGAGTCATTCCCCGTGGGGGACATAGTTTCCCATCTCTATCCCACATCACATGAACACGTCACGGTTCACTGTTTCCGTCTTCCATTCGTTGCATCATTGTGGGGCCTTCGGGACGTGGAAAGACCAATCATTTGCTCACACTCATCACAGCATCCAATGGTCTGCGTTTTCAAAATATTTATATTTTTGCAAAATCTCTCCACCAACCCCTCTACATGTTCCTGTATCAAGTCATGTCTGAATTACAAAGCGAGAATATGGGTTATTTCACATTTGCTATGCAAGAATATGTTATTTCCCTGGATGAGGTGAAGCCTGATTCACTCATGATTTTCGATGGTGTATCCACTGAATGACAGCCATCATTCAAAGCTATTTCAGCATGGGTCGTCACAAACATATTGATTGCTTCTATCTTGGACAAACATATTCTAAAATGTCCAAACAACTTATTCGTGACAATGCCAATGTCATTGTTTTATTTCGCCAGGATTAGCGGAATAGTCATCACACTTATAATGAACATGTCAATCCTGATATGACCTTCCAAACATTTACTGAATTGTGTGCCAAGTGCTGGAACACCCAAAGCCATGCCTGTTTGGTGATTGATAAACAAAGTGAACTCAACCAAGGACGTTATCGCTTAGGGTTTGATCATTTTATTATTATTTAAGTGACTGTCTCATTCCCTCTCAAGTCATTTGTCAAGACACTATGGCGTTAGCAGAGATTCAATTGAAAAAGCATATTATTAGAGCTAAAATACCAAAAGTTTCGTCAATTGAAACGATCACGTGTGGATAATGCTTTGTTTATTCAACAACATTTAGCACCTCCGCTAAAAACCATGTTTAATCCCTCTTTCAAGCCATCTGAAACACTACACACTGTTTCACAAGCCACGCAAACTCTGCACGAGGACCCTGTGGAAGAGGAAGAGGAAGAATTGACTAGTGTTAGCGATGTTGAGGATGAGGATGATCAAGCATTTACTCCTAAAAAAATCCTCAGCCCTTGCAGAGTTTAAAAAAAGAAATCATTGGCCATGGTTGAAACATCTTCCACTTCCAAGCAAGCACCATTATCACCAACCTTGGCCACACCCCAACATAAAG
The DNA here is from genome assembly GCA_946902985.2 of Meconema thalassinum. NCBI lineage: Eukaryota > Metazoa > Arthropoda > Insecta > Orthoptera > Tettigoniidae > Meconema > Meconema thalassinum. The sequence goes on along the minus strand of OX336388.2, from coordinate 1,080,371,423 downwards.
ATCAATTAAAACACCTTTTAATAAAATAATATGGATCAACACTGGAACCTTATCTCACAGATCTATTTACTGGAAAGATAGATACAACGTATGGTATTCGCTATGAGGATAATGGTTTTAAAATTGGTGATTCATCGATTAAATTTGCTCGTATTAGTGCTGTCATTAAAAATATAAACTATTAATTAACGCCAGGTCTGTTACAGCTGCTATTCTCTCGGGCCCTATCTTTCCATGATTATACACAACAGGACCTTGGCAAATATAAATCCATTTTATTGGACACTCATGCCCACAAAACACAGTATGATCTCTCTCAACAAGGGAATGTAGGGGCAGATGACTTCGTAGTTCTGCCCCTTAAAACAACAATAACTAACTAACTAACAAGGGAATGCCAATATATCTAAACATATAAAACCATTATTGCAAAAATGTTTCCAACCAGTCAAAGTGCTCGTCGTAGAGTGTCCGCTTCGGGAGTGACATTTAAACCATTAAAACCCCTTGTGGATGTTACCTAGTGGCATAATCCCAGTAAGCTCATCCAGCGGCTACAGCTATTGCATGTCTCACATCAAGATGGCCATACTGGTCACGATTGGGAAATTTAAGAAATTGAAGAAGGAATTCGAAATGCCAAATTATTGTTTAAGCCCTCACCCATCAAAGTGGGCATCGCTCACGAGTAGCATCGCCCAGCTAGGCGTCACTATCAGCAACTCAAGGTGATTTCACGAGGTGTGGATGTACTTTGGCAAGTCGATTTGGTGGAAATGATTCCCTATGCTAGTGTTAACGATGGTGTACGCTATATGTTGACCGTCATTGACGTGTATTCCAAAATGGCCTTTTGTCAACCAGTGCCTCGCAAGTCTGGCCCGCAAGTCACCAAGGCCTTTAAACATATTATTCAACAATCGAGACGTCAACCTCAGTTGTTACAAACCGATCAGGGAAAATAATTTTTCAAAAAGGATTTCTCCAGTTTTCTCAAATTTTTGGATATTCACCATTACACCACATACAGCAATCTCAAAGCCAGTGTGGTCGAGCGGTTTAACCGAACATTGAAAACTCATATGTGGAAAGCGTTTTCCGCTGAAAGTTCTTATCGCTGGTTGGACTTGTTACATGAGCTAGTGTCACGTTACAATGACACGAAACACAGAACGATTGGGTTCAAGCCACGACATGTGACCAAGAATATTCCGCGACTGGATAAACTGTTTAACCCCATAAAAACAGCAGACCCTAATCGTCACCTCCTCAAATCATGGACCATATTCGTGTAAGCAAAATTATGTCTGCCTCCGATAAGGGCTACACGCCTCAGAGGGGGACTGAACTATTTCGAATTCTTCAAGTCAACCTGAACAGCCCAGTCACCTATTTACTCGAGGACTTCAACCATCAACCCATAATAGGCAGGTTTTATCTTCAAGAACTCCAAAAGACAGCGTTTCCAAAACATTACCTCGTGGAAAAATTGTTAAAACAAAATGGAGAAATGTATGTAAAATGGCTAGGATTTAACTCAGCCTTTAATTCCTGGATTAATAAATTAAATGTTGTGTGAAACTGTGCGCTTTGTATTTTTTTATTCACTCATGTTGTACTTAACCTATTGCCCTGTGCGTACTGTCCTCAGCTGCACATGTATTATCAGCAACATGTCTCTCTCTCTCCACCTGTGTTCTCTCTTACTCCGCCCCTCCCCTCTCCTTCCCTCCCCTCCCCTACCGCCATTTCTGTCCACAGCTCTCGGCTAGCTGTTGACTGTTATGCCATTCCTACACGTGCATTATACATTTAATGACTCAGCGATTTACACACTTGAGCATCCTATTATCGTGAACGTGTACAGCTAACGTTCAAGGTCAACACCTGTGTTAGGTCATGTTACACATCAATTTACATTTTCTCACGTACAAACCAAACAGGATGTGACTTGTTTCACAAGGGTCTGCAATAATGTCATCTCACACGTGTTCACATGCATTTCGTTCTCCCCTCCGACCACAGTTGCCAGATCGTTTGAACTTCAAGTGTCCTCTGTGTCTCTGTACTATTCCATTACCCTGTTGTCAAGTCAGGTCAGCCCATTCCAATAAGCTCAATAACATTCACATCCTGCCAGTCTGCCCAGAAAATTTGTTTTCTGTACTCGCTTCACGCAACATATAACCAAGTTCTGTTTGTCCTATATAATGCCAGCTTCATCTGATCATTGAATTATACTTTGTCATTTCACTCATAACTGTTTACACGTCAAAGATTCTATTCAGGGATGAAAAATCTTAGCACGCTTCACGCATTTTAAAATATTAAAGTCAATCATTCCGCATTAGGAAAACTCGGAAAACAAACCGTCGTAACACGTCCCGCCGTCCCATCAAAATATCCATTGATTTTTTCGGGGCATGGCCACCGTGGCCGGATTCAGCAGTACACTAACCTCTCACTGTTGGGTTCGTGGTTCAAATCCAGCTATGGTACAATGCTCTATCATCATTAGTTTTCAAAATATAGCCTACTTTCCAAAACAAAAATTTTCTAATTAAAAAAAAAAAGTTTAAGGAGTTGACCGTAGGAAAGAGGACGTCACCCCAAATTCAACAACATGTCGTATAGCCATATCCAAATATTGGTTTCCGAGCTATCAACAAAAGTGTCGTTAGGCCCTTTGTCAAAATTTCTGAAAATACATTCAAAAAGCCTGAGTCCAACAATACCTCGCAGGTCAAAATCCCATCAAGGGCTCAGGAAATAACAACAAAAATTAGTTCCCTCTTGACAAAACTTAATTCTAAATTACAAAATTAATTCTAAATTCTAAAACAAGGCGTCACTCCAAGTCCTACGACACCACATACAAGTCCCTATCCTTATTGTTTCACAAGATATTAAAAAGCCAATTAGTTTTGGATCTTTTGGTTAAATTTAAGAAAGCTCATCCATAAATAATTATTTAAATAGCCCGCCCTCTTACAAAATTCCCAAGCGCGCATGCGTAGAAACAAAAAACAAAAATGTTAATTCATAATGGCATCCAACCCTACGCATGTTTTACACGTAGAACAACGTTCAATTCATACTAGTATCACACCTCATGCATGTTGTACATGTAAAGCAACGTTTACTAAAAATTTACTATTTCACCCCCTAGTAGGGGTAGGTTTTATTTTGGGGTGGAAATAACTTATTCATAGGAAAGAGGGCGTCAGCCCGAGTCCTACGACACCTCATTTGTTAAAATCCAACCATCAGTTCGCGAGATATCGTGCCGCCACCATCTTGTGAGGTGGAGAGGTGGAGGTGGTCAGAGAACGGTTACAAAACCACTACTAATATGCATTTAAGTAAGATAATATAACTATAATTAATAATGGTTCTTGACTTGGTAGGTTTTGGATCGTTGAAATCTAGGTAATTTTATTGCCTGCAGGGAGGGGGGATTGTTGTAATGTAAGTGTTAGGCTTTTGTTATGTAAGACCTAAGTTTTGTGTGAGAAATAGGCTGGATTGACCATCGGCAAGAGGCTTCGTGATTTCTCATTTATATGTCCTTGTCTGGGCGATGTCTCTCCTAGTGTGTGTAAGTGGTAAGTTTTTTGAAAGGTCAGTGTAAGACCTAAAAGTTGTGTGCGAATTAGCGTTGTTTGACCGCCGTTAAGGAGCTTCGTGATTTCTCTTTTATGCTACTTAACTGGGCGATTATGTCTTGGCACATGTGTGTTATGTGTAATAGGTGTTCAGTGAGCTTTTTGAGATAGGCCTTTTATGTTCGAGATTTCTGTGATGACAGATGTGACCGCTAGTTTCCATTATTCCGTTATTCGATCGCGTGGGGCGTTTTCCTCTTGTTCGCTTTTGGTGTTCTATTAGTTCATTTCATTGGGGGAAAGGGGGGTGTCATTCCAGTTTGTTGGGTTTTCCATTTCTTAGTTTTAGTTATGTGTTTTGTGCCGGCTCTGTGAATGAGTTTTCTTTTTCAGGTTAGGTTAAGTTTTGTGCCTTGCTTGCTATATATTTTTGGTCGTCGAGTCTTCTTAGCTAATGTTCCAGGCAACGTAACGATATGTACAGTAAGAAAATTAATAATCTAAATTAAATTACTATAACTTAATCTAAATGTAATTTGGCACAACGTAGTTTTAAGGTCACTATTATTGTATTTGTTTTGTTAGAATATCTTTTTATTGTGTTAAAATTGATAATCATCTTTTAGTTAGCGACAATCTCTAGGCAACCTGCATTCCTCTTTCCGGACCTCTGTGATTAGGGCCCCCTCCACTCATCCCAACTGGTGTCACAAAAGGCAGCATGTGTTGTGAGACCGTTACACTATTTGTACAAAATAACAGTAATTTCGTTTCTTGATACAAAATATTTCTAACTGTAAAACCAGTACTATTTGTACCAAGTAACTGTAATACTGATACTCTTTGTACAAAGAAAATGTAACTGTAAAACCGTTAATATTTGTACTAAATAACTATAACACTGTTGGTATTCGTACAAAGTAACTGCAACACTGTTAGTGTGGAGAACTCCATGTTATTTGCTCCTTTTGTTTGTTAGTGCTCTATCTAAAAATAAGTTTCTTTGGTCGGCTATACTGGAAAATCGCGCATTACCTTTTGAGAGTAAGGAGGCTGTGAAATATATTGTATTCTTGGCTGATGTTGATCTTGACGGTGAGAAAAATAATACAATAAACTGGCGATTGAAGCAGAGCCGGTAAGAAATTATAGGTGTCAGTAATTTAATAAAAAAATATAGTAAAAGGGAACATTATAAGGGTAGGTTAAGAGTGTCTCCCAAATCGTGGTGACCCTGACGTGATTACAAGCTCTGACGTGATTAGTGGTTATCATTGAATACGTGAACAAAAATGGATCTTCTAGCGAGAAAGCGGAAGGCAACTCGTGCGACGTTCACAAAAACATACCATACAATTATGCAAATGCTAGATGGAAGAGAGCCGTCGCCAGAAACTGTTAAGGTTAAGTACAACACACTAGTACGCCTTGCCAAGGACTTGAGTATTCTCGAATATGAATGGTATGAACTTCTCTCGAAAAATGCTACAGAAGAGCTAGACGTGGCTAGTGTAGCCAAATTTGATCAAGAATATGCATTTATAGAAGAGTACAAGGAAAAGTTATAAGAAGCACAAGTTAAATATGACGCGTTCGTGAATAAGAATGCCGTTCAATCCCCTAGTTCAGTGTGTTCTTCGCCAACTTCACGTAGGAAGCTCAGACTGCCCAAGATCGAGCTGAAGCAATTTGGGGGTGAAATTTTAGATTGGCTTGGATTCTGGAGCCAGTTCAGTAGAATTTACAATGATGGGGATACGCTAGATGAGGATAAATTCCAATATCTGATTCAAGCTACAGTGAACGGATCCAGAGCAAGGGAAATAGTAGACAGTTTTCCACCAACAGCAGAGAACTACCCTAAGGCAGTTGAAAGTCTTAAAGGCAGGGTTGGGCGGGAAGAGTTGCTCGTGGAATTTTATGTAAGAGAGCTGTTAGCTTTGGTAGTAAAAAATGCTACCGGTACGTCCACAAGGGGTAGTTAAAGTAAGTCTCAGCTCTATGATAAGCTCGAGTCTTACTTGAGGGCTCTAGAATCGATAGGCATGACATCGGACAAATATTCTGCCATGTTGTTCCCTTTAGTAGAATCTTGTGTTCCAGAGGTGATGTTAAGAGTTTGGATAAGACATTCTTCATCAAGTAATCAACTGCAGAGTGGAAAGCATAGTGATAAGCTGAACTTTTTGTTAGCCTTTCTTAAATCTGAGGTGGAAGGGGAGGAGAGAATATCAATGGCAAAATCAGGTTTTCGGTTGTCAAACAAATCAAACCCATTAGGCAATATAAGGAACAGAATAGAAGAAGTAGGAGAAGTACCCACTGAGCTTAATCTGTTGACAGGAGAAAGACAGTCGTACAAAAAGGCAACATGTCTCTTTTGTGATAAGGCTCACGATAGCAAGGAGTGTTTCAGTGCACAGAAAATGTCCCTATTGGAGAAGAGAGAGCTATTGAAAAGAAAGAAAGAAAGAAAGAAAGCATGCTTTGTATGCTTGAAGCAAGGTCACAGGTCCAGCGACTGTAAATCCAACCTGAAGTGTGCGGTATGTGGCAGAAAGCACTGTGTGATAATGTGCCCAGACTTGCCTATTCATAAAGATGAAACAAAACGTGCAGACTTGAATGTACATGAAGTAGGAAAGGTGAGCGCCATGGGAGCGTCGCACTGTGGGTCTCAGGATGTTGTATTTCTCCAGACTTTATTAGTGAAGCTGAAGACGGGGATCATCAGAGGACAAACAGGGCAATTATCGACACAGGATATCAACGTTCTTACATCCTGAAGAAAACTGTCATCGATACGAAATGCCAGCATGTTGGAATGGAGGCTCTAGTTAAGGTTCTATTTGGAGGTGTGACGTCAGGCCGAGAAACGCACCAATGCTACAGGATCTTACTCCAGAGTCTAACAGGAAGTTATTCCTGTGAATTACAAGTGCTAGATCAGTCTTCAATCTGTGGATCCATCCCAAGAGTTAAGCAGATGTCTTGTATAATGAATTGAGGAGGAGAAACATACCAATCACCGACGTTGGGGATGAACAGTCTGAGGTTGAGCTGCTCATCGGGTCCGACGCGGCAGGAAAGTTATTTACTGATCAAGTACAGGAGCTTGACTGTGATCTAGTTGCAATGGAAACTCGACTTGGTTGGGTAGTAATGGGAACCCTATCCAAAGAAAATAAACAGATTTCTAATGATGTCCTCACTACCATTATGTTCAGTCACAGTAAGGATCTGTCTGACCTCTGGAAACTGAAAGTGCTTGGGATAACAGACCCCAGTGAGAAGAAATCAAAAGAAGAAATAGAGTGTGACGCTTTGAACCACTTCAAGAAAACGGTTAGGAGGAACTCAGAGGGAAGATACGATGTTTCATTACCATGGACCGAAGAAAAAGATGAGCTAAGAAATAACAAAGACGTTGCTGAAAAGAGACTAACTTCAATGACAGCAAAGCTCATGAATGAAAATAAATTTGCACCACTGAAGCAAACCACCATTCCAAGTCTCGAGCTTATGGCATGTTGTATGGGTGTTCGAATGTTAATCACCGTGAAGGAGAGCCTAGGTTGTGTCGATATACCACAGTATCTCAATGAATGGCTAAAAGAAGGCATCTTAGAGGAAGTGTGTGGAGACGAGAGGGAGAAGAATGGCTACTTCCTACCTCAAGGAGGAGTATTTAAGGACAACGCAACAACGAAACTTAGGCCGGTTTTAGATGCTTCAAGTAAGAGAAAGGGTACTCTTTCTCTTAATGACTGTTTAAACAAAGGCCCAAACTTATTAGATCTCATACCTTTTGTTTTGATGAAGTTTCGAGAGAAACCAGTAGCTGCGATCTCTGACATACGGAAAGCTTTCCTACAGATATCGGTGAACGAGGCTGATCGTGAATTCCTGAAGTTCCTATGGTGGGAGGATTATTCCTAAAACAAATTGAAGATACTTCGTCACAGACGCGTTGTTTTTGGTGTAAACTGTAGCCCGTTCATTCTTAGTGCCGTCATCAATCACCACTTGGATGATTTTCAGAAAGAGTTTGAAGGAACAGGCTGAAGAGTTCATTTTATGTGGATAACTTTGTTACTTCTTTGGACACTCGAGACGACCTGAGGAGATTTGTAGAAGAAGCCTCCAGAATTATGGCTGCTGCAAATTTTGACTTGAGAGGCTGGGAAAGTAACATATGGGCTAATGATGCTGATAACCCTGTAACCCCAGTACTCGGGCTGGTTTGTAATAAAAAGGAAGATACGCTATTTTGTACCTTAAAGAACCACAAGGTCGTAAATGAACCTTTGACGAGACGGAGCATCCTATCTGTCTGTCAGAGTGTCTTTGACCCTATTAGTTTCACTTGCACCGTTACGTTGCTGCCGAAGATTTTGCTACTAGAGAGTTGGGAGCGGGAAATAAGCTGGGATGCAGAGGTATCTCATGAAACTAAAGCGAAGTTCCTCGAATGGACTGAGCAATTGCCTAGACTTGAAACTGTCAAAGTTCCTCGTCGTTTTACCTCATCGGATTGTAGGGTGTCATATTCACTTCACAACTTCAGCGATGCCAGCAAATCAGCGTATGCTGCAGCTGTTTTATTGAGAAGTCAACACGACGAGAACATAAGTGTACAGTTGCTATTTGCCAAGGCAAGAGTTGCACCACTGAAGCAAACCACCATTCCAAGACTCGAGCTTATGGCATGTTTTATGGGTGTTCGAATGTTAATCACCGTAAAGGTGAGCCTAGGTTGTGTTGATATACCACAGTATTTTTGGACAAATTCTACCACCGCCTTAAGTTGGATCAAGAAGGGTGAAAAGTGGGGGATCTTTGTGCGAAACAGAGTAAATGAGATCTTGACCTACTCACAGAAAGAAGAGTGGAATCATGTACCAGGAAGAATCAATCCAGCAGATTTACCTTCACGAGGATGCAACGTTGATGAGCTCAAGAAGTCCAAATGGTGGGAAGGTCCTGCCTGATTGAAGCTTTGTCAAGAATCCTGGCCATGCAACGAAGAAGTAGTTGATGATAAGGAGATACTCAGGGAAAAGGAAAGGGAAACAATAATCAGCGTAGCCTCTTCAATGCAACCTCAGTGGTACCTCAGATATTTCTCTTCATATACGAAGATTGTCAGGATGCTCGCCTGGATGCGAAGATTCGCTGACAATTCAAGAAAGACGCCATTGGAAAGAGTCAAGGGGGAGATAACAGTTGGCGAGATGCAAGCGTCAGAGCGACTACTCGTTAGACTAGTACAAGAAGAAGTCTTCCCTGAAGAAAGAAATTCCCCTTTGAAGTCACTATGCACCTTAAAAGACGCAGAGGGGATTGTACGAATGCAGATCAAGATAGTGGAGAGAAAGGACAGCGAAGATTTTCGATGCCCAATGGTTCTATCGCGCAAGCATGCATTGGTTGAACTCCTAATACACGGAGAAAATATGAAGATTCTACAAGTTGGCACTCACGTTTTACTTTCTCGCTTGAGGGAACAATTTTGGATTATAGGTGGAAGAAAGAGTAATCGGAGTGTGTTATCAAAATGTATGAAGTGCAAGAGACATGCATCAAAGCGCGTAGAGGTATGCCCAGGAACGTTACCAGAGGACAGGATCAAGGATGCGGCTGTCTTTGAAGTGACGGGAATAGACCTTACTGGACCCTTGATATTAAAAGGAGGACAAAAGGTCTGGATAGTGATATTTACATGTGCTGTATACAGAGCAATACACTTAGAGTTGTGCAGCAACCTCACGACAAATGGATTCCTGTTGTCCCTTCGGAGGTTCATTGCACGTAGAGGAAGGCAAAAGGTGGTCTACAGTGACAACGGCAGAAACTTCACGGACACCGATACTTTATTTGGAACTATCGATTGGAAGCAGATAGAGACAGAGTCTACAGTGCAGCGAATCCAGTGGAAGTTAAACCCCCCAACGGCTGCCTGGTGGGGTGGCTGGTGGGAGCGCCTTATTCAAGTGGTGAAGAGAATTCTGCGACGGGTACTGGGGAGAACTTCAATCAATTACGAAGAGATGTTGACACTGCTATGTGACTGTGAGGCCTTGATCAATTCTCGTCCGATCACGTATTTGGCTGAGAATCCAGATGATCTCATCCCTCATACACCTGCAATGTTTCTGCAAGATGGCATTGGCATAGGAACTCCTGATTTGGATCAATTGGATTTAGTGAATTCATCTAAGAGATTCCACTATATGCAGCAACTGCGACAGGACTTACGGAAAAGATTTAGAGATGAGTACTTGAGTCAATTGATTCAGAGACCTAAGAAAACTCCATCCCCAATTGTGAATGTAGGGGATGTGGTGCTCATTGTATCTGATGGGAAGAAGAGGATCGAGTGGCCCATGGCACGAGTGTTGGAAGTGTATCCTGGAAAAGAATGTGTTGGAAGAGTTGCAAGACTGAAGACTGTTTCTGGTGAATTAACTCGACCAATGCAGAGGTTGTTCCAATTGGAGTGCTCTGCATTAGAGACTGTTGACACTGCTGAAAAGGACGATCTATCTGGGGAACTGGGTGCTTCGGAGAATGCTGATTCTCCTTTTCCGGGACTGGCTGCTTCCGATTCTACCAATCATCCAGAAATGTCCACAAGGATAGTGGCAACCAGGAGTGGAGGAACGGTTAAAATGCCAAGAAAACTTTGTTTGTGATTTGTCATTGAACTTTCCAGACAGTGTGACTTTGTTAATATTAGATGTGTTATGTCCCATCAAAAGTGGGGAGGATGTGGAGAACTCCATATTATTTGCTCCTTTTGTTTGTTAGTGCTCTATCTAAAAATAACTTTCTTTGGTCGGCTATACTGGAAAATTGCGCCTTACCTTTTCAGAGTAAGGAGGCTGTGAAATATATTGTATTCTAGGCTGATGTTGATATTGACGGTGAGAAAAATAATAAAATAAAAAGGCGATTGAAGCAGAGCCGGTAAGAAATTATAGGTGTCTGTAATTTAATAAAAAAAAGATAGTAAAAGGGAACATTAACCGGGTAGGTTAAGAGTGTCTCCCAAAGTTAGTATTTGTACAAAGTACGGTAAATGTAACTGTAAAACCGTTAATATTTGTACTGCTCCCAACAAATGAATTATTTGGGACTAAAGTGAGAATATTTTTCGAGCCCATGATATAATTAAACAAGGCAATATAAATCCTGGAACCTGACGCACACCAGTCGTGGTAGTGTCTCGAGCAGGCACGGAGATTCCAATCACGTGATATGTTGCGCAATAGAAGATTCTAGAAGCTTGAAATCGACATAGCAACAGTGAATTAGCTATGGAATATTATAAACATTGTTATAATTTATGAAGAGAGGTCTTATTGAAGACGGGATTACCTTCAACTATGTTATATGGAGAATTTTTACATTTAGGCCCCAAGAAGGATGCATTCATTGGAAATGAGAAGAAGATTAAAGGAAAATGCGTATTACAGATACTTTGAAAGTCGCCGAAAGGACGAATTACGCAGTAATAAGCAAATTTAAAGTGCGCGATAAATGTCTTGTGGGAGACAGAAATGGCGCCCAGAATTTCGAGTTGGAGAGGGAACGCAAAGTAAGAGAGCTCTGATTCCTACAAATTTTGATGAGTGTAGAGGTGTATTCCGGGGTAATCGAGATCCCGAAGGCTTTATCCGAGTGCGGTGTTCGACTACTCGTGGAGAAAGCGCGATTGCAGGGTAGATATTGGAGATCCCCGTGCATACACACTAGGCGAAATTCGCAAGAGACTTGATATTGCGTTTTCTCATTGTTAGTTGAGATTATACTTCAGCTAATTGAATATATATAGTAAAGAACACATACTATTATTCTACGAAATTTAAACATCACAAACAGAATACGTTCGAAGATATTACCTTTATAGAAGTGTATAACAAAAGTGACGGACGCAGAGCTGTAAAGCATTATCAGTTGGAACGAGATTGTAGCAAATAAAGTCCAAGTGAGTAACAGTGATTGACTATAACATTGGAGCAGCATACTGACATTATTTCATTATGACTGCTAATGTTCATCGAGAATTATTATTCGATATTTGTCACATATTTGAGATGATGAACTAAGGACTTTATGCGCCAGGAACAAATTTGAAGCAGAGATATAGATGCAACATGGAGCTTCGTTAACCAGAATACTTCAGAATGTAGACGTTATGTACAATTACATCTCGTGCATGAACGTCATTTCACGAACTTTAATATAACATCTACGAGCTATAGAAATATTTCATAAACCATCTATATGAATATTTCTACAATATTACTCGACAATGACATTAAACTATATCTTCGACGGAGAATGGAGATTCATCATAAGAAGATTTGTCAATATGCCAGGGACGACCCGGCATCAAGGAAGACATATGAACGGAAGGTTGCCGTTTGATTCCAGACAGAGATTGGTGATTACCGGAGAGGAAATTCCTTCCTTATCAGAGGTCGCTGGTTCGAGGAAACAGACAGGGGTCCAACTCAGTATCTTGGATTGAGGAAACGTCTATGGATTTTCCAAATAATTAACTAGATCATCGAGATATCGTCTGATAAGGCAGAAGTGTTATTTTCCTATGTAGTTAGAGCTTTATAGTGACATTCAGAGCAAACGTTTTACTCCATATTTTTTGTATTTCCATGTTTCGATACATATTTGTACTTCATATGTGTAACAAGATTATATTCTACAAGATCATGTGAGATGATCGTCTTTCATCATTTTCACATTTACATTCTACGATTCAGTTTATGAACTGACAAGTTTATTTGTTTAAGGAATCAGTATTCCTTATTTAAGACCAGTCATTTTAACTTCAGACGTTTTTCAATTTTATTTCGAAGTGAGGATGCAGACATTTAGTCGCGGATGCCAATTAAATTCATTTTAGGAATTTAATTTGGGCATCTTTTTGTAAGAAAAAGCTTCAAGAACAGAAGAAACTACGAATGAGATATTGTTATATTATCATAATTACTATGAATTTTACGTCGATCTGACAAGAAATATTCGTCATGATATGACAGAAGTCATATACTCATAGACATTCTTTGTATAGAATGGAAACACATTTCGGAATTGACAATCCTTACTTTATTTGAGAAAGCTAAGAGCTTTAGTCATTTAATTTTTATTAGGAGATATATCATTATAGAAGATAATTTGTATCATACGACAGGGAATTCAAAGCTAGTTTATCACAGTCAAGATTGAATTCTATTGGACATATACATAACATGTGTGTTTTTTTTATGCACAACATGTGGTGTCACGTCATATTGTGGACATGACTTTGCAAAGACGTGTAATTTTAAAGCTAGATAAGAGTGGTGGAACATAATAGTATTTCTATTAAATGTATATGTAACAGTTTAGTGGACAATTAAGTAACACTTTATAAAGTAAACTCATGGAGGTCATGAAGTATAACATAAATTTCTCGCCAAATCAATACTTTTTACTTACATAAAAATGCTATAGGTACATGTTTCGAAAACACACAATGTTTTCTTCCTCAGCCCACTTATTGGTGTTAAACATCATATAACATCGATAACCTCACTAAATAACAAAAACACAGTTCACATTTATTCTCATGTTCTTCCTTTGTTAGGCCTGGTGCTGGTTAGTTGCTTTCTCCGATTTTGGCAAGGTTATACGACACTTGTGTGCATTTCAGCAACCCACGTTGAAACTAGCAATGAGTAAATGTGTCAATATTCATTACTTCAACTAATAAGTGTTTATTCCGTGAGTGACATTAATGTGTCGAATGACACAGGCCTAACAAAGGAAGAACAAGAGAATAAATGTGAACTGTGTTTTCGTTATTTAGTGAGGTTATCGATGTTATAGGATGTTTAACACCAATAAGTGGGCTGAGGAAGAAAACATTGTGTGTTTTCGAAACATGTACCTATAGCATTTTTATGTAAGTAAAAAGTATTGATTTGGCGAGAAATTTATGTTATACTTCATGTTAACATGGTCAATACGGAACCTGGAATGAGTGCAATCATGGAGGTCATACACGCTACGTCTAAGGTCGTCTTTTATAAATGAAGGTTTCTTTTAAGAATAGAAGGAAGTGTTCAGTATGTCAGCAGTTGAGTGTTACAAAGCTGAGGAATATGCCAGTAATTTAAATACAATTTCTACATAAGAGATGTTGGTAACAATTAATGTGTGTTAAGGAATTGTTCAACATAGTAGATGAGAGTTTTAATACCATATGCAGGGAGTATATGAGGCTACGTGGAGAAATGTCTGTGATCATCCGAGTTTGTTCCGCATTTGAGGGAAGTTACAAAAGTATAGTTCTTTTGGTAAGAACGTGGCATTGTAGCAATGGAGTCGTTGTGTTAAGAACTCCGATATATGTGCATTTACGACTTAGAAGTGATGACGAGGGTGTTAATGAGCGGAAAATAATTTGGGAAAGATATTGTCTTCTTCTGTTAACTAATACTTCTATCAAATATTTTATTAAAACACTGATTTGAGTGTCTACGTGCATTTGATCTTTGTTGGTTGAAGGGCATTAGACTGATATTGACTATAAACCCAAATATGACAGGGTGTTGCAGTATATTAGCATTGGTAAGTGATAAGGAAATTATATGTGAGATTCATTTTTATATACTTGATAGATAGGTATATTTTGAAAGAGAGCTAAGACTCTAATATATAACGTATGGATATCGTTATACAACGTTAAACATAACGAATACAGTGTTTGTAAATACTTTTCACAATTATTTAATTACGGGAATAATTTTAGTAATAATTATTCGATCATATGTTTTTGAAATGTAGTGTATTTTAGAATGAATGTTTTTGGAACGAGTGTTTTTACGTTGTTAAGTGTGTATGAACAACTCCGTTGGTCTAGAACAATGAGAGGGAATGCATGGATGGTTGTATTAAAATTTGAGTGTATTTGATAGAGAATTGTTTGAGATATGGCCAGTTTTGTAAAGAGAAAATGTAACTTTGAGACAATGCTATTGTACACGCAAGCAGCGTGTTCGCAGCGAATGCAAAGATAGAAGTGTATCCCGTTATAATTCAAGGCCAGTATATTGCATAAAATGGAAAGAGTTGTTAGCAAGCCTCAGATTTATGTATGGAAACAGCTTACCGGCTGATTGAATCTGTGTCAATCTATGAATAGGTCGACTGACCAGGTGTGCAATTCACGGTGCGTGCCAGGTTTAATATCTTCCGTAGGAACGCTAAGCACGCCGGAATTTTTCTTAAACGTTTTATTACTTGCAATAGGCTTAGGCCGTTGAAATTTATTTATGTATAACTGACAGTATAGTAACTTCAGTAGTGTGTGTGTTGTTAGAGAGGAGAGCGTGTGAATGTATTAATTATGACACAGCCCACATATAATATGAGCAATGCTGATGGATGCTGCCGGGCCGTTTGTTATCATTTACCCTGCCTACCAGTTTGAAGTTGTCTATGAATGTCAGATATAAGAAATGATACACCTGTAAATCTGGTATACACCCAATGCATTCTGTCAACACCTCCAAATAAAAATACATTGACATAACATAACAAGAGATGCAGAAACTTGAGATCAAAGGTACTTACTTTAAAACAACCTCCTAATACAATTTCTTTAATCATGTATTCTTTAACTTCAAATTGTCCAACACAATATAACATCCGTTAGCTTTGCCTCAGTGGTATCCTCAAAAATACGTAGATAAATACAGAAGCTTCTTGTATAAATCCTCAACATCATATAAATACTTCAAACGACGAATCACATATCCATGTTCCATACATAGTCCTCTGGATCAATTAACAATCTTTTCATCCATCCATTTAAGTGCAGTAAATTTGACGATAGTAACATTTGTTTTCCAAATCAACATCCGTCGTAACCCAAGATGAAAACCAGTTAATCCACTTCATATATCACGATCCAATACAATACATTCATCTCTGGACATGGCACCTTTATTTTTTCTTCATCCATAAAACACATCGATCATCAAAACAACTTAACTTACTCTTGTCTTGTTTAATAATTTGCATTTCCATAGAATATACATGTAGCGAAGTCAGACAGTAACACGTTTTGCTTTCCATAGCTTATAACCATCGAAACTTTAGGCTAGTACACATTAACCCACTACAAATGTTATGGAACCAATTAGCAAACATTCTTCTTCCTAGCAATGGCTACGTCATACTCTCATTTCATCTTAACGCTCATAGCCATAATAATAACTTCATAGTTCCTGCTATGTTCTCACAACAAAGCACATCAGAGGAAAAACTACGCAGCACGGCAACTCAATAGGAAACAAGGAACTAAACTTTCACGGAACCCTAATGGTCAAACTAATTTACGTAGCCAAAACAATACAATAACAAACAAAAACATATTTTAAGGTTAAACAACTTGGCTACGTAATACAAATCTGCGAGTCGAATCATCCAAGAAAATCTCAGGTTCGACAATAAATAGAAATAACATCCAATTACCAAGACCTTTCTCCACAGAGAACATAAATTAGGAAATCGATGCATTAACTTTTCAACCATACACTCCCTCAGCCTTACTTACGTACATCAATACCATACAACAAGCTTTACACATATTTAAACAGTTTACCAACATAATCATATCCACATGTACTTCCCACGTCGTCACAGGTAGTATTTCAAAAGACATTAATATTCAAGTTACGTCCATAGAATCCTAGGCCTACAAAATACGAAGTTTATCAGTTTCCAAATATACGATAAATATATTACTCTTCCAAGACCTCTCATTTCCCACGACGATAACAGTGTCATGTCCAGATAAACAATCTTTCTTACCATCATGTTTTCACGAACGGAAGACTGCAACATTTAGGAAGGCAAGAAAATTACAGTCATGCTTTCTACGGGAAGGAAGGAACTATACCTGCACTCTCGCGGTACCTTTTTCCAACTTGCATGCAGACAAATACTGCCACCTAACGGCAGACAAGGAAGTTATAATATCGCCGCGCATTTGCAAATATAATCACAAACCACATTTCGTATCTCAAACGTAGCATTGAGCCAAGAATTGGCTCAGACTCCCCGGCTCTAAACTTGTCGACGGTTCATAGATCCAAGACAACGTACCATGTAAAGTGTACAAACTACAAACATGCAACTTCTCACAAATATATAAGTACCCTCCTAAACATGCACATACTCTAGCTTTAGAAGTTAAGATACTTTGTAGAAAGTTCATCTCAGTTTTTCTCAGAACATCAAATAGAAATGAAATACATCAAAACAATATTCTTCATAGTCTCGATTGGGGTTGGTTCAGATCCGTACGAAGTTTATGTCGTTTGATCCAACATCCGGGTCCACAGACTCCTCTCGCATGTCACAAAACCTCAAACGCAAAAACCAAACCTCGAGGCATACCACTGTAAACAAAATACACTTGCGACAGCAAACTATTTTAGAAAGCTTAACATCTAACAATCTTCAAAACAACCCAAAGATATAGACATGGCATCCAAAAAGATAATCACCCTATCTTCAAGTTTCTACATCTTTACAAACAAGAATTAAACTTACTCCAAACTTCATACACATCATAATTACAAGTAGGTCCAAATTCAAAAAATCAACTGATAAAAACTTTAAGACAATAACAGTTTTTCAGACTTACACATGAATAAATCCCTGAATGGTACATGAAAAATTAAAAATAATACAAAAAAAAAAAAGAAAAACCCTCGATAGACAATGGCATATGTCTGACATTGTAAATGTGTCCAAACCATTATGAAAATCATAAGATCAAGGACGATCATGAAACACAACCAAAAATAAGAAATTACGCCAAAATACCAAGAAATTATAGTTAGAAGACCTTAAAATCGCAATAACCTCAAATCACACATGCAGACAAACCGAACCAGACAAAATCATTCAACACAACATGCATAACTTCAAAATCCCACATTAAATTAAAATAAATTACCACCCTCAATATCCCAAGAAAATTTCCACCTGAATATGAATTGACACACGCTAGGACATCAACAGACAAAACATAAAAACCCCTAAATAAAACACTCCATAAATCATAATGTCACACTCACCACATTAGCCCTGGTGTAGCATGATTACCCGTCACCATATAACATATTTCGGCAAGTACTTACTTTCCCAAATCAACAAGCCACAAAAGATGACCAAGTCACCACTTGGAGACACAAGGAACGGTTTGTAAATACTTACCATATACACATGAACACCTTATGTCACCTAGTCAAGACCCATAACCTTGACAACAAGTTGGGATCGTAAGGCGAACTAAGAAATCCTAACGCAATCCCAATTCATATACTCGGCAATTCTTTACAATAAACAAATTAAAACATAAAATAGAAAGAATACCTAACCTTATTTCTCAAACACCAAACCAATAACAACACCCACCCATTACAAGAACAACGCTAAAACATTCAAACACATATGCCACACACTTACGTTCACATTGTCCTACACAAATTTAGGAAAATATATCACTCGTGCAGACAAATAGACACACAAATAGGACACACACGACATATCCACTCCGCAAGTGAGTTCTATCAGCCATACACAATTTTGAAAAGACAATAAACAACCATTCACCCTAGATACATCCTAGTATATCAAAACTATCCAAACAAATTCCACTAACAAAACCAAAACAAGAACAGACTCAACAAACCCCCCCCCCCCCCAATAAATGACCACAGAAGACTCTTAAATAAATAGAAGATCAACTGACCACTCGTGCAGACCAACAAGCTACAAACATTCCCAAACTTTCATCCAAATCGCACAACCTTACAAACGCCCAATATAATTAAAACAATTAACCACCCGCAATATTCCCCAAAATTTTCCAGGATATAAATAGATACACGTTAGGACATCGACATACACAATATATAACCCTTAAATAAATACCCTGTAAATCAACATGTCATACTCACCGCATATTTCCCTGGTGAGCATGATCACCCGTCATCTCACAACATTTTTCGGCAAGCCCTTACCTTCCCAAATCAACAAGCAAATAAATGAACAAGTCATCACTCGGAGAACGGAAGTGGTTTGTAAATACCTACCTATGATATCCGAACGTAATATCACTTTATATGTTCGGCGTATTTACTCAAATTAAGTTAAAAATATGCTAAAATAAACCCTAACCTTAATTTTCATCAAGAACAACAACAAATCCCACCCGATTACAAGAACAAAACTAAATAACAATCACTCACACTCACACACTCAAATACATTTATACAAGTTTGTCACTTAAGATCGCACACAATTTAGAAAAAAACATACACGAAGAAATATTACAGATTTGCACGATACAGAAGAAAGTGCATCACGTGGGCAAAGAAATAAAAATTTAGAAAAATACAATAAACAACAACAGAATAATCAGACATTACCAGACAACCCTGCATCTTACCAGCGCCTAATGTGATTATAGGAGCCACTTAAATCACATAGCTTACGAGAATTGGGTCTAACACCCCTGGAACTCTGTGCACTACGCCCCTGAGGTACATAGCGTTGGACACTAGTAGACACTAATTCCTGACTACCCTGAGCTGCATTTTCCTGAAATAAATTTCTAAAATAATCAGGATCCCAATGACTGCCAATCTGCTGCACTGCACTCTGAGGATAAATATAACCTACATTACCCAAAACATAGTTACACTGAAATGAAGTATAATCCACTCTTAACATGTTGGCTCGCTTAAACTTTTCAGCGGATAAAATAAGTTCATCAAATTCAACGAATGTCATAGGTTTGGTATTTATGGCTAAATATGCACGATAAATAGGATTCATCCCTTCTACCAAGGAACCTACAATCTGTTCTTCAATTAGTTTAACCGCAAAAACCTTGGTATAAGTTTTAATGTCCAGAAAATATTCGTTTAAAGTTTCTTCCATTCGCTGAACTCTAAACAAATAGTCTCGATATAAATCAGACAAGGTACGTGGAGTAATGAAAAAATTTAGGAC
The DNA here is from genome assembly GCA_946902985.2 of Meconema thalassinum. Classification (NCBI taxonomy): domain Eukaryota; kingdom Metazoa; phylum Arthropoda; class Insecta; order Orthoptera; family Tettigoniidae; genus Meconema; species Meconema thalassinum. Next base: position 1,080,351,717 of record OX336388.2, on the reverse strand, counting down.
CTCCATATGAAATTCATCTAGAGTACAATTAACACTCAAGTTTTCAATTAGCTTCTCTCGTTACATACCCTCAGTACATGGGTATACAATCCTAAAAATTTGTACTTCCGAGAGACCAAATATACGGACACTATTCTTCAACTCAACTAATGTCTTCAAAAACTTCACTAACGGGTCATTATCTGCACCATTGAACACATGAAAATCCTTCAAAATCAGAGATAAAGAATTGGGCAGATTGACAAATTTAATATAACAGCACTTACCTTATTTGGGGAAACAACGTTATACGAGGCATCACTATTTAAAATATCATGCAAATTAACCCTATCAGCCACTTATCGAATACCAATTACGTTATCATCAGTTTGTACACCCCTAGTATTATGCGAATGACAAGATTCAGAGTTATTTAGAGTAGTACCAACGTTATGGAACGAAAAAGATTCAGTCGAGTGGGTACCTATTTCATTTAAATTGTTTGAATTAGTTGCGTTCAAAATATTTGAGTTCGACGTAACCTCTGTTGCATTGCTCGATGATCCTCTTTGATTACCTACCCCTGTAGTAGATCTAGTTTGCAAGTAATTCGATCTCCCCTCACGATTATCCATCGCCACAGATTCTAAATGATCAATACTATAATTATTCACACTCAAATCACACGAATCACAGCCATTAGAATCCACACTTTCCAAACATACAACCGATTCACCAGTATTATCCTCAAATCTACCATATGAAAACCGATTAAAACATTCAATTAGATTGGAACGCAAACTAGTCAACTTAACAGAAAAATCAACATCACTTTTCGACCAAAAATTAACTAATCTCCTTAAACGATGAATCCAATGTAGGGAACGATAACGCAATTTGTTCACACGATAAGCAGAAGACTTGACAACGTTATCCAACACTTCATATGATTTTAATAAGTCAGAGACACAAATTTCAATATCAGACTCACCACTTGTCCAGTAAGGATCATCCGCAGGAGGTTCACCAATAGACATAGATTTCAATGATTTTAGCAGAATGGCATCTAATTCTCGATGACAATTAGGTACACCACATCTTAGTTAAATCTCATTACATAATTCCTCTTTCGATAAATAAGGTACGGCTTTCCTCAAGTACTCGTCCATTCAGAGTAATATGTAGTCCATGAAACAATAAATACAAAATTATAAAACATTATACACAAATACATAGTAACACACTTGGAGGTTAATTTTTTTAAGTTTACAGTTTCCCAGTATGGATTTCATAACAACTTCAAACCAACAAAATGTGGAATAATTCGTTAACCAAGCTACTGTACAAACACTGACACACTCCACATATGAGCCGTTGAAAGCCCAAGTGGTGTAACTCCTCCCGGAATAATAGGCAAGTCTAACCTTTGTGGCTGATAGACGTAATGCTCACTTCCAATGCTTCACACACACTGGCCCTGAGCTATGCTTGCTTGCCATAAGGTTTAGACTTCCCTGTAATTCCGAGAGGAGTTACACCACTTGGGCTCTCAACGGCTCTTATAATATGGGCAATGATGATGGATGCTGCTGGGCCGTTTGCGATCATTTACCCTGCCTACCAGTTTGAAGTTGTCTACGAATGTCAGATATAAGAAATGATACACTAGTAAATCTGGTATACACTCAATGTATTCCGTCAACACCTCCAAATATAAATACATAGACATAACATAAAAACAAGAGATGCAGAAACTTGAGATCAAAGGTACTTACTTTAAAACAACATCCTAATACAATTTCTTTAATCATGTCTTCATAACTTCAAATTGTCCAACACAATATAACATCCGTTAGCATTACCTCAGTGGTATCCTCAACAATACGTAGATAAATACAGAAGCTTCTTGTATAAATCCTCAACATCATATAAATACTTCAAACGACGAATCACATATCCATGTTCCATATATATAGTCCTCTGGATCAATTAACAATCTTTTCATCCATCCATTTAAGTGCAGTAATTTTGACGATAGTAACATTTGTTTTCCAAATCAACATCCGTCGTAACCCAAGATGAAAACCAGTTAATCCACTTCATATATCAAGATCCAATACAATACATTCATCTCTGGACATGGCACCTTTAGTTTTTCTTCATCCATAAAACACATCAATCATCAAAACAACTTAACTTACTCTTGTCTTGTTTAATAATTTGCATTTCCATCGAATAGACATGTAGCGAAATCAGACAGTAATACGTTTTGCCTTCCATAGCTTATAACCATCGAAACTTAGGGCTAATACACATTAACCCACTACAAATGTTATGGAACCAATTAGCAAACATTCTTCTTCCTAGCAATGGCTACGTCATACTCTCATTTCATCTTAACGCTCATAGCCATAATAATAACTTCATAGTTCCTGCTATGTTCTCACAACAAAGCATATCAGAGGAAAAACTACGCAGCACGGCAACTCAATAGAAAACAAGGAACTAAACTTTCACGGAACCCTAATGGTCAAACTAATTTACGTAGCCAAAACAATACAATAACAAACAAAAACATATTTTAAGGTTAAACAACTTGGCTACGTAATACAAATCTGCGAGTCGAATCATCCAAGAAAATCTCAGGTTTGACAATAAATAGAAATGACATCCAATTACCAAGACCTTTCTCCACAGAGAACATAAATTAGGAAATCGATGCATTACCTTTTCAACCATATACTCCCTCAGCCTTACGTACATCAATACCATCCAACAAGCTTTACACGTATTTAAACAGTTTACCAACATAATCATATCCACATGTACTTCTCACGTCGTCACAGGTAGTATTTCAAAAGACATTAATATTCAAGTTACGTCCATACAATCTTAGGCCTACAAAATACGAATGTTATCAGTTTCCAAAGATACGATATATAAATTACTCTTCCAAGACATCTCATTTCCCGACGATAATAGTGTCAAGTCGAGATAAACAATCTTTCTTACCATCATATGTCACGAACGGAAGACTGCAACATTTAGGAAGGCAAGAAAATTACAGTCATGCTTTCTACGGGAAGAAAGGAACTATACCTGCACTCTTGCGGTACCTTTTTCCAACTTACATGCAGAGGCCTAGCGCTTTGACAAATGCTGCCACCTAACGGCAGACAACGAAGTTATAATATCGACGCGCATTTTCAAATATCATCACAGACCATATTTCGTATCTCAAACGTAGAATTGAGCCAAGAATTGGCTCAAATTAATTTATTACTTTAGGAATTGTTATTATTTGTTTAAATTTTAGATATAGTTTACAATTGTTAATAAATATACTTAGTTCGTTTTCTATATCGTCTTTCGAGTGATTTATTTTTGATATAAAAGGAACAATGATATTGTGGATCCCCTTTTCACAATGGAGCTACGTCCCTTTATACGACTCCGAGAATAAAGGTAGGTGTTCATCTGAGCCCCAGTGTATTTTGTTGTATATGCATATCTTTGTAGAATACTGTGTAAATTCCTGAAGACCTTGTTGGAGCGATTTCTCGTGGAATTATTAGCCGGAGCCCTTTAGAAATTAGCAATCCAGCTTTGCTATGGATTTCCGACAGGCAACTTTCTGAATTTACGGGTAGAGTAGGGGTGGCGCCCTAACTAAGTGGCTACGAAATTAGCTTCGTAGAGCCTTTAGAAGTTGTTGGTTCGAACATTTCTAGTGGAAGAAATAATTACCAAACTTGTGGGATGTCTAGTCCAATTTTGTTGGACGTGAGTGTGATTATATAGGTATTTCTGAGTTGTTTTTAGTAAAGTTGCACTCTAACAAAAGATCAGATCTTATAGAAAACCTGAGAAAAGTATAATAGTTGGAAAGTTCCGAAAACAACCTATGATCTCGATTTTATTTTATTTTACCGGTTCATGGCAGTTGTTAGTCATGTTTAATACAAAGCTAACTTTTTTTAACAATAGTGAATGTAGAGTTTCTTTATGGTAGTATATTTAAATTAGATCACAAGTAAACGCACAGTATGAGTAAGTTTATTAACCATAGGGTGTCTGTTAAGTTAATGTTAAGATAATATTAAGTGATCGATAGACATTAAGGTGCCCAAATACATGGAGGAAAGAGTTGCTCTAATGTTGTTATCTTGCTCTGTTTTGAATATGTCCCTATAGCAGTTTGAATATTTGTATTGTTGTAGTGGCAACAATGGCAGCTGAGGATGTCAGGAAGTTGATGGAGGAGATGCCGGAGAAATTGCAGGACAGTTTAAAGACTGTCAAAGGTGAGATAAAAGAGAATCTGAAAGTGAATATGCAGGATATTCAATGCAAATTTCAGGAGGCGAAACGAGATCTGGAGAGAACGAAAAGAGGATCTTTACATACTAGTAGTCAAGGTAGTAGAAAATGTTGTTGAATCCATTGCAGAGAAAGTTACTGATAGTGTGAAAGAGAGTTTCAAATAGGAAATTCAGGGAGTTCAGACTTCCTTGGATGGCTTACAGACTAGTGCCTTTGATATGAATGCAAATGTAACGCGTTTACAGGCCAGTTCCAGAGAGATACTGGACGATGTAAGTGGTGTACGGACAGATGTCGGAAATGGCCGAACTAATGTGTCTAATGTACAAACTAAAGTCGATAGTGTCCAAACAGATGTCAGTAATGTCCAAACTAAAGTCGATAGTGTACAAGATGTCAGTAATGTCCAAACTAAAGTCGATAGTGTCCAAACAGATGTCCGTAAGGTCCAAGTAGATATTAATAACATGCAAGCAGATATCAATGGTGTCCAGACTGATATGAATAAGATGCAAACCGAGGTTAATACTATGTTTGTAGATGTCACTTAAGTCCAAGGAGACATTAAAAAGATTAGGAGAGAAGTGGAAGAGTCTAAAACTCAATGTAAAGAGAATATAGGTGCTTTAAGATCACAATTTGTCGATGATACGTTAAAGAATTAAAGACAAATGTTGATACTTTACGTATTTATTTATTTATTTATTTGTTTATTTATTTATGCTGGTTTACAACAGGGTCGTTAACCCCAATAACAGTAAACCTACAAAATTTTAACAGTAATTCTAATTTTTTCATAACTTAAATCTAATCTTAAATCTAATATTAGCATCTAAATTAATTACATAATAATATTATTTATAGCTTAACCTTAATGCTGTTACATATTCTACCTTTTTGTTAATTAATTACACTCATGGCAATGTGGTCATAAATACCTTTACAAATTTTTGGAGACTAAGATCGAAGTCTAGACTTTTATTACACACTACAGCTTTATTGTAATTACTGCAGAGTCTATAAAGCGGTGAATGTTTGTGTGACATGGTGCATGTTTTCTTATTCCTAAAAGTTGTCCACGTTCTTGAAGATAGACGTGGAACATTGAAATTCAGCAACGATAAAAAATAAGAGTTATCTACCGTAGAATTTACAATCTTGTGTAAGATCTTGGAATCATTTATTTTCCTACGATCTTCCAAAGCAATAATTTTTAGATTATTCGATAAGATTTTATATGGGACCATATATGGGTAATTTCCGCTCATTTTATAATGTATAAATCTGGCGAATCGCTTCTGTACTCCTTCTAGTAATCTTATGTATTTTTTACGCCACGGATTCCACACTACGCTTGCATATTCTAATTTCGCCCTTACGTAAGCATTAAAGAGTGTAATGGCCGTTTTCACCTGCCGAAAAGGTCTTACATTTCTAATGACGAAGCCTAGTGCTCGGTACGCCTCACTTGTTACCTTGTTGATGTGAGGAGCGAAAGTCAAACCTTTATCCAGTTCCACACCAAGGTCACTTACACCATTAACCTCCCGCAGCGTATTCAACCCCAGCTTATACTGGAAACTAACTTTATTCTTCCTTCGGGTAAATGACATTGTGACACATTTCGTTGGATTAAAATTAAGTTTATTTTTCCTACTCCATTCAAAGATGTTGTCCAAGTCATTTTGTAGAAGATAGCAATCATGAGCAGAGGATACAGGACGGAATATCTTAAAATCATCAGCGTATAGAAGACATTTAGAGTGCTTAATACATTCAGAAATGTCATTGATTGCTATCAGAAACATAATTGGTCCAAGGTTCGATCCCTGGGGAATTCCGGAATTTACGGTATATTCCATTGATGAATTTCCGAGAAAGTATACATATTGCTGTCTACCAGACAGATACGAGCTAAAAAATCGTATATTTGCTTGTGAAAAACCGAAATTGTTTAATTTTGTCAAAAGAATATCATGATCTATACTATCGAATGCCTTTTCAAAATCCGTGAAAATAGCATCCATCTGTCCTCCGATATCCAACTCAGATGAAACATCGTGGGAGAAATTCATCAGATTTGTGACTGTGGATCTCCGTTGCATGAATCCATGTTGTTGTTCATATATGGCTGGCGCTACATGAGTAACAATTCTGTCATGTAAGATAAATTCAAATATCTTTGCAACAGCTGATACTATACTCACGGGTCGATAGTTCTTTATTAATGTTTGGTTACCTGATTTTAAAATAGGACAGACGCGAGTTTTTTTTCCAAATATCTGGGAATGTATTTGTACTAATTGCTAGGTTATAAAGGAAATGAAGGGGATCTTTTAAAATCTGTGAGCAACCCTTAATTACGTAAGGGGGTATTTGGTCCGGGCCCGCTGATGTTTTTGGTCTCAGTTTTTTTAACGCTCTATCAATTTCCGCCATTGTTACTTCGCTTATGTGCAGGATTACTGGCGTATTTGCCTCATCTTGCGATATTCTGTAGGAAGAAGGGTGTTGTGAGTACACCGACTGGAAGTATTTTGCAAAACCCTGAACAACCGCTTCCCCGCTTTTTAGCTCTTCCTCATTGTATTGCATTATAGTACATGTACCATTGGCCCTTCTCCTGCTTTTCACGTACGTCCAAAAATTTTTACAATCACTATTAATGTTATTTTCAACTGTTGTTATATATTCTTTATGAGCTAGTTTGATGTCTGTTTTGGTCTTGTTTCTTAATTGTTTGTATCTCAATTTGCTATATTCAGAGTAGTCTTTTCTTTTTCTGTGGAAGTCTTTATCTTTCAAATCATTAATTATTTGTTTTGTAAACCAAACAGGGTATTTACTGGTTTTAAAAGGCATTAATACCGGGACGGTATTTTGGAAAACTTCGTAAACTTTATCATAAAAAAAATTAACTGCTGAATTTATTTCCATAATTTTGTAGAGATCGTCCCAATTTGTGTCTCTTAAACCGAGGTACAGTTCATCAAATTTAGCTTTTTAAAATTAAATTTAGTTTGCTCTTTAATTCTGAAGGTGTTTTTGTCTCCATTGAGAGGTACAGTTAAATCCAGTGCGGGATGGTGGGCATCTTCGGCTAAAAGAGGAGTATTATGTCTTACAAGATTTAGGTTTGTGTAGTTAGTGAGTATTAGGTCAAGAGTTCTTCCATTCGAATTCTGAATGTTGTTGTAAGTCTTAAGTTGAAGTAGGTTCATGAAGTTATACAGTAACTGTGAATGGCTATTTTTATCTACATCATTAATTTCTGTACACGTTATTGTAGGAATGTTAAAATCTCCCGCTATAATGATGTTATTATTGTACATTTCATAATGGTTCTCTATCCACCCTAGCATTTCACGGTAAGATTCAAGGTCCGAGCTAGGAGGAATGTACAGGGAACAGACATACCAGACTCTTCCTTTTGTTTCCAGCTTTAACAGCAAGACTTCTGAGTTCTGAGACCTTCCTTCAGCCTTGAGTACGGTAATCTCCTCTTTTACCGCTATTAGTACCCCACCACCAGTCCTGCTTGAACCTCTCTCTTGCCTGTATACTCTGTATCCAGTGTTAATGACCTCAGTGTCATAAACACTGGAGTCTAACCAAGTTTCTGTTAAAATACATATATCTATATCATTACACAATAGGTTCTCGTTAAACACATACAATTTAGATTTCATACCACGTACATTCTGATAGTAAATTGACAATTTATCTATTTTAAATTCCGTTCAGATCGTCCATACTATTAACTACTATGATACGGGAACCCTGCTTGCCACGGTGGGTGAGTGGTTATAGTGTCGGACTACCGACCCCAAGATTGCAGGTTCGCCCCTGACCATGGTAAGTGATTTTTGAAGGCGACAAAAATCACGATACTCATGTCATACGTTGTTGGCATGTTAAAGAACCCATTTGAATTCAGTAGGCCGTGTTCAATGGCAAAATTAATCTCGGGATTTTCCGCCAACACAAAGTTCCTCCATTCTCTACTTGAAAGCGCTGTAGTGTCAAGGAGTTTAGATATCTAACCTCCTTGACTTTCATAGCGTTCAAAGGAACGACGAAATTCGACATGCAAGCTACCCTCTGGGTGTCAATTAACAAAGCTTGCACCAGGCACCCGAGGCCATACGATATTATTATTATTATTATACGGGAACCCTCATTTTTCTTCATTTTTATGACTCCGTTTCTTACCCAAAGATACGCAAACTCCTTTTGTCTCCGCTTCTGACGAGCCGCTGCCAGTAGTCTTCTCTTTTCCGGGGCGAGACTCTCGTTCACATACACCATGCTGTCCCCAGGGAGTCCCATATGTCTAGTAGATAAATTCCTCTTTACACGGCGCCGTTCCATGAAGATTTCTTTGTCGAACCGCCTCACAAATTTAACGACAATGCCACTGCATTGTTGGCTTGGTTGTTTTGGAAGACGATGGCAAGCGTCCACCATTTCATCAGTCACATTTACGTCCAAGGCTTGTCCAACTAGTTTGACAGTGTTAAGAACGTTCTCATTCTTTATTTCGGGAACACCTTGTATCTCAATTGTATTGCGCCTGGAATACTGTTCAGATTCTAACACACGATTTTCCAATGCTTTCACTTTCGTGCGTAGATCAGAGTTTTCTTGCTTCAGGGATTCTATTTGTGCTAAGCACTGAGCTATGTCTGCCTGCTGTGATTTTAGCAGTAGCATATTATCATCTAATTTATTGTGACACATGTCCAGTGACTTACCCAGATCCGTCTCCCTCTGAAGTTGCTCGCTTTTCATGGAACGAAATTCCTCTCGTAGTTCGTTCAATAACACCATCACATCTCCTAATGATGGAGATGTGTCTTTAGTGGAACAAAATTCACATAGCCATTCACCAGCTTTTCCATTTAACTGTACACACTTTCCATGAAACCAGTTTTTACATGCACCACACTGTACTTTCACTGCTGCCTTTCCCACTTCCTTCTTGCACACCGCGCACGAGCTCATGACGGCAAAGTGAAGTGAATGCTCCCTAACACAAATAACCGGAATTTCACGTTGTTTTACACAGCTGCCTATGAGATATTACTTTAAATTAATCTAACGTTCATATGTTGTTCCTGTGCCAACTTTTACTGTGATAATTCCTGTATTACACACTTGAAATACACATTCACACGGAGCTCAACTTCCACCTGTACTCACTCCGTCGCCATCTTGCTGTTGTAGTCAGGTAATAGACCAAAACGACATCCTTAAAGAGGATATCGAGGAAGACATTGCCGAAATTTTAAAGGCAAATATAGTTGTTTGGAAGAACGAGTGGAATAAGTCCAGTAGTGAGCATGTAAAAAAGATACAGGATAATATCGAAAGAAAATTAGCCAGTTTAGAGATTAATCGCGATGTTACTAGTGTTAGATCAGACCTAGGTAACCGTATTGATCAGCTTACTCAAAAACAGATGGACGATAGAACTCAATCGAGTCAGGAGAATCAAGCTTTGAAGGAACGCATAGATAAGGTTGTCACTGACGTAAATGCGATTAATGAGGGAAAATCTACTGAAATAGAAGAGTATATCAGTAGAAAGTTACAAAGTCTAAATTTAGGAGATGTTGCCAGTCTTGAAACATATAAATAAGATTTGAAGATAGAAGTAGGACAGCAACTGAAGAAGATTATCACAGAGATAGAAGAGAAAGAGAAGACAGATCTAGAAGATTATGGAAGCCATACTAGAAGAAATAGTATAGAAGCAGAGGAAAGAGAAGTCAGACCAGAAGAAAGAGTATTTAGGTTTACTGAGGGTCTAGAAGAAAGAAGTAAAGAGCCCGAAAGAGATGCTAGAGATTTTCGGTCTAATATTCAGGATTGTCAACCTAGGAACGTGACGGTGATCAGAAACTTTGAAGATAAACCTAGAAAATTTAGTAACCATGATAGGTTCACACCAATAGAGTATGTAAGAAATCTCAAAGACTACTTTATCGACGCTCATATTCTTCGTGAGAGAGAGATGAAGATAGTAGAGCGTTACTTATCGGATGGGCCTCTTGAATGGTTTAGAACTTTCAGGTACACATTTGTGGATCTTGAAGAGTTCGCAGAAGCCCTGATAAAACGTTTTTGGTCGATCGAGGTGCAGAACAGTTTACTCGCAGAAGACTACTCAAGGAAATATTCGGGTACTTAACAACACGTTACGCCGACTCCTTTACAAGTCAACTCGCCAGACTTAGGTTCCTTCAGCCCCGTTTGTCAACGGCACAGCTAATCGATGCGATAGCTAGGCTGCTTCCAGTAGAAGTCAGACATCTTATTATCTCGTCAGGGATATGTGATTTTGCTAGCATGGATGAATTGCCCAGAAAACTGGATTACACAAGCCCAATGCCAAATGTAGTGTCCAGAAATCACAGGCAAGAATACAAGGATATAAATACTGTGTATCTTGACCAGACACATCAAACAGAAAGTCCAAAAGTACAGGAGGAAGGAAATATAGGTCCTGAACGTAATACCTATTTTAGAGACAGGAGACTGGAGCCCAGATACAGGAGATTCCGTGGAGGTCGTCCTTATCAGCAGCAGCAGCAACGCCGGAACATCAACAATGAAATTCGTAGGAGAGGTTATTACCACAACAATAACAACTACAGGTATAAAAATAACAGCTATTCCAATAGGAATAATCGGAATAACCAAGGGTATAACCGATACAAAAACTCCCAAGGTGAAGTTTTCACGAAAGAGAAATGATGAACGTCATAGGGAAGGAAAGGAATATCTAAAGGATTTGAGAGAGAAATAAAATGGGAACGGAGGTGAAAATAACTTGAGTATAGATTCCAAGCCGAGTACTAGTCAGCAGGGAAACAACGACAACGATACTCAAGAAAAAGGAGAAACCTTTTTTTCAAAACGAAGGTAGAATAGAACAAAGAAGATACTGCACCACCGAACCAAGAAACTATGACGAAGAGAAATAATTTAAAGAAATATTATAAGAAAGTAGGCTGAAAAATAATTCATTATTCAAGTTCAGTGACGTATCGAAGGTCCTGATTCGGAACTGTTTTTCACTTGAGATGGAGGGAGAATGGCCCCGAAAAATGAATTACTTGGGACTAAAATGAGAAAAATTTTCTCGAGCCCATGATATAATTCAACAAGGCAATATAAATCCTGGAACCTGACGCAAACCAGTCGTGGTAGTGTCTCAAGCAGGCAGGGAGATTCCAATCACGTGATATGTTGCGCAATAGAAGATTCTAGAAGCTTGAAGTCGACATAGCAACAGTGACTTAGCTATGGAATATTATAAATATTGTTATAATTTATGTCATTGGACATAAGCCCCAAGCCAATGAAAACGGGATTACCTTCAAATATAGTATATGGAGAATTTTTACATTTAGGCCCCAAGAGGATATTTTATTCATATAGCTAAAGTCGCCGAAAGGACGAATTACGCAGTAATTAACATTTTAATGTGCGCGCTAAATCTCTGGAGGGAGACAGAAATGGCGCCCAGATTTTCAACTTGGAAAGGGAACGCCAAGTAACAGATCTCTTATTCCTACAAACTTTGAAGAGTGTAGAGGTGTATTCCGGGGTAATCGAGATCCCGAAGTCTTTATCCGAGTACGGTGTTCGACTACTCGTGGAGATAGCGCGATTGCAGCGTAGATTTTGGAGATCCCCGTGCATACAAACTAGGCAAAGTTCGCAAGAGACTTGATATTGCGTTTTCTCATTGTTAGTTGAGATTATACTTCTGCTAATTGAATATATATAGTACAGAACGCATACTATTATTCTACGAAATTTAAACGTCACAAACAGAATACCTTCGAAGATATTAACTTTTTAGAAGTGAATAACAAAAGTGACGGACGCAGAGCTGTAAAGCATTATCAGTTGGAAAGAGATTGCAGCAAATAAAGTCCAAGTGAGTAACAGTGATTGACTTTAACATTGGAGCAGCATACTAACATTATTTCATTATGACTGCTAATGTTCATCGAGAATTATTATTCGATATTTGTCACATATTTGAGATGATGAACTAAGGACTTTATGCGCCAGGGACACATTTGAAGCAGAGATATAGGTGCAACATGGAGCTTCGTTAACCAGAATACTTCTGAATGTAGACGTTATGTACAATTACATCTCGTGCATGAACGTCATTTCACGAACTTTAATATAACATCTACGAGCTATAGAAATATTTCATACACCATCTATATGAATATTTCTACAATATTACTCGACAATGACATTAAACTATATCTACGACGGAGAATGAAGATCATCATAAGAGATTTGTCAATATGCCAGGGAGGACCCGGCAACAAGGAAGACCTATGAACGGGAGGTTGCCGTTCGATTCTAGACGGAGATTGGTGATTACCGGAGAGGAAATTCTTTCCTTATCCGAGGTTGCTGGTTCTAGGAAACGGACAGGGGTCCAACTCAGTATCTTGGATTGAGGAAACATCTAAGTATTTTCCAAATACTGAACTAGATCGAGATATCGTCTGATAAGGTAAAAGTGTTATTTTCCTATGTAGTTAGAGATTTATAGTGACATTCAGATTAAATGTTTTACTCCATATTTTTTGTATCACCATGTTTCGATATATATTTATACTTCATATGTGTAACAAGATTTTATTCTACAAGATCATGTGAGATGATCGTCTTTCATCATTTTCACATTTACATTCTACGATTCAGTTTTTGAACTGACAAGTTTATTTGTTTAAGGAATCAGTATTTCTTATTTAAGACCAGTCATTTTAACTTCAGACGTTTTTCAATTTTATTTCGAAGTGAGGATGCAGTCGTGGATGCCAATTAAATTCCTTTTAGTAATGTAATTTGGGCATCTTTTTGTAAGAAAAAGCTTCAAGAACAGAAGAAACTACGAATGAGATATTGTTATATTATCATAATTACTATGAACTTTACGTCGATCTGACAATAAATATTCGTCATGATATGAAAGAAGTCATATACTCATAGACATTATTTGTATAGAATGGAAACACATTTCGGAATTGACAATCCTTACTTTATTTTATTAGGAGATATATCTTTATAGTAGATAATTTTTATCATAGGACAGGGAATTCAAAGCTAGTTTATCACAGTCAAGATTGAATTCTATTGGACATATACATAACATGTATGGATTTTTATACACAACATGTGGTGTCACGTCATATTGTGGACATGACATTGCAAAGACGTGTAATTTTGAAGCTAGATAAGAGTGGTGGAACATAATAGTATTTCTTTTAAATGTATATGTAACAGTTTAGTGGACAATTAACACGTCATCACACGCCCCCATGGCAGTTTGCCACGTTTGAACAATAATGCCAATATTTTCTCTATTTGTTTCCAGGAAGTAGAGGGCAGTCAGGTATTCCTCACCCCACATCTATGTATAACGACCATGGCCTAAACCGGGCTGTCACTGAGTGCTGTCGATGTCAGTTCACATCTATGTTGGTGGTGTCACATTGTGTGAGAAATTTGCTAACGCGCGTGCGATCACGTACAATAATTTTCCAACCTATTGCTAACGGGCGTGTTCTCACGTATATTTAATATGAAAGAGTTGTAATATTTGTGTTACCTTGTTTGTGCTATAACTGGAAATGGATCCGTACGAAGTACAACAAGCTACAGTGAGAGATTTAGTGGACAGTGTTCCAGAATGCCATTCAAGTGAATTAGGTGAAGACAATTATTCTGATTACAGTGACGTTGATGAAAGAGACATTTAAGAGCACGTTGATAGTGACTCAGAGGAGAATGTTTCAGAAGGAATATTGCAGCCGTGTGAAGATGGTGTCGATCAACACCCCCCACCATCCAATGAAGAGGCAATGAACCTCTCAGTATGTCCTCAGCAAGAACCTCACCATCAGAGTCGTTCGCTTGAATTTGCATTCCATTACTCTATATCCTGCAGTAAGTCGTTTGTTACTTGTGTTACCGGTACCGGTACGTATCGTGTAATGACAATGGTCTTGTCTTAAAATAATGGAATTTATTTGAAAATGACCAATTATATACTTTGCGGCAATTTGCTAACGGGGCGTGCTTTGATGTCACATCACAACCTTGGAATTGCGGCAGTTTGCTAACATAGCGTGATCTAGCGTTTGTAAAATACTTCATAGTACTTATAATGATATAAAGTTCTAAATAGCATTTTATGGTAAGTAAATGTTGTTTCTAAAAATGATTTTAAAGTTTTAGGATTGTATTTTTCACTTTAATATTATTGCTACAATTTATTACGTATGTGAGCAATTTGCCGTAGGGCATGCTCTCGTGTAAAAAAGAGGTGGCGTGTGATGACGTGTTAAGTAATATTTCATAAAGTAAACTCACGGAGGTCATACACGATACGTCTAAGGTCGTCTTTTATAAATGAAGGTTTCTTTTAAGAATAGAAGGAAGTGTTCAGTATGCCAGCAGTTGAGTGTTACAAAGCTGAGGAATATGCCAGTAATTTAAATACAAGTTCTACATAAGAGATGTTGGTAACAATTAATGTGTGTTAAGGAATTGTTCAACATAGTAGATGAGAGATTTAATACCATATACAGGGTGTATATGAGGCTACGTGGAGAAATGTTTGTGATCATCCGAGGTTGTTCCGCATTTGAGTGAAGTTACAAAAGTATAGTTCTTTTTGGTAAGAACGTGGCATTATAGCAATTGATTCGTTGTATTAAGAACTCTGATATATGTGAATTTACGACTTTGAAGTGATGACGAGGGTGTTAATGAGCGGAAAATAATTTGGGAAAGATGTTGTCAACTTCTGTTAACTAATACTTCTATTTTTTCTTATTAAAACTCGGATTTGAGTATCTACGTGCATTTGATGTTTGTTGGTTGAACGCATTAGACTGATATTGACTACAAACCAAATTATGACATGGTGTTGCAGTATATTAACATTGGTGAGTGATAAGGAATTTGTATGTGAGAATTATTGTTTACATACTTGATAGAAAGGTATATTTTGAAAGAGAGCCAAGACTCTAATATATAACGTATGGATATCGTTAAACATCGTTAAACAAAACGAATACAGTGTTTGTAAATATTTTTCACAATTATTTAATTAAGGGAATAATTTTAGTAATAATTATTCGATCATATGTTTTTGAAATGTAGTGTATTTTAGAATGAATGTTTTTGGATCGAGTGTTTTTACGTTGTTAAGTGCGTATGAACAACTCCGTTGGTCTAGAACAATGCGAGGGAATGCATGGATGGTTGTATTAAAATTTGAGTGTATTTGATAGAGAATGGTTTGAGATATGGCCAGTTTTGTAAAGAGAAAATGTAACTTTGAGACAATGCTACTGTACGCGCAAGCAGCGTGTTCGCAGCGAATGCAAAGATTGAAGTGTATCACGTTATAATTCAAGGCCAGTATTACATTAAATGGAAAGAGTTGTTAGCAAGCCACAGATTTATGAATGGAAACAGCTTACCGGCTGAATGAATGTGTGTCAATCTATGAATGGGTCGACTGGCCAGATGTGCAGTTCACTGCGCGTGCCAGTTTTAATAGCTTCCGTAGGAACGCTAAGCACGCCGGAATTTTTGTTAAACCTTTTATTAGTTGTAATAGGCTTAGGCCGTTCAAAATTTATTTCTGTATATCTGTCAGTATAGTAACTTCAGTAGTGTGTGTGTTGTTAGAGAGGAGAACATGTGAATGTATTAATTAATTTATTAATTTAGGAATTGTTATTATTTGTTTAAATTTTAGATATAGCTTACAATTGTTAATAAATTTACTTAGTTCGTTTTCTATATCGTCTTTCGAGTGATTTATTTTATATATAAAATGAACAATGGTATTGTGGATCCCCTTTTCTGGATGAAGCTATGTCCCTTTATAAGACCCCGAGAATAAAGGTAGGTGTTCATCTGAGCCCCAGTGCATTTTGTTGTTTATCCATAATATCATTGTAGAATACTGTGTAAATTCCCGAAGACCTAGTTGGAGCGATTTCTGATGGAATTTTTAGCCGGAGCCTTCTAGATATTAGCAATCCAGTTTTGCTATGGATTTCCGACAGGCAACTTCTCGTATTTACGGGTACAGTTCTAAGTCACTGTAACACCGTTAGTAGGCTATTTGTACAAAGTAACTGTAACATCGTTACTATTTGTACAAATTAACTGCAAGTTTGTTACTTTCTGTGAGTAACGATAACCTACGTTTATTCCTGTTATTATGTCTCTCAAGCTTCGTAATTGCTTTGTATATACATGATAGTTTGTATTTACTCTGTGCTTATCTTCCACTGGATATGTAAATAGTTTATAGGTTGTTTTCATCATACGCTAAATATATAAAGATATTTAATCCTAATAACCACAGTGAGGGTGAACTTACCCGTTGAGGTGCTGATATTATTTTTGACGACTGGTTGAGGAGCAATGAGCTGGGGTTTAAGAGGTTGAGAAGCCTGAGGAAGCGCTGGGCTCGTTGTAGTATTCGGACCTAAGACATTTTCGTAGGAGTTGATTTGAGGGGTAGTGGGCACAGTGAACTGTGGTTGATATTTCATAGTATCACACATGCACTTGAGGAGCCCGAGTGATGATCCTTTCTGGCTGGTCATTTTTCTTGTCTCGCAAAGACCAGTACTTTGTGTGGAAGTTGGATAGCTGGTATGTGGTTTGCAAGTAGGGAGAATTGGATTCCAGGCTGTCGAGAATGTGCTCGATTCGCACATTGGGCAATTTGTCGAGCAAATAGGCTGGTAGTTGGGGATAATTGATCTCGAGGCTGTTGGGAAAATGCTTGATTTGCACATTGGGCAGCATGGTTTTAGTTTGTAGGTTGTCGAGCATGTACTTGGTTTGTAGGTTGTCGAGCATGTACTTGGTTTGTAGGTTGTCGAGCATGCACTTGGTTGGCTTGTAGTGATAGTTGATTTGCAGTTTGGGCAAGTTGGTTGGGAGGTTGTCGAACGAATGCTTCTATTGCAGATTGGGCAAGTTGGTTGGTAGGTTGTAGAGGAAGTGCTTGATTTGCAGTTTGGGCAAGTTGGTTGGTAGGTTGTCGAGCGAATGCTTGGTTTGCAGGTTGTTTGAATGAATAGTTTACCCTTACCACTATTTTGAGGGTAGATTTGCCAGTGAGTTTTCGGCCTAGAGCTTGTTGTTCTCTTCAGCCTAGTGCTTGTTATTCTCGGCATTGTTCCAAAAGTCCATGATTTACCGGCCGATGATCTGTAAGGTACACGCATATCGGACCGCAACGGAGATAATTTCCAGTCATGTTCTTTACATTCAGATACAATAATGGGAGTAGTACTTACAACACCAAACCCTACATTTATTCTAACTACAAATTGACCAGACGGATCTTGTTTATTATTATTATTATTAAGAATATATTCATTGTTTGAATGCAATGATTGGTTCGCCGCACTCCCAGAATTTTCTTCATTTGTTTCACTGGTTGGAATAACTTTTATATCAGTGCAATTAAATTTAATGTTTTGATCACCATTCTTACAATGGTGTAAAGCAGTTCCTTGATAATTACATTGCTCGTTAGTACATTTCTGAATATTATCACTGGGTCGAAGATTAATTCGATCAAATTGTCTGCTGGCAATTTCACTAATTTGGCCAATTTGACTACTGTTTTGGACTAAAACCCGAATATTATCAGTTTTCTTATAGACAGGTGTTCCGTATGTTGATGAAACAATGTTGCTATTTAATGCAGCTTGATTTGCAACAGTGTTTCCAGGCAGTGTCTGATCCGTTGACTGGAGAGCTTTACTCTCACTTTGTTTCACCAAGATGATGTTTGTCAACAAACCTATATTTGTGGGAGTCACAACATAATAGCCTTTGTTACATGTCTCGCTTACACTATTTCGTCCTACAAGCAACGTTTTTCTGTCTTTGGAAGCAGCCTCAATGTACTCTTTCGTGTTCTTTTTTAATGAGTGTCTATGTGCCTCCTTCAACTGCGGTCGATGACAACCTATTCTACAATTACATTTTTGGTGCTGTTGTAGGAAGGTGCCAGTTTTCTGGCCTTTACAAGTAACCCTCTTCCGTGATTTTATGGTTTCTCGTGTTCCATGCCCGAGTTTCTTATTTGATTGCTGAGTTCTATTAACCCGATGTTTATCAATTGCAATACATGAATTTGTTTTCTCACGTTTGGACTTATGCATGATTTCTATATTAGCCTTTCTATTGAGAGTATTTCCTATATTAGAATGCTCTTCGAGAACACGTTGTTGATCTTTCTTTTTACGTACACTGAACAGCATTTCTTCCGATATGTCAATATATGATCGACTTTCTTTGATATCCTTCAAGCTTTGTGATGTCCACAATGCAACATCCTCCAAATAATGACTTGTCTTTTTTGTTCTACTGCATTCACCGAGATCGTCTACGTCCTCGACAGAAGTGGCTGCCACATCACGCTTGACGGAATATGGATAATGTAACGTGCTTTCAGTTTGTATGGTGGGGCTGTTCAATAGAAATTCATCATCTCGAGGCGCATCCATAGGCCTCATTAAAAAACTTTGCCGTACGTTGTATCTGAACTTTTTGTTGACATTTTGAACTGCTTCCCCTAGTGTACTTACTTCTGAATTCTCAGATACTACCTTACAACCTTCACTACGATCGGACACTGGGTTTGAATTCTGGGTTATAAACTTATCTCTTTCAGAATTTGTCGGATGAACAGTTTTGTGAGTTAGCAATTTAGGGCATTTTACTACATTCATGGCACCTTCAAAGAACAGGACTGATAAATGCAATATAAAATATAACTGTACAACATATATTTCCATTTGTTATATTCAGAGAAATAATATTCTATTTGAATACTCTTCCGAGGTTCCACTTAAGATTTATTTTAAATGTAACCATGACAATTCAGTAGAATCCAAAACATATTGTTGTACACAGCAAGAGACATATCGACGGTGATTGCCAACGAAATGATGTCTGCTGGACATCGAAGTCATTTTACACGTACAGAAGGAGAAAAGAGATAAAAGTCCTCCCTCTCTAAAACTGTGGAACCAGAGAAAGTAAATATGTTGTTTCATTTGGGGGCTTGGACACTGTGGTAATATAGCTCCATATACTTGATTGAGTGTAGAATTTGTCTGATAACCTGTGATTTTATGTTAGCTGTAATAACGTGTGCATTTGTAATTCAGCAGGCGTCCGTGTCCTTAACCGAGGAACCATCCCGGCATTTAATTGGAGTAGAAGTGGGAAACCACGATAACACCACTTCCAGGATGACTGAGGTGTGAATCGAGCCAATCTCTTCTCAATTTTTCCTCGAGAAGCTAAGTATACCACGTCCCATGCCTCAGACCAGAATTAAATTTCTTGACAGAGCTGGGAATCGAACCCGGACTTCAGGGATGACAACCAATAATGCTTGCCACTGCACCTACAGCTCTTATAGACTAACATATCTCTAACTCCTTGATGTTGATACAGTCCTTGTAGACTACAATATCTCTAACACTTTGATAACGATAAAGATCTTGTACACTGAAATATCTCTAACACTTCCATGGCCATACAGAACATGTACACAGGGAGAGTGGTGGCACAGCGGACAAGCTGTTGGCCTCTCAACACGGCAGACCGGGTTCGATTCCCGGTCAATGCATGTGAGATTTTCCACATGTAAAGTAGTTCGGATTCCACGTAAAAAGGAGGTCCCGTGGCTCATGGTCGCGAGATTAACGGCAACGTAAAACTATAATCCTCCTTCCTGCCTTAGAACGTGTACACTAAAATATCTCTAATGGCTATGCATATCGTGTACACTAAAATACTGTATATCTAAACTTTAATGGTATTGGGTTTTTAAGTAATCCAGTTTCAATCAGCACCAACCTAGAGGAACTATTATACTTGCGTTTGACCGCCAGTCACTAACTTGCTCCTCTATCTAAGTTATATATAAATGTACTCTTTTGTTTTATTCCCTGTAATGGCGGACATGCCAAATCTATATCCAAATATACAATTAATTAAAACTATCCTTTTGTATTAATCTCTGCTGAAACACAGCAGGTTATGGGCCCAGAGTACAAAGGAAGTGGACGGACATATTACTGTAAGTTTTGAACTTTTATTTATTTAAAAATTGTTCAATGGCCGGTAATGGCGGATTTGGCAATTCGTTGCCGCAAATCGAAAAATTGCATGGAGGCGCAAATTATAAGACATGGGCGATGGATATGGAGATGTATCTTTTGCATGAGGATTTGTGGATGTATGTGGAGTTTAACCTTGCATCGACTGCGTCGGAAAAGCAAAAGAAGCAGGCCCAACGTACTAGAGCCAAGATTTGTATGCTATTAGATAATGGACCTAAAATGAAAATTGTTAACATTAAAACCCCAAAAGCGATATGGGACCACTTAAAAACAACCTATGAGAATAAAAGCGTTAATCGGCATATTGCTCTCATAGACCAATTATTTGATATTAGTTTGGCGAATTCAAAGGATATGGAGGCCTATGTTCAGCGATTTACCGAAATAAGTGCAAAACTGAGAAGTATGGGGAAGGAAGTTGACGATGAATTTGTTGCCGTACTCATGTTGAGAGGATTAACAGAAGATTATAAACCTTTTAGAATGGCAATTGAAAATGACCCGTTAATAAATATTAACGTGCATTCCAGTCGTATCCGCGGGCGGCTGCTGTTGCAAACTTGATCTTCACGGTATCTATTGGTGACTGTCCGAACTAGTGAGCCGGCAACCTTCAGCGTGTCTGTCTTGTCGATGGCTCGCTCGTGTGGCTAATGTTGGCACTTAAGTTTTGAGAACTCGAGGTCTCACGATCGGCTCCGTTCGAGCCCGAACGGCGGCCATTTTGTTCTGGTTGTTGAGATAAACAAATGAAGTTGAAGGAATTCTTGCAAGAAGGAAAGATGTGAGAACTAAATCTCTGGTGTAAAACGGGGATTATCTGGCCTTAGGCCAGGTAAACTTCCTTTCCCCGATATAATTTCGTCTCTACGTGATTTACATTTACCGCCCACCGTTGAGAAATCTCTGTCATCGGATTAAATATGTAGACATGAAGAAAACGCAATGTATGAAGTTTGGCTACAGGAATACATCTCTTTATTAAGGTTTGTTTGTGTTAAAAGTTATTGGAACTATTTGTGACCTGAAAATGTGAATTGGTCGTCGATACGAGTATTTGTGTTGGTGTTATTCTACATATTTTATATGTTGCAGTCTTGAGCTGTTGAATAATTATCTTAGCGCAGTTGGCATTTATTTTGCCGTTAGTAAGTCACTTGGTTTGTAGAACCGAGTAGGCCTAAGCATGAAGAGAAAGTTCCAATACCTTATTTTTAACTTGATGTAATACACTTATTTATATGTATTTTGGGAGGGTTGTGTTTTATCTTTTTTTCTGACGTGCCGAGCTGTGTAATGTTCAGATCTCATTTTGTTTTGAGCGAGGAATTTTCCTAACCTTAAATTTTTTTTGTTACAGTTAATTTTCCTTTTCCTCGTCTCGTTAGCGTGGTCTCTTAAAGACTCTGTTTAAAATATCACCACTTATGATATGTATTTTATTTTTTCCATGGTCCGTTGCCTGGATACTCTCCGGGATTGTTATCTGATTTCGTTTTTCTCGGAAACAATGTAATTAATTTTTCATGTCGACTTGAAGTGATTCATATTGAATTTTCATGCCGTACGCACGTACCTTGCCTTTGCTCCTGAGTAACTAAAAGATTTCAAGAATTATCTTATTAATTTCCAAGAGATATCTTCTTGGTGGTTTGAACTTGTCATTCTTCGAACCTATACGATGTTAATGTATATTTTTTTCGGAATCTAATTCTACTGATGTAGAGTATAATTGGTTCTCGCATAATGGGACTTCTTCATTGAAATTGGGTAATTAAATTCCATCTCCTTCTTAATTTTTATTGGTTCCTTGCTTCTTGATTATTAATTTGTTTGTTCTATTTTTTACCTTTTATGTTACATCTTTTTCTTTAACATGCATGTAAAGATGTTCTTTCCTTCAATTATATTTAATGTTATGAAATGTGATTCGTGTTTTCTTCAAGTTTAGTTTTAGTGCTCTTCTCTCAATTTAAATGCAACCTGGGTATGGTAATTTGTCCAGCCGTTCCACACACATACCCTAGTTGCTCTCTGTTATTATTTATCGTTTTCTCTCTTAGTGTTTCTGAAGGTAACTTGTGGGTACATATTTTGGTACCTAGTCGCGTGGTTTTGTTTCCACCTTGTATTTTGTTGAGAGAATGTGTACTGGGTTTGACTTGGAGAAAGCATAGGCATAAAAGGGTTACTTATTCTGAAAAAAATCTTGTATTAATCCTATGTGATTTTATGTTTCATGTCGACTATAAATGGAGCAACGGAATCTTAGGGCAGCTTACAGTTTGACCAAAGAAGAAATTATCTATGAACTCCTGATTAGAGGTTCTACTTCCTCTGGGAATAGGGAAAGGGATCTGATATTACTGAATGCAGTTACGGATAATCCTGTACGTGTACCAAACTGGAGGAAATTTGACTGGACGTTAGGTAAGTCCCTTATTGTACCATCTGTTGAAAGTTTAATTGTGGTTTTTCATTCATTAAACTCTGACTGTGCTCCGTCTAATTCTCAACTTATCAGATTTAAGGTCCGCTGTTTACATTGGTACCATCGCCTTCGTGATTTAATAGAAGTTTGGCAGGATAGAGATCCTGAATTCCATTTAAAATTAATTTCTCTGCGTGCTAAACTTGTTGATTGCTTTTTTGCGTTATTCCCAAATAATAGTGAGAGTGCGAGTGTTAACCCTGATGTGTGTGCAAATGAAGGGGTTCCTTCTATTAGTGGATTGAACGAATTGGTGCATAATATCAGTGTTGAAAGCAATTTAGGAAGTTTTGGTGGATCTTTGTCGAATCGTAGTGAACCTGCAACTATGTATAATCAGGAAAACTATCCAAGTGCGTGCAGAATATCTGAGGTTAGGTCTGAGTGTAGCAATGTCAGAACAGGGTCGACCTCATCACGTCATAACCTTGAAAATCTTGATGATATAAATGTTTCCTTTGCTAATGTGTCCATTTCTGGTGCTGCGAGCAACCAGGTTAGGGGTAATTTATCAAATGCTAGGTCGAATGATGAAAGATTATCGCCCCTATGTTCTGAAAATCCTATTAATTTAGAACATGTGTCATCTAATGTAAATAATAATACTCGTGGGGAGTTTAAAATGGGAATTAAGTTTGGTAGTGTACCTCATCCTTTAAATGCTTGCATCCAAAATCTAGAGATGTGCAACGGTAACGATGCTAACCTGTTAATAAAATGTTTAAAGCAATTTATTGACCTTGCTGACAATGCTGTAAGATTTGGGTGTCCTGATAGTCAAATTTTCAACCTGATCTTTCCTTATACCTCTGGTTTATTGAGAGAAAAGTTAATTGTAGCCATGGAAGGTTGTTATTCCATTGATCGATTTCATCGTGAAATATTAAGTTCATTTATTCCTAGTCGTGCTTTGAGTATGCTGATGCATAATTTTTTCTATAGAGTTCAGAGATTCGAAGAGTCTTTAAATGATTATGTAACTGATATCAAGTCTTATGCTAGAGTTTTTTCTGTACAATTAAGTGAACAACAAATTGTGGCTTCTATATTGGAAGGGATTAATCCAGAAAGCAGGTCATACTTGACAACATGCAGTATTCCCGTAAATTTCTCTGATCTAAACAGATTTGTGTTGAATTCGGGTATTATCAAACATTCCGATTCCTTGAGAGTTGCCAATGTTCCTCCACCTAATTTTAATTCTAATCTATCTCAGAATTCTGGAAATCCTATCTGTTATGATAGCTCGCAAGGCCCTCGTTTCCAAAATAGAAATTCCTTCGATTCGGGTAATCGCACGTCGAATAACAGGAGAAGATGTGATAATTGTGGATCATTTCAACATATTGCTAAATGGTGTACGAGGAGACATAAACATAACCAATGACTAAATCGTAAGGAGACTTCTTCGGATTGTCATGCGTCAAATAGTTCTAAAATAAATTCTATGGAGGTAAATAATTATTTTGATGATGTCAGAAGTCTTAAACCTAAAGTGAGGTTATGTAGTCGCATTTCTGAAGTTTCTAAACATTGTTCCCCATTTATTGATATTTGGGTAAATAACGAACCTGTTACTGCTCTGATCGATTCGGGTAGTGTGAAATCATTTTTAAGTAAAAACTGGTTTGAAAATATGAGGTCAGTATGCAAATTTGGAAAACTTATTAAAGAACCGAACAATTTTGTGTCAGCGAACAGTTCTAGTCTTGAAGTTTTAGGATTGGTAAACTTAAAGATCCGTATTTTAAATTTCACTTGGAGATATGATTTTTGGGTTGCAAATAATTTATCTTGCGACGCCATTATGGGTGCTGATTTTTTGTCTCATGTTGGGTTGTTACTAGACCTTAGAAACAGGTCATGTTGGTTTCGTTTTAAGCCTAATTTAAAATTAAACTTCAAGCCTTGTCTTAGTTTTTCCGGAGTGAATTCCTCCAAAGTTATATCTGGTTCTGACACCATTGAGGAGTTTAATTTTGAAAATCTTAAACCTGACCAAGCTGATAAACTTCGTGAACTGTGTTCATCCTTCCCTGAGGTTTTGACGAATAAGTTAGGGGTGACCAATCTATTGGAATACAAGATTGTCGTTTCTGATTATATTCCAGTCAGTTCGCCACCGTATAGACTAGCCCCTCCCAAGATGAAAATCTTGAAAGAGATAATCGACGAGATGTTAGATGAAGGGATCATTAGTAAGTCTACTTCCTCGTATTCGTCACCTATTTTCTTGGTGCCTAAATCTGACGGTAAATTTCGCCCAGTTGTTGATTATCGAGCTCTTAATAAAAAGGTTATTCAGCAGTCCATCCCGCTTCCTGATCTGAGATCTTGCTTTGCATGGTTTAGGGGTGCTAACTGGTATACGATTTTAGATCTGAATCGCGCGTACTTTCAGATTCCATTAACTGAAGATTCTAAACATCTAACAGCCTTCTCCACTGACTGGAATCTCTTTCATTTTAACCGTTTACCATTTGGGATCTCCACGGGTGCGGCCATCCTAAGCCGATTGCTAGATATGGTATTTGATGGAATCAAGTTCAAGTTTGTGTATCATTATTTAGACGACGTAGTCATATTCAGTGAGAACTTTGATGATCATCTGGAACATATTGGTGAGGTTATGTCTCGTCTAAAGAAAGCTGGTCTTACCGTAAAACCATCTAAAGTTTCCTTTGCTAAACCCAAGATTTCATTTTTGGGACATATCGTAACATCGTCTGGAATTTCTGTGGATCATTCGAGAACCCAAGCGATTCGTGACTTTAAGCCCCCTAAGAATGTTAAAGGTGTATCAAGGTTCATCGGTATGATGAACTATTTCCGTAAGTTCATTAACAATTTCGCTCAGCGTGCTGCTCCTATAAATATGTTGAGGATGAAGGGAGTTAATTTTGTTTGGGGTCCTTCGCAAGAAGCAGCATTTGAAGATTTGAAATTAGCTTTGATAAATGCGCCTATTTTGTCCATCCCTGATTTCTCCAAAACCTTTATTGTGCAAACTGATGCCTCCAATAGTGCTGTTGGTGCAGTGTTACTACAAGACCATGGAAAAGGTAGATTACCTATTGCATACACTTCCCGCACTCTGAATGATGCAGAAAGAAATTACTCTGTTTATGAACTCGAAGGTTTGGCCGTCATGGATGCTCTTGAAAAGTTCAAGTTGTATATCGAACATGTACCCTTCGAGTTAGAAACAGATAACCAAGCCTTGAGTTGGGTTCTTGGCAGACCTAGGAAAACTGGTCGAATAGCTCGTTGGGCCACTCGAATTTCTTCCTTTAAGTTCTCTGTACGTCACATCCGAGGGAGTGAAAATGTCATCGCTGATTGTTTAAGTCGGATGTATGGTGACACTAATGTTGAGGTTGAGGAAAATGTGAAGTGTAACGCAATTTTGGAACATAACATGTCAAACGTAATTCTGTCTAACTGTCCCATGTTGTTTCGGGATGTATCTGAATATCAAAAGGAAGATCCAGTTCTAAGTGAGATTATAAGAAAATTAGAGGTTGGTGAAGTTGTAAAACCATATTCATTAAGGAATGGCATCTTGTGTTGTTTGGCCCGTTCTGATAGAACACCTAAGATTGTTCTTCCCACTGTTTTAGTAGGCGAGATCTTTAAATACTTTCATGAGTCTCCTATCGGTGGACATTTAGGAGTATATAAGACCAGATTAAAGGTGAGGCAAAATTTTATCTGGAAGGGTATGGATGGTGACATCAGAAGACTGGTAAATAATTGTACAACATGTAAATTGGCAAAACCATCTCCTAACACTAAGGTTGGAATGTTATCGTCTCAACTTTCCGATAAACCTATGGAAAGATTGTTCGTAGATTTTGTCGGCCCGATGCCGCTGTCGAAGCTGGGTAACCGTTTTGTACTGGTTTGTACGGATGGCTTCAGTCGTTTTAACTGGTTGTTCCCAACTCGTTCAGCTACCACTGAAACGGTAATTAAATGTCTTAACTATATTTTTGCTGTTTTTGGCCCCTGCCAATTTCTGGTATCAGATAACGCGAAATGCTTTACATCACATGTTTTCCGCAATTTTTGTTTCGAGTTATCCATTTCCCATGTGACATCTTCTATCTATTATCCTAAAGGATCGTATGCTGAGAGGGTGAACAGGAATCTTCGAGCTGCGTTAATTGCTTACCATCATAAGGACCATAGATTATGGGACAGTTGCATTCCTTGGTTGACTTATTCGTTCAACACTGCGGTGCATGAATCTCATCGTACCACCCCTTTCAATTTAATGTTCTCCTTCGTCCCAAATTCCCCTATATCTAATTTGTGGACTATTAATCAATTGTTGCCTGATAAAGTCATGAATGAGAACGTACGTTCTATTTGGAAAAAGGCCAAAACATATATGAAGGTGGCACACGAGAAACTACAGCAGAGGTATAATAAAGGACGTAAACCTACGTCACTTCAGATTGGGGACATGGTTTTTGTCAAGAATTTTTCTGTTAAGGAAGTTGGTTCTAGAGAATCTGGCAAGCTAGTCACAAGATTCCGTGGCCCTTGTGAAATTATAAGTTTTATCACTCCGGTGACATTACTTGTAAAGGACCCTCAGAAAAAGAAAATATTTAGAGTGCATATGTCTCATGTTAAGAGAGGTTGTGATGTTTCAAATTAATGATCATAAAGTTGTATTTTAAATTTGTAAAAGCAAGGAATCTCAAAAATTTGATGGGGAAACCTTAGTTAAAACTTAGTTATGTATATTCTGTAGCCAAAATTTTTCCTAAATCATGTTTAAACTATGGACTTGTCGTAACTGATGTTAATCAAAAAGTGTGATGAAGAAAGAAATGGACCATTGCTGTCGGAGTACGATTTGATTTCAGATCAAATGTTGGTGATATCGTCATCCTGTTTGAAGAGCGTTGTGACTGTCGCGAATGTCCAGGGCCCGGACGTCGTGATGCTAAGCCGTGACCTCAGCACTGAGAATGACCGAGTCTCCTCCATCCTATGAAGACTTATTTCTGTATTTTATTGTATCAAAAAAAAAGATTGTACTACTGCCAAGTAAGAGTTGGAATTTTACGCATGTTGGTGATTTTCAGATGCATGAAAAAACTTGGGTGTATCTAATCATGGAACGATCAGTTTGGTGTACTAGGTGTTGTGAGAACTGATGTATGTTTTCAGGTCATATTTTCTCGGTGTATCTTTTACCCCCAACCATAAACTTGTGAACAATTGTTGCCTATTGTCCAGCATTGTGTGGGGGAGAGATGACCCGTTAATAAATATTAACGTGCATTCCAGTCGTATCCGCGGGCGGCTGCTGTTGCAAACTTGATCTTCACGGTATCTATTGGTGACTGTCCGAACTAGTGAGCCGGCAACCTTCAGCGTGTCTGTCTTGTCGATGGCTCGCTCGTGTGGCTAATGTTGGCACTTAAGTTTTGAGAACTCGAGGTCTCACGATCGGCTCCGTTCGAGCCCGAACGGCGGCCATTTTGTTCTGGTTGTTGAGATAAACAAATGAAGTTGAAGGAATTCTTGCAAGAAGGAAAGATGTGAGAACTAAATCTCTGGTGTAAAACGGGGATTATCTGGCCTTAGGCCAGGTAAACTTCCTTTCCCCGATATAATTTCGTCTCTACGTGATTTACATTTACCGCCCACCGTTGAGAAATCTCTGTCATCGGATTAAATATGTAGACATGAAGAAAACGCAATGTATGAAGTTTGGCTACAGGAATACATCTCTTTATTAAGGTTTGTTTGTGTTAAAAGTTATTGGAACTATTTGTGACCTGAAAATGTGAATTGGTCGTCGATACGAGTATTTGTGTTGGTGTTATTCTACATATTTTATATGTTGCAGTCTTGAGCTGTTGAATAATTATCTTAGCGCAGTTGGCATTTATTTTGCCGTTAGTAAGTCACTTGGTTTGTAGAACCGAGTAGGCCTAAGCATGAAGAGAAAGTTCCAATACCTTATTTTTAACTTGATGTAATACACTTATTTATATGTATTTTGGGAGGGTTGTGTTTTATCTTTTTTTCTGACGTGCCGAGCTGTGTAATGTTCAGATCTCATTTTGTTTTGAGCGAGGAATTTTCCTAACCTTAAATTTTTTTCGTTACAGTTAATTTTCCTTTTCCTCGTCTCGTTAGCGTGGTCTCTTAAAGACTCTGTTTAAAATATCACCACTTATGATATGTATTTTATTTTTTCCATGGTCCGTTGCCTGGATACTCTCCGGGATTGTTATCTGATTTCGTTTTTCTCGGAAACAATGTAATTAATTTTTCATGTCGACTTGAAGTGATTCATATTGAATTTTCATGCCGTACGCACGTACCTTGCCTTTGCTCCTGAGTAACTAAAAGATTTCAAGAATTATCTTATTAATTTCCAAGAGATATCTTCTTGGTGGTTTGAACTTGTCATTCTTCGAACCTATACGATGTTAATGTATATTTTTTTCGGAATCTAATTCTACTGATGTAGAGTATAATTGGTTCTCGCATAATGGGACTTCTTCATTGAAATTGGGTAATTAAATTCCATCTCCTTCTTAATTTTTATTGGTTCCTTGCTTCTTGATTATTAATTTGTTTGTTCTATTTTTTACCTTTTATGTTACATCTTTTTCTTTAACATGCATGTAAAGATGTTCTTTCCTTCAATTATATTTAATGTTATGAAATGTGATTCGTGTTTTCTTCAAGTTTAGTTTTAGTGCTCTTCTCTCAATTTAAATGCAACCTGGGTATGGTAATTTGTCCAGCCGTTCCACACACATACCCTAGTTGCTCTCTGTTATTATTTATCGTTTTCTCTCTTAGTGTTTCTGAAGGTAACTTGTGGGTACAGAAAACACAGCTACTGGAAAACTGAATACCGAAACTGTCAAGCAAAAGCTACTTCAAGAAGGTTATCGAAGATCGTTGGAAGTCAAGGAGACTGCGGTGGCATTTAATACTAAACACAAAGTCAAACCTAATAATCCAACATCCTCTAATCCTTCAAATCATGGTGGCAAACGTAAGAATAATACATTTGATATTAATAAAGTTAAATGTTTTAGGTGCAATAATTACGGACATCTAGCAAGGGATTGTACTCAAAATAATAAAGTTGCGCAAGGAGATGACTCCAGTAAGAGAGCCGACGGCAAAAATAAAGGAAGGGCAAATGCGTGGCTCATGGCCATGGCATCTAATGTTCAACCAGAAAAATGGTACGTAGATTCTTGTTCTTCAGCTCATATGACAAATGATATTGATTTATTAAATTACTTTAGTTCTAACACGAAAGATAATCTTGAGGTAACTGTTGCAAATAATGAAAAGATTGGCACAGCAGGAAAAGGCAGTGCAACTATTAGCTTAGTTCAGGGCAACAATCAGGAGCTTAAAAATGTTTATTATGTACCGAAGCTTTCGTCTAATTTACTCTCAGTGAGTTGTATGACTAGAAACGGTGCTTGTGTAATATTTAAAGAGAAGAGCTGTCAGATATTTGACGCAGCAAATTTAAAGATTACAGGGGAACTAATTGCTACTGGTTCCGAAGAAGGTGGAGTTTATACGTTAGATGCGAAACGTATTGTAGTCAACCGGAAAGAAGAAAGTAGTGAAGCTAGGGCGATGTCTAGTTTAATGGAGGAAAAGAATGGCCAAATATTATGGCACAAAAGGTTAGGTCACCTAGGACACAAAAATATGGCTTTGTTAGAGACTAGGGCTACTGGTATGAAACTGGATAGAACAACGCCGTTTCAACCATGTATCGCTTGCGTTGAAGGTAAACAATGCAGGGAACCTTTCCAAACAAAAAATCCTCGACATGAGAAAACTACCCGCAAATTGGAAATAGTGCACTCTGATTTGTGTGGGCCAATGACACCACCCTCAGTTAATGAAGAAAAATATTTTTTTAACGTTTACAGATGATTTCTCAAGAAAAACGTTCATTTATTTTCTTAAGAGCAAAGATCAAGAGTATGATTATTTTAAAATAATTAAGGCAAAAGTTGAAAATGAAACAGGGTGTAAGATTCAATGCCTATGTACTGACAATGGAACAGAATATGTCAATTCTAAAATGAAACGAGAAATTGAAAACTGTGGTATTAGGCACGAAACTAGTATCCCTTACACTCCAGAGCAAAATGGACTTGCAGAGAGAGTCAACCGTACAATAGTTGAGAAAGCAAGACCTATGCTTCTAGAAGCAAACCTATCTAAAAAGTTGTGGGTAGAAGCTTGCAGGACTTCTGTATACCTTAAAAACAGATCTCCAACTAAAGCGCTAAAAAATGAAGTACCGGAAGAGAAATGGTCCGGAAAGCAAGTAGATTTAGGGAATTTACGAGTGTTTGGCTGTGTGGCCTATGCGCATATTCCAAAAGAACATAGAACCAAGTTTGATTCTAAATCCAAGAAATGTGTATTTGTGGGTTATTGCGAGGAATCAAAGGGTTATCTACTAGCGGATCCAGAAAAGGGATATAAGCAATTAAAATCTAGAGATGTTTTTTTTTTTTAAACAATTTCATCTCCAGAGAGTCTGAAACCAGTGAGGGTGACAAAACAGATTTTCGAACGTTGTTACCAAAAGTCGATTTTGCGGTTACAATCGAAGAAAATAGTGAGGCCAAAGATGATAACGCAAATACGGAAAGAGGGAACCAAATAAATTTAGAGCAAAATATTGAAGTTAACGATAAAAATGCAAACGTTATAAATAGTGATAGTCAGGGTCATGCAAGTTTAGAAGAAGACTTGATTATTTGTAATGAGACTTCTGAGAATAATGAGTCTGATATGAGTGAGACAGTAGAGACTGTGCAAGATGAATCAATCAGACGGTATCCTATTAGATCAAGGGTTCCTAAGATATTTCCAGATCACGTTACTTATTTAACGTCAATGAGTGGAAACTTTTGTGACTGCTTACCCGCTCATAATGATCCACAAACAGTGCAAGAAGCCTTAGGGTCGGAAAATAAAATTCGATGGAAAGAGGCAATGAATTTAGAGTTGAAAAATTTAAAGGACAAATGAGTTTTTGAACTGGTAAATTTGACAGATGGAAAGATTCCTATAAAATGTAAATGGGTTTTTAAACAAAAGATTGATGCTGCAGGAAAATTGGAGCGTTTTAAAGCAAGAATAGTTGCTAAGGGATATTCACAAAGATATGGTGTGGATTATTAGGAAACATTTTCTCCAGTTATAAGTTATTCGGCATTACGAATGCTGATAGCACTATCAGTTGAGGTTGGGTTAAATATTTATCATCTGGATGTCACAGCTGCGTTTCTGAATGGAGATTTGACAGAGACTCTTTTTATGGAACAGCCAGAAGGTTTTACAGAGCTGGGCTCTGAAAACAAAGTTTGCTTATTAAAGAAAGCCATCTATGGTCTTAAACAGGCTTCCAAATCATGGTATGATAAATGTAGAAATGTCCTAATGACATTAGGATTCAAAAGAGTTTCAACTGAACCATGTATTTATGTTCAGGGAAGCGGAAATTTACTTTGCATAATAGCTGTGTACGTGGATGATTTCCTTGTGTTTTGTAAGAATGAAACAATTATTACCAGTCTAGAAAAGTCACTTAAGAAAAATTTTGAAATTAAAAACTTAGGGGAAGCTAAAAGTGTTTTAGGTATGAGAGTGCAGAGATCAGAAAAGGGAATCACGTTAGATCAGGAACAGTACATAAATTTTTTTTGTCTCGTTTTGATATGCTAGATTGCGAAATAGCGGATACTCCTATGGAACCTAAGTTAGATCCGCCCAAAGGAGATCCAAGTAAATGTCCTGATGTACCATATCAAGCGTTACTGGCCAGTTTAATGTATGCAGCGTCTGAAGTAGACCAGACATTGCCTATGCTGTTGGAAAACTAAGTCGTTATTACACATGTTACACTAGGGAACACTGGGAATATGCAAAACGGGTGTTACGTTATTTGAAGGGTACGATTGATTTCAAAATAGTTTACAGCAAATCGGACAGCTCTTTAATAGGATATGCAGATGCAGATTTTGCTAGCGGAAAAGCTGATAGAATTTCATGTACTGGGTACATTTTGTTTCTTGCTAATGGCCCCGTCGCTTGGGAAAGTAAGAAGCAAGATATTGTTGCTCTATCTACAACGGAAGCAGAGTATGTCAGTTTAGCAACATGTACAAGAAAGGCAGTAATTCTAAATAGAATATTAAAGGAAATTTTAAAGGGAAACGATTACAAACTTATTTTTAAAAACAGTAAAGTTTTATTGTTTAGTGACAATCAGTCAGCTGTTAAAAATGCCAAATGTAGCGAAATACAAGAAAGCTCTGAACACATAGACGTAAAATATCATTTTGTCAAAAATGCAGTTGAAAAACAAGAAGTATCGGTTGATTTTAAAGGTACTAGTAAAATGATTGCAGATGTTCTGACAAAAAGCTTAGTTAAGTCGAAACATTTGAATTTTTGCAAATTGATGAATTTATTATTGCCGATCGAATCCGATTGATAAAATGACAACTGGATTAAGTGAGGGTATTGGGTTTTTAAGTAATCCAGTTTCAATCAGCGCCAACCTAGAGGAACTATTATACTTGCGTTTGACCGCCAGTCACTAACTTGCTCCTCTATCTAAGTTATACGAGTATATAAATGTACTCTTTTGTTTTATTCCCTGTAATGGCGGACATGCCAAATCTATATCCAAATATACAATTAATTAAAACTATCCTTTTGTATTAATCGCTGCTGAAACACAACAAATGGCGATATAGATCTTGTGCACTAAATATATCTCTAACACTTTCATGGCGATACAGCTCTTGTAGACTAATATATATTTAGTTCTTTGTTGACGATACTGGTCATCTTGTACACTAAACACTTCCATGGCGATACAGCTCTTATAGACTAATATATCTCTAGATCGTTGATGACGATACAGATCATGTATACTAAAATATCTCTAACACTTTCATGGCGATATAGATATTGTAGACTAAAATATCTCAAACCCTTTCATGGATATGCCTATCTTGTTCACTAGAATATCTCTAAAACCTTGATAACGATACATATTTTGTACACTAAAATTTCTCTAACACTTTTATGACGATACAGATCTTGTAGACTAAAATATCTCTAACACATTGATGACGATACATATTTTGTATACTAAAATATCTCTAACACTTTGATGACGATACAGATCTTGTAGACTAAAATATCTCTTAACACTTTGATGACGATACAGATATCGTACAGTAACATTTCTCTAACACTTTGATGATGATACAGTTCTTGTAGACTAAAATACTTTGATGATGATACAGTTCTTGTAGACTAAAATACTTTGATGATGATACAGCTCTTGTAGACTAAAATATATCTGACACTTTGGTTGGTTGGTTCTATAGTTTAGGGGCTGCGACAACGCGGTCATGTAGCCCCGAGTACTTTGGGTGTGTGTAGAATCTGTCTGATAACCGGTGATAATTGTGATGGCTGTATTAGTGTTTATCTGTTTTTAGCCAATTTTAATATTATGAAAAAAAAAATAGGCTTATGAGATCATCTTTTGTCCGTGTGTGTGTATGTGTGTCTGTCTGTCTATCTGCATGTCTGTCTGTCTGTCTGTCTGTCTGTGTGTCCCCCATTTTTTTTTTTAGCGTATGGCTTTTAGTGCCGGGAGTGTCCGAGGACATGTTCGGCTCGCCAGTTTTGTAGCTGCTTCGAGACGGACACCCAATGGGTGAGCTACAAGTACCGTTGGGGAGGGAAGGAGGGAAGTTGGAATGTAAGGACGAGGAGTTGGAAGGTAGCGGCTGTGGCCTATAGTTAGGGACCAACCCCGGCATTTGCCTGGAAGGAAGATGGGAAACCACAGAAGACCATCTTCAAGGTTGCCAGCGGGGGGATTCGAACCTCCTCGCCTCCCGGATGTGAGCGACTGCCATAAGTCATGCCGTAACCACCACGGCTAACTCACCCGGTTGTGTCCCCCATAATAACTTCTAAATGGCTGGAGCGATTTCAATGAAACGTGGTGAGGTCATAGTACAAAATAATAATAATAGTAATAGTACTGTACTATTACGGCTAACCCCAGCCGAACCCTTCAAATTTTATTACGTCTCACCAATCCAAATAATATTTCACTGGCATCCTATATCTCCGAATTACCGATATCACCCTGAAATTTTGTACGATGATAAAGGGCACTACTAGAAGTTTACCTAATAGACTTTCAAAAACCTGTTGACTACTTGACTACTTGGCGGTCAAGCGAAGTTGAAACTTTTAAATAGGTTTTTCTCGCGATTTAACCATCCAAACCCAAAGAAACATGGTACAGAAAGTGTTTATGCACATTGTAATGCATTGGCATCTAATTTAGTTCAATTGTTCATATAATATAATCCCATGATCTCCGAAACTATTACTGATATCACCCTGAAATTTTGTACGGTGATAAAGAGTACTAAAAGTTCATATATGAGTCTTCTAAAAACCTGTAAAATACAAAACGAACATGACGGCCAAGCGAAGATGAAAAATTTTAATAGACTTTTCACGCGATCCGAGTGCAATAAAACTTGGTATGGTAAATGCTTATACAAATTTTATTCCACTGACATCCAATTTATTTCAATTGATTTCATAACCACAAGATGGCAGCTGTGCGAAATTTTAAAAATCTGATTTTCATATCTTGTGTCCTAATCATGCGATTGAAATTTGAATTCTACACCTACACAATAATCTTCATGTAATAGTACATACCTCTAAGTCCTACATATATAAAAATCCAACATGGCGACTTTCTGAAATATTTAGACGGTTCTCAATATCTACGAATCTATTACAGCAATCAAACGGAAATTTTATATGTTGATAGAGGCAATTAACATATGTATGCTGATGTAGAAAGAGACGTTGAAGAAAACGCAAGGAGAAAAGAAAGGAACAGAAGAATACTAAGAATTGTGAGGGGTATTTACCTCATGAAGGTAGTTGTGGATACTGTGCGAGAGATGCAGTTAATGGAGACTTGCTTACATGTAGACAAACAAGTAATAAAAGTATTCTATTTCATATTTCGTTATGTGCGTAACATCATTTCGACCCCGAAGATTATTATTAGAAGAAAGAAATTTAGTTATTTTGATTGCCCAATGGTGGGGCATGTTGTTGTTGGTTGATCCTGACCATTACTACATGAATTTAAATAGTAGTAATGGTCGGGGTCAACCAACAACAACAACCCGCCGTTGGGTGGTCAATGAAACTAAGCTCTTCTTCTCTCTTATATCCTACACTAGCAATAGTGCCCGTCTTCGCCCGGTAGATTTATTTGTTTTATGGATGATAATGAGTACTACTACAGAACTGGAGCGCTTAAGGATAAGGATCGGAAAGCACCAACACTTATTGCAGCTGACAACCTCAGTATTCTGCACCAACACCTCGCCCTTATACAGAGGCATACTATTGTCATGATGATAACTGTTTTAAAGGGCCGAAGACATCTTTTTGCACGAATTACTCCCCGTGACGGCAATTTATAAGCAGCTCGCAATTATGCACCAGAACACTGGTAGGGGCGACGTGATGCAGCCCGCATTACCAAGCAACAATAGACTTAAGTAGTATTGGAGCTATCCGGGAGCGTTTGTTCTTCCGACTTACTGAACACAAATCAATCTTCATGGTAACCTGAGAGGTGTAGCATAATGCTACATAGCCTTAACTATTCCTCTCGAATATGGCTATGATACACAGAAAGAATTTTTCGAATCCGACTTGTAGTTCCAGAGATTAGCGCGTTTAAACACATAAACAAACACACAAACTCTTCAGCTTCATTATATTAGTATAGATATATAAAAATCCAACATGGCGACTTTCTGAAATATTTAGGCGGTTCTCAATATCTACGAATCTATTACAGAAATCAAACTTAAATTGTATATGTTGATAGAGGCAATTAACATAAATAGGATATATGAAAATAGGCTGTACAGTTCTTCACGGAACTACTTGTTTAAATTCAAGTAAGGACTGTAGTCATTGAATTTTCAAGTAGTTCCTACTTTTGCCGCCAAACGTCACCGTCAATGACTACTAGTTTAAAACTTGGTTTTAGATCCACCGCAGTCGGCTGCTGGCAACGAATGTTCGAACCTAAGAGCGTTGGTCAAATTTAACATATAATTTAGCTTCACACAAGTGTAATTAGTGGAAGGTTCTTTGACATGCCATAAATCTATGACATAGGACAGCCGGCTTTACTTCCCCTCCGAAGGAAGGCATATTGAGGGATTTTTAACGGGCTAGTTAATTAATGAATAAGTAAACAAACCCTCCTGAAAAATGCATGTATTAGTTGACCGACTGAAGACTTACAACTAAGCATTCATTACCAAAATGAGAGTAATATTGCCAGCGTGAGGATAGTAGGATCTATGATAAAAGAAAATTCATTTCAATCCATTCATCACTATAAGTGGACAAACACTGACTTTTTGGACTTGTACATTTGTGGGTTTGGCTGTGGTTTTATTTTATTTAATAATTGCAGCTAGATAACCATGCAACGTGACAGTACAATACTGTATAACATTTTCACATATATGCGTAATCGCTTATTGTTCTTAGTCTTTTTGTACACAGTTCTATGTGGTATCTTTCACTGATTAGGTTGCATAATTCACATACGGACGCTGGCTTTGTGTCATGGTAATTCTTGTTTTGGCACATTAGATCTTGGAAGCCGTGTATTGACAGTCTAGTTACGACGTGGTGCATCTCGTAGTTCGTAGCCGTCCATGCCCGATTCGTCATGGTTTTGGTGCCGTATAACTCATGCCAGACAGATGCTCTTTGTCTTCCATGATTCGTAGCTGGTATTCAAAAGCCGTGGTGCGCTGTAACATAAATTGCAGCCTGATGTCTTCAATTAGAAACGTCTCTCTTGCTAGAAGATAAACCAGTCTTGATTTTGATGTTTCGGACAGTCCCAATGCTTTTTTCATATATGCTGACTTCACCTATTCTAGTGTCTCAAGGTTTTTGTCCGTAAGATTGTTCCACATAACTTCTAAGGATTGGCATAATTTTTGCTTTGAATAATTTCATTGCCGTATCTAGGCAGAGTAATCGAATGCTTATTATGTCCAGCATGGCCAATACTGCTTGAGCTGTTCGTTCTGTTACATTTTTAGTAAAACATTTAGCCGTGGGTTGCAATGTTATCCCTAGGTATTTGTATTCGGACGAGATTTTGAGGTTTTGCCCTCTAATGTTGACCTGAGCATTCGTAGGTGTTTTGCCTCCATTTCCGAATATCATAATTTTCGTCTTTGATATGTTTATGTACAAATTGTGTTGATTGCACCATGTAGCAATTTTGTCTATAGTTTCCTGCAGCTTTCGAATGTCCGTTGATCCTACAGCAATATCATCTGCGTATGCATATATGTGTATATTTTCTTCCTTTTCCAGGATTCGTAGGATTTCTTCAGTGGCTAGAATATATAACATAGGGCTCATTGGGTCACCATGTAAAACTCCGTTCGATTGCATTATAGGATTCGAAATAGATAAGCTGTCGGATATAGTTATTACGTTGTATTCGTGGATTGACGTGATGATCCTTGTCCATACACTGTCTTTCCCTACTGTGTTTTCTAGTTTTTGGATTATTTGGTCCCTTTCTAATAGACTTAGGCTTTGGTGAAATCTATAAATACTGTGTGGAAAATTTGTTTCCTCTGTAACGCATCGTCAATGTTGTTGAGAAGTAACTGAACTGCTGTCAAAGTTGATCTTCCTGATCTAAAACCCATTTGTTGTTCTGGAAGATGACTATCTATACAATCAGTAATTTTTTGCGTTATTAGTTTTGAGAAGAGCTTGAATGGGGTGTTCTCGAAGGCTATTCCTCTGTAATTGTTTGTGTCTTTTGGATCTCCTCTTCCTTTCTAGAGAACCTTTATTATCGAGTGTCTCCATTGGTTTGGAATTCTTCCAATTTCCAAGCATTTATTAAATAGTTTAACCCATAAATGTTGCAGAAACTCTGCCTGAATGTGTTCATTGTAGATGGTGTCTGGCACAGCTGATTTTCTTTTCATCAATGGTGTAATGGCTTATTTTATATCTTCTTCATTTAGTGGTTCCCAGATAATATCTTTTATTAGCGTTTGTGACTGTTTCTCTGCTATGGGAGGTGTTTGAATGTCTTGCTTGTTGAGTCTTCCCATTTCTTCATATCTATATTTTGTGTATGGGTCTGACTTATTAATCTTAGGGTGATGAATGAATTAATGAGACCTATTTATGGGCAGATTCTATAGTAGTCTTGTCATGGCTGGCTTCCCCGTCATCACGCTGGAAAACATTTGTAGCCAACAGAGTATCAGAAATTCAGCAATTAACCAATGTAGAAAATTGGCATCATGTTTCAAAACTCCCGAGGAGTTACGCCTCAAGAGTAGCAGCAATCTACACTATGGTGGTCAGGCCCATCATGGTTATCAGAATCTAAATGCAACATGCCTCAGACCACGATCGATGAGAATTACCACACCACATTGGAAGAACGAACAGTAGTTACACTATTTATCACTGAACACACTGACATCATTACTAGATTTTCCTAAATTTTACTAGTTCTTGCCTACTGCAATAGATTTATCTATAACTCCAAACAGTCAACCAACAAAAAGACAGGACCTTTATAAGTTCAAGAACTTCACAAGTCATCGAATACATGCATTCGCATAGCTCAGGCAGAATCATTCAGTGAATAAATCAAAGATTTACATAAGCAAGGTGCTGTATTCAAAATGAGCCTGCTAAAAAATCTGTGTTCATTTTTACTTGACGACATACTCAGAGTAGGTTGAAAAACACATCATTACCATTTTCTACAAAACATCAAGCATCATTGTCATCCAAGCATCTGACATCACTTATTGTCAAACATGAACACCTACAGCAAGCCCATGCAGGACCAGGATTACTGTTGGATCTTAAATGGTAGAAACATAGCCAGACATCAAGTTCACAAGTGCATAATATGTCATAAATTAAAGGGAGCAACCATTAATCAGCTCATGGCAAACTACCCCCAAGCAACGAGTTCAAGCAGCACGTCCATTCAGTGTAATGTGGCATTGACTATAGAGGTCCAATCTTAATCTTTTTTGTAGAATTTCTCACGCTGAACAATTCTTACACTCATAATATAATGATATTTTTAACGGTTCGCCCAGCGTAAGCTTAAAAAGCGCACGGACGCCAGGCTATTTTTTCGACCTTTTCACTGAAATCGTTACTGCTTGGCTCCCTTTGGTCATAAATAAATTATTTTCTACACACATCTTCCTCGAGATCACCTTTACAGAATGGTGAAAACAGCATCAAAATCCATCCAGTGGTTCTTGAGATTACATATTTAATATACGTACTGTACAGCTGATTCCTTATCGCGCCTATAATGGGAGGGGAGTGCGCTCTACCGGCAACGAGTAGAAACTTTCCAATTACATGTTATACATGGGTTCTGACAGGGAATGTCAAGGCCGGTATAGAGCGCAGCTCGTATTCAGTCGGCCGTGACATTGCATTATTAGTTTGTTTTCCAACTAAGGCTGTGCATGTAGAAGTAGTCAGCAGTCTTACCACAGATGCATTCCTAGCTGGATTACGCCGGTTCATTGCCAGAAGAGGCAAACCTTCAGATATTTACAGTGATAATACTACAACATTAATTGGAGCTAACGAAGAGCTACATCACCTTCATCAATACATCACAGCAACATAGGGAGGAAATTGCAAGTAACCTAGCAAATAGAGGTATCAACTGGAATCACATTCCCTTTCGATCACTCCATTTTGGAGGGCTATGGGAAGCTGGTCACGGAAACCAAGATTAACAGCTGAGGGGACCCGACGCGCTGACCACGCGTCACCCCAATATCTGCAGGCCAAATGGCTGGGCAGCGGTCTCTTGGTCGGCTTAGGCCCTCATGGGCTGTAGTGCCAGGGGTTATTATGGGAAGCTGGCATAAAATCTGTAAAGTATCATTTGCATCGAGTTGTTGGAAACTCTTCGCTAATATTTGAAGGACTCTTTACTGTGCTCACACAAATTGAGGCTTGTCTAAACTCTATACCCCTAACAGTTCTATCCTCAGATCCACTTGATCCTCAATGTCTCACTCCAGGTCAGTCTTTAATTGGTGACTGTCTAAACCCAATCCCTGAACCCAATCTGACTTTAATTCTAAACAATA
This sequence comes from Meconema thalassinum, assembly GCA_946902985.2. Classification (NCBI taxonomy): domain Eukaryota; kingdom Metazoa; phylum Arthropoda; class Insecta; order Orthoptera; family Tettigoniidae; genus Meconema; species Meconema thalassinum. Next base: position 1,080,310,378 of record OX336388.2, on the reverse strand, counting down.
AACTTTCAATGTGGAAACGATTGCAACAATTGGTGCAACATTTCTGGACAATATGGTACAAGGAGTACTTAACGCAGCTTCAAAGTAGACCTAAATAGTTCTCACAGCATCAAAATATCCATGTACATGTTGACAAAGTAGTCATTATCAAGGAGGACAAACTTCCTCCTTTTCAGTGGAAAATAGGTGTCATCGAGGAACTTCACCCTGGTGCAGATGGACTGGTGCGAGCAGTCACCATAGAAACTGCCAATGGAAGATTCAAGGGGCCAATTGTGAAAGTGTGTCCCCTTCTCGATGACTGAAATATTTCCTTAATGTGTATGATTTTGTTGTGACATGTTACTACTGTGAATTTTATTGTACCGGGTGGTTATAATTAAACTCTCCCTATTTAATAGTTGCAAAGTGCGTGCGTGCTTTTACGTTCATGAAACATAATATGATCATTGTCAAGGACATGGGGAAGATAAATAATGACTAATCAATTCGATTGAAACACTTCTAATGTGCTGCTACGTCATATGGTTACTATGGTCACTGCTACAGAACAGGCTCGATTTGGCGCCCGTCAGTGTATAGGAGAGTCTGGAAGCGCAGAATTGAATTCTGCACAGATGCACAAAGCATCTCCATTGGTATGCTCGACACCTTTCATGATGCGGCTTCGGTGGCGTAGTCGGTAGCATGCTGAGCTTCTATGCCCAAGATAGCGGGTTCAAACCCGGCCGAAGCCGTCGGATTTTTTAAGAGCGTTAAAAATCCCTCAGTATGCCTTCCTTCGGAGGGGAAGTAAAGCCGGCGGTCCCATGTCATAGATTTATGGCATGTTAAAGATCTTTCCACTAATTACACCTGTGTGAAACTAAATTGGATAGGTTAAGAATGTAAACAACGCTCTTAGGTTGCTACGTTCGTTGCCAAGAGCCGACTGCGGTGGCGTCTAGTAGCTAGTTCTGAACTAGGCCTAGTAGTCGTTGACGGTGGCGTTTGGCGGCAAAAGTAGGAACTATTTGAAAATTCAAAGTTGCAGTCCCTACTTGAATTAAAAAAACAGATACACACACTAATACAGTCATCACAGACAGATTCTACACACACCCAAAGTACACGGGGCTACATGACCGCGTTGTCGCAGCCCCTAAACTAAGGAACCAACCAACAACCAACCTCTCATGATATGCTTCTCTTGAGATCAGCACATGTGCGAATGTTACCCTGGTAAACGCTGTCTTTCAGGTATCCCCACAACCAGAAATCATAAGGAGTGCCATCAGGTGATCGTGGCGGCCAAGCATTTGGGAATGATCTGCTGACAATTCGATCGTCCCCCAATGTGTTACGCAGAAGCAGTTGAACTTGACGAGCTATGTGAGGTGGAGCCCCATCTTGCATGAAAACTGTTGAAGTCAATGCGTTTCTCTACTGTAGGGCGGGTATGACATGTTGGCGCAACATATCGCAGTTCCGCTGGCCAGTCACACTGCACGTATTTGGTCCTTGAGCGCCAGCTTTCTCAAAAAGGAATGGACCAATGATGAACGTAGCCATGAAGCCACACCATACGGTGATACGTTCACTGTGAAGAGGAAGTTCATGCACATTGACTGGAGGTGAAGATCCCCACACTCGGCAATCCTGTGTGTTCACCGCACCCGTCAGAGGAAAATGTGCTTTGTCTGTCCACAGGATGGTCCTAGGCCAGGTCTCGTCAGCTTCAATCCGTGCTAGAAAGTGGAGAGCGAAGTCAACACGTTGTTGTGCGTCCTGTGGTGCAAGCTTCTGTACGATATGAATCTTATACGGATACCAATTGACATTGGTTCGAAGCACCTTCCGCACAGTGGACCAGGGAATGTTCAACTGCCGTGACACAGCACGCGCACTGCTAGACGATTGGTCACTGCGCTCAGCGTTGTCTGCTATATCAACAACGATTTCGTTAACCACTTGTAGTTCAACCGGTCGGCGGCCTCTTCCTGTAGCGACACCCAGCTCTCCAATCTATTCAAACTTCATCATGTTCCGCAGAGCAGGTGGAGAAAGAGGAACCTGCCGTAAGTCTTTCAGACGGAGATAATTCTCAAAGTGCAGCTGCAGCTTTACTGTTGTTTTCATAGAAAAGCTTCACCAATATCTGCTCCTTTTGTCTAAGCCCATTATGACACCATCCACAGTGCACTGACACTGGTCTGATCAGCGTGACTATGAATGATCATGCCCCCTGGTGGCCAGTTGTGGTACTAGTGGCAGGTGGCGCTGTAATGCATGGAAATCTTGCACCCCTTAATGTGGACATAATTACTACCGAGTTTGGTACTCATACTATAACTAGTTTGCTTTCTAGAACGTGGTAAATAGGGAAAGTTTAATTATAACCACCCGGTATTTAAGTATTCTTTGAATTGACATTCATGTTTTATTCTGATATATAATAATAGAGAAAAGATTCGCACAATGTGCAAAGAAGACATATTCCTAGTTCTCAACATCGAGACAGAATTTAGTCAGCGACACTAGTCTTTTCCCGCAAAACATTGCGTGGTACCTCTCACAGCTTCTTCCGCACAATTTGCATATACACTGTAATTCTTGTGGTTCATGATAGTTGGCTCAGCTGCATATCCGGTGGTGAAAACCGTGAACAGTGAAACGCGTCATTAAGTGTCTTAGTTCATATCCTGGCCTTTTCCAATCACTGTTTAACATTGCGTCTGTAGTGTAAAACTCCAGCCATATTTCTTCCCCTTTTCTTTGAAGGTCTATAAGCAAGCACTGATACGCATGTGTAGAGGGTAGATGTAGTTGCAGGCGGAGATCTTCTATGAAAAAATTTCCCTAGCCAGCACATATACCATGCGCGAACGGGTGTACTTTGATACACCCAACGTCTTTTTTAGGAATTTAGCTTTTACTTGTTCTAAGTCCGTTAGATTACTTTTGGTAAGGTGTTCCCAAATTAACTCCATGCCGTATGTTATGAGGGGCGTAATTTTCAATTTAAATATTTCCATTGCTGTTACTAGAGAGATCTGTGGAAGAGTTTTTAGACTTATCATAGCTAACGTCGCAGCTGTTATTCTTTCTTTGACATGTATCGTAAAGACATTTCCATGTATCCGTAATGTGATTCCTAAGTATTTCAAGTATGGAACAGTTGTTATTGGTTCATTTCTGTATGTGATCTTGTCATTGGTTGCTGATTTGCCTCCTTTCCTGAATGTCATTACAAAGGTTTTCTTTTCGTTAATTTGCAGTTCATTTTTGGTGTCCCACTTTTCCAGCTGGTCAAAGGCTTCTTGAAGTTTTGTTATCTCGGGTGACATAAGAACCATGTCATCAGCATATGCCAGTATTTTGACGTCTGCTTTGATGTATTTGATGAATCTGCTGTTGCTATATTGAACAATAGTGGGCTAAGTGTATCTCCCTGCAACACGCCATTTTTCTGTTCTAGTGGCCTGGATCGATCAACACTATCACCTATTTGTACCAAGTTACGGCCAAGTATATCTCTAAAAATTCTCGTGATGTAATTTTCCCCTATGAATCCTTCCAGTTTTTCTATTATCATGAATCTATTTAAAAGGTCAAATGCCGTGGTGTAATCCACGAAAATCACATGAAGCTTTCCTCTCCGGTATTTCAAAACTTCCTTGATTTCGTCCTTAAGGTATTTCACAGCGTGTAAAGTCGATTTGCTCTTGGTGAACCCGAATTGCTCTTCAGGGATGAATTTCTCTATCATTTGGTATAGTCGATTATTCAGAAGACTCGTTATTTTGAAGGCTGGACATTCTAATGCTATGCCCCTGTATGCATTCGGATCTTCCATATGTCCTTTGCCTTTATATAACAGCTTCAGCGTGGCATGTTGGCAGATATTTGGAATTGATCCTTGTTTTAGGCATTCATTAAAAATGTCTGTCCATAGGTCTAAAAGGTTTGGGGCCGTGCTTTTGATATGCTCATAGTAAATCCCATCGGGCTCACATGCCTTGTTTTTTTTGAGTATTCCTTATTACTTTATCTAATTCTTCTGGCGTGAAAGGTTCAATATGCATTTCCGTATCTTTTATTATTTGAGGTCGTGTTTCACGTGCCAGAAGTACTTTTTTAAAATGTTCTTCCCATATAGTCATTGGTATATATTTTGGGAAATGTGGTTGGTTTGTGTAAAGTGCCTTATTTCATTTCTCTGTTGCTTCTTATATCATCTTTTGTTCTTCTCTTTTTTTAATTCTTCTTTTGCCCTTTTCACGTTTTCCTTATATTGTTTCCTAGCATCTGAATATTGTTGTAAATTAAAATCATTGGGTAGTTTTACTGCTCTATGTAGTGCTATTAAGGCCTCTTTTTTCGCTTGGATGCATTTCCTGTTGAACCTTTGATATTTCGTTCGTTTTGGTCGAGGGATGGGGATAGAGTTATTCTGATATATAATATAATAGAGAAAAGATTCGCACAATGTGCAAAGAAAACATATTAGTTCTCAACATCAAGACAGAATTTATTCATGTTTTATTGTTTGTTTGTTTAAAAGGACAAAACTAAGTTTGCTGAGATGCAATATGAACAGTGATGAGCTCACATATGAGTACTAATTCAATTTTGTCTTTTGTCAACTTAAGTGATTTTTTCTTCATTTCACTTTTAAAGGCATTCTGTTACTTAGGAAGCAAAGTAACCAGTGATGGACGAAGTAAAGAGGGTATAAAAAGCAGGTTAGCGCAAGTAAGGAAAGCATTTCTACTGAAAAGGAATCTGTTGACATCGAATATAGATTTAGGTATTAGGAAGTCATTTTTGAAAGCCTTTGTCTGGAGCGTGGCACTATATGGAAGTGAAACTTGGACTATTGGCGCAGCAGAAAGAGGATAATTGAAGCATTTGAAATGTGGTGTTACAGGAGAACGATGAAGATCCGATGGGTAGATAGGGTAACAAATGAACAGGTATTAAGATGAGTGGAAGAGGAGAGATGTTTCTGGCGACTGTTAATGAGGATAATAGATAGGTTGGTAGGACACATATTAAGACATCCAGGAATAGCAAGCTTAGTTATGGAAGGAAGGGTCAAGGACAAGAACTGTAGGGGTAGACCAAGGTTAGAATAACTTAAACAGATTGCCTCGGATGTAGGGTATGGTAGCTATGTAGAGAATGAAACGATTAGCTCAGTACAGGGAAGCATGGAGGGCTGCATCAAACCAGTCAAAAGATTGAAGACTCAAACAACAAGAACTACAACAACAGGTAAGGTTTTATTTGTAACCTTCCTCAGTTTCTGTGTACAGTTATTTATTGATGGCATTCAATCAACAGGGGCGGGAGGGTTGTTTATGCCTCTCAATTATTCTTACATTGTCATTTGTTTTTCTTCATGTTCTTTGCTAACTGCTTGATGTTAGTTCTTTATTAAGAAACGAAAAGCGAGAATCTAAGAGATGAGATCCACGCCATGTTTTATTTAATACAGTTCACTTGCCCAGCATCATGGGTTATAATAAAACAGTTGAGATTGTACGATCTAGTAGTGTCTTGTAAACATAATTTGGCTTGTAAATTTGAATTTAAATGTTGACTGTCGGAAAAGTTGCAATATCATTTGTGAATAAGGCAACACAGAAAATAGCAACAAATTAGGGATGTAGCGGGAGAAAGTTCGCGCCAGATAGCGCTCGTGTAGTACTGGGTAAGCGCAAGGCGATCGTCTTATGTTTGTCCCAGTCAGCTGCGACGAATGTGTAAATTGTGACCGAGTTTTCTAAGCTAAAGTAAATTATATCTTCTCTAATTTTACTCCAAGACTATATTAATTAATTCTGTAGGTATATCTCCTAATATATGATAAACGATTTTCAGCGTTTAAGCGTTAAACAGCTGCAAAATGAGCTACGGACTAGAGGCACTAAAACCAGCGGGAGGAAGGAAGAATTAATAGCCTACAGCGGTAATAACAAAATTCTAACACGCTTTATTATTCAAATAATACCGGGTGAGTTAGCCGTGGGGGTTACGGCATGACTAATAGCAGTCGCTCACATCCGGGAGGCGAGGAGGTTCGAATCCCCTCGCCGGCAACCTTGAAGATGGTCTTCTGTGGTTTCCCATCTTCCTTCCAGGCAAATGCCGGGGTTGGTCCCTCACTATAGGCCACAGCCGCTACCTTCCAACTCCTCGCCCTTCCCTTCCAACTTTCCTCCCCAACGGTACTTGTAGCTCACCCATTGGGTGTCCGTCTCGAAGCAGCTACAAAATTGGCGAGCCGAACATGTCCTCGGACACTCCCGGCACTAAAAGCCATACGCTAAAAAAAAAAAAAAAAAAAAAAAAAAAAAAAATTCAAATAATGAATATGAGTCAGCATGCTTTCTACTAAAGATTACAATTACTAGAGTATTGTAGGCCTATATTGATAAATATATCTCCAAAAGACTTAAATCATAAATTGAGATTTAAATATTAACTTGCTCCCCCTGCTTACAGACTTCGATTCATGTATTTTTTTTTTAGGTTGATAGCTTACATGAAACTGTCGTGTTTTAAGGTAAACATAATCGAAGAAAGTTGATACCGGTAATTAAATAAGTACCTCGAAAATGCATCGCAACGTTTGGTTCTTATGTAATTTTGTCAATTTCGCAATAAGAATCGTTCCCTTACCCCTGGGAAAGGACTTGAGGGTACAATTTTTTTAAAGTTTGAGAATCCCTGCTTTAGGGCCACGAACTGTTTCCATTCATCTGACTATGTCTCAAGAATGTAGAAGTCAGTCGCTACCACATTCTTCGTCAGGCAGATGGAAATTGACGATTAATTCCGATTTCAAGAAACCAACCATAATACGTTTGTGACTGTTAATGTTGCGACATTTATTCTTGAAGTATTTGACCGAGTAGCCTATTGATGTCTTTGAAAATGGGAGTCAGAAATGTTACTTTCATTTCTTCGTGTATATTGACGATTTTTTTCCCGTACTTCAATGGAGATGATTTCTGCAGATTCCGATATTGTAGGCTTATCGTGATAATCCGGCAATTTTCTTGTGTATGACCTCTTCCTAAATAATTATTTTTGTTGTGTTCGTGGTCCACGGAAAAAGCGGTAGAACAGCTCCCGGTTTTTATCTTGCTCTCTCACCTTCAAATAGGCCTACAAACGCATAAATTCAGTGGATTTTATCGAAATGTCTAATCAGTTTATAGGTACAAAAAAGGAATTATTTTCCATTGTAAGTCACACTTATCCAACCCAGTTTTCGTGAAGTCATCGGGTTGTAAATGATGGAAACACACTTTAATATATTCGGTCAGATTTTTCTCGCCGAAATGTTTCCTTCTAAAAGCATGTGACCATTTCTTTCTCATTTCTTTATTTTGTGGAAATTGGTGAAACGAAAACGGGCTTCCCTGATTTTTGCAAAGAGGAACACTGCAATAGCTCGGCATAGTTACGAAAATAACAATTTAAACACCTTAAATTCGTGGATATTAGCGGCATGAGAACATAGGAGACAAATGAAGAGCGCCTTGCGCTTACCCAGTACAACAGCAGTGCGCTCTATCGGTGCTAGTTCTATACATCCCTATTTTGTTAATTGTATCGCTAGTTTTCGTTCACTAGAAAATCCATACATATTCCATTAAAAAAGGTAACTTTATGTTGCAAATGTAAAATTGGATTGTCTACACTCCTCCCATTGTATGAGCCACTGACATGGATAGTTGCCTGCGCAATTATATTATTTTTACATCTTGTTTCTTTTAAAAAATATTTGAGGTCGCACACACACCCCTGTTTATTAAACCGTAGCGTTCTATGCAATGGTATTTTAATGTTCAAATAGGCTTATCTTCCACCTGAACAGTATCAGAGGCGAGGACACTCAATTACTACAGTTGCAATCTGAATGCACAATCATATTGTATAATAATGTTATTGGTTTTATGTCCCTTTTAACTGCTGAGGCTTTTAGAGACGCGGGGATGCCGGAATATTACCCCAAGGGCTTTAACCCGTTGAGTGCTTCGCCTGTCTATAAGCGTTGCTCATGAACGTTCTTTTATCTTTTCTTTTATGTATTCCCCATTCGTTTTCGAGTGTCGAATCGATCCCTGGTATGTTCTGCCATGCATTTGGGATTATGTAGTACTGCTTGAGTTTGAAATTTTGCTTCCGGAAGTAAATAACAGACCATTTTGTAGACGTCTGTCCTATACAGCGAGGTTCATCTGAAATATAAAGAGGAATAAGAAGCAAATTATTCACGCCGCTTTGTGATTTCATATCAAAGAATATATTTTTGTACTAATAAGGAGCAACAACAATTACTTGCCTATTGACTTTTAGTAATAAGTTTATTTTGGGCCCATTACTTGGTATGGCGATGATGCCCGTACAAAAAAAATAATTTTGATTCATCTCGGATTAAATAGTATATAATCGTAGGATTTTGAAGATACATTTAGATTAATAAATACCCAAAACCTATAGACATTTTAAGCCTATCATCCTACCCCACCCCCATGATAAATTAAAAATGATGACTTCTACAGTACATGTTTGTAAAACAAGCGAATGAAGAAACTCAGCATTATAAGGTTAACGTGCCAATAAATCTACTGACACGGCACCGACTTCGGTGGCGTAGTTGGTAGCATGCTGAACTGCTGTGCCCAAGATAGCGGGTTCAAACCTGGCCGAAGTCGTCGGATTTTTAAGAGCGTTAAAATCCTTTAGTAAGCCTTCCTTCGGAGGGGAAGTAAAGCCAGCGGTCTCATGTCATAGATTTATGGCATGTAAAAGATCATTCCACTAACTAAACTTGTGTGAAGCTAAATTTCTAGGTTGGATTTCGTTGGAAGCTCTATCAAAGTTACAACGTTCACCACTAGGTATCATTGACATCTGGTAGCGACAGTTGGAACTACTTGAAATTGAACAAAACTTGTAGCTCACCCTATGGGTGTCCGCTTGAAGCAGCTGCAGCCTCTGGCGAGCCGAACATGTCCTCAGACACTCCCGGCACCAAATTCCATACGATAAATAAATAAATACTGACACGGCTTCCTCACATTTGAGCACCCTTAATCGTCAACTGACTGCACTAGGGTTCGATTCTGCAACCTTGGGCCCAGCCGGCGAGAACGTTTCCGCTGAGCCACGCAGCCAGTCTAATGAATGCACAATGAGTCTACCTCGGTATAATAAAGGCAATTTCTGAAACAAACATGAACCCTAACACGAGTGATCTTTGGTTAAATCAGAGAGACAGGTAGGCTACATGAGAAATTTCCGATTGGATGCAAATTAAATATAGGAGCTAAAAATGCTGAAGAGTGCGCATATTTGAAAAACAAAAATTTCTGGAGCACGAAATATGAAATTAAGGGAAAACACGTTCCAAAATAAATTGTGAAAAACGTGTTCGAGCATTTTCGTTTTGAAAAGCCAGCTCAAACGACTCAGTGGGAGAAGGGATGCAATTTGAATTGAAAACGTTCCTCACTTACAATTTAACAGGCTGTAGTTCTAAACATCTCAGAATTACCCTTCCTCTTACCGCATAACCACCTTGTTGGGCATTGGCGGAGGCCCAGGTTCGAATTTAATTCTGGTCTGAGGGCTGGTACAGAGTACACTCAGCCTCGTGAGGCAAAACTGAGAATAGAACGGTTAGATTCCTACATCATCGATCCTGGAAGTGGTTTTCCATTATTTCCCACTTCTACTTTAGGCAAATGCCGGGATGGTACCCAACGTAAGGCCATGGCCGCTTCCTGCCCAAATCCTACCTCGATTACAAAACCACACCCTAGTACAGACATCATAGTTGTAACACCCCTCTCCTAACAGCAGAATACGACCGAGCCCATTTGCGATATAACCCAGATGAATGTACCGAGACTACAGTATCTAGCATATGCCTAGAAATAATACACTGATACAACTGACGTAACAACTTCTATTAACAATAACACTTACATACATTACATGGCATTTAAAGAACATAGAAAAAAATACAAGATTCTTTGGTACTTGCCTTATATTCTAAACGACAGATCAACATTCACAGTAATCCAAGTTTCCAAACAAGCAATGACAACGGCGTATAATCTTTCACGACTTTCCTTCACTTGTATCGACTCGTCTTGTTACTAATATTGCTCAAATCGTCAGTAGTTCCAATATAAAGCTCATTCGTGTTCCAACGCATGTTAATAGGCCTGAATACATTTATCTATTCCGATGATCCAAGAGGTTTCAAACCAACATTATCAATCCAACGTCCGCTCACTCTCATAAAATACTCAACTTCTTCACAATATCAATATCAGCTGCTCGATACATATACATGCTTAAACCCATGTCAAGATGTCGTAATTCATATCTTTTAATATAATACTTGACTATCCTCGGCAGCAAAATTTTATAAACGTCTAAGCCCTGTCATGGCTTCCTGAGAACTTCTCTTGTTCACTTCCCGGCTGACGGAAGACTACTGTTACCGTTTGCCAACAGAAGATTCATAAAAACAAAAACCAACAGCAACAACTCCAATACATCATCCAAGGTTAAGGCTACCAAAACAACTCACCGCATATATCAAGTCCAATTTTATCACTCCCGGCTAACATGATTCTTACCCGACAAGTCATATTTAACATCTCAAAATCAATGCAGAATGTAGCCTACCACATAATACAGTACAGATATTTACTCTCGGAGACACGAACTAACCGCATCTCAGGCCACTTTGATACATAACAGGCCTAGCAGCAAAGCAAACTCAACTACTGTCTTCTTCCATGGAGATCCAAGTCTAACCAAAATATTACAAGATCTCGGCACACTTCGTACTTGACATGCAACATAATAGTTAGACAAATGACAACTAACTCGGCGTTCTCTCACAGGACCGGAACATCAGCTGCATTCAGTAGAAAGACTAATATAAGTTCTTACATTTCGGTGTAGCTCTCTAGCGGGAAAACAGAGAATCGAAGACATCACATCAGGCAATCAAAATTAAACATATCGAAAGGCGTAGCAAACGTAAAATAGTGACGTAATACCGGCACATCCTCCCTCTCCACAAGCCTTAACTCCGGTTTTTATTTAAACCGCGAAAACATATTCGGACAGTATATCAAGTCAACATGTAACATGCAAATCACAATACCCTGAAGGTTTTCTTTTTTTTCACAATTACTTCCAAAATTCCATAAGGTAAACTCTTCAAAGCATACAAGTCCTTTCACATTCCAAACTCTTTGTCGCTCACACTAGTCGTTCCAAGATTTGACACCACGTCAAAGACAATATCAGATGATATCATGTCTATACAAAATTGTACAAAGATGCTTTACATAATTAGATCCAATATAAATACATTCAACCAAATCGTAGTAGATTTCTTGCAAATGAGGAGAAAGCTTCATTCCGATTCCATCCCACGATGCTTGTTCAATATCCGGGCCCTGGATAACTTCACATTAACATCGAAGCCACAACCATCGTCGAAGCAACCACTCCCACAATTAAGCTGAAAGAAAATATACTAGAGGCAGTACCATGTAAGGAGTAACGACCTACACGATAACATAATACTTACAACCAACATTACTCATCCTTACAAGAAAATCAGGCAAGATACCAAACCGAATAATCACATAATAGATACATTTCCATGTCCTTCACAAACAAAATTAAGTTTGACAAATCATACATCACACGTTTACCATATAGAAGTTGCTACTATCCAAGCAATAATTAGATTCACAATTAAAAATTCAAAGATACAGAAAATAACAGACAGAAGTTATCACTTAAAAATGAAATCTGAGTTCCTTGCCTCAAAAAAAAATTAGGGAAAATTGGATGTCGGCATTAGTCCTCCATAGTCCATCTATACTCACACTTAAGAAAACAAAAACCAAAAAACCACCTTCCAAAAAATTTACAAAACGAAGACAGACCCAAAGAAAATCCAAAGAAAACAGAAGTATACCACAACACCAAGAAAATATAGCACCGATAGTACATATGAACAGACCAACAACATACAACATCCATAATCATTCATCCAAATCACACAACTTCACGTCACACAGAATACTACCCACAAATCTTCCCCAAAATTGCCTGAATATAAATAGAGTCCGTTAAAACATCTTCTCACAAAACATAAAAAACCCTTAAATAAAATCCGTAATTCGTCATATCATACTCACCACATAATTCCCTGGTGTAGCATGAATACCCGTCACCACATAACAAATTCGGCCAGTACTTACTTTCCAACATCAACAAGCCACCAAAAATGAACCAGTCACCACTTGGAGACACAAAGGAACGATTTGTAAATACTCACCACACAATATAAGAACACCTTATATCACCTAGTCAAGTCCCATACCTTGACAACAAGTTAGGATCGTAAGACGAACTAAGATATCCTAACGCAAACCCAATTTATATATTCGGCTCTACCCTTTATTTTATTTTAACCCCATAATATGAATAAGACCTAACCTTTTTTATTAACCCAATACAACAACAACAACACCCACCCTATTACAAGAATAAAACTAAATAACAATCACTCACCCTCACACACTCAAATACATTTATACAAGTTTGACACTTTAGACCGAACACAATTTCGAAAATACATACAAGACGAACCATTACTGATTTACACGATTCAGATGAAAGTGCATCACCTGTGTTGAGAAATAAAAATTTCCCGAACACAATTTAGAAAAAAAAATCAACATTATTTCAAATTTCCATTTTCATTCTTAACAAAAGACAGATGTACCCTAAAAATCTTCTTTTTAACCGGATCACTAACTAGGCACGTGACAGGAGTTAGGAAACTAACAACCTTAAAAGGTCCACAAAACCTTTCTCTCAATTTCCCTGACTCCTTTGGACCCACTTCTTTCAAGGAAAAATTCTTCACGTATACCATATCCCCTATTTTAACAGAAGTAAGTTTACGACCATTATTGTACTTCTCAGCCAATCTCTCATGGGCAACCTTCATATTCCCTTTTGCTGCCTTCCAAATTTTTCTGATATCGTTAAAGGTATATTGTTCCGGAAGTAATTGATTCAAGGTCCACAGGATTGAAATAGGAGAGTTAGGACGAAAGGAGAACATAAGATTGAAAGGCGTGGTTTTATGTGATTCGTGAACAGCGGTGTTAAACGAATAAGTAAGCCAAGAAATGCACGAGTCCCACCGACTGTGGTCTTTATGATGGTAAGCTATAAGAGCGGCACGCAAATTCCGGTTTACCCTTTCGGCGTAAGACCCTTTAGGGTAATAAGGAGATGAAGTGATGTGAGAAATTGCCAGCTCAAAAAGAAAATTTCTAAAGATCCTGGATTTGAAACATTGGGCATTATCCGTCACTAGAAATTGACAGGGACCAAACCATGCAAAAATGCATTCAAGACACTTAATCACCGTTTGAGTAGTCGCCGACCTAGTTGGGAAAATCCAATTGAATCTAGAAAAGCCGTCGGTGCAGACCAACGCAAATCTATTTCCATCTCGTGACCTAGGAAACGGCCCAATAAAGTCAATAAACAACTTCTCCATAGGTCTCTTGACTATATCAGAGGCTAACATTCCAACTTTCGTATTTAATGAAGGTTTTGCCAATTTACACACATTACAATTATTTACCAATCGACGAATGTCATTGTCCGTACCTCGCCAAAGAAAATTTTCCCTAATTCGCTGTCTGGTTTTAAACACACCCAGATGTGCCCCAATAGGTGACTCATGAAAATACCTAAGGATTTCAGGAATACAATTTTCGCGAGTTGATCGGTCCTAGCAGTACAACATAATATGTTTCCTTTCATTAAATAAGGTTTTATCACTTCACCTTTCTCAATCTTGCCTATTATTTCTCCTAAAATTGGGTCTTCTTTCTGATAACGAGAAACATCACCAAAAAGCAAAGGATAGTTTGACAAAATTACATTACACGACTCATCTGCTATATACGCTTTATCAACTTTACCCTCTTGATTACAATACTCAGAAGCTTCACCATACATGCGGCTTAAACAGTCGGCGATAACATTGTCGCTCCCTTTAATGTGCTTTACAGTGATCTTAAAGGACAAAATCCTAGTAGCCCAGCGAGCTATGCGTCCTGTCTTCCGTGGTCTACCCAGAACCCAACTCAGCGCTTGGTTGTCAGTCTCAAGTTGGAACTCTACATGTTCAACATATAGCTTGAACTTTTCAAGCGCGAACATCACAGCAAGCCCTTCTAGTTCATACACCGAGTACTTCATTTCAGGATCAGTAAGTGTTCGGGAAGCATACGCAACTGGTAACCTGTCACCTTGATGTTCCTGTAAAAGTACAGCTCCAATAGCCCTATTCGACGCGTCAGTTTGCACTATAAACGGTTTACGAAAATCCGGTATCACCAATATAGGAGCATTGATCAACGCCATCTTCAAGTCCTCCAATGCTGATTCCTGGGACGAACCCCAAATAAACTCAGTTCCTTTTTTCCTAAGACTATTAAGGGGAGCAGCTCTATGGGCGAAGTTAGGAACAAACTTCCGAAAATAATTTAACATGCCAATAAAGCGGGCAAGTTCCTTTACATTCTTTGGGGTCTTAAAATCTCTGATTGATTGAGTTCTGGAATGATCGACCGAGATAACATTAGAAGAAACAATATGCCCTAGAAATGAGATCTGAGATTTTGCGAATGATACCTTAGATGGCTTTACCGTTAAACCCGCTTTTCTAAGACGAGTTAAACTTCTCTGACGTGTTCAACATGTTCATCAAAATTCCTACTGAATATTACAACATCATCCAAATAATGATAGACCGTCTTGAATTTGATCCCGTCAAAGACGTTATCCAACAAACGATTAAGAACTGCCGCTCCTGTCGATAGTCCAAATGGAAGCCTCTGAAATTCATACAAATTCCAGTCAGTTGTAAAAGCAGTTACTGATTTAGAAGACTAGGCCAAAGGAATTTGCAAATAGGCCTTGTTTAGATCTAACACCGTGAAAAGGTTCGCCCCCTGAAACCAGCCAAAACACGACTGTAAATCTGGTAAAGGAATTTGTTGTAGAACAACCTTTTTATTTAAAGCCCGGTAATCAACAACCGGCCTAAACTTTCCATTAGTCTTGGGTACAAGAAAAATAGGCGAAGCGTACGCAGATGTCGATTTTCTAATTACCCCTTCATCCAACATATCGTCAATAATTCCTTTTAATACTTTCATTTTTGGAGGAGCTAAACGATAGGGTGACGACCTTACTGGAATGAAGTCTGACAGTTCAATTTCATATTCTATGACATTGGTCATTCCTAACCTGTCAGTTAACACATCTGCAAACTCATCACACAACTCTCGAATACAATCAGCTTGATCAGAAGTTAAATGACTAAGCTCCAAATCTTTCACTTTATCTCCATTTAACCCTTTTTGTGCAGAATTCACATTTACCCAAGAAGCAAAATCCTTAAACTTAATCTTTAACTGAGGTTTAAATTTAAACCAACAAGTTTGATTTCTTAAATCAATCATCAGCCCTACGTGTGATAAAAAAATCCCCCCCTAAAATTAACTTACATGAAAGATTCTTGACAACCCATAATCTGATTTTCCATGTAAAGTTCGAAATCCTAATCTTTCCTCTAATATACCCCTTTATGTATAAAGAGGACGAATTCGCTGACGTTACATGATTCTTTTCCTCAATCAAGTCTCCAAACTTACATACTGACTTCATACGAGTAAACCATTTAAAATCCAAAAATGAACTTACACTCCCAGAATCAACAAGAGCGACAACCGGTTCATTATTTATATCTATTTCAATAAAAGGCAAAAGAACTTTATCCACGTAAGAAACCCGATTGCACATTCTTTTACTTTTAGTAAGCCCTCTATGATAATTAGGGTCACGTGAATGTCTAGATTTCTTTTCCACTTCACATGACACTAAAATATTATTTTCCTTAGATGCACCATTATAATGCTTACGATACTTATCAGAGAACTTAGCATTACACTCATGACGTAGATGATCGTAAGATCCGCAACAATGACATCTTTTACCTTTATAGTTGTTACCCCTAAAATCTCTCTAAGTTCACGCCCCTGAAACATATTCTGCTGAGAATCAGCAGGCATGATAGCACGTTTCTCCTGAACAACATCTCCCTGAAATACATGACTACCAGATACAGCATCATTTTAGTTTCCAGCAGGTAGTACAGCTTCACGCCACTGAAAATTGTTAGAAGTACAAGCTTGCACAGGTGGACCATAAATAGAAGTGCAAAACTTCGACGAATCATGCATGCGTCTCAAATCAGCTTTCTTTACGTTCTCAGCCTCCAAGATGATGTCATTAAACTCTTTGTAAGACTGGGGTTTGGCATTCATAGACAGGAATGACCTATAAATGGGGTTAATGCCTTCTACCATAGAAGTAACAATTTGTTTTTCAGTTAATTGGACAGCGAAAACCTTGGCATACCATTTAACATCTATAAAATACTGATTGAGAGTTTCGTCCATCCTCTGTACTCTAAATAAGTGATCACGATGCAAGTCAGATAGGGTTCTAGGAGTAAAGAAAAATCTAAAACTTCAAGATGAAAGAACGTCAAGGAACGATGGTTACTCATACTCTCCACTAATCTCTCACGAAGTAACCCACTAGTGCATGGGAACACAATCCGATAAATGTGCAGCTCAGATAATCCAAAAACAGTTCCAATTTCTTTAAGCTCAATGAATTTCCTAAGAAATTTGATTAATAAATCATTATCCGTACCATCACACACATTAAAATCCCTTAAAATTACATTCAACGGGTTGGGCACGGTAGAGAACTTAACACCATACTCAGACATGTTACGACCCAATCTGTCACCTTGAAGCAATGCACTATTATTCTCACCCAAATCAAATGCGTTCCCCCTTACCACATCATTTTCGTCAAATAAACTGTCCCCCGTCTGCACAGATTTAGGCACCAGAGACAAATTAGATTTTAGGGTCGTTTGAGAACACATCGTGTCACTATTCTGAACCGATTTAGTAGTGAAAATATATCTTTCAGTGGAACTTCTCCGATTAACAGTTTTAGACCTGACCGCACACAACACATTACGAGGTAAATCCGTAGATGACCCTATATAGCTACTCTCTTTCGAAGGATTTCTATTTTCACCAACCCTTGCACTATTCTGACGATTATCTGCCAACGTAGTTTCCAAATTGTCAACTAAATTCACACGATCACTCAATTCACACGCATCATCACCACTCAAACTATCACAATGCGAACCTTCAATGGATTCAGCCATATCACAATTACTTACCTCAGGAAACTTCAGATCAAATAATTCGACAAGTTTGGAACGTAGGCCTAATAACTCATTCGCAAAACTCACATCACTCAAAGACCAAACACCAATTAAATCCTGTAGCCGATGTACCCAATGAATAGACCTATACTTAATTCGCTTCCGTTGAGAAGTAGCCCTTTTTTTTTCAACAATTCAATGTCAACATTTAAAAAATCAATTAAATTAGAAACAGTGGACACTATGGTGGACTTACCGGCGCTCCAATAAGGATGTTCATGGTCAGGAATAATAATAGGTTTATCCTTTACTCTCTTCAGTACAGCAATATCCAACTCCCTATGATAATTAGGCTTTTCACTTCTGACCATCAATTCATGGACCACCTCATCTTTGGTCAGATAATAACAAGTAGGCAAAGGTCTCACTTCAATTTGTGACAATATTAAACATGAAACAAAACAACATACATATATTAGAAGTTATAAACATATGCATAATCGTACTTCACGAAAGTTAAGGTTAAGTGCATACCTCCACGCCCACACACAACACTGCAATCTCGATACAATGTGGTAAAATATCGATAACCACTCTCTAGCTACCAATGTAACACCCCCCTCCTAACAGCAGAATATGACCGAGCCCATTTGCGATATAACCCAGATGAATGTACCTAGACTACAGTATCTAGCATATGCCTAGAAATATTACACTGATACAACTGTGGTAACAACTTCTATTAACAATAACACTTACATACATTACATGGCATTTAAAGAACATAGAAAAAAATACAAGATTCTTTGGTACTTGCCTTATATTCTAAACGACAGATCAACATTCACAGTAACCCAAGTTTCCAAACAAGCAATGACAACGGCGTATAATCTTTCACGACTTTCCTTCACTTGTATCGACTCGTCAGTAGTTCCAATATAAAGCTCATTCGTGTTCCAACGCATGTTAATAGGCCTGAATACATTTATCTATTCCGATGATCCAAGAGGTTTCAAACCAACATTATCAATCCAACGTCCGCTCACTCTCATAAAATACTCAACTTCTTCACAATATCAATATCAGCTGCTCGATACATATACATGCTTAAACCCATGTCAAGATGTCGTAATTCATATCTTTTAATATAATACTTGACTATCCTCAGCAGCAAAATTTTATAAACGTCTAAGCCCTGTCATGGCTTCCTGAGAACTTCTCTTGTTCACTTCCCGGCTGACGGAAGACTACTGTTACCGTTTGCCAACAGAAGATTCATAAAAACAAAAACCAACAGCAACAACTCCAATACATCATCCTAGGTTAAGGCTACCAAAACAACTCACCACATATATCAAGTCCAATTTTATCACTCCCGGCTAACATGATTCTTACCCGACAAGTCATATTTAACATCTCAAAATCAATGCAGAATGTAGCCTACCACATAATACAGTACAGATATTTACCCTCGGAGACACGAACTAACCGTATCTCAGGCCACTTTGATACATAACAGGCCTAGCAGCAAAGCAAACTCAACTACTGTCTTCTTCCATGGAGATCCAAGTCTAACCAAAATATTACAAGATCTCGGCACACTTCGTACTTGACATGCAACATAATAGTTAGACAAATGACAACTAACTCGGCGTTCTCTCACAGGACCGGAACATCAGCTGCATTCAGTAGAAAGACAAATATAAGTTCTTACCTTTCGGTGTAGCTCTCTAGCGGGAAAACAGAGAATCGAAGACATCACACCAGGCAATCAAAAAAAACATATCGAAAGGCGTAGCAAACGTAAAATAGTGACGTAATACTGGCACAATAGTGACACAGGATATCAGACAATGTCTACACACACCCAAGTACAGGGTTAACATTACCACGATGTCGCAAAACCCATAAAAGAATCAACAACAACTCTTCCTGCGTAAGTAAAATTTGACTTTATATAATTCAAGTAGGCTATGATCTAAAGTTAGCTCGACAGGAAGTAGTCGAGGACAAGTTAGTCAATTCCTAACGTTCATTGTTTGAATTTATGTACTTTTCTAGGAATTAGGCTGAATGATACCATTCTATATTCGTTTTATATCACAACAGTGGCCAAATGATCCTCTGATCAATTTTTATGTGTGTCGCTGTTTGGTTTAGCATTAATTGAAATGGCTGAATATAATTTCACTGAACATGTGAGTAATGATGATTGTAATCTTGGCTACAGTTCATTTGAATTCATTTGAATGTCAACAATTTTGGGTTATTTACTGGCCCGGAACGTATTTTGCAAATATTTCCATTTATAATTATTGTTCAAATTCCTTTTCACAAACAACTTATATTTACAGATATTAACAACTACATTTTTCTCCGAAGATGTTGAAGAGGCTTTATGCACTAAGATATCATCAGAAAGCTTGTTTTTAGGAGATCATCATATTTTCATGTGAATCAGTAGTTTTTGAGATATTTTGGTTTTCAGTAGGGCTGGTACTTTTAATAGATTAATTTGAGTTCTCAAATCATATATATTATTTCAGTAGTATAGATCCCTCCTGCGGCGCTCACAAGTGACCGATCGTGAACAATTATCATTGAAATGAAAGAGAATATACATTACCAGTGACGCATTGCACTCTAATTTCATAAATATCTATAATTTCTTTAAAAAATTACTTAAAAAACTGTACGAAGTGTGCGATTTTCAGATACTGTTGCTGCAGGAAGATACGCTCCATAATTGCTGTCCACTTCATATTTTGGCCAATGTGACGCCTGTTTCATGTCATTTTAACATTCTGAGGTCTTTCCTTTATCATTTTGCATGGATTTCAGAAACAGTAATTTAGGCTAAAGGAATGAGTACTCAAATCGTATAATTTCATAAATATTGAATAACCGGTGAGTGTTACGGCTAAGCTGTCAATCAATGGACTCAGACCACAAATGACATTAGCAGTGACGAATTGCATTCTAATTTCATAAATACCAATAGCCTATTTGTAAAAAGTGTGCGATTTTCAAATACTGTTGCTGTAGGAAAATACGCGACATCATTGCTGTTCAGTTCGCATTTTGGCCGTTGGGACGCCTGAAATGTAAATAGTGTTCTATAATCATTTGGTTCAAATAATAACATAGCAACCTTTCTCCTTAAGTCTCTTATTATAAACCTATTGGGGAAAGTGTGGCTTATGAACATGCGTGATTTTTCGCATGGGTCCGCTTGTAATCTATTAGTCGTTTTAACCTCCAGGGTTGGCTTTTCCCACGGTCTAAGCGAGGGATCCCACCTCTACCGCCACTGAGGGCAGTGTCCTGGAGCTTGAGACTCTGAGTCTGGGATACAACCGGGGTGTGTGACCAGCACTGCCCAGGCGGCCTCATCTGCACAAAGAGAACAGGGGGCTCATGAAGGGATGGGCAAGGAAGTGAGAAGAAGGTAGCCGTGGCCTTACGGTAGGTACTGTATCCTTATCCACATTATCCACATGGTCTTACCTGTTGATATCCGAAGGAAAAACTGGATCGTAGAATCTGGAAGTATCAGGCTGAAATAACCCCCCCAAAATTCTACCAACATTGATCAACCTGGGATAAGGACACATCAATACAATAGAATGTGTTAAGAAAGTCCCAGTGGAAAAAGAACAAATGGAAAACTAGCTCAAAGTGAACTCGAAAAACTCTAAAATTAATCTCGGGCATATGGCTGAACGTTGGAAATATTGCTCCACTGGTTCTCTTAACACATCCTGTTCTAAAATGGTTCGCCTTAAGGCGAGGTATGACTGAAATATTTGATATTTTGTTGAAAAAACTCATTTTTATTTTTATTAAAAATAAAATATTACAATGTGTGCTCTATCAGAAAATGGTATATTTTTTTCTATGCGCCATTTATTTAACCCGTGGTAGCCATTTTTAAAAGGTGCTGCATGGGTATTTAATGCTCTGGTGCACGCCCACTCACTTGCAGTACTGCAGAATATTTGTTTTAGGCCTAGATTTTACTTCGTAGTTCTTTTCAAATACTCCGCTAAGAATCTAGTGTTGGAAGCGGTGTGGATCGTGATGCTCTTTTGTCTGCTAGTGTTCAAAACAGAGACTAAGTTCCACAGCGATTTAGAAATTATTCTCTAAGAATCTTGTAACTTGTAAAATTATTTCAAGGGTTGTGTTAAATGACTACCTTATTTTTGGCCAGGAATTCTAAGTGTATGATGTTTTTATATGTGAAATATTAGATTTAAATGTGTTGAGTAGTACAACATGGTTGCTTGGTGTTTGTAAACAGTGTAACGTGTTGGTGTACTAATACAAAGTGTGAAAAATTGTTTGTGCGCGTTCGAAATTGTGTTGAATTGTGATTTGTGTTTCTTTATTCATCATGGGGCGACTATCTACTCCCAGAAGTAGTTATAGAAAGCCAAAGAAACGCCCTTCGAAGAAAAGTATTGCAGGTAAATTGTCCTATGAGAAATCTCAAAACTTAGGCCTAAATGTAGGCCAGGCTGAAAACACAAATGAGAAACTACAGTGTAATTTAGATACAAAATGTATTTCTAGTGCAGCATCTGTCAGTGGTTTGAGCTCTGTAGCAGAACAAAATTATGATATTTCTAGCAGTGAGAGAAAATTAAATTCATTTTCAGAATGCTCAACACAGTATGGGCCCCCAATTATAAATGATGGTCCTGTGATTTATACCTTAGTTCACACAAGTGTATGGGATAATCTCATGAAAGATTTACAATGTAGTGAATGTCAGACAAAGTCTGTGATAGTTGAATTTAGAGAAAGTCATGGTTTCTGCAGCAAAATAGTAGTTAAGTGTAGGAACTGTGGGTATGTGGCTGCTAGTGAGTATAGTTCTCCTCGAATATCCAGTTCACAGAGTCAAAGACCTCCATTTCATGTGAATAAAACTATAGTGGAGACATTTAGTGCCATAGGAAAGGGTCATCAAGCAGTGCAGAAATTCTCTTCGAACATGGGCATGAATACTCTCGGAAAGAGACCTTATGCTAAACATTTGAACTTGTTAGTGGATGAGGGGAAAATATATAAGAAAGAGGTCCTTCGTATGGCAGCTGATGCAGTTCGCAAAGCTCATAATGGGGATGACAATGAAATAATTGACATTGGTGTTTCCTACGATGCCACGTGGCATAAACGAGGGCACAGTTCTAACTATGGGGTTGGCTTTGCTATTGACATCCAAACAGGCATTGTATTAGATTATGAGGTACTGTCAAAATGCTGTGTTGATTGTAAAAGGACTGAGAAGGAACTGGGTAAAAATAGTGTAGAGTTTGACATTTGGTTCAATGGGCATAAGGCTTCAGGGGAATGCCAGAGAAATTACAATGGCTCATCTAATGCCATGGAGAAAGACATTGGGGAAATTATTTGGAAAAGATCTATTGCTGACCGAGGGATGAGGTACACTACGATGTTGTCTGATGGTGATGCCAAATCCCATGCCCATTTGAATGCTCTTCAAGTGTATGGTCCTCAGCAAGTCATCGAAAAAGAGGAGTGCATCAATCATGTGGCTAAACGACTTGGTACTGCACTTCGGAACATTTTTAAGGAGTGGAAGGTTAAAGGTGTCACTCTGGGTGGTCGTAAAGAAGGCAGTTTAAAAGAGACCACCATTACAAAGCTTACAAACTACTACAGGCATGCCATTGCTAGTAATATTCCTGATGTTATTGAAATGAAGAGGGCAGTTTATGCCACTCTTAGACACTGCATGTCCACAGACACTAAGCCCCAACATGGCACATGTCCAAAATCTTTAACATCATGGTGTTTTTATAATCGACAAATTGCGGAAGGGAAACCAGTGGATAGCCATAGTAAAATGAGTTGTAAATTAAGTCCTACAGTAGTTTTAAAAATCATGCCAGCATACCACAGGCTTGCATCAGATCAGCTGTTACAACGTTGCACCCAAGGGGGAACACAAAATGCGAACGAATGTCTTCATAGTGTTGTTTGGACGAAATGCCCCAAGGAAGTCTTTGTATCGAGGAAAAAACTTGAACTTGCTGTTCTTAAGGCAGTCAGTGAGTTCAACATGGGTTGTCTCAAAACACTGGAAATTGTTCATTCTGTCCGAGGGGAAACTATATCTGCTTGTGCGGTCTTTGGCAGCAAAAGTCAGGATATGCGGCGTGTCACCTTGAGTAGAAAAAGGAGATCAAATCACCAAAAACAATCCAGGAAACTACAAAAGTGGATGAAAATATCAGAAGAAGACAGAAAAAAGACATCTGAGGGGGATACATATGGAGCAGGGCAGTTCTAAGGTAAGACCATGGTACTAAAACTTTAAATGCAATTTTCTCAGTTACAAATTTCAACACATTTTGCTGTATACAAAATGCTCCTTGCGACAGAGTTTAAATCAGAATTAGCTGAAAAGTTACTTGCATGCTCCAGCTTAGGTAGGGATATGAATTTGCTCTCAGTTTTTATGTCAAATGTATATTAGTATTTTATTTGGCTTGTTAAATTTGAATGTTGCAGCATTAATTTAAAAAAAAAAAATACTAATTTAGAAAAATTCTAGACAGTTCAATATTCAACAGATTTTAAAGTTGAGGGCAAATACTGTTAATATACTAGTAAGGTACATTCTTACCAAATTTCAGTTCAGCAGCCTGAAAATTGCATCGCAAGGAGCATTTTTCAAGCGACTAATTATTATGTACTAAAAACAAGGATATTTTGAGAACCAGTAGGCATAAATGTATTAAACTTGGTACATGATATACTGATATCTATCTACATGTGTATTTAAAATTTGGTACTGATATCTTGAAAACTGTAGAAGTTTCAAATTTCAGTCATACCTCCCCATCCGAAGGAAAAACTGGATCGTAGAATCTGGAAGTATCAGGCTGAAATAAACCCCCCAAAATTCTACCAACATTGATCAACCTGGGATAAGGACACATCAATATAATAGAATGTGTTAAGAAAGTCCCAGTGGAAAAAGAACAAATGGAAAACTAGCTCAAAGTGAACTCGAAAAACTCTAAAATTAATCTCGGGCATATGGCTGAACGTTGGAAATATTGCTCCACTGGTTCTCTTAACACATCCTGTTCTTAAATGGTTCGCCTTAACCCTGACGAAAATATACCATGGGATTGCATTCACAAGCAATGTTTGAATGCATGAAAACGTTAATTCATGAATGACCATAACGTCAATTAATTATACAAAAATACCCTAGAATTATTAATTACGAACTATATACATTAATTTACATTTTTATTCGTTCGCCGAATTTCGCTATGAATTTTCTCATCATCCACTGACATTATTATTTTCACATTTATATTAATCATATTTTGTCTTATTCGACAATCATAGAAGTTCATCGAACGTATTCTTTCTCAAGTAAATACTCCTATCATATATCCATTACATTACAATATTATTAAAGTGGATTCGGATTATTGCTTCACACTAGACATTTGTTATTATTAACAATCTAAATAATGATAAATTATTTTCTCCTTAAACACCATTTAAATGGTGGGTTATATTTAAATACAAGCATTGTAGCTTCAATGATCGTGTTCCAGTCACGAATAATATTCATTATTATACAATTTAGCGATTGCTTATTAACTCGCATACTTCACAAAATCTCTCTATATAAAAATCAATGTTATGTGGGTCTGTCTGTGGGTATGTCTCCTATGCGTTCATGTACCATTCATCCGATTGCGATGAAACTTGGAGGAGATGTTGAGTACACTCCAAGGAAGGTTTCTGACTTAGTAAATCCATTTTACAATAAGTAGCGCACGAGTAGATTCAACAAATGAGTGACGATGCGCGAAGCGTTTCAACAAAGTCCCGTCTGTGTTCATATACCATTCGTCTGATAGCGATGAAACAAGGGTGAGTTGTTGTGTACACTTACGTAAAGGTTTCAATATTAGTGAATACATTTCACAGTAGATAGCGCACGAGTAGACTCAACAAATGAGCGACGACACGCAAAGCATTTCAACAAAGTCCCGTATGCATTCATATACCATTCTTCAGATATCTATGAAACTTGAGTAAGATGTTATGTACACTTCATAGAAGGTTTCTGGCTTAGTAAATCCATTTAACAATAGGTAGAGCACGAGTAGAATCAACAAATGAGCGACGACGCGCGAAGCGTTTCAACCAAGTCCCGTATAAGGTTATATACCATTCGTCCGATAGTGATAAAACTTTGGTGAATTGGTGTGTACACTCCAGGAAAGGTTACTGGCTTAGTAAATCCATTATACAATACGAAGCGCACGTTGCCGACGCGCGAAGCGTTCGACAAAGTCCCGTATGCGTTCATATACCGTACCATTCATCCGATTGCGATGAAACTTGGATGAGATGTTTTGAACACTCCAGGGAAGGTTTCTGGCTTAGTAAATCCATATTACAATACGTAGCGCACGAGTAGAATCCACAAATGAGCGACGACACGCGAAGCGTTTTAACAAAGTCCCGTATACAATCATATACCATTCGTCTGATAGCTATGAAACTTGGTGAGATGTTGTGTACCCTTCAGGGAAGGTTTCTGGCTTAGTAAATCCAATAGGTAGCGCACGAGTAGATTAAACAAATGAACAACGACGCGTGAAGCCTTTTAACAAAGTCCCGTATGCGTTCATATACCATTCGTCCGATAGCGATGAAACTTGTGTGACATGTTATGTGCACTCCAGGGAAGGTTTCTTGCTTAGTAAATGCATTTTACAATAGGTAGCGCACGAGTAGATTCAACAAATGAGTGACGATGCGTGGAGCGTTTCAACAAAGTCCCTTACATCTTCATATACCATTAGTTCGATAGCGATGAAACGTGAAAATCTGGTTTGCTTTCATATACCATTCATCCGATTGCGATGAAACATTGTTGAGTTATTGTGTACACGCCAGGGAATGTTTTCGACTTAGTAAATCCATTTCACAGTAGGTAGCACACGAGTAGATTCGACAAATGAACGACGACACGCGGAGCGTTTCAACATAGTCCC
The DNA here is from genome assembly GCA_946902985.2 of Meconema thalassinum. Classification (NCBI taxonomy): domain Eukaryota; kingdom Metazoa; phylum Arthropoda; class Insecta; order Orthoptera; family Tettigoniidae; genus Meconema; species Meconema thalassinum. Next base: position 1,080,283,927 of record OX336388.2, on the reverse strand, counting down.
CTATGTCTTCATATACCGATAGTCCGATCCATTTCACAATAGGTTGCTCACGAGTAGATTCAAAAAATGAGTGACAGCGCACGAATCGTTTAAACAAAATTCCGTATACGTTCATATGCAATTCATCCGATTGCGATGAAACTTGGGAAAGTTGTTGTGCACGCTCCCACGAATGATTCTAAATTAGTAAATTCACTTTACGATAGCATAGAGGCAGTTAACGGAAATTGAAAAACATATTGTGTATACAAAAGCACTTCAAGAAACAGAATTTCATCGCCAACTTTTTCTGTGATTGGCATTGCAACGCATGCCGGGTACAGCTTGTTCATTACATAAATGGCAATCTCTCCACACTCGATATTCCTAATATAAACTTCATACTATTTCAGACTATCCACTGATGTCGAAATGTATTCCAATAATTTCATTAATACCTGTATTGCTTCATTCGATACGAAAAGTAGCACGTAATGGCTGTAAATAATGTTTCCACACATATATAAAGTTATGTAAGATTCGAATAATCATCTAGAAATATCATGTTTCACACTTAACATGACTATCAAGGTGTTAATCCACTTTAGGGGCAGATGACCTCGTAGTTCCGCCCCTTAAAACAACAATAACTAACTAACTAACTAATCCACTTTCCGAAAAAATATCATAATTGTTCCATATTATTCAATTAATTCATTACACCTGTAAATTTCAAAAATGTAATCTTTATACATGACAGACTATACTTTACTTAATATTGAGCTTCACCTCTCAATTATAATAATTCATTCCATTATGAATTTCCACTATCACAAAAATATATTTTACAAGAGATTCCAATTTAATAGAAATCGAGGTTTAATTCAGATCCGCAAACTAGATTCAAAATGGGACTGCCTCCTCAGAAAATCATACAACCCGAAACCATGGTAGAATGCCTAATATAAGTAGGTTGCGATATAAACCATTAGAATCATACGAAATCAGAACAGGAGTAACCCGAAAATGAACTATAAAAGTCAAAAACTGAATTTACTCTAATTCAACAAAATATCTCTACTCAAAAACGTGACTCAAAAACTTGGCTATAATTGCCTAATCCAAAAATGCTGCAAATATTCACTTTAATAATGTTGTTAGACTTCAATGCACATCTAGTTTCACGAAGAATAATACAGACATTCAAAATGCAATGCTGTATAAACTGTCGAAGTAATTCTGTTTCGCTGTTCACTAATACACAGAATTAATGTCGTAAAATGTTCATAATATCGTAGTAGGTCATATCTTCCTAATTCCTATTCTTATACAAAGATATCGTAGTCTTCTTCCTAAAAACGCTTCTTCTTGATATATGTTTCTTCTCAACTAAGTATAATGCTCGTAATTTATCACCAAAATTTTTAATAGCAATGTTGCAAAAATAAAATTACAAAAGAGATTATCTACTGTGCCCGCTGGGCGAAGGTTTCGGAGAGTCACCGGTTTCAAATGACCCTTCCGAGATCCTCTTCCAGTTAACACACAAGTATAGGGGACGACAAATTCATAGGCTGGTGTTGCACACAAGTCTGCACTCTTGGGTATCGGGAATTGGTGAGGTTCGATTCATAACCAGCTCAGAGGAATGCATCGATAACAAAACTAAACAAGAAAAGAGAGGTCAGTCTTATGTTAAAATCACGAATAAATTTTATTCAGAATAGATCCCTAGCCTAGCATGAGAGTTGCAAACGGCTAGTCCGATACTATTCTGCCCTGAAAGAAAATATAAAAAAGTCCTAATCAAGATCTAAATTACTCTTATGGTCCTAATACAAAATTCTAAATAAGAACGAACAAGCTAAGAGTATGCCACGTAAGTTCAGCCCTAAGCATTTACATCGAAAATGACTACGGGAGGATCAAACATCAAAAGAATCTACAGCAAAGCAAGACATTTACTTGTTTACAAATACTAGAAACATTTACATTTAATAGCAAGGGGAAAATTTGTCCTATGCTATGATGGTGCCATCTCTAATATTTAATCTTTAAATTTTACGAGATTAGCTAGTCCTAAATATTATTAATTAATAAACGAGACGCGTTTATTACAAAGAAAATCAAGCTATGTGCACAACGTTGCTGAAGAAAATAAAGAGCTATGCTAATACAACACAAATGCATAAAATAATTCAGCACTCCTATGGTTGTGCAATTGGCACTGCCCGCGTACTCGATATGTTACTGTTTGTAACAAATGGTCATAATTTCAAAGTGTTTAGAAAGTAGAAAAATAGGAAAGCCTGCAAATGCGATGGTAATTAAACAATTACATCGACTCATAATGCTACCAATCTGATGTGTGTGCTACAGTTATCACATCACCAATTGGTTGTCAACTATTCATGTAAAAATGTATCAAAATGTATTTTAAATAACTTAACGGTAACTAAGTGTCGAAAGAATTTGGTCCAGAAAATATTTTATTTTTAGTATTCATTATCTTTATTTAGGCTCAGGGGGAATTATGAGATTTGTTTAGTTTCACAAAATCCTATCTTTGATTATTAAAGTTTCACACAATTATTTATTCCTCACAGTATAGCTGTTCAATTTATGGACCTTTAAATAGCGTTCAGTGTAATCAGGTAACGCGTGTATCCAACTAATGCATAATAACTTAATAGTTTATTAGACACACTGTGTCTCCACCAATACTTCATTATTATTATTATTATTAGACACCCTGTGTCTCCACCAATACTTCATTATTATTAGACACCCTGTGCCTCACTCTTACAATTACGGATTCGTCAATCCTGGCAACATTGGTTTGGTACGACTGCAGTAGTTCGTTACCAGCGGAATAACCACAATAACATGTCGGAGGTATTAATCCACCATCACGACTCACTTCACTAATACAATAATAATGTTAATTACAATAAGTGTCGATCCCTGAATTATACACGTATTAAATACTGGTCATAAAGTTTATGTGTGTAGAAAACACATTCTAACAACGCTTTGAATTAACATGAAGGCTTCTGATTCAAACTAAAGTGTGAGATTGTGCATTTATTAAATTGCCTCATCCCTGAATGAGGTCAAATCTATGTTCTCTGGTTACAAAATACTGTTTCTTTCATTGCCTGTCTGGCTTCTCGTAAAGAATTAAACCTGTTTTCAAGTATTGATCTGGCCAAACAAATGTGAATAACGGAACTCTGCATTCCGATTATAAAATACTAGGAATTTCACAGCCTTCTAAATAAATAATGCACTGTCTAAGATCTAGTGTGCTGTGTAGTGGTTTTGGCTTGTACACATTGTAACCTTGGCCTTGTTTTAACATCTGCCAAAACTAGTTTCTTTGTCATCAGCTTGACAAAATAAAAGTAAATAAGAACTGTTCTGAAATGATACGAAATGGACATTGAAAATACTGCCTTCCTGGCGTTTATAAATTTATAACGAAACTGTAACTTTCCTCACGTGGTCTTATAATAGCTACCTGCGTTGTGCACGTAAAATGAAACCATACTAAAATTAATCTTCTGTTTCCTACTCATTACAATTACGCTACTGATACATGATCTGGCTTACAGATTGCAGCGACCCTCATTCGAGACCCGCCATGAGGTGTTATATGCGGTCTCCTCTATGGTCTTAAATCATCTCATCATCGTATTGGGCATCTTCCGTCATCAATTCCCCACGCATGAATTAGTCATCCATTTCCATTGCGTGGTTGGGGTAAATATTCCAAAGATAGATGATTTAGTAGCTCCATAATGTTGCCGTTGGTTATACAATTACACATTTTTAAAGATACTTGCACTCACAGACTCTAAGGTGCGGTAATAAATTGCCCATTCTTTCACTCCGCCACTGTCGTTAAATTATCGCTTGTGCGATGCTCACTCGCAACTTTTACTAGTTATTTACACAAAATAATAAACCAAAATCACTGACCATCCGGCAAGACATAAAATATCCTTCTAGATCTCACGGTTTATCAGTTTCACAGTTTATGATGCACTTAGGTTTGACCATGCGGTCGTAAAGTTTGCGTAACACGCTTCCATAGTTTTATCTCGTGGATAAAAAATATTTTACTGTTGAAATGTTAATAAATGTCTCCAATCACTTAATTATTAGATAATGCCCAGATGGCTGTCCATTCGATTAATACACTCGGATTTTCCCATAGTACATGGGTTCCCTTCAAGGAACGTGTCCTTATACATGCTCATAGGTGTTGCTTCAACAAACGACAAGTAGGTACTGCCTCCACAAAGCATGGCGTTCACTTAGGACATGAGTTAGCCGCGTAAATCGACGGTTTCGCTGATCTGCGAAGTTTAACGTATTTTAAATAAGCAGAATTACATTGATTAAATTATTGTTGATTTATGAAATGTCGAAAATGCATAAAAATGTTATTATAAGCGATATTGCTTCGACTTCTTCCCGCCGCTCGCAGGGTATGTTCAGTTACTCTTCAGCATGGATCTTGGTCTTTATTAGCTGTGCAAACATGCGTCAACGGGCGCACTACGGAAAAATGACTATATAAGTGCATCCGTAACCGGATCAAAACTTAAAATAGACTATCAAACAGAAATGACAGAAACGTCAAGTCTAATCTTCATGTCATTTTCAAACTACTGAATAAAGATGATGAAAAAGGTTATCAATAGATATGACATGATTCATACCGTCTAGAAATAATAAAATCTCCAGCTACCTTAAGTCGTCTTGATGTGAGTAAATGCATGTTTGAACATACATCACTGTTGAGACCGACCCGTCATCCATGGCGTTGAGAAGTTGAAGTATCGGTCCGAACCCGTCTCCCATCCGTCCGAAACAGCTGTCCGTAACTCAAACCCCCTCTCACGTTATCCGCCTGGATTAGGTTTGTAGCGAAGATATTGATGTCACCTCCTCTCTTGTCCCATTATTGTAGTAGTTATTATCTCAGTATCATTTCATATAATCCTTTAGTCTCCTCTTATAAAGCCGTCTGCTTATGAAATCCATTATCAAGCATCGGTCACTCATAGAAGTTCAATCCTGATTATGTGTTGCATTCCTTGTTAATGCTTTAGCTGCTCATTACTCCTCTCAAATTATACTGGTTGACATTTCCTCTCAACTCAGTGCTGTAAACCATTGTAGTATTGCTTGCTGATAACTGAGTAATAATACAAGTTCATTCGAATTAGCGTACAAGCTAACGAAAAGTTTATAAGAAGCACAATGTTCACTCTCGACACTTTCCTATACCGTACTGCGTTAACACTGGGATATGAGGTTGTCCCGTGTTTCTCGCGCTCGCGACTGCATGAAAGCAGAGTAGCACTATTCCCGTGCCGTACTTTTTCAAAGCGCAAATTTCAATGTTATTTGAGACTTGTTATCGTAACAGAATCACAATGTGAGTGAGTATCTCTCTTCATAGCTCATCTCAGCTGGGCTATATTCGACCCATGATCCATCGCTTTACGGTCGATATAAATCGAAACAGTGTACCGTTAATGCGATAAACACATGTTAACGTATTAAATTTATCTGTAACTTCGTAAATGTCTTTAAATTACTCCTTCTTATGTATCATTATATTTCCATGTTGTCGATCCCCTCTGTGATCTCTGTAATTGTTATTATTTATATGTTTCCATATCGTGCTTGTAGGGAAGCGATCTTGTGAGCTAACTCTCCCTACCAAACATATGTGAGTTGCGTCACCAAGGACTGACTGAAACGTCACCTTTGCTGCGTAGCAGGGTTGCCTATTCAGATCCTCTAAGCGCGCGTCTTGCTTGCTGTAATTCTCAACTGGAAGTTGAATTTCCACATTAGAGTGAAATAATTGCTTCAAAATAATACATGTGATCTGTTGCTATATAAAATACTGGTACAGTACCATCCCGGCATTTGCCCGAAGACAATGTGGGAAATCACAGAAAACCACTTTCGAGGAAGGCTGAGGTGGGAATCGAACCTCCTCTAATCATTTGGACCACCCGAGGCTGAGTAGACCCCGTTCCAGTCCTCACACCACTTTTCAAATTCCGTGGCAGAGCCGGGAATCGAACCGTGAAGCTCCGTGGTGGCAGGTAAGCACGCTGACCACTACGCAATGGAGTTCTCAAATAATCGAATAATGGAAGCAGAAAACTCGATTGCTACAACAATTATTAATCGATTGATCGTTAAAAACGATTAATTGGTTGGTCGAATAATTGATTAATTGTTTTGTCCATTAATCAATGTACTAAGCTCTCACACAAGCAGAACAGACGTTTAATTAATTAAAATATATTATATCATATAATTTTAAAATAATCTACCTTCACTGTGAAAACTAGACTAAAACAAAGTAAAACAACAATATCCCTGCCCTAAATTGTAAACATTGAACAAGGATTTAAAATATTTGCTAAACCTCTTCGTTTCCTTTTTTCGAAACCATTGCCAATTTGATCGATGTGTGTCCATCTGACTCTTATTTGGTTATTGTTAACATAAACGAGGAAGGACACTTGTATAATATTTAGGAAAAATGTAAATATCTGTACATCATTCCGATTTATTTATTTTGCTATGGCAACTGAAGAGCAACTAATATACTGTACATAGTTTACAAATTGTATAAAATTATAAATAGTAAATCTACAAGTTAATGTCTAAGTTTACAATCCATTGAAGGGGTGAAGCCATCATTCCGAAAATGGACCTAACTCAACTTAAGCGATGACCTCTTATTTAAACGTCTGTTCTATCACCATTTTAGCATTTCACCTAACATCATAATACAATTAGCATGTTACATTACTAATACTGCAACCAAATAATTGTACATATTGTAAATATTTTCACCTGTACTATCAAACCTAAATTTTATAGCCTAAGTGTAATGGATCTGATGATGATCGCTTGACGATCGAAACTGGTCATCCTAGTGTATTTATTAATTTCATGTAATTTTTTCAGGATTAGGGTATTACCCAACTCTTTTGGGTACATTCGTGTTGACCGACTGAAAAGCACCAAACTTTTGTTAACTAAGGCAACACTGAAAAATGGCTTAAAACCCCATAATCTGTTCTTATCTTGTGTCTACTAATGAATCAATTAATCGATTCTTCGGTTAGCCGATGAATCTATTATTCGGTTTATCGATTAATCGAATGAACTGTATGTCGATTAATCGTTTCTGATTAATTTCAATTTATTCGATTAATCAGTAAGTATTAATCGTCGCTTATTACGAGCTCTCGTTTGCAATGAGAAGCTGTATGAAGTGAATATGCACGAAAACACAGGCGTCAAAACTATGTTCAACTTTTAATTTGTTCTTTCAAGGCTTGGACATTGTGGTTATTACAGCCCAATGTACTTGAGTGTGTGGTTGTATTTGTCTCATAACCTGGGTTTTGTGCTATCCGTATTAGTGTATGTATTTGTGATTGAGGTGGGGATTGGGATTTGTTGAGGACGCAGACTTAAGTTAGGAACCATCGCGGCATTTGCCTGGAGTAGAAATGGGAAACCACTTGTAGAATAGCTGAAGTGAGAATCGAATCCTCCTCTTCTCAGTTTTGCATCACGAGACTGAGTGTAGCCCGTTTCTGTCCTCAGACCAGAATAAATTTCTTGTCAGAGCCAGGAATATAACCCGGACTTCCGGGGTGACAGGCAAGAATTCTAACCGTTAAAACTTGCGTTTATTTTATTGAAAAAAAAAAAAAAAAAAAAAAAAAAAAACACAATCATAACCTTATGGGATGGTACGATTTATCTACCATATAAAACTCAATGTTGGTTTGTCTGTCTGTTATTTACACAAATCTACACCGTTTCACCGATCTGAACCAAAATTTGTATACTTACCCTTTGGAACCCGACGAGTAACACTGTTTACTGTAAATTTCGGACAGACCACTCCATTCCCTGCATTTAGGCCCTTTGGCACAAATCTACACCATTTCACCGATCTGAACCATAATTTGTATACATACCCTTTGGAACCCGACGAGTAACACAGTTTACTGTAAATTTCGGACAGACCACTCCATTTAGGCCCTTTGGCACAAATCTACACTGTTTCACCGATCTGAACCAAAATTAGTATACTTACCCATTGGAACCCGACGAGTAACACTGTTTACTGTAAATTTCGGACAGATCACTCCATTCCCTGTATTTAGGCCCTTTGGCACAAACCTACACCGTTTCACCGATCTGAACCAAAATTTCTATACTTACCCTTTGGAACCCTGCGAGTAGCACTGTATACATGAAATTTCGGACAGACCACTCCATTCCCTGCATTTAGGCCCTTTGGCACAAATCTACACCGTTTCACCGATCTGAACCAAATTTTGTATACATACCCTTTGGAACCCTGCGACTAACAGTGTATACATTAAGTTTCGGACAGACCATTCCATTTCCTGCATTTAAGCCCTTTGGCACAAATCTACACCGTTTCAGCGATCTGAACCAAATTTTGTGTACTTACCATTTGGAACCCTGCGAGTAACACTGTATACATGACATATCGGACAGACCACTCCATTCCCTGCATTTAAGCCCTTTGGAACAAATCTACTCCGTTTCACCGATCTGAACCAAATTGTGTGTACTTACCCTTTGGAACTCTGCGAGTAACACTGTATACATGAAATTTCGGACAGGCCACTCCATTTCCTGCATTTAGGCCTTTGGCAAAAATCTACACCGTTTCACCGATCTGAACCAAATATTGTATACTTACCCTTTGGATCCCTGCGAATAACACTGCCTACATTATATTTCGGACAGACCATTCCATTTCCTGCATTTAAGCCCTTTGGCACAAATCTACACCGTTTCACCGATCTGAACCAAATTTTGTGTACTTACCCTTTGAAACCCTGCGAGTAGGCTAACACTGTATATATGACATTTCGGACAGACCACTCCATTCCTTGCATTTAAGCCCTTTGGCACAAATCTACACCGTTTCACCGATCTGAACCAAATTTTGTGTACTTACCCTTTGAAACCCTGCGAGTAACACTGTATACATGACATTTCGGACAGACCACTCCATTCCTTGCATTTAAGCCCTTTGGAACAAATCTACACCGTTTCACCGATCTGAACCAAATTGTGTGTACTTACCCTTTGGAACTCTGCGAGTAACACTGTATATATGAAATTTCGGACAGGCTACTCCATTTCCTGCATTTAGGCCTTTGGCACAAATCTACACCGTTTCACCGATCTGAACCAAACTTTATGTATTTACCCTTTGGAACCCTACGAGTAACAATATCTACTTGAAATTTCGGACAGACCACTCCATTCCCTGCATTTAGGCCCTTTGGCTCAAATCTAAACCGTTTCACCTAATCACAACGAATTTTACATACCGTTTGAAACCCTGCTGGTAACAATGGTCATTTGATATTTTGGACAACCCTCTCCATTCTCTATATTTAGAATAACAGACGAAAGGAACTTGAGAAAGGGGCCGATAACCTAGATGTTAGGCCCCTTAAAACAACAATTATCATCATCATCATCATCGAACTTGAGAAACACGTTTTATTGCCCTAGAACCATTCAATGACGTAGTAGTGTAACTGTGGGAATATTTTAATAAGTCTATTGTTCACTGACAAAGTGGGCTGAATCACGCCGCCCCTACTCGTGTTCTGGAGCAGAATTGAGAAAATAGTTGCATCTTGCGCTGCTTATAAATTGCAGTCACGGGGAGTAATTAGTACAAAAAGATTTCTTAGGCTCCTGAAAACAGTTATCATCATAAAAATATTATGCCTCTGTATAAGTGCGATGGGGTTGGTGCAGTACATCGAGGTGTAGATCAGCTGCAATAAGCGTTGGTGCTTTCAAATTTACTTTCATTTATTCCGATCCTTATTCTTCAGCGCTATGTGGCGCTGAATGACACTGTTCTTACCTCAGGAGCTCTGGACATCCAAAGTTTTCCAAAGTGCTTTGATTATTTTCCTACAGCGCTATGCGACAATATACGACACTATTGGTCTCTATTTACCTAACAGCCAATGAGGTATAGGCCCTAGCCAGTGTCTTTCATTTCACTTACTCCTCTTTCTAATCATATGTTTCAATTCGCTTGTAAATACATGTATTGAGTCAGTACTGTAGTTAGTAAATAGCCGTTTCCCTATTCATTATTATCATTCGGGAAAATGATCTGAATGTTACGTCCATTATACCGTACTACGTATCACCCCCACTACCACCACAAAAAGTTATATTTTTACATTTGTTTTTTCTGTTAGTTTATGTATAATGTGCCAGTTCTGTAGTAGTATTCACTATCTTATTTTATATATAAAAGTGAAAGTCTGTATTGTGCCCAATGGGACACAGCAGACTGACATCGAACTCGGGTCTTATCAGAGAAGACCAGGCCCATGATTATGCCTAAAGTCGAACCATTGATCTCTGAGGGGGAGCAGCTACAGGGAACCCGAAGAGCAATGAGTTATATATTGACATATAATAATATAGCATGATTTCACGGCTAGAATGTGAATATCATAGCTGTTTAATGTGAATATTGTAAGAAAATGCAGTTATATGTACGTTTTGGAAGCATAGAAGCATGAAAGCAAGCCAGCTTGACAGTTTACTAATCGCAGCCAGCGGATGGGCGGAGATGCGTTACGCCGAAGGGACTCATTTCGTCTGGACCGCTGGGACAGCTCGAAATTAATGACTCTGGGGTTCACCGGCAGACAACGTTTGAGACTGGAGAGGGGGTAATTGTCCACGGAAATTAATTGATTACAGCCAATTGGAGCATTGAAATGGAGTGAAATGTACACCCAGGTGAATATATTCTAGGAGAGATAATTTAGGAGTGGTTTCACGCCTAAATTAAAGCCTATATCTCTAAATAAGCCTGTGAACACAGAGCCTACGCGTGAGAGGAATGATTTGGAGACCCACACGAGGGGATTTACCATGGTGGCGTCATGACGCTATGGAAGAAGGCAATTAATTGTAATTAATTGGCCGAAGCGATCGCTTGCACGCGAGTGATTATGGGACTTCCACACCTAGATAAACGAGGTGTATACGTCATTTTGAATGGAAAGGCATTATTTCAAGAAAGGAGTCGCACCCTTATGTGATAGGGGCCGATAACCTCGATGTTAGGCCCCTTAAAACAACAATTATCATCATCATCATCATCATCATCGCACCCTTATGTCCTGTGGACTACGTTTTACGAGAATCCTTTATATAGGGGGAGCAGCGCAGACCAAGCCAGTTCTTCTCCAGTTCGTCTTGACTCAACGCGTAACTAATACGCTGCCAGAAAGTGCGCGAAATGTTAGAGTATCGACGCTCATGTAAATTTGAAGAACAATGGAATCGCATCATACAGCTTCTTAATAGTAATCATGAATAGCGTAAGATTTAATCTACAGCAGATATTTATCCATTATCATACGCAAATATAAGTTCGCTACAGCGTAGGAATAAATTAGGATGTTTTTGGACATTAAATATACCAGGAGGTATTGTCATAGTTGTAAATGACATATTACCGACAGGATCACTACAATTATGGGAGCCTGGAAGGCATCACCAATAAACTTGACAGTGAACTGAACAGTATTGAAGGTGACGAGAAACGAACGCACGCACACGCAGATAGACTTTCACGGAGACCAGCGGTTGTCGTAGCTGCATCGCATCTCTGAGGTCAGGCGTTAGTAGGAGTCCAATTAAGGATCAACCTGTGAAATAGTGCGAGGAATGTATATAAGTTTTATTACAGTGATTTCAAAAGTGTTTATGTGTATTGTGTTATAATATGTATTGTGTTAAAATGAGAAAAGCCAGTGATAAAAATATTATTACCATGTGTCGTATGAAATATAGCATGATGGCTTAGACCAAGCATCATGGTAGGCGCGTGGCTGGCATGCTGGAATAATCCAGCGAAAATGAAAAGTGAGTACAAATTCAAAATGTTAATGTAATTAGATAGTTCACCATACAACGAAGCATCATTTAAGACTAAGATGTAACAGTCACTTATGTACGAGCTTTCACCACTCGTATTTTGATAGAGTATGGCTTGGAAGGTGATTTGTTTAGGGCCATTCAGGCCTAAGATAGTGATGAATGTAACGGTAACGTTAAATTATTAATAATAATAATAATCTGGGGTCGGTAACAGTAATAAGTAAAGTATTAGGCGTGTCAGGCCTAGAGAACGTACAAAGTGTGTCATGTCTAATGTAAAGATACTGTATTTTTGTAAACAGTAAGAAAGTAATGTAAAATCTATCGAGATATGAGAATTTTTCAGTGTCAGTGAATAATTGAATGAATATTTGATATGGTCAATTCATAGGAGTGTATTTGAGAACCATTAAAGTAATGTAAGCCAGTAATTTTATACTTGTTTTTGGAGCTATTTAAAGCTTTGACTTAAGAGTAATTGCAGAGAGGACGTGAGTGCTTTAATGATTGAATCATCTATGAGAAGTATTGTTTGAGCCGCATACAGCGGGCAAGTAACGCAGAATCAAGTGATTTACGTCCATAAAGTTGCGGGGACCACTCTAACATAGCTTGCACGTTAGGTGAAAGGTTGGCTAATCTACGAGATAGTATTGCCGTTGGAGCATACTTATATTATTCGCAGCGGATTGGAACGGAGCTTGTCTGTATCCATCGCTTGCAGGAATATTGCCACGAGGGATGTTCTTCGAGACCCCGTGAGCTCATGTATTAATTGATCTGCCCTGAGAGGAGAATCATGTTCGTCGTATAGGAAACGCAGATTTCCTTATTATTGTAGGCAGCTGCTGATGAGAAATCTTGTATTCTCAATCGTGATGCGCGCCCGAAGCCACTAGTAATCGCCACAGAACGGCAAGGCTATTACAGGATCCATCCCCAGCCATGAATGTTAAGTAGGAGCCGAGTTGAGCCCATTACACTATGAATATAGGTGTTAAATAATTAGAATGATTCAATTACTAGAGACAACACTCAGGGTAACTCCATTGTACTGCATATTGTAAACAAAGATGACCTTGCTAGCAGCCAGAGGGCCGTGATGAATAGACCACGAGGACGGCAGCCATCTTGCGCGGCCAGCTGGAACTAATTTTATTGCCTGCTTGAAAGGGAGGTCTGGTGACCTGCTCCCTTTATTTTAGAAGCATAGTGGGACACTGAAGAATCTCGATATTTCGAAATGTAATTAAGATATGATTGTTGTGATGATGCCAATTGATTTAAATGATGTGTTTCAACACACATAGCTTGTTGGATCATTGTGATCGGATAATATTTGGCCCAGTTATTCTCTGAGGAACAACGCTGCACAAAATAATTATAGGCATCTTTTTAAAGTGCATTTTTGCCCAGATCACACTAATTTAAGCAAACGGGTAGATGATTTCAATGACATGATACGGTTGTAACGGTAATAATTTCGACCAGACCCAGAAAATCGTTGTATGGGGAAACTATAAACATTTTTATCCATGTGTATTTTGGAAGGGAAAACGTACCACTTTTAGCGTTGCATATTGATGGGAAAAAGAAGACGATTCACGCGACACAACACTCGTTAAGTAAGGCATAAGATAATGAATTTATGTTAATGAAAGTAAATGCCCGTGAGAAGGGATTAATGTTTAATTATTACAGAATTAATGCCATAAAAAGTGATATTATGACTTTTGTGTTGTAATACTCCAGTTTATGTTAAATTGTGCCACATGAAGAACACTATGGACGCTCGTAGATGTCTGAAAGTATCAATGATAGGATGCTAGAAATATATTTGAGTGCAGTGAAGCACTAATTGATAAGAGACTCACAAATAACCTTGATTTTCATTGTGAGAAGTAAATGTAAATTATACTTTGCTTGTATTTTTGTTGTATAGCCATGAATTTATATAATTAAATGTTGTATTTAGGAATATGTTGTTTCTTTCATGTAGAGTAGTTACCTGACAGACTCAAATCCTGAGCATGTGGTCGTATGGTGGGCAGGAACGTCCCATACCTCGAAAGACCGTGAGTTAGCTGGGATACGAACACATGTTCCATATGATGACAATTGGGTACATGGAGGAGATGACTGTACTAGGATTGAGTCACAGGTACTACTAAAAGTCGGCCAAGATATTAATGATAGAAGTCAGTACAGCAAAAAAAGTAGGATATGATAGGAAAAGGCCGCGTCCCATTTGTTAATAAGCCTTCACGTCAAAATAAATGTCCTCCATAAGACATGCTTAAATGTAACTTGTTAGCGTTGAGCACCCACCTACTCTACTTCTTTATCATGACGCTGATACGTGGGGACAGTTTAAAATACAGGTCACCATAGGTGTGCGTGTCTACTCACTTCTTTATCATGGCGCCCAGATACGTGGAAGGCTTATGGGATTCAGAAAACCCCATAATAGCATGGTTTTCATGGGGAAAACCATAATAGTATTTTGTCCTCAAATTGTGTTTGAGCGATTGTGAGTCTTTCTAGATGATACTCAGACATTAGACACTGTTGTCAGACGGGTACGAGGGTCTAAACCCATTCCATAGGTGGTTACAGAACTGTGTAATATGATGTGTTGTTGACGCGATATCGGAATCCTTTTTTCCAATAGAACGCGCCAGCATGCTCAGCTGCGGCCTACCCGAATCTCAAAATAAGAAATACAGGATGGCTGGAACTGAGGAGGTACTCAAGTGTATCGCGGAGTTAAGAGAACATTTTGATACTACTCATGCTAAGAGTAAGGAAGAGGCTAAAGCATTTAAAGATGAAATAGCAGGTAGATTGGCTACAGTCAATACTCAATTGGATGCCAATCAAGCTGAAATGAACACTAGATTAGAGGCTAATCAGTTAGAGGTAACTAAGAATATTGTTAGCGTGGTTTCAGAGATGCGAGCTGATAACGACAAACGCTTTGAGTCAATCGAGCTAAAACTAGAAAATAATCTGCAAGCGTGCAGAGAATCACAGCGTGAGATTAATGATAGCTTAAGCAGTATGTCCATAGAGCTTAAAGACATTCAAAGTCAGAATGAAGCGAATACTAAGCGTGAGCAAAAGCAATTTAATACGTTCACTCAGACCGTGGATCAAAGGCTCGAAGACAGCGACGGAAAATGGAATAAGCGGATGGCAGGCTACGCAAAGGCGGTAGACGAAGCCTTAAGGAAGCAGGATCAGAATATCCTTGACCAATGCAAAGAGATCAATGAAATAAAAACTTCTGATCAAGAGAATAAGGAAATAATATCAAACATGAAAAGGCAGGTCGGAAAGGTTCAAAAAGAGTGAGAACAAACTCAGAACGATTTGGCAGTCATTCATAAAAGGCAGGATGAGGACCAGGGAGAAATTACGAAAATAAGGACTGAAATCTCTCATATGCATGGTCACATACAGAAAGAAGTTACAGGCTTACGAGAAGAATTAGAACTTCGAGAAGGCTTGAAAACTGAAGCCAGCGATAAAACTCTTGCCGAGGTAAGAGAGAGTCTAGCGGGGAAAATTACCCACATGAAAGAAAGGATGACAAGGAGAAGGTATTTTCTATGGCAGAGAAAAACCGGGATCGCTTAGAAAAAATAGAACGAGAGGTATTAGCTCGTTTAGAAAGGGCAGACAATAGGCACAGCCAAATAGAAACTAGAATGATCGCACAGGAGGAATCCATATTGCGAAATCCTAGATCTAGCGAAGGAAGCATAGATGAAAATGGGAGAAATAAATGGGCAGATATAGAGATACAGCCCACTCCAAAGAATGCAGCCATGCCAAGTGACAGCCCGTATACCACGCCTGGTATACCCATTGCTATGTCCACACCGCATGAAAATGCTGTTCAAAATCAAATAGTCACTGTTGTGAGGGCTAGTGACGAGAAACCGAAGAAATATTCTGGGAGTAATTCTAACATGACACCCAAGTACTGGCTCAAAGAGGTTTCCGAGTACTTGAATGACGCGAAGGTACCGCCAGAGCGAAGGTTGAGAGCTATCGAAAAACTGACTGAAGGCGAGTGTGCCTTATGGTTTAGAAGTTTTCGGTACACGTTCGACACCGTTGACGAATTTCGCCAGGCATTTTTAAGCAGGTACTGGAACGCAAATATACAACAGAACCTCAGATTGGACTTGTACTCCAGGCGCTGTAGTACTAATAATCATACGAAGTACGCCGAGTTTTTATAGCGCAATTGTGCCGTTTCCGTGAACTTGATGAAGGGATTAGAGAGTCAGATCTGTGTATAGCGATAGCCAAGCAGTTACCGTATGAAGTACAACGTCTATTAATCTCAGCAAACGCCAAGACAGCGACTGACATGGAGGAAGTGCTGAGACAACTCGATCTCACCACAGCGCAGCACACAAGGCAAAGTCGGAACATGGAACAAGTCAACATGACGACTACACCGACTGAATCGACTAGGGTGCAGACTAACAGTAAGTCTACTAGCACCGAAACGGAGAAATCAGACTGGCAACGCGAAGGACGGGAAAACCAGAATTGGAGGCCAGCATACAGAGGAGGATCGAACCGCGGATACCGAGGAAGGAAAGCCTGGAATCAGCGCAGCACAAGAGACCAGCAACCTGATAACAGAAGAAATTACGGCCGAAATGGGAATAAACAAGGATGGAGATCCCAAGAACAGAGTCGCGGGTTCGATGAAGAAGCGGAAGAACGCTATCACGCTTCATTACGATACATGGAAGAGCGTGGAGACGACCATAGAAAATCGCAAGTGCATTGGGATGAAGCGATTAAGAATAGAAGGTCACCCGACATCTAAAAAAATGATGATCCAGATAGTGTCCATATTTATCGTACAATTGTCCACTTTCACTAAGCTTCCAACGCTCTTTCTGCAGGTGATACATGAGATCCAGGAACGAGAAATGTTGATCATTGTCCATCACGAAGTGTACATATTGGCCCATTATCCACACACTGGCAGTCTGTTTAATTTGGGGGAAGGCCGTCACCAACAAACGAATCAACTTCCTGTCATCAAGGTCACCCGTGGGCACATTTAATAGTTGACATACTTTTCCCTTACACCACAGCCACGTGGAGGCAACTCGCGTGCATGATGTGAAACGGTGTATCGCCGTATCAGTTTGACCACATATAGTAGGGCCTACACCATGGGTACGCTTCAAGACGGATGGTATATCGCCGTAGAGCCGTTGGAATGAGATCGTTGAGGAAGATAAAAACCTGAGAGTGTACAGCAGAAGAAATGTTCATAGCCCCAAAATTTTTCCAAACAGTGGGCCAATGGCCTTGATTCGCGGTTTGGAGTGTACCCCTTGCCGCAACATGTTATAAATACTTTTCGTCGTTGGAACAGTCCCTGAAGGCATTTGGCGAACAGTTTCCAGAAGGTGCTGTTGATGGTCCCTAAATATCTTCGGCAAAGCTCTATCACAACCACGGGCTGTGTTTCGAATATCTTTGTATAGCGCTTTCGTAAAAGTGTCATGTTGGGAAAGGATGGTGATATCGTTCTTGCAGAGGAGTGCACCGCATTTCATGCCATGAGCTGTTAGCCCTAGGCCGCCTTGCCGGGATGGGAGATACAACTGTTCCCGTTGTACTCGAAACAGAATTCCTTGCCATAAAAACCAACCTGTATATTTTGACAATTGGCTCTCAAACATTTTGGGAAGTGGGAAAAGTTGTGCGACATACCATATTTTAGAGAGCGCAAACACGTTGAGGACCATGACCCGTTGCACTATATTGAGGTTTCTTTGACCAAATTGGATCAGCACTCCCCTAACTTTGGCAATGACCTTAGTCCAGTTTGCTTGCACTGTGTCCAGAAGCGATTGCTTCCAGGTAATGCCAAGAATTTCCACTTCATTTACTATCCGGAACCAGGGCTGCTGGGTAATCACTGAGTTAATATTGAGCGGAAGCAAAGCAGTTTTCTGGGGGTTCGATTGTGCTCCAGAGGCGATATGGTAGAGCTGAAGGACGCTATCGATGTGGGAGATGTCTCCATTATTGCGGATCAATATTGATACGTCATCAGCATAGGCGCACATGCCAAAAACATGTGTGGACAGTTTGTAACCCTGTAGCTTCACCTGGGTAGTCCGAATGAACGGTTCAAGGCCAATGGCAAAACGTAGCATGGAAAGGGGCATCCTTGCCTAACTGATCGTTGTATTGGAATCAGAGGGGAAAGAAAACCGTTGACGATCACTCGAGACGTAGCATTACAATTTATCATACGAATATAGTCAATAAGGATTGCAGGAAATTCAAAGTGCTGCAAGACCATGTACAAGTATTCATGACTGATGCGTTCGAAAGCTTTATCAAGATCTAAGGTGAGAAAATTCTTTGGCTCAGTGGGGAGCATTTCGGCTTTTAGGTGTAGGTCCCGTAGTATCGCTAAGTTTGTTAACAGAGTTCTTCCAGGAATACTGCAACATTGTTCATCACCAATGATATCATGTAGAACAGTCTTCAATCGGCATGCAAGTACTTTGGTAAGGACTTTATAATCACTGCAGAGCAGAGTAATTGGTCGGAAGTGACCAACTGCCATGGGAGAGGCCAGTAGTGTTTATACAGTTCATATGGCAGTCCATCAATGCCAGGTGAGCGGTTATTTGGGAGGTGCTTAACCACAGAGTGAATCTCTTCATCCGTAATATCCGCGCTGAGCAGAGTTTTGTTGTCTGGAGATAGTTGGGTACTGCAAGATGAAAGCAATAGGGTCACCTGCTGTGGATCAATTGGAGCCTTAGCGTAGAACCGTTGATAAAATAATGATATTTCACCACGTATAGCGTCAGGGGAGGTGACGACACTTCCAGTACTGGTTTGGAGGCGGTGGATATATTTACGTTGCCGCTCACGTTGTCCTTTGGCGATATGGTATACAGTTGCACTTTCGTCCGGGAGCACTGTACGACCTTTTAAAGCCACGTTTATATGAGCGAGCGTTCGTTGCTGTAGAGACAGGAGCTTGGTTTTAACTTCCCGAATCTGGTCATACATACGCTCCCCAGCATCAGATCTTTGCTGGAGCTGGCGAAGAACTCGATAGTAAAATTCAACTGTATCCCGTCTTTCCCGACCTCTTTGGTAGGATATGTTCTTAAAGACGCGGCGGATCCCTGGTTTAACTAAAATATCCCACCAGTCTGCACAGTCGCGAAAGTTGCATTTTTGGTGGACCCATCGATTCCAGTGTTGTCTGAAAATGTCTTGGCATTCCTCCTCCAGTAACAGCGAGCAATTCAATTTCCAATAACCTCTTCCTATGTGAAATACGGGATGGGGGTAAGAGATTGTACATACGACTGCATGATGGTTAGTGAAACTGGCAGGTATCACTTCATATCGTCTAGGCTGGATAAGTTCCTGGGAAAAGTAGATGCGGTCAATTCGTGATGAGGAGTTGTGACTTATAGAGGTGTAATGGGGCAGGGGCACCCTTAAACTATCCACAGCATCAATGAGGTGTAGGGATGTAAGGAGGGTCCTGAGAGCCGGGTTGACACCTTGGTATGGACTAGTGGAATCCTCTGGGCGTTGAATACAATTGAAATCCCCTGCAAGAATATTTTTTTCCTTAACGTCGTGCATATGAGGCAGTATACTCTGTTGAAAGAACATTTTCCGTTCCACACGTTTGTTGACCCGGATGGGGCATATACATTTATCAGGGTGGTATTGTTTATGTGTCCAGATATGATGCGTCCTGATGGATGTCATAGCACACCTTCGAGTGGGATATCATGTCTTATGAGGAATCCGGTCCCTCTGTTAGTAGTACCGGTATTGATGTATTGTTTGTAGAAGGCAGATATGGGAAGACAGGGTATAGCAATTTCTTGAATGAAAGCAATGTCAATGTCTGCATCTCGAAGGAATCTCTCCAACAGTTGAAATTACAGGGGGCATTCTATTACATTGATATTCGCAGTGGCCACAGTGAGAAATTGCGCCATTAAGAGAAGTATAAAAGCTATGCTAGACATACTGGAAGGTGGACACGAGAAAAATCAGAAAGAATAAAAAAAGAAAGACACGGGTGTGAAATATACTGGTGCACTATGTCAAATTAGGGTGAGATAGATCCTTATGAGTGCCATTCATAGGCCGGCTGTCAGCGTTTGAGAGCGTTCGTGGGTCCCTAGATGACGTAGAATGAAGATTTTGTTTCTTTTTCACAGCTGCGGGAACATTTGTAGAACCAGTTTGATTCTTCGGGGCTGGTACAGCAATCGAGGCATTTGTTTTAATCTTCTTAGATACGTTCTCAGATCCCCGATCAACCTGCTTAAGTGAGTCGGTAGGTACCAGAGAAGGTGGGGGCAGTGAAGACAAAATTTCTGTGGCAGCCTGTAGTGACGACAGAGTTGGCTCTAAGGCTGCCATACAGGTGGCCGATGGCACAGGGGCACTCTGTAGCTCGCTGATCTGGTCAGTGCAAGGTACGTGTTCTGCGTCATGTGTGTCAGAGGCTACTTCTGCTGGTGTCCCAGCTGACTGATCAATAAGCATGTTTTCATGTGACGTTTGCTGTGTCACAACATCCGAGTATTGGACACGTCGTTGTTGTGTGGGAGTTATACCGAGGGGAATCATTTTCTTTGGGCAGTTGATACGTAGATGTGTGTTAGCATTGCAAATTAAACAGGTCTCTTTCTGTCCATTATACGAAATGTATCCAGAATGACCACCCAAAGTCTCAGTGGAGGGGATATCTTGTTTGATTTCCATAGTGACTGCACGTATTCCATTATACACCGGGAACTGATAAGCAGAAGATCATTGTTCTTTCCTGACGTCACTCACAGTGCCATATTTCGACAGAACGGATTTGAAAATTTCAGGAGGAACTTCGAGTGGGACATTAAATATACGCACTGTGGTAAAATTTGAATCCGCTGTGGAGAGCTTAACATTAGTCATTTCGCCTGAGTCATACTGAAATTTAATAGGAGCTTCAAAAGTATTTAACAATTTCTGATAAGTAGATATGCTGATTACCTTGATGTACATGGTTCTTTCTTGCGCATTTAACTGGATGGCTTCTACTTGGTCGACAGTCAACCGGAGGGTATCGCTAATCCAGCGGTGAATTTCTCCTGGTGTGGGGCGAGAACTCTGCCTGTACCATTGACAGCGTACGGTGTTTTTCCTCTGGTATCCGGACATGATTTTCAGCGGGGTTTTCTGGGTTTCTTGATTTGTTGTCCTATCTGGAACACTACTTGAAAAAGTATTGTCCGAATGACACACGGAAGGTCAGTACACCCGTGGAACTATCGGAAGCACCGGTATTAGGAAAGGAACACTCTTCCAATGCGATCACACAGCTCGCACACACGCACCTCACTCGGCTACGACTAGTGACCAACTCTACCCACCCAACCATAGATAACGATATACAATACAGCTTTATCAACAGGTATATATATTACTGCTTAGCAAATGAGTTCACGGAAGAAAATATCTCTTCAGTGTATTGTGCCGTCATTATAAACCATTTAATAATATTGTTTTATTATTTCGTTCACTAGATTATATAACAACACCTCCAACCTACTGAGATATGGATCAGACACAATGGGGCCGGCCGCCATTTTGGCGTATGAGTGAACGGCTTAAACCATCCTTATGCCTTAAATCACCGAGCACGGCCGCTCAATCTAAGCCTAGTTTAAGCCATTGCTTGTGGTCTGGTGCAACGGGCCACATCCTTGAGGATAGTTTAAACCACCCTTAGTTCGTTAAGTGGAACTGGTGAAACCGGCCCTTAATAATATTTTTATTATTATTTCGTTCTCTACGTTATATAACAACACCTCCAACCTACTGAGATATGGACAGACACAATGGGGCCGGCCGCCATTTTGGCGTATGAATGAACGGCTTAAACCATCCTTATGTCTCAAACTACCGAGCACGGCCGCTCAATCTAAGCCTAGTTTAAGCCATTGCTTGTGGTCTGGTGCAACGGGCCAGATCCTTGAGGATAGTTTAAACCACCCTTAGTTCGTTAAGCGGAACTGGTGAAACCGGCCCTAAGACTAACAGAACCAGATTACTTTGTAGCAACCGTAAGTGAAACAGTAACCTAAAATGATTGACCACGCCATGAAGACGCCCTATTTTCTACTACGAACGTTGGTTTCTATTTAGAGGGCCTACGGCAGCTCCCTGTACACTAGATGCGTCAAAAGGATTGCTATTAGAGTAAATGATTTGTCCTCAACAGATACAGTACCCGTACCGTAATAAACCTACAGGAAACTAACGTCACCAATAATTCATAGCAATCATTTGAAGCTATGACCAGGTTCCTTTTATACTTAAACATGAGTAGGCCTACTTTTAGTTACTAACTAAATAAAATCGTACGTGTTTCGTACCTACATGAAAAAAAATCATTTAGGCCTATGATAATAGGCTATCTTCATTGAATGAAATGCAAATCTTCACTGAAGCTAATAGAACCGTAATACTTGGGATGATATGGAATATTTTCACGACCGTGAGTACAACACGAACTTAAAATTAGAAACCACGAGCAGGCCTCTTTTTTATTTAAGAAGTTGGCTACAGTTTATACATGCAATGGCAGATGTCTGTTTGAGCATAACGATGCTAATTCAGTTTATATTCTGCCGAGAAATTAAATAATCCAAGAGAAGGCATTGCGGATGACGTGTGACCTGCTATCTGGCGGTGATTTAATGAAACCTGGCAAAAGCTTATGAAATATTACATGACATGACAAAATTTAATATTACTACCTCGATGGTGTGAAGTCAGTCAGTTATGTTCTTAGATCATAAATCCAATAGATGGCTGATGACGTCACGTTGTTGAAACCAACATCTCGATCAGCTGACTAAAGGGAACTGCGGGTAATTTAGAGCACTTAAATACTACACGTGATGATAGAATTGGGTTATTTAAAGTGAGTTCTATTCATTACTAAGTCAGAATGGTGTATTACTGTGTCGCGTATGGATGTAAGGAGACGTTTAAAAAGGATCGGGCATTTCTTTCCATACGTATGTTAATTCATTGCTAAATAACCCTAAAATTCGTGACTTAATTACTTGCCTTTCTTTAGCCTACGTTTCCTCTTAACTCCGAAACATGAAAGAAAAATAATTAAACATGGAAATGCTGGAATTTATTATAAATTATTATAATTTACCCTATTCCTTACTCCACTGAACAGGCCTGTATTTATGTTCGAAGGTATCAAGTATTAACATGTCCATAGGCTAGACGTTTTTCTTGGTGTTTTGTTGAGACTGCTAGTAAATGCATCTCTGAACATAAAAATGCTTTATGTCCCTATGCTGGATTAAATGTAGTGTGGACTACACAATGCAGTCGTCAATCATGTTCAGTGTCAAATTACAGGTTATGCTACAGATGTGACGGTGTAGTCTTCGATAATAAATATTAAACGTAAGTTATGGACAGTGCGTTTGGTTGAGGGAATTTTGAGATTCTTCTAGGATAGGCTACATTGCATCCCTAAATTAGTCAATACTTCGTAGAATTTCAAAATTCTGGGTTATTTTTGCGAAGGTTTCTATGATTCATGGAAAATGGAATTTAAAAACAGTTCATTGATTAAAATATTTTCCTATGTAGCAAATGTAATGCATAGTTGTTAAAAACCAACGCTTACTAAATCGATAGACTTCCTTATTTCCATTTGCCCATGTTGTTTTGTTCACTTTCACAAAATACTGAAGTGGAAGAGTAACGCTGAATGAGAGCTCATCGTACGATAAAATGTTCTTACGTACCGGTACTAAAATTAGCAAAATACATTTTCTAATGATGAAAAATAATTTGGGAAATGATGTAGTAAGTTAATAGATTGAACTTGTTTGGAGCTTTAATAATAATAATAATAATAATAATAATAATAATAATAATAATAATAATAATAATAATAATAATAATAATAATAATAATAATATTAATAATGCATTTTATTAATCCCTTAACGAGTCAAGACTCATATACAAAGGAATTGTACAGTTTTATCTTGTTGGCGACAAATTACAATACAATGTTTAGTTTACAAAGTTTTCAGCATGAAAATATATACAACATCTTGTAGCTCTCATAAGTTTTTGTACACAATGTGTTCTTCTTTTGTCATCTCAAAAATGACCAGCTAGACAAACACAATTCTGTTCAAAAATCAGTAGGCCTAATTCAGAGTTGGATTTGTTATTATGTATTTACAAGAGGGGATCCTGGATGTATGAGTATTACGGAGCACGACAGCCAATTTTTATACAAACACAATTCTGTTCAAAAATCAGTAGGCCTAATTCTCAGAGTTGGATTTGTTATTAATTATTTACAAGATGGGATCCTGGATGTAGGCCTATGAGTATTACGGAACACGACAGCCACTTTTTATACAAACACAATTCTGTTCAAAAATTAGTAGGCCTAATTCTCTGAGTTGGATTTGTTATTAATTATTTACAAGATGGGATCCTGGATGTATGAGTATTACAGAACACGACAGCCACTTTTAACACCAAATATGTTACATTCTTAAGCTTTGCTACCTTCCGGTACGTGAAGAAACATGCGATGCTATTCCCAATGCCGTATAAGTTACGAAAATGTGTGTTTAAACCCTCATTAAAAGTCATTTTCCCACATACTCCTATAACCTTCCATTACGAGGTCCTCTGTTTACCCTTTAATCAGCTGATCGAGATGTTGGTTTCACGTCACAGTACAGGCGCAGTGTAGCAATGCGCACTCTATTGTATTTATGCTCGAAGGTTATGTTCTACGATGCTTGCGCACAACAATAGTGAAAGTGTACATCGATTTTGAACACTGAAGCATTTAGTGGAAGAGCAGATAAATAGTGCTATTACCATATCAAGGTTCTCTAACCCTGTAAGAACCTTCAATATTTGCGTAAGTTCATTATATATTTCTATTTTTTAGTTGAGGCAGATGACCTCGCTGTTTCTCCCCTTAAAACATCAAAAACTAACTAACTAAATACCTCTTTCTGCGTTGTGGTTTCCCAATTCTCAGATCAATGGTCCCATTGGCATAATTTATATTATAGTACTAATAGTTTTAATGCATCCAATGACTAATGAAAATCAAACTAATAGTTGGTTATTGTTGTTTTAAAGGGCAGAACTACGAGGTCATCTGCCCATAAAATCAAACTAAGTTATACATGAATCGTCAAGGCAACATTTTGTCAGTGACATAATGTCTTTTCCTTTACAGATGATAACATAATATCTGTCACACGCCAAGTCGCACATAGAACATATCGTTCCGTGCGACAAATTCTATGTTTTTTAATAACGTGTGGCCTCGGATGCCGGGTGCAAGCTTTGATAATTGACACCCAGAGGGCAGCTTGCGTGTCGAATTTAATGCTCCTTGGAGCGCTATGAATGTCATGGAGGTTAGATAGCCTATCTAAGTTCCTTGGCGCTATACCGCTTTCTAGTTGAGAAATGAGGAACTTTGTGTTGGTGGAAAATCCCGAAATTAATTTTGCCATTATGAACTCGGCCTACTGAATTCAAATGGGTTCTTTAACATGCCAACAACGTATGCCATGAGTATCGTGATTTTTGTCACCTTTCAAAAATCACTTACCATGTCCAGGAGCGAACCTGCAATCTTGGGCTTGGTAGTCCGACACTATAACCACACACCCACCGTGGCAAGCCATTCTATGGTGAAAACCAAGGAATACCGTACGAGCCTCGTGACAAAATGTCTCAGCTTTTAGTTAGCTTTCTTCCATTCGTCTCGAATCATGCCATTCGTGGTATCGAAATCGAGCCATATTTCATTCTTCTTCTTCTTTTGGTGTTATTTTACCACTTCCTTGTAACATATAAAGACTACTCCCGGGCAACGCCGGGTACAATAGCTAGTCATCCATAAAACATATAAATCCACCGGGCGGAGCCGGGCACTACTGCTAGTTTAAAATAATTAGATGTACTCTATACAGAATATATTCTCGGTGATCAACCTCAATGAACACATTTATTGAAAAACTGAAAAAAAAAAAAAAAAAAAAAGGCGAGTTTAATACCAACACACAGTGTGTTGATAGCCAACGGGACGTGCAGTGAGCGTATGTGCTTTTATTAGCCGTTCAAGATTTGATTGCCGCTGAACGTGGCTGCGCCCCAGCGTTTGTTGTTTATTGCAGCAGCAGCCTTGCGGAACGAGCAGGGAGGGGTGGGGGCAGCGATGATGGAGTGCCGTGTCTGCACATAAGTCAAGCAGCAATGCGCTTCACAGGAGCTAATGTCAAAGCAGACAGTTGAAGGATGAATGAGGTTACTGGAGCTGAGTCATATCCTACTCGCGCAAATGTACCTGTCAACCAAGCAGGCTGATAGGGTGAAACAAGTAAACAAAGAATAGTTCCCCTCTCGACCACCGGCATTCGTACCTTGAAAGGCTGATACTGTCACATCGCTGGTCCGGCCGAGTGGCTAATTGGTTACCATGCCAGGCAGAGATGAGGCTGGGCAGTGCTAGGCTCGTTCTCCAGCAGGCAGGCATGCACCAGGTCCAGAGCGAAGCTTGACTGGTGGAGCTCGCTGTCAGGCGTAATAATGTCAAAAAGAACGTGCCAGACGTTATTTTGTGTAAACGAGACTGAGTGTTTACTTATAAAATTACGTTCTACAGACGCGAATAAATAAATAACGAAACCATAAATGAAACATGGTCAGAAGTTGATGCGATCGGTACATTACACAAATAAATCGACGTTTTCGATCAGACTCGATAAGTATTCATTTCGAACTTTGCGAGTTTGAACTTGACCGAAGACACTGTTGTCTCAGCAATAAATGCGATATATAGAAGTATTCAATCAAAAACTTGAAAGATATTCACCCCATTTTAACGTGAAAATAATGTCGACTACAAGAAAAGACACACACACAAATAAACAATTAATCTGTAACAGTTAAAACAGAAATTAATATTGGTCCAGGTTTGATTCCCACCTCTGCCGGGAAATGTAATTCTGATTTGAGGTTTGAAACTAAATTTACTCAGCCTCACTGAACTGAGAAGAAGTGGGTTTGATTCTCCTTTCTCCTCCAGGTAAATGCTGGGATTGTTCCCAATTCTAGCATCACAATACACACACTACCACATACAATACACATACACATTCTACCCGTATCCGAGTACACATGGCTGATGACAGTGATGTCCTAACCCACTCACAAAGGAACAACAACAATTAGACACGGAAAGTTTTCCTCCGTGATAAGAAACCAGGCTGGAAATAATTATAATGCATATGACAGAAAAGGTTGGTTGATTGGTTCCTCAGTTTAGGGGCTGCGACAACGCGGTCATGTAGCCCCGTGCACCTTGGGTGTGTGTAGAATCTGTCTGCTAACCGGTGTTAATTGTGATGGTTGTATTAGTGCGTGTTATCTGTAATTCAGGAAAGGACTGCCGACGATCAATTTCAAGTAGTTCCTATTTTTGCTACCAAATGCTACCGTCAACGACACCTAGCTATGAACTTGGCTACTAGATGCCACCGCAGCCGTCTTATGGCGGCGAACGTTGAAACTTAATAGAGCGATAATCAAATCTAACCTGCAAATTCAGCTTCACACAATTGTAGCTAGTGAAAAGTTCTTTTGCATGCCATAAGACTATGACATGAGCCCGCCGGCTTAACTTCCCCTCCAAAGGAAGGCATACTGAGGAATTGTTAACGCTCTTAAAACTCCGACGACTTCGGCCGGGTTTGAACCCGCGATCTTGGGCACAGAAAAGGCTACCTTCTGAAATGGAACAGAGCAGCAGTCTTAAAGAGACATGAGAACATTTACTAAAGAACAAACTTGTTGATTCATGTATAACAGGTACAGTATCCTCAACACTTTGATGCTCATGTACATACACTGAATGGGCATTCCGTATAAGTTCCTCAATTTCTAGCATTGCACCTAACTGTCTTGGTAAATATATGTTATTACAACGTTTCACTTCTGTATTTTATACATACAAGGAGGCACTCAAACCTTCTGTTATCTTAATGCAGCAACGCAAGTGTTCGTTCAAGTGTCAATGAAAATAAAATATATAGGATGCACGATTCCTCTTTAATGTAATTCCCCTCAGGATGAAGACACGCACTGTTTAACTTCACCTTCAGTTCCTGAAAGTTGCTAAATAAAACTGCTTCCAGATTCTTCGCCAATGTCTGCATAGATTCATCACGAGCCTGTGATAAACTTTCTTTTTCAATCCTACACCTCCTATCACCTGGATCTTTTCGGCAGACAATATTGCAGTGCCAGTTAAATACTCTGCGCAGTTGTGGAACCGAGAAGGGACTGTCCCTAGGAATTTCATTCGGACAAGACGAAACAATAATTTTATCACCTTGTATTACATTAGTTAGTCTATTTATTCTAAATGTATTCAATCTCAAACCTGATTCACACACCCCTCTTCCCTCACCCCAATAATAAATGTAATGAATGAGATTAGTGGAATAGAAACATGGATCAATCAGAACCTGCTACGGCCTAACGACATAACCTGTACGGTAGCACATAATTTATGTTAGACAATTCTGAATTTTATAACTAAATGAATTTTCAAGAACAGAGGGGCTAGCCTGACTGTTGACTAATCTTTAATCAGTCTCGGTTTATACATACCTTGGAATGTTTTGTAGGAATATATTGCGGTGAATAGCTGGTACCGATTTCGAATTCTTCCCTTCATAATTAGGAAAAGGTCCATTGGTTTAATTGCCTTAACAATTTGGCACATTGCATTTATTAGGCATAACGTAACACTGCACTGATAACCATGAAGTATAAGCGAATAGGAATTCCGAGGAAATCAGTACCGGGACCGTAAACACTAAACACATAACGTGGAAACCACACCATAAACACGAATATTATTCCTGTGTCTCCATGGCCAAACAGTCGTTGGGCAGTGACGTCACTCGCATATTCAAACCGTATTGCATGGCCTTCTCTCTAGGTGGTGTTGGTACAGCCAATGGCCATCATAAAAAGAATTGAAAGGCGTCTAGTAAGCACGTGGAGGCTCATAATTGCCAACCCAATCAAGTGACAACAAATGTTGTCCAACAATGCCTCCTGTGAAGAAGACGCCGCCACCTGGTTTCAACCTCCCTCGTAGACTAGGGTCCACATTGAACAGGATACGAACCAACCATGGGAACTGTGCAGCCTTCCACTACAAGTGGAACAGAATTTCAACGCCTGAGTGTGACTGTGGTGCTGCAGAACAGACGATCCAGCACATCATCACCGAGTGCAGAAAAATTAAGTACAGTGGCAGTGCTCGTGACTTTGCTCTCGTGACTCCAAATACTATTGACTATATTCAGAATTTGGAAATACGTGTATAAATTCCTACTTTATCTCTAGCCATAAGCTAAATAAAAGTGTCTGTTGCGTTGGATCTGCACAGAAACAAATGACTAGCGGCTTATTTGACAATAATTAGAGAATCATCTTGTAACGTGGGCATAGTTCTGTTCCCCAATAACATTACTGTTATTATTCAAATGAGGTATAATTGCATTTTTGTGTGTTATTTTTATTTTGTTGTTCATATTAAATCAGAGTGTGATTCTGATCAATGCTATCTACAGCCCATATTTCCATGCTAGGGATGAAATTGATGCTTACCACCACATCGTTCCCGTTCACTCGTAATAAATCCATCAAAATGGTACCACAATGTTACGATAGCAGCGTAGTTCACATTTTATTATTTAACAAATTTGGGACATTACAAAGAATGATTATCCAGTACCCCCACCCTCTCTATAAGTTAAAAATGGGCAAATAAAGCCGCGACCGAACTATCTAAATGAACAAGTGAACAGATCTTAATTTCTCTCAGGTGCATTGCCTCCTAACATTAGAGTTATCGTTTTGGAATCCATTTCTCAGTGTTTCTATCGCTTTTCAGTCGGTAAACACGATTGTACTCAATTGTAATGAGTGTTATTCCCTAAACCTGAAAAAAATGACATGGTGTGACATTTTTATGGTAAGAGCGCTCAGGTGTTGGAATATTGAACTAGGTGTTTGTGAGTGCTTATCTGTGGAGTCAAGGAGAAGAGGATCCAACACTAGGGTGGTGTCATATCTTTAGAAGGCAGAGAGGAAGATATGAAAAGGAGTAAACAAGAGATTGTTGTTGATAGTAGAGAACAAAGAAATAAAAAAAGAAGGATTGGATAATATACGAAGTAATGTGGTCTTATAAAAATACTGGAAGTAAATATATATTATATAAAGGTGCCTAGTCTGCTTCTTGATGATAATCCCATCAATCTTCTCACAAAGAAGAGTTCTTATAATAAAGAAAACTTAAAATATCATAAAACACTGCAGTACTATAAATATATTATGTATCATAATATGACAACTGAACCGTAAGTAATATTCTCGGTAAATGCTTGTTTATTGCAGTGAATATCAAAACTACATCCCAAACTGATTGTATCCGGGTTGGTATATATTTTACCCTACACCCTGATTTTATTGAGAACAAGTGTTAATCTTGTTTTGAACTTTAGTTTATTACTCTAATACATTTGTATTTGAGTTGGCGCCTAACGGGATTTCTCTATTTTATATTCTGCTTGCAGGGGGGCTCTTCTGGGTAGGATACAGAGAAAGCTACTTAGTAGTATACATTACAATTGGCACCTTAACGTGGGACTCGAGAACCAGGATGCATCAGTGTGGGAGTAGGAGAGTGCGAATTGTGCAAGGGCTATCTGAGGGATAGGTTATTGTGTACCTATTTATATGGAGGATGAACGAATGAGAATAATGAATGGGAATGGAGTGAGTTGTAGCAGGATAGAGATGAACGGAGAAAATGTGGTGGTGTGCATGTTGGAGAGTGATGGAAATGAGACTGGCAGTAGTGTGATGGAAGGAGAGATGACTGATGTACTAGTACAGGATGTTGTAAGGCCAGTACAGGATGTGTTAATGCCGGTGCAGGATATCCTAAATATGTTAAGGGAAATGCATGAAAGATTTGATAAGAATAATCAGGAGATGTTAAGGCAAATTAATGAAAAATTTGATAAGAATAATCAGGAGTTGAGTAAGAAATTGGATAAAGTAATGCATGTTAGTGAGGAGTTGGATAGGAAGTATGGATTGTTACAGCATAGTATTGAGGGGGTGAGACAGGAAATTAGAGGTGAGTTAAGGAGTATGGTGGAGGAAAAGGCGGAAGCAATTATAAAAGAAGTAGATCAGAAAATTATGATAACTGAAACGAAGATACCAGAGAAATTCAATGATATGACTAGAGAAGCAGATAATAAATTGGAAAGGGTACAGGAACATATTCTAGAGAAAATTGAGAAGGTTGAAGGGGTGACTGGTGAGAGGATATTAGATATGGAAGTGAGATTAAGGTCTGAAATAAAACATGAAAATGGACAAGAGAGGGAAGAAGGTGAAGGAGGACGTCAAATGGAGGAAGAGAACAAAACTGAGGACAGGGAAGAAGATGAGATAGAGGGCAAGGTAGAAGAGAAAGGAGAAACGTATAACAGAGAAGGTGAAATGGAAGAAAGTAAGAAAGTAGGTGAGATGGAAGAGACTGAAGAAGAGAAAGGAGAAGCAAAAGAGGTTAAAGATGAGGATGAAAGTGCAGGAGTGAATCATGATGACAAGAAAATGAAAAAAATGAAGTGAAGGATCAGAAGAATAATAATAAGAAAATGAGGAAGGGAAGAAGAGAGGTACGGTGGAGATGGAAGATGAGGAGTACATGGTATGGAATGACATGGCGGATGAAGAGAAAGACGAGATCGAAGGCAGAGAAAGAAAGAAGAATGGAGACGAAGGAGAAACAGAAGAAAAGGAAGAAGGGAAGGAGACAGGAAGAAATGTACGTCTATGCCTGGCATTTAGAGATAGGTATTATGAATGCAGAGTTTATGATTTAGTTAATTATATTCATGTATATTCTTATGTGTGTAAGAAGTGTGTATGTGATGGATGTATATTTGGAATTAAATGTGTAGGGGGCGTGTTACGCGACTTCGTTATTATTATGATTCATGTTTTGAGGCATATTATGTCAATGTTGTGATCTATCATAGGATATATTTGCACAAGGTACATTTGTAGGTTTGCTGTAATGTACATATCTTTTAGTGAGAATGTTATTTAATTTTCTTTCTTATTTTGTATCAATACATTGATTTTGATTCATCTCTTAACTGTAATTTGAACTTAGTTTTTGCATCTAATAGTTTGATTTTGTACTGTAAATTTGTTTAATCGAGATATGATTTCTAAGTTTTTGGATTCGAGAAGTCTAAATGGGGAAATGAAGATTGGTTATCATAGACAAGTGTGAATCTGTATCTGAGCAACGGATGTGGCATCTGCATTTCAATTACAAAATACATGATGGAAATTATATACACCAGTTTTGTGGAATGTACTATATAGGTTGGCATCTACAGAAGTATAGCTTATCAAGAAAAGGACCTTTAGACCCTATATTATGGTGAGGAACTTGGTCATCCACTTGAATTACTGGGAGTTCTTGGAAAGGAGCACAAGAAGAAGAGATTGTTCATGTTTATGGTAATCTGTATGTGTAGCCTGCCCTCAAGGAAGTTGGTTGGGACATCGAACACTTTGGTCTTTCAAAGTAGATGTGGAGGAATCTGGAAGAGCAGGCCTTGTGGAGTTGCTGCTTGCCATGGAAAATATGTTCTTTTGTGACGGAGGTTATGATTGTGGTTCTGACAATTTTCTGGCTTTGCACGAACTAACCTTGTATATTGCAAAGTAACTGCTATTTCTTCCTGGAGATTGAATGCTGCTAAGTATTTTACAGTGGAGTGTTTGATGAAACTGATGAATTAGCAGCTTATTATAAATATCAACGATCGATTAACTGTAACACTTGAGTGCTTTTTTTTATTTGACATAGCCTACATTTTAACAATATAACATGTACTCTAAGCCCACCACAAGCATTGGAGATGGTAGAGTTTGTTTTCCACAGAGTGTACACACACGACTACACACTGCCTTGCAATCCATGGTGATCAGGCTATGCCAGCGCTCTCGGCAACCAGCTTGGAGTATCCGAACCTTGTGGCAAGCGCTCTCCAACACCCCTTCTCGCTGTCATAGGTTCGTATCATTGTAGACCCAGTTGTTCCACAATGTTCTGGAATGGTTCTCTAGCCAAAGGCTTCGTGAATACATCAGCCAGCATCTTGTTGGATGGACAATACAGCACTTCTATGATGTCCTTTTCTCGAAGATCCCGAAGCTGGTGATGACATACATCAATGTGTTTGGTGCGAGCCCCAAACCGATTTGACTCAATTAATTTAATACAACCTTGGTTATCTTCATACATGGTTGTAGGACCAACAATCGGTTAACTCATGTCCATAAGTAATTGTCTGAGCCACAGCAGCTCCCGACTGGCAAATGATGCTGCAATGTATTCCGCCTCCGTAGACGACATGGCAACCGACGTTTGCTTCCGGCTTGACCATGCTACAACTCCTTCGCCAAGAAAGAAAACATAACCACTTGTAGATTTCCTGTTGGTCTTGTCACCAGCCCAGTCAGCATCCACATAACATTTGAGCTCTGTGTCTTTAGTTGAAGATAAACGAAGTGTCTTGTGTATTGTAAATGCGAGATACCGCATCACTCGTTTTACAGCATTCCAGTCCTGGTTGAGTAGGCTTCTCCACTCGACGACTAAGTAGACTCACTGCGACTGCGATGTCTGGTCTGGATACTGTGGCTATGTATAGTAGAGACCCTATGGCTTTCCTGTACAGAGTGTTATTTGGTAACTCTGCACTTGCAGTCACTTCACCAGACAAGAAATTGGTTTCCATTGGAGTCGCACCTGGTTTTGGCTCCGATAAGCCATGATCCTCCAACAATGCTGCGATCTTTGCCTTTTGGTTTAGCAAAAATGTTCCATTTTTCTGTCGTTCCACTTGAATTCCCAGATAGTAATTAACATCACCCAAGTTTTTGATGTCAAAATAATTCTGCAATTCTGTACCAACTTTATCAGTTAATTTTGCAGACTGACCGGCTACCAGCAGATCATCGACATACAACAGAATGTAAGTAATGCTTCCATCTACTTCCTTTCTTGAATAAAGACACTGATCTGCATTTCCTTGTTGAAAGCCTAACTTGGATAATGCCTCTATAGCTGTCTTGTTCCAAACGTGTGCCGATTGCTTTAAACCATAGAGACTTTTCCGCAATTTCAGAACTTTGCTCTCTTGACCGGGTTCCTCAAAACCCTGTGGCTGTTCCATATATAGTTCCTCTTTTAATTCACCGTTCAAATAAGCACTTCTCTCATCAAGATGCCGAACGTGAAGTCCCCTCTGTGCAGCTACATTGAATAAAACTCGAATAGTGTCATGCTTCACCACTGGCGCAAAAGTGTCATCGTAATCCTCACCATATCGTTGAGAAAATCCTCTGGCTACCAATCGGGCCTTGTAAGTGTGGATCTGACCGTTACCATCCAATTTTGCCTTAAATACCCACTTACAAGAAAGAGTCTTCTTCCCTGGTGGAAGCTCCGTTAATTCCCACACACAATGTTAATTGAGACAGCTTATTTCTTCTTCCGCAGCAGCAGTCCACAACTTTTGCTCACGAGGTGACATTTTGAGAATTTCGTTCCATGAGGCTGGCTCTCTGGTGTGATTCGTCTGCACCATGTACGTTAGCTTCTTTGCTGGTATACCCTTATTTGGCCGTTCAGAAACTCTTTGTGGAAATTGTGGAGTTTCTGGTTCAGTCTCACATTCATCTCCTATGCTGCTTACAGTCTCTCCTCTGTTGAAAGTCACCGTGTTGTTACCTCCGGGATTCAGTGTTGAGTTGTCAGCTGATTCCGTCTGTGTCGAAACATGTTCCAATGTCTCTACATGCTGCGGTGTGATTTCATTAACCCCTTCTTTCGGTGCACGGCCACCGAAGCTGGATGTCTGGCAACACTCTCAATTACCCGCACCGATCTGCTGATCCAAACCTTGGCTGTCTTTGGATCTAGAATCCGATATCCTTTGGTATTTCCATCATAGCCAATCAGGACGCCCTCTATTGCTTTGTTGTCCCATTTCGTTCGCTTTTGTTTGGGTACAAGCGAATAGACCTTAGATCCAAACATACGTAAATGACCCAGATCTGGCTTCACACCTGTAAACAATTCAACTGGAGTTTTGTTGATACTCCGGCTCGTTGATCGATTCTGCAAATAAGCTGCGGTCTAAACTGCTTCTCCCCAGAAGCGGTTGTTCAGATCAGCATCCAACAACATGCACTTTGCAGATTCTGTCAATGACCGATTCTTCCCCTCTGCTACCCCGTTTTGTTGTGGAGTGTAGGGGACTGTGAGCTGATGTTGGATCCCCTCCTTCCGCAGAAAGTTCTCCAGTTTTTGTGAAACGTATTCCTTGCCATTGTCTGTACGAATGGCAATCGGCTTCCTTCCAAAGATCAGAATGAATGAGTCGCATGGGCTCCTTCTCTCTGGATGTACTCTCAGAAAATTTTGCAATGTAATCTTCTACGACGCCTGCCACCTCATCTTTGGATTTTACCAGCCTAAACGGGAGTAATCGTCAATGAGTGATAGAAAATACCTATTTCCACTTGGCGTTGCAGTCTGCATGGGCCCACAAAGATCAGAATGAATGAGTCGCATGGGCTCCTTCTCTCTGGATGTACTCTCAGAAAATTTTGCTTCGGTTAGTTTTCCCTTGATGCAGTCTTCGCATACCACCTTCTCCGAACATTTCGACACTTGGATTCCTGTATCCAATTCCTCATTGATCAGACGCTGGATTGCAACCGGATCCCGATGTCCCAATCGACGATGCCACTGGTGTAGGCATACAGCTTCTCTCGCCACATGAACTGACGAACTTGGTACCACAGTCTGAAGTCTGAATAAATTCCCATCGTTCCTTGCTTCTGCGATGACCTGATGTTCTTTGTAGATGCTGCACTTGTCATTCTCGAACGTCACTCGGTGACCTTGCTCTGTTATGCGAATCTGCGATCGCCGACTGTAGTGCAACCTCTGAATCACAATTTCCAGGCACACCAGCTTCGGCACGCCTGTGGTATTCGTCAAGCATTTTCCCAGTTACATATTCCACCGTTAGATCTGCCTCGTCACGGCCCTCGAGCGCTGTGACAATCCCTGAATAAGATTCTGGAAGACTCACCAGCAAAACCGCAACAATCTCGTCGTTTTCAAGTGGCCTACCAGATCCACGCAGCAAACCCACTACTTCCATAATTGCGTCGATGTGACTGCACATTGGTCCACCACGATAATGTATGCCGTACAGTTTACGTCGTAAATATAACCTGCTTCCGAACGTGGATCTCTCGTACTTTGTCGACAGAGCCTGCCATGCATCACACGCATCGTTCAAGAGTGCAAAATGAATGAGATGACTGTCCTCAACACTCAATGTAATGTACTCTAAGGCTTTGTTATTTTTCTTCTGCCACACAGCGTTAATTACTTCAGGCTTTGGTTCACTGACAACTTTCCACAAATCATCACGAACTAATACGGCTCGCAACTTTGTTTTCCAAAATATAAAATTTTCACCATTTAACATTGGAATATTCAACTTGACACTTTCTTGAGCCATCTTGTAACCGCACACACGATCGTTAAACAAACTTTTAATCGACTTACGCGCAGTTTGCCGTAGACTGGGCCTCATAACCTGATGAATTAGCAGCTTATTATAAATATCAACGATCGATTAATTGTAACACTTGAGTGCTTTTTTATTTGAAGTAGCCTACATATTAACAATATAACATGTACTCTAAGCCCACCACAAGCATTGGAGATGGTAGAGTTTGTTTTCCACAGAGTGTACACACACGACTACACACTGCCTTGCAATCCATGGTGATCAGGCTATGCCAGCGCTCTCGGCAACCAGCTTGTAGTATCCGAACCTTGTGGCAAGCGCTCTCCAACAGAAACATTGTATGAAGATGTATATGGTCTCAATTTAGTATCTTATGTACTGATGGATATTTGGGTAAAATGTGTGTTAGAAATCCCTCCAAAATAACATTGTTGTATAGATTTCTGGGGGCGAATGTGACATTTGTTTGATAAGAGCGCTCAGTTGTTGGAATATTGAACTAGGTGTTTGTGAGTGCATATCTGTGGAGTCAAGGAGAAGAGGATCCAACACTAGGATGGTGTCGTATCTTTAGAAGGCAGAGAGGAAGATATGAAAAGGAGTAAGCAAGAGATTGTTGTTGATAGTAGAGAACAAAGAAATAAAAAAAGAAGGATTGGATGATATACGAAGTAATGTGGTCTTATAAAAATACTGGAAGTAAATATATATTATATAAAGGTGCCTAGTCTGCTTCTTGATGATAATCCCATCAATCTTCTCACAAAGAAGAGTTCTTATAATAAAGAAAACTTAAAAAATCATATCACACTGCAGTACTATAGATATATTATGTATCATAATATGACAACTGAACCGTAAGTAATATTCTCGGTAAATGCTTGTTTATTGCAGTGAATATCAAAACTACATCCCAAACTGATTGTATCCAGGTTGGTATATATTTTACC
Organism: Meconema thalassinum; assembly: GCA_946902985.2. Classification (NCBI taxonomy): domain Eukaryota; kingdom Metazoa; phylum Arthropoda; class Insecta; order Orthoptera; family Tettigoniidae; genus Meconema; species Meconema thalassinum. The sequence continues at coordinate 1,080,246,118 of OX336388.2, read as the reverse complement.
CTACACTTTGATTTTTTTGAGAACTCGTGTTAATCTTGTTTTGAACTTTAGTTTATTACTCTAATACATTTGTATTTGAGTTGGCGCCCAACGGGATTTCCCTATTTTATATTCTGCTTGCTGGGGGGACTCTTCAGGGTAGGATACAGAGAAAGCTACTTAGTAGTAAACATTACAATGGGTTTAATCAATTCACTTGGATTGCTGGTTAAGATCGCCAAGGGATCATCATCAGATCCCTTACACTGAAGCTTTTAACTCTATTTCTACGATTATATGAACAGTGACAGAAGCTGTACGAGAACGGTTTTTTCTTTTAATAATACTTTAATTTTACTTTAAAATCAGCTGACTTAATTTGAAGTATACTCTGATACTTTTAAAATTGAGTGGCAATCGACTTAAGATTAATATTTACTTGGCTCCTTCCCTTAGGCGTAGGGCATCCATATGATGAAAAAAAATAGGATGCCCTACATATCTAGTGTTAAAAGAGGGATTAGGGGGCGAGGCTTACTATGTACTTTAAAATTGGGCTGACCATGGAATATAAAACAAAGCGAGGGGCACCCATATGGTATAAAAAATTAGGGAACCCCTCTAGTGTCGTTAAATGATACCTAACTGCAATTAAAATGTATTAAAAATCATTAAAATCTTAAAATAAGTAGGATGCTCTAACAAGGCATCCTACATGTCTTAAAAGAAAGATAGGGAAGAAAGGATGAAATGAATGAGATGTAGTGAAATAAAGAAGGTAGGAGATGATTGATATGGGCTGAGTGGGGATTATGAATTTTGTTGTTTTAGTCTTCAGTCTTTTGACTGGCTTAATGAAGCACTCCATGCCTCCCTGTCCTGAGATAATAGTTTCATCGCTACATAGCTACCACACCCTACATCCGAGGCAATCTGCTTAACAAATTCTAACCTTGGTCTACCCCTACAGTTCTTGTCCTCGACCCTTTCTTCCATAACTAAGCTTGCTATTCCTGGGTGTCTTAATATGTGTCCTACCAACTTATCTCTTCTCTTCATTAGCAGTCGCCAGAAACATCTCTCTTCTCTGGTAGGTTAATCCGGAGCTTAAACACTACCTGAGGGAAGATGATTGAAACACTACCTGAGGGAAGATGATTGAAAGAAGAGGAGAAAGGTTTAGGAGGGGAAAAGATCGTAGGCAAAGAGGAAGAGAATCCAAATTAAAATAAGAAAGAAACAGTGATATAAAGGCTAATTATACTTAGCAAAGCCCGTGAAGTAACTAAAATAAGTGGAAGCTTGAGCACGGTCAACGGAGAGAGCGGCGTGAGCTAAGGTTACCTGCATGCTATCGCTAAGAGCTCTTTCCCTCCCGAGCAGGTGGGGATAGGTAGTGCGCTGGCAAGCAATGGTATTGTTGTGTTGGCAGTAAGCACAAGAGTGTAGTGCAGTATCTCTGACATAGTCTTTGATATCAGTGAAGTTCAGTGTCAAAAACAATATGGTGTGTATCGTGTGAATTGTGAACCTTTCCACAACAAATAATAAAATATGCATTCTAGAGGAGTCTATGTGATTTATTGAGAAGTGAACCTAACATTTTATGGCGACCAGTGACACGATTCATTCATAGTAAAAGGCTCCCGTGAAGAAAGAAGATTGAAAGACCTGCTAAAGAAAGAACCGTAAAGCGGCGTTTATTTACGCGCTCACACAATCAACTAATGACGTCGTTAGAAGATGATCAAACTGAAACGGAAAAAGTGCAAGTGAAACTTGAAATCCTTCAAGAAAAGTATGATGATATCTCTAATTTAGATGGATTAATATTTCAACAGATGATAGACGACGAGTGTGAGGATGACGAAATAGAAACGGAATGTGAATCAGCTGATGATTACAAACACAAATTCCTTAGCTGTAGAACAAAAGCAATACGTTTAATGAATCCCGTTGTTTCCATTACCCCTCCACAAAATGTAGTGAATGACAATGTTTGTGATAAAAAGAAATATAGACTTCCAAGAATAGAATTTAAGAAATTTTCTGGTGAAATAATTGATTGGTTATATTTTTGGAGCCAGTTCCGTAAAATTCACGAGGATGAGGACATTGGGAAGGATGATAAATTCCAATATGTAATTCAGGCTATGACAGAAGGTTCCAGAGCATATGAATTAGTTACTAGTTTTCCCACTGCCGAGAATTATGACAAAGCTATAGAGAGTCTTCAAGCTCGATTTGGTAGAGAGGACTTGCAGGTGGAAGTTTATGTTCGTGAATTGCTCAAACTAGTATTGACGAATGCAGTCAATTCCAAAGAAAGGCCAACACTGAGTAGCTTGTATGATAAATTAGAGTCACATCTCAGATCGCTGGAAAGTTTAGGCGTTACTACAGAAAAATGTACTGCAATGCTGTATCCCCTAATTGAATCATCTTTGCCAGAAGACCTATTAAGAGCATGGCAGAGGAATACTTCCTTCAGGTGTGATTCTGTATCCAAAGATCGTTTGCAGCAGCTCATGGCTTTTCTTCAAAATGAAGTAGTAAGTGAAGAAAGAATTTCATTGGCTATGAAAGGGTTTAGTATTAGCCCATCCCAAGGATCTAAGATTAAGGGAGACAAGAAACCAAGGGATGTCATTGAACCAAATATACCTACTGCTTCTCCTTTGTTTGCTGATGTTTCTAAGAAACAGGAGTGTGTTTTTTTTTCTTAAACCTCATTCGAGCCCAGAGTGCATTAAAGCTCAAAAAATGACTGTAGGGGAGAAAAGGAAAATCTTAACTGATAAACACTGTTGCTTCAATTGTTTAAAGAAGGGCCATGCAAGTAGAGCTTGTAAATCGATTGTCAGGTGCATTGTTTGTGGTGGTAAACATGTGGTATTAATGTGTTATAAGCTCCGTGACAAAGAAAATGAAAGTGTGTCCAAACAGAATTACGAGGGAGACAGGAATTTGGTTCTCCAGGATGGCAATAATGTGGATAAGGCTTTAGCTAATGTATCTTGTTCTCCTGAGGTATACTTGCAAACCCTGGCAGTTGTCGTTAAAGGAAAGGGTAAGCAAAAAACTGCACGAGCTGTCATTCATACTGGGTCTACTAAATCCTACATTGCACGTGACCTAGCCGAAGAAATGGGGAATCAGTCAATCAGGAAGGAAACGTTAATACATTCCTTGTTTGGTGGAGTACGTTCTCGAGAAGCAAAACACGACTGTTACAGAATAAGTTTAAAGCGATTGGAGGGAAACTATTCCAAGGAGCTGGAAGTTTTAAGCCAAGAGATTATTTGTGAAGATGTCCCATATATTAAGAATGGTTCTTGGAGTGAGGAGATAAGGGATCTGAAAATATGTTTAACTGATGTACGAGAGCGAGGGCCTGTGCAGATTCTGATTGGGGCCGATAAGGCGGGTGAACTGCTCACTGGGAGGAAACATCAACTAAAAATGTGGCCTAGTATTGGTGGAGACTTCCCTAGGGTGGACACTAATGGGAAAAGTCATAGGTAACAAGGCCCAAAGGGATTCGGCATCATTATTAGTGTCATCATTGTTTTCCCAACATACAAGAATTTCTGATCTCTGGGAATTAGAAATTCTTGGAATTACTGACCCTGTTGTGAAAGAATCTATCGTCGAGAGGAATGAGCGTGTTAGAAATAACTTCCTTGAGACTGCACGACTGAATGAAGATAACAGATATGAAGTGTGTCTGCCTTGGAGTGAACAACATCCACCTCTCCCTGACAACAGAGAAATTGCTCAGCACAGATTAGAAATCACTACAAAGAAACTACAAGCTGAACAACATTATCAGGAGTACGATAATGTCTTACGAAGTTGGTTGGAGTAAGGAATCATCGAGAGGGTACCTGAAGAAGAACTGAAGAATAGTGGACACTATCTACCTCACCGACCTGTCTTCAAAGAAAACAGCACCGCCAAGATCAGGCCTGTTTTTGATGCCTCGGCGAAGCAGAGAAACGCTCCATCTCTGAACGAATGTATTGAAAAAGGGCCTAACTTCATAGAGTTGATCCCTAGTTCGCTACTGAAGTTCAGAGAAAATGAGATCGGTGTGACGGCCGATGTAGAAAAAGCATTTCTTCAAATAAGTGTCAATCCTAGAGACCGTGATTTTCTGAGATTCCTTTGGTGGGAGGAGGAAAGTACAGGGAAGGTAGAAGTGTTCCGTCACAATAGAGTTGTCTTTGGACTTGCATGTTCTCCGTTCCTATTGTCGGCAACCATCAAACTCCACTTGAACGAGTTGAAGAGACAAACAGTCGATAATAGTTCCTACTTAACTTCAACAATAGAAAGATTGGAAGAATGTTTTATGTGGATAACTGTACTATTAGTGTTAACAACAGAAATGACCATTCATTCATGCGAGAGGCAAGCATAATAATGGATAAGGCATCTTTCATCTCCGAGGGTGGGAGTATTCTCAGGATGGTACAGCTGAAAATCTTACTCATGTGCTGGGGCTCATTTGGAATAAAGGAGAAGATACCATTGAACTGAATCTAACTCATGTTAACGATTTCAAATATGATGTAATCACCAAAAGAGCTATACTAGGAGCTGCACATAAGGTGTTTGACCCTATTGGCTTCTCATGTCCAGTATTTCTCTGTCCAAAATTAATCTTGCAAGAACTATGGGCCACTGACTTGGGTTGGGACACCAGAGTAGACGAAACAACAAAGAGAAGATTCATGAAGTGGTTGGCAGAACTACCTCAGCTGTCTGAGATTAAGATTCCTAGAAGTTTGATCGGTAGTGTCCAGTCGGTTGAAGATATATCTCTTCACGTGTTCTGCGACGCCAGTCAAACTGCGTATGCTGCAGTTATATTCTTGCGAATACAGAGGGTTGACAATATAGAGCTACGATTTGTACAAGCCAAGACAAGAGTGGCACCCAAGAAGAGTATCACCATACCACGCCTGAAATTATTAGCAGCTACAATAGGGGTTCAACTAGTGACGTCAGTATACTGCCAACATTAACTGCAAAAGAAATCGTTATTTATTATTGGAGTGACTCGTCGACTGTGTTGTCCTGGATCAAGTTAGACGAACCTTGGGGGAGCTTCGTGTGGAACAGAGTGCAAGAAATTCGAAGACTTTCCAGAATAGAACAGTGGCGGCATGTTCCAGGAACCATGAATCCGGCTGACCTGGCATCAAGGGGATGTAGCACAAAACAGTTACTTCAACAGAGATGGTGGGAAGGGCCAAAATGGCTAAAACAATCCACTACACAATGGCCTAGCCCCGAAATTTCAACAAAAGATGATGAAGTCTTCCAAGAAAGAAAAAAGAAAGTCAACACTATGACGTTGTTAGAAGACAAGTCCAATACCCAAGAATGGCACCTTGACTATTTCTCAAGTTTCCGTAGAACAGTTCGTATGATAGGATGGGTCTTGAGGTTTCTGTATAATTGTCGACAGAAAAACAATAGAAGAACTACCGAACTATCCATTGAAGAAACCACAGAAGCAGAAAAAGTCGTGATGAAGTTCATACAAAAGGAGTGTTTTGTTAGTGAAAAGGATGAAAGATTCAACTCACTGTGTGTTTTCATGGAGGATGAGGGAGTGATGAGACTGAAAACAAAAATTATATCGCGCAAAGATGATTATGCTTTCCGTTGTCCTGCTATCCTTCCTGCGAAGCATACAGCAGTTCACGCTCTCATTAGGGAGAAGCACAAAGACTTATGTCATGCTGGAACCCAGATTCTGCTCAGTAGGCTCGGACAGAAATATTGGATCCTTGGAGGAAGGAGAACGGTGAAGGGTGCAATTAAAACATGTGTTGTCTGCAGAAGGTACCATGGAAAACATCATGAAGCAGAACAAACTCATCTCCCCATAGACAGAGTAAGAGAAGCCTCAATTTTTGAAATAACAGGGGTCGACTTTGCCGGGCCTCTGATTTTGAAAGGTGGAGAGAAAGCCTGGGTCTGTCTGTTCACGTGTGCGGTTTTTCGTGCAGTACACCTGGAGCTAGTAACATCTTAGGCTACTGCAACATTCCTCGAAGCTTTTCGGCGCTTCGTGTCCAGACGTGGAAGGCCAATGATTGTCTATAGTGACAATGGGACAAACTTTCAAGGCACCTGCAATATGTTGGAGACAATTCAGTGGGATAAAATTGCTGAATATAGTTCTGTACACCAAATAAAATGGAAATTCAATCCTCCCACTGCAGCATGGTGGGGAGGATGGTGGGAGTGGCTGATTGGTGTCCTCAAACAAATGCTCAGGAAAGTTCTGGGAAAGTCATGTCTGTCGTACCAAGAAATGATGACTGTTCTGTGTGACATTGAAGCTGTCATGAATTCACGACCACTTACTTACCTGTCCAATGATGGAGAAGACTTGATGGCTATCACCCCTGCAATGTTCCTACAGGAAGTCAAGGAGATTGGAATTCCCGATATCGACATGATAGAGGACATAAAACTTGACAGAAGATTCAGGTACAGACAGAAAGTAAAGGAAACATTAAGGGTAAGATTCAGGAATGAATATCTTGGACAGCTAATACAGAAGAACCACATTAGGAAAAGTCATCACAAACCCTGCGTAGGTGAAGTAGTACTGGTAGCCAGTGACAACACGAAGAGACTAGACTGGCCGATAGCAAGAGTGACGGAGGTCATCCCTGACAATGGTGGTGTCGTGAGAGTTGTTCGCTTGGCGACTACAAAAGGAGAGCTACTGAGGCCAGTACAGAGGGTGTATCCACTTGAAGTGACATCTGGAGAAGATCATACGTTAAGACTGCGAGTTGAGCGGAATGAAAATGAGAAGAAGGAGAAAAATCCAAAGACGGTTAAACCATCTACTAATACTTCTGATCTCATCAAAACCAGTAGTGGGAGAGTGGTGGTTAAACCAAAGAGATATTTTGAGTGACTTATTTATTTCTGTGTTCATTTATTTTGTGAAAATATATGTGTTATGTTATTTTATTGTTTTGTTGAGTTGTTTCCACAACTCAAGGTGGGAGAATGTTGTGTTGGCAGTAAGCACAAGTGTAGTGCAGTATCTTTGACATAGTCTTTGATATCAGTGAAGTTCAGTGTCAAAAACAATATGGTGTGTATCGTGTGAATTGTGAACCTTTCCACAACAAATAATAAAATATGCATTCTAGAGGAGTCTATGTGATTTATTGAGAAGTGAACCTAACAGGTATATAAGGTGAAATGGATTTATGTACTTTCCCTTCAAAAGGGTGAGATTTTCTGAAGCATTCTGAAATGTTAGAAATACTTAAATTAGCCGGAATGATTTTATTTCTCGACACTGTTGGATCCCCGACAGAAAGGCCGAATGCCCCCAGAGTGGGCAGAGATAAAGCAACTATAGTGCTTTTAGCAATATTTTTATTATTACTAGTAGACATTTTTTGAGAGAACCAATTGTTGCGTTTAAAGAAGGCTAAACTATTACCCAGCAAGGTGCCGACTAACAGTTTAGAAAAGATGAAAACCTCAAACCTAACTTGAACAAAACCAAAATTTTAAACAATAAATTATAAGTCAGAGCGAAATTCTCTACAAGTAGGAAGCTGGCTGAGCGAGCTATACCTGCCTTAATAATTTACTAGAATTAGCTGTGATAGCTACAAGAAACTTTATAAGTGTTGTTAATAGAAGTTTTGCTCTAAATGCAACAAGTGATTGAGTTTTTAATAAGCTTCTCATTCAGGGATTTGCTTTTTTCCTTGAATATGTGATAATGAAGGAGAAAAATTAGGGAAAAGAAGGTCGTCTAACAGTTTTTCTAGCAAGAGAGATAGAAAACAAATAATAAAGAATTTATTTAACAAATTGAGGAAGTTTAAGAATAGTAACAATTAGTTTTCAGATCTATTTTGAGCTAAGAACAAATTATTTGTTTAAAACAATTGTAGGTCGCAGACCTGCAATAAACATTAAAGAACCTTAAGAGGGTTTTTAAACTATGCATACAATTGAAGGGTTTAAAACCTATGATGATAATGATAAAGAAATTACAATTAGGTTTAATATTTAGTTAAGTTGGTTGTGTAATATACCAACGGTTTAAAAAAATGCTGTTAGAATGACTTTGTAACAATAGAAAAGGCTATAAACAATTAATCTCAAATTCCAGAATGCAGCAGAATCAGAAAAAGAAGATTAATAAGAGGTTTCTATAACCCTTGTTATTGACACAGAGTTGAAGAGATGCTAAATTCAAATGGGACAGGTCGTATTAACGAAACCTGGATTACATAAATTAGATAATTGTTTAACAATTAGAAAGCGATTACTTCTTGACGAAGCAGGAAAAATGAATTTTAAAATGTGGGCTATAACCACATAATTATATTCACGCAGAATGAATAAATGTTAAGTGGAACAAAGGTGGGAGGGTGCCTATTTTTAGGCGAGGCCTCATAGAACAAAGTAAGTAGTTTAAATATACCCCAAATTGTTAGTAAAGGGAATTAGGAGTGTAGGAGATATGAGATTAGAGTCCTGGCCAATTTTATTGAAACAAGCGAATCGCGGCGCGGAAGAGGCCACACATTCACTTTTGAAGCACTGAAAGTTTGTATAGCACGAGAAAACTGTTCCTATTGCAGTTTATTATGATGCACTTATTTGAGCTTTAATATGTTTCTTGCGTTATAGAGTTCTAGGTTGCGATTAACAGTTCCATGTAAGTTAAAGTTGACGGTAATTTTGACGGTGTTGAGTATACTGTAGTTCATCACAGTTTAGAGTCTGTTTGGAATGGAAATTTTCAGAGATGAAATGACAGTTAAATGAAGCGGTAGAAATCCCTCGGAGGCAGCAAGTTAAGTTTTAGACAGTTATGAATTGGCATAAATCCTTTGTTGTAGGGAAGGTATCCCCTATTTAGTACAAGAAGCACCAAATTTCAGGTTTAGAAATAAGTTAAGTTAGCTTAGGCATGACAATTCCCTCGGGGATGGGGGGGGGGGGGGAAGGGGGGGAAGGGGGGGGGGGGGCACTTATTTGACAATTTTGCGAAAATCCCCACACTGCCTATAAAATCCATAAAGTTTCTCTGTTTAGATTAAAACCCCTTTTAAAACATGGTTAAAATCAATGTAGGTAGTTACTTAACTTGCCATGATGATTGAAGTTTGAAGATTCCTGCAGCCATTACACTTAAAATTCAGAGGAGATGTGCCTCTTTGAGAGGACTAAACTTATCACTCAAAAGTCAAGACTAGAAGTGGGGCGAGCAGAATTGAACGCAGCGTGAGCCAGAAAGACGAGGGGGAGGGGGGAAGGAAACATAAGAGGCTAAGCCCTGTAGGAAACATTGGGAAACACATTTTTCGACACAATGCGAATTTGATGCATTAAATAAATCCTCATGGAGATCATAGATGACGACTACGACGACATCTGCTTGATCGGTTTGGAAGCATTCTTGAGCTCGCAGGATCCAAAACTTCGACAGATTGCCACGTGGAGCGCCGTTATACTCTGCAGGGAATACATGACTGAAACAAACTCTAATACAAAATTAGCACATACCTAACGAAACGGGGTCCCTGTTGGGGTCTGCGAAGGGGAATAAAGAAACTATTGAAACAGGAAAAGCAAGGAGCAGCAAGAGCTGACTCTAACTAACCGTGTATTCCAAAGAATACACCCCTCTCCCACTAGTCTTAATACCTCTTCGTTTGTAACACTATCTACCCATCTCATCTTCATTCCCTTGCAACACCACATTTCAAACGCTTCAATTATCCTCTTTTCTGCTGCACCAATAGTCCAAGTTTCACTTTCATTGAACGCCACGCTCCAGACAAAGGCCTTCAAAAATGACTTCCTAATACCTAAATCTATATTCGATCTCAACAGATTCCTTTTCTGTAGAAATGCTTTCCTTGCCTGAGTTAGCCTACTGTTTTAAGCTTGCCACGGTGGGTGAGTGGATAGCGTGTCGGTCTACCAACCACAAGATTTCAGGTTCGCTCCTGGCCGTGGTAAGTGATTTTTTTGAAAGGCGGCAAAAATACGACACGCATGTCGTACGATGTTGGCATGTCAAAGAACCCATTTGAGTTCAGTAGGCCGTGTTCATAATGGCAAAATTAATCTCGGGAGTTTCCGCCAACACAAAGTTTCTCATTTCTCTACTAGAAAGCGCTATAGTGTTCAAGGGGATTAGATATCTAACCTCCTTGACTTTCATAGTGATTCAAGGAACAACGAAATTCGATATGCAAGCTACCCCCTGGGTGTCAAATTACAAAGCTTCCACCCGGCACCCGGGGCCATACGATATTGTTATTATTTTATAACCTAATTTTTATATCCTCTTTGCTTCATCCATCACTCGTTACTTTGCCTCCTAAGTATCAGAAGTCTCCTACTTCTATGTATAGGTCTGAATTTATGATGTCGTTAAAACAAATTGGCTTTACAATTATTTTAGTAGCCTACTGATGGCGCAGTATAGGCCTACTCCTATTTTAAGATCATGAATTGGAGTTTCATGAATCATTATTGGATAATTATGTGACCAATACCGATTATTTTGCGAATTTACACATCCATGCAAATAAAACAGTTCCCAGTCAGAGAACAGTACTAATTCAGGATTTAATTCATCACTGTTGGCAGACTGAAGAAACCAATCGCAATAATTTGTTCTTACGGTTGAATTTCTTCGATTAAACTTTGCACGAAAATGCTTAAATTTATGTTTCCTAACCCCCTTGCAGAAAAATATGAAATATTATTTTTATTTTTAATGTTAAAATTTTTGAGGGGGATCGCTCAAATCTTTCTCTAATAACCTGAATTTTATCGTCAGTTAAGACAGTAGCTTGTTTAACTGTTTTTGTTTGTTTAGTACAGAACCCAAAATTTTGAATTTATTCACAATTCCCTTAATTCCACGTGTTTGCACTCACTCACCAAGAAATTGTTCCTGAAATTCTCTTCTTACTCATCCAGTAGATTCGTGCTTTGATCATTTATAGCACACACAAATATGGTGTTCAACACTAAATGCAGTAAATCATTCAATAACAAGCATTCACGTTGTGAGCTGCATGCAAGCTTTTCGCCGACTATCAGAGACCATTACATCGCCGGGTGAGCTACCCGGGTCTGGCGGATATTGCATCATCCATTTCCCTGACACGTGACGGGGAATTACCGGCAACTCAACTGAGGCTCTCACTGTATTTCCTTTTATCCTTGATATCTTTATTCATTTTCGTCACACATACGGGACCAGCCAATCTCCTGTCATAGCCAAGGGGGGAATTGCATGTATTTTCATATTCAGCAGGGATGTAGTTAGAAGAGGTGATCTTGCGGATATTGCATCATCCATTTCCCTGACACGTGACGGGGAATTACCGGCAACTCAACTGAGGCTCTCACTGTATTTCCTTTTATCCTTGATATCTTTATTCATTTTCGTCACACATACGGGACCAGCCAATCTCCTGTCATAGCCAAGGGGGGAATTGCATGTATTTTCATATTCAGCAGGGATGTAGTTAGAAGAGGTGATCACGGGATTTAGTATTGCTCTAGAATGATCCAAAACTTTGGGCCTGAATAACTTTCTGCCCTGTACGAAGCAGTACGCTCATTCGGATCGGTACGTTTGTCGGTTAATGTGTCTATCTAATACATCGGTCTGGATAATGCTTCATCTACCAGACATGAGTAGTGGTAGTATTTGTGATACATTATGGCGTTATAGTCATTACAATTATTTGATAAAAATAAGAAAGGCTGCTAGGAGAGCACACAATCAAAATCAGCTGCTCATTATTCTCGCCATAAAATTATTTCCATAGCAATACATGTTTCACACCAGTATACTCTCATTTACAAAAGATGAACGGTGAAAGCTGTCATCCGCTTGATAGGTGAGGTGAGGAGTGGAGACGAGAGGGGTAACGGTCACCATAGCAACCGCGAGCAGTGTTGCAATGTATGCCGAGACAGCAGTGAGCACATGTTTTGACTCAGTGTTTACTGTGCCTTGGCTCGTCACGGCCTTTAGACCGCCAGGCAGAGGGGCTAACTTCCCCAGTATTTGTGCCTTCCAGCAATCCCCTTGGAATGTTATGAGTCATGATCTGCCTCAGTGGCAACGCAGCATTTCGCCACGTGCTAGCTTCTACAGTTGTCAGCGATCATTATTGGTGATACGGAGTAGAGGGTGCGTCATCAGTAATATTATACTGTATAGAAATATAATAAGCCAGCTTGCGTGGATGTTCAGTGAGCAAATAAACCTAAAAGTCTTGGAACTGAAATTTATCAAGTACTAAATCCCTACTTTTTAGAACATAATAAAAGTCCGCTTCCTAGTAGTTATGCACAGTCGACTGACATGTGAAAATGAAAATCCACAGCCTGCTTCCAGTCGACTGACTGGGTCAGGAAATCTAGCGGCGAGATATGAACTATGCCGGCTGCCGAAGCCTGTCGCACTCCCCTGGGGCATTGATTAAATGAATGACAGATGAAATGACATGATAGTGGAGAATGTTGCTGGAATGAAATTGTGACAGGGAAAACCGGAGTACCCGGAGAAAAACCTGTCTGCTTCCGCTTTGTCCAACACAAATCTCACATGGAGTGACCAGGATTTGAACCACGGACCCAGTGGTGAGAGGCCGGCATGCTGCCGCATAAGCCACGGAGGCTATCGACTGACATTTAAGGGTGCTTAAATGCGAGTGACCTGTGTCAGAAGATTTACTAGCATATCCCATGCAGGGTGAAATTCCAACATTCTATTTTCTCTGAAGACCCGAACCGATAAAAATGACGTTAACTACATATTCTTCTTAATATTCTTGCTCGTGTTCTTGTTCAGATTCTTATCCTCGTTCTTATTCTTGATCGTATTCTTGTTTTTGTTCCTACTACAGTATTAATTCTTCTTGGTCTTCTTCTTATCTTTATTCTTGTTTCTGTTCTTATTATTGTTCTTGTTCATGCTGTTATTCTTATTATTGTACTTGTTATTCTTGTTCATTTCATGTTCATATTCTTATTATTATTGTTCTTTTTCTTGTTGTTCTCCCTGTTCTTGATCGAATCCTTATTATGTTTATTATTCTTGTTAATGTTCTTTCTATCGTTCATGTCCACGTGCTTCTAGTTCTTCTTGTTCTTATTTTTTGTTTTTGTTGTTCTCATTCCTAGTTTTGTTATTATTCTTGTTCTCATTTGTGTTTTTATTCTTGTTACTCTTGTTCCTGTTCTTATTCATATTCTAATCCTTGTTCGCGTTCTTGTTCCTGTTCGTAATCTTGCTCTTTTATTTTTCTTGTTGTTCTTATTCTGAATCTTCTCGTTCATATTCTTGTTCTTATTATTTTTTATTGTTTTTTATCATTCTTGTTCGTATTCTTGTTCCAAATCTTGTTCTTTTTATTTTTATTTCCTAGTGCATATTCTGGTCCTTATTATATATATATATTAGTCGATTTTACCCTCCAGTTGGTTTTTCCCACGGACTCAGTGAGGGATCCCACCATTACCGCGGCTATGGGCAGTGTCCTGGAGCTAGGAACATCTGGCCGGGGGGATACAACTAGGAAGCTGGGATCAGCACCTCGCCCAGGTAACCTCACCTACAAAGCGAACAGGGGCATCATGAGGGATGGGAAGGGAGGGAAAGATGGGGAGGGATAGGTAAGGAAGAGGGAAGGAGGCGGCCGTGGCCTGTCAGTAGGTACTGTAACCGAAATTACCTACCATCAGCTTGTTGAAATCCCACGATGACAACTGGATCGTAGAACCTGAAAATACCGGCTAGAAAAACCCCAGATCCTACCAACAAGTGACGGGGATAATAGGTCACAGGTCAACCTAACCGAGGAAACGTTAAGAAAACCATGGCAAACCTAAAAAAAAAGAAAAACAGCTCAATGAACACGAGAATTACGTGGGAACGTAATCTCAGGAATGTGGGACTCCCCGAAATACCCAGCAATGGCCTTCTTAACGTGACCTCATATGACTTTTATAAATCATCACACTCGAAGAATTAAGATAAAACTGAAAAAATATTTATTCACAAATCGACATAGTTAAAGTTACCATGACTGAAGAACAACAATCTGAAAATCGTAGAACTCCTAACTGAAGTTAGGATCGTAGCATAGTGAATGTAGACCACAATCAACACTGGGAAGACTGCATTTCACTAAATTCAAAAATCATCTAAATATATCATACTGATCAATTTAACAGCAATTCAAAATGAATACTGGATCAAACATCTGAAATATTCCATATTTATAGGTTGCTCAAACCTAAAAATTAATAATAACCCTAATACACAATTACGGTATATACAAATTTACAATGGTTGTATAACACTTCTATGAGTGTTGTTCGCAAGATTCTTATATTTGACTCCCTCCATGAGTGTTTCATACATTTGTGGTTTCATATGGGATTTTGAGTTAAATTGGTGTCACTCTGACCCAACAATTAAGCTACTTGCGTGGCTCAGGGGTAACGTTCTCGCTTGCTGAGCCCAAGGTTGCAGCTTCGAAACCTGGCGCAGTCAGCTGGCATTTGAGGGTGCGCAAATGCGAGGGAGCCGTGTCAGTAGATTTACTGGCACGTTAAAGATCCCCTTCGGGGCAAAATTCCGGCACCCCGGCGTCTCTAAAAGCCAGTGTAGTTAAAAGGGACGTAAAACCAATAACATTATTATTATTTCAATATTAACCTTCATTACCGTTGATAATTGCTATTAGCTATCACTCTCACTGGTGATCAACGAATTTCATTACTTATATAGATTTACAGCTTCATTTCGCATATGGAATTGCGTTGTTAGAATTATACAATATCATTGCATTTCATGTTAAATTGTTAAATATATTAACTCGTATTTATTTAAATATCCATGAGAATTATTAACTCTTATGTAGGTCAGTTTTATTACAGTCACAAGTCTTATGAAAGACATGCCTCTATATTAATTAAACCTGGGATTTACGTTGAGAAAAAGGGTGAATGTTTCATCAAAATAATCATTAGTCAACAGACTATGCATTCAGTTATGTGTGAAAATTCCTTCGAGAGTGGATTTCAATAAGCTTGGATATACATGACTATCATGTAACAAAACTTGAAGTTCAACGAAGAAGTAAAATTAATCGAGCCAATGATTGGAACAATTCTACTCAAATGGATTCTAGAAAATCGAGTAATGCCCTTACACCATCGACCTAGGTAACCATAACAGTTAGCGCACTATTGGCCGATTAGAAATCACTACAAGTTTCTATTCTCCACTAGAATAGGAAAAGGTCCCTAGCGGAAGCAAAAGATTCTTCTTATTCTTCTTCTTCTTCTTCTTCTCAAAATAAGCTTCCAATGAGCTCTTAACTTTCTATAAAAATCATTATAAATCTTCAGAATGCAACTCTCGAGCGTAGAACTATTACGAAGTTCAACTATAGATGTAACTGAAGCAAAACTATGAGAGTGCTAAAATAATGTCTTAAATAGACATTAGCAAGTGTTCACAACAATATCAAAAATACGCAGAATATATATATATATTATCTTCTCCTATATGGTCCTCTTCCCTACACTAAAGTAGTTCCTATTTAAATTACTTGAATTTACTATTACCAAAATAAATCGAACGACAATACACTGAAAATGGATGCATTCTTAACGAGAATCAAAATCCAGTCGGGAATAGAATCAGTCACGAGTAGAACATCATGTCTAAACTCTATCCTTCGACTAAGCTACTGAAAAAGCAAAAGAAATGTCAGCAAATGAAACGTTAGAAATGTCTATGCTTTACTGCAAATTATAGAGCTGATTTTTCTGTACCTTGTCGACTCTTGTAGATGGGATAAAGAGCAATGATATGCCCTCCATATCATATCTTCCTTCATACATGGGAATAGTATGGATTCTCCTGGTCTGTGAGAATCGAACCCTGGAACCCCAGTCGCCACTCCACTGGTTCCATATCGTCATCTGAATAACTACAGTAACTGCTACCTCACCACGTATTGTCCATCTCGATCCAGAGAAAACGCTCGTCACGTTGTAATACTACGACATCCGTTTCGAACCGAATCGTAAGTTCACTTGCATTGCGATTATGCCACAGTGAAAAGTCATGCTTGACAATGATCAGCTGTGTTAACGGCACTCGAATACGCGGTTGGCAATGTCGGTTGCACATTAGAATGTTCGTTGCCCTGCTCACATGGTGGTATTCATGTTACTTGTTACTGCGAAGTCTAAGTTCATACGTGAAATAACGTATAACTAGCTTGTAAGAATATCACAAGTTCAACACAGTTCATACTGGCTGAAATATCCACAAATATGTGATATTATTCAGAGTTCTTCCGTCACTGGACTCTGTATGAAAATTCTAAGTGTTCATACGCGTTCGAACCGAACTGGACACTTCAGACACCTGATATGTCATTGCATTCAACGAATAATTTGGCGATATCTCTTGCTCAGAGACACAATATGATCTGATCTGTCCAGGCAGTGGAAGCTTCCGTGAAGGGTCGCTTACCCCCACCCCAGCACTGCATGAATCGATAATCCATAGCCTTGACGTATGATAAATACAACTTAAATATTCCATGGAGCTCATATACATGAAAATATATCTTCATTTACAACATGCTATGTTAAATAACCTTCTGCAATACTGTAGAGCATGTATAAAGATCTCATTTCTTCTTAATGAGCATAAATAAGCTTTTCACGGCCGGTCGATACAAAATGTCAATGCTCCTCGGGCGCTTGTGTCGTCATAGTTCCGAAGTTAGCCCTCGGGTGTGCTCCGCGTGATTCGGAAGTGCCGTAGCGGGACCTAGCCAGCTGCAATAAACATCACCAGTGGTCGTGCGCCGTGCTCTCTTTAAAATCAAAAGTCACGCTGAAATACTTCACATTCTGAGCATGAGAATAATGGTACAGTACCATCCCGGCAATTGCCCGAAGACGACGTGGGAAACCACGGTAATCCACTTCGAGGATGGCTGAGGTGGGAATCGAACCCCCTCTACTCATTTGGACCACCCGAGGCTGAGTGGACCCCGTTCCAGTCCTCATACCACTTTCATAATTTCGTGGCAGAGCCGGGAATCGAACCCAGGACCTCCGGGGTGGCAGCTAATCACGCTGAACACTACGCAACGGAGGCGACCTAGTCCATATTCTAATTATTTTTGTTCTTCCTGTTCTCATTATTGTTCTTATCCTTATTAGACACCGAAAGCGCTGGCTACGTTCACTACAGCGCAGAGTAGGGCTATGGGGCCGAGCTTTCTGCTGACTCGTCGGCCGTCCTTGAAGTGGTTTTTCGTGGTTTCCCCATTTTCAACTCCAGGCAAATGCTGGGACTGTACCTTCTGACAAGCCACGGCCGCTACCGTCCACATCCTTGCCCATTTTCATCCATTCATCTCATCTTTCTTTCCGACGCGCAGTCGCCCACGGGCGTCGACTAGAAAGACCTGCTCTCGGCCTCTCAGGAAACCACATGACAAAAAGAAAATCCTTAGCAGGCTACCATATTTCCGGCCGTTTTTGGCTTAAATCTCAATAACTCTGTGCTTACAAAGAAACAAGGGTTGTTTTTATTTAGTCATCTAGCAAGCCGGTTAAACCAGTTATGATTCGCGCTTCTATTTTTTTGTTTTTTGATAGGGATCATTATTAGTAATATGAAACTAGTAGACTGCACTTGTCTCCTTAACTCCGCAACGGCTTTATGATACAAATGCACTCCTACCACTGAAATTTCCTTGTGGGGATGACTGCCGAAGTTGGTATAGCGTTGGTGCTCAAACCCAGGATATTGGGTTCAATCCCGGCTTAGACTAACACCATTATATATGAGGAATTTAGGCTTAATAAAACAAAAATCTAACAACATCTAACTTTCGACACGGCACCCCGGTCAATGCATGTGAGATTTTCGAAGTGAAATGCCATGTTCTGTGGTTCGGATTCCACGTAAAAAGGAGGTCCCGTGGGTCATAATCTACAGATTAACGGTCACGTTAAACTACAAGCTTCCTTTCCTTCGACACGGCGCTCTGAAGTTTACATGATTTTATCTGCAAATCGTTTGGTTAAGTCAAACAATGTTCATGAGGAATAATGGTTAGTACCCAGGTTTCAATTCCTGTGTCAGTATAATGCACCATTTCATTCATTGGAAACAAGAAATGTTGATATACCAGTGCATCAATATCCGAGCCCTAAAACAACGAACTTAAAACATAATTAATATCTCAGGTTTATGGCAAGGCAGTTGAAATATGTTTAATCAAGGAGCCAATTACAGTAATAATACACCCCACGGCGTAGTCGTGCTCATTAAATATGCACCATGGCCGCGAGGGCAGCTGCAGCAAGTCCGAAGATTGCAGGTTCAAATCCCGGTGCAGACAGCGGCTATCCTGAGTTAGCTTTTTTCCTTCAAGTTTTACCTACACTCCCTCCAGGCAAATGGCGGGATAGTGCGTAATTTCAAGTCCAGGGACACCTACCACGTACTTGTCCCTAATAAAGTTACACTACTACGAAAATACATATTGTTGCGTGCCACCCCCCTAGTGGCACTTAAGTTAACTGGATTACGGCGGGTGAAAGCACAAACACAATTGCTCCTTTAAAGAAATATAATTAGCTTTATTGGAAGCCTGAAAGATACACCACACAAATAGCAAATACAAGCAATCAGTACCTCACTCCAGTTTCCTCTTGTAGGGAACTCTTGCCCTTCACTTGTCAACAGACCACAGAAGTTAATCCATCCTAATGAGTCCGGTGGCCTTGACAGAACTACATGCAACACTACAGTTATTTACGATAGCCGGTCACTCACCACTACACTCTGCTTCGCTGACAGCTGGCTAGGGAAACAGCCCCGGTGCTTTCGCAATTCACCACACTAACCTCTGCCGCACTGGAAAACACACTTGTTCAAGACACAGTTCCTCTGTAGGCTTCACACTCCCTCGCTTTCAAGAGAATCAGCTTCACTAGGGTTTCGCAAGTCACGTCGCCGACAACTGTCGCTCAAGGTAAACGCTCGCACTAGCTCGAAAAAACACTCTGCTCCCTGCTTGCCAGGTCGCATTTATATAGCAGGCTGATGACTCAATAAATTCTTCTAGACCCGTCCTGGATTCACAGCTTCTCGAGGTTTCCATCACTGGCTGGGTCACGAATATTCTGGACCATCCCTTTGTCCTAGTAGCCCTATTGCGTAAGGCGCACGTAATACACTGAGGCAGAGCACAGCCCGGGCAGCTGTGACTCAACCGGCGAGATGAAGAAACAACTCACAGCCGTAACACCACCCCCTTCCTAAAAGGCTGATCGTCCCGATCAATCATTGGTCCATCTGTGTCCCTCCGTAGGCTGCCAGGCGATCTCGATGCACGATCTTCATCTTCGCCCTCGGGCTCCGCTGGATTCTGTAGACGACATCGTTGATCCGTTTCACGACTCAGTACGGGCCCTCCCAAGACTTCTGCAGTTTGGATGACAGGCCTTTCTTCCGTAAGGGGTTGAAGAGCCAGACCAGGTCGTCCTCGTGGAATCCGCCGGCATCCGTCTGTTGGTCGTATCGGGTCTTCATTCGGTCGGCCTCGATCCGCAGTCTCCTCCTCGCGAACGCATGCAGGTCCTCCAGTTGGTCGACCAGTTCTTGACAATACTGGCTTACCGGGACTGAATCATTCCCAGGTCGGCCGAAGGCAATATCGACAGGTAGACGGAGCTCCCTCCCAAACCTGGCCCGGGCTGGTGTGCACCCGGTGGCTTCATGCACGGCGGCGTGGTAGGCCAGGAGAAATAGTGGAAGATGTTTGTCCCAATCCCTCTGGTGCTCGCTGACGACTATTCGGAGATGGTTCTCGATGGTGCGATTGAACAGCTCTACCATCCCGTCGGACTGAGGGTGTAGCGGCGTCGTCCTTGTCTTCTGAATTCCCAGCAGCTGGCATAGTTTCTGGAACACCTGCGACTCGAAGTTTCTCCCTTGGTCGGAGTGCAGCTCCAGGGGTACTCCGTACCGGCAGACGAATTCCTTCACCAGGGTCTCTGCGTTCGTCGCGGCTTCTTGGTTAGGGAGCGCATACGCCTCCGGCCATTTGGTGAAGTAGTCGCTGACGACCAATATGTAGCGGTTCCCCGCCTCGCTCAACGGGAATGGCCCAGCAACATCGATGGTCACTCTCTCCAAGGGGCCGCCCACGTTGTAGGTCTTCAGTGGACGCCGTCGTCTTCGTCCTGGGCCCTTGCTGGTTGGGCAATCGTGGCACCTCGCGCATTGGTTCTCCACGTCTGCTGGGCATCCGATCCAGTAGAACCGCTCTCTCAGCTTCTCCAGGGTCTTCTTTATCCCTAGGTGTCCACCAGATGATCCTCCATGAACTTCCTTCAGGACTTCCTCCGTCATAGCCTTTGGATCGACGACTTGTTCCCGAGATGTCTTCCCGTCGGTGCTCTCCCAGGCGCGGCATATGAGGCCATCCCTTACAATCAGCGAGTCCCACTGCGCCCAGTAGGACTTAAACTTTGGGCTGCAGTCACTCACAATGTTCCACCCGGGTCTGGGGACACAGGCCCTCTTCCATTCGGCTATCAGTCACAGGTCATCATCTTCTGCTTGTGCCCGCGTGAAAGATTCGCGGCTCCAGCTCCCTTGAAGTTCCACAGTAGTCCTTCGGCACTGTATCCCGGTGTTCTCCTCCCTTCTGGTACAGAAGGTGCAGTCTTCGGGGCACGGCCTTCGTTACAGGGCGTCGGCATTAGAATGCAGTTGGCCTTTCCTGTGCTGGATCTCAAAGTTGTACTGTTGAAGCCTCTCTAACCACCGCGCGAGTTGACCCTCGGGCTGTTTGAAGTTCAGGAGCCACCGCAGGGATGCATGCTCGGTCCTGATGAGAAATTCTTGCCCGTACAGGTACTTGTGGAAGTGTTCGATGGTCTTCACTATGGCGAGCAGTTCCTTCCTGGTGACGCAGTAGTTCCTCTCTGGCTTTGACGAGGCTTTGCTGAAGTAGGCCACTACTCTCTCCTCGCCGTCCACTATTTGCGACAGGATTCCCCCTATACCAAAGTCGCTGGCATCGGTATCGACGATGAACCTTGTTCCAGGTCTGGGGTAGGCCAGAATAGGCGCGGTGCACAGAGCCTGCTTGAGTTGTTCGAAGGCACTGTGGCATTCTGCTGTCCATGTGAAGAGTTGGTCCTTCTCAGTCAGTCGATGCAGTGGTTTGGCGATGTCGGCGAATCCTCTCACGAAGCGACGGTAATAATTGCAGAGTCCCAGGAAGCTTCGTAGTTGGGACTTGTCCTTCGGAACTGGCCACTCCCTCACAGCTGCGGTTTTTTCTGGGTCGGTGCACACCCCTTCCTCGGAGACAATATGCCCATGGTAGTGGACCTGCATCTGGGAGAGCTGACACTTCTTGGGGCTCAACTTCAGCTGGGCAGCCCGTAGCTTCATCAAGATCTCCTTCAGGTAGCTGTAGTGCTCCTCGAAGCTTCTTCCCAGAACGATGACGTCTAGGTAGACCAGGCAGGTCTTCCAGTGTAGTCCTCTCAGAATGGACTCCATTAGCCTTTCGAAGGTCGCAGGGGCGTTGCACAGACCGAATGGCATGACGGTGAACTGCCAGAGCCCGCTGCCCACAGAGAACGCAGTTTTCTCGCGGTCCTTAGGGTGGACCTCCACCTGCCAGTAGCCACTCTTCAAATCCAAGGTGGAGAACCATCTTGACCCTGATATGGTGTCCAAGGTGTCGTCGATCCGGGGTAGAGGGTAGCTGTCCTTCTTAGTGACGTCATTCACCCGCCTGTAATCCACGCAGAACCTGGTGGCACCGTCCTTCTTCTTCACTGGTACGACCAGAGAACTCCAAGGACTATGTGATGGCTCGATCACTCCTTGCTCCTTCATCTCTTCTACCATCCGGTCGACTTCGGCTTGCTTGGCGAGCGGGAATGGGGCCCTAATTGGTGCGCTTTCCCCAACGTCGATTCTGTGCTGGACCAAGCTTGTCCCGCCGAAGTCTTTGCTCCCCACGGAGAAGACATCCTGGAATTCGTGTAGCAGGTCCCGAAGTTGGCGTGATTGTTCCTCGTCTAAATGGTCCTGGGATCCTTGGTACAGCTTCTGTAGTTCTTCTGGCAGGGCGCGTCTTCTTCGGTTGTCCGTCTGCAGGTGTCCGTCCGTCGTGTCTGTGATGCGGGCAATCCAGGTAACAGGCTCGCAGACTCCTAGGTTGGTGTCCCGGTGAACCGTAATATCGTAGTCGTTCAGGTTGGACAGGCGGCCGTACGGCCGAGACGTCGTGTTGATGAGAGTCTTGGCAAATAGCAATCCTTTTGTCTCGATGTCATCATATTTTGGCTCGATGACAGCCGCCACTCCCTCAGCTGTTCCTTCGACAATTACGGCAGTGCTGACTTCCGTCCTGGCAGGAACGATGACGTCCTCTCTCAGCCTTACTCGTCGTGCGGTGACGGCCTCGTGTGCTGGTTGCAAACAAGTTCCTCACCTCCGAAGTGCAGAGTGTTGATACTCAGGTCCAAGATGATGATGTACTGGTCCAGGAAGTCCAGTCATTTGATACGTCAGCCACAAGCACCGGATGCTTTACCGCCCGTCGACCAAAGACGAACTCCAGTGATGCTTCGCCATGTACCGGTGCGGTCTCTCCGGTCGCGGTTATTAGCTGGAGGTTCCTTTGTGTGGGTTGCACTCTCCACTTCGGGATCACGGTGGGACTGACGATGGTCCTCGTTGCTCCCGTGTCGATTAGCATGGGCCAGCTCTCTCCGTTGACGACTCCGTCGACCATCAGGCTGCTATTATCCCTCCGTAACTGCGTCACACGAACTTGGGCTGCCGGGGCTTGACGACTGTCACAAGCCAACCTTTGCCCCCCAAGGCTGGCTGATACTTTCTTTCCTGGGCCGCGCGGTTTCCCTACGACTGACTGTCCCGACGGTAACCCTTGGCGGTGGCGATCACCGCAGTCCTTGCTCAGGTAGCCTCTCTTACGGCAGGTCCAGCAGGTCGGTAGTCCTCTTCCGGGCCGCCTCTCCGGATGTCCTTCGGCTACGTTTTTGTTGGTGGTACTGCGACTCTTGAAAAACCGGCCTAGCGCCTCCATCAGTTCATCGGCCAGGGGCTTGGTCTCGTCGGCTTTGGCTGGTTCGTCGACGTCCACCTGATGCACCCGCGTGCGCATTCTAGATACCTGCTTTGTCGTCTCGAACTCAAGTGCGTGGCTCAGCGCATCTGCAAGTGTCTTATTGCGCGCAAGTCGCAGTACCAATTGAGTCTCCGAGTCCTGTAGTCCGTCAATGAAGGTTTGTGTCGCAATCTGCTCCAAAACGTTGGCCGGCGCTGTTGGATAGGCGAGCCTTACAAGGCGTGCGATGTCCATCTCGAACTCCTGCAGGGTTTCCGCGTTATTTTGTACCCGGGTCCGGAGATGCATCTGGTAGGCCTGCTGAAGATGGCTATCTCCATATCGGGACTCCATATGCGCGATTAGTGAATCGTAGTCTTGGGATCCAGTCGGGATGGCCTGAAGGACTTTAAGGGCGTCCCCTCTCAGCGCTACAATGAGAGCTGTAGCCTTTTCCGTGCTGTTCCAGTTGTTTATGGAACAGGCTGCCTCGAACTGACATAAATAGGTGCTCCACGGGACCTTTCCGTCGAAGGTTGGAGGCGTCACTCTGCTCTGTCCCGTTCCTGATATTCCCGGTGTACCTGTGGGCGGGCGTCGGCGCAGCTCGGCAACTTCCTCTTGAAGAGCGTTAAATCTCGCTTCCATCCCCGTCGGCGGGCATTGGTTCAGCTCAGCAATTTCCTTTTGTAAAGCGTTGAATTTCTCTTCCACCCCCGTCAGTGGGCGTTGGCGCAGTTCGGCAACTTCCTCTTGCAGAGCGTTGAATCTCGCTTCCATCCCCGTCGGCGGGCGTTGGCTCAGCTCAGCAATTTCCTTTTTTAAAACGTTGAATTTCTCTTCTATCCCCGTCAGTAGGCGTTGGCGCAGTGCGGCAACTTCCTCTTGCAAGGCGTCGAACTTCTTTTCCACTGCTGCGACTTCCTCGCGTAGGCCCTGTTCGAATTTCCTTTGGCTCTCCTCTAATTTCGTCAGCAGACACTCTTCCAGATTTTGCTGGCCATCCAGAAATTTGGCGGTTAGGTCCTCTGCTAACTTATTCTGGCCGTCCTTCAGGTCCTCTGCTAACTTCTTCTGGCCGTCCTCCATCTTCTTCTGGCCGTCTTCCATCTTCTTCAGATCCTTGGTTAAATTCTTCTGGCTGTCTTCTAATTTGGTTTCCATGCCGCTTAACGTTTCTAGCAATGCTGCCAATTGCGCTTCCATTTTAGATGCTTGTCTTGTAAAGGGCATGCACTCACAGGAAAATTTAAAAAAATGACCTGCTCGGGTTTTGAAACCTGGACCATCAGGTGTTGTGCTTGTGTTTGAGTTCGTAATCCGGCTTCTGACACCAGTTGTTGCGTGCCACCACCCTAGTGGCACTTACGTTAACTGGATTACGGTGGGTGAAAGCACAAACACAATTGCTCCTTTAAAGAAATATAATTAGCTTTATTGGAAGCCTGAAAGATACACCACACAAATGGCAAATACAAGCAATCAGTACCTCACTCCAGTTTCCTCTTGTAGGGAACTCTTGCCCTTCACTTGTCAACAGACCACAGAAGTTAATCCGTCCTAATGAGTCCGGTGGCCTTGACAGAACTGCATGCAACACTACAGTTATTTACGATAGCCGGTCACTCACCACTACACTCTGCTTCGCTGACAGCTGGCTAGGGAAACAGCCCCCGGTGCTTTCGCAATTCACCACACTAACCTCTGCCGCACTGGAAAACACACTCATTCAAGACACAGTTCCTCTGTAGGCTTCACACTCCCTCGCTGTCAAGAGAATCAGCTTCACTAGGGTTTCGCAAGTCACGTCGCCGACAACTGTCGCTCAAGGTAAACGCTCGCACTAGCTCGAAAAAACACTCTGCTCCCTGCTTGCAGGTAGCTCTTATATAGCAGGCAGATGATTCAATAATTTCTTCTAGACCCGTCCAGGATTCACTACTTCTCGAGGATTCCATCACTGGCTGGGTCACGAATATTCTGGACCATCCCTTTGTCCTAGTAGCCCTATTGCGTAAGGCGCACGTAATACACTGAGGAAGAGAACAGCCCGGGCAGCTGTGACTCAACCGGCGAGATGACGAAACAACTCATAGCCGTAACAATATTATTAGTAGACAAATCCGACACACACCCAACTACACGGGGCTGATGACCAAGATGTCCCACACCTAAAATCACTTCACAACAACAACCATCATATCCCGGCCATATATATCCTGTACCTGATGTAGGGGCTCGAAGGTTTTTGCGATGTGTCCATGACGAGCCTGTTTCCAAGTCTGGTCGTCTTTGACGATCTGTCCGGTCTTGTGCCTAATTGGTTAGCATGTTAGAGTTGTTGTTTCATTTGCGGGCCTTGTACATCGTGGTAATTGGTCCCGCGTACTTGGGTGTATGTAGATTTTGCTTGATAAATTGTGTTAATGTGATGGTTGTATTAGTGTGCACGATTCAGCTGAGGATTGGAAAGGAGGTGGCAATAGTCTTAAGTTAGGAACCATCCCAGCATTGACCTGGGGTAGAAGTGGGAAACAACCAAAAATTACTTCCAAGGTGTGGCCGATATAGAAATAGAACTTTCCTCTTGCCCTTTATAGCCACATGAGGCTGAGTATATATCGTTCAAGCCCTCAGACCTCCGAGCCGACAGCCAACAATGCTAGCCACTAAAACACGAGGTGATTTTTCAGAATTGAAATATAGAATCGTGGATATGTTTTTATTCGTCTATTGTAAGTACCACCTTTGACTTGTATATGGTGATCGCGCATGATTCAACGAGTGGGAGCTAAGTGCGCTTACACTTGTTTCCATGGTAACTAGGTGTTGGAAATATGTCGTCACAACACGCTCCAAGAATGGGAGCAAAACGCGCTTACACTTGTTGTCATGGTAACTAGGAGTTAGAAATATGTCGTCACAACACTTGTTGCCATGGTAACTAGGTGTTGGAAATATGTAATAGCAACACGCTTCAAGGAGTGGGAGCTAAGCGCGCTTACACTTGTTGCCATGGTAACTAGGTGTTGGAAATATGTCGTCACAACACGCTCCTAGGAGTGGGAGCTAAGCGCGCTTACACTTGTTGCCATGGTAACTAGGTGTTGGAAATTTGTCATCACAACACGCTTCAAGGACTGGGAGCTAAGTGCGCTTACACTTGTTGTCATGGTAACTAGGTGTTGGAAATATGTCATCGCAACACGCTTCAAGGACTGGGAGCTAAGTGCGCTTACACTTGTTGCCATGGTAACTAGGTGTTGGAAATATGTCATTGCAACACGCTTCAAGGACTAGGAGCTAAGTGCGCTTACACTTGTTGCCATAGTTAATAGGTGTTGGAAATATATCGTTACAACACGCTTCAAGGAGTGGGATCTAATCGCGCTTACACTTGTTGCCATGGTAACTAGGTGTTGGAAATATGTAATCACATCACACTTCAAGGAGTGGGAGCTAAGTGCGCTTACACTTGTTGCCATGGTAACTAGGAGTTGGAAATATGTCATCACAACACGCCTCAAGGAGTGGGAGCTAAGTGCGCTTACACTTGTTGCCATGGTAACTAGGGGTTGGAAATATGTCATCACAACACGCTTCAAGGAGCGGAGCTAAGCGCGCTTACACTTGTTGCCATGGTAACTAGGTGTTGTAAATATGTAATCGCATCACACTTCAAGGAGTGGGAGCTAAGTGCGCTTACACTTGTTGCCATGGTAACTAGGAGTTGGAAATATGTCATCACAACACGCCTCAAGGAGTGGGAGCTAAGTGCGCTTACACTTGTTACCATGGTAACTAGGTGTTGGAAATATGCCATCACAACACGCTTCAAGGAGCGGAGCTAAGCGCGCATACACTTGTTGCCATGGTAACTAGGTGTTGGAAATATGTCGTCACAACACGCGCCTAGGAGTGGGAGCTAAGCGCGCTTACACTTGTTGCCATGGTAACTAGGTGTTGGAAATTTGTCATCATAACACGCTTCAAGGACTGGGAGCTAAGTGCGCTTACACTTGTTGCCATGGTAACTAGGTGTTGGAAATATGTCATCGCAATGCGCTTCAAGGACTGGGAGCTAAGTGCGCTTACACTTGTTGCCATGGCAAATAGGTGTTGGAAATATATCGTCACAACATGCGTCAAGGAGTGGGAGCTAAGCGCGCGTACACTTGTTGCCATGGTAATAGGTGTTGGAAATATGTAATCGCATCACGCTTCAAGGAGTGGGAGCTAAGTGCGCTTACACTTGTTGCCATGGTAACTAGGATTTGGAAATATGTCATCACAACACGCCTCAAGGAGTGGGAGCTAAGTGCGCTTACACTTGTTGCCATGGTAACTAGGGGTTGGAAATATGTCATTACAACACGCTTCAGGGAGTGGGAGCTAAGCGCGCTTACACTTGTTGCCATGGTAACTAGGTGTTGGAAATATATCATCGTAACACGCTTCAGGTACTGGGAGCTAAGTGCGCTTACACTTGTTGCCATGGTAAATAGGTGTTGGAAATATTTCGTCACAAAACGCTTCAAGGACTGGGAGCTAAGCGGGCTTACACCTTTTGGTGTATTCCTTGGAATACACGTTCAGTTAGAGTTAGCTCTTTGTGCTCTTTGCTTTTTTTCAATCAGCCTCATTTATTTAATATCCCTCCTGGCAGACGCCAACAGCGACTTTCTGTATTCTATTTCCTCCGTACACGCGCTTATGTTGTTTTTAAGTGTGTTCTAGATGTGTATCTTCTATGGAATCTACATAGCAGTATCTTGCGGCTACCGGCTGAAGTTCTTCAAACTCCTCAAGTCAAGAGGATTTACACACCAATCCACCAGGCGTCGGCTTCGTCGTCAGCTAACATCTCCTTGAAGACACTGCTCCATGAAGAATAATAAGTTTATATACAGAGTTCTTATTTTTTCAAAGTTTGCATTCTGATATATTCTCTTTTGTTCCCTTCCCCTTCCTTTTTGCCCACCCAGCTACCTCGTGTGATCGCTTGCTCGCTCTCACTTCTTATCGAGTCGTCAACGTGTGAGCTCGGCCTTTCTCAGAGGCTACCTCCTCTCAACCGAGGTACAATTTTAAATCGCCGCCATGTTGTGGTATTGGATGTAAGCTAACGGCTACGAGGAGCCATCAACCTTCAGCTGCTATGAAAAAAGCTAAGTACAAATCTTCAATGATTTTAAGGGGACTGATGAGTGAGTTTTGAAAATCTGAAACTACTGTACGGATCTTTATGAAATTTTAACCACAGATAGATAGTTCTATAGTTAGGGCACATTCTAGATTTAGACTTGATTGCTCAAATGGTTTTTGAAATAATAATTATAATAATATTTTCAAAGACATAGGGTTATAAAAAATGTTCCTTGCGATGGTTTTTTCATTTATTTTCCTCCATACTTGGTAAACAGTTGCTAAATACATACACAATTAGAAATTGCTCTGGAATTCGATGTGCCTTTTATATGAGAGTCAGGAGAGATAATCATATTGATAAAATTTCAGTTAGACCCCAAAAAAAAATAGAAATTGTATATATTTGAAAGCCCAAATAATGCAGTAATTTTTACTGACATAAAATTCCAGAGCAAATTATAATTTGGACACATATTTAAATATGAAAACCAACTTTGAACCAAATATCTTGAAAACTGCAATACAAGGAGCATTTTGTATCATAATACATGTAAGAAAAATCACTTCATGAGAGAACAGCAAATAAAGTTGGATGGTTAGTTACTTACATCAGAACTACCCTGCACCGTATGTACAACCCTGAGACCTCTTCTTTTCCCTTATTTCTATTACTACAGAGTTTGATTTACATTCTCCACACAATAAACATTGAATCAGCTCTTTCCAAACACTGTTATGTACAATAACAAAGATCATAGTGCAGCGGTAGGAAGTAACTACGGTAATCAAATGGGCAAGTAATTTATTTACTTATTTCTTATTTTTACTTCATTACTGATAACAAAGATAAATTGCACGGTATGAAGTGAAATAAAACTCGAAATTAGAAGGAGATTATTTCAATATACTGTATTTGGACAGAACTTATTTCATTCCTGTGTATAAAGTTATAACTTGACTACCATAGTAAACGATGATAATTTTCTGTTCCTAGATGTCATAAGACACCTGCCTGACCATTTCCGCAAGTGGATTTTGTGGTAACTTGTTAGCAGTGACATGAAAAAAAAAAAAAGATCCGAAGTGTTTCAGTCCATTTGACATGCGGGTGTGTCGCGCTGAGGTATTTAATATTGGCGCGCAAGAATCTTCGAATCACCGCCAGGGCTTTAAAAATGGCGCCATGGGAAATATTTCATCATTCCTTATTTCACAAAAGGTTTGGGCCTCAAATTTTGGCAAAATCCAAAATTCGGTATTTTTGACGAATTTCATGAAATCTCACTCATCAGTCCCGTACACATTTTAATGGTTTTAATCTAAGCTAAATGCTTTTATTCGAAATTTGTAGACAGTGTGGGGAATTACGCATTATTTTGCAATAACCGTCTTCGTGGGATTTTCTTTGTCATGTTTTAGCTAACCAAGCTTGCTTGAAAACATGAAATTTAGTACTTCTTGTACGAAATAAAGGGGATAACTTCCTCACATCGTGGGATTTCTGCTAATACTCATAGCTGTCTATAAACTTAGCTTTTTCCACCGTGGGATTCCTACCGCTCCATTTAATCGTCTACAGTTCGGGAATTTTCCATTTAAATAAAATTAAACCGCAAAGAACTATGCTCAATACTGTCAAATTGCTGGAACTTCAAGTTAAATAGAACCAATAACTGCAACCCACAAACTTTCCAACGCAATAAACTTATTCAAGTTCAAATTAAACTAAGTGTTCTCCATTATCTGCAATAACTTTTCGCTTGTTCCATGAACTTTCTGTGCTGCAATAGTGAAATTTTCCAATCTATCAACAGACTTTAGTGCAAAACAGTGTCCGCTTAACTATCTACCGCGCCGCGTCTGACTGAGAGCAATAAAACTGGCCAGAACTTTGAATTCCTATCTCCTTTTTCCCAAATACTTTTACTAACAAAATTAATTTAAATTTAAGTCAAATTTCTACGAGGCTTCGCTTAGAATTAAGCGCCCTCCCAACTTTGTTCCATTTCCCATTTATTCATTCTGCATCAATCTATGTGGCTAGCCCACATTTTAATAAGTATTATTTTTCCCTTCAGAAACTAGGGAGTTCTACTTTTTTCCAATTATAAAATAGTTATCTAATGTGTCTATTCCAGGCTTCACAAAGTGTGACCTGGTCCATTAGAATTTGTAATTCTTTAAATTCTGTTTAAACAATAGTAGCTATAGAAACTACTTATTAATCTTCCTTTTCTTACCCTGCTAGCTCAGGAATTGTTAACTTTCTAATTATTAAACTTTTGTACCTGATACTTTTGCTCCAGGCTTTGTAAATTCGACCTGACCATTTTTGAATATCACATTGTTAACTTCTGCTTATAATAGCGGTAACCTCCGCTTGTATTTTCCTTTTTCCTCCTGTTACGATCAGGAATTTAATCTATTTGTTTATAGCCTTTGCGCTTGCCATAAGGGCATTCTACTGTTTTGGTGTTCTACCTAACTCATTTAACAAAATGTTACATTAAATTGCAATCTTATAAGTAACCCATAGGGTTCAAAACATTTTATTTATAAGCTTGTTAAACAACCCTTATAAGTAGTTTGTACAAACAGGGGTCTCAGACTTCCAAGTTGTTAATCTCGTACTTTAGCTTAAAATAGCTAAGTTGTTACTTTAAACTCAAAATAAGATCACTAATCTAAGTTATTATTATTAATCTTGATTGGTCACATTGGACCACTTGAGTCGTTCCGCAATCACTTCTTTGAAGGTAGTACTGCTTGGTTCTTGCGCTCTTTCCAGTACTTTTTCATTCTTTCAGATCGGGATTTTCTCAACTCATCTGAAATCTCCATAGGCTTTCTATGTGTCATTTCTGCAGAAAATTTGTGAGTTTTAAGAATGGTGTTAATTTTATTTTTCTCCTCGGCATCTGTTATCTTGAGTCCAACTGCTTTGAGATCTTGTTGGATTTCTTGGATCCATTTTCCTCCAGTTTTCTTGCCTAGATTTCTCATCACCATTTGGCGTAAAATTCTGTTTTCTGGAAGCCGTAAGATGTGAAAAAATATGAAATTCTTTTCTTCTTCATTGTGCTGGTGATTGGATCAATCTCGCGATAGACAGTTTCATTTGGGAGAATCCTCCAGACTCCCTCAACCTGATACTTTTTATTTATGCACGTTCTAATGATTCTTCTCTCCGTTTTGAGGAGCTGATCAGTTCTTTGTTCATTTTTAATTTGGAATAGTGTTTCACAAGCATAAGTGGCTTCTGGGAGAGTTACAGTTTTATAATGTTGGATCTTAGTAGCTATTGATAGGCATTTTTTATTATATGTTGACCAGGTTGGAGATTGTGCCTTTTTCATTTTATTTGTTCTATTTATCCAAGTTACTTTTTCGTTTAAGTTATGTGTTATAATTTCTCCAAGATACTTAAATTGAGGAACTAGGTTAATTTTATGATCATTTATATAGACTTCATTTATATCTAAGGGTTTCATAGGCATGATCTCAGTTTTTTCAAAGGATATCTGTAATCCTATCCTTTGAGCAATTTCTTGGAGACTAGTGATCTGAGTACAAACCTCTTCCTTGTCTAGTGCTAAAAGAACCAAGTCATCTGCAAATCCTAAGCAGTTTATTTTTATTGATGGTTTTGTTCCAATTTTGATCTTAGGAGGGTTTTCCTTTTTCCAAACCTTCATGATATAATCAAGAGCCACATTGAAAAGCAGAGGGGATAATCCATCACCTTGTCTGAGACCAGTTTTTACTGTGAAAGCTGTTGATATTTCTCCCCTAAATTTAACTTTCGAATTTGTGTTTGTTAATGTTAATTGAATGATTTTTATCAATTTAGGATGGAGACCGTATGATCTGAGGATTTTTAGCAGTGTCAGTCTATGAATACTATCATAGGCTTTCTTGAAATCTATAAAAGAGATAAAGAGTTGCTTATTTCTGTTTTTGCAATATTCCAGTATTAATTTCAGGCTAAGGATTTGGACTGGACAACTTCTGTAAGGGCGAAATCCTCCTTGATATTCTCCAAGTTGTGGTTCCAGAATGTTTTTGATCCTGTTGTAAATAATGCGAGAGAAAATTTTATATGTGCAGTCCAGAAGGGTAATTCCTCTGTAGTTATCTGGGTTCGTTTTGTCTCCTTTCTTAAATAATGGATGGATTATTCCTATGGTCCAGTGTGCAGGAATTTCTTCAGTAATCCACATTTTAAATAGATGTTGATGATGATTTATAATCGCAGGTTTACCAGCATTTTTCCAGATTTCAGCAAAGACTAAGTCTTCGCCACTAGTTTTGTAATTTTT
Source organism: Meconema thalassinum (assembly GCA_946902985.2). Taxonomy (NCBI): domain Eukaryota; kingdom Metazoa; phylum Arthropoda; class Insecta; order Orthoptera; family Tettigoniidae; genus Meconema; species Meconema thalassinum. Next base: position 1,080,213,414 of record OX336388.2, on the reverse strand, counting down.
TTGTTCTTTAATTGCGAGTTCTACTTCATTAATGTTTGGAGGATTTATTAAATCAGGTGAAGTTAAAATAGGTGTATCAGTGTTTACTTGCAGGGTTTCCAGTGGATCATCACAGTTTAACAGTTTCTCGAATGCTTCTGCAAGGATCTCTGTATTTTCTTGGTTAGAATGTGCTAACTTTCCTGTTTAATTTTTCAACATTAATGTTGGAGCTTCAAATTTTTTTTTTAGATATTTACCAAATGTTTTGTAATAATCTCGAGATTGCTTTTTCTTGAAATCGTCTTCTATCTTTTCCAGTGTATTTTTAAGATGATTACGTTTCGTTTGTCTGATGATTTTATAGGTTAATTTTCTTTGTATAGTTAGTTCTAAATTTGATTCTTCTGACTTTAGAGCTTGATGTTTTATCCATGCTTGGTGTCTTTTCTCTATTGCTTGATCACAATCTACATTCCACCATTCATGTTTTTTCCTTGGATTTATTGGTGCTATTGATTTTAATTTAGTGATTAATTCGTCCAATGTTTTAGTGTTGAGAGATTCTTCTCCTGTTCTTTCACAGTACTCCATATTTTTTATTAAGGTAGATGGATCAAATTTCCTCCTATTGTTATTATTAGTTTCTTTCTTGGCCATTGGAGTTAATTTTATTTTTATCTTTACCACATAGTGGTCTGATCATGAGTCAACTCCCCTTAGGACCTTGACATTGTGAATTTCGCGATGGTGAAATTTATCCATGCACACATGATCCAACTGCCATTCACCCCTTCTGAAGTCAGGATGTTTCCAAGTTTTCAATTTATGGGGCTGACTTTTAAAACATGTTGATTTAGAGATTAATTTGTGGTTTCTACAAAATTCGACTAATCTTTGACCACTTTTATTGGTTCGTTTATGAGCTGTCCATTTTCCAGTGATATCTCTATATCTTCTTTCTTGTCCAAGTTGCGCATTGAAATCACCAAGGAGAATTTTGATGTTTGATGAAGGGATGTTTATTAAAGTTTGATCCAAAAGATCCCAGAATTTTTGTACGTCTTCTCTGTCCTTAATGGTGTTGTATTTTGATTAGTAGGAGCATGTGCATTAATAATTGTATATGTTTTATTTGCCGATTTCAAAGTTAGGGTCGTAAGTCTGGAGGATTGAGATTTAAATTCTGTTATCGAGTCAATGATTATGAGATCTATTAAGAATCCGTTACCAAATTGTGGACAATTTTTCATAACTCGTTTTCCTGGAATTCCTTTATATAGTCTGTATCCTTGTGATTCCAGATGGTCTTGATCACTATTTCTAATTCCCTGAAGGGTAATAATTAGAATTTTATGACTTCTCATGATATCCGTGTTGATCTTCAATTTTCCAGTTTGAACCAGAGAGTTAACATTATGTGTAGAAAAGGATGAGACTTGTTTAGGTTTGATTTTCCGTAGTATTTGTTTGTTTGCTACTTGATGAGTTTTCAGACGCTCCGATTCGTCATTATCTTCCGCTTGACAGCCCACCGTATCCGAATGCTGTCTTTTCTGTAATCTATCATTATAGACGGCGGAATTATTCTTCAAATGACTTTTCATGGTCGACTATCTAAGGTTTCACCTTGAGGGGAGGATAAATCCTCGAATTACAATCCTGAATGTTATTCAGAAAGGTGAAAGAACTGAGAAAAGAATTCTCAGTCCCCCCCAACACTAGTCTGTTCACTGACCCAGTTTCCCGCTGGGATTGATTACCCAACCTTCCACTGGGTTGCTCAGCTTAGCAGGGGACCCCACGTACAGGTCAGTGTTGGGAGTTGGAGTGGAGAGGTTATGAGGATTCTATTCTGCTGAATCCTTGTATTACTGATTTTGTTGGTTAGTATCATCACATCACACTCCCTTTGTCCTGGTCTACATATTTATAGACCTCCCCAGGTTGATTCCTAGGGCCCCACTAATCTAAGTACTATTAATCATTTAAACTTTTATCAATTGTCAAATAAATTCTTTATTGTTTTCCGCTTTATCTCTCTTGCTAGAATCATGGTTAGGCAGGACCTACTCTTCCCTGACTCTTCTCCCAAAATTATTGTTTATTTCAAAATAGAAAAGGCAATCTCCAAATCAATAAAAACTTTACCACTTGTTGCGTTTAAAACAAAGCTTCAAATAACAATAGTTGCAAAGTTTCTCTTAGCTGTTACAGCTAATTCTAGTAAACCATTGAGGCAAATACAGCTCGCTCCGCCAGCATCGTATTTGTAGAGACTTCTTCTCTAAACTTGTGTTTTACTCTTCAAAATTTCAGTATTGTTTAAGTTAGGTCTGAGGGTTTCCGCCGTTCTAAGCTTTTAGTTGGCACCCCGCCGGGTAAAAGCTTAGCCTGCTTTGAGTGCAACAATTGGTATTTTCAAAAGATTTTCACTAATAACAGTAAAAAGTATTGTCAAAGGCAATAAAGCTGCTTTATCGCTTCCCACTCTGAGGGAATTCGGCCGTCCTTTCAGGGGTCCAACAATGTCTAGATATACAATTATCACGACAAATTCGAATTCCTTTAGCATTTCAAAATGCTTTTTAAATCTTACCCTTTGGAAGTAAAAGCGTCTAAGTCTTTTTTTTGGGGGGGCATACCTGGCCTTGCTAGAACATCACCGTTCCCGATAATACCGAAAGATCGGTTCGGAAGGGAAACAGCACTTAGCGATTGCTCGCAGGCGACCCCAACTCTCGCTGCACTCCCCGTTAACCGTAAACAGGTCCCCGCTCACGTTAGGTATTTCACTAGCTTTGTGAAGTGGAATCGTTCGCCAAATTCGCATGCTTCTTCTGTTTTGTGTTGGAATCTCTTCCTTTATACCAATACTTGTTTCCACTCCTAAATCCACCTCCTTTTTTTTCTCTTATCATCTTCCCTTAGGTAGGGTTAGTACTCAGTAATAACCTACCACTTGTTGCCATGGTAACTATGTGTTGGAAATATGTCATCGCAACACGCTTCAAGAACTGGGAGCTCAGTGTGCTTACACATGATGCCATGGTAACTAGGAGTTGGAAATATGTCATTGCAACACGCATCAAGGACTGGGAACTAAGTGCGCTTACACTTGTTGCCTTGGTTAATAGGTGTTGGAAATATGTCGTCAAAACACGCCTCAAGGAGTGGGAGCTAAGTGCGCTTCCACATGTTGCCATGGTAACTAGGGATTGGAAATATGTCATCACAACACGCTTCAAGGAGCGGAGCTAAGCGCGCTTACACTTGTTGCCAGGGTAACTAGGTGTTGGAAATATGTCATCACAACACGCTTCAAGGACTGGGAGCTAAGTGCGCTTATACGTATTGCCATGGTAACTAGGAGTTGGAAATATGTCATCACAACACGCTTCAGGGAGTGGGAGCTAAGCGCGCTTACACTTGTTGCCATGGTAACTAGGTGTTGGAAATATATCATCGTAACACGCTTCAGGTACTGGGAGCTAAGTGCGTTTACACTTGTTGCCATGGTAAATAGGCGTTGGAAATATTTCGTCACAAAACGCTTCAAGGACTGGGAGCTAAGTGGGCTTACACTTGTAGGTGTATTCCTTGGAATATACGTTCAGTTAGAGTTAGCTCTTGCTGCTCTTTGCTTTTTTCAATCAGACTCATTTATTTAATATCCCTTCTGGCAGACGCCAACAGCGACTTTCGGTATTCTATTCGCTCCGTACACGCGCTTATGTTGTTTCTAAGTGTGTTCTAGATGTGTATCTTCTATGGAATCTACATAGCAGTATCTTGCGGCTACCGGCTGAAGTTCTTCGAACTCCTCAAGTCAAGAGGATTTACACACCAATCCACCAGGCGTCGGCTTCGTCGTCATCTAACATCTCCTTGAAGACACTGCTCCATGAAGAATAATAAGTTTATATACAGAGTTCTTATTTTTGCAAAATTTCCATTCTGACATATTCTCCTTTGTTCTCATCCCCTTCCTTTTTGCCCACCCAGCTACCTCGTGTGATCGCTTGCTCGCTCTCACTTCTTATCGAGTCGTCAACGTGTGAGTTCAGCCTTTCTCAGAGGCTACCTCCTCTCAACCGAGGTACAATTTTAAATCGCCGCCATGTTGTGGTATTGGATGTAAGCTAACGGCTACGAGGAGCCATCAACCTTCAGCTGCTATGAAAAAGCTAAGTACAAATCTTCAATGAGTTTAAACACATTTTAATGGTTTTAATCTAAGCTAAATGCTTTCATTCGAAATTTATAGACAGTGTGGGGAATTACGCATTATTTTGCAATAACCGTCTTCGTGGGATTTTCTTTGTCATGTTTTAGCTAACCAAGCTTGCTTGAAAACATGAAATTTAGTACTTCTTGTACGAAATAAAGGGGATAACTTCCTCACATCGTGGGATTTCTGCTAATACTCATAGCTGTCTATAAACTTAGCTTTTTCCACCGTGGGATTCTTACCGCTTCATTTAACCGTCTACAGTTCAGGAATTTTCCATTTAAATAAATTTAAACCGCAAAGAACTATGCTCAATACTGTCATATTGCTGGAACTTCAAGTTAAATAGATCCAATAACTGCAACCCACAAACTTTCCAACGCAATAAACTTATTCAAGTTCAAATTAAACTAAGTGTTCTCCATGAACTGCAATAACTTTTCGCTTGTTCCATGAACTTTCTGGGCTGCAATAGTGAAATTTTCCAATCTATCAACAGACTTTAGTACAAAACAGTGTCCGCTTAACTATCTACCGCGCCACGTCTGACTGAGAGCAATAAAACTGGCCAGAACTTTGAATTCCTATCTTCTTCAGCTGTTGGCCTACTTCGGTCTTTAAATCTCCCTTATACGTCTCAAGCTTGGCAACATCTCCTAGATTAAGATTTTGTAGTTTCTTGGATACGTATTCTTCTGGTTCATTAGTTTTCTCCTAACTTATGGCATTAACGTTAGTGACAACCTTGTTTAATCGTTCCTCTATCGTTTTAGTCTTACTCTCTAACGATTCTTTCAAAGCTTGCACATCATGACTAGATTGAGTTCTATCTTCTGCTTGCTTTTCCGTGAGTGTATCAATCATTTTACGTAAATCTGTTCTTACTTCAATAACCTCTCGATTAATTTCTACTTGAGTACTGGCTAATTTCTTTTCATTGTTATCTTGGATTTGCTTAACATTTTCCCCACTGGATCTGTTCCACTTGGTGTATTCTTGGAATACACGGTACGAGAGATATAATTTTTATTGCTCCTTGCATGTTCATTTCTTCCTTCCTCTTTGTCAAACACCAACAGTGATCTTCTGTTTTCTCCTTGATGGGCAAATCTCTTATGTCTTCATGAGTCTGTTCTAGATATATATTCTCTGTGACTCACCTAGCGTCATCTAGCAGCGAATCTCTGATGCTCCTCTATTCTTCCTGGTGCAAGAGGATTCATTTATCTATCTCGCCACCAGATCTTGTTACCATCGCCAGCTATTTTCTCCTTGAGCAAGAGGACTACGTCTACTTTTTTACTCACCATGTTGCGCTAGTATCGCCTGTTATCAACTCTTTGAAGACCAGCTCATCAAGAGAAAATAATTTTTTGTTATAAAGTTGGCAATGTTTATATGTTCTCCTTTTGTCTCCTATCCCCCACTCTTTTCCCCTTCCTTGGACCCTCCGTGCTCTGTTGAGCAAGTCTCACTTCTCAGTCGGCAGTTGACTCGATCAGTTAAGGCTCCTCTCGAGCCAGCCTCCTCAAACCAAGAGGCATACTCTCTTCTACGCCATGTTGACAAAGTAGTTATCGTCAAAAGGAACTTCACTTTCAACATGAAATCAAGATAAGTACCATCTTAAAGTTTTAACCTCATCTTCATGGTTTTAACTTTCACGTGCTTTTAACTATACTTTTATAGACAGTGTGAGATTATTTATTTTGGGGCAAAAATCATTCTTCGTGGGATTTGCCATGTTGAGCTTTTGTTCGTACAAGCCAACCTTACTAGAAAAGAGCTTTTCTTAAGCTATTTTAATGAGAAATCCTCTCACTACGTGGGATATTATCTAATACCCACTGTCTATAATTCACCAAGCTAGTTCCTCCGTTGGATTTTCTTAACCCCATTTTTCTACTAAGATCATTCTGGAACCTTCCAGATCTTGTACTTTATCTGCAAGTCCTGCCGTCATGTATTTCTCACTTATTTGTGAAAATGCTATTTAAAATTGAAGAATCTTACTTCTAAATTACTACAATAGTGAATTTTCGTCCACCGCTGGAATTTTCTATGGCGCATTTAATTGTAATTTACAACTTTCTCAAGAAATAGACTTTCGTTCATCTAGTGCAACCAATCAGTTATTTTCCTCATTGCAATAACTTTCTTTCTCATAAACTTTCGTGTTTCAATAGTGAACTTTTCATATGTTTCAACGAACTATAGTGAAAACCAGTGCTTGTTCAACTTTCTACCGCGTCGCGATCGTCCGTTTACATATAAATAAGGCCATGAACAATTTTCCTCAATCCCTATTTCTCTTTCCTAAACCTTTTACTAACAATCTGTAATAAACTTTTAAATTTAGGTCTGTTTCAACGAGGTGTCAATCCATAGATGTGCCCTCCCATTTTTTTCTCATGTGTAATTAAGTAATCTCTGTATAATTACGCGTCCAGCACACGTTTCAACCTTACATTGTTTCTCCCTTATAATGAGAGAATACAATTCTTTCAACTCTTGAGTGAGTTATTTTTAGGTCTCACTAAATGGAAACTGCCCCATTTGGCTCGTGATTTCTATTTAAAACATAGGAGGTCGAGAACCTTCCTTTTGATTCTCTCTTCAGGTTTCACAGTAAGTGACCTGCCCTTTTTTGTATAATTCTCATAAAGTAATTCTGTTTAAATATAAGAAGTTGTAGGAACTTCTATTTCATTCTTCATGTTTTTCTTATTGTTATTTTCGAAGTTGTAACCTTTTCTAAATCAGTTACCTGGTAATTTCTTAAAGTACACTCCTTGTACTCTTGTGAATGTTTAAACTTTAATCATTTCATTTGCCTTTTTAAAATCTTACAATGATTTTAGTACCAGGTTTAAAACCTTAAGAATTATTATTTGCCTGGAGCAATTTCTAAATGTTATCGGAGGTCTGCGACCCCAAATTGTTAACTAGATTGAATATATGCTTGTTAAATTTATCAACTTCTTTGCATTGTTAAATAAATTAAATATTTGTTTTTGGATTCATCATTTTTCTAATACTACAGTTAGGCAAGATCCTGGCTTTCCTAACTCTTCTTCAGTTCATGCCATCTTTAATACAGAATAAAGCTTTTACTATCTGTCTGGCCAGACCATCACCCTTCCCCATAGTACTTTTATGCATGCTTGGGAGGAAATACACTAAAGCCTTTCTCTGGCAAACCGCCCAAGTCTTAGCTGCGGTCCCAGTCAGCTTCGACCAAGCTCGTACCCACTTTAGGTATCCGAGAACGGATTTGCGGTGGCAACCGCTTCTAAGTGTATTGAAAGCTAAACTTATAAATTTTGTAGGACTCTCCTCCTATTTTTCTATCCTTTTTCTCCAATCCAAAATCTACTTCCTTCTCTTAATCATCTTCCCTAGGTGGGTAGGTTATTCCTTAGCCTATAATCTACCCAAAAATTGGTCCCAGAAACCCGGGAGTGTCCATTTGTCATTTTTCTGTTTGGCAATATTTTGCAAATTATTAATATCTGTTTTGAATCATTCAGCTATAACCACATCGTGTAAAGCCTGTGAAGGGGAAAGAGGCTGCTCCTGTCTCCTTTGGTGTGTCCCGTTCTTTCTACCCATTCGCTGCTGCAAACTTAACAGCATCTCCAAGGTTCTACAGTTTCGTGAGTTGTATTTCAATTTATTTATCTTGTCATGGCTCCTACTGAAAAAGATGAAACTCTCATTGCTAGACGTTCTTCCTATAAAGGGCAACTCACTAGATTCCGAAATTTTATCAACAAGTTAAATCCCGCCGAGTGTGATTTAGACATCCTAACACAACGCCTTAAGTTGTACGAACGGTCTTATGATTATTATGATCAAATTCAAACCGAGATTGAATCCGCTTGCCCAGAACTTCAATCGGATCGGGACGAGGTCGAACCCTTGTACTTTGAAGGGATTGCAAAGGCCCACCAACTGATCCGCAGTATCTCAGAACCGGACACTAGGGTCATCAATCCGGCCCAGTTCGCACCCGCTTCAGTTCACAAGAACAAACCGAAACCGTTACTTCCTAAGATAAGCCTACCGCACTTCTCAGGCCAGGAAGGTGAATGGTATTCTTTTTATGAACTTTACTGCTCCCTAATTCATGAAAATACTGAAATTCCCGATATTCATAAATTCTACTTCCTCCGTACTTCTTTGGAATGCGAGGCCTTGGCTTTGGTGGAGTCACTGCCTTTAAGCGCAGACAACTACCACATCGCCTTTAATCGCCTTAAAGAGAGATATGGCAATTTACGTTTGAGTGTAGCTCGCCACATACGCTGTCTCTTCAACTTGCCAGCCGTCAAACCTAATGACGTCACCTCTTTAAGAAACCTGTTGGACTCTATGCAGTTAAATGTCAGAGCATTATACCAACTTAAGCAGCCTGTCCAAACATGCGACACCATACTCATTCATCTGGCTACATCAAGATTCGATTTTTCAACTTTAAAGGCTTGGGAAATTGAACTCGCTCGCAAGGAAGAATTTTCGTTTGAACACTTAATCTCGTTTCTTAACAGCCGATGTCAAGTTCTTACAGCACTCGCATTTCCGTGCGAAAAGGTCGAAACGAATCATCAGTGTCAAATTTTTGAGAAAAAAAACTTGCTTCTTCAAAGGGACATCAGCCCCCATCTGTCGAGAACAAGCAAACCCGTTCTTCTTTCAATCATGCAAGCGAACATATCAGGCCGCTCAACAAATCGTTAAAATGCACGCTCTGAAAAGAGCTTCACACATTGTAATCGTGCAAATCCTTTAACGAATTGTCTGTCGAAGATCGAAGGAAGTTTGTCTTCAATAGCAAACATTGTTTCAATTGCTTGTCACCTAAGCATTCTTCGTCAAACTGCACGTCTTCCAATCTTTGTTTTCATTGCAAAAAACCGCATCATTCTTTATTGCACGTTCATGATAAATCGAGGTCATCAGTACCTGCCTCTTCAAGCTCCATGCAGAGCAGCTCCGAACAAACTAATACTTCTTCCTGCATTTCTAACGCCGAAACTTCTCACAGTGCGCAAGCCCTTTTGACCACTGTACAATTCGAAATCCAAGATAAATTTGGAAATTGGGTTCGAACCCGTGGTCTTCTTGATTCCGCAACAACTCATAATTTTGTTTCGCAATCGTTGATTAAAAAACTAGGTCTTTCGTCATCGCATACTTCTATCAATGTGACCGGCATTGACAATTTGAAAACTCAAGTCTTGCAGTCTTCAAAATTGAAAATCAGAGACGTTTGCCAAAGAAACACCAATCTTAATTTAAACTGTCTCATTCTTACCAGTATTGGCAAGGACACTCCTAGCAGCTGTATTAATACATCCTGTTTAAAGATTCCTTCGCACTTAAGGTTAGCCGATCCTCAGTTTAATGCTCAAGGTCCCATTGATGTACTTTTCAGTGCCAAACTTTTTTGGAAGTGCATTCGCAAACAAACACGCAAGTTATCTTCAACCGTGGTCGCCAGAGACACCGATTTTGGTTGGGTTATTACTGGTGAAATCAAACATACCAGTGTTCAAACCAAAGCGCAATGTCATTTCGTTACAGCTGACATAAATCCTATTTCTGAAAAAGAGAACGCTCATGTTTCAGATCTCAATATTTTTGAAAAACACTTGCCGAAACGATGTCTTATCGTGAACAACTACACTACCTCTGTAAGTTGTTTAAATGGTTTTTCCTTCTTCCCGCACAAGATGGCAATTCAAGTTCGCCTTGCCTTGTGTTATTTCGTTTACCTTCTCATGTCATTTTTTATAGCAGGTAATTGCTTAAACTCTTTCTCGAAAACTATCTTCCCCTTGTGTAAAACCATGGCTATCTGTCACCATCACTTCGCTGTAAGCTATCTTTCACTTCTTTCGCTATTTGGAAGGACGGCCACGGCCGGCTCCCTCCTCCTTCCTCACAATTGGAAGCCGCTTTTGAAACCGCTTGAAAATCTGAATTCTCTAACATCTAGAATAACTACTCTTATGCATAAACTCCTTCTCAATGTCCCGGCTTCACTTCCTTTTTCGGAAGAATCAAGCTTTTTCCTGTCGAAAATTGTCGGATTCCGTGATCCTCTAAATCATGCGAAATTGATTTCCTACTTTATTTCATATATCTTTAAATTGCTTTTTCACGTCCAAGCCACGAATGACTGCATGTCGTGTTACTCGTTCCGCTTTAAGTTACAGCTGATTGAACTAGTGTTGTTTGGTTACTTCAAACTGCTTGTTTGTCAAACTTGTTTGTATACAAGCCCGAGTAAGGTCAAGTCACTGTTTATTTCCTGTACGCTTGACAAAGGTCAAAGCAAGTTTCTATTATCTCAACTTTGGCTGATTGCCAACCATTGTCTAGTGAGTCGCTCCTGCAAGTACAGAAGCCGTTCAACTCATCACCAAAATAAACTTGTTCCGCTCAAGGACTCTTTCAGCTATTTATATGCCTTATCTCGCTGTACTATGTGTGTCAAGGCCGTGCTTGCCTGTGTATCCCACTTACTTACGCTCGTATTCTGCAATTGCTTCGATTCTTGTCTCGTAACATCGTTGCATACCCTTTACGCGCTTATGTATTGCACTTTGCTTACATATTTTGAAATCTTATGGTTCATTGATGAACAAACTTACTGTTTCTCGTCGTCACATTCGATGTGTTTTTGCATTTATACTTGTCACGTCACGTTTCTCGCTGACTTAAGTATTTTTCTGAGTAACCCCTTTGATGCTTATTGTAACTTAAGGTCATTGTTTATGGCTACACGTTTGTTACCTATGGCGTTCTTGCTTTCTACTCACATAGTTTCTTTGTTTATTTGGTATATTCTTATCCTGAATAGATGTACTTGTTTCTATACGCTTTGTTTAAACTTGTCAATTCTTCTTTTGCATCGTATCGCAATCTTTACTAGTGCTTTATTTCTCTCAGCTTCCAGCTATTTCGTGATTGAAGGTGTTGTTAATTCTCGTTTTTTAACTCCGCTTTCTAATGACCCTGATGACCTCCTTCCACTTACACCTGGTCGCTTCCTTACACGCACTTCTCTCTCTGCCCCTCCTCCCCTTCCTAATTCTTACAGGGATTCTAATTTACCTATTGTTTGGCGTAAACTTGAAGCCCTCCGCAATTCCTTTTGGAAGAGGTGGAACTTGGAATATTTAACTTCCTTGCAAAGGAGACAGAAGTGGTTTCTTTCCAGTCCCGATATTAAAGTGGGAGACTTGGTCTTAGTTAGGGATGTTTCTCCCCCCTTAGTCTGGATCTCGGGTAGAGTGACCGAGTGTTATCCTGGAAGAGATGGGAGAGTCAGGGTGGACAGAGTTTTGACCCCTAATGGTCAGATCATAAAAACACTTCTCTTCAATTACTTTATTACTCTTAAATGTCTAACTGCTTATTTGTTCTCTGTTGGTGTTTTTCCCTCCCAGTATGGTGTATTCTTGGAATACACGGTACGAGAGATATAATTTTTATTGCTCCTTGCATGTTCATTTCTTCCTTCCTCTTTGTCAAACACCAACAGTGATCTTCTGTTTTCTCCTTGATGGGCAAATCTCTTATGTCTTCATGAGTCTGTTCTAGATATATATTCTCTGTGACTCACCTAGCGTCATCTAGCAGCGAATCTCTGATGCTCCTCTATTCTTCCTGGTGCAAGAGGATTCATTTATCTATCTCGCCACCAGATCTTGTTACCATCGCCAGCTATTTTCTCCTTGAGCAAGAGGACTACGTCTACTTTTTTACTCACCATGCTGCGCTAGTATCGCCTGTTATCAACTCTTTGAAGACCAGCTCATCAAGAGAAAATAATTTTTTGTTATAAAGTTGGCAATGTTTATATGTTCTCCTTTTGTCTCCTATCCCCCACTCTTTTCCCCTTCCTTGGACCCTCCGTGCTCTGTTGAGCAAGTCTCACTTCTCAGTCGGCAGTTGACTCGATCAGTTAAGGCTCCTCTCGAGCCAGCCTCCTCAAACCAAGAGGCATACTCTCTTCTACGCCATGTTGACAAAGTAGTTATCGTCAAAAGGAACTTCACTTTCAACATGAAATCAAGATAAGTACCATCTTAAAGTTTTAACCTCATCTTCATGGTTTTAACTTTCACGTGCTTTTAACTATACTTTTATAGACAGTGTGAGATTATTTATTTTGGGGCAAAAATCATTCTTCGTGGGATTTGCCATGTTGAGCTTTTGTTCGTACAAGCCAACCTTACTAGAAAAGAGCTTTTCTTAAGCTATTTTAATGAGAAATCCTCTCACTACGTGGGATATTATCTAATACCCACTGTCTATAATTCACCAAGCTAGTTCCTCCGTTGGATTTTCTTAACCCCATTTTTCTACTAAGATCATTCTGGAACCTTCCAGATCTTGTACTTTATCTGCAAGTCTTGCCGTCATGTATTTCTCACTTATTTGTGAAAATGCTATTTAAAATTGAAGAATCTTACTTCTAAATTACTACAATAGTGAATTTTCGTCCACCGCTGGAATTTTCTATGGCGCATTTAATTGTAATTTACAACTTTCTCAAGAAATAGACTTTCGTTCATCTAGTGCAACCAATCAGTTATTTTCCTCATTGCAATAACTTTCTTTCTCATAAACTTTCGTGTTTCAATAGTGAACTTTTCATATGTTTCAACGAACTATAGTGAAAACCAGTGCTTGTTCAACTTTCTACCGCGTCGCGATCGTCCGTTTACATATAAATAAGGCCATGAACAATTTTCCTCAATCCCTATTTCTCTTTCCGAAACCTTTTACTAACAATCTGTAATAAACTTTTAAATTTAGGTCTGTTTCAACGAGGTGTCAATCCATAGATGTGCCCTCCCATTTTTTTCTCATGTGTAATTAAGTAATCTCTGTATAATTACGCGTCCAGCACACGTTTCAACCTTACATTGTTTCTCCCTTATAATGAGAGAATACAATTCTTTCAACTCTTGAGTGAGTTATTTTTAGGTCTCACTAAATGGAAACTGCCCCATTTGGCTCGTGATTTCTATTTAAAACATAGGAGGTCGAGAACCTTCCTTTTGATTCTCTCTTCAGGTTTCACAGTAAGTGACCTGCCCTTTTTTGTATAATTCTCATAAAGTAATTCTGTTTAAATATAAGAAGTTGTAGGAACTTCTATTTCATTCTTCATGTTTTTCTTATTGTTATTTTCGAAGTTGTAACCTTTTCTAAATCAGTTACCTGGTAATTTTTTAAAGTACACTCCTTGTACTCTTGTGAATGTTTAAACTTTAATCATTTCATTTGCCTTTTTAAAATCTTACAATGATTTTAGTACCAGGTTTAAAACCTTAAGAATTATTATTTGCCTGGAGCAATTTCTAAATGTTATCGGAGGTCTGCGACCCCAAATTGTTAACTAGATTGAATATATGCTTGTTAAATTTATCAACTTCTTTGCATTGTTAAATAAATTAAATATTTGTTTTTGGATTCATCATTTTTCTAATACTACAGTTAGGCAAGATCCTGGCTTTCCTAACTCTTCTTCAGTTCATGCCATCTTTAATACAGAATAAAGCTTTTACTATCTGTCTGGCCAGACCATCACCCTTCCCCATAGTACTTTTATGCATGCTTGGGAGGAAATACACTAAAGCCTTTCTCTGGCAAACCGCCCAAGTCTTAGCTGCGGTCCCAGTCAGCTTCGACCAAGCTCGTACCCACTTTAGGTATCCGAGAACGGATTTGCGGTGGCAACCGCTTCTAAGTGTATTGAAAGCTAAACTTATAAATTTTGTAGGACTCTCCTCCTATTTTTCTATCCTTTTTCTCCAATCCAAAATCTACTTCCTTCTCTTAATCATCTTCCCTTGGTGGGTAGGTTATTCCTTAGCCTATAATCTACCCACCACTCGTCTTTCCATACAACTACATTAGCTTTTAACATTGCAGCTATATCCTCCTCAATATCTGCCTTAAGAATTTTATTATGGTCAATAACCTGCGTTCGTAAAGTTTCTACGTTACCTTTCTATTCGACCAGAGAAGCTGTAGTTTTTAACGCATCGTTAACAAAACGTGTCGTTATAGCAGTTATATTCTGTGTACGCAATTCTTTAGACGCCTCTACCTCTTGTCTAATCTTATTAATGTCCACTTGGACTTTTGTTACATCTACAAATACCGTATTGACTTCTGTTTGTATTATACCTATGTCAGACTGTACATCAGTGACATCTGACTGCATATTGTTTATGTCAACCTGAACATTAGTGACATCGGCTTGGACAGTATCTACTTTAGATTGGACATTGGACACCTCTAACCTCACATTACCAATATCGGACTGTACATTAGACACATCCGCTTGCACTAAGTCTACTTTGGATTGGACTGTATCGACTTTACTTTGAACAACTGTGGATACATCTACTTGGACTGTATCGACTTTACTTTGAACATGGGATACATCTGACCTAACATTACTAACATCGGACTGTACTATGTCTACTTTGAATTGGACTGTACTGACCTCTGTTCGTACACCACTTACATCATCCTGAATCTGCTTTGAGATGGCCTGTATACGCGTGACATTTGCAACCATTTTAGAGGCACTAGTATGTAAACCCTCTAAAGAAGTCTGAACTTCCTGAATTTCAGTTTTGAAACTCTCTTTGACACTTTCTGCGACTTTATCTGTAATAGAATCAACAACTTTAACAACCACTGTGTTAAGGTCCTCCTTTCGTTCCCGCTTCAGTTGTTCTAGGTCCTGCTTGGCTTCCTGAAATTTACCTTCAACAACATTTAAACTGCTCTGCAGTTGCTCCATCAAATTCTTCTGCAACTCCTCCAAAATTCTCTTTACATCCTCGGATGCCATTGCAATACCCCTTTATATAATACTGTAGAGACATAAACGATAACAGAGCAAAATAACAACATCTGAGCAACGTCCTATTCCATATTTTTTTTTGAGCACCTTAATGTCTAAAAGTAACTTAAAATTACCTTAGCATATATTTATTGTTCACCCTATGATGAATAAACTTACTCATAACGTTCGTTCTCCTGTGATTCCCTTTAAATATACCACCACAAAGAAAATTCTACCATTACAATCATCAAACATGTTAGCTTTATTCTTACCATGACATTAGCAATCGTCATGTACCGGTGAAATAAAATAGATATTCAGATCGTAGGTCGTTTTTCGAAACTGTCTACCTACTACACCTCTCTCAGGTTTCTAAGATCTGATCTTTATCTGAGTGTAACCTTCCTAATATCAATTTAAATTAAGCCTATATAATTACACTCACATCCATCCGAAATTGGATAAGACATCCCACAAGTCTGGTAATTATTTCTTTCACTCGAAATGTTCAAACCAACTTCCTTTAGAGACACTACGAAGCTAATTTCGTAGCCCCAAAGTTCATTGGCGCCATTCCTACTGTACCCGATAATCCGGAAAGGATCCTGTTGGAATATCCATTGCCCCCGCTGGATTGCCTATTTCAAACAGCTCCGGCAAATACTACATTAGAAATCGCTTCCAACATGGCCTTTAGGGATTTTCATACAGCAGTTACAAGAATATTGTGGATCAACAACCAACTACACGGGGAACTCACCTTTACTTACCTCTCTCGGGGACTGGGAATTCAGCTTCGCCTACAATACATCCACAAAACCCTTCTCCTTATATTTAAAATGAATCACTCTCCAACAACAATGGAAAACAAACTGAATACAATTTATTAACAATAGGGTAAACTAATCTAGTATAAACAAAATAACAATAAATGAATTTAACAATAGAAATTAAAATTAAAAACACGCAATCATTCACACCTCCTTTCAACTCTACATCTTATTACAATGCTGTATTAAAAATTATGAGCATAAAATCATGGCTTGTTCTAGGCATACATTGCGTAAAATAAAACCGTTTAATGAAGGCTCTTGCACTTGTGGCATTCCAAACACATGGTTTCATTCACTAGCCTGCGTTTGTAGAACGCACGAGCATTAACCTTGTTTCATCAATGAAATCTCAGCACCACGCCGCACTCGAAACTGTTTTACAATTTATATACAAGTCGGTGAGTGTCCACTTGCTTATATTATGTCATCGCTCTCCAAAATAACGGTGAATCATTCTGGCTATCCCACATAGAGACTGATTGTGTGTGCGTTTATTAAAAACACGTAAAAATTAACATTTAGATCTTACAAAAATGCATACAACTACTCCGTTTCTTAAACAATCATTCTAAAAAAAATTATACACTCTTTCATTCGCACCCCGTAATTGTTCATGACCAATTCGGTTCCACATTTACTCTTAACAGTGAACAATCATTCATACCAAAAACATCCGCTCATAAAATACACGCTATTTCAAAACAATTGATTAATAAATCCTACTAAATTATTTAACTAATTAAATCATTTTCAAAAAAATTATTTACATGTAATATGTTCATAATAATATCCATTATTTAGTGCTGCTAACGCGACACTTTCGAGATTCTTGCTTCTCGGTTACTGTACAATTCTTAACTAAATATATACACTGGTTTTTCACATAACCCTTCTCTAACGTTCCGTAGTTTTATATACTGCTTCCACATCGTCTTATATAGGTTTCATTACATTCTCGGTGTAATACAGTCGTCTAATTAAGGTAAACTGTACGTAAATACATAACTTTGGGTTTAATAAAATATAATAATAGTATTATAGATATGAGTAGACAATCTTTCTCAAGTTGTATTTCCGCTGAAACCCTCCTGTTAACACAGCTAAATCGTTAATTCACAAGAACTGGACTACTTGTATACAACGGCTCTTATCATGATCCATGCCTTCTTATCAAAGAACAATAATACTTTGACTTCCTTAAAATGCGGAACTCCCTCGCATGAGCACTCTTCATAGCTCTACAAATCCTCATATAACAGTATATATGGCATAAACAATTATCATCTACTATGTTGAACAATAAACAAAAGGATTAATTGTTATTAACATATCTTATGTAGGAACTTCTCTCAAATAATGGCATGACCCTCAGTATCATTACACATGATTACTGGACTATACATGCTTAAGTTCTTCAAACGAAACTTCCAATTGTAATGAACAATATTAGACAGTCGTGATTAACCTCCTAAAGTTTACTCCACAACAAGATAATTAACTGTTAACTCGTCTGTCGCAAATACATGTAATAAAAATAATACTCCTGTCTCACCTCACTTGTCAAGCTTTAAATTGTTTATCGTTGTAATATCATGTCGACAAAATGACGTGATGTTACACAAATAGAATAAAATAACACACATGCTATTTATAGTGTCAGATAGAATTCAATCCTGACCGGGATATACTAGCTTTGAAATCCTAGCCAATGATTTGAATAATCTTCTATCAAAAGGTCTTTCCTCTAGCATATTAAATGAACAAAGCTGTTAGCTATATCAATAATAAAAAGGTTTGTCAATGTCGTAATGTTTTCCACTCTACACAAAGAATGTTCATAGGGATACAGACCTCGGTCTTATCAAACGACTAGTATTTCTTAGATCGTCGATAGTTTATGTACAATAATGATATAACAATATCATTCGATGTTTCTTCTGTTCTTGAAGTTATATGTTGTTACATTAAAGTGCTCAAATTAAATTTAATAAGAATTTAATTTGAAGCTATGACACAATGTCAGAATACTTGGATTAAATGAAATTATCAAAAATTCGAGAGTCGAAACGACTAGACTCCTATGAGGCAATATAATTCCTCAAACAAAAATTTTAATGTCAGTTCCACAACTGATCCGTAGAATAAAATTGAAAAATAGATGAAAGGCAATCATCTCCTAAATAATCTTGAAGCATAAAAATCTTAACACACATCTGAAGTGTAAAATACATGAAAACATTGAAATACATGAAATGAGAAAATATAAAAGTATGGAATAAGATCGCTGAAAATATGGAATAAGATCGCTGGCTCTATACTACAATTGAGATACACTGATACCTTATTTGGACGAAAACTTGAAGATCTATGTAAGTATTCCCACAATACTTTAGATGTTTCCTCAGTACAAGACACTGAGATGGATCTGCATTCGAACTTCGGATCTGTGACCTCAGAGATAGGAAACGTCCCTCTCTGGAATTCACCAACATTCGCCTGGGCTCGAACGACATCCTTCTGGCAAATTCTTCTGTGGTTGCTGGGCTACCCTAGCATCTTGACAAATCTCTTCTGTAAAGACTTCATTCTACGTCGTAAATATGCATCAGCTTCATCATTGGAATATAATTATATAAATATTCATATAAATGGTGAATGAAATATTTCCATTGCTAATTGATGTTATATTAGTGTTCGTAGACTGACGAAAATGCACAAGATGGACCGTATACTACGTCTGTATTCAAGAATACGTTGTCTAACGAAGCTCCATCGTTGTATCTTAACTCCTGTTATCGAATATGTCTCTGGCACATGACTATTTAGTTCATCATATCAACAATGTTACTTATGTTGTATGAAACTACTTGAAGAATAATAATAGTCATTCTGTTAATGTTTATGTGTTGCACCAATATTAAAAGTTCTCCACTACTGCTACTTGAACTGCGTTCGTCAACTTCACGTTGCAATTTAAAATGATATTCAGCTTTATTTCCAACACATTTGAAAATCTATCTTAACAGGCTTATATTGTCGAAACGGTAAGTTTAAAACGCTCGACTTTTCACAATATATAGTATGCGACCTGTTCTTTATATATATTCGCTTCGTTATATTCAAATCTCAATTATATAAGAGATATAATCAATTCAATGTTCCTCGCAACTTCACGTAGAATGGAAGGGCGGTGATCTCCTACGTTCCACCTAGCTATCCTCGCGTCTCCACAAGTCGACAGTCGTCGCACTTGGACTAAGCCTTGGGATCTCCGTTAACCCAGTAAAAACACTTCCTCACTCTTCAAAGACTGCTGGAATAAAAACATTGAACCTTGGATCTCCCCCTCCAAGTCGAATTTTTGGCGGCCATATCAATCTCCCTCCATAATTTTAGCGCGTAGATTACTAATGCTTGTTACTGCGTAGATTAACCGATTTGCGTTTTTTAAAGTATCAGACATAATTTCTTTTAATATTCTCTTCATTACCAAATAAGAAAATCTTCTTCTAAGGGCCTAAATGCATAATTTCATCATATTGTGTAATTAAAGTTGAACCCGTCTTCAATAAGACCTCTTCTCATTGGCTCTGGGTTGGGATCCAATAGCATAATTTATAACAATATTTATAATATTAATTTCCAAACTCGCTGTTGCTATGCCAATTATAGCCTTCTAGAAGCGTCCATTGTGCAACATATCACGTGATCGGGCTCTCCCACAGCCTCGAGCTTGTAACACCACCCTCCTGTGTCACACTTCCAGAAATTAAAATTGCTGGATAAAATTTATCATGGGGACGGAAAATACTCTCATTTTGTCCCTAAATAATTCAATTTACGGGGGCAGTACCTGATACTTTTGCTCCAGGTTTCGTTAATTCGACCTGACCATTTTTGAATATCACATTGTTAACTTCTGCTTATAATAGCGGTAACCTCCGCTTGTAATTTTCCTTTTTCCTCCTGTTACGATCAGGAATTTAATCTATTTGTTTATAGCCTTTGCGCTTGCCATAAGGGCATTCTACTGTTTTGGTGTTCTACCTAACTCATTTAACAAAATGTTACATTAAATTGCAATCTTATAATTAACCCAAAGGGTTCAAAACTTTTTATTATAAGCTGGTTAAACAACCCTTATAAGTAATTTGTACCAACAGGGGTCTCAGACTTCCAAGTTGTTAATCTCGTACTTTAGCTTAAAATAGCTAAGTTGTTACTTTAAACTCAAAATAAGATCACTAATCTAAGTACTGTTAATCATTTAAACTTTTATCAATTGTTAATAAATTCTTTATTGTTTTCCGCTTTATCTCTCTTGCTAGAATCATGGTTAGGCAGGACCTTCTCTTCCCTGACTCTTCTCTCAAAATTATTGTTTATTTCAAAATAGGAAAGGCAATCTCTAAATCAATAAAAACTTTACCACTTGTTGCGTTTAAAACAAAGCTTCAAATAACAATAGTTGCAAAGTTTCTCTTAGCTGTTACAGCTAATTCTAGTAAACCATTGAGGCAAATACAGCTTGCTCCGCCAGCATCCTATTTGTAGAGACTTCTTATCTAAACTTCTATTTTACTCTTCAAAATTTCAGTATTGTTTAAGTTAGGTCTGAGGGTTTTCCTCCGTTCTAAGCTTTTAGTCGGCACCCCACCGGGTAAAAGCTTTGCCTGCTTTGAGTGCAACAATTGGTATTTTCAAAAGATTTTCACTAATAACAGAAAAAAGTATAGTCAAATGCAATAAAGTTGCTTTATCGCTTCCCACTCTGAGGGAATTCGGCTGTCCTGTCAGGGGTCCAACAATGTCTAGATACACAATTATCACGACAAATTCGAATTCCTTTAGCATTTCAAAGGGCTTTTTAAAATCTTACCCTTTGGAAGTAAAAGCGTCTAGGTATTTTTCTTTCGGCATACCTGGCCTTGCTAGAACATCACCCTTCCCGATAATACCGAAAGATCGGTTCGGAAGGGAAAGAGCTCTTAGCGATTGCCCGCAGGCGACCCCAACTCTCGCTGCACTCCCCGTTAACCGTAAACAGGTCCCCGCTCACGTTAGGTATTTCACTAGCTTTGTGAAGTGGAATCGTTCGCCAAATTCGCATGCTTCTTCTGTTTTGTGTTGGATTCTCTTCCTTTATACCAATCCTTGTTTCCACTCCTAAATCCACCTCCGTTTTTTTTCTCTTATCATCTTCCCTTAGGTAGGGTTAGTACTCAGTAATAACCTACCACTTGTTGCCATGGTAACTATGTGTTGGAAATATGTCATCGCAACACGCTTCAAGGACTGGGAGTAAGTGCGCTTACACTTGTTGCCATGGTAACTAGGTGTTGGAAATATGTCATTGCAACACGCTTCAAGGACTAGGAGCTAAGTGCGCTTACACTTGTTGCCATGGTTAATAGGTGTTGGAAATATATCGTCACAACACGCCTCAAGGAGTGGGAGCTAAGTGCGCTTACACTTGTTGCCATGGTAACTAGGGGTTGGAAATACGTCATCACAACACGCTTCAAGGAGCGGAGCTAAATGCGCTTACAATTGTTGCCATGGTAAATAGATGTTGGAAATATGTCGTCATAACACGCGTCAAGGAGTTGAAGCTAAGCGCGCTTACACTTGTTGCCATGGTAACTAGGGGTTGGAATTCTGTCATCGCAACACGCTACAACCAGTGGGAGCTAAGCGCGCATACACTTGTTGCCATGGTAACTAGGTGCTGGAAATATGTCATCGTAACACGCTTCAGGTACTGGGAGCTATGTGCGCTTACACTAGTTGCCATGGTAACTAGGTGTTGGAAATATATCTTCGCGAAACGCTAAAACCAGTGGCAGCTAAGTGTGCATATACTTTTTTTTTGCCATGGTAACAAGGTGTTGGAAATATGTAATCGCAACACGCTTTAACGAGTAGGAGCTAAGCGCGCCTACACTTGTTGCCATGGTAAATAGGTTTTGGAAATATGTCAACGCAACACGCTTCAATGAGTTGGAGCTAAGTACGCTTACACTTTTTGCCATGGTAACTAGGTGTTGGAAGTATGTCATCACAACACGCTTCAAGGAGTGGGAGCTAAGCGTGTTTGCACTCTTTGCCATAGTAACGAAGTGTCGGTAATAAAATTGCAGATAGACCCTAAGTCAAAAAAAAAAAAGTTATGTAAAATTTACCATATCTTCCTTATAATGTAAGAAAGACCCCGATTAAAGTGTGAGATTCCCTATTCTAGATTACGGATCTTTAGTATACAGCTATATTTCAAATAATATAGTAGGAATTTGGAACGCGTACAGAATGCATGTATACGTTTTGACTGGTTTGGTTCTTTGAAGATTAAGGGAAGACGATCGTACTCTTGCTTACTACTGATAATTCTAAAAATTAATACACCCCGTAACTTGGGGTCAGATGCTTACCAGAACAATCGATTTACAGTTACAGCTCTCCAGATCTCTCAGCATCGCACAATAAAATATATCAGGATTTTTGTTGTAAATGCTTCCTGAATATTGAAAAGCCTAATTTATGACTGAGCGAATTACGACAGACGATTGTTAAGGCTAATTAATCATATCAAACAACTAAAAAATGTTTCTCTGGAGGATGGATTTAAAATTTTAAACATAGCTTAATAAATACAATATTCAAGGGAATTCAGTACCACGATATCTTGTGCTATCGTCTGGTTAGGCTTATGATAATATGGAAGCTATTGTTGAATCCAATTATCTATGAGTACGATGTAGCACTATTAAACTTTTTTTTTTTTTTGGTTTCATTTTTACAACAGATTATCGGTTCCATAAATCGAGAAAATAATAACGCACTAGAGATCTGAAAAGATCCTAAACAAGTAGTTCCATGAAGAACTAAATAGCCTATTTTCATATATCCTACTGGTCATTTCCATTAAAATTCTCCTGTCTATTAAAAGGATTTTCCATTTGATATTAAATAGCTCTTGGTTCACAATCTATGTGTTCAACACCATTACAATTAGATTTTATGTGCTAGAATCTATATCTATCAATATCGAAGATTAAGACTCCTCCCGAAGATGGCATCTTTCTGTAATGAACAACGGAAATTCCTTTTCAGAAATGTCAAATGCTTGGCTTCTATGATTTACGAAATGAAAACTACATGATTTAGTGACACTAGATAATGATTGTTATCTTATTGTTAGCCCACCATACGGTCATCTTTTCAATTGCCTGAATAAGATACGACAAATAAAAAATAAGGTTTAACATTTTCGAACTGATGTATCTTGAATTTTTGAAAACAATTGAACATCACTAGATGTCTCTACACTAAACTCCAAATAAAGATTCGCTGTGCCAAGTTTTATTGCACACGGGTGATTAGATAGCCAGACAAGTTACAAACATTTGAAAATCGCTTAACCACTATGATGCTTTTGTATTTCCCAGGATTTTGAAAGTCACATATTTGTCCTTACTTAGCAGTCCTCTAACACCATACAACATTTCAGTTTGATTGCTTTAATAGTTTCAGAAATATTGAGACCCGGTGACATTTACCTGTGGACGCCATATTGGATTGTTTTATAATATACGGTAAGCTATAGAATTACATATCAAGAGATGAATATTAGAATCGTGGCTCATTATAACAACCTACATTTCTATTTAGGACAAGACAAAAACATATAAATTACTAAACAAAGATTTTTTAAAGTTATCGCTTTATTGAACCCAGCCATCGATATGATTACTCCCATTATCTGTGCAATTAAACCATGTGTATGTGATATAGTTGTAGCGTAATAAGTGGGCCCGGATGTTGATGACATGTCATCTTTTTACTGAGCTGTCTAAAACAATGCTGAAGTACAAAGAAACTCAGGACGGGCCACCCCGTCTTCAAATATGTTATTTTTATTTTACATTTTTTGCATTTTTTTTGGTGCTATTTTTCCATTTTAAGAGCATTTTTTTTAATTTGGTAGATTTTTTGGGTCATATTTTAGAGAAATCGGCCTTTTAAAGTCTTTTTTTTTTTCCAATTTAGTCATGTCACAGTTTTATAGGAGGGACTTACGTCTCTCAGAGTTATGAAGAAGCTAGTAACTGATACAAGATAATTAATATATTGAAATAAAATATTTCAGTCTTGGACGCATAAGAACGGTACCGTTTTCATCGCAAACCAGTTATTAGCGGAATGTTATCTGCTCTGTTGACCAAAGTCAGCTATGGCGGGGTAGAAAGGGGAAGGGGTGTATATTCTTGTCTCAGTTCCGCATAATTCACGGCGAGAGATATTGTTCATTACCGCTCTTGCAAACTATCGTAAAATGGATTTACTAATTTAGAAGTATTCGTGGGAGCGTGCACAACAACTCACTGAAGTTTCATCGCAATCGGATGAATGGCATATGAACTCATACGGGATTTTGTTTAAACGATTTGTGCGTTGTCACTAATTTGTTGAATCTACTCGTGCGCTACCCTCTGTGAAATGGATTTACTAAGTTAGAAACCTTCACGTAAGTGTACACAACAACTCATCAAAGTTTCATTGAAATCGATGAATGGTATATGAACGCATACGGGATTTTGTTGAAACGCTTCGCGCGTCATCACTCATTTGTTGCATCTACACTTGCGCTACCTATTGTAAAATGTATTTACTAAGTCGAAAACCTTCCCTGGCGTGTGCACAACAACTCATCAAAGTTTCATCGCAATCGGATGAATGGCATATGAACGCATATGGGATTTTGTTTAAACGATTCAATTCCTGCGCTACCTATTGACAAATAGATATACTACGCCTGAAACCTTCCCTAGAGTGGGACTTTGTTGAAACGATTTGCGTACCATCGCTCATTTGTTGAATCTACTCGTGCGCTACCTATTGTGAAATGGACTTACTAAACCAGAAACCTTCCCTGGCGTGTACACAACATCTCACCTAACTTTCTTCGCTATCGGACGAATGGCATATTAACGCATACGGGGTTTTGTTGAAGCGCTTCGCGCGTCGTTGCTCATTTGTTGAATCTACTCGTGCGCGACCTATTGTAAAATGGATTTAGTAAGCCAGAAACCTTCCCTGGAGAGTACACATCATCTCACACAAGTTTCATCGCTATCGGACGAATGGTATATGAACGCATACGGGACTTGGCCGGCCAGCGCACCGAGCTTATCTGCCTCCCGTTGACTCATCACTGGCCGCTCGGCATAGCATAGCAATAAGAACAGAACAGCACTTGGCTCACTTGTTCAGAACTGCGAAGTGCGAGCTGTGTAACAGGAAGTGATCAGTCAACGGGAGGCAGATAAGCTCGATGCGCTGGCCGGCCAAGTCATGAGAGGAACTCACTCTAGATGTCACCGCAACCAGCAACTCGCAACAAACGTTGGAACTTCCCCTCCGGAGGAAAGCATACTTAGGGATTTTTAGCAATATTAGAAAATCCGACAACTTCGGGCGGCTTTGAATCCGCGACGTTGGGCATAGACGTTCAGCATGCTACCAGTTATGTCACCGAAGCCGCTCCCCACAGAGTCAGATGGAAAACTAAATGTCATCTCGTGCAATGGCATTGTCATGGCAACCTCAGATGGCTCATCTCTCATCAATTTAGTAGCGTTAACATGGAAACCTCTGATGGCTCTTGGCATTTTCTTCTAATTCCGAAATCAATTTGCTCGTCCCTTGGCGTAATGGTGGGTAATATCAACAATTCCTTCAGACAAAAGTTTTAGGTAATTATTAGGGGAATACTGTCCATTCTGTCCGGTTTTGATATTGCGCCTATTAAGATAGATATGATTAATGTTTCCCGAAAAAACCACTTTTTCCCACCCCTTTGGTCAATGGTTGGTGCTATCAAAAAACGTTTCAAACATAATATTTTGGGCCTTATCCGACACATAGTATGAACTTTGAATGGATTCGATATTTCACAAATTAAGAGAGTCATAGCGATATTTTTTTTTGAAAAAAGCCCCCCCCCCCATTTTCATCCCCTTCGACCGATTGTATCCTTTAACGAACTCGACCGAGAATTTAAAGGGATAAATATTATGTAAAAATTCAAAGTGATTGGTGCAAAATTACGTTAGTTATCGTGTCCACAACAAAGTGATATTCATATATATGTAGGAAAGGATTTTGGCAAGCGAACAAACCGAACACGTCTTTAAGTAATTTTAAGTATAAAAACTGTATTTACACATAAGATTACAACAGATAAGATTGCACAAAACTTAGCGTGACTTCACTCGACACAAAACTGACACACTGCTCGTCTTAGTTTCTCGCGACTTCCACTTGACTCCTCTACGCGGTGCCCCCGGGCAGTGTCGAAGCTGGCGGGAAACCCAAGAACTTCATTATTTTCAGATTCCCACAATCGGCCATCCTGCAGATCATCCGCCTCGGATGATGAGAAGTCTTCAGCTCAGGGTTTGAGGAATTCAGCACAAGTAGTTGTTCGTTTGGGGCCTAAGTGATTCCCTTCACGACAGAGGTAGTAAGTGTCATTCAGCTTGACTCTGGAGATTCTGTAAGGCCGAAGGTACTTTTTCTGCAATTTAAGGCCTGGTTCAAACTGGGTCCTCTTGATGGTTTTGATATCGCCAACTTGGTACTGGCGAGCAGGCCGTCGACTTCGATCAAACGACACACTGTTCTCTTGATGCACTTTCTGGATTAGTGCTCTTGCTTCTTCACGGTGTTCATCTCTCCTGGTCTCAAACTCGTCTACCATCTCTTCACTGATCAACTCAAGTATTCTCAGGTCATTTTCAGAGCGCATTTTGGCTCCTGTCAAAAGTTCGAATGGCGTCTGCTTGATACTGCGGTTGTAAGTGGAATTCATGGCTCTTCGATCAGGTTCGACGTGCTCGTTCCAATCTCCAGGGTTTTCGATGGACAACTTGGCCAGCACGGAAGTGATCGTGGAGTTCATCCTTTCTATCTGGCCATTGGCACGAGGGAGTCTGGTCGTGATCAGCGAGTGGGTGATGTTGTTGGCAGTGCAGTACTCTTCGAATTCATGTGAAATATACGCGGTTCCACGGTCGGTGACGATCTGCGCAGGATTACCAAATACTCCTTTTTGCACGTCCAATTTCTCCGTAGTTTCTTTCGTGATCGTCGTTTTAGTGGGATACAGCCACACAAACTTTGTGAAGCTATCCGTTACTGCGAGAATATGCTTGCATCCTTTTTTCATTGAATCTAAGGGTTCAAGATGGTCAGCATGGTAAATGTGCAATGGTGTGCTTTCTTTAAATAAGGGATGCAATAGTCCTTGTTTCATCGTGATGCTCATCTCAACGCTGGTACTCTTCGCCTCTTAAGTATAAAAACTGTATTTACATATAAGATTACAACAGATAAGATTGCACAAAACTTAGCGTGACTTCACTCGACACAAAACTGACACACTGCTCGTCTTAGTTTCTCGCGACTTACACTTGACTCCTCTACGCGGCGCCACCGGGCAGTGTCGAAGCTGGCGGGAAACCCAAGAACGTTCATTATTTTCAGATTCCCACATATATAGGCATACATTATAAATAAACTTTTGAACTGACAGTGGGTTTGGGGTCTAGAGGATGTGAAACGCGAAGATATGTCGAAATTTATCGGAAATCGAAATATGGTACTGCGCCCGAATTCCTCTAGGTCACAGTCCGAAATCCGCGCAGATGGAAAAAGGGTCGTAGGGACGTCAATACCCGGCTAAGAATTGAACATGTCCTACCGGACTAATGACTAGGGAACCCTGAACACACATAACGCACACCTAACTATACTAACAACTAGTTGCATACAGAACAGCTTAAGAAGCATAAATAATAGAACACTAATGAGCAACTCGACTCTCGGGTAATTAAGGTAAATGTGTCGATAGACTGTCTGCATCTAGCTAGCGGTATCGTTATTCCGTAACTAAGCATTGAAATAAGAATCAGTTCTATAAAAAAAAGGTAGCAAGAGTATAAAAAGCGCTTGCCATTTATTAACTAAAAATGACATTACATAATTGTCCCTAACACTGTTCAAAGATAAAATAAAAACACTCAAAATAAAATATCTGCCCTTCTCTAGGCTTAATATAACTAAAATGAGTCTCTTGTGTATCACACACAAATTATGTGAAAATAATATCTTTCCATGAAAGATGTTGCAAAAACAAAGAACATTATTACAATGCAAAATGCTGTAGTTCTACTTCTGTTGTACCTCACTTTAACGTTCAACTTCTACAAACATGTCCCCTGTTTAATACAGTCGTTAAAGTCTCCGCAATATAGCGTCAAATCTACAAATCTGAGTAAAATAATTAATAATAATGATAATAATACTGTTTATATACACACATATATACTATCGCGTCCTGCACGATTTCTTTATATTTGTCTCTAATTTTATAGAGTTCATTCCTACCTCCTTCTCTCGTATATCACACAATAAAATTGTCAAATCCTGTATTACATTGTTATAACCAATGTAAATTATTGTTACAAACAGTTAATTTCATTCCTATTCACTTAAATATACAAATCCGGTGTTTAATAATCAATAATATTACAAACTTGCGACGCATGACTTTCAGATAAGCATCCAAAATAAAACTATACGTGTGCATGGCATTAACCCTCACTGCTCACACTCGTGATTCTTCAAAAATACATATTACGGCTTTACTTAACTAACACACAGTATTTCACATCCTTCCATCATAAATTCTTTATCTCACACACTTCATAAATATATTATCGCGTCGTTATTACTCTTTCTTCGACATAATTGCTTGTCGTATATATTCTCCTCTTAGCACTTTTACAAACTTCTATGAACCATATCAAATACTTTCAACAAAGTAAGATATTCAGAATTCCTACTAGAAATTACGAATGTAACACCTTTCATGAATTCACTGCTCCTCCTCCGACATAATCTTCTATCGATTATACAATTCCGTGCTATGTTCCATCTATACATCTCTCACAAAATATTACCGCAAATCTCTTCACATTCTCGCTTCCATAAATCATGCCGTATTTCTTCTCGTTGCTTTAGATACATTTCTGTTACAATTTCTAGCTTTGCTCTGAATCATAAATCTGCTCGCGTTTGTCATTCAAATAACAATATCTGTACCTCCCGTCTCTCCTTACAATAGATACTTAATATCCTTCCTTTCATTTTACAAGATCTTTTCATAACAAATATTGATCTACAATACCTTATAATTTCGTTTTCATCATTCAGCTATGCCTTTAAAATTACGCATACTGTTCTTACGTTCCAAATAAAATTCTGGGTTTTACAATATCATCTTCTCAGACAATGGAGTTCGTTCAATGCAAATATTGAATACTCCTATCAATAATTACGATCTTATACATCATAATTTCGTTACTGAGACGAATTCGCTTCATATACTTAGGATCATCATGTCCTCTCTTTCTCTTGAATCACATGTACAAATTTACGCTTGTCAAAACTCATGACTACTTTCTCTCCACTGTTACAATATTTATTCAACATACTTATTACCGTTTATCTGATGTTACAACAATATCTACGAAATATGCTTTGTTATCGCAAAGGATATTTCTTCAAGCAAAAATTCTAAGCGTTCTAATAAACTGCAAAAGTAATTACGGTGACGAATATCATCAATAAACTTTCAAAATACGTCCAAATGACGTATGAAGATTTCTACCAAAATTTCTAAATTCTAAACAAAATAATAACATGGGCTATGAATATAAGATAAGATGTTGGTCATTATACTGGGGAGCGTGATGGCGTAGTGGCTTAGCTGCTCGTCTTTCACCCGGACGGCCGGGGTTCGAATCCCGGTGGCAGCGGGGTGGAATATTCACCTGAAAAAAATCACGTGGCGTCAGGAAGGGCATCCGGCCTTAAATCCCCGGCCAAAACCAAAATGAGCCTGGTTGGCTCCGGCGACCCCCAATTAATTGGGAAAAAGCCGAAGGAAGAGGAGGAAGAAGAAGAAGAAGAAGTTGGTCATTATACTGGAATATCGTGCAAAAGTTCTAACTACATAGGTGTGTAAAATCGCACTTGTCTACCTTCAAAACTGTGGCCTCTTGTAAGATCTGAAAATGTTGGTATCTGTGCAATTTCTCCCACGCGCCTTCGGGAATGTGACACTTGCCTGCCAACTGGTCTGCAGGAGTCACGCCGCTTCCGTGTAGACCGCTGGGCTTGTTGTACAGCAATGGGGTGAGTAAAACCGGTAATCAGCTGGGACTCGACTGGCAGCCTCCCCCCGTCCATGCCGCTGACCTCGCTCCTCCGCAGCGTTTCACTCTTCTCGGCCCGATGACCTAGATACTCCTCACGCTGCATTCTTGGGTCCATCTTCTTTCTGCCCATCTCTGGATGTTCTTGGATGTCGGTAGTGTTGCAATGTGCTTTCTTAACACGAGAAATCACCTCAGCTTGTGCATTTCTCTCCACTGTAGTAGCTTGTTGCGTTTATTCGAACGAACTGCAGATGTTGACGCAGCTCGCTCCCATTAGTTATGTTGTCATGGTCATATCTGCATCTCGCTTTTTAGTATAGCTTTACTTTCCCTTCATAGTGGAAGAATTAAAACATTCTCCTTCCTTCTAAGTAATGAGTAGTCGTAATCTCTCCCCTTCGATCTAATTCTTTATACATCATGTATAGTGTGATGTGTTTCTTCCTTGAAGTATGACAATGCCTTTGGCTTCTCTTCTGTGTGATCTTGCGTTCGAAGTTTCGATGTACTGTTACAAAGTATAGTTTCACGACTTATATATCTCGTTGTTTCTGCTAAATACTTCTTCTCAATTGTATTATCAGCTTATTCATACTTGTTGTTCCATGTTTCTACTATATTTCTTCATCTTGTAGTCTAATATTTTCCAAGTCTTTACCTCTTGTAGATTAGAGAGTGATTCATTGTACGTGTTGTCTCCTTGGAAATTCAGATAGAAAGAGCCTCGTTACTTGGCGTTCGCTAGCCTCCTCCGTTCGATTTCCCTCGTAAATTCACTGAACTAGCCTCACTCCGCTCTGAAAATTCACTCCTTCGCTTATATCTCCATTCTTAATTATTCAATTTAATTTCCGTCTTGCCAATTAAATTCCTTTTTCCTTCCTGGTGAATTTGATATGTCACAACCCTTTATAATATTAAAATAATGTATTTAAAATTTATCAGTTCCTCTGTAATCAATCTTTTATCTGATTGGCTGTCGACTTTTTTATGGCGTGCGCTGATCACGCGTCGTCCCAACTTCCCTCTCCTCTGGCTCGCGTTCGACCTCTGCTCATCCTTGCCATGTCCCCTCGTATCAAAAACAGGTTTCTCGCAGCTAACACTGATAAAACTGTGCACTATGCTGGACTTGTCTCAAGTCATTTATGCTTGGTTAAAATGTATCAAGTAATAAAATTTCCATTCCTTCTCCAAATACAAATATTTATTCTGGCAAAAATTTTACCAATGGCTTGTTGATGCATAATCTCTCTTCCTGAGTGTAAATAAGATTCATATCTCGAAAATTTTATACACTATTTTCCTCTGATGCTCTCGGTTCGTACCTCGACCGGTGATATTGTCTTGACTAGACCTAATTTCGAGCGCAGTACCCATTGCAATAGTTAGCTTTCTAATGAAAAAACGCCAGAAAACGCTAATGAAATCGATGATTTCAATATAAAATATGATAGCCTACAGTTATACTAAACCAGTATTATCGTAGCGCTTACGTGGCTTAATGGTAGCGACTTGGGCTCTTAGTCTAGGGGTTCGTGGGTCAAATCCCTGCAGGTTAATTTTTTTACTTCGTTCTTTTTTATTTATTGATTTATAACTACTCACACGTTATAATGTGAAGCATATAATGTATAGTGTGTATTCGCAATCGAAAATATTATATATATACTTAGGCCTCTAACACCCCATATTTTAATACTCGAATACAGCGATTAATATTCGTTGACCTTGATCCGCGGAAGAGACTATTGTTGTTGTTGTATTTGTTGTTGATTCTTTAGGAGTTTTGCGGCATCATGTCTTGTAATCCCGTTCACTTGGGTGTGTTTAGAAGTTATCTGATAACCTATGCCACTGTGATGTCTGTATACTTACTAGTGTATGTACTTTTATGCGATGAAGGATTTGGGTAGGAAGCTGTTGATTTTGATGTTGTTACATTCGAGATGCATGGACATCATGGGCATTTAGCTCCGTGTACTTGGATGAGTGTTGAATTTTGTCTGATAACCTGTGTTATTGTGATGGCTGTATTAGTGTGTATATAATTCAAGTGAGGATTCAACCAATCAACGTGTAATATCTGTATAGCACGTTGTATTTCAACAAGCTACTGTAACCACCATTCAATTATACTCCTTGAAAAGGACAAAGAGTTATAACTATACCCAAGCATTTAAGAGAGAGCAGGCTATATGTTCCTTACTGAACATCTTGTTATATACACATATAATTATTTCTGTAGGTTAAACCGTTTCGTATATATTTCTTCCTTAGTTTTTAGACTAATTAGGTTAAGTTGAGGCTATTTATAAATAAAACATCTACAGTAGTGGCAGTTAGTAGTGTCAGCTAAATGTACTTTTAGTCCTAATCAAATATATAGAATTAATCTTCAGAGTAATTGTTTGGATAGATTTTATTCACATAAAAAGTGGTTGTCTGAGCATTCCCCAATTTCAGGTAAGTCTCCACATCGGATCTTTCAACGCATTAATAGTAGACAAACACGATTTCGTATTAAAACTCAGCAAATTTTCTAGGTTTATTCCGTGTCTTGTTTAGGAACATCAATCTGCCTCATCACCGGACTCTTGGTGTCCGTGCCCAGACCCCCCCAGGAGTAGCGAACTGCGCGCTACCTCCCTTTTTATGAAGTACACCTGCGCGAGCTAACATTTCAAGAGGTTAAGGATGCTTGAGCTTTTATATACATTATGATGCACTGAAATCTTATTTAGTTTGTTTACGTAACCTCAAGATGGCGGCTGTGCGAAATTTTACAATTAAGTTTTTATTTCTTGTGTGGTAATAATGCGATCAAAGTGAACTTTTGAATAATGACCTAAACAATAATCGTCATCTAATAGTACTTAACTCTATAGCCTACATATCTAAATATCCAAATGGTGACCAACCGAAATATTTAGACGGTTCTCAATATCTATTAATCTATGACAGCAATCAAACTGAAATGTTGTATGTTGATAGATGCTATGAACATAAGATTACCTATGGGAGTTTCAATAACCTGGTGAGCACAAATACAACACGGTGGCGACGCGAAATACAAATATTTAAATGGATGTTTCTCGCGATTTAACCATCCGCGTGCAGTGAAACGTGGTACGGTAAATGCTTGTACTTAATTTTAATCCTCTAGCATCTAATTTATCTTAATTGTTTTCATAACCAAAAGATAAACAGCTGTGCGAAATGTTAAAATCTCTATTTTATTACTTGTGCCCTAATCATGCGATGGAAGTTTGAATACTATACCTACACAATAATCTTCATGCAATAGTACATAACTCTAACACCTAAATATATAAAAATCCAACATGGTGACCATCCGAATTATTTAGACAGTTCTCAACATCTATGAATCTATTACAGCAATCAAACTGAAATTTTGTGTGTTGATAGAGGCAATTAACATACTATTAAAATAGGCTGTATAATTCTTGACGGAACTACTTGCTTATACTGTTTGTAATTTTTACAGCTTAGTTAATAACACAGTTGCCACTTTATTCTAGTAGTATATTTAAGTTTTTTTAGAACTTAAGTCTGGTAAGTTAAGAATAACATTTACATACGCAAGTTATAGCCTGCTCTATGAGCTTTAAAACGATATCGTGGGAACCAAAATGTTTATATGTATTCTACTACAAAACAAGGTGCATTCGTAAATAAATGGGCAGAACGTTCCTTGTTCGAACACCTCCACTTTTGGCTTCGTTGGGACAATTTACACTTACACAATGTATAGTTTCCTATAATTCGCAATTGTCCACGTGTTAGATTGCACATGGATAAGATGTTAGCAGCACTGATTATATCTACGAGAACTCGTCTATGGGGTACGTAGCTTACAGTCAACTCATGGCTTAACCAACATTTCAGGAGAGGTTGCATACCCCTACTCTCTTTCCAAGCCCATCGTAAGCTGACAGGATTCTCTGGGTTTAACCCAATTTGCGCAGTTCAACCATCCCAAAGGAAATACACTACCTGGTCAGAGGAAAGAAAATATGCGTCAGTACTGGGCAAAAATCAAAACTCAGCAGTTAAACAAGCATCGTCCCCAGTAGGCCCATCTGGTGTAATAAGAAAAAGAACCATTACTTTAGGCCAATCTATAACCACAAACCTATGACTTACATATAACAATTTATAGATTGCGCGCATGCCAATTATTCAGGAACGAATTTCGCTAACTCTACACGGAATTATCCGATCCCTGCGAAACATCGTGTAATGAGCCACTATGATGGTCTAATCATACAGGTACACACATCTTCACCATATTTTTCATACTTAGGTACATTGTCAATTCCTCGAACATGAATTCACATAATTAGTCTTTGAATGATCAGTTCACTGTGAAAAATAGCATACATGTACTGGACTCCTACCATACTTTGAACTTCTAGGTACATTAATCTGTTGCTTTGCTTCATCTCCACAATCTATAGACATCCATTTCTTAGCTAGCGTCAGTAGTACCTATCACAGTAAAAGTTGTTCAAATATACTAGTACAATGTACGAAATATACTTGTATATTTTTAGTATGTTGCTTTCATAAATTATATATGGCGTGATTAAATATGTTATTCTTTTATTTTTTTTATAATTGCTCTGTATCTTATCATAACGAAGGCCATAATCGTAAAGCTAGTTAGTCCATCACATGGAAAAGCTATTTAATTGAAGGGAGAGATTTGAGAGGGGGAAGGTGGAGTAGAAGATACGAAAGCAGGCTATATTAGTTCTTCACAGAATTACTTGTTTGTTTATCTATCTGACTGGTTAAACATCTCTTTTTGAGTACAATTCTGGCATCCCAGAGTATTCAAAGCCACAGCAGTTAAACACATATTATTTGTTGCGTTATTGTTATTGGCGTACTGTGGAAGGGCAGAATATGCACGATACAACATAGTGCGACATATTGTTTTTAAGATTTTTCAAAGCAGAATATATGTTATGTGCTGGAGATGGAAACTTCAGCAGATTTGAAGTCCATTGCTAGTTGGCACTAACCTCATGTACTGTAACTGCGCATTCTCAAGGATTCTCGCCATGTTTTCGTTAACACAAGTGGTAGACGTATGCGTATTGTTTGGATAGCTGTAACAATTTTCAGCATCTGTTACCATGTTGTTTAAAAGTGGAAATGTGTTAGCCATCAAGGTGAATGTAATCATATAAATACCTTGGCTGTGCTACAGTCTGCCAGTTGGTCAGACGATTCAAGCAGACTACAGTAACCATGGTAGCCAAGATTACCCTCAGCCTCCTGATGTTCGCATGCCTAGCGGCAACGGTAAGTGTCTAGGCCTTGTGATAGTCGCATATCTAGCGGTCTGTTAACACTTCACGCTCAGCCTCCAGGTGCCTGCATGCCTAGCGGCAACGGTAAGTACCTAGGCCTTGTGATACTCGCATATCTAGCGGTCTGTTGAACACTTCACGCTCAGCCCACTTGTGCTCACATGCCTAGCGGTAGCGGTAAGTGTCTAGGCCTTGTGATACTCGCATGTCTAGCGGTCTCTTGAACACTTCACGCTCAGCCTACTGATGCCTGCACGCCTAGCGGCAAAGATAAGAGTCTAGTCCTTGTGATGCTCACATGTCTAGCGGTCTGTTGAACACTTCACGCTCAGCCTCCAGGTGCCTGCATGCCTAGCGGCAACGGTAAGTGTCTAGACCTTGTGATACTCGCATGTCTAGCGGTCTTTTGAACACTTCACGTTCAGCCTACCGATGCTGACATGCCTAGCGGCAACGATAAGTGTCTAGGCCTTGTGATACTCGCACGTCTATAAGGCATCCAACGTATAGAATGAAGCATGGGTCTTATGGCGCGTTACGACAGAGTTGCCAATCCATGAGAGGTGGCTGTACAGGACGCGTCGCGTACACTTTCCGCACATTCAGCGATCGTACCGTGACGAAGACTTGAAATAAGTACCGTATAATAATACTAATAGTAACATAACGCATACAAGGAAATTAAATGGATGCTACTCCTCACCAAGTCATTGTATTTAACATTCCTGCTATTCTTGCGAAGTGTATTACTTAGTCTATTTTTGCGTGGTGACAGCATTGGACCCTGTCCACTCTCACTACGTATTTAAAAATTCCTCTCGGCACGCCGGAAGGCGGAGGTAGATTTCACCGGGTAAATTAGGGGATAGGCGAATATAGGCAATATATGCAGGTTTTCGTAGAAAGATCAGACCTCATTTATTGCGAGAAAGTATTTTACAATTGGAGCTTAATTAACTTTGTTTTTCGTCTTTTTATGCATAATTTTTACATTTTATTGTCTTATGGGGACGGTAACCTTCTCGTCATTTGTGGTCCATTTTTATACTTGTGGTCACACTGTCCTTATGCAAGGTTTCGACACTGATGTGTAACTATCCAACGGTCTGTTACTTCACGCAAAATTTTATCTCCCGCAGAGATGTTGGTTGGTTCCTCAGTTTAGGGGCTGCGACAACGCGGTCATGTAGCCCCGTGAACTTCGGGTGTGTGTAGAATCTGTCTGATAAACGGGGTTAATTGTGATGGCTGTATTAGCCTGTAATTCAGGTAAGGACTGCAGACGGTCAATTTCAAGTAGTAGTTCGTAATTTTGCTACCAAATACTACTGTCAACGACACCTATCTGTGAACTTGGCTACTAGATGCCACCACAACCAGCAACTCGCAACGAACAGTTGAACTTCCCCTCCGAAGGAAAGCATACTGAGGGATTTTAGCACTCTTAAATATCCGACGACTTTGGCCGGCTTTGAACCCGCGACCTTGGTCATACATGTACAGCATGCTACCAGTTACGTCACCGATGCCGCATCCTACAGAGTCAGACGGAAAACTCAATGTGATCTCGTTCAATGGCGTTGTCATGGCTCCCTCTGATGGCTCATCCCTTATCAATTCAGTAGCTTTGTCATGGCAACCTCTGATGGCTCTTGGCCTTTTCTTCTAATTTCGAAATCATTTTGCTCATCCCTTGGCGTAATGGTGGGTCATATCAAAAATTATTTCAGACTAAAGTGTTAGGTAATTATTAGGGGAATACTGTCCATTTTGTACGGTTTTGATATTGTGTCTATTAAGTGAGATAAGATTAATGTTAAAAAAAAAAAAACTTTTTCCCTCCCCTTTGGTCAATGGTTGGTGCTATCAAAAAACTTTTCAAACCTACATTTTTGGGCCTTATCCGACACATAGTATGAACTTTGAATGGATTCGATATTTCATATTATTAAGAGAGTTATGGCAATATTTCACTCTTTCGAAAAAAAGGCCCCCATTTTCACCCCCGTTGACTGATTTTGTCCATTAACGAACTCGACAGAGTCATTATAGGGATACATATTACGTTAAAAAATTCAAAGTGATTGGTGCAAAATGGCGGTAGTTATCGTGTCTACAAGAAAGTGATATACATACATATAGCCTACGCTATATATTGTGCCCTTGTATATAACAGCGTCGTATATACGAGAATCAAACTTCGGGGAGCGTTCAGTCCGGGTATGCTTTCACTAGAGCTCAAATACCAGACGGCTGCTTACAAATACAAGGACCATATGCAAAACTACAAACTAAGAAATGAGTGAAAAACAAATAAAATTACCACCATTTAATAACTGAATAAAAACAACAAAACATAAAAAATAATATAAACAAAGTCCACCCTGAAATTTACTCCCACTGTACAAGAATTTACACAGATCTGAGTGGCCTAGAAAGGTCCACTCCAAAGAAATAAAATTGTGGATCAAAATTCCACTTGTCTGCTTAATATGTATGCACGCGTATAACTACGCTAGAGAAGAAATAAGTACTTTTGATGGAGATTTGCTCACAGATGGAACAGCCAATATGCTTGCAAACCCCCATACTGCAAACCATTATTACGGCTTTATGGGACACACTCGTACAATAACATACCAAAAATTATAATTTTACTGACACACGCAACCATTTAAAAATGTATAAACTAATTGATCTCCAGCGAGATCGCAGTGAGTCAGGAAACTCCCAGCAAAACAGAAGCTTGCCCAATGGCTCATATTGCTCAACACATACATGACAACAACGTGACCGAACATCGAGACCACCCGAGGTCAATGAACATGACAATAAATAAACAAGAACAAAGATGCCTAAATCCGCTGATATTTACATGAAATAAAAGCATGGATAAGCTAACACGCTGGGAGTCGATCAATCAAAACGCGAACAGCACCCATTTACCGATTTCAATTCTTTTATCATTAAACAGGCTTTATTTTAATATAAGATAAACATTTACGAAGAACGGAAACCTGGTCCGTGAATACTAATGAGCACAGCTTGCTCCTTATCTGATGGAGTGCGCGGGTAGAAATACCTTCACTTACCACTCATTAAAATCTGCGTTCAAACCAGCCCTCCTTGTCGAAGCTTTGAGTCATGCTATTTATAACAAGAGACTAGACAGTCCCGTTACGCCACCTGTTAATCGCGACACAAAAATTCACACACTTCTGCCAATTTCCAAAGAATTGCAAGAACATCGTAAAAGGGGATTCCAACATTTTCCTCGCAAGGATTAAATGCTTATCCTGGACATAGCTTCAGACAGAACCAGGGTTCCCGAAAACTCCTATCCCATAAAACACATATTTGCAGACTCAACAAAGCATTTTGGGCAGACACAACACAAATCTACCACGGGCCGACACTCCAATCAAATATCCATAGATTTTGTGTACCACGACACTAAAAGAGAAACTTCACCAACAAATAAAGTAAATTGGGCAGATGACCCCTCACTTAACAAAAATGCAACAAACGGCAATTAACACACAAGCCTGTGTAACAATAAAAATCTATACAATAAAAAGATTTCCCACCAATTCTATTATCTACTCTAGTTAATTCAGTTTCGCTTCTGTTATGATATCGGTTCCCAATTTGCGTCGCTTAGCCGCGCATTTTACGGTAGCGACACGCACTCGAGTACGCTTGCCCCGTGTACTTGACATCAACAAAAAAATCTTCACACAGATAGAATACATGCCACGTTGCTCATGAACTAAACTAAAGTGTGTCAATACCACAAATCATCTACAATAAAACACGAAGACAAAAATAAAATATAATATTTACACATAATAATATGTTCCCACAAAACCATAACCAGTTTGTCAAATAATTAAATTATTTTAGTACTCGTTCCTCTTTCTGCGTCGTTTCATCGAACATCGCCTGACATTCTCTCTCCAAAGTGTTTAACTCATCTCAGACCACATGGAGCCGTAGAAACGTTGGTTCGATGTCATTCTCTGGGTCTGGAGTTCCATCTTGACGTTGAATAGAAATAAAAATAAAATGTTATTTATAGTCACACGTAATTTTCTATCTAAATTTTGCCAATAGCTACT
Source organism: Meconema thalassinum (assembly GCA_946902985.2). NCBI lineage: Eukaryota > Metazoa > Arthropoda > Insecta > Orthoptera > Tettigoniidae > Meconema > Meconema thalassinum. The sequence continues at coordinate 1,080,173,747 of OX336388.2, read as the reverse complement.
TCATTCACCATTTGTCTAGTGCAAACTTAATCGTAGACTTTCCCTAATAGTTGTAGTCATGGGAGACTACTAAAATCTTACAGATACACACATTTCACACTCAGCTGTGCGCACACAACTTTATTATAATATTTTCAATAATGACCCTATCTCTGATAAATTTAACACAGTATACCTTCACGGTATCGAAAAGAATAAGTGATCACCTCACGGTGTCACCAAGAATCAACCTCGTCGTCACTCAAACGACAGTATTTATGTGAAATTAGCAAAAGGACGGAGGGAGAGGGAAATCTATCACTAACTTCTATAATAATGCGATTATTGGCATGCAACAGGTATCAAACAGTTTGAAATATTATACAGGTCACAATGGGGCTATCGTGCTCTGGAATCGATCATAGATTTCTTTAATCCAATCTTTCCCGCTTTCATCTTCAAGCCGGCGTCAGACGCTCCGTTGGCGCTAAAATTGGTGACCCTCTCTGATTGGTAGTTCATGACGTCAATATCGCAGTTTAGAACAGAAGACTCTGTCCTATGATTGGTTGAAAGTTCCACTCGTCTCTCTCATCCAGCAACTATCTTACTCGTAACGCTAGGGTGACAAAGAAATTACGGTCTGAAATGAGTCAGGACCCCAACACACCTTTGTCTGATAAAGTATCTGTCAAACATTCCGATCTCGTCACTCCTTTGTTTCAGGACTGGGCACGTTCAAACGTACTGTCTCCATATAAGCTTGACATTTCGCAATCCAGTCTGGCCTTCCTGTATGATTCTGGCAGTAAAATCAGAATATAATGAAATGAATAATTAGAATCATTAATATGCGTACTTTATTAAGGGTTCACAACTCCCTTAGTTGGAAAAAATCGAACTTAGAGATAAAGTCGATTTTTCTTCCCTAAGTCACATGGTGCAGAATACTGGATTAGTCTCCCTTCAAAGTTCTCAGTCAGTCCGCCTCTGCTAGTTGACAACTGTTTTCCTCGTTCCAATGTTTACATTCTCGCCCAGTCATTAGGACAATACCAGTCTGCTGCTCACTTGCCCAGCGCTTCGCCTGGGGCTATTTGTTGCTTGAAGACTATTCCCCTCTCTGTTGCTCGTCTGTCGACATACCTGTCAACTCTGCTTGCTTCAAGATGTAAACAGGCCAGACGCTAATCACTTCCTCGATGTCGTGCTGGCTTCTGCTTGCCCCCCATTCACTTGAATGATGTTGGACGATCACGTATTTAATTCGCTGCGTTATTTCTGACTTCCCAAGGCTCTCTGGTGTGATAAATTTTTAGATTTGCACTATTATATACAGACATGGTTCCTGTGCTTAATTCTTTGACTCGATATGCATTATTTCCAAGATTCCTCACTATGCTGAACGGCCCAACATACTTGGCACAGAACTTGTTGAATATCTTCTTTGCTGGATCAGATACAGCGGGTCGGCGTACGAGGACAAGCTCGTCTAATTCTAGCTCACGATGGAATCTCTTGTTTCTCACGCGGCGCAGCCTCCTGTCTGCCTGGTTCCTCATATGCACTCTGGTGCGCTCAATTCTTAAATCATGAGCTATATTGTGATCTTGTGGGCAATTAATGATGGTACTCCATGATCTCTCTGGATGCTGATTCATGTGTAATACCATAGGAATCTGTCCTGTCGATTCGTGCTTCGTAGAATTCATGCACGTCTCTACATCCTTGATCTTGTCCACCCACTTGTGATGGTCGTTAGGAATGAAGATTCTCAGGTACTTAGTGACGCATTTAATTGCCCTTTCCGAGGGATTAGCCTGGGCGTGGCGTATGCTGGATAAAATGTGCTTTACGTCCATATCCTCCATTCCTTTTTTAAATTCGGCGCTCGTAAAGTAGCTGCCATGATCAGATAATATGAATTCTGGTTTTCCAAGGATGGGAATAACTCTATTTCGTATGCGGCTAAGTACTTGTTTTGAGGTAGTTTTCTGGATTGGGCAAAGTACAACAAATTTCGAAAACACATCCAGACAAACTAATAGGTGTCGGCATCCTCGCCTTCCCTTAGGAATTGGACCGAAACAATCTAGTGCCACCATTTCACAAGGTCTCTGAGGAAGCAGTGGTTTGGGGTACTGTTTCATCAGATAATTGTTTGACTTTGTCCTCTGACACGGGTCACATGTTTTAATAACCTCACAAATAGTCGTCCTCATGCGTGGCCAAGTAAACGTCTCCCCAATGGTCGATTCAGACTTGTCGATTCCAATATGGCCGAGACTTTCGTGGACATGCCATGTCAATCCTCGCTATAATGACGCTGGTACCAAGATGCGATATTTAGAGTGCTCTGCATCCACAAATTTATGGAGTAAATTGTTAAAATAGTGAAACTTTCCTTCTTTAGCTCTGGCTTCACGAAATGCGGGTGTTCCTGGCGGCAATTCCCTTCTAAAATATTGGATCATTAGATACATCCATGGCTCCGCTTCCTGTTCTCTCTGGATTTCTCGTAGCTCCTCCAAAAATTCATGATCCTTGGGTGTTAATTCAATATGTTGAACACTCGCTGCTTCAACATTGTCAGGCTCAGGGTTCCTGCTAAGAGCATCCGGAATTACATTCATTTTTCCTGGGCAGTGCTCAATCTCGATATTAAATTGTTGTAAGTAAATAGACCAGCGTGTGACACGTTCACTAGCCATAGACGTTTTGAACAGAAACGTCAGTGCCTTATGGTCCGTCCTAACAACAATGGGGTACCCATAGATGATTTTTTTCCATTGTTGGAAAGCATGGAGAATAGCTAGTAGCTCCAGCTCTGTTACAGTGTAGTTGCGCTCGTGTTTCCTTAATCTGCGGCTGACAAATGCCAAATATGAGCGTTTGTGAAGGTTGGCCGGATCCTCTTGGTACAGCATAGCTCCCACTCCAATTAATGAGGCATCCGCCTGGATTATAAACTTGCGGCCAAAATCCGGATAACCGAGCTTGATACAATTTTCCAGCAAAAGTTTGGTCGCTTGGAATGACTTTTCGCAAACAGCATTCCAAAGCCATTTATTACTTTTTTTTAACATCTCCTGCATGGGTGCTACTGTTTCAGTATAGCCAGGGCAGTTCTCCTTAAAGAATCCCGTTACGCCTAGGAAAGCACGGATGTGTTTTACTCTCGTAGGAGTCGGGAAATTCTTTATAGCCTCGAGCTTGGCAGGGTTTGGTCTGACTCCCTCCTGGTCTATTATGTGGCCTAAATATAGAATCTCGCTTTTGAAGAAGTGCGATTTCTTTAAGTTGATTTTAAAATTTGTTGTTCTCAGATTTTCCAACAATTTATCCAAATTTCTCATGTGTGTGTCAACGTTGTCCGATGCCAGCAGGATATCATCAATGTAGCGAACGGTCATCTCTTTCACCTCCTCCGTAAGATTTCGATCTAAAGCTCGTATCAACGCACACCCAGCAGTTCTCACACCGAAAGGCATACGGACAAAATAATACGTTTGGTTATCAAACAAGAAGCCCGTAAGTAGTTGTGACTTCTCATCTAATTCAATATGGTGGAAGGGATTTGTCAGGTCCACTGAACTGTAAATACTTTTATTTTTAAAACCTTTTAGGACATCTCTGATAATCGGCGCCGTGTCGTATTCCGGAAATATAAGTCGCTGGTTCAAATTTCTGGCATCCAGACATAATCTGATGGAACCATTTGGCTTGGAAACTGCCAAAATTGCATTTAAGTAAGGTGTAGGTGCCTTCTTAATAACCCCTGCCTGCAACATGCCATCTATTATTTGTTTCACCTGGCTGCGATGTTTTTCAGGAATAGGATACAGTCTACTCCTGAAAGGTGACCAATCCTGAACTTGCATCGAATATTGAAAATTTAATATCTTCCCTGGAATCGTATCAAAAACTGCCTTGTGTTTCCTTAAAATTCCTTCTAACTGTTTCTTATGCTCACTCCCAAGTTGAACATCTCTGAGCCGCTCCTGTAATATCTCTTCAAAATAAGCCTCGTTATCATCTCCTTCCGTCAGTAGGGACCATAGTTCCTGGGACTCGCCCTCTTCAAGTTCTACAACAGCTGTGCCAATGACGTCACTCTCGGCCTCCTGTACCTCTTCGTTCGTCTCTTCCTGGATCGCTTCTAGTGTCCATGAACTCACATCCCTTTCTGTGGTGATCTCATCCATATGCAAACCCACGTTATTTAAATTTACATACTCTCTGAAACTGACTGTATTCTTGTGCAGATCTATCACGGCTTGATAGTCGCAAATGAAGTTGGCTCCAAGAATAATATTAAAGCTCATCTTTGCCATTACGATGAAGGTCTGCCCAAATGTGTGCTCCAAAATATCAAGTTCAAGGTAGGCTTGATTTTTGCAAGTGACAGAGCGTTCAGGAATTACGCCTCTCACTTTGAGTTGTGGCACGGGAATCATAGCAATCTTTTGACTCCGTCCCAACTCTCGAATTAGGGCCTCAGATACCAGACTAATCTGCGACACCGTATCTAATAAGCACCTGACCTTTAATCCACCAATCCTGCCGTATATAACCGGCAATTGTTTAATAATGTCGTTCCGCGGTTTCACCGTCTCCTCCAGGCAATCCTCCGGTAAAGCGATCCATTCCTCTATGTGTGCGACGATCCAATCTCCTCCTCCCACATGCTGTTGCAATCCCAGGCTGTCTCCAATCTCACTTATCAAACTTTTTTTTACAGCCTCGACCTCTATTATCCTGAGGTCGAGTACTCTCCTGATGATCCTGCTGTCGCTGTAGACTTTCAGCCCCCTCGGTCTGAATGTCGGGATTTACTCTGTTGTCAATAGCATTTTCCCAGCGTCCTTGCTCATTCCCCTCATTGGCATGAATTTCCTCTAAGTATTTCTGCGATTGAGCATGCCTATCGTTCCAGTCGTCTCGGTAGCTTCTAGAGTCCTCACGATTCTGAAATCTGCGGTCTTGCCATCTCTGATTTTCATTCCGATCTCCCCATCTCCTGTATGGTACATCTTGTCTCCGATTGTCCCTCCATTGTTGAAATCCTCGTTGTTGGAATCTATTCTGTCCTTGGAACTGTCTGTTGTTATTACGATTGTTATCGTAATGTTGGCGCTGTCTTTTCTCGACATCATCTTGACCTCTCACGGGTGTTGAAATGTTTGTATTTGTATTGGTAGCCTGGGATCTTGTGTTTATCTGGCTCGGCTTAATCACCTCGGTTGTATTTACCATTTCGACCTGTCTTCCAACTCTATTGTGTAAGTGGGACGTGGTTTCATCTATCTGGCGCAGGATCTGTTCAGCGTGTACCGCGTCTGAAACGTTAGCTGCGACCAATACCTGCTGAACGTTAACGGGAAGCTGGCGTCCGATAGTCATGACTAGCTCGGCCTCACTTAAAGGATTATCCAGATCTTTAAATTTAAGGAGCTGTGATGAAAAAAAATCGGAATACTTAGTTTGCTGAGTAGATTGGTACTTTCTGGAGTACAATTCCATTCTTAACCCCTGTTGATATGAAGACGACCAATACTTTCGAAGGAAAGCATGCCTGAATGCATCTACGCTTTCAAACGTGTATTTGAAGCTCAAGTACCACGTTAAAACATTTCCAGTTTTTTTTCCCATCATGCGCAGTTGCCGGGCGGGAGCTATATCATTATCATTATAATAATGCTCGACTTCCCGCAATAATGCCTTGGGTGTGACTCCAGAATTTTCCATAAACTTAGCCGGTTTGAATTCATTAGAACGGATGATTTGTACAAGTTGAGGGTGCTGATTACCGTCATGTGGTGTAGAACTTCTCCCTATGTGATTACGAAATTCTTCCGTGTTCCGAGAAAGTGGACTTTCCGTGTCAACCTGACTACCAGTTGAATGAGTCGCCCCCGGGCTATCTCTGTCTCCATCTCTTGCCTTCTCGCCTAATGACCCTGCATTATGTTCCATAGAAAATAATTCTGATTTTATCAGCCTGTCACCTTGTTCTTTAAATTTTGCTTTTATCTCATCTTCTAACGTCTGTATCCGTGTGTGGTTCTCCCCCAGCTTCTTAATTACTGCCAACCTTTCTTCCTTGGAGTCCTTACATAATTTTTGCCAATCCTTTCTAACGTTTTCTATCTTCAGATTATTAGTGTCCTGGCTCACTTCGATCCGTTCCAAGCGATCCTCCATGCGTACATTGTTTTCTTCAATAGTGGCTTTTAATCCCTCCCGGTCTACTTCTGCATTTTTCCAGCGATCTGTTGATTGGTTTTCGAGACGGTCTATGTCTTTTATAAGGCCGGTCACGTTTTCATCTACCGCCTTTATCTGTTCCTGTATAACTACGGTTATTTTCTCCACTTTATTAAATCTGTTTTGTAACCTGTCCTGTGCAGTTATAATTTCGCTATTTTTAGTTGTGCATGCCAATTCAATCTGTGCCAATTTTGCCAGAACTGTATCGTCTAAGTTATTAAGTTTAGCGTTAAACTGATCCTCAAGTTGTTTTATCTGTTTAACCTGCTTCTCATTGTTCTTATTTACATCTAAGGCGAGTAGTATAAGCTGTTTCCTTGTATGTTCTTTCATTTCAACCACTACATTATCGAGTTGCTCAGTGTTACGACTGTTTTGCGCGTCTAGTTGAGAGTTTATTGATTCACTTTGTTGTGTCAATTGAGAAGTAATATTATCATTTTGTAGAGCTAATTGTGTATTAATACTATCATTTTGAAGCGCTAATTGTGTGCCAATAGATTCATTAATTTGGGCTTTGATCACCGCTGACTGTTCAACCCTACCACTGTCTATTTGTGCCTTAAATGTTTCACTCTGTGCTATTAATTCCGCTGATTGTTCAGCCCTGCTACTGTCAATTTGTGCCTTAAGTTCAGCTGATTGTTCAGCCCTACTACTGTCCATTTGGGCCTTAAATTCAGCAGTCATCTCCTGCCGTAACAACACCATTTGCTGCTGAGTGCGTGCCGCAGCGCTCTCTACCACCTGTCTAATTTCGTCTAAAGAAGCCATCACCACAATACACTTGAGAAAATAGAGAAAATGCCAATTGGCGATGTTCTCCGATACGTGCATACATATTGACACACATTTATATCAATTTAAACATACTCAGTTCGTTTAAATTTATAAACACAATCCCATTAATCCAATAGCATCCCTGAGTATCCTTCATTTTACATAATTTAAAACTTAACCCACATATTCAGTTATTAAATGCTAGCCTTACAAAACGCTATAAGAACAGACTAATTAATCAAGTATTAATTGCCTTGGAAAAGCTACACGCCTTCCTATTACATTCATGGAGTTTTCTTTCTATGCAAAGCTAATTTTTATCATTAATATGGGCACCCAGTCTCACGATTTTGTCTTTACAAAAAAAATGCAAGAAATAAAAACGTGTACTGTATTTTACATTGCAACTCCTGATTTTACTGTATAAATTCACTCACTTGGCGGTAATACCATCGCCATAACTACGTTACTTAAAATTATCACATTCGGTGATTCAAATACTGTCACATTCTGCCTCCACTTGTGGCGTGTCAGTTTATCAAAAATTGCGCTAGAAAAGCCTAAAACAGTGAAATGCCCCACGATGGGTAATGCCAGCGTTGCCTATGTGCCCTTGTATATAACAGCGTCGTATATACGAGAATCAAACTTCGGGGAGCGTTCAGTCCGGGTATGCTTTCACTAGAGCTCAAATACCAGACGGCTGCTTACAAATACAAGGACCATATGCAAAACTACAAACTAAGAAATGAGTGAAAAACAAATAAAATTACCACCATTTAATAACTGAATAAAAACAACAAAACATAAAAAATAATATAAACAAAGTCCACCCTGAAATTTACTCCCACTGTACAAGAATTTACACAGATCTGAGTGGCCTAGAAAGGTCCACTCCAAAGAAATAAAATTGTGGATCAAAATTCCACTTGTCTGCTTAATATGTATGCACGCGTATAACTACGCTAGAGAAGAAATAAGTACTTTTGATGGAGATTTGCTCACAGATAGAACAGCCAATATGCTTGCAAACCCCCATACTGCAAACCATTATTACGGCTTTATGGGACACACTCGTACAATAACATACCAAAAATTATAATTTTACTGACACACGCAACCATTTAAAAATGTATAAACTAATTGATCTCCAGCGAGATCGCAGTGAGTCAGGAAACTCCCAGCAAAACAGAAGCTTGCCCAATGGCTCATATTGCTCAACACATACATGACAACAACGTGACCGAACATCGAGACCACCCGAGGTCAATGAACATGACAATAAATAAACAAGAACAAAGATGCCTAAATCCGCTGATATTTACATGAAATAAAAGCATGGATAAGCTAACACGCTGGGAGTCGATCAATCAAAACGCGAACAGCACCCATTTACCGATTTCAATTCTTTTATCATTAAACAGGCTTTATTTTAATATAAGATAAACATTTACGAAGAACGGAAACCTGGTCCGTGAATACTAATGAGCACAGCTTGCTCCTTATCTGATGGAGTGCGCCGGGTAGAAATACCTTCACTTACCACTCATTAAAATCTGTGTTCAAACCAGTCCTCCTTGTCGAAGCTTTGAGTCATGCTATTTATAACAAGAGACTAGACAGTCCCGTTACGCCACCTGTTAATCGCGACACAAAAATTCACACACTTCTGCCAATTTCCAAAGAATTGCAAGAACATCGTAAAAGGGGATTCCAACATTTTCCTCGCAAGGATTAAATGCTTATCCTGGACATAGCTTCAGACAGAACCAGGGTTCCCGAAAACTCCTATCCCATAAAACACATATTTGCAGACTCAACAAAGCATTTTGGGCAGACACAACACAAATCTACCACGGGCCGACACTCCAATCAAATATCCATAGATTTTGTGTACCACGACACTAAAAGAGAAACTTCACCAACAAATAAAGTAAATTGGGCAGATGACCCCTCACTTAACAAAAATGCAACAAACGGCAATTAACACACAAGCCTGTGTAACAATAAAAATCTATACAATAAAAAGATTTCCCACCAATTCTATTATCTACTCTAGTTAATTCAGTTTCGCTTCTGTTATGATATCGGTTCCCAATTTGCGTCGCTTAGCCGCGCATTTTACGGTAGCGACACGCACTCGAGTACGCTTGCCCCGTGTACTTGACATCAACAAAAAAACCTTCACACAGATAGAATACATGCCACGTTGCTCATGAACTAAACTAAAGTGTGTCAATACCACAAATCATCTACAATAAAACACGAAGACAAAAATAAAATATAATATTTACACATAATAATATGTTCCCACAAAACCATAACCAGTTTGTCAAATAATTAAATTATTTTAGTACTCATTCCTCTTTCTGCGTCGTCTCATCGAACATCGCCTGACATTCTCTCTCCAAAGTGTTTAGCTCATCTCAGACCACATGGAGCCGTAGAAACGTTGGTTCGATGTCATTCTCTGGGTCTGGAGTTCCATCTTGACGTTGAATAAAAATAAAAATAAAATGTTATTTAAAGTCACACGTAATTTTCTATCTAAATTTTGCCAATAGCTACTTCATTCACCATTTGTCTAGTGCAAACTTAATCGTAGACTTTCCCTAATAGTTGTAGTCGTGGGAGACTACTAAAATCTTACAGATACACACATTTCACACTCAGCTGTGCGCACACAACTTTATTATAATGTTTTCAATAATGACCCTATCTCTGATAAATTTAACACAGTATACCTTCACGGTATCGAAAAGAATAAGTGATCACCTCACGGTGTCACCAAGAATCAACCTCGTCGTCACTCAAACGACAGTATTTATGTGAAATTAGCAAAAGGACGGAGGGAGAGGGAAATCTATCACTAACTTCTATAATAATGCGATTATTGGCATGCAACAGGTATCAAACAGTTTGAAATATTATACAGGTCACAATGGTGCTATCGTGCTCTGGAATCGATCATAGATTTCTTTAATCCAATCTTTCCCGCTTTCATCTTCAAGCCGGCGTCAGACGCTCCGTTGGCGCTAAAATTGGTGACCCTCTCTGATTGGTAGTTCATGACGTCAATATCGCAGTTTAGAACAGAAGACTCTGTCCTATGATTGGTTGAAAGTTCCACTCGTCTCTCTCATCCAGCAACTATCTTACTCGTAACGCTAGGGTGACAAAGAAATTACGGTCTGAAATGAGTCAGGACCCCAACACACCTTTGTCTGATAAAGTATCTGTCAAACATTCCGATCTCGTCACTCCTTTGTTTCAGGACTGGGCACGTTCAAACGTACTGTCTCCATATAAGCTTGACATTTCGCAATCCAGTCTGGCCTTCCTGTATGATTCTGGCAGTAAAATCAGAATATAATGAAATGAATAATTAGAATCATTAATATGCGTAGCTTATTAAGGGTTCAATATATATATATATATATATATATACATTAATTATATATAAACGTTTGAACTGAAAGTGGTTTTGGGGTCTAGGAGATGTGAAACGCGAAGATATGTCCATTTTTGGGAAGTCGAAACATGGTACCCATTGCAATAGTTAGCTTTCTAATGAAATCTATCTAAAAATGGAAGGCTTTGATATTCCTGTGGCCAGAGCAGTTTTATTGACTAAATTATTTATATTTTCGTAAGGTTTCACATTCTTGAAATGAGATAAATGAACACATTAATTACAACCTGTTTTTCCCTCCTTTCGGGCCCTTGACCACGCTATCTTTTCACAAAACTATTCATTGTTATACGTGAAATACGTGAAATACAGCACGTTAAATATGACAGTACTGCTGCACACACACTCAAGATAGAGACAGCAGAACTACTGAAATACTATCTCGGAGGGCACAGTAATAAAGCGGTGAGTACCAAGCTGCACCCCAGGTTGTCCTTCGATTCATTCATATAATGCGCGGTCCATGAACAGCCCGGCCTGTGTAAACAATTAAACCTACACTCTGGATATGCAGGTAGAAAACTTCTTCCAAATTTCCTCTACTACTCTCAAACTGACTTCACATGGTTATCTTTAAAAATAGAAAAGTTGGCTGCAAACGAACTTTTTCGATGCTGCTATGTGGTTATGGGAGAATGTCTAGTGGTCTCTTGAGCACTTCACGCTCAGCCTACTGATGCTTGCATGCCTAGCGGCAACGGTGAGTGTCTCATCCTCCTGATACTTGTCTAGCGGTAAGTGTCTTGAGCACTACATCCTCAGCTTCTTGGTGCTCACATGCCTAGTGCCAACGGTAAGTGTCTTGAGCACTACACCCTTTTGGTGCTCGTATGCCTAGTGGCAACGGAGCGTGTCTCAGATTCCTATTGATCACATGCCTAGCAGCAATGGTAAGTACAAGATGTGAAGTTTTCACTATACATCAAACATTTCACCTTCTAAGGATGCATACACTACGCAAACGAATGGCGAACGAACTACGAAGCGTGTATTCGCAATTCGGAGCGATTGACTTGAGAGAATAATGCTAGGAACTATCAGCGAAGTTCGCTACCGTTCCAGCCAGGCATGAGTGATTACCTGGAAGTTACGTCAGAGGAAGACATAACTATTACAACTTTTAGTTTCATAATATTGAATAACCATGCTAACAAGGGTTCATATATATAGGGCACATTCGTGTATTATGCCAAATGCCATCAATATAGGCTTCATTATACAAGGTGAACAAAAAATGCCGCACTTGTAGGTTGGCATGAGGTTCCTCGTCGAAATTCATGACAAAAGTTTATGTTGCAAAACCTAGTCCCGCCAATAGATTTAACAGAAATGCGTGTTAAGAAACGAGGCTCTGGCAACGCTGTAACTGCATGCAGCGTGGCCACAAGCAGTTCGCAGAAACTCGGTGTTCTGCCGGGGCTTTCCCTGTACATTCCGATGCACTGCAGGATGTGATAGTGCTGCCAGCTTCTCATTTTCATACTTGTGTTTTCAAACAGCACCCGATCCGATTTTGCTATTGAAACATTTGTCTTGCAATTGGATGAGGAATCGCATGCCAACCTCCAAGTGCGGCATTTTTGGTCCACCCTGTATAATGGAACTAAGAGTACACTTGTGTATTTAACATCACCTGGATGTCTTGTCTGTCAACGATACCGTTTATTACCTCAAGCGAGAATTAAATTTCTTGGCAGATCCAGGAATCAAAGCTGTGCCTCCAAGGTGGAAATCACCAACATTAACCACTTTACCAGCTAAGTATCCAAGCAGAATACACGATTTGTAAATGCTATTTCTTCACGAAAAATTGGCAGTTAGGCCTGGTTATTACTGCGAATATAACTATCGAAACAATTGATCACCAAGATTATTCGAGAAGGGTATTTATAATCATATATCTACTCTATATTGGGAGTGGAAGCACAAATCATGCTGGAAGGCTTATTTAAGTCGCTAGGGGCTTCTGATTTCTTCAGGATGCTTTCCATTATTTTAGTTTTACATTTATTGATATTCTTCAAGAACCCTTTCCTCAGACCTCCGGGCCAAAATAACAAAATATCAGTCGTTGATCGTCCAACCGAGTTTCGTTTTCTCCGCCTTGGGGTCGTGCAAACGTAATGTTGTGATTGGACAGTAGGTCGCTCTGAATTGGATATGGTGAAACCACGGAAACGCCATTACAAGTGTGGTCCAAACCCACTCGTCTACCGAGTCCAGAGAGTAGCGGAGCTACTGAGGTCGGTGACTATCACCAGTATTAAAGTTATTTGTGATGCTCTCCTTGAAGTACTTGCAACACATCTCAATTACTTTTTCATATCACTCAGCGTGGAATATTATATACTTTACAGCTGGTGCAGGGCCGATCAGTGAGCGTTCGTCAAGCTGACGCTGATGGTGCGACCAGTTCCGTCGACAGTGACTCGACTGCTGCAGCGGCTACTGGAGAAGCTGCCACTCCCGAGGCTACCACCACCACCACGGAGGCTGCAACAACCACCACGGAGGCTGCAACAACCCCCACGGAAGCTGCAACCACTTCCGAGGCTGCCGCCACCACCACCACGGAGGCTGCAACAACCACCACGGAGGCTGCATCAACTACCACTGAGGCTGCATCAACTACCACTGAGGCTGCCACCACCACCACGGAGGCTGCAACAACCACCACGGAGGCTGCATCAACTACCACTGAGGCTGCATCAACTACCACTGAGGCTGCAACAACCACCACCCAGGCTGCAACCACCACCACCCAGGCAGCAACAACCACCACCCAGGCTGCAACCACCACCACCCAGGCTGCAACCACCAGGACTGCAAAGCCCTCCACCACCACCAAGGCTGCTACGAAGGCGACCCCCAAGCCTACCACCAAAGCAACCCCTAAGCCCACTACCAGGGCACCCGCTACAACCACTCGCCGTCCCAGCGGCATCTTCAATCCATTCAACATTGCAAATGACGCAACAAATATGGCTTTTAACCTGGCTAATAATGCAGCACAACTGCCATTTAACATGTTTGGTGGATTATTTGGTTAAATGAATATTTATGAATCAAATAAACTATATTTCAATTCAGTTAATTGTACTTTTAGCCTACTGGTATAACAACAACAACAACTAGACAACAATGCTTACACCAACTTGTAATATTGGGAAATCGTAACATATTCGGCGACATTACAAATTGTATTTGTAAAAGGATTGCTAAAAATACCAATTAGTTAATAAATTGAATTCTGCGCAAACTGATTTTGTTTCTCTGTTACCACAAGAAATGTAGCTTACCTCCTCGTGGCACAGTGGCTAGCAACCTTAGCTGTCACCGCTGAGGCCCGGGTTCAATTCCCGACGCTGTCGAAAAATGTAATTCAGGTCTGAGAGCTGGAGTGCGGTACATCCAGCCTCGTGAAGTAAAACTAAGGAGAGGTGGGTTCGATTCCCACCTCAGACATTCTGAAAGTGGATTTACGAAGTTGAGCTTGAGCTTTTAGATCTCGCAGTAAAGAGGCACATAAGAAGGGAGGTAGTGCACAGTTCGCTACTCCTGTGGGGGTCCGGGCACGGACACCAAGAGCCCGCTGATGAGCCAGCTTGGTGTTCCTAGGCGAAACCCCACAAAAGACACGGCATAAACCTAGAAAGAATGCTGCGTTTTAATTCACTGGCCGTGAAAGCCAATATACTCTTTCATATGCTGTTGTTAAAGCTTTTTACCATCATCGCAGCAGATACTTGTTGGCAATTTAAGGGTTTAGATGCAAAACTTACGTTCTCCACTTTTTCTAATTTTACAGGAACTAAAAAAAAAACTTAAATGTATGTTACTAATCGAATCTCTAAGAGACTTTGCTTTCGTTGCAGGCTGTACTTAATTACACCTTTTTATATAAACTATGTTTCATAATTTATATTGATTTATCTGAAAAATAGGTTTTGATTTTGGAGAATGTGACTTTTGCATCCAAACATTGGAGACAGTGAGTGTTGTGTCTGAACAAGTTGGCGAATGTTACTTTTGACACTAAACAAAATTAATTACTTCAGACAAAACAATAGACAAGTTGGCCAAGTTTGTGAAAAATTTAGACAAATGAAACCAATTGCATTGTTGGAATGCACATATTATTTATTTATTATGTAGAGGTTACGAGTTGAGACAATAATAATATTGGCTTGCAGCTGTAGAAAGTCACATGACCATAAGCTGTCTTGTGATTGGCCATTAGGGAGAATGTGCTCTTTGCAACTAAACAGTGTGGAGAATGTTAGTTTTGCATCTAAATTAAGGTCTTGGCATTTCAAAACCACTGGATATTGTGAGTTTGGATTTCAGCACTAAGATAGTCGTGTGTAGTTTGGAACGAAGAATAAGAATGTCTTGCTAACTCAATTTCGAACAAAGGTCGATTTTGCATCTAGACACATTAGTTTACAAAGCTGCAATAGTTGTAGGGCTTACTGCTTAAGGGTATCACTGTAATAGTAGCTACACCTTTATAGATTAGTTGGTGGAGGGGGACTGTTTGTTGATGGGATCGTCACTTTGCAGCATCAAAATAAATAGTTCATTTTTCGGGTGCTTAAAGCCTCAATGTTTATCAGTAATACTGTAGTTACCACACCTACTAAGTAAGCTTTCTGATGGATATTTCGCTTTTTGGTTTTGGAGGACAGTGATTGTCTGTGGGTGTCACTATAGGTTTGGTAGTGTTTTGTAGAGCTATTGTAGATACGTGGATCTGATGATGCTCGCTTGACGAGCGAAACATATCATCCCTTAGATTTTTCCTTCTTCAATAGTTGATAACAACATATATCTTAATCGCTTGTAATATATTTCAGGTTATTTTTCTCACATATTCAAGTAATTTTGGAATTATTTTTTGTTGACCGACTGAAAGTAACAATACCAAATTTCCGTGGTTTCCCACTTCTACTTCAGAAAAATGCTGGGAAGGTTTCTAACGTAAGGCCATGGCCGCTTCCCACCCAAATCCTACCTCGATTGTAAATACACACGCTAGCACACATCTCACAGTGATATAGACAACTTGTACACGGGAGTGCATGACCTCAATGTCGTAAAGCCCTAAAGAATCAACTACAGCACGTAGGCTATGTGGAAGCAATGCTGGGGGCCCCGTGGTCGCCAACCCTCCTCACACTAATTGTGAGCCCCTGGCGATATTAATTGAGTAGCGATAATAGACCGATTCTGGCGCAGGGGCTAATGGGCAACATGGCCGCCAAGCGCAACCGACCCTATGCTGGTCGTATACAGAGAGTCATAGCTGGCGCAGGGGCTACTGGGCAAGATGTCCGCCGCGCTCAACCGCACTCTTTGTTGGTTATTGACTGTGAATTATTTATTCTTTATTTGTTTTTTATTTATTCTTATTTAAGTTATGATTTATATAATTTTTAATGATTTATATTTATTTTTTATTTTTTATATTTTAATATTTAATTTATTATTTTCTATTTTTATTTATTATTTTTATTGCGATAAAGCACTAAACTGCAAGGTCATTAAACCCAAGAATTCTTTAACCCATAATTACAGAAACCTGATTTCAGATTTCAATTAATGCATGTAAGATTTCTTTATTTTTACATTTTAGATTTTAAATGTTAGATTTTTATTTTTAGATTTTAGATTTAAAATGTTAAAATTAAGGTTTGATATTTTAGATTTTACATTTTACATTTTTGATTTTATATTTTAGATCTTTGATTTTATATTTTAGATTTTTCGAAAAAGACCAAAATACAAGGTCATAAAGGTTAGAAACGGGTCATACTATACCTTCAACCACCCTAGTTTCAACTACTTGTCAAGGTCACTCTCCCGAACTTTGCCGGAGACTGCCGAAGGTTAACGATTAGATTAGGAGTGGGAGACGGGTAACAGGAAACACAAGCGGTGCCCATGCAATACGGTATATTTTTTATTTTAAGTATATTTACAATTTTTACATATAATACACTCCTCTCTTTATTTTTCTTGCTGTAGGTTTAATAACAATTAACTTATTGTTTAGATTTTAATTTAAATTTTTGCTTAAATCTTTTAGGTTCTCTTTGTAACCATTAGTTTAATACAAACAGGGGAGCCCATATTCTTCTAATTGTGATGCATATTTACACACAGAATGAAACTCTTTCCTTATTTTTGCTTGGTGTAGTTTTAATAGCAACCGGTTTAATTTTTAGTCGATAATTTAAATTTTTATCCGAATCTACTAGTTCCTTTTCCAGCCAATAATTGGATACAAAGAAAGAGTTAATATTCTCCTTTTCCAACACATATTTAACTTTATGTCTAAAAACAATAGACTTCATTCCCTTAATTAGTTCTGTTCCTTTTTCCAAATTTTCTAACCGAGAGCACTCTCGTTTTTTATTTGGCCTTTGATTCCCTGCATAGTAATGTTAGATCCACATCGTCTTGCGTATAGGTTGTAAACTCTTCTCTATAGCCTGTTTGGATGCTCGTGTAAAACTTAGCAAACCAGTTACCATTAAATGTAGTCATTCTATTGGTGTTGAATTCCGCAAACAGATTTTCAGTTTCTAGATGCACAATCTCCAAACCACCACATGGAGTTACAATAAACCCGTCTTTTTTAAGCAAGTCTAAATTAGCATGACTCTTTACAAACATAGATTTCAAATATCCTCTTAAGTAGCACACATGCTTACATTTTTCACTTTCTACAAGCACCCCAACGCGCAGGTAATTTCCGTTGTTATTAATAGTAAATGCAGAGAGTATGTATTTCCGACTCATATCTAGATTTTGCCAGGGACTTTGTTTAAAGTAAATTGTAAACCTGTTTCTTGAATTCACAATCGCCTGTTCTTTCTGCAACACCGCTACTCCAATTTTTGTTTCCTTGCACATAGCACATTAACTGTACTTAATGGGGTGATTTCCTTAAGAGGGTATGGTTTAAGTCTGTTAGTTTTATTGGTTCTTTTTCTTAACACCTGGGGAAGAATATAATTTGTAGGAATCAATCCTAATTCGCGAATGTTTATGTTTGCGGGTATCGTGGAGAACAATGTCCTGGATTGAGAAAAGAATGATTCCTCAGCTTTAATGTAGCATTTCTGTATAATGCGAACATTGCAGTTCGATTTGCAAACCTGTCAATTTCCGAGTATTTTTGTTACCCCAGTAGACAAATTGTAAAGCTTTGTTAAACACCACACCGTAAGTTATTTGCTACTTTAGTCCACATGGAATCGATCGGCACCGAGTACAGGGGCGATTATTTTAAATAATGTTTGTTGGCTTCTAATACACTAACACAATCTTCGAGTGGGTCAAACACGCCATCCATTTTGTAGTTGTAAATTGTTGCCTCTAGTCTTGTAATACCATGTTCTTTAGCTGGGGAAGACGTAAACTTTTCCATTAGATGGATGTCGGGACATCTGATAAAGTCTATAATATGGTTTCCAATGACATTGTTTACACTAGGACTTTTAATTTGACATATAAATTTGTTATATATCTTTATTCTAGAATTAGACCTCATCCATGTTAAACAGTCTTTGCCAACAGTTTTATCGTTGTTCACAATCACATTGCATTTTTCTCGATACTCTCCTTGTACACAAAAGTTATGATTCGATGTTAGGTGATCATACATCTCCGTCTTGTTAAAAACACCGGCAAAATCTTGTGTTATGTCCAAATCGATAGGTTAGAACTTCTCTGCACGAAGCTGTTGCAATATCTCTGGAAGTTCGGCTAACTGAACGTCTAATTTAACATCGGTTAGTTCCACTTTTAATGGTGCAGCAACAGGGTTTTTCTACTTCTCCATAATGTTAGCCATTCCTTTCTCCCCAAGTTGTGCCTTAACACCTTGCTTAGCAGAGATGAACTTGGAGAATTTACCACGTAAGTAGAGGTTAAAAGCATCACACACCTCTTTCTTTAGCTGCACAGACTTACTCTTTTCCAATTGTTCTTGGCAGCCCACTTGGTCACATATACTGTAATAACCACCATAATGTTATCGCAAAACGGCTCCGTAATCGGTGTAAGTTGATTAACATTTTTATCACTTAGGAGCGTCACGTTTTCTGTGTAGTTGATATTACCAATGTCTATAACCAGATTGACCAGGTTTTTCAATAACAACCACGAACCAAACCGCTCGTCGATAGGCTTCGTTCTGTTCCCCATAAGCTGGGGAACACTAAACACTTTAGAGAAAGACATCTCTACACTTTCAGCTACCACGAAGTACTGATTAACAGACAGACAAACAGACCCGTGGCGTAAAGTCAGCGATCTCTAGCGTCTCAATTCTATTTTTAGATTATGACGTAGCCGACAACGCTTGTAGGCAGAAAGCAGTACACACATAAATACACAATCTCCCGAACATTTCCGAAGATTACCGAAGGTTAACCATAGGAACTCTAACAAGAGTTTTCTTGTCGCATGACGTAACATTAAGTAAAATGGTGCAATTGTATTGAAATGTTGCATCAGCTAAAATTTAATGCCATGCAAGTGTTTAACATCCTACAATCGCATTAGCGAACAGGTTATATCTAGTAATGGTGTATAATATTTACAATTGTGGGAATTTGTTAAAAAGGCTTTCCAAACCCCGTTTATAAAATACAATTAAATACAATACTCCCACTTTTATAACTAACCGAAAACGAACCAAACCGATCCCAATCCTAACTAAACCGAACCGAAACCGAACCAAAACCGAACCCAACCGAATTGCGCCCAATTTACTCCCACACTTGCTCCCACTTTTGTTCCCACATTTTCTCCCATATTTGCTCCCACTTTTGCTCCCAATTTTGTCCCATATTTTCTCCCACTTTGTTCCCACTTTTGCTCCCACTTTGCTCCCACTTTTGCTCCCATATTTTCTCCCACTTTTGCTCCCACTTTGCTCCCACTTTTGCTCCCACTTTTCTCTCACTTTTGCTCCCATATTTGCTCCCACTTTGCTCCCTTATTTTCTCCCACTTTTGCTCCCTCCTTGTTCCCACTTTTGCTCTCAGTTTGCTCCCACTTTTGCTCCCATATTTTCTCCCACTTTTGCTCCCACTTTTGCTTCCACGTTGCTTTCACTTTGCTTCCATATTTGCTCCCTCTTTTGCTCCCACTTTGCTCCCACTTTTGCTCCCATATTTTCTCCCTCTTTTTCTCCCACTTGTAACTGCTCCCACTTTGGCTCCCACTTTGGCTCCCAAATTTGCTCCCACTTGTAACTGCTCCCATTTGCTCCAATATTTGCTCCCATATTTGCTCCCACTTTTGCTCCCTCTTTTGCTCACATATTTGCTGCCACGTTTGCTCCCTTATTTGCTCCCCCTTTTTCTTCCATATTTGATCCCATATTTGCTATCACTTTTGCTTCCATATTTGCTCCCACTTTTCTCCCAAATATTTGCTCCCACTTGTAGATACACACACTTTGCTCCCTCTTTTGCTTCCACTTGTAACTGCACACTTGTTGCTCCCACTTTTGCTCCCACTTTTTCTTCCACTTGTAACTGCACACACTTTGCTAGCATTTTGCTCCCACTTTTGCTCACTTATTTGCTCCCAGTTTTGCTTCCACTTGTAACTGCACACACTTTGCTCCCACTTTTTCTCCCTCTTTTTCCCCCACTTTTGTTCCCACTTTTGCTTCCATATTTGATCCCAATTTTGCTCCCTTATTTGCTCCCACTTTTGTTTCCACTTGTAAATTCACACACTTTGCTCCCACTTTTGCTTCCACTTGTAACTGCACACACTTTGCTTTTACTTTTTCTCCCACTTTCGCTCCCACTTGTACTCCCATATTTGCCCCCATATTTGCTTCCACTTGTAACTGCACACACTTTGCTCCCATATTTACTCCCACTCTTACACACATATTTGCTCCCATATTTTCCCCAATTTTGCTCCCACTTTTGCTTCCATATTTGCTCCCACTTTTGCTCCCACTTTTGTCCCATATTTGCTCCCCCTTTTTCTCCCACTTTGCTACCACTTTTCTATCCATGTATTTATTGCTTTATTATCTGAATCTTGGAGAAATTATAGCAGTCCCTTAAACAACAGCTTAATTCTTACCGCCATGTTTATAAGTAAGCAACAACAACAAGATTTTTAAAATTCTAGAGTACTTTAATATTAATGATTGACTCCCAACTCCTACTCAAGTCCAAAAAAATGTATCTTTAAATTTGTACTAAACAATATTTGAAAAGTAGGCTATATGTTAAAACAGGTAATCTTATTAAGTAATATGCTAACTCCTACTCCTACCTCTATCCCACTCCAGTCAAAAACATTATATTTTTTAATTTTTTGAAAAGAAATTGGTACGTAGGCTATTTTCCAAAATTAAAAATTCCGGGAAGTCATTTATCGGTTTAAATGAAAAGTGATTTTGCCCTTTATAGTTAGAACAAAACATTTTTTTCCTAAAAACTTTTATTTCGAAAGTAGGCTATATTTACAAAACTAAAAATTCTAGAAAGTCATATATCGGCTTAAATGAAAGGTCTATATACTCTTTATCTATACAACAAAACATGGTATTTTATAATTTTTCAAAAAAGTTGAATTTGGAAAGTATGCTATATTTCCAAAACTAAAAGTTCTGCAAAGTCATATTTTGTCTTAATCGAAAGGTCTCTATGTCCTTTATCGTTAGAACATACAAGTGGGAGCAAATATTTGGGACCAAAGTAGGAGAAATTATGGGGGCAAATATGAGAGCAAATATGGGAGCATAAGTGGTAGCAAATATGGGAGAAAATATAGGAGCAAAAATGGCAGCAAATATGGGAGCATAAGTTTGAGCAAAAGTGGGAGCAAATATGGGAGCAAAAGTGGGAGCAAAGAGAGAGAAGTTACAAGTGGGAGCAAAAGTGGGAAGAAAGGTGGAAGCAAATATGGGAGAAAAAGTGGGCGCAATTTGGTTGGGTTTGGTTTTTGTTCGGTTTTGGTTCGGTTTAGTTAGGATTGGGATCGGTTTGGTTTGGTTCAGTTCGGTTTGTTTCGGTTTCGGTTTGTTTCGGTTAGTTATACAAGTGAGGGTATTGTTGGTTTATATTGTATTTTATAAACGGGGTTTGGAAAGCCTGTTTTAACGAATTCCCACAATAATTGTAATTATTATAAACTTTTACAAGTTGCAACCTGTTCGTTAATGTGATTTTAGAATGTTAAACACTAGCATGGTATTAAAGTTTAGCTGATGCAACATTTCCACACAATATCGCACCATTTAACGTTTTGTTTCGTCATGCGACAATATATATCTTTCAGAGTACCTATCGTTAACCTTCGGTAATCTTCGGAAATGTTCGGGAGATTGTTTATATATGTGTATACTGCCTTCTGCCTACAAGCGTTGTCGGTTACGTCATAATCTAAAAATAGAATTAAGTAATGGTATTTAAGAGACGCTACAGATGCTGTTAATCCGATCAGTCAAAAGGGGGAGTGTCAGTACTGGAGCGCAAAGAACTGGCTCACATGGGACTTGACACACCAGAACTACAAGCACTCGAGGTCTGCTGAATCCGCTTGCCTGTACAAGAAACATATTTGAACATATTTACAGTGTACAACCCCTCGAATCGAATCGGATAAACACACTGGATATCGAATCCCTATTCATCCTTGGAGGGGACTTCAACGCCAAATGTGCTCATTGGGGATGTGTTCGCCCTAACCATTCGGGGACCAGGCTATATGCACACATGACATCCAACGACTATATAGACGCGACCCCCAATGAGCCAACTTACTTACCGCGAAGAAATTCGACGGACGTTCCTGACATACTGGACATTTGCCTTATGAACCTAGGGGCGTGGTGGCTCAGCGGCCTAGCTGTATGCCTCTCACCAAGGCGGTCCGGGTTCGATTCCCGGTCAATGCATGTGAGATTTTCGAAGTGAAATGCCATGTCCTGTGGTTCGGATTCCACGTAAAACGGAGGTCCCGTGGCTCATGATCTCAAGATTAACGGTCACGTTAAACTACAAGCTTCTTGCCTTATGAACCAGGTAACGCTCAGGCACAGAGTCAGGGTGATCAAGGACCTATCGTTAGATCACTGCCCTACGATTATTTCACTCCCCCTCCCCCGAAGTAATCAAAACCGGAACCTGGCCGATCCGCAAATACAAAGCAGCCAACTGGAACCAATTCAAGGCCATCTTAGAACAACATCTTGATGGCATGGATGACATGCCACTTATCATTGTTGAGGTGCTAGAAACGGCCGTGGAAACTCTGATCTCTCATCAGCCATCCAAGTCGACTCGAATACCACCATACCCCTTATTAGCCCCCGCGAGCGGAAACTCGATATACCGGCCCGCATTCAGGAGCTAATAAGGCGCAGGAACAAAATAAAGTTAAAGTAACACAGGGACCACGACAGAGTAAGAAAAATGAACTTAATGTTGAAATCCAAAATGCACTACACGAACACAGGTGCAGCTCTTGTAGTACGGTGCAATTGGACCCAAACCCCAACATCCAAAGTAAAAGTTTTCCTCCAGCTCCAAATTGTTCTATACAGTCCACATATTATTTGGTAAAAAGTTACACCTTAATAAGCGTCGGGTTCGGAGGGAGGGGGAGAAGTTGGTAAATTAGTTGTTTTTATCAGTTTTTCTTAAATATATCTAAAAATATCTGGTTTAGTGCATAATGTGCCATATACAAAAATAATTAAATTAAATTGCGAACAAATATGGTCATTTCCATAATCTTGCTGAAGTGAACGGTTCCAGAGTTACGGAAATCGGCAGGCTGAGAGCAGCTCCACGAACCGCCTGGATATTCATTGGGAGACTTGACACCGACGTAACCGAACAGCTCCTATTCCGTGGCACCAGCAAAGCCTTTAAAATAGGGGTGCCCATGGAAGAAAGGGACTCCGTTATGCAAACAAGTCTCTGGCCGGATAGGGTAATATATCGTACTTTTCGATTTCGAAGGCAATAACCCCAACGGAAGCCCCAAACTGAAAAACGCCGAAAGAATCTGGAAATACTTTTGTGGAATGTAGAGGGTCTGAGAGGCAAAATCTGCACAGCACCTGAAGATATCTGGATAAAGAGCGACATAATGGTGGCCACTGAAACCTTCCTGACAGAACCTCTCAACTTCACGAGCCACTACGCAATTCACTCTCTCGCCAAGTCAAACCCAAGAAGCAGGCCAGGGGGAGGAGTCTCCATAATTTTCAAACCTTCCATAGGGAAAATTGAAGGCTCGATAAAAGAAGAGAACCTACTAATAATGAAAACCCCAAACCTAACAATAATAGGTATATACATCACATACGGATCTTCCCTAGAAGACACAATAGAAATAATAGCAGGGGCGATTGCCCGAACAAAGATAGACAAAAACGTCATCCTGGCAGGAGATTTTAACTGCAGAATAGACAAGCCCAACAACAAAACAAGAGCTATGTTGGATATGTTACAAGAAGAAGGCTACTCTCTTATAAACAAAGCAAATGAAATAACGTACATAGCCCACAATGGCACAAGTACCATCGACCTAGTTCTTTACAGAGGAGGCAACATCTCCATCAAAAACCAACAGGGACTCTGGAAGTCATCCTGCACCTCACTGACAAAACATATACCTGTCAGGACCAATATTATACTCGGAAATACTGAAGAGGAAATACCGAACCTACTAACCCACAAGAGCTCCAGGAAGATTGACGCAAATGCCCTAAGCAACAACGCACAAGCAATGGAGGCAACAAAACAATGCCTTAACGAAAACAATCTCAACCAAGCCCTGACAACAATTCAGGAGGCCATACGAGCAACAACAATCCCAATCAACCAAAGAAGAGCTAAACCATGGTTTGATACGGAATGCTACACACTTAGAAATGAAGTCCTCCTAAAACTACACATGGCCAAACTCCACAGCACAAAATATCTTCTAGAAGAATATGCATCACAAAAAAGGAATATAAAACTCTCGTGAAAAATAAAAAGGCTCAATACATAGAAAACCAAGCCTTAATGGAGGCAGAAGAAATACAAAAAGACCCCTTCATAGCCATCAGAAAAAAGACTACGACGAAATCTGGCCAAATTCTTATGGACATATGGGAAAATCACTTCTCACAAGTAATGAACCTAACTCAGTCACAAGCGGCGTATAACGCAACATATCACACAAGCGTAGAATTGGGCACACCCATCACATCGGAAGAAGTAATTGCGACAATCAGCAAGACAAAAAACAAGAAAGCGACAGGCCTAGACGGCATCTCCAATGAGATCCTGAAAGACTCGGCTCAAATTCTAAGTGAACTATGGTCAGATCTGTTTAACACATGCCTAGCAACAGGGGAAATACCCGACGAATGGAGAAAATCCATAATTAAGGTTCTACACAAAGGCAAAGGAGAAGACAACGACCCAAACTCATACCGAGGAATCGCTCTAGAGAACAATATATTCAAAGTATTTTCAAACATTCTGCTCAAAAGGCTCACCCCGACAGTAGATCAACTGATCCCGATCAACAATTCGGGTTCAGGAAAGGAAGGTCCACCCTTCAAGCTATCAACAATCTACTGAATGACATAGAACAAGCTTAGACACCCTAAAGGAATTTTCCATGAAATATTTGTCGACTTCTCGAAGGCCTTCGACCTACTAAACAGATCGTAGCTCATTATAAAACTGGAGCAAATGATGGATGAAAAATCCGAAATCACGTATATGATAAAAAAAACATCCTGGCTTTCAACAAAGTAGAGATAAATGATGGTATATCAACCTCAAGAGAGGTCACCCAAACCAACGGAGTACTACAAGGCGACCCACTGAGTCCCTCTCTGTTCAACGTCGCGACAGCGGATATTATTCGGACTATTGAAAACACAAAATCAGTATCCCTTTACCTGTACGCAGATGACATGGTCATGGGGTCTACAAACAGACAGGAGCTACAGGAAGTGCTCAACAACTTGCAAGACTGGGCGGAGGAAAATGAGCTCTGTATAAATGAAAAGAAGACAGTGCATATGACCTTCCGAAAAGGAGGAAAACTAGCCGCCGAAAACAAAATGATCCTGGGAGAGACTGAACTTGAGACAGTGAATTCCTACAAATACCTCGGCCTCACCTTACAGACAACGTGCCAATCCTTTAGACTACATATAAAGGAACGAGCAGCAGCAGCCATTAGAGGAATGTACGATTTGAACAATATTACCAAACTATCTCTACAAACAGCAATGATTATCTTCCACGCGAAAATAACCCCCGTCATTACATATGGTCTAGAACTGATATGGGAAAGGCTATCCATGACAGACCTAATCACAATTGAAAAGGTAAAGGCTTCTTTCCTGAAAAGGCTGCTAGGAATTGCAAGAATGTCCCAGTCCAGGCTGGCATATGTCCTAACAAAAGAAACATACTACATTGAAGATCTCAGATTAAGACTACAACTGCCATCTACTAACCATATGAAGAAACTCCTCGAGATAAGACATCAGAAGCAGAACGAAATCCCGCTTGAATTATACGCAACAGAAGCAATGGTGGACAGAAGATGGACAAACGAGAACCAGGAGATAAGACATGTGGTAACAAGACTCGCCATCCACGGTTTCCACCACAAGATCTGTAAAAATGTCAAATACCATGAACCGAATGAAGAATGCATATGTTCTCTGTGCAATAACCCCTGCGACAAATACCACATCACATCATGCAGCAAACGGACAAAGAGCATAGTTGAATACAGTAAAGATTAATCTACCTTAATAATTATTTGTAAGCACACCTTATAACTGTCCATTATGGCCACTTGGCTGCAATAAATATTTATTAAAAAGTAAACATGTTTCGTATGTTTTAGATTTTTTGAAAAAATATGACATTATCACTAAGGAAACTAATTTTTTAGCCTTTTTTCATTTATGAAAAAATAGGCTTATGAGATTGAAACATCCCTAAAGTACAATACAAACGAGCTCCGAACCTCTGCTACCGTGAATTGTATAACTATAGGTTGGAAGTGAAAGGACTGGGCCTACTGCCAACATAACCCAAGGTACACTTATTAGAACCGTGTTGTCGAGTTCAAGCCTAAAAGAAAACACAGTTACTCTGGTATGAAACATTCTATTGGCCAACAGAGTACATTTACAAAGTAAAAAAAAAAACAATAAACAATAAAAGGATATCAAAATAAGACATGGAAATCACCCCCAATAGCCTACACCAGTTCCCATCAGAAACTCGTCGGAGTATAGTACAATAGTCAATTAAAACATTCCTGACATGATCTCTTCCTCAAATAAGATAAATATTCAGCTGACACCCGATGACAGAATTACATATCTCGCATGTAAGGTACTTACTTCACGACTAACACGACACGTCAGAAATCTAGATCAATATTACCAACTGAAGATCAATGCCAATAAACAAAACATTTATCATAGTGTTGATAATTACATTAAAATCCAACTCCTATTAATGGCATGAAAACAGAACTAATCTCTCCAAACACCAAACCAGTTACATGGCTGCCATCTTTCAAGTACAGTACTACGTAATCAGCTGTTCGTCGATAATGGCGTTTCGTTACGAACTGGAAATCAATGCCGATAAACAAACGTTTATCATAGTGTTCCAGTGAGCACGAAAACTGCGAGTAGCTGTAATACGGAAGACAATCAGATAAGTAGTTAGCCAAAAATTTTATAGTTTAACCATAGTTTACAACCATATAATCTCTCTAAAGTACAATCTCCGGATAGCTATCACCATTTAGCATTTCACCTAACATATATACTGCATTTAGCATACACTGACAGTTGCAGTACCAATACTGCAACTAAATAATTGTACATATTGTAAATATTTTCACCTGTATTTCAAACATAGATTTTGTAGCCTAAGTGTAATGGATCTGATGATGATCGCTTGACGATCGAAACTGGTCATCCTAGTGTTTTATTAATCTCATGTAATTTATTTCAGGATTAGGGCAAAACCCATCTCTTTTGGGTACATTCGTGTTGACCGACTGAAAAGCACTAAACTCGTGGATAATTTGTTTAAAATCCAACTCCTATTAATAGCATGAAAACAGAATTAATCTCTCCAAACACCAATCCAGTTACATGGCTGCCATCTTTTAACTACAGTACTATGTTATCAGCTGTTCGTCATTAATGATAGTTCGTTACCTACTGAAAATCACACCTTTTTAAAGAACCTAACACCGACGTCATCACCATACCTCATAACTATACTCCGTACTGAATAACATCTAAAACAGATCCAAACTAGGATATCCTACAGTGATTAGAGTGAAATGAAAACCTTTACGTTACTTTACTAATTGAAACTACTAATCACATAACAAAATGATAGTCAACCCTAACACGGTATCACAATGCCAGTGACTCAATAAATTATAAATAATTGTACTTCAGGCGCAGACCTCACATATGAATAAACTTCAACACAACATGACGTACCTTTCAGTAGACCACTTGTTCACCCTCACAAACTGTAACAACATTTCGTCGAACACAATATTGCTTATCTCCTCCGTCATGGAACGTGACATTCTACAGTGATCAGTATCACAAATAAGAAGCAGAACGTATTTCATACGGCAGATCATTTCCTCAACAAGATGATCTTTTCCAGGATACCAAATGTTACATCATCGCTTCTAATACATGAGAGGTCCAATCCAGTCTTCCTGATTTCTTCAATGCAATTATAATTTTAAATTTAAGGTTGTTAATTCCTTCTTACATTGGTACTTGTCATTACTCCGAACTAAAGGAAATAGGGCAGAAGCTAGTGAATAGCCCCAGGCTATTCCAGCCTCCTCGGGAACTCCAGTTATGTACACTACATCTTATCGCCTTGATGATTTCAACATATCTTCCCTTGTAGATCCTCAAAAGTTAACAATTGTCGTTGTGACGACAGATAACAAGACAGACCTACCATCTTGTCAACAGACGACAGGAACACGCTCTATAGATTATCGTCACAATTAGAAGACGCCCTTCTTACCTGTTCGGTGGAGCACTCTGACGAGAGTTAGCATAAACATCATACTCGCAGAAGCAAATTATACAAATCAGATGGAGGTGAGAGAAGAGACGTGTCAGTGCCGTAATATCGGCTCAAGATCACCTTTTGTCCGTGTGTCTGTGTGCGCGTGCGTGTGTGTGTATATGTGATGGTGTGTGTGGCTGTCCCCCTAATAAATTCTAAACGGCTAGAGCGATTTCAATGAAACTCGGTAAGATAATATCACCGTTTTGGACGACCCCGACCGTGCCCTTCAAATTTTATTGTGTCACACCAATCCAACATGGCGGCTGTGCGAAATATTTCACCAGCATTCAGTATCGCCGAAACTATTACTGATATCACCCTAAAAGTTTGTACGGTGATAAAGAAAACAACTAGAAGTTCACCTATGAGACTTTCGAAAACCCGGTAACCACAAAACCAACATGGCGGCCATGCGAATTTGAGTCTTTTAAATAGAAATTTCTCGCGATTTAACAATCCAAGCGTAATGAAACATGGTACAGCAAATGTTTATACACATTGTAATGTACTGGCGTCTAATTTAGTTCAATTGTTTACATAACCTAAAAAAAAAAGCTGTGTGAAATATTTCACTCGCATTCAATATCTCCGAAACTATTTATGATATCACCCTGAAATTTTGTACGGCGATAAAGAGCACTGCTAAACGTTTACTTTCAAAACCTATAATGTACAAAACGAACATGGCGGCCAAGCGAAATTGAAACATTTTAATAGACTTTTCTCATGATTTAAATATCTGAGCGCAGTGAAATGTGGTACATTAAATGATTATACATATTGTAATTCACTGGCATCTAATTTAGTTCAATTGTTAACATAACATCAAGATGGTGGCTGTGCAAAATTTTAAAATTAAGTTTTTATTTAATGTGTCGTAATCATGCGATCGAAGTGAAAGTTTGAATAATGAAGCTACGCAATAATTTTCCTTTAATGGTACATACCTCTATGGCCTATGCATATAATAATCCAAAATGGCGATTATCCGAAATAGGTTGACGGTTCTCAATATCTACGTATCTTTTACAGGAATCAAACTGATTTTGTTATGTTCTTAGAGGCTATGAATATAAGTTCACCTATATGACGTTAAGTAACCTGGTGAGCACAAATCCAACATGGTGGCGACGCGAAGTATAAATATTTAAATGGACATTTCTCGCGATTGAACCATCCGAGTGCAGTGAAACTTTGCACGTTAAATGCTTATACAAATGTTAATCCACTGGCATCTAATTTATTTCAATTGTTTCCATAACCACAAGATGGCAGCCGTGCGAAATTTTAAAATCTTGTTTTTACTTCTTGTGTCCTAATATTGCGATTGAAGTCTGAATACCACACGTACACAATAATCTTCATGTAATAGTACATAAATAAAAATCCAACCTGGCGACCATCTGAAATATTTAGACGGTTTTCAATATCTACGAATCTATCACAACAATGAAACTGAAATTTTGTATGTTGATAGAGGCAATTAACATGAGTAGGATATATGAAAATAGGCTGTATAGTTCTTCACGGAACGACTTGTTTTTATACATGATTGTGTTTTGTAAAAGCAAATACCGATTTTAGTGGCCGGTGGTATGTTAGTGATAAGGCCTTGAAGGAACGACAACCTCACAACCTTCTCAAGGGGCGCTAATTTTTAAGGGAAACGAGGCTTCCACAAGCTTAGGCCATATAAACCTGTGGAACGGAGAAACCCACTCTGAACTAATAAAACGAATACAAATGTAGAATGTTAAATGCAACCTTACATTAAACTATTCATCAGTATTCAGTCCTCTTCAAACATAGCACCCTCCTATTCTAGATCTTCGTCTATGATGTTCATGTTCCTGTTATCACATCCTAGGCCTGAGCAATTACCGCATATGCTTGAACAGTTTAGACTACTCTCTCTGCACTCGCTATTACGGACGCATTCGTATTTGCGAGCTCACACTATGAGGGAAAGTAATTCCTGGGAAGCTGCAGGACGTACTGTAGTAATTGGTCTCAGGTGTTCGCCAATCTTCTTCCACCCCCAGTCGAGCGGATTCTTCTTCTCATTCAGCCACTGCTTCACCTAGTGGTAGGTTCTAAATGAATGCTGCCTGGAATCTGCTGAAGTGGGGGAAGTGCAGCCAACTTGAACAATGAATGTATAGGCTGCTTTGCAATAGCCTGTAGCGAAAACAATCTAGATCTTCAGTGTTCTTGGCTCCAAACATCGCAGGAGGAAAATGCTTTCCAGCGTCAGCCAGCGCACTGGGGTCAGCTTTGGGGTCGTTGAAGACTAAAAGTTTCATACGAAGAGCTATGTTGGCTTGCACTTTCCTATAGGGTGTAATTTTCACCTTCTTGTAGATAGCTGATACAGTGTCACATCCTGTGAAGGCGTGGTTGTTATGAGTACACTTTTCATATCCCCAATGCCTCGCTGAATGTCAGAAATAGTGCACACTTTGCTGATTGCCTTTCTTAGGTACCACCATTTTCAATTTGTTCTCTGAGGGTGCGTGGATAGTCGACAAGACTAGTACCAGTAAGACTGCGTACTCACCAATTATACAAGCTTCAGCTCCTTTCTTAGCTCCATCAATCGCTGTTAAAACTATTCATAAGTCAGCGTCACCCGATGCTTGATGAACTGTGCAACCACCTCTTTGCAAGTGTACTGTAAGGAGAGAAATAAGGCTCATTTTGTTTTTAGCGTTAGCTAGAAATTTACTTTGATATTCACATGGATTGAGTCTTCTACTTTCACTTCAATGTTAGTGGTAGAACATGACCGGCGTAAGTATTCTTCATCTTTTGTGTTTCCTTGCTCGTATCCATCAAGAACACAGTCACTGGCCTATATTGAGTAATTAAGTAGTCAGTGTATTGCTCGCAAATCTGTCTGAAGGTAGCTGGGCGTCGCCAGACAACACGATGAAGGAGGTGACCACAAACAATGATGTAGGACACTTTCTCTGAATCTGGGGTTATTGATGATTCATTTGGGTCTGGAACCAAAACAGTCACCATTGAAGCTTTGCTTCACTTTCTCATCAGGCCAGATTCGTCGAAGGGGGATGGAGGATAAGCACATAATTCAAACTGAAAATTTTCTTCAAGTCTCTCATCACTCCTTACCGTGCACACCATCCGATGTAAGAGAATGGTAGGGTTCACACATACAGTGTTGTGTCATAGACTTGGTTATAGAAGCTAGAGACTTAACAGCTAACTTTTCAAGTGTATCTCATTGAATGTTTTGTTACCAATCTCTTTCAAGGCTAGTGTTCCAACTTCAAACACTTTATCACAGTTCACGTTTTCATCTGTTACAACCCCTCTTGATAAGGAAGAGAGTTCAGGTGTTTTAGAAAACAGATTGTGTTCCTCAAGCCAGTAAATAAAAGTTTGCAAGTCCTTGCAATTTATTTTCTGCCTTGCCTCTCGTAGCTCCACGTGCAGCTCTGAATAGACGCTGGGCACACCTGTAATTTCTTCCATTGCTTCACACACCTGAGAACAAGTTGGAGTTGATCCAAGTTGCAATAGTTGTCGCTGTTATTCCTCTGCCTCCGGTCAATCCACCAATGCTACTTAAGGATCTCATCAAAACTTGTGCAATGGTCATGTCACTCCAGCCTCCAGACCAAAACTTTTCACTACGTCGGATGGTGAAATAACCATCATTTTCTGGGCTCATTGAGTTGAGAAGTTCCAGCGCGTCTTGTAGGCCAACATGTGCAAATTTAGCGTAGTTTAAGTAACCAGACTTGATGGACACAGTGAAGGTGAAGAAGAGAGTCCCCACTCCCTCAGCTCTAATAAACATTCGAACAAGCTGAACCATTTATATGAACTGAATCCACAGTTTTTGTGTTCGTCCTGATTGTTTTGATCGTTGAAATTGGTTTTCCAAAATTTCTACAAAGCTCTTCGCTGCAGCTGACTGCGTAATCTCTTCAGAGGATGCATTACCACGCTTGAAAGTTGATTGGACAAAATTAAGGACATCTTTATCCACACTAATGAAAGCTTCACTAGTTTTCAAAAATACAGTAATGGGTGCCTCTTCGAATAGGAAGAGGGCAGGAAAGTAAGCTTTCCCGTTCATCATTTGTTGGACACTGTTTTTGGCACGACTTTGTACTGGCGGCCGCGCTTGTGCTAAACCGGTTCTTGTTACCAGTATTTTTACGCTTCTAACCCTCTGTGGTGCCTCAGCCTCTTTGGACTACAATACGATTGTACAATATTACGTTTTAATAAAATTGTTTAGTTATTTCTGTTTACATAGTAGTTATAATTTCATTTTTCCAAAAAATCTCAAAGATACGTAAAAAATTGCCACTTTCCCACCCTCCGTAACTCTGGAACCGTTCACTTTAGGAAGATTATGCACAGGACCATTTTTGTTTGAAATTTAATGTAGAGTATGTTTGTATATGACACCTGTTGCGATAAACCGCACAGGTTTCGAAATATTTATGAAAAACTGATAAAAACTAATAATTTACCAAATTCTCTCTCCCCCTCCTCCTCCCTCCTAAACCCGACGCTCAAATTGGTGTAACCTTTTGCCAAACAATATGTGGACGTATAGAACAATTTGAAGCTGGAGGGAAACTGTTACTTTGGATGTGGAGGTTAGGCCGTCTTTTGGACTAATTGCACCGTACTATTGGGGAGATCTGATTTCCAAATTGGGTACTGTACCCGTATCTTCGTGGTCAATTACCTGCTGAATCCGATGACACAGCTGGATCGTAGAATCAGGAAGTACCCGGCTAGAAAAACCCCCAAAATTCTAGCATCATGAATCAATCAGGAATTGGAACACACATAATTATAAGAATGTATTAAGAAAACGGGATAATGTAGCATCGTTGAATATTTTGAGAAGTGGTGGAATAAGTATAAAATAATAGTGAGTGCAATGAAAATAGTTAGGTTGATGTTAAATTTATTGAAATATTATGCGAACTAATTGATAGTCACTTGGTCAAGTATATTGTGGATTTTTTAAATCCTGATTGAGCACGGAAAATATTGTAATGAAACTTTGTTTGAAATATTACCCACGAATGAATTTTTAGAATGGGTATTTAAGATGATGGAATCAATTGTTTAAATATGGATCATGTTGAACTATAAATACGAAACGTAAATGAAGCATAAAATGATGTTAAAGAAAGATAATATTATAAATTTACTCACCGATTATAAGGATTACGTTTGATTAACTCAATTATTCGTCGAATGAGACATAATTAGACGGAATAGTAATTTTCGCAATGGAGATGGTAACATTTTAGTAGATGTGAATTATGCATTGGTTCATACATGATTGAAGTTGTATATGAATGTATAAAAACCTTTTGAAGAGAAACTACGGGTATATAATAAGTTAAAGTAATAAATTATTGTGATTTTTGTGATGGAATTAAGAACGGCAGATGCAGGTTTGCATCAGAAGTATTATTACGAAGACTTGATTGATTTCTATATTTCTCAATGTTGATTATCGTCCTTTTTTCACGTTTGTCTTCGTTAAATAAATAGTTATTTTATTTTAAACTTCATTCTGATGTGGTGATTTGTATTAATGCAAGGATGTGTTGGGAGGACCAGTGTTTGATAATTTCCCAATGTAAGACTTCATCCACGAGATCTTTCGTAGATTCTCGAGTTCTCCATTGAGTTAGTTAATTTGTGTGTGCTTTTCCACTGGTGTTTTCTTGGTTACATTTAACCACGTGTTGACTGATTTCAACACAATAATTGCTTAATATAACTGTGTTTTAAATATCTCTACCACTTCAAAATTTCTTAAACTTCAATTATGGATTATGGATCATCATGTGTAAATATATTCATGATCATTATTATTGTTGAACATCTCTCGAAAAACTTCTCCGCAATATTCTAAATCATTTCGTAAAATGAACGCAATTACCAAAAATGTGTCCATCAAACACAATTCTTCTTCTTATTATTATTATTATTATTGGTAAGATTCGAAACAATTCATTTTCAAAAATTGAAATATGCCAGACATTCGTGAAGATCGAAGAGTTCTACACCATGGAGATATTTCAAATATTAATTGAATTAAATAAAAACTATTAGAAATGAACGACTCAAGAAAACCCTAGCAACTATCTCGGATAAAAGAAAACTGGAAAACAGAAATGATTCCAAACCAACAAACAAATTATTACGAACGTTATTCAAAGCTGAATGTTTTCTCAAAAATAGTAAAGTATGATTTATACAAGGTTCAAAAATTCCACTAGGTTCAAATACGAGTTCCAAATCAGCATAATAATTCAATAATCAAAGGCTCTTCTTAATTTCATCTGACCAAAAATTCACAATGTCTTGTGACAGATACTTGAAAAATGTTCATTTATTCATATCAAAATATGCCCTTCTTATAATCGCAAATTTTCTTTTCAAACGCGTTCTTCCTCCTAACGCAAAATCTTCTTAACAAATAAAGATTTTCAAATCGTATTGCCAAAATATAACTTAACGAAATTCGAAAAAGTGAAATCCATAAACATTGAAAATTACAAAAAGACAGACAAAAGATGTGTTCGTAATCGAACCAAAATCTTAGTAAACAGATAGTTAAAAATGACAGAAGCGTCATAGTTAAACTATCGTTCACTTTCAACACATTAAAGAAATATGGTGAAAAAGGTTATCTACAATACCTCCATTCATATAATCTACATGATAAAAAGTCTCCCAGCTACCTTAAGATGTCTTCAAGATGTGTGTGTTTTGGGAACACACTAATCCTAGTGTAGATTTCACCTCGACTCCGAAATGCAAATGACCCTCGAAGCCTCGAACCAGGAAAAGAACTCCTACGCCCCTGCTCGTACACCCTGGTCTGGTCAGGTACATCTCTCCTTGGACAACCCTGGATCAGGTTTCGAAGCGAAGAGATTGTTGACTCCTGCTCTCTTGCCAGTAGATTCTTTCATCATGCAATAGCATTTCGTCTCAGAGTGGTATATGAAGATTCCCGATGTCGACTTATGTAGTTAATCTTGTATAATTCATATACATGTTCAATAGGTTAGTCACTCATTATATTCAGTTCTGCTCCGTCGTTATGTTCCTTTCATGATCTAACAAGTCATGGCAGCACGTTCAAATAACTACGTTGTTGTTCCCCTCGACTCCAGTTTGAAAAACACGGTGTTGAAATTAGTGGAACAGTAACTATGCCAAACTAGTTTTCGCTGCACCGTATAATGATATGTAGTTCCTCTGTGAAGATTCTACGTTCATTTTCTGATACTCTTATAACGCAGAAAAATGTTGTTTCAAACTCTAAGTCATTTCCTGCCTCTAGTACTTCGCGCTGTACGTTAAACGTTTTAACAAAACACGTAACTCTTCACTCTCGAGTGTTCTTAACCACTCACTATCAAAATTCAGAACAGAATGTGGCCTCACTGACAGCATAAATCCTCCTGTCCGAGCCTTCCCCCACTCTTCAGGTTGATCGAATCGATTAATATCGAGTTCATTCACTTACAATGGCGATTACTGCTGTTTAAAACCTTCTGCGAAGTGAAAACTCAATCATATTATCTTCATTATACAGTGTATTGATAATCATAACATTTTCGTAACGTCGGTTCCCTCTGTGAATTCTACAATTCATTATTTTGCGTGTTTTACTAGTCCATTACGAGATCTCGTTTCCCCTACTCTTCAGAAATGTGGCCTTGATTGTCATGTGTAGGCAGGTCATCTCACTGCAAGTCGGCTGGTTGCATCATAAGCGTTGCGTGTGGTATCGGAATTTCTCCTTACCCAGCTGTGATTCATTCGCTACTATATCCTTGCGCTTAAAACGATCGCAGCTCAACGTAAAAATATCCCTAATTAAAATTGCTACAATAGCCACAGGAAAATATTGGGACAGTACCAACCCCAAAGAAAACGCTCCAACAGTGTGGCCACTCACGAGGCACTTCACCCGCGAAACACATCAGGTACCAAACCTTCAAACCCCGACAGGACTGGCCTATACAACACGCGACAAGCTGGAGGTACTAGCAAACACCCTAGAGGAAGCATTTACACCTAAAGATACACCTTCTAACCCGGAGTTCACGCTCAGGACGGATGCCAATGTGCCTAGGCCGGAAGTCCGTAGAACCAATATACATGCAATTAAGTGGATTATCAGGCACCTCCCAAACAGAAAAGCTCCGGGGCCAGACAACCTACATAATAATGTACTGAAATGGTTGACTGATAAGGCACTTAACATACTAACCCGCATCTTCAATGCTATGCTCACTCTCCAGCACTATTCTGAATGCTGGAAAGTAGGGGGATAGTGCCGATTCTACTTCACTTGACTCCGCTGTGCCCAACAAACCAACATGGCCGCCGAGCGAAGTTGAAACATTTAAATAGACTTTTCCCTCGAACCCATGGTCGGAGTTTCACGAATGAGGTGTCGTAGGACTTGAGGTAACGCCTACTTTGCTATGGACCATGTATTATATTTTTCAAAAAATTTTGAAATTTTTGGTTTTCGAAAATAGGCGATAGTTTGAAAACCAAACATGATAGGACGTTTTGCCATGGCTCAAACGAATGGTCTTTATGACCTTTATTTTTTGTAATAAAACCTTTTATTTTTTATGTTTTTTTGAAAACACTCGAATTTAGAATTTTTTATATTTTGGAAACTAGGAATTATACAAAACGTTTGTTTGACATAAATGAAAGGTCCCTATGCCCCCTACCCCCAAAATAAATTTCAAGTCTCTAGGATGAAAACCTGACAGTAGTGTGGTAGTGGGAAAGCGACGCCACTTCTTTTTGAACCCTCCTCGTATTTGCCCCGAACCTGATATCTCGCTAACCAATCATGGGATTTGAACATACAGGGTGTCCTAGCACTCGTAGTGATGCCCCCTACTTTCCTATAGGCTCTTTATTTAAATAAAAGACCAAAACTAAAAGGTCATCCGCTTTTAATATCTCGCGAACCAATCATGATAGAGGCGTGTACGAGGGGTCCAAGGACTTGGGCTGACGTCTTCTTTGCTATGGACCACTCGTTATAATTAAAAATAATTGGAAACTCGATTTTGGGGTAAACACGTGTTTTTTGTGATTTTTGACGATATCTCACGAACCAATAAACCTAGAGACGTGTACGAGGTGTCCTAGGACTCGGGCTAACACCCCCTGTTTGGAACTATGTTTGAAATTTTGACAAAGGGCCTAACGACACTTTTGTTGAAAAAAAAAATTTTTTTACCTGTTTATAATGTTCATGAAGCGTGGTGGTTGAGAGAGACGATACTGCTGGGTGTGTGTGTTTCAACGAACATGTCGCTAACCACAAGGACCATGCTTAATAGAACAATCGCTATTTCGGCGGGTCGGTGTATGACAGAGCGAGGGTTCGTATTTTTCACAACTTTTACCCCCGAACGAAACCTTTAACGTGTAAACGGTGATGAGAACTTGGTTCTATGTTGGTCGAAGCGAGTACAGAAAACAAACTTGCAGACGAGCAGGAGGTGAATGTCATTTGAGCTTATTGGAATGCGCTGATCTGACTTGACAACAAGTGCAATGGAAAATGACAAAGACGCTTGAAGGTGAAATAATCTGACCATTGTGGTGGCAGGGAAGTGTGAAATGCATGTGAACACATGTGAAACCACATGTACTCTAAACAAGTTACATCCTGTTTTTGCTTTGTACGTGACAAAATAAAAGTTCATGTGAAATTTGATCTGCCACAGGTGTTCACCTTGGGCTTTGCCTGTCCACGTGCACGATAACTGTTAACAAGTCACATCCTGTTTGCTTCGTACGTGACAAAATGCAAGTTCATGTGAAATTTGATCTGCCACAGGTGTTCACCTTCGACGTTAGCTGTCCACGTGTCCGATAACAGAATATTCAAAGCGTGGGAATCGCTGAATCAGTAAAAAGTATGATGCAACTTGTGGGAATAATGTCACAACCAATAGATAGGCAAGAGCTGCGAACAGCAGTGGTGGGAGGTGAAGGGGGGTTGGGGCTTGGGGGAGGGGTAATGTATGAGAGAACACAGGTGGAAAGAGAAAGAAATATGTGGAGCTGAGGACTGTACACACAGAGCTATAGGTAGTGTACAACATGTGTGAATAAGAAGTACACAGGTTCACACAACATGTAATTTATTGATCCAAGAATTAAACGCAGAGTTAAACCCTAACCATTTGGCATATAGTTTATTTCCTTTTTGTTTCAACACTTTTTCCACAAGATAATGCTAAGGAAATGCTGTTTTCTGAAGTTCATGGAGATAAAATCTACCTTTTATGGGTTGGTGGTTGAGGTCTTGCAGTAAATAGGTGACTGGAGTGTCCAAGTTGACTTGACGAATTCGAAATAGTTCAGTCCCCCAATTTGGTGTGTAGCCCTTATCAAAGGCAGACTTAAATTTGCTCACACGAACAAAATCCCCAATTTTCAGTCGGTGACGTTTAGGATCTGCTGTGTTTGTGGGGTTAAACAGTTTATCCAGTCGCTGAATATTTTTAGTCACGAGGCGTGGCTTGGTCCCAATGGTTCTATGTTTGGTGTCATTGTAACGTGACACTAGCTCAGGTAACATGTCCAACCAGCGATAACTGCCCTGAGCGGTAAACGCTTTCCACATATGGGTTTTCAATGTTCGGTTAAACCGCTCGACCACACTGGCTTTGAGATTGCTGTATGTGGTGTAATGGTGAATATCCTTAGATTTGAGAAAACTGGAGAAGTCCTTGTTGAAAAATTCCTTTCCCTGATCAGTTTGTAGCAACTGAGGTTGACGTATGGATTGTTGAATAATATGTTGAAAGGCCTTGCTGACCAGTGGACCAGACTTGCGACGCACAGGTTCAACAAAGGCCATTTTGGAATACACATCAAGGACGGTCAACATGTAGCGTACACCGTCGTTAACGACCGCATAGTGTATCATTTCAACCAAGTCAGCCTGCCAAAGTTCATCCACACCTCGGGAAATTACCTTGAGTCGTGGATAGTGGCGCTTAGCTGGACGATGCAACTCATGAGCAATGTCCATTTTAATGGGCGAGGGCTTTAACAATAATTTTGGCATTTCGAAGTTCTTGTTCAATTTCTTGTATTTCCCAATCGTGACCGGTATGGCCAGCTTGACGTGAGGCATGCAACAACTGTAGCCGCTGGACGAGCTTATTGGGATTGTGCCAGTAGGTAACATCCACAAGGGGTTTTAATGGTTTAAATGTCACTCCCGAAGCGGACGCTTTGCGACGAGTACTTTGACTGGTGGGAAACATTTTTGCAATGATGGTTTTATATGTTTGAGATATATTGGTATTCACTTGTTGAGTGGGATCATACTGTCTTTTGTGGGCATGGGTATCCAATAAAATGGATGTATATTTGTCAAGATCCTCTGACGTATAATCATGGGAAGAGGGGTCCGAGAAAGGAGCAGCTTTAACAGTCCTGGGGTTAATTTATAATTTATAATTGATGTTTTTAATGACAGCTTTATTACTAGCAAATTTAATGGATGAATCGCCAATTTTAAAACTATCTTCCTCATAGCGAACACCATACGTGGTATCTGTGTTTCCAATAAATAGATCGGTGAAATAGGGTTCCAATGTTGATCCATAATATTTTATTAAAATGGTTTTCAGTTGAGCTTTATGTTGAAGGGTGGCCAAGAGTTGTGAAAACGGAGACGCCCTGGAAGGACAAGGTGTTTCGACCATGGCCAAGGATTTCTTTTTTCTCAAAAACTCTGCAAGGGGTGCGGCCTCAACTTCACTAACACTAGTCAAATCTTCCTGTTCCTGTTCTTCTTCCTCTTCCTCAGGGTCCTCGTGCAGCGTCTGCGTGGCTTGTGAAACGGTGGGTAGCGTTTCAGATGGCTTGAAAGAGGGTTTCAACATGGCTTTTAGCGGAGGTGCTAAATGTTGTTGAATAAACAAAGCATGATTTGCACGTGATCGTTTCAATTGACGAAACTTTTGGCGAATAGTATTTTTTGCTCTAATTATATGCTTTTTCAATTGACTCTCTGCTAACGCCATGGTGTCTTGGCAAATGACTTGAGAGGGAATGAGACAGGGCCTTAAATAGCAATAAAATGATCAAACCCTAAGCGATACCGTCCTTGGTTGAGTTCACTTTGTTTGTCAATCACTAAACAGGCATGACGTTGTGTGTTCCAGCACTTGGCACACAATTCTGTAAACATTTGAAAGGTCATATCCGGATTCACATGTTCATTATAAATGTGACGACTGTTCCTCTCGTCCTGGCGAAATAAAACAATGACATTGGCATTGTCACGAATCAACTGTTTGGACATTTTTGAATACGTTTGTCCAAATAGAAGCAATCGATATGTTTGTGTCGACCCATGCTGCAATAGCTTTGAATGATGCCTTGACGTTCAGTGGATACATCATCGAAAATCATGAGTGAATCAGGCTTTACCTCATCCGGTGAAATCGCATTTTCTTGCATGGAAAATGTAAAATAACCCATATTCTCTTTTTGTAATTCAGACATGACTTGATCCAGGAACACGTAGAGGGGTTGGTAGAGAGATTTTGCAAAAATATAAACATTTTGAAAACGCAGACCATTGGGCGCTGTGATGAGCGTTAGCAAAAGATTAGTATTTCCACAGCCGCAAGGCCCCTTAATGATGCAGAGAATGGATGATGGAAAAAGTGAACCCTGACGTTGTTCACGTGATGTGGGACAGAGATGGGAAACCTAGTCCCCCACGGGGAATGACTCTTGCTGCTTAATAATCTTCATTTCAACTAAGGCTTAGCCAGGCTAGCAGGCTGTCTATATACTGGACACCGAGCCTTGTCATAGAAACAAATGACTGGTACTACTGGTTGACGATGGATGTCTTTGGACGTGTGTTGATGGCCAAAGCTAGGTCTGTCCCCATACATGATCCTAAACAAGAAACAGATCCTGCTAATAAACACTATGAGGATAGGTCAGTAGTGCCACGCACAAAACAGGGAGATTATGTCTTTAAGGGAAAGCGGTTAACTCATGTAAAACATCCTCAAGTGTTTACAGACGTTACTACGAAAAAGTATGTGGATAACAAAGTGTATGAGTTTTATGACAAAGTGCCCCAGCTTACGGTGAATGGCTATAGCGCTAATCACCATCGGATTATTCACGTGGAAGACCCGCAAGACGAAGACGATGTCTGTACCAAGCGTTACGTGACCTATGAAATGAAAAGGCTTTATAAATTTATCCCATCTGTATTTTTAGTGGGTCTGACAAATGAAAAACCTGCGAATGAGAGAAACCATATACCGCTAGTCCTCGACCAGCACTTGACCTATGTGCTTGCTTCAGGATTAAGCCACTATCGATTACACTATGATGGAACCATTCACATCAAATATGCCATAACTGATGAGAACCATTTACAAATAAAGATAAATGGTCATAGGATGTGGGTCCATAACCATGAAATGGTCAATACAGGTGACGAATTATCCTTTCATCTCATGTTGACATGGAATAAAAAGCAAGCGGGAAAAACCATAAACGATTTCCCACTTTATGTGGAATTGGAATATACAGCCATGAAATAACAATCTGACTTTAGTTGTGATTTAAACTTTCTTGTGAAAGGTTGTTGGTCATTATCATCATGGTAAAACAAAGGTTTGTGGTGAGAAAGACTAAAAAAAGGACTTTGCCCTTGGCAAAGCCTGGGCTTAAGACATTCGTGGACAAGCCCTTGCGAAAGAAAAAAAGAAAGCATAATGTATTGACCATAAGGAAAGCCCTTCGAGCAGCACAGAGACATGTTATTCCAAATCGTCGGCGATAGGGTTCAAAACAAGGGCTTGTGATTCCCGTCCCCAAACGAGCGGGATTTTTACCTTCATTATTTGCCGGTTTGGCTGCTCTGGGTTCACTTTTGGGCGGTGCCAGTGCAGTGGCGAAATCCATTAAAGCAGCGCAGCAGGGCAAGCAACAACTCAAAGAAAGTCAGCGACACAATGAAACGATGGAAGCGATTGCTATGGGGGCTAGAAATGCCAATTTAAAGCCAACCTTTTATCAACAAGGATTTGGGATTTCACCATTTCGAAATATTAAAAAAAATAACCTCAGCCATAGCAAGACACATGAACAAGTGGAAAGCTATGCTAAACAACTAATGCTTTCTCATTTTCGAGGTGTGTTTATGCGAAACCAATTACCTCCACGACCCTGGAAACAGGAATGTGCTGTTGTCAATTTGGATGATCACCGAGGACCAGGAACGCATTATGTAGCTTACGTCAAAGAGGGATCCACTGGATGGTACTTTGACAGTTTGGAGAATTTGCCCCCGCCCATGGAACTAGTGACTTATTTTGGAAATAGGATTAAGATATATTATAATGTGAAACGTGAGCAAACGTTTAACAGCCAACAGTGTGGACGTTTGTGTTTAATTTTTGTATATAAGACTCAGCATATGCAAAAACGTCAACAGTATGTCGGCAGAAAGTAAAACGTTTACACTGCATGGACGTGGACCTGAAGTCAGCCTAGACTTTAACCCGCCTATCGAATTGAGTGAAAACCCCTATGGTTTAGGACTCGTTTCTCTTGAAACGTACAATCGAATATACAACATACGTGAAAATGTGAACAACAAGTTTTACCATGATGATTCTGTGCTCACCCTGAACTCTGGCGGATACACGATCGATGACATTTATGAACACATTTATGTGGTGTTGATCAATGAGTATGGTTAAAAGTCATTTCTCGACGGAACGCACAAGTTTGAATTTGTAGGAAATACCAACACTCATCGCTGTAGTATTTTTTCTACCTTCAACATTGACTTTAAAACACACCCCGATTCCATTACTAGGATTTAAACCACGCGTGTTGGAGCCCAACAAAAAACATGAATCAGACCATGAAGTGAAATTCATTGAGGACCATCATGTGTCGGTGACGTGTAATATTATTAGCCGAGTGTACTACAATCAGGAACCATCGCATTCGCTTTATGACTTTATTGTGACATCGCCCAATGGCTATATTATTCGTGAAAACCCTCCAGTGGTGCTTTTTCATTCTGTGGCTGTCGATAGTATTAGTAATATAACATTAAGACTGATCAATAGAGAGCAACAACTCATTGATATAGATTCTACCACACCAGTGACTTTCAAGTTGGTGCTAAAGCCACTATGAAATTTGTGTATAAAGCAACAACATCGTCTAGGAATGGTGTTAGTCGTTTGCCACGTGAATACACGTTAACATCTCAAGACAAGCAGATTTTACAGCATTTGGGTTACCACGTCAACCCTCATGATGAATTCTATCCTAGAGGTAGCGAACCGCATCGAAGAGCAACCAGGAGTGGTAAGAATTGGTCTCCATTCCTATCAAGCTCAAACATCTGGACTCAATAACAATGATGAAATTCAATTTGTTATCAACAACCAAGATATTTACACCCTACCGCATGACAGTGTCATTCAGATTGAAGGTAGGCTCACCAAAGCCGATGGCTCTACACCCACCACATCCAAGTTGGCCAACCATGGTTTGGCGTTTCTGTTTTCTGAAGTACGTTACGTTATTAACGATATCGTGGTGGATAGCACTCGAAATGTGGGCATTTCCAGTGTCATGAAACTATACCCCTCTTATAGTGAGGAAGAAGGTAAAATACTTTGCATGGCATGTTGGTGCCCTGACTCGACCAATGACTGAATGGTACATACCGATGGGACCTTTA
This sequence comes from Meconema thalassinum, assembly GCA_946902985.2. Taxonomy (NCBI): domain Eukaryota; kingdom Metazoa; phylum Arthropoda; class Insecta; order Orthoptera; family Tettigoniidae; genus Meconema; species Meconema thalassinum. The sequence continues at coordinate 1,080,129,268 of OX336388.2, read as the reverse complement.
CTGGATATTTACCTCTTAAACTGATTTTAGGCTTTGCCGAAGATCAACAACGCATTGTGGTCAATGCAAGGCAAGTGCTTTATCTAGTGAGAGACAGGAGTGATAATAATGCACTCAAGGGAGCCGACAATGCCCCCATAGATTCAAAAATTCAACTACAACGCTTGCTATGGAAAGTGCCCATGTGACCCTTGACGATAGCAAAAAACTGGACATACTCAAAATGGTAAAGAGAGATATGCCTCTACCCATGGAATTTTGATGCTGGGCACTCCATGAGTATCTGCTATTGCCCACCACCAACACACACAGTTGGTCTGTAAAAACAGCTCGCTATACAGAGAGACCTCCCTACATCATTGTTGGTTTTCAAACGAATCGCAAGTATCAACAAACCAAAGATGCCACGCAATTTGGTCACCTGCAATTGAGAAATGCACGTCTTTTCCTCAACGGAGCTGTGTTTCCCTATGAAGGACTGGATTTGGATTTTTCAAAAAATAAGTTTGGCCCCCTGTACGACTTGTTTTCTAAATTTCCATGGTCGTATTATCAAAAAGAGAACGGCCCCATGCTGCTACCCCAAGCGTTTAAGGCAAGGGCGCCACTGATTGTTTTTGACTGTTCTTACCTGGAAGAGTCTGTCAAGCCATCCAATATTGACATTCGACTAGATTTTGAAATGCATGACAATGTACCAGCCAATACGACGGCCTACTGTTTGATTATTCATCACAAACAAGTCAACTATTATCCACTGTCCAACCAAGTGACGAGTGTATAAATAACAGGTTTACCCACGTCAAGCCGCTCAGTCTTGTCTTGCTTTAAAGCCTCAAGAGACGTCACATCCATGAATTTAAAGTCTGAGGAACAACGTTTCAAGACTTTTGCCACATGGCCAGTGCCTTTCATAAACCCTCAAGCCTTGGCGGCCGCTGGCTTCTACTATTTAAAAACAAGAGATGAAGTGAAATGTGTCCTTTGTCCCATCATCAAAGACCAATGGCAGGAGGGTGATGAACCCATGCAGGAACATCAGCGTTGGTCACCCACCTGCCCCTACCTGTGTAGAATGGAAGTGGGAAATATACCCTGTCATTCAAGCTATCCCTCACTTATGTCTCTGGGTGGTGAAAAAACAAGTTACGATACGTGTGGACTGTATGGTGTCCATGGTGCTTCGGTGGGCAGCTCACCATCAAAAACGCCTAGTTTAGAGACATTGGGACATCATCGGTGTTATGGACGTTACAAACACAAGAGACTATATTGTTGTATCAATTGGTATCGTCCTTATCCCAAAATGACAAAAGCCTGTAAGACGTGTTATGATAATAAAATGATGTAATTCTTAAATTCTTATTTTTGCATGTCCCTCTGTCCTACCCTAACCTCAATTTGAAACTAGCATGGTAGGTAAGTCCATGTCATGATCACACCTTAGTCATTGATCGTCAGTCAGTCGTCAGTTGAACTTGGTCCAGGCAAGTGGCAACATGTTGCGCACACTCATTGTGGATTGCCAAGGGTTTACAATTGGTGACAACAAATTTATATTTAAACAAGTGGCAATTATCGATTGTACCACGTTTTGGATATCGCAAGCTACTCATTTGCTATTTAAACCAACCCATGCTTTTGATTTGTTGTGTGAAAAAGACCGTAAACAAACCCAGTGGATTGAAAATCATAGACAACTAGACTGGAATCAAGGAACCATTTCCTATAAATATTTGGACGTGGTCATGAAAGCACACTTGTCCTCGGCCAATGTGGTATTTGTGAAAGGTAATGAAAAACGTCAATGGTTGCAACCATTTTTCGCGTCTTACTGTCAATGTATCGACCACATGGAGTTGGGCTGCTCCTCCCTGCAAACGCTCATGGATACTTGTTCCTGTGGCAATATTACCCATACAGCCCTATATCATGCGTGCCATCTCCTTCATTGGTTAACCACCCATGCCTGCTGGGAGTTGTTAAACAAAATTATAACTCAAGATTTACCTGTGAATGACGTCAGTGAGATTTCTACAAGCGACGTGTAAACATCTACAGCACGTGATACCATGGAGAAAGGCAGTGCTACGGACCAAAGCCATCGGCAAATTCTTTGTGTGCAAAAAGAAACTAGACAGTTTTACCAAAGAGGAACTCTTGGCGCTGCCCAAGTCGTTCATTTATTATGTGGCCGCCAACGCGGAGAAAGAAATCTGGCAACATGTACCAAAATCATGGACTCAAGACTTCGTGTTGAGTGAATTGCAACCCTGTACGGATTACGATCACCATAAGCAAGTGGCCATGGCAAAAATACCGTCTATGCGTCAGTGTGCGGCTAGCCAGCTAGTAAAACTGTATCACGGTCATAAAAGTCCGTGTAAAGACTTTGTTGAATCATTCCAGGGGCGTCATGGTGAGAAAAAGCAACAACAACAACAAACACAAACATCGTCCACAGAGGAGGAGGAAGACCAAACCTTTTTCCCATCAATGGAAAAGGATATGCCAGACCTGTACTGGCAATGTCGTCAATGACAAAGTGTTTAAATACCTACCTTTCGAAATCCATCTTCCAGGTTATCGTTTTTGTGGCCCTGGAACTCGTCTTGAAAAACGTTTGCAGCGTGGTGATGTACCCATTAATCTTTTGGATCAAGCATGCAAAGAACATGACCTTTCTTATCGCCATAGTCTTCCTGGTTTAAGACATGTGGCAGATAAATTGTTATTGAAAAAAGCTAAACAACGTTTGACATCCTGTGATGCCTCAGTGGGTGAAAGGATGGCGGCCCTGATTGTCATGTGTGCTATGAAAGGAAAGTTGATGATGCATGGACATAAACATTGAGGAATGGAGGAGTGAGGAATTGGGATTTGTTTGTATTCTATTTTCATTTGTCAATCCCCTTATGGTTATGAAATAAAAACAAAGGTTTACCAGAGCACGATGTTGTTTAATTTTAAAAAATCATGATGTTGATGGTTGATTTTTCATTTTCACATTTCAAACATGATGAATTCACACATTGCCATTTTGCCAATTTGCAATTTACAGTTTTTAAAATGTTCGTTTCAACTTTTATGATTTTAATGATATGGATTTTTCCATTTTGCTGATGACACTTTTTAAACAATGTCTGTTTGAAGTTTTTGAATTTTCATATTTTACACATGTCCATTTTGCCAATTTGCAATTTACAGTTTTTAAAAATGTTCGTTTCAAGTTTTGTGTTTTTGATGATATGGATTTTTCCATTTTGCTGATAACACTTTTTAAACAATGTCCGTTTGAAGTTTTTGAATTTTCATATTTCACACATGGCCATTTCCTGTTTTTTAAAATGTCCGTTTAAAATTTTGCTGTTTTTGGTGATATGGAAACATAGATTTTCCATTTTGCTGTTTGACATTTTTCCATTTGGCGTATGTTGAAAGTTAAGATTTGACAATGATGCTGATGCAAGTTCATGACCATGGTGATGCTGCAGTGAGTTTATGGGATTGTGGAAAGGTCAAGGTCTACGACTAATGCAGGTAAGACTGTTTTTACAAAAATAATGTCTATTGTCTGCCACATTTCAAAGAAAACAAAACTATTGAAAACAAAATGAGTATATAAGTGACGATTTACCCCCTCCCACCCACCCTACCTCACCGTGTTTTCTCTGGTCATACATACACACCAGCTTTCTCTCTCTACTCATACATTCACACCTGTCTTTGGGAACATACACAATCACTTTATTTATTCCCAAAAGCACATTCTCGACATGCACACTCATCCCAAAATAACTTTTTTAGTTTATCATTTACATTACGAAAAATAATTAAATGCTAGTTATTAAAGTTACTAAAAATACTATTACTCATTGAATATTTACAAAAAACTCAACTTTGTACAGCTTTAAAAGAATTCAAACTATTTACCAGTCATTTTTTTAAAATAAGGTTGCAAAGAACTTTTTTAAAGAGCAAAAGGTCCAAGTGGGTTGCCACTATTTACAAAATCTACTATTTACAATGACAAAAAACCAATATTTACAAAATACTTAATCTACAAGTTACATAAAGCTATGTCCCATAAACGATTAAACAGTGAAATCACACCTCCTCCTCCTCCTCCTTGCGATCATAAACCCAGGGCAGGCTGGTGAGCAGGTCATGAGCCCACACACGTTTGTTATCCATGGAGGCAAGGGTGCGTTTTCTCTGTTCCACAAGATACAAATGATGGTTGCTGGATTGTATCCTACACTGTGTATGAGACATAGCTTTGCCAGTGTGTAAAACCGCTAGATAGTCATCAACACGTAGCGATTTTACCACTGCTCTACCTATACCTTTTGCTCTTTTGGCTTCCTTACAGTCGAGTGTGCGGTAAGCATACATTTTTGAGGCCAAACCTATGAATTCCGTCATAATGGAATCACCGCATTCATCTTACTCATTTCAAAAGTGGCTAAATCCTCATCGATAATGTTGATCGATTTAAAATTTGGCTTGGCAATGTACCGCCGGGCACCCCACCGCCCCTCCCAGACATTAACCAATTTAATGTCACGGTATTTGCGGTCATTCTCCATGGACTTGCCATAGATTAATTAATTCCAAACTGCTGTATTGCCATTTGTCGGTGCTCTGTGTTGAGTTGCATGTATGGCTTGAGCCATGCTTTTTGAGCAAAAGAAATACCCCTGTGGATTTTCTTCAACACCAAGCCTTGGGCGAGGATTTGCACCAACATTTGGATATGTAACACATACCGATTTTTGTTGTAAAGTGTGCCCATGAGTTTTTCTATTTTCACTTTACTGTCAGGGGGAACCATTTGCTCAAGGCAGAATGGGAAATCGGCATGTTCATCATACAAGGATGAGGGATATTCAATATCCACTTCTAGCACATATCCACGGCCTGTTTCTTGGCTAGTCATGTTCACATCAAATTCTGACACTTGTTTGTCTGTCAGCCAAGCAAACTTCCCATAGGGCAAAGGCTGACTCATGGCGTAACCGTACAAATTATTCACTTCATAGTACATTAAGTACGATTCTGGTTTGTTTGGTGAATAATCAGGCATGTAGACATTGTTCGCTTCGGCATGGCGTTGGTTAAGTGACACAAAGCCGCCACGAATGCCCTTTTCAAAAAATAGAACCATGTCTACATCAGTGAGTAAATCCAATTCCACTTGAGTGTATTTCAAAGCGGCATCGAACGAGAGCCCAGGACTCGTATAATAGTGAGCCGGGTCAAGACCGTAAATGTGTTGACACAACTCACGGAATTTTTGAAACACATCGGTGAGCAGCAATACATCCAGTTTTAGGTAATGCAAAGCATATTCACTTAGCGTCTTCATGACAAACACTCGCCAAACTTGACATGCATGTGCACAGTCTTCATCGGAAACGGTACTGCGTGTTAGTTTCGAGTAAAATTACTCTTGTGGTGGGAGTTTTCTTTGCTTTAACACGTCCCAGCTGTTGCAGAAATCATACGGGAATATACCTTTCCGAATGCACAATTGAAATTGTTCAGGATCATTAAAATGCATTCTAGTATTTTTAATTCCTCCTCATTCAAGCCATTCACAAGGCTGTCTAGCGAGGATGCCATTAACTTAAAGGAATCCAAAAATCGAATGATAAACTCGCCCAATTACCATGTCAGAGCTGTAAAACGCTCATGGTTTTGGGGAATAATGGTAAACGAGCCCTTGTTGACATGACCCAATTCACGAATCAAAAACTGAATGTCATAATTCGCCAGATTGTAGAAAAAGACACTGATGAAACGCGGAGCTGGAAATTTCAAATTGCATTTGCTGTGCGCAGCTCCACGAAACTCTCCCGTAAAGTGCGAGTGGTCTCTGACCTTTTTCTCTCCACTTAAAATAGGCCTTTCACAAATATGGCATGTCATGGCATGCTCATACTGCTGATGCTGTTCTGGAGATAGGCTCATGGGTACTTGGTGGTCCAGTAATTCCGGTACATCATGAACCAACTTGACAAGTTCATCCAAGAACCATTTGGCACAATCTGGCCCCTCACGGTATTTATAAACGGATTGTGTGGGGTCATAGGCACATACCACATTAAATCCTATGGCAAAGGGTTCATGTTTTTGAATGGGTGTGGTTGAGCTCATGGTGGGATCTGGTTCACATCCCGCCATGGGTGTGGTGAGAGCTTCAAAATCTGCGTATACCACATAGGGAACAGTGTCACGCTTATGAATGTCCTTAAACTTTAACACAGCCTTGTCCCCTTGTGGCAATATCATTCTCACCGCTTCCTGAGAAACGCAATCTACCCTATGACGTTTCAAAAGCGTAGGGGTTGTAAAATATTTCAAGCAACGATCACAAATATGTTTTGCACGCACATGTTTGGACATTTGACAGCTTAGCAATCTACTCAGGCTTCTAATGAGGCAATAGTGATTCACCTCTCCTACAGATAAATATAAAAGATGAATGTGGTGTCGTTTCGGTTCTTTTGTGGCATAAAGAGGACCCACAATCTCATCACCATCAAGGCCATACATCATGAACGAAAAGTCCTGGTTGTCTTGTTCAAACCTATGGATCTCGGTTAAGTCCATAGGGAACGACACTCTAGTTAAATTTAAAGTTTGTTTCAATTCATCAAACTTGGCCTTGTACTTTGCTGGTCTGTTAACATTACGATCTTGAGCTGGCTGAAAATACGCAGCCACAGCCCACAGAAAGCAATCATTGTCATGGTTATCAATATTTACCACTGCTTTTTTCGAAGTTATTGCTGGTGGTGCTTCAATAAAGCTAGACCCAGCATTCAACGGGTTGAAAACCGAGTGAGTTAGCCGAGGTCGTTGCGGCATGACTATTGGCAGTCGCTCACATCCGGGAGGCGAGGAGGTTCGAATCCCCCCGCCGGCAACCTTGAAGATGGTCTTCTGTGGTTTCCCATCTTCCTTCCAGGCAAATGCCGGGGTTGGTCCCTAACTATAGGCCACAGCCGCTGCCTTCCAACTCCTCGACCCTCCCATCCAACATTCCTCCCCAACGGTACTTGTAGCTCACCCATTGGGTGTCCGTCTCGAAGCAGCTACAAAACTGGCGAGCCGAACATGTCCTCGGACACTCCCGGCACTAAAAGCCATACGCTAAAAAAAAAAAAAACAACGGGTTGAATTGACAAATGTTGATTTGCAAATGATGAATTTTATCTAACGCTAAACCACTGGGTCCTTGTTGCAGTTTATCAAATTTTGATAGCAAGGCATTCACCACATGGCTTTGATACCACTCGTTCAGATTATCGGCTATCAAAAGCTCTTGCATTTTACTGCAAATATAGAATGTCTCTTTATGCTCTACGTTCTTCTTTTTATATATGAAATCGCACACTAGTTCTGTATTCACCTTTAAAACCGTATGCAACCTTTGCGCTGTACAAATTTCAATTTTAAAAACTTCAAAACAAGATTGTAAAAATTATTTGGGAATCAAACTTTTTCTAACATTGACCACACGACCAGAGCACACACGCGATTTGCAACAACTGTTTAGGGGTTCCCAAGTTATGCTATCGGTAGCAGTGGCAAAATACATTATTTTGTAAGAACACTCTCACCTGAGTTTTCAGCTGTAGACTGCTTGACAATGGCCTCAAACACACGCGTTCCTGGTTGACAGAGGTCAAGCGTTTTCCAACACTCTAAAAAGAAATAAAATAAACCACCATAAATATATCAATTCCATATAGTTTATGCACGTCATAAACAAAACAAAATCAAACAGGTTATATATATATAAAACAAATCTCACCTTGACGTGTAATGCTTTGCTTTATTTCCCGTCTCGTGGACAAGTCTGGTAATGGTTTCCTTTTCTAGCTGTCTGTCTTTCTCTCTTTCTTTAATATCGTTCTCACACACCCTCATACAACAGATATGCTATACCGGTTATCTGTAAACAAATAAATAAACATTTAATTATAACTTTAACAATCAATAAATAATTGCATGTAAATATATAAGTGAATAAATATATACCTACCTCACAACAAGGTTAAGTATTTTCCACCAATACCAAAACTGTTAAACAAGACCAAGTGTTTCACACAACGCAGTGTGTTCAAAGGTAGTCACCTAAGTGAGTGTGGAAATGATAACGACATGTCTTTATATATATTACCTTGCATGTATAATCTTTTTTTCCCCACGCTTTGAACGTTCTCTTATCGCGCACGTGGACAGCTAACGTCCCAGGTGAACACCTGTGCCAGATCAAATTTCACATGAACTTGCATTTTGTCACGTACGAAGCAAACAGGATGTGACTTGTTAACAGTTAACGTGCACGTGGACAGCCAAAGCCCAAGGTGAACACCTGTGGCAGATCAAATTTCACATGAACTTGAATTTTGTCACGTACAAAGCAAAAACAGGATGTAACTTGTTTAGAGTACATGTGGTTTCTCATGTGTTCACATGCATTTCACACTTCCCTGCCACCTCAATGGTCAGATTATTTCACCTTCAAGCGTCTTTGTCATTTTCCATTGCACTTGTTGTCAAGTCAGATCAGCGCATTCCAATAAGCTCAAATGACATTCACCTCCTGCTCGTCTGCAAGTTTGTTTTCTGTACTCGCTTCGACCAACATAGGACCAAGATTTCGTTCGGGGGTAAAAGGTGTGAAAAAAACGAACCCTCGTTCTGTCATACACCGACCCGCCGAAATAGCGATTGTTCTATTAAGCATGGTCCTTGTGGTTAGCGACAGGTTCGTTGAAACACACACTCCCAGCAGTATCGTCTCTCTCAACCACCACGCTTCATGAATATTATAAACAGGTAAAGATAAATTAATATTTTTTTCAGCAAAAGTGTCGTTAGGCCCTTTGTCAAAATTTCAAACATAGTTTCAAACAAGGGGCGTTAGCCCGAGTCCTAGGACACCTCGTACACGTCTCTAGCTTTATGGGTTTGCGAGATAAAGCAAAAATTCTAAAATCATGGTTTTACCTCAACATGGTTTTTCATTCCTGCTCAACACGAACATCCTCGGCAAGAGAGCATCGCAATGAAAAAAATGACACCTCGCACTCGTCTCTAGGCTTATTGGTTCGTGAGTTATCAGCAAAAATCACAAAAAACATTTGTTTACCCCAAAATCGAGTTTCCAAATTTTTTAAAAAATATAACGAGTGGTCCATAGCAAAGAAGACGTCAGCCCGAGTCCTTGGACCCCTCGTACACGCCTCTATCATGATTGGTTCGCGAGATATTAAAAGTGGATGACCTTTTAGTTTTGGTCTTTTATTTAAATAAAGAGCCTATAGGAAAGTAGAGGGCATCACTACGATTGCTAGGACACCCTGTATGTTCAAATCCCATGATTGGTTAGTGAGATATCAGGTTCGGGGCAAATACGAGGGGGGTTCAAAAAGAAGTGGCGTAGCTTTCCCACTACCACACTACTGTCAGGTTTTCATCCTAGAGTCTTGAAATTTATTTTTCGGGTAGGGGGCATAGGGACCTTTCATTTATGTCAAACAAACTTTTTTGTATAATTCCTAGTTTCCAAAATATAAAACTTTCTAAATTCGAGTGTTTTCAAAAAAACATAAAAAATAAAAAAGTCTTATTAAAAAAATAAAGGTCATAAAGACCATTCGTTTGAGCTATGGCACAACGTTCAATCATGTTTGGTTTTCAAACTATAACTATCGCCTATTTTCGAAAAAAGTTATTCGCGCGGCGGCCCTTGGTTTGTTGGGCACAGCGGCGTCAAGTGAAGTAGAATCGGCACTAGCACTAGCGAGCTAAAATATTAGTATTCGGCAAGCAGGACAAATACAAGTCCAACCCAGACAACTATCGCCCAATAAGCCTTTTTAGGTGATACTCAGACATTAGACACTGTTGTCAGACGAGTGAATATACAGACGGGTACGAGGGTCTAAACCCATTCCATAGGTGGTCACAGCACTATGCTAAAATGAATGTTGTTGTTCTCGTGACATCGGAATTCTTTTCCCAATATAACGCACCAGCATGCACAGCGACGGCCTGCCTATATCTCAAGATAAGAAATATAGGATGGCTGGCACTGAGGGGGTACTTAAGTGTATCGCGGAGTTAAAGGAACATTTCGATGCTACTCATGCCAAGAGTAGGGAAGATGCTAAAGCATTTCAAGATGAAATAACGGGTAGATTGGATGCTAATCAAAATGAAATGAGCCAGATGTTGGCTACGGTAAACACTCAGTTAGAAAATAACCAGTTAGAGGTCAGTTAAAGATTAGATTCAAATTTATTAGAGGTCAATAAAAAATTGATGATGTTAAAGAATCTATTAAACAAGAGGTAAATAAAAATATTGTTATTGTGGTTTCAGAGATGCAAGCAAATAACGACAAACGCTTTGAGTCAATAGAGGTAAAGCTCGAGAATAATCTGCAAGCGTGCAGAGAATTGCAACGTGAGATCAATGATAGATTAAACAATATGTCCGTAGAGCTCAAAGATATTCAAAATCAGAACGAAGCGAATACTAAGCGACGGCAAGAGCAATTTAATACGTTCACTCAGACCGTGGATCAAAGGCTTGAAGACAGCGACGAATAATGGAGTAATCGCATGGCGGGCTACGCAAAAGCTGTAGATGAAGCATTAAGGAAGCAGGATCAGAATATCCTTGACCAATGCAAGGAGATCAGTGAAATAAAAACTTCCGCTAAAGAAAATAAGGGAATAATCTCAAACTTTATGACGCAGGTTGGAAAGGTTCAAAAAGAGTTAGAACAAACTCAAAACGATCTAGCTGTCATTCATAAAAGGCAAGATGAGGACCAGGGAGAAATTACCAAAATAAGGACCGAAATCTCCAATATGCACGGTCACATCCAGAAAGAGGTTACAGGCTTACGAAAAGAATTGGAACTTCGAGAGGGCTTGAAAAATGAAGCCAGCGATAAAACGCTTGCCGAGGTAAGGCAAGGTCTAGCGGGGAAAATTTCCCATATAAAAGAGAGCCTTAAAGATGACAAGGAGAAAGTATTTTCTATGGCAGAGAAAAACCAGGATCGCCTGGAAAAAATAGAACGAGAGTTATTAGCTCGTTTAGAAAGAGCGGAAAACTGGCACAGCCAAATGGAAACTAGAATGATCGCACATGAGGAGTCCATATTGTGAAATCCTAGATCTAATGAAGGAAGCATAGATGAAAATAGGAGAAATAGATGGGCAGATATAGAGGTACAGCCCACTCCGAAGAATACAGCCATGCCAAGTGACAGCCCGTATACCACGCCTGGTATACCTATTGCTATGTCCACACCGCAAGAACATGCTGTACAAAATCAGATAGTCACTGTTGTAAGGGCTAGTGACGAGAAACCGAGAAAGTATTCTGGAAGTAACTCAAATATGACACCCAAATACTGGCTCAAAGAGGTTTCCGAATACTTAAATGACGCAAAAGTACCGCCAGAGCGAAGATTAAGAGCTATCGAAAAACTGACTGAAGGTGAATGCGGCTTATGGTTCAGAAGTTTTCGTTACACGTTTGACACCGTTGAAGAATTTCGCCAGGCGTTTCTAAGCAGATACTGGGATGCACATATACAACAGATTCTCAGATTGGACTTGTACTCCAGACGCTATAGTACAAATAACCCAAGAAATATGGTGAATTTTTCATAGCACAATTATGCCGTTTTAAAGAACTTGACGAGGCCCCTAGAGAGCTAGATCTGTGTATAGCGATAGCCAAGCAATTACCATACGAAGTACAACGACTATTAATCTCGGCAAACGCCAAGACAGCGATTGAAATGGAGGAAGTGCTTAGACAGCTCGATCTCACCACAATGCAGCATACGAGGCAGAGTCGGAACACGTAACAAGTCCACATGACTAGTGCACCAGCCGAATCGACTAGGGTGCAGACCAAAAGTTAGTCTACTAGCACAGAAACTGAGAAGTCAGACTGGCAACGAGAAGAAAGGGAAAACCAGAATTGGAGGCCAGAATACAGAGGGAGATCGAACCGCGGACACCGAGGAAGAAAAACCTGGAATCAGTGCGATACAAGAAACCAACAACCTGATAACAGGAGAAATTACGGCCGAAATGGGAATAACCGAGAATGGAGATCCCAAGAACAGAGTCGCGGGTTCGACGAAGAAGCAGAAGAACGTTATCACGCATCACTAAGATACATGGAGGAGCGTGGAGACGACAACAGAAAATCGCAAGTGCATTGGGATGAAGCGATTAAAAATAGAAGGTCACCCGACATCTATAAGAATGATGACGGAGCCAAGAGTCTGGAACTTCAGCAGTACGAAGACAGACAGAAGAACTCCACAAGAAATGGAGCAATAGAAAAAAAACACCAAAATTAAATGACCAAATAAGAGAGATAAATGCACGGAGGAACACAGTGCATGTGGTTAACTGGATTGCTAAACCTGAGGAACTCATTGAAGACCGAGATGAAGGGCCGGTCAATGTAAGAAGGGAACTACCCATTATAATTGTAAATGTCGCAGGCATGAAGATAAGGAGTCTTATAGACACGGGCTCGACGGTATGTTTAATTACCCAGGTGTTATATAATGAAATCCAAAGTAAAATCCACGTATTGAAAATACCAATTTCAAGCGTGAAGATAAAAGGCGTGATACCAGATAAAGTAATGATATGCAGATACCAAGTATTTTTTAGATTTACAGATAGGGAAAACTATATTTTCACAGAGCTTCCTACTTGTGAATAACCTGCCTATTAACATTATTGTTGGCATGGATTTCATAAGAGAATATAAGGTCATAATAGATCTCTCACAAGACATTGTTATGTTTCGCGCAAGTGAGGAAAAGGAGAATTTAGAGCTCTCATTAAAACATAGTGAAACGAGACCAGAAGAGTACGTATGGCATACATACGGAGATATGACTGGGGAGGCAGTATTGACAACAGAAGACATCGAGGGAGAGTTGGCAACACTGGCCGCAGACATTGAAAAGGACCTCGAACCACAATTCAAAGAATGCCTGGGAGAAAAGATAGAGGAAGCTAAAATTGGTCCAGAGCATAAGTAAATGTTAAGGGAACTGCTATTTGAATACAAAGGAGTCTTCGATTCGAGACCTGGCCGGATCAAGAATTTCCAATATGCGTTCCAACTTAGTGACTGGACACCATTCAGACAAAAGCCTTATCCTGTAGCCGAGAAACATTATTTAAAGGTCAAGGAAGCGATACAGGAGATGCTGGAGGCAGCCGTCATTGTAAAGACAGCCACAACTTATGTCAGCCCACTGGTAGTTGTACCTAAAGAGGACGGAAGTGTAAGGATATGCCTGGACCTGCGGAATTTGAATTCCAAGGTCATACCGGAGTTTGACCAAGTGCCACCCATAAAGGAGATCCTCAGAAGATTGGATGGATTATTTTAAGGTCCGACTCTATGTTGGTAAAGCTATGCCCTGTGTCACACATATGTTCGCACACGGCTGAATGTGTTCCGTATCTTATCGCATTTCTATGTTCATTATAACGTGTGTCTACTCGCCTTCCACTCTGCCCGATGTAATTAGCTTGACAATCGGTGTCTTGGCACGTTATAGAATATACCCCTGACCTTGAATACGGGTCACGTTTATTTAGATTACTATTTAGGAGGTGCCTAGCGGTTGTGTTTTTCGTTGTGAAAGCTATCTTTATGCCTTGCTTTTTGAATAGGTTAGTGATTTTATATGTATTCGCATTCACATAGTTGAAACGCGCAAATTTTTTCTCATTACTGTCCGGTTTGGGAATCGTTTTATCTTTATTTTTATGTTTGGCTATAATTTGATTTATTTTGCTTGGCGAGAAGTTGTTTTCCCTTGCTATTTGCATAATAGTTCTTATTTCCTTATTATAGTTGTCTTTTGACATGGGTATGTTTAAAGCCCTGTGCACCATTGAATTGAAACCCGCTAGTTTGTGCGTACTGGGGTGATTAGACTGATTGTCGATTGCATGCGAGGTTTGTGTTGCTTTCCGGAATATGGAATATGAAAGGTCGTTGTCTTTACGTTCAATAGTTATATCGAGATAATTTATTTTCCGGTCTATTTCGGATTCCTTAGTGAATTTGATAGAATGGTGAAGGCTATTAATGGATTGGAGAATTGTTTCTTCGCTAGTTAGTTCAGTATCGTAGATGCAAATTACATCATCTACGTATCTTTTCCATATTACTATTCCCTTTGTTGAAGTCTTTTCTAAGAACGCATTTTCTAGTGCATTGATGAAGATGTCAGCGATTAACCCACTTAGTGGCGATCCCATTGCTAGGCCTTCTCTCTGTGTGTATATTTTATTGTCGAATTGAAACACGTTTTGGGTGAGAACGACCCTCAGTAATCTCACAATCTCTTCAATTTCTTTTGCCGAATTGTTGGATTTTAAGTTGTTTTCGATAGTGTTGATTGCTTCAATAATCGGAATATTGGTGTACATGTTAGTTACGTCGAAGGATACTAGCCTGAAGCTAGGTTTCATTTGTAGGGTGTTCAATGCTGTTACTAGTTCTGTTGTGTTCTTTACAGAGTTGTTTTTGTCGTTGGAAAGACGGCATTTTAAGATTTTTAGTAACTCTTTGCTGATTTTGTAATTAGGGGCATTCCTACAATTGACTATTGGTCTCATTGGGCATTCCTTTTTGTGTATTTTTGGTTGTCCCCTCAATGACGGTATTTTCGGGTTCATGTTTATTAGTTTTGATTTTTCGGCTTTGGTCAGTATGTATTCTGTTTCTTTTAGCGCACTTTTTATTTGTTTTTGGAATTTGTTGGTGGGGTCTTTTGTTAATTCCTTGATTTCGTTGTTGTTTAGGAATTCGACTGTTTTTTCAATGTATTCTGTTTTGTTCAAAATTACTGTAGTGTTTCCCTTATCTGCTTTTGTGATGATTAAGTCATGTTCTTTTATTTTTTGTTTCAACGACTTTATTTCTTTGAATTGTTTGTTGTTTTGAATGTTATTGCTATCGCCCTCTCGTTTGAGGATTTTTTTGGCTTCGTTGGTGGCGAGATTTTTGGTTAATTCCCTGTCTTCTGCTGGGAGCTTGTGACTGGCTATCTCAATATCTGTGATTAACTGTTTTATATTGTGGTTCGTGTGTGCGTCTGTGCAGTTGTATTTCAAACCTTTGTCTAACATATTCATTTCACCTTGAGAAAAGGTTACGTTCGTTCTGTTGTTTACTCTGCTGTGGAAATTGAATTCATTGTTATTCGTGTGTTGTTCGTTAGATTGATGGTTCTGTGTTTCTCCTAGTTTTCTTAATTTATTTTCTAGCGTTTCATGCTTCCTCGTTGCTCTGATTTTGATGGTGTCATGTAGGTGTTCGGTGAAGCTGTCCCATTGGGCTGCGTGCCAGAAATTACTTAGTTGCAATTGAATGTCGTATAATTGTTGGTTAATTTTTTGCTTTCTTATGTATGCAAATCTTAATTCGTTTTTTATCCAAAGCGCTTTGGCTTGTTTAGTTGAAATGATCGAGGCTGGTGTGTTCGGTACGGTTTTAATTGGTACGTATTTAGGGGTGAGGTTTAGTTCTATACATTTTTTGTTGAACCAAATTGACTTGTCTAAATTCATGAGTTTAAGCCTGAGTGATTTGAATTTCTTGGCTTCACGATTTGCCTGACTAGCCGTGAACATTGTGGTGTTTGAAGCCATATTTTCAGTGTTGCCTTAGTAAACAAGAGTTTAGTGCTTTTCAGTCGGTCAACACGAATGTACCCAAAAGAGATGGGTTATGCCCTAATCCTGAAATAAATTACATGAGATTAATAAAACACTAGGATGACCAGTTTCGATCGTCAAGCGATCATCATCAGATCCAATACACTTAGGCTATAAAATCTATGTTTGAAATACAGGTGAAAATATTTACAATATGTACAATTATTTAGTTGCAGTATTGGTACTGCAACTGTCAGTGTATGCTAAATGCAGTATATATGTTAGGTGAAATGCTAAATGGTGATGGCTATCCGGAGATTGTACTTTAGAGAGATTATATGGTTGTAAACTATGGTTAAACTATACAATTTTAGGCTAACTACTTATCTGATTGTCTTCCGTACTACAGCTATTCGCAGTTTCCGTGCTCACTTGAACTCGCTGTGCGGCCGACTGCGGTGGTTATCTTAACGACTGGTTTTTCCCTGCCTCCCCCCCCTGTCCCTACGTGCTGTGGGGAGTGATCGCGATGTGTTTATGTGAGGTGTTGCCAACCTAGATAAGATGTATGTTATTGAATGAGGTGGATCTACAACTATTAAAGACCGTGGATTAGTCCTCGCCACGCGTGGAGCATAACCCATTCGAACTAAGCGTTGACGGTCTTATGAGGACGTCCCGGCACCTTTAATACTGCCTCTAATATGGGCCTTGGTGTATTGCAGAAGAAAAAGTACATCGTACACCTGATCCAGATAACATTTACCTATTAAAAACCCCCTAATTTCCCCCCTTTTTTATCTAGCTTGGCTGTGTCGCTAAATTGAGTTTTGTTTCCGACAGGGTGTGTTTTTTAGTAGCGTGAAGAGGGGTGAGCTCTCCATGAACGTGTGTTCATTTAGATTGTTGGGATTGTTTCGTTTGGCTAGGTGTATCTCGATTGCTTCCTTTATGTCAAGAGCTCTGCCTTTCGATTCGTGATGGATTATTTTAAGGTCCGACTCTATGTTGGTAAAGCTATGCCCTGTGTCACACATATGTTCGCACACGGCTGAATGTGTTCCGTATCTTATCGCATTTCTATGTTCATTATAACGTGTGTCTACTCGCCTTCCACTCTGCCCGATGTAATTAGCTTGACAATCGGTGTCTTGGCACGTTATAGAATATACCCCTGACCTTGAATACGGGTCACGTTTATTTAGATTACTATTTAGGAGGTGCCTAGCGGTTGTGTTTTTCGTTGTGAAAGCTATCTTTATGCCTTGCTTTTTGAATAGGTTAGTGATTTTATATGTATTCGCATTCACATAGTTGAAACGCGCAAATTTTTTCTCATTACTGTCCGGTTTGGGAATCGTTTTATCTTTATTTTTATGTTTGGCTATAATTTGATTTATTTTGCTTGGCGAGAAGTTGTTTTCCCTTGCTATTTGCATAATAGTTCTTATTTCCTTATTATAGTTGTCTTTTGACATGGGTATGTTTAAAGCCCTGTGCACCATTGAATTGAAACCCGCTAGTTTGTGCGTACTGGGGTGATTAGACTGATTGTCGATTGCATGCGAGGTTTGTGTTGCTTTCCGGAATATGGAATATGAAAGGTCGTTGTCTTTACGTTCAATAGTTATATCGAGATAATTTATTTTCCGGTCTATTTCGGATTCCTTAGTGAATTTGATAGAATGGTGAAGGCTATTAATGGATTGGAGAATTGTTTCTTCGCTAGTTAGTTCAGTATCGTAGATGCAAATTACATCATCTACGTATCTTTTCCATATTACTATTCCCTTTGTTGAAGTCTTTTCTAAGAACGCATTTTCTAGTGCATTGATGAAGATGTCAGCGATTAACCCACTTAGTGGCGATCCCATTGCTAGGCCTTCTCTCTGTGTGTATATTTTATTGTCGAATTGAAACACGTTTTGGGTGAGAACGACCCTCAGTAATCTCACAATCTCTTCAATTTCTTTTGCCGAATTGTTGGATTTTAAGTTGTTTTCGATAGTGTTGATTGCTTCAATAATCGGAATATTGGTGTACATGTTAGTTACGTCGAAGGATACTAGCCTGAAGCTAGGTTTCATTTGTAGGGTGTTCAATGCTGTTACTAGTTCTGTTGTGTTCTTTACAGAGTTGTTTTTGTCGTTGGAAAGACGGCATTTTAAGATTTTTAGTAACTCTTTGCTGATTTTGTAATTAGGGGCATTCCTACAATTGACTATTGGTCTCATTGGGCATTCCTTTTTGTGTATTTTTGGTTGTCCCCTCAATGACGGTATTTTCGGGTTCATGTTTATTAGTTTTGATTTTTCGGCTTTGGTCAGTATGTATTCTGTTTCTTTTAGCGCACTTTTTATTTGTTTTTGGAATTTGTTGGTGGGGTCTTTTGTTAATTCCTTGATTTCGTTGTTGTTTAGGAATTCGACTGTTTTTTCAATGTATTCTGTTTTGTTCAAAATTACTGTAGTGTTTCCCTTATCTGCTTTTGTGATGATTAAGTCATGTTCTTTTATTTTTTGTTTCAACGACTTTATTTCTTTGAATTGTTTGTTGTTTTGAATGTTATTGCTATCGCCCTCTCGTTTGAGAACATGACTTAATCATCACAAAAGCAGATAAGGGAAACACTACAGTAATTTTGAACAAAACAGAATACATTGAAAAAACAGTCGAATTCCTAAACAACAACGAAATCAAGGAATTAACAAAAGACCCCACCAACAAATTCCAAAAACAAATAAAAAGTGCGCTAAAAGAAACAGAATACATACTGACCAAAGCCGAAAAATCAAAACTAATAAACATGAACCCGAAAATACCGTCATTGAGGGGACAACCAAAAATACACAAAAAGGAATGCCCAATGAGACCAATAGTCAATTGTAGGAATGCCCCTAATTACAAAATCAGCAAAGAGTTACTAAAAATCTTAAAATGCCGTCTTTCCAACGACAAAAACAACTCTGTAAAGAACACAACAGAACTAGTAACAGCATTGAACACCCTACAAATGAAACCTAGCTTCAGGCTAGTATCCTTCGACGTAACTAACATGTACACCAATATTCCGATTATTGAAGCAATCAACACTATCGAAAACAACTTAAAATCCAACAATTCGGCAAAAGAAATTGAAGAGATTGTGAGATTACTGAGGGTCGTTCTCACCCAAAACGTGTTTCAATTCGACAATAAAATATACACACAGAGAGAAGGCCTAGCAATGGGATCGCCACTAAGTGGGTTAATCGCTGACATCTTCATCAATGCACTAGAAAATGCGTTCTTAGAAAAGACTTCAACAAAGGGAATAGTAATATGGAAAAGATACGTAGATGATGTAATTTGCATCTACGATACTGAACTAACTAGCGAAGAAACAATTCTCCAATCCATTAATAGCCTTCACCATTCTATCAAATTCACTAAGGAATCCGAAATAGACCGGAAAATAAATTATCTCGATATAACTATTGAACGTAAAGACAACGACCTTTCATATTCCATATTCCGGAAAGCAACACAAACCTCGCATGCAATCGACAATCAGTCTAATCACCCCAGTACGCACAAACTAGCGGGTTTCAATTCAATGGTGCACAGGGCTTTAAACATACCCATGTCAAAAGACAACTATAATAAGGAAATAAGAACTATTATGCAAATAGCAAGGGAAAACAACTTCTCGCCAAGCAAAATAAATCAAATTATAGCCAAACATAAAAATAAAGATAAAACGATTCCCAAACCGGACAGTAATGAGAAAAAATTTGCGCGTTTCAACTATGTGAATGCGAATACATATAAAATCACTAACCTATTCAAAAAGCAAGGCATAAAGATAGCTTTCACAACGAAAAACACAACCGCTAGGCACCTCCTAAATAGTAATCTAAATAAACGTGACCCGTATTCAAGGTCAGGGGTATATTCTATAACGTGCCAAGACACCGATTGTCAAGCTAATTACATCGGGCAGAGTGGAAGGCGAGTAGACACACGTTATAATGAACATAGAAATGCGATAAGATACGGAACACATTCAGCCGTGTGCGAACATATGTGTGACACAGGGCATAGCTTTACCAACATAGAGTCGGACCTTAAAATAATCCATCACGAATCGAAAGGCAGAGCTCTTGACATAAAGGAAGCAATCGAGATACACCTAGCCAAACGAAACAATCCCAACAATCTAAATGAACACACGTTCATGGAGAGCTCACCCCTCTTCACGCTACTAAAAAACACACCCTGTCGGAAACAAAACTCAATTTAGCGACACAGCCAAGCTAGATAAAAAAAGGGGGGAAATTAGGGGGTTTTTAATAGGTAAATGTTATCTGGATCAGGTGTACGATGTACTTTTTCTTCTGCAATACACCAAGGCCCATATTAGAGGCAGTATTAAAGGTGCCGGGACGTCCTCATAAGACCGTCAACGCTTAGTTCGAATGGGTTATGCTCCACGCGTGGCGAGGACTAATCCACGGTCTTTAATAGTTGTAGATCCACCTCATTCAATAACATACATCTTATCTAGGTTGGCAACACCTCACATAAACACATCGCGATCACTCCCCACAGCACATCTCTTTTGGGTACATTCGTGTTGACCGACTGAATGGGTTATGCCCTAATCCTGAAATAAATTACATGAGATTAATAAAACACTAGGATGACCAGTTTCGATCGTCAAGCGATCATCTTCAGATCCAATACACTTAGGCTATAAAATCTATGTTTGAAATACAGGTGAAAATATTTACAATATGTACAATTATTTAGTTGCAGTATTGGTACTGCAACTGTCAGTGTATGCTAAATGCAGTATATATGTTAGGTGAAATGCTAAATGGTGATGGCTATCCGGAGATTGTACTTTAGAGAGATTATATGGTTGTAAACTATGGTTAAACTATACAATTTTAGGCTAACTACTTATCTGATTGTCTTCCGTACTACAGCTATTCGCAGTTTCCGTGCTCACTTGAACTCGCTGTGCGGCCGACTGCACTAAACTCTTGTTTACAGTGATTTTTAAAAGTGCTTAAGTGTATATGGTAAAATAATGTGTATTGTGTCAAAGTGGAAAAAGCCAGTAATGAAAAATATGATTACCATGTGTAAAGTTTATACAATGTGTCGTGTGAATAATATCATGATGGCTTAAGACAAGCATCATGGCAGGTGCGTGGCTGGCGTTCTGGCCCAACCCAGCAAAAATGAGAGTGAGTACAAATTTAATATGTTGATATGATTAAATAGCTCACCATACAACGAAGCATCACTCTAAGATTAAGAATTAACAGTCATTTATGTACGAGTTCACACCCCTCGTATTTTGGTAAAATATGGCTTGGAGGGTGATTTGTTTACGGCCATTTAGGCGTAAGACATTGATGAAAGTAACGGTAACGTTAAATAATAATAATAATAATAATAATAATCTGGGGTCGGTAACAATAATAAATAAATGGGCATGTCAGGCCTACAGTACGTGCAAAGTGTGTCATGTCTAGCGTAAGAATACTGTGTTATTGTAAACAGTAAGAAAGGAACGTAAACTATCGAGATAAAAGAGAGTTTTTCAGTGTCATTGAATTGTTGAATGAATGTTTATTATGGTATATTCTACAGGGTTGTATTTGAGAGCCATTAAGATAGTTAAATGTAAGCCAGTAAATTTATACTTGTTTTGGAGCTACGTAGAACTTTGGCTTATGAGTAATTGCAGAGAGGACGTGAGTGCTTTAAGAATTGAGTCATCTATAAGAAATATTGTTTGAGCCGCGTTCAAGAGAGCATGTAACGTAGAATCAAGAGATTTACGTCAATAAGTTGCGGGGATCATCCAAAAATAGCTTGCGCGTTAGGCGTATCTAGTCGGCTAATCTTCGAAATCTACGAGATAGTATCGCCTTAGAGGATACTTGTGTTATTCGCAACAGAGCTGGGACAGAGTCTGTCTGTATCCACTGTTCGCAGAATTTTTGCCACCAGGGATAACTGTTAGAGACCCTGTGTGAGCCCATATATTAATTGATCTGCCCTTCGAGGTAAGACTAATGGTTCTTCGTATAGGAAACGTCGATTTCCTCTTGTTATATGCATGCTGCACCAGTGAGAGAACTTTGACACTCACTTGAGATGCGCGCAAAAGCCACTGATGACGGCCACAGAACGGCAAAGCTGCCCATTATACTCTAAATGTAGGTATTATATAATTAGATTGACTCAATTACTAAGGACACGACCCACTCAGGTTACCTCCAGCATGGCCACTCTAGAGAAGGAACTTGACCCAGACGGGGAGCAGGTAGTCCTCTAAACCGGCGGCCATCTTGCTGAGGCAGCCGGGACTAATTCATTGTTCGCATGGAAAGGAAGTATATAGACCTGATCCTTTTATTTTAAAATTGTAGTGGGACACTGAAGAATCTCGATATTTCGAAAAGTAATTAAGATATGCTTGATGTGATGATGTCAATTGAATTAAATGCATTATTTCCACACACATGCAATGTTGCATTGTAATAATCGCATAACATTTGGCCCAGTTATTCTCTGAGCAGGAATACTGCACCAAATAAATATAGGCAGCTTTGTAAGGTGTATTTGCCCGGTTCACACTAATTTATTCATACGGGTAGCGTAATTTGAATGACATGATACGTTTGTAACGATAATGTTTTGACCAGACCCAGAAAATCGTTGTATGGTGAAGCTATAAAACATCTCTATCCATGTGTATTTTGGAAGGGAAAGTGTACCACTTCAGCGTTTCAAATTGATGGGAAAAAGAATACGATTCGCACGACACAACACTTGTGAATCAAGGCATAAGATAATGAATTAATGTTACTGAAAGTAAATGCCCCGTGTAAAACGGATAAATGTTTAATAATTGCAGATTTAATGTCATTTAAATATAATTTGTGTTTATTTTGTTGTGATATTCCAATTTGTGCTAAATTGTGCCACGTGAAGAACACTATGGACACTCGCAAATGTCGAAGAGTATCAATAATAAGATGTTTTGAATAGACTTGAGTGCGGTGAAGCACTAATTTTGAGGAGAAGAGACTCACAGATATTTTGTTTTTTTGTTGTGGGAAGTAAATGTAAAGTATCTTTTTTATGTTTTATGTTGTATTGCCATGATTTTCTATCATTAAATGTTATACTTAGGAATATGTTGTTTCTTTCAAGTAGAGTAGTCACTTGACAGACTCAAATCCTGAACATGTGATCGTATGGTGGGTTGAACGCCCCATACCTCGAAAGACCGTGAGTTAGCTGGGATACGAACACATGTTCCATACGATGACGATTGGGTACACTACCCACATAACCTAACGGCGGTATTTTTTGAGGATCCAACCAGCCTTCGGGCTGACTAACTAACAAACAGACAGTTCAATCCTATTCCGGCCGGAATGAAATTAAATCCATAAGTTATATAATTTTAGTATTGTAGGGATGAAATTGTGAATGAACATTTAGTTCTATTCCGGCCAGGGTGAAATTATATTCATACACTTTAATTACAACAAGAATTTCATTATATTCCCTCCGGAGTGAAATCAAACCCATACAGTGTAATTTGAACGAACATTTAAATCTATTCTGCTGGATTCAAATGAAAACCCTGCAATATAATTCTATTCTTGTCGGAATGAAGCTCTAAACAAACATTTAGTACTATTCCGGTCGGAGTGAAATTAAATCCATACAATTTAATTCTATTCATCCCGGATTTAGTGTTTATACCTTGCAAAATGGCACTCTCAATTAAGATTTTGTCTTATTCAATCCAACGAATGATAATGATCGTATGACCTCCTAAGAGGTCTTTCTAGTTGACGCCCGTGGTCAACCTGTGCGCTGTAATGAGGATGAAGTGATGATGAAGACGTCACATTCACTCAGTCCCCGAGCCATGGGAATTAACCCCAAGAGAATAAAATCCTTGATGGCTCAGCCGGGAATCGAACCCGGGACACGTCAGGCCAACGCCTAGCGCACTAACTACAGTGTTTAGTCACGGAGACATTCACTCAAATGAAATTCGGGGATACAATGTTAATACCTGAGGCATATTTCTCAATATTATTTCACCGGATTATTAATTTGAGCCTACTTTCATCTTATGAAATACTAGCAGGTACCCGCGGCTTCGCTCGCGTCATAGTCGTGTCATATTGTTCTTCAATGAAATCCAGGTTTAACCCCGTTCACACCCCTTTAGAACTTGAATATCCAAATATCCCTCCTTAGTAGACTTTTCGACGCACAACAAACATAATCCCAAAATATCATTCTACTAACTTTAATAGTTTTGGTTGGTCGATGAGAGTGAATATCCAAAATTCCTTCCTTAGTGGACGTTTTTCTTCCAGAATTTCACCCCTCCCCATGAGCCCCTTAAATTGGATTTATGAAAATACGGTCGAACACCTATTTATTAAATTATTTATTTATGTATGTATTTATTTATTTATTATTATTAAGCTGATTGTTTTCCTCTGAGTTTCAAACTCATCGCCTATGTCGTTTAGGAGATGCACGCTCCGTTAGGAATCCTTCAACCCCCACTTTTCACCCCTTTACTCTTAATATACACTACATCGAAAAATCATTAGACATGTGTCAGCTTATTTTTAATGATTGGTTTATATGCCAAGTATCACATCCCCAAATGAAACCACTCGTGAGATATTGTTATTCAATGAAATGCAGGTTTACCCCCTTAACACCCATTTAGAACCTGAATATCCAAAAATCTTTCCTTAGTGGACGTTTTCGACTTACAATGAACATATCCCCAAAATTTCATGTTTCTAACTTCTATAATTTTGGCTGGGCGATGATGAGTGAGTGGGTCAATCAGGTCACTTTCTTTCAATTATTTTTATCAGAATTTTACCCCTCCCCATGGGCCCCTTAAATTGAATTTATGAAGAAACGCTCGAACACCTATTAACTTATTTTTTAAGCTGTGTTTTTCCCCTGAGTTTGATGAGTGAGTGAGTTAGTCAGTCAGTTAGGACACTTTCTCTCCTTTTCCCCCCAGAATTTCACCCCACACCATCGGCCCCTTAAGTTGAATTTATGAAAAAACTTTCGAACACCGATTTACTTAATTTTTAAGCTGATTTTTTCCGCTGAGTTTCAAACTTCTCACCTATGTCTTTTAAGAGATACACGCTCCGTTAGGAAACCTTCAACCCCCACTTTTCACCCCTTTCACCTTATAATTTACACCACATCGAAAAACCCTTAGACACATGTGTGCTTATTTTTAATGATTAGTTTATGTGCCGAGTATCACATCCACATATGAAACCACTAGTGATATATTGTTAATTAATAAAATGCAGGTTCAACCCCCTTAAGACCCCTCTAGAACCTGAATATCCGAAAATCCTCCCTTAGTGTACGGTTTTGACATGCAACGAACATATCCCCAAAATGTCATGTTTCTAACTTCATTAATTTTGGCTGGGCGATGATGAGTGAGTGAGTGAGTGAGTGAGTCAGGACATTTTCTTTCATTTCTTTTTCTCCAGAATTTCACCCCTCCCCATGAACCCCTTAAATTTGATTTATGAAAAAGAAACTGTCGAACACTTACTTACTTATTTTTAAGCAGCTTTCACTCCCTGAGATTGAAGAGTGAGTGAGTCAGTCAATCAGTTAGGACACTTTCTTTCCTGTCCCCCCCCCCCCCCAGAATTTCACCCCTTCCCATGGGCCCCTCAAATTGGATTTATGAAAAAAATAACGGTCAACACCTATTTACTTATCTTTTAGGCTGATGTTTTTCCGCTGAGTTCAAAATCCTCGCCTATGTCGTTTAGGAGATACACGCTCCGTTAGGAATCCTTCAACCCCCACTTTTCACCCCTTTCACCTCATAATATACACCACATCGAAAAATCCTCAGACACGTGTCTTCTTATTTTTAATGATCAGTTTATATGCCGAGCATCACATCCACAAATGAAACCAATCCGGAGTTATTGTTATTCAATGAAATGCAGGTTTTACCCCCTTAACACCCCTTTAGAACCTGAATATCCGAAAAACCTCCCTTAGTGGACGGTTTGGACATATAATGATCATATCCCCAAAATGTCTTGTTTCTAACTTCAATAATTTAGGCTGGGCGATGATGAGTGAGTCAGGACTTTGTATCTTTCAATTTTCTTTTTTCAGAATTTCACCCCTCCCCATGGGCCCCTTAAATTCGATTTATGAAAAAACGGTCAAACACCTATTTACTTATTTTTTAAGCTGATTTTTTCCGCTGAGTTTCAAACTCCTCGCCTATGTCGTTTAAGAGATACACGCTCCGTTAGGAACCCTTCAACCCCCACTTTTCACCCCTTTCACCTCATAATATACACCACATCGAAAAACCATCAGACATGTGTCTTCTTATTTTTAATGATACGTTTATATGCCGAGTATCACGTCCCTCAATGAAACCAAGCCGGAGATATTGCTATTCAATGAAATGCATGTGTACCCCCTTAAGACACCTTTAGAACCTGAATATCCAAAAATCCTTTCTTAGTGCGCGTTTTCGACTTACCACGAACATATCCCCAAAATTTCATGTTTCTAACTTTAATAGTTTTGGCTGGGCGATGATGAGTCAGTCAGTCAGTCAGTCAGTCAGTCAGTCAGTCAGTCAGGACACTTGTTTTTATATAAGAGATAGACTTGTGAGATCACCTTGTATCCCTGTGTTTATGTGTGTACGGATGTGTGTCCTCATAAAATCTTAACGGCTAGAGCGATTACAATGAAGTTTGGTGAGGTCGTAGTACTATCTCGTCTAACCACTACTGCACCTTTCAAATGTTAATGCGTTTTACCAATTCAACATGACGACGGTGCGAATAATTACACCAGCATTCAATATCTCCTACAGGATTTGTTATTAGGAATCATTTGTAAACCAAATAGACCGACAGCGGTAGCTACGCTCGCTAACGCGCAGCGCTAGTCCATGGGGCCAAGCTCTCTGTGGACTCGGTAGACGTGAAATGGTTTTCCGGGATTTCCGATTTTCAACCCCAAGCAAACCCTAGGACGGTTCCTTCTGACAGGCCATGGCCGCTTCCTTCCACATCCTTGCCCATTTTCTATCATATTTATTCATTTCACCTCTCATTAACTCCTCTCCTGAGGTAGGCGTCAGGAAATGCATCCGGATGTAAAACATTCCTCTCGGCCGGCCGGAAGGCGGAGGTAGAATTCACCGGGCAAACTAGGTGATAGGCGATAATAGGCAGAATATGCAGGTTTTCGTAGAAGGATCAGACGTCATTTGTTGCGAGAAAGTATTTTCAATTGGTGCTGAATTAACTTTGTTTTTCGTCTTTTTAATGCATATCTTTAACATTTTAATGTCTTATGTGGACGATAATCTGCTCGTCATTTTGGGTCCATTTTTTTACTTGTGGTCACACTGTCCTTATGCAAGGTTTCGACATTGATGAGTAACTACCTAACGGTCTGTTACTTAACGCAAAATTTTATCTCCCGAAGAGATGTTGGTTGGTCCTCCGTTTAGGGGCTGCGACAACGCGATCATGTAGCCCCGTGTACTTTGGGTGTGTGTAGAATATGTCTGATAAACGGTGTTAATTGTGATGGCTGTATCAGTCTGTAATTCAGGTAAGGACTGCTAACAGTCAATTTCACGTAATAGTTCCTAATTTTGCTACCAACGACTACTGCCAACGACACCTAGCTGTCAACTTGGCTACTAGATGCCACCGCAACCAGTAACTCTCAACGAACGTTGGAACTTCCCCTCCGAAGGAAAGCATACTAATGGATTTTTAGCGCCCTTAGAAAATCCGACGACTTCGGCCGGCTTTGAATCCGCGACCTTGGGCATAGAAGTACAGCATGCTACCAGTTACGTCACCGATGCCGCTTCCCACAGAGTCAGATTGAAAACTCAATGTGATCTCATGCAATGGCGTTGTCATGGCACCCTCTGATGGCTCATCCCTTATCAATTTAGTAGCGTTGTCATAGCAACCTCTGATGGCTCTTGGCATTTTCTTTCAATTCCGAAATCATTTTGCTCATCCCTTGGCGTAATGGTGGGTCATATCAAAAATTCTTTCAGACATAAGTTTTGGTAATTATTAGGGGAATGTTGTCCATTGTGTACAGTTTTGATATTGTGCCTATTAAGAGAGATCATTAATGTTTCCAAAAAACCCACTTTTTCCACCCCCTTGGTCAATGGTTGGTGCTATCAAAAAACTTTTCAAACATAAATTCTTGGCCCTTATCCGACACATAGTATGAACCTTGAATGGATTCGATATTTCACATATTAAGAGGGTTATAGCAATATTTAACTTTGTCGAAAAAATCCCCCCATTTTCACACCCTTTGACCGATTTTGCCCATTAACGAACTCGACCGAGATTTTACAGGGATACATATTATGGAAAGAATTCAAAGTGATTGGTGCAAAATTGCGGTACTTATCGTGTCCACAAGAAAGTGATGTATATATATTAATTATATATAAACTTTTGAACTGACGGTGGTTTTGGGGTCTAGGGGATGTGAAACGCGAAGATATGTCGAAATTTTCCGGAAGTCGAAACATGGTATCCATTGCAATAGTTAGCTTTCTAATGAAATCTACCTAAAATCACCCTCCACATAGACTCATCCCCGACCCCGCTGGGTAATAGGGGATAGACATAGACTACAATTGTGTACCAAATCATGGCCATAGGCTGTTAGAGCCCTGCGCGGATAAACAAAACGTTATCCGCGTCCTCCCCTCATCCGCACGACCCTTATCCGCATCCGCCCCGCATCCACTCAACTGTTATCCGCATCCGCCCCGTATCCGGACGACTCCTTTCCGAATTCGCACGTTTGTTATCCGAATCTACTAGCATTACAATACTATTTTTAAATAGGTAAAGCATAAATTACTAAAGCAATATATTTAGACATTTGAGGAAAAAGTCGTTCCCTTAAGCTTTGTATGTGATGTGCTATGTTTAGAATGAATGTTATACAGCCAGAATTGCAACCCTTTTCAGTTCGGAATGATAATTTTGCTTAATGACATAATTTGAATGAGATTACCTTAAATTATCATCTTACATTTGTCATGAAAAATACATAACGGAAAAATATGATATGTCAAAAACATCCGGGTCCTAGTAATGCTATCCAACAAGTGCGAATTGTATTCTAGAATCATCATCATCATCATTCCCCCTTATCCGGCTCCTGCCGGGTCGGGGCATTTATGGCACTTCACTCTCATCTTTCCTTTCACCATTCTTCTTCCACGATCTTGTCCCAGTCCAGATTCCTGTTTCTTATGCAGTTCATCACTGAATCAATCCACCTTGTTCTAGGTCTTCCCCTTGCTCTATTACCCTTGCACTTTGCCTCCATCATCTGTCTTGGTATTCTATTTTCCTCCATCCTCTTTACATGTCCAAACCACCTTAGTTTATTCTTCTCAATTCTCTCATTTAGTTTTCCCATCCCAACTTCCTTCCTAACATCATTTCTCACTCTGTCTTTCCTTGTTTTTCCTATCATACTTCTTAGGAATTTCATTTCACTGGCTTGAATTCTACTCTCTTGCCTGCTTGTCAAGGTCCAAGTCTCATCTGCATAGGTCAGTATGGGTACATAGTACACTTTATACATTACCTCTATACATTACCTCCTTGCTTTTCCTTGGTACTTCCTTATCCCAAACAAGTTTCCTTACACTTTGATAGAATGCATAGCTCTGCTGTACTCTCCTGCCAATCTCCATGTCCAACCTACCAGTTTGCATTAATTCACTTCCTAGGTATTTGAACGTATCCACAATTTCCAAACTCTGACTTCCAATTTTCACAGTATCCTTTCCTTGTCTTTCCCCTCTTGTCATCACCATGGTCTTGCTTTTCTCTATATTGATTTCCATGACATATTCATGTATTCTAGAAATTATCCGCAAGTTTTCTCCGAACAATATCCGCAACTTATCCGCTATCCGCACAGTCATGCAAATTATATACGCATGGTGAAACATTTTGCGGATATCCGCATCCGCGCAGGGCTTTAGCTATAAATTCCACTTTCCACCGCCTGCTGCGCTCTGGGTATCAAATGGCCTTCGTCATAATTTACCCATCCGATTTTGTCAGCCAATTCCATTATAACGTCGAACTTACTATAGCCTACACATAAATTGTGAAATGCTCTTGTCCGAGTCTCAACCGGTCTACTGTTTTATTATAGTCGGTTTACCCTCGATGTTGGCTTTTCCCTTGGACTCAGCGAGGGATCCCACCATTACCGCCTCTAGGGCAGTGTCCTGGAGCTTGACACATTGGTACGGGGGATACAACTGGGGAGGTGGGACAAGCACCTCGCCCAGGCGGCCTCATCTGCAAAGCGAAGAGGGACCTTATGAGGGATGGGAATTGATTGGACGATTGGGAGGGAGAGGCAAGGAACAGGGAAGGAGGTGGCCGTGGCCTTAAGTTACGAACCACACCGGCATTTGCCTGGAGTAGAAGTGGGATACCATGGAAAACCACTTCAAGGATGGCTAAGATGGGAATCGAACCCCTCTCCTCTCAGTTGTGTCTCACGAGGCTGTGTGTACCCCGTACCAGCCATCAGACCACAATTTAATTTCGTGACAGAGCCGGGGATCGAACCTGGACAGCCAAGAATGCTAGACGCTACAGCAGGAGGTGGACACTTTAAAAGGAAGGCAGTCTGTAGTTTCACGTGACTGTAAATCTCGTGATTATAAGCTACGGACCACCATCCGAACCACAGGACGCGGTATTTCACTTCAAAAATCTCAATTGCATTGACAGGGAATCGCACCCGGTCCGCATTGGTGAGAGGTAAGCAGCTTGCCATTTCACCATCACGCCCCAATCCTATTTCGCACTTTAGCGTAAGAGCTATGAGACGTACACAGAAATCTCATTAAAAAGAAAAACAGCACGCTCTTGTTGGAATTGTATTTATTTGTAACTGAGTACATAGCGAAACATTTTTTTTTCCTACATACAGTAGACAGGACTCGGACAAGAGCTTTTCAGAATGAATGTGTAACTTATACTAAGTTCGACTTTACCGGGTGAGTTAGCCGTGGTCGTTACGGCAGGACTGCTGGCAGTCGCTCACATCCAGGAGGTTCGAATCCCCCCGCCGGCAACCTTGAAGATGGTCTTCTGTGGTTTCCCATCTTCCTTCCAGGCAAATGCCGGGGTTGGTCCCTAACTATAGGCCACAGCCGCTACCTTCCAACTCCTCGTCCTTCCATTCCAACTTTCCTCCCCAACGGTACTTGTAGCTCACCCATTGGGTGTCCGTCCCGAAGCAGCTACAAACCTGGCGAGCCGAACATGTCCTCGGACACTCCCGGCACTAAAAGCCATACGCTAAAAAGAAAAGAAAAAAGAAAAAAAAAGTT
The DNA here is from genome assembly GCA_946902985.2 of Meconema thalassinum. Lineage (NCBI taxonomy): Eukaryota > Metazoa > Arthropoda > Insecta > Orthoptera > Tettigoniidae > Meconema > Meconema thalassinum. Next base: position 1,080,098,017 of record OX336388.2, on the reverse strand, counting down.
CGACTTTATGATAGAATGTGATACCCAGAGCGCAGTAGGCGTGGAAAGTAGATCTTACAGTATATGGCCAGGATTTTGTACACAAATGTTTGTCAATCCCTTACTATTCAGATGCGTGGTGGCGCAGTGGTCAAGCTCTTGGCCTCCCACCACGGCAGACCTAGTTCGATTGCCGGTCAATTCATGTTTGATTTTCGAAATGAAATGTGTTGTCCTATGGTTCCCTCTCCACGTAAAAGGGAGGTCCCGTGGTCCTTGATCGCGAGATTCACGGTCACGTATAACTACAAACGTCCATTTGTTTTTCATTATTATTCAACGGCGTCGGGGATGAAATGCGGGCGGGTGATTTTTACAGCCCGATGCACTTCCAGACCTCAGGAGAGAAGCTAATGAGAGGTGAAATGAATGAATGAATGAATATGAATGAAACTGGGGAAGGAAGCAGCCGTGGCCTGTCGTAAGGTACTGTACCCGTTCGTCCTGGGGATGCGATGACCCATCTGCTATAACATCGCATTCCTGGAGTTCCGGGACAGAGCGGAGTTAAATGAACCTCTAGTCAAATAAGGAATGTGTCGGAAATTCAGCTGAGTTCTCGAAAAAGCAGTGGGTATCACGAGACAAAGTATCTCTAGGGTCGTTACGGGCTTAAGTTTAATAGAAATAATGCAAATATAAATGGGCACCATCAACTGAATTCCTAGCAAACCACTTCCTTTCCGGATAAGCCTTACTCAAGACAAGGAAAGAAAAAGGAAAATCACACCATCATCAGATCACAACTAAGATAAAAACAAATTTATTTTACTTTGATAGTCAGACAGACATTTTAAATATAACTCCTACCTGAGAGTATGGTCGAATGCCAACGTTAAATTGTCATTGTCCAAAAATCGAACCATCTCTTTTCTAATCCAAAATTATTTTTATCCACATAGAACAGAAAAATCTCTAAAGTTCTCTTGGGTTCTCAGGATCACTGTAGCACTATGTCTTTCGTCACTGACATTTGTGAAACCTGAGACATAATTTCTCTTTAATTTAACATCATAAATGTGGATTTAAAAAAGTTATTAATCTGTCTAAACATACACATATTATAATCACATATATTAAATATCAAGTAATTTATGGTTTGCATGGCATAATTTGAATGTTGAACATGTTAGTCAAATGCTCCTAAACATTGAATAATTAATTTACACTATTTACATTGTCATTAATAATCTCTTATCTGTGAATTACAGAAAATTCATGGCTCATTGGTCATCGTTATCGTCATCATCAAAATTAAATATTTCTCACATTAATTCTCACTTCAAAATTCTACATATTCCTGTCAGAACCATTAATTCATTACCATTACATCATTTAAATTCTCAACTCAAGTTGCAATTCCTTCAAATTATATCTCAATTAAATTTATTTAATTCCATATAAATTCATTAATCATCAGCTTCTTTAATTAATTATCACCTTCTAATTCAGTTATTCATCATCATTACAATCGTCTATAATTTATTTAAATCAGTTTAATTTATCCAATCTTTAATTCATCCATCTATTTAATTCATTGATTTATTTCAAAATTTAATTTATCAAATTATTTAAATTTCAATCTTCTGGTTATTTAGATTTTCATTATTTCATCTAGTCATTCTGATTTTTATTTCATTAGGTCAGATCGTTAATATGCTTAAATCTCAGATTATAATTTCATTAATTATTATTTTCAGAAAATCTTGTATTATCAACTTCATTTATTTGTTTAATTTCCTAACAAATTGTTTAATATGGTTTATAGAACGTTGTCTTACAGTTTTATTACTTCCAAGTTATATCTCGTATTTAATTTATCATGCCAAAAAATATTATTGCCTCCACGACATCACGTTGGATCTAACTATCCACAACGACATTACATTTCCTCAATACTTCAAATATCACATTTGAATACAATAATTATTCCACAAAACTCCATAAATATTCAGCACATACAGCATGAATCTCAACAATTACGCTAGACTGGGTACGACGACCTCATGTCTGCCTCAAAATACATTATCAACGTTGCAACTATCACATGGCAACTTCCACAAAATGCCTATCACAAACTCCACTTAACCATGTTGCATGATCTACAAACAATATATAACTGGCTTCAAATTATCAACGCACACAATCTCCAATAACTGTAATTAATCTGATCACATCTAGACAACTTCTTAAACAATTGGAAAAATATTACCTCAGTAATTTAAGATCTGCTTTCAAATAGCATAATTCTCTTACAATTTTCATAACTCACATCACAGAAAAAACACCAATGTGCTATAATCTCTCATATCAAAATCTGCAATACTGATCTGCCTTAAAATAATTATGACCATTAATGATTAATCTTACAAGATTCAATTACTTTAAATCCTTCTCAAAGGTATCAAACACAATTATAAAACGCATCAAAAGCATCAGCTGCAACAGCTGTTAAACTGAAATCACTCTCAAAAGAGTATAGCAACAAAATATTGGATTGGCAAACAAGAATTACTAAATGCAATCCTGCTGACATTTATCGTTACTTTATTTAACAAAATTTCGACTGATATATGACTAGTAGTTCCTTGTTTGATTCACTTACAATCCCATGTACACTCGGATGATAAAAATGAGTCCCTCAATGGCGAGTAAGATGTGTAACCACCGTACAGTCGTATAAATACGAAAGACCTCGCCCCGTCGACTTAGATGATATTGCCCTGAACGATGGGTAAGATGAGTAGCCACCATACAATCGTATAAATACGAAAGACCCCATCTCGTAGACTATATGAGTGAATGTACCAGATAGGAATCAACAAGTTTCTAGTTGTCATATAAAAGCGATGTTCATTCACTAAAGTGAATAACTTCTTAATATCTCCAAACAATCCAATGGAAAAAATCCCTACTGATGAATAATACACACTCGCTAGTATGCAATGAACTGACGAAGTAAGTTTAGATAATCAATTGCAGATCACGAGTTCGAAATACTCGTTACACAAAAAAAAAAAACTATTCATGAAAAATATCCTTGCTGGAAAAGTGTCTAAAAGACCAAACATCTGCTTAATAAATCCAACCAATGGTGAGAATTTCGCATAATGATGCCTGCCATATCATATGGTCACGCCATATTCTAGCAAATTCGAAGTATATAAAGTCAAACCATGTCTAAATAATCGTATCACTCCTATTAGAAAAATATACATGTGTGCCCAGTATTCATGAAAATAATCGTATCAGGTAGTTATAACTCTTACAGTACCTTTTCAAACTCAGCTGTTATTAAATTTCCAAGATCGTCGATTTTCCCTACATAATGAATTTCTCGAAAGATCGTCGATTTTCCCTACATAATGAATTTCTCGAAAGATCGGCGTGAATATCATTCCATCCATGAAATGACGATTGCCTTCGAAATCCCAAGTGAATCAGCTGGTGGACCTCCTCTCGTCAGGAATCGAATCCATCGCTCTGCGGTGCCATCTTGTCTCTATCTGCGTCTACTCTGACATGTTGAACTTCGGATTACCCATAGCGGATATTGTCCAACTCCTCTCGAAAGTTCATGGAAACAGCGGACCTCCTATTCCTCTTCTAAGTTACGCCACTGTTCCATTAAATGCTCAGTTTGAGTATTGAAAGATCAATCTCTAACAACTGCTAAGTCTCACTTTCGTAAAAATAAAATTTTACATGAGAGTGTTCAAGTTTACGAAACACCCTGTAGTTGTCTGTATTTGATAATTCATGAAACTGCATAAGAAATAAATTTCATTAATGCACGATCTAATGTTCATCAGTGCCTATGCTAACGACATTCCGCATGCTTGAAATTGTTAAAGTAACTTTGAATGCGTTAAGAACAGCATAGTCATAAAGTTATTCAGAAGAACTGTGTTCAAACTGCGTTGAAATGTAGCTTGTAATAAAGTCTCCAACTACTTGCAGTGCTGTTCTAACATATCCCGGCCGTCTGTGATTGCTTGCTCGGCAAGTCCCCCTGGATCAATGACCTGCTTGGCGTTCGCTGCTCGGCGATGCTGAAACTGTCGCCTACACTCTGCCGTGACAGTTTCGGTACGCTACGCGACCTTCACCGTGCGTCTGGCTTGCGCTACAGAGCTCGATCCTACTTGCTCGACTGACAGAGCTCCACTGAATGTGCTGGCACTGTCTTCACTCTTATCTGCCTGGCGCAGACACGTGGTGTTCACCCCCACCACTGTGCTCTCGCGTCACGATCATAGTCTCGAACCCACATCATCTCGGCTGTTCCGTTATAAAATAACTTAAGGGTTATCTGACTTCCTTAAAATTATTTCCACTTATAATGCATGTTATATCTTCTCTCGTCTAAGATGTTTAATTACCATATTCCACACATATCTTAATAAAGCTTCACATCTCTATCCATAATTCCATCTTCTTACAGATGTCAGTGCCTCCTTGATCCTAAACCTCCTACGTCATCTTGACATTCTTCTTGACTCGATCGGTGCGCTATCTTTTCCTAACTCTTCCCAAAACCTCAACTATGGCTTAATGTCTGCTGGCGTAGCCGATAGCCTAAACTAGGTATCGGGTACAGTACCATCCTAGCGTTTACATGGAGTTGAAAATCGGAAACCGCAGAGAGCTTGGCCCCATGGCCTAGTGTTGCGCGTTAGCGAATGTAGCCACCACTGTCGGTCTATTTGGTATACAAATGATTCCTAATAAAAATCCTGTAGGAGATATTGAATGCTGGTGTAATTATTCGCGCGGTTGTCATGTTGAATTGGTAAAACGCATTACCATTTGAAAGGCACAGTCGTGATTAGACGAGATAGTAATACGACCTCACCAAGCTTCATTGTATTTACTCTACCCGTTTAGATTTTATGAGAACACACGCGTGCACACATACACACAGGGATACAAGGTAATCTCACAAGTCTATATTGCATAAGACAAAAGTAGGCTCAAAATAATAATCCGATGAAATAAAATTGAGAAAAATGCCTCAGGTATTAACATTATATCCCAGAACTTCGCTGGAGTGAATGGCTCCCTGGCTAAATGGTTAGCGCGCTAGGCTTTCGCCCGACGTATCGCGGATTCGATTCCCGGCTGGACTATCAAGGATTTTATTCTCCTGGGGTTAATTCCCATGGCTCGGGGACTGGGTGTATATGACGTCTTCATCATCGGCGCGCAGATGGCCTACGGTCGTCAACTAGAAAGTCCTGCACTCGACCTCTCAGGAGGCCATACCATCATTATCATTAATTGGATTGAATAAGACAAACTCTTCATTAAGAGTGCAATTCCGCGGTGAATAAACCGTAACTCTATGGATTAAATTTCGCTTCATGTCTACACATCATTAATTTCTATGGATTTATCTTATTTACTTCGGAATAGAATGAAATGCTCGTTGGGATGAATGTGTAAGAATTTAATTTCACTATGGCCGGAATGGAATTAAATGTTCGTTTACAGTTTTATTCCAAAAGGAATAGAATTAAATTGTTTGGGTTTAATTTCACTCCGGCCGGAGTAGAATTAAATGTTTGTTCGCAGTTTCATTCCAACAGTAATAGAATAACATTGTATGAATTTAATTTCACTACGACCGGAATATAATTAAATTGTATCAATTTGATTTTACTCCGGCCGGAATATAACTGAATTGTATGAATTTAATTTCACTCCGGCCGGAATAGAATTCAATTGGATGAATTTAATTTCACTCCGACCTCAAGATTTAATTTAGTTCCTCGTTTCATTCCACTCCGACCTCAAGATATAATTTAGTTCCATATTTCATTTCACTTCGACCTCAAGATTTAATATCATTCCAAATTTCATTTCACTCCCAGTCGACGATTTAATTTTATTCCGACCACAATATTAAATTCACACTAATCTCAAGATTTAATTTCACTCCGACCTCAAAATTTAATTTCACTCCACATTTAAATTCTTTCCACATTTAATTTCACTCCGAGTCGAAGATTTAATTTCATTCCTACATCAAGATTTAATTTTATTCCACATTCAATTTTACTCCGTCCAGAGGATTTAATTTTATTACACATTTAGTTTCACTCCAAGTCTGAGATTCAATTTCATTCCGACACCAAGATTTAATTTTATTCCACTTTTAATTCTATTTCGTCCTGAGGATTTACTTCCATACCACGTTTAATTTCATTCCGACACCAAAGTTCCATTTTACTCCATATTTAATTTCATTCCGACCTGAGGACTTAGATTCATTCCACATTTAATTCCATTCCGACCCCAAAATTTAATTTCATTCCTTTAATTCCAATCAACCTGCGAATTTTATTCAATTCCACATTTAATTCACTCCGATCTCAAGATTTAATTTTATTCCGCATTTAATTTAATTCCAACCTCATGGTATAATTTCGTTCCAATTTTAATATCATTCCATGTTCAACATTTAATTTCATTCCATATATAATTTTATTCGGAGTTCAAGAATTATTTTAATTCCAGATTTAATTCACTTTAAGTTTCACTCCGTGCATTTCTTTTTTTTTTTTCTTAAAATTATACATGGATTTTTATTATTCACATTTAAGTCCTCAGATTGTATTCCTTAATTTCACTCCGAGTTTCATAAAAAAGTTTAATTCCAGATATAATTTAATTCCGAATTTCATTCCCTTTAATTCACGAAATGGTTTCGTTTACACATTTTGCTCCTTTCATTTCACTACCTGCATTTCGTTCCTCACATTTTATTGCTAATTAAATTCCTTTTCAATTCCATTCAATGAATCGTTTTCTCTTTAATACAGTTCTACGAATCGCGTTTAATTTCGTTCCTTTCAATACTGTTCCAATTAAAATTATTTTATTTAATTCCTCTTCACATATAATTTCATTCCTGACCTTTGTGTGTTTAAACCTACGAATTGCATTCCCTTTTCATTTAATTTCGTTCTCTTTACCAACCATGGGTGCTTTTAACCTCTATTTATGTGGGATATTCTCCAAGTTCCTCTCTGCTAAACATAGTGTCAAGGCAAAGCTACCATTTCCTCTAATTAACATCGAGTGTACAATGGCACGAGGACTGAGGGCACAACATGGGGAGAAAGGAATGGCTAATATTATGGAGAAGTATAAAAACCCTGTGGCTGAACCATATAAAGTGGAACTAGCCGTTTTGTTAGCCGAACTTACAGAGATATTGCAACAGCTTCTAATTCTAGAATAAAGATATATAACTATTGTATATGTCAAATTACAAGTCCTGGTGTAAACAAAGTCATTGGAAACCATATTATAGACTTTATCAGATATCCAGACACCCATGTAAGGGAATAGTTTACGTCTTCCTTAGCTAAAGAACATGGTATTACAAGACTACAGGCAACAATTTACAACTACAAAATGGATGGCGTGTTTGACCCACTCGAAGATTGTGTCAGTGTATTACAAGCCAACAAACATTATTTAAAATAAGCGCCCCTGTATTCGGTGCCGATCGCTTCCATGTTGACTAAACTAGCAAATAACTTACGGAACAGTTGATGTGTGCTGTTTAACAAAGTTTTACAATTTGTCTACTGGGGTAACAAAAATACTCGGAAATTGACAGGTGTCCAAATCGAACTGCGCGATGGACAACATAGGCTCTGTCTGCCTATAGTTTTAATTATTTACCCGTTAACTATGTGGAAATTCTTAATGATGATTCGGGAAGCAACAATGTTCGCACTATACAGAAATGCTACATTAAAGCTGGGGAATCATTCTTTTCTCTATGCAGGATATTGTTCCCACGAAACGAAACGAAAATTGGAGTTGGAGGAAATTTAGATCAAGAAAAGGAAAGTGGAGTATGCTGCAGAGACTACTGCCCTAAAGGAAGAGTCCGATGCGGTGTTGCAGAAAGAACAGGCGATTGTGTATGCAAGAAAAAGGTTTACAGTTTACTTTAAACAAAGTCCTTGGCAAAATCTAGATATGAGTGGGAAATACAAACTCTCTGCATTTACTGTTAATAACAACGGAACTTATCCGCGCATTGGGGTGCTTGTAGAAAGTTTGTTGGTTGGTTGGTTCCTCAGTTTAGGGGTTGCGACAACGCGGTCATGTAGCCCCATGTACTTTGGGTGTGTGTAGAATCTGTCTGATAACCGGTGTTAATTGCGATGTCTGTATTAGTGTGCGTTATCTGTTTTTAATTCAAGTAAGGACTACATACATTGCATTTTCATATAGTTCCAACTTTTGATACCAAACGCCACCGTAAACGACAAACTAGTTCTTCACCTTTTTTACTAAATGCCACCGCAGTCGGCTCCTAGCGACGAACGTTGGAACCTAAGAGCGTTACTCAACGATAACCTATAATTTATCTTCACACAGGTGTAATTAGTGGAAGGTTCTTTATCATGCCATAAATCTATGGCATGGGACCGCCGGCTTTCCTTCCCCTCCGAAGGAAGGAATACTGAGGGATTTTAACGCTCTTAAAAATCCGATGACTTCGGCTGGGTTTGAACCCGCGATCTTGGGCATAGAAGCTCAGCATGCAACCTACTACGCCACCGAAGCCGCCTTGTAGAAAGTGAAAAATGTAAACGAGTGTGCTGCTTAAGAGGATAGTTAAAATCAATGTTTGTAAAGAGTCATGCTAAATTAGACTTGCTTAAAGAGGACGGGTTTATTGTAACTCCATGTGCTGGTTTGGAGATTGTGCATCTAAAGACTAAAAAACCGTTTACGGAATTCAACACCAATGGAATGACTACATTTAATGGTAACTCGTTTGCTAAAATCGGGAACTTTAGGTTTACACGAGCATCCAAACAGGCTATAGTGAAGATTCAACAACTTATACACAAGACGATGTGGATCTATTTAATATCATTAGCCTACTATACAGGAAATCAAAGGTCAAATAAAAATCTGAGAGTGCTCTCGGTTAGAAAGTCTGGAAAAAGGAACAGAACTAATTATTAACGGAATAAAGCCAATTGTTTATAGACATAAAGTTAGATATGTGTTGGAAATGGAGAATATTTACTCTTTGTTTGTATCCAATTATTGCCTGGAAGAAGAACTAGAAGATTCGGATAAAAATTTAAATTATCGGCAAAAAATTAAGCTGGATGCTATTAAAACTACACCAAGCATAAATAAGGAAAGAGTTTTATTCTGTGTGTAAATATGCATCCCCTGTTTATATTAATCCAATGGTTACGAAGAGGACCTAAAAGATTTAAGCAAAAATTTAAATTAAAATCTAAACAATAAGTAGAATGTTATTAAACCTACAGCAATAAAAATAAAGAGAGGAGTGTATTTTATGTAAAAATTGTAAATATACTTAAAATAAAAAATATATATTACATGGGTATCGCTTGTGTTTCTTGTTACACACCTCCCACTCCTAATCTAATCGTTAACCTTCGGCAGTCTCCCACAATGTTCGGGAGAGTGACCTTGAATAGTAGTTGAAACTAGGGTAGTAGAAAGTTTCTTATCTAAATTACCTTGTATTTTGGTCTTTTTCGCAAAACCTAAAATCAAAAATCTAAAATGTAAAATGTAAAATGTAAAATCTATTATTTAAATTCTAAAATCTAAAAATAAAAAAATAATAATTAAAATCTAAAATTTAAAATCTAAAATCTAAAATGTAAAAATAAAGAAATCTTACATGCATTAATTTATATCTTAGATATAACGGTTGCGTCGTTTGCGTGGATTTGAATATGAAATTTTGCATTTCAAGATGGCGACCGAGTTAGATGCACGCTTAGAAGGAGCTCTCAAATTTATTGAAAATACTGTGAGTAGCGGTGGATACTTAAATAAGGTGAACAAAGAAGATTTGCTCAAAGCGGTAACTGACATCAGGTCATATATCACAGAAATGAAAATGTCATTGGAAGTTACAAACGGCGAAATGGAAAATGCCATGAATGCAACAAAGGAGGTTATGAGTGTACAAAGAGATACTATCATACAGGAGGAAGACTGTCTATTAGTGGATCAGCTGATGACATCTGGTGGTCAATCTGCCTACCACGGAATCAAACATCAGCACCTAGTAGCACCTGGCGGTCAATGAGAAAGATCATCTGTGGCAGCATATCCAAGGCCTACTTCAGCGGAAAAACTCGGCAATACTCGATTCTTTCAACAGGGGGATAATCACATGTGCGAAACCTTATGCGAAACCTGCAGTCTACGTCTGAAATCGAACGGAATGGCCCCAATGGAGACGAGCAACCAAGGAATAAACAACGAAGTAAAAGTGTTAGCATTGGAAAACAAAAAAATCATATGATAACTTCCAAGAAAAATTTGAAGAACTATCTGATAACCTCATGAAAAAAATTACCTTAATTCTCGAGACACAACTGCAACAAGCAGATATACTAGCAAAACAGCAAGTCTCGTGCTACTCAAAAATTCAAGACACTACCGAAAAACCAACAACAGCAACGCCGCTGCACCCCCCAACCATCACCCCAACCATCAAACCACAATCACCAGACCCACAAACCACCACAGCAGAGTCAACAAATAAACACAACTATCGATACGAAACCAGATCACTATCAAGCCTAGAATGGCCGCGATTACCCAACAAAATTATCAACCGTGACACTACAACACAAGGAGAGACGAGAAGACCAGACAATACAGAAAAAATATATCAGCAACAGAATCAACCACGAAATAGTCAGCAATACCGATCACCAACTAACACAGCAATCGGCACCGGAACAGAGAACGACGATTTACAAGCGAAAGGGAAAACGGCATGGCTATTTATTGGGAAGCGGTAGAAAGAAACCACCTCGGCGACGGTAATAAACTACCTAAGAAAGAAAGGAATCCGAGGGGACGGCAGCTGCGAAGAGGCCGCCAGAAGAGGAGAATCCAAAGCGTACAAAGTTGGCATCCCTTTGGACTGCCTAGAAATGACATCCAACCCCGAATTTTGGCCAAGTAGAGTAATTGTGCGACGATTTCGATTTCGCCTCCGCAGAAGAAGCGAAGGTGCAACTCTCGAATAACTGCATTAACATGCTCCTGTGGAATGTAGAAGGGTTTAAAGGACTACTGAAACGAACCCCAGGAAACACATTTGAAACATCTGACATACTAATCTTCACAGAGACATTCCTAACGACACCTATTGATATAGAAGGTTTCTACTCCATCCACTCTCTAGCAAGAAAATATACAGAAGGAAGGCCATCGGGAGGTGTATCTATCCTCTATAAACCATGGATAGGACCCTTAAAGACCTTACATATAGAAGAAAACCTCATAATCGCGAAAGCAAACAACTTCACGATAATAGGCACTTATGTACGCCCCAACACTGATACAGAGGAAATAATGGAACTCCTCACGCTCTCCATAGGGAAAGTTGCAAACCCGGAAGAAACCATTATACTAGCAGGAGATACGAACTGTAGACTAGACAAAACCGATACGAAATGTAAAACTGTCCTTACATTCCTTACAGAAGAAAACTTCAAAATAGTAAATGACCCAAAACGCAAAACTTACTTTGCCCATAATGGCAGTAGCACAATTGACTTCGTGTTCCACAAAGGAAACGATATTGAAATTTTAGAACAAAAGAGTCTATGGACTTCACCAGTAAACCCACTAAGAAAACACATTCCAATACAGACCAAATTCTTACTCAAAACTCCAAAGAAAGTTGTTCCGAATTGCGTCAAGACCATCATATCCAGACACCTTAACATGGCAGCACTACAGCGACAACTAGGAAAAGTACCTAAAGCAGAAAAGACAATCAAGGAAAATGACCTAAATACAGCCCTAACAACAATTAACAAGATACTAGGAGCAAGTATAACCCACAAACAGATTACAAGGAAAGCTCAACCGTGGTTTAAAAGGAATGCTTTTTCAGAAAGGCAAACTACACTAAAGGCTACATATAGCTAGGATCACGTCAACACCAGAAGACCTAAGAGTATATGGGGAAACACGGAGATATTACAAGAATCTCCTAAAACGTAAACGCTTTCAATACGTAGAAAAAGAAGGTGAGAGGATCGCCAAAGAAGCAATTAATGATCCATACATAGCCATCAGACCAAGAAGATCATCAAGATCTAGCAACGTAGAAATAGGAATATGGGGATCGCACTTCACTATCATCCTTAACGGTACATGTCAACAAGCGGCATATGAAATTGAATGTTGAGATCAACACGAAGAAATACTCCCCATCACTAAAACAGAGGTACGTAATGTAACAAGGCCGCAGGACCAGACGGGTTTTTCAACGAACATCTAAAGGAATCGGCACAATACCTATCAGAACTATGGTCCAAGCTGTTTACCAAATGCCTAGAATCAGGAAATATCCCCGAAGAATGGAGAAAATCAACCATTAAAACTCTCTATAAAGGAAAAGGTGAAACCAACGACCCCAACTCGTACAGAGGAATTGCACTGGAAAGCAACACCTTCAAGTTTCTGACAAGAATTCTAACCAACAGGATAGTATACGAAGTCGACTCCAAGATACCGGAGGAACAATTCCGCTTTAAACGAGGAAGAGGAATCTTGCACGCAATTCAAAATCTGTTAAATAACATAAAGGAAGCAAAACGACTCCAAAAGGGAAAGTTTTATGCAGTCTTTATAGACTATACAAAGGCCTTCGACCTAATTGACAGAAGAAAGCTCACATCGAAACTTCAAAATATCATCGGAAATCACAACCCTTTAACAATCTTAGTTAAAAATATCCTGGCATACAACAAGATCACCATAAATGACGCAGTATGCAAAACAAAGGAAATCACCCAAACTAATGGAGTGTTGCAAGGTGACCCCCTCAGCCGATGTAACAACAGCAATCCGAGAGAAATCAAAGGACGCAGTGATCTACATATATGTGGACGACATGGTACTAGGATCACCAAATAAGGAAGAACTCCAACACGCCTTCTCAGCACTGGTTGGATGGGCAGGAAATAACAGTCTGAAAATAAACTGGACAAAAACCCAACAGGTGGTTTTTCGGAAAGGTGGGCGTGTAGCAGCGAACGACAACTTGCAATATAAGGAGGACAAAGTGGAAATAGTAAATGCAGTTAAATACCTTGGGATCACTTTACAGACTACCGGGACTTTCAGGTTACACCTCCAAGACAGATCAGTGGCTTGCTTGAAAGCCATGTACGACATTATTAATCTACAGCAGCTATCCTTAAAAACAGCTATGCATCTGTTTGACGCAAAGATCCTACCAATTCTCAAGTACGGGATCCACTTGATATGGGACCGACTAACGAAGAGAGATCTGGCCACCATCGAAAGAGTTAAAGCCCAACTCCTGAAAACGTTAATGGGCATCTCAAAATACACGCGCTCCCGCCTAACATATGAATTAGCACGGGAACCCTTCCTCGTCGAAGAAATAAGAACAAAATTACAGCTTCCATCAACAAAGAATGCTGAAGCGCAGAGAGAAGAGAGAAGACATTCCGCTAGAATTTTACAGCACGGATGCCATGATCAACCGGAATTGGACCAGCGCCAATCAGAAACTAAGACATGAGGTGATAAAGTTAGCAGTGCATGGGTACCACCATAAAATATGCAAAAACATGTCCTACCACGCCCCAAATGAACTCTGCGTATGCTCGTTATGTGACCAGTTCTGTGACACATATCATATCACACGATGTAAAAATAACAGAAATCACTGTGTGAATATGGCAAGTACTAACATTTGAACTGAACAAAGCATCATAAAGTGTTGCTCTATTTCACAAATAACATTCAATTCACAATATAATGACTGGTCATGAATGAATGCCTTAATGCACAATTTCCTGATTGATTACTGGATCATGATGTCTTCACATCAATTAACTCTTTTGTAACATGTTTGTTTTACTAGTGTAAATCTATGTTATGCACATTCGTGCGTTTTTCTGTTAATAATAAATTTTGCATAGATTTAATTTAGATCTGTGCTGCGTCTCGCATTTCACCAATCTCTTTCGGGTTGATGTACGTCGTCTATCAACAACCAACAATTTCACATAACAGTCTTCCCACACTGAATCAGGTTTCTGTAATTATGGGTTAAAATTATTGGGTTAATGACCTTGAAGTTTAGTGCTTTATCACAATAAAAGATATTGGAAATATCTGTTCCCGGAGGAAACAGGATGTAAAATTATCCGATTGAGCTATGTACATTAACAAATTCACAAAGAAATTTGATACAATGGTCCGGCTAGCTCAAAACAGTTGCCAGCGTTTCGCCCCAGTGTACCAATGGGCTCTTCAGTTGGTTATGGTACACCTCACCGAGACGCGTGGCTAGTACATACTGTGAAGGCCGCTGCAAGGCAAAAAATGTTGCCACGAGCAACGCCAATGTACTACGGAAGTCAAAACTTCCTTTCAAAAATAATGTTAGCATACCTTGCTAATCCATATTGGAAATATCTGTTCCCGGAGGAAAACGGATGTAAAATTGTCCGATTGAGCTATGTACATTAACAAATTCACAAAGAAATTTGATACAATGGTCCGGCTAGCTCAAAACAGTTGCCAGCGTTTCGCCCCAGTGTACCAATGGGCTCTTCAGTTGGTTATGGTACACCTCACCAAGACGCGTGGCTAGTACATACTGTGAAGGCCGCTGCAAGGCAAAAATGTTGCCAACGAGCAACGCCAATGTACTACGGAAGTCAAAACTTCCTTTCAAAAATAATGTTAGCTTACCTTGCTAATCCATATTGGAAATATCTGTTCCCGGAGGAAACAGGATGTAGTAACGATTTCAGTGCAAAAGTCGAAAAAAATCTGGCGTCCGAGCGCTTTGTAAGCTTACGCTGGGCAAACCGTTAAAAATATCTAAATACTATGAGTGTAAGAATTGTTCAGCATGAAAAGTTCTACAAAAAAGTCCGCAAGAGCATATGTCTATCTTCAATACATCGCCCACTATAAGTGTTTTTACGTTTTAATTTCTTCCAACCGTGTCCATTCAACTACTGAGGCGACAGTTTACGAGCTAGCTAAGGGCGAGTCTATCATCCCTGTTACAGCCTAGCTAGCGGGCGAACCTATTGCCCAAGATACAGCCAGCAGCAAACCGTTGAGTCGTGTTGAGATAAGACTTCTGAGAAGGGTGGTTGTGTTTGGAGTTACCCAGGAAGTGCAACTAGGGTTTTCTTCGTTTCGCCTGTGAAACACAGTCAAGTTAAGATTGGACGGAAGGGGGATTTGAATTTCATTCACCTCGCCATTCCCTGGAAGTGAAACTCTCATTTCGCCTGTGAACATTTCGTTCCGCAAATTTCACAGTCAATTTAGATTGGACGGAAGGGGAGTTATATTATATTAAATTATACTGATTGGCGTATAATTTCTACTTAGTATAAAACAAAGTTCCCGATTCTTGGATGTCACGGTTAATCTCGAGAACCAATGAATGGATTTTGATGCGGTTTTCACCATTCTGTAAAGGATATCTCGGGGAAGGTTTCTGTAGAAAATAATTGATTTATTACCAAAGGAAGTCAAGCACTAACGATTTCAGTGAAAAGGTCCGTGCGCTTTTTAAGCTTACGCTGGGCGAACCGTTAAAAATATCTATATACTGTGAGTGTAAGAATTGTTCAGCATGAAATGTTCTACAAAAAAGCCCGGGAGAGCATATCACTATCTTCAATACATCGCCTACTATAAGTGTTTTTACGTTTTCATTTCTTCCAACAATCTCCATTTATTTACTGAGGAGACAGTTTACGAGCTAGCTAGGGGCGAGTCTATCACCCCAGTTACAGCTTAGCTAGCGGACGAGCTTATTGCTCCAGATACAGCCAGCAGCAAACTGTCGTGTCGTGTTGAGTTAAAAAAAAACTTTAGAGAAGAGTGGTTGCATTGGAGATTCCCTGGAAGTGCAACTCGGCTTTTCTTTCATTTCGCCAGTGAACTTTACGTTCCGCAAAATTCACAGTCAAGTTAAGATTGGACGGAAGGGGGATTTGTGTTTCATGTACCTCGACATTCTTAAATTACGTCTGACAAGAATTTGTTGCTCATGCATCTCCATGATAATATAATTAATATTCCAGTCAGT
Organism: Meconema thalassinum; assembly: GCA_946902985.2. Taxonomy (NCBI): domain Eukaryota; kingdom Metazoa; phylum Arthropoda; class Insecta; order Orthoptera; family Tettigoniidae; genus Meconema; species Meconema thalassinum. The sequence goes on along the minus strand of OX336388.2, from coordinate 1,080,081,828 downwards.
GATTTTAACCCATCATGCCGAGACGTAAAACGGATATTGGTCGTTGTTCATTGTCATTGAAAAAAAAAAGCGCTTATCACGTAATGCATTCATAACTGTTCCCGGGCGAAGCCGGGTCGGGTTGCTAGTAAATAATAAATAATTCATAGTCAATAACCAATAAATAATTATTTAAAAATCCCATTCAAGAGTGCGGTTGAGCGCGGCGGACATCTTGCCCAGTAACCCCTGCGCCTGCTATGACCCTCTCTATACTACCAGCATGGGGTCGGTTGCGCGTGGCGGCCATCTTGCCCATTAGGCCCTGTGCCAGAATCGGTCTATTATCCCTTTTTAATTGGCTAACCGAGGTTTTATCCTCCACTGTGGATCCCATTTACAAGGTACAGTGTAACACAAGTTGATAACGTAGAGACAAGAAAATAGCCGTTATTGACAAAGTTTCAGAGATAATGATAAGATACCTCTAGTGAATAAATATTATTATTACAGTATTGTTCTAAATAACCAGTTTCGGTCACCTTCATTAGCAATAGATAATGACTATTTTAAAAAGGCAAGTCAATGACTATATATGATAGATATAAAACAACAGTTTTCTTAGGACTGCTTAGAGAAATGATTCAACAGGTAAACATTGAACGTATCATAAAGGAGGTGTGATTCAATAATGTATTTTTTATCATTTTAAATGATCTTGTCGACTTCGTCGTTAGGCTGAGGTTTGGCGTTACGTTATGGCGACGGGACGAAATGTACCGAGAATGCACTGAGGTAGGTGACGTCGTAGTTCCGCTTGAGCTTCCTCCTTTCCCCACGCGCTCCGGTGAGCGTGACGTCATCCAGCCAGCTACCTCCTTTGACCTTGGTTTGCACTTGCTAATGGAGTTTGAGTTCACGCAGTTCGCTGCATGATCATGAGACTTTCACCCAGCATTTTTCAGCATTTGTAGCATTTAAAATGTTATAAAGTCTAGTCTTTCAGACTGACTATCACTCTTTTTTTCTATCTAAAATACTTGAAAATAATAAATAAGTAATAAAATCAGTTAGGCTATAACCAATTTTGATTTATTAATGTGACAAACTTCTCCAAAATCAGCTCGATATGAAATAGGATTGCTCTATGAAGATAAGACTTAAATGAAATGGAGGTGTGTAATAGACTATAAATAGCAGAGAGATGAATGGAAAGGTTGACACTTACGTGGAACCGACGTTATTCCAACTTTAAAATGTTAACTAACACAGTACAAGTACGTCGGTATGTGTGTGATTTTTGTTGTGTTTGAGATACTGATAGTGGTGATTGACCTTCAAGTTTGTTTGCATATCTTGACCAGTTGTGCTAGTTTAATAACTACTGCCACTAAATAAGTGTATATATTGTAAATACCATCACCCATACTTGTAAACATAGCCTATGTGTAAAGGACCTGATGATGATCGCCTGACGATCGAAACTGGTCATCCAAGTGTATTTATTAATCTCATGTACTTTTTTCAGGATTAGGGAATCAACCATTATAATTGGGTGCAATCTCGTTGACCGACTGAAAACATTAAATTTCTATTATATCGTTTCAATTGTCAGAGTGATGCCGATGTAGGAAGGGGTTAATATTTAAAGGAAAGCTATTTATTGAACAGGCAGTACATTGTTCCAAGTTTAGAAATTCAGATGTACGCAATATGGTAAATATCTAAAAGAAAAAGGTTTTCGTTTTTATTTGAGAAAATGGTTGTCATCAGTAACAGACAGTTCTCGAACATTAAAGTTGTGAGAATATTATAAGTTGGGATGAGAGAGGCTAGTGCACGGTGTAATTTGTGAAGTTATCCAACTGAATAATGAACCACGTAATGAGATATGTTTGTAAAGGTGAATATTTTGAGGGGAAGTAAGCTATGTCATGTACTTCGAATTGAAAAGTGTACTTCTCCTTAGGGGAGGGGACATCTTCTAAGATGAATTATAAAATGTGTTGCAAATGTACGGTCGCCGATAAAGGGCAGACAATGGTACCGTAGTAATGAGAATATATTACAGGGGAAAGTGTATCTCGTGATGATGAATTGGTAATATAACAATAATGCATTCGGACCAGCTAAAGTGATAAAGAAAGTTTGGTGGAATGAAACTTGTGGAGAAGTACTAGCGGAAAGAACAAAGCTATGGAAAACATGGAAATGCTCTGGAAAGAATGAACACTTTGACAAATTTAAGCAGCAAAGAAAAGAAACAGTAAGAATAATAAAGAGTGTTAAGCGGTCTTTTGAAACGTCTCAACTTCTTGAAATGGAAGATAACTTTGTAAAACACAACTCGCGGAATTTCTACCAGGCTTTTAAAAATAATATGAAGGGCTATCAAGCTCCAAGTCTTTGTTTCAGAGATGTGTGGAACAATGCGTCTAACCAATGCCAAGAATTGTGAACTAATAGCAAAGCACTTTGATCAACTTCTGAATTGCGACGAACCGGACCAAATATTAGAATTTCCAGAGATACATGAGAACTTGGAAGATGATCCACCACCTACTGTTAGCCTGCCACGGGGGGAGTGGATAGCGTGTCGGTCTACTAACCCCAAGATTGCAGGTTCGCTCCTGGCTGTGGTAAGTGATTTTTGAAAGGCGACAAAAATACGACACGCATGTTATACGTAGTTGGCATGTCAAAGAACCCATTTGAATTCAGTAGGCCGTGTTTATAATGGCAAAATTAATCTCGGGAGTTTCCGCCAACACAAAGTTCCTCATTCCTCTACTAGAAAGCGCTATAGTGTTCAAGGAGCTTAGATACCTAACCTCCTTGACTTTCATAGTGATTCAAGGAACAACGAAATTCGATTTCAAGCTACCCTCTGGGTGTCAAATTACAAAGCTTGCACCCGGCACCGAGGCCATACGATATTATTACCTACTGTTGAAGAAATTGAAAAAGCAATTAAAACCCTAAAAAGCAACAAAGCTAGGGCAGAAGACTCCATTACAGCTGAACTTATAAAATGGTCTCAACCAAAGATCATAGACGACCTACAAATCTTTGAAACAATCAGGAAGACAAAAAGGATCCCAGAAGAATGGGAAGTGGCTCTTATACATCGTTTGCACAAGACAGGTAACAAACAAAATGTTAATAACTATAGCATTTGCCAGTGGCCTATAAGATATTCTCAACAATATTACTGAACAGGATAGAAGCAACTCTTGATCATAATTTGGGTGAATATCAGAGTGGATTTAGGAAGGGCAAATCTTGTTCAGAACAGATATTCAACCTGAAGTCCATAATGTGTCACAGGCGAATGAAATCTAAGGACATAGTAGTGACATTTATAGATTTTAAAAAGGCTTTTAATTCTGTTGATAGGGAAACTCTAGATAATGTAATTCGTGAATTTGGAGCTAAATCAAAATTGGCAAACCAGAGCCATGGTACCCTCACAGACACTATATCAAAAATCAGGGTGAAATATCTAAACCATTCAAAATAAATTTAGGTGTAAGGCAAGGTGATGTCTTGTTCCACACCTCTTCAATTGCGTCCTGGAGAAAGTAGTAAGAATTTGGAATCAAAAACTGGAAGAACGTAAGCTATCACCAATAAAAATGGGAAGAAAGAACAGAGGTATTGAAATAAACTGCCTAGCATTTGCAGATGCTTTTGCCATACTTTCTGAAAATCTGGCAAACGCAGCAATACAAGTCGATCTCTCAGAAGAGATAGCCAACAGAACAGGATTAGGAATTTCTGTAGGAAAAAAAACACAACAAATTAATGGCAAACATAAAAAACGCTCCAGAAATCCTAGTAAGAGAAATTGGTCAAATAAAGAGGGTAAGGAAGTTCAAATATTCGAGGGAAATTATTCAAGAAAATGGTTTGTAAAAATATGCTGTAGAAGAAAGAATACGAAAGGTGGAAAAAGCGTATGGCATAACTAGGAATACCTACAACAAAATACAGCGCTGCAACACCGTAGTCAAACCGTGATGCCTGTATGCGAGGGAATGTCTCGTACTGAACTACAAATTGGACAAATTAGAAGAAGTAGAAAGAAGAATTATACGCCAAACACTCCGTCCTTTAAAAACTGCAGGAATCTGTAAATTAAGAAGTAATGATGAAATATATTGAAAAATAGAAAACATATAAGAAGCAATACGGAAGAGGAGATTGCTATTCTTTGGACTTTTGTACAGGATGGATGACAGTAGGTTAACCAAGCAGATCTTCACATTCCTGTGGAGCAACAAGTCAACAACAACCTGGGTACAAGAAGTCAAAAAGGATTTGGAAAGAAATAATATCAGAGAAGAAGATACACCACAGAGAGATATTTTTACGCAAAAAGTGCTAAAAATGGAAGGATTCCAAGGGAGGAAGGGAAGAAAACCGTCTCGAAATGGTCCGAGGAAAGGAAGAGGAAAGATAGTGAGATGATGGAGGAATACTGGAGGGAGAAGAAGGAACAGCAAATGACAAAGCATTGAAATCGGCTCGTGTTCCCTAGGGCCTAGACGAACGAAACAATAATAATAATAAGTATGTTATAGGTTCCTTGTCTCTTTTAACTACATAGACTTTTAGAGAAGCCGGGGTGCCAGAATTATGCCCCGAAAGGGATGTTCAACGCGACGATATATCTACTGCCACAGCTCCTTCGCATTTGCGCTCCCTCAAATGCGAACCGAGTGCGCCAGTATTCGATCCTGGAACCTTGGCGAGGACGTTACTGAAATTACTGAAATTATTATAATCATATCACATTAATTCACTTAACAACAACGTAATTTCTAAGCACTTCATTGATATCATATTTAATACATTTACGTTGTAATTATCATTCCATAATCATCTTAAATTACTGCGCCAGGCAACCAGTCTATGTGATATATTTCCAGGGATGAAACATTATATTGCAATGCGACTACGGTGATAATAGCGCCCACATAATGATGTTAAAACCACATAGAGAATTAGAGAATCTTGGTAAAGTCCGTGGTTCGACGGCAACAGTTACATAATTACACATGCCTCTAAAATAATATAATAGGCTACTGGATTGAATACTTGAGAATTTGGTTATAGCATATATGACATTGATAGGCAATTTAGGATCATTATGGAATGATAATAACGACGTAAATATGTTAAATATGATATCAATGAAGTGCTCAGAAATTACGTTGTTGTTATGTGAATTAATATTACATGATTATAATAACTTCAGTAATGAGTTTGATGATTTATTGACCCTTTGACTTTAAGAACTACTGATTTTATAATGGAACGTAGCCTACCTGTCGAAAACATTTCCTTGAAAATTTCCGTATCGTTATTTGTGAAGGTTTGGACATATGAGAAATCACGCATGGCATATTGGAACGTGGAGTTGTGTATTTTGATTTGTTTCATGGTAAAACAGGGTTGAAATCTATGGACAATGTGTACAGCTTTAACGACTTTCAAACGTGCATGTAAAGATTTCCTTTGGAATTCGTAGCCCAACCAGAACAATTTTTGCATGAATGTGTAAGTGAATGACAATAGTTAAACTTTGTTAAAACTTCATGATATTTAGCCTATTTTCATTTATGAAAAGAGAGGCATATGAGATCACCTTTTGTCTGTGTGTATGTATGTGTGTGTCTGTAGTCCTCCATCTCCCCCCGATTGGAGCGATTTCAATGAAACTCGGTGAGGTTGTAGCACCATTTTGGCCAACTCCGACCGTGCCCTTAAATTTTATCATGTCTCACCAATCCAACATTGGCGGCTGTGCGAAATATTTCACCGGCATTCTATATCTCCGAAACTATTACGCCCCTAAACTTAAGAACCAACCAACCAAACTTTTACTGATATCACTCTGAAATTTTGTACGGTGATAAAGGGCACTACCAGAAGTTCACCTATGAGATTTTCAAAAACCGGTTGACTACAAAACGAACATGGCGGCCAAGCGAAGTTGAAACTTTTAAATAGACTTTTCTTCGGATTTAACCATCCAAATGCAATTAAACTTGGTACAGCAAATGTTTATACATATTTTAATGCACTGGCGTTTAAATGAGTTCAATTATTTACAAAACCTCAAGATGGCGGCAGTGCGAAATATTATACGGGCACTCTATATCTCCGGAATGATTGCAGATTATCACCCTGACATTTTGCACGGTGATAAAGGCAGCAACTAGAAGTTCACCAATGAGACTTTCGAAAATCTGTTAACTACAAAACGAATATGGTGGCCGCGGCCAAGCAAAGTTGAAACCTTTAAATAGACGTTTCTCGCGATTAACCATCCGAGTGCAGTAAAACTTGGTACAGCAATGTTTATATACATTGTGATGCTCTGAAATCTTATTTAGTTCAATTGTTTACATTACCTCAAGATGGCGCCTGTGCGAAATTTTAAAATTAAGTTTTTATTTCTTGTGTATTAATCATGCGATCAAAGTGAACGTTTGAATAATGAACCTACGCAATAATCGTCATCTAATAATACATAACTCTATGTCCTACATATCTAAAAATCCAACATGGTGACAATCCGAAATATTTAGACGGTTCTCAATATCTATTCATCTATGACAGCAATCAAACTGAAATTTTGAATGTTGATAGAGGCTATGGACATAAGTTTACCTATGGAATTTTCAATAACCTGGTGAGCACAAATCCAACATGGCGGTGACGCGAAATACAACTATTTAAATGGACGTTTCTCGCGATTTAACCATTCGAGCGCAGTGAAACGTGGTACGGTAAATGCTTATACAAATTTTGATCCACCGGCATATGATTTATTTCAATTGTTTTCATAACCAAAAGATGGCAGCTGTACGAAATTTTAAAATTTTAAAATCTCGATTTTATTTCTTGTGTCCTAATCATGCGATTGAAGTTTCAATACTATACCTACACAATAATCTTCATGTAATAGTACATAACTCTAACACCTATATATATATATATAAATACAACATGGCGGCCATCCGAATTATTTGGACAGTTCTCAATGTATACGAATCTAATACAGCACTCAAACTGCAATTTTGTGTGTCGATAGAGGCAATTAACATACTATTAAAATAGGCTGTATAGTTATTGACGGAATTACTTGCTTATACTGTTTGTAATTTTTATAGCTTAGTTAATAACACAGTTGCCACTTTATTCTAGTCTGGTAAGTTAACAATAACATTTACATACGCAAGTTATAGCCTGCACTATGAGCTTTAAAACGATATCGTGGGAACCAAAATGTATTCTGATACAAAACAAGGTGTATTCGTAAATAAATGGGCAGAACGATCCTTGTTCGAACACCTCCAGTTTTGGCCTCGTTGTGACTACTTTCACTTACACAATTTATAGTTTCCTATAATTCGCAATTCTCCACCTCTTTGATTGTAACTTATATGGATACGATGTTAGCTGTACTGATTATTTCTACGGAAACTCTAGCGCAGTGCTGTCCAACTTTCTGGAGTGCTGGGGCACATTTAACTAATGCCCAAAGAGGTGCGGGCACCACCACTGTCATCACAGCCAGGCGCGGATTCGGGAGGGGGGGGGGGACACGGGGGTCATGACCCCCCCCCCCCCAAACGGAGACCAAATATTTTTGCAAACTCAAAAAAACGAAAACACAATTACCAGACAAATAAAACTTAACGAATTTTAACTAAAAAACAGTTTATTTTATTTTATTCAATACTGAATTATCTTTATTGGAATTATTATGTTCTGTTACAACTGTACATATTTACAACTTCTAACCTCTTGTATAAAAACTATTAGTTATACAACAAAATCAACTCGTCTATTTTGTTTAGCAAACCTTGTGATTACCGAATCGATGTTTATAGTGATGTCACTATGAATGTGCAGCAATGCACGGATAGGAAACTGGGGCTTTTTTCGCACCAAAATTTTTTGCCGACGTCCAAACTGCAAGCTTGGTTGGCAATATAAGCTGTGGCTTTCTCCCTTTGTCGGTACCAAATCGACTTGCCGAAACTGTAACGTACCTTGATCCTTTTCTCGAAGCTCGATGTAAAAGTCGCAAAACACGCCGTTGCAATTTGTACGAATATTTTTGGTGCGCTAAACGCATCAAATTTCTATCCATGAAGCTTGCAAAAAAAATGGTCTGGTTTTGTACTTTTGGTTATTTTGTGATTGCGTTTTTAGTGATACAATTTTTCTTAACAATTTCGATTCTCTAACCCCCTCCCCCCCACCCCCCCCCACCCCCCAAGCCAAACTCTTATCGATTCTCTGACCCCCCCCCCCCCCAAAAAAAAAATACCAAACTCTAGATCCGCGCCTGATCACAGCCAGTATTTGACTACACTTACTACATTTATTATTATTATTTCGGCATTATTATCACTAAAATATGTATAACTTCAAAAATTCTACAAAATAATCTGTATATTTAAAACACTAAGGCGATTTTTGTTACATCGAGAATGAGATAACGTCTTAACTGATTGATTTCGTAATGCATTCTAACGAGAGCTCTTGGCACGTAAATTTGTAGAGTGTCTTTAAAATAAACAAATATATTACCGAATATGTTTAAATTAATAAGTCTGTCTGCGTGGCTCAGGGGTAACGTTCTCGCTTGCTGAGCCCAAGGTTGCAGGTTCGAAACCTGGCGCAGTCCGATGGCATTTGAGGGTGCGCAAATGCGAGGGAGCCGTGTCAGTACATTTACTGGCACGTTAAAGATCCTCTTCGGGGCAAAATTCCGGCACCCCGGCGTCTCTAAAAGCCAGTGTAGTTAAAAGGGACGTAAAACCAATAACATTATTATTAAATTAATAAACAAAAATTCAGAAATCTTGCCTATTACGCATGCGCACAATTGCCTTGCCTCATGACAGTCATGGCGGTTACAAGTCCACCGCGTTTTAATTTCATAGTTATGTATAAGAATTATAAAGGAAGGGAACATTGTTTATGATATTTCCATAATATACACTGGAATATAATTATACCAGACAGAAAATGTTGAAAAACGTAAACCGACATCAAATTTTGAGTGTGCATGATGTTTAACTACCTCAATATTGCGCACCATCACCAGTGGTTCGGTAGCTCAGGTGGCAACGCCGAGATCTCTTAATTTATGCATCGCCCAATGTGAAGGGTTCGAATCCCCCCTCCGCCATTTTTTTAAATTTCCGTATTTCCCTTTCTTGTAATTGCTATTATATTATCAAAACATATTTAACTTTTGGCATTCCCGTAAACTAAGGAATTCTGCGTTCCCATCTCAATTTAAAATGCCATGGTAATTTCATTGAAACGCTTTATAAGTTCCAACATTCGACAGATTACATTTGCAATACCCGTAGGCTATTTATCTTTATTGCTACAGAAGTTTTGGCATATTGTTGCACATGGGAAAACCGTTAAGCCGACTGTGAATCAAGGATTGTACGAATTCCAAACCATTAGAATCCATCCGCTTGGGCGACTTACTTCCGAGTGTCTTCAAACGCGCCATGTGCTACGGTACTCATTTGTTTTCCTCAGTTCTTTATTTGCCTTATAAACATACAAGGCATGTCCAAAATGTTGTTACATGAAATTCCACTAATGAACTGTACCTTTAATAGTTATACGGCAATAATATACAGTAGGCCTACGTTGAAATTCTGATATTACAAATGTAGGCCTATTTTTGATTCCATTGTTTTCCAAATTAACTTATATGTTTCAGTAGCAAATGCCGCTGCAGTCGAATGTTGGAACCGCCATTTGTATTGTGTTTCCGATCTTTCTGTTATAGTCTTTGGTGGTCAATCCAGGTCAGTCGTTGTCTGTCGAGAATACATATCGCTGCTTATACGAATTGTTAAACCTTTCATTTTGTATACTATAACTATGGCATACTAGAAAGTGACTACGCAGAATTACTGGGCCGGTTTGTCTCGATAATTCATTGCCAGCTTTAAGAGTGGGCTTCCCTGTGTAAATACGACCTTTGACACGCACAGGAAATAAATAATTATAAAACTGACTCCATTATTAAGGTGACTGGCGAAGTGGTTCTATGCTCCTCTTAATAATTTACTGTCATTGATATCCGAAGAATTGTACCAATAACAGGTGACGGAAATTGCTTATTTAGAGCAGTTTCGTACTGTTTATATCGAAGCGAAGAACGGCATAGTGAGTTGCGTTTGCAAACTGTTACAAAAATTGTTGCTGACTGGAATATTTATAAGGATTTTATTATTGGCGATGAGTCTTATCGCCTTCCCCTCAACAACCAACTTGAGTATGAAAATCTTATGTCTCTGAACGGTGAATATGCTGGTCATGTTGAACTCCATTGTATAAGCCAATTGTTTAATGATTATTTGTTTAGAGTGCATAACAATGAGACTAATCACGTTGTAGATTATGGCAATGGAAGTGTTATTTGTCATTTATTGTTTAGCGACTCCGTTGATGCAGGACACTAGAGTGTGATCGAATACGACATTAATTTGGGGATAAATCCTACTGTAAATAGACGCTTTCGACGAAAAAGAACATTAACCGGTCGTGTGGAGACTACAAATAGACGCAAAACAATGAGAAATCGGAGAAAAGGTGACACCACTTTTAATATATAATATAAATCTTCCATTTCAGAAACAATGCCAGATATTATGCCGTACAGCGTTGGGTCCTTGACGAACGAATGTAAACATTGTTCTGCATTGTTCTTCTCTTGCGAAAAAACTACGCTTGGTTACTTTGGCCTTTGCTGTTGCAATTGTAAAATTGATCTGCCGGAATATAAAATACTTGACAGGCTTAAACCATTTTTCACTGGAAATGATGATACCTCAAGGAACTTCCGAGAGAATATTCGACAGTAAAACAATTCTATGTCCTTCGTTTCCTTTGGTGCCAATGTTACCGTACCACCTGAACACGGTCCATATTGTTTTAAAATTTCAGGCCCCTTAAAACAACAATTATCATCGCATTTCTTCCATATATTCCAAAAATATAAGCGACAGTTGTTACGGACAGTTGTATATATTAGACTGCTCAGAAACTAATCAAATCAGACTAGCAAATCGAGCGAATTCTTGCATCAGGGAGGGTACACTTCATATTCTAAATAATATTTTGCAAGAGAATAACCTTTACATTCAACTGTATAAGACAATGCATTCAAAAATATGCAAAGAAAATGAACTGGCTTTAAGAGAAAAACGTCAACCGTTAGATTTGGTCATGCGCTTTTACCATGAACCTCAAGAAGATCCTAGACGTTACAATAACCCAGCCTCCTCAGAGATTGCAGCTATTTTTGAAACACCAGACGGTGCTCCGGCTTCACACCGCCACATAGCCGTATTTTCCAATCAGGGAGTTTTAAAGGAAATTGATGTTGACAGTATGCATTGTGATCCATTAACTTACGTTTTAAACTGGCCTTGCGGAGAAACAGGGTGGCATATTTCACTGCCAACAGGAGGGAAACGTAAGACGAACGTTAGGCAAAATATGACAATGCGTGAATATATTTTGTATAGGCTGTCGATTCGAGGTTGTCCTCCCGCAGGTAGGGGCCGATAACCTAGATGTTAGGCCCCTTAAAACAACAATGATCATCATCCTCAACCTCCCGCAGGAGGTTTCAACCCTTTACTTAATGCAGGTGAACTTACCCAACAATGAATAGTTGACTATTATTGTCAAATAGAAGGAGATAGACTAACATATATTCGCAATCAACAAACGAAATTGCGTGTCGATACCTAAGTTGGTCTTGCTGATGCATTACACTTTAGAGCTGAAAATGAAAGTTTAAGAGCTGGTCGCATAGTTATTTTGCCTTCTACTTTTATTGGTAGTCCCAGAAATATGTTGCAAAATTATCAGGATGCAATGGCAATTGTGAGAAAATTTGGCAAGCCAGACCTCTTCATAACCTTCACTTGCAACCCATCATGGCCTGAAATTACTACTAGCCTCCAACCTTATGAAAATGCAAACAATAGACCTGATGTCGTTGTTCGCGTTTTTCATGCGAAAGTGAAGGAACTCTTGCGTTTAATAAACCAAACGCAAATTTTTGGCGAGGTGCAAACTTTTTATACACGGTTGAGTTCCAGAAGCGAGGTTTACCTCATATACACTTACTGGTTTGTCTTCGAGACAGCTGTAAATTACGAGAAATCTCTGATATTGATATGACAGTTTCTGCAGAAATACCAGATCCTTCCAATACAACATTGTACAACTTAGTAAAGACACACATGGTACATGGACCTTGCGGCCTTCTGAATCCCAATTCAATTTGCATGAAGGATGGAAGATGTAAGAAGGGTTTTCCAAAAGACTTTGTGCCAAAAACTAAAGAGAATGTGAACGGCTATCCACTTTACCGTAGGCGACAGAATGGAAGATCATATACTAAACGAGTACAAGGCACCAATATTGAAATCGACAATCGATTCATTGTTCCATACAATCGATATCTATTGATGTACTTTCAGGCCCATATTAACGTCGAAATCTGTGCAAGTGTACACAGCATCAAATACATACATAAATATGTTTATAAGGGGCATGTTTGCGCTAACTTGAAAATCACGGCAAACGATGGAATGTTACATCATGGCGAAGTTTCTACGTATTTGAATGCTAGATATGTTGGGTCAAGTGAAGCTGCATACAGGATTTTTGGTTACAACATGCACGAACAGTCTCACATTGTTGCCCGGTTACCTGTCCATTTACCAGACCAACAAGATGTATTTTTTCATGCCGATTATGCTCCCAAAGCATTAATACGGGCTCAGTTAAAAAGTACACAACTCACTGCATGGTTTCAGCTGGACCAAAATCCAACAACTAGGAGTGCATATATTTATCCTGAAACACCCGTTCATTATGTATGGGATAAATGCAAATGCACTTGGAAAAAACGTCTTAGATTCGAAAAGGTAATAGGTCGGATGTATAATGTTTCTCCATCTGAATCAGAAAGACACCATCTGCGCTTACTTTTACTTCATATAGTAGGTGCCACAAGCTTTGAGGATTTCCGAACATACCAAAGTGTTACCTGCCCAACATATAAGGATATGGCAATTAAGCTTGGTTTGCTTATCGATGATTCAGAATGGCAACGCTGTTTGATGGAAGCATCGGTTTTCCAAATGCCCTTTCAACTGAGACAGTTATTCGCCTACATATGCATATTTCATCAACCTTGCAATGCCAGTCACTTATGGGACATGCACAAAAACTCTCTCTGTGAAGATTATTTAAAGTCTGAAGACGAAAATACAGCTTATCAACTATCTCACAGAGATATTAATAAAACTCTGCAATTCCATGGTTTCTCTCTCCCAACATTTAACTTGCCTGTTGGTACTGACAAACACTCCAACGATCAAACTACTATGAGCCAGTTTTCCATTTTGATTTGGCTGACCTGATGTCCTTAGCAAACCAGGAACAACTTTCAATTATTAATGAAATCACTAGCGTTCTTCAAAATAACAACACAACTGTCACGAACGCATTCTTTATTGACGGTGCTGGAGGCACAAGAAAAACATTTATTTACCGATGCTTAATACAAAAGTTCTGCAGTTTAGGGCTTCATGTTATAACAGTAGTATTGTGATCTTTCAATTCTAGCCACAAGATGGCTTCACCCAGAGAAGCCATTTGTAACTTTGAAGATACAAAAATTAAATAAAAATGAATATTCTAGTGGAGGAATGTGTCAAGAAGAGAGGCGAGGACTGAACCAGAGTGACAGCGGAGAGGTGGTGGGAAGAAAGAACTAAGTGGCGAGGCTTATGTTCCAAACAGACCCAGCCTGGGGCTGGAAACTGTACAAGATGACGATGATGATTCTGCCTGATAAATGGCCTTTCTTTAAAATCTAAGCAAAAAACATAATTAGAACTGTAATTGAACAAATCCACCTTTTTGAAACTCTTCTTATCTCCGGGCGTGTGCAGATATTCTGAAAGGACTGGCTCGTACATAGGCCTTACCAAACCTCCTATAAATTAATAAAGACGAAGGAAGGTTTACATGCATCTAACTAAAAAGAAACTATCCAATTTTAATTTACTTTATATTCTGAAGCTGCATGCAAAAAATGGATATATATAATAAAAAATAGTGACACACAAGAAATGCAATTAAAATATATAATATAATAATATAATATTTAGGCCTGTAAAGATTTCTTAGTTTGTTTTCACATTACCGGTAATGCCGTCGTCTGCCCCATATGTCCATTTCACCTCTACACCACTTTGAAGCTGGTCAGCCCTGCCTTCACATTTCACGGTCCTCTTAAACGTTGCACAATTATTTGAATAGGCATCAGCCCTGCTGTGATTGTGGCATAACAGCCAGAACCCAATCACCCTCCGTCGAAACATGAAGCACTCAGCTCAAGAGAGTCACACTATCCAACCAGTAATCTCAATGTCTAGAGAGACAATCTCCTGCAGCCGTGCACTCAGTCTCAAAAGCCACAGCACGTCTCCCCCAAGCCACACCTTATACCAGGGAGTCCTTCTCAGAAGCCTTATTGTCATACGCCTGTTTGTCCAGGCCACTCATAGCAAGCCCCTTGCTCAGCTCTTTCCTTATCACCCCCGGGGTGAGCGAGCATACCTGCTTGAGACAATAGTGTCCATGAAGTGCTGCCTTCTGCACTTGTGACCAGAACATGAACCTGACTCCTGGTTCAGTGGTCTGAAGAACATTAATAAACATACTTATAAAACATAGGATAAGAGCTAGCTTCAGAATCTCGTCAAAAGTGACCTAAAATACATTGAATAATTAATAATAAAAAGCATACGTATATATGATAATAGTAATAATAATAATAATAATAATAATGACACTGCATCTCCTGCAGACGTGTCCAATGCAATTGAACACGTTGCCAACACGATAACATAGATATAAAGAAATAATAAACCCACGAGCCTACATTAAAACTGTCATGGGGGACTCATAAAATATAGGTTACAGGACGCCCCCTTGCTTTTCATTCATTTGGTCCTGTAACATAGAATAAAAAGCAATCCTTTTAGGCATGACTTCCCTTCCAAAATCCTAACTCCTTCCTTCCACAAATATATACACAACCAACAGGGCTACTAGGATATGTACATCCTCAGATTGGAAATATTGTAAATCCCTAGTACCCTTCCGTCCTTTGTAAGGAGCTCGTACGCACAGGCCCCTAATTTCCGTGCAATTTCATACGGTCCTTCATACAAATGAAAAAATTTACTTACCAGTTTCTGGTCTGCGGACGAGACATGAGGCACCCTCAAAAGCACAAGGTCACCTACATCTAACTTATCTCCTGCCCGCTTCCCTTGCTGCTTCTGCCGTTTCTTACTAGCCTTACATAAATGTTCCCCAGCTAACCTGATACTTAAATCTCTGGGTACGGCCTCCCCTGTCCTCAAACCCAAAATCATGGCAAGTTCGCTGACAGGCCTCCTGCCCAGCTAGACTTCTATGGGAGTGCGACCCGTGCTCTCGTGTTTAGTTACATTGAGCCAACGCTCAACGTCCTCAAGCATCGAAAACCAGGCATTATGTCGCTCACTCACATAGGTCCTAAACATGCGCCCTAGTTCTCTCATTACTCTCTCAGACATGTTTCCTTGGGGATACCTAATAGAGGAATACGTACACTGTATTCCCAGTTCACTCAACTTGGTCCTCCATATCTTCGAGGTGAACTGAGAACCGTGGTCTGAGAGTATTCGGACTGGCTTACCAAACTCCGGAACATATTTCCCCAGTATGCAATTTACACAACCCCTCCCCGTGGCCTGTCTTAGAGGATAGAGCTTAACATATTTAGAAAAGGCATCAACAACGACAAACACATATTGGTAGCCATACTGAGACTTCACCAACGGCCCATAGAGGTCAACACACACCAACTCACCTGGTTTCTGAGTTAGAACAGCCTGCCTTGGCCCTTCTAAATACCTTGTGGGGTGCTTGCACATCTGACACAACTCACATGTTGCTAGGGTTTTTCTGACTTCCCTCCCCATGTTTTTCCAGAAGAAGTTCTCCTGAATAGCACCCAACACCTTCTCTGCACCATAGTGGCCTAACTCCTTATGATAAAACCAGATAATATCATACCTCAAAGACTTAGGAACCCACACGCACCATCTCTCGCCAAAGCATTTCCTAGTTAGCAAGTCGTTAAAAAGCCTGAATTTCTTATTACCCCTCTTAGCAATGCTCATATGATCCATTTCCTCCAGTTCCCGATAAATGTCTTGAATCTCCTCGTCCTTGCATTGTTCCTCTCTCATTTTACCCAACTTTAACCTCTCCCCGTCCCTATCTGAAATCCTAGTTACACAGACCAAAATTCCTTCCTCTCTCCTAGCTTCAACTCCCTCCCCAGCAATTTCCGGGTGGCGACTCACAAAATCCGCGAATGCGTTTTCTGATCCTTTTACGTGAAATATATCAAAATCGTACTCTTGGATCGCCAATATCCACCTAGAAAGCCGGTTCGAGGTTATCCTACACGTCCTAAGAAACGTAAGTGCGTTATGGTCTGTATAGATTAGGAATTTCCGGCCAAGCACATAGGTCCGGAACTTACCCAGCGAATACACAAAGGCTAGCAATTCCTTCTCACTGGTGGTGTATCTTTTCTCCGCGGAATTTAGACCTCTACTAGCGAGTGACACGATGCCTAGATTACCATCCCCATCCTTTTGACAAAGCACCCCTGCTAAACCTAAGTCGCTAGCATCTGTCATCACTATATACTGACTATCCTGCCCGGGGTACCTAAGTGTGACAGCATCCTTAAAACCCTCTTTAAGTTTGATGCATGCCTCATCGTGTTCCTTTTCCCAAACCCACTTAGAATTCAGTTTAAGTAACCCGCTAAATGGCCCGCACAGCTGCGAATACCGCAGTACAAACCTCCTGAAATAATTACATACCCCCAGAAAAGAGCGAAGTTGTTTAACGTTACGTGGTGTCCGAGTGTTGATTATGTTGTCTAATTTCGACCCTTCTGGCGTAACCCCCTGTGGTGTAATAGTGTGGCCTAAAAACGTGATCTGTTGTGCACAAAAGGCCGCCTTCTTAAGTTTCACTGCAACGATTCTAAGGTGTTCCATGTGTTCTCCGAATGTACGTGATGCGATGACTAAGTCATCGATGTAACTGGCTGTGAAATCCCCTGTGTCGTGTCCCAGAGCGATGTTAAGTAAGCGAATGAGCCCAGCTGACGATGTTTTCATACCAAAAGGAATCCGTGTAAATTGTAACAGCTGGTTTTTGTAACAAAAAGCCGTGAATTGCCTATCCTCCTCCCGTATGGGTACCTGCCAAAAACTAGCACTCAAATCTAATGTGAACGGCCATTCTTTACCCCCCAATCTCTGAACTAAATCATCAGTAGTTTCCGGTCGCTGATGATCCGGCGCAATGCGTTTATTAGCTTGTCTTGCATCCAAACATAGCCTAACTGACCCATCCTTCTTAATCACTACTACCAACGGATTGACATACTGGCTCCTACTGAATTCGATCACCTCATCGTCTAGCATCTGCGAAATGACATCATCTACTGCTTTGACATGGGCGTGTGGTATCGGGTATCTAACACCATTAAAACTAGACCTATCGGTGATCTTGAAACTATGCTCGTAAACATGTGTCCTACCAGGTTTGTCAGAGAACACCTCACTGTGCTCTCTCAAGACCTCTAACAACTGAACCTTCTGCTCTACCTCCAACATGGCATCTTCCACAACACTTGAAAATTCGCCTTCACGCTCCTCTTCCACTACCATACTACAACTTTGAATATCCTCTGATACCATGTCGCTACTAACCTCACTGACTTCTTCCTCTTCATTTAAAACCTGGACACACACTAATATACTCACAAAAGTTCCCGAGTCCACCTGATAACTCAGACTAATCGTATCAAAATTCTCACCCCACTTGAATCTCACCTTAGATTCGCCGTAATCAAGCTTACACATCTGACTGCTTAGCCAATCTGCACCCAATATGACAGGGTACACTAAATTCGCGACCACTAGAAAACTCTGACGACCACATTTCTCATCAATGTACATAGGTGCGACAACCTGTCTACGCACTCTCTGTGACTTAGTCCCAACAGCAGACAATATAATTATATTGGACTCAGGAATCTCCTCTATGGTTTCTCATTTACTCTTAACCTCATCATAAAAGCCTGTCTTAATGCATGAACACATGCTCCCTGAGTCCAATAAAGCATCGACAACTTGACCCCATATCTTAACCTTAATCACAGGACTGATCAACGTAGGCTCACATCTCTCCTGCATAACCTCAACCTGGTCATCTAAAAATTCCTTTCTAACATCAAGGTCGTATTCTATCTTCTTCAACACATGAACTGGAATACTGGGATGGGACCCTCTATCTGACCGTCTTAAAGAGCCCTGTTCCCGATTAAATTACTCGGCTGAGCTGGCTGTCTCTCTTCTTCACGCCCCCTATTATCTAACTGCCTTTGTTCCCCAGGTCCCCGATTTTCTGCCTGCCTCTGTTCTCCGCGCCCCCTATTCCGAAAATTCCCTTGGTCACCCCTATCCCTATTTACAAAATTTCCTCTATCATTCCTCACAAAGTTACCTGGCCTATCAATATTCCTACGCTCATAATGCCTATTCCCTTCCTCCTGATACCCCTGATCGTAATTTCCTTCCCTTCCCTGTTCTTGCCTTTTGCCTCCCATTCTACCCAAAGTATCAAACCTTTCTAACACACGTTCCATGTCCTTAATCGTATTTACATCCTGCATGACTACGGCCATCTTCACCTCATCAGAAAAATGACGGGCCATACGCCTGACAATATCACATTCAGAAGAACTAGTGTCTAAATTCTGACTGATAAGGACATGTGTGAGGAAATACTCCGTCATTCTCACCCCCTGATTCGACTGATACCTCCCAAAAGAAATCTTGTCTCTTTCTCTTCCTTTAGTCTGTTCGTTCCAGAACTTTCCCTCAAACTTCTGCCTAAAATCTTCCAACCCCTGAAAACCAGCCCTAAGAACTTGATACCAAGATTTAGCCTCCCCCACAAAAGCTAATGATATGATTTCCTCAACAATATCCCAGTCTAAAGTCCCATCTTCTAACCCTTTCGAAAACCTCTTCTGAACGACTTTAACAAACTCCATAGGGTTAAACTGCCTTCCACTAAATTTAGGTAAGTCAGATTCCCTATAGAAGTTACTATGTCCTACAGAGTGATTACAATTTTCCTTATTTGACTTGGCCTGATTCAGCTCTCTTCTTAATTTCAAATTTTCGCTCTCATTAAAGGATTTGAGTTCACTAATCTCCTTTTTTAAACTCTTATCTACCATCGTTACTCTGGCTGAAGACACCGCTAGCTCCTGTTCCAAAAACACCTGCTTATTTCTAACCTCAGTTATATCCTTCATCTCTTCCTCTACAACTATCAACCTCTCACTAACTTCTTTCTTGACAATGGCTACCTCATTACTCACCTCGCTTATCTGCTTATCAACAGAATCCATAATGCCCTGCCTCTGTAAGCTCATCTTCTCCTCAACTTGCTCGAATCTTTTATCTACCATCTCAATTCTACTGGCAATTTCCTGACGAATTTCCTTATAGCCTTTACTCATACTTTCTACAATCTTATTAATTTTGCTCTCTAAATCCGTACTTTGAATGTCTATTTTAGTACTAAATTCACTGCTTTGATTATTAATTTGAGTACTTAAATCACTACTCTGAGTATCCATTTTAGTACTTAAATCACTTAGCTTACTACTGAATTTAGACATCATCTGCTCCATTAACTTGATCATCTGTGAGTTTTCCCCCAGCCCTACATTTTCCCCCTCACTATTCTCTCCCATTCCTAACTCCTTGCTAGTTGCAACATCATCTTTCTTGGCCCCCTCACGTCCCTCCAACGTACCAGAAATCACATCCTTATCTGCCATTTTACTAAGAACTACTCTCGAATTTGTGGAAGCTGACCGCTTATTGGTCTGCCTGTTTGACTCACTCCTGCCTCCTCTAGAATGACCAAGAGTGCTTCGGTCAACACTTCTAGATCTCAACTTTAATAAATCAGGCTCACTCTTATTACTTAGCATACCCTCCAAAATCACTGAACATACATGAAATGAAAATCCACAGCCTGCTTCCAGTCTCCTACCAGGTCAGGAATGGAATGAATGAAGCCCCCATCTAGCGGCGAGGATATGAACTGTGCCGGCTGCCGAGGTCTGACGCACTCCTCTGGGGCAATGATTAAATGAATGACAGATGGAATGAAATGATAGTGGAGAGTGTTGCTGGAATGAAATTTTGACAGGGAAAACCGGAGTACCCGGAGAAAAACCTGTCTGCCTCCGTTTTGTCCAGCACCGGGATTTGAACCACGGACCCAGCGGTGAGAGGCCAGCGTGCTGCCGCCTAAGCCACGGAGGCTTACTGAACATATATACCCTTCCTAAAATACCCGATCAGATTTCACAAATTACCTGTGCGTACTGCCATACTATGCACCAGCCAGCCTTATTCACACTCCATAGTTGGGCGCCATTTGTGATATTTCAATTCTAGCCACAAGATGGCTTCACCCAGAGAAGCCATTTGTAATTTTGAAGATACAAATATTAAATAAAAATGAATATTCTGCCTCATAAATGGCCTTTCTTTAAAATTTAAGCAAATGACATAAATAGTACTGTAATTGAACAAATCCACCTTTTTGAAACTCTTCTTATCTCCGGGCGTGTGCAGATATTCTGAAAGGACTGGCTCGTACATAGGCCTTACCAAACCTCCTATAAATTAATAAAGACGAAGGAAGGTTTACATGCATCTAACTAAAAAGAAACTATCCAATTTTAATTTACTTTATATTCTGAAGCTGCATGCAAGAAATGGATAAATATAATAAAAAGAGTGACACACAAGAAATGCAATTAAAAATATATAATATAATACTAATAATATTTAGGCCTGTAAAGATTCCTTAGTTTGTTTTCACATTACCGGTAATGCCGTCGTCTGCCCCATATGTCCATTTCACCTCTACACCACTTTGAAGCTGGTCAGCCCTGCCTTCACATTTCACGGTCCTCTTAAACGTTGCCCAATTATTTGCATAGGCCTCAGCCCTGCTGTGATTGTGGCATAACAGCCAGAACCCAATCACCCTCCGTCGAAACACGAAGCACTCAGCTCAAGAGAGACACACTATCCAACCAGTAATCTCAATGTCTAGAGAGACAATTTCCTGCAGCCGTGCACTCAGTCTCAAAAGCCACAGCACGTCTCCCCCAAGCCACACCTTATACCAGGGAGTCCTTCTCAGAAGCCTTATTGTAATACGCCTGTTTGTCCAGGCCACTCATAGCAAGCCCCTTGCTCAGCTCTTTCCTTATCACCCCCGGGGTGAGCGAGCATACCTGCTTGAGACAATAGTGTCCATGAAGTGCTGCCTTCTGCACGTGTGACCAGAACATGAACCTGACTCCTGGTTCAGTGGTCTGAAGAACATTAATAAACATACTTATAAAACATAGGATAAGAGCTAGCTTCAGAATCTCGTCAAAAGTGACCTAAAATACATTGAATAATTAATAATAAAAAGCATACGTATATATGATAATAGTAATAATAATAATAATGACACTGCATCTCCTGCAGACGTGTCCAATGCAATTGAACACGTTGCCAACACGATAACATAGATATAATGAAATAATAAACCCACGAGCCTACATTAAAACTGTCATGGGGGACTCATAAAATATAGGTTACAGCATGGACCGGAATAGCCGCTGTTTTGCTACCCAACGGTCGAACAGTACACAGTACATTCAAAATCTATCTAAATTTAAATGAGAGTTCAGTGTCTGGATTAAAATTATATTCCAAAGCTGCTGACGATATTCGATTAGCACGGCTCATAATATGGCAAATATTCATTCATTAATGTGTGTGAATCGTCTTCTGAAAGATATTATGGGTAATGACATTCCATTTGGTGGGAAAATTACTGTTCTTGGAGGAGACTTAGGCAGGTTTTGTCTGTTCTGCCGCACGCTTCTCGCCAAACAATTTTTCAAAACTGTATTAAATACTCTCCTCTCTGGCCCTTCTTCAAAATACGCTGCTTACATAAAAACATTCGGTTGAAACCAGAAGAAATTGAATTTTCTGATTTTTTGTTACAAATTGGTAACGGTGACTACCCCTCTGTAAATGATGAGGATTCAAATGTTATTGAACTACCACCCAGAATTTTAGCGCATGATGACATCGTGACTGAGATTTACGGCGAAACGTTCATTTCTACGAAAGATATAATCAATTTCTCGAAAGTATGCAATCTAACACCGAAAAATGAACACTGTAATGAAATTAATTTGAAAGTCATCGAACTTATACCCGGTAGTTCAAAAACGTATACCAGCGTTAACAGATTAATTACTGAAGATTAAAGCCAGTTACTTCAATTTCCTACAGTATTCTTGAATTCCTTGGAATTAAGTGGTTTGCCTCCCTATATTCTTACTCTAAAAGTTGGAGCCATATGCTTCTCAGAAATATGAACGGTTCCCAAGGGCTACTGAACGGAACCAGATTATTCGTAAAGAATATGTATGAAAATTGCTTTGATTTGGAAATAATCAGTGGAGATAAAATTGGGCAGAGAGCTCTAATCCCTCGAGTTGATATAACACCATCCGACAAACCCCTTCCATTTTCTTTTAAGAGACGTCAATTTCCGATTCGCTTGGCATTCAGTATCACAATCAATAAAACTCAAGGGGAAACTCGAACGTGTAGGTCTCTATTTACCTCAGCAAGTTTTCAGTCATGGCCAGTTATATGTTGCAATGTCAAGAGTGCGATCTTACGACGCCCTTAAAGTTTCAATAGTGCCAAAAAGTAGTCGTACAAAGAATGTCGTATATAAGGAAATCCTTCGGTAATTATTTTACTATTGACCATCATGTTTCGACTTCGTAAAGCACTGTGACAAAAGCTCTTGGCCTGTAGATTTGCAGAGTGTTTTTAAGAGAAACAAGAAGTTCCGTGAAGAACTATACAGCCTATTTTTCATGCCAATGATTATTCTACAGTATATGAACCTATCTACAATAATGACAAAATTAAGTTGGTAATATCGAAATATCTAATTAGTTAAAAATATACCTGGTATAATGTAGCCTAATAGAGCACTACAGTTGGCAGCCCTGGTGACTGAATATATTCTTAGTTCCACCTCTTAAGGTACAGAATACAAAATTTGGTTGAAGTTCCAATGGACGTTACATGCAGTTAGACACTGGATCTATCAGCACGCGTAAAAGCATGTTGCCAACAATACCATGCGTGTGCTGGTCAGAAATAATCTGAATTATTATGATATCTTGTTGTGTCAATTTTGGATGAAATCCATTTGTTAGTATAGAAGTTACATGTATTTTAAAATTGGACACATCAGCAGGCATATAATCATGTTGGCAGCACTGCCTTGTATTAATTACTCCAAATTAATCTAGAATGTCAGGTGCTATACGTGTGCAAAGTATAGAGCTGTTGGCTTGCATACTTTCTGATATATTGATATTAGGGTAAAAAGAATATAGACAGCATTTATTAACAGTTGGCAGCCCTGATTGCTCTTAACAATACTTATAGTCATATCTGTTATGGTACACATAGCACATACGAAATTTGGTTGAAATCCAACTGATAGTATAGAAGTTACATGTATTTAAAAATTGGTACTATCAGCAGGCTTATAATCATGTTGGTAGAACTGACGTATATAAGTTACTCCAAATTAATCTAAAATGTCAGAATATACGTGTGCATAGTTTAAAGCTGTTGGCTTGCATACTTTCTGATATATTGGTATTTGGATTTAAAAAAAATAGAGAGAGCAATTATTAACAGTTGGCAGCCCTTGTGGCTCTTAAGAATACGCTCAGTCATATCTGTTTATGTACAGATATTACATACAAAATTTGGTTGAAATCCAATTGATAGTGTAGAAGTTATATGCATTTAAACATTGGATTTATCAGAAGGCTTAAAATTATTTTGGCAACTCTGTAATGGTTGGCCTCCTGGAAATTAAACTGAAGTAGTAGTATCTACATGTGTGCCGATTTTGGAATAGCTCCCATGCATACCTTGCAAGATATTCAACATGGAGCTCAAATTTCTAGTGCGTTTTTTCAGCAGTTGGTAGCACTGACATCATTTTCAAATATGGACGTGAGCTATTCCGGTGCACATCTTTACTCATACTAAATTTGGTTTTGATTGCTGCAGCCGTTTAGGAGTTGATAGGGGGGGACACACACACAGCCAGACAGACAGAAGGACAGGCAGACAGACAGAAGGACAGACAGACAGACAGACACACATTTTCCCGGATCGATCTCATAAGTCTACTTTTTCCTCATTTTTGCAAAATGTGAAAAGTAGGCTAAAAGTTATGTTACCGACCTCTGTTCTTGTGATGGATGTATTAATGTGTGTATCTGTAACTAAAGTGAGGATTGGGAAGGAGAACACCGAGGCCTTAAGTAAGGAACCATCCCGGTATTTGCCTGGAGTGGAAGTGGGAAACAGAAGAGAAACACATCCAAGATAGTTAAGGTTGGAATCGATCCTACCTCTCCTCAGTTTTACCTCACGAGGCTGAGTAAGTCCCGTTCCAGCCCTCAGGCCAGAATTAAATTTCTTGGCAGTGCAGGGAAATGAATCCGGATCTCTGTGGTGATGGCCAAGAATATAGTCTTAATAGTGGGCTTCCCTATTTTAATGCGTTTTTTTTGACATGCACGGGACATATAATTCTAAAACTGCCTCCATTACGGTGGCTGGCAAAGTGAGTCTGTGCTCATCCTGTAATTGGTGAAGTGATTCTATGCTCCCCTGCATAGTTTGCTGTCATAGAAACTCAAAGGATTGTACCTATAACAGGCGATATAAATTGTTTATTTAGAGAAGTTTCGTGCTGTTTATATCAAAATAAAGAACATCGCCCTGAGCTGCATTTGCAAACTATTGCAAACATTGTTGCTGGCAAGGATAATTATAAGGATTTTATTATTGATCAGCTTCATTGCATGCTCCTCAGCAACCACCTTAGTATGAAAGTATCTGGACGGTGAATACACTGGTCATGTTGAACTTCATTGTATAAGCCAATATTTTGCTGAACTGGCCTTTTAAACGCACTGTGCTGTAATTTTAATTTAGATTTTAAGTCTCTAATTTTGTGTTTTTGTCATTCGGAATTAATAGGAAATTTACTATTAAAGTCCTTGTGATTTGTCGAAAATTGTCGTTCTACGTTACTTTTCTTCGGAACAGACACACTACAATTACACAATAAGCACACGGAGTTTCCTCTAAATTCGACAAAACAATACTGATTTTCACAATCACTGTTGCAACTGTAAGTTATTTGCCTTTTAGCCATACTGTATCACAACACCAGAACCATCATCCACGAACTCTCAAGTTATACTGAATGTTTGGTTGGTTGGATATCCTTCCGTCGCTATCGATACAAATAACACTTTTCAAATGATCGAACTTACTGTTAGCGGCATAGGTTTGTTGAGATTTAAGTAACTTTGTCTCTAATTCCCAACCAGTTGAGACCTGACGAAAGCGCAAATTCCGGAGGAGGGAGTGTCGATTGTATGGCAGAAATGTTTATGACACAGCAGGGGCCGCAGTTCCGAGGAGGGATGTAAATACCGTTATGGCAAGTAGGTACCCTCCTGATGAGAGGAAACAGGAAATGACTTGCGTAGATAAATATGCTTCGTGGGTGTGACTGGCAAGATGTCCTGAAGAAAAGATTTTTTACTTGAAATTTTAATCAATATTAAAAACTCATTGGAATAACAATGTGCTAATGAAGGGCTCCAGGAAAATACACATGGGGCGCCGCGTTGGACAGCGCTGCTCTAGGGGGAACGTAGCTGTCAGTTAACTCCTGGCTTAACAAACATTTCAGGAGAGGTTGCCTACCCCCAATCTATTTCCAAGACAATCGTAAGCTGACTGGACTCTCTGGGTTTAACCCAAGTTAAACATATATTATTTATTGCCCAATTGTTATTGGCGGACTGTGGAATGGCAGATTATTCATGAGACAACATAGTGCGACATTCTGTTTTTAAGATTCTTCAAAGCAGAGTATATTAGTTTATGTGCCGGGGGTGGAGCCATCAGCAGATTTGGAGCCCATGATTGATTGTTAGTTGGTACTAAACTCATGTACTGTAATACGTCATTCTCAAGGATTCTCGCCATGCTTTCGTTAACACAAGTGGCAGACGTTCGCGTATTGTTTGGATAGCTGTAACAATTTTCGGCATCTGTAAACATATTGTTTTAGAGTAGAAATTTGTTAGCCATCAAGGTGAATGTAATCATATAAATACCTAGGCTGTGCTACAGTCTGCAGTTGGTCATCCGATTCAAGCAGACTACAGGAATAACCATGGTAGCCAAGATTACCCTCATCCTCCTAATGTTCGCATGCCTAGCGGCAACGGTAAGTGTCCAGACCTTGTGATACTCGCATGTCTAGCGGACTCTTGAACACTTAACGCTCAGTCTACTTATGCTCGCATGCCTATCGGCAAAGATAAGTGTCTAGGCCTTGTGATACTCGCATGTCTAGCGGACTCCTGAACACTTCACGCTCAGCCTACTTATGCTCGCATGCCCATCGGCAACGGTAAGTGTCTAGACCTTGTGATACTCGCATGTCGAGCGGACTCCTGAACACTTCACGCTCAGCCTACTTATGCTCACATGCCTATCGGCAACGGTATGTGTCTAGACCTTGTGATACTCGCATGCCTAGCGGTCTCTTGAACATTTCAAACTGATGCTTGCATGCCTAGTGGCAAGGGTGTCTCAGCCTCCTGATACTTACTCGTCTAGCGGTAAGTGTTTTGAACACTACACACTTTTGGTACTCGCATGCCTAGTGGCAACGGTGAAGGTCTCAGACTCCTATTGATCACATGCCTAGTGACAATGGTATGTACAAGGTGTGAAGATTTCACTATACATCAAACATTTCACCTTCTAAGGATGCATACACACTACGCAAACGAATGGCGAACGAACTACGATGTGAGCATTCGCAATTCGGAGCGATTGACTTAAGAGGATAATAATTTTAAGAATGCAGCCAATGGCCATGTATTTTTCAGGGAAGCAATTATGAAAGGAAATCTGCCGTGGACCTATTGAAAGGCCCAGCATTTGCCTGGTGGTGAAAATGGGAAACCAGGAAAACCATTTTCAGGACGGCCGAGGTGGGATTCGAACCCACGGTCTCCCGATGCCAGCGAGACACGACGCAGCACGTTAGCGCTCTTGGCCACCGCGCCTGATGCTAGGAACTATTAGCGACGTTCGCTACCGTTCCAGCCAGGCAGGAGTGATCTCCTGGAGGTTACGTCAGAGGAAGACACAATTATTGCAACTTTTAGTTTCATAATATTGAGTAATCAACCTAACAAGGGATCTTTTATGTCGGGCAGATTCGTGTATTATGCCAAATGCCATCAACATAGGCTTGATTATATAATGGAACTAAGAGTACACTTATGTAGTTAACATCACTTGGATGACTTGTCTGTAAACGATACCGTTCAAGTACCTCAAGCCAGAATTAAATTACTTGGCAGATCCAGGAATTGAAGCTATGCCTCCAAGGTGGGAACCAACAACATTAACCACTGTACCACGAGAGCTAAGTATCTAAGCAGAATACACGATTCGTGAAAGCTATTTCTTCACGAAACATTGGCAGTTAAGCCTGGTTATCACTGCGAATATAACTATCGAAACAATTGATCACCAAAATTATTCGAGAAGGGTATTTATAATCATATATCTACTCTATATTGGGAGTGGAAGCACAAATGATGCTGGAAGGCTTATTTAAGTAACCAGGGGCTTCTGATTTCATCAGGATGCTCTCCATTATTTTAGTTTTCCATTTATTGATATCTATCAAGAATTCTTTCCTCAGACCTCCGGGCCAAAATAACTAAATATCAGTCATTGATCATCCAACCGAGTTTCGTTTTCTCCGCCTTGGGGTCGTGCAAACGTAATGTTGTGATTGGACAGTAGATCGCTCTTAATTGGATATGGTGAAACTACGGGAACACCATTACAAGTGTGGTCCAAACCCACTCGTCTACCGAGTCCAGAGAGTAGCCGAGCTACTGAGGTCGGTGACTATCAACAGTATTAAAGTTATTTGTCATGCTTTCCTTGAAGAAACTGCAACATATCTCAATTACTTTTTCATATCACTCAGCATGGAATATTATATACTTTACAGCTGGTGCAGGGCCGATCAGTGAGCGTTCGTCAAGCTGACGCTGACGGTGCGACCAGTTCCGTCGACAGTGACTCCACTGCTGCAGCGGCTACTGAAGAAGCTACCACTCCCGAGGCTGCCACCACCACCACCACGGAAGCTGCATCCACCACTGAGGCTGCCACCACCACCACGGAAGCTGCATCCACCACCCAGGCTGCAACCACCACTGAGGCTGCCACTACCACCACTGAGGCTGCAACAACCACCACCGAAGCTGCAACAACCCCCACGGAAGCTACAACAACCACCACGGAAGCTGCAACCACCACCACCCAGGCTGCAACCACCACGACTGCAAAGCCCTCCACCACCACCAAGGCTGCTACGAAGGCGACCCCCAAGCCTACCACCAAAGCAACCCCTAAGCCCACTACCAGGGCACCCACTACAACCACCCGCCGTCCAGGTGGCCTCATCAATTTACCATTCAACATTGCAAATGACGCAACAAATATGGGTTTGAACATCGCTCACAATGCTGCAAATATGGGACTTGGAATCGGGAAGGCTGCAGCACAAATGCCATTTAACATCTTGGGTGGATTATTTGGTTAAATGAGTATTTATGAATGAAATAAGCTATATTTCAATGCAGCTAATTGTACTTTTAGCCTACTGGTATAACAACAACAACTAGACAACAATGCTTACACCAAATGTAATATTGGGAAATCGTAACATATTCGGTGACATTACAAATTGTATTTGTAAAAGGATTGCTAAAAATACCAATTTGTTAATAAATTGAATTCTGCGTTAACTGATTTTGTTTCTCTGTTACCACAAAAATGTAGCTTAGTCCTCCTCGTGGCACAGTGGCTAGCAATCTTAACTGTCGTCCCTGAGGCCCGGGTTCGATTCCCGACGCTGCCGGGATATGTATTTCTGGTCTAAGAGCTGGAGTGCGGTACATCCAGCCTTGTGAAGTATAACTACGAAGAGGAGGGTTCGATTCCCACCTCAGACAACCTGAAAGTGGATTTACGAGGGTTCCCATTTCTAATCCACTCAAATTCTGGGATGGTTCCTAACTGAAGGCCACGGCCGCCTCCTTCCAATCCTGACCTAAGTTACCACTGAAAACACTACTATTAGTGCAGACATCACAATTACACAGGTTATGAGCCAAACAGTACACACCCATCCAAGTACACGGAGCAAAATTACCAAATTGATCAAGACAAAAACAACAACAATTGAAAGGTAGTGGAGTCCCTTTTCTTTCCATTTAGCAATCTAAAGGGCCTACTAGTGTGACATTCTCTGTCATCTTCATTTAACGGCTTCGGTGGCGTAGTTGATAGCATGCTGAGCTTCTATGCCCAAGATCGTGGGTTCAAACCCGGCCGAAGTCGTCGGATTTTTTATGAACGTTAAAAATATCCCTCAGTATGCCTTCCTTCGGAGGGGAAGTAAAGCCGGCGGTCCCATGTCATAGATTTATGGCATGTTAAAGAACCTTCCACTAATTACACCTGTGTGAAGCTAAACGAATATAGGTTAAACATTTGACTAACTTTCTTAGGTTGTTAAGTTCGTCGTCAGGAGCCGACTGCGGTGGCATCTGGTAACTAATTTCTGAGCTAGTTGGTCGTTGACGGTGGCGTTTGGCGGCAAATGTAGGAACTATATGAAAAAAATGTCTGCAGTCCTTACTTGAATGAAAACAGATACACACACTAATACAGCCATCACAATTAACACAGGTTATCAGACAGATTCTACACACACCCAAAGTACACGACCGCGTTGTCGCAGCCCCTAAAACGGAGGAACCAACCAACCCTTCTTTATTATTCATACGCAATTTGATTTCTCTTTTTCCAGCTCTCACATATCGAGAGGGTGCTGAGGGGACGGGGTGGGGGTTGTGAGGAGGGGCTGCGGCCTCCTTCGAAATGCTCCCGAAATTTGTCCTAGAAGCAAAAAGGAAGCTTGTAACTATGATGATCCACGGGACATGCTTTTACGGGGAATCCAAACCACAGGACATGGCATTTCACTTCGAAAATCTCACATGTTTTGACCGGGAATCGAACCCGGTCTACCCTGGTGAGAGGCATACAGCTTGACCGGTGCGCCACCACTCCCTATTCCTCCTAGAAAATGACACTTAGGACAGCTGTAACGTTTGACGTTATGGACCAATATTTCAACATTAGCTTACCACGGCGGGTGAGTGATTAACGTGTCGGTCTACTATCCCCAAGCTTGCAGGTTCGCTCCTGGCCGTTGTAAGTGATCGTTGAAAAGCCGAAAAAATTTATGACACGCATGTTATACGATGTTGGCATGTCAAAGAACCCATTTGAAATCTGTATGCCGTGTTCATAATGGCAAAACTTATCTGGGGAGTTTCCACCAACACAAAGTTCCTCATTTCTCTACTAGAAAGCGCAATAGTGTTCAAGAAGATTAGATATCTAATTTCCTTGGCTTTCATAGTGCTTCAAGGAACAACGAAATTCGACATGCAAGTTACCTTCTGGGTGTCAAATAACAAAGCTTGCACCAGCCACCCGAGGCCATACGATATTATTATTATTATTTCAACATTTGTTTAAATCACAGCAAATTTTTAGTAAACTCAGTACGGTACTGTAGGTGACCGGCAGTTAGCTCTGCTCTACCCCATCCCGGTTCCGCGGTATACTACTGCAGCGTAAAACATTTACCACGCTGAGCGTGTTTGTGTGTCTGATTGTGAGAACCTACTGTCATGAGCGTCAATGTTCTCACATAAGGAAGTATTCGGCCCGCTCCCCACATCACTCTACACCCCTCTCCTACTGCTGAGCTCACAAGGTCTAATGCTTAGGTAAATGCCGGTATCTGTACCTGAGTGGTCTAGACTGGACTGGATAAAGGAGCGTACAGAGATTCGAACCCCGACGTTGACAAACGGCAGTGGTTTCCCCGAGTTTTACACTCTCCAGGTGCTCCAGTTGAGGGGCACCTGCCTCACTCCCAGACCCAAATATAGTTGGGGTACCCACAGAACCAACAATAACATATGTTATCAGTAGGGCTTGGAAGTTAAAAACCTATACATTGCCTAAAAAGAGACCTATAAAAAATTAAAGTAGGAGTGGAGATTCAAGATGACATAATTTCAACTCTGAGATTTGCTGATGACATCGTCATCTTGGCAGACACGTCTGAGGATTAGAATGAGTTTTTGAATGGTATGGACTCCGTCTTACGGAAAGAATAGCCTACATGGTGAAAATTAATAAATGTAAAACAAAAATACTGGAATGCAGCCGAAATAAATCAGAAACATCTATGGACATCAAATTGGCAGGTGAAAAGCTGAAGTAAGTAGGAGACTTCTGTTGCTTAGGAAGCAAAATAACTGGTGATGGACGAAGCACAGAGGATTTAAAAAGTAGGTTGGCTCAGGCAAGGAATGCATTTCTACAAAAAAGGAATCTGTTGACATCGAATATAGATTTAGGTATTAGGAAGTCATTTTTGAAAGCCTTTGTCTGGAGCGTGGCACTCTATGGAAGTGAAACTTGGACTATTGGTGCAGCTGAAAAGAGGAGAATTGAAGCATTTGAAATGTGGTGTTACAGGAGAATGATGAAGATCCGATGGGTAGATAGGGTTACAAACGAACAGGTATTAAGACGAGTGGGAGAGGAGAGATGTTTCTGGCGACTGCTAATGAAGAGAAGAGATAGGTTAGTAGGACACACCCAGGAATAGCGTGCTTAATTATGGAAGGAAGGGTTGAGGACAAGAAGTGTAGTGGTAGACCAAGGTTAGAATATGTTAAACAGATTGCCTCGGATGTAGGGCGTGGTAGCTATTGAACCCATGTGCTATTGGTTCAAGCGTCGAATCAATAATTTATTTGCAAATGAAGAGAGGAAATAA
Organism: Meconema thalassinum; assembly: GCA_946902985.2. Classification (NCBI taxonomy): domain Eukaryota; kingdom Metazoa; phylum Arthropoda; class Insecta; order Orthoptera; family Tettigoniidae; genus Meconema; species Meconema thalassinum. The sequence goes on along the minus strand of OX336388.2, from coordinate 1,080,049,416 downwards.
TACAGTCTTTAGAAAGACTTGGAAAGATTTTAAGAAGTTGGCTGTTATAATGTGACGCAAGAATAGGTGACCATGAGTCATGCGGACATGAGGTCATGCTTGACGCATCGATAAGGAGCTGGTTCATGTTTATTAATAGAACGGTAAAAACTTTCCACTACGAGTAAGAGAGAAGAGGTTTCGGAAATAGACCTTACTCAGCTATAAAATGACAACCTCGCAATTGCGCAAGAAGAGAAATAATTAGATTTAAGCCATTTGCGAGCATTTAATTAATGAAAGAAACACATCATTGTTGATCATTCTGGAATAGAGATTTTTGTGTGGGGAAAAAGTTTATAATATTTGCACAGGAAAGAACTGCAGACGTGGCATGACGTCGTTAGTAATTCCCCGAGACCAGAGTTGGTAGGGATGGAAAAATAAACCGCAACACCCACGTATCGGAGGAGCCAAATTATTTAATATCTTGGAATTGTGCGATCGATTTTCATGATCAAAGAAACCAGTTTACGTTTAAAACAAGAGCTTTCCAGAGATATATTTTTCAAAATTATACGACTATTAATTCAAAAGTTAGTACTGGAGAAGACGCGGAGTTTATCTTTTTGCCGCCGATTTGTATAAAAACCCTGGACGTGCCAGGAAGAGTATGCAGTCTTTACCAGACCTTGAGAGGTCGTGATACGCTGTATCACCAACAAGTACCCCGCATGGGAGTGGCCGTGCAGTATCATCATTAGTATCGCCGTGTGGAGACCTATTAGAATCCTATTATAGGAATAATATCGGTAAACTTCAGACTTTATAAAGTTCACAAGTATAGTTAAAGTTTAGGCTGTGGACTTGAGAAATAACAAGCGATAGGTACTAGAATAATAGTTCAGTTAAAGAACCGACGCATCATAAGGTTTCTTGGTACTCAAGGAAGTGAAATAGACAGTTCTATCGACGTTAAGGAACCCGATTAGGGTAGAACGAAATAAATAACGCCTAGTGTTCCGGAAATGTAGGGACTAGAGCGCAGGACGATAAAAATTAGGAATTGTAGTTGCAGGCTTTGGCTAGGTAGACAAATGAACAGTAAACATTGGGGAATACTCCAATAAGCTACAAATCAAAGTAATAGCAAGTAATGCAAGGAAATTACTAGGTCACCGATAAACTATTCGAGCGGCCGTAATAGTAATACATCAAGGACAGACTTTTATTTAGACGAACAAGTTAGCGTCTAGAAAGAAACGACATCGTGCAGTAAAGTATAGAAGCCGATAGTCAAACCCCGGATTTGAAGATCAGCCGTTCCAGTGAGGTGTAGTTCGATCGAGACTTTCCATCATCTCGTCAGATTAGGAAGCCGACGTTCTATAAGTGTCACCCTTGGAAACGGGAAAAGAAAAGAAATTACGTAGGTAAGGCGAATAATTAACGCCCAAGTGATAAAATTGTTATGTAATGTAAATATAGTGAAATTTTATGAGTGTAATATTTTTTGTGAATTGTATTGTGTTAAGTGAAAACGAATACAAAATGGTATTCGTTATATTCCAAGTGATTAAGGTAAATATTTTATGTGCTGTTGAAGAAGTGTTATTGAGTGTAAGTGTAACCATGGAAATGGCTTAAAAAGCAGTGGGTGGGCAAAAATGTTCCATCGGTGGAGGATTTGGTCGCTGACCGTACATTCATGTGAGTAACTATTTCATTATGATATGTGTTTGGGAGAATTTGCGTATAATCCTCATGAGAGAGAGAGTAGGGATGTTTAATAACAGGTAAAAGAATGATTGCGCGATCTGAACAATTATTTTGAGATAAAGATAATAAATATGTGAAATATAAATGAATCTCTTGGGGAATGTAGTCAGTAAAATATCAGTGTAATAGATAAATGATATAAATATGAGAAAGCAAGCATAATAATAATAATAATAATTATTATATAAATGAATGAATATTATGATAAATTTTTTATTGAAAGTGGTAGCTTCCGAGCTCCTTTAAATGAATTAATACATGTTATGAATACATGTTCTTATGGTAAAATGATTATTGTCAAGGGAGAAGAGTAATATATATTTTGAGATGTAGATCAAACGTTGATTTTGAATTTATTAGTTCTTTGAAGGCAACTTGGCTAATTAATGTATGAGCGCCATGTAGCGCATTGAAGTAATTTTTCATGCTAGGAATGCGTTGAAATGCTCGGTAAAACTAATTATGAGGGACAGTTGGTCGTGGTAATTGACTGTGATAAGTCCTCAAAGTTGTGATAGTGATCACGAGGCATTGTGTGTTGTATGTTAAAAAGGATGCTATTTATGTTGTATTATGAGCGCTGGTATAAGGCAAGGCCTGCCCTAAGTCGCTAATGTTATAAGTCCTCCAAATTGGGATACTGCTCCCGAGGCATTTGAAAGGATCGAACTCAGAGTCGTCCGTGTTGAAGCCCCTTAAGTATTGGTTGTATTATTGAATTTTTCTTACCCGCTAATGAGGACACTTCATAATTATTATATACCGAAGCTAAGAGAATAGGTCTGTTGAGCCTAAATATGTTGTTTTATGATTTTGTATTGAAAGCCTTGTCATTCAGAGAATTGCATTTGAAACAGCTGTATGGAAAGCTGATGGTAGACAGTCCCTTGTAGAAGCGAGACTGTGGACTCTCTTTTCTCCCGGCAATAAATCACGCTAAGTAGTTAAGACTAGACCCTCACCCTCTGGTGTAGCGGTAGGTCGGGAAACGGACCGTCTGAGCCATAATACCCAAGAGTGTTTAAAGATTGTTTGAACGACCCGGTCTTTGAACCGAGGGCCCTTTATATCCATGATGATCGCTTGCAGAGTTCAGATCGTTGCTTTCTTATAATATAATGGTCTTTTAAGTCAAACATGATAAATCCCTAACTTTATTATTATATAATTCAGTGATTCACGAGTTCTATTGAAGACATTAGATTCCGGGAGTAATCTTAATTTTGACTTGTTCAGTAGTCTTCTGTAGCTCGGGAGTACGCAAGATTTTCCCAATCACGGTAGTGAGTTGTTAACTTGAGAGAGAGGGATGGTAACATAAGAGCATTGTGAAAGCCCAAAAATGTAATTGGAAATTTTGATATTTATGATTAAACAAGATATACTCATGTAAATAGTAAGTGATGTGTATTAAATTGATGAACAGTGTATGTAATCAATACCGAGCCGTTTGGATCTCTTGATTTTAAAGAATTTAAAAGTGACACCATATGGAAGTGAAACTTAGTAGAAGTTTGTTGGTTTTTGGAAAACCAGTTATTATGATTTTATAATTGTTTAATATGAATTCCTTGTTCAACTTTGGACAAGTGTGAAGTGGAGTGTCAGTATTTTTATTTGTTTAATTTTTGTAGCGCCATATATTTGGATAATTAAATGTTTTAATAGTAAGAGTTGATTTTTGTTTATTTTTGGAAGTATATCCTCTGCTTAATCCAAAGTGTGTAAGTCACAGAGTGGGAGAACAAACCATGAACCCCGATACTCCCGATTGAGCATTGCTGGCAAACTGTGATTTGCATATTTCATTGTTGAATGGTCACATGGGGGCATAGAAATAATGCGCTTGGGTTAATGCTTGGAGGAACACTTAAGACGGTCATATCACCTAAAAGTAAAATAGTGATAGAATTAGCTACAAAATATAAATTTAACTGACCGCATTGGGACCCTGGAAACTCACACCGAGCAGCCCATAATAATCATACCCCCTAAAACAAAGTTTAAATGGCGTCCAACGTGGGAATGAGTTTTCCTAGGGAAAACCCGAGTTTTTCTTGAAAAAAAATCATTTTTTGAAAAATATGGTTTTTCAAAATTTTTTGAATTTTAGGAAAATCACTGCCATAAAGGTGTTGATATTATTATGAGTATTATACCAGACGGGTACGTTTTAGTAAACACCCGTACTGAGGTTGAATTTTGGAAATTGGGACACAAGAGTTCAGAGTACCATCTCTCCTGCATGAACCGACAATGGGAAAGAATAGCCCACTGTATTCTCTAAGATAGTAGGATGTCATTGAGTGAGGAAATGCAGAGGCTCTTTGAGGCCATGAAGGCAGATAATAGTGAAGAGAGGCAGAGGCTCTTGGAGGCCATGAAGGCAGATAGTAAGGAAAAGTTGGAGGCCATGAAAAATAGATCCGAAACGATAGACAATACATTGGACCTCCAACAGAGTGCAAATAAAAGGGATTTAGAATCCATAAATCAGAAGTTAGAATCTCTTCAAATTGACAGTGTTAAGATGGATGATAAATAGAATCTATCAAAACCGACAGTAAAACGTATAACGAGGCACTGAAGGCTGAAATTGAGGAAATAAAAAAGGAGTCAAATAAACTCCAAGGAAGTATAAAAGAAAACATAGATTTAAAATTTCAAGGTTTTGACACGGGGTTTGAGATGAAGTTAAATAAGTTAAAAGGGGAAATCACAAGTAAAATTAAAGAGGAAAACGGGGTACTTCAGTTAGAATTGCAAGACCAAATAAATACCTTGAAGGAAAGTACTGTAACATCCCAAACTGAATGTCGAGAAAATTTTGGAATTTTAAAGGATAAATTTGGTTCTATGGAAACTAAATTAAGTAACATGGAAGAAACTTGTAAAAGGAATGGAGACGAATGTAAAGTTGTAACCCAGATATAAGAGGTGCGAAAAGAGTTAATGGGATCAAATAGGGTCAAATAGGGATCTTTGTCAAACATCCCGGGATGAGATAAAAGGTAGTCTTAATGAGCTAGGAAAAAGATTCGAAGGGGTTGAGGAAAAAGTAGGAAAACTCGAGGGAAAAGTCGAGGAAGTTCAGGCCGAAGTAAATGAGATGAAAAGTCAAAATCAAAAAGATGCGAAGAACCGGGTAGATCAATTTGATCATTTTACCAGGCAGGTAGATGAGAACTGGAGGATGCACGAGGAAGGAATAAATAAGATATTAAGTACATACGAAGAGAATCTCCAGGGAGAAAGAAAGCAACGAGACGAAGAACATAAGGAGAATACTCAGACGATAGATGAAATAAGTACGGGTATAAATGGGGTCAGGAAACCATAGAAACATTAAAGAGACAAGTAGGAGAAACAAATACTGAAGTAAACCAGGTCAAAGACGACTTAACGGTATTGTATAAAAATCAAGGGAAAACTGAGGAAAAGCTTGAGGGAATTAAGGGAGATATGGTCAAAGGACAAAAAGAAATGGAGAAAAAGATAAATGAGATACGAGAAGACTTAGATACCAAAGGTGACGTTAAGCCAGAAATTATAGAAAAACAGGTCATCAAGAAAGAGGTAGAAGAACATTTAGCGGAAATAAGGGATAGTTTCAGGGAAGAAAAATTCCAACTCAAACAAGAAGTTGAAAGCAGTAAGAAGAATCAGGAAAGATTTCAGAATGAATTTGGCTCACGGTTGGAAAGGACTGAACATAATAACAGTCAAATGGAGGTTCAGCTCATGTCTCAAGAAGAGAGTGCCAGAAGAGAAAGAAAATTAGAATTTGAATGTCAGGATGAATTTCAGAAGACAGGATGGGTAGATCCCCATGAACGAGGCACTAATCAAGATAGGGACTTAGGAGGGGAGAGCCCTTATAAGAACCCAGGATATCCAATGGCAATGTCAACCCCTTATATGAACCAAACAAATGGACAAATAATTAACATTATCAAGTCAAATGAGGATAGACCGGTGAAGTTTACGGGTAATAATATGTCAATTACTCCTAAATACTGGTTGAAGGAGGTAGCAGAATACTTGAATGAAATGAATGTTCCTCAGGATCGGAGACTAAGAGCAATTGAAAAGCTGTTGGCAGGTGATTGTCTCACCTGGTTCGGGAGTTTCAGATATACATTTGACACGGTGGAAGGTTTTAGAGAAGCTTTTCTGAAACGATATTGGGCAGCAGATGTACAAGAAAATCTGAGGCTAGATCTGTACTCTAGGAAATATAGTACGAATGCCCCCACTAAATACTTAGAATTTTTCACCGCTCAGCTGTGTAAATTCCGTGAACTTGATATTGCCCCAGCTGAAAACGACCTGTGTGCCGCCATTGCAAGACAACTTCCATATGAGATACAAAGGTTGTTAATCTCATCTAAAGCCAGAAGTGCTGTGAAAGTGGAGAGCGTATTAGGTCAGTTGGACATGACGACTTCACACGTTACTCCCAGGCATCAAAGACATACTGAACAAGTACATATGGCCAGTAGTCAAGAGGATAGAGAGAAACCATCGACAAGAAATCAGTCAACTAATACAAATCCTCAGGGACTGGGTCGAGAATATGGACATCAAGAGCCTAGGGGAATACAGCCATACTATAGAGGAGGATATCGAGGAAGAAATCCCGGAAATACGGGTTATAGGCAACAAGAAAACCGACCGTATAATGATAATAATCAAAGGCAGGACAACAGAAAGAGATGGGAAAATTATCCCAGAAGGAATGTGAGACCTGAGGTCAGAAACGATGAATATCGGGCTGAAATTGAAGAAAGGTATCAGGAAAGTCTTCGTTATTTGAATGAACGAACAGACGAACCTGAGATGCAAAGAGTCCGTTGGAGTGAGGCAATGAAGAACCGAAAATCACCCGACCGACTGGAAGGAGCTCAAAGCTTGGAGTTACAAGCTCAGTTGAAGAATGAGGGGACGGGAAGCCCTCAAGATAAAAAAAAACTCCAAATTTAAATCATCAAAAGTGGAAACATACCAGGAGCTGGGAGGAGGTTGAGATTGTAAATTGGATAGCGAGACCAGATGAGCTAATTAAAGAGGATGCGGAAGGAATCCCACCTATTAGAAGGGAATTACCTATCATCATGTTAGAAGGATTACTGGTCAGAGCATTAATAGATACTGGATCAACTATAAGTTTAATAACGCAAAACCTCATAAATGAATTAGAAACAAGAGGTCGTGTATTAAAAATTCCCACCTCAAGCGTGAAGATTAAGGGAATTATTCCTGAAAAATCTTTGACATGCAAATTTCAGGTATACATTGATTTGATCATGGGTAACACTGAAATTTCAGAATGCTTTTTGCTGGTAAATCAATTACCATACAGTATTATATTGGGTATTGATTTTATCCGTGAGAACAAGGTCATAATAGACCTAGCGCAAAATTGCATTAGGATTCAAAGAGAGGATGTGGATGGACAAAACATTAATTTACATGAACAGGATGCAAACATAGAAGAACAGGTATGGCTTGTGGAAGAAATGACAGAGGAAGGTTGCAGGGACATAGAGAAGGTATTTGAAGTCCTAAACATAGAACTTGAAGATAGTATGGAAACCGAATTCGAGACCAACCTGTCAGGAAAAATAGAGGAAGCTAAAGTTACCCTCGAAAACAAGGAGCATTTAAAGGAATGACTGTTAAATTACAGGGACGTATTTGATTCCAAGCCAGGAAAAATCCACAATTTTAAATATGCATTTCAAGTAAATGATTGGGCACCGTTTAGACAAAAACCACACCCGGTTGCAGAAAAACATTACACACAAACAAAGAAAACACTGCAGGAGATGAGTGATGCGGGTGTAATAGAAAAGATGGCGCACCATATGTTAGTCCATTAGTAATTGTGAGTAAACAGGATCGCTCAGTAAGGGTGTGTTTGGATGCCAGGAATTTGAACGCTAAGATTATACCAGAAAATGATTCGGCACCACCCATAAAAAATACTGAGGAAATTTAAAGGCAAGAAGATTTTCACAAATATTGACATGACTTCTTCATATCATCATCTCGAACTTGAAGAGAAAACCAGTCTCTTAACTGGATTTCAGTTCAATCAACAAACGTATTGCTTCAAGAGATGTCCATTTGGCTTGAAGACCGCGGGATCCGCATTAATAAGAGCACTTGATCGCCACCTGTCAGAGGAAGTAAAGGATTGCACTATCCGTTATGTGGATGACATATTGCTTACCTCTGAAAACATAGATGAACACTTGAAAAATTTTAAGAAATTATTGGAAGATTTGAGAAGGGCTAACTTTAAGATTAACTTGAAGAAATCGAACTTTTGTCAAAGACAAGTTACGTTTTTGGGGCATGTGATTGACAAGGATGGTGTTAAACCAAATCCATGCAAATTAGAATCGATAAGAGATTTTCCCAGGCCTTTGAAAGTGAAAAACGTTCGTCAGTTTTTGGGATTGATTGGATTTTTCTCAGGACATTGTCCATCCTACACCAAAACTGTTGCACCACTACAGGACCTTCTGAAGAAGGGGGGCAAGTGGAAATGGACGGAGGAAACGGAAAAAGCGTTTATAGAGGCCAAGGAAATGCTCTTAAATTATGTGAAGCTAGGATATCCTGATTTTAATGAGAGATTTATAATACAAACGGATGCATCCTAGATTGGAATAGGGACAATGCTGTATCAGGAAGACCCGGATAACCCTGAGAAGAAAAATTATCTAGCTTTCACGAGCCGAAGACTGAAACCACACGAGAAAAATTATACAATCAGCGAGATCGAGCTGTTAGCGATATTGCATGCGTTGCAATATTGGCGAAAGATTGTATATGGGTTTCCTGTCACATTAAGAACCGATCATAAAGCCTTAACCTTTTTGATGAAGACGGATTTATCCAGTCAAAGATTGATGCGTTGGGCTTTATATATACAACAGTTCGATGTAAACATAGAGTATTGCCCGGGGAAAGAAAATGTAGTTCCAGATTATTTAATTAGACAGCCAGAGTCCACAGAAGAGGAAGTAATGGCTATTGATTTAGAAGACAGAGATCAGCGTACTTTGGATGAATTATGAAGCAAGGGTCAACGACAACGTGAGGATCCATGGATAAACATGCTCATATCTTTCTTGGAAGGGAGTTTGATAAGGGGAACACCTGCGTATATTGAAGCTAATAAGATAGCTCAAGATTATACTTTCTTTAACGGATTATTATATAAGTTTGCGGACTCTGACCATACTCGATTGAGGATCGTTATACCTGCTATTTTGCAGAGGAAAATGGTATGGTTGGCCCATAGATCGTTTGGACACATGGGAGTCGACAATACAGTCTCGATGCTGAAAGAAGCATTTGTATGGCCGAGACTGAGAGAAACTGTAAGGGATACGCTTAAGACATGTGACATATGTCAAAGGATTAAGCCTAATGCGTTTTTGATGAGACAAAAGGCAATACCACTGTTGCCCGAGAGACCAGGTCAAATCATTTCTATTGACAACTTCGGACCTTCGCCAAAGACCAGGAGGGGAAACAGACACATAATGGTGGCTATGGATGTTTTCACAAAAATGGTTGTTCTTGCTCCCATACAGAAGACTAGTACCAAACAAGTTTTAAAACGACTCAAAGAAAAAGTGATACCTATTCTGGGCAAACCAGAGAATTTGTTATCGGATCACGGTAGTTGTTTTACAAGTGTAAAATTTAGACAGGAATTAGTGAGACTGGGAATACGTCAGATCCTGTCCAGCATTCGCCATCCTGAGGCAAATCCTGTAGAAAGAGTTATGTGGGAAACGGCCAAGTATTGTAGGATACACTGTGCCGAGGAAAATTGGAAATGGATAGACATCCTCGACAGCATCGAATTTTGTATAAATAATACGATCCACGAATCTACGGGAGATATACCAATAACATTACATTGGAATGAGCAACCAGAGATACCTTGGAGTCTGGTCATTCCTAGGCCAACAGACGCTCAGACTGGAAGAGATGTACGAATTAGAAGAGCGTTTGAGCATTTAAAAGCTCAAGCCGATAGAAGACAAAGGAGAAACAGGCACAAGAGGTATCATCGACCACTATTAGCAGGAGAAATGGTGTTAGTGAAAAGACCAGCCATTTCGGATCCAGGGAACCGCGTGTACAAGAAATTCCAGAAAATGTACCACGGTCCGTATCGAATAATAAGGGATTTAAGAAATAATGCCTATAGAATTCGGCACTGTGAAACGAATCACGAAGTGACTATGAATTTAGCTAACCTAAAAGTATACTATCCTCCCGAAGACTTCGATGAAGCAAATGAACAAGCCCTGGTTATGGAACAATTTAGAAATGATAAATCCACTTTTGATACAAACAGGAGTGAGTTCGAACGAGAAAATAGAGCTCAACCATTCAATTATGAATGTGAACTAGAGCAAACGTATTTGGAGCTAAGAGAAATAATTGATTTTATTGAAGAATAAAATTTCAATTTAAGGAGAGAAAATGAGGAAAGAAAGAAACGGGTAGGGATAGACCACACCCGTAATGAAGGATTACGTTCTGTAGGCTTTTAGTCCAGAAAAATAAGAAAGGAAGAACGGGTAGGGACAGAGCGTGCTCAACCTACACCATTACCGGATATGACTTTAAAATGGGAAAACCCGAATTTTCGTGGGATTTTATGAGAAAATAAAATAGAGGTACTGCGGGATGATATGATGGCTTCGACACTGAAAGAATAAGAAGGTCTAGGAAAAACACTTAAATAAATTTCCTCAACATTTCGAAAATTTATTTATCTAAGGAGGGGAGATTTGAACCCATGTGCTATTGGTTCAAGCGTCAAATGCATAATTTATTTGCAAAAGAAGAGAGGAAATAATACAGTCTTTAGAAAGACTTGGAAAGGTTTTAAGAAGTGGGCTGTTATAATGTGACGCAAGAATAGGTGACAACGAGTCATGCGGACGTGAGATCATGCTTGGCGCATCGATAAGGAGCTGGTTCATGATTATTAGTAGAACGATAAAAACATTCCGCTACGAGTAAGAGAGAAGAGGTTTCGGAAATAGATCTTACTCAGCTACAAAATGACAACCTCGCAATTGCGCAAGAAGAGAAATAATTAGATTTAAGCCATTTGCGAGCATTTAATTAATGAAAGAAACACATCATTGTTGATCATTCTGGAATAGAGATTTTTGTGTGGGGAAAAAGTTTATAATATTTGCACAGGATAGAACTGCAGACGTGGCATGACGTCGTTAGTAATTCCCCGAGACCATTGTTGGTAGGGATGGAAAAATAAACCGCGACACCCACGTATCGGAGGAGCCAAATTATTTAATACCTTGGAATTGTGCGATCGATTTTCATGATCAAAGAAACCAGTTTACGTTTAAAACAAGAGCTTTCCAGAGATATATTTTCCAAAATTATACGACTATTACTTCAAAAGTTAGTAATGGAGAAGACGCGGATTTTATCTTTTTGCCGCCGATTTGTAAAAAAAACCATGGACGTGCCAGGAAAAGTATGCAGTCTTTACCAGACCTTGAGAGGTCGTGATACGCTGTATCACCAACAAGCACCCCGCATGGGAGTGGCCGTGCAGTATCATCATTAGTATCGCCGTGTGGAGACCTATTAGAATCCTATTATAGGAATAATATCGGCAAACTTCAGACTTTATAAAGTTCACAAGTATAGTCAAAGTTTAGGCTGTGGACTTGAGAAATAACAAGCGATAGGTACTCGAATAAAGGTTCAGTTAAAGAACCGACGCATCATAAGGTTTCGAAGTACCCAAGGAAGTGAAATAGACAGTTCTATCGACGTTAAGGAACCCGATTAGGGTAGAACGAAATAAATAACGCCTAGTGTTCCGGAAATGTAGGGACTAGAGCACAGGACGATAAAAATTAGGAATTGTAGTTCCAGGCTTTGTCTAGGTAGACAAATGAACAGTAAACATTGGGGAATACTCCAATAAGCTACAAATCAAAGTAATAGCAAGTAATGCAAGGAAATTACTAGGTCACCGATAAACTATTCGAGCGGCCGTAATAGTAATACATCAAGGACAGACTTTTATTTAGACGAACAAGTTAGCGTCTAGAAAGAAACGACATCGTGCAGTAAAGTATAGAAGCCGATAGTCAAACCCCGGATTTGAAGATCAGCCGTTCCAGTGAGGTGTAGTTCGATCGAGACTTTCCATCATCTCGTCAGATTAGGAAGCCGACGTTCTATAAGTGTCACCCTTGGAAACGGGAAAAGAAAAGAAATTACGTGTGTAAGGCGAATAATTAACGCCCAAGTGATAAAATTGTTATGTAATGTAAATATAGTGAAATTTTATGAGTGTAATAATTTTTGTGAATTGTATTGTGTTAAGTGAAAACGAATACAAAATGGTATTCATTATATTCCAAGTGATTAAGGTAAATATTTTATGTGCTGTTGAAGAAATGTTATTGAGTGTAAGTGTAACCATAGAAATGGCTTAAAAAGCAGTGGGTGGGCAAAAATGTTCCATCGCTGGAGGATTCGGTCGCTGACCGTACAGTCATGTGAGTAACTATTTCATTATGATATGTGTTTGGGAGAATTTGCGTATAATCCTCATGAGAGAGAGTAGGGATGTTTAATAACAGGTAAAAGAATGATTGCGCGATCTGAACAATTATTTTGAGATAAAGATAATAAATATGTGAAATATAAATGAATCTCTTGGGGAATGTAGTCAGTAAAATATCAGTGTAATAGATAAATGATATAAATATGAGAAAGCAAGCATAATAATAATAATAATTATTATTTTTATATAAATGAATGAATATTATGATAAATTTTATATTGAAAGTGGTAGCTTCCGAGCTCCTTTAAATGAATTAATACATGTTATGAATACATGTTCTTATGGTAAAAATTATTATTGTCAAGGGAGAAGAGTAATATATATTTTGAGATGTAGATCAAACGTTGATTTTGAATTTATTAGGTCTTTGAAGGCAACTTGGCTAATTAATGTATGAGCGCCATGTAGCGCATTGAAGTAATTTGTAACGCTAGGAATGCGTTGAAATGCTCGGTAAAACTAATTATGAGGGACAGTTGGTCGTGGTAATTGAACTGTGATAAGTCCTCAAAGTTGTGATAGTGATCACGAGGCATTGTGTGTTGTATGTTAAAAAGGATGCTATTTATGTTGTATTATGAGCGCTGGTATAAGGCGAGGCCTGCCCTAAATCGCTAATATTATAAGTCCTCCAAATTGGGATACTGCTCCCGAGGCATTTGAAAGGATCGAACTCAGAGTCGTCCGTGTTGAAGCCCCTTAAGTATTGGTTGTATTATTGTATTTTTCTTACCCGCCAATGAAGACACTTCATAATTATTATATACCGAAGCTAAGAGAATAGGTCTGTTGAGCCTAAATATGTTGTTTTATGATTTTGTATTGAAAGCCTTGTCATTCAGAGAATTGCATTTGAAACAGCTGTATGGAAAGCTGATGGTAGACAGTCCCTTGTAGAAGCGAGACTGTGGACTCTCTTTTCTCCCGGCAATAAATCACGCTAAGTAGTTAAGACTAGACCCTCACCCTCTGGTGTAGCGGTAGGTCGGGAAACGGACCGTCTGAGTCATAATACACAAGAGTGTTTAAAGATTGTTTGAACGACCCGGTCTTTGAACCGAGGGCCCTTTATATCCATGATGATCGCTTGCAGTGTTCAGATCGTTGCTTTCTTATAATATAATGGTCTTTTAAGACAAAAATTATAAATCCTTAACTTTATTATTATATAATTCAGTGATTCACGAGTTCTATTGAAGACATTAGATTCCGGGAGTAATCTTAATTTTGACTTGTTCAGTAGTCTTCTGTAGCTCGGGAGTTCGCAAGATTTTCCCAATCACGGCAGTGAGTTGTTAACTTGAGAGAGAGGGATGGTAACATATGAGCATTGTGAAAGCCCAAAAATTTAATTGATGATTAACCAAACTTTGGAAATTTTGATATTTATGATTAAACTAGATATACTCATGTAAATAGTAAGTGATGTGTATTAAATTGATGCACAGTGTATGTAAACATTACCGAGCCGTTTGGAACTCTTGATTTTAAAGAATTTAAAAGTGACACCATATGGAAGTGAAACTTAGTAGAAGTTTGTTGGTTTTTGGAAAACCAGTTATTATGTTTTTATAATTGTTTAATATGAATTCCTTGTTCAACTTTGGACAAGTGTAAAGTGGAGTGTCAGTATTTTTATTTGTTTAATTTTTGTAGCGCCATATGTTTGGATAATTAAATGTTTTAATAGTAGGAGTTGATTTTTGTTTATTTTTGGAAGTGTATCCTCTGCTTAATCCAAAGTGTGTAAATCACAGAGTGGGAGAACAAACCATGAACCCCGATACTCCCGATTGAGCATTGCTGGCAAACTGTGATTTGCATATTTCATTGTTGAATGGGCACACAATGTAGAGATGAAACGATTAGCTCAGGACAGGGAGGCATGGAAAGCTGCATAAAACCATTCAAAAGACTGAAGACTCAAACAACAACAACAACAAAAAAGGACGTGCAATATCAAAATAATGGACATAAAACCAGGAAAAAAAGACATAAAAATATTAGCCAATTATTAATTATTTTGTTTTAATTACATATTTAATATTTATATAATGTTTAAAAAATACAAAATTCTGGTGATATGAAAAATACATTGCGAAAATATGTCAATGGAATACCTCTTCTATTAACATAATTTGAAAACGGAATTCTGTGTATTTTTAAAAAGTAGGCTACTTGGAAAATTTACATTTAACTTTTATTTCCACCAATAATGAATTTAGCGAACCCGCTATGGACATTCTGGTGAAAGAAATTGAAATTAGTATCACTAGCGTTACAGAAATTGAAATTCTCATCAAAGTTATTGTCATGACGCGCCACTTCCTTATCTAACTTATTACACCTGTGTAAAGCTAAATTGTATAGGTTAAGAATGTAAACAACGCTCTTAAGTTCCTAGGTTCGCTGCCAAGAGCCGACTACGGTGGCGTCTAGTAGCTAAGTTCTGAATTAGGCCTAGTAGCCGTTGTCGGTAGCATTTGGCGGCAAAAGTAGGAACTATTTGAAAAATTCAAAGGATCAGTCCTTCCTTGAATTAAAAAACAGATACACACACTAATACAGCGATCACAATTAACACCGGTTATCAGACATATTCTATACCCACCCAAAGTACACGGGGCTACATGACCGCGTTGTCACAGCTCCTAAACTGAGGAACCAACCAACCAACCTTATCTAACTTGTCTTCTGTTGTCGAAGAATGTTTTTCTCTCTTTTCAGATATGGTTAATACAGAAAGGATGTTTAAGAGGTGATGAACTGAGAATGGGCAGTAAAAATGTAGACGAATATAGGCGGAGTTGCAAAAAAAAAAAGTTAAAACCTAAAAAATAAACGGTTAAAAATTACCAATAATCCACAAAAAAATTCAAAGAAAAGGCAGAAAAGGTCAAATAAAACCAACCCTTTTCCGACCTACGAAGATCCACGATAATCATATAAGTTATTATGTTTGGCCTCGTTATCGGACACTCCGGAAAATATGAATTTTCCTCAACTTTCGAGCCCTAGTTATCACACACATTCCATTCTTTTTCAGGTATTTATAATTTTATTATCTGGCTCAATGCATTGTTCAATTCTTTTCTATCGCTTCATCCACGGACTCTGCGAGGAATCATTACTCTACCTGCAATGCAAGGACAGTGTTAGGGAGCGGAACACACAGTCAGCAGATACAACTGGGGTTGGGGACAGGCCGGTCGCCCAGGCAACCACTAACCTGGGTCTAATATTATGGAAGGGTCAGGGAAGAGATTTTGTAAGGACGTTGAAAGGAACCGTCCTGGCATTCGCCTGGTGGTGAAAATGGGAAATCACGCACGAAAATAATTTTCAGGGCAGTCGAGGTGGGATTCGAACCCACACCCTCCTGATACCAGTGGGGCTGGTCTGCTCAGATTGATACTAATACAAGTGTAGTACCATGTTGTTTCATTTTATGTTTAATATTATGTGGCATTTAATTTTTGTTTGGTTTTCTTTACTGCCGTACCATAAACAGTATTGCTAGCTTTGTGTGTGTATCCCACACTCGGGCTTCTTTCATTGTTCTAACCTGACCATCACGTGTTGTAGCGGCTAGCATTCTTGGCTGTCACCCTGGAGGTCCAGATTCGATTCCCGACTCAACCAAAAAAACCATCAGCTTCGTAAGGCAAAGCTGAGAAGAGGTGGGTCCGATTCCCACCTCAACCACCTTGGAAGTGGTTTACCGTGGTTTCTCGTTTCTATTCCAGGCAAATGCCGGGGAGGTTCCTAACTTAAGGCCACGGCCACCTCCTTCCCAATCCTCTCCTGAATTACAAGAATCACACCAATATAGCTATCAAAATAACACAGGTTATCAGACAAATTCCAGTACACGAGGCTACATGACGACCATGTCTCAAAGCCTCTAAATCAATCTACAACAACAAAATAAACTCAGAATCGAAAGCAAAAATCTAGCCGCCAGGAGCATGGGCAAGGGTGAATATATGCAACCTGCGATGGATACCTGTCTGCCGGGCAGGACACGACTGCACCTGTTACTGAAATGAAACATAACTCTTGCCACTATATTGAAACGGTGAAACTTTTGATGTGTAACATCTTTCCGCCCGGTTGCTGGATTTATTTACTTAGCTTATGGCTTCTAGTGCCGGGAGTGGATATTCTTGTGGGAGTGATCTTGAAAAAAAAAAAAGGGACGGAAGTGGGATCGACGGAAAAGTGTAACAGGAAACAATGACCGCGCGCGGTGGCTGAAATTGGTACCACGACGTACTGTCGGCCAAAAGTGGAATGTATATCGCATACGGTTTTCTTCAATGTTTGGAGGCCCCATTACAGCTATTCCTACAATAAATCATCTTCAAGTTGTCGTCCTTTGGTGTGTAAATATTCATTATACGAGGCACGTCCAGAAAGTAAGTTCCGTTAGGTAATAAACTTAAATTGTGTACAGATACAGAAAAATTATTTATTGCACAACATTCTATACCTCTTAAACAACTTTTCCACATAACTGCCGAACTTTTGCTGGCATTTGTCATAGCGTGGTACAAGTTTTTGGATACCTTCTTCATAGAAGTTTGCCGCCTATGTCTTCAACCAGTTGGAAACATCTTCTTTCAGCTCGTCGTCATTGTTGAAGTGTTGACCACCAAGGAAAGACTTGAGATGTGTGAACAGATGAAAGTCACTAGGAGCGAGGTCAGGGCTGTACGGAGGGTGGTCCAACACGTCCCAGCCAAATCCCTGTGGGGGGTTTTTCGTCACATTTGCAGTGTGTGGTCGTGCGTTGTCGTGAAGAAAAACAACACCTTTTGACAGCAATCCTCGGCGCTTATTCTGTATTGCGCGGCGCAATTTCCTAAGTGTCTCGCAGTAAGCATCTGCGTTGATTGTTTGACCGCGCGGAAAGAAATCAATGAGTAAGATGCCTTTCCAGTCCCAGAACACTGAGCACATCATTTTCCGAGGTGTCAAGATTTGTTTCGGCTTAACCTTTGCTGGGGATGAAGTGTGCCTCCATTCCGTTGATTGCAGCTTACTTTCAGGGGTGTCGTAAGAAACCCAAGTTTCATCTCCTGTGACTATCTGTGTCAGAAATTCATCGCCGCCTTCATTGTAACGGGTCAAAAACTGAAGTGCACTACACATCCGTTTTGTTTTGTGTTGCTCCGTAAGAATCTTTGGTACCCAACGTCGGCAAAGTTTACGAAAGTTCAGTTTTTCGGTAACAATTTCATGAATTAGTGATCGTGAGTTTGGGGAAATGCCATAGCGAGAGCACTAATTGTAAACCTGCGGTTTTCCCGGATCTTGCCATCAATCGCGTGAACCAGTTCTTCTGTAACCAAAGATGGACGCCCACTTCGTTCTTCATCGTACACTTCACTACGTCCTTCATTGAACTGTCGGACCCATCTTCTCACCATTGAATCACTCATCGCATTTTGTCCATACACTTTGCAAATTTGCCGATAAATTTCAATTGGTTTCACTTTCCTAGCATTCAGAAAACGAATCACAGATCTGATTTCACAAGCGGCGGGATTTTCAATCAACACCGACATTGTACGAGTAAACATGCACAACAACGCGTACGTGGTTGACAGCGCTCTCCAAATGACGCACGTTTCTTCTCCTTGATACAGAGCATCTACCGCGCATACGCGGAACTGCGCTCCAGCGGAACGTACAACTAGTTGAAGACACAGGCGGAACACGTCTATGAAGAAGGTATACAAAAACTCGTGCCACGCTACGACAAATGCCTGCAACATTTCGGCAGTTATGTGGAAAAGTAGTCTAAGGGTTGTAGAATTTTGTGCAATAAATAATTTGTCTGTGTCTGTACACAATTTAATGTTATTACCAAATGAATCTTACTTTCTGGACGTGCTTCGTATCATATTTGCTGAAAATAATTATGATTTATTAAGGGTCTGTTTTTCAATCTCTGGATAAAAGTGATGGGCATCCACTCCCCGAATAACGTGTTTTTCAATGCAAAGTTATGCGAACTCTGGTGTCAACTGATTGAAACACAAACCGCATGGTCAAAGTCTTCGTATCAGTATTTAAATGATGATAGGCTTTAATATGAAACATTGTAACTAGTAGGCAATGCCGGTATTATGTTTCTGCATGATACACATCATATGCGACTACTGTAAGGCTCGTAATTTCTTTGAAATAGCAATAGTTCTTTGATTTTCCCTGGTATATAAACTATGTTCTTGCAAAATATAAGCTATGGAGTAGTTTTTGTGTGAAAGAGTAACAGACAGACAGACAGACAGACAGACAGACAGACACCACTAGACTTGTATACAGGGTGTAACAAAAAGGTATGGCACAAAATGCAGGACGCATTCCTCACACGTAGACGAAGAAATTATGTTATATGGACATGGGTGTGGAAACGCTTTGTTTCCATGTTCTGCATGATCTGTTGGCAGATGTGCATCTAGCTGTACGACAAGACATGTACTTTATGCACGATGGAGCACCACCCCATTTTAGTGTTAATGTCCATCGGCTTCTAAATTGCAGATTCGGTGACAGATGGAGAGGTAGTGGTGGACCAATTGCCTGGCCTCCACGCTCTCCGGACCTAAACCCACTGGGCGTTTATTTGTGGGGACATTTGAAAGCTCTTGTGTATCGAACCCCTGTACCAGATGTTCAGAGTCTGCGTGCCTGTATTATGGAAGGCTGCGAAACCATACGCAATACTCCAGGGTTACATCAGCGCATCCGAGATTCACTACGACGGCGGGTTAATACATGCATCAATGCGCACGGAGGGCACATTGAACATCTTCTGTGACAAAGAGCTGCATGTGGTATGCAGGTATGTTCTGTTCTTGTGTGTTTTTCATGATTTATGCGTTGGAGACAATGAGATATAACATGGAAACGAAGTATTTCCGGACCCATGTTAATATAACAAAATTTCTTCGTCTGCGTGTGAGGAATGCGTCCTGCATTTTGTGCCATACCTTTTTGTTACACCCTGTATGTTAGTAGGCCTATTGCGACATTTTACACCTTCTGAAACTAATGCATGCTGCTAATAATAATAATAATAATAATAATATCGTATGGCCTCGGGTGCCGGGTGCAAGCTTTGTTATTTGCCACCCAGAGGGTAGCTTGCATGTCGAATTTCGTTGTTCCTTTACTATGAAAGGAGGTTAGATGTTAGATATGTATGTTCCTTGAACACTATAGCGCTTTCTAGTAGAGAAATGAGGAACTTTGTGTTGGCGGAAACTCCCGAGATTAATTTTGCCATTATGAACTCGGCCTACTGAATTCAAATGGGTTCATTGACATGCCAACATCGTATGACATGCGTATCGCATTTTTTCCGCCTTTCAAAAATCACTTACCACGGCCAGGAGCGAACCTGCAATCCTGGGGTTAGTAGGCCGACACGATATCCACTCACCCACCGTGGCAAACTATGCATGCTACTGGTCAATATATATATATATGAATTTAGCCGCTGCGAAAGAATTCCTGGCCCTACGTCTCCTTATACAGGGCGCCCGAGAATGTTCTCCGCAGTGGGTACGTGCAGCTGTGAGTGGTTGAGTCATGAGTTTTAGTTGGCTGCACTGCACTGTGTCCTTCAAAGCGGGACTTCCCCGTGTGAGCTGTCGATGTGCATCGCGATTAGCGCGCGAGCCTTCAGGTCTTCAGCGTGTATTCAGTCAGCGAGCGTTCGGATGGATTATTATTGGAAGAGTGCAACAGTATACAGGCGGGAATGTTTACTACTGAAGCGAGATTTTTTTTTGGTGGAATACGTTTTTCGCGAAGGCGATCGGTTTACAGAAAATGTAAAATTAAGATTTCAGGCGCGGTTTCCTAATTCAAAGTGTCCAAACCGTTAAACCAATCGGGATTTGGTAAGTAAATTTCGTGTGACTGGCTCAGTTCTCGATGTACCGGGAACAGGCAGGCCTACGCTTTTAACAGACGAAAAACTTGATGAAATCTCCGATATAATGCTGCGAAGCCCAAGTAAATCAACACGAAAATTAGCTCAACAAACAGGAATCTCCAAGTCGAGAGCACATAAAGCTGTAAGAGACAAGCTTCAGTTGTTCCCTTATAGTGGGCGATGTATGGAAGATAGACATATGCTCCCGCGCACTTTTTTGTAGAACTTTTCATGCTGAACAATTATTACACTCATAGTATTTAGATATTATTAACGGTTTGCCAAGCGTAAGCTTACAAAGCGCTCGGACGCCAGGTTGTTTTATCGACTACTCCACTTTAATCGCTACTGCTCGGCTTCCTTTGATCATAAATAAATTATTTTCTACAGAAATCATACTCGATATATCCTTTACAGAATGGTGAAAACCGCATCAAAATCTATCCAGTGGTTCTTGAGTTTACCAGTAACATCCAAGAAACGGGGACTTTGTTTTATACTAAGTAGAGATGATGCAAGCGGCAGCCGTGCTACCAACGTAACTGCTGTAACTAGCTCTCGCAGACGCATGTAGGCGCTGCGGAGAATATTCCCGGACTCACTGTATAAGGCAGGATCAAAAAGTTTCCTTTTGACGGGCGTACAATCCAGAAACGGTTAGTTAATCGGGCAAAATTGCCGTGAGCATTGAGCACTCATCCTACCGACGCACCAGGTTGACGATACCCATCTGTTGAAACACCTTGTACTGCTGCGTGAAGAAGTGCGTAACTGCCTGCTGCACATCCTCGATCAACAGGAAACGTCGACCATTCAAGGCCTTTTCTAAGGAACCGAAGACGTGATTTATTTATTTATTTATTTATTTATCGTATGGCTTTTAGTGCCGGGAGTGTCCTAGGATATGTTTGGCTCGCCAGAGTCTGTACCTATTTCCAGTGGACACCCAGAGGATGAGCTACACGTTCCGTTCAATTCCAAGTAGTTCCAACTTTCGCTACCAGATGTCAATGTTACCTAGTGGTGAAAATCGGAACTTTGATAGAGCGTTCCTACGAAATCTAACCTAACAATTTAGCTCCACACAAGTTTAGTTTGTGGAAGGATCTTTCACATGCCATAAATCTATGACATGGGACCGCCGGCTTTACTTCCCCTCCGAAGGAAGGCATACTGAGGGATTTTTAACGCTCTTAAAAAATCTGACGGCCTCGGCCGGGTTCCCAGTGATGGCACCAGCTTTCGTGGCCTGCAACAATGCGCTCCAGGAACATCTTGTCTTCATTATTGAAACGTATCAGGTGTGCCATCCGGTGTGCTTTTTGTTCGGCATTCAACGCCCGGGGTATCCACTGGCTGCAGACCTTCCAGTAGCAACGCCCTCAAACGGAAACATGTTCATCACGTCTTATCGTCTTAAGACACAGGATGCACATGTGTACACCTTAACCTTTTTAATAATTTTATCAGCAGCAGTTGGTATTATGCATTTTTACCTGTATTTCTATCCCATTTTGACGGGGACGGGGATGAGTAGAGATGAGTTTCCTATGTGGTGAATGGCTTCATGCCCTTCTCGACCCCTAGGTCAGCAGAATTAGAGGGAAAGTAAAGGGTTATAAATGAAACTGGGCAAAAGGTTGGAAGAAGACAGCCGTGGCCTATTATAAAGCACCGTTCCGGTTTCTCCTGGAATTGAAACGATGAACTATGAAATATAATTTCATGGACATCCAACTGTGGGGTTCGAACCAACTCGGCTTTTCAGACAGGTCCTGCGGTTTACAGCGCTCGGTAAATGTTACCTGCAAACTTAATATTTCACTGAGAATGTGTCCTTTGACTTCAAATATGTGCTATTTGTGCCATTACTTAATAAGAAATATTGAAAAAGAAAATGTCAGCTATAATATTTGTCTTGGGTCTGAAGAGGTTATAATTGTACACTTACTACTTTAATATTCTAAACTATTTATTTATTTATTTATTTATTTATTTATTTATCGTATGGCTTTTAGTACCGGGAGTGTCCGAGGACATGTTCGGCTCGCCTGAGTCTGTAGCTGCTTCCAGCGGACACCCTAAAGGGTGAGCTACCAGTTCCGTTCAATTTCAAATAGTTCCAACTTTCGCCACCAGATATCAATGATACCTAGTGGCGAACGTTGGAACTTTGATAGAGCGTTCTGACGAAATCTAACCTAACAAATTTTGCTTTACACAAGTTTAGTCTGTGAAAGGATCTTTTACATGCCATAAATCTATGACATGGGACCGCCGGCTTTACTTCCCCTCCGAAGGAAGGCATACTGAAGGATTTTAACGCTCTTAAAATTCCGACGACTTCGGCCGGATTTGAACCCGCTATCTTGGGCACAGCAGTTCAGAATGCTACCAACTACGCCACCGAAGCCGAAGCATAAAAATGTGTTGATAAAAGAGCGTTGAATTGAAGAGATCTAAAAAGAAGAAATTAAACTGAGAAACAAAAACATGAAAACAGAACAGAAAAAGATATAAAAAGCAAGTAGTTCCGTGAAGAACTATACAGCCTATTTTCTTATATCCTACTTATGTTAATTGCCACTATCAACATACAAAATTTCAGTTTGATTGCTGTAATAGATTCGTAGATATTGAGAACCGACTAAATATTTCGTATGGTCGCCATGTTGGATTTTATATATGTAGGTCCTAGAGTTATGTACTGTTACATGAAGATTATTGTGTACGTGTAGCATTCAAACTTCAATCGCATGATTAGGACACAAGAAGTAACAAAGAGATTTTAAAATTTCGCACAGCTGCCATCTTGTGGTTATGGAAACAATTGAAATAAATTAGATGCCAGTGGATTAACATTCGTATAAGGATTTACTATACCAAGTTTCACTGCACTCGGATGGTAAAATTGCGAGAAACGTCCATGTGAATAATTATACTTCGCGTCGCCGCCATGTTGGATTTGTGATCACCAGGTTATTTAAAGTCCTATAGGTGAACTAAAGTTCATAGCCCCTATGAACATTAAGAAATCAGTCTGATTGCTATAATAAATCCGTAGATATTCAGAGCCGTCTAAATATTTCGGATGGTCACCATGTTGGGTTGTTAAATGTATAGGCCCTAGAGTCATGTACCATTAAAGGAAAATTATTGCGTAGGTTCATTATTCAAACTTTCACTTCGATCGCATGATTACGACACAAGAAATAAAAACTTAATTTTAAATTCGCACAGCCGCCATCTTGAGGTTATGTAAACAATCGAACTAATTAGATACCAGTGCATTAAAATGTGTATAAACATTTCCTGTACCAGATTGCATTGCGTTTGGAACATTAAATCGGGAGAAATGTCTATTTAAATTTTTCAAATTCGCTTGGCCGCCATGTTCGGTTTGTAGTTAACCGGTTTTTGATAGTCTTATAGATGAACTTCCAGTAGTGCCCTTTATCTCCGTACAAAATTTCAGGGTGATAACGCTAATACTTTCAGAGATATAGAATGCCGGTGAAATATTTCGCACATCCGCCATCTTGTGGTTATGTAAACAATTCAACAAAGTTAGATGTCGGTGCATTACAATGTGTGTAAACATATACTGTACCAAGTTTTATTGCGTTTGGATGGTTAAATCGCATGAAACGTCTATTTAAAAGTCGCAAATTCGCGTGGCCGCCATGTTGGTTTTGTAGTTATCAGTTTTTCAAAAAATACATAGGTGTACTTCTAGTAGTTCCCTTTATCACCGTAAAACATTCCAGGGTGATATCGGGAATAACTTCGGAGATATTGAATGCTGGTGAAATATTTCGCACAGCCGCCATGTTGGATTGGTGAGACGTAACAAAATTTGAAGGGCACGGTCGAGGTCGCCCGGAATAGTGCTATGAACTTACCGAGTTTCATAGAAATCGCTACAGCCGTTTAGATTTTATTAGGGGGACACACACACACCCCTCTCACACACAGACACACACGGACAAAAGGTGATCTCATAAGCCTATTTTTTCAAAATTGAAAATAGGCTAATAAAAAATTATAACACTTACGTGTATGTGAATATTTTTGTGCTGAATAAGTAGGGTTATAAATGATGGTTGATGTATATTTGTCAGGTAGAGAGATCTGTGTAGAGAGAAAAAACAAACAATATAAATAGTTAAAACTCAGCAATTCTTCTAGGTTTGTGCCGTGTCTTGTGTGGGGTTTCGCCTAGGACACCAAGCTAGGCTCATCGGCGGGCTCTTGGTGTCCCCGCCCGGACCCCCACAGGAGTGACGAACTGCGCGCCACCTCCCTTTATATAAGGTGCAACTGCACCACTTGACTACGAGAACTAAAAGCTCAAGCAGCCTTAACCTCCCTATGAAGGCTTCCAAAAAGATGGTATATTGGCTTTCACGGCCGGTGAATTAAAACTCAGCAATTCTTCTAGGTTTTTGCCGTGTCTTGTGTGGGGTTTCGCCTAGGACACCAAGCTAGGCTCATCGGCGGGCTCTTGGTGTCCCCGCCCGGACCCCCACAGAAGTGACGAACTGCGCGCCACCTCCCTTTATATAAGGTGCAACTGCACCACTTGACTACGAGAACTAAAAGCTCAAGCAGCCTTAACCTCCCTATGAAGGCTTCCAAAAAGATGGTATATTGGCTTTCACGGCCGGTGAATTAAAACTCAGCAATTCTTCTAGGTTTGTGGCGTGTCTTGTGTGGGGTTTCGCCTAGGACACCAAGCTAGGCTCATCGGTGGGCTCTTGGTGTCCCCGCCCGGACCCCACAGGAGTGACGAACTGCGCGCCACCTCCCTTTATATAAGGTGCAACTGCACCACTTGACTACGAGAACTAAAAGCTCAAGCAGCCTTAACCTCCCTATGAAGGCTTCCAAAAAGATGGTATATTGGCTTTCACGGCCGGTGAATTAAAACTCAGCAATTCTTCTAGGTTTGTGCCGAATATAGCTGGAAGAATGACATGTGAATTTAAAGTATATATATAATTCACCATATTTGTGTTGTATAATTCAAATGAAAACGTGATTATTCTCTACATTTTTTAATAAAACGTAAAAATGCGGATTATCTGTTCGAAAGATCTCATTAATATTCTTGTTAGGGTATGTTGTTTGATATATAACGATCTCTAGATTTTCAAAAATGTTCATCATTGGTCCATTTTGCAAGTTGTGAAGCAGTGCCATGTCATTTGATACATTTAGAAAACTGTGTCTGTTTCTGACATGTGAATGACCATTGTTGAGTGTGTTTTATGTTTTATTGCGTTAAAGTATTCTTTAAAACGTGTGTTTGCCTGTTTGACCAATATACAAAACATTGCAATCATTACAGATTAGTTTATAGACTCATGATTTGTGAAGAAATTCAGTTTTATTTAGTGTAGCTATTGAAAAGTAGTTTACTAAGATTATTGTCCGTTCTGAAAGCTATGCGTTGATTTTGTTTGCGAAAACTGTGCACTAAAGGATAAATGATAGGGCCGATGTAGGTAAAAGTATTGTATTTTACAACTCCTTCGTCAATTTTAGTTCAATTAGTTCTATTTTTGTTTCTTTATTTTATTCATCATGGCATGAATGTGTGAATGACTATACCCCTTAG
This sequence comes from Meconema thalassinum, assembly GCA_946902985.2. NCBI lineage: Eukaryota > Metazoa > Arthropoda > Insecta > Orthoptera > Tettigoniidae > Meconema > Meconema thalassinum. Next base: position 1,080,023,436 of record OX336388.2, on the reverse strand, counting down.
AAATTGCTATTTGATTCATGATTTTATTCTTTTGTTGATTCTTTTAGAGGCTTCGTGACATCATTGTCATATTGCCCGCATACTTGGTTGAGTGTGGAATGTATCTGTTAACCTGTGTTATTGTGATCGCTGTAATAGTGTTTGTATTTGTAATTGAGATAAGGATTGGATAGGAGGCAACCAAGGCCTTCAGTTAAGATATATCCTAGCATTTGCCTGGAGTTTAAGTGGGAAACCACAAAAAACTACTTTCAAAATGGCTGAGGTAGGTATCAATACCCACTTTTTTACACTTTTGCCTCACAAGGCTGAATGTACCCCGTTCCAGCCCTCAGCCCAGAATTACATTTCTTGGCAGAGTAGGGAATCGAACCCAGACCACAAGGGAAACGGCTAAAATGCTAGCCACTACACCAAAAGTGGAAATATAAGGCTGGTCTTGATTGTACATGATCAATCAATAATTACCTAATAATAATAATAATAATAAATATTCCATTTAGCAACTACACGGCCGACCTCTCCCTGTGTCGTCATTCACGGTCTCAGGGCGTAGCGGCCATCTTGCGCATTAGCCCTTGCCCCAGCTAAGACTGACCCCTCCATAAGAATAACATAGGACAGTAGCGCGCGGCGGCCATCTTGGGCATTAGCCCCTGACCCAGAAACGCTCTTTTATTCCTACTAACCAGGCTTTACCTCATCCGGTGAAATAACATTTTCTTGCATGGAAAATGTGAAATAACCCATATTCTCTTTTTGTAATCTAGACATGACTTGATCCAGAAACACGTTGAGGGGTTGGTAGAGAGATTTTGCAAAAAAATAAATATTTTGAAAACGCAGCCCATTGGGCGCTGTGATGAGAGTTAGCAAAAGATTGGTCTTTCCACAGCCGGAAGGTCCCACAATGATGCAGCGAATGGAAGATGGAAACAGTAAACCAAAACGTTGTTCACGTGATGTAGGACAGAGATGGGAAACTATGTCCCCCACGGGGAATGACTCTTGCTGCTTAATAATTTTCATTTCAATTAAGCCTTAGACAGGCTAGCAGGCTGTCTATATACAGGACACCGAGCCTTGTCATAGAAAGAGTAGACTCGTACTACAGGTTGACGATGGATGTCTTTGGATGTGCGTTAATGGCCAAAGCTAGGTCTGTCCCCATACATGATCCTAAACAAGAAACAGATCCTGCTAATAAAAACTATGTGGATAGGTCTGTAGTGCCACGCACAAAACAGGGAGATTAAGACTTTAAGGGAAAGCGGTTAACCCATGTAAAACATCCTCAAGTGTCTACAGATATTACTACAAAAAAGTATGTGGATAACAAAGTGTATGAGTTTTATGACAAAGTGCCCAACTTACAGTGAATGGCTATAGCGCTAATCACCATCGGATTATTCACGTGAAAGATCCGCAAGACGAAGACGATGTCTGTACCAAGCGTTACTTGACCTATGAAATGAAAAGGCTTTATAAATCAATCCCATCTGTATTTTTAGTGTGTCTGACAAATGAAAAACCTGTGAATGACAGAAACCATTTACCGATAGTCCATGACCAGCACCTGACCTATGTGCTTGCTTCGGGTTTAAACCACTATCGATTAGACTATGATGGAACCATTCACATGAAATACGCGATGCCCGATGAGAACCATTTACAAATAAAGATAAATGGTCAAAGGATGTTGGTCCAAAACCATGAAATGTTCAATGCAGGTGGCGAATTATCCTTTCATCTCATGTTGACATGGGATGAAAAGCAAGCGGGAAAAACCATAAACGATTTCCCACTTTATGTGGAATTGGAATATACAGCCATGAAATAACAATCTGACGTTAGTTGTGACTTAAAATTTCTTGTGAAAGGTTGTTGGTGATTATCATCATGGTGAAACAAAGGTATGTGGTGAGAAAGACAAAAAAAAAAGGACTTTGTCATTGGCAATGCCTGGGCTTTAGACATTCGTGGACAAACCCTTGCGAAAGAAAATAAAATAATGTGTTGACCATAAGAAAAGCCCTTCGAGCAGCACAGAGACGTGTTATTCCAAAACGTCAGCGACAGGGTTTAAAACAAGGGCGAGTGATTCCCGTCCCCAAACGAGCGGGATTTTTACCTGCTTTATTTGCCGGTTTGGCTGCTCTGGGTTCACTTTTGGGCGGTGCCAGTGCTGTGGCGAAAACCATTAAAGCCGCGCAGCAGGGCAAGCAACAACTCAAAGAAGTCAGCGACATAATGAAACGATGGAGCTATTGCTATGGGGGCTAGAAATGCCAATTTAAAGCCAGCCTTTTATCAACAAGGATTTGGAATTTCACCATTTCGAAATATTAAAAAAAAATAAAAAATAACCTCAGCCATAGCAAGACATGCCTTGACGCATGAACAAGTGGAAAGCTATGCTAGACAACTAATGCTTTCTCATTTTCGAGGTGTGTTTATGCGAAACCAATTACCCCCACGACCCTGGAAACAGGAATGTGCTGTTGTCAATTTGGATGATCACCGAGGACCAGGAACGCATTATGTATCTTATGTCAAAGAGGGATCCACCGTATGGTACTTTGACAGTTTTGGGAATTTGCCTCCGCCCATGGAACTAGTGACCTATTTGGAAACAGGATAAAGATATATTATAATGTGAAACGTGAGCAAACGTTTAACAGCCAACAGTGTGGACGTTTGTGTTATTTTTTTATATAAGACTCAGCATATGCAAAAACGTCAACAGTATGTCGGCAGAAAGTAAGACGTTTACACTGCATGGACGTGGACCCGAAGTCAGCCTAGACTTTTACCCGCCTATCGAATTGAGTGAAAGACCTTATGGCTTGGGACTTGTTTCTCTTGAAACGTACAATCGAATATACAACATACGTGAAAATGTGAACAACAAGTTTTACTATGATGATTCTGTGCTCACCCTGAACTCTGGTGGATACACGATAGATGATATTTATGAACTCATTTATGTGGTGTTGATCAATCTATATGGTTTAAAGTCATTTCTCGATGGAACGCGCAAGTTTGAACTTGTAGGAAATACCAACACTCATCGCTGCAGTATTTTCTCCACATTCAAAATTGACTTTAAAACACGCCCCGATTTCATTGGCCAATTAATAGGATTTAAACCACGCGTGTTTGAGACCAACAAAAAACATGAATCAGACCATGAAGTGAAATTCATTGAGGACCATCTCCCGCGAGATTGATGTTATGTCATTTCGAATATTCTTGCTGCCATCATAGTTCTGTTCCCATTACTTTTTAGTTGACCATCGTAACTGCTGTAAATTCGTTAGTAAATTCCTCCCTCAACTTCAGGAATTTTGACATAGTTGATACTGTAGATTGGTTCTATAAACTTTATAATTCGTTGAATGTTGACTTCATTCCAAACCTTTTCAGACCAAGGATCTGATTGGTCGCTGATGATTGATGATCATAATAATCCTTAATCGAATAAATAGTTAATCGCATGTTTAATAAATAGTTCTTATTTATTATTTAATATCCTTCATGATGTTTCGATGTATTAAAAATATCCTGGTAATTAGCTGTGCTCATTACAATGCTTGGTCTCGTTTAAGTAAGGCCGCTTCTCATTGGCTGTGCGCCGCGTGCTGTTCCCGCGATCTCACCCTTCCACGCTTCAGACACGCTTACTGCTCGCGCCGGGGTGACTTCTCTTCGGGAATCCTCGATTCTCCTTGCGCACACTCGTTCGGTTCTTTGTCTCTCGATGCAGTCTAGTTTCAAGTTCCCGCACGTGACTGCTAATCTCGCCATTGGTCGGCTGAATTAACTGAGTTAACTCTGCGATGTCAAAACCTGTTTGGTATCGAGTTCCAGCATAGCAATATTTTAACATGGGACAATTTAGAAAACTTTTGAAGAGATGAATAATTTCCTAGCCGATATCCATATAAGAGTACAGTACGGTAATCAATTTTCAGATCTTCTTAGACCTTACATTGGAATACGATAATTATTACTACGCTTGCTCATAATGAATTACCATTTCTAATAATTTATAAACCCTAAACAGAATAATAAATAGACCAAACTTACCCACTGATTGGCAATAGTATTGATGGTATCACAAGCGTAACAGAAGTCACCGGTATCTAGTATTTATGAAGCACTAATGCAGACATTTATTTACACGAACGTGTAATATTATTAAGCAATAATCAATAAGCACAGATAATCAAGGGAGACGATTGCTAACCGAAATTCACACCAATATCACATCGTAAACAAAACGACTCAACTTATAAACAAAGCATGTAACCACCAACAGCGACTGCCATCTTTCCTCTGTCCCGCCACCAGTGTCAGGTCCGGTATTATAGACGGTCCTGTGAAACGCTACTTGGTACAGCAATTCTCCAACAGAGTTCACCAATCTCAACTCAACGTAATCTCGACAGATATTTATGAATATTTCTGTTCAAACATATAATAAAGTTATAATTATCATCGAACGTAAACAGTCGTATGCAACTCGCCTATAACGGAAATTAAGACACTCGTATGGAAATTATAAAACTCGCATACGCTCGTTTTATAAAAAATACTCGTGTCTTAATTATTGGCATTATAGGCTCGTTCTATAATGTACTATTTACGATCTAGTAGCTTCGTTTGTTGCTAGATTCTTAGTTATTTCTTGTTCCGGCAGCTTGCTTCAAGCTATTTCTACGGCTGTTATTTGTATTATAATTTGGTCCGTGTATATAACTTTACAATGGAATTTATATCCTTTTTCCAACATCGTTACATCCTTATTAGGCAAACGCACGCTCGTTCTATTGTGCAACCGCTTGTGAAATTTGACGTATTCTGTGTTCTCTTTTACGGTTACGTCATGCTCATTTCTTTTCATTAAGGTTTAAATTGTGGTCTCTAATGTGTTCTGCCTATTGAATGCTTTACTTCTGTGTTGTGTAAGTTGTTTGAGAACGATTCCCATTGAAAGCTGTGCCAGAAGTTACTAAACTGTAATTGAATGCTGTACAGTTGGCGATTTATTTTGTTTCATACGTTTCGGTTTTGATCCACATTAAACTCGCTTATTTATTAGATAATATTGCTGCTGTAGGTTTGATTTAATTATTAACATCTTCTTTATTGTAAGGTTATTTCCTAAATAGAGCACAATTCATGGGTATTTTAATAGAATAAAGAAGTACATTATTGGATTATCGTATAAAACCCTAACAACTACAGTTTTCCTTATCGGTTGCGGTGAACATGTTTTATTATAGACCATATTACAAACCCGATATTTACGATTAAATGTGACACAAATCCACAGAATACTGCTGTTAAGAATAAAATAACAATTGCAAAATTCAGAAATCCCGTGCAAACGAAGACTGACTGACTGTATTATTCGAAAATAATCATCACATCTCTGTAGGTATATCTTATGTAATGACCCATCACTTCATTATCTTGGAATTAGGTTATAATCAAAAGCTTCTTATAGTCATGTATCTTTGTTCGAGGATAACCTTCAAGTTTTTAAGTAATTAAATTACAAAATGACATAAAAATGACCACGATAGTCCGATTCCTTATTGACGTATTAATTATAATAAACTATTTACTACCTTAAGTCAATATTTAGTACATTGAAACCGTACCGGTTTCGGTCCCATTGCGAACATCTTCAGCGTGGTATAGGATAAGTAACTGTGCAGTAACATGCAACTTAATATTTTTTTTGTCATAATAGAGGATACTATAAACATTTTTGTTCAAAAAGTTCACCTGTTACAAATTTTTTGCTAATGAAGCATATTTATTTATTTACTTTATTTATCGTATGGCTATTATGCCGGGGGTGTCCGAGGACATGTTCGGCTCGCCTGAATCTGTAACTGTTTCCAGCGGACACCCTTAGGGTGAGCTACAAGTACAGATCAATTTCAAGTAGTTCCAACTTTCACTACCAGATATCAATGATACCTAGTGGTGAACGTTGGAACTCTGATAGAGCGTTTCGACGAAATATAACCTAACAATTTAGCTTCACACAAGTTTAGTCTGTGGAAGGTTCTTTTACATGCCATAAATATATGACATGGGACCGCCGGCTTTACTTCCCCTACGAAGGAAGGCATACTGAAGGATTTTTAACGCTCTTAAAATTCCGACGACTTCGGCCGGGTTTGAACCCGCTATCTTGGGCACAGCAGTTCAGAATGCTACCAACTACGCCACCGAAGCCGAAGCATAAAAAAGTGTTGATAAAGCAGCGTTGAATTGAAGAGATCTAAAAAGAAGAAATTAAACTGAGAAACAAAAACATGAAAACAGAACAGAAAAAGATATAAAAAGCAAGTAGTTCCGTGAATACTATACAGCCTATTTTCATATAGCCTACTTATGTTAATTGCCACTATCAACTTACAAAATTTCAGTTTGATTGCTGTAATAGATTCGTAGATATTGAGAACCGACTAAATATTTCGTATGGTCGCCATGTTGGATTTTATATATGTAGGTCCTAGAGTTATGTACTATTACATGAAGATTATTGTGTACGTGTAGCATTCAAACTTCAATCGCATGATTAGGACACAAGAAGTAACAAAGAGATTTTAAAATTTCGCACAGCTGCCATCTTGTGGTTATGGAAACAATTGAAATAAATTAGATGCCAGTGGATTAACATTCGTATAAGGATTTACTGTACCAAGTTTCACTGCACTCGGATGGTAAAATTGCGAGAAACGTCCAGGTGAATAATTATACTTCGCGTCGCCGCCATGTTGGATTTGCGATCACCAGGTTATTTAAAGTCCTATAGGTGAACTTAAGTTCATAGCCCCTATGAACATTAAAAAATCAGTTTGATTGCTATAATAAATCCGTAGATATTCAGAGCCGTCTAAATATTTCTGATGGTCACCATGTTGGATTGTTAAATGTATAAGCCATAGAGTCATGTACCATTAAAGGAAAATTATTGCGTAGGTTCATTATTCAAACTTTCACTTCGATCGCATGATTACGACACAAGAAATAAAAACTTAATTTTAAATTCGCACAGCCGCCATCTTGAGGTTATGTAAACAATTGAACTAAAATAGGTACCAGTGCATTAAAATGTGTATAAACATTTCCTGTACCATATTTCATTGCGTTTGGAACATTAAATCGGGAGAAATGTCTATTTAATTTTTTCAAATTCGCTTGGCCGCCATGTTCGGTTTGTAGTTAACCGGTTTTTGAAAGTCTTATAGATGAACGTCCAATAGTGCCCTTTATCTCCGTACAAAATTTCAGGCTGATAACGCTAATACTTTCAGAGATATAGAATGCCGGTGAAATATTTCGCACATCCGCCATCTTGTGGTTATGTAAACAATTGAACGATGTTAGATGTCGGTGCATTACAATGTGTGTAAATATATACTGTACCAAGTTTTATTGTGTTTGGTTGGTTAAATCGCATGAAACGTCTATTTAAAAGTCGCAAATTCGCGTGGCCGCCATGTTGGTTTTGTAGTTATCAGTTTTTCAAAAGTTACATAGGTGTACTTCTAGTAGTTCCCTTTATCACCGTAAAAATTCCAGGGTGATATCGGGAATAATTTCGGAGATATTGAATGCTGGTGAAATATTTCGCACAGCCGCCATGTTGGATTGGTGAGACGTAACAAAATTTGAAGCGCACGGCCGAGGTCGCCCGGAATAGTGCTATGAACTTACCGAGTTTCATAGAAATCGCTCCAGCCGTTTAGATTTTATTAGGGGGACACACACACACACCTCACACACACACACACACACACACACACACGCACACAACACGGACAAAAGGTGATCTCATAAGCCTATTTTTTCAAAATTGAAAATAGGCTAATAAAAAATTATAACACTTACGTGTATGTGAATATTTTTGTGCTGAATAAGTAGGGTTATAAATGATGGTTGATGTATATTTGCCAGGTAGAGAGATCTGTGTAGAGAGAAAAAACAAACAATATAAATAGTCTTGTATAATGAAAGTAATGTGTTTATTATTGAATCTTGAGAGCAAAAACTTCCTTTACTTACATTGTAGAGAGAACTTTCGAAATAGGTGTGACGAAGTTATTATGAAACGGTAGATAATGTATTGGTTGTGTAGTTGCCAATAAACTAAATAACGTGGTCGAAATGGATTGCCTAGATGAAAGGATAATATGGACAGATATGAACAGAGTGTTGTCTGGATACTAGTATCTAGAAACCTGCTATATTTATTATTGACAAAGCACAATGTGCACTTAAGGCGCGTGTACACGAATTTATAGGTCTTTGGTGTAATTGGCGAGTGTAATTGTCCTTTTAGAGGAGCTCTTATGGTGGTACTGCGTACATATGAATCCACACAGTTGGCATTTGCAATAAATTGTCATCCGGTGAGTGGTAGCCGTCAGTCGTGCAGATCTTCCAGTGAAAGGCGTGGGCGGCGAATCTTGTATATACATGTCTGTGCTCGAAGTTTGGACCTTTCCATGTGTCTGTCTGCAGTGCTTCCGAGGAGTGGATATCCGCTGGAATATTCCGTGCCTTTTCCCTTCTCTCTTCGAGGACGAAGATGGAGGCAGGTGTGTCCTGTAGGTTGAAGGTGGATTCATTGGCTATTAAGTATACTAGTCTGTTTTCGGTGAATTTGGAGATCTGGAGGATGCGTTTCATGTATCTGGCTTTTTGACTTTCAAGTTTCCTCATGTTGGATATGTTAAGCTTTTTTCATATTAGTGGGCAACTTTCAATTTGAAAAGGTCCATTGCAGTGTTGATTGATAGCTGGTGGGGTTTTGGTATCTCGTAGCCTACATAGCATTTGTTGAGGCAGCTGTTCTTTCCGTAATGTTGTTTGAGTCTTCAGTCTTTTGACTGGTTTGATGCAGCTCTCCATGCCTCCCTGTCCTGAGCTAATCGTTTCATCTCTACATAGCTCCGACACCCTACATCCGAGGCAATCTGTTTAACATATTCTAACCTTGGTCTACCCCTACAGTTCTTGTCCTCGACCCTTCCTTCCATAACTAAGCTTGCTATTCCTGGGTGTCTTAGTATGTGTCCTACCAACCTATCTCTTCTCTTCATTAGCAGTCGCCAGAAACATCTCCCCTCTCCCACTCGTCTTAATACCTCTTCGTTTGTAACCCTATCCACCCATCTGATCTTCATCATTCTCCTGTAACACCACATTTCAAATGCTTCAATTCTCCTCTTTTCTGCTGCACCAATAGTCCAAGTTTCACTTCCATAGAGCGCCACGCTCCAGACAAAGGCTTTCAAAAATGACTTCCTAATACCTAAATCTATATTCGATGTCAGCAGATTCCTTTTTTGTAGAAATGCTTTCTTTGCCTGAGCCAACCTACTTTTTATATCCTCTTTGCTTCGTCCATCACTGGTTATTCTGCTTCCTAAGTAACAGAAGTCTCCTACTTCCTTTAGCTTTTCACCTGCCAATTTGATCTCCATAGAGGTTTCTGATTTATTTCGGCTGCATTCCAGTATTTTTGTTTTACATTTATTAATTTTCATCATGAATTCTTTCCGTAAGACGGAGTCCATACCATTCAAAAACTCATTCAAATCCTCAGGCTTGTCGGCCAAGATGACGATGTCATCAGCAAATCTCAGAGTTGAAATTATTTCTCCTTGAATCTTCACTCCCACTTTAAATTTTTCTCTAATTTCCTTCATTGCTTGTTCAATGTAAAGATTGAAAAGTATGGGTGATAAGTTGCAGCCTTGCCTTACACCTTTCTGAATACCAGCTTCTCTCTCATGTCCTTCAACTCGAATGACTGCTGTCTGGTTTCTGTACAGATTGTATATCACCCTCCTATCCCTGTACTTTATTCCAATCGATTTCAAAATGTCAAACAATTTAGTCCAATCAACGTTATCAAAAGCCTTTTCTAAGTCTACAAAAGCCATGAACGTTCTCTTATCTTTCCTTATTCTACCTTCCAAAATCAGCCTAAGACTTAGTACAGCTTCCCTTGTTCCTACATTTCTCCTGAAACCAAACTGGTCTTCACCCAACTCCGTTTCTATCTGGCTTTCAATCCTCTTGTAAATTATTCTAGACAGGATCTTTGAAGCATGAGTAATCAAGCTGATTGTACGGTAATCTTCACATCTGTCAGCTCCCACTTTCTTTGGTATAGGGATGATTACATTCTTCTTGAAATCAGGGGGTACCTCACCTGCCTCATAAATCCTACATACCAAGTGAAATAACCTGATCAGACCTTCATCTCCTATGCAGCATAGCAACTCAATCGGTATATCATCTATGCCTGGTGCTTTGTTCCTGCTTAAGTCTTCCAAAGCTCTATCAAATTCTGATCTCAATATTAAATCTCCTTTCGCATCCTCATCAATTTCATCCTCCCTTTCCATTACATGATTCTCAATCTCCTTTCCCTTATACAAACTCTCTATGTAAGCTTTCCATCTCTCAACCTTTACTTCCCTATCTGTTAGAGGATTTCCATTTGTGTCCTTAATATTACAGCACTTAGTCTTCTTTTCCCCAAAAGTATTCTTAATCCTTCGATAAGCTGTGTCTACTTTTCCTAATTTCAGACAATTTTCTATACCTGCACATTTCTCTTTCAACCATTCTTCTTTCGCTTCCTTGCACTTCTTGTTAACCTCATTTCTCAGACGTCTGTATTCTGCTTTCCCCTTTTCATCTCTTACATTCTTGTGTTTCCGCCTTTCATCCATCAATTCTAGTATATCCTGAGTGATCCACGGTTTTCTACCTATTCTTTCTTTCCGTAATATGAATGTTGAATGTGGCTCCAGTGGTCTGTAGTGTTATTCCCAGGTATTTGAATGAAGTTACCATCTCTAATTCCGTGTTCCCGTACGTGAATTGGTCTGCTTTGTCTGATCACCCTCCTCTTCTAAATGTCATTACTTTGGTTTTCATGCCATTTATCTTCATTGAGTTACTGTCTGGCCATTGCGTGAGATTATCGAATGCTGCTTGAAGGTCCGTTGGGGACCTCGATAGGAGTGCCATTTCGTTTGCAAACATCAGGAGTTTGGTGTTCTCGTTAGTGACTTCGTTGACAATATCTGCCGTCATGAGGTTGAACAACAGAGTGCTCATAGGGTCTCCTTGGAGAACTCCTATAGAGAGCATGTATTCCATGTAAATAATGAAACTTGTCGGAAGTCCCGTTACCATGGTGGCATTGTATGCTAAATGAAAATAATTTGGAGAAATCTGCTCATGCTGAAGTATTATGCGGTGGTATGAATGAAGAGAACTTGAAAAATAATAAAAACGTGTTACCTTCAGTAAAGGGATTATTTATACGAATATAGCTGGAAGAATGACATGTGAATTTAAAGTATATATATAAATCACCATATTTATGTTGTATAATTCAAATGGAAACGTGATTATTCTTTATAATTTTTAATAAAACGTAAAAATGCGGATTATCTGATCGAAAGATCTCATTAATATTCTTGTTAGGGTATGTTGTTTGATATATAACGATCTCTAGATTTTCAAAAATGTTCATCATTGGTCCATTTTGCAAGTTGTGTAGCAGTGCCATGTCATTTGATACATTTATAAAACTGTGTCTGTTTCTGACATGTGAATGACCATTGTTGAGTGTGTTTTATGTTTTATTGCATTAAAGTATTCTTTAAAACGTGTGTTTGCCTTTTTGACCAATATACAAAACATTGCAATCATTACAGATTAGTTTATAGACTCTTGATTTGTGAAGAAATTCAGTTTTATTTAGTGTAGCTATTGAAAAGTAGTTTACTAAGATTATTGTCTGTTCTGAAAGCTATGCGTTGATTTTGTTTGCGAAAACTGTGCACTAAAGGATAAATGCTAGGGCCGATGTAAGTAAAAGTATTGTATTTTACAACTCCTTCATCAATTTTAGTTCAATTAGTTCTATTTTTGTTTCTTTATTTTATTCATCATGGCATGAATGTGTGAATGACTATACCCCTTAGAAATTGCTATTTGATTCATGATTTTAATTTCATTATTGAAATTTTCCTTGGACATGGGAATTTGGAAGGCCCTGTTCAGACAGCTACAGAATGTAGCATTCTTATGAGATCCGGGATATAAGGAGTCGTGCCTGATGATGGTATATGTCAGAGAAGGTTTACGGAAAATGCTGAAATCCATTAGGTTATTACGTCTGTTAATTTTTAAATCCAATTAGTTTATTGAAGCGTCTTTTTCGCTTTCTAATATAAATGTTATGTTGGGATCGATGTTATTTATTATATCCAGAACCTGATTAGGGAGTATGGAATTCGTATCAATTATGGAAAATACATCATCTACGTATCTACTATCTACCCCAAGGAAGAATACCAGGAATGTAATTTAAGATTTGTTTATGTTCAGTGTTGTCCATAAATACGTTAGCTATGATTCCAGAAGCTGAAGAACCTAGTCCATCGATTTGTTTGTAGATCTTTGAGATGAAACTGAAATAATTATTATCCAAAGAGAATTTTAAAATGCTAGAGAATTCACGAATCTCTACATGATTTAATCCTCTGTAGAAAGATAAATTCTGTAGTATGATGCTAATTGTTTCTTGAATCGGAATGCTGGAATACATGTCTACTACGTCAAACGAGTGTAACGAATCGGTATTGTAAAGTACTAGTTCTTTCGTCCTGTTGATAAAGTCGACTGTGTTTTAAATTTGTGTGATGGTATAAAATATATAAGGCATTTTAAGAAATTTCTGTATAAATTGCGCTAGATTGTAAATTGGACTATTTCTGAAATTACTGATAGGTCTAGACAATCCATTTCGACCACGTTATTTAGCTTCTTGGGAACTACATAACCAATACATTTCATAATAACTTCGTCACACCTGTTTCCAAAGTTCTCTCTACAATGTAAGTAAAAGAAGTTTTTGCTCTCAAGATTCAATAATAAACACTTTACTTTCATTATACAAAACATCCTAAGAACAACTCGTGGATAAATAACAGAAAAGGCTTATCGTGCTCTGAATGGACGAATGTCATCAAAATGTCTTGCAACATCTCAGCGGTGAGAGCTGTGCCGGGGAGAAGTCAGCACAAAACCCTATGCCGACAACCAGTATGTGACCAACTAGAGATGCTAGGACATGTCCTGGGCCAATGTTCTAAAGGAGAACTGTTACGAAATTCCCGCCATCACAGAGTTCGATCATCAATTGCCACGTCCCTGAGGAAATTGAAATGGAAAATTTATGAGGAAGTGCACTGCATTTCGGAAAATTGTAGTCACCGTAGAGCAGATATCGTTGCCATTAACAGGAAGAACGGAAGGGGTTTGGTCCTGGACCCCACGGTACGAATGGAAGTGGACATTCCGCAAGCCGTACGAGTCAACGAGGAAAAAGAGGCTATTTACCGACCATGCATACCTCACTTGAGTGAGAGATATAACTTACCTCAAAATGCATGGAAAGTGAATGGCCTTCTATTCGGAGCTCGTGGATCATCATACAAGTTCGTCGTGGATATCCTCAAGAAGCTTGGCATCCTCTAGGATGATCTTCAGAAGATCTGCTTGGGCATATTGAGAGCTTCAATCAACATGCTACATAACCATTTATATGGTAAATCGTAATGAATTATGTACTGTAGAACCAACAATGTACCTACAATGTATATTATTCTGGATCTTTATGGTCTCCCGGAATACCGGGTGGAAGTCCTTGTGGAAATATATATATTGTTTGTTTTTTCTCTCTACACGGGTCTCTCTACCTGGCAAATACACATCAACCATCATATTTTATAACCTAACTTATTCAGCACATATATTTTCACATACACGTAAGTGTTATAATTTTTGATGTGTAACATCTTTCCGCTCGGTTGCTGGATAGTTTTGTGGGAGTGATTTTGAAAATTGGGGACGGAAGTGGATCGGTACGATCGAGCTGTCAGTGGTGGATCGAACGGAAGTATGCACTGCCCGCTCGATCGATCGAACGGAAGTGTATTAGCTGGCAGTGGTGGAAAAAGGAAGTATGCACTGCCCGCTAGATCAATCGAACAGAAGTGTACTAGCTGGCAGTAGTGGAAAATGGAAGTATGCACTGCCCGCTCGATCGATCGAACGGAAGTATAAGATGCACTGCCAATTCGATCGATTGATCCAGCGGGTAGTGGTAAGACCCAGCTGGCAGTGGTACGAGAAACAATGCGCGCGCAGTGTCGGAAACTGATACCATGACGTACTCTCAGCCATGTGGAATGTATATGACATACTGAACGGAAAACGCTCATGTGAACTCTGGTGTCAAGTGATTGAAACAAATGACATGGTACATGTTCGAAGTCTTCGTATCAGTATTTCAAAGGTAAAATGCCTTAATATCAAATATTGTAAGTAGTCGGCATTGCCGGTATTATGGTTCTGCACAATGGCTATTCAAATATTAACCCACATAACGGTAATGCAGTCATCAATATAATATAATCGTTGTGGTTATACGAGAATTGAGCAAGCCTTCATAAACTATTACTGAATACATTCTCTTTACTCAAAAGAGGGCCTATTCATAAGGCATTTTTAACTCAATTTCACGCAGGAACATTATCGAAACAAGCAAAATATAAATGAAACTTAATTCCGTAATGCAGTATTATTTGAACGTGGAAATAAGTCACCATCGTGTTCACTATATTTCCGTAGTCGAAATAGCCGTGGGGTTAATGCTTATGACTGTGAATCTAAAGATCTCAGGTTCGAAACCCGGACGCGGTAAAAAAAATGCTACCAGAGTATCATTTTAAACGATATTTATCATATCAATATGACTCATTTTAACAGAATCCATATGAAATTACGTGTTGGACTGTGAATGAAGAGGACCTGTTTATAAGGAATTTAAGGTTATGAGCGATGTCGCGTTTATTAATCTAGTTGATCCATATCGTATTTTTTATTTAGACTAGTGCTGGTGGAAGCTACAAATCATCTAATAAAATGAGTTCCGTATTATAAACTACAATATCTGTAAAACACTCCCATTTACAATAGATTAATATTTGTGCCAATAATAGTATAAAATAGCGGTGTATCAACAATTTCACGTGAGGTTTCTTCTATGTCAGATGTTACACATCATATGCGACTACTGTAAGGCTGGTATTTTTTTAATATCTTTTTCTGTTCTGTTTTCATGTTTTTATTTCTCAGTTTAATTTCTTCCTTTTAGATCTCTTCAATTTAACGCTGTTTTATCAAGAATTTTTAATGCCATATTAAAAAAATGTTTGTAACAGACCTGTTGTTTGAAATTTTACTCTGTGAGCTTTTGGAACAAAAATATTTATAGTATCCTCTATTATGACAAAAATGTTATTAAGTTGCATGTTACTGCACAGTTACTTATCCTATACCACGCTGAAGAAGGTCGCAATGGGACCGAAACCAGTATTGTTTCAATGTACTAAATATTGACTTAAGGTAATAAGTAGTTTATTTAATTGAATTACCTAAAACGTAGCTTAGTTTGCTACATTTAGTTAGTTAGTCCAGCACAACCTGCCAGAGACATGGAGAACTACCCTTACCCACTAAAGCAGGCTGTTCCAAATACACGAGTTTGAGTATACGTACACGCGAGTACTCAGCAGTGATGCTCGGAGCACGGTTGGAGAGGGACAGGGGGTGATAGCCAATACGTCACTGGGCGAGGGTCATAGTACAAGTCCATGCGCTTCCTGCCAGTCTTGATGTATCCACCGCGCAGTGACGGCAGCTCCCACAGCAGAGCTGTATTGCATGTTGTAGGTTTACTCACAAAAGGCGGCGAGTACTCACCTGCTTAAAAGCGAGCTGCTCGGCTGGAACAGCCTGCACTAAAGTAACCAGTTCTCGATTTGTTATAAGTTGCATATCGCAGGCAACAGCATAGCAGTCGAAACCATAGCATTTTCTGTCAAACAAGCAGGACAACAAGGTATTTAATATCCAAGAGGTTTGAGGTCATGTATCTTACTTTTATTATACTACTAGCAGAAGTACCCGTTCTTCGAACGGCGTTCGGTGTTAACACCAGACATTATCAATTGAGCTACTGTGGCAATGGTTAGCGGTTTGTCATTCCTTCATAAGTTTATCAGAACGAAGTTAGTTTTCTGGGAATATCACACACACTGTTAATTTAAGGGCCTTAAAATGTAGTTTTCGGAGACCCTTTATAGACTCCCGTATTTTGTGTCTCACATTGAGAAATGCAACATATGCTTTGGTCGTCCTTCTATGATAATTTTTATATTTCGCCTATTTTTGCATGTATTTTGAGAAGTTTTCCCTGTATCCACCCTTCTACTGTATGAAAAGTACGGTGAACAGTTTTATAAATGATTGGTGTATTGACTCTCATGGTTACCACGCCTAATTTTACGATGCACCAAGCATCCGAACACGAGTTATAGGCGTACATAAAGATACACAGAAAGACAGACAGACAATTCTATTGTCTACAATATATCACCCAGATATCCAAATATAAGTATATCTACCACACAGTATCAAACAAAATCATCCTCACGAAGAAACCCGTATGTTGACAACAACAAAAAAAGAAGAAGAAAAAAAGATTAGTTAAAATGTGCATTCAAACTTAATTCACCTAACGTGTACTTCCTGACGTGAAATAGAATTGAAAGCCTTGTAGACGAAACGCAATACACGTCACATAAAAACTGACTCTCTACGTTGCGTTAGGTCCCCAAACACAGGAAGACCCCTTATAAAGGCTTGTGGTGCATGAAAAAACAGGTACATTAGCCTCAATTTGCCCAAATTCCTAAAATCCGCAAAATATGCTGATTCAATTCAGGAATATTTGAAAATAATGTTGCTGTTTGGAGATATCATAGACCTTCTGTACTATATGTCACACGTGAAAATTGCGTGAAAAAATTCTAGGATACCCCTTGACCCCCTTAATTGCATTGATGCATTATACAGTCTGCGTTGGTTCCGTTATAACCTTATAGCCATTTGAAAACTTTCACAGAAATGTAATAAATTGAGTGACATTCCTTCTTACAGAAATAGATGGAAAGTTGGATGTCACCCCTTGAGATAATGTTGTCATGGTTACCGACTTGCATTTCTTCATTAGTTTGTTAAATAAAATAAAATTAGTTTTCCGGGAATATTTCTGAAACTGTTGGTTTTAGAGCCTTATAATGTAGTTTTCGAGGACCCTTTAGGGTCCCCGAGTTTTTTCTGGCACCGAGGGGCTTTGTTTCGTCGTTGTACGCCATAATATAATATTATTATTATTATTAATAATAATAATAATAATAATATAATATGGAGATAGGAATATAATAGACCTGCCGTACCACACCCGCCGGTGTAAATCGCGTGAAAAAATCTAGAGTACCCCTTGACCCTCTTAAGCGTCTTATACGTATTGATGAATTTTACAGTTTAATTTGGTTCCGTGATAACCCTCTAGCCGTTTGCAAACTTTCACACTAATGTAATTAATGGAATTTCATTACGTCTTACCATCTGTTGGCATGGTTACCGGCTTGCATTCGTTCATTAGTTAATTAAATGAAATAAGTTTTCTGGGAATATCCAAAAACGGTTGGTTTTAGGGCCTTTAAAATGTGGTTTTCGGGGGCTCTTTCGGGCCCCCGAGTTTTGTCTCACATTGGGGGGGCTGAAAATGAGCTCTGTCTCGTCTTTCTACGCCTATTTCGGCATGTATTTTAAGGGGGTAAGTCCCCTTATATGAGAGGTATGGAGAAGAGTAACATCTATGATTAGTGTCGTGCCTCTGATGGGTATCTGCACCAAATTTTACGTTGATACACCCAGCCGTTCTCGAGTTATAAGGGAACAAAATTGTCCACAGACAAACAAACAAACAAACAGACAGACAGACACAAATATTATTTTCGCGCGCATCCATCATAAAACCGTCTGAAACGCGTAAACAACTCAAATATCCATAGAAATTCCGAAAAAAACAGACAAACTTTCATTTTTAGCCTATTTTCAATTTTGAAAAAATAGGCTTATGAGATCACCTTTTGTCCGTGTGTGTGCGTGTGTGTGTGTGTGTGTGTGTGATTCGTGTGTGTGTCCCCCCCGAATAAAATCTAAATGGCAGGAGCGATTTCAATGAAACTCGGAAAGTTCATAGCACTATTCCCGGCGACCTCGACCGTGCCCTTCAAATTTTGTTACGACTCGCCAATCCAACATGGCGGCTGTGCGAAATATTTCACCAGCATTCAATATCTCCGAAACTATTACCGATATTACCCTGACATTTTCTATGGTGATAGAGGGAACTACTATAAGTTCACTTATGTGATTTTCGAAAACCTGGTAACTACAAAACGAACATGGCGGCCAAGCGAATTTGCGACTTTTAAATAGACGTTTCTCGCGATTTGACCAACCAAACGCAATGAAACTTGGTACAGTATATGTTTATATACATTGTAATGCACCGACATCTAACTTCGTTCAATTGTTTACATAATCACAAGATGGCGGATGTGCGAAATATTTCACCGGCATTCTATATCTCCGAAACTATTAGCGGTATCTCCCTAAAATTTTGTACTGAGATAAAGGGCACTACTGGAAGTCCATCTATAAGATTTTCAAAAACCGGTTAACTACGAAACGAACATGGCGGCCAAGCGAATTTGAACATTTTAAATAGACCTTTCTCGCGATTTAATGTTCCAAGCGCACTGAAACCTGGTACAGGAAATATTTATACACATTGTAATCCACTGGTATCTAATTTAGTTCAATTGTTTACATAACCTCAAGATGGCGGCAGTGCGAATTTTAAAATTAAGTTTTTATTTCTTGTGATGTATTCATGCGATCGAAGTGAAAGTTTGAATAATGAACCTAAGCAATAATTTTCCTTTAATGGTACATGACTCTATGGCCTATATATTTAACAATCCAACATGGCGATCATCCGAAATATTTAGACGATACTGAATATCTACGAATCTATTTTAGCAATCAAACTGCATTTTTTAATGTTCATAGGGGCTATGAACTTAAGTTCACCTATAGGACTTTAAATAACCTGGTGATCACAAATCCAACATGGCGGTGACGCAAATTATAAATATTCACATGGACGTTTCTCGCAATTTAACCATCCGCGTGCAGTGAAACTTGGTACAGTAAATCTTTATCCGAATGTTAATCCACTGGCATCTACTTTATTTCAATTGTTTCCATAACCTAAAGATGGCAGCTGTGAATTTTTTTTAAATCTTCTTGTTTTTTCTTGTGTCCTAATTATGGGATTGAAGTTTGAATACTACACGTTCACAATAATCTGCATGTAACAGTACATAACTCTAGGACCTACATACATAAAATGCAACATGGCGACCATCCGAAATATTTAGTCGGTTCTCAATATCTACGAATCTATTACAGCAATCAAACTGAAATTGTGTATGTTAAATAGTGGCAATTAACATAAGTAGGATATATGAAAATAGGCTGTATAGTTCTTCACGGAACTACTTGTTATATAGAGAGATATACTGCACCGCTCGGTGTTGACCGTGTTTTATTACACACATTTAGGTTTTCCTCGCTAACCGTTGGAGATACGCGAAAAGTGATAAGGACCTTTCGGATAGAAAATTAAATGTTAAATCTCGTGTATGCCATCAAAAGTTTTCTATTTCTTAGCGTTCTCTTTTTATTTCAAATGGAAACATGACATTTTGAAACCGAAGTGTGTAGTGACGTCACAAATGTTGGGTTTACTCGCTAACCGTTGGAGATACACAAAAAGTGATAAGGACCTTTCGGATAGGGAATTAAATTTTAAAGCCCATATATGCCATCAAAAGTTTGCTATTTCTAAGCGTTCTCTTTTTATTTGATATGGAAATATGAAATTGTGAAGCCAAAGGATGTAGTGACGTCACCAAAATGGTCGCCATTATTTAATAGTGCAAAATATCGAAATCAAAAGTATCCTATATGTAAACCTGGTAAATTAGCTACATCCATGCAAAATTTCATTTAAATCGGACCAGTGGTTCTTGCGTTATTGAGTAACACACAGACGAACACACACGATCTCATTTTTATATATTAGTATGATATAAGTAGAAAGACAAGCCATTTTGCATTCAAGAGGTCTCCAAGCAGCATATTCACACATGCTCCACCTGCTAAGCGGAACCATTCCATTGGTTGGACTCCATTTAGTGTTCGCCTGATTAGCTGGCAGTTTGTTCCCAAAGGGCATGGTAAGTTTGAAATTGAATGTCATTATCTTTACAAATTAATCTCATTTAATATCAACGCACCGTATTATCCATGATAGTTGCACGCAACATTACAAGTTCGTTCATTTCACGAAATTAAAGTACTAACTTACTCCTCGGCGCCATAGTCCATGTAGGACCTTGGCGTCTCTAACAACCGTTGCCCAATCCTGACGATCTTCTGCATGTTTCCTCGATCTTCTTACTCCCATCTTACGTGAGTCATCTTCCACGTCATCCATGTCGTTTCCTAGGACTTCCTTTGCATCTTCTTCCACCTGGATTTCCTCTATAGGTCGTTTAACCACTCTATCATCTGCCATTCCCTCCACATGCCCCAGCCATCTTAGTCTATTACAGTTTATTCCCTAAACTACTGTATATCAGGATGACCATATACAGTAAGTAGGGGAGTAGTAGGAGTTCCAAATAGTGTCATGGCCGCCGCGTGAGTCCAAGCCAATATCTCGCGAACCCATGGTCGGATGTTGACAAATGAGGTCTCATTGGACTCGAGCTGACGTCCTCTTTCCTATGGACCACTTGTTATAATTTGGATTTTTTTTGAAAATTTTTGTTTTGAAAAGTTGGTGATAGTTTGAAAACCAAACATGGTAGAACATTGTGCCATGGCTCAAACGAATGGTCTTTATGACCTTTATTTTTCGTAATAAAACTTTTTTGTTTTTTTTTGTTTTGAAAACACTCGAATTTTGAAAATCCTATATTTTGGAAACTAAGAAGTTTAAAAAAAAGTTTGTTTAATGTAAATCAATATTCCCTACCCCCTCTACCCCCAAAATAAATTTTAAGTCTCTATAATGAAAACCTGTAGTAGTGGGATGAGGGGAAGCTGCTTAAAAAAGCAAGTTGTGAGCCCCTGCGACCTTGGAATGGAAGGAGTCATGCTAGGAGGGCGTGCTTGGATTCGTTTTCTTCGTCTCGTTGCGCTCTTTACGGACATGTAGGTGTCGAAAAGGTGAAAATCTGGAAACACGTTTTTTTGGGGGGGAAAAACGTGATTTTAAACTTTTTGCTATATTTCGCGAACCAATTATGCTAGAGACGTGTACGACGGGTCCAAGGACTCGGGGTGACGTCCTCTTTGCTATGGACCACTCGTTGTAATAAAAAAATTTGGAAACTCGCTTTTGGGGTAAACACGTTTTTTTTGTGATTTTTGCCGATATCTCACGAACCAATAACGCTAGAGACGTGTACGAGGTGTCCTAGGACTCGGGCTAACGCCCCCTTTCAAATGTGGTAGATATTTTTCCAAGAAATAATTCACAAAGGGCCTAACGCCATACATATTGAAAAAACTTTTTCTTTTTCTTTACTTGTTTATAATGTTTATGAAGCGTGGTGGTTGAGAGAGACGATACTGCTGGGTGTGTGTGTTTCAACGAACCTGTCGTTTAGCACAAGGACCATGCTTAATAGAACAATTGCTATTTCGGCGGGTCGGTGTATGAAAGAGCGAGCGTGCGTTTTTCTGATATTTTACCTTTAACATGTAAACGGTGATGAGAACTTGGTTCTATGTTGGTCGAAGCGAGTACAGAAAACAAACTTGCAGAGGAGCAGGAGGTGAATGTCATTTGAGCTTATTGGAAGGCGCTGATCTGACTTGACAACAGGTGCAATGGAAAATGACCAAGACGCTTCAAGGTGAAATAATCTGACCATCGTGGTGGCAGGGAAGAGCGAAAGGCATGTGAACACATGTGAAACCACATGAGGGCTAAACCAGTTACATCCTGTCTTGCTTCGTACGTGACAAAATGCAAGTTGACGTGAAATTTGATCTGCCACAGGTGTTCGCCTGGGACGTTAGCTGTCCACGTGCCTGATAACAGAATGTTCAAAGCGTGGGAATCGCTGAATCAGTAAAAAGTATGATGCAATTTGTGGGAATGATGTCACAACCAATAGATAGGCAAGAGCTGCGAACAGCAGTGGTGGGAGGTGAAGGGAGGGAGAGGGGGAGGGGTAATGTATGAGAGAACACAGGTGGAAAGGGAAAGACAAACATGTATGAACATGCACGAAGCGCGGAGCGCTGTACACATAGAGCTATAGGTGGTGTACAACATGGGTGAATAAATAAAAAGGGCACAGGTTCACACAACATGTAATTTATTGATCCAAGAATTAAACGTAGAGTTAAACCCTAACCATTTGACATATAGTTTATTTCCTTTTTGTTTCAACACTTTTTCCACAAGATAATGCTGAGGAAATGCTGTTTTCTTAAGTTCATGGAGATAAAATCTAACTTTTATGGGTTGACGGTTGAGGTCCTCGAGTAAATAGGTGACTGGACTGTCCAAGTTGACTTGACGAATTCGAAATAGTTCAGTCCCCCACTGTGGCGTGTAGCCCTTATTGAAGGCAGACTTAAATTTGCTCACACGAACAAAATCCCCAATTTTCAGTCGGTGACGTTTAGGATCGGCTGTTTTATGGGGTTAAACAGTTTATCCAATCGCTGAATATTTTTAGTCACGAGGCGTGGCTTGGTCCCAGTCGTTCTATGTTTGGTGTCATTGTAACGTGATACTAGCTCAGGTAACATGTCCAACCAGCGATAACTGCCCTGAGCGGTAAACGCTTTCCACATATGGGTTTTCAATGTTCGGTTGAACCGCTCGACCACACTGGCTTTGAGATTGCTGTACGTGGTGTAGTGGTGAATATCCTTAGATTTGAGAAAACTGGAGAAATCCTTGTTGAAAAATTCTTTACCCTGGTCGGTTTGTAGCAGCTGAGGTTGACGTTTGGAGTGTTGAATAATATGTTGAAAGGCCTTGGTAACTAGTGGACCAGACTTGCGACGGACAGGTTCAACAAAGGCCATTTTGGAATAGACATCAATGACGGTCAACATATAGCGTACACCGTCGTTAACGCCAGTATAGGGTATCATTTCAACCAAGTCAGCCTGCCATCCACACCTCGTGAAATCACCTTGAGTCGTGGATAGTAACGCCTAGCTGGGCGATGCAACTCGTGAGCAATACCCATTTTAATGGGTGAGGGCTTAAACAATAATTTTGGCATTTCGAAGTTCTTGTTCAATTTCTTGAATTTCCCAATCGTGACCGGTATGGCCAGCTTGACGTGAGGCATGCAACAACTGTAGCCGCTGGACGAGCTTATTGGGATTGTGCCAGTAGTAGGTAACATCCACAAGGGGTTTTAATGGTTTAAATGTCACTCCCGAAGCGGACGCTTTACGACGAGTACTTTGACTGGTGGGAAACATTTTTGCAATGATGGTTTTATATTTTTGAGATATATTGGCATTCACTTGTTGAGCGGGATCATACTGTCTTTTGTGGGCATGGGTATCCAATAAAATGGATTTATATTTGTCAAGATCCTCTGACGTATAATCATGGGGAGAGGGGGTCCGAGAAAAGAGCAGCTTTAACAGTCCTGGCGTTAATTTATAGTTGATGTTTTTAATGACAGCTTTAGTACGAGCAAATTTAATGGATGAATCGCCAATTTTAAAACTATCATCCTCATAGCGAACACCATACGTGGTATCAGTGTTTCCAATAAATAGATCGGTGAAATAGGGTTCCAATATTGATCCATAATATTTTATTAAAATGGTTTTCAGTTGAGCTTTATGTTGAGGGGTGGCCAAGAGTTGTGAAAACGGAGACGCCCTGGAAGGGCAAGGTGTTTAGACCCTGGCCAAGGATTTCTTTTTTCTCAAAAACTCTGCAAGGGGTGCGGCCTATTTTTTGAGGCGTAAACACTTGTTCCTCCTCATCCTCAACCTCGCTAACACTAGTCAAATCTTCCTGTTCCTCTTCCTCTTCCTCAGGGTCCTCGTGCAGCGTCTGCGTGGCTTGTGAAACGGTGGGTAGCGTTTCAGATGGCTTGAAAGAGGGTTTCAACATGGCTTTTAGTGGAGGTGCTAAATGCTGCTGAATAAACAAAGCATGATTTGCACGTGATTGTTTCAATTGACGAAACTTTTGGCGAATAGTATGTTTTGCTCTAATAATATGCTTTTTCATTTGACTCTCTGCTAACGCCATGGTGTCTTGACAAATGACTTGACGGGGAATGAGACTGGGCCTTAAATAGCAATAAAATGATCAAACCCTAAGCGATACCGTCCTTGGTTGAGTTCACTTTGTTTGTCAATCACGAAACAGGCATGACGTTGAGTGTTCCAGCACTTGGCACACAATTCTGTAAACATTTGAAAGGTCATATCAGGATTCACATGTTCATTATAAATGTGACGACTGTTCCTCTCGTCCTGACGAAATAAAACAATGACATTGGCATTGTCACGAATCAACTGTTTGGACATTTTAGAATACGATTGTCCAAGATAGAAGCAATCGATATGTTTGTGACGACCCATGCTGAAATAGCTTTGAATGATGCCTTGACGTTCAGTGGATACATCATCGAAAATCATGAGTAAATCAGGCTTTACCTCATCCGGTGAAATCACATTTTCTTGCATGGAAAATGTGAAATAACCCATATTCTCTTTTTGTAATCCAGACATGACTTGATCCAGAAACACGTAGAGGGGTTGGTAGAGAGATTTTGCGAAAATATAAATATTTTGAAAACGCAGACCATTGGGCGCTGTAATGGGCGTTAGCAAAAGATTGATCTTTCCACAGCCGGAAGGCCCCACAA
This sequence comes from Meconema thalassinum, assembly GCA_946902985.2. Classification (NCBI taxonomy): domain Eukaryota; kingdom Metazoa; phylum Arthropoda; class Insecta; order Orthoptera; family Tettigoniidae; genus Meconema; species Meconema thalassinum. The sequence continues at coordinate 1,079,998,393 of OX336388.2, read as the reverse complement.
TGATGCAGCGAATGAAAGTTGGAAACAGTGAACCATGGCGTTGTTCACGTGATGTGGGACAGAGATGGGAAACCATGTCCCCCACGGGGAATGACTCTTTCTGCTTAATAATCTTCATTTCAACTAAGGCTGAGACAGGCTAGCAGGTTGTCTATAAGCAGGACACCGAGCCTTGTCTTAGAAACAGTAGGCTGGTACTACAGGTTGACGATGGATGTCTTTGGACGTGCGTTGAAGGCCAAAGCTAGGCCTGTCCCCATACATGATCCTAAACAAGAAACAGATCCTGCTAATAAACACTATGTGGATAGGTCAGTAGTGCCACGCACAAAACAGGGAGATTATGACTTTAAGGGAAAGCGGTTAACCCATGCAAAACATCCTCAAGTGTCTACAGACGTTACTACGAAAAAGTATGTGGATAACAAAGTGTATGAGTTTTATGACAAAGTGCCCCAGCTTACGATGAATGGCTATAGCGCTAATCACCATCGGATTATTCACGTGGAAGACCCACAAGACGAAGACAATGTCTGTACCAAGCGTTACGTGACCTATGAAATGAAAAGGCTTTATAAATTTATCCCATCTGTATTTTTAGTGTATCTGACAAATGAAAAACCTGTGAATGACAGGTACCATATACCGCTAGTCCATGATCAACACTTGACCTATGTGCTTGCTTCAGGATTAAGCCACTATCGATTACACTATGATGGAACCATTCACATCAAATATGCCATACCTGATGAGAACCATTTACAAATAAAGATAAATGGTCATAGGACATTGGTCCATAACCATGAAATGGTCAATGCAGGTGACGAATTATCCTTTCATCTCATGTTGACATGGGATGAAAAGCAAGCGGGAAAAACCATAAACGATTTTCCACTTTATATAGAATTGGAATATACAGCCATGAAATAACCATCTGACGTTAGTTGTGATTTAAACTTTCTTGTGAAAGGTTGTTGGTCATTATCATCATGGTGAAACAAAGGTATGTGGTGAGAAAGACTAAAAAAAGGACTTTGTCCTTGGCAAAGCCTGGGCTTACAACATTCGTGGACAAGCCCTTGCGAAAGAAAAAAAAGAAAAAATAATGTATTGACCATAAGGAAAGCCCTTCGAGCAGCACAGAGACATGTTATTCCAAAACGTCGGCGACAGGTTTCAAACCAAGGGCGAGTGATTCCCGTCCCCAAACGAGCCGGATTTTTACCTGCTTTATTTGCCGGTCTGGCTGCTCTGGGTTCACTTTTGGGCGGTGCCAGTGCAGTGGCGAAAACCATTAAAGCCGCGCAGCAGGGCAAGCAACAACTCAAAGAAAGTCAGCGAGATAATGAAACGATGGAAGCGATTGCCATGGGGGCTAGAAATGCCAATTAAAAGCCAGCCTTTTATCAACAAGGATTTGGGATTTCACCATTTCTAAATATTAAAAAAACAAGATGTTCAGTAAAGAACATATAGCCTACTTTCTCCTAAATGCATGGGTATTGTTATAACTCTTTGTCCTTTTCAAGGAGTATGATTGAATGTTGGTTCTAGTAGCTTGTTGAAATACAACGTGTTATAGGGATATTAAACATGAATATGAGGTGCCCTTTGCTAGTGCTACCTCTGTACCAAATTCCGTTCAATTCGGTTTCACCGTGTTTGAATTGATAGGGGGAATCGATTTGCACACATAATTGGCCACTATCTGCAAACTATTGGGCTGATGTTCTTGCAGTTTGGTCTGAATATGTTTCCCACGTAAAGATATGGTGTTGCAAAATTTGGTAGAGACTAGATTATTAGGTTGGTCGTAATTACATTTTAGCTTTTAACATTTGGGTGGCCGCGATTACGTTTCCGTCAAGATAGTGGTGATATAAAACATGACACTGAGGTGCCCTTTGCTAATGCTACCTCTGTAACAAATTTCGTTCCGTTCGGTTTCACCGTGTTCGAATTGATAAGGGGAATCGATTTTCACACAAAGATGGCCGCCATCCGCAAAATATTAGGCTGATGACCTATTAGTTTGGTCAAAGGATGCTCCCTCCACAAAGGTGTGTATTTGCAAAATTTGGTAGAGATCGGATGATTAAGTTAATCGTAATTTGATTTAAGCTTTGAACATTCGTGTGGCCGCCATTACGTTTCTGTCAATATGGCGGCGATATAAATCATGACACTGAGATGCCCTTTGCTAGTGCTATCTCTGTACCAAATTTCGTTCCATTCGGTTTCACCGTGTTTGAATTAATAGGGGGAATCGATTTTGACACAAAAATGGCCGCCATCCGCAAACTATTAGGCGAATGACCTATTAGATTGGTCAAAGGATGCTCCCTCCATAAAGGTATGTAGTTGCAAAATTTGGTAGAGATCGGATGATTAAGTTAATCGTAATTTGATTTAAGCTTTGAACATTCGTGTGGCCGCCATTACGTTTCAGTCAAGATGGCGGCGATATAAAACATGGCACTGAGGTGCCCTTTGCTAGTGCTACCTCTGTAACAAATTTCGTTCCATTCGGTTCCACCGGGTTCGAATTAATAGGGGGAATCAATTTTGACATAAAGATGGCCGCCACCCGCAAACTATTAGGCTAATAACCTATTAGATTGGTCAAAGGATGCTCCCTCCATAAAGGAATGTTGCTGCAAAGTTTGGTAGAGATCGGATGGTTATGATAGTCATAATTTAACTTAAGCTTTGAACATTTCTGTGGCCGCCATTACGTTTTTGTCAAGATGGCGGCGATATAAAACATGACACTGAGGTCCCCTTTGCTAGTGGTACCTCTGTACCAAATTTCGTTCATTCGGTTCCACCGTGTTCGAATTAATAGGGGGAATCAATTTTGACATAAAGATGGCCGCCATCCGCAAACTATTACGCTAATAACCTATTAGATTGGTCAAAGGATGCTCCCTCCATAAAGGTATGTAGTTGCAAAGTATGGTAGAGATCGGATGGTTATGTTAGTCGTAATTTAACTTAAGCTTTGAACATTTGTGTGGCCGCCATTACGTTTCTGTCAATATGGCGGCGATATAAAACATGACGCTGAGATGCCCTTTGCTAGTGCTACCTCTGTACCAAATTTCAATCCATTCGGTTTCACCGTGTTTGAATTAATAGGGGGAATTGATTTTCACTCAAAGATGGCCGCCATCCGCAAACTATTAGGCTAATGACCTATTCATTTGGTCAAAGGATGCTTCCTCTATAAAGGTATGCTGTTGCAAAATTTGGTAGAGATCGGATGATTAGGTTAATCGTAATTTGATTTAAGCTTTGAACATTTGGGTGGCCGCCATTACGTTTCCGTCAAGATGGCGGGGATATAAAACATGACACTGAGGTGCCTTTTGTTAGTACTACTACTGCACCAAATTTCGTTCCATTCGGTTGTACCGTGTTCAAATTAATAGGGGGAATCGATTTTCACACAAAGATGGCCGCCATCCGCAAACTATTACACTGATGACCTATTAGTTTGGTCAAAGGATGCTCCCCCCATAAAGGTATGTTGTTGCAAAATTTGGTAGAGATCGGATGATTAGGTTAGTCGTAATTTGATTTAAGCTTTGAACATTTGTGTGGCCGCCATTACGTTTCCGTCAAGATGGCGGCAATATAAAACATGACACTGAGGTGTCCTTTGCTAGTGCTACCTTTGTACCAAATTTCGTTCAATTCGCATTCACCGTGTTCGAATTGATAGGGGGGGGGGACAGACATTCAGAATACACACACTCACACACACACAGACACACACACACACACACAGACTCACACACACACATACTCACACACACACAGACTCACACACACACATACACAAACACACAGACAGACACACTTTTTTCGCCCTGCGTTAAGTCTACTTTCATGTTTTGCAAAAATCGAAAGTAGGCTAAAATAAAAAATTAACCCCAGCCATAGCAAGACATGCCCTGACGCATCAACAAGTGGAAAGCTATGCTAAACAACTAAAGCTTTCTCATTTTCGAGGTGTGTTTATGCGAAACCAATTACCCCCACGACCCTGGAAACAGGAATGTGCTGTTGTCAATTTGGATGATCACCGAGGACCAGGAACGCATTATGTAGCTTATGTCAAAGAGGGATCCATCGTATGGTACTTTGACAGTTTTGGGAATTTGCCTCCGCCCATGGAACTAGTGACCTATTTTGGAAACAGAATCAAGATATATTATAATGTGAAACGAGAGCAAACGTTTAACAGCCAACAGTGTGGACGTTTGTGTTTAATTTTTTTATATAAGACGCAGCATAAGCAAAAACGCCACCAGTATGTCAGCAGAAAGTAAAACGTTTACACTGCATGGACGTGGACCTGAAGTCAGCCTAGACTTTTACCCGCCTATCAAATTGAGTGAAAAACCCTGTGGTTTAGGACTTGTTTCTCTTGAAACATACAATCGAATATACAACATACGTGAAAATGTGAACAACAAGTTTAACTATGATGATTCCCTGCTCACCCTGAACTCTGGTGGATACACGATCGATGACATTTATGAACACATTTATGTGGTGTTGATGAATCAATATGGTTTAAAGTCATTTCTCGACGGAACGCGCAAGTTTGAACTTGTAGGCAATACCAACACTCATCGCTGCAGTATTTTCTCCACACTCAACATTGACTTTAAAACACACCCCGATTCCATTGGTCCATTACTAGGATTTAAACCACGTGTGTTGGAGCCCAACAAAAAACATGATTCGGACCATGAAGTGAAATTCATTGAGGACCATCATGTGTCGGTGACATGTAATATTATTAGCCAAGTGTACACCAATCAAGAACCATCGCATTCGCTTTATGACTTTATTGTGACTTCGCCCAATGGGTATATTATTCGTGAAAACCCCCCAGTGGTGCTTTTTCATTCTGTGGCTGTCGATAGTATTAGTAATATAACATTAAGATTGATCAATAGAGATCAACAACTCATTGATCTAGATTCTACCACACCAGTGACTTACAAGTTGGTGCTAAAGCCACTATGAAGTTTGTGTATAAAGCAACAACACCGTCTAGGAATGGTGTTAGTTGTTTGCCACGTGAATACACGTTAACATCTCAAGACAAGCAGATTTTACAACATTTGGGTTACCACGTCAACCCTCATAATGATTTCTATCCTAGAGATAGCGAACCGCATCGAGGAGCAACCAGGAGTGGTAAGAATTGATCTCCATTCCTATCAAGCTCAAACACCAGGTCCCAATATCAATGATGAAGTTCAATTTGTTATCAACAACCAAGATATTTACACCCTACCGCATGAAAGTGTCTTTCAGATTGAAGGTCGGCTCACCAAAGCCGATGGCTCTACACCCACCACATCCAAGTTGGCCAACCATGGTTTGGCCTTTCTGTTTTCTGAAGTGCAGTATCTCATTAACGATATCGTGGTGGATAGCACTCGAAATGTGGGCATTTCCAGTGTCATGAAACTATACCCCTCTTATAGTGAGGAAGAAGGTAAAACACTTTGCATGGCAGGTTGGTGTCCTGACTCGACCAATGACTGGATGGTACACACCGATGGGACCTTTACTGGATATTTACCTCTTAAACTGATTTTAGGCTTTGCCGAAGATCACCAACGCATTGTGGTCAACGCAAGGCAAGTGCTTTATCTAGTGAGAGACAGGAGTGATAATAATTCACTCAAGGGAGCCGACAATGCCCCCATCGATTCAAAAATTCAACTACAACGCTTGCTATCTAAAGTGCCTCATGTGACCCTCGAAGATAGCAAAGAACTGGACATACTCAAAATGGTAAAGAGAGATATGCCTCTACCCATGGAATTTAGAAGCTGGGCACTCCATGAGTATCCGCTATTGCCCACCACCAACACACACAGTTGGTCTGTAAAAACAGCTCGCTATACAGAGAGACCTCTCTACCTGATCGTGGGTTTTCAAACGAATCATAGACCAATGGCAGGAGGGCGATGAACCCATGCAGGAACATCAGCGCTGGTCACCCACCTGCCCCTACCTGTGCAGAATGGAAGTGGGAAATATACCCTGTCATTCAAGCTATGCTCACTTGTGTCCCTGTGTAATGAAAAAAAAAACAAGTTACGATACGTGTGGACCGTATGGTATCCATGGTGCTTCAGTGAGCAGCTCACCATCAAAAACGCCTAGTTTAGAGACATTGGGACATCATCGGTGTTATGGACGTTACAAACACAAGAGACTATATTGTTTTATCAGTTGGTATCGTCCTTATCCCAAAATGACAAAAGCCTGTAGGACGTGTTATGATAATAAAATGATGTAATTCTTAAATTCTTATTTTTGCATGTCCCTCTGTCCTACCCTAACCTCAATTTGAAACCATCATGGCAGGTAAGTCCATGTCATGATCACACTTTAGTGGTCGATCGTCAGTCAGTCGTCAGTTGAACTTGGTTCAGGCAAGCGTCAACATGTTGCGCACACTCATTGTGGATTGCCAAGGGTTTAAAATTGGTGACAACAAATTTATATTTAAACAAGTGGCCATTATCGATTGTACCACGTTTTGGATATCGCAAGCTACACATTTGCTATTTAAACCACCCCATGCTTTTGATTTGTTGTGTGAAAAAGACCGTAAACAAACCCAGCGGATTGAAAATCATAGGCAACTAGACTGGAATCAGGGAACCATTTCCCACAAATATTTGGATGTGGTCATGAAACCACACTTGTCCTCGGCCAATGTGGTATTTGTGAAAGGTAATGAAAAACGTTAATGGGTTCAACCATTTTTGGCGTCTTACTGCCAATGTATCGACCTCATGGAGTTGGGCTGCCCCTCCCTGCAAACGCTCATGGATATTTGTTCCTGTGGCAACATTACCCATACATACCTATCGCATGCGTGGCATCTCTTTCATTGGTTAACCACCCATGCCTGCTGGGAGTTGTTGAACAAAATAATAACTCAAGATTTACCTGTGAATGACGCCAGTGAGATTTCTACAAGCGACGTGTAAACATCTACAGCACGTGATACCATGGAGAAAGGCAATGCTACGGACAAAGCCATCGGCAAGTTCTTTGTGTGCAAAAAGAAACTAGACAGTTTTACCAAAGAGGAACTCTTGGCGCTCCCCAAGTCGTTCATTTATTATGTGGCCGCCAACGCAGTGAAATAAATCTGGCAACATGTACCAAAATCATGGACTCAAGACCCTGTGTTGAGTGAATTGCAACCCTGTACGGATTACGATCACCATAAGCAAGTGGCCATGGCAAAAATACCGTCTATGCGTCAGTGTGCGACTTGCCAGCTAGTGAAACTGAATCACGGTCATAAAAGTCCATGTAAAGACTTTGTTGAATCATTCCACGGGTGTCATGGCGAGAAAAAGCAACAACAACAACAAACACAAACATCGTCCACAGAGGAGGAGGAAGACCAAACCTTTTTACCATCGATGGAAAAGGATATGCCAGACCTGTACTGGCAATGGCGTCATTGACAAAGTGATTCAATACCTACCTTTCGAAATCCATTTTCCAGGTTATCGTTTTTGCGGCCCTGGAACTCGTCTCGAAAAACGTTTACAACGTGGTGATGTACCCATTAATCTTTTGGATCAAGCATGCAAGGATCATGACCTTTCTTATCGCCATAGTCATCCTGGTTTAAGACATGTGGCAGATAAATTGTTATTGAAGAAAGCTAAACAACGTTTCACATCCAGTGATGCCTCAATGGGTGAAAGGAAGGCAGCCCTGATTGTCATGAGTGCTATGAAAGGAAAGTTGATGATGCATTGACATAATCATTGAGGAATTGAGGAGTGAGGAATTGGGATTTGTTTGTATTCTATATTTCTTTTGTCAATTCACTATGACTATGAAATAAAAACAAAGGTTTACCAGAGCACGATGTTTATTTTTTTTATTTTTTGAAATCATGATGTTGATGGCTGACTTTTCATTTTCACATTTCACACATGATGAATTCACACACTGCCATTTGTCATTTTGCAATTTACAGTTTTTAAAAATGTTCGTTTCAGGTTTTACGTTTTTGATGATATGAATTTTTCCTTTTTGATGATGACACTTTTTAAACAATGTCCGTTTGAAGTTTTTGAATATTCATATTTCACACATGGCCATTTCCAGTTTTTTAAAATGTCCGTTTTAAGTTTTGCGTTTTTTTGGTGATATGGAAACATGGATTTTCCATTTTGCTGTTTTCACATTTTTCCATTTGGTGTATGTCGAAAGTTGAGATTTGACAATGATGTTGATGCAAGTGCTTGACCATGGCGATGCTGCAATGTGTTTATGGGTGTTTGGAGAAACGTCGAGGTCTACGACTACTGCAGGTAAGACTGTTTTTACAAAAATAATGTCTTTTGTCTGCCACATTTCAAAGAAAACAGAACTATTGAAAACAAAATGAGTATATAAGTGACCAGTTCACCCCCTCCCCACCCACCCACCCACCCTACCTCACCGTGTTTGCTCTGGTCAACCATACACACCAGTTTTCTCTCTCCACTCATACATTCACACCTGTCTTTGGGAACAAACACAACCACTTTATTTATTCCCAAAAGCACATTCTCGACATGCAAACTCATCCCAAAAGAACTTTTTAGTTTATCATTTACATTACGAAAAATAATTAAATACTAGTTATTAAAGTTACTAAAAATCTTACTTATTACATATTTACAAAAAAACTCAACTTTGTACAGCGTTAAAAGAATCAAACTATTCACCAATCAAAAAATTTTTAAAAAATAAGGTTGCATAGAACTTTTTAAAGAGCAAAAGGTCCAAGTGGGTTGTCACTATTTACTAATCTACTATTTACAATGACAAAAAACCAATATTTACAAAATACTAAATCTACAAGTTACATAAAGCTATGTCCCATAAACGATTAAACAGTGAAATCACACCTCCTCCTCCTTGCGATCATAACCCCAGGGCAGGCTGGTGAGCAGGTCATCAGCCCACACACGCTTGTTATCCATGGAGGCGAGGGTGCGTTTTCTCTGTTCCACAAGATACAAATGATGGTTGCTGGATTGTATCCTGCACTGTGTATGAGACATAGCTTTGCCAGTGCGTAAAACCGCTAGATAGTCATCAACACGTAGCGATTTTACCACTGCCCTACTTACACCTTTTGCTCTTTTGGCTTCCTTACAGTCGAGTGTGCGATAAGCATACATTTTCGAAGCCAAACCTACGAATTCCGTCATAACGGAATCACCGCATTCATCTTTTAAAACGCCCACTTCCTTCTTGCTTTTTACGGGCAGCTGAAACACGTTGTCAGCGCTATAGCAAGAGGTGTCGAACCAGTCACTATGTTGCCTCATGGCGTCATAGGGGTTGCAGTGGCGAATGTGGTAAATGAATGAGTCCGTATCCATATACAAAAGAAAGACGTCCTCAAAATGGCGTTTGGCAAACTCATAGTGAAATCGATACATAACCGATTTAGAAAAGTCTAAAATGACTTGGCCCAAGTAAATGGGTTTATCCATGGTCACGCTGGTCTTACTCATTTCAATAGTAGCCAAATCCTCATCGATAATGTTGATCGATTTGAAATTTGGCTTGGCAATGTACCGCCGGGCACCCCACCTCCCCTCCCAGACATTGAGCAATTTAATGTCACGGTATTTGAGGACATTCTCCATGGATTTGCCATAAATGCAGTTGTTCATTAATTTAAAAAAATTAATTTCAAACTGCTGTGTTGCCATTTGTCGGTGCTCTGTGTTGAGTTGCATGTATGGCTTGAGCCATGCTTTTTGAGCAAAGGAAATACCCCTGTGGATTTTCTTCAACACCAAGCCTTGGGCAAGGCATTGCACCAACATTTGGATATGTAGCACATACCGATTTTTGTTGTAAAGTGTGCCCATGAGTTTTTCAGTTTTCACTTTACTGTCAGGGGGAACCGTTTGCTCAAGGCAGAATGGGAAATCAGCATGTTCATCATACAAGGATGATGGATATTCAATATCCCCTTCTAGCACATATCCACGGCCTGTTTCTTGGCTAGCCATGTTCACATCAAATTCTGACACTTGTTTGTCTGTCAGCCAAGCAAACTTTCCATAGGGTAAAGGCTGACTCATGGCGTAACCGTACAAATTATTCACGTCATAGTACATTAAGTACGATTCTGGTTTGTCTGGTGAATAATCAGGCATGTAGACATGGTTCGCTTCGGCATGGCGCTGGTTAAGTGACACAAAGCCGCCACGAATGCCCTTTTCAAAAAATAGAACCATGTCTACATCAGTGAGTAAATCCAATTCCACTTGAGTGTATTTTAAAGCGGCATCAAACGAGAGCCCAGGACTCGTATAATAGTGAGCCGGGTCAAGACCGTAAATGTGTTGACACAACTCACGGAATTTTTCAAACACATCAGTGAGCAGCAATACATCCAGTTTTAGGTAATGCAAAGCATATTCACTTAGCGTATTAATACCAAACACTCGCCAAACTTGACATGCATGTGCATAGTCTTCATCGGAAACGGTACTGCGTGTTAATTTCGAGTAAAATTTCTCTTGTGGTGGGAGTTTTCTTTGCTTTAACACGTCCCAGCTGTTGCAGAAATCATACGGGAAGATACCTTTCCGAATGCACAATTGAAATTGCTCAGGGTCATTAAAATGCATTCTAGTATATTTTAATTCCTCCTCATTCAAGCCATTCACAAGGCTGTCTAGCGAGGATGCCATAAACTTAAAGGAATCCAAAAATCGAATGCTAAAGTCGCCCAACCACCATGTCAGGGCTGTAAAACGCTCATGGTTTTGGGGGATAATGGTAAACGAGCCCTTGTTGACATGACACAATTCACGAATCAAACACTGAATGTCATAATTTGCCAGATTGTGGAAAAAGACACTGATGAAACGAGGAGCTGGAAAGTTCAAGTTGCATTTACTATGCGCAGCTCCACGAAACTCCCCCGTAAAGTGCGAGTGATCACGAACGGTGTCTTCAGCACTGATCAGTGGCTTTCCGCAAATATGGCATGTTGTGGCATGCTCATACTGCTGCTGTTGTTCTGGAGATAGGCTCATGGGTATTGGGTGGTCCAGAAATTCCTGTACATGGTCGGCCAACTTGACAAGTTCATACAAGAACCATTTGGCACAATCTGGCCCCTCACGGTATTTGTATACGGATTGTGTGGGGTCATAGGCACACACCACATTAAATCCTATGGCAAAGGGCTCATGTTTTGAATGGGTGTGGTTGAGCTCATGGAGGGATCTGGTTCACATCCCGCCAGGGGTGTGGTGAGTGCTTCGAAATCTGCGTATACCACATAGGGAACAGTGTCACGCTTGTGAATGCCCTTAAACTTTAACACAGCCTTGTCCCCTTGTGGCAATATCAATATCACTGCTTCCTGAGTAACACAATCTACCCTATGACGTTTCAAAAGCGTAGGGGTTTTAAAATATTGCAAGCAACGGTCACAAATATGCTTTTTACCATGTGCTTTGGACATTTGACTGCTTAGCAATCTACTCAGGCTTTTAATGAGGCAATAGTGATTCACCTCTCTCTCAGATAGATATAAAAGATGAATGTGGTGTCGTTTCGGTTCTTTTGTAGCATAAAGAGGACCCACAATCTCATCACCATCAAGGTCATACACCATGAACGAAAAGTCCTGGTTATCTTGTTCAAACCTATGGATCTCGGTTAAGTCCATAGGGAACGATTCCCGATTTAAATTTAAAGTTTGTTTTAATTCTTCAAACTTGGCCTTGTACTTTCCTGGCCAACAACCATTTTGTTGTACCGGCTGCAAATACGCAGCCACAGACCACAGAAAGCAATCATTGTCACGATTCTTTATATTGACTACAGCATTTTTCGAAGCTATTGTTGGTGGCGTTTTAATATAGCTAGACCCAGCATTCAACGGGTTGAATTGACAAATGTTGATTTGTAAATGATGAATTTTGTCTAAGGCTAGACCACTCGGTCCTTGTTGTAGTTTATCAAATTTTGATAGCAAGGCATTCACCACATGGGTTTCATACCACTGTTCCAAATTATGGGCTATGAATAGCTCTGCCATTTTACTGCAAATATAAAATGTCTCTTTATGCTCTACTTCCTTCTTTTTATATATGAAATCGCACGCCAGTTCTGTATTCACCTTTAAAGCCGTATGCAACCTTTGCGCTGTACAAATTTCAATTTTAAAAATTTCAAAACAAGATTGTAAAAATTCTTTGGGAATCAAACTTTTTCTAACATTGACCACGCGGCCAGAGCACACACGCGATTTGAAACAACTGTTTAGGGGCTCCCAAGTTAACGTATCCGCAGCAGTGGCAAAAGACATTATTTTGAAAGAACACTTTCACATGAGTTTTCAACTGTAGACTGCTTGACAATAGTCCCAAACCCACACGTTCCTGGTTAACAACAGAGGTCAAGCGTTTTCCAATACTCTAAAAAGAAATAAAATAAACCACCATAAGTATATCCATTCCATATAGTTTATGCATTTCATAAACAAAACAAAATCAAACAAGTTATATAAAAAAAATCTCACCTTGACGTGTAATGCTTTGCTATATTCCCGTCTCGTGGGCTAGTGTGGAAATGGTTTCCTTTTCTAGCTGTCTGTCTTTCTCTCTTTCTTTAATATATTTCCCACAGACACACGACAGGTAGGCTATACATGTTATCTGCAAACAAATAAATAAATAAAATCATTAATTACCTAATCAATAAATAATTGCATGTATTTATATAAAAATCAATAAATATATAAATGAATAAATATATACCTACCCCACAACAAGGTAATGTATTTTCCACCAACACCAAAACTGTTAAACAAGATCAAGTGTTTCACGCAATGCATTGTGTTCAAAGGTAGTCACCTAAGTGAGAGTGGAAATGATAACGACATGTCTTTATATATGTTACGTTGCATGTATAATCTTGTTTTCCCCACGCTTTGAACAATCTCTTATCGTGCACGTGGACAGCTTAAGTCCAAAGTGAACACCTGTGGCAGATCAAATTTCACGTCAACTTGCATTTTGTCACGTACGAAGCAAAACAGGATGAAACTTGTTAACAGTTATCGTGCACGTGGACGGCTAACGTCCCAGGCGAACACCTGTGGCAGATCAAATTTCACGTCAACTTGCATTTTGTCACGTACGAAGCAAGACAGGATGTAACTGGTTTAGCCCTCATGTGGTTTCACATGTGTTCACATGCCTTTCACTCTTCCCTGCCACCACGATGGTCAGATTATTTCACCTTGAAGCGTCTTGGTCATTTTCCATTGCACCTGTTGTCAAGTCAGATCAGCGCCTTCCAATAAGCTCAAATGACATTCACCTCCTGCTCCTCTGCAAGTTTGTTTTCTGTACTCGCTTCGACCAACATAGAACCAAGTTCTCATCACCGTTTACATGTTAAAGGTAAAATATCAGAAAAACGCACGCTCGCTCTTTCATACACCGACCCGCCGAAATAGCAATTGTTCTATTAAGAATGGTCCTTGTGCTAAACGACAGGTTCATTGAAACACACACACCCAGCAGTATCGTCTCTCTCAACCACCACGCTTCATAAACATTATAAACAAGTAAAGAAAAAGAAAAAGTTTTTTCAACATGTATGGCGTTAGGCCCTTTGTGAATAATTTTTTGGAAAAAATATCTACCACATTTGAAAGGGGGCGTTAGCCCAAGTCCTAGGACACCTTGTACACGTCTCTAGCGTTATTGGTTCGTGAGATATCGGCAAAAATCACAAAAAACACGTGTTTACCCCAAAAGCGAGTTTCCAAATTTATTTTTAAATTACAACGAGTGGTCCATAGCAAAGAGGACGTCACCCCGAGTCCTTGGACCCGTCGTACACGTCTCTAGCATAATTGGTTCGCGAAATATAGCATAAAGTTTAAAATCACGTTTCCCCCCCAAAAAAACCGTGTTTCCAGATTTTCACCTTTTCGACACCTACATTTCCGTAAAGAGCGCAACGAGACGAAAAAATCGAATCCAAGCACGCCCTCCTAGCATGACTCCTTCCATTCCAAGGTCGCAGGGGCTCACAACTCGCTTTTTTAAGCAGCTTCCCCTCATCCCACTACTATAGGTTTTCATTCTAGAGACTTGACATTTATTTTGGGGGTAGAGGGGGTAGGGACCATTGATTTACATTAAACAAACTTTTTTGTAAACTTCCTAGTTTCCAAAATATAGGATTTTCAAAATTCGAGTGTTTTCAAAAAAACATAAAAAATAAAAAAGTTTTATTACGAAAAATAAAAGTCATAAAGACCATTCGTTTGAGCCATGGCACAACGTTCTACCATGTTTGGTTTTCAAACTATCACCAACTTTCGAAAACAAAAATTTTCAAAAAAAAAATCCAAAATATAACAAGTGGTCCATAGGAAAGAGGACGTCAGCTCGAGTCCAATGAGACCTCATTTGTCAACATCCGACCATGGGTTCGTGAGATATTGGCTTGGACTCACGCGGCGGCCATGACACTATTTGGAACTCCTACTACTCCCCTACTACAGTAGTTCCTCCAATTCTTTGTTTTCCTGTATTCTCCATTTTCCCGCCTCATTCACTGCTCCATAAATCTTCCTCAGTTTTTAGCGTACTTCGATTCATGTAAAAATGGAAGCAGACTTATGAGATCTACACAGGGCCAAAAATTGTGTGTCTGTGCGTGTATGAGTGTGTGTGCTCTGAATGTCTGCCCCCTCCCCCTATCAATTCAAACACGGTGAAACCGAATTGAACGAAATTTGGTACAGAGGTAGCAATAGCAAAGGACACTTCAGTGTCATGTTTTGTATCGCCGCTATCTTTACCAAAACTAAATGGCGGCCACTCAAACGTTCAAAACGTAAAATAAAATAACGACTAAACTAATCATCCTATATCTACCAAATTTGGTAACAACGTACCTTCATATGGGACGCGTCTTGTGTTTACACTACAAGGTCATCAGCCCTACCGTTTCAAGATGGCGGCCGTGTGAATTACACAAACTTAATAATCCATAACATGGGACACACCAGTTCCGATTATCGAACCGAGAATCGTTTAAAGTGTTCTAAAGGACGTGGTACGTTCGAAATTTAAAGTTTATATTGTAATATTATAGTGCAGAAGTGAATTTAAAAATCTGAGCCGTCTCAGTTATAAGACAAGGTGACAGCTGATATCTTGTGCCTGACCTATATTTCACTAGTTTGAGTATTGCATGCAATATAGCCTACTAATAGAAATGATATAAACTTTGTATAAAATGCTTTACAATCAAAAATATACTCCACTGAAGAAATCGTTTAGTCGAAATCATAAGTTGCTAAGACGTTGTACGTATGTCAATTGATATCGGCGAATTTTCGTTGACATGTTTGGCTGTGAGGTAAAGCGTTAGCCTTTCACCCGTATGCCTAGGGTTCAAATCCTATCAAAGTTGGGTTCTTTTACTTGAATATTTTTGTATGTATTGTTTTGTAATTGCTCAGACGTTTTAAAATTAAGCGTTATATTGTGCATATTACAATGGAAAATACAGTATAAATTTAATTAAAACAAAATTCGCCAGCGGATCTGCACGAGACATCTAACAGCAACCAGGTGAACTATCATGGCCAACTGGTGGCGAACTGCGCCCCGGCCCAGCTTACAGCTTTAATTGAAAAGTGTATTTTTATGGCCAATAGAATGCACTCGCCCTATTAGGATTATCTTATCCGAAAGTTTTCCAACATAATATGTCACAATTGGTCTACGTAGGACTCCATTGGTTAGCATACCATTGGCATTCTATACGGATCGAATTTGAAGAATGGCAAGTCGATAATACAATACACTTTTATTTTAAAGAGTTTGTAACGGCCTATTGTGTGTTATTTGAAAATGTTATTTGAACTAAAGAGCAAAACTATCTCACATAGTTCCTATACTCTAGCTGTTGGTGCTAGCTCAGGATATTAATAAATACTTTTATTGCAGCGAAATAGCAATCGAAAATAGAGAACGAACATGTACACTAAAATTGCGCTCTGGGGATTTGAATTGCATAGTCATTGATTGATTGTTTTATTTTAGTACAGAGCTCTAAGTAGAAGCGTTCACATGATTGTCCTCTTAGTTGGTATACACACGTCACTGTAGGGTCATGGAAAGATTTGTCAAAACAATTAAGGTGGTGAAAACTATGGGCAGCCAGGCGTATAAACACTTGCCTCAACTCACAGATGGACGTTGCCCACGTCCGGTCGCTTATGTCTCCAGTTCCATAAAATTCTTGAGATATGTCTTCTCTTTCTTTCTTTCTTTCTTTCATTCTTTCTTTCTTTCTTTCTTTCTTTCTTTCTTTCTTTCTTTCTTCAATGATGGTAGTAGATTTTTTGAGGATCTGGTGTTTGGTAGAGGTAAATTTCTAAGGTCTTCAACCAAGAAATGATTCTATTATACTCTTTGATAAAGACAAAGAGTTATATCTATACTCATACATTTAGGAGAAAGTAGGCTATATGTTCTTTACTGAACATCTTGTTTCTTTCCCATCTTCTCTAAAGCTCCTCTTCTGTCACAGTCGTAGTCCATGTTTCCGAGCCGTACATTACCACTGGTCTTCTAACTGTTCGGTATACTGTCACCTTTGATCTTCTACTGAGGCTGAGCGCTTTGAGGATTCTGATCAGTGCCCAATAAGCGCTATTACCGGCTGCAATTCTTGCTTTTATTTCTTTTCTTTTGCTATTATCTTCAGTAACCAGTACTCCCAAATACTTGAAACTTTCGCACTTCTCATAATTCACCCCATTTAAGTTTATAAATAAACTAGCTGTACCCGGCATGCGTTGCAATGCCAATCAAAGAAAGTGTTGGTGTTGTAACTTTCTTTGTTGAAGTGCCTTTGGATTCCCAATATTTTTTTCTTTTTCCGTTAACCACCTCTGAACTATTGTAAAATTGATTCACTATCTCAAAAAATCATGGGAGCGTGCTCAACAACTCATTAAAGTTTCATCGCAATGAAATGAATGGTATATGAACGCATACGGGACTTTGTTGAAACGATTCGCGCGCCGTCACCCATTTGTTGAATATACTCGTACGCTACCTATTGTAAAATGGATTTACTAATTCGAAAACCTTCCCTGGCGTGTACACAACAACTCATCAAAGTTTCATCGCAATCGGATGGTATATGAACGCATTAAGGGATTTTGATTAAACGATTCGCGCGCCGTCACTCATTTGTAGAATCTACTTGTGCGCCACCCAATGAAAAACGGATTTACAATTTCACACATCTTCGCAGGACTGTACTCAACTCACTAATGTTTTATCACAATCGCATGAATGGTATATGAACGCATACGGGACTCGGTTGAAACGATTCACGCGCTATCGCTCATTAATTGAATCTACTCGTGCGCTACCAATATTGTAAAATGGATTTACTAAAACAGAAATCCTCGCGGGAGTGGAAACAACATTTCACCAAATTTCGGTTGGTTGGTTCTTAAGTTTGGGGGCTGCGACAACGCGGTCATGTAGCCCCGTGTACTTTGGGTGTGTGTAAGATCTGTTTGATAACCGGTGTTAACTGTGATGACTGTATTAGTGTGTGTATCTGTTTTATTAATTTAAGTACTGCAACTTAGAATTTTTCAAATAGTTCTTACTTTTGTCGCCAAGCGCCACCGTCAACGACTACTAGGCCAAGTTCAGAACTTAGCTACCAGACGCCACCGCAGTCGGCTCTTGGCACCGAACATAGAGACCTAAGAGCGTTGTTTGCATTCTTAACCTATCCAATTTAGCTTCACACAGGTGCAATTAGTGGGAGGTTCTTTAACATGCCATAAATCAATGACATGGGACCTCCGGCTTTACTTCCCCTCCGAAGGAAGGCACACTGAGGGATTTTTAACGCTCTTAAAAAATCCGACGGCTTCGTCCGGGTTTGAACCCGCTATCTTGGGCATAGAAGCTCAGCATACTACCGACTACGCCACCGAAGCCGCCCAACACAAAATTTCATTGCAATCGCATGAATGGTATATGAACGCATACGGAGTTATTTTAAACGATACGCGCGCCGTCACCCATTTGTTGAATCTACTCGTGCGCTACCTATAGTAAAAAGGATTTACTATTTCAGAAACCTTTCCTGGAGTGTGCACAACAATTCACCAAAGTTTCATAGCAATCGGATGAATGGTATATGAACGCATGCGGGACTATGTTTAAACGAATCGCGTGCCGTCGCTCATTTGTTGAATCAACTTGTGCGATACCTATTGTAAAGTGGATTTACTAAGCCAGAAACCTTCCCTGAAGTGTACACAACATCTCACCCGATTTTCATCGCTATCGGACGAATGGTATATGAACGCATAAGGGACTTTGTTGAAACGCTTCGTGCATCTTCCCCCATTTATTGAATCTACTTGTGCGCTACCTATTGTTAAAGGGATTTAAAAAGCCTGAAACTTTCCCTGGAGTGTACACAACAACTCACCCAAGTTTAGTTGCTATCGGACGAATGGTATGTGAACGCATACGGGACTATTTTGAAACACTTCGCGCGTCGTCGCACATTTGTTTAATCTACTTGTGCGATACCTATTGTAAGGTGGATTTACTAAGCCAGAAACCTTCCCTGAAGTGTACACAATATGTCACCCAATTTTCATCGCTATCAGACGAATAGTATATGAACGCATACGTGACTTTTTTGAAACACTTCGCGCGTCGTCGCTCATTTGTTTAATCTACTTGTGCGATACCTATTGTAAAGTGGATTTACTAAGCCAGAAACCTTCCCTGAAGTGTACACAATATATCACCCAAATTTCATCGCTATCAGACGAATAGTATATGAACGCACACGGGACTTTGTTGAAACGCTTCACGCGTCGTTGCTCATTTCTTGAATCTACTCGTGCGCTACCTATTTTAACATGGATTTACTAAGCCAGAATCCTTGCCTGTAGTGTACACAACCTCTCACCCAAGTTTCGTCGCTATCGGACAAATGGTATATGAACGCATACAGGACATTGTTGAAACGCTACGTCCGTCGTCGCTCATTTGTTGAATCTACTCGTGCTCTACCTATAGTTAAGTGGATTTACTAAGCCAGAAACCTTACCTGAAGTGTACAGAACTTCTCACCCAAGTTTCATCGCAATGGGATGAATAGTATATGAACACATGTGGGACTTTCATGAAACAAACGCACGCCTTTTTGTTGAAACTACCCGCGCGCCATCAATTGTAAATTCGATTTACTATGCCTGTAACCTTTCCGGGACTGTGCACAACAACTCACCAAAATCTGATTGCAGTCGGATGAATTGTAGCCTCTATGAACGCATCGCCATTACGCATATGTTTAAACTACTCGCGCGCTATCTATTGTGAAATGGATTAAATATGCATATGAACATCACGAAAGTGTGTACAACAACTGACCAAAATTTGATCGCAATCGGATGAATGGTTTATGAACGCATACAAGACGAACAGAGAGACATTCCATTTATATATATTGTGACCGATTGACGAGAATTCCGGGGAGCCATCGGCCTTAAATGACCCTTCCGAAACCACCATCTCACGGGAAGGAATGCATTCATGGACTGGGAAAGCACTCAAGAAACAGTACTCGGGGGGTGTCGGGTGTAATAAGAGGTAAAACTACCAGTCCAGATGAATACAAACTCAACAAATACAATAAAGAGGCAAGGCTTACATTTAAATCACACTCAGTTTATTCAAAAAGTGGCAGACCCCTAACTACTTCCGAGAGGTACAAACGGCTATTCCGTGCTAACAATGTTCATAATGATGTAATTCTTTTCCATGCGATAATCCTAACAAATTAAGCCTCTCGAAGTTCTACGCAAAAATGGAAAAACAAGGAATGCAATCTAAGAGAATGACACGTAGATTTTCCCTATCCAATTACTTCGGAGATTCAATAATAATAGTAGTACAAGAATGATCCTACAGCAAGGTGAGTTATTTACTTGTTTACAATGCAAGGTATTAGTTACATTTAAAGCATAGTAAGTTTAAAGCTACGCTATGATGGTGTCATTTCCAACATTTAACTTTATAATCATTTAATCTAATGCCTATCGTGCGTTAATAATAACAATGATGTAAACGAGAAGCGTTTCATCCTAAAATTATTTCCAAGCTAAAGCTATGCACATTCTGATCCTGGCAGAAAGTATGAAAAGCTTAGTCTAATCACAACACAAATGTATAACATGTAAACACTCTTAAATTACGTGCGCAATGGACGCCACTGCTCTTTACCTTACTACATCGCAAATTCACTGTTTGTGAACTTGGGTCATGTTTGTGTTGGGACAGAAAAGTTACGTCGGCGATTGCATGAGAAAAACATATCTAACATCGCATTATCAGTTTAGTTACCGCGTTTAGACACGTGACTAACTGACTGTCGTCGCTCAACAGGGAAAGCTATATTTGTATTTAAAAAGAGTCGAAGAATTAAATCTAAGTTATGGTCATCAAGGTTCATATTAGTTGATAGGTTTGGTTAAATTTTATTAGAGTTCCTAGCCCTTGGTTTATACTCAGTTTTAGTTGAAAATCCTGATATTTGATTATTACCTTCATATTTATCAAATCAGTTCAGTCCTAGCAGTTCCATTGTATTTTTTTAATGACCATGCTAAATTCGTGTGGTGTAAACAATTGGTGTACCAATCATCCAATTCAAATACATCATTGGAGAAAAATCAATTCCACAACCTCAAATAGCACATCTGTGTGCTGATCAGTACCACTGATCCATTGATCATCTGCTGTAATAACGTGACAAAAGTGGAGCGCGTTACCAGCCCATAAAGTACTAAAACTTGTACTTTCATCTAAGGGTAATCATATCCTACCGCTGTAGTGCGTTTTTAACATAACATGGTTCTGACTAAATTGATACAATCCAAGCTTGAGGATAAGGTTTATTATCGCCGTCGTAACAGCTGTATACTCTGAACTTATAGAAAGGTGTTTCATTCACTCATATATCAGGCGCCTAATGTCTGGAAATCTAGTATTATAAACCTGGGTGTTTTGCTTACAGTCCTATAAAATGACCCGTTCTTTCGAACCTAAGATAGCTTGCTCAGCTCATCTTATAATGTTACAATTCATAGCTGGTTTGGGCAGTCGTCTGATTGTCGAATTAATAAAGTTATTTGTTTCAATTCTCCACACTGCATAAACTGGTTTTCAGGTAGTAATGTTTATTGCTCACTGCGCCCACTGCCCTCTAAGTAATTTTATAAAGAAAAGAGCGCGCTGTCATCGCGTTTACAAGGTCAAAATAAACAAAAGAAAGTGTGACAATGGCTTCCTTCTAGGCCAACAGCTAGTCGTTGAGGTTTTACTGCTCAAATAAAATACAGTTATTGAGACAAGACTGTGTCAAAAATTCCTACACGCTAAAGTGTATTGGTTCGATGCTCTGTAGAAGATATAAAAAAGTTATTTACAAAAATTGTTGGCAAATGCATTATATCCTCAGCAAGTGCAAGTGATACGAAATGTTGTGGTTCCTCCACCACTAGGAGTCACATGTTAATGATAAAACCTACCTAGGAATGTGCGGCGTAAGGTCATAATAACTAAGCTAATCCCCATAACAGGATCGTACATAAAAACATGTGGCAATCTGCCCGACTCACGTGTGTTCTTCATATTTTCTTGCATGGTTTAAGTAGCAAGTAAGGCACATAGGTGGAATGCCTGTAATCCACGTGCTTTCTTTATAGTGCGATCCAGCCATCGCTAAACCATTTGTAGTGCGATCCAACCGTCACTAAACCCCGCCATCCTATGGGGCTTCTACTCCATTCCTACATTCATAGTTGAATGAATAATCGGCGTTTCTTCTTTACAATAAATGTGTGTTAATAATGCCATGATGCTATAAGATTTTGTTGCACTGAATTTACTGTTACGTCTCTACTAGCAAATGCACTGAATTTGCACTGGCGTAGCGGTTAGCAAGTTATAAAGGCCATTGGTTTTCCGCTCACAGAATTTAAGTATTGTAGCTTGTGCTACAGTACACACTAAAAACTGGTTTACATTAAATTCACTCGTAAACTGTCCTTTACTGTTCTGCACTGTTTTATAAATTTCGCTGCACTTCTGAAAAACGTGGTTTGGCAGCGTGTTCGATGCCTGCGATAGATAGTTCTTGAAATATAACAAATATTCAAAATCTACTAACTCTGATAGTTTTAAATACACTTAGCAGTTATACTGCACGCAAACGCGTATCCGTTTTTGTTAGATTAATCTGAATTTTACTGATACTCCTCTATTTGTCGAGCACGTTTTGACGTAGTTTCAGGACTATGCCTGTCGAAGGTTACACGTCAAGCTTCAATCATGCTTACGATAGGAGTGCTTCATCAAGATGCCGGATGGACTCTCTAGTCATCGGCCAAGTGTGCGGCTGTGTAAATATCTATGTCATTCACTTTGGATCATTCATATTCATGTCTTCTATTTATAATAAATCATATTCCTCTTCTGTGCATTCAAGATATTTACAACATCGGTTAAGAATTATGTGTTTTACAAAATATATAAAATATAATACACTCTCGGCGCGGCAACTCATATTAGTCAAATGAGCGCTCAATCGGCCTCCTCCATGGATGGTGAACTCTTCATGAGCCAAAGAGGTCACATGGCAAATGTGACGTCGGGTTCATATGCTCCTACGTTAACGAAATAAAAATGATGAAAGGCATTTTTGTTTAGCTCGCTCTCTCAGTTGGCGAAATATCGACGCAGGTTGGCTGAATTATAAATTCCAATGCGCTCATCAGTATCCCTGTCATTGACAGCGTAACTACCGTTACCAAAAACAAGAGTGATTCGGTGAGGACCGTAAAATAAGGGTTGACATTTGTGGTACACCCTCTCAGTTGGGTTTGAGATTCCAGGTCTCCTTATCAGGACTAAATCATTTAAATTGAGGGCTCCTCTAAAGCGTTGGTTCCTGACTCTTCTTAAGCGTTTCTCAGCTAGTCTCTCCATCGTTTCACGTGCCGCGGTGATCATGCTGGCTTGTGAAGGTTGAATAGATGGTGGAACACTCACAATGTGTTGCCAAGCTCTCGTAGGCTTCCGATTAAGATGCAATTCAGCTGGTAGGGTGCATCGTTTAATACGTTAAGAGAGTATTCGAAGTTGGCAATTTCACCTGGATTAGTGTCGAAAATGTCCTCGTATTCTGCTAGCAATTCATCTAAAGTTTCATTTCCTCGTGGTTCCAATCTCCGTTTGGCTTCCCTTTCTTCCAAAATATTAGAAATGTGTAACTCGCCCAATATCTTGGTGATCAAATTTAAGTGTGCCGCATCTCCCTGCATCGTGTTTCCAAGATATACTGGTGGAGATTCGAGAAATTGTACCGTATTAGTACCCATGTTGATAACTCCCTCATATCTGCGTATGAAATCAGCTACAAGTATGGCTGGGTGTTTAAGGTTATTCACCACTATAAAATCTTGAGTGTAAGTATGCTCGCCGATTACAACTAAACATAAAACTTGCACTTTACACCTTATAGTGTGGTCTGGTATGATGCCTCGAATTTTGATGTTAGAGACAGGTAGTTCTCTAAGGTCATCACCCAATTTAAGTTGACTGTACAAGTCGCCTGAAATTACGCTAATCATAGCGCCAGTATCGATTAGGATATTTACAATAATGTTGTTGATGCTCGCGGCAATGACTGGCAATTGTGTCAATTGCACGTGGTCAGTAGTTCGTGGTACGTCCAGTAGATCTCCTGGCGTTGGTTGCCAAAGTAATACATCCGCTATTACTACTGGAGAATTAATCATTTCTGGTTTTATTGCGAATTCGTCGGTTTTTTTTTGTCCTGAGTGACCAGTGGATGTCCCTGCTTCATCATAATTCTCAGGTACTTCTTCTATGTTGTCGTATTCCCGCGACGTTTGAGGTGGATTTCTCTCACCTCATCTGCCTCGAAGTTCGCGTAAATACCTCTGGCTCTCCTCTGCTCTACCTACCAATCTCTATACGCTCTGTCATTCCTGCGATTGTTGTTGTTGTTTTGATACCTGGGGTACCTATCTCTACGATAGCCTCCGCTGTACCTATAATCTCTCCTATGATTATTATTATCGTTTCTACGATCATACCGGATGTTGTTGTTGTTGTTGTTGTTGTTGTAGTTGCGTTGGTTTCGATCACGATTCCAACGTGGTCAATCGTTTCTCAAAGCCTGGTATCGCCTCTGACGATACTCTTCCACTTCTCCGTTTCTGTCATATGGTGTTCCGTCTCTTCACGGATCATTATTATTCCAGTTACGAGCTCCTCTATTTTGCTCCCTATCCGTACGGTTAGTTGTCTGTACCATTCGATCTACAGATGTTAAGTTTACCTGACGAGTCTCGTTACGATGTCTTATTGGTGCAAATTGTTCGTTGCTACAGTCTAATCTGCGCAAGATTTCATCACATTTGGTGAACGTGTTTGCTCCTGAAGCAATTAGCGACTTCTGAACGTCTCCTGGATACTGTCTGATGATAGTTTGTACTAGTTCTTGTTCAGATACTGGTGGACGTAAACATTGAAGTTTTGAAAGTTGTTGTGTGAAATACGATGCATATTTCGTTGGTAAGTTGCTAGAAAAACGTTTGCTGTACATTTCAGCTCTGATCCCCTGTTGTATCTCCACGGACCAAAATGTTTTTAACAACGCTTCTTTAAAGTCTTGATAGCTCCGGAAAGAATAGCTAAATGCTTTAAACCAAATTAGAGCAGCGCCGTCTAGCAATCTCTCCACTACTCTTAGTTCTCTGCCGGGCGTTACCATCGTTTCACGCATGTAGTTTTCCAAATTATGGAGAAATTCTACAGGTGTCTGAAATCCGGTTCCTGTGTATTTATGTGGGCGTTCATCTTGACTCTTCAAGAATACAACCTTCGAATGAGGTGTCTGAATCATACTCGGAGTTCTACTAAATGTCGGGATGTCAAATCTGACAGGTGTTTCGCCAGTATTTGGTTGTACTTCACTCCGTGATGTTGGTGTAGTATTGGCATTCTCCTGCTCAAAATACTTCTTCCAAGCTTCGATAGGATTCGGTTGTGTTTCCTCCCTCGGTGTTTTAGTTGTGTCAGCTACTATTTGCTCGTAGTAACGCTTGAGTATCGGTTTCTCCGGTTCTGAAGTTACTCGAGTTGGCCTTTGTTTATGTTCCTCACGCAAGGCGTTCATCTGTATTTTTAATCGTTCTATCTTACTCCTGACAATGCCATACAAGTCATGGTATTTCTCGTCAATCTCTTCTCCTAGTTCATCAACAGTTTTACCCACATATTCACGTGTTCTGTCGTTCGAATCTGTGGTTTCGATTGAAAGGTTGTCCATCTTCTTTTCTAGGTTAGTAATGTTCATCTTGTTTTCATTTATGTCGCCCTTATGAATGTCAAAATCGACCCTAAATTCAGCTGAGTTAGCCCGTATCTCTTCCAGCTTCCTAATGTTTTCTGTCTGGTTGGGGCGGATTTCTGTCTTTACAGCTTCAAGTATGACCTCTGAGTTACGCCGATCTGTTTCAATCTCTGAACTAACGTCATTCATTGCTTTAGCGATATTCGTTTTGATCTCTTTCGCGAAATCAGCCCTGATATTAATCGAAGTAGCTTGAATGTCGCCCCTAACTCTGTTTATATCTGCCTGCATATCAATAATGTCTGTTCGCAGATCTTCAACATCATTTCTGACATCTGTGCGCAAATTGTTTATGTTAGTGTTCATGTTGTCACAATTAATTTGCATATCAGTCCTAACATTATCACAATTGACCTGTATATCTGCCCTGTATTAGCCTGCATTTTGGCTCGAATGTTTGCTCCCATGTCATTCAAATTAGCTTGCATACCAGCTTGGTTTAACTGAACTAGATTAATGGACATGCGCAGAGCCCTCAGCAACTCAGGCAAAGTTGCGATATTGTCCAACCCTTCTTCACTTGCCATAACAATAAATTCAATTTGAGAATAAGGCGGGGAATAGTTTGGCTGAAACTTACACACTATGGTACATCTTAAGATCAAGCTCTGGGGAAAGTCTGCACTCTTCATAAACTAAGGAATCATTGCTGTGCCTCTGTCCTAATAAAAGTTAAACACACAAACTAACAATTACATTTACTTAAGATCAGTTTTGGCTACAAGTGGAAATGTCTCTACTTAAGAACAGTAATTAATGCCAACTGACCTCATGGTCCTATCTCAACACGAGTGCCATGCAGCTACTGTCCAGCCGTACGAATACCGATTCGTCACTGACCTGGCAGATGCTATCATACCCAAAAAATGAGCTCTCGACCTCTCAAATTCGAGTTTTCATATTCGTATGCCTCCAACTAGACCTCTCAAAATCTAGCCGATCACGTTGAGGCGCCAATTAAAGATAAGTCTATATGTGCCCGATTGACGAGAATTCCGGGGAGCCATCGACCTTAAATGACATTCCGAAACCCCCATCTCGCAGGAAGACATATAGGCCGGGAAGGAATGCATTCTTGGACTGGGAAGGCACTCAGGACACAGTACTCGGGGGCGGGGGGGGGGGGGTCGGGTGTAATAAGAGGTAAAACTACCAGTCCAGAGGAATACAAACTCAACAAACACAATGAAGAGGCAAAGCTTACATTTAAATCACACTCAGTTTATTCAAAAAAGTGGCAGACCCCTTACAACTTCCGAGAGGTAAAAACGGCTATTCCGTGCTAACAATGTTCATAATGATGTAATTCGTCTCCGTGCGATAATCCCAACAAATTAAGCCTCTCGAAGTCCTACGCGAATTGGAAAAACAAAGAATGCAATCTAGGAGAATGACACGTAGATTTTCCCTATCCAATTACTTCGGAGATTCAATAATAATAGTAGTACAAGAATGATCCTACAGCAAGGTGAGTTATTTACTTGTTTACAATGCAAGATATTAGTTACATTTAAAGCATAGTAAGTTTAAAGCTACGCTATGATGGTGTCATTTCCAACATTTAACTTTATAATCATTTAATCTAATGCCTATCGTGCGTTAATAATAACAATGATGTAAACGAGAAGCGTTTCATCCTAAAATTATTTCCAAGCTAAAGCTATGCACATTCTGATCCTGGCAGAAAGTATGAAAAGCTTAGTCTAATAACAACACAAATGTATAACATGTAAACACTCTCAAATTACGTGCACAATGGGCGCCACTGCTCTTTACCTTACTACATCGCAAATTCACTGTTTGTGAACTTGGGTCATGTTTGTGTTGGGACAGAAAAGTTACGTCGGCGATTGCATGAGAAAAACATATCTAACATCGCATTATCAGTTTAGTTACCGCGTTTAGACACGTAACTAACTGACTGTCGTCGCTCAACAGGGAAAGCTATATTTGTATTTAAAAAGAGTCGAAGAATTAAATCTAAGTTATGGTCATCAAGGTTCATATTAGTTTATAGGTTTGGTTAAATTTTATTAGAGTTCCTAGCCCTTGGTTTATACTCAGTTTTAGTTGAAAATCCTGATATTTGATTATTACCTTCATATTTATCAAATCAGTTCAGTCCTAGCAGTTCCATTGTATTTTTTTAATGACCATGCTAAATTCGTGTGGTGTAAACAATTGGTGTACCAATCATCCAATTCGAATACATCATTGGAGAAAAATCAATTCCACAACCTCAAATAGCACATCTGTGTGCTGATCAGTACCACTGATCCATTGATCATCTGCTGTAATAACGTGACAAAAGTGGAGTGCGTTACCAGCCCATAAAGTACTAAAACTTGTACTTTCATCTAAGGGTAATCATATCCTACCGCTGTAGTGCGTTTTTAACATAACATGGTTCTGACTAAATTGATACAATCCAAGCTTGAGGATAAGGTTTATTATCGCCGTCGTAACAGCTGTATACTCTGAACTTATAGAAAGGTGTTTCATTCACTCATATATCAGGCGCCTAATGTCTGGAAATCTAGTATTATAAACCTGGGTCTTTTGCTTGCAGTCCTATAAAATGACCCGTTCTTTCGAACCTAAGATAGCTTGCTCAGCTCATCTTATAATGTTACAATTCATAGCTGGTTTGGGCAGTCGTCTGATTGTCGAATTAATAAAGTTATTTGTTTCACTTCTCCACACTGCATAAACTGGTTTTCAGGTAGTAATGTTTATTGCTCACTGCGCTCACTGCCCTCTAAGTAATTTGATAAAGAAAAGAGCGCGCTGTCATCGCGTTTACAAGGTCAAAATAAACAAAAGAAAGTGTGACAATGGCTTCCTTCTAGGCCAACAGCTAGTCGTTGAGGTTTTACTGCTCAAATAAAATACAGTTATTGAGACAAGACTGTGTCACAAATTCCTACACGCTAAAGTGTATTGGTTCGATGCTCTGTAGAAGATATAAAAAAGTTATTTACAAAAATTGTTGGCAAATGCATTATATCCTCAGCAAGTGCAAGTGATACGAAATGTTGTGGTTCCTCCACCACTAGGAGTACATGTTAATGATAAAACCTACCTAGGAATGTGCGGCGTAAGGTCATAATAACTAAGCTAATCCCAATAACAGGATCGTACATAAAAACATGTGGCAATCTGCCCGACTCACGTGTGTTCTTCATATTTTCTTGCATGGTTTAAGTAGCAAGTAAGGCACATAGGTGGAATGCCTGTAATCCACGTGCTTTCTTTATAGTGCGATCCAGCCATCGCTAAACCATTTGTAGTGCGATCCAACCGTCACTAAACCCCGCCATCCTATGGGGCTTCTACTCCATTCCTACATTCATAGTTGAATGAATAATCGGCGTTTCTTCTTTACAATAAATGTGTGTTAATAATGCCATGATGCTATAAGATTTTGTTGCACTGAATTTACTGTTACGTCTCTACTAGCAAATGCACTGAATTTGCACTGGCGTAGCGGTTAGCAAGTTATAAAGGCCATTGGTTTTCCGCTCACAGAATTTAAGTATTGTAGCTTGTGCTACAGTACACACTAAAAACTGGTTTACATTAAATTCACTCGTAAACTGTCCTTTACTGTTCTGCACTGTTTTATAAATTTCGCTGCACTTCTGAAAAACGTGGTTTGGCAGCGTGTTCGATGCCTGCGATAGATAGTTCTTGAAATATAACAAATATTCAAAATCTACTAACTCTGATAGTTTTAAATACACTTAGCAGTTATACTGCACGCAAACGCGTATCCGTTTTTGTTAGATTAATCTGAATTTTACTGATACTCCTCTATTTGTCGAGCACGTTTTGACGTAGTTTCAGGACTATGCCTGTCGAAGGTTACACGTCAAGCTTCAATCATGCTTACGATAGGAGTGCTTCATC
Organism: Meconema thalassinum; assembly: GCA_946902985.2. Lineage (NCBI taxonomy): Eukaryota > Metazoa > Arthropoda > Insecta > Orthoptera > Tettigoniidae > Meconema > Meconema thalassinum. The sequence continues at coordinate 1,079,968,858 of OX336388.2, read as the reverse complement.
AAGATGCCGGATGGACTCTCTAGTCATCGGCCAAGTGTGCGGCTGTGTAAATATCTATGGCATTCACTTTGGATCATTCATATTCATGTCTCCTATTTATAATAAATCATATTCCTCTTCTGTGCATTCAAGATATTTACAACATCGGTTAAGAATTATGTGTTTTACAAAATATATAAAATATAATACACTCTCGGCGCGGCAACTCATATTAGTCAAATGAGCGCTCAATCGGCCTCCTCCATGGATGGTGAACTCTTCATGAGCCAAAGAGGTCACATGGCAAATGTGACATCGGGTTCAATATATAAGATTTATATTATTTGTCTTTCTCAACAGTATTTCTCCTAGATACTAATAAATATTGAGTTTTGTTGTAGTTCACTCGTAATCTTACTTCTTCTGATTCCTTTTCTAACCGTCCCAGCCTTTCTTCAAGATCCTTCAGTCTTAGTGACAGCATACCGACATCATCAGCAAACGCTAGATTTTGGCTCATACGGTTTAACAGCGTGCCTCCTGGATTTCTAATATCCACCTTCCTCATTACTCTCCCTAGTACTAAATTGAACAGCAGAGTGGATAGTACATCTACCTGTCGTAAACCTAGGTTTTACTCAAAATATTTTGAGAGTCTTCCTTCAAATTTAACTCGACATTTTGTGCCAGTAAGAGTCATTTTCACCCATCTGATTAGTTTGGGTGGGAATCCCATGTCCATCAAGGTCTGATACAGAGTTTTCCTTCTCACATTGTCATAAGCCTATTTGAAATCCACATGTACTGTGGTTGGTGCACATGCACATTCTATTCGTAACACTTATTGTAAGCCTTATTGTGAAGATGTGGTCCGTCGTCGATCTATCCTGCCGGAAACAACACTGGTATTCTCCAAGTCTCTTTTCAACAAGAGGTGTAAGTCTCATAACCATAACCTTGGCTAGGATTTTATACACCACAGTAAGCAGTGCTATGCCACGATAATTTTCACACTTTCTTTTATCTTTCTTCTTATGGATTGGGCAAATAATGGCCATGTTCCTCTGGTCTGGCATCATCTCCTCCTCCCATATCTCCACAATCAGTTGGTGTACCATCTTAGCCAAATATCCTCTACCTCACTTAATCATCTTTGCTGAAATATTATCACCTCCTGGGGCTTTGTTTTTCCTCAAGCTTTTAATTTTCAAACTAACCTCCTCCAGCGTCGGCACGGGTACTGACAGTGCATCAGTGTTATCCTTGCACCGTTGTTGGTCATTCTCTCGATCCTCCTGTTCTAGAGATACCTCCTCTGCAGCAGCATTGAGCAGCTCACTGAAATATTCATTCCATCGATCTAAAATCAGTTTTTCTCCTCCTATAAAATTTCCTTCTTTATCTCTGCAGAAAACTGTACGGGGATGAAAACCCTTCTTCGTTTCCTGTATTCCTTTATAGAACTTTCCTACTTTTTGATTATTGTATTCTTCTTCTAACTCTACAATTCTTGGCTTCACGTGTCTTTCTTCTACAAATTCTATCCGCCTCTTTCCTTTTCTTTTTACGAGTATATTCCTCTGTATTGTTTCACTAATAATTTAAAGCCATCCAATAAATTCCTGCAATACTCATTGCACATAACCGGTAAATAGATGTGAGTGACAGATCACACCTGTACGTGTATAGACTGAAACCTTGGTAGAAGTTAGGGACGTATCTACCACGTGCAGATCATTTTAAAGTGTTAAACAGAAGGGAAATTGCAATATCAACCAAGGTTCCAGTATTCTGATTTTGTCCTACAATATTTACACTGTCACTCCGGAGGTTAGGGTTCGATTCCCAGCTCTGCCAAGAAAATAATTCTGGTCTGAGGGCTGGCACGGGACAAAGTCAGCCTCGTGAGACGAAACTGCGAAAAACAGGGTTCGATTCCCACCACAGCCATCCTGGTTTTCCGTGGTTTACCCGCTTCTTCTCCAGGCAAATCTAGGATGGTTCCTAAGATAAGGCCACGGCCGCCTTCTTCCTAATCCTATCCCAGATTTACAAATACACACAATAACGCAGATTATCACACAAATTACACACCCACACATCCAAACACACGGGACTATAAGACGACGATGTCGCAGCCTTTAAAATAAAGCAACAACAACTATTACAGATATACCATAATACAAATTATCATATGACACTTACACACTCACCCAAGTACACGGGGATAAATATCCAGGATGTCCAATTCCCTCAAATGAAACAACAAAATAATATGTAGTTTATTTCACTAATACGTATGAGGTCCATTCAAAAAGAAACGTGCCGAGGCTATGAAATGAAAACCGCTGCTAAATGGATCGTAATGCCGTGGCCTGGGCACGAGTGCGGTCCCTGTGGGAGAGCTCATGAGTTAGTAACTCACCAATCATGCTTCTATTTATTCATCAGCCACCTTCTGTGGTCTTGGGGTACGTGTTGAGACTGTGGATAAGTTCGATTCCCGACTCTGCCAAAATATTAATTCTGGGCTGGGGTGTTTGGAATGGGATATACCCATCCTCAGAAGACAAACCTGAGAAGAAGTGGGTTGATATTCCGTGGATTTACACTTCTACCCAAGGCCAATGATCTTATAGCTTACTCAGTAATCCACCCTTAAGGTCAAAAATACATCCATATCGTGGTAGAATAGCTTATGATGTATGTACAGTTATGACATATTCTCAGACCAGTGTTGGTGTAGTGACTAGCGCTCTTGGCTGTCGTCCGGAGGTTCGGGTTCGTTTCCCGGCACTGACAAGAGATTTAATTCGGGTCTGAGAGCTGGAACGGAGGGGCAAACTCAGCCTTGCGAGGCAGAACTGTGATGATAAGGGTTCGATTCCCACCTCAACCATCCTGGAAGTGGATGACCATCCTCAGCATGATCTTTCTCCATATTTTTCAAAACTCCCTCCATACAAATGCTGGAATGGTATTTTACTTCAAGTCCCGAGGCACTTATCCCAATCCTAGACCCTACCATTACATACACAATTATTTATTTATCGTATGGCTTTTAGTGCCGGGAGTGTCCGAGGACATGCTCGGCTCGCCTGAGTCTGTAGCTGCTTCCAGCGGACACCCTAAAGGGTGAGCTACCAGTTCCGTTCAATTTCAAGTAGTTCCAACTTTCGCCACCAGATATCAATGATACCTAGTGGCGAACGTTGGAACTTTAATAGAGCGTTCTGACGAAATCTAACCTAACAAATTTTGCTTTACACAAGTTTAGTCTGTGAAAGGATCTTTTACATGCCATAAATCTATGACATGGGACCGCCGGCTTTACTTCCCCTCCGAAGGAAGGCATACTGAAGGATTTTTAACGCTCTTAAAAAATCCGACGACTTCGGCCGGGTTTGAACCCGCTATCTTGGGCATAGCAGTTCAGCATGCTACCAACTACGCCACCGAAGCCGCAATCATAGTCACTTACAGAAACACACACCCAAGTACACGAGTCTGATGATCAAGATGCCTTAAGCCTCTAAAATGAAATAACAGCTTATGAGTATAATGCACGCATATAGGATGAGGGCGTCATCAATTGGATGAAATATTGCTTCTTTTATGAATTATGTAAAGGCTGTTTGAAGGAAGCTACGGATAACTTACTTGGCAATAATTTATTTTCAATAATATAAGAATTCCACCTACCGTCCCAAAAATGGTGGTTTCCCATTTTTTAAAGCCAGGTAAATGCCACAGTATTATACAAGCGCGTTCAACCTTCAACTACCATCTCATCTTTACCACATTTCCTCCACATAACTTCTACATATGTTGCAGATTATAATATTATCTCCAGACTTCAAACCTTTTATATTCTAACCGGAAGATTGTGAATTTCGGAACATTGAAGTGGACATTTAGGCTGAGAATAGTTTGCGGAATGGGTTCTTCTGCTGGTATTTGCAAGCTTTGCTCTTAGATGGCGTAACAAGTCTGTATGCTACTAGTAATGCATGCTACTAGTAATGCAAACCAGACGACAGACTGCGCAGAAGGCTTAGCGAACAAGAATTAACATGGCTATCAGCCATCTGGGGTAATCTGTGCTAAACACTATCCTAAAGCGTGCAGCCCCTAAAAAGAACTATTGGCTGCAACTCTTAGATAGAAGTCTCGGTATTCCAGGTTTCAAGATGACAATGTCCTCAGTCCTGCTCTGACAGTATCTGTGCGTGTAAGGTGAGTTAAACATTTCGAGGATTATGTTCCATATTTATGAGGATCTCGGGATGTAATATAAGAATGCCCTTTTATTCAACTTGCTTGTGCCATACTCTGCGGCGTAGCCCCGTTTTAGTTAAATCGCGCACCACAACCGCGATGGCGAGTTGCTTACTTTGGGACTTGAAGTAGCCTAAAGTCCAATCTCGGCATGTGCTTGTTGGGAGTGAGAATAAATCAAGTGTTGCCAGTCAAGGAGGGTGTTAACACATTCACTCCCGGGTAATGGGATAAGGAATTAAATCAGATGATAAAGAATATCATTTATTATGATTCAAATTGGCAATGTAGCCTACATGTATTGAGACAAACATACGACATATCGCTGAATATGCAACATTTTTAAGAATAGAAGCAAAATGTTCTGTAGAATCGTTTGGTTCGCAGCCTGATATTTGATATTTTATTAGTTATTTATCCGAAGATACTATTGATAAAGCCTAAAGGTATATTCGCAGCAGTTTGCCCCATTCCGATTCCTGTCTTTGCGGCTGTTTGACCGATGTTCAAGCCCATGTCGACTGCGTTTTGTGCAATATTGAATGGTATACCAATTAAATTACCAAACAGGTTGGGGCGCCGAGTGGGCTTGACAATTGAAGCAGTGGTAGATGTGGCTTCAGATGACTGCTCTTCAGTGGCTTCCTCGGTAACTTCAGTGGCTTCCTCGGTGGCTTCAGTAGATTGATCTTCAGCTTGTCGCACGCTCACTGATCTGCCTTGCACCAGCTGTAAATTAGATAGTATGTGTTCAATATGTCCTATCTACACCTAAATATTCCCCCTTTTTAAGGGGCCGGATATGAGGTGAGGTTACAAACTTCTCGCTCCTAAAGAGTGCTGGAGATGTTGCAGAGCGATTCACCTAGCAATGGTCTTGTGGAGAAAGAAATCCCCTACTACAAGTGCAAACCAGAGCAAATGCTGAGCAATGTTAGAGCAACGATTTTATGGAATACCATTAAGATAACAGATCACTGTGTGGAAACCTACAGACCTTCTGTTGTGTTTTTCTAACAAGGTCAGAAGGCACTAACAATCGACGTAGTGGCTCCACTTGACAAAATCCTGCACGATACAGTTGGTGTGAGAAAGCGCAAGTACCAACCCTCTCGCTGTAGAGCAAGGAAAAGGATGTTCAATTAACATACTGTACGTCAGGAAATGCATTTTAGCACTGATGAACTTAACAACACCCAGAGTGGATATATTCGAGTTGGACGCTTGCATTGCGTGGATATCACTCTGATTGGTTGGTTCTTAAGTTTAGGGGCTGCGACAACGCGGTCACGTAGCCCCGTGTACTGGATATCACTCCAAACATCTTCTGTAACACTCCAAATGTTGGGATATAGCCGTTCATGGCCAAATATTTCAAATCCATCATTTCTTCTATGTTTTTTGCCAAGTCTCTTCATTAGGGTCTTGGTAACACCCGCTGAAGAGTCTGACATTGTGCACCTAGGCGAAACTCCACTAAAGATACGGCAAGAACCCAGAAGAATTGCTGGAATTGCTTTAGGAGTGAGTAATAATTGTTCTAGAATGATGCGGTTCATCAATGCCATCTAGTGTATTTAGAGCAATATACATTTCCGGACAAATGCCATATGAACTTTCTTGTAGCTTTTCATTTCAGGAATCACATCCTGGATTTCTTATTGCTGGCATGCTATCAGCCCGAGGGTACAGTGTTCTCCTATCGCTACACAAGTATAAGGAGGCTGAGATACGTATTGCTAGCCATGCTATCACCATGAGGTTGAGGGACAGTGTTCACCTTCCGCTAGACAAGCAAGTATAAGGAGGCTGAGACACTTATTGCTAGCCATGCTATCACCAGGAGACTGAGGGTCAGTGTTCATCTTCCGCTAGACAAGCAAGTATAAGGAGCTGAGGCACTTATTGCTAGCCATGGTATCAGCAGGAGACTGAGGGACAGTGTTCATCTTCCGCTAGACAAGCAAGTATAAGGAGGCTGAGTCACTTATTGCTAGCCAGGCTATCACCAGGAGACTGAGGGACAGTGTTCATCTTCCGCTAGACAAGCAAGTATAAGGAGGCTGAGACACTTATTGCTAGCCATGCTATCACCAAGAGTCTGAGGGACAGTGTTCATCTTCCGCTAGACAAGCAAGTATAAGGAGGCTAAGACACTTATTGCTAGCCAGGCTATCACCAGGAGACTGAGGGACAGTGTTCATCTTCCGCTAGACAAGCAAGTATAAGGAGGCTGAGACACTTATTGCTAGCCATGCTATCACCAGGAGACTTAGGGACAGTGTTCACAAGCAAGTATAAGGAGGCTGAGACACTTATTGCTAGCCATACTATCACCAGGAGACTGAGGGTCAGTGTTAATCTTCCGCTAGACAAGCAAGTATAAGGAGGCTGAGACACATCTATGGGGGAGGTCATGATAGGACGCAGTTTGCGATCTGGTGCAACATATTTGTTTTTTTAATTGGTTTTTATGCTGTTTTATAGGGAGCATCAGGTCTATTCAATGATCATTAATGTTTTTCTAGCGTGTGTGCATATTTTCTTCAGGATTGGTGATATCTTCTTAGATTATTTTAATCAATTTGTAGAATGTACTGCGATGTCTTGGATAGCTGCCATGTTGTTTATGAAGTGTTGATTGGATATTTTCTTTTGTAGTTCCTTGCTTCAACAGGGTCATGCCTTGCAGTTCCAAAGCCGCATAACGTCGTTGATGGAGAGCACTCGGGCCTACACCGCCTTCTATGTAATGCCCAAAACAACCCACATGTTTATGTGAGGTGTCCGATCTTTACTCTCGACAATCAATCAATAACCATTTTAGGTTATGTAGCTGGTGATTCCTACCTTTGTATTATCTATTGTATTGATAGAACATTTTATATGAAGCTTTTTTAAATATATATCCTTTAATATTATGTCCCACCGAGTGACTCCCGGAATAAGGAGTCCCCTTCTACCAAGTGCCAACGGTCTCCTTAGAGAGCGGATGAGCGGGTAGAGGTCCAGGGCTCTCTCAAGCCCTTGGGGCAGGAAACTTCCCCTAAAAGCGGATGAGCCACTAGTTGGCCAACGGCATAGGATGAAGAAGGCAAAGGGAAACCACTTCATTAAAGATCTATTTGGATATCCCAAGTATCAGCAGCTCAAGATGATGTTAGCTTCTACAGAAAATTTTTCCGGAGGTAAAATAATCCCCCACTCGGATCTCCGGAGGGGGACAGATAAAGAAGCCAATTTAAGAAATAAGCAGAGAAGAATCGGTACCTGGAATGTACGGACCTTACTCCAGACTGGAAAGTTAAAGAACTTGATCATGGAGATGGAAAGGATGGATTTACATGTATTGGGTATAGCAGAAATGAGATGGCCACATGCAGGAGACTTTTGGAGTGGAAACTATAGGATAATTCATTCTGGTACAGCAAATAATAAACCAGGATATGGTGTAGTAGGCATTATATTGCATAAAGAACTAGGAAACAGAGTAAAGGGATTCGTGCAATATAATGAACGATTCATTTTAGTACGGATCGAAACTAAACCAAAGGATACTGTGATAGTTCAAGTTTATATGCCGACAACACAAGCGGTTGATGAAGAGGTAGAGACATGTTATGAAGATCTAAGTGAACTTATAGCTAAAATAAGGGGGGAAGAAAACCTTATTTTACTTGGTGACTGGAATGCAATTGTCGGAGAAGGAACTGAAGGAAATGTTGTTGGTAAATACAGATTGGGGAGAAGAAATGAGAGGGCGAGAGACTTGTAGAGTTTTGTATACAGCATAAATTAGTTGTAATGAATACTATATTCCAACACCATCCAAGGAGGAGATATACTTGGAAAGCTCCGGGAGACCTAAGAAGGGCCCAACTAGACTACATATTAGTAAAGGAAAGATTTAAGAACCAGGTGAAAGATAGTAGAAGTTACCCTGGAGCTGATGTCGACAGCGACCATAACCCAGTCGTCATACGCTGTGAATTTAAGTTCAAAAGATTAAATAAGAAAGAAAATAAACATTGGGATATTTCTAAGCTTAAATATGAGTCCACTCAAATACTCTATACGGATGAAACAAACAATAACATAAGAGACATTGAAGAACACTTGCAGTAGAAGAGAAGTGGATCAAAATAAAGAAGAGCATTTTAGACTCAACAGAAACTGTTTTAGGAAAAAAAGAAAAAGAAAATAGGAATGAGTGAATAAGTCAAGAAGTTGTGGATATGATAAAGGAAAGAAGACAGTATAAAAACTCAAATGATGATGATGAAAAGCAAAAATACAAGACCTTAAGAAACAAGATAAATAAGAGGGTAAAACAAGACAAGGAACAGCATTTAATGGGAATCTGTGCAGGCATAAATAACAACATGAAATCTGGACAAATAGATATGGCCTATAAAGATATTAAGAGGTTCTTTGAAACAAGGAAGCCAAAAACAATGAGCACTGAGGACAAAGATGGGAAGTTAATATATGATGACGAAATGATAGTGAAAAGATGGAAAGAATATTTGGAACAACTATACAGTGGAAACTGTGTTAACTTGCCCATTGAGAAAGAAGATGAAATAACAGAGGAAGACTTGGGGGCACCTATTATGGAGGAAGAGTTTGAGAAGGCGTTGCAGGACCTCAAAGGAAAGAAAGCTCTTGGAGTTGATAACATACCAGGAGAACTATTGAAACAATCAGGTGACGAGTTAAAAAGGGAACTGTACAACTTAATATGTACTATTTACGAGACTGGAGAATTGCCTGAAGACTTTGTGAAATGCATAATAGTACCCATACCTAAAAAAATCAAATGCAAGGTCATGTAAACAATACAGAACATTGAGTCTGGTGTGTCATGCATCAAAAAAAAAATCACCAGAATTATTATGAAGGGAATAGAAAAACAAATCGATGAAAACCTATCTGATGATCAATTTGGTTTTAGGAAAGAAGTAGGAACAAGAGAAGCAATCTTAGCATTGAGGCAAGTGATAGAGAAGCAGATGAAGAAAGGCAAACCTACCTTCTTATCGTTCGTCGACCTTGAAGAGGCGTTTGACAATGTGAACTGGAATGTTATATTCAGCATTCTTCATCAAACAGGTATCAACTTTAGAGACAGAAGACTCATCTACAATATCTATAAGCAAGAAATTGGAATAGTTTGTTGTGGTAGCAAGGAAGAAACAGAACACATCAGAAAGGGTGTATGGCAGGGTTGTTCCCTTTCCCCATACCTATTCAATATATATGTACAAAAGGTGATCGACCAGTAAGAGAAGAATTTGCCACAGGAGTGAATATTCAAGGAGATAAAGTTGACATGATAAGGTTTGCTGATGACCTAGCGCTAATTGCAGAAAGTGAAGAAGACTTACAAAATATCCTGAGCAAGATGGACAAAATAATGGCGGAAGAATTTAATATGAGAATAAATACAAACTAGTTGAAACCCGTCAAAAATGACGGTCAATAGAAAAATATTTACTGAAGAATTTTCTTATGTAGGCCTACTGTATATTCTTTGTACGATGATTTTTTGGCTCTATTGAAACTATAAGGGCGTCAAAAGATTGCGCTCTCAACATTGCAAAATACTGCTGGCCATGACTGAAAAATTGATGAGGCAAATTGAGACCTATACGTTCCAGAGTTTTCCCTTGAGCTTCATTGATTGTGACAGAGTATGCCAAATAAATTGGAAAATATTGCCTCTTAAAACAAAATGATAGTGTTTTATCGGATGCTGTTAAATCAAGTAGAAGGATTAGACCTCTCTGCCTAATTTTAACTGCACTTATTATTTCCAAATCCAAGCAATATGGTTGCATTTAGGAGCCCTTGGGAAACGTTCAGATTTCTAAGCAGCATAACGGTTCAAGCGTTTGGAATATGTGGAGGCAAGTCATTTATATCCAAGGAATTCAAGAACTCTGAGGAGTCTAATAAAACTGGCCGCAAACCGTCACATATAATTTTGAAATATAACGAAGAAATGCGATGATGTGCACCTCCATACATCTTAGAACAATGTGGACCGTATGGGTGTGGCACAGTAACATTGGCACCAAATGAAACGAAGGACATAGCATTGTACTGCCGATTAGTCTCTCTGAAATTCCTTGAGATATCATCTCCAGTGAAAAATAATTGTTGCAGCATGTCAAATGTTTTATATTTAGTCAGATTAATTTTACATTACAACAGCAAAGGTCAAAGTAACCAAGTGAAGATTTCTCTCAAGAGAAATACAGTGCAGAACAATGTTTAAATTTGTTCGTCAAGGACCCTACAGTGTAACGGTATAGTATCTGGAATTGTACCTGAAATGCCGTATTCATATTGGAGTTTAAAAGTGGCTTCGTATTTTTCTCCGATTTCCCACTTGTTTGCGGCTAATGTTCTATTTCGTAAAATGGGTTTATTTATAGCAGCATTTCTCCCCAAATTAACGTCATAGCTTATTAAATAACACTATAGTGGCCTGCATCAACGCAGCTGCCAAATATTAAATAGCAAATAATAACTTACTTCCATTGCCAAAATCAACTGCGTGGTTAGACTCATTGTTATGTACTCTAAAAAAATAATCAATAAACAACAATATTCACTTATACAACTAAGTTCAGAGACTTCCATTCTCAAGTTGGTTGCTGATGAGAATGCGATGAGACTGATCGCCAATAATAAAATCCTTGCAATTTTTGCAATTTGCTTGCAAACGCAACTCAGGATGACGAACTTCATTTTGAAATAAACAGAATGAAACTGCTCTAAATAATCAATTTCCATCACCTGTTGAAGGTACAATACTTTGCATTTCCATGACAGTAAATTATGCAAGGGAGCATAGAATCACTTCGCCACTACTGGAATGAGCATGGACTCACTTCGCCAGCCACCGTAATGGAGGGAGTTTTAGAATTATATGTTCAGTGTTTTTCAAAGATCGTATTAACACAGGGAAGCCCAGTCTTAAGGCTACATTCTAAGCTATTGCCCCAGATTCCAGGTTCGATCCCTGCTCTGCCAAGAAATTTAATTCTGGTCTGAGGGCTGGAACGGGGCGCACTCTTGAGGCAAACCTAAGAAGAGCAAAATTTTATTCCCATCTCAACAACCTTGGATGTGGTTTTCCGTGGTTTCCCACTTCCACTCCAGGCAAATACCGGGATAGTTCCTAACTTAAAGCCTCAGTCGTCAACTCTCCATTCCCCATACTAATTACAAATGCACACATCAATACAGCCATCACATTAACACAGGTTATCAGAGAAAGGTTTACACTCACACACCAAAGTAGACGGGGCTGAGTGACCACGATGTCTGAGTCCATCAAATGAATTATGTTCGACAATTTTCTCTCAAGGCGAAGCGATTGTGCCGATATTTATATAATAATTTAAAAGTATCTGGGAACGTAAATCATGGAGAATTCCTTACCTTACGGGAATAATAAACGTAGCCTAACATATGTTTAGACAATGTAATACCAATTGCAAGATAGAATAATTGGGAAATAGAATTACATGTCTGAGGTGGGAATCAAACTCCTTCGACGATGCATAATCAATTTCGTTGTCCACAATGTTAGCCGCTGAGCCACCCAGACAACGAAATTAGAGTGCAATATTAAGAGACGTAAACAACAAACGCACTTAACTGCCAGTTACAGTTCATCAATATTTCCCTTATTTCATGATTCTCAACTCCCTATTCCCCTTACTAATTACAAATGCACACATCAATACAGCCATCACATTAACACAGGTTATCAGAGAAAGGTTTACACTCACACACCAAAGTAGACAGGGCTGAGTGACCACGATGTCTGAGTCCATCAAATGAATTATGTTCGACAATTTTCTCTCAAGGCTAAGCGATTGTGCCGATTTTCATTTTCAATTTAAAAGTATCTGGCAACGTAAATCATGGAGAATTTCTTACCTTACGGGAATAATAAACGTAACATATGTTTAGACAATGTAATACCAATTGGAAGATAGAATAATTGGGAAATAAAATTACATGTCTGAGGTGGGAATCAAACTCCTTCGACGATGCATAATCAATTTCGTTGTCCACAATGTTAGCCGCTGAGCCACCCAGACAACGAAATTAGAGTGCAATATTAAGTGACGTAAACAACAAACGCACTCAACTGCCAGTTACAGTTCATCAATATTTCCCTTATTTCATGATTCTATTCCAGTATATATCGGGATACAACATAAGCGATATTTCCCTTTTCAATTCTCATAAACAAAGATCACACTACGATACGGTGGATCTTTTATCCGCCATTTCTCTCATGAAGAAACGCAATTGTGGCAACGCGCAATTGCCACATATATTACCTTTTTCTTTAAACATATAAAAATATACCGTAACATATATTTTCCTTTTAAAGACACACTGCAAATCTGCATGCCAAGAGCTTTCGTTAGAATGCCATACGAAGCCAATCGGTTAAGTCGTTTTCAAAATCTCGTGTGTACAAAAAATACCTTAGTGTTTTAAATATATAGACATATGGCAACAGAGAATTCGTTACTTTACAGGAATGATAAAAGTGAAATATGTTTCTACACTGTAATACCAATCGTAGGAAGGAAGAAAACAAAAAAAAACATATCCGAGGTGGGAATCGAACCCTCTCGACCATGCAAAGGATGGCAACAGAGAATTCGTTACTTTACGGGAATGAGAAAGTGAAATATATCTCTACAATGTAATACCAATCGTAGGAAGGAAGAAAATGAAAATTAAAAAAACGTATCCGAGGTGGGAATCGAACCCTCTCGACCATGCAAAGGATGGCAACAGAGAATTCGTTACTTTACGGGAATGATAAAAGTGAAATATGTTTCTACAATGTAATACCAATCGTAGGAAGTAAGAAAACGAAAATAAAAAAAACATAACCGAGGTGGGAATCGAACCCTCTCGATGGGAACAGAGAATTCGTTACTTGACGGGAATGATAAAAGTGAAATATGTTTCTACAATGCAATACCAATCGTAGGAAGGAAGAAAACGAAAATAAAAAAAACATATCCGAAGTGGGATCGAACCCTCTCGATCATGCATAATACAAATTTCTGGCCAGTAACCTTATCCCCTTGGCCAACCAGACAACTATGTGACAGTGCAGTATTAAGCTATCTAACCAGTATACACATTCAACCTGCACTTTATGTCCTTCAATTCGTGGTTTATTTAATATAATTCTATTTCAATGCATATTGTAAAAACATAACTAACATTATTGCAGACCCTTTTTGATTCTCATAAACAAAGATCTCAGTTAGACGCGACCGGAATCGCCATTTTCCTTGTTGAGAAAGGCCATTGTGCGCATGCGCGGGAGTGTCAAATATTACATATTTCTTTAATCATTTAAAAATATACCGTAACATATATTTTTCTTTTAAAGAAACTCTGCAAATCTGCATGCCAAGAGCTTTCTACAATGCAATACCAATCGTAGGAAGGAAGAAAATGAAAATAAAAAAACATATCCGAGGTGGGAATCGAACCCTCTCGATCATGCATAATACAAATTTCTGGCCAGTAACCTTATCCCCTTGGCCAACCAGACAACTATGTGACACTGCAGTATTAAGCTATCTAACCAGTATACACACTCAACCTGCAGTTTATGTCTTTCAATTCGTGGTTTATTTAATATAATTCTATTTCAATGCACATTGTAAAAACATAACTAACATTATTGGAGATCCTTTTTAATTCTCATGAACAAAGATCTCAGTTAGACGCGACCGGAATCGCCATTTTCCTTGTTGAGAAAGGCCATTGTGCGCATGCGCGGGAGTGACAAATATTACATATTTCTTTAATCATTTAAAAATATACCGTAACATATATTTTCCTTTTAAAGAAACTCTGCAAATCTGCATGCCAAGAGCTTTCGTTAGAATGTCTTACGAAGCCAATCGGTTAAGTGGTTTTCACAATCTCGTGTGTACAAAAAACAGCTTAGTGTTTTAAATATATAGATAAAACAAAAATTTTGGTCTGCAGTAGAAATGGCGAAAACCAGACATCAATAGAGTTAAGAAATGAAAAGATACAAGAAGTGAATGAGTTTAATTATCTGGGAAGTAAAATAACGAATGAGTAAGAAGCAGCAGAGAGCAGCCCAAGCCAAGAACGCTTTCTATAAAAAGAAGAACCTATTTACTGCAAGGAACATAAGTCTTGATGTGAGGAAACAAATGTTGAATACCTATGTATGGAGTGTCACGCTATATGGCAGCGAATCTTGGACAATAGGAGAGAGAGAGGAAAAGACTACTAGCATTTGAAACCAGGTGCTATAGAAGTATTATGAAAATCAGTTGGAAAGAAATGGTCACAAATGAGGAAGTCTTTAGAAGAGTGGGAGAGAGAAGATGCTTCCTTAAATATTTAAAAAGAAGAAGGAATCACCTCGTGGGCCACATACTGTGACACAATGGACTGATTAAGCTTATAATCGAGGGAAACAGTAGACGGCCAGAATTGTAGAGGAAGACCCAGACTGGAGTACATGAGTCAAATAATGCAAGATATGGGTTGTGGCTCATACTGTGAACTGAAGAGGAAGACTGAGAGACGGGAAGAATGGCGAGCTGCTGCCAACCAGCCTCACGGCTGTTAACCACACAGAGAGAGAGACACTTATTGCTAGCCATGCTATCACCAGGAGACTGAGGGACAGTATTCATCTTCCGCTAGACAAGCAAGTATAAGGAGGCTGAGACACTTATTGGTAGCCATGCTATCATCTGGAGACTGAGGGACAGTGTTCATCTTCCGCTAGACAAGCAAGTATAAGGAGACTGAGACACTTATTGCTAGCCATGCTATCACCAGGAGACTGAGGGACAGTGTTCATCTTCCGCTAGACAAGCAAGTATAAGGAGGCTGAGACACTTATTGCTAGCCATGCTATCACCAAGAGTCTGAGGGACAGTGTTCATCTTCCGCTAGACAAGCAAGTATAAGGAGGCTGAGACACTTATTGCTAGCCATACTATCACCAGGAGACTGAGGGACAGTGTTCATCTTCCGCTAGACAAGCAAGTTTAAGGAGGATGAGACACTTATTGCTAGCCATACTATCACCAGGAGACTGAGGGACAGTGTTCATCTTCCGCTAGACAAGCAAGTTTAAGGAGGATGAGACACTTATTGCTAGCCATACTATCACCAGGAGACTGAGGGACAGTGTTCATCTTCCGCTAGACAAGCAAGTATAAGGAGGCTAAGACACTTATTGCTAGCCATGCTATCACCAGGAGACTGAGGGACAGTGTTCATCTTCCGCTAGACAAGCAAGTATAAGGAGGCTGAGACACTTATTGCTAGGCAAACTATCACCAGGAGACTGAGGGACAGTGTTCATCTTCCGCTAGACAAGCAAGTATAAGGAGGCTGAGACACTTATTGCTAGGCATGGTATGACCTGGAGACTAACGGACAGTGTTCACCCATCGCTACATAAGCAAGTATAAGGAGGCTGATAGTGAGACACTCACCGTTGCCGCAAGGCATGCAAGTATCAGGAGACTGAGTGTGATCTTGAAAGCCATGGTTAGTGTTGGAGTGTTGAATCGGCGGACCAACTGACAGAGTGGAGCACAGCCAAGGTATTTATACGGTGACAATCACCTTGATAGTAGAATGCTCACTCATTAGACAATAGATTGAAAACATTCAGTAACAGCTCATTAAATAGTGCGAGAATATTGGCCACTTGTGGTAAGTAAACAAAAATGCCGAATATCCTTGAGTATGACGCAGTGAAAGGTGTCAGTAATGAAATTCATTGGTTATACTATTCGGATTATATAATCACTCAGTGCAATATTATATGAATTTGGTTGACATCCAACACCACTGTTTGTGGCCAATAACCTCAGAGGCGATTGATCGTTTCCATCACCATACATTGATTAAGGAATGATATGGATGGCGATCACGTGGCCAAAAGCTGGGTCTGTAGCTATACTCTCCTTCCTTATGACCATAACACTCTTCTATATATAGTTTGTGTAACCTTTCTTGGCCATTATTTTCACTTTCGTCCCCTCATAGTATTATTATTTGAATTGCAGCCAATGGCCATAGCCGGGTATTTTAATTGAACGCCTGTTGCCTCCCAGCCAGTTCAATGTCAAGTAGTTCCAATATTGACAACCAGGTGCCACTGTCACTGTCATCTAGTGGCGAACGTTGGAACTTGATAGGGCATTTCTAACCAACCAAATATATCGTACAATTTTGACTACACACTACACACTACCGATTGCAGTGGTAGGTTCTATGATATGGGCCCGCCGGCTTTACTGAAGGCTTACTGAGATTTCAACGCTCTTAAAAATCCGGCGTCTTCGGCCGTGATTGATCCCGCGATCTTTGGCATAGCAGTTCAGCATGCTACCTACTACACCATCGACCGCAACTTGACTTCGCGACATTACAGTGCATCCCAATTTTCCACCTACTATGGTCCTGCTCTTGACAAACCGGACGTCTGGTATATGGAACCTCTTGAATTCCTGTATCAATCAGCTACCAGTTTCCAAGTCACCAAAGGTACGAAAGAGTTATATATCGTTCCACATGAAATTTTTAACGGTAAGCACGAACCCAGAATGTTTAGAGGTCAAATCAGAAATTGTTGTTGTTGATTCTTTAGGGTCTTTGCGACGTCGTGGTCGGTTGGCCTGTGCATTTGGGTGTTCGTAAAAGTTACCTCATAACCTGTGCCATTTTGTTGTCTGTGCTATTGTGTAATTGTAATCAAGTAGGATTTGCGTAGGAAGCGGCCATGGACTTACGGTAAGTACTATCCCGACCACTTCTAGGATGCTTGAGGTAGAAATAGAACCCGCCTCTTCTCAGTTTTCCCACACGAAGCTGAGTGTACCCCGTTCCAGCTCTCAGACCAGAATTACATTTATTGGGAGAGTCGGGAATCGAAACCGGGCCTTCGTGGAGATAACCAGAAATGCTAGCCACTACGCAACGAGGCCTAAAAAATTCGGAAATAAATCACACAATCTAGCGACTTTGCAAAGTTCACCTTTAAGTTCTTTATTATAGTCCCCAGAATAAATATACCCTAATTTTAATCTGGGCTGGTGTGGCTGCATTTTGAAATAGTTGAACAATTTTAATTTACTAGTGGGCCCGTGTGAGCTTTCGCAACGTGAATGTTGGTTTATTGGGTAGTAGGGCAGAATGTGGGAGAACGAAGTTTTAAATATTGAAGAAATGTATTTATTGTTGTTAAACGGCATATGTAACCCATCTTCCTAGCTCTGTTGGCTTCTTAGATAACATGACAATTTTGGCGAGACCACACCGGAACCATCTGCTGAGAGGCTCCTCAGCTAGCAGTACGCCGCGCTCCCGCCAGATGGCTGCCGCCGCCGCGCCAAGTTACGGTGCTCCCATTGTAAATGTACATTTTTTAAGGAATTTATTTAATTGTGAGGCATTTAAAGAGGAAGTGAGTGCGTTTCGGGCACACATGGGGTACCTGTAGGTACCCCATAATGTGTAGGTTGTTGTTAACAGGACCTTACTTTCGGTACAAAACCGGAATGGGTCATTAGCAGAATAATATAGGGAGGATACTGCACGTTATTCGTCAATTTGTTTGAAGTTCTGCCACGTCCAGTCAATAGTAATGGAACACCTGAGCTGAGCTGGATTTATAAATGTATACACATCAACGTATGAATATCATAAATCTATAACCCGCTTCTATGCAGAGATATAGGCATAATGGATCCCACAACCAGACTCTATATGTCACATGGTAACTACAGTATAATCATATTACTGTATTGTTCCACAGTTTGATGTTTGTTCGCACAGTATCTTTTAAACGTTTGGCACCTGTAAATAGCCTATTCCTTATTAGCCGGACCTGTGGTGTAAGGGTAGCACGCCTTCCTCGTACTCGGAGGCTCCGGGTTCGATTCCCGCCTCCGTCAGTGATTCTAGAAACTGTCGTGAGGATTGGAACGGGGTAGTTGTCTGACAGTGAGGTAGCGCCCCGGTTACTGAGACCAAGATTAACGGCCGAAAGGACACGACGCACTGAATACGCGTAACCCCACAATCTGCAGGGCAAATAGCTGGGCAGCGGTCACTTGGTCGGCCTAGACCCTTCATGGGCTGTAGCGCCACGGTTTTTTTAAATATATTCCTCATCATTCCCCTCATCGTTGTCTTACAGTATATTAGCATAAACTTAAGAAGTCCAGCAGTCGGCATCTGGAAGTTGTCCTGTTTACGTGCCGGCTGGTACGCTCTGAGTAAGACCCGATAACCTAGATAAATCAACAATTACCATCACATCGTCTCTGAGTAGGCGAAAAGCAGGAAAAGAGGCACCTTGTTTACAAGATTGTTCGCCTCGTTGCGTAGTGGCTAGCATGCTTGACTATCATCGCGGAGGCCTGGGTTCGATTCCTGGGTCTGTCAAGAAAATTAATTCTGGTCTGAGGGCTAGGACGGGGTACAATGGAAGTGGAAGTTGTTTTCCGTGGTTTCCCACTTCTACTCCAGGCTAATGCTGGCCGCCTTCTTCTCAATCCTCATCTGAATTACAAATACACTCACTAAAACAGCCATTACAATACAACAGGTTATTAGACAAATTCCACGCACACCCAAATACACGTGGCTACATGACCACGATGTCGCAAAGCCCCTAAATCAAACAACAACAACAAACTTATATTACTGGCATACAAGCCACGTATCCAAGAGGTCTACGGTAATAACAGTAGAAACGATCTTAACGGTAACCATAGCAACTATTGTATAACACTCAATAATATAGACAGGAGTGGGATCGGTGGCGTAGTTGGTAGCATGCTGTGCTTCTATGCCCAAGAACGTGGGTTCAAACCCGGCCGAAGTCGTCGGATTTTTTAAGAGCGTTAAAAGTCCCTCAGTATGCCTTCCTTCGGAGGGGAAGTAAAGCCGACGGCCCATTATCATAGATTTATGGCATGTAAAAGGACCTTCCACCAACTACAATTGTGTGAAGATAAATTTGTAGGTTAGATTTGATTAACGCTCTATTAGTTCCAACGTTCGTTGACAGGTGCCGGTTGTGGTGGCGTCTAGTAGCCAAGTTCACAGCTAGGTGTCGTCGACGGTAGCATTATGAACTACTTGAAATTGATCGTCTGCAGTCCTTACTTGAATTACAGATAACACACACTAACACAGCCACCACAATCAACACCGGTTATCAGACAGATTCTACAAAAACTCTAAGTACACGGGGCTACATGACCATGTTGTCGCAGTCCCTAAACTAAGAAACCAACCATTCACTAGATATCAGGCTTTGCTAAAACTAAATCAAATGGGATACGGTGACAATTTTAGTTTTTGTGAGGATAATTAAAACTAACTGCATTCGTTAAAAAGGAGGGTAATATATTTCCTAGCTTTCCGAATCAGAGCTAAGCAAGAAAGGAAGAGTGCTATATCCACGCACAGTAATAAACAAGGTTTGCTTCGAACTACAAAAGATCATTTGAAACATTTTAGTATAAATTTGATCAAGGTAGATCTAAGCATTACGATTAAACAAAGAGATATAATACATCTTCCCAAAAAAGTTTTCTTGAACAATGTCATGAACTCGGAACATAGAAGGAGAGAACCATGAATGGTAGAAAACCACAATCTCAAGTTACCGCGTGTAATCATACTGTCAGATCATTAACAGCAGTTTAAAGAGCAGCAGACATTGCCGCCTTCAGAAACGACAATCAAGTTAATTGTAAAATGTGTGTATTGTTGATTAATGGTTTGGGGGCATCTTGGTCAACTGCCTCGTGTAGTTGGGTATGTGTTGAACTTGTCTGATAACCTGTATTTATGTGATGACTGTAGTAGTGTGTAGGGACAGGGATGAATTAGGTGCCCCGGGACTTGAAATAAGGTACTATACTATAATGTCGAGAGGTCTGCCCATTGTTACGTGGTGTAGAATTTTCGGGTCCAAGATAGCGGGTTCAAACCCGGCCGAAGCCGTCGGATTTTTTTAAGAGCGTTAAAAATCCCTCATTATGCCTTCCTTCGGAGGGGAAGTAAAGCCGGCGGTCCCATGTCATAGATTTATGGCATGTTAAAGATCTTTCCACTAATTACACCTGTGTGAAACTAAATTGGATAGGTTAAGAATGTAAACAACGCTCTTTGGTTGCTACGTTCGTTGCCAAGAGCCGACTGCGGTGGCGTCTAGTAGCTAGTTCTGAACTAGGCCTAGTAGTCGTTGACGGTGGCGTTTGGCGGCAAAAGTAGGAACTATTTGAAAATTCAAAGTTGCAGTCCCTACTTGAATTAAAAAAAACAGATACACACACTAATACAGTCATCACAATTAACACCGGTTATCAGACAGATTCTACACTCACCCAATGTACACGGGGCTACATGACCGCGTTGTCGCAGCCCCTAAACTAAGGAACCAACCAACCAATTTTCGGGTCAGCTTCCATGCTAAATGAACCTATGGATGTTGTCGTCATACAGTCATGTGATCGCATATAGCTGGGCGTTTGTTGTGTTAAAACGCATTTCTGTGTTCTTTGAAACGTGTTCCAGTCTGTCTTCTACATAGTTAGCCTTACATCCTTCATCTTGGCATGTGAATAAATATAATTCTGAGTTTGAACGCGGATTTTTCATTGTTGAGTTGCTAGTAGATGTTGAAATAGGAATCTCTGTTTCGCGGGCTTATAGGCAGTGTTCTAAGGACGTTTTGTGGTCCTGACGTTTCGCTGAAGACTGCGTTCAGCATGTTCACAGGTTACATTAAGCGAGGTAAAACAAGTAAACAGAAGATATATATATATAGTCAACAACCCACACATAGAGGCTACCATTGCAACGGCGTACCACATAGAAGTAATGCATCAAGGACAGGGCAGCCCTGGATTAACAGTGGATTAACATTTGCATAAGCATTTAACGTGCCAAGTTACACTGCACTCGGATGGTTAAATCGCGAGAAACGTCCATTTAAATATTTATACTTCCCGTCGCCGCCATGTTGGATTTGTGCTCACCAGGTTACTGAAAGTCCTATAGGTGAACTTATGTTCATAGCCTCTATAAACATAAAGAATATCAGTTTGATTGCTGTAAAAGATTCGTAGATATTGAGAACTGTCAAAATATTTCGGATGCTTGCCATTTTGGATTGTTATATGTATAGGCCATAGAGTTATGTACCATTAAAGGAAAATTATTGCGTAGCTTCATTATTCAAACTTTCACTTCGATCGCATGATTACGACACAAGATATAAAAACTTAGTTTTAAAATTTCGCACAGCCTCTATCTTGAGGTTATGTAAACAACTAAACTAAATTAGATGCCAGTGTATTACAATGTGTATAATCATTTACTGTACCACATTTCACTGCGCTCAGATGGTTAAATCACGAGAAAAGTCTATTAAAATGTTTCAAATTCGCTTTACCGCCATGTTCGTTTTATACTTTACAGGTGTTTGAAAGTTACATAGATTAACTTTTAGCAGTGCCCTTTATCACCGTACAAAATTTCAGGGTAATATCTGTAATAGTTCGGGAGATATAGATTGCCAGTGAAATATTTCGCACAGCCGCCTTTTTGAGGTTATGTAAACAATTAAACTAAATTAGACGCCAGTGCATCACAATGGGTATACACATTTGCTGTACCAAGTTCATTACGATTGGATGGTTAAATCACGAGAAAAGTCTATTTAAAAGTCTCAACTTCGCTTGACAGCCATGTTAGTTTTTAAGTTACCAGGTTTTTGAAAGTCTCATATGTGAAAGTCTAGTAGTGCCCTTTATCACCGTACATAATTTCAGGGTGATATCTGTAATAATTTCGGAGATACAGAATGCTGGTGAAATATTTCGCACAGCCGCCATGTTGGATTGGTGAAACACAATAAAATGTGAAGGGCACGGTCGGGGTCGGCCAGAATGGTGCTAAGATCTTACCGAGTTTCATTGAAATCGCTCCAGCCTTTTAGAAGTTCTTACGGGGACATTCACACGAATCACACACACACGTACACACAGACACACGGACAAAAGGTGATCTCATTAGCCTATTTTTTTTTTCATAAAATGAAAATAGGTTAAAACTACAACATGGCGGTCATCCGAATTATTTGGACAGTTCTCAATCTATACGAATCTATTACAGCAATCAAACTGCAATTTTGTGTGTAGAGAGAGGCAATTAACATAAAATAAGCTGTAGGCCTATACTTCTTCGCGGAACTACTTGCTTATTTTTTTAAAATTTTTATAGCTTAGGTAATAACACAGTGGCCACTTTAATTCTAGTAGTATATTTAAGTTTTCTTTGAACTTAAGTCTGGTAGGTTAAGAATAACATTTACATACGCAAGTTATAGCCTGCACTATGAGCTTTAAAACGATATCGTGGGAACCAAAATGTATTGTGCTACAAAACAAGGCGCAGTCGTGCATAAATGGGCAGAACGATCCTTGTTCGAACACCTCCACCTAAATCTAGTAGCCAAAATCTCTCATAAGTTCTTGACAATATTGCCGAGAAAATTTCAGAAAATTTCTGATCTCATCTGGAAGACTGAACAATTGTTCCTGAGTTTTACCCCTACTAAGCCACCTAACGTACGCGTGAAGAATTACGTCACCATGCTCAGAATCTGATATATTCAAAAGATTTCTAAACAATCGGTGACGTGTAGGGGATGATCTGACGTAATTTACTGCACGAGTTACAACTTCCATGAGATGGTCGAACATCAAAACCTTTGTGCTAAAGCTTCCTCGTGGATAACGCAATGATAACAAATACATTTTGGAAACGAATCATCTTTAGCACAAAGAGCAAGAAACGCATTTCTCCTACCAGTCATTGAAGGCGCACCATCTGTTGTTATAGCAACAAGTTTAGAGAGTGGAATGTTCCTATCTATCACAAAATTCAGGAATGCGTTAAATATGTCTTCTCCCCTAGTGCATCCATGAAGTGGCAGAACTTTTTTACAAAACCCTCCTTAATCGTAAAATCATGAACGACCATTCTAATAAATACACACAACTGTGAAATATCGGAAATATTAGTGCTTTCAAAAACTGAAGCGAATAATATTCACTCGACTGCAGGTCCTGATACAATATTATTGAGATTCTAAGTTGTTAGATATCTCTTCAACCCGTCTAGCAACAGTTTGGTGAGACAATTGATGTCCTTTTATGGAAGACATCAGTGAAGATTTATCTTTGTGACCATCGAACAGAGATTCCGCGCCACTGACCATTGCTTCCTTAACTACTTCTCCGTCACTGAAAGGGTTCTTTCTTATAACTAAAACGTAACAGACTTTGTAAGAGGCCATTGTCACATTACTATTTTGCTCAACTGGCCTTTTAAACGCACTGTGCTGTAATTTTAAATTAGATTTTAAGTCTCTAATTTTGTGTTTTCGTAATTTGGAATTAACAGGAAATTTACTATTAAAGTCCTTGTGATTTGTCGAAAAATGTCGTTCTACGTTACTTTTCTTCGGAACAGACACACTACAATTACACAATAAGCACACGGAGTTTCCTCTAAATTCGACAAATTATTACTGACTAGCAGTAGTGCCCGGCTTCGCCCGGAGGATTTATTTGTTTTATGGATGATAATGAATACTAACTTACTACATAAATGATATTAAATCTAACAGAAAATGAATAATATAACTTTTTGTGATGGTGGTGGTGGTAGTGGGGGTGATAAGTAGTAGTCTACAGTCTAATTGACGTAACATTCAGGTCATTTTCCCGTAATATAATGATAATAATGAATAGGGAAACGGCTATTTGCTAACTACTGTACTGACATATGTAATTTACGATCGAATTGAAAGATATGATTACAAAGAGGAGGCAGTGAACTAAAAGACACTGCCTAGGGCCTATATCTCATTAGCTGTTCGAAAAATAGACACCAATAGTCTCGTCTCTTGTCGCATAGTGCCGTAGGAAAATATGCAGAGCAGTCTGGAAAAACGTCGGCTGGCCCAAGCTCCTGAGGTACCGGTAGCAAAAATGTTATTTATTGTCACATAGCACTCAACGATAAGGTTCGGAATAAATGAATGTAAATTTGAAAGCACCAACGCTTATTGTCGCTGATAACCTCAATGTACTGCACCAACACCATGGCACTTAAACAGAGGCATAATATTTTCAAGATAATAACTGTTTTATGGGCCTAAGAAATCTTTTTGAACTTATTAGTCCCTGTGACTGCCATTTATAAGCAGCTTAAGATGTAATCATTTTCAAAATTCTGCACCTGAACACTGGTAGGGGTGACGTGATACAGCCCGCATTGCCAGCCAATAAAAGACTTATTAAAATATTCTTACAGTTACACTACTACGGATATGAATAGTTCTAGTGCCTTAAAATGTGGTTTTTAAGATCCATTTGTCTGTTGTTCTAAATATAAGGAATGGAGAGGGTTGTCCTAAATATCAAGTGGACAGTGTTACCAGTAAGGTTTCAAAGGGTAAGTACGTAAAATACGGTGCAATTAGGTGGAACGGTATAAATTTGTGCTAAAGGACCTAAATGCAGGGAATAGAGTGGTCTGTCCAAAATATCATGTTGACGGTGTTACTCGTCGGATTCCAAAGGGTAAGTATGTAAAATTAGGTTCAGATCGGTGAAACGGTGTAGATTTGTGCCGAAGGGCTTAAATGCAGGGAATGGAGTGGTCTGTCCGAAATTTCAAGTGGATACTGTTGCTTGTCGGGTTCCAAAGGGTAAGTATACAAATTTTGGTTCATATCGGTGAAACGATGTTGATATGTGCCAAAGGGCCTAATTGCAGGGAATGGAGTGGTCTGTCCGAAATTTCAAGTGGACAGTGTTACTCGTCGGGTTATAAAGGGTATGTATACAAATTTTGGTTTAGATCGGTGAAACGGTGTAGATTTGTGCCAAAGGGCCTAAATGCAGAGAATGGAGTGGTCTGTCCGAATTTTAAAGTGGACAGTTTTACTTGTTGGGTCGAAAGGGTAAGTATGAAATATTTGGTTCAGATCGGTGAAACGGTGTAGATTTGCGCCAAACGGTCTAAATGCAGGAAATGGTGTGGTCTGTCCGAAATTTTAAGTGACAGTGTTACTCGCAGAGTTCCAAAGGGCAAATATACAAATTTTGGTTGAGATTGGTGAAACGGGGTGGATTTAAGCCAAAGGGCCTAAATGCAGAGAATGGAGTGTTCTGTCTGCAATTTCAAACAGACAGTGTCACTCGCAGGGTACCAAAGGGTAAGTATACAAATTTTAGTTCTGATCGGTGAAACGGTGTAGATTTGTGCCAAGGGGCCTAAATGCAGGGAATGGGGTGATCTGTCCGCAATTTCAAGAGGACAGGGTTACCCGAAGGGTTCCAGAGGGTAAATATATAAATTTTGGTTCTGATCGGTGAAACGGTGTAAATTTGTGCCAAAGGGCCTAAATGCAGGGAATGGGGTGGTCTGTCCGCCATTTCAAGCAGACAGTGTTACTCGCAGGGTTCCAGAGGGTAAATATACAAATTTTGGTTGAGATAAGTGTAACGTTGTAGATGTGTGCCAAAGGGCCTAAATGCAGGGAATGGAGTGTTCTGTCTGCAATTTCAAACAGACAGTGTCACTCGCAGGGTACCAAAGGGTAAGTATACAAATTTTAGTTCTGATCGGTGAAACGGTGTAGATTTGTTCCAAAGGGCCTAAATGCAGGAAATGGGGTAGTCTGTCCGAAATTTCAAATAGACAGGGTTACCCGCAGGGTTCTAAAGGGTAAGTATACAAATTTTGGTTCGGATCGGTGAAACGGTGTAGATTTTTGTCAAAGGGCCTAAATGCAGGAAATGGGGGGGTCTGTCGGAAATTTTACGTGGACCGTGTTATTCACAGGGTTACAAAGGGTAAGTATACACATATTGGTGGAGATCGGTGAAACGGTGTAGATTTGGGCCAAAGGGCCTAAATGCAGGGAA
This sequence comes from Meconema thalassinum, assembly GCA_946902985.2. Classification (NCBI taxonomy): domain Eukaryota; kingdom Metazoa; phylum Arthropoda; class Insecta; order Orthoptera; family Tettigoniidae; genus Meconema; species Meconema thalassinum. The sequence goes on along the minus strand of OX336388.2, from coordinate 1,079,942,513 downwards.
TGGGGTGGTTTTTCGGAAATTTCAAGTGGACAGGGTTACCCGCAGGGTTCCAAAGGTTAAGTATACAAATTTTGGTTCAGATCGTAGAAACGGTGTGGATTTGTATACATAACAGACAGACAGACAGACAGACAGACAGACAGACAGACAGACAGACAAACATTGAGCTTTATATATATAGATTATCCCAATCACTGTTGAAACTGTAAGTTCTTTGCCTTTTAGCCATACTGTATAACAACACCAGAACCATCATCCACGAACTCTCACGTTATACTGAATGTTTGGTTGGTTGGATATCCTTCCGTCGCTATCGATACAAATAACACTCTTCAAATGATCGAACTTACTGTTAGCGGCATAGGTTTGTTGAGATTTAAGTAACTTTGTCTCTAATTCCCAACCAGTTGAGACCTGACGAAAGCGCAAATTCCGGAGGAGGGAGTGCTTTTGTATGGCAAAAATGTTTATGACACAGCAGGGGCCGCAGTTCCGAGGAGGGATGTAAATTCCGTTATGGCAAGTAGGTACCCTCCTGATGAGAGGAAACAGGAAAAGACTTGCGTAGATAAATATGCTTCGTGGGTGTGACTGGCAAGATGTCCTGAAGAAAAGAGTTTTTTCTTGAAATTTTAATCAATAATAAAAACTCATTGGAATAACAATGTGCTAATGAAGGGCGCCAGGAAAATACACATGTTCCGCCGCGTTGGAAAGCGCTGCTCTAGGGGGAACGTAGCTGTCAGTAAACTCCTGGCTTAACAAACATTTCAGGAGAGGTTGCCTACCCCCGATCTATTTCCAAGCCCATCGTAAGCTGACTGGACTCTCTGGGTTTAACCCAAGTTAAACATATATTATTTATTGCCTAATTGTTATTGGCGGACTGTGGAAGGGCAGATTATTCATGAGACAACATAGTGCGACATTCTGTTTCTAAGATTCTTCAAAGCAGAGTATATTAGTTTATGTGCCGGAGATGGAGCCTTCAGCAGATTTGGAGCCCATGATTGATTGGTTGTTGGTACTAACCTCATGTACTGTAATTGCGTCATTCTCAAGGATTCTCGCCATGCTTTCGTTAACACAAGTGGCAGACGTTCGCTTATTGTTTGGATAGCTGTGACAATTTTCGGCATCTGTAAACATATTGTTTTAGAGTAGAAATTTGTTAGCCATCAAGGTGAATGTAATCATATAAATACCTTGGCTGTGCAACAGTCTGCAGTTGGTTAACCGATTCAAGCAGACTATAGTAACCATGGTAGCCAAGATTACCCTCAGCCTCCTGATGTTCGCATGCCTAGCGGCAACGGTAAGTGTCCAGACCTTGTGATACTCGCATGTTTAGCGGTCTCTTGAAAACTTAACGCTCAGTCTACTTATGCTCGCATGCCTATCGGCAAAGATAAGTGTCTAGGCCTTGTGATACTCGCATGTCTAGCGGACTCTTGAACACTTCACGCTCAACCTACTTATGCTTACATGCCTAGCGGCAACGGTAAGTGTCTAGTCCTTGTGATATTCGCATGTCTAGCGGTCACTTGAACACTTCACGCTCAGCCTACTTATGCTCACATGCCTAGCGGCAACAGTAAGTGTCTAGACCTTGTGATACTCGCATGTCTAGCGGTCTCTTGAACACTTCACGCTCAGCCTACTGATGCTTGCAACCTAGCGGCAACGGTAATTGTCTAGACCTTGTGATACTCTCATGCCTATCGGCTACTATAAGTGTCTAGGCCTTGTGATACTCGCACGTCTAGCGGTCTCTTGAACACTTCACACTGATGATTGCATGCCAAGTGGCAAGGGTAGGTGTCTAGGCCTCCTGATGCTTACTCGTCTAGCGGTAAGTGTTTTGAACACTACACCCTTTTGGTACTTGCATGCCAAGTGGCAAGGGTAAGTGTGTAGGCCTCCTGATACTTACTCGTCTAGCGGTAAGTGTTTTGAACATTACACCCTTTTGGTGCTTGCATGCCAAGTGGCAACGGTGAGTGCCTCAGACTCCTATTGATCATATGCCTAGTGACTATGGTAAGTACAAGGTGTGAAGTTTTCACTATACATCAAACATTTCACCTTCTAAGGATGCATACACACTACGCAAATGAATGTCGAACGAACTACGAAGTGAGCATTCGCAATTCGGAGCGATTGACTTAAGAGAATAATAATTTTAATAATGCAGCCAATGGCCATGTATTTTTCAGGGAAGGAATTTTGAAAGGAAATCGGCCATGGACCTATTGAAAGGCCTGGCATTTGCCTGGTGGTATAATGGAAAACCAGGAAAACCATTTTCAGGACGGCAGAGGTAGGATTCGAACCCACGGTCTCCCGATGCCAGCGAGACGAGAGGTAGCACGTTAGCGCTCTCGGCCACCGCACCTAATGCCAGGAACTATTAGCGACGTTCGCTACCGTTCCAGCCAGGCAGGAGTGATCTCCTGGAGGTTACGTCAGAGGAAGACACAATTATTACAACTTTTAGTTTCATAATATTGAGTAATCAACCTAACAGGGGATCTTTAATATAGGGCGAATTCGTGTGTTAAGCCAAATGCCATCAATATTGGCTTGATTATATAATGGAACTAAGAGTACACGATTATGTAGTTAACATCACTTGGATGTCTTGTCTGTCAACGATACCGCTTAGGTACCTCAAGCCAGAACTAAATTTCTTGGCAGATCCAGGAATTGAAGCTGTGCCTCCAAGGTGGGAACCAACAACTTTAACCACTGTACTACGAGAGCTAAGTATCTAAGCAGAATACCCGATTTGTGAAAGCTATTTCATCACGAAAAATTGGCAGTTAAGCCTGGTTATTACTGCGAATATAACTATCGAAACAATTGATCACCAAGATTATTCGAGAAGGGTATTTATAATCATATATCTACTCCATATTGGGAGTGGAAGCACAAAATCATGCTGGAAGGCTTATTTAAGTAGCTAGGGGCTTCTGATTTCTTCAGGATCCTTTCCATTATTTTAGTTTTACATTTATTGGCATTCATCAAGAACCCTTTCCTCAGACCGCCAGGCCAAAATAACTAAATATCAGTTGTTGATAGCCCAACCGAGTTTCGTTTTCTCCGCCTTTGGGTCGTGCAAACGTAATGTTGTGATCGGACAGTAGATCGCTCTGAATTGGATATGGTGAAACTACTGAAACACCATTTCAAGTGTGGTTCAAACCCACTCGTCTACCGAGTCCAGAGAGTAGCTGAGCTACTGAGGTCGGTGACTATCAACAGTATTAAAGTTATTTGTCATGCTCTCCTTGAAGTAACTGCAACATATCTCAATTACTTTTTCATATCACTCAGCATGGAATATTATATACTTTACAGCTGGTGCAGGGCCGATCAGTGAGCGTTCGTCAAGCTGACGCTGACGGTGCGACCAGTTACGACGACAGTGACTCCACTGCTGCAGCGGCTACTGAAGAAGCTACCTCTCCCGAGGCTACCACCACCACCACGGAAGCTGCAACCACCACTGAGGCTGCAACCACCACCACGGAAGCTGCAACAACCACCACGGAGGCTGCAACCACCACCACGGAAGCTGCAACCACCACCACCACGGAAGCTGCAACAACCACCACTGAGGCTGCAACCACCACCACGGAAGCTGCAACCACCACCACGGAAGCTGCAACAGCCACCACGGAAGCTGCATCCACCACCACGGAAGCTGCATCCACCACCCAGGCTGCAACCACCACGACTGCAAAGCCCTCCACCACCACCAAGGCTGCTACGAAGGCGACCCCCAAGCCTACCACAAAAGCAACCCCTAAGCCCACTACCAGGGCACCCGCTACAACCACCCGCCGTCCCAGCGGCATCTTCAATTTACCATTCAACATTGCAAATGACGCAACAAATATGGGTTTGAACATCGCTCACAATGCTGCAAATATGGGACTTGGAATCGGGAAGGCTGCAGCACAAATGCCATTTAACATCATGGGTGGATTATTTGGTTAAATGAGTATTTATGAATGAAATAAGCTATATTTCAATGCAGTTAATTGTTCTTTTAGCCTTCCGGTTTAACAACAACAATGCTTACACCAACATATAATGTTGGGAAATAGTAACATATTCGGCGACATTACAAACTGTGTTTGTAAAAGGATTGCTAAAAATACAAATTTGTTAATAAATTGAATTCTGCGTTAACTGATTTTTTTCTCTGTTACCACAAAAATGTAGCTTAGTCCTCCTCGTGGCACAGTGGCTAGCAATCTTAGCTGTCGTCCCTGAGGCCCGGGTTCGATTCCCGACGCTGCCGGGATATGTATTTCTGGTCTAAGATCTGGAGTGCGGTACATCCAGCCTTGTGAAGTATAACTAAGAAGAGGAGGGTTCGATTTCCACCTCAGACATCCTGAAAGTGGATTTAAGAGGGTTCCCATTTCTAATCCACTAAAATTCTGGGATGGTTCCTAACTGAAGACCCCGGCCGCCTCCTTCCAATCCTCACCTAAGTTACCACTGAACACAATACTATTAGTGCAGACATCACAATAACACAGGTTATGAGCCAAACAGTACACACACATCCAAGTACACGGAGCAAAATTACCAAGTTGATCAAGACAACAACAACAACAACAATAGAAAGGTAGTTGAGTGCCTTTTCCTTCCATTTAGCAATCTAAAGGGCCTACTAGTGTGACCTTCCCTGTCATACCCATCTTTCTTCAGCGGCTTCGGTGGCGTAGTTGATAGCATGCGGAGCTTCTATGCCCAAGATCGCGGGTTCAAACCCGGCCGAAGTCGTCGGATTTTTTATGAACGTTAAAAATATCCCTCAGTATGCCTTCCTTCGGAGTGGAAGTAAAGCCGGCGGTCCCATGTCATAGATTTATGGCATGTTAAAGAACCTACCACTAATTACACCTGTGTGAAGCTAAACGAATGTAGGTTAAACATTTGACTAACTTTCTTAGGTTGTTAAGTTCGTCGTCAGGAGCCGACTGCGGTGGCATCTGGTAACTAATTTCTGAGCTAGTTGGTCGTTGACGGTGGCGTTTGGCGGCAAATGTAGGAACTATATGAAAAAAATGTCTGCAGTCCTTACTTGAATGAAAACAGATACACACACTAATACAGCCATCACAATTAACACAGGTTATCAGACAGATTCTACACACACCCAAAGTACGCGACCGCGTTGTCGCAGCCCCTAAAACGGAGGAACCAACCAACCCTTCTTTATTATTCATACGCAATTTGTTTTCTCTATTTCAAGCTCTCACTTATCGAGAGGGGGCTGAGGGGACGGGGTGGGGGTTGTGAGGAGGGGCTGCGGCCTCCTTCGAAATGCTCCCGAAATTTCTCCTAGAAGCAAAAAGGAAGCTTGTAGCTTTACGTGATCGTTAATCTCGCGATCATGAGCCTCGGGACATGCTTTTACGTGGAATCCAAACCACAGGACATTGCATTTCACTTCGGAAATCTCACATGTATTGACCGGGAATCGAACCCGTTCTACCCTGGTGAGAGGCATACAGCTTGACCGGTGCGCCACCACTCCCTACTCCTCCTAGAAAATGACACTTAGGACAGCTGAAACGTTTGACGTTATGGACCAATATTTCAACATTAGCTTACCACGGTGGGTGAGTGGTTAACGTGTCGGTCTACTAACCCCAAGCTTGCAGGTTCGCTCCTGGCCGTTGTAAGTGATTGTTGAAAAGCCGAAAAAAATTATGACACGCATGTCATACGATGTTGGCATGTCAAAGAACCCATTTGAAATCTGTATGCCGTGTTCATAATGGCAAAATTTATCTCGGGAGTTTCCACTAACACAAAGTTCCTCATTTCTCTACTAGAAAGCGCTATAGTGTTCAAGGAGATTATATATCTAATCTCTTTGGCTTTCATAGTGCTTCAAGGAACAACGAAATTCGACATGCAAGTTACATGCACCAGCCACCCGAGGCCATACGATATTATTATTATTGTTATTATTTCAACATTTGTTTAAATCACAGCAAATTTTTAGTAAACTCAGTACGGTACTGTAAGTGACCGGCAGTTAGCTCTGCTCTACCCCATCCCAGTTCCGCGGTATACTACTGCAGCGTAAAACATTTACCACGCTGAGCGTGTGTGTGTCTGATTGTAAGAACCTACTGTCATGAGTGTTAATGTTCTCAGATAAGGAAGTATTAGGCCCGCTCCCCACACCACTCTACACCCCTCTCCTAGTGCTGAGCTCTCAAAGTCTAGTGCTTAGCTAAACGCCGGTATCTCAATCTGAGTGGTCTAGACTGGACTGGATAAAGGAACGTACAGAGATTCGAACCTCGACGTTGACAGACGGCAGTGGTTTCCCCGAGTTTTACACACTCCAGGTGCTCCGGTTGCGGGGCACCTGCCTCACTCCTAGACCCAAATATAGTTTGGGTACGCACATAACCTACAATATAGTTCATTATGCAACGAGCCTATAATGGCAATAATTAAGACACAAGTATTAGGGTGTCCCTTAAAAGGGCAAACTTTTTTTTTTCATTTATTGAAACGCATACCCCGTTATTTTGTTTATTAGTCTATTAGTTACCCAAGTACAGAATTTAAACTTCCTACATTAATTTTAACCCGTGCCGACGGGGCCTAAAAGTTTTGGAAAATATCTACTTAAAGTGTCTCTTAAATGTAGTTGTAGATGATCACAAAAACAATTATTTTAGAGATATATAAATGAAAACAGAAATTTATATAATGCTCTTCTTGTAAGTAACAAAGAAGATACAATTTTTAGCCTATTTTCAATTTTAAAAAAATAGGCTTATGAGATCACCTTTTGTCCGTATGTGTGTGTGTGTGCGTGTGTGATTTGTGTGTGTGTCCCCCCCTAATAAAATCTAAACGGCTGGAGCGATTTCAATGAAACTCAGAAAGTTGATAGCACTATTCCCGGCGACCTCGACCGTGCCCTTCAAATTTTGTTACGACTCACCAATCCAACATGGCGGCTGTGCGAAATATTTCACCAGTATTCAATATCTCCGAAACTATTACCGATATTGCCCTGACATTTTCTATGGTGATAGAGGGAACAACTATAAGTTCACTTATGTGACATTTGAAAACCTGGTACATGGCGGCCAAGCGAATTTGCGACTTTTAAATAGACGTTTCTCGCGATTTGACCAACCAAACGCAATGAAACTTGGTACAGTATATGTTTATATACATTGTAATGCACCGACGTCTAACTTCGTTCAATTGTTTACATAATCACAAGATGGCGGATGTGCGAAATATTTCACCGGCATTCTATATCTCTGAAACTATTAGCGGTAAACCCCTGAAATTTTGTACGGAGATAAAGGGCACTACTGGAAATCCATCTATAAGACTTTCAAAAACCGGTTAACTACAAAACGAACATGGCGGCCAAGCGAATTTGAATATTTTAAATAGACCTTTCTCGCGATTTAATGTTCCAAGCGCACTGAAACCTGGCACAGGAAATATTTATACACATTGTAATCCACTGGTATCTATTTTAGTTCAATTGTTTACATAACCTCAAGATGGCGGCAGTGCGAACTTTAAAATTAAGATTTTATTTATTGTGATGTAGTCAATCGATCGAAGTGAAAGTTTGAATAATGAACCTACGCAATAATTTTCCTTTAATGGTACATGACTCTATGGCCTATACATTTAACAATCCAACATGGCGACCATCCGAAATATTTAGACGATACTGAATATCTACGAATCTATTTTAGCAATCAAACTGCATTTTTTAAAGTTCATAGGGGCTATGAACTTAAGTTCACCTATAGGACTTTAAATAACCTGGTGATCAAAAATCCAACATGGCGGTGACGCGAATTATAAATATTCACATGGACGTTTCTCGCAATTTAACCATCCGCGTGCAGTGAAACTTGGTACAGTAAATCCTTATACGAATGTTAATCCACTGGCATCTAATTTATTTCAATTGTTGCCATAACCGCAAGATGGCATCTGTGAAAAATTTTAAACTCTCCTTGTTTTTTCTTGTGTCTTAACTATGCGATTGAAGTTTGAATACTACACGTTCACAATAATCTGCATGTAACAGTACATAACTCTAGGACCTACATATATAAAATCCAACACGGCGACCATCTGAAATATTTAGTCGGTTCTCAATATCTACGAATCTATTACAGCAATCAAACTGAAATTTTGTATGTTGATAGTGACAATTAACATAAGTAGGATTTATGAAAATAGGCTGTATAGTTCTTCACGGAACTACTTGTTATAGTTATTCTTTTGGATATTTACTCTTCAAAGTCTCTTTTTTAAAGTCGGGGTAAATTTTTCTATGTTCTTGCACACAATGTAATAAGAAATGCTTCTGTTCTTCATCTGCGGTAATCAAACCATGAAAGTCTGTCATTTGTTTAACAGCTCTTTCAGCTGTGTCATTAGCTGCTTTTAAGGTAGAAACCTTCTTTTTAGCTTCCACAAACGCCATGTTGTCTTTCCATGAAGATACAATTTCTTAAAGGAAACCACTGTCTAGTTTCAGTCGTGAAAATAAATCTTTACTTTCGACAGAAACAAGATCACTCAAAGATTTCCCTGAAACAAGATAAAACAAGTAGTTCCGTGAAGAACTATACAGCCTATTTTCATATATCCTGCTCATGTTAATTGCCTCTATCAACATACTAAATTTCAGTTTAATTGCTGTAACAGATTCGTAGATATTGAGAACCGTTTAAATATTTCAGATGGGCGCCAGGTTGGATTTTAGGTAGATTTCATTAGAAAGCTAACTATTGCAATGGGTCCCATGTTTCGACTTCCAGAAAATTTCGACATATCTTCGCGTTTCACATCCCCCAGACCCCAAAACCACCGTCAGTTCAAAAGTTTATATATAATTTATGTATATATATATATATATATATATATATATGTATATATATATGTATATCAGTTTCTTGTGGACACGATAACTGCCGTAATTTTGCACCAATTACTTCGAATTTTTTACCGAAGATGTATACCTATAAAATCTCGGTCGAGTTCGTTACTGGGCTAAATCGGTCGAAGGGGGTGAAAATGGGGGGCTTTTTTCGAAAAAGTGAAATTTCGCTATAACTCTCTTAATACGTGCAATATCGAATCCATTCAAAGTTCATAATATGTGTCGGATAAGTGCCAAAAATTTATGTCAAATAAGATTTTTGATAGCACCAACCATTGACCAAAGGGGTGGAAAAAAGTGGGTTTTTCGGGAAACATTAATCATATCTCTCTTAATAGGCACAATATCAAAACCGTACAAAATGGACAATATTCCCCTAATAATTACCTAAAACTTTTGTCTGAAAGAATTTTTGATATGACCCACCATTACGCCAAGGGACGAGAAAAATAATTTCGGAATTATAAGAAAATGCCAAGCGCTATCAGTGGTTGCCATGGCAACACTACTAAATTGATGAGGCATGGACCATCAGACGTTGCCATGACAACGCACTTGCACGAGATCAGATTCAGTATTTCCATCTGATTAAGTGGTTTGTTGGTTGGTTCTTAAGTTTAGGGGCTGCGACAACGCGGTCATGTAGCCCCGTGTACTTTGGGTGTGTGTAGAATCTGTCTGATAACCGGTGTTAATTGTGATGACTGTATTAGTGTGTGTTATCTGTTTGTTAATTTAAGTACTGCAACTAACAATTTTTCAGATAGTTCCTACTTTTGCCGCCAAGCGCCACTGTCAACGACTACGAGGCCAAGTTCAGAACTGAGCTACTAGACGCCGCCGCAGTCGGCTCTTGGCAACGAACATAGAAACCTAAGAGCGTGTATACATTCTTAACCTATCCAATTTAGCTTCACACAGGTGCAATTAGTGGAAGGATCTTTAACATGCCATAAATCTATGACATGGGACCGCCGGCTTTACTTCCCCTCCGAAGGAAGGCATACTGAGGGATATTTAACGCTCTTAAAAAATCCGACGGCTTCGGCCGGGTTTGAACCCGGTATCTTGGGCATAGAAGCTCAGCATGTTACCGACTACGCCACCAAAGCCGCCTGATAAAGTGGGAAGCGGCTTCGGTGACGTAACTGGTAGCATGCTGAATGTCTATGCCCAATGTCGCGGTTTCAAAGCCGGCCGAAGTCGTCGGATTTTCTAAGAGCACTAGAATCCCTCAGTATGCTTTCCTTTGGAGGGGAAGTTCCAACGTTCGTTGCGAGTTGATGGTTGGGGTGGCATCTAGTAGCCAAGTTCACAGCTAGGTGTCGTTGACGGTTGTACCTGGTAGCAACATTAGGAACTACTGCTTGAAATTGACCGTCTGCAGTACTTACATGAATTAAGACTAATACAGCCATTACAATTCACACCGTGTATCAGACAGATTCTACACTCACCCAAAGTACACGGGGTTAGATGACCGCGTTGTCGCAGCCCCTAAACTGAGGAACCAACCAGAGGTAGATTTCGTTAGAAAGCTAACTATTGCAATGGGTACCATGTTTCGACTTCCGGAAAATTTCGACATATCTTCGCGTTTCACATCCCCAGGCCCCAAAACCACCGTCAGTTCAAAAGTTATATATAATTTATGTATGTATATGTATATCAGTTTATTGTGGACACGATAACTGCCGTAATTTTGTACCAATCACTTTGAATTTTTTACCGAATACGTATACCTATAAAATCTCGGTCGAGTTCGTTACTGGGCTAAATCGGTCGTTGGGGGGTGAAAATGGGGGGCTTTTTTTTCGAAAAAGTGAAATATTGCTATAACTCTCTTAATATGTGAAATATCGAATCCGTTCAACATTCATACTATGTGTCGGATAAAGCCCAAAAATGTATGTTTGAAGAGTTTTTTTTATAGCACCAACCATTGACCAAAGGGGTGGGAAAAAGTGGGTTTTTCGGGAAACATTAATCATATCTCTCTTAATAGGCACAATATCAAAACCGTACAAAATGGACAATATTCCCATAATAATTACCTAAAACTTTTGTCTGAAAGAATTTTTGATATAACCCACCATTATGCCAAGGGATGAGAAAAATAATTTCGGAATTATAAGAAAATGCCAAGACCTATCAGTGGTTGCCATGGCAACACTACTAAATTGATGAGGGATGAGCCATCAGACGTTGCCAAGATAACGCACTTGCACGAGATCAGATTCAGATTTCCATCTAAGTGTGAAGCGGCTTCGGTGACGTAACTGGTAGCATGCTGAATGTTTATGCCCAAGGTCGCGAGTTGAAAGCCGGCCGAAGTCGTCGGATTTTCTAAGAGCGCCAAAAATCCCTCAGTATGCTTTCCTTTGGAGGGGAAGTTCCAACGTTCGTTGCGAGTTGCTGGTTGCGGTGGCATCTAGTAGCCAAGTTCACAGCTAGGTGTCGTTGACGGTAGTACCTGGTAGCAACATTAGTAACTACTGCTTGAAATTGACCGTCTGCAGTCCTTACCTGAATTACAGACTAATACAGCCATCCCAAAGTACACGGGGTTACATGACCGCGTTGTCGCAGCCCCTAAACTGAGGAACCAACCAAAATCTCTGCGGTAGATATAATTTTGCGTGAAGAAGTAACAGACCGTTACATAGTTGCACATCAGTGTCGAAACCTAGCATAAGGACAGTGTGACCACAAGTATAAAAATGGACCCCAAATGACAAGAAGGTTACCGTTCCCATAAGACAATAAAATGTTTAAAATAAGCATAAAATGACGAAAACCAAAGTTAATTAAGCTCCAATTATAAAATACCTTCTCGCATTAAATGAGGTCTGATCCTTCTACGAAAATCTGCATATTCTGCCTATTTTCGCCTATCCCCAAGTTTGTCCGGTGAAATCTACCTCCGCCTTCCGGCGTGCCGAGAGGACTTTTTTTATTTTTGTATTACATTAAGATTATTGTGTACGTGTGGTATTCAAACTTCAATCGCATGATTAGTACACAAGAAGTAAAAACGAGATTTTAAAATTACGCACTGCAGCCATCTTGTGATTACGCAAACAATTGAAATAAATTAGATGCCAGTGGATCAACATTTGTATAAGCATTTAATGTGCAACGTTTCACGGCACTCGGATAGTTAATTCGCGAGAAACGTCCATTTAAATATGTATACTTCGCGTCGCCACCATGTTGGATTTGTGCTCACCAGGTTACTGAAAGTCCTATAGGTGAACGTTCATAGTCTCTATGAACATAAAAAAATTCAGTTTGGTTGCTGTAAAAGATTCGTAGATATTGAGAACCGTCTAAATATTTCGGAAGCTCGCCATTTAGGATTATTATATGTATAGGCCATAGAGTTATGTACCATTCAAGGACAATTATTGCCTAGGTTCATTATTTAAACTTTCACTTCGATCGCATGATTACGACACAAGAAATAAAAACTTAATTTTAAAATTTCGCACAGCCGCCATCTTGAGGTTATGTAAACAATTGAATTAAATTAGATGGCAATGTATTACAATCTGCAAAGTAATTTACTGTACCACATTTCACAGCGCTCAGAGAGTTAAATCACGAGAAAAGTATATTAAAATATTTCAAATTCGCTTGGTCGCCATGTTCGTTTTGTACTTTACAGGTTTATGAAATATACATAGGTAAACTTGTATCAGTACCCTTTATCACCGTACAAAATTTCGGGGTGATATCTGTAATAGTTTCGGAGATATAGAATGTCAGTGAAATATTTCGCACAGCCGCCATTTTGAGGTTATGTAAACAATTGAACTAAATTAGACTCCAGTGCATTACAATGTGTATAAACATTTTCTGTGCCAAGTTTCATTACGTTTGGATAGCTAATCGCGAGAAAAGTCTATTTAAAAGTCTCAATTTCGCTTGACCGCCATGTTGGTTTTGTAGTCACCAGGTTTTTGAAAGTCTCATAGGTGAACTTCTAGTAGTGCCCTTTATCACCGTACACAATTTCAGGTCGATATCGGTAATAGTTTCGGAGATATTGAATGCTAGTGAAATATTTCGCACAGCCGCCATGTTGGAATGGTGAGAAGTAACAAAATTTGAAGGGCACGGTCGAGGTCGCCGGGAATAGTTCTATGAACTTACCGAGGTTCATTGAATCGCTCTGGCCGTTTAGATTTTATTAGGGGGACACACACACACCTCACACACACACACACACACACACACACACACACACACACATACACACACACACACACGTACACACACACGGACAAAAGGTGATCTCATAAGCCTATTTTTTTTCAAAATTGAAAATAGGCTAAAAATACTTGTACTGCATATAAATAAAACAAATAAGTTCTAAATTAAATACCACATTAAACACTACCGGTACTTGTCTACTACGTACCATATAGAGAGCCAGACATCACTTCTTTCGAAGGAACATATCTCTTTCCGGAATCACCAAAGCTTTCTTTTTGTAATTTTTCTACAATGTTTCCTTTGGTCTGCTCATCAACTTCATCATAAAAAATTGAAAGGATGGCTATTTCCTTTGACCAGTACCACAAGTGTTGACTGAACTTGTTTAAAGCCGCATTGGAAATCAACTTGTCAACTTTCTCGTAATCTTTAAAATACAAAAATCTTGATTCGGCGCTTTTATTGCCAAACTACATCCAAGCCAGGGCTTCACGTAAACTGCCACAATGAATAAACAAACATCTTGTAAAGCTTGTTTGTCCTTAGCGCACATTTTAAACTGGGACTGCAGTAAACAAATTTTTAAGGAGTAAATAGCTCTTGCCATCCGTCGTGCTTGATGCATTGCACCAGGAGGTCTGATTTTTATTTTATTTTTATTGTCACCACCCAGAAAAACAATATCGAGCTCATGAGCTCGCGATAATCATCTCTTACAGTCGATTTTGTCCACACGTTGTTAAAAAAACGTCACCAATTCAATAATATTTGCCTCACAGAGATGTTGTTGGACAAAATCAGTGCACGGTTCGATGGCACTAGGATTAATATTCTTCCAGTTGTCTCTAAACTTTTGAACAGCGGAATATCAGGACTGCTAGTGATTTGTTGGATCTTTGATCCAAACACACTTTTGAGCACCATTTCGTAAATATGATGGCGGCAAGGAAAGAGTAACAACTCTCTTTCTAGCTTTTGCTCTAAAAGCACACAAGCTCCGTTCAGGCGTCCTGTATTAGATGCTGTTGTATCACAGCACATTATTTGTACCTTCTCATCCAGGTCTAGTCATGAAGAGCATTTATACTGCTTTCGCTTGCTCTTTGCCGGAAGACTTGTCTAACTTCGGCACAGCAAGAAGTTGTTCTTCCTCGTCATATGAAATAATAAATGGTAGGCGTTCTTCTTTAGAACTTCTTACGTCCAGAGCAGGTAACAATTTTCCATCCCAATGAACAGTAATTACTTCTGGCACGTTATTCTGAAAATCAGATTTAATGGACCCCACCCTATCTTTCTCATTTGTGTTCGAAAGCGTTGAATATAATATTTGTTGATCGGGTAATTGTCAGAACTAAGACCAAGTGCACAGACTGAATTGTATAAACAGAATCTCTGATGCTTAGTTGACATGTGTCTAAAGCTGCAAATAATTTAGATGTGATAAAATCTTGTCGACGTAGCTAAAGAACTTAGATGGAGATATGGATGGCAGAGATCCTTCCAGGCTTTCTTCAGAGCTTGTAGGTTGTTCTTCTATGCCTTCATGAGTATCAAAGGTCTGTAAAGTTGCAGATTCCAATGAGCTCACGGAAGGCATTTGCTTAAGTCTCCTTTTATCTTCTGCGAGTTTTCTCGGGCGGCTCTCTTTGCTTTTGCAAAAATATTTTATCTTCTAGGATTTGTACAATTTCAAGAGCATCAGCATGTGCGATATCTAATTCAAGTTGAAAGTTCTCCTCGCGGCGCCTATGAAAATCCTGAATCTTCTTGCTATTTTTTGCAGTTCTCGCCAGACCTGAAAAAGATCCACTAACTTCTTAACTCAATTAGGTACAGCTCTGGTAGGTATTATAGACTTTTCCCAGAATATATTGCACTCCCGAATGACAAGATTTGCGCTTTCACTAACAGTTAATTTAACCTCACGTGTGTTGAAAGATATCACTGAGAGAACTTGACGATTACATGGTAATTTTGCGCCTGTTATTTGGTGATTTACTTCACCAACCAAGAAAATACTTTTATTATTGCTCCTTAGTTCCACTGGCATCTTCGAAATATAAAACAATCCACGCTAGCTACACGATAAGCAAAAACTAACTTAAGTGACAATAACAATGAGAACGCGCCACTCTTGTGACGCAACTTGTATGGACATGTTTGCGCGCGAGTCGGCACGGGTTGCACTGTTCCAAATAAGGAAAAAAAAAATTTTTTTTCGGGTATTTTAGGCCCAAATGGATAAAACAATAACCTATGCGTTGCTAAATTAAAACTTTGAAAAATAAGGGACACCCTAACGAATATGTTTATAACAGGAGTGTAGCGAGTTTTATAATTTCCATACGAGTATCTTAATTACCATTATAGGCGAGTTGCATACGACTGTTCGACTATAATTATAACTTTATTATATGTTTTAACATACATATTCATAAATATCTGTGGGATTCATTCACTTCAGTTAGTGAACAGAGTGCGCTGGTTTTGCTTACTGAATAGAGCGCATGCGAGGGTCAAAGAACTTCGGAAGCAGAGACCATTTACTTTGCTTGGCAATGCTATTGTTTACAGCCTGCATGATGTCTAGTGCCGATCAAGACTAGCATTCACTAATGTTGTCACCGAAGTCGTTTGAAAGCAATGCGCTGGGTAGAAACTAGAGTTGGGGATAAAAGGGACAGTGCTATTTCTTGTCTCATATTCGCCAGTTTATTTACGCGAACATTTGCTCGGTGCACTTTCCATGTCCGTAATTTATATAGAAGGATGCTGTGTTGCTAACTTCTGGACGTAGATTCACAAATTTCTTGCATATGTCATAGTATTTTCTTGTTACCGTAAAGGTTCGTGGTGATTTTGTCTTTCTGTTTGGGATTGTAACTACAATGGTTGATCCGACATCCAATTTGAACTTTCAAATCATGTAATTCATGTCCGACATGTTGGATTTTGAGCGCATGCGCGAAGCTTTCCTTACCTAATTGATCAGTGAATGAGCTCTGATTGGCTGGAGAAACTGTTTCATAATGAAAAACAGTGTTATAATGGCCCTAATTATGGTACAGTTTTCTGACATATAATATTTACATTTCGACATCGTCGAACATAAACATAATACTGTAAATTATGTTATCACTAGGGCTTGGAAGTTGAAGACCTATACATTGCCTAAAAAGAGACCTATAAAAGGACGTACAATATCAAAATAATGGGCATAAAACCAGGAAAAAGGACGTAAAAATGTAATCCAATTACGTTATTAATTGTGTGTTTGAGTCTTCAGTCTTTTGAATGGTTTGATGCAGCACTCCATGCCTCCTTGTCCTGAGCTAATCGTTTCATCTCTACATAGCTAACACACCATACATCCGAGGCAATATGTTTAACATATTCTAACCTTGGTCTACCCTTACAGTTCTTGTCCTCGACCCTTCCTTCCATAACTAAACTTGCTATTCCTGGGTGTCTTATTATGTGCCCTACCAACCTATCTCTTCTCTTCATTAGCATTCGTCAGAAATATCTCTCCTCTCCCATTCGTCTTAATACCTCATCGTTTGTAACCCTATCTACCCATCTGATCTTCATCATTCTCCTGTAACACCACATTTCAAATGCTTCAATTCTCCTCTTTTCTGCTGCACCAATAGTCCAAGTTTCACTTTCATAGAGCGCCACGCTCCAGACTAAGGCTTTCAAAAATGGCTTCCTAATACCTAAATCTATATTCGATGTCAACAGATTCCTTTTATGAAGAAATGCTTTCCTTGCCTGAGCCAACTTACATTTTATGTCCTCTTTGCTTCGTCCATCACTGATTATTTTGCTTCCTAAGTAACAGAAGACTCCTACATCTTTCAGCTTTTCACCTGCCAATTTGATGTCCTTAGAGGTTTCTGATTTATTTCGGCTGCTTTCCAGTATTTTTGTTTTACATTTATTAATTTTCATCATTATTAATTATTTTGTTTTAATTACATAATTTAATATTTATAAGTATATAATGTTTAAAAAATACAAAATTCTGGTGATATGAAAAATACATTGCGAAAATATGTCAATGGAATACTTCTTCTATTAACATAATTTGAAAAAGGAATTCTGTGTATTTTTTAAAAAGTAGGCTTGTACGGTGCTGCTCCCTATATTAGCGGTAGTTCACCCAGTGCCCACGTACGGCAGCGCCCGTAGCACGGTCGGGTATCTTGCGCATTCCGTGTAATGCCATATCTTTGACTTCAAGAGCTCCTTGTCTTGTGTTATTGTATATTGTGCTCTTATGTTCCAGTTAGTTTTAAGATAATGAACGTCGTAATTAAGTACATGTGAAATTCCCTTATGAGCTACCAGAGAGAATGTTTGCACACAACATTTTTGGTCCTCCGGGCCGGATATAGGTGAACTACGTAAGCATCTATGAAAATACCTAACTTGGTTGAGTTAGAGAGCACAGAACTACACCAGTAAGTACAATCTGGTTCTGCATTTCCTTTGTCCTTTTCTTACCGGGTCATCATGGATACCAATCAAAAACGTGTATTGACAAAGAAAAGAGCAGTCATCAAATCTCGCGTGACTCGCTTAAGTACATTCGTGAATGAATTTGCAGGTGGGAATTTTAACGATATAAAGGTTAGGAAGCAATCATTGGCGAGTTTAATGGATGAGTATAATGACATTCAGATACAATTGGAAATCGATGATGCTGAAAACGAATCACATGATCTAGATAGAGCAGCCTTTGATGATTTATGCTTGGACATTAAGTCAAAAATGGAAACGCTATTGTGTCCCGAACATACACACCCACCTCCGCCTGTAAATAGTGATAACATGAGCAATAGTTGTGCACTAAAACTTTCAACTATTTCAATACCCAAGTTCAATGGCGCTCTACAAGATTTCATGCATTTCTATGACACCTTTGTAGCGCTGATCATCAATAATGAAACAATCACAGACATTCAAAGATACTATTATCTTCTATCATGCTTGTCTAGGGAACCTCACCATCTCATTGAAAATTTACCAATTTCACATGATAACTTCAAGGTCGCCTGGGAATTGATTCGCAGTCGGTATCACAATCCCAGACTTATATCAGATCTCCACATCAAGGAATTGTTGTCACTCCCTAATGCAAAGCACGATTCTCCTAAGGAGCTGCGTTTGCTAATAAATCAACTTAGCAGCAACTTAAATGCCATAGAAGCTTTAAAAATCGAAACGCCCTTACATGACCTCATGCTGTCGCACTTAGTTTTGGAGAGAATCAGTCTCAATCTCAGGAAGCAATGGGAGAACGGTACGTCTAATGAAACGCACGCCAACTTGAAGGACTTAATTCAATTCTTGGAAAACAATTGCCAAACTTTAGAAATAGTCACGTCCAACAAGTCAGCTGCTGTAACCCAAGATGAGGTCAAGCATGGTACAAGTTCAAGGGGACCACACCGAACTTTCGTCACCACGTCACCTTATTGTGTGCTATGTAAGACATCTCACAGTCTGCATAAATGCCCCAAATTTAAGTAGATGGACGTAAATAGCCGGGTAGGTGTTGTGAGGGAACATAATATTTGTTTCAATTGCTTGAGAAGTGACCATGTAGCCAATAATTGCAACTCAGGCAACTGCAGAACATGTAATAAGCGTCACCACACATTGTTACATATACACCAGAATATGAACAGTACTGCTACCCCGGTACTAAATGCATCCCAGCAGCAAGCATATTGTTCTGTCAGAAGCGCATGTCCTCACCATGAAGTATTGTTATCAACTGCCAATGTTAACATTATGGATAGCAAAGGTCAAATGCATCAATGTCGAGCACTATTAGACAGTGCATCACAGATGAACTTCGTGTCTCGAGACTTAGTAGACCGTTTGGGTATCAAACTGAATCGTCATTCGATACCTATAAATGGTATCAGCAACACGCAAGCGACTCAATCCTCTTACTTCTGTCAACTTCAGATAGAGTCGAGAGTTAGTACTTATAGTCGGCATATAGTATGTTCTGTCCTGAGTCAGATTACTGGTCCACTGCCTTCATCTAGAATAGATTACGAGGACTGGCAACTGCCTGTCAACATTCTATTAGCTGACCCGAATTTCTACCAGCCCAAAGAGATAGATCTACTGTTAGGCGCTACTATATTCTTTGAACTCTTAAGACCTGAACATCAATCTAGGGATGGTTACCCTACTCTTCAAAATACACAACTTGGTTGGGTGCTATCTGGATGTATCCCCTCTCACTCAGTTCAACAAAGTAAGAATGGAACAACATCATTGTTGTCCACGGCTGAAACCTTGCACACACAGGTGGAACGCTTTTGGGAACAGGAAGAGCTTACGACTCGTAGCCATTCCAAGGAAGAAAGTCAATGCGAGGAACAATTTCAGAAATCCTTCACGCGCGATGAGTCGGACAGGTTCATAGTGAGACTACCACTTCGGCAAGGAGTAGGAGAACTTGGTGACTCCTTTGACAATGCCAGGAGGAACTTTGGCTTTATAGAGAGGAAATTGCATCGACAACCTGACCTGAAGAACGAGTATATCAAATTCATGAACGATTATTTACAACTAGGACACATGGAACTTGTCGATCCTAGTGACCAGCAGAAACCTGCTTATTACATGCCTCATCACGCGGTAATCAAGGCTACGAGCAGCAATACCGAGGTCAGAGTTGTCTACAATGCGTCGGCTAAAACTACTTCGTCGATCTCCCTGAATGACGTGATGTTGGTTGGGCCAACTGTTCAGCAGGATCTGTTCTCGATCGTGCTTCGCTTCCGTACACACAAGTATGTGCTAACAGCTGATATCGAGAAGATGCACCGACAGATCCAGATTCATGAAGCAGATCGAGACTTCCAGAGAATCTTATGGCGCAGTTCTCAGAATCAAAAACTGGATATGTACAGATTGACTAGAGTAACCTATGGTACTTCAGCGGCTCCTTATCTAGCTACCCGTTGTTTACTGCAGGTGGCACTCGATGGTCAAGACATATACCCTACAGCGGCCCAAGTTACCAAAAGAGACTTCTACGTTGATGATCTTTTGACAGGGTCAGATACCATTGAAGAAGCCATCCAATTATACAAAGACCTCACATCGCTCCTGAAAACCGGAGGATTTCCCATCCGTAAATGGCGATCCAACAATCCTGATATTTTGGAAGCCATCCCATCAACACTTCGCGAGAGCCAGGTGTCATGCAGTCTTCCCTTTGAAGATGGCGCCGAAAAAACTCTTGGTTTGTTGTGGCATTCGAGTCGTGACTCATTTCAATTCTCAGTGGGGGCCCTCAACTGCAATAATGTGACTTGGACAAAGAGATCAGTGTTGGCCAATGTAGTGTCCATTTATGATCCATTGGGACTCATAGGGCCTGTAATTGTTCAATGCAAGTTGTTTATACAAGTTCTTTGGCAACAACACCTGGATTGGGATGGCAAATTGCCCTCAGAACTTGAGACACAATAGAAACAGATACATCAGCAGCTCCCTAAACTAAATGAAATTCATGTACCACGGAGGGTAACAGCAGACGGCATGAATGCCAATGTTGAACTTCACGGGTTTGCTGATGCGTCAGAAAGAGCCTACGGTGCATGCGTTTATCTACGTTGCATCAACTCCAATGGAACAATCTCCGTTCATTTACTTTGTTCAAAATCTAGAGTAGCCCCTTTGAAGAAAGTGTCGCTTCCAAGACTGGAGTAGAATGGTGCACTACTTCTGAGCAGACTAATGGAAAGGGTGATTGAGACCCTTAAGTTACATTCATGTCGACGATATTATTGGACAGACTCCACTGTTGTTCTAGCCTGGATTGCAGGCAATTCTTCAGCTTGGAAAACATATGTGGCCAACAGGGTGTCGGAAATTCACAAACTGACGTCACATCAAGATTGGAACCATGTCTCATCACAGGACAATCCAGCAGATATTATCTCCAGGGGAACTGAGCCACATCGACTTCGAAGCAATCGAGCATGGTGGGCGGGGCCCGTTTGGCTGATTACGGATCCTTCAACCTGGCCTGAACTTACCACTGTTCGACCAACCGAAATTCCTGAACAACGAGGAGTAAGAATGTGTTTCGTGGCGAGTAATCACAATGCAGATAACATTTTCATCCGTTTTTCCAGCTGGACTAAACTACACAGAGTAGTTGCTTACATTCTCAGGTTTTTTCACAATCTAAAACAGGATGCAGCAGCAAGGCGGCATGGACCTTCGACTACTGCCGAAATTCGCGATAGTCTAACAGCAATCATTCGCATCGTTCAGCATTGTTCGTACAGTCAGGAGATTCATAATTTACATAAAAAGAACGCAGTGTCACTTCAGAGCAAACTTCCCACTCTGCACCCTTTCCTAGATAATGACAATCTATTGAGGGTGGGCGGCAGGCTAGAGAATGCTGAAGCATCATTTGAAAAAAAAAAAACATCCTTTGATACTGCCACCTAAGCATCATGTCACGAAATTGCTTATTTGGAATGAACACATACGACTTCTGCACGCAGGAAGCCAACTTATCTTAGCTTCGTTGCGGCAACGGTGGTGGATAACCAATGGCCGATCTGCTATCAGGCAGGTGATCCGCAGTTGTGTAACATGCTTCCGAGCGAAGACCAATGACACCAGTCAACTCATGGGACAATTGCCTAAGCCTAGAGTGACCCCTAGCAAGCCATTCTATCATTGTGATGTGGACTATGGAGGCCCGCTACATGTGAAATATGGAAATCCACGAAGTAAAACTCAGAAGAAATGCTACATAGCATTGTTTGTGTGCATGGCGACCAAGGCAGTACACATTGAGGCCGTCAGTTATCTATCCACGGAGGCGTTTATTGCCGCCTTAAGAAGATTCATTTCAAGACGTGGCCGTTGCAGTCACATGTACAGTGAAAATGGCACGTGCTTTACCGGAGCAAGAAAGAAATTAGATGAATTGTCACGCTTCATCCGGACAGAAGATCATCAAACGAACGTAATGAACTTCACAGCTGAAGAAGGAATTCGTTGGCATCACATACCTCCTCACTCCCCTCACTTTGGCGGACTGTGGGAAGCAGGTATGAAATCAGTGAAGACCCACCTGAAGAAGGTTGCCGGTAACACTGTGCTAACCTTTGAAGAAATAACCACACTGCTCACACAAATTGAAGCATGTTTAAATTCGAGACCAATCGTCGCAATACCCAACAGTCCTGATGAATACGCTTTCCTCACCCCTGGTCATTTCTTGACTGGCGAGCCTTTAGTCTCTTTCCCTGAACCTGATTGTCACTTAGCGCCATCAGCACGGCTGTCAAGATGGCAATTGGTCCAGCGGTGCCGACGACTCATCTGGAAACGGTGGTCAACTGATTACTTGGGCCAGCTCCAGCAGCGTTCCAAGTGGCTTCAGAATCAACCCAACCTCAAAGCAGGAAGGCTGGTACTTCTGAAAGAAGACATTACTCCCCCCCCCCCCCCCCCTACCCCCTCACGTGGCCAACCGGAATAATTGAAGAGCTTCATCCTGGGATTGATGGTTTGGGGCGTGTAGTAACTGTGCGGACAAGCAAAGGGTCATATAAAAGGCCAGTGACAAGGATCAGTCTTTTCCCTGACGAGCTCATTTAAAGGACTACCTCTGTACTGTGTTCCTTTTTGTTTCTTATTTTGTATGTGTACAGTTTCTGTTGTTAGTTGCTAGAGACTTGCGTTGGAGAAGTGTGTCTATGAATTGCTACCAATTTTGTAATTTGTTTGACAAATTAGGTGGGCGGCATGTACGGTGCTGCTCCCTATATTAACGGTAGTTCACCCAGTGCCCACGTACGGCAGCGCCCGTAGCACGGTCGAGTATCTTGCGCATTCCGTGTAATGCCATATCTTTGACTTCATGAGCTACTTGTCTTATATTATTGTATATTGTCCTCTTATGTTCCAGTTAGTTTTAAGATAATAAACGTCGTAATTAAGGGAATTCCCTTATGAGCTACCAGAGAGAATGTTTGCACACAACAAGGCTACTTGGAAAATTTACATTACATTTTTATTTTCACCTATAATGAATTTAGCGAACCCGTTATGGACATTCAGGAGAAAGAAATTGAAATTCTCATAAAGTTATTGTCATGACGCGCCACTTCCTTATCTACCTTGTCTTCTGTCGTCGAAGAATGTTTTTCTCTCTTTTCAGATATGGTTCAAACATATAATTAATACAGAAAGGATGTTTAAGAGGTGATGGACTGAGAATGGGCAGTAAAAATGTAGTCGAATATAGGTGGAGTTGCAAAAAAAATATCGTTAAAACCTAAAAATAAACGGTTTAAAAGTACCAAGAAGAAAATAAACTCAAAGAAAAGGCAGAAAATGACAAAAAAAACAACCATTTTCCGACCTACGAAGATCCACGATAATCATATATTATGTTTGGCCTCGTTTTCGGATACTCGAGAAAAAAGGATTTTTCCTCAACTTTCGAGCCCTAGTCATCATACACGTTCCATTCTTTAACAAGTATTTATAATTTTATTATCCGGATCAATGTACTGCTCAATTTCTTTTTATCGCTTCTCCCAAGGACTCTACGAGGAATCATTACTCTACGAGCGTTGCAAGGACAGTTTTAGGGAGCGGAACACACAGTCAGCAGATACAACTGGGGTTGGGGACAGGCCGGCCGCCCAGGCAACCACTAACCTGGGTCTAATATTAAGGAAGGGTCAGGGAAGAGATTTTGGAAGGACGTTGAAAGGAACCATCCTGGTATTCGCGAGGTGGTGAAAATGGGAAATCACGCACGAAAACCATTTTCAGGTCAGTCGAGGTGGGATTTGAACCCACACCCTCCTGATACCAGTGGGGCTGGTCTTCTCTGGTTGATGCTAATACAAACAAACTACCATTTTGTTTCATTTTTTGTTTAATATTGTTAGGTAATTTGAATGGTGCCTAACCACCGTTAATGTTAATGTGAAGGGACGTAAAGAAGGGTTTCAGAGGACATACTCACCATGTTTACCTGAGCAGCCTTAGCCCGGTAAGCTACTGTTAACGCGGCGACAGGCGTGCATCCCTGCAATCTGGATGCTACCGCTCAACAGCATGCATGATGCGACTTAACTATACTACAAGCTAAGGGGGAAGGATCCTACAACTAAGTGAAATAAAAAGAACTCCACTGACTGTGTACTGAAGGTTTAATGTACTTAGAGGGTTGGGGAAGAGAAATAAAATAAAGGGGAGAAGAAGGAGATAACAGACACAACTCACCCTACCACGTACGAGTCTTCATGAAGTGGCATTGGGACGCGGCCAGGGCAGCGCCCTGCCGATCCTTACGAAGCACTGATAGAGAGAGCGGTGACCAAGCTAATTGTGCGGTGTCACTCTAATCAGTGGAATCGTGGAGTGTAACGTCCGCGGTGACCTCCTTAACCTGCTGGCTATGACCCACTGTGCACGTTGCAGCATTGTTCCCATGCAGTTCCGTAGCTTCTTCTATTAACTTTTAATAATTTATGCGTGGGTGTAGGCACAACCCTTGTATGAGGGTTGGGGCTCCATCAAGTCTTCTTCCTGTTTTAATAATCGTCCTCGATTATTGTCGTAACCGTGGGGTGTAAATATAGACTTTTCTTCTTTCTTCTTATTTTAGCTGTAATTTGATTTTTATTATTCTTTTCTTCTGTCTTCTTCGTCGAGGGGGTGGTGAGTGTGAGTGTGCCGTGCCAGGGGTTGGTGGGTGTGGCAAGGGGTGGGGTATTTTGTTACACAGTCTTTCTATAGCAGATATTTCTCTGTATCTTGCTTCTTTCCTTATGGCATTTTTAACATACTCTTTTGTTGCGTATGTGAATGCTTCTTTGAAATATTGATATCATTTGGAATTAAAATGAAATTTCAATGTAGATTTGAAGTAAAATAGAAATTAAATTAAAATAAAATGATGATTAAAGAAATAATAAAGGAGAGCGCATAGGATATTTAAGGTGTGACCACCCTTTTGGTCTAGTGAGTGCCCTGCGTAGAACTTCGTCAGGCCATGTACTGCGTTGTGGGTGCATGTACAACTGAAATTTTCCTATGATGATGTATGGATGATGTTGTAGGACGTTTAGGGTATAGTTAGCCCTCTCGGACTAGCACATGACCTCTGTAGCGTGTGTAATGTGAAATGTAGTGCTCCACTAGGCCAAGTACCACCGCGAGGGTTCGCTGATAGCATAAATTTCCCTACAACGTGGGGATGAGAAAAGAAAATGAAAATATAACGACTCTATGGCGTGCTACCCCTGTGGGACACGTCCACGAATTGTGTAAGGTACCAACATTTCGTGCTCGGCCGTGGAGTTGCCTTGCCGTGCTAAGTATCATATAAAGTCTGTTGTTGTTTGAGTCTTCAGTCTTTTGACTGGTTTGATGCAGCTCTCCATGCCTCCCTGTCCTGTGCTAATCGTTTCATCTCTACATAGCTACCACACCCTACATCCGAGGCAATCTGTTTAACATATTCTAACCTTGGTCTACCCCTACAGTTCTTGTCCTCGACCCTTCCTTCCATAACTAAGCTTGCTATTCCTGGGTGTCTTAGTATGTGTCCTACCAACCTATCTCTTCTCTTCATTAGCAGTCGCCAGAAACATCTCTCCTCTCCCACTCGTCTTAATAAGTGTTCGTTTGTAACCCTATCTACCCATCGGATCTTCATCATTCTCCTGTAACACCACATTTCAAATGCTTCAATTCTCCTCTTTTCTGCTGCACCAATAGTCCAAGTTTCACTTCCATAGAGCGCCACGCTCCAGACAAAGGCTTTCAAAAATGACTTCCTAATACCTAAATCTATATTCGATGTCAGCAGATTCTTTTTTTGTAGAAATGCTTTCCTTGCCTGAGCCAACCTACTTTTTATATCCTCTATGCTTCGTCCATCACTGGTTATTCTGATTCCTAAGTAACAGAAGTCTCCTACTTCCTTCAGCTTTTCACCTGCCAATTTGATCTCCATAGAGGTTTCTGATTTATTTCGGCTGCATTCCAGTATTTTTGTTTTACATTTATTAATTTTCATCATGAATTCTTTTCGTAATACGGAGTCCATACCATTCAAAAACTCATTCAAATCCTCAGGCTTGTCGGCCAAGATGACGATGTCATCAGCAAATCTCAGAGTTGAAATTATTTCTCCTTTAATCTTCACTCCACTTTAAATTTTTCTCTAATTTCCTTCATTGCTTGTTCAATATAAAGATTGAAAAGTATGGGTGATAAGTTGCAGCCTTGCCTTACACCTTTCTGAATACCAGCTTCTCTCTCATGTCCTTCAACTCGAATGACTGCAGTCTGGTTTCTGTATAGATTGTATTGTGCCCAACTCTAGGAATGGGTATTCCAAGATTCAGACACCTAGATATCAAGGGAAAGGCTACAGCCGCTTTTGAAAGTTGAGATATTTGAATATCGCGCTCCATTGCTTCTCGAAGCAATTGGAAAGAATATACCGCTAAGAGCATGTCAAGTGACGTAGCGAGTAATAGCAGAGGTCGAGGCTATTTATTGATTAAATAGTTAACCATGGAGTAGAGACTTGAGACTTGGATCAGATTACTGGCACGGCCAAATGAAAGAGAATGCACTTAGTATCAAGTAAATCGGACCAGGGGTACCAGAGATATGAGGATTTCTAGATTTCAGCGTGATGACGCGTGACCCTGACAGTTTTGAATAAAAGCCGGCCGGCTCAGGCATCAATAGCTCACTTCGACACAAGCACTTGCCTAGCAAGGTGCTACTACGCTGAGCCAAGGCACATGGTTGCCGGATCTACGCAGAAGTTATTTTCAAAGTTGTGATAGTCACAAAAGTGCTGCGCTAGGAGTGGAACTTAGTAAGTTTCCGGCAGGGAGGATCACCAAGGTGATAGTTATTTTTCGACGGACACTGGTGAAATATTTTTATTTTCACATGGACATATGCTAGACTTTGTCTAGAATTAGTACTTTGTCACAGTCCAGTAATAACCTAATACTTGGATACTTTAGTCCAGTTCAGTCAGTTTCATATTTGTAACTTGATAACCACTCCGATCTATCAGTACATTGAAGACCAGTCTATCACGGTGGTGTTCATTAGCCAACGCAGGGAAACTACATGTTGCTTCGCGCATGGTAGATGGTGTGAAGCCATGCCCAGGGAACGATCTTCAGAACAGCCGTTGATTGGTTTAGACTGTCAGTGTTTTCTTGTACTGAAAAGATTACCGTGAGTTATGTTACAACTGACATATCTGAGAATAGATCACTTAGATCTGACCCCATTTAAGCAAACTGTTATGGAGTTAATAGGAGCCAATATTAAAATGGATCAACAGTTACTTCAAACGTCAAGAGATATTACCACTATGTCTTGTTAGACGGATTGTGGGTATATAATGGCGGCCGATACAAGGATTATACGTGCTTGTCCGATAGGGCATGTTTATGGATAAATCTGGCACAGACCAGGTTCACTACGCTTCAAGACCATCAAGAAATGTAAGCCACATTTGAATTATATTATGCCTAGCTAATTGGAACAAACTATTTTTTCGGCAGATGACCAACACATTTATTTTTCTTCGCATTTAAATCTTGCAATGATTTACGCAAGACATATTAGAGTTATTCTGAGTATTTTCAGCACTCAGAACAGTTTAGGATCGATGACCGAGCATATCGAGCATTTATTTGAATATTTCATATTTTTGGGAAATCACGGTAATCAGCCGATGTAACTGTAAAAGTTAATAATTATTTTTTGAGGAATGGATATTTTTTCCATATTCGAAGGTTCGAACATGTGGATTCTCACATAATGAGATAATAATTAAATATATTTAAAATAATATAACTAATAATAATAATAATAATCCACTAATAATAATAATAATAATTTTTATAACTTTTCTAAATAATTCTTGGATATTATATTTTCTAATAATCATATGTATTGAGAGAGAGCCTATGAAGTAGTTTAATCATTTCTAGTTTGGAACAGGAGATTTTCCGAAGGAGAGTGGTTAGCGCAAGCCCGCATTCAACCAACATTTCAGTTCTGGTTGAACAGTTAATAATTGCAATGAGCAAAGTATATTTTTCATATAACACGGAGAGGCATGAAACGGGAAGCAAATGATATTTGTATCAAATAGGGTATTTTTGTATTTATATAAAATCATGACGTAAATACACATTCGAAAGTGAAATAAAGATTTTCATAAGTATGGTAACTTCACGGGTTGAACTGAATGGTAAAATAAAATAAACTTGTGAGTTTATTAATCTTCCAGCGTTGATAACAAGCAGAGGCTTGATTTATTGTATAAATTTTGGGAAGAAAATTTATGTGTGTGGAGTAGTTGAAATGCCATTCCCAGGTGCGCATGTTTAAGTCGCAGTCGCAGGAATGAGGAGATTTTTTCGAGCATCAATCAAATAGCAGGTTTGATGGCTCAGGTTTATAGGAGTATTGGAACTACACATTTCGTCGTATGAATGACCCGAAGGTTATTTCTTAGAAACCATCAGTTCTTATTTCAACCTTGTTTGCGGATTCCATTAAGACTTTGATTTTGCTAGAACCCGGTTTTGTCATGATAGTAGTTTATTCTTCTTCAGAGGAAGACCTTTGCCGTTGTTGTTGTAATATTGTGTTCTTACACAAATAATAGAATGGGCCACTGCCAATTATAAATAATTCTATAACCACGAATAATTTGAAGGATGTTTTCAATCCTAGTGCCATGAACTAAATGAATTTATTATGAAGCTACAATTCTCATTTCCGCATTCTGTCGAAGAATTGCAAGTTGTGAAAATTACTAAAATGGCCATGAATATAAATATTTTTCATAATAATGATTCCAAGTGGAAAATTGAATGGTTGAATGGTTCAACAATTTATTAATCAAGTTGATGATTCAGATATCATATATTTTGTTAGGAACTTGAAGTTCATAATCGAGTCACTTCTCGAAATGTTTAATGTCGGAAGAACAATTAATTTTTGTTGTGCTTCGCACAGTTCTTCGATGCTATGCTCAAGGTCAAATACTTTTCAGATGTTATTAATATGTGTAAATAATTTGTGTTGATTCAGAAATAATAATATTTTTTGACAATATTTTTTGAAACTGGAAAAATAAGTGAAAGTTAAAAATTCTATGAACATTTATTCTACGAGTGTTAATATTATGTAAAAATTCAAACACTGAACTACAGTATTTCCAGTAAAGACAATTAAATTTGAACTGGATTTAATCATAAATAATGAATACAGTTTTGGAACACAGTCTACAGGACTAATAATCAGACTTGTGTTTCCAAAGATAATTGTCAAATGTGTTTGGAAAATTTCTGTATATTGTGTAAATAGGAGTGTGGGTCGCCACACGTGAATGATGCTGCTTTGATCATTTTTGCAGTCAATTTTAAATTCAAAATAAAATGAGATAATTTTACATGATGTGTTATGCCCAGTTGAATCTCCTTCTGTCCTTATTGTTGCATTGAGCCAAAAATCAGTAAAGCATTTTTTTCATTTGATGTCGTTTTTGCGATTAGCTTTAACCCATCTGGCGCTCCGGGATATTTTGACTCTCGTGCTGACTGATTATTGGTAAAATGCATATGTGGTCGTGCGGACTCCGGTCTAAACGGGCACAGTATATCACCCTCCTATCCCTGTACTTCATTCCAATCGATTTCAAAATGCCAAACAATTTAGTCCAATCAACGTTATCAAAAGCCTTTTCTAAGTCTGCAAAAGCCATGAACGTTATCTTTCCTTATTCTACCTTCCAAAATCAGCCTAAGACTTAGTACAGCTTCCCTTGTTTCTACATTTCTCCTGAAACCAAACTGGTCTTCACCCAACTCCGTTTCTATCTGGCTTTCAATCCTCTTGCAAATTATTCTAGACAGGATCTTTGAAGCATGATTGTACGGTAATCTTCACATCTGTCAGCTCCCACTTTCTTTGGTATAGGGATGATTACATTCTTCTTGAAATCAGGGGGTAACTCACCTGTCTCATAATTCCTACACACCAAGTGAAATAACCTGAACAGACCTTCATCTCCTATGCAGCGTAGCAACTCAATCGGTATATCATCTATGCCTGGTGCTTTGTTGCTGCTTAAGTCTTCCAAAGCTCTATCAAATTCCGATCTCAATATTAAATCTCCTTTCGCATCCTCATCAATTTCCTCCTCCCTTTCCATTACATGATTCTCAATCTCCTTTCCCTTATACAAACTCTCTATGTAAGCTTTCCATCTCTCAACCTTTTCTTCCCTATCTGTTAGAGGCTTTCCATTTGTGTCCTTAATATTACAGCACTTAGTCTTCTTTCCCCCAAAAGTATTCTTAATCCTTCGATACGCTGTGTCTACTTTTCCTAATTTCAGACAATTTTCTATACTTGCACATTTCTCTTTCAACCATTCTTCTTTCGCTTCCTTGCACTTCTTGTTAACCTCATTTCTCAGACGTCTGTATTCTGCTTTCCCCTTCTCATCTCTTACATTCTTGTGTTTCCGCCTTTCATCCATCAATTATAGTATATCCTGAGTGATCCACGGTTTTCTACCTATTCTTTCTTTCTTACCAATGTTTTCTTCTGCGAATTTTGTTATTTCATTCTTCAAAAGTGCCCATTCGTCTGCAATTGAAGTTTGTTTAGGGGTTTTCATTAGCCCTTCCTTTATACTCTTCTTGAATCTTTCGTTTACATACTTCTCTTTCAGTCTGTCTATTGCCCACCTTCTTGACTTTTGACTTTTCTTCAGTTTCTTCAACTTTAATCTGCATTTAATAACAACCAGATTGTGGTCAGAGTTTATGTCAGCACCAGGATATGTTTTACAATCCAAAATCTGGTTTCGAAACCTCTGCTTGACCATAATGAAGTCGATTTGGTAACGCCCTGTATCTCCTGGTCTCATCCATGTGTATATTCTTCTATTGTGGTTATTGAATAAGGTGTTAGCTATGACCAACTCATGCTCGGTGCAGAATTCTACCAGCCTGCTTCCTCGATCAATCCTTTCACCTAATCCGAAATCTCCTACTATCTTCCCTTCTCTCCCTTTTCCTACCACAGCATTCCAATCTCCCATTACTATAACATTTTCATCACCCTTGATATACCTCAGAATTTCGTCTATTTCTTCGTAGACCTTTTCAACATCCTCATCATCAGCTTGACTGGTAGGCATATAGACTTGTACCACTGTGGTGCAGGTAGGTTTAGTATTGATTTTTGCTACAATAATCCGTTCACTATATTGCTCATAATATTCCACCCGCTGTCCGAGTTTCCTACTCAATATGAGGCCAACCCCTGCTTGGCCATTGTTTGATTTAGTGCTAATGACCCTATAGTCTCCTGACCAAAAGTCCTGCTCTTCCTGCCAGCGCATTTCACTAATCCCAACCAAATCCAACCTCAACCTATCCATTTCCCTTTCTAAGTTTTCTAACCTTCCACTTCCTAGCAGACTTCTAACATTCCATAAAGTCTGAAATACCTTAAAAATGATTTAACTTTTGCTTGACAGAGAGATGCTGTTATGATTCGTTATATGCAAAATAATGACATTCGAGTGTTTGGAAAAGATAGCTTAAGGCCCCTGCCTTTATTCAGTTTTAATCGTTGTTTCCACGAATGTTGGGTCTTCGTTCTTGTTCCACGGTCACCTTGCTTGCCACCTGCAGTTATGTCCTAGTGTGGGGATTACAGGAATGGTCTGCTTATTATTGGTCTGAAATCAGAAATAACTCTTAACTTCCGTTCATATCGGGACTATTCTTAACCTTGTAATTATTAATTTTTCTCTCTGAAGTCTTTTACGTATTGCGAGGGAGTTTTTTTTTACTGAATGTCTGCATTTTGATTTATGTACTAATCATACTAATATATAAAAATGAGATGGTGTGTGTCTGTCTGTCTGTCTGTGTGTTACTCAATAACACAAGAACAACTGGTTCGATTTAAATGAAATTTTGCATGGACGTGGCTGATTTACCGGGCTTACATATAGCCTACTTTTGATTTCGATATTTTGCACTATTTAAAAATGGCGACTATTTTCATATTTCCATTTCAAATAAAAAGAGAACGCTAAGAAATAGCTAACTTTTGATGGCACTACGGGCTTTAAAATTTAATTTTCTATCCGAAAGGTCCTTATCAATTTTCGTGTATCTCCAACGGTTGGCGAGTAAAACCCACATTTGTGACGTCACTACACCCTTTGGTTTCAAAATTTCATATTTCCATCAACATCGTACTAATATATAACAAGTAGTTCCGTGAAGAATTATGCAGCCTATTTTCATATATCCTTCTTATGTTAATTGCCACTACCATCATACAAAATTTCAGTTTGATTGCTGTGATAGATTCGTAGATATTGAGAACCGACTAAATATTTCAGATGGTCGCCCTGTTGGATTTTATATATGTAGGTCTTAGGGTTATGTACTGTTACATGAAGATTATTGTGTAGATGTAGCTTTCAAACTTCAATCGCATGTATAGGACACAAGAAGTAACAAGGAGATTTAAAAATTTCGCACAGCTGCCATCTTGTGGTTATGGAAACAATTGAAATAAATTAGATGCCAGTGGATTACCATTCGTATAAGGATTTTCTGTACCAAGTTTAACTGCACTCGGATGGTTAAATTGCGAGAAACGTCCATGTGAATATTTATACTTCGCGTCGCCGCCATGTTGGATTTGTGATCACCAGGTTATTTACAGTCCTATAGGTGAACTTAAGTTCATAGCCCCTATGAACATTACAAAAATTGAGTTCGATTTCTATAATAGATTCGAAGATATTCATAGCCGTCTAAATATTTCGGATGGTCGCCATGTTGAATTGTTAAATGTATAGGCCATAGAGTCATGTACCATTAAAGGAAAATTATTGCGTAGGTTCATTGTTCAAACTTTCACTTCGATCGCATGATTACGACACAAGAAATAAAAACTTAATTTTAAAATTCGCTCAGCCGCCATCTTGAGGTTATGTAAACAATTGAACTAAATTAGATACCAGTGCATTACAATGCATATAAACATTTCCTGCACCAGATTTCATTGCGATTGGAACATTAAATCGCGAGAAAAGGTCTATTTAAAATGTTCAAATTCGCTTGGCCGCCATGTTCGTTTTGTAGTTAATCGGTTTTTGATATCTTATAGATGTACTTCCAGTAGTACTATTTAACTCCGTACAAAATTTCAGGGTGATACTGCTAATAGTTTCAGAGATATAGAATGCCGGAAAAATATTTCGCACATCCGCCATCTTGTGGTTATGTAAACAATTGAACGAAGTTAGATGTCGGTGCACTACAATGTATATAAACATATACTGTACCCAGTTTTATTGCGTTTGGTTGGTTAAATCGCGAGAAACGTCTATTTAAAAGTCGCAAATTCGCGTGGCCGCCATGTTGGTTTTGTAGTTACCAGTTTTTCAAAAATCTCATAGGTGAACTTCTAGTTGTTCCCTTTATCACCGTAAAAAATCCAGGGTGATATCGGGAATAGTTTCGGAGATATTGAATCCTGGTGAAATATTTCGCACAGCCGCCATGTTGGATTGGTGGGACGTAACAAAATTTGAAGGGCACGGTCAGGGTCGTCCGGAATAGTGCTATGAACTTACCGAGTTTCATTGAAATCGCTCCAGCCGTTTTGATGTTATTAGGACACACACACACACACATCTCACACACACACACACACACGCACACACACACGGACAAAAGGTGATCTCATAAACCTATTTTTTCAAAATTGAAAATAGGCTAAAAATGAGATGGTGTGTGTCTGACTGTGTGTTACTCAATAACACAAGAACCACTGGTTCGATTTAAATGAAATTTTGCATGGACGTAGCTGATTTACCAGGCTTACATATAGGCTACTTTTGATTTCGATATTTTGAACTACTGTATTTAAAAATGGCGACTATTTTCATATTTCCATTTCAAATAAAAAGAGAACGCTAAGAAATAGCAAACTTTTGATGGCACTACGAGCTTTACAATTTAATTTTGTATCCGAAGGGTCCTTATCAATTTTCGTGTATCTCCAACGGTTAGCGAGTAAAACCTAAATATGTCTTATAATACACGGTCAACGCCGAGCGATGTTAGTCTATGTTAGTCTCTACATGAACTGTTTTATTTATAGAGGTAGTTTGTGGGGTCCGAAACTAGACGTGATTTTGAGGCTAATTTTATACTCTTTGTGCCGGTTATTGTATGTGAGTATTCGGATCTTTACGCTGTTTCACAATGTTATAGGGCTTTGTACTTTGCACGGTATGCTTTCATCCTTTTTATCGATTTGTTTTTCGTTCAATGAATATTTCAGTTGGACAATATTTATCTGCTTTTTGTCGTTTTTACCACGACCAGAAACCCAAATTCGCAGACGAATGTGTCGAAGACTATCGACTGTCACATTAGTTTATTCAGTGTTCATATTAATCTCACTGCAGAACTGGGCAAATTTATTTCAATAAAGTAGGTATTTTGACTTTCGCGGCCAATAAAGAACCCCGGACGAAAGACGGCGTAAACCTAGAAAAGTTGCTGAGTTTTAATTGCTTGGCCCTGAAATTGAATATACAATCATTTTGGAAGCCTTTATATGCAGGTGAAAGACTGTTTTAACCTTTAGCACTCGCAGTAAAGTAGCTGAGGTGTTCTAAATAAGAATTGAGGTATCGCACAGTTTGCCACTCCTTTGGTAGTCCGCAAATAGACCACATGAGCCCGCTGATGAACCATTTCGGAGTTACTAGGCGTAATCTCGCACAAGGGGGGATGCGTGGCGCAGTCGGTAGAGGCGCTGAGCTTCTAACTGAAAGTGAGTGGGTTCGATCCCCACCCAGGTAGTGGATTTTAGGAACAAAACTACCACTTTCGGAAACTCATATAGCCCTGGAGTTCACTCAGCCTACACCAGAAATGAGTACCAGGGTAATTCCTGGGAGCAAAGACGGCCGGGCGTGGAGCTGACAACTTCATCCCATCTAGTGCCGATGTCACGAAAAGAGGAAGCCTCTACCTTCCACTAATCCAAGGGCCTCCTTGGCCTGTACGGAGTTGGATTTGCTTGCCGGCCCCGTGGTGTTGGGGTAGCACGCCTGCCTCTCACCCGGAGGCCCCGGGTTCGATCCCCGGCTCCGTCAGGGATTTTAAAACTGACGTGAGGGTTGGAACGGGGTGCACTCAGCCTCGGGAGGACAATTGCGTAGCTGTCTGAGAGTGAGAGAGCGCCCCGATCACGAATACCAAGATTAACGGCCGAGGGGACCCGACGCGCTGATCACACGTCACCCCAATATCTGCAGGCCAAATGGCTGGGCAGCGGTCGCTTGGTCGGCCTTAGCCCGTCATGGGCTGTATAGTGCCAGGGGTTGACTTTTTTGTTTTTGTTGAATCTCGCACAAGACACGGCATAAACTAAGAAAATATTTCTGTGATAATTTGTTTTTGTTATTATTACTTGGGATGATTGAAGTTTGTTCCGTTACTGTTACTCTTTATCATGACATGGTAATTGCTATCAAGTTTGATGTATTTTTAGCATAATGTTTATATGTTTAAATATAGTATGAAGACGTTAAACGATAGGTGTTCAATATTTAAGACTGGTTATTTAACTTTTACTACATAAAAGCTGATATTTATTTCCAATATTTAAACGCACTTTCTCATCTACAAAGCGGTGGCAACAGGCTTTTCTCCGGGTACTCCGGTTTTCCCTGTCAAAATTTCATTCCAGCAACAATCTCCACTATCATTTCATTTCATGCGTCATTCATTTAATCATTGCCCCAAGGGAGTGCGACAAGCTTCGGCAGCTGGCACAGTTCATATCCTTGCTGTTAGATGGGGATTTCATTCATTCCATTCCCTGACCCGGTCGGTCGTCTGAAAGCAGGCTAAGGATTTTCACTTTCCTACATCTGATTAATAATTTGGTGAGTGAAAATGCATGTAGTCAACACATGTAGTTGGTAACATGGAAATAACATAACTACATTAGGAATGTGTGATTATATATATTAATGACTTAGGCCAGCAAGTACTAAAAGCCGTTCGAAGAACGGGTACTTCAGCTAGTATTCTTATAAACTAACGTTTGACATGTGCTCCATCACATATCCCTTATCGTGGTATTTCACTATACTGTTTCGTACATTTATCTTCGTAGACCTTCAGTAAATTTTTTCTTACCTATTCGTAGAACTTCACTATACTTTAAAATTGATTTTCTTGCTTATTAATCATTACTATATTCTTCCTCAGTTTCATTTAAGCGATGTATTCGCTTCTTAACTTATTTAAATGCAGACATTATGTAAATGAAACTCGCACTACGTGTTATGCTTAATTGTTAAGATTAACTTGCTTTTTAAAATTGGTGATTGCGGTGTCGTGAAGTTATGGAAATTTTATATTATTTACTAGCAGAAGTACCCGTTCTTCGAACGGTGTTATATATTAACACCAGACATTATCAATTGAGCTACTGTTGCAATGGTTAGCGGATTGTCATCCCTTCATAAGTTTATCAGAACGAAGTTAGTTTTCTGGGAATATCACACACACTGTTAATTTAAAGGCCTTAAAATGTGGTTTTCGGAGACCCGTTATAGACTCGCGAATTTTGTGTCTCACAATGAGAAGCGCAACATATGCTTTGATCGTCCTTCTAGGATAATTTTTATATTTCGCCTATTTTAGCATGTATTTTGAGAAGTTTTTCCCTATATCCACCCTTCTACTGTATGAAAAGTACGGTGAGGAGTTTTATAAATGATTGGTGTATTGACTCATGTTTACCATACCTAATTTTACGATGCACCAAGCATCCAAAGACGATTTATAGGCGTACATAAAGATACACAGAAAGACAGACAGACAATTCTATTGTCTACAACATATCACCCAGATATCCAAATATGGGTATATCTACCATACGTATCAAACAAAATCATCCTTACGATGAACCCGTATGTCGAAAAAAAAAAGGATTAGTTAAAATCTGCTCTCAAACTAAATTCACCTAACGTGTACTTCATGACGTGAAATAGAATTGAAAGCCTTGTAGATGAAACGCAATACACCTCACATAAAAAACGTCCCTCTACGTTGTGTTAGGTCCCCATACACAGGAAGACCTCTTTCATAAATTATAAAGGCTTGTGGTGCATGAAAATTCAGATTCTTTAGCCTCAAATGGCCCAAATTCCTAAAAGCCGCAAAAAATGCTGATTCAATACAGGAATTTTTGAAAATAATGTTTCTGTTTGTAGATATAATAGACTTTCTGTACTATATGTCACACGTGAAATTGCATGAAAAAATTCTAGGTTTCCCCTTGACCCCCTTAATTGCATTGACGAATTATACAGTCTACATTGGTTCCGTGATAACCTTATAGCCATTTGCAAACTTTCACAGAAATGTAATAAATGGAGTAGCCTAATAATAATAATGATATCGTATGGCCTCGGATGCCGGGTGCAAGCTTCGTAATTTGACACCCAGAGGGTAGCTTGCATGTCGAAATTTCGTTGTTCCTTGAATCACTATGAAAGTCAAGGAGGTAGATATCTAAGCTCCATGAACACTATAGCGCTTTTTAGTAAATAAATGAGGAACTCTGTGTTGGCGGAAACCCCTGAGGTTAATTTTGCCATTATGAACACGGCCTACTGAATTCAAATGGGTTCTTTGACATGCCAACATCTTATGACATGCGAGTCGTATTTTTGCCGCCTTTCAAAAATCACGTACAGGCCGGACGTTTGTTTTAGACGATTGCCCTTGACCTTCAAGCCTGCGGGTGAGCCTGTACACAGTCACTCTCTCACCCTGTCACTTCACATTTGTCACCACCGATCTGATGTAATGGAATTCCAGACTTGAGCAGACAGTACAGTCCACGTCGAAGTATTGTGTGACACGGAAGTACACGTTACGTAGTTACGAACAGAACGTCATTATATTTGCCAGTGACTATACTTCAGCAATAGTGTGATACAGCTTTATCAATCATCGGAGCGCTTGGGGCAGCTGATAACAACACAGGTACTGTAGTAACTCGCCTCCAGGCTTCCATTATGATTTTTCACTCGTCTAAAACAAACGTCCGGCCTTACCACGGCCAGGAGTGAACCTGCAATCTTGGGGTTAGTAGACCGACACGCTATCCACTCACTCACCGTGGCAAGGTATAAATGGAGTGATATTGCTTCTTACAGAAATAGATGGAAAGTTGGATGCCACCCCTCGAGATAATGTTGTCATGGTTACCGATTTCCATTCCTTCATTAGTTTGTTAAATTAAATTAGTTTTCTGGGAATATTTCAGATACTGTTGGTTTTAGAGCCTTATAATGTAGTTTTCGAGGCCCCCAAGTTTTGTTTCTGGCACCGAGGGGCTTTGTATCGTTGTTGTACGCCATAATATAATACTAATAATAATAATATAATATAATATAAGGATAGGAATATAATAGACCTGCCGTACCACACCCGCAGGTGTAAATCGCGTGAAAAAATTCTAGTGTACCCCTTGACCCCCTTAAGCGCATTATACGTATTGATGAATTTTACAGCTTAATTTGGTTCCGTGATAACCTTCTAGCCGTTTGCAAACTTCCACACCAATGTAATTAATGGAATTGCATTGCATCTTACAGCAATAGATGGACCCCTTAGAATCTGTTGCCATGGTTACCGGCTTGTATTCGTTCATTAGTTTATTAAATGAAATTAGTTTTCTGGGAATATCTCAAAAATGGTTGGTTTAGGACTTTAAAATGTGGATTTCGGGGACCCTTTAGGGCCCCCGAGTTTTGTCTCTCACATTGAGGGGCTGGAATTGATCTTTGTCTCGTCCTTCTACTCCTATTTCAGCATGTATTTTAAGGGGATTGGCCCTCTTTTATGAGAGGTACGGAGAAGGGTTGCATCAATGATTAGTGTCGTGCCTCTGATGGATATCTGAACCAAATTTTACGTTGATACACCCAGCCGTTCTCGAGTTATAAGGGAACAAAGTTGTCCACAGACAAACAAACAGACCGACAGACCAAAAAATTATTTTCGCGCGCATCCATAATTAAACAGTCTGAAACGCGTAAATAACTCAAATTTCCGTAGAAATTGCGAAAAAAAACATACAAACTTTATTTTTTTATGTACGTAGAGATGTACTGCACCGCTCGGTGTTGACCGTGTTTTATTGCACAACTTTAGGTTTTACTCGCTAACCGTTGGAGATACACGAAAAGTGATAAGGACCTTTTGGATAGAAAATTAAATGTTAAATCTTGTGTATGCATGAAACGTTTGCTATTTCTTAGCGTTCTCGTTTTATTTGAAATGGAAATATGAAATTTTGAAACCAAAGGGTGTAGTGACGTCACATATGTGGATTTTACTCGCTAACCGTTGGAGATACACGAAAAGTGATGAGGACCTTTCGGATAGGAAATTAAATTTTAAAGCTCATATGTGCCATCGAAAGTTTGCTATTTCTTAGCGTTCTCTTTTTATTTGATATGGAAATATGAAATTTTGAAACCAAAGGGTGTAGTGACGTCACTAAAATGGTTGCCATTTTTAATAGTGAATAATATAGAAATTAAAAGTATCCTATATGTAAACATGGTAAATCAGCTACATCCATGCAAAATTTTATTTAAATCGGACCAGTGGTTCTAGCGTTATTGAGTAACAGACAGACAGACAGACACACACCATCTCATTTCTATATATTAGTATGAAGTATGATTGCCTCCACGGGCTGACTTGGTAGTGCTTAAGTTGCTGAAATGGTTTTCTTAGCCGTTGTAACCGTACGTTCTCTAATCGGAGGGTAGTGGTGATTAACACCAGAAGGGAATTTTACGAAGAACATTTATTAGCTTCACTTTACAATTCTTCCAGAATGCTATAAACAGCCACTTTCATGATCTCTTGCCATACAATAATCAGACCATCACCAAACCTAACTGAATCTTCCTTACCATATCTCTTCTTCCTCATATTTTCTAATATCCACCTAGCTAATTTCAACAAATACTCTCTTCCTCTGTCTCAAAGAGTTTCTCCTAACAGTCTCTATAAAAAAACAATCGACAATCAAAAAAAGGAAATATCTTTTCAGATGTGGAACTTCATTTAGCATGGCCTCCTTCTACCTCACTGACAGACCATTACAAGGAATACCATAGCTCAAGGCTCAATACTCCTTGCAATGATCAATCAGCAAAAAGGTAGCCATGCTATAACCTTAACCTAACATAATCTAAGATAAACTGTACAGTGACAATTCGCCCCCCTATATATGTCATTCCCGCGTGTGAAACACGTGAGAATCACATATATATAAAATCCACAAATGAAAATAATACATTTCACACATACACTAAAATATCACACACAGCATAAAATAACTTAACTACTTCCGAAGGAACTACATATACGTCATCAAGCCAATCCACTTTCCAAATAAATCTCGAAGCGCTAGAGAAATGAGTTCATTTGATAAAGACATGACATCTCCACACTTTTTGTCATCTGAACTGCTCTTGTCGATGTTGCTACCATCTCGAATGTATAAATAATCATCTCTATCAATATCCAGATTCATCACTTTACATCCATCATTATCATCATCTGTAGAATCTGCACTTTCTGCAGAACCTATATTCATAACATGTGCCGGCTCTAGTGACACTTCAGCTATATCATTCAAAACAGAATACGCATAATTGTTAACTATATTATCAAATGTATTGCGATACTGGTCGTAAACTGGTTCTCTATCACTAACAGAATCCAAAATCATGATGTTGTCACTACTAAGAACTTTATCTTCTTCCTCAAAATCACTCCTTTCCCCTTTCTTATTCTTCCACCTTTCGTTCTTCCTATTCATCTGTTTCTCCTTCTCCATTCTTCTTTCTTCCTCTGTCTTCCATCTCGTCTTTTTCTTCATTTGCCATGTCATCCCATACCTCGAACTCCTCATCTTCCATCTCCAATGTTCCTCTCTCCTTCCCTTCCTCATTTTTCTTCTGTTCTTTCTTGTCTGTCTCATACTATTCAACACTTCCTTTCCCTTCGTCTTACATCTCATCCTTTTCATCCCAATCTTTCTTCTCCAACGCTTCTTCACCTTATCTTTTTCCGGTATGGTGTCCACTCCATGATTCACTCTTGTATTTTTACCCTCCTCTTTAGCCTCTTTTTCTTGATTGCTACTGTCTTTATGACCAATCTCATCTGATTCTCCTTTCTCTTCTTCAATCTCTCCCATATCACTTGCTTTCTCACGCCCTTCTGTTTCACCTTCTCCCTTATCCGTTTCTTTTTTCTCTTCTTCAGTTTCTTCCATTTCACCTTCTCCGGTATCTGTTTCTCCTTTCTCTTCTACCTTGCCTTCTATCTCATCTTCTTCCTTGTCCACAGTTTTATTCTCCTCCTCCATTT
This sequence comes from Meconema thalassinum, assembly GCA_946902985.2. Classification (NCBI taxonomy): domain Eukaryota; kingdom Metazoa; phylum Arthropoda; class Insecta; order Orthoptera; family Tettigoniidae; genus Meconema; species Meconema thalassinum. The sequence continues at coordinate 1,079,900,699 of OX336388.2, read as the reverse complement.
GACATCCTCCTTCCTCTTGTTCTCTCTCTTGTCCATTTTCTTCCTTACGCCTCCTACCATCACGTACTTCACACGTCTCCTCGATATATTGACCATCTTTCATTCCTTCTTCCTCTCCATTATCATCTTTTACACGCCCCCCAGCACCTCGTACTTCACACATCTCCTCAATCTTAACATTAGTTCCTTCAGCCTGCTTCTTTATTTCTTCGTTTACGTACACCTTCACAGATTCTATCTGTTTACCTATAGATTCTGTTTGCGCTTTCATAGACTCTCTTTGCTGCCGAACTTCTCTTATCTCCTTACTAATACACTCTTTGACTGACCCTATTTCTTGGCTTACTGATTCTTGCATACCTTTGATCTTGCTAAGCAGCATTTGGAGCAGACTAGCGTTACTACACATAATAAGGCCGTATACTTCACCGCTATTCAAGTTAAACCGTATTCTCCTTTATCTGCTTCCTTGTTTTGCTCATATCCCTTGTTCATGCACCACGTTGGTATGACATTATTGTAACCGTACGTTCTCTATTCGGGGGGTGGTGGTGATTAACACCATAAGGGAATTTTACTAAGAGCATTTATTAGCTTCACTTTACAATTCTTCCAGTATGCTATAAACAGCCACTTTCATGATCTCTTGCCATACAATAATCAGACCATCACCAAACCTAACTGAATCTTCCTTACCATATCTCTTCTTCCTCATATTTTCTAATATCCACCTAGCTAATTTCAACAAATACTCTCTTCCCAAGGTACTTAGAATACTCAATAGGTAAGCCATTCCGGTGTATGCGCTGTCATTGGTCAGCGCTCCGTGACGCAGCCAGGCAGGCAGAACGCTCTCTATCGTTGAGTTACCCACAGAAATATGAATACTGTTTCACTCTTATTTTACTTCTGTCCGCATTAAAGGACAACACCGATGGACTGTATTGTATTTTAAATCTTTTGCTTTCGATAGAAAGACATTGAATAACAATCAGGCAGATAAACTGGCAATAAACTACGTTATATTTGCTGCCAGCCTTGCAGTAAACTTTAATTATGCATGTCAGCTGTCAGCTTGGGAGTCCTACACCAGGGCTCTACGGAAGCCACACATCATTATCATTTTAACTAAACAATATTATAATAATACTATAAACGCGCTTCTGTTACCCTTTCAATATGTACACCTCCACAAAAGTTAATCAGAGATATTCCGTACCCTTGTGTTTCGTAATTTATTTGATATACCTCCTGGTGAAGCGGCTAGCATTCTTACCTGTCACTCTGGAGGTCCGGGTTCGATTCCCAGCTCTGACAAGAAATTTAATTCATGTATGTGGGCTGCAACGGGGTACACTGAGCCTCGTGAGGCAAAACTGTGAAGAGGAGGGATCGGCTCCACCTCAGCCATACCGGAAATGGTTTTCCGTGGTTTCTCACTTCTACCTCAGGTCGCGGACACCTCCTTCCCAATTCTCACCTGAATTACAAATATGTGGACTATATTATATCAGACTATATCAGACACCACAATAAAACAGATTATCAGACAAATTCTGCAAACACCTTAGTAGCCTACACGGGGCTAAATGACCACGATGTCCAAGCCTTTCAAATGAATCAATTGTAGGCCTAATTGTCCATGTAACTGTACCAATTTTAGTGTATTGAAAAGTCTGACCTAAATCATTTCTTTTATCATGTAACTTACTGTTTTACCGTATGTCATGTAATTATCTTAATTGTTGGACTGCGAATAATGTTTACATTTTCCATGCTTCTCGTACAAACAGTACTGGGCTAATATTTATGCAATCAATTCGTTTCATTTCAAACTTTTACTGAACAGACGTTAATCAAAAAAGACTAACAACTTACGTTATAACGTGGCTGAACGTCTAAACCTTCAGTCCTGAAGATGATGCCATCCAGAGCAGGTTCTTCCTTGCTGCATTTTTCTTCATTATCTCCAACTTCGACGTTTTGTTCAAGTGCCTTATGCGAATAAAAGTCCTTGTTCGCACATGCAAGGCAATAATTTTCCTGTTGATTTCAGGAAATTTAGTCTGTATGATAGATTTTAGGGTTCCCATCACCTTGTTGGACTTAGAATATTGCTGCCCGTGGAAGGAAGCGAAAATTACTTCAAACTGCGTTATTGCAATCATCCATTCTGGTGTTGGAGAAGTGAGCCCTCCTTTAGAAATGATAGTGATCCAGTCGTGTTCAGCAGTTACTTTTTCAACAATAGGACATGTTTCAGCTACATTTCCTAAAGAACTGTCAATGTTTTTGCATTTGAAAGCAATAAAACCTGCGATGTATTTTAAGGCATCGTGAGTCACATCCTCATTGCGACATGTTGAATTGCCATGGTCGAGGTTGATATCTTGAAGCAATTGTTCTTCTCTTCCATCGCCTGAATACTCACGAAGTACATGGGATGAGGTGCCTATCACTGAGATGCACAGTTCACTTGAGAGGAACTTCTCGAATTCTTCTGTTGTTTCTTCTACTATGCAGTCAGAAGAGCAACCAGTTTGACTTGCATCCTCAGAAACAGAGACACCATCGGACAAAGGTATCTCGTTCGCATTCCCTGTTAATATTAGGACGCGCATTCGGTTCTTTACTTCGAATGGTGTAGGGTTATTATAGAATACACCAAGGCCGCGAAGACGAGAAAATAAATTTTCGAGGCAATCTTGGTTTAGTCTGGAGGTCAAAATATAGGTCACACCAATGCTTTTGAGATCTAGAAAAAGTCCAAAAAGAGAGTTTATTGATATTACGAACCCTTTCTGAAATGGAAGAAGGCCGCTTCTCTTCCCTAGACGCATGCCTGAACAAATGTCTAGGAACCTTCTTAAGGCGTTCTCCTGGCTTATGTGATTCAGTCCATAACCACTTCTAAGGGGAGCCTTCTCATCCTTGGGGAATTAAGAATTTAGTACATCAAATACATCGTTAATTAATTCAATAATAAATCCTTCCTGATCTTGGTTTAGAATGTACTTCACAGCTTGGGCAGTGCGGCGGGAAAAGAGCAGTGCAGCCATTCTTACATTTTGTCGAGCACGTCCACTAACAGTCAGGTGGGCTTGAGAAATATGGTGTGTGATTGTTAGATCACCTCTCTGATGTTCCAGGAGATCTTCTATCATTTTTTTTCGTGACAGTTGTTCCGTCGGGTAGAGTAATTCCTTCATCTAGAAAGTGATTTCGAAAAAGTTTTAACAAGTGAGGGACGTCACAAAAAAAAAACACTTTCTTATTAACTTAGTGTCTTGCTAGAGGATACCCCCAGTTCTTTCCACACCTTCGCATTTTTACCCCCCTTATCACAAGTGACAGCCACAACACGCACTCCAGCTCCTTCTACCTCCCGGATTATGGATTGTAACAGTGTGCTCGTCATCGTGACATCAATGTCATAGTACACAGGTTGTCTCCATGGCGAAAATAAGCTGCGAATCATCGCCACCTGAACGTTCTTATGAGGCCCAAGTATCACATCATCAGACGAATCGTAACTCACGTGACCGTCGATGTTCATTTCATCGAAACTTAGAACAGCCAGTGCTTCGAAAGGTTTGAAAGTTTCTGACCTAGATTTAATTAAACTAAGAACTTCGGTTAAAATGCCCGGTCTACACTTGAACTGTCTTGCCCATTTTTGGAGAGTTGAGCGGCAAGGCAATGGGTACTTCCTTTTCCTCAAGTACGCATAGGCCTTGGGAGAAAGAGCTCTTAAAGTGAGAGCATTCGCGATGACTCTAGGACCCCATCTAACGCGTTTTTTCCATTCTCAGTAAACAGCGAATTTGGCCAGATGTAAAGCATTGCAACAAAATACCTTTTACTTCTTTGTCTATCACGTGCTTTATGCTCCAATGTGATCTTCTGTAGGATACCACATGTCCTTTAAGTTTAACTTTCTTGAAAGCAGCATTCTTCTGCACCAGGATAGCATTCTTTTTCACCAGGGCAGCATTTTTCCTCTTCAAGAACTCTATTTCTTTCAATAATTCTTTAATTTCTTGCTCTTTCATTAATAGGACAGGGTCGGTGATTACGTCTGTGTTGGTTTCCTTATCGAGTTTTCTTTTCTTTGGGGATGACGAATACAATGTTGTTAAAACCCTCTTCCGCACTGATCTTGTGTCACAGCGGAGTTCCCGATCTGTTACAACCTATAGAGAGAAAGAACTTTAGAACAACAGTTCATGCAAGATATATACTCATGAATTGACAGCTTTCATCAATAACGCTCTTATTTAAAGGTGATTTTCTTCAATGCTCTAACGCTACTTACATCTGAAAGTTCATTACAACAGATCCGCACCTAATATACTGTATTTCCCCGTTCCTACAGAACAATAGGTTAAAGGAATGTCAAGACACTACTCCTACTGCACAAACGTGAAGTTGCACTACCACTTTAACTTCAATTCGTAGATTAATTATAAAAAGTAATGCCATTTTAAAACTCTCAAACGTGCCCAATGATGCAGGCCTGATAAAAAAGGAAAACATAGAAGTACGGTAACGAAGACTGTAAAGAAGACTGTGTTTAACATCAATAATAAATTATATCGTACCTTAACTCCTGTATTGCTGGCCCCTGCTACAGGACATTCAATTTATCTCCATGCCAGTTGGGTATTTTTTGAGATGGAACAGCGTCTGATTTCAGTATCTTCCTTAAGGGCAGACCCAATAATTCATTTTTCAAATCCCGCTCGTAGTCCTCGGGAAGGAAATGTACTGAACATATTCGTGCATTGAGCACATTTATGAAGTCCGCTCGCTTGCAACGCGATACCCACTTACGTTGAAATTCCAGGTTTTTGGGGAAACGATGGTAAACTACGTTTAGAGTCTTGTAAGCAATATTATTGCATTGCGCAACGGCACAATTAGATTTATTTTTACTCATTTCACCATAAACGCAAGTGAAATAATACGGTAATTAAATAAAGTATGACCTGGTACCTTAACTTCTCCAGTAAATACGTTTCGTATACTATAAACAATAACAATACCGCTCATAAACAGACAATGATTACACAGGGAATGCCACGCGTGGAGACTAGATGCCTGCCCAGTGACGTAGTTGCTCCCTGGCTGGCTGTATGGCGGGAAGCCGGAATACACCTACCTGCTCTCTTCCTCTGTCTCAAAGAGTTTCTCCTTACAATCTCTATAAAAACAATCGACAATCAAATAAAGGAAATATCTTTTCAGATGTGGAACTTCATTTAGCATGGCCCCCTTCTACCTCACTGCCAGACCATTACAAGGAATACCATAGCTCAAGGCTCAATACTCTTTGCAATGATCAATCAGCAAAAAGGTAGCCATGCTATAACCTTAACCTAACATAACCTAAGATAAACTGTACAGTGACACCGTGATTCCTATCTTTCTTTATGAACTGTATATACCTTCATGAAATATTGATTAACATGTTAATATTTCCTGAAAGAAAGAAAATGTTCTTGACAAATTAATATTTCCTGTAAAAGAATAACATTTGTTAATGACATGTTATTAAATACCCTCTTGTTAAACTTGCCACGTTATGTAGGGGAAGGGAGAACAAATGGGGTTTCCTCAGTACATATCTTAATTCGTATTTCTAAATCTAATATTAATGATCATCCCTAGCTAATTATACTATATATATAGGCGGGGGGGGGGTCCGTGTGTCTGGATGGGGGGTGTTTATGAAGAAATCTCTCTAAGGGGGAGGGTGTATATACGTTGAAGTTAATTTCTAGAAGGTTAAGCTTTCCCTAGAGTGTATCCGTGATAATGGTTACTTTCAGTGCTTGATTTGTAAAGAGAGAGGTTCCGGTACTGTGGACTACCGGGTGGTGGTGGGTGTGGTGGTGGTGGTGGGAGGGGTCTTTATGGAATATTGAAATATTGAGATCTAAAAACGATATTTTCATGCCTTTCTGAACACCTTTAAAATTGAATCAGTGGACAAAATAGCAATCTAATTTTGATTCAACTTTTTCCCCAATCAGAGGTTTCGGTACGGCGTACCGGTGCGTACCGTCACAAATCTAGCCCTGGTTACTTTCATTTAAAAGATTCAATAATTCCATGCTTTAAAATTGTTGTTAGCGCTTATAATGAAATGATTACCTTCACTCTGTAATATAATTACTTGGTTTCTCTTTGTTTGCATAGATTTCCTTATTTGATGTAGCCTATTATCTTTTTTAGTTTTTTTTATTTAGTCAATTTACCCTCAATTTACTCCCACGGACTCAGCGAGGGAACTCACCACTACCGCCTGTATGGGCAGTGTTCTGGAGCCTGGAACATCTGGTCGGGATGGATACAACTGGGGAGGTGTGATCAGCACATCGCCCAGGCGGCCTCACCTGCAAAGTGAACAGGGGCCTAATGAGGGATGGGAAGGGATGGAAGATGGGGATGGATAGGCGAGGAAGAGGGAAGGAGGTGGCTGTGGCCTTACAGTAGGTACCATCCCGGCATTACAGTGAAGTTACAGTGAAGATACAGATACAGGTTCAGCGATCGTTGGAACGGAGGAACTTAAATGCTTATCAATTACTTTATTGAATTTTGCGTAAGATCACTTCTCTGTGTCGCTTTTCTTAGATTTCCTAATTATTGTATGTTAATGAGACTCCGAAATTTCTAACCGTCGTTTTGTTGCTCCCAAGCCTTATTGTTACACTTTAGTTCAATAATGTGAGGTAGCCTTTGGTCTGCATGCTGGCCTACGAATCGGGCGTTCCCGGTTCGAATCCGAGTAACTACACGTATTTTTATTCGTGCCACATAATTTGTTCGAGAACATTGTGGAACAAATATCGAACTTCAGGAAATTTCGGTGTTTCCGGTTTCTATAAAGTCAGAAAATTCTGTCAGGGTATAAAAGCCCTTAGGAACAGCGATGCGTTATCACTTTTTCCACGAGAGTCTTCTAAACCGTAGCTTTCCTGAAAAATCGCAATGGACGGACATCCTAACGAACACCTCGCATACATCCACTACGTCGACGGATTGGCCGACGGGAATAGTCGCCAGGCCCAGCGCATCTACCAAGAGAGGTTCCCCATGCGCCGTATCCCACACTACCAATTTTTTACGCGAATTCACAATCGTGAGCAACAGGATCGATTCAGGTAAGTACCATATCTGCCAATGTGTATCTCTTATTCATCTTTTGTTTCCCTGTAAATGTGATAAAATAATAGCTACGTCTTAGTGTTTTAAACAATTTAAAAATGGAACGGTGTAGGTACTAGAAGCCGAAAAGAGAATGTAAACATTGTTTCATCGAATGTAACACTTTCGCATCATGCTTTTGGCTCCTAAAACCCAAACCGTTTGGTGTATTTTTGGAAATACACGGTAAGGCAGAGTTTGCTTTGGCTGCTCTTTATTATTTCACATTATTTCATTTATTTAAATTTCCTTCCCGCAAACACCTACATCGAACTCTTACATCCTGTTTGCCCCGTACATTTGTTCATTTGCGGTGTAAGTCTGTTCCAGAAACGCATATTCTACGGAACCAGCTTGGCAGCGTCTTGCAGCTGCCCTCTAAACATCAATCGCCTCAAGTCATGAAGACTTCGTCATCAATCCGCCAGGCGTCGTGTTCTTCTCCAACCAACAACTACGTGAAGACTTTTCAACGAACTACAGAGCATAACAGTGCCCGTTCAACAACCATCCGTGTCGCGTTCGAACGTAAGCAATAAATACGGCCATAAACTTTCTCCTAAAGTTCCTATTTCCTTTTCCTAAACACCTTACTAACTTTATCTAATTAAGCTTTAAATTTAAGTCAACTGATGTACCTATCTGTTTAAACTACAACTTATGCCAATTTCTAAGAGGCCTCGCTTGCTATCAAGTGCCCTCCCAACTTCGTTTCACATTCAACGAATTAACTTCTGCTTATCTGTGGCAAGTCCACATTATAATTATTTCCCTCTTCAATTGGGGAATTCTATTTTCTACTCATAAGTGAGTTTTCTAACTCTCCTTTTCCAGGTTTCACGAAAGGGTACTGGCCCCATTTTCCTCGTGATCCCTGTTTAAATACAAGAAGTTATAGAAACTTCTTCTTATTTTCTCTCTCTTTGTTATAATTTCGAATTGTTATTTGTTCATACTTTTAGAACTTCGATATAGGAATTCTCAAAGTACATATATCGTACCTGATTTGTTGTTAAAGTTTTAATTGCGCTAATTGTTGTTAAACTTTAAATTTGTTAATCTCAGCACTATTTTAAAATCTTATGTAGATTTGGTGCTTACAAGAGGTTCCAAGACAAATTTTGTTAATTGCCTGGTGCAAACTTCAACAATTTTAGAGGTCTGAGACCTCAAAGGTTTAAAAATCAAATTGTACCTTTTATATTTGTTAAATTTATCATAATTTTACGCATTGTTAAATAAATCAAACTATATCCTTTTGCTTCATCATTTTCTATAAAATAACGATTAGGCAGGATCCTACTTCCCCAAACTCTACCCAAAAGCTCATGCTTGCGTTAAGAAAATCAAGCATCAAATTAAAAAAGGTTCCACTATTTGTTGTATTTGAACAAAAACTCTCCGCAAAAACTTTTTCAAAGTCACTCTTAGCTTTTTTTTAGCTAATTCAAACGAGCCAGTAAGGCAAGTATAGCTTGCTCCGCCAGCTTCCTGCTTGTTGAGGTTTTCTCTAGACTATAACTTATGGTTGGTTTTCCAAATTTAAGTTTTTCTTCTTGTATAAACTTTTAGTCGGCGCTTAGCTGGGTAAAAGCTTAGCCTTTCTTGAATGCAACCATTGGTGTTCTTACCAAAATTTAAAACAAAAAATTTTCAAAAACAATCAAATTGTTCCCAAAAGCACTATAACTGCTTCATCACTACCCTTCCGGGAAACATTCGATCGCTTCTTGGAAATTCTACAATTCCAAGAACTAAATACATCACGGCGAATTCAAATTATTTGCGCCTTTCAAAACCTTCGATTAAACTTGACTCCTTTGAAAGGATATACAGTAAATTTGTCATTCTTTGTCTTGCCAGACTACCACCCTTCCCCATAGTAGTCAAATATAGGCTTGGAAGAGAATGTACTATCGTTGCTTGCTTGCAAATAGCCCAAGCTCCAGCCGCATCTCCCGTTAGCTGCGTCCAGGTCCATACCCACTTTAGGTGCTTCATGGGCTTTGCGGTGACACTCGTCACTGAATACTTGCTCAAATTCATTTTGTTTGGTGTTGGACTCTCGTCCTATTTACCCATACTTGTTCTTCAGTCCGAAACCCACTTCCCTTTCCTTTTCTCATCTTCCCTTGGGGGTAGTGTTTAACCCTGGTCAAAACCTACCCACCGTTCCAAATAGCACAAAGTTATCAGAAATGAAAGGTACTTAAAAAATACAACGCACCTTATTCAACTCGAATATTTGTAGAAAAAAACAGTGCCCAGTCTGAATTGCGAGTACCGACACCCAACGTTTGAAAGCACCTGGACGGCAAACCGTATGTTCTTCGAATGTGAAGCATTAAAATTTCAAGGCGGATTCAGGGTTTTTGGATGCAAAAATAAACTTTACACTCCCTGAAATTAATTTAATTTTGGTGATTCATAGTGTTCATTTTGTTATGATTAGGGGTATCCGTCGGTGATTTTTCTGAGTACCTTTCCTGTTAGAGGTATCAGTTTTGAAAGAAGATTTTCTCTACGAACGGTGCATTCTTTTCTGCTTTGTTTTTTAATCTGAAATTTAGGTTGGATTTTTCAAGTTATCGTATAGTGGGAACAACGAAGAACGGTTTAATTCATAATTTTTCATTAATTTATTTTTCCTTACACAGGTTCACAACCCCTGAGAGGGAAGTCCGCGGGGGAGGAGAACTCCAGAAATGGAAGAAAGGGTTTTGGAGCGTGTACGCAATAATCCTTCCACAAGCACGCGTGCGATCGGACGTGCGGGATAACGCATACCACTGTCCACAGCGTCATACAAGATGATGGCCTGTATCCGTATCATTTTCAAAAAGTTCAAAAAGTAAAGCCTGATGATCTTCCAGTCCGGATGGATTTCGCCAATCAAATGATCGATCGCTTGGGGGAGGACCCTGATTTCTTGTCGAAAATTGTATTCACCGGCGAAGCGACGTTCACCAGGGATGGTAGCTTCAACATCCACAACAATCACACGTGGATTCACGAAAACCCCTACCTGAGAGTCGTGCAGGGAAATCAAGAAAAATTCTCTGTGAACGTTTGGGCGGGTATTATTGGGGACCATCTAATCGGGCCATACATTTTATCAGCCAGACTCAACGGACGCGTTTATCTGCGGCTTATTCAACAAGTTCTCCCAGAACTTCTGGAGGATGTCCCGCTGGAGACAAGGGCTGAAATGGTCTTCCAGCGTGACGGCGCCCCAGCTCACTGGCTCCGAGCAGTTCGGGACTTTTTGGACGAAACGTTCCCCGAAAAATGTATCGGCAGAGGAGGTCCAGTTCAGTGGCCGCCAAGCTCTCCTGATTTGACGCACACTTGATTTTTTTCTTTTCGGGTTACATGAAAGACCTGATATACGATGGGACAGAAATCGACAGTGAAGAAGAGCTAGTCGGAAGAATAGCTGTAGTGGCCGGCGTCGTTCGGGATAGAGCAGAAGAAATTATTGGACGAGTCCGCGAATCACTTGTAAACCGTCTTCATTTTTGCCTTCGTGGCGATGTGCAAGGAGGCGATTTTAAGCAACTGCTTTAACGAAAAAAAAATTGTAAACTCGCCCAAAGTAAAGATAATTTAGTTTGCTATTGTTTATTTCTTCCAAGTCTACTTGTCTGGAAAGTTATGTTATGTATTGAAAATGAAGAACAATTTGTATTAAAACTGATAAATTGTCTGATTTTCAAAACGAGAAATGTTTTTTTTAAATTACAGATCTCCCTCCGCAACAACAATAAAAAAGATAAATAAATTAAATGAAAAAGAGAACTGCCAGAGCATCGTAAAACAAGACAGAGTCGCAACATTGCTGAAGTTTGAACCGTTACCGAACACGTGGCTATAGGATAAGCGCAATCATTTAATTAAGATGATTAAAACATTCTTGAAAAATCTACCTGAAACATCATTCTTACGGTAATTGAGTTGATCCATAATCAAATAACTCGGAGGAAAAAAATAATTAAGTTGAGTTAGAAGAAGGATTCGAACCCTAGCGCGTAGTCACCTACACCTGAGGGTCAAGCTCTTTACCACTGAGCCACGAAGTGGGACTGTAGCTAGGTAGACTTGTGAGTGATAATCGGTCCTCTGCCATGAATAGTACGCGACGTTGTCAGATGTACTTATAATTAAAATCGCTCATCGGAGCGTTACGGTTGCGTTCCAGACATGGGTTCCCTATCTCAAATTACTCCCTGCCCCCACCCCCATGCGGAGTTTAAGTTTGGTGCAGGACTTTTTTTACAGCTTGTATATATAATAATACCACACAATGTATCGTTTGTCAGTAGACTGACTGATGCTCGATCTAAATATGTATGTATTACTATCGCCTTTCGTTAGTCTGGCCGATGCTCGATCTAAATATGTATTACTATCGCCTATCATTAGAATGACTGATGCTCGATCTAAATATGTATTACTATCGCCTATCATTAGAATGACTGATGCTCGATCTAAATATGTATTACTATCGCCTATCATTAGAATGACTGATGCTCGATCTAAATATGTATTACTATCGCCTATCATTAGAATGACTGATGCTCGATCTAAATATGTATTACTATCGCCTATCATTAGAATGACTGATGCTCGATCTAAATATGTATTACTATCGCCTATCATTAGAATGACTGATGCTCGATCTAAATATGTATTACTATCGCCTATCATTAGAATGACTGATGCTCGATCTAAATATGTATTACTATCGCCTATCATTAGAATGACTGATGCTCGATCTAAATATGTATTACTATCGCCTATCATTAGAATGACTGATGCTCGATCTAAATATGTATTACTATCGCCTATCATTAGAATGACTGATGCTCGATCTAAATATGTATTACTATCGCCTATCATTAGAATGACTGATGCTCGATCTAAATATGTATTACTATCGCCTATCATTAGAATGACTGATGCTCGATCTAAATATGTATTACTATCGCCTATCATTAGAATGACTGATGCTCGATCTAAATATGTATTACTATCGCCTATCATTAGAATGACTGATGCTCGATCTAAATATGTATTACTATCGCCTATCATTAGAATGACTGATGCTCGATCTAAATATGTATTACTATCGCCTATCATTAGAATGACTGATGCTCGATCTAAATATGTATTACTATCGCCTATCATTAGAATGACTGATGCTCGATCTAAATATGTATTACTATCGCCTATCATTAGAATGACTGATGCTCGATCTAAATATGTATTACTATCGCCTATCATTAGAATGACTGATGCTCGATCTAAATATGTATTACTATCGCCTATCATTAGAATGACTGATGCTCGATCTAAATATGTATTACTATCGCCTATCATTAGAATGACTGATGCTCGATCTAAATATGTATTACTATCGCCTATCATTAGAATGACTGATGCTCGATCTAAATATGTATTACTATCGCCTATCATTAGAATGACTGATGCTCGATCTAAATATGTATTACTATCGCCTATCATTAGAATGACTGATGCTCGATCTAAATATGTATTACTATCGCCTATCATTAGAATGACTGATGCTCGATCTAAATATGTATTACTATCGCCTATCATTAGAATGACTGATGCTCGATCTAAATATGTATTACTATCGCCTATCATTAGAATGACTGATGCTCGATCTAAATATGTATTACTATCGCCTATCATTAGAATGACTGATGCTCGATCTAAATATGTATTACTATCGCCTAACGTTTGATCAGAATACCGTAAAATATCTCCTATCCTTTTATCTTCCTGTTATTTGAACACAATACCGCTAAAATATCTCCTATCCTTTTATCTTCCAATCATTTGATCAGAATACCGCAAAAATATCGTCTGTCGGCAGACTGATTGTACTTCGATACAAACGCATCCCGAGGGACGTTAGATCCACTATGTATTAGGTTGAATTGACCGCCGCTAGCTTTTTAACGCGGTGGGATTAATTCCCCGAAAGTATTAGAGCTAACGTCTCTACGTGAAGGGGTTGGCTATGCCCTAGCATGTGTTCGGCTTCGCCCTAATATCTGGACTGTTTCTTATGTGTTCCTGGGGTGGCTATTTCCTGGACTCTGAAATCGAAGTCCTCGGTCCCTGAATTGTCAGCACTCTTCTGACTAATATAACTGTAACTAATTTATTCTTTCTTGGCGTAACTTCCTTGGTTAGCAGCTGAATTACGTAGAACGTATGCGTTGGACACGTGCGGTTGTGATAATCCCAATTATGATTAATTATGATCGTTATCAACGTACTGTACCCGTATTACCTACCAATACCTGTTGAATCCCTCGGCGACAGCTGGATCGTAGAACCTGAAAATCCCCGGCTAGAAAAAAAACAAGTTCTACCAACAGAGACAGGGATAATAGGGCCACTCGAATACCTAACAGGATGTATTAAGACTGACCAAGGCTCAGAGAAAGAAAAAAAACTAGCTCAAAACACAAGAATTCTTCAAAAGGAAGAAAGAATCTCAAAGGTGTGGTAAACCCTAAAATACCTAGCGATGGCCCCCTTAATACACCCTTCCATCACCTCTATAAAGCATCACGCATTAATTAAAACCAAATAATAAATTAGATTATTGCAAGAATAAACATGACAAGAATTATAAATTTTGTCGATACCATCATAATAATGATTTTCGATCCCATAGGATAAGCACACACACACAAAAAAATATGAATTGAATAAATTGGATTCATTTCGGTTCATTAGCTTAATGAACATCTTACACAAAAATACCCTGATTATAACCAATAATCTTACACGACATTTTCAATAGCATTATATGGTCTTGTTATTTAACGATGAAATTAATATGGCATATGTACAGAATATACAAATTTATACAAGATTCTAGAATAATTTCGATTATTCTCATCCCACTGACTTAATGTCTCGACATTCACTTCTGCTAAAATTTGTTTAATTGTTTCATTTCTCATTTCAGGGAATTTCTGCCGAACAGTTAAGTTAAGCAAAAATTAATCATTGATTCAGCATTAAATAGTTATCGGTGATCCTTGTTAAACATACATGCTATGGCAAAGTCGTTATAATTTTACTGGAAATATTGAACTGGATATCCACTCAAGAGTTTTAATAATAATTCTCAGAAAAATACTCATCTTCACTCAGGCATTACTTCAAGATAATAACAGCGATAAAGTCACCCATGACAAAATATTAACCATACTAGGTTAAATACTGTACAGCCCGGGGGCAGTACCCCCTAAGACCCACCCCTCCATCTTTCATCAAAACCACCCTCATAGGCATACCATAAGCCTCATGTACTTCTTCAAACACAAGCAGGCCCGGCATACTGCTGACATCCACGCTTACATAATACAAACACAAACACAGTAACTGGAGCGGCAGCAATGAGGAAACGCTCACCAGGCAGTGGGGGAAGGCCTTAAAGACTAGGCCCAGAAGAGCCCCATTATCTGTTCTTGGCCAGCGGCCCTGCCCCTACGAGGTCCGTTCCAGCTCTTCACCAGGTGAGATCTAGCCGTGTGCTCAGATTCCTTATCTTTGTAAACACCTACCCTGAACATTTGTGCACTTTACATTTTGTACTTCATTTTATATCTGTCTAACTCCCAAAAGGGACATCACATCACAGCTACTGGCCAATAAATATTTGGTCAGTAAACACACACGTTTATTACTAATTACACTCCATTTTACATCCTTACACCCAACCTGACCTTAGTCATAATTGCCCCTGACCGTGGAGACCAGGGACTCCACCGTCAGGAATTCTATTGTACTCGAGCAAGCGGCCCGGCTGCAGAGTGTCAAGTCACCGACTCCGCACGCTCGCTGAATTGCTCACTCTACTTAATTGGCAGGCTAGATTAGTAGCCCACACTTAGACATTCATCCCCGAGCAGGTAAACGCATCCTGTAGGGACGCCTTCAATAGATTAAGTACTCACACCAACACACTACACTGGTAGTCTTCCCCAATCACGGGAAACTACCCTCAATCGGAAACAGCCCTTAAAATTAACACATCTACACTACCCTGTTTATCCCACCCCAAACAGAGGGATAAAACAATACAACGCCCCTCTGGGTTGAAACCTCATTCAATCTATTCTTGATTGGCACACGTTGCTCAATCTTCAACAAGAAAATTAGCTTCGCAAAGCACTGTATCAAAATACTTAAACACAAGAGCATTATTCCTAATACATGCCTGTTAAAATCTAACATGCACCTATAATTGGATCCTTACTGTTTTAAATCCACAATTATGAAAATCAGCTGTTTATAATAAAAGCCTGAACTCGTGCTCAGAAAAATAATTTGATTCTGTAACAGTTTATTAATAAAGCCTAGTGGATTCCAGAAATACACCTATTTTTAGAAAACGTGCCTTATATTGATGTGTTACAATATTCATAGCCCTTAAACGTATGACTTATAGTAAGTCATCCCTGGGATTATCCTCGCAAATTTGGATGTCGTTCAAATACCCTCTTAATAGAGAAAAACTATTGCACCAGAGGCAATGATATCAATTTAATCCAGTGTAAACTTCATAAGAGAAGAAAAGTGTAACACTCACAACCACTAAAAACTGAGGTTGTAAAAACGATTTAAAAATATCCAATCTCAAAATAAGATCTTCCCTGAATTTACCGAACGCGAAAATGTCGGTGGATTAATCCTACAGCATGAATCTAGGTTAACTACAGAGGCAAAGCGACTAATGACCCATTAAAACAATCCACTCCGAAAATCACGCTCAGAAAATACAAGTTAAATCTGTTAATAAACTGAAGAAAAATAGTCTAAAGACTCGAAGTAACATTCAGATTAATAGGATCCGAAAACTTCCTAATATCGTTATAATAATTAGGAGAGAAAAATTCTCCTCTAAGAATAAGATAATCTAAGCGAAAGTGCTTAAAGAACAATGCACTAGAATATGTAAAACTCAGTCAGGGTTCTCAACGCCACTAAAAAAATTGCGTTACTAAAATATTCTTACACAAAAATCTGGAGATCTTCCTCCTACAGTGACTTCTCGACAATAAGGATGAGCATATCAGTTTAAATACTGTAAAAATACTATTGAAATTTTAAATTTATCAATCAAAATACAAAAAGGATGCACTCATTTTTATGAGTCAAAATCCTGGCATCATAGAAGGTCAGCTTCGAAATAGGCATCGAACCTGCACTTTCTACTCAACCATTTAAACTACAAAAATCAAAATATGGCAATTTGCGATTGTTCAAATGCCCCGCTACACTACAGTAACAAGTTGAAGTGATCTGTACCTTTGGCGAATCTGGATGTGGAAAAAAATATATCGTTGGCCATACTAGGCTCCAGACCAACACAAAACATGCCGGACTCCAACTGGGTCCCCAGAGAACGAACCATAGTCCTCCTAGGCTCGATCAACTCCATACCGGTCGAAATGTCCCAATATATCCTGGCGATATGTTTCCACACGCATTAGAATACCGATGGCTGAAACGCAAACAGTTTATCAACTCGTCACGAAGCGAGAGTGAATTCGAACAGCCGCTAAATAGTTCCACTTTAAAGATGCGAATGTGACCAAGTTCACACGAGTCCGCGCGGTCCATTGCATTACGAAACTCGCTTGTACACCTCATAGTAAATGAACGTTGCTGCAAAATGCTCCCGCTATCGCTCTGCTAATGCAGTATTCCTATTGTAATCTAGCCTATCATCGTAATGGATATAGGCTTCATTGTACTCCTTCCCTCTGACACCTTGCTTAAGAATGTGCTTTTTTTAAAGAAGTATTGCCACTGTGAAAAGTTTGGATCAACTCTAGGCTGCATTTCTATGAAGTTTACAAACACAGTGTTAGGACATAATGCACCCGAGCTGGCGGCCGGGATTATGAACGTATCTTTCCGCTTAGTCCGTTAGTGGCGGTGGAAACACGGTCGCAAAGATAAACATATTACATGTTTGAAACCATGTCTGATCCCCATTAAGCAAGTCTCTACTCCACGTAGAATGCCGAACGAACTCGCTTATAAACTTTGGCACGCTCACACGTTTTGAAAATCCCGTTAACTGGCGATTTCACTTTCACTATTTCCAGGGTTATTACTGCACGCTGTCATTTTCACGTGTTCCTGCTCTCCACACGAGGTCGCTTGAGGAAGACATCCACTACCCCCACTCCTCTAAACGCCACGAGTCGATATATATCGAAGTCATAGTATAATCATTAGTGACTTAACAGATCATCTTCTGTTTTTCATACTTGCTTTGTAATAGCTTTCTGCCATGGAAATATGCATACAGACATAAATAACTGCTTACATATAGCGCTAAATATACTTTAATTCGTATTAATCATTCTCAGGTGAATCGATCGATGTAATGTTAGACAATGTCAATATGATTATTATCGATGACCTTCGGGCTTCTCATCGGAAATACGAGCTCTACCGATCCATTCTTGATAGCAGAACTTTTGCTTGCTGTAGACCAGCTGCCATGATAGACTTCAGTGGCTAGCTTGAAAGTTACAGGGCGTTCCAAAATACTGTATCCATATCTGTACTTAAGACCTTTAGGAATAATGGTGCAGTACTAAATAAAACTATGCTTCATATATCCCTTCCTTTCCTTCTTATCTTAAGGCCAGGTGAACTCTTGTCCCTGCCCTATGTCACTTGAGCTTATTAATTAAACTTCTTATTCAACTTAAAATCAATTGCTTCTCGTAGGGGGTAGGTAACTCTCGTCATTCCTCCCTTGAAAATATCCTCTTTCTTTCTTGTAATCTCTATTTC
This sequence comes from Meconema thalassinum, assembly GCA_946902985.2. Taxonomy (NCBI): domain Eukaryota; kingdom Metazoa; phylum Arthropoda; class Insecta; order Orthoptera; family Tettigoniidae; genus Meconema; species Meconema thalassinum. Next base: position 1,079,882,624 of record OX336388.2, on the reverse strand, counting down.
TTCCTGCATTCTCGTTTCTTCGTCGTAATCTCTATCTCTTTATTCTCGTTTCTTCTTCGTATTACATAATTATAATAACAATAATGTTCACCTATGCCAATTATCACCGTTCCGTACCTAATGCCGTGAAAACGCTTGTGCAAATAATTTTGCCGTTCATAAATCGTCAGCTTGCTAAGTTTCTGACTGCTGGCTAGCATTATGTCCTTCGGACTGCCAAATTAATCTTTGCCTCAAATGTACTTTCTTAAAAAAAAAACAACGCTGTGCATTTAGTGTATGTTATGGGAATCTCTTCTAAGTTACTAATGACTCCCTCGTTATTGGACGCTTCGATATCTGTTAAGGGAATGTGTAATAAAATGGCAAATCTGTATAGGTTACTCTGGCGTGTTGAATGCTAGTGCCAGGTGCTAAACTATCGTTATCTTACTTCCTTTATTATGACTGTTATGCTGAGCTGTCGTCTGTCAGCAGTTTTGATATCCTCGCTTGCCGGCTGGTGCCTGGCATGCGCTCAACATGTGGCTAGCATGTGTATATAGAGTTACTAACAAGCATTTCTCCTGAGGTGTGATTGCGTAACGAAAGAAAATACGGCGTGTCTTGACTTTATGTGTATACATACTAATCGCTGTGGCACCTTGCAGAATTGTACGTGTAACTGTAGAAATGTGTACGTGCAAGGTCTCCTGCTGATTCTATGTATGCAGTTTGCCAATACTACCTTTCAATTGGTCATACAAATATTTCCTCAAAAAGAAAATGTTATGGCCTACAAAAATATACAGGATATAATTGCACTGCTGCAATAAAATGCATGATTAGTTACTTATTCTAACTTATCCTAGGGGATAGCACAGTCTTATTGTTATCAACGTAATAGTAGTACTATTTCTACTTACTTATTTAATTGGGGATGCTAATTTTAAAACAAGATGTTCAGTAAAGAACATATAGCCTACTTTCTCCTAAATGCATGGGTATTGTTATAACTCTTTGTCCTTTTCAAGGAGTATAATTGAATGTTGGTTGTAGTAGCTTGTTGAAATACAACGTGCTATAGGGATATTAAACATGAATATGAGGTGCCCTTTGCTAGTGCTACCTCTGTAAAAAAATCATTCAATTCGGTTTCACCGTGTTTGAATTGAACTGGGGAATGGATTTGCACACATACATGGCCGCTATTTGCAAACTATTGGGCTGATGACCTTGTAGTCAGTCATAAGATGCTTTCCACAAAAAGGCATGTTGTTGCAAAATCCGGTAGAGATCAAATTATTAGGATGGTCGAAATTTGATTTAAGCTTTTAACATTTGGGTGGCCGTCATTCCGTTTCCGTCAAGATGGCGGCGATATAAAACATGACACTGAGGTGCCTTTTGCTAGTGCTACCTCAGTACCAAATTTCGTTCAATTCGGTTTCACCGTGTTGGAATTGATAGGGGGAATCGATTTGCACACATACTTGGTCACCGTCTGCAAACTATTGGGCGATGATCTAGCAGTTTGGTCAGAATATGCTTCCCACATAAAGATTTGTTGTTGCAAAATTTGGTAGAGACTAGATTATTAGGTTGGTCGTAATTACATTTTAGCCTTTAACATTTGGGGGGCCGTCATTCCGTTTCCGTCAAGATGGCGGTGATATAAAACATGACACTGAGGTGGTCTTTTCTAGTGCTACCTCTGTACCAAATTTCGTTCCATTCGGTTTCACCGTGTTCGAATTAATAGGGGGAATCGATTTTCACACAAAGATGGCCGCCATCCGCAAAATATTAGGCTAATGACCGATTAGTTTGGTCAAAGCATGCTCCCTCCATAATGGTATGTTGATGCAAAATTTGGTAGAGATCGGATGATTAGGTTAATCGTAATTTGATTTAAGCTTTGAATATTTGTGTGGCCGCTATTACGTTTCCGTCAAGATGGCGGCGATATAAAACATGACACTGAGGTGCCCTTTGCTAGTGCTACCTCTATACCAAATTTCAGTCCATTCGGTTTCACCGTGCTCGGATTAATAGGGGTAATCGATTTTGACACAAAGATGGCCGCCATCCGCAAACTATTAGGCTAATGACCTATTATATTTGTCAAAGGATGCTCCCTTCATAAAGGTATGTTGTTGCAAAATTTGGTACAGATCGGATGATTAGGTTAGTCGTAATTTGATTTAAGCTTTGAACATTTGTGTGGCCGCCATTACGTCTCCGTCAAGACGGCGGCGATATAAAACATGACACTGCGGTGCCCGTTGCTAGTACTACCTCTGTACCAAATTTCATTCCATTCGGTTTCACCGTGTTCGAATTAATAGGGCAATCGATTTTCACACAAAGATGGCCGCCATCCGCAAACTATTAGGCTGATGACCTATTAGTCTGGTCAAACGATGCTGCCCCCATAAAGGTATGTTGTTGGAAAATTTGGTAGAGATCGGATGATTAGGTTAGTCGTAATTTGATTTAAGCTTTGAACATTTGTGTGGCCGCCATTACGTTTCCGTCAAGATGGCGGCGATATAAAACATGACACTGCGGTGCCCGTTGCTAGTACTACCTCTGTACCAAATTTCATTCCATTCGGTTTCACCGTGTTCGAATTAATAGGGCAATCGATTTTCACACAAAGATGGCCGCCATCCGCAAACTATTAGGCTGATGACCTATTAGTCTGGTCAAACGATGCTGCCCCCATAAAGGTATGTTGTTGGAAAATTTGGTAGAGATCGGATGATTAGGTTAGTCGTAATTTGATTTAAGCTTTGAACATTTGTGTGGCCGCCATTACGTTTCCGTCAAGATGGCGGCGATATAAAACATGACACTGAGGTGTCCTTTGCTAGTGCTACCTTTGTACCAAATTTCGTTCAATTTGCGCTCACCGTGTTCGAATTGATAGGGGGGGACAGACATTCAGAGTACACACACTCACACACCCACACACACACACACACACACACACACACACACAACACACACAGACTCACACACACACACATACACACACACAGACAGACCCACTTTTTTCGCCCTGTAGTGATCTCATAAGTCTACTTTCATTTTTTGCAAAAATCGAAAGTAGGCTAAAAATGCTTGGCAGCAAGAGGTTTTACTTGAGAATTACCTATAGGGGTGGGTTGGGGTGGTGGTGGTGGTGGTGGGGGGAATATAATTACTGTAGAGAGAAAAAAAATATCCTTATTATTATTGGTTTAAGCCCACTACGGAGCGCTTATGACTAGTTCTTCGATGCTCTTTTCCGTTCCCAATATTTCTTGAGCCCTGCTGATAATTTCTCCTTTCTCTCCTGAGAAAGGGGCTTCCGACATTTAGAGACTCTAGGTGGTGGGGTCCAAGATTCTACCTTAGCACAAAATTTAGAACGATCTTCTTCATCAAGGTCAGCATTTCCAGCCGAATCCAAGTCCTTTAGTACTTCATTAAGCCACAGGCTTCCAGTATTGTAGCTTTTAACCAAGGAGAAGATCTTCTTAGTAAGCCTGTTGCTGTTCATTCGTTGAAGGTACCCATAGAACTTTAGCCTCCTACGTCGCATACTGGTATTGGCTGATTCTAACTGTCAATACAGGTCAGAATTAGATTTCAAACGGTAGGTTCCATCTGGGAGCAATCTCAGGCCATGGATTTTCCTGAGGATACGTCTTTCGGCTTTCTGCAGGTCATCCATGGTGCCTTTTCTGTTCATCAAGAGGGTCTCTACGGCATTCAGAAACTGTGGTCTGACAGCAGTTCTGTAGTGACAGATCTTAGCATTCCTGAAAATGCATTTCTTGTTGTACAAATTGTGGGATAGTTGGTATGCTTCGTTGAGTTTGGTACGCCTTGCTAAGATGGAGGTGCCATCTCTACCATTGGGGTGGACCCATTCACCAAGAAAACGAAAGCGATTGACTCTTCCAATCGTTCCATGTATGGTCGTCAAAGGGGTGTTTCCGGAGTGCCGATTCTCAAAGTACTTGGTCTTATCGTAAGATATCTGTAAACCAGATTTCACCGCTATCTCGTGCAGGGCTTGGACAGCTATGCCAGCATCCTTCGAGTTGTTGGCCACGATTGCAATGTCATCTGCGAAGGCAAGGCACCTGATCTCGATTCTTCGGGTTCCAGCTCCAATGTGAACTGGTTTGATTCCTCTAGATATCCTCTAGATTATTATACTAAAAATAAAAAAAATTTGCTACTCGCTTGGCTAGCTTGAATTAATACATGGTATCGTTAGTTGCCAGATTCGTTGTCTGAACCTTATGTTAGCAACTATCCGCGCGTCCACCATTTTATTAGGTAATTTGAATGGTGCCTAACCACCGTTAATGTTAATGTGAAGGGACGTAAAGAAGGGTTTCAGAGGACATACTCACCATGTTTACCTGAGCAGCCTTAGCCCGCTAATCTACTGTTAACGCGGCGACAGGCGTACATCCCTGCAATCTGGATGCTCCCGCACATCAGCATGCGACTTAACTATACTACAAGCTAAGGGGGAAGGATCCTACAACTAAGTGAAATAAAAAGAACTCCACTGACTGTGTACTGAAGGTTTAATGTACTTAGTGGGTTGGGGAAGAGAAATAAAACAAGTAGTTCCGTAAAGAACTATACAGCCTATTTTCATATATCCTGCTCATGTTACTTGTCTCTATCAACATACAAAATTTCAGTTTAATTCCTGTAACAGATTCGTAGGTATTGAGAACCGTCTAAATATTTCAGATTGTCGCCAGGTTGGATTTTTATTTTTGTACTATTACAATAAGATTATTGTGTACGTGTGGTATTCAAACTTCAATCGCATGATTAGAACACAAGAAGTAAAAACGAGATTTTAAAATTACGCACAGCAGCCATCTTTTGATTATGCAAACAATTGAAATAAATTAGATGCCAGTGGATCCACATTTGTATAAGCATTTAACGTGCAACGTTTCACAGCACTCGGATAGTTAATTCGCGAGAATTGTCCATTTAAATATTTATACTTCGCGTCGCCGCCATGTTTGATTTGTGCTCACCAGGTTAATGAAAGTCCTATAGGTGAACATATGTTTATAGTCTCTATGAACATACAAAAATTCAGTTTGGTTGCTGTAAAAGATTCATAGATATTGAGAACCGTCTAAATATTTCGGAAGCTCACCATTTATGATTGTTATATGTATAGGCCATAGAGTTATGAACCATTCAAGGACAATTATTGCCTAGGTTCATTATTCAAACTTTCACTTCGATCGCATGATTACGACACAAGAAATAAAAACTTAATTTAAAAATTTCGCACAGCCGCCATATTGAGGTTATGTAAACAATTGATTTAAATTAGATGGAAGTGCATTACAATCTGCAAAATCATTTACTGTACCACATTTCACTGCGCTCAGAGAGTTAAATCACGAGAAAAGTCTATTAAAATATTTCAAATTCGCTTGGTCGCCATGTTCGTTTTTTACTTTACAAGTTTATGAAGTATATATAGATAAACTTGTACCAGTACCCTTTATCACCGTACAAAATTGCAGGATAATATCTGTAATAGTTTCGGAGATATAGAATGTCAGTGAAATATTTCGCACAGCCGCCATTTTGAGGTTATGTAAACAATTGAACTAAATTAGACTCCAGTGCATTACAATATGTATAAACACTTGCTGTACCTAGTTTCATTACGTTTGGATGGTTAAATCGTGAGAAAAGTCTATTTAAAAGTCTCAACTTCGCTTGGTCTCCATGTTCGTTTTCTACTTTACAAGTTTATGAAATATACATAGGTAAACTTGTATCAGTACCCTTTATCACCGTACTAAAATTGCAGGGTGATATCTGTAATAGTTTCGGAGATATAGAATGTCAGTGAAATATTTCGCACAGCCGCCATTTTGAAGTTATGTAAACAATTGAACTAAATTAGACTCCAGTGCATTACAATGTGTATATACATTTGCTGTACCAAGTTTCATTACGTGTGGATAGTTAAATCGCGAGAAAAGTCTATTTAAAAGTCTCAAATTCGCTTGACCGCCATGTTGGTTTTGTAGTTACCAGGTTTTTGAAAGTCTCATAGGTGAACTTCTAGTAGTGCCCTTTATCACCGTACACAATTTCAGGGCGATATCGGTAACAGTTTCGGAGATATTGAATGCTAGTGAAATATTTCGCACAGCCGCCATTTTGCATTGGTGAGACGTAACAAAATTTGAAGGGCACGGTCGAGGTCGCCGGGAATAGTGCTATGAACATACCGAGTTTCATTGAAATCGCTCCAGCCGTTTAGATTTTATTAGGGGGGGACACACACACGAATCACACACACACACGCACACACACACGGACAAAAGGTGATCTCATAAGCCTATTTTTTCAAAATTGAAAATAGGCTAATAAAGGGGGAGATGAAGGAGATAACAGACACAACTCACCCTACCACGTACGAGTTTTCATGAAGTGGTTTTGGGACGCGGCCAGGGCAACACCCTACCGATCCTTATGAAGCACTGATAGAGAGAGAGCGGTGACCAAAGGGAGGGCGGGCGCTTGCTGTCCTCTCGTATTTACAAGCTAATTATGCGGTGTCACTCTTAATCAGCGGAATCGTGGAGTGTAACGTCCGCGGTGACCTCCTTAACCTGCTGGTTGGCATCTTCGGGGCTATGACTCGATGTGCACGTTGCAGCTATGTTCCCATGCATTTCCGTAGCTTTTTCTATTAACTTTTAATAATTTATGCGTGGGTGTAGGCACAACCCTTGTATGAGGGTTGGGGCTCCATCAATAGTAGTGGAGTGAGGCGGTTTCTGCTTCCCTCCTACTATTACTCCCACCTACTGTACATTCTCAGCCATGTTAAATAATTAATATCTCGCGAACCCATGGTCGGATGTTGACAAATGAGGTGTCGTTGGACTCGAGCTGACGTCCTCTTTCCTATGGACCATGTATTGTATTTTTCAACAACAACAAAATGGAAATTTTTCGTTTTCGAAAATAGGCGATAGTTTGAAAACGAAACATGATAAAACGTTGTGCCATGGACCAAACGAATGGTCATTATGAGCTTTATTTTTTGTAATAAAACCTTTTTACTTTTTATGTTTTTTTGAAAACCCTTGAATTTTGAAAATCCTATATTTTGGAAACTAGGAATTTTCAAAAAAAGTTTATTTAACGTAAATCAATAATCCCTACCCCCTCTACCTTCAAAATAAATTTCAAGTCTCTAGGATAAAAACCTGACAGTAGTGTCGTAGTGGGGAAGCTACGACACTTCTTTTTGAACCTTCCTCGTATCGGCCCCAAACCTGATATCTCGCTAACCAATCATGGGATTTGAACATATAGGGTGTCCTAGCACTCGTAGTGACGCCCCCTACTTTCCTATAGGCTCTTTATTTAAATAAAAGACCAAAACTAAAAGGTCATTCGCTTTTAATATTTTCTAAACCCCTAGTTGGATTTGAGCATATGGGGTGTCCTAGGAATCGTGGTGAACCCCCCTTTCGTATGGACGTTTTATTTCCACTCTAAAATAGCGCTAGGTTGCAGGTTCAGCTCTACTTAGGAAGTTGTGAGCCCCTGCGACCTTGGAATGGAAGGAGTCATGCTAGGAGAGCGTGCTTGGATTCATTTTTTTCGTCTCGTTGTGCTCTTTAGGGGAATGTGGGTGTCGAAAAGGTGAAAATCTGAAAACATGTTTTTTTGGGAAAAAACGTGATTTTAGACTTTTTGTTATATCTCGCGAACAAATCATGCTAGAGGCGTGTACGACGAGTCCAAGGACTCGGGGTGATGTCCTCTTTGCTATGGATCACTCGTTATAATTTTTAAAATATTTTGGAAACTTGATTTTGGGGTAAACACGTGTTTTTTTGTGATTTTTGTTGATATCTTACGAACCAATAACGCTAGAGACGTGTACGAGGTGTTCTACGACTCGGGCTAACACCCCCTGTTTGAAACTATGTTTGAATTTTTGACAAAGGGCCTAACGACACTTTTGTTGAAAAAAATATTAATTTTTCTTTACCTGTTTATAATGTTCATGAAGCGTGGTGTTGAGAGATATGATACTGCTGGGGGTGTGTGTGTGTTTCAACGAACCTGTCGCTAACCACAAGGACCATGCTTAATAGAACAATCGTTATTTCTGCGGGTCGGTGTATGACAGAGCGAGCGTGCGTTTTTCTGATAATTTACCTTTAACGTGTAAACGGTGATGAGAACTTGGTTCTATGTTGGTCGAAGCGAGCACAGAAAACAAACTTGCAGACGAGCAGGAGGTAAATGTCATTTGAGCTTATTGGAAGGTGCTGGTCTGACTTGACAACAGGTGCAATGGAAAAATAACAATGACGCTTGAAGGTGAAATAATCTGACCATCGTGGTGGCAGGGAAGAGCGAAATGCATGTGAACATGTGTGAAACCACATGCACGCTAAACAAGTTACATACTGTTTGCTTCGTACGTGACAAAATGCAAGTTCATGTGAAATTTGATCTACCACAGGTGTTCACCTTGGGTGTTAGCTGTCCACGTGCGCGATAACTGTTAACAAGTCACATCCTGTTTTGCTTCGTACGTGACAAAATGCAAGTTGACGTGAAATTTGATCTGCCACAGGTGTTCACCTTGGACGTTAGCTGTCCACGTGTCCGATAACAGAATGTTCAAAGCTTGGGAAAAATGATTATACATGCAAGATGGCGGCTGGCATAGGAAGCCTGTAGGAGTGCTCCGCTTTATCCCGCGCAAACCGCAGTTTTTAACCGCAATTTCCGGCCCGAAAGTGAGTGACCAAGTAACATAGTGTGTGAAATACGTGCCTGAACATTTTCTACATCATTATGTCAATACAAAAGGTGAACAAACGTGTAAATGTTGTTGAGGCAACGATGGCAGACTTTGAAGCACGCCTTCAGTTGTTGAACAGTGCTGCCAACCCGGGACAAGACTCCCTAGAGTCGCTTACTCGTGATTTTCGCGAGTTCCGAAGCACTGTCACCTCCGAACTCGCTGTGCTTAAAGAAGAACTGAGCAAGCTGGAGAGGAGACTTGACCACCACGAGGAGCTGCTGGACGAAGGAGAGCAATACAGCCGGAGAAACTGCCTTCTCATCCACGGGATCGTCGAGGACCCTGAAGAAGATGTGTACGAGAAGGTGAGGGACACAATCAAGACGAAGTTGAACGTGGACCTCCCTATGGAGAGCCTGGATAGATGTCACAGGATTGGGCGGCCGCAGCGAACAGCAGCTGAAGTGGTAGCCACTGGGAAACGCCCTATTATTGTAAAATTCCTCCGCTACCACGAGCGAGATCGCATCTGGAAGTCCAAGCGCCTCCTAAAGGGAACCAAGATTCTTATTACTGAATCCCTCACAAAAACCCGGAAAACTATCTTAAATGCAGCGAGAGACCACTTCGGACCCACCCGAGTCTGGACCCAGGACGGCCGCGTTTTAATACACCTCCCGGATGGAACTAAGAAGACCGTCACCACATTTAGGGAGCTGGAAAACGTTGAGCTAATGCGGGATATTACAGTGAAGTGAAATGAACATGTGCGTAATGTTTATATTAGACAAGTTTAGTAATAAGTGTGTGTGTGTATGTGTGTGTGCGTTGGTTGCGGTCGGCAGTGTGCAGCGGGAGGTCCAGGTAGGTTTCTTCTAATTTAAGATATATCTCCCGTTACCCAGCTGAGCTATTGTATGAATGAGCTAACTGACCTTGGCCAGCCTAGCCCACACCAACCCCTTCCCTCCCCTTACACCACTGGCTTTCTTCTAAAACAGGCACTTTCCTCATCCAAACATTCATTACAATGTTGCCATATTAATGCTCTGTCGCTGGTTGCGCATCACGACGAAATACAGGCAATAATAAACGAAAACAATATCCACATCCTCTGCATAAGTGAAAGTTGGTTAAAACCTGACATCCCGTCTAGCATGGTGGAACTAAATCGGTACTCGCTGGAACGTCATGACAGAAATGATGGCAGGCGAGCAGGCGGGGTTGCCATGTACTGTAGAAGCGACTTAAAAAGACGGGTAATATGTGTATCAACACTTAGCACACAACCAGGACCGGAATTCATGTTTGTTGAAGTAATTGTTGGCCAACAAAAGACTCTGGTAGCTGTTGTATATAAGCCGCCAAGAATAACAAACATGAGTGAATTTGAAAACCGCTTGCTCGACTTACTTCCAAGCTACGAACACGTAATAGCCGTGGGTGACTACAATACCAATTTACTGACACAGACGTATGAGACCAAACAATTAAAAAACCTGTTCGCTTCCTGCGACATGACTATTCTTCCCCTAGAACCTACAAACCACATTTACTCTGATAAATACGAATCACATACATTGATTGACCATCTTGTGACAAGCAATCTCGACAGAGTTGAAACTTTCGGGCAAATACCCGTACCATCTATCTCCACCCATGACCTAATTTACCTATCGTACTCCCTACGTGTGCCTAAGTACACTCCTAAATATATTATCACTAGAAACATGAAAAATATTAATATGGATGACTTAAAACATGACGCATACAACCTTCCCTGGAATGACATATTACTCTTAGATAACATTGACGCAAAAGTAAACAAGTTAAATTCTCTTATTATTAGTCTGTATAACAAACATGCCCCTAAACATTCGATCAAAGTTACTCGCCCAGCATGCCCATGGTTAAATGATAACATTAAAAGTATGATGGCACAGCGTGATGCACTATTCCGGCGTTTTAAACGTACCCGTGACGAAACTGATTTTGAAAATTATCGTGTACTCAGAAATCGTATTACGCAGCTCGTAAGAAACGCCAAATTCTCCTACATACAAAACGTGACAAAGAAGATGAATACAAGGAATGCCTGGAATAATATGCGTTCTCTAGGTATAGGCAAACAGCAGCAACAGACACATGTACCAGACATACCGCTTGATGAGTTAAATGAATATTTCACTGAAGAGAGAGTACCAACTAATTCAACACCCCATGATTCTTTTCACCCACTACCTGACCACCCGCTCTTTACTTTCCATCCGATTACGGCAGACAAAGTAAAAAAGGTACTATATTCCATAAAATCAAAAGCGAGAGGAGTTGATGATATTCCCATATCCTTCATACATAATATCATCGGTGCCGTTCTACCAATTATTACTCACATATTCAACCATAGTCTTACAACTAACACCTTTCCCTCCCTATGGAAACAAGCCAATGCCATCCCTATTCCTAAGAAAACCGAACCTTTATTTCCATCTGACTATCGGCCAATATCCATTCTACCTGCACTTTCAAAAGCCCTCGAGCGTCTGGTTCATGAGCAAGTGCTTGAATATTTGAATAGCCGTTCTCTTTTAGACCCTCTGCAATCAGGTTTCAAGAAGGGACATAGCACCGCAACAGCATTACTCAAAGTGACTGACGACATTAGACACGCAATGGACCAAAAACTGGTGACAATCCTCACCCTTCTCGACTTCAGCAGTGCTTTTGACACCATAAATACTCAGACACTATTGAAAAAGATGGAATTTTATTACTTCGACCAGCAGACAATTAACTTTTTCGCATCATACCTGAATAATCGCTAGCAACGTGTTGTAACCCAGGATAAAACTTCTCAGTGGCTAAGCAGAAAGTCAGGCGCCCCACAGGGTAGTGTATTAGGGCCCTTGCTTTTTGTACTATATATCAATGACATCTCATCTAATTTGAAAAATTGCAAATATCACCTATATGCAGATGATTTGCAAATATACTCCCACTGCAAGACAAATGACATTCCATTGACAATTGAAACTATCAACACTGACCTTCAACGACTTGGAAAATATTCTCAGGAAAATTCCCTTCTTCTGAATCCATCCAAAACACAAGTTATCATAATTGGCTCTCAAAAACTATTGACGTCACTCCGAGATCAAATTATTCCCCCAATTGTACTGAACAACAATGAAATTCCATACTGTCCTACAGTGAAAAATCTAGGTGTGATAATAAATCAGACTCTTAACTGGTCTGAACATGTACAGAATGTATGCAAGAAGATTTTCGCAACGCTCCACTCCCTCAAAAGAAAAAAAGATATTTTACCATTCAAAGTAAGAATCCTACTCATACAGACACTAATACTTCCTATTCTTGACTACTGTGACGTTATTCTTGTAGACGCAACCAAAACATTAACTTTGAAACTTCAACGAGCTCTGAACTCTTGCATACGATTTATCTACGATCTGAGCTATGATAAACATATCACTCCCTATTATTGCGCTCTTTCCTGGCTGAAACCTGAACTACGTCGATCATATCACATTCTTGTCCAGATTTTCCGATTATTGTCTGACGATAGACCACTATACTTATCAAATAAATTCAAATACTTGTCTTCTTTCCATGGTAATAATACACGCTCTGGTTCTTCCCTCTCCATTCCTATTCATCGCTCCTCTATATACAATAACTCCTTTCATGTGGTGGGGTCTAGGCTGTGGAATACCCTTCCAGCCAGTGTCAGGGGTACCACCTCACTATCTAAATTCAAGACCACCTGCTGGGGCAGTCTGCTGAACATTGCTGACCGACAACAAGTATGACTGGATGAGTGAATGAGAGTGTGCAAGTCATGATCAATGTCAATTATTATTGTTTAATTTTGTCGCCATAATATGTTTATTGTATTGTATTAATGTGGTTAAGTGTAAGAGAGGGCCAAGAGCCCTAACTGCGCCACCAATAAAGGCAATAATAATAATAATAATAATATATATAAAGACATGTCGTTATCATTTCCACTCTCACTTAGATGACTACCTTTGAACACATTGCGTTGCGTGAAACCCCTGGTCTTGTTTAACAGTTTTGGTGTTGGTGGAAAATACTTAACCTTGTTGTGGGGTAGGTATTTATTTATATATTTATTCATTTAAACATTTATTGATTTATATATATATTTACAAGCAATTATTTATTGATTAGGTAATTAATGATATTATTTATTTATTTATTTGTTTGCAGATAACCGGTATATCTTACATGTCTGAGAGAGAAGAAACCATTGCACTTTTAAGCCCACTAGAAGGAAACAGCAACAAGCCACTGCAAGTAAAGGTGAGATGAATTTTTTAAACTAACTTGTTTCATTTTTTGTTTTATGTTTTATTTTATGAAATGCATGTATTAACCTGAATTTAGGTATTTATGGCGGTTTATTTTATTTGTTTTTAGAAACTTGGAAAGAAAAGCCTTACCGCCGTAGCAGTTGCTGAAAAAAAAAGAAAAGCACTAAAGCGAAACCACTGCCAAAGAGTGAACTGTTTAAAACTCAGGTAAGTCTAACTTAAAAATGCTATTCCATTTTACCACTACTGAAAACTCATAGAAAAAAAAAATTCATTACCTGTACTTTACTGGGACAATGATTGCTTTCATGATTAATGGCTATGGTGTTGTCGTTGTTGACTGGGAAAAGTACAAGGCCATGTTGGATTTTCTAAAAATAAAAAAAATAAAATTTAATTTATGGGTGGTTCCCTATGGAATCAACGAATATCCACAGGTTTGAACATGATAATGTGAACAAACTGACATGACATTCATTTTTGTTTATATATTGGTTAAAGGGGGATGTAAATGACTAAAGCTTTATAAAAAGAAAAATAAGCATGGGTTACTGTTAGTGCCAACATACAGTTTATTTTAATGGTGTTTTGATATATTAATGTCAATTAACGTTAAAGTTTAATTACAAGTATTGATTGATTGATTGATTGATTGATTGAGTGATTGGTTATTTTGTTTGCTTTTAGGTGTCGTCATGCGCCATTAACGTAATGAACAGACAGTGAACAAGCATACATTGTGCTTTAAAGTACTCTGTGCAACGTTAATAACTTACAATAAGAAAAAGTTTTATTATAACACATGGCGTTAGTACCAAATACAACAAGTGAGCAAGTTGGTTTACCACGTGGGTTAAGTTTAAAATCAGAACATGACCGTTGGTTAACATTTGAATCCTGGCCTGTAGGCTTTTTGTCGACACATTAACTTGCAAAAGCAGTTTTTTTACTTGAACCGAGAAGATGTGGTGCGCTGTGTGTTTTGTCGTATTGAACTTTCACACTGGGAAGAAGGGGATGATCCCTTTAGAGACCATTTGCGATGGTCTCCTTGTTGTCCTTACATGCTTGGAAAACAAGTGGGTAATATACCTGTGTATTCATTTTACCGAACCACAAGACCATTGGCCGCTACTTACGTTGCTGAATCACAAATAAATAATAATAATGTATTACCAGCCAACAACGGTAGTGTCGATATATGTGGTCCATATGCTATAGACAGTGTTGAATTGGCATGTGCTTTTGAAAAATTGGGAGTTTGCAAGACTAGCACACCCAGAGTACAGCTCTGTTGAAAAACGTTTAGAATCTTATAAAAATGTTTGGCCATTAATATTAAAACACCTTACCAAACAGCTAAGTGAAGCTGGATTTTTTATACTGGTGAAGGGGATAAAGCAATGTGTTTTTATTGTGGATTTGCTTTAAAGGATTGGCAAATGACTGATGACCCTTTTGTGCAACACGCTCGTTGGTTACCAAACTGTAAATACATGGTGTTGCTTAAAGGTCAGGAATTTGTGAACACTATTCGTAAAGAAAACGTGATTGCAGCACAAGATATAAAAGTGCCTTTAGAGTTAGAACACGCGGTGCAAATACATGAGGCTGAAAAAGAAAAAGACTTGTCTCACGAACAGATACAAAAGTGTGACCAACAATTATGTAAAATTTGTTATCAAGATGAACTAGGTGTTGTATTTTTGCCTTGTGGGCACATGATAGCCTGTGTCAAGTGTGCATTAGAACTCAACACTTGTGCTATATGCAGAAAAGCAGTATCTGCTACAGTTACGGCATTTCTTGCATAAATAGTATAATTTATCAGCCATGCATAGTGCAAAATCCCTAATTGCACAATATTATTAAAGCCGTTTTAGAGTGTAATAGAGATGCTTTTCTTTTGTTTATAGACTACTACAATGAATTTTTGAATGCTGTGGGTCAAGCATGTGACTTAGAGACAAAGAAGCTCAGCGAATTGCCAACGCATATTCCATTCCGCATTATCAAGTTTCGGAAATTGAAAACAGCATATGGTGATTGTGTACTTTGTGTATGTGAAAACTTGAGACATTTCTGCCTACACGGTTTAATGATATGTCGGAGAGTGTTTTTGATGAAGTCAATAATGTTGTACAACCTGTACACTTAATTTATGAAGGTTTTAAAAACAATATGTGCATGGTTCGTTTTAATTAAATTAAAAAAAACAAATGAAAAATAATAATGGAAGATATAAGTCATACAATGGACTGAAAGAAAAATATGTGTATAGATAATAATGTTTTAGTGTTTAGTATTGTCTTAAAAATATTATCATGAAACAAAACAAAATGTATATAAAGTTTGTAAATAAATGAAAATAATGGTACAATGTTGTTTTATTTTCTATAGAAGTCAGAATATTTAACATTGCAGAGTATACATGATTATGACAATAAAAAGTACACTTAATACAAGTCTTTGCCTTTACGATATTGTGTTATAGTTTAAAAACAAAGCTTGTTGTAGATCTTTTTCTTCCACGATGAACAATAGGCATGAAAACGTTATTGTCTTGTTTTGGATCATTATCACTATCATAATCATAAGCAGCATGATCTATATCACTATTATTATAATCACTATAATTATCCTCAACATTATCCTCAACATTACTAAAACCAGTTAAATATTCCTGGTCCACTTCCTGGTCCTCTTCCTCTTCCTCTACAGTGTCCTCATGTAGAGTCTGCGTGGCTTTTGATAATGTTAAGGGTTTTTTGAACATTGAATTATTTTCAATAGTAGTATTGTTTTGTAGCACTTGCTTTTTAACATTTTCATGATTTTCTGTTGACAGAAACAGTGTTTCATGCAGTACACTACATTGATGATCACTGAAACTTAAAACCACACTATTTTTGCTTTTTAGCTCACTGCGACATTGTTTTGAACGTTGTTTTGTACAACGCCAAATGACAGTTCCATTTTTATTGGTTCATTTCACAATATATGAATATCCTTTATAGAATGCATGAGGCTTACCATAACTAGTCACAGATACTTCCATATCAACTGTCAAGCTTAGACTAAGCTCTAGTAAAGACAACTTGGTAATAAGAACAATAGTTTAATGTGCGAGCATATATGTGTGCAAATGTGGGAGCAAAAAAAAACAGTGGGAGCAAATAGTGGGTGCAAAAATCGGGAGCAAAAAGTGGGAGCAAAGAGTGGGAGCAAAAATTGAGAGCAAAAAGTGGGAGCAAAAAGTGGGAGCAAAAATTGGGAGCAAAACGTGGGAGCAAAAAGTGGATGTGAAAGCAAAAGTGGGAGCAAGTATGGGAGCATATGTGAAAGCAAAAGTGGGAGCAAAAAAGTGAGAGAGAAAAGTGGGAGCAAAAAGTGTAAGCAAAAGTGGGATCAAATATGAGAGCAAAAAAGTAGGAGCAAGTATGAGAGCAAATGTGAAAGCAAAAGTGGGAGCAAAAAGTGAGAGAAAAAAAGTGGGAGCAAAAGTGTAAGCAAAAGTGGGAGCAAATATGAGAGCAAAAAAAAGTGTGAACAAATATGGAAAACAAAAAGTGGGAGCAAAAATTGGGAGCAAAAAGTGGGAGCAAAAGTGTGAGCAAAAATTGAGAGCAAAAAGTGGGAGCAAAAAAGTAGGAGCAAGTATGGGAGCAAATGTGAAAGCAAAAGTGGGAGCAAGTATGAGAGCATATGTGAAAGCAAAAGTGGGAGCAAAATGTGAGAGAAAAAAGTGGGATCAAACAGTGTAAGCAAAAGTGGGAGCAAATATGAGAGCAAAAAAAGTGTGAGCAAATGTGGGAGCAAAACGTGGGAGCAAAAATTGAGTTAAAAGTGTAAGCAAAAGGGGGAGCAAAAAATTGGGAGCAAAAAGTGGGAGCAAATATTGGGAGCAAAAAGTGGTATCTAAAGAAAGTAGTAGCAAGTATGATAGTAAATGTGAATGGAAAAGAGGGAGCAAGTATGGGAGAAAATGTGGAAGCAAAAGTGGGAGCAAAAAGTGAGAGAAAAAAGTGAGAGCAAAAAGTGTAAGCAAAAGTGGGAGCAAATATGAGAGCAAAATAAAAGTAGGAGCAAGTATGGGAGCAAATGTGAAAGCAAAAGGGGGAGTTAAAAGTGAGAGAAAAAAGTGGGACCAAAAAGTGTAAGCAAAAGTGGGAGCAAATATGAGAGCAAAGAAAGGTGGGAGCAAAAATGTGGGAGCAAAAAGTGGGAGCAAAACGTGTAAGGAGAAGTGGGAGCAAACAAGTGTGAGCAAATATGGGAGCAGAAAGCGGGAGCAAATGTGAAAGCAAAAGTGGGAGCAAAAAGAGCGAGCAAAAGTGAGTGCTTAAAGTGGGAGCAAAATGTGTGAGTAAAAAGTGGGGGCAAATGTGGTGTTTTACTAAAACAATCTCCCCTAACCTAACCTAACCTAACCTAACTTCACCCAACCTAATTTCACCTAACCTAACTTCACCTAACCTAACCTTCCAACTCTCAGATCAAAAATTAAATTCTGGCCATAGTCGAGTTGGAACCCAAAACCTCTGGGATAACACCCAATTATACTAGCCACTACACCGCGAAATGGGCAAATTATCATGCAACACAACACAAAAATAAAAAGTTTTCTGTAGTGTAACTCATTGGCTGACAACCATAGTTGAGAATTCAAACCCAAGACCTCAGGACTTTTGTTTTGAACATTATCAGAAATATTATTCCATTTACATTTTGCTGTTGCTTATAGTTATAAGAGTTGGGATTAATATGGGAGCAAAAGTGAATGCAAAAAGTGGGTGCAAGCATGGCTGGTTGTAGAGACTTTCATATCAACTAATACACATAAATTAAATTTTAGTAAAGTGACTTGGCTAATAATAATAATAATATTAACAGTTTAAAAAAAATTCAAGGGATTGATATTTTTCAGGGTGTAATTTCCAAAGTACTGTCAAGAATAATAATTACATGAACAGATTCCAAGAACTCTAGAGTGCTTTTAAGGTTAAGGATTGGCTAGGAGTGAGATAGAGCTAGCTAACCTAAGTTAACCTCAGCTCAGTAAACCTAACCTTGTCACATGACATGTTCTACAAGTATAGACTTGCTTTGAGACTGGCTATGACGTCACAGATGAATGGCGGTGGGAGGCTGGACATGACGTTTTATTACACAAAAACATTTTCCTTTTTGCCAGCCTCCCACCGCCATTCATCTGTGACGTCATAGCCAGTCTCAAAGCAAGTCTATACTTGTAGAACATGTCATGTGACAAGGTTAGGTTTACTGAGCTGAGGTTAACTTAGGTTAGCTAGCCAATCATTAACCTTAAAAGCACTCTAGAGTTCTTGGAATATGTTCATGTAATTATTGTTCTTGACAGTACTTTGGAAATTACACCCTGAAAAATATCAATCCCTTGATTTTTTTAAACTGTTAATATTATTATTATTAGCCAAGTCACTTTACTAAAATTTAATTTATGTGTATTAGTTGATATGAAAGTCTCTACAACCAGCCATGCTTGCACCCACTTTTTGCTTTCACTTTTGCTCCCATATTAATGCCAACTCTTATAACTATAAGCAACAGCAAAATGTAAATGGAATAATATTTCTGATAATGTTCAAAACAAAAGTCCTGAGGTCTTGGGTTTGAATTCTCAACTATGGTTGTCAGCCAATGAGTTACACTACAGAAAACGTTTTATTTTTGTGTTGTGTTGCATGATAATTAGCCCATTTCGCGGTGTAGTGGCTAGTATAATTGGGTGTTATCCCAGAGGTTTTGGGTTCCAACTCGACTATGGCCAGAATTTAATTTTTGATCTGAGAGTTGGAAGGTTAGGTTAGGTGAAGTTAGGTTAGGTGAAATTAGGTTGGGTGAAGTTAGGTTAGGTTAGGTTAGGGGAGATTGTTTTAGTAAAACACCACATTTGCCCCCACTTTTTACTCACACATATTGCTCCCACTTTCTGCTCCCATATTTCCTCACACTTGTTTGCTCCCACTTCTGCTTACACGTTTTGCTCCCACTATTTGCTCCCACATGTTTGCTCCCACTTTTCTTTGCTCTCATATTTGCTCCCACTTTTGCTTACACTTTTTGGTCCCACTTTATTTCTCTCACTTCTTGCTCCCCCTTTTGCTTTCACATTTGCTCCCATACTTGCTCCTACTTTTTTTTGCTCTCATATTTACTCCCACTTTTGCTTACACTTTTTGCTCTCACTTTTTGCTCTCACTTTTTACTCTCACATTTTGCTCCCACTTTTGCTTTCACATTTGCTCCCATACTTGCTCCCACTTTTGCTTTCACATTTACTCTCATACTTGCTACTACTTTCTTTAGATCCCACTTTTTGCGCCCAATTTTTGCTCCCACTTTTTGCTCCCAATTTTTTGCTTCCACTTTTGCTTACACTTTTAGCTCTTAATTTTTGCTCCCACTTTTTGCTCCCACATTTGCTCACACTTTTTTTTCCTCTCATATTTGCTCCCACTTTTGCTTACACTTTTTGCTCCCACTTTATTTCTCTCACTTTTTGCTCCCACTTTTGCTTTCACATATGCTCTCATACTTGCTCCCACTTTTGCTTTCACATTTGCTCCCATACTTGCTCCTACTTTTTTTTGCCCCCACATTTTGCTCTCAATTTTTGCTCTCCCTTTTGCTCCCACTTTTTGCTCCCAATTTTTTCTTCCACTTTTTGTTTTCCATATTTGTTCACACTTTTTTGCTCTCATATTTGCTCCCACTTTTGCTTACTCTTTTGCTCCCACTTTTTTTTTCTCACTTTTTGCTCCCTCTTTTGCTTTCACATTTGCTCTCATATTTGCTCCTACTTTTTTGCTCTCATATTTGCTCCCACTTTTGCTTACACTTTTTGCTCCCACTTTTTTCTCTCACATTTTTGCTCCCACTTTTGCTTTCACATATGCTCCCATACTTGCTCCCAATTTTGCTTTCACATTTGCTCCCACACTTGCTCCTACTTTTGTTTTTGCTCCCACTTTTTGCTCTCAATTTTTGCTCCCACTTTTTGCTCCCACTTTTTCCTCCCACTTTTTGCTCCCAATTTTTGCTCCCACTTTTTGCTCCCACTCTTTGCTCCCAATTTTTTCTCCCAAATTTTGCTCCCACTTTTTGCTCCCACTTTTTTTTGCTCCCACATTTGCACACATATATGCTCGCACATTAAACTATTGTTCTTATTACCAAGTTGTCTTTACTAGAGCTTAGTCTAAGCATGACAGTTGATATGGAAGTATCTGTGACTAGGTATGGTAAGCCTCATGCATTCTATAAAGGATATTGATATATTGTGAAACGAACCAATAAAATGGAACTGTTATTTGGCGTTGTACAAAACAACGTTCAAAACAATGTTGCAGTGAGCTAAAAAGCAAAAATAGAGTGGTTTTAAGTGTCAGTGAACATCAATGTAGTGTACTGCATGAAACACTGTTTCTGTCAACAGAAAATCATGAAAATGTTAAAAAGCAAGTGCTACAAAACAATACTACTATTGAAAATAATTCAATGCTCAAAAAACCCTTAACATTATCAAAAGCCACGCAGACTCAACATGAGGACACTGTAGAGGAAGAGGAAGAGGAACAGGAAGAGGACCAGGAATATTTAACTGGTTTTAGTAATGTAGAGGATAATGTTGAGGATAATTATAGTGATTATAATAATAGTGATATAGATCATGCAGCTTATGATTATGATAGTGATAATGATCCAAAACAAGACAATAACGTTTTCATGCCTATTGTTCATCGTGGAAGAAAAAGATCTACAACAAGCTTTGTTTTTAAATTATAACACACTATCGTAAAGGCAAGGACTTGTATTAAGTGTGCTCTTTATTGTCATAATCATGTATACGCTGCAATGTTAAATATTATGACTTCTATAGAAAATAAAACAACATTGTACCATTATTTTCATTTATTTACAAACTTTATATACATTTTTTTTTCATGATAACATTTTTTAAGACAATACTAAACACTAAAACATTATTATCTATACACATATTTTTCTTTCAGTCCATTGTATGACTTATATCTTCCATTATTATTTGACATTTGTTTTTTTAATTTAATTAAAACGAACCATGCACCTATTGTTTTTAAAACCTTCGTAAATTAAGTGTACAGGTTGTACAGCATTATTGACTTCATCAAAAACACTCTCCGACATATCATTAAACCGTGTAGGCAGAAATGTCTCAAAGTTTTCACATACACAAAGTACACAATCACCATATGCTGTTTTCAATTTCCGAAACTTGATAATGCGGAATGGAATATGCGTTGGCAATTCGCTGAGCTTCTTTGTCTCTAAGCCACATGCTTGACCCACAGCATTCAAAACATTCATTGTAGTAGTCTATAAACAAAAGAAAAGCATATCTATTACACTCTAAAACAGCTTTAATAATATTGAGCAATTAGGGATTTTGCACTATGCATGGCTGATAAATTTTACTGTTTATGCAAGAAATACCCTAACTGTAGCAGATACTGCCTTTCTGCATATAGCACAAGTGTTGAGTTCTAATGCACACTTGACACAGGCTATCATGTGTCCACAAGGCAAAAATACAACACCTAGTTCATCTTGATAACAAATTTTACATAATTGTTGGTCACACTTTTGTATCTGTTCGTGAGACAAGTCTTTTTTTTAGCCTCATGTATTTGCACCGCGTGTTCTAACTCTAAAGGCACTTTTATATCTTGTGCTGCAAACACGTTTCTTTACGAATAGTGTTCACAAATTCCTGACCTTAAAGCAACACCATGTATTTACAGTTAGGTAACCAACGAGCTTGTTGCACAAAAGGGTCATCAGTCATTTGCCAATCCTTTAAAGCAAATCCACAATAAAAACATATTGTTTTATCCCCTTCACCAGTATAAAAATTCCAGCTTCACTTAGCTGTTTGGTAAGGTGTTTTAATATTAATGGCCAAACATTTTTATAAGATTCTAAACGTTTTTCAACAGAGCTGTACTCTGGGTGTGCTAGTCTTGCAAACTCCCAATTTTTCAAAAGCACATGCCAATTCAACACTGTCTATGGCATATGGACCACACATATCGACACTACCGTTGTTGGCTGGTAATACATTATTATTATTTATTTGTGATTCAGCAACGTAAGTAGCGGCCAATGGTCTTGTGGTTCGGTAAAATGAATACACAGGTATGTTACCCACTTGTTTTCCAAGCATGTAAGGACAACAAGGAGACCATCGCAAATGGTCTCTAAAGGGATCATCCCCTTCTTCCCAGTGTGAAAGTTCAATACGACATAACACACAGCGCACCACATCTTCTCGGTTCAAGTAAAAAAAAAACTGCTTTTGCAAGTTCATGTGCCGACAAAAAGCCTACAGGCCAGGATTCAAATGTTAACCAACGGTCATGTTCAGATTTTAAATTTAACCCACGTGGTAAACCAACTTGCTCACTTGTTGTATTTGGTACTAACGCCATGTGTTATAATAAAACTTTTTCTTATTGTAAGTTATTAACGTTGCACAGAGTACTTTAAAGCACAATGTATGCTTGTTCACTGTCTGTTCATTACGTTAATGGCGCATGACGACACCTAAAAGCAAACAAAATAACCAATCACTCAATCAATCAATCAATCAATCAATCAATCAATACTTGTAATTAAACTTTAACGTTAATTGACATTAATATATCAAAACACCATTAAAATAAACTGTATGTTGGCACTAACAGTAACCCATGCTTATTTTTCTTTTTATAAAGCTTTAGTCATTTACATCCCCCTTTAACCAATATATAAACAAAAATGAATGTCATGTCAGTTTGTTCACATTATCATGTTCAAACCTGTGGATATTCGTTGATTCCATAGGGAACCACCCATAAATTAATTTTTTTTATTTTATTTTTAGAAAATCCAACATGGCCTTGTACTTTTCCCAGTCAACAACGACAACACCATAGCCATTAATCATGAAAGCAATCATTGTCCCAGTAAAGTACAGGTAATGATTTTTTTTTCTATGAGTTTTCAGTAGTGGTAAAATGGAATAGCATTTTTAAGTTAGACTTACCTGAGTTTTAAACAGTTCACTCTTTGGCAGTGGTTTCGCTTTAGTGCGTTTCTTTTTTTTTCAGCAACTGCTACGGCGGTAAGGCTTTTCTTTCCAAGTTTCTAAAAATAAATAAAATAAACCGCCATAAATACCTAAATTCAGGTTAATACATGCATTTCATAAAATAAAACATAAAACAAAAAATTAAAACAAGTTAGTTTAAAAAATTCATCTCACCTTTACTTGCAGTGGCTTGTTGCTGTTTCCTTCTAGTGGGCTCAAAAGTGCAATGGTTTCTTCTCTCTCAGACATGTAAGGTATACCGGTTATCTGCAAACAAATAAATAAATAAATAAAATCATTAATTACCTAATCAATAAATAATTGCTTGTAAATATATATATAAATCAATAAATGTATAAATGAATAAATATATAAATAAATACCTACCCCACAACAAGGTTAAGTATTTTCCACCAACACCAAAACTGTTAAACAAGACCAGGGGTTTCACGCAACGCAATGTGTTCAAAGGTAGTCACCTGAGAGTGGAAATGATAACGACATGTCTTTATATATATGTTACATTGCATGTATAATCATTTTTCCCACGCTTTGAACATTCTGTTATCGGACACGTGGACAGCTAACGTCCAAGGTGAACACCTGCGGCAGATCAAATTTCACGTCAACTTGCATTTTGTCACGTACAATGCAAAACAGGATGTGACTTGTTAACAGTTATCGCGCACGTGGACAGCTAACACCCAAGGTGAACACCTGTGTTAGATCAAATTTCACATGAACTTGAATTTTGTCACGTACGAAGCAAACAGTATGTAACTTGTTTAGCGTGCATGTGGTTTCACACATGTTCACATGCCTTTCGCTCTTCCCTGCCACCATGGTGGTCAGATTATTTCACCTTCAAGCGTCATTGTCATTTTTCCATTGCACCTGTTGTCAAGTCAGATCAACGCCTTCCAATAAGCTCAAATGACATTCACCTCCTGCTCGTCTGCAAGATTTTTTTCTGTACTCGCTTCGAGCAACATAGAACCAAGTTCTCATCACCGTTTACACGTTAAACGAAAAATATCAGAAAAACGCACGCTCGCTTTGTCATACACCGACCCGTCGAAATAGCGATTGTTCTATTAAGCATGGTCCTTGTGGTTTGCGACAGGTTCGTTGAAACACACACACCCCCCCAGCAGTATCATCTCTCTTAACACCACGCTTCATGAACATTATAAACAGGTAAAGAAAAATTAATTGTTTTCAACAAAAGTGTCGTGAGGCCCTTTGTCAAAATTTCAAACATAGTTTCAAACAGGGGGCGTTAGCCCGAGTCCTAGGACACCTCGTACACGTCTCTAGCGTTATTGGTTCGTGAGATATCAGCAAAAATCACAAAAAACACGTGTTTACCCCAAAATCGAGTTTCCAATTTTTTTTATAAATTATAACGAGTGGTCCATAGCAAAGAGGACATCACCCCGAGTCCTTGGACCCGTCGTACACGCCTCTAGCATGATTGATTCGCGAGATATAACAAAAAGTCTAAAATCACGTTTTTCCCCAAAAAAAAACCATGTTTCCAGAATTTCACCTTTTCGACACCAACATTCCCGTAAAGATCACAACGAGACGAAAAAAATGAATCCAAGCACGCCCTCCTAGCATGACTCCTTCCATTCCAAGGTCGCAGGGGCTCACAACTTCCTAAGTAGAGCTGAACCTACAACCTAGCACTATTTTAGAGTGGAAATAAAACGTCCATACGAAAGGGGGGTTCACCACGATTCCTAGGATACCCCATATGCTCAAATCCAACCATGGGTTTAGAAACTATTAAAAGCGAATGACCTTTTAGTTTTGGTCTTTTAATTAAATAAAGAGCCTATAGGAAAGTAGGGGGCGTCACTACGAGTGCTAGGACACCCTATATGTTCAAATCCCATGATTGGTTAGCGAGATATCAGGTTCGGGGCCGATACGAGGAGGGTTCAAAAAGAAGTGTCGTAGCTTCCCCACTACCACACTACTGTCAGATTTTTATCCTAGAGACTTGAAATTTATTTTGGAGGTAGAGGGGGTGGGGACCATTGATTTACGTCAAATAAACTTTTTTGTAAAATTCCTAGTTTCCAAAATATAGGATTTTCAAAATTCAAGGGTTTTCAAAAAACATAAAAAATAAAAACGTTTTATTACAAAAATAGTCATAATGACCATTCGTTTGGTCCATGGCACAACGTTCTATCATGTTTGGTTTTCAAACTATCGCCTATTTTCGAAAACGAAAAATTTCCATTTTTTTTGAAAAATACAATACATGGTCCATAGGAAAGAGGACGTCAGCTCGAGTCCAACGACACCTCATTTGTCAACATCCGACCATGGGTTCGCGAGATATTAATTATTTAACATGGCTGAGAATGTACAGTAGGTGGGAGTAATAGTAGGAGGGAAGCAGAAACCGCCTCACTCCACTACCATCAATATTATGTGTCATTTAATTTTTGTTTGGTTTTCTTTACTAGCGTACCGTAAACAGTATTGCTAGCTTTGTGTGTGTATCTCACACTCGGGCCACTTTCATTGCTCAAACCTGTCCATCACGTGTTGTAGCCGCTAGCATTCTTGGCTGTCACCCTGGAAGTCCAGGTTCAATTCCTGACTCAACCAAAAAAAAAACATCAGCTTGATAAGGCAAAGCCCACCTCAGCCACCTTGGAAATGGTTTACCGTGGTTTCTCACTTCTATTCCTGGCAAATTCCGGGAAGGTTCCTAACTTAAAGCCACAAACACCTCCTTCCCAATCCTCACCTGAATTACAAGAAACACACCAATATAGCTATGAAAATAATACAGATTATCAGACAAATTCCATTACACGAGGCTACATGACCACCATGTCTCAAAGCCTCTAAATCGATTTACAACAACAAAATAAACTCAGAATCGAAAGCAAAAATCTAGACGCCAGAAGCATGGGCAAGGGTGAATGTATGCAACCTGCGATCGATACCTGTCTGCCGGGCGGGACAAGACTGCACCTGTTACTGAAATGAAACGTACTGTAACTCTTGCCACTATATTGAAACGGTGAAACTTTTGATGTTTATCATCTTTCCGCCCGGTTGCTGGATTTATTTACTTGGCTTATGGTTTTTAGTGCCGGGAGTAGATATTTTTGTGGGAGTGATTTTGAAACAAGGGACGTAAGTGGGATCGACGGAAAAGTGTAACAGGAAACAATGAGGGCGCGTGGTGGCGTAAATTGGTACCACGACGTGCTGTCGACCAAAAGTGGAATGTATATCGCTTGCGGTTTTTTTCAATGTTTGGAGGCACCATTACAGCTATTCCTACAATAAATCATCTTCAAGTTGTCATTCTTTGCTGTGTAAATATTCATTATGATAATGTTTATTTGCAGCGCCAATGGTAAAGTTCTCCGCTACTGTTCACTTGAACTGCGTTCGCCAACTTCACGTTGCAACTAAAATGATATTCAGCTTATATTCCCAACACTTTTGAAAAACTGTCTTAACAGGCTTATTTTGTAGAAATGGTGTGATTTAGAATGCTCGACTTTCAACAAAATGTATAATTCGACCTGTACTTTCTATATATTCACTTAATTGAAGTCTAGTCTCAAATATATGAGATATTCTACTTTCAATATTCCTCTCAACATCGCTTAGAATGCTAGTGCGGTAATCTCCAATGTTCTACCTTGCTAACCTAGCGTCTCCAGGAGTCGACAATCGCCACACTCGGACAAAGCTTTGGGATCTACGTTAACCCAATAAAAACACTTCCTCATTCTTCAAAGACTGCTGGAATAAGAACCTCGATCCTTGGATCTCCCGCTCCAAGTCGAAATTTTGGCGGCCATATTAATCTCCCACCATAATTTTAGCGCGTAGATTACTAATGCTTATTACTGCGTAGATTAACCGATCTGCAGTTTTTAAAGTATCAGACATATTTTCTTTTAATGTTCTCTTCATTACCAATTAAGAAAATCATCTTCTAAGGGCCTAAATGCATAATTTCACCAAATTATGTAGTTGAAGTTAATCCCGTCTTCAATAAGACCTCTTCTCATTGGCTCTGGGCTGGGATCCAATAGCACAATTTATAACAATATTTATAATATTTCATGGCTAAATCACTGTTGCTATAGACTGGTCCTCTTTTCCACCGGTTGCAATTCTAGCGGAATTTTGGGTAACATTTTGCCAAACGTGTTTTTAATACTAATTCGGACCTGCTGAACACGAATTTCGATGTTGGCACTCCCGAATTTTGACCGGAAGCTCAGAATTCAAGATGGCGCCCAAGATGGTGGACGCTTTCTTACTAGTACTGTGCCCGAATTCTCCAATCAGCACCTATATCCGCTGCACTGTAAAGGATTGCAAACACGTAGCTACCCAACTCACAAACTTACCATTGTCTGCTAAGTAAAAATTGGGAATTCTAGGATCATACAGGGATAATTATAAAAAAAATAGTACTACCAGCCTAGGTACAAATTTCTACTAGCATTTACATTTAAGCAATTCGAGAAACTCCGATCTCGAGGGGTGAATATGTCTGTCTATAGTGAGCGCCTGTATGCTACCTAGCAGTAATATTTTCGGCGTTGACAAAATGAAAACGATGTCAGCTGAGATAAAATTGGCTAATTCGCTAAAAAGCGCCAGCCGTTTATTGTGCTATGGAAATACACACACGTCCCTGATGTATATCGATAATTAGTGTCTACCTGACACTACAAGAAAAATGAAAATTTAAGATAAACTAAAAACGTGGCATTTATACATAATTTCCTGAAAATAAAGGTTGGAGAATTCGGTACTCCACTGATTCCTTCTTCTCTCATCGAAGAATATAGCATTCCTTTGCTATTACAAAAATTAAACACAAAATGTATTACAAGCGATAAACTCGAGTGGAGTTCCTCAGAACCTCCACTGAAATATGAAAAATTATGAAACGGCGTGATTTCAAACATTACCCTATATTATACATTGCGTTTCATATTTGAACCGTAGTTCCACATCTAAATATGCAAGATCAAAATTTACTCAGTATTAAATATATATTCATATGTACAATGATTTGTGATTCGCACAAATATTAACTTAACTGCGTTGAAATGATTTACTTTCCTTTAATATACATGAGTCTTTACTACTCAAACTTCCTGAACAAACACCGTAACTTTATCGGTTGAAAGTATAAATACTTGTCTAAATCAAGAGAACATAGGTGACAAACGTTTAAGTTCAGCACTGCTCTAACTTTGTTTTCTCCCATTTGATTATTAAATTTCGAAAAATTCCTGAAATTCTTTGCTCGACTTACATTTTCTTTGATAAACGTGAATATTCGAAGTGCATGGCATTTTACCTTCATTCCACACTTCCGTTCCAAAATTATACAACAATCACATTATTTCTTAAACACCGTGTACAGAACTTGCCTCAAATGCAATTAAACGATGTCACATTCGCTGTGATCAAAACTAGAAAACATGACTCCTCAGTCTCCTTTTGTGAAAATACGTAACTCATTTACCTCTACGATTCCTTTCTTGCACGGTATTCCAAATCTAAACCCCTTTCAGTGCATTTTCTCAATCAATGCAAAGAAAATCAGTAACTCTATTAAATATCCACTACCATTGTGAATATTGTTCAAGAAACAAACTTTAACAAACTCCTCTATTCTTATACAAAATTTCCTCGTGCTATAAATTCAAATCTTTAATTACTTTCTGTACAGTTACTTTTATATCACCCTGTGATTTAACTTTCTTAACTCCTTTTCACGTATTTAAATTCAGTTATTACATTATTGTAACATTCAAAGAATTGTCAGCAAGAATTCATATTTAAAAAAGATATAAGTGTGTCCTCTCTTCCTGTGAATACAAATTTCTGAATTTAATTCAGTTAAGTCCAGCTGATTTATTTTCAGACAATGGGTATACTTATCTAAATTTCCCTGTCTCTTCCTGTGAATACAATAAAGTCTTAGCTATCTTCGTGAAATATTTTGTTTAATAAATTTTATCTAGGCTTTTTAATGCTCTAAATGTTTTATTTGACACATATAAAGGTTCTTGGAACATCTTTGTTACTAGGAAATATGGTTTATTACGTTTACAGCATAGTTCTACATAACTATCTGTTTCATTACAATGAATTTGGTATGTATTGATTTAATTGACTATATCAATTATTTAGACTATCTTTTACCAGATTTTGTATCGTGTAACAATCCATTATTGCACACAGTTGGTTTATAATAAATGTATGACACTCGAATCAACATCTTGAGTTGTCGAAATTTATTTGACATTTCGTGACATAGCTTTTTAAATATACGGTACTTAAGATGTTCAATATACGTTCCAACGCTGCGCATAAAACAGATTTATTTCATTTAACGCAAGTATCAATAATTCTAAACGACTTTATAATGAACTGATTTAACGTTGACAACAGCAATTCGCTAATGAAATTCCGTCCAAATGACTGAAATTTTCAATGAAAATGACTCCTAAGAAAATACTGATATACTGGATTAAAATCTACACAATTTTAAATAAAATGACAGAATTATACGGTTGGTCAATTTGGATAAACACAGAGCATGACTACAATTCTACTAAATATATTTCAATCTCTTCACTACCTTGAGCTGGCGACGATCTCTGCTGTAATATGCCTTGTCTGGCAAGACAAATGTGTTTGAGCACAACGCCCACAGCTGCGAGAACCGGTTGTGGCGAGGCCTGCTGGATAACCTCACAGTGGGACAAGGTCGATGACATAACTGGGTTAGCGACCTCTCCGTGTGCAGCAAGTCTCTCCCCCACTCCTTCACTCGACTCCCGCATGTCGTTCGGATCTTCTGACGTTACCACTTCACTACGTCGGCATCGCGTCTTAAGGTTGAAATTCGATTGTTCTATAAGTGTCTTTGAGAGTATACTGGATGTATATGAACTCGTGTTATGAAGTATAGATTTGTTCTGCATTTCTGCGCATCGCGTAGATGTTCGACTGCGCCATCCATGTTGTGGAATTCTGGTTTCAACTTTACATTTCTGTAGTCTGTACTTCCCTATAATGTGCATCTTAGCACGAAGTCATAATCAGATTAATGATTAAACCTACATAACTTCCCCGTCGCCAATTTATAAACTGCATTATGTATAGCTTCCAAGGATGAGCCGAATTGTATAAGTTGTTGTTTGAGTCTTCAGTCTTTTGACTGGTTTGATGCAGCACTCCATGCCTCCCTGTCCTGAGCTAATCGTTTCATCTCTACATAGCTCCGACACCCTACATCCGAGGCAATCTGTTTAACATATTCTAACCTTGGTCTACCCCTACAGTTCTTGTCCTCGACCCTTCCTTCCATAACTAAGCTTGCTATTCCTGGGTGTCTTTGTATGTGTCCTACCAACCTATCTCTTCTCTTCATTAGCAGTCGCCAGAAACATCTCTCCTCTCCCACTCGTCTTAATACCTCTTCGTTTGTAACCCTATCTACCCATCTGATCTTCATCATTCTCCTGTAACACCACATTTCAAATGCCTCAATTCTCCTCTTTTCTGCTGCACCAATAGTCCAAGTTTCACTTCCATAGAGCGCCACGCTCCAGACAAAGGCTTTCAAAAATGACTTCCTAATACCTAAATCTATATTCGATGTCAGCAGATTCCTTTTTTGTAGAAATGCTTTCTTTGCCTGAGCCAACCTACTTTTTATATCCTCTTTGCTTCGTCCATCACTGGTTATTCTGCTTCCTAAGTAACAGAAGTCTCCTACTTCCTTTAGCTTTTCACCTGCCAATTTTATCTCCATAGAGGTTTCTGATTTATTTCGGCTGCATTCCAGTATTTTTGTTTTACATTTATTAATTTTCATCATGAATTCTTTCCGTAAGACGGAGTCCATACCATTCAAAAACTCATTCAAATCCTCAGGCTTGTCGGCCAAGATGACGATGTCATCAGCAAATCTCAGAGTTGAAATTATTTCTCCTTGAATCTTCACTCCCACTTTAATTTTTTCTCTATTTTCCTTCATTGCTTGTTCAATGTAAAGATTGAAAAGTATGGGTGATAAGTTGCAGCCTTGCCTCACACCTTTCTGAATACCAGCCTCTCTCTCATGTCCTTCAACTCGAATGACTGCTGTCTGGTTTCTGTACAGATTGTATATCACCCTCCTATCCCTGTACTTTATTCCAATCGATTTCAAAATGTCAAACAATTTAGTCCAATCAACGTTATCAAAAGCCTTTTCTAAGTCTACAAAAGCCATGAACGTTCTCTTATCTTTCCTTATTCTACCTTCCAAAATCAGCCTAAGACTTAGCACAGCTTCCCTTGTTCCTACATTTCTCCTGAAACCAAACTGGTCTTCACCCAACTCCGTTTCTATCTGGCTTTCAATCCTCTTGTAAATTATTCTAGACAGGATCTTTGAAGCATGAGTAATCAAGCTGATTGTACGGTAATCTTCACATCTGTCAGCTCCCACTTTCTTTGGTATAGGGATGATTGCATTCTTCTTGAAATCAGGGGGTACCTCACCTGCCTCATAAATCCTACACACCAAGTGAAATAACCTGATCAGACCTTCATCTCCTATGCAGCATAGCAACTGAATCGGTATATCATCTATGCCTGGTGCTTTGTTCCTGCTTAAGTCTTCCAAAGCTCTATCAAATTCTGATCTCAATATTAAATCTCCTTTCGCATCCTCATCAATTTCCTCCTCCCTTTCCATTACATGATTCTCAATCTCCTTTCCCTTATACAAACTCTCTATGTAAGCTTTCCATCTCTCAACCTTTTCTTCCCTATCTGTTAGCGGCTTTCCATTTGTGTCCTTAATATTACAGCACTTAGTCTTTTTTCCCCAAAAGTATTCTTAATCCTTCGATAAGCTGTGTCTACTTTTCCTAATTTCAGACTATTTTCTATACCTGCACATTTCTCTTTCAACCATTCTTCTTTCGCTTCCTTGCACTTCTTGTTAACCTCATTTCTCAGACGTCTGTATTCTGCTTTCCCCTTTTCATCTCTTACATTCTTGTGTTTCCGCCTTTCATCCATCAATTCTAGTATATCCTGAGTGATCCACGGTTTTCTACCTATTCTTTCTTTCCTACCAATGTTTTCTTCTGCGGATTTTGTTATTTCATTCTTCAAAAGTGCCCATTCGTCTGCAATTGAAGTTTGTTTAGGGTTTTTCATTAGTCCTTCCTTTATACTCTTCTTGAATCTTTCGTTTACATCCTTCTCTTTCAGTCTGTCTATTGCCCACCTTTTTGGCTTTTGACTTTTCTTCAGTTTCTTCAACTTTAATCTGCATTTCATTACAACCAGATTGTGGTCAGAGTTTATGTCAGCACCAGGATATATTTTACAATCCAAAATCTGGTTTCGAAACCTCTGCTTGACCATAATGAAGTCGATTTGGTAACGCCCTGTATCTCCTGGTCTCATCCATGTGTATATTCTTCTATTGTGGTTATTGAATAAGGTGTTAGCTATGACCAATTCATGCTCGGTGCAGAATTCTACCAGCCTGCTTCCTCGATCATTCCTTTCACCTAATCCGAAATCTCCTACTATCTTCCCTTATCTCCCTTTTCCTACCACAGCATTCCAATCTCCCATTACTATAACATTTTCATCACCCTTGATATACCTCAGAATTTCGTCTATTTCTTCGTAGACCTTTTCAACATCCTCATCATCAGCTTGGCTGGTAGGCATATAGACTTGTACCACTGTGGTGCAGGTAGGTTTAGTATTGATTTTTGCTACAATAATCCGTTCACTATATTGCTCATAATATTCCACCCGCTGTCCAAGTTTCCTACTCAATATGAGGCCAACCCCTGCTTGGCCATTGTTTGATTTAGTGCTAATGACCCTATAGTCTCCTGACCAAAAGTCCTGTTCTTCCTGCCAGCGCATTTCACTAATCCCAACCAAATCCAACCTCAACCTATCCATTTCCCTTTCTAAGTTTTCTAACCTTCCACTTCCTAGCAGACTTCTAAGTAATATAGCTCTTTTCCTGAAGTGAATTCTTTGCATTTATCTGCGTGAGATGTGTAGTAGCTTCGTATCGAAATACTGAAGTAACAAGCTGTGTTTCAAATACTCCACAGACTTGCTGTATGAAGCTTCTCTAAATGTGAGTGCAAATGAACTCAGTCTCGTTCCGATAAGTGTGTTACAAAATCACCGGCCTACATGCTGTGCTGGTCTCAGTCAGAATGTCGCTTGCTTCACGAGTCACAGCCTTCTGACTCCGCGTTCCTTTTCTCCACTTTCGTTATGCGTGGCACTGTCCAAGAAACAACTCGTTTCTACACTGGCGGTCTTGTTCAGACCCAATCTGAATTTGAATGACTGCTCGTTCTTGCTCTCCGTGTACGGCAAGTTTATCGCGTTTCCTCCCCTCTCGTGGTGTGACGTAGCTCCACAGACTACCCCTCACTCGATGTGTCATCAAACTTGGTCACTTCTCCTCCTTCATGACGTTACACTCACTTCTCGTGGTGTGACGCATTCTTACAATGTAGGCCTCCCTACATTCAGATAATAAATACACGACCATATTTAAATAGTTCCTTCTTTCCTTCCGGCCTTCCGTAATTGTTTATATTAATAATGATGCATGGTATTACACTCTATTTCAGCTTAGGTTTTCCATATCTCACAAATTTTTAAGGAATAAGAGATTTTAATTCGTTCTTTTATTTTTCCTGCGTCCCAGTTCGTATCCCGTCTGGATCCTAGTATTGGCATTAAATAAATTCGGGCGCAGTACGATATTTCCATTCCCGAAGCAGATTTTCTTCATCTAAAGGCCGTTTTTAGGGTCATTTGTGTAGTAGAATGCGATAGTAACTTAACAGATTGTGCACGCAATTATTTAGCTTTGGTGACTGGAAGCTCAGAATTCAAGATGGTGTCCAAGATGGTGGGCATTTTATCAACGTCACGACTCGGGGCCGACGTTTTACGTTTTAAGACTGTTAATCTGGTTATTTTTGTATAAGAATACTATATTCTAATTGTTACAGAGTGTTAAAGCAACTAGTTGACCGTTTTAGAACGAAAATATACTGAGAAAACATGAAATTATTTTGAGAGGGGTGTTCTTGCATTTGGCAAATTCATGTCTTGATTTGATATTGCATAGACATTATTTTTCTTGTTATTATATATTTTTGCCGATATGTCTGTTTTGGCTTTTAGTTTGGCGTTTAATGAGTGAAACAAGGTTGTTGAGGCTATTTATTACTTTGTCGTTAAATGCAATAAAATACTACATGTGTCGCAATGTGTGTACAATGTTGTCAAAACATTTCTGCCGAAGATACAGCCGCTTCAATGAGAGGTACGATGCCAATCGAGGACAACAGGGTCTAGTGCTTTCGAAACATTTTAAAAGCTGCTGGTTTTGTAATGGACGCTAGGTATGATGTGACATCACTCCCGGTGATTGCATGAAAAGCCAGTATACTCTCCACTAGTCCTTCGTGGAATTTGCTATGTACTGTACGCCATGAACAGGTACAAAAACTCTCTTTCTTGAAGTTCCACTCATTAACCATACTTCATTTGCAGGTATTTTATCGAAGTAATAAAGGAGCAACAGAAAGACATCTGTGTCTCTAGCAGACACGACAATTTGCTTTGCAGTACTTGGCACTGCGTGCAGAACAATTCTTGTGTCTGCTTCCTCCTGAGAAGTTTCGAGGTAGGAAATCGGTGTTGTTTTCTGGTTAGTTGCATGGCTTTAGTCTGCACTTGCCGCACGGGTTCCTTTTTCGAATCATCCTGACAAAATATACACTTCTTCCAATCTGTTTTGACTCTATTTCCAGCCCGCTTTTTATCGTGCTTGTCAAGAGAGTCTTTTGAGGTGGAGGCAGTTTGATTAACATCCTCTCTGTGTCTCTTTTTTCTCAAATGCTCTATATTCGTTTTGTTGGTAAAATCAGAGAAACATTCCCTGTGATAAGAAAAAGAGACGTCGTTACTTGGCAACTCCAAAAAACTGTCTATAGCAAAACTGTAAATTTCTTCATACAGAGCCTTTCGTTCTTCCGCACATGACTTCAGTTTCTCATAACGCGCTACTGTTCATTTTGTCAACGTAAACACTCCTTTTTTCTTGGATTTCGAACAAAGAATGCACAAATTACTTCGACTGATACCATCACCGTGTAGATTTACTTGAGGCTCCATCTAAAACACACGAGATCATAACCTCAAAGAATGGTACACTTGCGTATTCTTGCTCAGACGATAAAAACAACTGCTTATAAACACTTACCGGTACCACCTTCACACACGATTCCACTAAAAATATTGAAGAACAGTTATTGCATCAAACACAAACAACTTATCAATTCTCTAAACTGCGACAAGATGCCCACAACACACAGAAAACAGCGCAGAGACGCCACACTCAAACTGGCCTAGACAGGCGCGCGCGCTCAGGGGAAGTGGTCGCGCAGTCAGGTGGCGTGACTCTAGCGCTTGCGCTCACGACTCACGGCCCCTTAGACTCGTATTTGAGCATCTTTGAACGTATTTAAAAGATGTCACTACAGTATTATCAATAAACAACAAAATATTACAACAACAAAACACACACACAATATGTATTTTCCTCCAAAGATAATTTGTTTTATGGAGTATTTTAATGCTAAAAACGGTTATATAATTGTTTCTAACAGTCTAAGACAATTATTTTTGCATTCTATGACAAAAATACCCTGAAAAAGGCATTTAGATCAGAAAAATCGGTCCCGGGAGTGATAATATCGGAAAAGTAAGAAAACGTCCGCCATCTTGGACGCCATCTTGAATTCTGAGCTTCCGGTCAAAATCTGAGAGTGCCAACATCGAATTCGTGTTCAGCAGGTCTGAATTAGTAAAAAAAAAATTGTCCAAATGTTACCCAAAATGCCGCCGGACATCAAATCGACGTTGAAAAGTTTCGAGCTTACGCCATAGCAACTGCCAGTCACTACGTCAAAGAATTCCCCTCGTACAACATGCCAACAGCTGTCCATAGATTGTTGATCGCCACACCAGACATTATTTCTTCGGCTATTTTACCCATCGGTCAACTGTCGAAAGATGCTCAAGTATCAACAAATAAGTTGATAATGCAAAAGGCCTATCGCCTGTGTTTTTCTGGAAAGTTTTCCAGAGTTAAGACTATGAATGACGTGTTGAGGAGATTGTTGGCAACCACAGACCTCTATATTTATTCTCCACGCAAATCATCACCAAAGAAACTGAAGAGTTTGTCGCCAGAAGCCGTTGCCCTCTTAGTTCCTGTGGTGGAAGATTGCGATGCACATGATGAGGAGACAGTCTTTGAAGATGATGATGATGATGATGATGATGATTCAGTTGAAGAAGCAGAGGAAGAAAAAAAGACGTTGTAAGAAGAAAAGGAAGAAGAAAACGACAACATCTAATTATTAGTTACAAACAATGTACTAAATGTTATGGTGTTTGAAGCCATTCTCAGTGTTGCCTTGGTAAACGAAAGTTTGATGTTTTTCAGTCGGTCAACACGATTGTACCCAAATGAGATGTATTATTCTCATGTTAATTTTTGTATGGGTATTTGGGTACAATCGTGTTGACCGACTGAAAAGCATCAAACTTTAATTTACTAAATGAATGAAATGAAAATCCACAGTCTGCTTCCAGTCTCCGACCGGGTCAGGAATGGAATGAATGAAGCCCCCATCTAGCGGTTAGGATATGAACTGTGCCGGCTGCCGAGGCCTGACGCACTCCTCTGGGGCAATGATTATATGAATGACAGATGAAATGAAATGATAGTGGAGAATGTTGCTGGAATGAAATTTTGACAGGGAAAACCGGAGTACCCGGAGAAAAACCTGTCTGCCTCCGTTTGTCCAGCACAGATCTCACATGGAGTGACCGGGATTTGAACCACGGACCCAGCGGTCAGAGGCCGGCGTGCTGCCGCCTAAGCCACGGAGGCTTCACAATTTACTAAATGAATAATTATTCTAATTGATATAATTTTTTTTTTGAAACATCTTCTATCCTCTATTTGATCCTATCTAGAGCTTTTCATTTTTGAGCTTATGTTTTTAACCATTAACTACAACAACCCCTACATATTGATTTGTATATAAATAAAAATAATTTGATCAAGTTTTCTTCGACATCTTTGATCCACCATTTTATTTTAAAAAATTTTTGAACTTATAATCTTTATCAGCAACCTCCATAATTCCCCCCAAAAAATACGTTTACATGAAATTATCAATATTTGCCCGCCATCTTGAACCCGCCATTTTTTTTCACTTTTTGAGATCATATTCTTAATCGGCAACTTCGATAACCTTTACATACTAACTTCGGTACAAATTGAATAACTATTTATATTTTGGCCACGTTTTCAAGATCCTGACCCACTGTGCGCCGGCTTTATTTCCCCTCCGAAGGAAGGCATACTAAAGGATTTTAACGCTCTTAAAAAATCCGCCGACTTCGGCCTGGTTTGAACCCGCTATCTTGTGCACAGCAGTTCAGCATGCTACTGACTACGCCACCGAAGCCGCTGAAGGAGTGATAATCACATAGGGAGAGACCAGGACTACTGGGCGGATGCTCGAGTTTCTCCCACTTGAGTTGGCGTACCTTCTGAGTTACGACCTTTGCGGTATGGAGACGTGCGTTATCATGAAGCAGCAGCACCCCTTATCGCGGTTTCCCTGGACGTTTCACCTTAATTGCACGGCGTAATTTCACCACAGTTTAGCAATACCGTTCCCCATTGATGTAGACACCAGGTTCCTTGAAATCAATAAGCAATTGGCCCCGTTATTCAAAGAACAAGGTGAGCATCACCTTTCCAGTGGAAAGTTGACTTTAGAGCTTTTTGGGACGAGGGGACGATAGATGACACCAGTGGTGTCACCAGCTTTCGACGCCTGCAACAATGCGCTCCAGGAACATCTTGTCTTCATTATTGAAACGTATCAGGTGTGCCATGTGGGTAGGTTTTTGCTAGGAATTAACCCTACCCCAAAGGGAAGATGAAAAGAAAAGGAAAGGGAAGTGGGTTTCGGAATAAGGAACAAGTGTGGATAAATAGGAGGAGAGTCCAACACCAAACAAAATAAATTTAAATGAGTTAGTGGCGAGTGTCACCGCAAAGCCCGTGAAACACCTAAAGTGTGTATGGACCTGGACGTAGCTAACGGGAAATGCGGCTGGAGCTTGGGATATTTGCCAGCAAATGACATTTGTCTTTCCCTTCCCAGCCTATATTTGACTACTATGGGGAAGGGTGGAAGTCTGGCAAGACAAAGAATGACAGATTTGTTGTATATCCTTTCAAAGGAATCAGGTTTAATCAACGGTTTTGAAAGGCGCAAATAATTTAAATTCGCCGTGATGATTTTTAGTTCTTGGAATTGTAGAATTTCCAAGGAGCTACCAAATGCTTCTAGGAAGGGTAGCGATGAAGCAGTTATCGTGCTTTTAAGAACAATTTGATTGTTTTAAAAAAAAATTGGTTTTAAATTTTGGTAAGAACACCAATTGTTGCATTCAAGAAAGGCTAAGCTTCTATCCAGCAAAGTGCCGTCTAAAAGTTAAGAGAAGAAGAAAAACTTAAATTTGGAAAACCCACCATAATTTATAGAGAAAGTCTCAACAAGCAGGAAGCTGGCGGAGCTAGCTCTACTTGCCCTACTGGCTAGTTAGAATTAGCTATAAAAGCTAAGAGCGACTCTGAAAAAGTTTTTGCGGAGAGTATTTGTTCAAATGCAGCAAATAGTGGAACCTTTTTTACTTTGATGCTTGAGTTTCATAAAGCGAGAATGAGTTTTCGGATAGAGTTAGGAGAAGTAGGATCCTGCCTATTCGTTATTTTATAGAAAATGATGAAGCAAAAGGTTATAGATTGACTTATTTAACAATGCGTAAAATGTGATAAATTTAACAACTGTAAAATGTACAATTTAAATTTTAAACCTATGAGGTCTCAGACCTCTAAATTTGTTGAAGTTTGCACTAGGCGATTAACAAAATTTGGTTTGGAACCTCTTGAAAGCACAAAATCTACATAAGATTTTAAAATAGTGCTGAGATTAGCAAATTTAAAGTTTAACAATAAATCAGGTACGATATATATACTTTGAGAATTCCTAAAAGTTCTACAAGTATGAACAAATGTTAAATTTGGGATTATAACAAGAAAAGAGAGATTTAAGAAGAAGTTAATATATCTTCTTGTATTGAAGCAGGGATCACGAGAAAAATGGGGCTAGTTACCCTTTCGTGAAACCTGGAAAAAGGAAAGTTAGAAAACTCACTTGTGAGTAGAAATAATTGAATTCCCTAATGACAATAGGGAAAAACAATATGATTTGAGGTGTGCACTAGACACCAATGATGCAGAAATTACTTATGAAAAACAGTACAAAGATGGGAGGGCAATTCTGTAGAGTGTCACCTCATTGAAAAGAACCTAAATTTTACAATTATTATAATGTGTTAGTGAGGAGTATGAGAGGAGGAAATAGGAGAATCAGGATAAAGTTTATGGCCGTATTTATAGCTTTCGTTCGAACGCGACACGGATGGTTGTTGAATGGGCACTGTTATGCACTGTAGTCCGTTGAAAAGTTCACTATTGCAACAAGGAAAGTTTATCAGACGAAAAGTTATTGTAATTGTAGAGATCACTATTTGAATTTTAGTTTGAGAAAGTTTATTGCGTTGTGACGTTTATAGATGGTAGTTGAATGCAGCGGACAATTTCCAACGAAAGAAGACAAATTATATGCTGATCAGAAGTATTTCAACATAAATTCCTCAGTGAGGAACAAGCATTCCCATATTTAGGTGGAAGGCACTTGACGGCATTACTTGCAAAAAGATGACTTGCTGTAGAAAATTCTAGAGTTTAGAACAGTAGAATTGAGCAGAAAATCCCGCGGAGGTGAAAGCTAAGTTTTTATAAACAGTGGGTTTAATAAGACTCCCACGGTGTGAGAACTCATTCCCAGATACTCAGTACAAGAAGTACCTTTTCATTTTAGAAAGCTAGCTGAAGTAGCTACAAATAAATCAAGATGATTATTGAAGGCAGATTTTGCATCACATAGCAATTTCACACTGTCTATAAAATCAGGTTCAAAACATTTAAAACTTAGTGAAAACCATTGAAGTAGTACTTAGCTCATTTTGAAGAACGATGATGATCTGGATGACGGTTGACGTTAAGATTAGGACATGGCGTCCTGATTTTAAAATGTCTCAAGTAGACAGGAGACAAGCCTGACGTAGGCTCCAACTGTATGGTTTGACGACTGACCTAGAAGTGAGAGCTGCTCGACGAAGCACGCAGGTACCAATGGGGAGGGGGGCGAGGAGGGGGGGAGGAGGGGGGGAGAAAGAGACAAAGGAACATACATAAAAATTACCAACCTATAAATAATACATTGCTGCCTTAGATATTAATTTTCTTGATGGTGTGATCTTCAAGGAGAAGCTAGCAGGCGATGATGACGACGTCTGGAGGATTGGAATGATGAAGAAGTCCTCTTGAGCATGGAGATGTTAGCTGGAGATAGCGAAGACATCTTGTGGCTGGATTAGGAAGGAAGTCGTCTTGAGAGTTGAGATATTGATGAACTTCAGCTGTTAGCTGCTAGATGCTGCTAGGTTGATCATGGAAGTTATATCTACAACAAACTTACAAAGAAAGTAAGCAAGGTGCTTAAAAAAAAGAAAAGGTAAGAAATCACTGTTGGTGTTTGCGAAAAAGGAAGAAATGAATTAAATCAAAGAGCAGCAAAAGCTACCTGTATCTTACCGTGTATTCCAAATAATACACCAAGCTGGGAGGGACAAACACCAACAGAGAACAAGAAACACAATGTTAAAGATTTAAAGGTAGGGGGGGCAATTGAAGACAGTGGTCTTGTAATATGCCCATTTGTGGTCAAGATCTTGGCTACCCTAACACTCCCATCCCTTCCCGGGTAATACTCAGTCATTCTACCGGAGATCCAGACCAAGGGAGGGGAAGCATCTTTAACAAGGACCAAGTCCCCCACCTTAATGTCAGGATTAGAAAGAAGCCACTTCTGTCTTCGTTGCAAGGAAGTTAAGTATTCCAATTTCCACCTTTTCCAGAAAGAATTGCGAAGAGCTTCTAGTTTACGCCAAACAATAGGCAGGTTAGAGTCTCTATAAGAGTTGTGAAGGTGAGGAGGGGAGGAAAGAGAAGTGCCTATAGGAAAGTGACCAGGTATCAATGGAAGAGGATCATCAGGGTCAGTAGAAAGCGGTGTCAAAGGACGAGAAATAACAACACCTTCAATCAGAATAGACAGAGAGTTAAAGTCCTCATAAGTTAGGGTACGATTACCTAACACCTTTTTTAGATGACGTTTGGTCAGCTTGACACAGGATTCCCACCTACCACCGTGATGAGGGGCGTAGGGAAGTATAAACCGCCATTTGAAACCCTATGAGTAGGAAAAATTAGAAATCTGTTCCATGGCAGGAGAAGATGTAAGAGCTTTCTTCCACAAGGAAGCTGCGCCTTGAAAAGTGGAGGCGTTATCGAAGAACATCTCAGAGGGAACGCCATGCCTAGCAGTGAAGCGAGAGACGGCTGACAAAAATTAAGAAGTAGAGGCATTTGTTACTAGTTCCAGCTGAATCGCGCCAGTAAGCATGCAAACGAAAAGAGAAATATAGAGTTTTCCAAACAATTTGCGTTTAGCTTCAGAGGAATTGCATTGATATTGAAACGGACCCATACAGTCCACACCAGTTAAAGCAAAAGGGCGTATAGGGGAAGAGCGGAAAGAGGGTAGATCGCTCATTAATTGAGTATTAACTTTAGGTTTCGCCTTGAAGCAAGGAATGCATTTGTGAATTACAGAGGAAACGTCATGAACTCCATTTATGATCCAGTACTTTTCCCTTAAGAAGCAAAGCAGTGTGCGTGTACCAACGTGCAGGTTACGATAATGAAAGTCACGTATGATTAAGAAAGTTACGTGATGCTTAGAGGGCAAAATAACAGGATGCTTTTTGTCTTCAGAAAGTGAAGAATGCGAAAGCCTACCACCTACCCTGAGTAACCCATTGTCATCAAGGAAGGGGGCTAAAGCGCGAAGACGACTAGATTTAGGAAGATCTTTGTTAGCTGAGAGCAAAGACAATTCAGAAGAAAAGGCCTCTTGCTGAGTTAGCTGCAAAACTTTAATAGTAGCGAGATTTAATTCGTGATTGCTCAGGTGTGGTTTAGGGAGAAGAGGTTGGTCAACCACAAGATATTTCCATCTGAGAAGATAGGCAAAAAATCGAATTAATTTATGAAAGGAACAATAGCGGGACAACAAGGGGTGTGAATCATTGGAAATAAGACACGAAGCCGTGGATTTGGATACTTTGGTGTCAGGCAAGTTGGAGTTTGTAATCGGAGGATTAGAAGGCCAACAAGAAGAGTCTTCGATCAACCATGAGGGCCCATGCCAGTACAACTGAGATGCTAATAATTGAGAAGATAAACATCCACGAGAAATGATGTCAGGGGGGTTATCAGCACTGGGCACATGCCTCCATTGACATCCAGAGGACAGAGTTTGAATTTTAGAAACTCTATTTGCAACAAAGGTTTGCCAGTGGAATGGGATTTGGCGATCCAAGAAAGAGTAATCATGGAATCGCTCCACAAATAGGTTTGCAAAAATTCGACTTTAAAAATTTCTGCAGTTTTTTGGCAAGTTCAGCGGCCATGAGTGCAGCACACAGTTCAAGCCTAGGCAAAGTAATAGTTTTAAGAGGAGCAACTTTAGACTTAGAGCAAACGAGGTTTGAAAATGAAGATTCATTTAGTGAATTGCGATAAACCAAATATGCACAGCAACCGTAAGCTTTCTCGGAGCTGTCGGCAAACACGTGAAGGAAGAAAGATGTGTTAGGATGAGCGTTAATTAAATTTCTTGGAATTTCAATGAGCGAAAGATCAAGCAAACTTTTACGAAAAGAAAGCCATCTATTAAGAAAAGAAAAGGGAACGATTTCGTCCCATTCACATTTGAGCGACCATAGCTCTTGCATGAAAAGCTTGCCTATAACAATAACCGGAGCAAGGAATTGAAGCGGATCAAAGATTTTTGCAATTTCAGAGAGAATTTGCCATTTTTTGTTGGGGAGTTCGTCGGAAAGCGAGACTTTGTAGATAAGAGTATCAGTGCGAGTGCACCAGTGAACTCCAAGAGTTTTTATGGATTCAGAATCTCCGCAGATTTTGACGGAAGAGGGGTCTACATCTTATATGGGAAACTGGGCAAGAAACTCGTGGGAGTTGGAATTCCACTTATGAAGTGGGAATCCTCCATTCTTTAACAATGCCTGAAGTTCTAGTGACACGAAAGAAGCTTCCTCAAGAGTCGGGAAGGACTGGAGATAATCGTTTACATAAAAAGATGTAGTTAGGGCTTCAGAAGCTTTAGAATCAAATAAATGACCATCTTGAGAGGCTAACATATGAAGGGATCGGATAGCAAGGAAAGCGGAAGGTTTTAAGCCCTAAGTGACCGTCTTTAAGCGAAATATTTTAATGGGCTTGCTGATTTCGTCGCGCCACAAGATTCTTTGGAGATCTTGTTGTTCGGGCTGAATTAAAACCTGACGGTACATCTGTTTGATGTCCGCTATAACAGCTATGGGAAATAATCGAAAATTTAAGAGTATTGCAGATAAATCTGACTGAATAGCAGGACCAGAATAAAGAGTATCGTTAAGACTGTTGCCATTAACGTCAGGTGATGACCCATTAAAACGACTCGGATTTTATCCTTTACAAGAGGATTTTTCCACACTGGATGATGATTTAAGAAAACTGTTTCAATTGGGGGGGGGGGTGCAATTCGTCATCAGATTTGCTGACAACTTCCATATGATGTAAGCTTTCATACTCATCCATGAAATCAGTGTACTGTTGTTTAACGGGAGGTTCTTTCTTGAATTTGCTCTCGATAGCAAAGAGAGCTTTTCGAGCTCTAGGTTGAGAATTAATAAGTTTGGGTGGATTGAGTAATCTTGGCATCTGAACA
This sequence comes from Meconema thalassinum, assembly GCA_946902985.2. Lineage (NCBI taxonomy): Eukaryota > Metazoa > Arthropoda > Insecta > Orthoptera > Tettigoniidae > Meconema > Meconema thalassinum. The sequence goes on along the minus strand of OX336388.2, from coordinate 1,079,838,149 downwards.
ATGAACCGGCCTTCAGGAGAACGAGTGGTAGTGTTCAAGAAAAGTTGCTCACAGAATCAGTTTTCTGAAGAGGTTACGTTAGGAGAATCAACGCTTTCCAGCCTCCAGAACTGGTCCAAATCAGTATTAGCGAAATAACATTGCGATATGGGTTGGGGAGAATAATGAGGAAGTTGACCAGTAACGATCCATCCAAAATTAGTGTCTATGGCAACCACGTTTGAAGATAACTTACGAACCTGTTTACGAAGGCAATTCCAGAAAACATTGGCACTAAAGAGTATGTCAATGGGGCCTTGTACATTGAACAGTGGATCGGCTAACCTTAAATGAGAAGGAATATTCAGACCTGAGATATCGATGGAGTGACTAGGAGTATCCTCTCCGATACTGTTGATGATGAGGCAATTAAATTTTAGAAAGTTTTTTCTGTGACAAGTGTCTCTTATAGTTAGTTTAGAAAACTGTAAAGCTTGTGATTTTAGGCTGTTGATGCCTGATACATTAATAGAAGTGGGGTTTACAGGCAGGCCTAGTTTTTTGATTAATGAATTAGAAACGAAATCATGGGTTGCCGCCGAATCAAGAAGATTGCGTGCACGGACCCAGTTGCCAAAATTATCCTGAACTTCGATTTGGACAGTGGACAATAGTACTTGGGCACTACGTATGGACTTGGCATTTTGAATGTAAGATAAAGCATTAGAACTGCTAGCAGTGTCACTTTTCTGAGAAGTAGATGCATCTGATGACCTTGCTTGATCATGACGATGTAGTAAAGTGTGATGAGCTTTTTCACAATGAAAACAAAGTCTGGTAGAATATTCATAATGTTGAATTTTGGGCTTATGCCGTGTTTATTAAATTAAAATTCGACGCGTTTCGAAAGAAACCATGCCTTTCTTCGTCAGGAATAATCTGGAATACGACAATGATTGCTAAGAGAAAGCAACAAAGAACATAGAGAAGGTGCCCAAAGATGGACGCCATTATAGCCCCATGTTAGGGACAACGGAAAGCAGCAGTGAATTACTTTCTCAGGGTTCTGATAATAGGTAGCCAGGATTCACTAAGATTGTAGCCGGTGTCGCGGTTGAAATTATCTGGGTGTTTACGTATTTCAACCGCCTCCCTGATGATTCTGGGACGATATTGCTTTATACGGGCAAGAACATCCACTCCTTGGAACATGACATCATGGCCAGGTGTTAATGCATGATCGGCAACAGCTGATTTATCAGGTTGAATGAGCCTGATACATCTATTATGTTCCTTAATGCGAGTGCATATTGTTCTCGAAGTCTGCCCGATGTAAACCTTGCCACAAGTACAGGGAACTCTGTAGATACCCGGTTGTTGCAATTTAGGCAAACTGTCCTTAGTTGGTCGCAGGAGTTGCCTAATCTTAACAGAAGTTCCAAATACAGTCCGTATGTTGTACCGACGTAGGATTTTAGCAATACGATCCGTCGTGTTATGTATGTAAGGTAGGGAAGCAGTTCCTCTTACTTCTCTTTTCTCAACTGACGTCCTATTATTATTTGTTGGTTTCAGAACCGTAGAGATCAAAGCCTTGCTATAACCGTTGCTCTCAAAGGTGGTTCGCAAGGTATTAATTTCTTCTTGTAAAGAAGACACTTCACAAATCCTCCTAGCCCGGGTAGTTAGAGTTGTAAGGATACCATGTTTCTGGGCAGGGTGGTGGTGAGAACTTGCGTGGAGATATCTATTGGTGTGTGTTGGCTTACGAAAAACGCTGTGTCCTAAAGATCCATCCTCTTTCTTGGTGACGAGAACATCTAAAAACGGTATTTTGCCGTCAGATTCCTTTTCTATGGTGAAACAAATAGAAGGGTGCTGGAGATTAAGGTGATCCAGGAAATGGCTAAGATTTTCCTCACCTTCCGTCCAAACAACGAACGTGTCATCCACATAACGCCACCAGATCTTCGGTTTGAAAGGAGCCGACGACAAAGCTTTCTCTTCAAAGTTCTCCATGAAGAAATTAGCCACAACAGGAGAGAGAGGACTACCCATGGCCACACCATCAGTCTGCTCATAAAAATTCCCATTCCATAGAAAGTAGGAGGAGGTCATGCAGTGATAAAAAAAGCCTTGTGATGTCTTCAGGAAAAAAGCCATTAATGAGAGACATAACACCATCAATAGGTACTCTCGTAAACAGAGACACCACGTCGAGACTCACTAGGATATCACCCGGCTGAAGTGTTATAGCTTTCAACTTTTCCACGAAGTGTGTGGAATCCTTAATGTACGAAGGCGTGTTACCCAGAAGCGGCTGAAGTAGTCTACCTAAGTATTTGGAAAGGGCATATGTAGGAGAACCAATCGTACTAACAATAGGTCTAAGAGGAACATCTTCTTTATGTATTTTAGGAAGACCATAGAGTCTCGGAGGAATAGCATCCCCTGGAAGGAGAGTCTTCGCTGCATCCGCTGGAATAGATGATTGCTTGATCAATTTGACGGTGACATTTGAGTAGCGAGTAGTAGGATCACGACTATTAATCCTATATACAGGATCTGATAACAAAGACGAGATCTTGGAATCATAATCAACCTTATCCAACACCACTGTCGCGTTACCCTTGTCGGCGGGGAGAACGATAATATCAGAATTGTCCCTTAGATCTTTAAGTGCCCGGCTTTCGCCTTGTTTTAAGTTGGTGTTAGGTGGCTTAGCGTTCTTGAGAACTCTGGAACATTCTTGTCTGGCTTCCTCGGCCTCTTCAGGTGTGAGGTGATGTACCGAGGATTCTACAGATGTAATAAGTTCTTCAATAGGAATTCTTCTAGGCGCTACAGCAAAATTGAGACCTTTAGCGAGAACTGCCTGTTGGGTATCATTTAGGGGCATGCTGGACAAATTTACGACATCCTTGTTAGCATCAAGTCTAATGGCTTGAGATGTCTGTATCTGACATAACCTATCATATTTGGAAATATGTCTTGCCCTCACCTGATCTAGAACGCTGTTAGCTTGCACTGAAGAAATACGATCAAAGATCTTCCACAATTCCTCACTTACGAAGTTCGAGAGGCGTAGATGTAGCTGTAGTAGCTCCCTCGAAATAAAATCCAACTGCTTACGTGTATGCTGTAACCTCTCTATCAATAACGCCTTGCTTGCACGACAATAGATTCTCGTTGCCTTAGGTGTTCTGAAGGTATGCTTCAACATAACAAAATTCGGTAGAATATCATGATCCCGGCATCTTAGGAGAAAAGTGAGTGAAGAGATAAGACACACCTTCTTGCGTCGTAACCTACTAAATCTAGACATCAGTCGGAAAATATCCTCCCCATAGAGGTTTCTAATATTGTCATTTAGACTTTCACGGCCCGTGTTACTATTCATAATGTTGAATTTTGGGCTTATGCCGTGTTTATTAAATTAAAATTCGACGCGTTTCGACAGAAACCATGCCTTTCTTCGTGAGGAATAATCTGGAATACGACAATGATTGCTAAGAGAAAGCAACAAAGAACATATAGAAGGTGCCCAAAGATGGACGCCATTATAGCCCCATGTTAGGGACAACGGAAAGCAGCAGTGAATTACTTTCTCAGGGTTCTGATAATAGGTAGCCAGGATTCACTAAGATTGTAGCCGGTGTCGCGGTTGAAATTATCTGGGTGTTTACGTATTTCAACCGCCTCCCTGATGATTCTGGGACGATATTGCTTTATACGGGCAAGAACATCCACTCCTTGGAACATGACATCATGGCCAGGTGTTAATGCATGATCGGCAACAGCTGATTTATCAGGTTGAATGAGCCTGATACATCTATTATGTTCCTTAATGCGAGTGCATATTGTTCTCGAAGTCTGCCCGATGTAAACCTTGCCACAAGTACAGGGAACTCTGTAGATACCCGGTTGTTGCAATTTAGGCAAACTGTCCTTAGTTGGTCGCAGGAGTTGCCTAATCTTAACAGAAGTTCCAAATACAGTCCGTATGTTGTACCGACGTAGGATTTTAGCAATACGATCCGTCGTGTTATGTATGTAAGGTAGGTAAGCAGTTCCTCTTACTTCTCTTTTCTCAACTGACGTCCTATTATTATTTGTTGGTTTCAGAACCGTAGAGATCAAAGCCTTGCTATAACCGTTGCTCTCAAAGGTGGTTCGCAAGGTATTAATTTCTTCTTGTAAAGAAGCCACTTCACAAATCCTCCTAGCCCGGGTAGTTAGAGTTGTAAGGATACCATGTTTCTGGGCATGGTGGTGGTGAGAACTTGCGTGGAGATATCTATTGGTGTGTGTTGGCTTACGAAAAACGCTGTGTCCTAAAGATCCATCCTCTTTCTTGGTGACGAGAACATCTAAAAACGGTATTTTGCCGTCAGATTCCTTTTCCATGGTGAAACAAATAGAAGGGTGCTGGAGATTAAGGTGATCCAGGAAATGGCTAAGATTTTCCTCACCTTCCGTCCAAACAACGAACGTGTCATCCACATAACGCCACCAGATCTTCGGTTTGAAAGGAGCCGACGACAAAGCTTTCTCTTCAAAGTTCTCCATGAAGAAATTAGCCACAACAGAAGAGAGAGGACTACCCATGGCCACACCATCAGTCTGCTAATAAAAATTCCCATTCCATAGAAAGTAGGAGGAGGTCATGCAGTGATAAAAAAGCCTTGTGATGTCTTCAGGAAAAAAGCCATTAATGAGAGACATAACACCATCAATAGGTACTCTCGTAAACAGAGACACCACGTCGAGACTCACTAGGATATCACCCGGCTGAAGTGTTATAGCTTTCAACTTTTCCACGAAGTGTGTGGAATCCTTAATGTACGAAGGCGTGTTACCCAGAAGCGGCTGAAGTAGTCTACCTAAGTATTTGGAAAGGGCATATGTAGGAGAACCAATCGTACTAACAATAGGTCTAAGAGGAACATCTTCTTTATGTATTTTAGGAAGACCATAGAGTCTCGGAGGAATAGCATCCCCTGGAAGGAGAGTCTTCGCTGCATCCGCTGGAATAGATGATTGCTTGATCAATTTGACGGTGACATTTGAGTAGCGAGTAGTAGGATCACGACTATTAATCCTATATACAGGATCTGATAACAAAGACGAGATCTTGGAATCATAATCAACCTTATCCAACACCACTGTCGCGTTACCCTTGCCAGCGGGGAGAACGATAATATCAGAATTGTCCCTTAGATCTTTAAGTGCCCGGCTTTCGCCTTGTTTTAAGTTGGTGTTAGGTGGCTTAGCGTTCTTGAGAACTCTGGAACATTCTTGTCTGGCTTCCTCGGCCTCTTCAGGTGTGAGGTGATGTACCGAGGATTCTACAGATGTAATAAGTTCTTCAATAGGAATTCTTCTAGGCGCTACAGCAAAATTGAGACCTTTAGCGAGAACTGCCTGTTGGGTATCATTTAGGGGCATGCTGGACAAATTTACGACAACCTTGTTAGCATCAAGTCTAATGGCTTGAGATTTCTGTATCTGACATAACCTATCATATTTGGAAATATGTCTTGCCCTCACCTGATCTAGAACGCTGTTAGCTTGCACTGAAGAAATACGATCAAAGATCTTCCACAATTCCTCACTTACGAAGTTCGAGAGGCGTAGATGTAGCTGTAGTAGCTCCCTCGAAATAAAATCCAACTGCTTACGTGTATGCTGTAACCTCTCTATCAATAACGCCTTGCTTGCACGACAATAGATTCTCGTTGCCTTAGGTGTTCTGAAGGTATGCTTCAACATAACAAAATTCGGTAGAATATCATGATCCCGGCATCTTAGGAGAAAAGTGAGTGAAGAGATAAGACACACCTTCTTGCGTCGTAACCTACTAAATCTAGACATCAGTCGGAAAATATCCTCCCCATAGAGGTTTCTAATATTGTCATTTAGACTTTCACGGCCCGTGTTACTATTCATAATGTTGAATTTTGGGCTTATGCCGTGTTTATTAAATTAAAATTCGACGCGTTTCGACAGAAACCATGCCTTTCTTCGTGAGGAATAATCTGGAATACGACAATGATTGCTAAGAGAAAGCAACAAAGAACATATAGAAGGTGCCCAAAGATGGACGCCATTATAGCCCCATGTTAGGGACAACGGAAAGCAGCAGTGAATTACTTTCTCAGGGTTCTGATAATAGGTAGCCAGGATTCACTAAGATTGTAGCCGGTGTCGCGGTTGAAATTATCTGGGTGTTTACGTATTTCAACCGCCTCCCTGATGATTCTGGGACGATATTGCTTTATACGGGCAAGAACATCCACTCCTTGGAACATGACATCATGGCCAGGTGTTAATGCATGATCGGCAACAGCTGATTTATCAGGTTGAATGAGCCTGATACATCTATTATGTTCCTTAATGCGAGTGCATATTGTTCTCGAAGTCTGCCCGATGTAAACCTTGCCACAAGTACAGGGAACTCTGTAGATACCCGGTTGTTGCAATTTAGGCAAACTGTCCTTAGTTGGTCGCAGGAGTTGCCTAATCTTAACAGAAGTTCCAAATACAGTCCGTATGTTGTACCGACGTAGGATTTTAGCAATACGATCCGTCGTGTTATGTATGTAAGGTAGGTAAGCAGTTCCTCTTACTTCTCTTTTCTCAACTGACGTCCTATTATTATTTGTTGGTTTCAGAACCGTAGAGATCAAAGCCTTGCTATAACCGTTGCTCTCAAAGGTGGTTCGCAAGGTATTAATTTTTCTTGTAAAGAAGCCACTTCACAAATCCTCCTAGCCCGGGTAGTTAGAGTTGTAAGGATACCATGTTTCTGGGCATGGTGGTGGTGAGAACTTGCGTGGAGATATCTATTGGTGTGTGTTGGCTTACGAAAAACGCTGTGTCCTAAAGATCCATCCTCTTTCTTGGTGACGAGAACATCTAAAAACGGTATTTTGCCGTCAGATTCCTTTTCCATGGTGAAACAAATAGAAGGGTGCTGGAGATTAAGGTGATCCAGGAAATGGCTAAGATTTTCCTCACCTTCCGTCCAAACAACGAACGTGTCATCCACATAACGCCACCAGATCTTCGGTTTGAAAGGAGCCGACGACAAAGCTTTCTCTTCAAAGTTCTCCATGAAGAAATTAGCCACAACAGCAGAGAGAGGACTACCCATGGCCACACCATCAGTCTGCTAATAAAAATTCCCATTCCATAGAAAGTAGGAGGAGGTCATGCAGTGATAAAAAAGCCTTGTGATGTCTTCAGGAAAAAAGCCATTAATGAGAGACATAACACCATCAATAGGTACTCTCGTAAACAGAGACACCACGTCGAGACTCACTAGGATATCACCCGGCTGAAGTGTTATAGCTTTCAACTTTTCCACGAAGTGTGTGGAATCCTTAATGTACGAAGGCGTGTTACCCAGAAGCGGCTGAAGTAGTCTACCTAAGTATTTGGAAAGGGCATATGTAGGAGAACCAATCGTACTAACAATAGGTCTAAGAGGAACATCTTCTTTATGTATTTTAGGAAGACCATAGAGTCTCGGAGGAATAGCATCCCCTGGAAGGAGAGTCTTCGCTGCATCCGCTGGAATAGATGATTGCTTGATCAATTTGACGGTGACATTTGAGTAGCGAGTAGTAGGATCACGACTATTAATCCTATATACAGGATCTGATAACAAAGACGAGATCTTGGAATCATAATCAACCTTATCCAACACCACTGTCGCGTTACCCTTGCCAGCGGGGAGAACGATAATATCAGAATTGTCCCTTAGATCTTTAAGTGCCCGGCTTTCGCCTTGTTTTAAGTTGGTGTTAGGTGGCTTAGCGTTCTTGAGAACTCTGGAACATTCTTGTCTGGCTTCCTCGGCCTCTTCAGGTGTGAGGTGATGTACCGAGGATTCTACAGATGTAATAAGTTCTTCAATAGGAATTCTTCTAGGCGCTACAGCAAAATTGAGACCTTTAGCGAGAACTGCCTGTTGGGTATCATTTAGGGGCATGCTGGACAAATTTACGACAACCTTGTTAGCATCAAGTCTAATGGCTTGAGATTTCTGTATCTGACATAACCTATCATATTTGGAAATATGTCTTGCCCTCACCTGATCTAGAACGCTGTTAGCTTGCACTGAAGAAATACGATCAAAGATATTCCACAATTCCTCACTTACGAAGTTCGAGAGGCGTAGATGTAGCTGTAGTAGCTCCCTCGAAATAAAATCCAACTGCTTACGTGTATGCTGTAACCTCTCTATCAATAACGCCTTGCTTGCACGACGACAGATTCTCGTTGCCTTAGGTGTTCTGAAGGTATGCTTCAACATAACAAAATTCGGTAGAATATCATGATCCCGGCATCTTAGGAGAAAAGTGAGTGAAGAGATAAGACACACCTTCTTGCGTCGTAACCTACTAAATCTAGACATCAGTCGGAAAATATCCTCCCCATAGAGGTTTCTAATATTGTCATTTAGACTTTCACGGCCCGTGTTACTATTCATAATGTTGAATTTTGGGCTTATGCCGTGTTTATTAAATTAAAATTCGACGCGTTTCGACAGAAACCATGCCTTTCTTCGTCAGGAATAATCTGGAATACGACAATGATTGCTAAGAGAAAGCAACAAAGAACATATAGAAGGTGCCCAAAGATGGACGCCATTATAGCCCCATGTTAGGGTCAACGGAAAGCAGCAGTGAATTACTTTCTCAGGGTTCTGATAATAGGTAGCCAGGATTCACTAAGATTGTAGCGGGTGTCGCGGTTGAAATTATCTGGGTGTTTACGTATTTCAACCGCCTCCCTGATGATTCTGGGACGATATTGCTTTAAACGGGCAAGAACATCCACTCCTTGGAACATGACATCATGGCCAGGTGTTAATGCATGATCGGCAACAGCTGATTTATCAGGTTGAATGAGCCTGATACATCTATTATGTTCCTTAATGCGAGTGCATATTGTTCTCGAAGTCTGCCCGATGTAAACCTTGCCACAAGTAGAGGGAACTCTGTAGATACCCGGTTGTTGCAATTTAGGCAAACTGTCCTTAGTTGGTCGCAGGAGTTGCCTAATCTCCTGCGACCAACTAAGGACAGTTTGCCTAAATTGCAACACCCGGGTATCTACAGAGTTCCCTGTACTTGTGGCAAGGTTTACATCGGGCAGACTTCGAGAACAATATGCACTCGCATTAAGGAACATAATAGATGTATCAGGCTCATTCAACCTGATAAATCAGCTGTTGCCGATCATGCATTAACACCTGGCCATGATGTCATGTTCCAAGGAGTGGATGTTCTTGCCCGTATAAAGCAATATCGTCCCAGAATCATCAGGGAGGCGGTTGGAATACGTAAACACCCAGATAATTTCAACCGCGACACCGGCTACAATCTTAGTGAATCCTGGCTACCTATTATCAGAACCCTGAGAAAGTAATTCACTGCTGCTTTCCGTTGTCCCTAACATGGGGCTATAATGGCGTCCATCTTTGGGCACCTTCTATATGTTCTTTGTTGCTTTCTCTTAGCAATCATTGTCGTATTCCAGATTATTCCTGACGAAGAAAGGCATGGTTTCTGTCGAAACGCGTCGAATTTTAATTTAATAAACACGGCATAAGCCCAAAATTCAACATTATGAATAGTAACACGGGCCGTGAAAGTCTAAATGACAATATTAGAAACCTCTATGGGGAGGATATTTTCCGACTGATGTCTAGATTTAGTAGGTTACGACGCAAGAAGGTGTGTCTTATCTCTTCACTCACTTTTCTCCTAAGATGCCGGGATCATGATATTCTACCGAATTTTGTTATGTTGAAGCATACCTTCAGAACACCTAAGGCAACGAGAATCTATCGTCGTGCAAGCAAGGCGTTATTGATAGAGAGGTTACAGCATACACGTAAGCAGTTGGATTTTATTTCGAGGGAGCTACTACAGCTACATCTACGCCTCTCGAACTTCGTAAGTGAGGAATTGTGGAAGATCTTTGATCGTATTTCTTCAGTGCAAGCTAACAGCGTTCTAGATCAGGTGAGGGCAAGACATATTTCCAAATATGATAGGTTATGTCAGATACAGAAATCTCAAGCCATTAGACTTGATGCTAACAAGGTTGTCGTAAATTTGTCCAGCATGCCCCTAAATGATACCCAACAGGCAGTTCTCGCTAAAGGTCTCAATTTTGCTGTAGCGCCTAGAAGAATTCCTATTGAAGAACTTATTACATCTGTAGAATCCTCGGTACATCACCTCACACCTGAAGAGGCCGAGGAAGCCAGACAAGAATGTTCCAGAGTTCTCAAGAACGCTAAGCCACCTAACACCAACTTAAAACAAGGCGAAAGCCGGGCACTTAAAGATCTAAGGGACAATTCTGATATTATCGTTCTACCCGCTGACAAGGGTAACGCGACAGTGGTGTTGGATAAGGTTGATTATGATTCCAAGATCTCGTCTTTGTTATCAGATCCTGTATATAGGATTAATAGTCGTGATCCTACTACTCGCTACTCAAATGTCACCGTCAAATTGATCAAGCAATCATCTATACCAGCGGATGCAGCGAAGACTCTCCTTCCAGGGGATGCTATTCCTCCGAGACTCTATGGTCTTCCTAAAATACATAAAGAAGATGTTCCTCTTAGACCTATTGTTAGTACGATTGGTTCTCCTACATATGCCCTTTCCAAATACTTAGGTAGACTACTTCAGCCGCTTCTGGGTAACACGCCTTCGTACATTAAGGATTCCACACACTTCGTGGAAAAGTTGAAAGCTATAACACTTCAGCCGGGAGATATCCTAGTGAGTCTCGACGTGGTGTCTCTGTTTACGAGATTACCTATTGATGGTGTTTTGTCTCTCATTAATGGCTTTTTTCCTGAAGACATCACAAGGCTTTTTTATCACTGCATGACCTCCTCCTACTTTCTATGGAATGGGAATTTTTATGAGCAGACTGATGGTGAGGCCATGGGTAGTCCTCTCTCTCCTGTTGTGGCTAATTTCTTCATGGAGAACTTTGAAGAGAAAGCTTTGTCGTCGGCTCCTTTCAAACCGAAGATCTGGTGGCGTTATGTGGATGACACGTTCGTTGTTTGGACGGAAGGTGAGGAAAATCTTAGCCATTTCCTGGATCACCTTAATCTCCAGCACCCTTCTATTTGTTTCACCATGGAAAAGGAATCTGACGGCAAAATACCGTTTTTAGATGTTCTCGTCACCAAGAAAGAGGATGGATCTTTAGGACACAGCGTTTTTCGTAAGCCAACACACACCAATAGATATCTCCACGCAAGTTCTCACCACCACCCTGCCCAGAAACATGGTATCCTTACAACTCTAACTACCCGGGCTAGGAGGATTTGTGAAGTGTCTTCTTTACAAGAAGAAATTAATACCTTGCGAACCACCTTTGAGAGCAACGGTTATAGCAAGGCTTTGATCTCTACGGTTCTGAAACCAACAAATAATAATAGGACGTCAGTTGAGAAAAGAGAAGTAAGAGGAACTGCTTACCTACCTTACATACATAACACGACGGATCGTATTGCTAAAATCCTACGTCGGTACAACATACGGACTGTATTTGGAACTTCTGTTAAGATTAGGCAACTCCTGCGACCAACTAAGGACAGTTTGCCTAAATTGCAACAACCGGGTATCTACAGAGTTCCCTGTACTTGTGGCAAGGTTTACATCGGGCAGACTTCGAGAACAATATGCACTCGCATTAAGGAACATAATAGATGTATCAGGCTCATTCAACCTGATAAATCAGCTGTTGCCGATCATGCATTAACACCTGGCCATGATGTCATGTTCCAAGGAGTGGATGTTCTTGCCCGTATAAAGCAATATCGTCCCAGAATCATCAGGGAGGCGGTTGAAATACGTAAACACCCAGATAATTTCAACCGCGACACCGGCTACAATCTTAGTGAATCCTGGCTACCTATTATCAGAACCCTGAGAAAGTAATTCACTGCTGCTTTCCGTTGTCCCTAACATGGGGCTATAATGGCGTCCATCTTTGGGCACCTTCTATATGTTCTTTGTTGCTTTCTCTTAGCAATCATTGTCGTATTCCAGATTATTCCTGACGAAGAAAGGCATGGTTTCTTTCGAAACGCGTCGAATTTTAATTTAATAAACACGGCATAAGCCCAAAATTCAACATTATGAATAGTAACACGAGCCGTGAAAGTCTAAATGACAAAGTCTGGTAGACTTGCAATTTGAAGCAGAATGCTTAGGTGAAAGGCAGTTGAAGCAATGTTTATTCTGGGAAACTAATTTTCTTCTGTCGTCGACTGACAGTCCTTAAAAATATTTAATAGATATAAGGCGTGGGAATCTTTGCAAAGTATGCACTTTAATGGTTCATTTAAACTCTTACGGGGTTTGCTTTGAGTGTTTAAAGCGAGAGAACTAGCAATAAGGCGTTCACTAGACCTAGTTGGGTAACCAGTGGCGTTTGACTTGAGTTTAGAAGAGCTAGACCCAGGTTTTTGGGTGCTAGACGCTACGTGTTCATTTTTGGATTTAAAGGACAGTAATTCAAATTTAGAACTAGGAGAAGAGAGTTCACTTTGATTAGCTAAGGCAGTTAAGAGTTGGCATCTAGCATTTATGAAAGTGACTAAATGCTCGTAAGAGTAATCGTCATTTTTGGAAAGTTCAATTTCCCAAGCTTTGAGGGTAGCAACATCGACTTTAGGAAAGTGTCCCAGTGGTCAGTGGGTTGATCTAATTGGGACAAAGCTTTTACGTGAAGTTGTGTCGTATCAATAAGAGTACGGAAACTAGTAACGGCATTGTCCTGTGACGCAGGTAAATTGAATAGAGCCTTCGTATGGCGTTGAATACTTAACCGTAAATTACCGTATCTTTCTTTCAACAGGTTAAAGGCAATAGGGTCGTTTTCAACACTTAATGGGAGTGCTTCAACCAACTGCAGGGCTTGACCGCGGAGAATAGATCGCAAATAATGAAACTTGTAGATGACTTGAATGTCTTCATTATCATGAACAAGTGAGCAAAATATTTCATAGAAAGAATCCCAAGTAGATTCGTCCCCAGAAAAGTGGGGCAAATTAATCTTATGTAGAATTGGTTTGGGCTTGTGCGTACCCACACGAAAAGAGGTTTGTTGTTCGTGAAGAGAACCAAGAACAGAACCGTCCTTTTTCTGTTCTTCTTCGAGTTGGCGTATTATTTTAAAAGCAGAACCTATGCCTTCGTAATATTGGTTTCCTACTTCTACTCGATCATCAGTTTGATTGAGCATACAAGTTTCGATTTCAGTTTGGATGTTGCAATAATTTTCATATGAACGTTCAAAATCCTTTACGCGATGTTTTAACAAATCTAGTTGATCTTGTGAAGGATCTAGCTCTTTGATGCATTTTCTGAATCTGGTGATTTGCCCTTTATAAGAAGCTCGTTACAATCCTTGTCTTTTTCTGTAGGAGCCATGGCGAAATAGGTAAATTAAAGTATAACTTACGAAACTGTGGAATATTGGGAATACTGTCAGACTGGCAGCAGCAACAAGTTGAAAGAAAGGGGCACACCAAATGAGAGAGGAGCGGCCTCTTTCCCCCTCACAGGCTTTGCACGGTGAAGATATAGCTGAAAAATTCAAAGTAGATATTAATGATTTGCAAAATATTGACAAATGGACTCTCCTGGGTTTCTGGGACCAAAGTTTGGGTAGGTTTTTGCTAGGAATTAACCCTACCCCCAGGGAAGATGAAGAGAAAAGGAAAGGGAAGTGGGTTTCGGACTAAGGAACAAGTGTGGATAAATAGGACGAGAGTCCAACACCAAACAAAATAAATTTAAATGAGTTAGTGGCGAGTGTCACCGCAAAGTCCGTGAAACACCTAAAGTGTGTATGGACCTGGACGTAGCTAACGGGAAATGCGGCTGGAGCTTGGGCTATTTGCCAGCAAATGGCATTTGTGCTTTCCCTTCCCAGCCTATATTTGACTACTATGAAGGGTGGAAGTCTGTCAAGACAAAGAATGACAGATTTGTTGTATAACCTTTCAAAGGAATCAGGTTTAATCAACGGTTTTGAAAGGCGCAATTAATTTAAATTCGCCGTGATGTTTTTTAGTTCTTGGAATTGTAGAATTTCCAAGGAGCTACCAAATGCTTCTAGGAAGGGTAGCGATGAAGCAGTTATCGTGCTTTTAAGAACAATTTGATTGTTTTAGAAAATTTTTGGTTTTAAATTTTGGTAAGAACACCAATTGTTGCATTCAAGAAAGGCTAAGCTTCTATCCAGCAAAGTGCCGTCTAAAAGTTAAGAGAAGAAGAAAAACTTAAATTTGGAAAACCCACCATAAGTTATAGAGAAAGTCTCAACAAGCAGGAAGCTGGCGGAGCTAGCTCTACTTGCCCTTCTGGCTAGTTAGAATTAGCTATAAAAGCTAAGAGCGACTCTGAAAAAGTTTTTGCGGAGAGTATTTGTTCAAATGCAGCAAATAGTGGAACCTTTTTTACTTTGATGCTTGAGTTTCATAAAGCGAGAATGAGTTTTCGGATAGAGTTAGGAGAAGTAGGATCCTGCCTAATCGTTATTTTATAGAAAATGATGAAGCAAAAGGTTATAGATTGACTTATTTAACAATGCGTAAAATGTGATAAATTTAACAACTGTAAAATGTACAATTTAAATTTTAAACCTATGAGGTCTCAGACCTCTAAATTTGTTGAAATTTGCACTAGGCGATTAACAAAATTTGGTTTGGAACCTCTTGAAAGCACAAAATCTACATAAGATTTTAAAATAGTGCTGAGATTAGCAAATTTAAAGTTTAACAATAAATCAGGTACGATATATATACTTTGAGAATTCCTAAAAGTTCTACAAGTATGAACAAATGTTAAATTTGGGATTATAACAAGAAAAGAGAGATTTAAGAAGAAGTTAATATATCTTCTTGTATTGAAGCAGGGATCACGAGAAAAATGGGGCTAGTTACCCTTTCGTGAAACCTGGAAAAAGGAAAGTTAGAAAACTCACTTGTGAGTAGAAATAATTGAATTCCCTAATGACAATAGGAAAAACAATATGATTTGAGGTGTGCACTAGACACCAATGATGCAGAAATTACTTATGAAAAACAGTACAAAGATAGGAGGGCAATTCTGTAGAGTGTCACCTCATTGAAAAGAACCTAAATTTTACAATTATTATAATGTGTTAGTGAGGAGTATGAGAGGAGGAAATAGGAGAATCAGGATAAAGTTTATGGCCGTATTTATAGCTTTCGTTCGAACGCGACACGGATGGTTGTTGAATGGGCACTGTTATGCACTGTAGTCCGTTGAAAAGTTCACTATTGCAACAAGGAAAGTTTATCAGACGAAAAGTTATTGTAATTGTAGAGATCACTATTTGAATTTTAGTTTGAGAAAGTTTATTGCGTTGTGACGTTTATAGATGGTAGTTGAATGCAGCGGACAAATTCCAACGAAGGAAGACAAATTATATGCTGATCAGAAGTATTTTCAACATAAATTCCTCAGTGAAGAACAAGCATTCCCATATTTAGGTGGAAGGCACTTGACGGCATTACTTGCAAAAAGATGACTTGCTGTAGAAAATTCTACAGCTGAGAACTGTGGAATTGAGCAGAATATCCCGCGGAGGAGAAAGCTAAGTTTTTATTGACAGTGGGTTTAATAAGACTCCCACGGTGTGAGAACTCATTCCCAGATACTCAGTACAAGAAGTACCTTTTCATTTTAGAAAGCTAGCTGAAGTAGCTACAAATACATCAAGAAGATCTTTTGAAGGCAAATTTTGCATCACATAGCAATTTCACACTGTCTATAAAATCAGGTTCAAAACATTTAAAACTTAGTGAAAACCATTGAAGTAGTACTTAGCTCATTTTGAAGAACGATGATGATCTGGATGACGGTTGACGTTAAGATTAGGACATGGTGTCAGATTTAAAAATGTCTCAAGAAGACAGGAGACAAGCCTGAAGTAGGCTCCAACTGTATGGTTTGACGACTGACCCAGAAGTGAGAGCCGCTTGATGAAGCACGGAGGTACCAAGGGGGGAGGAGGGTGGGGGAAAGAGGCAAAGGAACATACATAAAAATTACCAACCTAACAATAATACATTGCTTTCTTAGATATTAATTTTTTGACGGAGTGATCTTCAAGGAGAAGCTAGCAGGCGATGATGACGACGTCTGGAGGATTGGAATGATGAAGAAGTCCTCTTGAGCATGGAGATGTTAGCTGGAGATAGCGGCGACATCTTGTGGCTGGATTAGGAAGGAAGACTTCTTGAGAGTTGAGATATTGATGAACTTCAGCAGTTAGCTGCTAGATGCCGCTAGGTTGATCATGGAAGTTATATCTACAACAAACTTACAAAGAAAGTAAGCAAGGTGCTTAAATAAAAGGAAAGGTAAGAAATCACTCTTGGTGTTTGCGAAAAAGGAAGGAATGAATTAAAGCAAAGAGCAGCAAAATTTACCTCTATCTTACCGTGTTTTCCAAAGAATACACCACCATCCGGTGTGCTTTTTGTTCGGCATTTAACGCCCGGGGTGCCCACTGGCTGCAGACCTTCCGGTAGCAACTCCCTCAAACGGAAACTTTTGGATCACGTCTTATCCTCTTAAGACCCAGGGTGCACATGTATGCACCTTTACTTTTTAATAATTTTGTCAGCAGCAGTTGGTATTATGCATTGGCGCCCATAGGATTTTTTCCAGGGGGGCGGGGGGGGGGGGGCAAGTAAATATTTTCGTTTCATTGCCTACCTGTCACCCCCCCTCCCCATCGCCATCCCCCCCCCCCCCCACACACACACAAAAAAAAATTTCATTTCTTACTTACTTCGTCTTCGTGATATTCATTATTTGACTGCTCTGAAACTATTGGCTTCTTTGTGGCAAGTTTGGGAGGAATGTTTTCTTTGAGTTTTTGTCCGTTAACGTTCGCTTTTCTTCGTGATTCAACGTCGTAATGTTCAGTTCTTAAAAACAGGAAAAAACTAGTGGTATCGACAAAAATAAAAATCAAGTACCGTAGTTCATTAAAATGGTATCGTTAATCCAGTTCGCCAACTTTCTAAATAACTGGATATATTTTCACATGATCCCAAATCACTAAGTTAAACTGTGGAAATATCCCAACATCTGAATCAGACAATTATTTAAATAGCACTGTTTCCAAATACGGTAGGCTACGGTATCTAGTTTGTACTGGCCATTACAGCAGATCGTCACGTCTTTCCTCTTCTAAACAACCTATCGGAAATACTTCGCATTGCTCTTACTAGAATCATGAAACACTTGTAGTTTACGAACTGATAAACTCGAGCCTATGGTTTTAGTAAAAATTAGTTTTGTCAATAAAAAATATTTCGCCTGATTATTAATAACCACTAAATAAAATGGATGAAAACCACTATATCACTTACTTCTTACTACCATTATTCGCATTCTCGACTGAAACAAGAGGAATTGTGATACAGGAATGGTGATACGAACGTAAACAAACCACTTCTTTCAATGAGTAATTCAGCCTTATGCTCAAGCTTTTCTCTGTTTATGAAAATAATAGACGATAAAATAAAACTAACAGATATCGTACAATTCCGTTGAGTTTTATAAAATAACAAGTGATATATTTCGCCGTATTATTGTACCTGTGACGTAAAAAATATACTGTCTAACCAATCTAATACAAATACTTTTTGAGTTTTAAAATTATGTGTGTTAAGGCTACCCTTGAAGAGGGGAAAATTAACCTTTTTATATTCAATAACTGGCATTGTTGTAAATGTAAACAGGTTTAAACTTCACCCCTTGTACTTGACTGTGAGTGAAATTCTGTTTTATGTTATAACGTGTCATTAGGCGAGTGTGTATATGTAATGTTATTTCGGAGTACCGATAGCGTAGTTTTGAGATGAGTGCCCCGGAACATGAAACATGATACGTACGTGGTATTTCCCTGAAGGTAGTGTTGAAAATATCATAGGCCTACTAGGGATGGCTGCTGTCAGCGTCGGCAATCAAATTTCGAATATTTAGGTAACCAGTCGTCATCGTGGAGCTTAAATTGAGGTACTCAACTACACAGATGGGCTTACAGATCAAATTACTACATCCTGTCCTTTCTTACAATGCATGCCACGATGGATTTACGTTGCTGCCCCCGACTTGGAATATGCAGATTTATTAAAGTTGTAACCTTCCCAGGTCACAAGGGATCGAACCCTTACTTTCGGGACGTACGATTTTCATAATCGTCCACATATTTTTATTTGATGTCTTTTTGTGTTTTATAATTATGTAATGAAGTGTATAATATTATGTGATTTATTTCCGATTAATTTGTTTATGTTTTAAGGGATTGTAATTGGCAGGATCTGAGTCTAGTTGTATGTGAATATTTTAACATTGGAATAATCTTCAGTCAGAGAGTCTGGAATTGTGTGCAAGAACCAGGAAGTAGGGTTGTAGTCGCCTGGGTTTTTCTCTCGCAAGCTCAAGTGCATGATGACTCATGCAGGTAGGAGGCTTGGTAACCCTGTGCCAGGGGTGTGTCTAGGGTATTTTGAAGACCAAGAAGGCACTCCTTATATGGTAATGTTTTGTTTTGATTGGCTGGACCCGTGAGGGAAGCTAGGTAGGCCAGTGATTTGTGGAGGGGAGATGAATGTTATTAGGACTTGCCGAAGCTGTGAGGGTGACTCGTTCTTAGGACTCCGTGGGGAGTAGTAATCATTCTTTGGACCGCGTGTAGGGCGGTGTACTCATCCTTTAGACTCCGTTGTGCCCAACTCTAGGAATGGGTATTCCAAGATTCAGACACCTAGATATCAAGGGAAAGGCTACTGCCACTTTTGAAAGTTGAGATATTTGAATATCGCGCTACAATGCTTCCAGAAGGAAATGGAAAGAATTTACAGCCAAGAGCATGTCAAGTGACGTAGCGAGTAATAGCAGAGGTCGAGGATATTTATTGATTAAATAGTTAACCATGGAGTAGAGACTTGAGACTTGGATCAGATTACTGGCACGGCCAAATGAAAGAGAATGCACTTAGTGTCAAGTAAATCGGACCAGGGATACCAGAGATATGAGGATTTCTAGATTTCAGCGTGATGCAGCGTGACCCTGACCGTTTTGAATAAAAGCCGGCCGGCACAGGCATCATTAGCTCACTTCGAATCAAGCTCTTGCATAGCAAGGTGCTACTACGCTGAGCCAAGGCACATGGTTGCCGGATCTACGCAGAAGTTATTTTCAAAGTTGTGATAGTCACAAAAGTGCTGCGCTACAAGTGGAACTTAGTAAGTTTCCGGCAAGGGAGAATCACTAAGGTGATTGTTTTTCTACGGACACTGGTGAAATATTTTATATCTACATGGACATATGCTAGACTTTGTCTAGAAAAATACTTTGTCACAGTCCAGTAATATTCATTCAGTACTTGGATATTTTAGTCCAATTTAGTCAGTTTCATAATTGTAACTTGATAACCACTCCGATCTATCAGTATATTGAAGACCAGTCTATCACGGTGTTGTTCATTAGCCAACGCAGGGAAACTACATGTTGCTTCGCGCATGGTAGATGGTGTGAAGCCATGCCCAGGGAACGATCTTCAGAACAGCCGTTGATTGGTTTAGACTGTCAGTGTTTTCTTGTACTGAAAAGATTACCGTGAGTTATGTTACAACTGACATATCTGAGAATAGATCACTTAGATCTGACCCCATTTAAGCAAACTGCTATGGACTTAATAGAAGTCAACATTAAAATGGATCAGCAGTTACTTCATACTTCAAGTAATATCTCCACTATGTCGTGTTAGACAGATTGTGGGTATATAATGGCGGCCGATACAAGGATTATACGTGCTTGTCCGATAGGGCATGTATCTGGATAAATCTGGTACAAACCAGGTTCACTACGCTTCAAGACCATCAAGAAATGTAAGCAACTTTTGACTTTATATTATGCCTAGCTAATTGGAACAAACTATTTTTTTTTCTGCAGATGACCAACACATTTTTTTTTCTTTGTATTTAAATCTTGCAATGATTTACGCAAGACATATTAGGGTTATTCTGAGTATTTTCAGCACTCAGAACAGTTTAGGATCGATGACCGAGCAGAACGAGCATTTATTTGAATATTTCATATTTTTGGGAAATCACGGAAAACAACCGATGTAACTGTAAAGTTAATAATTATTTTTGTTGAGAAATGGATATTTTATCCATATTCGAAGAATCGAACATGTGGATTCTCACATAATGAAATAAAAATTAAACACATATAATAGAACTAATAATAATAATAATAATCCACTAATAATAATAATAATGATTTTCATAATTTTTCTAAATAATTCTTGGATCTTTTATTTTCTAATAATCACATTTATTGAGAGAGAGCCTATGAAGTAGTTTAATCATTTCTAGTTTGGAACAGGTGATTTTCCGAAGGAGAGTGGTTAGCGCAAGCCCGCATTCAACCAACATTACAGTTCTGGTTGAACAGTTAATATTTGCAATGACAAAGTATATTTTTCAGATAACACGGAGAGGCATGAAACGGGAAGCAAATGATAATTGTATCAATTAGGATATTTTTGTATTTATATAAAATCATGACGTAAATATACATTCGAAAGTGAAATAAAGATTTTCATAAGTATGGTAAATTCACGGGTTGAACTGAATGGTAAAATAAAATAAACTTGTAAGTTTATAAATCTTCCAGTGTTGATAACAAGCAGAGGCTTGATTTATTGTATAAATTTTGGGAAGAAAATTTATGTGTGTGGAGTAGTTGAAATGCCATTCCCAGGTGCGCATGTTTAAGTCGCAGGAATGGGGAGGTTTTTTGAGCATCAATCAAATAGCAGGTTCGATGACTCAGTGTTAAAGGAGTATTGGAACTACACATTGCGTCGTATGAACGACCCGAAGGTTATTTCTTAAAAAACCATCAGTTCTTATTTCAACCTTGTTTACGGATTCCATTAAGACTTTGATTTTGCTAGAACCCGGTTTGTCATGATAGTATTTTATTCTTCTTTGCCGTTGTTGTTGGAATATTGTGTTCTTACACAAATAATAGAATGGGCCACTGCCAAGTAAAAATAATTCTATAACCACGAATAATTTGAAGGATGTTTTCAATCCTAGTGCCATGAACTAAATGAATTTATTATGAAGCTACAATTCTTATTTACGCATTCTGTCGAAGAATTGCAAGTTGTGAAAGTTTCTAAAAGGGCCACAAATATAAATATTTTTCTTAATGATGATTCCAAGTGGAGAATCGAATAGTTGAATGGTCCAACAATTTATTGATCAAGTTGATGATTCAGATATCATATATTTTGTTAGGGACTTGAAGTTCATAATCGAGTCACTTCTCGAAACATTTAATGTCATATGAACAATTAATTTTGTTGTGCTTCGCACAAGTTCTTCGATACTATGCTCAAGGTCAAATACTTTTCAGAAGTTGTTATTAATATGTGTACATAATTTGTGTTGATTCAAAGATAATAATATTTTTTGACAATATTTTTTTTGAAACTGGAAAAATAAGTGAAAGTTAAAAATTCTATGAACAATTATTCTACGAGTGTTAATATTATGTAAAAATTCAATCAGTGAACTACGGTTTTTCCAGTAAAGGCAATTAAATTTGAACTGGATTTAATCATAAATAATGAATACAGTTTTGGAACACAGTCTACAGGACTAATAATCAGACTTGTGTTTCCAAAGATAAGTGTCCAATGTGTTGGAAAATTTCTGTACATTGTGTAAATAGTAATGTGGGTCGCCACACGTGAATGATGCTGCTTTGAGCATTCTTATTTTGCAGTAAATTTTAACTTCAGAATAAAATGAGATAATTTTACATGATGTGTTATGCCCAGTTGAATCTCCTTCTATCCTTATCGTTGCATGGAGCCAAAAATCAGTAAAGCATTTTTTTCATTTGATGTCGTTTCTGCGATTAGCTTTAACCCATCTGGCGCTCCGGGATATTTTGTCTCTCGTGCTGACTGATTCTTGGTAAAATGCATATGTGGTCGTGCGGACTCCGGTCTAAACGGGCACACCGTGTGGAGTGGTTCGTATTCTTGGTATGACTCCGTGAGGGAGTGGAACTTGTATTTTGGACTTGTGTGTTTTTGGTGGAGAAGGAAGGTATTTCAGACGATCACAAGTTGGTGTTCGATGTGCAATTACTGAGTTGCTGGCTGTACATTCTCAAGGGAATTATGAGCCTAGTTTCAAACAATTAGTCTAGATTGTTTGTCTCGAATCGCATGAAGTATTGTAAACTAACGTCTGTTTTCAGAAATTCTGAGACCATAGCGGTAAATTGTTATACGACAAATACTAGTAAAATATGCTATGTATTAGTAAACTCAGGAGCGAACTAGATGCGATAATCCAACACACGGATTTAAAGCATCTTTGTATAATCAGATCCACGAAACTAGATAAATCGTTGGATGCTGACCATCAAAGTAATAATGTACATAATATTCATAGTTGAGAGGCTTGCGTGTGAAATATATAGTAATTGTGCTGCGAGTAAGTAGGAGTGATTCTCTGGGAGCAACTAACCCTCGAATCAGTAGAGTTAAGTCGTCACAGCTGAAGTCAACGCCTGTAAGTACCAGTCATCATTATTTCCTAGGGTCATCAACATGTCATAAGTGTGCCTGTGTGAATATGATAGGGAGTTTTAGATAGTCTGTATGACGAGGATCGTGCGAAGTGTATTTCATGTCTGGTATCAGAATATATTGTACATTTTACCAAATCTATAGTGCTTTTATTTATGAAGTAACCAGTGTAGTTAAGAGTGAATGTTTATTGCTGTTACTCATACCGTACTGGTGTTTAACCCTCACGCAACCAGTGAAGCCGAGCAGTTGCAAAGTTTCCATAACATATGAGGCTGTTTCTTCGCCTGAGTGTGTATTTAACTACGAGTGGCATACGCTATAAATATGCATTCGCTAAAATTACATTTAAAAAAAAATAATACAAAGAATGTAGATTGAATTTTAACAGATATCATACACAACCAATGTGCAAAACCAATTATTTAAATACCGGTAACAAGTTTGGAATATCCTCATTGGTACAATTTCACATTCAAATCAGATCAACAGCAAGAACACCATGGTGACTAAGGCGATCCTTTCATTTATGTCCTTAAATAATCAACAATGCCAAAGTATATTCTCTTCTGGAGGGCTTAAACTTAATCAACTTGACGTTTAATGACCAAGCAGTTTCCCAGAATATTTTCCGTCCCTAAAACCTGCCGCCTTAGCAGTTGGAAGTTTGTCCCCCCGTCAATACGGGTCTGAATATAGTAAATTATCCAATATTGTAAGCACGACCTTACAGGACCAGGGTTTTACTAGTCAGCATAGAAAAGCTTATTTTAGGAGTTAAGAAACGCTATCGATGTTGCAATGTCTAAAAATATCTCCAGAACGTGCTTTTCATATCGACACTGCCGAAGTGAGGTGGCAAAAGTAGTAGCCACTCAAGATAGTGATAGGGAAACATGCGGTATTTAACACTAGGCATAACCGTATTGAAATTTGGAGCTTACCTAGATATTAGGCCCCTTTAAACATCAATTATCATCATCACCATCATCCATTGGTGACAGAGTGCATGGCATCATTAGAACCATATTTTTATTTAACAATTGTAAATACATATTAAGTCAGCAACATTACAGAATTTTGTTATTGTAACAGTTGTCAGTTGACTATTTGTAACTTCCATTTATGAAATAAACTGGTGTGACAATGAACAATCTTATTTCAACATTCTCGGAAATCCAGGCCCCCTAAGGGCGCCCACGATATTAACCCATGCATGAGTGCCAAATGGCCGAACAGACCCACTTAAAGCTTGAATATTCTAAGAACAATTCTTAGTCAGCACCCACAAACTGAGAGTAATCAACATGCAAAATTTCAGTTTCATAGCCCTTGTGGTTACAAAGATACGATGATTATCGAGTGAGTACCTCCTTTTTGGATTATATATAATAAGATAAGATTGCATTACTTACCTTTAAATTAAATATAAATACATTCGTAGACGAAGTACACAAAATTAATAAATAATACTGTCGGCACCCAGACACAGTCTGGGCGGCCGTTCATAGCGAACACAATACTCACGAATGGAATGTAGGCTACGCGCATATAAATTACATTATTCCTTTGTAATATTACTCAAGTGTCTAATTTAAAGCAAAGCACACCAGAACTATTGCATAACTGACATAATATGTAGGATGATTTTAACCTTCCGGTGGGTGCTACTGATCTTATCTCATATTCGTCAACATATTCTTCAACTACCTTACAGAAGTTACGTCTTTCCACATGACATTCAAATCCATATCGGCCAGTTTGTCAATGACGCTTCTACACATTTGCTGTTGTTGCAAAAGTGATATGCAAGGCAGATTGCGCCTGATCGAGCACCATTACGTAATAGACTATGTAGAGAACGAATGAGTGTTTCACTAATTGAAGCAAAACTATTCTTCAGCAAATATTGTAATTTTTAAAATTCAGATTTTTGAGGTGTGCCAGACAGGCTTAAAGCGCCCACTGCCACTATACAGTATTTAATATTTGGCCTTTCAGAATGTTATATATCTGAAGTATTTATATTTAGTACAAATTAATTAGAATACTGTAAGCACTTTTGCAAAAAAAAAAGTTTGTTCTCAGTCTGATTTGCATATCGTTTTATTTTTCAAGGATCCAGGGGGGGGGCATGTCCCCCCCCTGCCCCCCCGTATGGGCGCCCATGGTATTATGCATTTTTACCTGTATTTCTATCCCATTTTGACGGGGACGGGGATGAGTAGAGATGAGTTTCCTATGTGACGAATGGCTTCATGCCCTTCTCGACCCCTAGGTCAGCAGAATTAGAGGGAAAGTAAAGGGTTATAAATGAAACTGGGCAAAAGGTTGGAAGAAAACAGCCGTGGCCTATTATAAAGCACCGTTCCGGTTTCTCCTGGAATTGAAACGATGAAGTATGAAATATAATTTCATGGACATCCAACTGTGGGGTTCGAACCAACTCGGCTTTGCAGACAGGTCCTGCGCTTTACAGCGCTCGGTAATTGTGACCTGAAAACTTAATATTTCACTGAGAATGAGTCCTTTGTCTTCAAATATGTGTTATTTGTGCCATTACTAAATAAGAAATATTGAAAAAGAAAATGTCAGCTATAATATTTGTCTTGGGTATGAAGAGGTTGTAGTTGTACGCTTACTACTTTCACATTCTAAACTATGAACCATTGACTCTCTTTTTATAAACATACTGGCTGAAGTACCCGTTTTTCGAACGGCTTTAATAATTGCTGGCCTAAATCGTTGTTGTTTGAGTCTTCAGTCTTTTGACTGGTTTGATGCAGCTCTCCATGCCTCCCTGTCCTGAGCCAATCGTTTCATCTCTACATAGCTACCACACCCTACATCCGAGGCTATCTGTTTAACATATTCTAACCTTGGTCTACCCCTACAGTTCTTGTCCTCGACCCTTCCTTCCATAACTAAGGTTGCTATTCCTGGGTGTCTTAGTATGTGTCCTACCAACCTATCTCTTCTCTTCATTAGCAGTCGCCAGAAACATCTCTCCTCTCCCACTCGCCTTAATACCTCTTCGTTTGTAACCCTATCTACCCATCTGATCTTCAGCATTCTCCTGTAACACCACATTTAAAATGCTTCAATTCTCCTCTTTTCTGCTGCACCAATAGTCCAAGTTTCACTTCCAAAGAGCGCTACGCTCCAGACAAAGGCTTTCAAAAATGACTTCCTATTACCTAAATCTATATTCGATGTCAACAGATTCCTTTTTTGTAGAAAGGCTTTCCTTGCCTGAGCCAACCTACTTTTTATATCCTCTTTGCTTCGTCCATCACTGGTTATTCTGCTTCCTAAGTAACAGAAGTCTCCTACTTCCTTCAGCTTTTCACCAGCCAATTTGATCTCCATAGAGGTTTCTGATTTATTTCGGCTGCATTCCAGTATTTTTGTTTTACATTTATTAATTTTCATCATGAATTCCTTCCGTAAGACGGAATCCATACCATTCAAAAACTCATTCAAATCCTCAGGCTTGTCGGCCAAGATGACGATGTCATCAGCAAATCTCAGAGTTGAAATTATTTCTCCTTGAATCTTCACTCCCACTTTAAATTTTTCTCCAATTTCCTTCATTGCTTGTTCAATGTAAAGATTGAAAAGTATGGGTGATAAGTTGCAGCCTTCCCTTACCCCTTTCTGAATACCAGCTTCTCTCTCATGTCCTTCAGCTCGAATGACTGCTGTCTGGTTTCTGTATAGATTGTATATCACCCTCCTATCCCTGTACTTTATTCCAATAGATTTCAAAATGTCAAACAATTTAGTCCAGTCAACGTTATCAAAAGCCTTTTCTAAGTCTACAAATGCCATGAACGTTCTCTTATCTTTCCTTATTCTACCTTCCAAAATCAGCCTAAGACTTAGTACAGCTTCCCTTATTCCTACATTTCTCCTGAAACCAAACTGGTCTTCACCCAACTCCGTTTCTATCTGGCTTTCAATCCTCTTGTAAATTATTCTAGACAGGATCTTTGAAGCATGAGTAATCAAGCTGATTGTACGGTAATCTTCACATCTGTCAGCTCCCACTTTCTTTGGTATAGGGATGATAACATTCTTCTTGAAATCAGGGGGTACCTCACCTGTCTCATAAATCCTACACACCAAGTGAAATAACCTGATCAGACCTTCATCTCCTATGCAGCGTAGCAACTCAATCGGTATATCATCTATGCCCGGTGCTTTGTTCCTGCCTAAGTCCTCTAATGCTCTGTCAAATTCTGATCTCAATATTAAATCTCCTTTTGCATCCTCATCAATTTCCTCCTCCCTTTCCATTACATGATTCTCAATCTCCTTTCCCTTATACAAGCACTCTATGTAAGCTTTCCATCTCTCAACCTTTTCTTCCCTATCTGTTAGAGGCTTTCCATTTGTGTCCTTAATATTACAGCACTTAGTCTTCTTTTCCCCAAAAGTATTCTTAATCCTTCGATAAGCTGTGTCTACTTTTCCTAATTTTAGACAATTTTCTATACCTGCACATTTCTCTTTCAAACATTCTTCTTTCGCTTCCTTGCACTTCTTGTTAACCTCATTTCTCAGACGTCTGTATTCTGCTTTCCCCTTTTCATCTCTTAGATTCTTGTGTTTCCGCCTTTCATCCATCAATTCTAGTATATCCTGAGTGATCCACGGTTTTCTACCTATTCTTTCTTTCCTACCAATGTTTTCTTCTGCGGTTTTGTTATTTCATTCTTCAAAAGTGCCCATTCGTCTGCAATTGAAGTTTGTTTAGGGGTTTTGATTAGTCCTTCCTTTATACTCTTCTTGAATCTTTCGTTTACATCCTTCACTTTCAGTCTGTCTATTGCCCACCTTTTTGGCTTTTGACTTTTCTTCAGTTTCTTCAACTTTAATCTGCATTTCATTACAACCAGATTGTGGTCAGAGTTTATGTCAGCACCAGGATATGTTTTACAATCCAAAATCTGGTTTCGAAACCTCTGCTTGACCATAATGAAGTCGATTTGGTAACGCCCTGTATCTCCTGGTCTTATCCATGTGTATATTCTTCTATTGTGGTTATCGAACAAGGTGTTAGCTATGACCAACTCATGTTCGGTGCAGAATTCCATCAGCCTGCTTCCTCTATCATTCCTTTCACCTAATCCGAAATCTCCTACTATCTTCCCTTCTCTCCCTTTTCCTACCACAGCATTCCAATCTCCCATTACTATAACATTTTCATCACCTTTGATATACCTCAGAATGTCATCTATTTCTTCGTAGACCTTTTCAACATCCTCATCATCAGCTTGACTGGTAGGCATATAGACTTGTACCACTGTGGTGCACGTAGGTTTAGTATTGTTTTTTGCTACAATAATCCGTTCACTGTATTGCTCATAATATTCCACCCGCTGACCAAGTTTCCTACTCAATATGAGACCAACCCCTGCTTGGCCATTGTTTGATTTAGTGCTAATGACCCTATAGTCTCCTGACCAAAAGTCCTGCTCTTCCTGCCAGCGCATTTCACTAATCCCAACCAAATCCAACCTCAGCCTATCCATTTCCCTTTCTAAGTTTTCTAACTTTCCACTTCCTAGCAGACTTCTAACATTCCACGCTCCGATCCGTAGAATGTCAGATTTCCTCTTTGTCACTTCTGTGATGTTAACCCCCTCTCGAGTAGTCCCCACCCGGAGATCCGAACGGGGGACTAGTTTACCTCCGGATTGAAATTTTACAAGGGAGGAGGCCATCATCACATGTAATTATGCATAGAGAGGTGCATATCCTCGGGAATAGCATTACGGCTGTAGTTTCCCGTTGCTTTCAGCCGTGCAGCAGAACGCAGTGTAGCCATTAGTTGGCTTATATTATCAATATCTTAACCGTCTATTAGACTAGTAAAGAATTGATTTATTCTGAAAGGCTGCTACTCCCTTTCAGAATAAGTAAAGAGCAGTTCTACTACAAAATACTAACCTTCTACTAACAATTAAATACCAACATTCTACTAACGAAAAAAATACTAAAGTTTCACCAACAAACAAATACTACCACTAAAACAGTCTGTCACCAGGCCCACTCACATGCACCCTCACCAGACACACTCACACACCACAGTCTAATAGAACAATGACATATATCTAATAAACAAATTAACTTCATACTTACAACTAAAACTAACTACATACTTACTGTACTGTAATTTGAATTGACAATATTTACAAAATTTAAAATGATAATCCGGCTTTCTATATCTCTGAAACTAATACCGGTATCACCCTGAAAATATGAACGGAGATAGAGGATACTGCTGGAAGTTCATCTGTGAGACTTTCAAAAACCGGTTAACTACAAAACGAACATGGCGGCCAAGCGATGTATTTACTAAGTTAGAAACCGTCACGTAAGTGTCCACAACATCTCACCCAAGTTTCATCGCTATCGGACTAATGGGATATGAAGACATAGGGGACTGTATTGAAACGCTCCGCATGTCGTCGTTCATTTGTCGAATCTACTCGTGTGCTACCTACTGTGAAATGTATTTACTAAGCCAGAAACCTTCCTTGGAGTGTCCACCATATTTCACCCAAGTTTCACCGCTAACGGCAGAATGGTATATGACCTTATACGGGACTTTGTTGAAACGCTTCGCGCGCCGTCCCTCATTCGTTGAATCAACTTGTGCGCTGCATATTGTATAGTGGATTTACTAAGCCAGAAATTTTCCATGACGTGTACACAACATCTCACCCATGTTTCATAGCTACGGACGAATGGTACATGAATGCATACGGGACTTGGTTGAAACGCTTCGCGTGTCGTCGCTCATTTGTTGATTCTACTCTTGCGCTACATAATGTAATATGGATGTACTCAGCCAGAAACCTTCCCTGGAGTGTACACAACATCTCACCCAAGTTTCATCGCAATCGGATGAATGGTATGTGAACGTATACGGGACGTTGTCGAAACGCTTCGCACGTAGTCATTCATTTGTTGAATATAAACGTGCGCTTCGTATTGTAAAATGGATTTACTTAGCCAGAAACCTTTCCTGGAGTGTACACAATAATTCACCAAACATTTATCACTATCAGACGAATGGTATATGACTTTATACTGGACTTTGTTGAAACGCTTCGCGTGTCGTCGCTCATTTGTTGAATCTACTGGTGCGCTACCTATTGTAAAATGTATGTACTAAGCCAGAAACTTTCCCTGGAGTGTACACAACATCTCACCCAAGTTTCATCGCTATCGGATGAATGGTATATGAAATTATATGGGACTTTGTTGAAACGCTTCGCGCGTCGTCGCTCATTTGTTGATTCTACTCGTGCTCTACGTATTTTCAAAGGGATTTACTAAGCTAGAAACCTTCCCTGGAGTGCATACAAAATCTCAGCCTAGTTTCATCGCTATCGGACGAATGGTATATGAACGCAAACGTGACTTTGTTGAAATGCTTCGCGCGTCGTAGCTCATTTGTTGAATCTACTCGTGCGCTGCCTATTGTAAAGTGGATGTACTAAGCCAGAAAATTTCCCTGCAGTGTACACAACATTTTACGCAAGTTTCATAGCTACCGGACGAATGGTATATGAATGCATACGGGACTTTGTTGAAACGCTTTGCGTGTCGTCGCTCATTTGTTGAATCTACTCGTGCGCTATCTACTGTGAAATGTATTCACTAATTTTGAAACCTTCACGTAAGTGTACACAACATCTCACCTGAGTTTTATCGCTATCGGACGAATGGTATATGAACACATACGGGACTTTGTTGAAATGCTTCGCGCATCGTCGCTCATTTGTTGAATCTACGCGTGCGTTACCTATTGTAAAATGGATTTACTAAGTCAGAAACCTTCCTTGGAGTGTACTCAACATCTCACCCAAGCTTCATCACAATCGGACGAATGGTATATGAACGCATAGGAGACATACCCACAGACATACAGACAAACTATCACGTAACATTGATTTTTATATATATAGAAGATAGAAGATAGATTGTGAAAAGTGTGGTTTCTGAACATGCGAGATTTCTCGCAATTAATTACCGCACCCATTATTGTACCGTACGGTCTTGCGTATCCTCTCAACAACAGCAGATTTTTCTAAACCATTTTCTTGGATTGGTTCCCCAAATATATGGACTTCTTAACCTCCTTTTCTGAACTCGTTGTTTGTTGATTGATGTAAGAGCTTTGCGACAACGTGGTCATGTTACGCCGTGCATTTGGGAGTGTGAATTCGTCTAATAACCTATGTTATTGTAATGGTTGTATTAGTGTATATTTGTAATTAAAATGAGGATTGGGTAGGAAGCGACGTGGCCTAAAGTTAGGAACCATCCCAGCATTGCATGTAAAACCACTTCCAAGACGGCTGTCATCAGAATCGAATCCTCCTCGTTTCACTTTTGCCTCACGAGACTGAGCCCTCAGATCAGATTTTTTTTATCGATTTCTGTTATTAGAATTTACGGAACATTTTTTAAATTTGTAATACATTTTGTTTTATCTACAGAAATTCTTAAACTGTTCTGTTGGTTATCTCTTCTGCATTGACCGCAAAGTCTGGTAAAATAGTCTACAAATGCGAGACAGTTTATTCCAACTCCTCTCTTCCCTCTCCCAACTATTATTGGTGGTATCTTGTGATGTTCTTTCTTCATAATAATAATAATAATAATAATAATAATAATAATAATAATAATAATAATAATAATAATAATCGAATCTGTGCCTACTTTGTGGGAAAGAAAACCAATGGGTTCTGGTTTACAGAGGTGGAAAAAGACCTACAAGAACTGGGGATATCACTTGAGGACATCTTGGAACGTGACTCTTTGAAGAAAAAAAAATTCCTCTCGGCACGCCGGAAGGCGGAGGTAGATTTCACCGGGCAAACTAGGGGATAGGCTATAATAGGCAAAATATGCAGGTTTTCGTAGGAGGATCAGACCTCATTTATTGCGAGAAAGTATTTTACAATTGGAGGTTAGTTAACATTTTTTCGTCTTTCTATGCATATTTTTAACATTTTACAGTCTTATGGGGATGGTAACCTTCTTGTCATTTGGGGTTCATTTTTATACTTGTGATCACACTGTCCTTATGCAAGGTTTGGAACTAATGTGTAACTATCTAACAGTCTGTTACTTCTTCACGCAAAATTTTATCTCCCGCAGAGATGTTGGTTGGTTCCTCAGTTTAGGGCCTGCGACAAGGTGGTCATGTAACCCCGTGTACATTGGGTGTGTGTAGAATCTGTCTGATAAACGGTGTTATTTGTGATTACTGTATTAGTCTGTAATTCAGGTAAGGTGTGCAGACGGTCAATTTTAAGTAGTAGTACCTAATTTTGTACCAAATACTAACGTCAACGACACCCAGCTGTGAACTTGGCTGCTAGATGCCACCGCAACCAGCAACTTGCCACGAACGTTGTAACTTCCCCTCCGAAGGAAAGCAAACTGACGGATTATTAGCGCTCCTAGAAAATCCGGTGACTTTGGCCGGCTTTGAACCAGCGACCTTGGGCATAGAAGTTCAGCATGCTACCAGTTAGCCGCTTCCCTCATAGTCAGATGGAACAAGAAGTTCCTTGAAGAACTAAAGAGCCTACTTTTCTTAAAATTAAGATTCATGCCATAGATTAATCTACAGTATATTAACCTATCTAGAATAATGACGAAATTAAGTGGGTAGTATCGAAATGTCTTAATTAGTTCGAAATAAGGTATACTAGCCATAATGTAGCCTAATAGAGCAATACAGTTGGCAGCTCTGGTGACTGAATATATTCTTACTTCCATCTCCTAAGGTAAGAATACAAAATGTGGTTGAAGTCCAAAGGACGTTACATGGATTTAGACATTGGATCTATTAGTGCACGTAAAAGCACGTTGGCAACAATGTCATGCGAGTGCTGGTCAGAAATAATCTGAAATATTATATCTTTTTGTGCCAATTTTGGATGAAATCAATTTGTTGGTATAGAAGTTACATGCATTTAAAAATTGGTCCTATCAGCAGGCTTAGAATCATGTTGGTAGAACTGACGTATATAAGTTACTCCAAATTAATGTAAAATGTCAGGTAATTTACGTGTGCATAGTTTAAAGCTGTCGGCTTGCATACTTTCTGATATATTTGGATACAAAATAGAGAGCAATTATTAACAGTTGGCAGCCCTATTGGCTCTTAAGAATACACTCAGTCATATCTGTTTATGTACACATATTACATACAAAATTTGGTTGAAATCCAATAGATAGTGTAGACGTTATATGCATTTAAAAATTGGACTTATCAGAAGGCGTAAAATTATTTTGGCAACGCTGTCATGTATGGCCACCTGGAAATTAAACTGAAATAGTATTATCTACATGTGTGCCAATTTTAGAATAGCTCCCATGTATACCTTCCAAGATATCCAACATGGAGCTGAAATTTCTAGTGCGTTTTTTAGCAGTTGGTAGCACTGGCATCTTTTTCAAATATGGGCCTGAGATATTCCGGTATACATCTTTACTCATACTAAATTTGGTTTCGATTGCTGCAGCCGTTTATGAGTTGATAGGGGGGGGGGGGGCACACACACAACCAGACAGACAGAAGGACAGACAGACAGACAGAAGGACAGACACATATTCCCGGATATATCTCATAAGTCGACTTTTTCCTCATTTTTGAAAAGTGTGAAAAGTAGGCTAAAAATGAATGTGATCTCGTCAATGGCGTTGTATTGGCAACCTCTGATACATCATCCCTCATCAATTTAAAAGCGTTGTTATGGTAACCTCTGATGGCACTTGGCATTTTTAGCCTATTTTCAATTTTGAAAAAATAGGCTTATGAGATCACCTTTTGTCCGTGTGTGTGTGCGTGTGTGAGAGTGTGTGATTCGTGTGTGTGTGTCCCCCTAATACAATCTAAACGGCAGGAGCGATTTCAATGAAACTCGGAGAGTTCATAGCACTATTCCCGGCGACCTCGACCGTGCCCTTCAAAATTTGTTACGACTCACCAATCCTACATGGCGGCTGTGCGAAATATTTCACCAGCATTCAATATCTCCGAAACTATTACCGATATTACCCTGCGATTTTCTATGGTTATAGAGGGAACTACTATAAGTTCACTTATGTGACTTTTGAAAACCTGGTAACTACAAAACCAACATGGAGGCCAAGCGAATTCGCGACTTTTAAATAGACGTTTCTCGTGATTTGACCAACCAAACGCAATGAAACTTGGTACAGTATATGTTTATATACATTGTAATGCACCGACATCTAACTTCGTTCAATTGTTTACATAATCACAATATGGCGGATGTGCGAAATATTTCACCGGCATTCTATATATCTCTGAAACTATTAGCGGTATCTCCCTAAAATTTTGTACGGAGATAAAGGGCACTACTGGAAGTCCATCTATAAGACTGCTTGCCACGGTGGGTGAGTGGTTATAGTGTCGGACTACCAACCCCAAGATTGCAGGTTCGCTCCTGACCATGGTAAGTGATTTTTGAAGGCGACAAAAATCACGACACTCATGTCATACGTTGTTGGCATGTTAAAGAACCCATTTGAATTCAGTAGGCCGTGTTCAATGGCAAAATTAATCTCGGGATTTTCCGCCAACTAAAGTTCCTCCATTCACTACTTGAAAGCGCTGTAGAGTCAAGGAGTTTAGATACCGCATCTAAACTTCTTGACTTTCATAGCGTTCATAGGAACGACGAAATTGACATGCAAGCTACCCTCTGGGTGTCAATTAACAAAGCTTGCACCAGGCACCCGAGGCCATACGATATTATTATTATCTATAAGACTTTCAAAAACCGGTTAACTACAAAACAACCATGGCGGCCAAGCGAATTTGACAATTTTAAATAGACCTTTCTCGCGATTTAATGTTCCAAGCGCACTGAAACCTGGTACAGGAAATATTTATACACATTGTAATCCACTGGTATCTAATTTAGTTCAATTGTTTACATAACCTCAAGATGGCGGCAGTGCGAATTTTAAAATTAAGTTTTTATTTCTTGTGATGTAGTCATGCGTTCGAAGTGAAAGTTTGGATAATGATCCTACGCAATAATTTTCCTTTAATGGTACATGACTCTATGGCCTATACATTTAATAATCCAACATGGCGACCATCCGAAATATTTAGACGATACTGAATATCTACGAATCTATTTTAGCAATCAAACTGCATTTTTTAATGTTCATAGGGGCTATGAACTTAAGTTCACCTATAAGACTTTAAATAACCTGGTGATCACAAATCCAACATGGCGGTGACGCGAATTATAAATATTCACATGTACATTTCCTGTGGGGGTTTGCCTGTTCCTCTATCGGGCGCGTCCCAGGTGGCGGATAGGGGGGCTCGCCGGACTTGTCCGAAGGGTTTGAGGGAAATAAAATACCTCTCGCGGACGAAAAACAGGCCCCTTGCCAGGGTTATGGTGAAGCTACGTTAGGCCTAGCAAGCCAGTAGTGGATATGAAACTGCTTTTAAAACGGGAACGGGCCTCGGAAAGGACAGATCTAAAGGAAGCAGACCTGGCTATGGAAATGGACTACGAATCGGAACTTTGAATATAACGACATTGACGGGAAGAGTGGAGGAGGTTGTGGATATGATGGAGAGGAGAAAACTGGATGTACTCGGACTGGCAGAGACCAGATGGAGAGGGGAAGGAAGAAAAGAACTGAGAAATGGCTTGCAGCTATACTGGATAGGAAATGAGGAGGGGAAGAGAAATGGAGTGGGAATGGTGGTGAGAGAAGGGCTGAGGGAGGAAGTAAAGAGGGTAAGTGATAGAATAATTAGAGCCAGAATCACTGTGAAAGGTAGAAACCTGGACATTCTGCAAGTCTATGCACCACAGGTGGGATGCACAGAAGGCGAGAAGGACGAGTTTGAAGAGGAGTTGCAGAAGCAGTTAGTGGGGAGAGACCTGATAGTCATGGGAGACCTAAATGCCCATGTCGGAACTGATAGAAGAGGTTTTGAGGAAGTGATTGGTGGTGAAGGATGGGGAAACAGGAATAAGGAAGGAGAGAGATTGTTGGAACTGTGCAAGATAAATGGGCTAATGGTTGGAAACACATGGTACAAGAAGAGAGAGAGCCATAAAATTACTTGGTACAGCAGGGATTTGACTAGGAAATCAGTGGTGGACTATATTCTATGCGGGAAGGAGACAAAGAAGAGTATCACAGATATAAGGGTAATACCTTCAGAAGCCCTGGACAGTGACCACCGTCTGCTGGTCGCCAAGGTGAGAGGACTGAAGGAAAAGAGGAGAACTGAAAACCAAGAAAGAAGAATAAGGACATGGAAGCTGAAGGAGGATGGAAATAAGGAGAAGTTCCAGATATTAGTGAGGAACAAATTACCGAAGGATGATCCGAAAACAGGTGAAGAAGAATGGAATAGGTTCAAGGACGTGTTGGTAGAAGCAGCGGAAGTCGTGTGTGGCAGAACTAGTGGAAAGAAAAGGTGGAAGGAAACACCATGGTGGAACCCCAGAACTAAGGAAGCAGTGAAAAAGAAAAATGAAGCATTCAGGAAATGGTTCCAACAGAGGACAGACAGAACAAGAGAAGAATACCAAGAGCGGAAGAAAGAAGCAGGAGAAGTAGTGAAGGAAGAGAAAAAGAAATGGCTGGAGAAATGGACAGAAATGATGGAGGTGGACTGTGATGGCAGTAAGAAAGTGTTGTATGGAATGATAAAGGCAAAGAGAAGAGATACAGGGGAAAATGTCAGAATGGTGGACAGGAATGGAAAGGAGGTCGAAAATATGGAAGATGTGTGACTGTTCCGGTCACAATGTTCCCAAACCCTTATTTGGTTGACTGCAAGAGAAGTCAGGTTAGGGTAATTTGTTCATACCATTTCTTTTCTTGTTCATCATCATCATTTAGGTTGTAGAATTTCATTTTATTTAGTGTATATATATCTTGTGTATCTCGGGGACTCAGTCAGGAATATTTCATTTAATTTGTATGGGAGATGTCAGTATACAAGACAGCGGATTGTGTAGGTAAGCTACAAGATGTTGCAACAGCAGGAAACTCTAGGCCAAATTTAGATTGGGCCGAGAATAACTTCCCTTGTCTTGAAGAAAGCTTTGTGTAAATTGTGTAAGGTTCTGACGTCAGAGAAGAGTTTCGCGCCACGAGTTGTAAGAAATATACATGGGTTCGAGATTATTGGTGTATTTTGTATGGGTTGGAGGGTATCATGACCCTGGCGGAGAAAGACGAAAACATGTGTTTACAAGATGAGAGGTGGGATTTTCGTGTATAGCGGGGCTTCACTTCTATTGTAGCGTCTGATTGGAAAGGTCGCGTTCTCGTAATTTGGCGTAGGCCTATTTGGAGAAACAGTTTTGTTGAAAGCATGGCTTGTGAATGTACTCGAAACGGCGACATATCACAACGATGTTATCTCTGTTAGCACAATTCAAGTTGGGTACGGAAGCACATTCATTTCTCTCGCAGAGATGTGGCTATGTAAACCAGTAAACATCTCTAACCTCAAACCACGTGTGGAAAATCTTAGAAATGCTGGGGAGAACTGATCTATCGAGCATGTCTCGTAGATTATCTGCTAGATCGTCGATGAGTGAGTAACAAACATCTTTATATTCCAACATTCATTTTGGGTCACATGTTTTCGTCATTGCCGAGGAGAGAAGATAGTAAACCATAGTCTGTTCGACGAGAGTCCCCGCCATATGTTTAAAGTTGATATTAATACACATATTTTGAAGGTTATAATTAGTTTCCTTTATAGGGAATTACACCTAATAGTTGAACGCCCAAATGATACCAGTTAGGTTGACCAAATGTGTGTCCAACACTCCACGACCCTGCCATTTCAATTGTGTGGTATATGATGAAGTACTTCCGATCAAAAATAGGAGGATGATTTTGGGAAGTTTTAAATCAGTCGCCCAAGAAGGGCTGGTAAAAAGTAACAACATAGCACCTCAACGTGGGGAAAGAGTAGGGAAACCTAGCAGGTATCATTAGGGCACATATGCACACAGCCGATAGACACCTTAGGAGTATTAGGGTTCACAGTAATTTGTTTTGTTTTAAGGGGTATGTCCACATCAGACAATTTAGAATTAAGGTCAAGGGTTGTGTGTAAATCAAACAGTAAAATGTCAGGTAATCAGGAAACTGGGGGAAGTGGCAGTGAGGAAGATGTGGAAAAGACAGTGGGAACATATGTTACCATTGTTACTACTGAGTCGCAGCTGATCGCTGAAGGTAGTAACTTAAATGTAAATGGGGGGGTTATGAACGATAGTTTGATCCAAATGCTACTGAGTGAAATAAAAGAGATTAAGAAGCAAGGAGAATCTATGAGTAAGGAAATTAAGGAGCAGGTAGGCTCTGTAAATGAGAAGGTAGAGTCAGTGACCAAACAGATAGTAGAAGTGAAGGAATTTGTAAGTAAGGAAATTCAGGAGAGCAACAGGGCCACGAACACAAGGATAGAGAGTCTCAGCAAAGAAATACGGGACCATAAGTCTGTCCTTAATAGTAGAATGGAGAGTATGAACCTGGAATTAAGTGGGAAAATTAGCAAACAGGGAGAGGAAATCAGGGCAGAAATGCAGGGGAATCAGGCTGGGATCACAAGTAGGCTATAAGGAATGGAAGGCCATCAGAACCAGCAAGATGTGGAAATAACGAAAATTAAGTCAGAGATAGCTAGTTCAAGGGCAGAAGTACAGAATGTAACGGGAAAGTGTGATGAGATATGCAACACTGTAAGTGGGAATAAGAGGGAATATTTAGATAGAGTAGGTGCCGTTGAAAATAAGTTGGTAGAGATTGAGGGTCTGAGAGGGAAGCAGGTGGCATTGACCGAGAAAAACGAAAAGCTGCAGGAAGAGCTGATAAAGGTCAGGAGAGAGTTGAAAGAGCGACCGATGAGTCAAAGGGTTGTGATGCCATCTAGTTTGCTACTCAGGGACCCTGGTCTG
The DNA here is from genome assembly GCA_946902985.2 of Meconema thalassinum. Classification (NCBI taxonomy): domain Eukaryota; kingdom Metazoa; phylum Arthropoda; class Insecta; order Orthoptera; family Tettigoniidae; genus Meconema; species Meconema thalassinum. The sequence goes on along the minus strand of OX336388.2, from coordinate 1,079,799,423 downwards.
CCACAATTTAACTCAAGGCAGTTCAACCCTATGGAGTTTTTAAAAACCATTGAGAAGAAATTCAGCAAGGATCTAGAAGACGGGGTTGTCGAATGGGAAACAGTGTTGGAGATCTTGTCTAACTCATTTCAAGGGGATGTGAAAGCATGGTTCCAAATATACAGGCCTAACATGAATAGTTTAAGGGAATTCAGGGATAAATTCAAAGCTAAGTTCTGGGGGGAGGGGGTACAGTCCAGGGAAAGGGAAAAATTAACTTTTGGGAAATATAAGGAGAGAGAAGGGGTATCCCTGACAGAATATTTTTTGGCACATGTACTTATTTGGAAGAATTTGGATGGGCTGACCTCTGACAGTGATGTGGTTAGGGTCATGTTGAAGCACTTCCCACCTAGAATTCAGGAGGCAGCTTGTATGCAGAAGGTAAGGACGGTAGAAGAGTTGGAAGAGCTTCTTACGAGCTTTGACGTTTTAGGCAAGCAGCACATGGAGAGGCCAGAGGTCAAACAGGAATTTAGGGGCAATAGGGGGAATAATCAGGAGTTTAATAGGGGTAGATTTAATCAGGAGCAAAGAGATTATCAGCAGAGGCAGGAAAACTATCAGAGAGGTGGGGGGCGTCAGGATAATTCACAGCGACAGGAAGGTAACTATCAGAGAGGTGGGGGGCGTCAGGAAGGTGGTAACGAAAGAGTACAGGTGAACCAGAGGAGACAAGAACAAGATGGTCAAGGAGCTTTAAACTCCGAACGGGCTGTGCAGGGAGGTCAGTCAGGCAGTCCGTAAGAAATGAAGTCAAGCAGTGTGTTATTGTGGGTGAGGAGGATTTTATGCCTATGAGTCGGGAGGATCTGCTAGCTGACCAGCAGGAGTTCTCATGTATCGGGGAGAAGGAGGCTTTTATGTCAACTGTTGAGTTGAGCATACTAGGTAAGAGAGTGCAGGCATTGGTGGATTCGGGGAGTGAGAGAAGTGTCATCAGTAAGGGATTTTATGATACTTTAATCAAGGACGGTGGTAAGTTGGAAGAAATTCCAGTTAAGTCGACATATGTGGTAACTGCTGTTGGTAATAAATCCCAAAGAGTGGGAAAGCAGGTATTGTTGCCCATGAGGTTTGGTAATGAAGTTGACCACAAGACTTGCTTGGTAATTCCTAACCTAATTTATGAAATGATTTTGGGGATAGACTGGCTTAACGAGCATAGTGCTGTTATTGATTTTGACCGGGGTGTCATCAACTTTGTGAGGGGGAATATAAGCCAGGAGATGAGAATGAAATGCAAGAGTGTAGATAAGACAGTAAAGGCATGTGTTACTGAGGTCACTGTAGGGGATATGGCAGAAGGTAAGGCTGACGATGAGGAGGAAGTTGTGGATTTATGTCACATTGCTGTGGAGGGTGATAAGTGTGATCAACTCCAGCAGGCTGTGGATAAGAGTGGTTTAAGTGTTGAGGAGAGGGATAAGTTGTTAGAGGTTTTAGAGCTAAACCAAGAAGTTTTCAGTGACAAGCTAGGGCTAACACATGTCTATACGCATCAGTTCGAAATTGTAGATCATTCTCCATTTTCAGGACCCAAGTACCCGATACCTCACAAATTTGCTGATGCTGTGGAGAAAGAAATAGGCATTATGCTGAATCAGGGTATTATTGAGCCTTCAACTAGTGCATATCTGAATCCCTTAGTTGTGGTTGGGAAGAGTGATGGCTCGGTCAGGTTGTGTATTGATGCCAGGCAGCTCAATTGTAGGATATCTGGGGACCAACAGAGGCCAGAATGTGTTGAGGAACTGGTTCAGAAATTCAATGGTAAGCAATGGTTTTCCACTATGGATCTGAGTGCATCATTTTGGCAGGTACCGTTGAGAGAACAGGACAGGAAGTTGACTGCGTTTAGCTTTAAGAGTGGTTTGTGCCAATTCAGGGTCGTTCCTTTCGGAACAAAGACCAGCAGTTCAGCGTTGATTAGGGCCTTAAATCTAGTGTTAGGGAGGGACACACACGAGTTTGTGACAATGTACATAGATGATTTAATTGTTGCATCTTACACATTAAAGGAACACCTGGATCACTTAGACATTGTTTTGGGGAAATTAAGGGACGGGGGATTTACAATTAAACTTAAGAAGTCTCTGTTTTGCACAACATCAATCACATTTTTAGGGCATACTATCACAAAACAAGGGGTGTCTCCCGAACAGTCACGATTAGACAAGATTCACAACACTGCTACACCACGTAACGCCAAACAATTGAGGTCAATATTAGGGGTTTTCAATTATTTTCGTAGATTCGTAGTTAAATATTCCTGTCTTGTAGAACCGTTTAGGGAATTGCTGAAGCAGGGTACTAAGTGGGTATGGACCCAGGTGCACGATGAGGCTTTTAAGGAGTTGAAGAGAGGCTTTGTAGAGACTGTCATGCTTAGGTATCCTCGTCTGGATTGTCCCTACATTTTGATGACTGATGCGAGCATGCAAGGCATCTCAGGCATTTTGTGTCAGGAGGATAGTGAGGGCAATCTAGGGATTGTCCCATTAGCAAGCAGAGGGCTAAGCATGGCGGAGAAGAGATATACAATTACTGAAATAGAGATGTTAGCAATCGTATACTCTCTAGGGAAGTTTAGGAGTTATGTGTTGGGCAGTAAGTTGCAGATACTGACTGACCATCATGCATTACTTTTTATTGGATCCTGCAAGCTCACTTCGAACAGGATGTCAAGGTGGATATTGGCTATAAGTGAATATAACTTTGAGGTAAGGCATATTAAGGGTACTGAGAACATTGTGGCTGACTTCATGAGTAGAAACATTGGGGGTGATGAGGGTCATCAGGTACTGGAGGTACAGGAAGGTGTTGTTATCTGCGTAACCAAGGTAAGCGAGTGTGATTATGAGATACGCTGCTTAAGGAATCTGCTTGTAGAGCAGGAGAAGGATGAGGTCTTAGGTGATATCTTGACTCAGTTGAGAGGTATGGATGTGGATAGTAGAATTAAGGTTGGAAAGTATTGGTACAAGTTGGAGTGTGGTTTCTTGGCTAGGCTGTGCCATGAAGGTGCCTGGAGAGTGTGTGTGCCAAGCTCATTGCAGGTAACGACGATTTGGTATCATCACAAGGCTTTAGGGCATTTTGGATCAAGCAAGGTTCTTTTTGCTGTTCAGCAGCATTTCATTTGGAAGAACATGGGAAGGCAGATTAGGAAAGTTCTGGCAAGTTGTGACTCGTGTCAACGGTGTAAATGCCCAACGAGGTTTCTTGAGGGACCTCGGCAAATGGTGATCACAGAAAAACCAAGGGATTTACTCTGTGTCGATCTGTATGGTCCATTGGTTAAAGCTCAGTTTGGATATCAGTATATCTTCGTGGTTGTTGACGCATTCAGTAAACTCGTCAAACTGTATCCCCTGAGAAAAGCGACCGGGAAGGGTTGTGTCCTACAGATCACTGATAAGTATGTACCTGAGTTTGGGGTGCCTCTCAGGATACTATCAGACCACGGTAGTCAATTCACCTCAAAGATCTGGAAAACCAAGTTGAGTGAATTGGGTATCAAGCACATATTCTCATCTATTCGATATCCTCAAGGGAATTTGTCCGAACGAGTTATGAGAGAATTAGGGAGAGTATTTCGCACCTATGTGAGCAATCGCCACAATGCGTGGTTCTCCAAGTTAGGAGATATTGAACGATGGTTCAATAGTACGTTCCATGAGAGTGTAAAATGCACTCCCTATGAAATTCAGTATGGTAGGAAGCCTACCAATGAGCTTGCTAGAATGCTAGGTTTGGTCACGGGAGAGGAGATTGGGAAGGATGTTTGTATCCAGCTGGCTAGGGACAACTTAATCAAGGCAGGGAATAAGCGTAAGCGCCAGCAGAAGCGGGTAAAGTTTGATTCTTTTGAAGTAGGCGATCAGGTGCTTCTGAGGGTTCCATATCCGTCTTCAGCTGTAGATAAGGAGATAGGGAAGTTTTTTCATCTATTTCAGGGGCCTTTTAAGGTGGTTAAACGTATTGGTGAGTGTGCCTATAGTTTAACGGACCAGGATGGTAAGTCTGTCAGTACACATAATATTAGGAATCTCCGTAGATATCACTCTGTAAAATAATATGGCATGGACTCTTAGAGAATCAGTCAACATAACGTGATGGCATGACAAAACTCAAGAGATGTGACGAAGAATGCTAACCAGCAAAGTGGCATCGAGTGTTAGATGGATAGATGGTATGATAAGGCCTGTGCAGGCAAATACCATGGCTTGTGAAGCGATAGGGTCTCATGATGAGACGAAGAAAATGAAGTGGTAGACCTAAGACACTTGAGAGAAATCAGTGAGGCTAGGAAATGGACACAATAAGACATTCGAGAGAGTGAGAATGTGTGAAAATTTGACAAGTGTGTATGTATATATGTCTTCCAGGGTTTATTTATGTAATAGTGTAATTCTTTGTGTTTTCAGTGCGTTGCTTGTTTGAGTGTTTGTGATCCACACTTGTTTCACCCGTGTGAATCACATGGGGGCGTATTGTGACTGTTCCGGTCACAATGTTCCCAAACCCTTATTTGGTTGACTGCAAGAGAAGTCAGGTTAGGGTAATTTGTTCATACCATTTCTTTTCTTGTTCATCATCATCATTTAGGTTGTAGAATTTCATTTTATTTAGTGTATATATATCTTGTGTATCTCGGGGACTCAGTCAGGAATATTTCATTTAATTTGTATGGGAGATGTCAGTATACAAGACAGCGGATTGTGTAGGTAAGCTACAAGATGTTGCAACAGCAGGAAACTCTAGGCCAAATTTAGATTGGGCCGAGAATAACTTCCCTTGTCTTGAAGAAAGCTTTGTGTAAATTGTGTAAGGTTCTGACGTCAAAGAAGAGTTTCGCGCCACGAGTTGTAAGAAATATACATGGGTTCGAGATTATTGGTGTATTTTGTATGGGTTGGAGGGTATCATGACCCTGGCGGAGAAAGACGAAAACATGTGTTTACAAGATGAGAGGTGGGATTTTCGTGTATAGCGGGGCTTCACTTCTATTGTAGCGTCTGATTGGAAAGGTCGCGTTCTCGTAATTTGGCGTAGGCCTATTTGGAGAAACAGTTTTGTTGAAAGCATGGCTTGTGAATGTACTCGAAACGGCGACATATCACAACGATGTTATCTCTGTTAGCACAATTCAAGTTGGGTACGGAAGCACATTCATTTCTCTCGCAGAGATGTGGCTATGTAAACCAGTAAACATCTCTAACCTCAAACCACGTGTGGAAAATCTTAGAAATGCTGGGGAGAACTGATCTATCGAGCATGTCTCGTAGATTATCTGCTAGATCGTCGATGAGTGAGTAACAAACATCTTTATATTCCAACATTCATTTTGGGTCACATGTTTTCGTCATTGCCGAGGAGAGAAGATAGTAAACCATAGTCTGTTCGACGAGAGTCCCCGCCATATGTTTAAAGTTGATATTAATACACATATTTTGAAGGTTATAATTAGTTTTCTTTATAGGGAATTACACCTAATAGTTGAACGCCCAAATGATACCAGTTAGGTTGACCAAATGTGTGTCCAACACTCCACGACCCTGCCATTTCAATTGTGTGGTATATGATGAAGTACTTCCGATCAAAAATAGGAGGATGATTTTGGGAAGTTTTAAATCAGTCGCCCAAGAAGGGCTGGTAAAAAGTAACAGATGTAAAGGTTATCTGGAGAGAATACATCAAGGAACTCCTAAATCCAACTAAAACCAGCGTAGTGGACATTGTGGAGGAAGAAACAGACAGTGACCAAGACATTTCAGAGAAGGAATTGACATGGAAAGAAGTGGAGGAAGCATTAAAGAAGATGAAAGGGGGAAAGGCACCGGGAATAGACGAAGTGAGTGTGGAGATGGTGAGAGCAGCAGGGGTGATAGGAACACTGTGGCTCTTTCGAGTAATGAAAGTGATATGGAGGGAGAAGAAAATACCAGAGGACTGGAAAAGAGGGATAATAATACCCATATTTAAAAAGGGAAGTAGGAAGGAATGCAAGAACTACAGGGGAATTACATTCATGTGCCACTGCGCCAAAATATTTGAGAAGGTACTGGAGAGAAGAATTCGGACAGAAGTTGAAGATGGGCTGAGGGAAGAACAGTATGGATTCAGGCCAGGAAGGTCAACAGTTGACCTCATCTTTGCAGTAAGACAGCTACAAGAACACCATTATGAATATGGGAAAGATCTGGTGATGACCTTCTTGGATATTGAGAAAGCATATGATAGTATTAATAGAAACAAGGTATGGGAAGCAATGAGAGCAAAAGCAGTGAACAAGGAGACAGTGGCAAGAGTGAAAGCAATGTACGAGGGAAGCAAAAGCTGTGTAAAGGTGGGAAGAGAGAGAACGGAATGGTTTCAACTGGAGAGTGGTCTGAAACAGGGAAGTGCCCTCTCACCCCTGTTATTTATAGTGGTGATGGATGAAATCATACGAAAAGTGGTAAATAGCATTGGGGAAAGGAACATGAAGGCAATGTTGTTTGCTGATGACCTTCTGGTATGGGGAGAGGATGAGGAAGAAGTACAAGAGCAATTAGATGAGTGGGAGAAGGTAGTGTTATCATATGGGATGAAGTTCTCAGCACAAAAGAGTGAAGTGGTCATCACAACGAGGAAGAAGAACAGACTGGATATGGGCATAACACTTGGAGGACAGCAGTTGCAGAAAGTAGAATGCTTCAAGTACTTGGGAAGCATAATTGAAGAAAAGGGAGGCAATAGGATGGAAATAAATGAGCGGGGAAGGTGCGCAGATGGATTTTTCAAGAGTGTTAGGGGGATGATATGGAATAAAGATGTACCACAAAAATGTAAAGGAATCATCTACAAGACCTACTTTGTGCCAATTTTGACATATGGTTCAGAAACATGGGTGATGAAGGAAAGGGACAAGAATAAAATACGAGCAGTGGAGATGAAGTTCCAGAGGAGTAGGGTAGGAGTGACAAGAATGGACAGAGTAAGGAATGAGAGAGTCAGGGAGATGGTAAGAGAGGAACCATTGCAAAATAGAATAGAGCGATCTAGGCTACAATGGTATGGACATGTGAGGAGGATGCAAGAGGAGAGGATACCGAAGAAGATGTTTGGAATGGAAATGACGGGAAGGAGGCCAAGGGGAAGACCAAGGGACAGATGGACAAAAGGAGTTAAGAAGAGTGTGGAGGAAAGAGGAGTGTGCTGGGACACAGTAAATGACGAGAGATGGTGGATGGACAGAAAACGATGGAGAGGCTTATGTTCCAAGCAGACCCGACCAGCGGTTGGAAACTGCTCAAGATGATGAAGATGATGATGATGACATGTACATTTCTCGCAATGTAACCATCCGAGTGGAGTGAAACTTGGTACAGTAAATCCTTATACGAATGTTAATCCACTGGCATCTAATTTATTTCAATTGTTTCCATAACCTCAAGATGGCAGCTGTGGAAAATTTTAAAATCTCCTTGTTTTTTCTTATGTCCTAATTATGCGATTGAAGTTTGAATACTACACGTTCACAATAATCTGCATGTAACAGTACATAACTCTAGGACCTACATATATAAAATCCAACATGGCGACCATCCGAAATATTTAGTCGGTTCTTAATATCTACGAATCTATTACAGCAATCAAACAGAAATTGTGTATGTTGATAGTGGCAATTAACATAAGTAGGATATATGAAAATAGGCTGTATAGTTCTTCACGGAACTACTTGTTTTAAATTCCGAAATCATTTTCCTCATCCCTTGGCGTAATGGTGGGTCATATCAAAAATTCTTTCAGACAAAAGTTTTAGGTAATTATTAGGGGAATATTTTCCATTTTGTACGGTTTTGATATTGTGCCTATTAAGAGAGATATGATTAATGTTTCCCGAAAAACCCACTTTTTTCCACCCCTTTGGTCAATGGTTGGTGCTATCAAAAAACTTATTTGACATAAATTTTTGGCACTTATCCGACACATATTATGAACTTTGAATGGATTCGATATTTCACATATTAAGAGAGTTATAGCGAAATTTCACTTTTTCGAAAAAAGCTCCCCATTTTCACCCCCTTCGACCGATTTTGCCCATTAACGAACTCGACCGAGATTTTATAGGGATACATGTTATGTAAAAAATTCAAAGTGATTGGTGCAAAATTACGGCAGTTATCGTGTCCACAAGAAACTGATATATATAGATAGATAGATACATATATACATAAATTATATATAAACTTTTGAACTGACGGTGGTTTCGGGGTCTGGGGGATGTGAAACGCGAAGATATGTCCAAATTTCTTGAAGTTGAAACATGGTACCCATTGCAATAGTTAGCTTTCTAATGAAATCTACCTAACTTGGGGAGATACAGAGTTTTCAGCCAAAACCTATATTGAAAACCGGCAAGAAGTGGACCGACGAACGGAAGGAAGCTCACCGAAGAAGAATGCGCGAATACTGGGCCAATGTGAAAGAAAGAGGGACAAGGCAGTTGAAATAACGTGGTCCATAGACGACCGAAACGATTATAAAAAAATAAAAAAAATAAAAATAATAATCTGTCTGTTAGGTAGTCAGCCCTAAGGCTGGTTGGATCCTCAAACAGTACCACCGTTAGGATATGAGGTTAGATACCCACAAAAACCAAAGGCAGCGCTATACTGAGGCGTACTAGGCAAGAAGAGGAGTGAGGTAGTTTGTCATCGCATTCCTCAAATAATAATAATAATAATAATATCGTATAATACTTGAGGATCAGTTTCATCATGACGCATCGCTGCACCTTCGACATGTTCCGCCGAAAAGACTTCGAATAAACCATACTTGGTTCACCAAACTTCATCCAGCACGTGGCTTTCTCACCGACATGGTCTGGTAACAAACTTGCATCATGTATGCTAGGCAAACATTAATATATATATATATAATCACACATTCCTAATGTAGTTATGTTATTAGCATGTTACCAACTACATGTGTATACTACGTACATTTTCACTCACCAAATTATTAATCAGAGGTAGGAAAGTGAAAATCCTTAGCCTGCTTTCAGTCGACCGACCGGGTCAGGGAATGGAATGAATTAAATCCCCATCTAACAGCAAGGATATGAACTGTGCCGGCAGCCGAAGCCTGTCGCACTCCCCTGGGGCAATGATTCAATGAATGACAGATGAAATGAAATGATAGTGGAGATTGTTGCTGGAATGAAATTGTGACTGGGAAAACCGGAGTACCCGGAGAAAAGCCTGTCTGTCTCCGCTTTGAAGGTGAGAAAGTGCGTTTATATATTGGAAATAAATATCAGGTTCTATGTAGTAAAAGTTAAATAGCCTGTCTTAAATATGAAACACCTATCGTTTAACGTCTTCATACCATATTTAAACATATACACATTATGCTAAAAATACATCAAAATTGATAGCCATTATCATATCCGCAATAAGTAATATTGCGGAAAGTACGTACCGTCATGATAAAGAGTAACAGTAACGGAACAAACTTCAATCATCCCAAGTAATAATAACAAAAACAAATTAATCACAGAAACATTTTCTAAGTTTATGCCGTGACTTGTGCGAGATTACGCCTAGTAACTCCGAGATGGTTCATCAGCGGGCTCTTGTGGTTTATTTGTGGACTACCAAAGGAGTAGCAAACTGTGCGATACCGCAATTCTTATTTAGAACACCTCAGCTACTTAACTGCGAGTGATAAAGGCTAAAACATTCTTTCACCTCCCTATAAAGGCTTTCAAAATGATTGTATATTGAATTTCAGGGCCAAGAAATTAAAACTCAGCAACTTTTCTAGGTTTACGCCGTGTTTTGTGTGGTTTTGTTTATTGGCCGTGAAAGTCAAAATACCTACTTTATTGAAAGAAATTTGCCCAGTTCTGCAGTAAGATTAATATGAACATTAAATAAACTAATGTGACAGTCGATAGTCTCCGACACATTCGTCTGTGAATTTGGGTTTCTGATCATGGTAAAAAATGACAAAAAGCAGATAAATATTGGCCAACTGAAATGTTCATTTAACGAAAAACAAATCGATAAAAAGGATGAAAGCATACCGTGCAAAGTAGAAAGCACTATAACATTGTGCAACAGCGTAAAGATCCAAATACTCACATGCAATAACCGGTACAAAGAGTATAAAATTAGACTCAAAATCACGTCTCTGTTCGGACCCCACAAACTACCTCTATAAATAAAACAGTTCATGTAGAGACTAACATAGACTAACATCGCTCGGCGTTGGCCGTGTTTTAAAATACATATTTAGGTTTTACTCGCTAACCGTTGGAGATACACGAAAAGTGATAAGGACCTTTCGGATAGGAAATTAAATTCTAAAGCTCGTAGTGCCATCAACAGTTTGTTATTTCTTAGCGTTCTCTTTTTATTAGAAATGGAAATATGAAAATAGTCGCCATTTTTAAATAGTGCAAAATATCGAAATCAAAAGTAGCCTATATGTAAGCCTGGTAAATCAGCTACATCCAAGCAAAATGTCATTTAAATCGGACCTGTGGTTCTTGCGTGATTGAGTAACAGACACACACACAGACACACACCATCTCATTTTTATATATTAGTATGATGATAGTATGATGATGATGATATACTGTAACATTGTGAAAAAGCATAAAGATCCAAATATTTACATGCAATAACCGGCACAAAGAGTATAAAATTAGACTCAAAATCACGTCTCAGTTCGGACCCCACAAACTACCTCTATAAATAAAACAGTTCATGTAGAGACTAACATAGACTAACATCGCTCGGCGTTGACCGTGTTTTAAAATACGTATTTAGGTTTTACTCGCTAACCGTTGGAGATACACAAAAAGTGATGAGGACCTTTCGGATAGGAAATTAAATTCTAAAGTTCGTAGTGCCATCAATAGTTTGTTATTTCTTAGCGTTCTCATTTTATTAGAAATGGAAATATGAAAATAGTCGCCATTTTTAAATAGTGCAAAATACCGAAATCAAAAGTAGCCTATATGTAAGCCTGGTAAATCAGCTACATCCATGCAAAATTTCATTTAAATCGGACCAGGGGTTCTTGCGTGATTGAGTAACAGACAGACACACAGCAGACACACAGACACACCCCATCTCATTTAGGTAGATTTCATTAGAAAGCTAACTATTGCAATGGGTCCCATGTTTTGACTTGCGGAAAATTTCGACATATCTTCGCGTTTCACATCCCCCAGACCCCAAAACCACCGTCAGTTCAAAAGTTTATATATAATTTATGTATGTATATATATATATGTATATCAGTTTCTTGTGGACACGATAACTGCCGTAATTTTGCACCAATCACTTTGAATTTTTTACCGAATATGTATACCTATAAAATCTCGGTCGAGTTCGTTAATGGGCAAAATCGGTCAAAGGGGGTGAAAATGGGAGGCTTTTTTCGAAAAAGTGAAATATCGCTATAACTCTCTTAATATCTGAAATATTGAATCCATTCAAAGTTCATACTATGTGTCGGACAAGACCCTACAATTTATGTTTGAAAAGTGTTTTGATAGCACCAACCATTGAACAAAGGGGTGGGAAAAAGTGGGTTTTTCGGGAAACATTAATCATATCTCTGTTAATAGGCACAATATCAAAACCGTACAAAATGGAAAATATTCCTCCAATAATTACCTAAAACTTTTGTCTGAAAGAATTTTTGATATGAACCACCATTACGCCACGGGGTGAGCAAAATGATTTAAATTATAAGAAAATGCCAAGTGCCAAGAGAGGTTGCCATGACAACTCTACTTTTAATTGATAAGGGATGAGCCATCAGCAGTTGCTATGACAACGCCACTGCACGAGATAACATTCAGATTTCCATCTGTCTGTGGGAAGCGACTTCGGTATCGTAACTGGTAGCATGCTGAACTTCTATGCCCAAAGGTCGCGGGTTCAAACCCGGCTAAAGTCGTCGGAATTACTAAGAGCGCTAAAAACCCTGAGTTTGCTTTACTTCGGAGGGGAAGTTCCAACGTTCGTTGCGAGTTGATGGTTCTGGTGGCATCTAGTAGCCAAGTTCACAGCTAGGTGTCGTTGATGGTAGTATTTTAGGTAGATTTCATTAGAAAGCTAACTATTGCAATGGGTACCATGTTTCGATTTCCGGAAAATTTCGACATATCTTCGCGTTTCACATCCCCCAGACCCGAAAACCACCGTCAGTTCAAAAGTTTATATATATATATATGTATATCAGTTTCTTGTGGACACGATAACTGCCGTAATTTTGCACCAATCACTTTGAATTTTTTACCGAATATGTATACCCATAAAATCTCGGTCGAGTTCGTTACTGGGCTAAATCGGTCGAAGGGGATGAAAATGGGGGACTTTTTATTCGAAAAAATGAAATATTGCTAAAACTCTCTTAATATGTGAAATATCGAATCCGTTCAAAGTTCATACTATGTGTCGGATAAAGCTCAAAATTTTATGTTTGAAACGTTTTTTGATAGCACCAACCATTGACCAAAGGGGTGGGAAAAAGTAGGTTTTTCGGGAAACATTAATCATATCTCTGTTAATAGGCACAATATCAAAACCGTACAAAATGGACAATATTCCCCTAATAATTACCTAAAACTTTTGTCTGAAAGAATTTTTGATATGAGCCACCATTACGCCAAGGGATGAGAAAAATTATTTCGGAATTGTAAGAAAATGCCAAGAGCTATCAGTGGTTGCCATGGCAACACTACTAAATTGATGAGAGATGAGCCATCAGACGTTGCCATGACAACACACTTGAGCCAGATCAGATTCAGATTTCCATCTGACTAAGTGTGATGCGGCTTCGGTGACGTAACTGGTAGCATGCTGAACTTCTATGCCCAAGGTCGCGGGTTCAAAGCCGGCCAAAGTCGTCGGATTTTCTAATAGCGCTAAAAATCCCTCAGTATGCTTTCCTTTGGAGGGGAAGTTCCAACGTTCGTTGCGAGTTGCTGATTGCGGTGGCATCTAGTAGCCAAGTTCACAGCTAGGTGTCGTTGACGGTAGAATCTGGTAGCAACATTAGGAACTACTGCATGAAATTGAGCGTCTGCATTCCTTACCTGAATTACAGACTAATACAGTTATCACAATTCACACCGTTTATCAGACAGATTCTACACTCACCCAAAGTACACGGGGTTATATGACCACGTTGTCGCAGCCCCTAAACTGAGGAACCAACCAACATCTCTGCGGGAGATATAATTTTGCGTGAAGAAGTAACAGACCATTACATAGTTACACATCAGTGTCGAAACCTTGCATAAGGACAGTGTGGCCACAAGTATAAAAATGGACTCCAAATGACAAGAAGGTTACCGTCATCATAAGACAATAGAATGTTTAAAATATGCATAAAATGACGAAAAACAAAGTTAATTAATCTCCAATTATAAAATACTTTCACGCAATAAATGTGGTCTGATCCTTCTACGAAAACCTGCATATTCTGCCTATTTTCGCCTATCCCCAAATTTGTCCGGTGAAATCTACCTCCGCCTTCCGGCGTGCCGAGAGGACTTTTTTATATATTAGGATGATAATACTGGATCAATCTCTGGTTGAACTACCTGTATTAGCCGAGTACAGTAAGATTATCCTGCAAGGATCACCAGTAGGCTATAACAAACTTTTTTCAAATAGCGAAATTATTGTATGGCCCTTCCCTTTTTTCTATTTTCTGAGTTTTAAAACTTCTATATTAAAGAGTATTGAACTTTCAGTATAACGAATAAAATGTCGCCTCTCTTGCGTATACGTATTTATTTTCAAATTATATTTGAAATTCATCCTGATTTATGATATAGGCTTAAATATATTTTCTTATTATTCAGACGATATGATCACGATTTTCCATATATGTACCGTTCACGGTTGGGCAAACAGGTGATATGAGCAGCATATCAATTTGTGCAGCCAATAGGTCACCTTCAACCTTCAACTACAATCTCATCTTTACCACATTTCCTCCACATAACTTCTACATTTGTTGTAGATTATAATATTATCTCCACACTTAGAAACGTGTTCTATTCTAATCGGAAGATTGTGAATTTCGGAACATTGAAGTGGACAGAGCATTTAGGCTGAGAATATTTTGCGGAATGGGTTCTTCTACTGGCGTTTACAAGCTTTGCTCATAGATGGCGTAACAAGTCTGCATGCTACTAGTAATGCGTGCCAGACGATAGACTGCGCTGAAGTCTTAGCGACCAACAATTAACATGGCTGTTGGCCATCTGGGGCAATCTGTGCTAAACACTATCCTAAAGCTTGCAGCACCTAAAAAGAACTATTGGCTTCCAACTCTTAGGTAGGAGTTTTGGTTTTCCATGTTCTGAGATGACAATGTCCTCAGTCCTGCTCTGACAGTAGTCTATCTGTGCGTGTAGAAAGTCTGTTGAAAGGTGCGTTAACCATTTCGAGGATTATGTTCCATATTTATGAGGATCTCGGGATGCAATATAAGAATGTCATTTTATTCCACTTACTTGTGTCATACTCTGCGGCGTAACCGTGTTCGGTAAATCGCGCACCACAACCGCGATGGCGAGCTGCTGCAAGACTAGGGATCGCAGCTTCGAATCTCGGCACTGACAATGGAATTCCTCAGTGTAGTTTTTATCCCCGGTTTTCCACACTCCCTCCAGGCAAATGCCATGATAGCTTATTTCAAGTCCCGTGGCACCTGCCCCATCCCTCTTCCAATACTGCAACACACAGTACTACAGTCACCAGAGAAACACATGTTATCAGGAAAATTGAACACACAACTGTGTACACGGTGCTGATGACAAAGATGTCTCAAGTTCCTAAAATGAATTAACAACAGTCAAACTCTTGTGATTCCGCCAGTAACTTTTCCTGCCTTGAATCTGCAGTTTTCTAACATACTGTAGTTCGAACGATCTTGGTGAATCCATAAGCTTTGCTGATATTATATAGTTTGGACAGTATTACAGATACCAACCCCATGAACAGAATTTGTCTGATAACTGTCTTATTGTGGTGACTGGTAGTTTCAGTGGCTATACATATTATAGTCAAAATTGGGCTAGATACTGTACTTTGGGACTTGAAGTAAGGTCCCATCGTGGCATGTGCTTGTTGGGAGTGAGAATAAATAATCAAGAAACAATCACACCCAATTAGTCCACTCCGAGATTCGAACTTTGGGTCTAAGTATTGCCTGTCAAGGAGGGGTTAACACATTCACTACCGGGTAATGGGAAAAGGAATTCAACCAGATGATGCAGAATAACATTTATTATGTTTCAAAATGGTAATGTACATTTATTAAGACAAACATGCGACATATCGCTGAATATGCAACATTTTTAAGAATAGAAGCAAATTGTACTGTAGAGTCGTATGGATCGCAGCCTGCTGTTTTGAAGTTCACGCAGTTGATATTTTAATAGTTATTTATCCCCAGAAACCATTGAAAATGCTTAAAGGAATATTCGCTGCAGTTTGCCCCATTCCGATTCCTGTCTTTGCGGCAGTTTGACCCATGTTCAAGCCCATGTCGACTGCGTTTTGTGCAATATTGAATGGTATACCAATTAAATTACCAAACAGGTTGGGGCGCCGTGTGGGCTTGACAATTGAAGCAGCGGTAGATGTGGCTTCAGATGACTGCTCTTCAGTGGCTTCCTCGGTAACTTCAGTGGCTTCCTCGGTCGCTTCAGTAGATTGATCTTCAGTTTGTCGCACGCTCACTGATCTGCCTTGCACCAGCTGTAAATGAGATAGTATGTGTTCAATTTGTCCTATCTACACCTAATTATTCCCCCTATTTAAGGGGCGGATATGAGGTGAGGCTACAAACTTCACGTTCCTAAAGAGTGCTGGAGATGTTGCAGAAGCGATGCACCTAGCAATGGTCTTGTGGAGAAAGAAATCCCCTACTACAAGTGCAAACCAGAGCAAATGCTGATTAATGTTTGTTTTGTGTAGCAGCCAAGGGTAGACCGGCCATCTAAGCCGACACCCACTCTCTCCACCACGGTAAGATCTCTTCTACCATATGCTTAGGGCTGGGAGTGAAATAATCTTGTAAATTGACTGGATAATAATATAATAAATGTGTGTATTTATTTAATGTACTTAGTAGCAATCCATGCGATAAGGCTGGTAATTGAAAATTTTCGTGAAAACTACCAGAGTTTGTGTATGTTTTTATAGATCTCGAGAAAGCCTTCGATCGTTTGCCAATACCTTTAATTTGGCAAGCACTAAGGTCGCAAGACGTTCCTGAACTATACATAAAACTCATAATGGATATGTATAACAATATAGAGACATGTGTCAGAAGCCTAGTTGGTTTGTCCGAAAGCTTTGATATCAAAATGGGGGTTCATCAGGGAAATGCTCGAAGTCCACTTTTATTCAATATTACTATACGCTACCTAACAAAACAAATTCAGAAACCCTTACCGTGGAATCTTTTGTACGTGGAGGGCAGTCATATCTGTCAGTTTTTTTTAAGAGTATGGCTTTTAGTGCCGGGAGTGTCCGAGGACATGTTTGGCTCGCCAGTTTTGTAGCTGCTTCGAGGCGGACACCCAATGGGTGAGCTACACGTACCGTCGTGTGTGGAGTGCTGTCTGGGGAGGAAAGTTTGAATGTAAGGACAAGGAGTTGGAAGGTAGTGGCTGTGGCCTATAGTTAGGGACCAACCCCGGCATTTTCCTGGAAGGAAGATGGGAAACCACAGAAGACCATCTTCAAGGTTGCCGGCGGGGGGATTCGAACCTCCGCGCCTCCCAGATGTGAGCGACTGCCAGCAGTCATGCCGTAACGACCACGGCTAACTCACCCGGTATATCTGTCAGTATTTATGACTTACAGGAGAGTTAAGACCAATGGAGAAGGGATCTCGAGTCTAATGGACTGCGCATTAGTAGAACAAGACAGAATATAATTATGGTATGCGACTTCAATCACAATAAACGCAGTATGACAAATATGGAACTTAAACTAGATGGTGAAACCTTACCAAGAGTAAAAAAAATTAAATATCTAGGTTCTGTCATTGCTGAAGATGGCACGAAAACTGCCGATCTAATCCATAGGACCACTTCTGGGTGGAACAAATGGTGCGAACTAACAGGAGTTTTATGTGATTCGAAAATACCCATAAGAACCTAGGTTAAAGTTTATAAAACTGCCGTAAGACCAATCCTACTCAATGGTAGTGAAACATGGGCTAAGGCACATGAGAAAAAGCTACATACCACTGAAATGCGTATGGTACGTTGGTCAGGTGGAGTTACCCTCAAATATAAAATCCTTAATGAACATGTGCAAGGCAGTTTCAAAATAGCGCCTATAACTTGGAAACTTTTAGAGTCCAGGCTAAGGTGGTATGGACATGTTATGCGAAGACCGGAAAATCATGTAGTGATGAAGGGCCTTTCCATGGCTAAACAAAAGAGGGGGAGTGGCAGACCTCAAAGAACATGGATGACGAATGTCCAAAGAGACATGAGGGTATTGGGTCCATCTGCTGATGATGCTTTACAACGAAACGACTGGCGCCTCAGGATTAACGCCTCCGCGTAACGGGGAAAGGCGAGGAAGAAGAATAAGCAGCTTTGTGTCACTTCATTTTTGTTTTCTCTTCCCTTTTTTAGGTCAGATACATCGGGAAGGTTGGAAAGAAGAGTCGAGCAATTATTTTTGCCATGGACCACCTTCACCCGTAGCCATGCGTGCTAGCGCTCATACGCCACGAGTAGTTTGTTTTTAAAAGTGTCGGGCCAAGACCCTATGTCTATAGATTCTTTCAGTAGACATTCCTTTTTAGATGGATGTATCCATACTCCAGAAGATGACCTGACCTGACCTTCGCCCGCTGACTTCGATGCGAATCTTATGGCCTGCCAGCCCCAAAGGGGCCTTAAGAGCCATATCAAGAAATTACGACCAGCAGCATTTGATTGTGGGGGTTTGGGTGATTACCGTGAATCTGATTGGGCAGGTTATGGCCTAGTGCATTTAAGCATTAGGGAGGCAGAAGATAGCTGCTGATCTGTTTTTAAAGCCGCTGGCTTGAGAGCGAAGCGAGACCAGCTACCGCTGCGACTATGCGCTACTCTACCTGGCGTATTTTATTTATGGGACGTGAATTTTGATTTATTTTATAAATATGAATGGTTCTTTAATATAATAATAATGTTTTTACGCCACAAGCGATTGTTAGCCGCGAAGCGGCCGGCAGTTGCTTCGGCGGCTGCCTGTATAAATTAATAAATGGGTTTAAATTGTCGTTATGGAATAAGCTGTAGTATAGTAAGGAGATTTAATTATTTCTAGTTTTCGGGAATAAACAGGTGTCATAGCAGATGAGCTCTGTAAGCCTCTGATAGCCTGATGCTCTGGCTCTGGTATGTAACGTGCGCCATGGCCGCCGTTGCAATAGCTTCAGCTTAGTAATAATAATAATAAATTTTGAGTTGAAAAAGTAAGTTTTGAGGGAAGACAGACCTCTAGTGGGTTGGCGTTTGATAGTATGAAATGATAGATAGACCTGTAGTAGGTATGTTTGTTAAAAATAGATACATAAAATGTTAATAATAATAATAATAATAATAATAATAAGTCTCGCTTTTGGTGATAAAAGTGAATTTAAATGATTTCAATGAGATGTATGAGCTGTGTGTTGAACTGGGCTGTGATTGGCTGTATTTGAACGTGTTGGCTGAGCGGGAAGCTGTACTGGGCTGTGATTGGTGGTTGGGTTTTGGCCTATTTAGAGTATTTTCGGGTTGTAAATGTGTGGTTTTTAATTGCGAATGTGTAATTTGAGGATGTAGCTACGCTGTATAGTAGTTTTGGTTTACCTAATTTGTTGTGATATGGGTGTAAAAGTTGGTCGGACGTTCTAAGTTCCAATGAGGGCCTATGATTGGCTACCTAGGTTCTATAGTCTATGAGCTGTTTTTGCTACTGAATATGTAAATTTGTGTGATTATCTATGACTTTTGTAATTCTTCTAGATTTTCCTGTATTGATTTGATATAGCAACAATATCCACTTTGCAATACAAAATGTTTTTATATGATGTCCTTAACTTTTTTGATACATGTTTCGGTTCTTGTGAACCTTCTTCAGTCAAAACACATTCTCGTATGACAATCTTGTTACACTTATAAAAACTCTTTTTTACATTCGTCAAAATTGTTTAAAATAGACATAAAATACTTAAAGAATTCGATTATGTATTTAAAGTTCAGGTTTTAGGCCCTTCGTCGTTGAATCCAAAATTTTAAACTCAGGATCTGTAACAGTAAAAAAAGGGGGGGGGGGTCCTGATAATCTACTTTTTTATTTGGAGACTGATTTAAAAAAAATGGGATTGAACTTGCCCCATTGTACAAGTGTCTTGTTAAAATCGTGTATAAAAATCCTTGCGGCTATGGGTGAACGGAAGATCCTTGCTTAAAACTTGTTATTATTGCTTTAACTACCTGTAACGACGAAGAAAATTAATAGAAAATGGAATGGTAAGCTCTGGTATAAACCCGTAATAATTTGACCGAATGTTAGCTCACCACAGATTTGAAGATGTTGGAGATAGCACCTCAATGTTTCAATGATGTACAGATGTGTTGTTGAACTGCTTTGTTCACTGGCAAACTGACCAGCCTTGGTACTGTCAGTGTGTGAGCAGGGTCGCTCGACGGTTAGGCGAGTGCTTACGTTATGGAGGGGCGAGGGGGGAGGGGCGCTTTCTGTTCATGTCGTTCTCTTTGCCTTATTTTCGAGATCGTGTTAAATAATACGTTGTCGTTGAAGGTTGATTCGTTCAAATTGTTCATGGGGTCTGTTTTTTGGGCGATATGAATTTCTAAGCTTTCTAACACGTTGAGTTTTTTACTTTTATTAGCTATGTGTACTATTTCCAAGTCCTTGTCTATTGAGCTGAAGTGATGTTTTTCCTCGTCCATGTGATTTGCCATGACCGAAAATTTGTTATGTTTTAACGCATTGGTATGCTCCCCGTATCTTACGTTGAACGCTCTACCGGTTTGTCCCAGATAGGTGCCGTCACAATCCCTGCATTTGAGTTTGTACACTCCCGATTAGCTGAATTTTTTAGTTATATTTACACTATTGTGATTAAAAAAGATGTTGCTATTATTATTTCGTGTTTTATATGCAATGTTCATATTAAATTTTCTAATTGAGTTTGTTATATTATGCATTTTTGGGTTTATGTACGTGAACGTAGCGAATTTTTGGTTCTTTCTGCTATCTTTTTCTAAAGTCGTTTCGAACTTGTTGACGATCTTATTCTTAATTCTGTTGACGTAATCCTGTGAATATCTATTTTTCTTTGCGATGTTAGTTATGTTTTTTAGTTCTTTGTTTAAATTTTCTTCACTGAGTGGAATATTTAGCGCTGTATTAATTAAGCTGTAAAAAGCGGGCTTCTTATGGCTCTCTGGGTGACTAGAATCCCTCTTGATTGTTATGTCAGTTTGGGTTGGTTTACGATATATTTCATAATGTAGTTTATTTTGTATTTTATTTATTTTTAGATCTAAGTAATTTAAGCAACTTTCTTTTTGGGATTCTAGCGTAAATTTTATATTATCTAACTTATTTAATTTGTCCAATAATTCTTCTGCTTTCATCGTTTTTTCATCTATTATAGTGAACACATCATCCACATATCTATACCAGACCAAAATAACTGGTAGCTGGTTAATGATTTTATTTTGTTCCAAAAAATCTAAATAGATGTCTGCTATAATGCCGGATGCTGGAGATCCCATTGGCAAACCGTTGGTTTATTGAAATATTTTATTATTAAAGGTGAAAAAATTCCTCTCGGCACGCCGGAAGGTGGAGGTAGATTTCACCGGGCAAACTAGGGGATAGGCTATAATAGGCAAAATATGCATTTTTCGTAGGAGGATCAGACGTCATTTATTGCGAGAAAGTATTTTACAATTGGAGGTTAGTTAACATTTTTTCGTCTTTTTATGCATACTTTTAACAATTTACTGTCTTATGGGGATGGTAACCTTCTTGTCATTTGGGGTTAATTTTTATACTTGTGATCACACTGTCCTTATGCAAGGTTTGGAACTAATGTGTAACTATCTAACAGTCTGTTACTTCTTCACGCAAAATTTTATCTCCCGCAGAGATGTTGGTTGGTTCCTCAGTTTAGGGGCTGCGACAAGGTGGTCATGTAACCCCGTGTACATTGGGTGTGTGTAGAATCTGTCTGATAAACGGTGTTATTTGTGATGACTGTATTAGTCTGTAATTCAGGTAAGGTCTGCAGACGGTCAATTTTAAGTAGTAGTACCTAATTTTGTACCAAATACTAACGTCAACGACACCTAGCTGTGAACTTCGCTGCTAGATGCCACCGCAACCAGCAACTTGCAACGAACGTTGTAACTTCCCCTCCGAAGGAAAGCATGCTGACGGATTTTTAGCGCTCTTAGAAAATCCGGCGACTTTGTCCGGCTTTGAACCAGCACCTTGGGCATAGAAGTTCAGCATGCTACCAGTTAGCCGCTTCCCTCATAGTCAGATGGAACAAGAAGTTCCGTGACGAACTAAAGAGCATACTTTTCTTAAAATTAAGATTCATGCCATAGATTAATCTACAGTATATGAACCTATCTAGAATAATGACGAAATTAGTGGGAAATATCGAAATGTCTTAATTAGTTCGAAATAAGGTATACTAGGCATAATGTAGCCTAATAGAGTAATACAGTTGGCAGCTCTGGTGACTGAATATATTCTTACTTCCATCTCCTAAGGTACAGAATACAAAATGTGGTTGAAGTCCAAAGGACGTTACATGGATTTAGACATTGGATCTATTAGTACACGTAAAAGCATGTTGGCAACAATGTCATGCGAGTGCTGGTCAGAAATAATCTGAAATATTATATATTTTTGTGCCAATTTTGGATGAAATCCATTTGTTGGTATAGAAGTTACATGTATTTAAAAATTGGTCCTATCAGCTGGCTTAGAATCATGTTGGTAGAACTGACGTATATAAGTTACTCCAAATTAATGTAAAATGTCGAGTAATTTACGTGTGCATAGTTTAAAGCTGTCCGCTTGCATACTGATATCGCGTCAGGAGTTGGCAGTCGGGTTTGAACTGCATGGGTCTTCCCGCTCACTGCGTATCGCGCATTCCAAAAACATTCACTCAGCACATTCCTTCTTTCGGAGGCTGAGTGTCGCCTGCTGCAATGACAACCATTGGCATGTGGCAAGCCGATATATTTAACTTAGGAATATGCGGGCCGCGCATGCGTACTGCAAGACCCCCCGCACCCCGTCACAGCGTGTTCAACTGCCAACTCCTGCCGCGATGACAGTACTTTCTGATATATTTGGATACAAAATAGAGAGCAATTATTAACAGTTGGCAGCCCTGGTGGCTCTTAAGAATACACTCAGTCATATCTGTTTATGTACACATATTACATACAAAATTTGGTTGAAATCCAATTGATAGTGTAGAAGTTATATGCATTTAACAATTGGACTTATCAGAAGGCTTAAAATTATTTTGGCAACGCTGTCATGTATGGCCACCTGGAAATTAAACTGAAATAGTATTATCTACATGTGTGCCAATTTTAGAATAGCTCCCATGTATACCTTCCAAGATATCCAACATGGAGCTCAAATTTCTAGTGCGTTTTTTTAGCAGTTGGTAGCACTGGCATCTTTTTCAAATATGGTTTCGATTGCTGCAGCCGTTTAGGAGTTGATAGGGGGGGGGGAGGACACACACACACACAGCCAGACAGACAGAAGGACAGACAGACAGACAGAAGGACAGACACATTTTCCCGGATATATCTTATAAGTCTACTTTTTCCTCATTTTTGAAAAGTGTGAAAAGTGGGCTAAAAATGAATGTGATCTCGTCAATGGCGTTGTCTTGGCAACCTCTGATAGATCATCCCTTATCAATTTAAAAGCGTTGTTATGGTAACCTCTGATGGCACTTGGCATTTTTTAAAATTCCGAAATCATTTTTCTCATCCCTTGGCGTAATGGTGGGTCATATCAAAAATTCTTTCAGACAAAAGTTTTAGATAATTATTAGGGGAATATTTTCCATTATGTACGGTTTTGATATTGTGCCTATTAAGAGAGAGATGATTAATGTTTCCCGAAAACCCACTTTTTTTCACCCCTTTGGTCAATGGTTGGTGCTATCAAAAAACTTATTTGACATAAATTTTTGGCACTTATACGACACATATTATGAACTTTGAATGGATTCGATATTTCACGTATTAAGAGATTTATAGCGAAATTTCTCTTTTTCGAAAAAAAAAGCCCCCCATTTTCACCCCCTTCGACCGATTTTGCCCATTAACGAACTCGACCGAGATTGTATAGGGATACATATTGTGTAAAAAATTCAAAGTGATTGGTGCAAAATTACGGCAGTTATCGTGTCCACAAGAAACTTATATATATATATATATATATATATACATAAATTATATATAAACGTTTGAACTGACGGTGGCTTTGGGGTCTGGGGGATGTGAAACGCGAAGATATGTCGAAATTTTCCGGAAGTCGAAACATGGTACCCATTGCAATAGTTAGCTTTCTAATGAAATCTACCTAAAACTCAACGTGTTAGAAAGCTTAGAAATTCATATCGCCCAAAGAACAGACTCCATAAACAATTTGAACGAATCAACCTTCAACGACAACGTATTATTTAACTCGATCTCGAAAATAAGGCAAAGAGAACGACATGAACAGAAAGCGCCCCTCCCCCCTCGCCCCTCCATAACGTAAGCACTCGCCTAACCGTCGAGCGACCCTGCTCACACACTGACAGTACCAAGGCTGGTCAGTTTGCCAGTGAACAAAGCAGTTCAACAACACATCTGTACATCATTGAAACATTGAGGTGCTATCTCCAACATCTTCAAATTTGCGGTGAGTTAACATTCGGTTAAAATTATTACGGGTTTATACCAGAGCTTACAATTCCATTTTCTATTAATTTTCTTCGTCGATACAGGTAGTTAAAGCAATAATAACAAGTTTTAAGCAAGGATCTTCCGTTCACCCATAGCCGCAAGGGTTTTTATACACGATTTTAACAAGACACTTGTACAATGGGGTAAGTTCAATCCCATTTTTTTAAATCAGTCTCCAAATAAAAAAAGTAGATTATTCAGGACTGTTACAGATCCTGAGTTTAAAATTTGGGATTTCAACGACGAAGGGCCTAAAACCTGAACTTCAAATACATAATCGAATTCTTTAAGTATTTTATGTCTATTTTAAACAATTTTGACGAATGTAAAAAAGAGTCTTTATAAGTGTAACAAGATTGCCATATGAGAACGTGTTTTGACTGGAGAAGGTTCACAATAACCGAAACATGTATCAAAAAGTTAAGGACATCATATAAAAACATTTTGTATTGCAAAGTGGATATTGTTGCTATATATGTAAAATTGTGTTTCTGAACGAGTTGAAAATGAGTAATTTAGTATGTTCGGTGTTAATAATTTAATTTTTGATTTGTGTAACTGGTAAAAATTGTTGTGTAATAGTATATTCGGGAAGGAATGAAGTCAAAGAGGAGCTAGCCTGAAGTATAACTGAGGATTGTTGATGCACTTATTAAGAGTTAAGCGACATGGGCCAAACTGGCCACCAATCCAACAGTAGTTGTTATGAATGATTTTCCATGTAGGTTATTCCTCGTCAACTTCGCTCCTATTAGGGGTTGTTCGAAAAATAATTTATATTACTGTTTTGGCTATGGTATGATATGTTTATGGGCTATTTTGTATTCCCCGGACCCTCCGGTGCCATCCCAGGCGATGAGGTTTGAGCCCAATCCCCAGACAGGTACCGAACGATACCGGGGTCCTGTTTTCGATTGTGGCTATGAGGCTATGTTAGTGTAACGGCAGAGAGTTGTGACAAAAGTTGGAGAAACTGTGAGAGTGCAGTGGCGGGCTGGGCTGTAGGAGGGGCTGTTTGGAGTGAGAGTAATGATTTTTTATTTATTTATACGTGTCCAGAACATAACATATTATAAATAAATAAATAAATAAATAAATAAATAAATAAATAAATAAATAAATAAATAAATAAATATATATATATATATATATACACACACAAAGATTACAAAGTATATGTGCATCTTTATATTCCACGTGATGCCCAGAATTCCGTCGCACGAACTGCCTTATCACTGGCGGCTACAAGATCGTCCATGGAGACAGGTTCTGATAGTTTCCTGCAGTTGAGTAGGTGCTGGTGGTCTTGATGTTCACCACACTCACATAGCTCGTTCTCTGAGATGAATCCCCATTTCTTCATGTTCACCTTACACCAAGATACTCCAGTCCTCAGTCTATTAAGGACCCTCCATGTCTTCCTTCAGCAAGTTCTTCTTTGGGTTTGTCCCAATATTTCTCTGATGATGAGCTACGCCAGAGTTGTATCCGACGGTTTGCAGGTGGTGTCTGAATTGGTTGTGTCGTCTGGAGGAAACTTTTTCTCGATTTCAGTCTTGGTAGTTGATGTTTACTTCCAAATAGGGGGTGTCTTGGGTCAGTTTCCTGCTTCTTTCTTTCTATTTCAGCTGCCGTTCTTCTTTGGATATCTGGAGGTGCTACGCCCATTAGGTGGTATATTTTGTTAGCAGGGGTTGCCCACAGGCAGCCTGTTACAATCCGTCCTGTTTCATTTAGGGAAATATTTACCTGTTTGGCATGGCTGGAGTTGTGCCATACAGGTGCTGCATATTCAGCAGCGGAGAAGCACAGAGAAAGGGCGGATGTGCGGAGGACATCTGGATGTGCTCCCCAGTTGTTGCCGGTCAGTTTCCTAATAATGTTATTCCAAGCACAAACTTTCATTTTTGTATCTGTGCAATGGTCTTTGAAGGTGAGGGAACGGTCCAACTTTATTCCCAGGTATTTTGGGGTGTCACAGTGGGTTAGTTGTTGACCTCTCCAGGTTATTCTCAGTTTCCTCCAAGCCTCTCTGTTCCGCAAGTGGAATGCACACACTTGTGTTTTGGAAGGGTTTGGCTTCAGGTAGTTGCTATCATAATAGGCAGATAGTGCTTTAAGACCTGTTGTGAGTTTTCCTTCCACCTCCTCAAAAGTTGTCCTTTGGGCAATAATTGCTGTGTCATGTGCGTAAATGAAAGATTTTGTGACAGGATTAATTGGCTGGTCATTAGTGTACATAATAAACAACAGTGGGGCTAGCACACTTCCTTGTGGGATACCATTTTTCTGTGTCCTCCATCGGCTCCTTTTATTTTGTAGGATAACAAAGAAACGTCTGTTTTGTAGCAGACATCTTATAAACTGTGTTAGGTGGAAGTCTTTCGTGATGGCATAGTTCTTCGTTAATAGAGTCCAGTGATTGATGGTGTCATATGCGGCAGTAAGGTTAACAAAGGCGACACCGGTGATCTGCCCGCGTTCATATCCATCTTCTATGTGTTGTGTCAGGTTCAAGATCTGTCCACAACAAGACCTCCCGGGACAAAAGCCCGATTGTTCTCTAATCAGAGTTTTGTCAACTTGGTCCGAGATTCGATTAAGGATCATTATCTCTAGAACTTTATAGAGATAGCATAGGAGTGATACCGGTCGGAAATTTTGGCATCTGTTGGCTGTTTCCCAGGTTTCAGTAGGGCCACAAATTTAGTGTTTCTCCAGATCTTTGGTATTTGCAATCTTGAGACACAGGTGTTCATCATATCCAGGATCCACTTCCTGGTTGCTGGTCCAAACATTTTTATTTGTTCCATCCTCAAGTCATCTAATCCAGCGACTTTATTGTTCTTCATTGAGCATATTGCGGTTTCTAATTCTTCCAGTGAGAAAGCTGTGCCAATATAGTTATTCTCCTCAGTAATTCTCTGGATCTTTGGAGTTGCAGATTTTTTATTAACTTTGCCATTCAACAATAGCTGCTGCGCTATCTGGTTAGGTGCTATATCAGGAATGGCCGAGGGAGTAGTTGTTGGCTCATTTCCAAGGTTCTTCAGCAATTGCCATGCCTTTCTACTGTTTTATTTCATATCAAGCTGCATCATGAGATCACACCATTTTTCTTTCCTTGTAGCTGATATGGCTAGTATCAGGTCTTCACCAGCCTGTATTGTTTCTTCAGAAAATGGGTCATCTTCAAAGAGGTGTTCATATTTATTCATAAGTGTTTTTGTATCTTTGTCTAGTCCCTGTATATAAGTTGTTCTACATCTACGAGGTATGTACCTACGTGAGACAGCTTTCACCAGCTTTATAAAGGAGTCATATTTCTCTGGAGAAGGGTCCAGTTCAATGATTTTGGAGTCAAGTTCCTCAGAGAGTTTATCCCATTACGCTCGTTTGAAGCTAAACCTTCTCTGGAAGGTAGTATATTTGGGTTTGATGACTGCTTCTATAGTGCAGATAATTGCTCGATGTTGTGTCCTTGGAGTTGGGTCTCCCATTTCTTTCTTCACTTGGTGGGCAATATTTTCACTTGCAAAGATACAGTATTATCTGGGTTATATCCACGGCCCCATCCTCCACTCCTGAAAGAGTATGGTAGCTTTGGATCGTGTATTAGCTTCAGGCCCGTGCATTCTGCCCAGTTTTCAAGGTCTTCTCCACTCTGGTCTGATTCTCTGCAACCCCATGATATACTGTGGCAGTTAGAGACTCCCATGACCAACTTCACTGGTTGCGAATAGAAATTATCTGGTTCTTTGAAACTAAATGCATTATTTGGAGGTTTGTACATGGATGTTACTGTATAGGACTCTGTTGCTGCAGTCAGTATTTCTGTGTCGTTATCTACAGTTGTTTGCAGACGAGATATTCAGGCCTGGTTTAGCAAATATTGCACTGCCGTACTGTGCACTGGGTCTCTCAGTGAATAAAGTCATTCCATTTATCTTTGGCCTTCTGTTGTTCGGACCTCTATGAGCAGGAGGTCACAGTTCTTTGTCTTACGCATATCGGATCGGATAGTAGTGCTTCTTTCTATACTGATAATCCTTCTATATTTATGGAAATTATTGTAACAGCTGGCTTTGAAAAAAGCCTTTTTGATTTATAATCTGGTGTAATGTTCTGGTGGTGGAAGGATCTGCCGTTGGAATTACTCCCAACGTTGCCCAGGGTAAGCCCGATCGCTGGTGATGGCATGATGTGTCGTATCCAATTCCCTGTCTTGCGATCTACGAGGAGGCCCCTTCCATGTAATGATGGAATGTTGGGACGGGTTCGATGCCTGGTGTATGCTTTTTGCCTGTGTTTGATGGCGTATTTTATATACTTGCACCTTAAGTAGGACGCCGCGTGTTTGCCCCCACAGTTTGCACACGTGGGGCTGTCTTTAGATACCGTGCAGGCCGTGTGTCGATGATTTTCACCACATTGGTTGCATCGGGTAGCATGTCTGCTATTAGCGGCGTCATGGTTCAAGCATTGGCATTTAAAGCAGTGAATGACTAGTGTATTGTGTTGGATGATCGTGGGGCGGCGTCGCAACGCCTGAATTGGTGTTTTTTGTTTTGTTTGGAGTCTTTTTGCGCGACGCTTGTGCTGAGGACGAGTGTAACTTGTGTGCGGGAGATTTGGTTGAAGTATGGCCAGCTGGCGCTGCGTCAGTGGCGTGCTTGGTAGAGGAAGATGAGGGGAGATCTGATTGAGTTTTGGTTTGTGTTGGTTTGTTGTATTTGAGAGTTGAAGGCATGGGAGGTGAAATTGGGATTAATGTTGCTGTTTGAGAGCCTTTCATGTATTTGAGTGTTGGCGGCATGGAAGGAAGAACTGGAATGGTTTGTGTAGATGCGTTTATGGACTCTAGAGTAGGTTCTGTTTGTGTGTGCTTGTCATTTTCCTCTGTAGGTGCTGGGGAGATGTATAAGTGCTGAGGAATGCCAGGGTGACTCAAGAGGGCCATCCTGATACTCCACAAGCGTCTGTTTTTGGTAGGGGTGATGTTGAAGAACCCATTTGAAGTCTCCTCGATCGCCGCAATGGACTGTTATAAAGATTCCAGTACCTCAATGATAGCCACCCGGGTAGCGGGGAGATCCCGTGATGGCCTAATCATGATGATTCTGGCCCACAGTGCGGATCGATTGGGGTGCGAGTACATGAGGTAATCTGTGAAGTCGAAGGCTGGTACGGGGACTCTAGTGTAAGGGTAAACCTTCTTAGCACGTGCGGAAGTGCGTGGCGTGTCCCTGAAAGTATCCTAAGCTGGAATCTTTTGGGTCATACTCTTCAGGGTTATGTTTGTGAGATGGGTACATGTCTGTATAGTGAGTGTAAAGTGAGATGAATAGGTCAAATGCTTGTCAGACCTTTGGGGAACGTAGGTTTTGGCTTCGCCCAAGAAAGACCAGTCGTTCAGGGTTACCAGTTATTGAGCGGATGGGCCACGACACTGAACGCGCTGGGTTAAATTAAATTTAATAATTAATTAATATGTATTAATTAATTATTGGCTGCTGGGGGAGAGAAGGAATGAGTTTTTCTTGGAGGCAACTCTGGAAGATAGGATTGCTTGACTTGGAATGGTCTGAGGGTGGGTTTAAACTTGGTTGCTGGCGACAATTGGTAAGGGTTGGGAAGGGTATTGTTGTTAGAATATGCAGGACGGGAAGGAATTGGCTAATGGCTAACTAGGGTTTGATGGGTATCGATGAGTCAGAGCCTCCGCGGAAGATGGACCATCAATTTTCATCAATTCTCGGAGTTTTCGGTGTTCGTGGTTGGAGCTTGGTTCAGGAGCTGCGTCTTGCACGGCTGCTAGCTGAGAGTCCTAGTCCAAGTCAGAGTACGACTCCTGGACGACGCCCGAAGGGGCGTCGTCTAGGGGTTGTGCTCGGGACCGCCGACCTATATAGGACTTATGACCCAATTCAACTGAGTGTTAGTATTGCATGTTCTACTTGTGGTTGTTCAATGTTAGGGAAAAAGCGACTTTGTTAGCTGAGAGTAGTAGTAGTAGTACTCTCTTTCCGTCAATTATCGCTATTGCGATGAAAAATGATTGGAGTCTGGTGCCCTATTGGGCTCCTTTCACTCCATTAATAATTGGCGATGATTTTAATTAATGTTATACTGTTTGGTTATGATTTATAAGTTAACTCTCTTAAGACATTAGTGGATAATGCCTTATCGAGAGAATTTTGTCCTTAGGAAATTACTGTCGATTTTAGAGATTTTTATTTTACTTTACTTTAATTGTTTTTTGGTAGATATTGAGAGCACTAAATTCTGTTGATGTGCCTGAAGAGCTGCGAGAAGGATCAAGTAGGTGGTTTCCTGGAATACACGCTTAGACGCATTTCGCACCCATATTGGGTTTTCTTTTAATTTTTCGATTTCTTATTTTTATCCCGCGAAAGCCACCAAGCGAGAGTTCTGTCTGTTTTTGCTCTCCTTTTTCGCTCTTGTTTATTTCTTGCATCAGTATGTTACAGAAAACGAGACGCCTTCCCCCTCCCATTTAGCAGAATCATCAAGCTTCTTCTCCGTGCGCCATTTTGCGGTGCCTTGTTGCTACTCACCAGTCCCTTGCGGCCAGCGTGTGAACTTGCTGCCAACAACTACCGAAGAATGCTTATTAATTCAGCTCATTCCAAACAGATGGCAGCCTACACGCAATACATTCTTTGGACTCTAGAGCAAGAAAGAAACTTGTGTATTTAAGGGCATTTATTTTTCTTATGTTGGTATGTGCTAAGTCACAGCCCCCTCCCCCTCACCCCTCCCCCTCCCCCCCCCCCCTCCGGCCCCGCCATGCTTGTTTGCCACTCGGGAGCTCTGTGAGCTTATCAGTCTTCTGAGTTATCTCGAGTCTTCTGAGTACAGCCGGCAGACTTACCAGGTCGTTCTACAAGGGTCATTTGTTACCCGACATTTTGTGAAAATCATGAGTTGGCACTTGTATATCAGCGCCTCCAGCCAATATGAAAGATAAGTTATCAATACAATCTTAAACTAACTCTCATGAAATTCTTTTAAGCTCACTTGCAAGAAACTTCATACTTTCAGTTTTATCCTGCTGGCAGAAATATTTGCTATAATATTATTTCTTAATTTCGTCCACCATGGGAGATCTTTTTGTGAATGAAGTATAGTTGACGGCTAGGCCTACGTGGGATATATCCTTTCTTCCTTTCCCTATCAATGTCAGTAATTGAGTTCGTCGTGGGATTAACCCTGTTCTCCATTCAACCAGCTCAAAACTACTCGAAAGTTCTACCCGAGTAATCGTCAGATTCAAAGTCTGTAATTGATATGCAGTGAAATTCACTCTGCTTTGTTCCAAACAGTTTGATGGATCAACTCTGCTCATGCTCTAGATTTTCAACCTCAAGCAATTTCTTCGATGTTGAGAACTGAAACTATTCTGAAATTATGCAAATCTTCAACCAGGAAATAATTCAACATGTTAATCAGTGACAATTTGTTTTATAGAGAAACTTTTTCCACAAACTCGGAAGTACATAGTGCCAAAAGTAGTCTGCTTTACAGTAAAATCGTTTATAGTGTTGCGTGTTAATTGGCTGTGTGGATCAGGGGTAACGTTCTCATTTGCTGGGCCCAAGGTTGCAGGTTTGTATCCTGGCGCAGTCAGCTGGCATTTGAGGGTGCGCAAATGCGAGGGAGTCGTGTCAGTAGATTTACTGGCACATTAAAGATCCCCTTCGGGGCAAAATTCCGGCACCCCGGCATCTCTAAAAGCCAGCGTAGTTAAAAGGGACGTAAAACCAATAACATTATTAGTTTATAGTGTTGCGTGCAAATACATGCAGGGGCAGACAGTGAAAAATCCCGAATCTTCTTTTCTCCCCCATTTCACTCCACTAACAATCAACTATGTAATTTAAGCAGATCTCTGGACTATCTTTTTGGAATTCTGAGGTTCGGTCCATGGATGTCCTCCCCATTTTGAATGTAGCACTATTCGTCACTTCTGTAAAAAATCAGTGGCATTGTCCACAACTTTCCTCTGTCCAACTGACAACTAAGTTGGAACTTTCTCGAAGCAAAATTGCTTTAAAATTGTCGTAACGTTTAAGGCTTAAAAGTCTATAATTCTCTTGCCATGAAGGCCCTTTTGTATGTTTTTCCATTTTCAAATTGCAGTTCAATTCCAGCAATTACTGCTATTCCCAAGTTGCTAGTATCAACTTAGATTTTTCTATCTTAACTTTAGTTAAGGTTCAGCGTGTTGAATGGGGCACATTCATTTGTCTTATTCTTGCTTATCTAATCCAACCTACGCAACAATTGTAATTTTTAAATAAAATAAGCTATTCGAGCCAATGTTTGGTCTGAGACCAACTTTTCAGCAGCAACTGCTCTATTTTGTATATTAAACTTAGAGCAATTGAATTACTTTATTTCTATATGCGTGGCATAGTTTCTAAATTTTTATCCATTTGTAAATGGGCTACTAGCCCTCTCTTCCCTCACGCAACTCTGCTTGGGAAATTTCAAAAACATTTAGCTTTCAGTACTAAATTGCCATATTTTTTCTCAACCTATTTGTTAGCCTACTTTCGATTTTTGCAAACAATGTAAGTAGACACTGAGATCAACACAGGGCCAATAATTGTGTGTCTGTGTGTGTGTGTGTGTGTGTGTGTGTGAGTGTGTGTGTGTGTGTACTCTGAATGTCTCTCCCCCCCCTATCAATTCGAACATGTTGAAACCGAATTAAACGAAATTTGGTACAGAAGTAGCACAGGCAAAGGGCACCTCAGTGACATGTTTTATATTGCCGCCATCTTTACCAAAACTTAATGGCGGCCACTCAAATATACAAAAATTAATCATGCATTACGATCAAACTAATCATCGGATCTTTACCAAATTTGGTAAAACCATACTTTCATATGATACGTGTCTTGGGCCCAAACTACAAGGTCATCAACCGTACCACTTCAGGATGGCGGCCGTGTGAATTATGCAAATTTTATAATCCATAACAAGGGACCCACCAGTTCCGATTATCGAATCAAGAATCGTTTAAACTGTTGTAAAGGGCGTGGCCCGTTCGAAATTAAAAGTTTATGTTGTAATATTATAGTGTAGAAGTGACTTTAAAAAGCACTATTTGCTAAAACGTTGTATGTAAATTGATTGATAAACGCTTGCGTAGTGTGTGCACGATTGGCTGTGTGGTTAGGCCTTTGGTCTTTCGCCCGGCTGGCCGGGGTTCAAATCCTATCAGAATTGAATTCTTTTACTTGAATTCTTTTATATTTATTGTTTCTTGAGTACTGAGACGTTATAAAATAAAGAGTTATGTGGCGCATTTTGCAATGGAAAATATATATTT
Organism: Meconema thalassinum; assembly: GCA_946902985.2. NCBI lineage: Eukaryota > Metazoa > Arthropoda > Insecta > Orthoptera > Tettigoniidae > Meconema > Meconema thalassinum. The sequence goes on along the minus strand of OX336388.2, from coordinate 1,079,765,965 downwards.
AATTAAAACAACATTCTCCACCGGAGTGACATCTACTAGCAAATAGTTTAACTATGCTGGAGCTAACCACAGCTTTCTAGATGCGAGATGCGCTCTATACCGGCCAGTTATTGAACCCATGCCTAAAGTATAATTGAAAAGTTTCTTCTTGTTGCCGATAGAGTACACACATCCCCAAGAATTAGCTGTGTAATAGGTATATTAAATATGAAGACTCCACGGGAAAAACGGGCTAAGACACATTCTGTAAAATATTTCAGGAGAACGAATTTAAATTCTCAACACGAAAAAAGAATACTTAAAACAACCCCAATTGAGGGTATGCAATATAGTTGTTTTGGCAAATTTATTTATTATAAAGGAGGTACATGTAAATCAAAAAACAACTCAAGTTAAATTATGATTAAGTGAGAGGATGTGGGACGTTCTTACCGTTTCCACTGAAAATTAAAACCTCTGTATCCCGGTGACATCCCGCTTTATTTGCAATTTATTTCAACTGATCTGTAGTAACGACGGTTGGTAACCAGATTGCGCCATAAACTCATTATAGAAAGAAATGGACATACCTCGTTGTTTCCTTTGGGGTCGTCATATGTTTCTCCCAGCGATGCGTTTAGAGCAACGAAGTTTCAATTATTGTAAGTAGTCGGTGTTAATATACAAAATACCTACGTTGTTTGGAGTGTTTGCTGATGAAATTGCAAAATGCTGGAGTAAATTATAAAGTACTAGCATAAGTACCCGTTCTTCGAACGGTGTTCGGTGTCAACAACAGACGTTATCAATTGGGCTACTGTTGCAATGGTTAGCGGTTTGTCATTCCTTCATAAGTTTATCAGAACGAAGTTAGTTTTCTGGCAATTTCACACACACTGTTAATTTAAGGGCCTTAAAATGTGATTTTCGGACACCCTATATAGACTCCCGAATTTTGTGTCTCACATTGAGAAAGGCAACATATGCTCTGGTCGTCCTTCTAGGATAATTTTTATATTTCGCCTATGTTAGCATGTATTTTGAGAAGTTTTTCCCTATATCCACCCTTCAACTGTATGAAAAGTACGGTCAAGAATTTTATAAATGATTGGTGTATTGACTCTCATGGATGCCATACCTAATTTTACGATACACCAAGCATCCGAACACGAGTTACAGGCGTACATAAAGATACACAGAAAGACAGACAGACAATTCTATTGTCTACAACATATCATCCAGATATCCAAATATGGGTAAATCTACCACACAGTATCAAAAAATCATCCTTACGATGAACCCGTATGTAGAAAAAAAAAAAAAGATTAGTAAATATGTGCTCTCAAACTAAATTCACCTAACGTGTACTTCCTGACGTGAAATAGAATTGAAAGCCTTGTAGACGAAACGCAATACACGTCACATGAAAACTGACCCTCTACGTTGTGTTAGGTCCCCAAACGCAGGAAGACCTCTTTTATAAATTATAAAGGCTCGTGATGCATGAAACTTCAGGTTCTTTAGCCTCAAATGGCCCAAATTCCTAAAAATCCGCAAAATATGTTGATTCAATTCAGGAATTTTTGAAAATGATGTTGCGTTTTGGAGATATAATAGACCTTCTGTACTATATGTCGCACGTGAAAATTGCGTGAAAATTTCTAGGTTACCCCTTGACCCACTTAATTGCATTGATGAATTATACAGTCTAAGTTGGTTCCGTGATAACCTAATAGCCATTTGCAAACTTTCACAGAAATGTAATAAATGGAGTGATATTGATTCTTACAGAAATAGATGGAAAGTTGGATGCCACCCCTTGAGATAATGTTGTCATGGTTACCGATTTGCAAACTTTCACAGAACTTTCATTAGTTTGTTAAATTAAGTTTAAATAAGTTTTATGGGAATACTTCAGAAACTGTTGGTTTTAGTGCCTTATAATGTAGTTTTCGAGGACCCTTTAGGGCACCCCGAGTTTTGTTTCTGGCACCGAGGGGCTTTGTCTCGTCGTTGTACGCCATAATATAATACTAATATAATAATATAATATAGGGAGAGGAATATGATATACCTGCCAGACCACACCCGCAGGTCTAAATCGCGTGAAAAAATTCTAGTGTACCCCTTGACCGCCTTAAGCGCATTATACGTATTGATGAATTTTACAGCTTAATTTGGTTCCGTGATAACCTTCTAGAATATAATAATATAATAAAGGGATGGGAATATAATAGACCTGCCAGACCTCACCCGCAGGTGTAAATCGCGCGAAAAAATTCTAGAAAACCCCTTGACCCCCTTAAGCGCATTATACGTAGGCCTATTGATGAATTGTTCAGCTTAATTTGGTTCCGTGATGACCTTCTAGCCGTTTGCAAACTTTCACACTAATTTATTTAATGGAATTGCAATAGATGGACTTCTGAGAATCTGTTGCCATGGTTACCGGCTTGCATTCGTTCATTAGTTTATTAAATGAAATTAGTTTTCTGGGAATATCTCAAAAATAGTTGGTTTTAGGGCCTTAAAATGAGTTTTTTGTGGACCCTTTAGGGCCCCCGAGTTTTGTCTTTCACATTGAGGGGCTGAAAATGAGCTTTGTCACGTCCATCTACGCCTATTTTAGCATGTATTTTAAGGGAGTAGGCCCCCTTTTATGAGAGGTATGGAGAAGAGTTACATCAATAATTAGTGTCGTGCCTCTGATGGATATCTGTACCAAATTTTACGTTGATACATACAGCCGTTCTCGAGTTATATGGGAACAAAGTTGTTCACAGGCAAACAAACAAACAGACAGACAGACAAAAGAATATTTAGCTCGCATCTATCATAAAACAGTCTGAAACGCGTAAATAACTCAAATTTCAGTAGAAATTCAGAAAAAATGGCAAACTTTCATTTTTATATAGAGAGAGATAGACTGCACCGCTCGGTGTTGACCGTGTTTTATTGCACAAATTTAGGTTTTACTCGCTAACCGTTGGACATACACGAAACGTGATAAGGACCTGTCGGATAGAAAATTAAATTTAAGGCTCACATATACCATCAAATTTTGCTATTTCTCAGCGTTCTTTTTTATTTGAAATGGAAATATGAAGATTTGAAACCAAACGGTGTAGTGACGTCACAAATGTGGGTTTTACTCGCTAACCGTTGTAGATACACGAAAAGAAGTTTGCTATTTCTTAGCGTTCTCTTTCTATTTGAAATGGAAATATGAAAATAGTCGACATTTTTAAATAGTGCAAAATATCGAAATCAAAAGTAGCCTATGTGTAAACCTGGTAAAGCTCACATATACCATGAAAAGTTTGCCATTTCATAGCGTTCTCTTTTTATTTGAAATGGAAATACGAAAATAGTCGCCATGTTTAAATAGTGCAAAGTATCGAAATAAAAGTAGCCTATGTGTAAACTTGGTAAAGCTCACATATACCATCAAAATTTTGCTATTTCCTAGCGTTCTTTTTTATTTGAAATGGAAATATGAAATTTTGAAACCAAACGGTGTAGTGGCGTCACAAATATGGGTTTTACTCGCTAACCGTTGGAGATACACGAAGAGTGATAAGGACCTTTCGGATAGAAAATTAAATTTTACAGCTCGTATGTGCCATTAAACGTTTGCTGTTTCTTAGCGTTCTCTTTTTATTTGAAATGGAAATATGAAAATAGTCGCCATTTTTAAATAGTGCAAAATATCGAAATCAAGAGTAGCCTATGTGTAAACCTGGTTAATCAGCTACATCCATGCAAAATTTCATTTGAATAGGACCAGTGGTTCTTGCGTGATTGAGTAACAGACAGACAGGACGACAAACACCATCTCATTTTTATATATTAGTATGATGGTTTGAACGCCACTGCTCAAATCCAGTGTGCCAATTTGCACTTCGAATGGGAAGAAATTAGGAGGTGATAAGGACAAAGAGTTATAACTATACCCATATATTATGGAGAAAATAGTCCATATGTTCTTTCCTGAACATCTTGTTGTCTTTTACTCTTCTTAGAAATAAAATATTTATTTGTTTGGGTTCGTCCCTTTTAAGCGATCTTGTGATTTCACTCCTTAACCTGTCCTCATTCAACCTCATCTTCCCTATGGTGGCGCTTGGACTCTTCCAATTGCTCCACAAGTCAAACTTATTATTATTATTATTACTTTTTATTTTTATTGGAACTTATTCTCTTCCAGTTTTATTGTTTCTTTTTAGTGTTATTATTGGTTTTCTTGGGCATTTAATTTAATCTTATCTCTTTAGCTGTATGAATAATTAGGATGTTTGTTGCAAATTAGTAAATTTTAATTTTTAGCAAGACTGTGTGTGCTCACTTACAGAATATTAATTCCTATATTTGCACCGAGGCCTGTACGTAGATTCATATTTTAATTACCGTGCATGACCCAGACAACAGACTCTTTGAGCCGAGGAATTAGGTGTAAAAGGGCACAATAAGGAGGCTGAAATACTAGTTGCTAGACATTCTATCACTAGGAGATTGAGACAATTACCGTTGCCGCTAGCCATGCTATCACCAGGGAACTGAGGGACAGTGTTCACCTATCGCTACACAAGCAAGTATAAGGAGGCTGATTGTGAGACACTTACCGTTGCAGCTAGGCTAGCTATCACTAGGAGACTGAGGGACAGTGTTCACCTATCACTACACAAGTAAGTATAAGGAGGCTGATTGTGAGACACTTACCGTTGCAGCTAGGCTAGCTATCACTAGGAGACTGAGGGACAGTGTTCACCTATCGCTACACAAGCAAGTATAAGGAGGCTGATTGTGAGACACTTACCGTTGCAGCTAGGCTAGCTATCACTAGGAGACTGAGGGACAGTGTTCACCTATCACTACACAAGTAAGTATAAGGAGGCTGATTGTGAGACACTTACCGTTGCAGCTAGGCTAGCTATCACTAGGAGACTGAGGGACAGTGTTCACCTATCACTACACAAGTAAGTATAAGGAGGCTGATTGTGAGACACTTACCGTTGCAGCTAGGCTAGCTATCACTAGGAGACCGAGGGACAGTGTTCACCTATCACTACACAAGTAAGTATAAGGAGGCTGATTGTGAGACACTTACCGTTGCAGCTAGGCTAGCTATCACTAGGAGACTGAGGGACAGTGTTCACCTATCACTACACAAGTAAGTATAAGGAGGCTGGTTGTGAGATACTTACCGTTGCAGCTAGGCTAGCTATAACTAGGAGACTGAGGGACAGTGTTCACCTATCACTACACAAGTAAGTATAAGGAGGCTGATTGTGAGACACTTACCGTTGCAGCTAGGTTAGCTATCACTAGGAGACTGAGGGACAGTGTTCACCTATCACTACACAAGTAAGTATAAGGAGGCTGGTTGTGAGACACTTACCGTTGCAGCTAGGCTAGCTATCACTAGGAGACAGTGTTCACCTATCGCTACACAAGTAAGTATAAGGAGGCTGATTGTGAGACCCTTACCGTTGCAGCTAGGCTAGCTATCACTAGGAGACTGAGGGACAGTGTTCACCTATCACTACACAAGTAAGTATAAGGAGGCTGATTGTGAGACACTTACCGTTGCAGCTAGGCTAGCTATCACTAGGAGACTGAGGGACAGTGTTCACCTATCACTACATAAGTAAGTATAAGGAGGCTGATTGTGAGACACTTACCGTTGCAGCTAGGCTAGCTATCACTAGGAGACTGAGGGACAGTGTTCACCTATCACTACACAAGTAAGTATAAGGAGGCTGATTGTGAGACACTTACCGTTGCAGCTAGGCTAGCTATCACTAGGAGACTGAGGGACAGTGTTCACCTATCACTACACAAGTAAGTATAAGGAGGCTGATTGTGAGACACTTACCGTTGCAGCTAGGCTAGCTATCACTAGGAGACTGAGGGACAGTGTTCACCTATCACTACACAAGTAAGTATAAGGAGGCTGATTGTGAGACACTTACCGTTGCAGCTAGGCTAGCTATCACTAGGAGACTGAGAAACTACCGTTGCAGCTAGGCTAGCTATCACTAGGAGACTGATACACTTACCGTTGCCGCTAGGCATGTTATCACCAGGAGACTGAGTGTGATCTTGAAAGCCATGGTTAGTGTTGGAGTGTTCAATCGGCGGACCAACTGACAGAGTGGAGCACAGCCAAGGTATTTATGGGGTGACAATCACCTTGATAGTAGAATGCTCACTCATTAGACAATAGATTGACAACATTCAGAAACAGCTTATTAAACATTGGAAGTATGTTTGCCACTTGTGCTAAGTAAACAAAAAATGCTGAATATCCTTGAGTATGACGCAGTGAAGGTGTAAGTAATGGAAATCATTGGTTAGTTGCAAATGACGTAACTGCCATACTAGATTGTAATCACTCAGTGCAATATTATATCAATTTGGTTGACATCCGATACCACTGTTTGTGGCCAATAACCTCCGGGCGATAGATAGTTTCCTTCACTCTACATTGATTATGGAATGATATAGATGGCGATCACGTGGCCAAGATCTGGGCATTGTTTAGATCAAAGTCCAACGACCACACATGCATTTTACCAAAAATCAGTCAGCACGAGAACCAAAACATCTCAGGGAGCCATATGGTTTAAAGTGACAACAATAACAAGACCAAAAAAATGCTTTAATGATTTTCGGCTCGATGCAACAATAAGGATACAAGGAGACTTTGAAATTAGCACAATTCCTAAAATAATCTCATTTTATTAAAATTTGAAATGTTTAATTTAAAGTAATGCCAGAACAGAATTAGGAATGCATGAAGAATCATACATTTTATGTACAACAAAATACGGGATTATCAACACATGAACACTTGAATTTGAACGAAAGCCATAATGTCATTCCTGTTGACTTCGTTCAAATTATATTTATTTACTGTAGTAGGTTCTTCAGGGCAAATTAAATTGTCCAACCTGAATCCTACATTATTAGCATTCACTTGTTGAAAGGAAAATTTAATTGTTTCACTCATTGTAAAAAGTCACTTTGTTTCTGGGCTCATTTCATTGAAAGAAAATTATCACATTCCAGGAATCATCATTCCATAAATGGGTACATTTTAGATCATAGCAATGGGTTAAACACAAAATATCAACTTGTAGGACATCTGAGCATCTTTGAAAACAATGTTTAAACAATATGAGCATGGATTCGAAGAACTTCGATGTTGAGCAGAAAATTTATTATATCATCTGTTCTCGATCCAAAATAATAATTCTCAGTGCATGACTCGACTATAAATTTATGGTCAAAAATTTATTAACAAAAACATCATTTCTATAAATGTTAACTAGACCATCCAATCATTTAACTTTCAAATATTATAATTCAGAAAATTGTTATTAAAATAGTAACAAATACTATCAAAAATTATGATTCTTTAACAGAATAAGAAAATATTAATTTTTACATTATTTTACATTTTATAATATTTATAACTTTAATAAGATCACAAATATCCTTGAAGTGGTAGTGGCTGTTCATGAAATAGCCGTATAATTATTTTTTTTAACATCGTCCCATTCTATTTAAGTGTCATAGCGGGGTGTGTCCTATATCATTAAACTTCTCATATCTCGCCTTCCGCTGATGCGATTTTCTTCTAATATAGCTCATTCTTCTTCTCTTGTCCGTGCCAGTAATATGGTATGTGCCCCAAGTTTCCAAACAATCGGAAAATATTTTATCAAAAAATATAGCCTCGCTTGTGACAATCAGCCGCGTCACAAGCCGTTCTGTAGCCTGCATATTCCTTCGATTTCCTTCTAAGAACAAATGGAGCGCGCTATTCAAATCTTCCGCCTGGGACTTAGGATATGTGCCTGTGCTCTCAAATCTGCACCCGTGGATTTGGGCACATCCACCTCACATATAGGCAAAAATAATAATTGACAAAATTTTTATTTTTCCGTATCACACTTCTAATCTATCTGATTATTGAATAATACACTTTCAAATCAAATGCATTGTAAGTTCCCACGACGTTACCAGTTCGTGTGAGTCTTGTCATTACTTTCCTCGAATCGACAAGTTTAATAATCTCATGCAAAAGTTTGAATAGTCCCCACGATGTTGCTTTCTACGTTTTATCTATCTCTTTGTTCCTTGTGGTGTTCTGCGGAAAGTATCTAACTCTCTGTGTTCCTCTTCGAAATTATAATCCTCCTCAAAATTATAATCTGTTAGAAAAAAATTATTAACATTAGCATTCTGCTCTTTGGTTTTCTTTATTCCTGAAGTACTGGGTTTCTCCTGTTTTAACCGTTCAGGTATTCTTTGCTTTCTTGTTGTCTGTCATCCAGGTTTTTCCTCCTGTCTTCCTCGCTTAACCGCCAGGAATTTTCATTTCTTTGGAAGTTATGATCATTTCTTCCAAAGTACCTTCTTTCCTGATATCTTCCTTGGTTCTCTCTGGGTCTCCTCCATCGACTCCTGAAATTATTTATTCCACCAGGTCTTATAAATGGTCTATTTTCATAGGACCGGTAATTATTTGAATTCGAATTTCTTTTCTCTCTATCATCCCTCGATGTTTTCTCTTCCTCATGCTCCCGAGGTGTTTGAGAATATCTGTCAGCCATAACCACATAAACCGTGTGTTCATTCTTACCACCCTTCTAATGGAAGAATTGAGCATTTGTACGGTTGAGTTTCTGAAGGACTTCATCGAACTGTTCCATATTGTAGATGTCTGCCCTATTAATGTTCTCTGAACATCAGCAGGAAATTGTCTGATCAAAGCAGTTATTAACACACCATCTGGCATAGGTGGATCTAAATGCTGCAGCTTGGATAATTGTCCTGCAAAATAAGTTGAGTAACGAGTGGGTTGAGATGTGGAGTATCTTTTGGAATAGTGCTCTGCTCTCACCTGTTGTTGTGTCTCTGTTGACCAGAACTTTTTCAACAATCCCCTAGAGAACTCTCCATAATTGTTTAAAGTGGATCGAAACGTTCTAAACCAAGTAAGTTCGGGACCATCTAAAAATTTCCCCAATTACCCTGATCTCTCGTTCTTTGGAAATTTTTGAATCCTTCAGGAAGTCTCTCACTTCCCTCACGAATTCGACTGGTGTAACAATCCCTGTACCAGAGAATTTTGAAGGTTTGTCTTCAACATTCTTGTAGAAAGTTATAGGAGTAGATTGAACAAATGTCTTAATATCCTCTTGTTTCTGGGAATTATCTGCTTTGCTCGCATCGCTCTCTTTCTCTACATCCATACCAATATCAGTAATTACAGATTTATTTTGAGTTTCGGCAAAGTTTTTCGCCTTCTGCTGATAATCAGTGAATTTATTAGTGAGTTTCCTGATCGTTTCTTTTAATTCAGAGTTTTCCTCTCCTACTAATTTCTTTATTTCCTCAGTGCTACACTTATTGTTTCCTGTCTTTGACTTGTTTTCTTATGTCTTCTATCTCTAGATAGTTTTCCTCGGATTTCTTTCTGATTTCTTCAGTGTCTTTTCTAATTTCTTCGGTGTCTTTTCTGACTTGTTCAGTTTCCTTGAAATTAACTTTCACATCAGTGGAGATCTTGTTCATGATTTCTTCATGATTCTTCAATGAACTCGTCATATCCTCAATATCTTTCTGGGTTGTCTGAATATCTTTGGTTATCACTTGCACATGTGATGCCAAAGCTTCCTGAATTTCCTTGATCCCATCTTGAGTTTCCAGCTTAAGTGCCTCCTTCACTTCGCTGATTACAACTGTCTTCGTTTCGGTTGGCAATTCCTTGACTACACCTTCTTTTATTTCTCCTACTACAAGTTCTTGGAAGTGTTCCGTCAGACGTTGAATTACTTTTGTGGTCATATCATTATTCTCCTTATGGACACGAATTTCCAAATTAACCATGTCTTCTACTTTCCTAAGCCCTCGTTCTATCCTGTCAGCTAATAATTGAACCTTCCGGTCAGCATCATGAAATTTACTATCCATAGTACTCACGTTAACAGCTAATGATGTTTCAAGTTCCTGAGTTTTCTCGAAAAGTTTAGACATTTTACCTTCCAAATAAGTTTTTAACGAATCTGAGTTTTCTTTTCTTTTATTCTCTAGAGAAGCTCCTAAATAATCTGAATTTTCTCTCATTTTAGCTTTTAAATTAACTGAATTTTCATTTAATTTAGCCTCAATGGAAACTGAATTTTCTTTTAATTAACTTTCCATAGAAGTTAATTTAGTCTCCAAAGAATCTGAATTCTCCTTTAATTTGCTTTACATATAAGTTTTTAAAGACTCTGAATTCTCTTTTAATTTATTTTCCATAGATGTTTTTAAAGATTCTGAATTCTCTTAATTTATTTTCCATAGAAGTTTTTAAAGATTCTGAATTTTATTTTAACTTGTTTCCCAAGGAATTTTCAATAGTTAATTTTTAGGAATCCGTGTTTTCTCTTAATTTTTCCCTTAACGTTTCGGAATTTTCTTTTAGTTTAGCTACCATCTTAATGGACTTCTCTATAATTTCGGCAACCTGTAGTTGTGTACTTTTGGAATTCTCATCCAAACGAGTTAAGATATTTATTATCTCCTCCATAATTTTCTCACAATATATTTGACTTAGAGGTAGAAATGTTGGCAGACACTAAGACTTAAAACTAGAACATGAATTATACTTAGCTACTCGGAATTCTAGACATAAAATGAGATATGCCCTAATGTCGACGTGATGGAAAAAAAATTCTCTACAATCTACTAATTTAAACAACAATATCAAAAATATGCAAGTTCAAAATATCCTCCATCTGGATTCTAAGAAATTGTGTATTATCAGCCTATCGAACGTATTCTACAAAATTTACTTGACACCCTAATGGATAAGCCATTGTATAACAATCAAAACCACACTAACTATTAACCCAAATTAATTTTTAAGTTTCCTACTAATTGGGTTCCCTATCAATGTATTTATCCATACCAGGCATCTTCCAAAAACCAAAATATCTATTTAAAAGACACAATTTAATTCGAGCCCCACGTTCGAAGCCATTTCTCTTTTATATCTTATTTTATGTGCACTTTTGGACCGAAGTCCAACGACCACATATGCATTTTACCAAAAATCAGTCAGCACGAGAACCAAAACATCTCAGGGCGCCATATGGGTGGGCAGATGACCTCGTAGTTCCGCCCCTTAAAACAACAATAACTAACTAACTAACTAACTAACTAAAGTAACAACAATAACAAGATCAAAAAATGTTTTACTGATTTTCGGCTCGATGCAAAAATAAGGATAGAAGGAGACTTTGAAATTAGCACAATTCCTAAAATAATCTCATTTTATTAAAATTTGAAATGTTTACTTTAAAGTAATGCCAGAACAGCATAAAGAATACATGAAGAATCATACATTTTATGTACAACAAAATACAGGATTATCAACACATGAACACTTGAATTTGAACGAAAGCCATAATGTCAGTCCTGTTGACTTCGTTCAAATTATATTTATTTACTGTAGTAGGTTCTTCAGGGCAAATTAAATTGTCCAGCCTGAATCCTACATTATTAGCATTCACCTGTTGAAAGAAAAATTTAATTGGTTCACTCGTTGTAAAAAAATCACGTTGTTTCTGGGCTCATTTCATTGAAAGAAAATTATCACTTTCCAGGAATCATCATTCCATAAATTGGTACATTTTAGATCATAGCAATGGGTTAAACACAAAATATCAACTTGTAGGACATCTGAGCACCTTTGAAAACAATGTTTAATCAATATGAGCATGGATTCGAAGAACTTCGATGTTGAGCAGAAAATTTATTATATCATCTGTTCTCGACCCAAAATAATAATTCTGACTCGGCTATAAATTCATGGTCAAAAATTTATTAACAAGAACATCATTTCTATAAATGTTAACTAGACCATCCAATCATTTAACTTTCAAATATTATAATTCAGAAAATTGTTATCAAAATAGTAACAATCTTACTATGTAAAATTATGATTCTTTAGCAGAATAAGAAAATATTAATTTTTACATTATTTTGAGTCGTTAGTCTTTTGACTGGTTTGATGCAGCTCTCCATGCCTCCCTGTCCTGAGCTAATCGTTTCATATCTACATAGCTAACACACCCTACATCCGAGGCAATCTGTTTAACATATTCTAACCTTGGTCTACCCCTACAGTTCTTGTCCTCAAGCCTTCCTTCCATAACTAAGCTTGCTATTCCTGGGTGTCTTAGTATGTGTCCTACTAACCTATCTCTTCCCTTCATTAGCAGTCGCCGGAAACATGTCTCCTCTCCAACTCGTCTTAATACCTCCTCGTTTGTAACCCTATCTACCCATCTGATCATCATTCTCCTGTAACACCACATTTCAAATGCTTCAATTCTCCTCTTTTCTGCTGCACCAATAGTCCAAGTTTCACTTCCATAGAGCGCCACGCTCCAGACAAAGGCTTTCAAAAATGACTTCCTAATACCTAAATTTATATTCGATGTCAACAGATTCCTTTTTTGTCGAAATGCTTTCTTTGCCTGAGCCAACCTACTTTTTATATCCTCTTTGCTTCGTCCATCATTGGTTATTTTGCTTCCTAAGTAACATAACTCTCCTACTTCCTTCAGCTTTTCACCTGCCAATTTGATGTCCATAGAGGTTTCTGATTTATTTCGGCTGCATTCCCGTATTTTTGTTTTACATTAATTAATTTTCATCATGTATTATTTCCGTAAGACGGAGTCCATACCATTCAAAAACTCATTCAGATCCACAGCTATGTCGGCCAAGATGACGATGTCATCAGAAAATCTCTGAGTTGAAATTATTTCTCCTTGAATCTTCACTCCCACTTTAAATTCTTCTCCAATTTCCTTCATTGCTTGTTCAATGTAAAGATTGAAAAGTATGGGTGATAAGTTGCAGCCTTGCCTTACACCTTTCTGAATACCAGCTTCCCTCTCATGTCCTCAGCTCGAATGACTGCTGTCTGATTTCTGTATAGATTGTATATCACCCTCCTATCCCTGTATTTTATTCCAATAGATTTCAAAATGTCAAACAATTTAGTCCAGTCAACGTTATCAAAACCTTTTTCTAAGTCTGAAAATGCCATGAACGTTCTCTTACCTTTCCTTATTCTACCTTCCAAAATCAGCCTAAGACTTAGTACAGCTTCCCTTGTTCCTACATTTCTTCTGAAACCAAACTGGTCTTAACCCAACTCCGTTTATATCTGGCTTTCAATCCTCTTGTAAATTATTTTAGACAGGATCTTTGAAGCATGAGTAATCAAACTGATTGTACGGTAATCTTCACTTCTGTCAGCTCCCACTTTCTTTGGTATAGGGATGATAACATTCTTCTTGAAATCAGGGGGTACCTCACCTGTCTCATAAATCCTACACACCAAGTGAAATAACCTGTTCAGACCATCATCTCCTATGCAGCGTAACAACTCAATCGGTATATCATATATTCCTGGTGCTTTGTTCCTGCTTAAGTCCTCCAATGCTCTGTCAAATTCTGATCTCAAAATAAAATCTCCTTTTGCATCCTCATCAATTTCCTACTCCCTTTCCAGTACATGATTCTCAATCTCCTTTCCCTTATACAAACTCTCTATGTAAGCTTTCCATCTCTCAACCTTTTCTTCCCTATCTGTTAGAGGATTTCCATTTGTGTCCTTAATATTACAGCACTTGTCTTCTTTTCCCCAAAAGTATTCTTAATCCTTCGATAAGCTGTGTCTACTTTGCCTAATTTCAGACAATTTTCTATACCTGCACATTTCTCTTTCAACCACTCTTCTTTCGCTTCCTTGCACTTCTTGTTAACCTCATTTCTCAGACGTCTGTATTCTGCTTTCCCCTTTTCATCACTTACATTCTTGTGTTTCCGCCTTTCATCCATCAAATCTAGTATATCCTGAGTAATCCACGGATTTTTACCTATTCTTCTTACCTACCAATGTTTTCTTCTGCGGATTTCGTTATTTTATTCTTCAAAAGTGACCATTCGTCCCCAATTGACGTTTATTTTGGGTTTTTCATTAGTCCTTCCTTTATGCTCTTCCTGGATCTTTCGCTTACATCCTTCACTTTCAGTCTGTCTGCCCACCTCTTTGGCATTTAACATTTCTTCAGTTTCTTCAACTTTAATCTGCATTTCATAAAAAAATTATTTTACATTTTATAATATTTATAACATTAATAGGATCACAAATATCCTTGAAATGGTAGTGGCTGTTCATGAAATAGCCTTATTATTTTATTTATAACATCGGACCATTCTATTTAAGTGTGTCAAAAATCACCTGATCATATTTAGCATTAGACAAACGGTAAGGTATCGTTGTAATGGAATGTTTATTTATAACAAATCGGGTTGACAAGTACTGGGAAAATATTTATAGAACGCGAGAATCAAATGTGAAACAACTGTGATGGTTGCATAAAATAACCCTTGGTTAACAAATTCGACGAAAGTGTGGCTTGTAATTATATTTTCATCTTCCATATTTCTCCAACATATTTATAAAAGTCATCTAACCTTCAGAATGGTTGATGCTTCATGTAACGACGATTACATTCCCGCGACTTAATCGCACAATCAGAATGACAAAATTCAACTATTTCCACACACAATATTTCTTCCGAAATTATACATTATTATGATAATCAAGCCCTTGCTTGTTATCCAAGCTAGTAAGCTCCTCCAGTGAGTTTACTATAAATTTCACCATCACATTAAATCTGAATATTTTTACATCGTGTCTATTCATGGTCAAACGTTTTATCAAATGACGTTACCCAAATAATTTAATATTTATATAAACTCTAGCAAACCCTAATTTATACATTCATTTTGTTTCCCTTATTATCCCCTTCCGTGTCTCCTACATGATTTGACTGTGTAATGCAATTATTAAATGCTTCCAATATATTATTCTGTGATTAGAATGTGGGCGTGCGTCTAACCACTAACCTTCGGAAAAACAAGTATCCGATTTAGTGAACTGTTTCGAATATCCAATTTATAAATTCACATAACATAACACGATTATTAGAGATTACAAATCATTATTATTGTTATTATTATCTCAGAAAAATGAAAATAACAATAATAATTATTAAATCATTATTATTATTTCCAAAACTGGAGTTACCTTCATTAAACGATTCGAGAAAAGATCAAACCCGACTTCTTAAACATAGAAAAAAATTCCATTCCTCAACCTGAATTTATTTTATATTTACAGATGCGACGACTGATGACCGTGATTAGAAAAATGACAAAATCAACCAAAGTGCTCATGATGCTTGTCCATAGATTCATGTCATTGAATCAACATGTCTGAACGTAGGAATGCCCAGAACTAGGCTTCCAATGCCTCGCAGTACAATTTGCAACAGCAAATTCCAAAAGAAAATTGTTTTGATAAAACTGTATAAAAATGAGAATTACGGCTAACTACGCATAAGAATAATGTAAATGTAGCTTACATTCTTGTAGATGTTGTTGTAGAAGATAATCTGGTTAATACCAGACCATTCCAGTCTTCAGTCCCATTAGGACTCGTACCTAAATCCTGGTATCGGCCTCCATGTTCCACCCGCAATTTGTCTAGCAAGACATAGCGGTGATTCTATTCGTTGCCTTGTAATACTCTTGAAGTGAACTGTTCATAGCTGTAGTTAATTTCTTGAAAGGGACTAGATCTATTCGATCCATGGTAAAAAAAATACCAGATGTAACACAGACCCAACAGTGACGGATTCAGTACAGTTTAATACGCTAACAATCTTATTCAGCTATGGTAACAGATCTGCTGTTCTCGTTGTCTCTGGGTCGAGTTATGCACTCTTCAGACAGCGCTATGCACAGCTGGCCCCGTTCGTCGGCTAAGTTGATCTTTACCCAGCAAGAAATGTATTTATAAAAGTACTGGTATGTGATCTTGGTTGGTCTTTTAGTCACCGAGACAAAGCTTGCCTCTGGTAAATGGAAATGAAAATATTCCAATAATAATTATGGACTGTGGATAGTTGTAGACTAAGTCTACCATATGTCCGTTTGCAACATGATATTTACCGGTGTTGACTGTCAAAAAATGTTTATCACTTGATGGATAAATGCCAAAAACATATTCTATGTTCCACTGGAAAAATTTCTAACACTTTCAAAGTACCAGTAACCATGTACTGTTTTGACGATTCACACGAAGACTTAGCAACCATGTGCTGTAGACAAGTATTACGACGAACATAGCGACCATTCGCTGGTAGATAAGTATCACGAAGTGCTAGCAACCATGTGCTGTAGACAATTATTATGACGAACATAGCGACCAAGTGCTTGTGGATAAGTATAACGAAGTACTAGCAACCATGTGCTGTGATGAAGTGAATATTGAGACCAGATCGTCTCTCTTTTTATATAGAACAGAGCATTCCCCTGACGTCATAGCGGGGTGTGTCCTATATCATTAAACTTCTCATATCTCGGCTTCCGCTGATGCGATTTTCATCTAATATAGCTCATTCTTCTTCTCTTGTCCGTGCTAGTAATATGGTATGTGTCCCAAGTTTCCAAACAGTCGGGAAATGTTTTATCAAAAAATATAGCCTCGCTTGTGATAATCAGCCGCGTCACTAGCCGTTCTGTAGCCTGTATATTCCTTCGATTTCCTTCTAAGAACAAATGGAGCGCGCTATTCAAATCTTCCGCCTGGGACTTAGGATATGTGCCTGTTCTCTCAAATCTGCACCCGTGGATTTGGGCACAGTATGTAGTTATATTCTCCTTTCTTATGCCCAGAAATCTCTTCTATGTACAGTATAGTTTGTGTAACCTTTCTTGGCCATTATTTTCATCTTCGCAAGCTGTATTACTATATATGAATTGCATCCAATGGCCTAAGCAGGGTATTTTAATCCAACGCCCGTGGGCTCCCAGCAAGTTCAATTTCAAGTACCGGTAGTTCCAACTTTGGCTACCAGATACCACTGTCACTGACACCTAGCGGCGATCGTTGCAACTAGATAGAGCGTTTCTATCCAACCAATGGCTTGCCACGGTGGGTGAGTGTTTAACGTTTCGGACTACCAACCCCAAAGCTTGCAGGTTCACTCCTGGCCGTGGTAAGTGATTTCTGAAAGGTGACAAAAATCACGACATGCATGTCATACGTTGTTGGCATGTTAAAAAACCCATTTGAATTCATTAGGCCGTGTTCATAATGGAAAAATTAATTTCGGGATTTTCCAACAACACGAAGTTCCTCCATTCTCTACTAGAAAGCGCTATAGTGTCAAGGAGCTTAGATATCTAACCTCCTTGACTTTCATAGCGTTCCAAGGAACGACGAATTACGACATGCAGGCTGCCCTCTGGGTGTCATATAACAAAGCTTGCACCCGGCATCCGAGGCCATAGGATATTATTATTATATCCAACCAAATATAATCTACATACTTTTCTACACACTGCTGATTGTAGTGGAAGGTTCTGTTACATGCCCACCCGCTTTATTTCCCCTCCGAAGGAAGGCATACTGAAGGATTTTAACGCTCTTTAAAATCCGGCTACTTAGTGGCAGTTCAGCATGCTACCCACTATGCCATTGAACCCTCTTCGCAACCTGCATACAAACTAGACTTCGCGACTTTACAGTGGATCCCAATTTCCCACCTACCATGGTCCTGCTCTTGACAAATCGGACGTCTGGTCATATGCAATCACTTCCTGTATCAATCAGCTACCAGTTTCCAAGTCACCAAAAGGTACGAAAGAGTCATATATCGTTCTACACGAAACTTTTAACAGAAAACGCGAGCCCAGGATAGTTAGACGTCAAATCAGAAAATGTTGTAGGTAATTCTTTATGGGCATTTTGACGTCGTGGTCGTGTAGCCTGTGTACTTGGGTGTGTGTGTGTGTGTGTGTGTGTGTATAGAAGTTGTCTCTTAACCGGTCTGTACTATTGTGTAATTGTAATCGAGTATAATTTGCGTAGGAAGCAGAGGTGGACTTACGGTAGGTACTGTACCATTATCCTCATATTGACATGATGAGTAGTGCGGCATGAAGTTTATTTTGAAGCTTAGCGCGACTCATAGTTGCAAGTTGAGCGAGGTCCAACTGGGTGACATCGGTATTTTCCGAGTACCGGCGAGCACGCACGAAGTCGTTGGAGTAATGGCGACCAATTGACCCAAGTAGTGGGATGATGAGAGAGCTGTCTCACTTTTTATTGAGCCACCCTCGTAGTTGCCCCGAAGCTGATATCTCGCTAACCAAACATGGGATTAGAACATACAGGGTGTCCTAGCACTGCTAGTAATGCCCCCTACTTTCCTATAGGCTCTTTATTTAATGAAAAGACCAAAACTAAAAGGTCATTCGCGAGTAGTGGGGTAGTGTTGGTTTCCTGAAGTCGCGCTCGTGCTTGAATATGTATGCCTATGTTGGGAAAGGGTTATGTGGTGAGGGGAGGAGTAGCGTCGAGTGAGGGGTCGTTTAGATGGTATTTTTTCCGCTCTAGGTGATGGTGAGGTTATTTTTAAAAAATGGATGGAATTTGGAAAGGCCATTTGGGGTAAACATGTTGTTTTTTGACATTTTGGCGATGAATGTTTTTTTATACGCATGCGCACTTGGCGGTTTTTGTAAGAGGGCGGGCTTTTTAAATGATGATTTATCAATGAGTGTTTTTTTAATACGTATTGAAATAAACCAAAAAAAACTAATAGGTCATCGGCTTTTTTACTATTTCGCTAACCAATAATCGGATTTAAACCTATGAGGTGTCGTAGGACTCGTGGTGAACTCTCCTTTTCTATCGAAGGGGTATATTCACTCCAAAATAAAAACTACCCTTACCCGGGGGATGAAATAGTAATTTATTTTTGTATACCTACGAACTTGGCGGTTTTTGTAAAAGAGCGGGCTTTTTAAATAATGATTTATCAATGAGTGTTTTTAATATGTATTGAAATAAACCAAAAAAAACTAATAGGTCATCGGCTTTTTACAATCTCGCTAACCAATAATCGGATTTAAACATATGAGGTGTCGTAGGACTCGTGGTGAAATCCCCTTTTCTATGGACGGGGTATATTCACTCCAAAATAAAAACTACCCTTACCCGGGGGATGAAATAGTAATTTATTTTTGTATACCTACGAACTTGGCGGTTTTTGTAAAAGAGCGGGCTTTTTAAATGATGATTTATAAAT
Source organism: Meconema thalassinum (assembly GCA_946902985.2). Classification (NCBI taxonomy): domain Eukaryota; kingdom Metazoa; phylum Arthropoda; class Insecta; order Orthoptera; family Tettigoniidae; genus Meconema; species Meconema thalassinum. The sequence continues at coordinate 1,079,746,745 of OX336388.2, read as the reverse complement.
GAGTGTTTTTTAATATGTATTGAAATAAACCCAAAAAAAACTAGTAGGTCATCGGCTTTTTACTATCTCGCTAACCAATAATCGGATTTAAACGTATGAGGTGTCGTAGGACTCGTGGTGAACTCTCCTTTTCTATCGAAGGGGTATATTCACCCCAAAATAAAAACTACCCTTACCCGGGGGGTAAATAATATTTTTTGTATATGCGCATACGGACGGCTTTTGTCAAAAGGACCTAACTATACGTTTGTTAATATTTTCTGAACCCCTCATGGGATTTTGCCATAGGCAGTATCCTAACCCTGGGGGTGACACTCCGTTTTTGAATGTAGGATTCATTTTTGTCGAAAGGGCCTAACGACACTTTTGTTTATATCTCGCGAACCAATCATGCTAGGGACTTGTATGAGGGGTCCTAGCACTTGGGGCAACATTCCCTGTTTGGGGATGAAACTACCCCCCAAAATTGAAAAATCCATATCTTGGAAACGAAGAATCCTAAAATTAGGTGTGATAGCTTAAAAAATAGGGGATGATATGGGCTTTTACCTCGATGGATCATTTCACCCCTAAAACAGTAAATAAATATGTTATGGGGGAAAAACGTGTTAAACACCTAAAAATGATAAATGAACCTAAGATCTTTTGTTTTTGATGAAAAATAGCAGGGGGGTGAAACTACCCCCCAAAATTGAAAAATCCATATCTCGGAAACGAAGAATCCTAAAATTAGGTGTGATAGCTTAAAAAATAGGGGATGATATAGGTTTTTACCTCGATGGATCATTTCACCCCTAAAACAGTAAATAGTCATGTTATGGGGAAAAAACGTGTTAAACACCTAAAAATGATAAATGAACCTAAGATCTTTTGTTTTTGATGAAAAATAGCAGGGGGATGAAACTACCCCCAAAATTGAAAAATCCCTATCTCGGAAACGAAGAATCCTAAAATTAGGTGTGATAGCTTAAAAAATAGGGGATGATATGGGCTTTTACCTCGATGGATCATTTCACCCCTAAAACAGTAAATAAATATGTTATGGGGGGAAAAACGTGTTAAACACCTAAAAATGATAAATGAACCTAAGATCTTTTGTTTTTGATGAAAAATAGCAGGGGGATGAAACTACCCCCAAAATTGAAAAATCCCTATCTCGGAAACGAAGAATCCTAAAATTAGGTGTGATAGCTTAAAAAATAGGGGATGATATAGGTTTTTACCTCGATGGATCATTTCACCCCTAAAACAGTAAATAGTCATGTTATGGGAGAAAAACGTGTTAAACACCTAAAAATGATAAATGAACCTAAGATCTTTTGTTTTTCATGAAAAATAGCAGGGGGGTGAAATTACCCCCCAAAATTGAAAAATCCCTATCTCGGAAACGAAGAAGCCTAAAATTAGGTGTGATAGCTTAAAAAATAGGGGATGATATGGGCTTTTACCTCGATGGATCATTTCACCCCTAAAACAGTAAGTAGTCATGTTATGGGGAAAAACTTGTTAAACACCTAAAAATGATAAATGAACCTAAGATCTTTTGTTTTTGATGAAAAATAGCAGGGGGGGGGGGGTGAAACTACCCCCCAAAATTGAAAAATCCCTATCTCGGAAACGAAGAATCCTAAAATTAGGTGTGATAGCTTAAAAAATAGGGGATGATTAGGGCTTTTACCTCGATTGATCACTTTACTCCTAAAACAGTAAATAGTCATGTTATGGGAAAAAAACGTGTTAAACACCTAAAAATGATAAATGAACCTAAGATCTTTTGTTTTTGATGAAAAATAGCAGGGGGATGCAAACAACCCCCAAATTGAAAAATCCACTTTTATTCATTATGCTTTTTAAACAAACGTAGGCTTGTCTACTACCGCTGGCTTGAATCTGCACAGAGACACTGGCTTTGGTTTGCGTAGTGTGCCTTGCTGATAACAGCACAGCGACCTTGTCAGTAAGTTTCATATTACTCATTTGCTTGATAGCGGACGTGCTCTGCACATGACTAGATCGTTGTTAGGTTTGACAAAGGCTTAGTGAACCTTGTGGCAACCTTGAAATGAATGTCATGGTATAGTCGGGCTTGGAAGCCAAGACCTTAGGGTTGACAACCAAGTAGGTTAACCACTACACGGTGATATGGTCAAATAATAATGTAACAGAACATATAGAAACGTTTTCTATAGTTTAACGAATTGGCATACCATGAGAGGTGTAGGTAATGGAAATTGAATCCTTAGCTGATGATTATACTACTTTCCATGCGCACGTATAAGCTATCATGTTAGAAAAAAGAATGGTATGGCTTGTTTTAAACGGAGAATAATCATTGTGTTTACTGTGAAACACAAATCTGAATTTAAAATTAATTTAAAATAATTAATTTAAAATTAACTAATTTAAAATTAGTTTAGTACGCTGAAGTTAAAATGAATAATGATCGCGTTACAGACAGCCAGTTTCAAAGCCATGAGAACTAAGTGAACAAAGTATAAAATTCATGAGCCAGTGAGGAATTCAACATGCTGTCCTTTGGACAAGAGAGAAGCGTTCTACAGCGACCCTCAATGGTTTGGGTCATCGTAAAGATGAAAATTAAATCTAAGCTACTACACGCTTATATACTAGAAGAAGAAATGGAAAACAATTGGTCAAATAAAGGACAGACGGAATAAAAAATGGCCCTCAACCCTCAAGCATAAGGATTGAGGGAGTTGGAAGGAAGGAGAGCCATGAAAGGCATATAAAAAGTATACTAGGAGTGGCTTTGCCCCAGAGGTAATGGATAAAGAGGAGGAAAACTGGACTCAGCTCAGAAATCCCTTGGGGTCACCAACTTCCAAACTGATCAGCCCTTGAGGGTGTAGCCATAGGCAGAGTGCACAGCAAGTGGTGGGGCTAAATACACCCTACCTTCTTGAGGGGGCTTGGGCAAAAGACAGGAAATAACATGAAAATAAAAAAGCAAGGCTGCCTCCTCAGGATATCAGAAAAAATAAATAAACCAGGGCCAATAAAGTTGCAAAAGGAAGAGACTCCCTAGGGCTCGGATACCCTAATCATGTTGGGGTCGGTAGAGAACAAGAGTTGAGCAAGTGTGGTCGACAGGAAATAAGACAGAGAGGAGCCTAGCACAAGTTAGTGGAAGCAATGACGGTCTCAGCTGGGACTCCGTGATCGTCAACCTACATGACACTAGATATGACGCCCAGGGGTGGAATTAAAGACCTCTTTTTGTTTTTTATCACTGGCTTTTAAGAACGCTAACACATGGCATGCCTTATAATGCAATACTGGTCCTAGGGTATGCAAAATTGTATTAGAAACTCAGCTAATAATAGTGTGCTTGCCCATGATTTACCTTAAATTTTCCTAAAATCCACTACATTTTCCGCAAATTGACCAAATGACACAACATTCCAGCAAAATTCAACAAATGACTACCAGATTTATTGAAATTCCATTGATTTACCTAAGCATGGTTTAAACTACCTCAAATTCATATAAAATTAGACGAATATAGATGAAAATTCACTAAAATTTACCGAATTTAGCCAAGTGGTGTACAAACCATGAAATTTATCCAATTTTTATTAAAATTGACTACATGTACTCGAAAATTCCATAATATTCCCTTTACATGTATGCCTTTTGTTGTTGTTGTTGTTGTTGTTGTTGTTGTTGTTTCGTTTACCACACTCCCTGTAGACAATCACCTCAACATGACTTTCTCCTAGACTAGGAGCTTTACATTCGACATGATAGCTGAGTTTCATTTCCCATAAACTTGTCTCTGAGGTGGGTGTCAGGGAAAGGCATACAGCTGTAAAAACCACACTCTCACGTAGACTTTCATAACCTCTTACGTTGAGGTTCCTTACACTAACGACATTAAATGATTGAACGGTTTCCTTTTCACAATTCCTGTCTATACATTCCTCTTTAAGGTTGCAAGATGTTTGCAAGATTCCTAAAATGCAATTAAATGTAATAAATACCTTAAGATGGTTTCATTTGTTTAATGATATGGTGTTGATGATGGATATATACGTTAAGACTAATTTTTGTTAGGTCTTGACTGGCCTTGCAATTAGAAATTGACAAACCAAACATGGGTTATCTACCAGGGGAACACTTTGACCTCTATGTTGGTTATTGACCAGTAAGTACAGTTCTAGTAATGAGACAGAAATCCAACACAAACAATGAGCGCGCAATGCGGCGGAGATTGGTACCACGATGTACAGTCGGTTATGTAGCTATGTGGAATGCACATCACATATGGTTTACTTGAAGGTTTGGAGATTCCATTAAAGATATTTCTACAATAAACCACTTTCAAATGGTCATTCGTTGGTGTGAAAATATTTATTATATGGTATTTTATGAAAACAATTATGATTTATAAAAAAAAAATATATGTTTACTGTATTCTTATTTAATGTAAGCACTGGAGGCACTATCGACCAACATACAGCACTATGTGGAATGTATATTGCATACTTGAAGGTTTGGTGATCCCATTAAAGGTATTCCTACAATAAATGATTTTTAAGTTGTCGTTCTATGGCGTGAAAATATTTAATATACGATATTTGCTAAAAGGATTTACCAGTGGAATTATTTTACAAGTAGTTATTTTAATGACCAACAGAGTTCACTGTTAAGAAGGTAGAGCCCTATGTGGAATGTAGGATAACATGTTATACATGATACGTGACAACTGTAAGGCTTGTGATTTTTAAGATGCCTTTAACCCTATATTAAACACTCAGTTTGCAATACCGATAACTGCAATGTTACTGAAAAAAAATTGAAACAAAACAAAAATCAGCATTGAAAAACCAAAAAGTGGTTGAGCATATATACAGTGGGGAAAAGAAAAGTTTTGTAAACACTAATGTCCAACAAGACTAATTAAATCAGTAACTGTCAGGGTGGCCTAGTGGTTAAGGCGTTTGACTTAAGATCAACTTTCCAAATATATAAGGAAGCAAGGGTTCGAATCCCTTCCCTGACATAACTATTGCTTGAACATGCAAGAAAACAAGAAATATACACAAACTATGTTTATCAATTTAATCATTTTTTTTACAAGAGATAGACACACAGAATACAGCTCTTTTTGTTTATCATTTCTTTTAAACATAACACTTGTTGAAAATTATTTTTTAGGGGATGGGTGTGTTGCTATGTTGACCCATCACACAATAATAGCAGCTTTACGAAGTTCATTTTCTATATTTAATAGCTCTTTCTCATAACCAATATGACCAAGCTGTTTACAGGCATGCAAGAGCTGTAGACGTTCGATTAATATATTAGGATCGTTCCATTTACTATTTTTTATGAATGGTTTCAGAATCTCGGGAAGCAGTTCATCATTATCACCATTAATATGATTATCATCCTCATTATTATAATCATTTTCATAATGATGATCATTATCATCGTTATCATTACCATGATAATTTCCACTTGTGTCCACAGTCTGTTCAATGGTTTGAGTTGTCTTTGATAGTGTTGAAAGCTTCTTTTTAGATGTGCTAGAATGCTTTAACATTGTTATGTTATTATTACCACTATTACCTTTCCCCACTAACTTTTTGATGGGGTATATTGTCTCTGATAGGGTTGAGGGCTTTTGAGATGTGGGTGCATGTCTGAACATGGGTTTCACAGGAGGTGTTAAAGGTTTCTCATTAAACAACTCGCTAACAGCATGAGTGCGTTGTAGTGTATTAAACTTGAGGTTAATATTATCTTGAGCAGTACTATCTTTCTCTTGGACTTGGTTTCTTGCTTTGGTTTGGGTTTTCCTTACATTTAGACTAGCGTGATTATTAAGTTTACATTCATGATTGTTTGAAGAAAGTACGTCCAATTCTTTTGTTTTAAGCATTCCTCGACACTGTTTCGATCGTTGCTTTGAACAGCGTCAAATAACAGTTCCATTTTTATTGCTTCGTTTCACAATATATGAATATCCTTTATAGTATGCATAAGGCTTACCATACCTAGTCACTGATACTTCCATATCAACTGTCAAGCACAAACTAATCTCTAGTAAAGACAACTTGGTAATAACAACAATAGTTTAATGTGGGAGCATATATACATGAAAAAAAGTGGGAGCAAAGGTGGGGGGGAGGGGGGGTAAAAAGTGGGAGCAAATGAGGGAGAAAAAATAACTGTGAGCAAAAAGTGGGAGCATATATGGGATCAAATGTGGGAGCAAAGCAAATATAAAAAAAAAGTGGGAGCAAATATGCTAACAAATATGTCAACAAATATACCAGCAAAAGTAAATACACAAGTCAAGATAGATTAAAGTGCAAAGAAAATATGCAAGCAAATATGAGAGCAAAAATGGTGTTTTTTCTAAAACAACTAGACATAACAAACTTAGTCATAACCTAACCTAACCTAACCTCACCTAACCTCACCTAACTTCACCTAACCTAACCTAACCTAACTTAACTTCACCTAATCTAACTTGACTGAACTTTACCTAACCTAACCCATCATAACTTCACCTAACCTAACTTTACCTCATCTAACTTCACCTAACCTAACTTTCAACTCACAGATCAAAATTAAATTCTAGGCATAGTTGAGTTGGAACCCAAGACTTCAGGGATAACACACAAGTATACTAGCCACTACACCGCAAAATGGGCAAATTATCATGCAACACAACATAAAGTAAAAGTTTCCTGTAGTGTAACTCATTGGCTGTCAACCATAGTTTGGGAATTCAAACCCAAGACCTCAGGACTTTTGTTTTGAACATTATCAGAAATATTATTCCATTTACATTTTGCTGCTGCTGCTTATAGTTATAAGAGTTGGCATTAATATGGAAAGCAAAAAAAATGTGGGAGCAAAAAGTGGGTGGAAAACGTGTAAGCAGAAGTGGGAGCAAACAAGTGTGAGCAAATATGGGAGCAGAAAGTGGGAGCAAATGTGAAAGCAAAAGTGGGAGCAAAAAAGAGCGAGCAAAAGTGAGTGTACAAAGTAGGAGCAAAATGTGTGAGTAAAAAGTGGGGGCAAATGTGGTGTTTTACTAAAACAATCTCCCCTAACCTAACCTAAACTAACTTCACCCAACCTAATTTCACCTAACCTAACTTTACTTAACCTAACCTTCCAACTCTCAGATCAAAAATTAAATTCTGGCCATAGTCGAGTTGGAACCCAAAACCTCTGGGATAACACCCAAGTATACTAGCCACTACATCGCGAAATGGGCAAATTATCATGCAACACAACACAAAAATAAAAAGATTTCTGTAGTGTAACTCATTGGCTGACAATCATAGTTGAGAATTCAAACCCAAGACCTCAGGACTTTTGTTTTGAACATTATCAGAAATATTATTCCATTTACATTTTGCTGTTGCTTATAGTTATAAGAGTTGACATTAATATGGGAGCAAAAGTGAAAGCAAAAAGTGGGTGCAAGCATGGCTGGTTGTAGAGACTTTCATATCAACAAATACACATAAATTAAAATTTAGTAAAGTGACTTGGCTAATAATAATAATAATAATAATATTAACAGTTTAAAAAAAATTCAAGGGGATTGATATTTTTCAGGGTGTAATTTCCAAAGTACTGTCAAGAATAATAATTACATGAACAGATTCCAAGAACTCTAGAGTGCTTTTAAGGTTAATGATTGGCTAGGAGTGAGATAGAGCTAGCTAACCTAAGTTAACCTCAGCTCAGTAAACCTAACCTTGTCACATGGTATGTTCTACAAGTATAGACTTGCTTTGAGACTGGCTATGACGTCACAGATGAATGGCGGTGGGAGGCTGGCAAAAAGGAAAATGTTTTTGGGTAATAAAAACGTCATTTCCAGCCTCCCACCGCCATTCATCTGTGACGTCATAGCCAGTCTCAAAGCAAGTCTATACTTGTAGAACATACCATGTGACAAGGTTAGGTTTACTGAGCTGAGGTTAACTTAGGTTAGCTAGCTCTATCTCACTCCTAGCCAATCATTAACCTTAAAAGCACTCTAGAGTTCTTGGAATCTGTTCATGTAATTATTATTCTTGACAGTACTTTGGAAATTACACCCTGAAAAATATCAATCCCCTTGAATTTTTTTTAAACTGTTAATATTATTATTATTATTATTATTAGCCAAGTCACTTTACTAAATTTTAATTTATGTGTATTTGTTGATATGAAAGTCTCTACAACCAGCCATGCTTGCACCCACTTTTTGCTTTCACTTTTGCTCCCATATTAATGTCAACTCTTATAACTATAAGCAACAGCAAAATGTAAATGGAATAATATTTCTGATAATGTTCAAAACAAAAGTCCTGAGGTCTTGGGTTTGAATTCTCAACTATGATTGTCAGCCAATGAGTTACACTACAGAAATCTTTTTATTTTTGTGTTGTGTTGCATGATAATTTGCCCATTTCGCGATGTAGTGGCTAGTATACTTGGGTGTTATCCCAGAGGTTTTGGGTTCCAACTCGACTATGGCCAGAATTTAATTTTTGATCTGAGAGTTGGAAGGTTAGGTTAAGTAAAGTTAGGTTAGGTGAAATTAGGTTGGGTGAAGTTAGTTTAGGTTAGGTTAGGGGAGATTGTTTTAGTAAAACACCACATTTGCCCCCACTTTTTACTCACACATTTTGCTCCTACTTTGTACACTCACTTTTGCTCGCTCTTTTTTGCTCCCACTTTTGCTTTCACATTTGCTCCCACTTTCTGCTCCCATATTTGCTCACACTTGTTTGCTCCCACTTCTGCTTACACGTTTTCCACCCACTTTTTGCTCCCACATTTTTTTTGCTTTCCATATTAATGCCAACTCTTATAACTATAAGCAGCAGCAGCAAAATGTAAATGGAATAATATTTCTGATAATGTTCAAAACAAAAGTCCTGAGGTCTTGGGTTTGAATTCCCAAACTATGGTTGACAGCCAATGAGTTACACTACAGGAAACTTTTACTTTATGTTGTGTTGCATGATAATTTGCCCATTTTGCGGTGTGTTATCCCTGAAGTCTTGGGTTCCAACTCAACTATGCCTAGGATTTAATTTTGATCTGTGAGTTGAAAGTTAGGTTAGGTGAAGTTAGATGAGGTAAAGTTAGGTTAGGTGAAGTTATGATGGGTTAGGTTAGGTAAAGTTCAGTCAAGTTAGATTAGGTGAAGTTAAGTTAGGTTAGGTTAGGTTAGGTGAAGTTAGGTGAGGTTAGGTGAGGTGAGGTTAGGTGAGGTTAGGTGAGGTTAGGTTAGGTTAGGTTAGGTTAGGTTATGACTAAGTTTGTTATGTCTAGTTGTTTTAGAAAAAACACCATTTTTGCTCTCATATTTGCTTGCATATTTTCTTTGCACTTTAATCTATCTTGACTTGTGTATTTACTTTTGCTGGTATATTTGTTGACATATTTGTTAGCATATTTGCTCCCACTTTTTTTTTATATTTGCTTTGCTCCCACATTTGATCCCATATATGCTCCCACTTTTTGCTCACAGTTATTTTTTTCTCCCTCATTTGCTCCCACCTTTTACCCCCCCCCCCCCACCTTTGCTCCCACTTTTTTGCATGTATATATGCTCCCACATTAAACTATTGTTGTTATTACCAAGTTGTCTTTACTAGAGATTAGTTTGTGCTTGACAGTTGATATGGAAGTATCAGTGACTAGGTATGGTAAGCCTTATGCATACTATAAAGGATATTCATATATTGTGAAACGAAGCAATAAAAATGGAACTGTTATTTGGCGCTGTTCAAAGCAACGATCGAAACAGTGTCGAGGAATGCTTAAAACAAAAGAATTGGACGTACTTTCTTCAAACAATCATGAATGTAAACTTAATAATCACGCTAGTCTAAATGTAAGGAAAACCCAAACCAAAGCAAGAAACCAAGTCCAAGAGAAAGATAGTACTGCTCAAGATAATATTAACCTCAAGTTTAATACACTACAACGCACTCATGCTGTTAGCGAGTTGTTTAATGAGAAACCTTTAACACCTCCTGTGAAACCCATGTTCAGACATGCCCCCACATCTCAAAAGCCCTCAACCCTATCAGAGACAATATACCCCATCAAAAAGTTAGTGGGGAAAGGTAATAGTGGTAATAATAACATAACAATGTTAAAGCATTCTAGCACATCTAAAAAGAAGCTTTCAACACTATCAAAGACAACTCAAACCATTGAACAGACTGTGGACACAGGTGGAAATTATCATGGTAATGATAACGATGATAATGATCATCATTATGAAAATGATTATAATAATGAGGATGATAATCATATTAATGGTGATAATGATGAACTGCTTCCCGAGATTCTGAAACCATTCATAAAAAATAGTAAATGGAACGATCCTAATATATTAGTCGAACGTCTACAGCTCTTGCATGCCTGTAAACAGCTTGGTCATATTGGTTATGAGAAAGAGCTATTAAATATAGAAAATGAACTTCGTAAAGCTGCTATTATTGTGTGATGGGTCAACATAGCAACACACCCATCCCCTAAAAAAAAAATTTCACCAAGTGTTATGTTTAAAAGAAATAATAAACAAAAAGAACTGTATTCTGTGTGTCTATCTCTTGTAAAAAAAAAATGACTAAATTGATAAACATAGTTTGTGTATATTTCTTGTTTTCTTGCATGTTCAAGCAATAGTTATGTCAGGGAAGGGATTCGAACCCTTGCTTCCTTATATATTTGGAAAGTTGATCTTAAGTCAAACGCCTTAACCACTCGGCCACCCTGACAGTTACTGATTTAATTAGTCTTGTTGGACATTAGTGTTTACAAAACTTTTCTTTTCCCCACTGTATATATGCTCAACCACTTTTTGGTTTTTTCAATGCTGATTTTTGTTTTGTTTCAATTTTTTTTCAGTAACATTGCAGTTATCAGTATTGCAAACTGAGTGTTTAATATAGGGTTAAAGGCATTTTAAAAATCACAAGCCTTACAGTTGTCACGTATCATGTATAACATGTTATCCTACATTCCACATAGGGCTCTACCTTCTTAACAGTGAACTCTGTTGGTCATTAAAATAACTACTTGTAAAATAATTCCACTGGTAAATCCTTTTAGCAAATATCGTATATTAAATATTTTCACGCCATAGAACGACAACTTAAAAATCATTTATTGTAGGAATACCTTTAATGGGATCACTAAACCTTTAAGTATGCAATATACATTCCAGATAGTGCTGTATGTTGGTCGATAGTGCCTCTAGTGCTTACATTAAATAAGAATACAGTAAACATATATTTTTTTTTATAAATCATAATTGTTTTCATAAAATACCATATAATAAATATTTTCACACCAACGAATGACCATTTGAAAATGGTTTATTGTAGAAATATCTTTAATGGAATCTCCAAACCTTTAAGTAAACCATATGTGATGTGCATTCCACATAGCTACATAACCGACAGTACATCGTGGTACCAATCTCCGCCGCATTGCGCGCTCATTGTTTGTGTTGGATTTCTGTCTCATTACTAGAACTGTACTTACTGGTCAATAACCAACATAGAGGTCAAAGTGTTCCCGTGGTAGATAACCCATGTTTGGTTTGTCAATTTCTAATTGCAAGGCCAGTCAAGACCTAACAAAAATTAGTCTTAACGTATATATCCATCATCAACACCATATCATTAAACAAATGAAACCATCTTAAGGTATTTATTACATTTAATTGCATTTTAGGAATCTTGCAAACATCTTGCAACCTTAAAGAGGAAAGTATAGACAGGAATTGTGAAGAGGAAACCGTTCAATCATTTAATGTCGTTAGTGTAAGGAACCTCAACGTAAGAGGTTATGAAAGTCTACGTGAGGGTGTGGTTTTTACAGCTGGATGCCTTTTCCTGACACCCACCTCAGAGACAAGTTTATGGGAAATGAAACTCAGCTATCATGTCGAATGTGAAGCTCCTAGTCTAGGAGAAAGTCATGTTGAGGTGATTGTCTACAGGGAGTGTGGTAAACGAAACAACAACAACAACAACAACAACAACAACAAAAAGCATACATGTAAAGGGAATATTATGGAATTTTCGAGTACATGTAGTCAATTTTAATAAAAATTGGATAAATTTCATGGTTTGTACACCACTTGGCTAAATTCGGTAAATTTTAGTGAATTTTCATCTATATTCGTCTAATTTTATATGAATTTGAGGTAGTTTAAACCATGCTTAGGTAAATCAATGGAATTTCAATAAATCTGGTAGTCATTTGTTGAATTTTGCTGGAATGTTGTGTCATTTGGTCAATTTGCGGAAAATGTAGTGGATTTTAGGAAAATTTAAGGTAAATCATGGGCAAGCACACTATTATTAGCTGAGTTTCTAATACAATTTTGCATACCCTAGGACCAGTATTGCATTATAAGGCATGCCATGTGTTAGCGTTCTTAAAAGCCAGTGATAAAAAACAAAAAGAGGTCTTTAATTCCACCCCTGGGCGTCATATCTAGTGTCATGTAGGTTGACGATCACGGAGTCCCAGCTGAGACCGTCATTGCTTCCACTAACTTGTGCTAGGCTCCTCACTCTCTTATTTCCTGTCGACCACACTTGCTCAACTCTTGTTCTCTACCGACCCCAACATGATTAGAGTATCCGAGCCCTAGGGAGTCTCTTCCTTTTGAAACTTCATTGGCCCTGGTTTATTTATTTTTTCTGATATCCTGAGGAGGCAGCCTTGCTTTTTTTATTTTCATGTTATTTCCTGTCTTTTGCCCAAGCCCCCTCAAGAAGGTAGGGTGTATTTAGCCCCACGACTTGCGATGCACTCTGCCTATGGCTACACCCTCAAGGGCTGATCAGTTTGGAAGTTGGCAACCCCAAGGGATTTCTGAGCTGAGTCCAGTTTTCCTCCTCTTTATCCATTACCTCTGGGGCAAAGCCACTCCTAGTATACTTTTTATCTGCCTTTCATGGCTCTCCTTCCTTCCAACTCCCTCAATCCTTATGCTTGAGGGTTGAGGGCCATTTTTTTTTATTCCTTCTATCCTTTATTTGACCAATTGTTTTCCATTTCTTATTCTAGTATATAAGCGTGTAGTAGCTTAGATTTAATTTTCATCTTTACGATGTCCCAAACCATTGAGGGTCGCTGTAGAACGCTTCTCTCTTGTCCAAAGGACAGCATGTTGAATTCCTCACTGGCTCATGAATTTTATACTTTGTTCACTTAGTTCTCATGGCTTTGAAACTGGCTGACTGTAACGTGATCATTATTCATTTTAACTTCAGCGTACTAAACTAATTTTAAATTAGTTAATTTTAAATTAATTATTTTAAATTAATTTTAAATTCAGATTTGTGTTTCACAGTAAACACAATGATTATTCTCCGTTTAAAACAAGCCATACCATTCTTTTTCTAACATGATAGCTTATACGTGGGCATGGAAAGTAGTATAATCATCAGCTAAGGATTCAATTTCCATTACCTACACCTCTCATGGTATGCCAATTCGTTAAACTATAGAAAACGTTTCTATATGTTCTGTTACATTATTATTTCACCATATCACCGTGTAGTGGTTAACCTACTTGGTTGTCAACCCTAAGGTCTTGGCTTCCAACCCCGACTATACCATGACATTCATTTCAAGGTTGCCATAAGCTTCACTAAGCCTTTGTCAAACCTAACAACGATCTAGTCATGTGCATAGCATGTCCGCTATCAAGCAAATGAGTAATATGAAACTTACTGACAAGGTCGCTGTGCTGTTATCAGCAAGGCACACTACGCAAACCAAAGCCAGAGTCTCTGTGCAGATTCAACACAGCGGTAGTAGGCAAGCCTATGTTTGTTTAAAAATCATCATGAATATAGCTCCACTGTCACTACAGAGGCCCCGGTTCGATTTTTTTTCACAAGGCTGCAACAGGGTAGACTGAGTCTTGACAGGTAAAACTTTTTGGGGTCCATTCGTGAACCAGGGTAAAGGGTTGGCCATTCTGACTTGTTCAACACCTCAAACCAATGTTTACTATTACTGGTGAGTTATCATTTTTTTCTTTCTTTGGCTTTTCCCAATTATTTTGAGTCGCCGGAGCCAACCAGGCTCATTTTGGTTTTGGCCGGGGATTTAAGGCCGAATGCCCTTTCTGACGCCACGTGATTTTTTTCAGGTGAAAATTCCAACCCCCGCCGTCACCGGGATTTGAACCCCACCTGCCCGAGTAAAGACGAGCAGCTAAGCACCTGCGCCATCACGCTCCCCACAGGTTAGTTATCTATCCGCACATTAATCCATAATTACCTAATAATAATAATAACAACAATCATCCTCCATACACATGTCCATTAAAGCATGGTTTCACAAAGATGCTTATGCTTTTAGGTGTATAACACATTTTTCCCCCATAACATAACTATTTACTGTTTTAGGGGGTGAAATGATCAATCGAGGTAAAAGCCCATATCATCCCCTATTTTTTAAGCTATCACACCTAATTTTAGGATTCTTCGTTTCCTAGATAGGGATTTTTCAATTTTGGGGGGGTAGTTTCACCCCCTGCTATTTTTCATCAAAAACAAAAGATCTTAGGTTCATTTATCATTTTTAGGTGTTTAACACGTTTTTCCCCTATAACATGACTATTTACTGTTTTAGGGGTGAAATGATCCATCGAGGTAAAAGCCCTAATCATCCCCTATTTTTTAAGCTATCACACATAATTTTAGGCTTCTTCATTTCCAAGATAGGGATTTTTCAATTTTGGGGGGTAGTTTCACCCCCCTGCTATTTTTCATCAAAAACAAAATATTTTAGGTTCATTTATCATTTTTAGGTGTTTAACACGTTTTTTCCCCATAACATGACTATTTACTGTTTTAGGGGTGAAATGATCCATCGAGGTAAAAGCCCATATCATCCCCTATTTTTTAAGCTATCACACCTAATTTTAGGATTCTTCGTTTCCGAGATAGGGATTTTTCAATTTTGGGGGGTAGTTTCACCCCCCTGCTATTTTTCATCAAAAACAAAAGATCTTAGGTTCATTTATCATTTTTAGGTGTTTAACACGTTTTTTCCCCATAACATGACTATTTACTGTTTTAGGGGTGAAATGATCAATCGAGGTAAAAGCCCATATCATCCCCTATTTTTTAAGCTATCACACTTAATTTTAGGATTCTTCGTTTCCGAGATAGGGATTTTTCAATTTTGGGGGGTAGTTTCACCCCCAAACAGGGAATGTTGCCCCAAGTGCTAGGACCCCTCATACAAGTCCCTAGCATGATTGGTTCGCGAGATATGAACAAAAGTGTCGTTAGGCCCTTTCGACAAAAATAAATCCTACATTCAAAAACGGGGCGTTACCCCCCAGGGCTATAATACTGCCTATGGCAAAATCCCATGAGGGGTTCAGAAAATATTAACTAACGTATAGTTAAGTCCTTTTGACAAAAGCCGTCCGTGCGCGCACATACAAAAAATATTACTATTTCAACCCCCGGGTAAGGGTAGTTTTTATTTTGGAGTGGATATACCCCTTCGATAGAAAAAGAGAGTTCACCACGAGTCCTACGACACCTCATAGGTTTAAATCCGATTATTGGTTAGCGAGATAGTCAAAAGCCGATGACCTATTAGTTTTTATGGTTTATTTCAATACATATTAAAAAAAACACTCATTGATAAATCATCATTTAAAAAGCCCGCCCTCTTACAAAACTCCTCAAGTGCGCATGCGTATAAAAAACATTCATCGCCATAATGTCAAAAAACACACGTTTACCCCAAATGGCCTTTCCAAATTTCATCCATTTAAAAAAATAACCTCACCATCACCTAGAGCGGAAAAAATACCATCTAAACGACCCCTCACTCGACCCTACTCCTCCCCCACCACCTAACCCTTTCCCAACATAGGCATACATATTCAAGCACAAGCGCGACTTCAGGAAACCAACACTACCCCACTACTCGCGAATGACCTTTTAGTTTTGGTCTTTTAATCAAATAAAGAGGCTATAGGAAAGTAGGGGGCATTACTAGCAGTGCTAGGACACCCTGTATGTTCTAATCCCATGTTTGGTTAGCGAGATATCAAGTTCGGGGCAAATACGAGGGTGGCTCAATAAGAAGTGGTGCAGCTCTCTCCTTACCACACTACTTATTTAGCTAGATATAGGTTACATTCAGTCAGTTTTAGGTATTACTCAGCTAGTTTAGAGCATATTTAGCTAGTTATAGGTTACATTCAGTCAGTTTTAGGCATAATTCAGCTAGTTTAGAGCATATTTAGGTAGATATAGGTTACATTCAGCTAGTTTTAGGGTTTACTCGGCCTGTTTAGGGCATATTTATCTAGTTATAGGTTACATTCAGTCAGTTTTAGGTATTTCTCAGCTAGTTTAGAGCATATTAACTAGATATAGGTTACATTCAGTCAGTTTTAGGTATTTCTCAGCAACTTTAGAGCGTATTTGCCTAGATATAGGTTACATTCAGTCAGTTATAGGTATTACTCAGCTAGTTTAGAGCATATTTAGCTAGTTATAGGTTACATTCAGTCAGTTTTAGGTATTACTCAGCTAGTTTGGATCATATTTAGCTAGATATAGGTTACATTAAGTCAGTTTTAGGTTTTACTCAGCTAGTTTAGAGCATATTTAGCTAGATATAGGTAACATTCAGCTAGTTTTAGGTATTACTCAGCTAGTTTGGATCATATTTAGCTAGATATAGGTTACATTAAGTCAGTTTTAGGTATTACTCAGCTAGTTTAGAGCATATAAAACTAGTTATAGGTTACATTAAGTCAGTTTTAGGTATTACTCAGCTAGTTTAGAGCGTACTTAGCTATATATAGGTTACATTAAGTCAGTTTAAGGTATTACTCAGCTAGTTTAGAGCATATTTAGCTAGATATATGTTGCATTCAGCAAGTTTTAGGGTTTACTCGGCTAGTTTAGAGCATATTTAGCTAGATATAGGTAACATTAGGCTAGTTTTAGGTATTACTCAGCTAGTTTAGACCATATTAAGCTTTATATAGGTAACATTCGACTAGTTTTAGGTATACTCAGCTAGTTTAGGGCATAATAAGCTAGTTGTAAGTTACATTCAGTCAGTCTTAGGGTTTAGTCAGCTAGTTTGGAGCATATTTAGCTAGATATAGGTTACATTCAGCCAGTTTTATCTATTCCTCAGCTAGTTTAGAGCATATTTAGCTAGGTATAGGTTACATTCAGTCAGTTTTAGGTATTACTCAGCTTGTTTAGAGCATATTTAGCTAGATACAGGTTACATTCAGTCAGTTTTAGGTATTACTCAGCTAGTTTAGAGCAAATTTAGCTAGATATAGGTAACATTCGGCTAGTTTTAGGTATTACTCAGCTAGTTTAGAGCATATTTAGCTAGTTATAGGTTACATTCAACTAGTTTTAGTGTTTACTCAGGTAGTTTAGGGCATATTTAGCTGAATATAGGTAACATTCGGCTAGTTTTAGGCTTTAATCAGCTAGTTTAGGGCATATTTAGCTAGATATAGGTAACATTCGGCTAGTTTTAGGTATTACTCTGCTAGATTAGAGCGTATTTAGCTAGTTATAGGTTACATTCAGCTAGTTTTAGGTATTACTCAGCTAGTTTAGAGCGTATTTAGCTAGTAATAGGTTACATTCAGTCAGTTTTGGGTATTACTCAGCTAGTTTAGAGCATATTAACTAGATATAGGTTACATTCAGTAAGTTTTAGGTATTTCTCAGCATTTTTAGAGCGTATTTGCCTAGATATAGGTTACATTCAGTTAGTTATAGGTATTACTCAGCTAGTTTAGAGTATATTAACTAGATATAGGTTACATTAAGTCAGTTTTAGGTATTTCTCAGCAATTTTAGAGCGTATTTGCCTAGATATAGGTTACATTCAGTCAGTTATAGTTATTACTCAGCTAGTTTAGAGCATATTTAGCTAGTTATAGGTTACATTCAGTCAGTTTTAGGTATTACTCAGCTAGTTTAGAGCATATTTTTCTAGATATAGGTTACATTCAGCTAGTTTTATGGTTTACTCGGCTAGTTTAGGCCATATTTAGCTAGTTATAGGTTACATTCAGTCAGTTTTAGTTATTACTCTGCTAGTTTAGAGCGTATTTAGCTAGATATAGGTTACATTCAGTCAGTTTTAGGTATTACTCAGCTAGTTTAGAGCATATTTAGCTAGTTATAGGTTACATTCAGTCAGTTTTAGGCATAATTCAGCTAGTTTAGAGCATATTTAGGTAGATATAGGTTACATTCAGCTAGTTTTAGGGTTTACTCGGCCTGTTTAGGGCATATTTAGCTAGTTATAGGTTACATTCAGTCAGTTTTAGGTATTTCTCAGCTAGTTTAGAGCATATTAACTAGATATAGGTTACATTCAGTCAGTTTTAGGTATTTCTCAGCAACTTTAGAGCGTATTTGCCTAGATATAGGTTACATTCAGTCAGTTATAGGTATAACTCAGCTAGTTTAGAGCATATTTAGCTAGTTATAGGTTACATTCAGTCAGTTTTAGGTATTACTCAGCTAGTTTAGAGCATATTTTGCTAGATATAGGTTACATTCAGCTAGTTTTAGGGTTTACTCAGCTAGTTTAGGGCATATTTAGCTAGTTATAGGTTACATTCAGTCAGTTTTAGGTATTACTCAGCTAGTTTAGAGCGTATTTAGCTAGATATAGGTTACATTCAGTCAGTTTTAGGTATTACTCAGCTAGTTTAGAGCATATTTAGCTAGTCATAGGTTACATTCAGTCAGTTCTAGGCATTATTCAGCTAGTTTAGAGCATATTTAGGTAGATATAGGTTACATTCAGCTAGTTTTAGGGTTTACTCGGCTAGTTTAGGGCATATTTAGCTAGTTATAGGTTACATTCAGTCAGTTTTAGGTATTTCTCAGCTAGTTTAGAGCGTATTTAGCTAGATATAGGTTACATTCAGTCCGTTTTAGGTATTACTCGGCAAGTTTAGAGCATATATAGCTAGATATTGGTAAAAATCTGTCAGTTTTAGATATTACTCAACTAGTATAGAGCATATTTAGCTATTTATAGGTAACATTGGGCTAGTTTTAGGTTTTACTCCACTAGTTTAGAGCATATTTAGCTAGATATATGTTGCATTCAGCAAGTTTTAGGGTTTACTCAGCTAGTTTAGAGCATATTTAGCTAGATATATGTAACATTAGGCTAGTTTTAGGTATTACTCAGCTAGTTTGGAGCATATTTAGCTATTTATAGGCAACATTGGACTAGTTTTAGGTTTTACTCAGCTAGTTTAGAGCATATTTAGCTAGATATAGGTTACATTCAGCAAGTTTTAGGGTTTACTCAGCTAGTTTAGAGCATATTTAGCTAGATATAGGAAACATTTGGCTAGTTTTAGGTATTACTCAGCTAGTTTGGATCATATTTAGCTAGATATAGGTTACATTCAGTCAGTTTTAGTTATTACTCAGCTCGTTTAAAGCATATTTATTTAGGTATAGGTTACATTCAGTCAGTTTTAGGTATTACTCAGCTTGTTTAGAGCATATTTAGCTAGATATAGGTTACATTCAGTCAGTTTTATGTATTACTCAGCTTGTTTAGAGCGTATTTAGCTTGATATAGGTTAGATTCAGTCAGTTTTAGGTATTACTCAGCTAGTTTAGAGCATATTAACTAGTTATAGGATACATTAAGTCAGTTTTAGGTATTACTCAACTAGTTAAGAGTATATTTAGCTAGTCATAGTTTACATTAAGTCAGTTTTAGGTATTAATCATCTAGTTTAGAGCGTACTTAGCTATATATAGGTTACATTCAGTCAGTTTAGGGTATTACTCAGCTAGTTAAGAGCATATTTAGCTAGATATAGGTTAAATTCAGCTGATATTTGGGTTTACTCAGCTAGTTTAGAGCATATTTAGCTAGATATAGATTACATTCGGCTAGTTTTAGATATTACTCAGCTGGTTTAGAGCATATTTAGCTAGTTATAGGATACATTAAGTCAGTTTTAGGTATTACTCAGCTAGTTTAGAGTATTTTTAGCTAGTTATAGGTTACATTAAGTCAGTTTTAGGTACTACTCAACTAGTTTAGAGCGTATTTAGCTAGATATAGGTTACATTCAGTCAGTTTTAGGTATTACTCAGCTTGTTTAGAGCATATTTAGCTAGGTATAGGTTACATTCAGTCAGTTTTAGGTATTACTCAGCTTGTTTAGAGCATATTTAGCTAGATACAGGTTACATTCAGTCAGTTTTAGGTATTACTCAGCTAGTTTAGAGCAAATTTAGCTAGATATAGGTAACATTCGGCTAGTTTTAGGTATTACTCAGCTAGTTTAGAGCATATTTAGCTAGATATAGGTAACATTCGGCTAGTTTTAGGTATTATTCTGCTAGATTAGAGCGTATTTAGCTAGTTATAGGTTACAATCAGCTAGTTTTAGGTATTACTCAGCTAGTTTAGAGCGTATTTAGCTAGTTATGGGTTACATTCAGTCAGTTTTGGGTATTACTCAGCTAGTTTAGAGCATATTAACTAGATATAGGTTACATTCAGTCAGTTTTAGGTATTTCTCAGCAACTTTAGAGCGTATTTGCCTAGATATAGGTTACATTCAGTCAGTTATAGGTATTACTCAGCTAGTTTAGAGCATATTAACTAGATATAGGTTACATTCAGTCAGTTTTAGGTATTTCTCAGCAACTTTAGAGCGTATTTGCCTAGATATAGGTTACATTCAGTCAGTTATAGGTATTACTCAGCTAGTTTAGAGCATATTTAGCTAGTTATAGGTTACATTCAGTCAGTTTTAGGTATTACTCAGCTAGTTTAGAGCATATTTTGCTAGATATAGGTTACATTCAGCTAGTTTTAGGGTTTACTCGGCTAGTTTAGGGCATATTTAGCTAGTTATAGGTTACATTCAGTCAGTTTTAGTTATTACTCAGCTAATTTAGAGCGTATTTAGCTAGATATAGGTTACATTCAGCCAGTTTTAGGTATTACTCAGCTAGTTTAGAGCATATTTAGCTAGTTATAGTTTACATTCAGTCAGTTTTAGGCATTATTCAGCTAGTTTAGAGCATATTTAGGTAGATATAGGTTACATTCAGCTAGTTTTAGGGTTTACTCGGCCTGTTTAGGGCATATTTAGCTAGTTATAGGTTACATTCAGTCAGTTTTAGGTATTTCTCAGCTAGTTTAGAACATATTAACTAGATATAGGTTACATTCAGTCAGTTTTAGGTATTTCTCAGCAATTTTAGAGCGTATTTGCCTAGATATAGGTTACATTCAGTCAGTTATAGGTATTACTCAGCTAGTTTAGAGCATATTAACTAGTTATAGGTTACATTCAGTCAGTTTTAGGTATTACTCAGCTAGTTTAGAGCATATTTTGCTAGATATAGGTTACATTCTGCTAGTTTTAGGGTTTACTCGGCTAGTTTAGGGCTTATTTAGCTAGTTATAGGTTACATTCAGTCAGTTTTAGGTATTACTCAGCTAGTTTAGAGCGTATTTAGCTAGATATAGGTTACATTCAGTCAGTTTTAGGTATTACTCGGCAAGTTTAGAGCATATAAAGCTAGATATAGGTAAAAATCTGTCAGTTTTAGATATTACTCAACTAGTATAGAGCATATTTAGCTATTTATAGGTAACATTGGGCTAGTTTTAGGTTTTACTCCGCTAGTTTAGAGCATATTTAGCTAGATATAGGTTGCATTCAGCAAGATTTAGGGTTTACTCAGCTAGTTTAGAGCATATTTAGCTAGATATAGGTAACATTAGGCTAGTTTTAGGTATTACTCAGCAAGTTTGGAGCATATTTAGCTATTTATAGTCAACATTGGGCTAGTTTTAGGTTTTACTCAGCTAGTTTAGAGCATATTTAGCTAGATATAGGTTACATTCAGCAAGTTTTAGGGTTTACTCAGCTAGTTTAGAGCATATTTAGCTAGATATAGGTAACATTAGGCTAGTTTTAGGTATTACTCAGCTAGTTTGGATCATATTTAGCTAGATATAGGTTACATTCAGTCAGTTTTAGTTATTACTCAGCTCGTTTAGAGCATATTTATTTAGGTATAGGTTACATTCAGTCAGTTTTAGGTATTACTCATCTTGTTTAGAGCATATTTATCTAGATATAGGTTACATTCAGTCAGTTTTAGGTATTACTCAGCTTGTTTAGAGCGTATTTAGCTAGATATAGGTTACATTCAGTCAGTTTTAGGTATTACTCAGCTAGTTTAGAGCATATTAACTAGTTATAGGATACATTAAGTCAGTTTTAGGTATTACTCAGCTAGTTAAGAGTATATTTAGCTAGTTATAGGTTACATTAAGTCAGATTTAGGTATTACTCATCTAGTTTAGAGCGTACTTAGCTATATATAGGTTACATTCAGTCAGTTTAAGGTATTACTCAGCTAGTTTAGAGCATATTTAGCTAGATATAGGTTACATTCAGCTAGTATTTGGGTTTACTCAGCTAGTATAGAGCAGATTTAGCTAGATATAGGTTACATTCGGCTAGTTTTAGATATTACTCAGCTAGTTTAGAGCATATTTAGCTAGTTATAGGATACAGTAAGTCAGTTTTAGGTATTACTCAGCTAGTTTAGAGTATTTTTAGCTAGTTATAGGTTACATTAAGTCAGTTTTAGGTACTACTCAACTAGTTTCGAGCGTATTTAGCTAGATATAGGTTACATTCAGTCAGTTTTAGTTATTACTCAGCTAGTTTAGAGCATATTAAGCTATATATAGGTAACATTCGACTAGTTTTAGGTATAACTCAGCTAGTTTAGGGCATAATAAGCTAGTTGTAAGTTACATTCAGTCAGTCTTAGGGTTTAGTCAGCTAGTCTGGATCATATTTAGCTAGATATAGGTTACATTCAGTCAGTTTTATTTATTACTCAGCTAGTTTAGAGCATATTTATCTAGATATAGGTTACATTCAGTTAGTTTCAGGTATTACTCAGCTAGTTTTGAGCATATTTAGCTAGTCATAGGTTACATTCAGCTAATTTTAGTAATACTCAGCTACTTTGGAGCATATTTAGCTAGATATAGGTTACATTCGGCTAGTTTTTGGTATAACTCAGCTAGTTTAGTGCATATTTAGCTAGATATAGGTTACATTAAGCTAGTTTTGGGTATTACTCAGCTAGTTTAGATCATATTTAGCTAATTATAGGTTACATTCAGATAGTTTTAGGGTTTACTCAGCTAGTTGAGAGCATATTTAGATAGATATTCATTCAATCATTCCTTCATTTATTTGCAATGGGGGGTGTGTCCCCCGGTGGCAAATTGGATATACATAACAAATACATAATTATACATAACAATACATAATTATACATAACAAATCAATAACAATTATACAACAATTCAATTGGAGTATTTACCCAAATAGTCAGTCTTTTCTTAAACACACCTATATGTTTGGGAAAAGGCTCTAAGACTGCGGCAGGTAGAGAGTTCCAGTTATCAATGGCACGGTTTACAAAATAATATTTACCATAATTTGTTCGCTGTGGTCGGCCCTTAACTTTGAAAGGATGTTCGCTGCTACCCATGTAAGTGGGCTTTCCCAATCGTTTGCTAAGCTCACCCCATGCTGGTTGATTTGTATACGTGTTGTACATAGCGCAGAGTCTGGATTTCATCCTCCTAGCCTCCAGTGATTCCCACCCAAGTTTCTTTAACATACGGCTCACACTGCTCCTGGGATTAAAGTCACTGAGCACAAATCTAGGTTACATTCAGACAGATTTTGGTATTACTCAGCTAGTTTAGAGCATATTTAGCTAGATATAGGTTACATTCAGTCAGTTTTAGTTATTACTCAGCAAGTTTAGAGCATATTTAGCTAGGTATAGGTTACATTCAGTCAGTTTTAGATATTATTCAGCTAGTTTAGAGCATATTTAGCTAGTTATAGGTTACATTCAGCTAGTTTAAGGTTTACTCAGCTAGTTTAGAGCATATTTAGCTAGATATAGGTTACATTAAGCTAGTTTTAGGTATTACTCAGCTAGTTTAGATCATACTTAGCTAATTATAGGTTACATTCAGCTAGTTTTAGGGTTTAATCAGCTAGTTGAGAGCATATTTAGATAGATATAGGTTACATTCAGTCAGATTTTGGAATTACTCAGTAGTTTAGAGCATATATAGCTTGATATAGGTTACATTCAGACAGTTTTAGTAATTACTGAGCTAGTTTAGAGCATATTTAGCTAGATATAGGTTACGGTCAGTATTAGGTATTACTCCGCTAGTTTAGAGCATATTTATCTAGATATAGGTTACATTCAGTTAGTTTCAGGTATTACTCATCTAGTTTTGAGCATATTTAGCTAGTCATAGGTTACATTCAGCTTGTTTTAGTAATACTCAGCTACTTTGGAGCATATTTAGCTGGATATAGGTTACATTCGGCTAGTTTCTGGTATAACTCAACTAGTTTAGTGCATATTTATCTAGATATAAGTTACATTCAGTCAGTTTTAGGGTTTACTCAGCTATTATGGAGCATATTTAGCTAGATATAGGTTACATTCAGTCAGTTTTAGTTATTACTCAGCTAGTTTAGAGCATATTTAGCTAGGTATAGGTTACATTCAGTCAGTTTTAGGTATGACTCAGCCTGTTTAGAGCATTTTTAGCTAGGTATAGGTTACATTCAGTCAGTTTTAGGTATTATTCAGCTTGTTTAGAGCATATTTAGCTAGATATAGGTTACATTCAGTCAGTTTTAGGTATTACTCAGCTAGTTTAGAGCATATTTAGCTAGATATAGGTAACATTCGGCTAGTTTTAGGTATTACTCAGCTAGTTAAGAGCATATTTAGCTAGTTATAGGTTACATTCAGCTAGTTTTAGTGTTTACTCAGCTAGTTTAGGGCATATTTAGCTGAATATAGGTAACATTCGGCTAGTTTTAGGTTTTACTCAGCTAGTTTAGAGCATATTTAGCTAGATATAGGTAACATTCGGCTAGTTTTAGGTATTACTCTGCTAGATTAGAGCGTATTTAGCTAGTTATAGGTTACATTCAGCTAGTTTTAGGGTTTACTCAGCTAGTTTAGAGCGTATTTAGCTAGATATAGGTTACATTCAGTCAGTTTTGGGTATTTCTCAGCTAGTTTAGGGCGTATTTAACTAGATATAGGTCACATTCAGTCAGTTTTAGGTATTACTCAGCTAGTTTAGAGCATATTTAGCTAGTTATAGGTTGCATTCAGTTAGTTTAAGGTATCACTCAGGTAGTTTAGAGCGTATCTAGCTAGTTATAGGTTACATTCAGTCCGTTGTAGGTATTACTCACCTCGTTGAGAGCATATTTAGCTAGATATAGGTTACATTCAGTTAGTTTTAGGTATTACTCAGCTAGTTTAGAGCATATTTAGCTAGATATAGGTTACATTCAGTCCGTTGTAGGTATTACTCAGCTAGTTTAGAGCATATTTATCTAGATATAGGTTACATTCAGTAAGTTTTAGGTATTACTCAGCTAGTTTTGAGCATATTCAGCTTGTCATAGGTAACATTCAGCTAGTTTTAGTATTACTCAGCTACTTTAGAGCATATTTAGCTAGTTATAGGTTACATTCAGCTAATTTTAGGTATTACTCAGGTAGTTTAGAGCATATTTAGCTAGATATAGGTTACATTCGGCTAGTTTTAGATATTACTCAGCTAGTTTAGAGCTTATTTAGCTAGTTAAATCAGCTAGTTTTAGATATTACTCAGCTAGTTTAGAGCATATTTAGCTAGTTATAGGTTACATTCAGTCAGTTTTAGGTATTACTCAGCTTGTTTAGAGCATATTTAGCTAGATATAGGTTACATTCAGTCAGATTTAGGTATTACTCATCTAGTTAAGAGCATATTTAGCTTGATATAGGTTACATTCAGACAGTTTTAGGTATTACTCAGCTAGTTAAGAGTATATTTAGCTAGTTATAGCTTACATTGAGTCAGTTTTAGGTATTACTCATCTAGTTTAGAGCGTACTTAACTATATATAGGTTACATTCGGCTAGTTTTTGGTATAACTCAGCTAGTTTAGTGCATATTTAGCTAGATATAAGTTACATTCAGTCAGTTTTAGGGTTTACTCAGCTATTTTGGGGCATATTTAGCTAGATATAGGTTACATTCAGTCAGTTTTAGTTATTACTCAGCAAGTTTAGAGCATATTTAGCTAGGTATAGGTTACATTCAGTCAGTTTTAGATATTATTCAGCTAGTTTAGAGCATATTTAGCTAGTTATAGGTTACATTCAGCTAGTTTAAGGTATTACTCAGCTAGTTTAGATCATACTTAGCTAATTATAGGTTACATTCAGCTAGTTTTAGGGTTAAATCAGCTAGTTGAGAGCATATTTAGATAGATATAGGTTACATTCAGTCAGATTTTGGTATTACTCAGCTAGTTTAGAGCATATTTAGCTTGATATAGGTTACATTCAGACAGTTTTAGTTATTACTGAGCTAGTTTAGAGCATATTTAGCTAGATATAGGTTACAGTCAGTATTAGGCATTACTCCGCTAGTTTAGAGCATATTTATCTAGATATAGGTTACATTCAGTTAGTTTCAGGTATTATTCATCTAGTTTTGAGCATATTTAGCTAGTCATAGGTTACATTCAGCTAGTTTTAGTAATACTCAGCTACTTTGGAGCATATTTAGCTGGATATAGGTTACATTCGGCTAGTTTCTGGTATAACTCAACTAGTTTAGTGCATATTTAGCTAGATATAAGTTACAATCAGTCAGTTTTAGGGTTTACTCAGCTATTATGGAGCATATTTAGCTAGATATAGGTTACATTCAGTCAGTTTTAGTTATTACTCAGCTAGTTTAGAGCATATTTAGCTAGGTATAGGTTACATTCAGTCAGTTTTAGGTATTACTCAGCTTGTTTAGAGCATATTTTGCTAGGTATAGGTTACATTCCGTCAGTTTTAGGTATTATTCAGCTTGTTTAGAGCATATTTAGCTAGATATAGGTTACATTCAGTCAGTTTTAGGTATTACTCAGCTAGTTTAGAGCATATTTAGCTAGATATAGGTAACATTCGGCTAGTTTTAGGTATTACTCAGCTAGTTTAGAGCATATTTAGCTAGTTATAGGTTACATTCAGCTAGTTTTAGTGTTTACTCAGCTAGTTTAGGGCATATTTAGCTGAATATAGGTAACATTCGGCTAGTTTTAGATATTGCTCAGCTAGTTTAGAGCATATTTAGCTAGTTATAGGATACATTAAGTCAGTTTTAGGTATTACTCAGCTAGTTTAGAGTATTTTTAGCTAGTTATAGGTTACATTAAGTCAGTTTTAGGTACTACTCAACTAGTTTAGAGCGTATTTAGCTAGATATAGGTTACATTCAGTCAGTGTTAGGTATTACTCAGCTAGTTTAGAGCATATTAAGCGATATATAGGTAACATTCGACTAGTTTTAGGTATAACTCAGCTAGTTTAGGGCATAATAAGCTAGTTGTAAGTTACATTCAGTCAGTCTTAGGGTTTAGTCAGCTAGTTTGGATCATATTTAGCTAGATATAGGTTACATTCAGTCAGTTTTATTTATTACTCAGCTAGTTTAGAGCATATTTTTCTAGATATAGGTTACATTCAGTTAGTTTCGGGTATTACTCAGCTAGTTTTGAGCATATTTAGCTAGTCATAGGTTACATTCAGCTAGTTTTATTAATACTCAGCTACTTTGGAGCATATTTAGCTAGATATAGGTTACATTCGGCTAGTTTTTGGTATAACTCAGCTAGTTTAGTGCATATTTAGCTAGATATAGGTTACATTAAGCTAGTTTTGGGTATTACTCAGCTAGTTTAGATCATATTTAGCTAATTATAGGTTACATTCACCTAGTTTTAGGGTTTACTCAGCTAGTTGAGAGCATATTTAGATAGATATTCATTCAATCATTCCTTCATTTATTTGCAATGGGGGGTGTGTCCCACGGTGGCAAATTGGATATACATAAAAATACATAATTATACATAACAATACATAATTATATATAACAATTCAATAACAATTATACAACAATTCAATTGGAGTATTTACCCAAATAGTCAGTCTTTTCTTAAACACACCTATATGTTTGGGAAAAGGCTCTAAGACTGCGGCAGGTAGAGAGTTCCAGTTATCAATGGCACGGTTTACAAAAGAATATTTACCATAATTTGTTCGCTGTGGTCGGCCCTTTACTTTGAAAGGATGATCGCTCCTACCCATGTAAGTGGGCTTTCCCAATCGTTTGCTAAGCTCACCCCATGCTGGTTGATTTGTATACGTGTTGTACATAGCGCAGAGTCAAGATTTCATCCTCCTAGCCTCCAGTGATTCCCACCCAAGTTTCTTTAACATACGGCTCACACTGCTCCTGGGATTAAAGTCACTGAGCACAAATCTAGGTTACATTCAGTCAGATTTTGGTATTACTCAGCTAGTTTAGAGCATATTTAGCTAGATATAGGTTACATTCAGTCAGTTTTAGTTATTACTCAGCAAGTTTAGAGCATATTTAGCTAGGTATAGGTTACATTCAGTCAGTTTTAGATATTATTCAGCTAGTTTAGAGCATATTTAGCTAGTTATAGGTTACATTCAGCTAGTTTAAGGTTTACTCAGCTAGTTTAGAGCATATTTAGCTAGATATAGGTTACATTAAGCTAGTTTTAGGTATTACTCAGCTAGTTTAGATCATACTTAGCTAATTATAGGTTACATTCAGCTAGTTTTAGGGTTTAATCAGCTAGTTGAGAGCATATTTAGATAGATATAGGTTACATTCAGTCAGATTTTGGTATTACTCAGCTAGTTTAGAGCATATATAGCTTGATATAGGTTACATTCAGACAGTTTTAGTTATTACTGAGCTAGTTTAAAGCATATTTAGCTAGATATAGGTTACAGTCAGTATTAGGTATTACTCCGCTAGTTTAGAGCATATTTATCTAGATATAGGTTACATTCAGTTAGTATCAGGTATTACTCATCTAGTTTTGAGCATATTTAGCTAGTCATAGGTTACATTCAGCTAGTTTTAGTAATACTCAGCTACTTTGGAGCATATTTAGCTGGATATAGGTTACATTCGGCTAGTTTCTGGTATAACTCAACTAGTTTAGTGCATATTTAGCTAGATATAAGTTACATTCAGTCAGTTTTAGGGTTTACTCAGCTATTATGGAGCATATTTAGCTAGATATAGGTTACATTCAGTCAGTTTTAGTTATTACTCAGCTAGTTTAGAGCATATTTAGCTAGGTATAGGTTACATTCAGTCAGTTTTAGGTATTACTCAGCCTGTTTAGAGCATATTTAGCTAGATATAGGTTACATTCAGTCAGTTTTAGTTATTACTCAACTAGTTTAGTGCATATTTAGCTAGTTATAGGTTACATTCAGTTAGCTTAAGGTATCACTCAGCTAGTTTAGAGCGTATCTAGCTAGTTATAGGTTACATTCAGTCCGTTGTAGGTATTACTCACCTCGTTGAGAGCATATTTAGCTAGATATAGGTTACATTCAGTCAGTTTAAGGTATTACTCAGCTAGATTAGAGCATATTTAGCTAGATATAGGTTACATTCAGTCCGTTGTAGGTATTACTCAGCTAGTTTAGAGCATATATAGCTAGATATAGGTTACATTCAGCAAGTTTTAGGGTTTACTCAGCTAGTATAGAGCATATTTAGCTAGATATAGGTAATATTAGGCTAGTTTTAGGTATTACTCAGCTTGTTTGGATCATATTTAGCTAGATATAGGTTACATTCAGTCAGTTTTAGTTATTACTCAGCTCGTTTAGAGCATATTTAGTTAGGTATAGGTTACATTCAGTCAGTTTTAGGTATTACTCAGCTTGTTTAGAGCATATTTAGCTAGATATAGGTTACATTCAGTCAGTTTTAGGTATTACTCAGCTAGTTTAGAGCGTATTTAACTAGATATAGGTTACATTCAGTCAGTTTTTGGTATTACTCAGCTAGTTTAGAGCATATTTAGCTAGTTATAGGATACATTAAGTCAGTTTTAGGTATTACTCAGCTAGTTAAGAGTATATTTAGCTAGTTATAGGTTACATTAAGTCAGTTTTAGGTATTACTCATCTAGTTTAGAGCGTACTTAGCTATATATAGGTTACATTCACTCAGTTTTAGGTATTACTCAGCTAGTTTAGTGCATATTTAGCTAGATATAAGTTACATTCAGTCAGTTTTAGAGTTTACTCAGCTATTTTGGGGCATATTTAGCTAGATATAGGTTACATTCAGTCAGTTTTAGTTATTACTCAGCAAGTTTAGAGCATATTTAGCTAGGTATAGGTTACATTCAGTCAGTTTTAGATATTATTCAGCTAGTTTAGAGCATATTTAGCTAGTTATAGGTTACATTCAGCTAGTTTAAGATTTACTCAGCTACTTTAGAGCATATTTAGCTAGATATAGGTTACATTAAGCTAGTTTTAGGTATTACTCAGCTAGTTTAGATCATACTTAGCTAATTATAGGTTACATTCAGCTAGTTTTAGGGTTAAATCAGCTAGTTGAGGGCATATTTAGATAGATATAGGTTACATTCAGTCAGATTTTGGTATTACTCAGCTAGTTTAGAGCATATTTAGCTTGATATAGGTTACATTCAGACCGTTTTAGTTATTACTGAGCTAGTTTAGAGCATATTTAGCTAGATATAGGTTACAGTCAGTATTAGGTATTACTCCGCTAGAGCATATTTATCTAGATATAGGTTACATTCAGTTAGTTTCAGGTATTACTCATCTAGTTTTGAGCATATTTAGCTAGTCATAGGTTACATTCAGCTAATTTTAGTAATACTCAGCTACTTTGGAGCATATTTAGCTGGATATAGGTTACATTCAGCTAGTTTCTGGTATAACTCAACTAGTTAAGTGCATATTTAGCTAGATATAAGTTACAATCAGTCAGTTTTAGGGTTTACTCAGCTATTATGGAGCATATTTAGCTAGATATAGGTTACATTCAGTCAGTTTTAGTTATTACTCAGCTAGTTTAGAGCATATTTAGCTAGGTATAGGTTACAATCATTCAGTTTTAGGTATTACTCAGCTAGTTTAGAGCATATTTAGCTAGGTATAGGTTACATTCAGTCAGTTTTAGGTATTATTCAGCTAGTTTAGGGCATATTAAGCTGAATATAGGTAACATTCGGCTAGTTTTAGTCGTTACTCAGCTAGTTTAGAGCATATTTAGCTAGATATAGGTAACATTCGGCTAGTTTTAGGTATTACTCTGCTAGATTAGAGCGTATTTAGCTAGTTATAGGTTACATTCAGCTAGTTTTAGGTTTTACTCAGCTAGTTTAGAGCGTATTTAGCTAGATATAGGTTACATTCAGTCAGCTTTGGGTATTTCTCAGCTAGTTTAGGGCGTATTTAACTAGATATAGGTTACATTCAGTCAGTTTTAGGTATTACTCAGCTAGTTAAGAGCATATTTAGCTAGTTATAGGTTACATTCAGTTAGTTTAAGGTATCACTCAATTAGTTTATAGCGTATCTAGCTAGTTATAGGTTACATTCAGTCCGTTGTAGGTATTTCTCAGCTAGTTGAGAGCATATTTAGCTAGATATAGGTTACATTCAGTCAGTTTTAGGTATTACTCAGGTAGTTTAGAGCATATTTAGCTAGATATAGGTTACATTCGGATAGTTTTAGATATTACTCAGCTAGTTTAGAGCTTATTTAGCTAGTTATAGGTTACATTTAGCTAGTTTTAGATATTACTCAGCTAGTTTAGAGCATATTTAGCTAGTTATAGGTTACATTTAGTCACTTTTAGGTATTACTCAGCTAGTTTAGAGCATATTTAGCTAGGTATAGGTTACATTCAGTCAGTTTAGAGCATATTTAGCTAGATATAGGTTACATTCAGTCAGTTTTAGGTATTACTCAGCTTGTTTAGAGCATATTTAGCTAGATATATGTCACATTCAGTCAGTTTTAGGTATTAATCAGCTAGTTTAGAGCATATTTAGCTAGGTATAGGTTACATTCGGTCAGTTTTAGGTATTACTCAGCTTCTTTAGAGCATATTTAGCTAGATATATGTTACATTCAGTCAGTTTTAGGTATTACTCAGCTAGTTTAGAGCATATTTAGCTAGTTATAGGTTACATTCAGCTAGTTTTAGGGTTTACTCAACTAGTTTAGAGCATATTTAGCTGGATATTGGTAACATTCGGCTAATTTTAGGGTTTACTCAGCTAGTTTAGATTCTATTTAGCTTGATATACTTTA
Organism: Meconema thalassinum; assembly: GCA_946902985.2. NCBI lineage: Eukaryota > Metazoa > Arthropoda > Insecta > Orthoptera > Tettigoniidae > Meconema > Meconema thalassinum. Next base: position 1,079,714,372 of record OX336388.2, on the reverse strand, counting down.
CATTCAGCCAGTTTTAGGTATTACTCAGCTAGTTTAGAGCATATTTAGCTAGATATAGGTTACATTCAGCCAGTTTTTGGTATTACTCAGCTAGTTTAGAGCATATTTAGCTTGACATAGGTTACAGTCAGTATTAGGTATTACTCAGCTAGTTTGGAGCATATTTATCTAGATATAGGTTACATTCAGTAAGTTTTAGGTATTACTCAGCTAGGTTAGAGCATATTTAGCTAGGTGTAGGTTACATTCGCTGAGTTTTAGGTATTACTCAGCTTGTTTAGAGCATATTAACTAGATATATGTTACATTCAGTCATTTTTAGGTATTACTCAGCTAGTTTAGAGCATATTTAGCTCGATAAAGGTTACATTCAGCCAGTTTTAGGTATTACTCAGCTAGTTTAGAGCATATTTAGCTTGACATAGGTTACAGTCAGTATTAGGTATTACTCAGCTAGTTTAGAGCATATTTATCTAGATATAGGTTACATTCAGTAAGTTTTAGGTATTACTCAGCTAGTTTAGATCATATTTAGCTAGTTATAGGTTACATTCAGCTAGTTTTAGGGTTTCTCAGCTTGTTGAGAGCATATTTAGATATATATATATAGGTTACATTCAGTCAGTTTTTGGTATTACTCAGCTAGTTTAGAGCTTGATATAGGTTACATTCAGACAGTTTTAGTTATTACTGAGCTAGTTTAGAGCATATTTAGCTAGATATAGGTTACAGTCAGTATTAGGTATTACTCCGCTAGTTTAGAGCATATTTATCTAGATATAGGTTACATTCAGTTTGTTTCAGGTATTACTCATCTAGTTTTGAGCATATTTAGCTAGTCATAGGTTACATTCAGCTAGTTTTAGTAATACTCAGCTACTTTGGAGCATATTTAGCTGGATATAGGTTACATTCGGCTAGTTTCTGGTATAACTCAACTAGTTTAGTGCATATTCAGCTAGATG